>JASDDO010000022.1:44251281-47203525 GCA_030015575.1 Agapanthus africanus | reverse complement strand
ACTTCACAATTTTCTTTCTTCCACCGGAAATTTGGAAATTAACAAATACCAGAATTAACTTCTAAATTTACTTTCAAAACAAATGTTTAGAAGTAACTTCAAGAATACTTTTGTCTCTTAGGATCATCCATATAGGCTATGGAAGAAGATTTAAACTAAACTACAATAAAAAAAAATATGGAAAAGAATATAAAGATGCGGGGAACAAACCCAAATACATCAAAAGAACAACATACCACACTGGACCCAAGCCATGACAAAAGGTATAACATCTTGGCAAATCATACCATACCATGTTGAAGATATTAGCATTACGTGGATGTAAGATCTTAAAATAGTATTTAGGGTTGGTTTTGGAATTTTATATCTAAATTACATTGATTAGAAGATCACATTGGTAATATAAAGAGACAAGTTCAAACAAAAGATCGTACGAGACGATATTAAACTGATATTAAACTGAAACGGTAGGAAAGTGTTGCTTTCTTAAACTTAAAATAGCTTTTAACACGACTTCAAAGCATGTCACATATCACATATTAGGTTTATTAGATTTAGATTTATAAGAATTAGATTTTATTAGATTTATTTAGATTATTTTTTTTTCTATTATCAGAAAATCAAATATATATATATATATATATATATATATATATATATATATAAGGGGTTCTCTATCTCAAAATTCTCCCTATAACAAATTCCTTTTTACATGGTATCAAAGCCCCATATCCTTAACAGCTAGCCCCTCACTACTCACCCCTCACCGCTGCTACTCCCTCTTCATCACCACCGCTGCAATCAACCTCATCCAGCCTCGTCCTCTCCTTCATCACCGCCTCTGGAACCAACCCCTCATGCCCTTGCCCTCGCTACCCCTCGACGACCTCAACCCTCATCCTCACCCTCACAACCATCACTACCGCTTCCCCTCATCATCGCCACTTCCTCCTCCGTCCCTCTATTTTTTTTATTTTTGTGATTTGTTGGATTTTTTGAAAAACAAAAGAGCAGCAGATGAGGAGATTCTCCCTAAAAGGCCAATAGATTTCTGATGGCAATTACTATTAACAGTGGCATTAATTGATCCTCACGAAGGAAATAGTGAAGTTTCCCTTGAGTCTTTTGATTCTTTGTTTTATATTATTGATCTAATTCCTCGTCGCCGCTGTAGGGTGTTTTTCGTCACCCCATTGAAATGGGAATACGCGCGCGCTTGTCAGGCGCATTACAGATTTTCCCGTCAGGGATAGGCTGGGGTTTATTGATTGTAGAGATACAAATCTCCAGCAGCCAAGGACCAAGCTGTCGTTAATTACCCCTCGCCTTTGGAGCGAGAGAACCTCCGATTGACGGGTCAAACAGGTCATGCGAACTCAATGTTCAATGTTGTGCTTTGAAGGGGTTTTGGATATATCGGGGGCCCTGCAGAGTTTATACGGGGGGCCCGTTAGAAATTTTTTCTAAACGGGAGAGGTGTTTTTAGTATGGAGTACATGTAAAATGAGGGGGGAAGCTGTCCAAAGGACATGTGAGTGCCAGCGTTTGGACGCTTGGGTTAGCGCTAGGCGCTTGGGCGTTGGCGTTAGCACCTCATGTGGACGCTCGAGCACTAATGCTATGGGCGCTCGGGCGCTAGCGCGTGGGCGTTCGGGCGCCGGCGCCTCAAGTGCCAGGCGCGTGGGCGCCCGGCGCGTGGGCGCTCGGGTGCTAGCGCCGGGGCACTCGGACGCTAGCGCTTCGGGCGCTAGCGCCTCATGTGCCCGGCACGTGGGCGCTCGGGTCCTAGCGCTTTGTGCGCTCGGACGCTAGCGCTTTTGGCGCTAGCGAAAGAAGGGTTTTTTTTACCTCAGAAATAGTAGTTAAACTCCAAAAAGAGCATTTTGAGTGGAGTTAAACTACTGAAGGTCTGGATTAGAAGTTAAACTCGTTTGAGGATTTGGGTCTTGGAGTTGAACTCCCTAAAAATCTTCAGAGGTTCTTCTCTTTTAAGCCTATGATCTTCTCTTGATCCTTGGATCTTTTCCAAAGTGGGATTTTCGGAGATGGGTCTCCTTCTTCTTTCTTTTTATTGGCCGGTTCTTGAAGAACAAGTGGGGTGAGATCTTAAAAACCTTCCCTTTTTGAGCTCTAATGGAAGATCTGAGCTCCCCTTTGTGGGTTTTGTGGTGAAAAACTATTTAGTTTTGGAAAAAAAAGAGTAAAACTCTTGATTTAATTCAAAAGAAAGAAAAAGGTTTAGAACCTTGAGAAAGGAGAAGGAGGAACATACCTTGATTTGTTAGAGAGAGAAAAAAGATCCTTAGATATTTTCATTATTTTTGCCTTTATAGGCTATACACTTTACATATAGACCACTTGGGCTTTACAAAATGGCATTTTGCTCATCCCATGGCTCATGTACTATTTCTTTTTGCACATAAACCATGGGCTTTACAAAATTTGCATTTATGCCCATTTTTCTTACATTTATTCATAAAATAAAATAAAAGAAATGAACCAAAATTATTTATTACAAAATTTTTATTTTGGCATGGGGGAGGCCGGCTGCTTCATGTTCGGGCACGATCTAGACATGGGCCCACTTGATTTGGGCTTGGGCCCACTAGGCTTGGGGTTGACCTTGACTTTGACTTAGTTAACCGGGGTGCAATTTTCAACCCTAACAAAGTGCCCCCGTCAATAAATGCACACCACTTATATGGGTCGTGTGCATGAAATTGATGGATCTTCTTTCATGTGGAGATGATTCGATTTGGTTCCCGATTTGTGGGAAGCCTGCACTGCCCTTTTTACGACATGGACAGTCAACGCCCTGACCCGGAGCGATTTAGGTCCCGATTTGTGAGAAGCCTGCACTGCCCTTTTTACGACATGGACGGTCGACTCTCTGACTCGGAGCGATTTGGTTCTTGATTTGTGGGAAGCTTGCACTGCCCTTTTTATGACATGGACGGTCGAAGCTTGACGCGTCTCCGAGGCGGAGTGTCCGTGGTAGATTTTTCCCTGACCTGGAGCGATTCGGTTTCCGATTTGTGGGAAGCCTGCACTGCCCTTTTTACGACATGGACGATCGACGCTTAACACGTCTCCGAGACTGTTCCCTAATTAAAATCAGGAATTACCTCAATAAGGTATCACGTGCTCACACGTGACCAATGGTCACGTGTTGACACGTGATAGTTAAATTCTCATCAAACAGAAATGAAAAAAAACGGATGAAGGAGGACCCAAGTGGGGGTCACGAGCTCACACGTGACCAAGGGTCACGTGCCAGCACGTGACAGGTTTTGAAAGCCTTATAATTTAAGTAGAATTAAATTCTAAATTTCTCTAAACGAAAAAAGAATTATGAGGAACCGTTGGATTAAAAATCCAAGGGTGATTAAAAATCACCAATTTATGGAAAGATTTTAGACAAGGAAAGATTTCCTTAAATCTCACCAAAAATAACAAACAGAATATCTTTTGGATTAAAAATCCAACGGTGAATAAAATTCACTGAGTGATCTAAATGATCATATTAATTATGAAAACAAACAAAATGTTTCAATGAGAGATTTACTAAACAAATTGATTCTTTTCCTTCCTCTATAAATAGGAGCTAAGAAGAGAAGAGGGATAGAGAATTTTGAGATCTTGAAATTTTCTAAAGGTAAATAGCAAAGAGAAAAGAAAGGAGAATTTAATTCTCAAGAAAGAAAACCTAGGTGAGAAAAGGGAAAGGGATCAAAGCTTTCACAAAACAAAAAAAAGAGAATTTAATTCTCAATCTAAGAGTTTAACTCTTCTGCAAAAGAACTTAGTTCTTCCTCTGGTTGAAGATCTGCAGAAGCAAATCTTCCCATAGGTTGAGAATTTAATTCTCATCGGGTTGAGATTCCGCCATTCATATCCAAAACTTAGAGGGAGAATTGAGTTTAGAGAATTTAATTCTCCCAAATTCATAAGAATTTAATTCCTCCAAGATAAAACTAGGGTTTAACCCTACTTGAGAATTTAATTCTCTCAAATTTATAGGAATTTAATTCCTCCAAATAAAGTTAGGGTTCAACCCTGCATGAGAATTCAATTCTCCCAAAATCATAGGAATTTAATTTCTTCAAGACAGAATTAGGGTTTAATCTTATATGAGAATTTAATTCTCTCAAACTCACAGGAATTCAATTCCTTCAAGATAAGACTAGGGTTTAACCCTATATGAGAATTTAATTCTCCTAAAATTATAGCAATTTAATTCCTTCAAGATGGACAAAATTAGGGTTTAACCCTACATAAGAATTTAATTCTTTCATATACATGGGAATTTAATTCCCCTAAAACATAATTAGGGTTTAACCCTACAGAGAATTTAATTCTTAAAAATAACAGAGAACTCAAAAGATCTCCATCACGTGTCCCCACGTGACCCCTAAACAGATCCCTTAAAAATGAGAAGAAAAATTGTTGAGGCAACGCCTCACGTGCTTCCACGTGACCTCCAAAACACAGAAAATAAAAGCAAAGGAAATATAGGCTTTGGGCGCTCTCACGTGTTACCACGTGACCCCTTAGCAAATGCTTTAGTGATCAGCGCATAGATGTCCATCACGTGCCAACAAGTGATGCCCAAAAGAGCAAAGGTGTTTAACACTTATTTGCAAAGCAGAGTAAAAAGGGATCTGGTCCCACCTTTGGGTGCCCTCACGTGGCCCCACGTGACCCATTCCTATTTAGTGTTTAACACTAATTTAAAGGACTTATTTCCAGTGTTTAACACTATTGTTTTCTAGTGTTTAACACTAATCTGAAAATTTTATTTCCAGTGTTTAACACTGATTGTCTTCTAGTGTTTAACATTAATTTGAGAATTTTACTTTTAGTGTTTAACACTAATTTGAGAATCTCATTTTCAGTGTTTAACACTGTTGTCTTCTAGTGTTTAAACACTAATTCGAGAGCCTTATTTTCAGTGTTTAACACTGTTGTTCTCCAGTGTTTAACACTATTCTTTTTTTAGCCAAATTGGCTAATTTCCTAGAGGCAAAAGCCTCCCCTTCAAATAAATCTCAAAATTGAGAAAAATTCAAAGCTATAATGTTTAATGCTCAGTCAAAAATAAAAATGTTATCAAAGCCGTCAAACTCTTGTTTAGCATTGCTAAATAATGCGGGCTTGAATCCAGACAAGTGTTTAATGGTCCAACAAAAGGCCAATATTTCAAACTTAATTGGACTTAGCCCAAGTTGGCCATAAGTCCTCAATTCAGACTTAACTGAGCCAATGTGCTCACAACATAATTAATTGATCTTAGTTCCAAATTGGACTACAGATCACTTAATCCACTTTGGTTCGAGGGTACATCTCTTCACTCTTTTGATATCTATCGTTGTAATCCTTCAACGTCTTCAGAGAGGTGACGGGTCCCGATAACCACACGTTTCATGGACTGTGGGGTCCTTAAACTCATAGACTATCATGTCCTTAACCTTGACCGTGATGTCTTTAAACTAACATTGGACTGTGGGGTTCTTAAACTCACGGACTATGATGTTCTTAACCTCGATCGTGATGTCTTTAAACGTACATTGGACTATGGGGTGTTTAAACTCACGGACTATGATGTCCTTAACCTTGACCGTGATGTCTTTAAACTAACTCACAGACTATGATGTCCTTAACCTTGACCGTGATGTCTTTAAACTAACATAGGACCGTGGGGTCCTTAAACTCACGGACTATGATGTCCTTAATCTCGACCGTGATGTCTTTAAACTAACATTGGACTGTGGGGTCTTTAAACTCACGGACTATGATGTCCTTAACCTCGACCGTGATGTCTTTAAACAACATCGGACTGTGGGGTCCTTAAACTCACGGACTATGATGTCCTTAACCTAGACCGTGATGTCTTTAAACTAAAGTTGGACCGAGACGTCCTTAAACTAACAATGGACCATAATGTCCTTAAACTAATGGACCGCAATGTCACTAAACTAAACAATAGAGCCCAATTGCTCTCTTGTTGGATCTAAACGATCCCGTTAAGTTGATCTTAGTCTAAAATGAGACTAACGTATCCTTAACAGACGTTTAAGTTGATCTTAGTCTCAAATGAGGCTAACGTATCCTTAAACCCAACCCCCCAAACCCAAATCTAAGAAAGATACGGATTTGGACTAGTTCACGCCCTACGGGCGACAACATAAATTAGTCTCCGTATACAATCCACGTGCAACCAAACACAAAACAAACACTCACGACACGAAGTGACCATCTGGAGAAGGAGAAAGTTGTTACCGCGATGCGGTAGCATAATTAACTGCAGGGGCTTGCGCCTGCAGGGAAGAGCGTCCCCCATTCAAAAACCCCTCAACGAGGGGGAATCTGACGAAGTCTGCTACATCGGCCGCATCCATTTAAACCTTCGATACATGGTGCCATAAATCAAGTTGGCATCTTCGGAGAGGTGGACGGATAGCACCAATTAGAATCTGCCCCGAAATTCAGGCAAGACGTTTGTCCGCCGCGTCTTTCAGAGGGGAACAGATTCTGGCACGCCCGATGGGACATTTTCTTCTTTCAACTCCACACTTCGTGTGTCGTGTTCGCGAACGAATTGCGGTTTGCAATGGTTGCCCTTAGGTTCGAGGTACTGAGATTTAGCGTTTTGCTTGGTGCAGAAAGCGAAGGATCAATGGCGTCCACTTGCGCGAAGTGTTCCAACTGCAACTGCAATTCACGTTCTGCCTCATCCGGAAGCATAGCTTACGGGCCCCAAGCGGCCTCCCTGTTCACGATGCTGGTGGAACAGGTCACTCAGGCCACCACTGGTTTATTCTTTGGGGCTATGCTCCCACCAATGAGCTTCAGCGCCCCTATACCAACACAGGAAACTCCCAAATAGTCGGTCTTTGATCGGATTACAACTACCGTGGCCCCTCCTAACGGGTCGTCTAACTCCAGTGCCTCGGTCTTCGCCAGATTGGGCCAAAGTTCCAATGGGCCCATGATGAAGCCTGCAATTCAAGAAAAGGTTGTTCCGAAGAGAGTAACCATTCCTGCTCCCGAAGTCGACAAGGCGGCTTCTCCTGCCAAAGGGTCGGTCTTTATAAGACTGACTGTCCCGGCTCCCACTCCGACTCCCGTTCCTGCTCAAAAGTCTGTCTTTGACAGGTTAGACACTACTGCTCGATGAACCTCGGTCTTCAAGAGGCTGACGCCGGCAACAGCGCCTCACCTGAACAGGGGACATGACGAAGTCACCCCTCAAGCTGAAACCATCCCAACAGCTCAACGCGCTCGACGTCACCACTGGCGCCGAGTGAGGAAGGTTGGGGGCAACTCCCCTTCTGGGCTAACTCCGCCAGCCCCAACGGTAGAAGTCAATACTGTTGTTCCAACTGGGAACAACTTTAAACTGCTGAACAAGGTGCGCAGGAACTCTTCTACCGCCGTACTGAAAAGATCTCCTCCTCCGGTGGAGAATGTTACAGAAATAAAGCTGGACCAGCCTCCTCAACGGCTGTCCTCCAAAGTTTACAAAATCTGACGATGAGTCCAGGAGTCAGTGATTGATCAAGACTATCCCCGTCGACAGAAGAAGCTGAAGGTTCAGCAAGAAGAAAACCGTCCTGGCAAGCCACAAAAGACGACATCCACCGCTGCAACGGCCCCTCAATGTCAACTGCTCAACAGAAAAGGAGGCCAGAGAAAGCCCCTGTGACTATGGCAGACCACAAAGACGCTGAGCCCAAACGTCTCAAGTCTGGGGGCATAACGGTGCATACTGTTTACATGGCTTCCGGAAAAGAAGAAAGCCGCGCTTCGACGGGTCACCGACCGCTCACCCGATCAATAACAAGGGCTCAGGAACAGCAGCAGCAGAAGCTCCAGGAGATGCTGACTGCAATGGCCGCATTCACCGGGCCAAAAGAAAATCCAGAAGCATCATCAGAGCAGCGTCATGAACAAGAAACCGATGCTGACTTCCTATGCAGAGTCCTCGAAAAGAAGGACAGAGAAGCAGCAGAACAAGCTGCCAACATAAAACAAATGGTGCTTCTCTTCCTAGACATGGTAGGGATGATGCTACAGCCGGACCCTCCAGCTGAAGACCCTCCGATCATTGTTGAAGACGACAAAGGGGAGACGTCGAACCCTCCTCCGGCTCTTTCAGCAGCCAAAGAGGAAACTATTTTCAAGACCGCTCTGGATGACTATATTGCTCAGTAAATACGAGCTCACCAGGCGAATGAAGCGGATGGCCAAGTTTTGAAAACTGGACGGCCATATCCAGGCTGGTATGACTAGATAAAATACCCGCCGGGATATACCATCCCTAAGTTTCATGTATATAAAGGGACAGGAAATCCGCACCAGCATGTCGCCCAGTTCAGGGCTCTATGTGGTAATTCCGGTGGTGATGATAAGCTTTTGCTCCGCCAATTCATCGGCAGCTTGTCGGAGATGGCATTTGAGTGGTACTCCGAACTTCCAAACGACTCCGTCAGGACTTTCACAGAAATGGAGTTGTTATTCACCCAGCGATTCGCGAGTGCTAGTGAACGCACCCCAATAACAGCATTGATCAATGCAAGGGTGAAGCCGGGCAAAACTTGGGTTCAATACGCAATCCGATGGCGAAATTCGTGGTCAAAGTGCGAACAGCGCATCGAAGAAGCACCAGCAGTGGGTATGTTCGTGGGCACCCTAGACCCTCATGCAACTATTTCACAATTCATGATGTTCTTCAAACTGACCACGTTCTAAGCTTTGATCGACAAGCTGGCCCAGATGGACCAGATGGATCATAGACCATCTCCTCCGAAGCCGGAGCCGCGGAACGAAAAGGGTAAAGGGAAGGCGACCTTCGTTGCGAATACCCAACAACAGCCCAGTGCTCCAAAACTAACGGATCAACTGGAAGAGAGACGGCGATACTACAATGAGAAAATGAAGCGTCCTTACTCATTCCCACGGGACAAAATGAAGAGATTGTTCGAACTGGCGATGCGCAATAGGCTCATCAATCTACCAAATCCTAAGCGACCACTACAACCCGGCGAAGCTAATAATCTCAATTATTTCCCTTACCACCAAACGGTAAGCCATCCAATTGAAGATTGCTTCGTCTTTAAGGGGTGGATCGAGGATCAGTACCAACAAGGCAAGTTTGCACTGTCTGAGAAGTGGAAAGTAAGCCCACCACAACCGCACACTCCCAAGAAGACAGACACATCGGGGGCATCGTGCTCTTTTGTTGAAGAAGCTCCATGGAAGGTCACTCTTTCAGCCAAAACGAAAAGAATGCTGAAGGATCTCCACACATGTCCGGCAATTAGGTGGAAAAATCCACTGGAACCTGAGATCATCGAGGGGATGCTAAAGCCGCGCCCAACTCTAAAAATTGGTGGTGATAGCTAAAGCACTCACACCCAGCCGTCAAAATCTTCAAAGAAGAAGAAGAAATCCAAGAAGCCCGTAAAGCCTGGCGACAAGCGCACGAACCTACAAAAACATATTGACGCGCTGGAATAGTATAACCAGAAGGCGCGGACTCCGGTCACACTTCAAGAGTTTTTTAACCACGTCCTTGAGGACGGAAATGATGGAGAAGACTCATCGGATGAATCTGAAGATTACGTGGCAAGTTGCCATGTGATCTCTCATTCATCGCTAGACAATGAAGAGGCTCTTTGCACAAAGAAACTGAGGGAAGGTCCAGAGCCAGAACTCCTGGGGCCATCAGATGAAATAATTGATGCATTCCTAAACACAACCCTTCTTCAAAGCAAAGCAGATCGGGAGCATGAGATGGCCATATTTGAAAAGGCCAAACGTCGGCGACTGGACGAAAGGGCTGAAATATCCCCGCCAGATCAAAATACCTCCATTGCGAATAAAAATAGGTTCAAGATGAGGAAGAGGTTCGCCAAAGCCATATCAATGGGAATGAAGCTGCCGCCTTCCAAAGGAAACATTCTTGGTGAAGCACAAATGCATCATAACTACTGCTTATATCATCGAAGGATTGCGCACCCTACCGAAGAGTGCAACGCTTTTAAAAGATAGCGGCAGGGATATGTTGCTCACCGGAAACATTTTAAGCAGATGAAACGCAAAAATCGTCGAGAGCGAAGAAGTACGACCGAGGCGCTTAGAAGAACTACCGGCAACTGTCGCATGGTTAACGCCGGAGGATCACAAGTTCTCACCTTCGGGAGCGACTCTGACGAAGAAATTGTTTCCCCCAATCAGAGCAAGGCTCTGTTGAATTTTGAAAATTCAAAATTCGAAGCAACGCTTCGGTTTCCGTGCGCAGCGCGCAATTTGCCACGTGGCAGAAGCTGAATGGGCAGCGTAACGCCCGAGACAGTGCGTCCCATCAGAGCAAGGCTCTTCAGAAAACGTAATTAAAGACTTAACTGCGCAAACGCACGGATGCGAGACACGTGTCTGCGCAAGCGCATGGATGCACGACACGTGTCTGCGTAGTTGCGCAGTCGCAACTGCGCAAACGCACGGATGCGCGACACGTGTCTGCGCAAGCGCACAGATGCGAGACACGTGTCTACGCAGTTGCGCAGTCGCAACTGCGCAAACGCACGGATGCGCGACACGTGTCTGCGCAAGCGCACAGATGCGAGACACGTGTCTGCGCAGTTGCGCAGTGGCAGCTGCGCACACGCACGGATGCGCGACACGTGTCTGCGCAGTTGCGCGCGACACGTGTCTGCGCAGTTGCGTAATCGCAACTGCGCAAGCGCACGGATGCGCGACACGTGTCTGCGCAGTTGCGCAGTCACAGCTGCGCAAACGCACGGATGCGCGACACGTGTCTGCGCAGTTGCGCAATCGCAACTGCGCAAGCGCTCGGATGCGCGACACGTGTCATTTGCTGGTGAGTTGCGCAGCAACTGAATGAAGATTTAGATAAATCTTTTCTGTTCTCCTGTAAAACAGGAACCCTTGGATCAAAGATCCAATGGTGGGAAAATTCCCAAAATTATTCAGGAAAGATTTTGTTAACAAATCCAACAAATTTGTGGGCACTATAAATAAGACCCCAAGCCTCATTCAAAAGTCATCGATCAGATAATCAGAGAGAGAATCAATCATCAAGAGAAGGATAAACTTCTGGAAAAAAAAAGCTCTTGAAGATTAATCAAGAACAAAAAAAAAAAAAGAAGGTAAAATTTCTGAAGAACAGAAAATAAAAAAATAAATAGTGCCTTGCACTTGATATGAACCCCTGGTTCTAAAAAAAAAAAAAAGAGAATAATAAATAGTGCCTTGCACTTGATATGAACCCTTGGTTCTGTGAAAAGAAAACAAGAAGAAAAACTTGTTTTCTTTTGATCTAAATGTAGATCAAAAGTGCTATGCACTTTTGTTCTTCAATCAGAATATTCTTGAGTTCCTGCAACTCATTATTTAAAAGGGCCTGGCCCAAATCAGAAATGAAAGGGCAGAGCCCTATTTGAAAAATTCTTGAGGGCCTGGCCCAAATCAAATCATGAAAGGGCAGAGCCCTATTTGAAAAATTATTGAGGGCCTGGCCCAAATCAGAAATGAAAGGGCAGGCCCTATTTGAAAAATTCTTGAGGGCCTGGCCCAAATCAAATCATACAAAGGGCAGAGCCCTGTTTGGAAATGCTTGAGGGCTTGGCCCAAATCAAACTGCAAGAATAAAAAGAGGCAGAACCCTGTTTAGATTGATCGGGCAGAGCCTAAAATAAAAATTGGACTTAACCCAATCCTGGCTGTAAGTCCTTAAATTAAACGCCTTTCATGAACTAAGTCACGACCGGTTCGAGGGTACATCTCCGAACTCCTTTGACATCTGTCGTTGTAATTCTTCAACGACGTCAAAGAGGTGACGAGTCCCAACGAACCATTCATTTAATAATGGACCGAAACGTCCCTAAACTAATATTCACTCCAAAATGAGAGCATTGGACCGAAACGTCCCCAAACTAATATTGGACCGAGACGTCCCTAAACTAATATTGGACCGAGACGTCCCTAAACTAATATGGGACCGAAACGTCCCTAAACTAATAATGGACCACTACGTCCTTAAACTGGCGACGGACCGAAACGTCCCTAAACTAATAATGGACCCCCACGTCCCTAAAACTGGCGATGGACCTCTATGTCCCTAAATTGGCACAATAGGACCCAAACGCTCTTTTGTCGGATCTAAACGGTCCCGTCTAAGTTGATCTTAACCCCAAATACGGTTAACGTGTCCTTAGACATTTAAATAAACGATAAAACTCCAAATTAACTTTGGTTCAAGGGTACATCTCTGAACTCCTCTGACACCTGTCGTTGTAATCCCTCAGCGACGTCAGAGAGGTGACGAGTCCCGACGGCCAGATAATTAAATCAATCACTACGTCAAGTCGATCTTAGTCTAAAACAGGACTAACGCATCCTTGACGAACGTTTAAGTTGATCTCAGCCGCAACGCGACTAGTGCATCCTTAAACTAAAAACACCAAACCCAAATCTAACTAAATACGGATTTGGACTAAAACACGTCCTACGGGTGACGACATCACTCAGTCTCCGTATACAATCCACGGGCAATCATAAACAAAACAAACACACACGACACGAAGTGAAATTCTGGAGAAAGAGAAAGTTGTTACTGCGACGCGGTAGCGTAATTAACTGCAGGGGCTTGCGCCTGCAGGGAAGAGCGTCCCCACAATCAAAAACCCCTCATCCTGAGGGGGAATCTGACGAAGTCTGCTACATCGGCCGCATCCGTCTAAACCTCCGATACACAGTGCCATAAATCAACTTGGCATCTTCGGAGAGATAGACGGATAAAACCAAATAGCATCTGCCCCGAACCCCAGGCACAGGACGTCCTAACGTCTCAGCCGCCGTTCGGAGGGGAACAGATTCTGGCACGCCCGGTGGGACCTCTTCCTCTTTCCACTCCACACTTCGTGTGACGTCTTCGCGAACCAATCGCGGTTTGTTAAATGATTGCCTTCGGATTTCAAGTTGCTAAGATTTGGTCTTTTGTTTGGTACAGAACTCAAGCATTCGATGGCCACCAACTGCACCAACTGCTCGAAATGCCAATGCAACGGACGTTCCACCTCACCGAGAGGTGTAGCATATGGGCCCCAGGCGGCTTCCTTCCTGACTCTGCCGGTAGTCCAGGTGACTCAGGCCACCACCGGCTTGTTTTTCGGGACCATGGTTCCGCCTACAAGCTTCTCTGCACCGACATCCGCACCAGAAGTGAAAAAGAAGTCGGTATTCGACTGGCTCACTGCTACCACGACCCCTGTCAACGGGTCGCCTGCTACTGAACCAACAGCCTCCGTTTTCACTAGGCTGGGTCAGAACTATAAGGTGGCTGTCCCAAAGAGGGCAACGGCCGCTGCTTTGGAAGTCGTTAAAGCGGCTTCTCCTATCAGAGAGTCAGTCACCACAAGATTGACGGTTCCTACTTCTCCCCCAGCTGGTCAGAAGGCGTCAGTCTTCGATAGGCTGACATCAACAGTTACCCCATGCTCAAACAGGGGGCAACAAGAGATTATCTCGATTTCCGAGCCAGTCCCAACGGCTCGTCGTGCGCGACGTCGCCATTGGCAGCGAGTAAGGAAAGCAGGGGGCAACTCCCCCTCAGGGCTAACCCCACCTGCTCCGACGGTGGAGGTCAATGCTGCTGTTCCAACTGGGAACAGCTTTGAAATGCTGAAGAAGGTGAGAAAGAACTCCCCGGTTGCTACGTTGAAAAGGTCTCCTCCACCCATGGAAAAAGCTCCGGAGATGAAACAAGAACAGCCCCCTCAACGGCTGTCGTCGAAGATTTATAAAGTTTGGCGGAGGGTTCAAGACTCCGTGATTGACTCAGACCACTTCCGTCGCCAGAAAAGGGCGAAAGGGGAAAAGGACAAGAACCGCCCCATTAAACAGCAGGGGGCACCAAATTCTAGAATGCCCGCTTCAACGGCTCCTTCAACCTCAACGGTCCATAAAAGGAAGAGGCCAGAAAAAGCTCCCATGACGCTGACAAAATCTAAGAGCGGTGAACCTAAACGCCCCAAGTCAGGGGGCATCACAGTTCATACGGTCTATATGGCTTCGGGGAAAGAAGAAAGTCGTACTTCTATGGGTCACCGACCGCTTACCCGGTCAGTGACCAAGTCTCAGGAGCAGCAACAAAAGCTCCAGGAGATGATGACTACAATGGCTGCACTCACGGGGCCAAAAGAGAATCCTGAGACGTCCTTAGATGAACGTCAAGAAGAAGAGACCGACGCCGAGTTCCTTCGAAGAGTACTGGAAAAGAGGGACAAAGAGGCTGCTGAACAAGCAGCCAATATACAACGCATGGGCCTTCTCTTCCAGGATATGATAGGGATGATGATACAACCAGAATCCCCGACTGAAGAACCCCCGATCGTCCTTGGGGATGATAGGGGAGAAACATCAAACCCTCAGCCTGTTCTGTCGACGGCTAAAGAAGACACAATCTCTAAAACAGATCTGGACGAATATATAGCCCAGCAGATAAAAGTTCATCACGCGGCCGAAGCAGCCGGCCACGTTGTAAAAACGGGGCGGCCATATCCGGGCTGGTATGACCAAATCAAATACCCGCCAGGTTACACAATTCCAAAGTTTCATGTCTACAAGGGGACCGGCAATCCCCATCAATATGTTGCCCAATTCAGGGCGCTTTGTGGTAACACTGGAGGCGACGACAAGCTCTTGCTGCGCCAGTTTGTTGGAAGTTTATCAGATACGGCTTTCGAGTGGTATTCCGAGCTCCCCAACGACTCCATTAAAACCTTCGCAGAGATGGAACTGCTCTTCACCCAACGCTTTGCAAGCGCCAGCGAACGTACTCCGATGACGGCGCTGATTAACGCCAGGGTAAAGCCCGGCGAGACATGGGTCCAGTACGCTATACGGTGGCGTAATTTATGGTCTAAATGCGAACAGCGTATAGAAGAAGCCCCTGCGGTGGGAATGTTTGTTGGAACCCTTGATCCACAAGCAACCATTTCGCAGTTTATGATGTTCTTCAAGCCGACTTCTTTCCAGGCTTTGATCGATAAATTGGCGCAGATGGACCAGATGGGCCATAAACCCCCTCTCCCGAAGCCCGACTCTCGAAACGACAAAGGAAAGGGAAAAGCGATCATCGTCGCTAATGCCCAACAACAACCGAACGACTCGAAACCGGTTGCTCGTCCAAATAACACGCGCCCATACGTACCCCTTGAGGACAGGATGGGACGTGCTTACTCCTTCCCCCGTGATAAAACGAGGAGGTTATTTGAGCTGGCATTGCGCAATAGGCTTATAAATCTGCCAGATCCAAAACGTCCGTCACAACCAAGTGACGTTAACGAGCCTAATTATTGCCCTTACCATCGAGTGCTAGGACATCCAATCGAAGACTGTTACGTGTTCAAAAATTGGCTCGAAAACCAGTACCGTCAGGGCAAGTTTGCGCTATCTGACAAATGGAAGGTGAATCCTCCGCAGCCCCACACCTATAAGGGAACGAATACGCCTGGGGCAACATGCTCCGTCATTGAAGAAGCTCCCTGGGAGGTTGTATTATCAGCCAAAACGAGGAGAATGCTAAATGATCTGCAGACCTGTCCAGCGGTCAAGTGGAAGAACCCCTTGGAGCCGCAGGTTATTGAGGGGATGTTGAAACCACGTCCGACTCCGAAGGCCGATGACGGTAGTTCAAGCGTCCATAACCAGCCGTCAAAATCTTCGAAAAAGAAGAAAAAGAAATCTAAGAAGCCCGTGAAGCCTAGCGACAAGCGGACGGACTTACAGAAGCAGATTGACGCACTGGACGAGTATAACCAAAAGGCGCGGACTCCCATTACGCTCCAAGATTTCCTTGATCACGTCTTTCAAAAAGAAGATGAGGAAGAAGCTTCATCGGATGAATCCGACGGAGATGTGGCAAGCTGTCATATGATCTCTCACTCGACCTCGAACGATGAGGGGACTTCTGGCACCAAAACGCCGGGGGCAAATACTGAGTCAAGGGTTCCGGAATTATCAATAGAAATGATTGACGCGTTTCTTAGTGAAGCTCGATTGAAAAGTAAAGCTGATCAAGAACGCGAGACGGCGATATTCGAAACGGCCAAGCGCCAGCGACTTGAGGGAGGAGCTGAGGTGATCCCACTGGAGCAAAATGCCTCCACCGCTGACAAAAGCCAATTTAAGATAAAAAAAAGAAGTTCGCCAAGGCCATATCGATGGGCATGAAGCTACCACCCTCAGAAGAAAAAGTTACTAGCGTGGTAGAAATGCATCCCTCTTATTGCTTATATCATCAGAAGGTCTCACATTATACACAAGAGTGCAGAGCGTTCGATAAATGGTGGCAAGGATACGTCGCTAATCAACAACGCTTTAAACGGGAAAAGCGTAAGGTTCGTCGGGAGCAAAGAAACACGACCAAAGTGCTTGAAAGAACTGCCGGCAACTGTCACATGGTTAACACTGCCAGGTCACAAGTGCCTACATTTGGGAGCGACTCTGATGAGGAACTAGAGATCGCCCCTCTCTTTAAAGAATCAACTTCGGGAAAAGAAGAAGAACCGAAGTCTTGCGAAAATATACAGCTGCGGAATCGGACACTGCCTGAAAAGAACCTCGGACCCTCGAATAGAAAAGATAAAGGGAAAGAGAAGGTCTCTGAAGACATCACTTTGGATGACCAAGTCGCGGAAGAGTTAACCGCCAAAAATCCGCCAAAGAGGAGTAAGGTGGATTACAATGTCTTAGCGCATCTGAGGAAGCTACCCTCACAACTCAGCATCCTCGATGCCTTGTTACTATCAAAGGAGGCGAGAGACTCTTTGATTAAGGCGCTACAAGATCCGGACCAGTTCCAAGCCTTCTTGGCCGAAGAAAAGATGAAAGACGAATTGGAAGAAGTGCACACAGCCGACGTTGCTTTTGGTGATGAGGACCTTCTTCTCGGGACGTGTGAACACAATCGCCCTCTTTATGTCTCAGGATACTGCCATGACATAAAGATAGGTAAAATCTTGGTCGATAACGGATCGTCCGTCAATTTACTCAACGTACGAGTGTTAAAGGAGATTTGTATGAGTGTCCAACACCTCGCCCGGGACAAGATCACTATCTCCGGTTTCGACTCTCAATCCTCAAAGACTCTCGGATCTGTGATATTGACGTTACGCTTCGGGTTGCTCGTCACAGACATCAAATTCCATGTTATAGATGCCAAGACGTGCTACAATGCTCTGGTCGGCCGACCATGGCTACACGAGTACAATATCATCCCTTCTACACAGCATCAGTGCATGAAGTATTCCAGGGATGGCCTCGAGTACACTGTGGCCGGAGAGTTGAATCCGTTTTCCGTGAACGAAGTTCGCAAGTATGAAGATGCCAAATACTTCTTGCCGAGCTTCGAAGACACGGAAAGGTGTCACAAACCGGAGAACAAAACTAATGCCACCATCCCTGTCTTCGGCAGTGACACCGAGGAGGAGGATATAATTTATTCAGGTCCATCCCAATCTACCAGGCCAGGACCATCCGTTCCTTCGTTGATCTTCGGTAGTGATTCAGAGGATGAAGTTCATGCTATATTCCCTGCTCGGCCTTCGATACGGATTTCCGATGATGAAGAGCGAAGTCTGCAGATAACCATGGTGCCACTTGAACATTACAAAGAACTGGATGTACTCGACACCAACAGCGTAGAAGAATTGCAGACATTCTATATCCCTCCCGGACAAAGAGGCGAGAAGGCAATCTTATTCTACCGTTCTGAAGAAAACAAAGTAGAAAAAGAAGTTTGGCATGGCGCGGATCCCACGCTCGACAGGCTTCAGCCTATCCGTCTTCCCCGATATTATACCGAAGGTTTGAAGAAACTACTAAAACGCCAGGGGATGTCCTTCACACAGACCATTAGAAAAGCCAAATTCTATGACAAGGTCTGGAACATTCCCGGGACCCAATGCAAACTGCCTAACGGGAAAGTAGAAACCAAAGGGCTTGGGTACATCCGGCCAAAGAAGCGGGAGCTAGTAAACAGCTGTTATGCCATGTATGACTTCGATGAAGAGGCAGACGCTCAATGGGAGGACGCTAATCCTGAACCAGCAAAAGTTCCTGATACAAAACCGCCCAGTCCATCGTCCGAAGACCAAATGAGCAAACTTATAAGGGATGCGAGTCAAAAAGCCCGAGATGATCACGATCGTGAAATGGCAATCTATGAGAAAGCTAAGACACAGCGCCTCCTCCAACAGGCAGTAAAGAACGAAGATGGCGCTCCTTGTCAACCTGCTACAAAAAGGGTTCGACGCGAGAACAAAAACAAGTCGAAAGGCAAGAGAGGCGCTCGACAATTACAAAGCAGAGCTAAGAAACCGCGCATCCGAGAATCGAGCGTTATTGACTTAGCCCTCGGGAAGAAAATGGGTCGAGCATACTCTTTTCCTCGGAACAAAACAAGGAAAATATTCGATCTCGCTCTAAAACATCAAATGCTTACGTCGCCAGAGTCTAAACACCCTGAACAAGCAGGCGAAGTCTCCAACCCGAAGTATTGCTTTTACCATCGAGTAGTAGGGCATCCGCTTGAAGATTGCTTCACCTTTAAGAATTGGGTTGAGGACCAATATCAGCTTGGCAAATTCTCGTTGTCTGACAGTTGGAGGGTAGCGCCGCCGCAAAAGCACGAACCCGAAAATACAAGAATAAAACCAACTCCGCATTGGGATTGGCAGAAAATTTGCACCTGCCATGTGATAACAATATTAAAAGAAGGGTCCGAGGACATGAACAACCTCCCTTGGTGTTTTGAAAGCGGCAGCGATGAGGTAATCTCAGAATTTCCCCCAGCTCCGAAAGAACTGGAAGATGGAATCCATACCACTGCAGATAATCTCAAGAAAATTGAGTTGGGGACGGGAAATGACCCGCGACCGACATTCATCAGCGAACTGCTATCCGGAGAAAGGGTGGCTGCGTTAAAGGATGTGCTTCTACAGCACAAAGATTGCTTCGCGTGGAATTATTCCGAAATGCCGGGACTAGATCCAGAAATCGCTGTGCACAAATTGGCGATATCCCCGGACATCAAGCCAGTCAAACAAGCGCCGAGAAGAATGCGACTCGAGCTTGAGATGAGCATCAACGCCGAAGTCAAAAAGCTGATAGATTCAGGCTTCATCCAAGAAGTCCAATACCCTGAATGGATCGCCAACATCGTCCTAGTGATGAAGAAAAATGGGACAGTGCGCATATGCGTAGACTTCCGGGATCTCAATAAAGCCTGCCCAAAAGATGATTTCCCAGTGCCAGTCACCGAACTGATGATAGACAACACATCCACTCATGAGGTTTTCTCCTTCATGGATGGCTCATCGGGGTATAATCAAATAAAAATGCACCCTGAAGATCAGAAGCACACAGCCTTCAGGACTCCGCTTGGTATATTTTGTTATAAAGTGATGCCTTTCGGTTTGAAGAACGCCGGTGCTACTTATCAGAGGGCCATGACGAAGATCTTCGACGACCTTATACACGAAATCGTCGAATGCTATATCGACGATCTCGTGGTCAAGAGCAAATCATACGAGGAACATCTCGAGCATCTGAAAACTGTATTTCAACGCCTTCGGCAATACAACTTGAAGATGAATCCTCTTAAATGTGCGTTCGGGGTTTCCTCGGGCAAGTTCCTGGGATTCGTCGTTCGGTACCGAGGTATTGAAATAGATCCGTCAAAGATCAAAGCGATCATGGAAATGCCTCCGCCGAGGACTCTCAAACAGCTGCGGTCTCTCCAAGGGAAACTCGCGTATATACGGCGATTCATAGCCAACCTTTCAGGAAAGTGCCGTCCTTACAGCCACCTGATGAAGAAGGGAACCCCATTTGTTTGGGACCAAAAATGCCAAGGCGCACTGGATGAGATCAAGCAATACCTGCAGAACCCTCCGGTGTTGGCTGCTCCAGTTAAGGGGAAGCCTCTTATTCTTTATACAACCGCCCTCGAAGGTTCTTTAGGCGCATTATGGGCACAAGAGAACGATCAAGGGAAAGAAAGAGCACTTTACTACTTAAGTCGAGTCCTGCTGGGGGCAGAAAGCAACTACTCTCCCATTGAAAAACACTGCCTGGCGTTGATCTTCGCAATAACAAAGCTTAGGCACTATGCGTTGGTGCATGAGGTCCGTCTGATTTCAAAAGTGGACCCTTTTAAATATCTAATGTCAAAAGCCATATTGACAGGACGACTCGCTAAATGGGCCCTGCTCTTGATGGAATTCTCGATAACGTATCAACCTCTCAAGGCAGTGAAAGGCCAGGCCATCGCCGACTTCCTCGCTGAGCATCCGATACCCGCCGATTCTCCTCTGAATTGCGATCTTCCAGACGAACATGCGTTTGATGCGATCGACGGCGATAATATCCGATGGGAGCTTTATTTCGATGGAGCATCTTCCATGAAGAAACGCAAACAAAGTATCCCTATAATTAAATCAGGGGTAGGACTCATCTTCGTAACTCCACAAGGAGGAATAATGCGCTACGCGTTCTCCCTAACGGAGCCGAGAACAAACAATGAAGCCGAATACGAAGCTCTGATAGCAGGCCTCGAGATCGCCATTGACATGGGAATTGAAGATCTCCTCATATACGGTGATTCCCAACTGGTCGTTAGTCAAGTAAACGGCGATTACCAAACATGCAAACCGGAATTGGTAAAATACGGCGAAAAAGTGCAACAACTGCTAACCCAAATTCCCTCATATACTTTGGAGAGCATACCGCGCGCGGAAAACAGCAAAGCGGACGCACTGGCCAAACTTGCTAAAGAATTGGCTGACGAGAACCTCGATGACGTTAGAATCGTGATACAAAGCCGTCGAGTGCTCGCCCCAGCAGAAATATCTCCGAAATCGTCTGAAGAAAAAGGAACGAAAGAGGAGACAACCCTGCAAATAAAAGACAGGGAAAATACCGAGGACTGGAGAGAAGTCTTCATAGATTACTTCAAGTTCCACCGAATACCTGAAGAGGTATCCATAAGACATCAGCTCGCGAAACGAGCTCTGTCTTTCGCCTTCGTCAATGATACTCTATACAAGAGGTCATTCGACTCTCTGTGGTTGAGATGCTTAGGACCTGACGAAGCGAGAAGGGTCGTCCAAGAAGTTCACGACGGACTCTGCGGTTCCCACCAAGCAGGCCCTAAGATGAAATTGAAAATAAAGCGGATGGGCTACTACTGGCCCACGATGATGCAGGATTGCCTGGAATATGCGAGGCAATGTCACCCATGCCAAATTCATGGGGACTTCATCCATCAGCATCCCAATCCAATGCATCCAACAATGGCTAGTTGGCTATTCGAAATGTGGGGAACTGACATAGTCGGTCTCATCGAACCAGCATCGTCAAAGGGACATCGTTTCATCTTGGCGACGACTGATTACTTTTCCAAATAGGTAGAGGCGGTTCCGTTGAGGGAAGTAAAGACGGAGAACATCCTCCATTTCTTCAAAACGCATGTCATCTACCGGTTTGGGACCCCGAGAAGAATCATCTCTGATAATGGGCCAGCCTATCGAAGTCATAAAATTAGCCGTTTCGCACAGCAGCACAATATAGACTGGAGATATTCCTCAGTTTATAACCCGCGAGCTAACGGTCTAGCTGAAGCCTTCAACAAGACCTTGACGAAGATCATAAAGAAAACAGTGTCACGAAATAAGAAAGATTGGCACGAAAGATTGCAGGAGGCTCTTTGGGCGTATCGGACTACGTTTAAAACGGCCACAAACACAACGCCATACGCATTGGTATTTGGGACGGAAGCAGTACTCCCTCTCGAGATAGAATTACCCTCTCTACGAGTGGCAGTCCATTACGGGCTGACAGACGAAGAAAATGCTCACCTTCGGTTTGAAGAGCTTGACGCCCTTGATGAAATCCGGCTTCTAGAACAACAAAATCTGGAAGCCTATAAAGCAAAGATGACACGCTCATATGAAAGATTGAGCCGCCCGAGGGCATTCCACCAAGGCGAACTCGTGCTAGTGGTCAAAAGGCCCATGATCCCCAATCGCGCCAAGCGGGGAAAGTTTGAGCCAAACTATGAAAGACCGTATATCGTTGATAAGGTCTACCAAGGTGGGGCCTATCTACTCATGGACATGCACGGTGAAAGGCCTTTCAGGCCAATAAACGGACGCTTCCTAAAGAAATACTACGCTTAATGAGCCACAGCCTAGGTCAATGGTAGATGACGACGACTATGTCCGCTCGCTATCTTCTTAAGCTCAAGCTTTATAAGTAGTAGCTAACCCTCTCAACGGCGGACCGAAATGTCCTTAAACTAATAGCAGACCGAAAACGTCTTTAAACTAATACTGCGGCATCCTTGGGCTGACGAGATGAATAAAAAAAATATATATATATATAAATAATAATAAAAAAAGCGGTAAGTCCATAAGCAAAATGGGCACGGATGAAAACCCGAAAGGGTTCCGTGAGTAAAAACAGCAGGACTACCGGCGGATGTTGTGAAAACCCGAAAGGGCGCAACTTCGTTAAAGAACCCTTATGGAGTCCTCTCGACCCTGTAAGGAGAAACCTTCCTGTAGGATCCTTACGACTTACAGGAGGACAAAACACTTAGGAACCCCCACGATTCCTAAGGAGAAAATACGCTTGCGAGATCCTCACGACTCGTAAGGAGAACTCTCTTATGGGACCCTCACGGCTCATAGGATTTGAAAGTCTTAAGTCACAGAGACCTGAACCTGTGCTTAAGCAAACCCCCACAAACTTCCAATATTGCCCTACAAGTGGCTCAATACTGACCCTTGTATACAATCCACGGGCGCGAATAAACATTTCCCTAACCAAAGTCCATCCATGACTGGGAATACGTTCGTATGGTAAACAACCCTCATAAATCCCCTCGATTTATGAGGAGAAAACCTTCCTGTAGGATCCTTACGACTTACAGGAGAACAAAACACTTAGGAACCCTCAGGGTCCCTAAGGAGAAAATATACTTACAAGGTCCACACGACTTGTAGGGAGAAATACCTTCACGAGACCCTTACGGCTCATAAAGTCAAAAGCCTTAGCCGACGGGATCCTCACCCCGGTCGCTAAGCCTCCTTTGTCCAGCGACGATAGAAGCAAATGATGATTCGCTCCTGGCAATATCCCAGTCGCAGCGGTGCTGATGCCGAAATCGATGTCCAATTTCAGGTTGACGGCGAAAGCCGGTAAACCGCTCATGCATACGAAATAGCCGAAATGATAGGGCAACTTGCAATAAAAAGCAGCAAGTAAAATGTATGCATGCAAAATAGCCGAAATGATCGGGCAACTCGTAATAAAGAACAACGAGTAAAAAACAAAATAATGAAAAGCCGAAATGATTGGGCACCGCGAAAAATAGCCGAAATGTTTGGGCAATCGCAACCTTCGCGATATAAAAGCTGAAATGATAGAGCATCGCGGAAATAAAATAAAAAAAATAATAATAAGAAGAAATGATAAAACTTCGGCCCTACAGTTAAGATCACATCAATCCCTGTATACAATCCAAGGGCGTAAACAAAGAAGAAACCATACCTCCCCAGCGGATTCCGTCAAACGACGAAACCAAACCTCAACGGTTCATTTCAACCGAAGAAGCCAGAGACTTCAACGCAAACTTCTCGACTCACGGATACAAACACTCCTTGACGAGAGCCTTCTGATCCGCGTCGACCCGCAGAGCCACCAGTGCCTCCGTAGGAACCCTCGACTCGTTTCAAACCCCAAGGACACAAATAATCCTTGGCGCTCGGGAAACAAATAATCCCGGCAAACTTCTCAACTCACGGATACAAACACTCCTTGACGAGAGCCCTCTGATCCGCGTCGACCCGCAGAGCCACCAGTGCCTCCGTAGGAACCCTCGACTCGTTTCAAACCCCAAGGACACAAATAATCCTTGGCGCTCGGGAAACAAATAATCCCGGCAAACTTCTCGACTCACGGATACAAACACTCCTTGACGAGAGCCTTCTGATCCGCGTCGACCCGCAGAGCCACCAGTGCCTCCGTAGGAACCCTCGACTCGTTTCAAACCCTAAGGACGCAAATAATCCTTGGCGCTCGGGAAACAAATAATCCCGGCCAATTCCTCAACTCACGGATACAAACACTCCTTGACGAGAGCCTTCTGATCCGCGTCGACCCGCAGAGCCACCAGTGTCTCCGTAGGAACCCTCGACTCGTTTCAAACCCCAAGGACACAAATAATCCTTGGCGCTCGGGAAACAAATAATCCCGGCAAATTCCTCAACTCACGGATACAAACACTCCTTGACGAGAGCCTTCTGATCCGCGTCGACCCGCAGAGCCACCAGTGTCTCCGTAGGAACCCTCGACTCGTTTCAAACCCCAAGGACACAAATAATCCTTGGCGCTCGGGAAACAAATAATCCCGGCAAACTTCTCAACTCACGGATACAAACACTCCATGACGAGAGCTTCTTTGACTCACATCTTGGGCAGTAGGGATTCAAAACTTACTTCCTGAACAAATGGGACCCTGCAAGTCAATCCTAAATGGTCTCTTGCATACTATCCACGGGCCTCACTCTCTGAAGTCGATTCTCGACAAAGAGGGAAACAACCGCTTACGAGCATTTTTCGACTCGTAAGAGGGGCAATGGGATCCTGCAAGTCAATCCTAAATGTTCTCTTGCATACTATCCACGGGTCTCACTCTCTGAAGTCGAATCTCGACAAAGGGGGAAACAACCGCTTACGAGCCCTCTCGACTCGTAAGAGGGAGAAATTCTCTTATAGGATCCTTCCGACTTATGAGAGGAAACCACACTTGGGAATCCTCACAATTCCTAGGAAAAAAATTCACCTGCGAGATCCTCTCGATCCGTAGGGAGAAGAGTCTCTATGAGACCCTCACGGCTTATAGAGTTGAAAAGTCTTAGGCAGCAGATCTGAACCTGCGGCCTAAGCCATCGTTATTTCTTAATAAGGTCGGGATACTCGTCCCAATCGTTCGTCAATTGTGGTTATTAAGGTGGCGTACTGATTATAAAAGAAAAGAAAGACAGAGAAATGACACAAGACATTACAAAATGTGTATCTTTTATTCATAAAAATTGATTGAGTACAGGATACATTGTGCTAAAGGATAAAAAAAAAAACATATACATATAATTTACAAAGACAAATGATACAAGGGGAATTATGGGGAAGGAAACGTCTTGCACAGATCTAGCAATTGCTCGCATACGTCCTTCCAAGCCTTCTCCTGATCAGCTGCCATTGCCAGCTCCGCCTCTACTTGAGCCCGCTGTTGCGTGAAGGATGCGAGCTCTTCCCCAACAACCTGATGAGCTGCTTCTTGGCCTTGGGCATCGCGCTCAGCAGCATCAAGTTTCCGCTTCAGCGCTAGCCCATTAGATATACGTTTGAGAAGACCTTCAAAGACAGCTTTCACCTCAGCAGCATTCGTCCTAACTTCGGCACGAAGGCAAGCGGTCGCGTTTGAAGATTCCTGACGCGCCTTTAACCGTAAAGCTGCCTTCTGCTCCAAATGGCGGAGATAAGAGGTGCTTTGCTCAAGCCAAGCTATCCGTTCGGCGCTCGCGGCCAAAGCCTCGGGAGAAGGGCGTGTCGACTCCAACCGATACAAGCGAGCTTCGATCTCTCTGCAGTGGTTAACCCACGATTCGACGACGCCTTCGTTATGGAAAGTTACGAGCGCCGCCAATATTGGGTTAACGTCCACAGCGAAATCTACGGCCGAAGGAAGGGCATCCATGTTGAGCTCTTCGATGTACCCGCTCAACATACCCAAGCTCATTACAGCACCCTTTGAAGACGGGCGTCGCGAGAAAGGACCCGCCGGTGAGAGGACATGAGACTCAAAAGGAACTGGAGCTGGGACAATAGCTGCAAAAAATGAAACATGGTCAAACAATGATTCGAAAAGTCGATGAAAGATCATATAAAAAGAGGAAAGGAATATCTGTACCAGTCGCAACGGACGCCAAAGCCGGAAGTGCCGGTGGCAGCACAGGCCCGGCATCCCCTCCTTCGATCTGAGGCACTGCAGTCAGGAAGAGGAAAAGTCAGATACGATCCTATATTCCCTCGAAAAAGACCAAGACGGCACTTACCGGTACCCTTAGAGGGAGAAGCGAGCTCGGATGGGAAGGAGAAATGTGGGAGCAACACCTGATATAGATGATCAAAGAGCCCTCCTGAAAAGGCACAATGGTGTAGCATTAGTACAAAAGCAACATTTTTGAAAGATTAATGCATGAGTCGTGGATCCTTACCTTCCAACATCCGTGACGGCACGAGGGAAGACGGAGAGGTAACTATTGCCAAAGCAGTAGTTGATGGTGCCCCCTCGAGCAATGGAGCATCGGTACTGGCCACACCTGCAAGAACAAGCTTGTTAGAAGAGATCACGAGATATATACAAAAAAAATGGAAACGCTGGTAACTCGAAAATTCACCTGACGAGCTGCCAGCAGAAACTGAGGTAGTCCCTTCCTCCACTGACGGAAGACCACCGCCTGTAGCTCGTCACCCGACTCAAGGGGAACCGTTGTTACGCTCTCAAGCTCTGCAGGCGGCGGGGAACCATAGGCAGGGAGGGCCAAGATAGGAACATTGCCCGATTCCTGAGAAGGAGCACCTAGCTCGTCTTCAGGAATCATGGCCGCATCACCTGCTGTTCCCTCAGGATCAGCGATTACAGCTGTTCCGTCCATCGGCACCACGAGGTCCCCAGCCTCAAGTACCTCGCCCTCTACCGCCTTCGGCTCGGTTGAGACAATCATCTCATCTGCCGCCACTTCGGGTACGGCATCAATGACCTGTTCCGCGGTAGGTTCCTCAATCTCGGCTCCAGGCTCCATGACCTCGACGAAGTTGTCCACTGTCGGTTCGGGGTCGGCGAGTACCGCTTCCTCCGCCCCCCTGGGCTCGACGGTCGTCTCCGCCTCTCCCTCAGTTGGACTTGACCCTACAAAATGGAATACGTATAAGCCAACAGCTCTACAATTCGTATGACGAGATTCTGAAAGAAGCACTACCTGAAGTGGATTTGTCATTGGCACTCCGAACCGCGCGCGCCACTTGCCGACGAGCAGTAGACAGGGCCACAGGGGGCTCTTCAGAAGGAGTATTATCGTGAAGAATAGTGCTAGGGCCCGCTCCTGCGGCCAAAGCAGCTCTGCGCGCCTTAGCTTCGCGTCTAAACTGTTTCTGCTCCTCTCGAGCCGATGAGACAGATGCCACCAGGGCCTCCTTAAGGGAGGCTTCTTCGCCCGTATACAGGGATGCCTCTAAATCCTTCAAGGCATCCCTCGTCGCGCTATCAAGCTGAGGCTCTTGCGGCAGTTTCGACGGAGCTGGGACTCTGATGACAGGCTTGGGAAGGGTCCTTGCGCCGATTAATACAACCCCTGTAAAGAAACAAGAGAAGGTCAGGTCGACTATCATAAAAAGACAACAAACTTTCCTTATAAAAGAGAACGAGGTAAAACATACCGACGCTTTCTAGGGCACGCTTCTTCTCCTCCGCCTGGAAGGTCTTCAGAGAGGCATCGATGGCCTGTTCAGTAGATCCACCTGCTGAAAATGAGGCAAATATTAGCTAAAAATAGTAATAAAAAGTGGGATAAAATGACAAATAAGGAGGCTGATGATTACCTGATTCAGCGAGTCTGCTTAACATCGCTTCGAGCCTCGCTGATCGCTCCGAAGCTGCAATGGCAGCGGCTAGATTGGTGTCCTCAGGGTCCACCACGAAACCCTCATTGCTGCCGTACTCGCATATAGTCTCGGCAGGATGAGCCGCGGGTTCTAAGTTAAGGATCGCGTCAAGGGATAGGATGGACTTCTTCTTCTTCTGTCCACCAGCCTTGGATCCACCCGGAGCATCTTTGCGCTTGCCAGTTTTGGCAGTCACTTTCGGGCGGCGAGTCCCGATGTCCGCTCCTACACCCGACTCCGGCGAGGCCGCTTTAGCCGTCTTTGTCGGAGCACGGGGTACCGTTGGAGCATCCACCGCAGTGGGCAGTGGCAGTCCACGCGGAGGGGCCAATACGCGTGGTCGATCGGCTCCAGCCTCTTTCGTCGGAGGGATAACCTGAACCCTGGGCTGCAATGGAGCCTTGCGATTGCCGCCGGGAGGCGCAGCCCTACGATCGACCAATAGACGTTTCTCCATCAAGATGATTGGTCCCATCGCGTGCGCGTACCAGGCCACATACGAATTGAGTATCTTGGGGGTACAGCTGGGCTCGCTGATGAAAAAGTAAGAGCCTGTATTTAGCCGGATGAAGTGATGCATCGCATTCCGTACCCCCTCTAGACCGACTGCAGGTGTCCCCAAGAAGGCTTCCAATGGGACCCCTTGGTTATAACTCGATTGCCGGGCAAATCGATGCGGGTTATACCTCATGAAGAGGGCCGTTTCATTCTGCCTAAATACCAAGTAGCCCGGCCGAATGGAATAAAGGTGAAGAATCTCTCGAGCCTTCAACACGGAAACACCGCCCTTAAAGTCATCACGCAGCGGCACCACCGACTTAGTGGACTCGGAACCCATGGTGATGACCTTATCCACCAAAGAGGTCTTCGCCCCGACTAGATGCGAACGCAGAAGCAGTCCTCTAGACTCCCGTGGAGGTGCAAACACGATGGAAGCCCCGACCAATCGCATGATTCTTGGAAGTTTGAATCTCTCAAAAAACTGAGGAGTTTTGTGGGCACCAAACACTCCCCGAACATGTAGCTCCATCCAAGAAGTGAAGTAGTGCATCGGGAAGTTAGCAGGCTGTACCCCAGGTTCATTAGCGTCCGCCGCTATGCTAAGTCCGTTGTAAAGGTAAGCCAACCCGGCGATCCCCACTGATAACTGCAGACCGGCCACCATTCGATGTGCCGGGTAAAATACAGAAGACCGCATGAGGCGTGGGTGCATGGGAAGCGCGAAGCTGCACAGCCACAGACCTAAGAACCCTATGAAGAAGGTCTCCTCATCCATGCCAGGGACAGCGATCTCTGAGAAAGGGACGATAGCAGTGCCGGGAAGGTAGAAACTCCGCTGATCAATCTCTGATGAAGGCCGGCGGTCCAGGCCGAAACCAAAAGGGTCAGCAAGTTGGGCGAACTTATCACCTCGCTCTGATAAAAATTCCGGGCGAATAAAGCGAGCAATGAAGTCCGCGAAACTAACGCCTCGGTCGCCCAATTCCAAATGAAGCTCCTCGTAAATCTCCAACACCCTCACCAGGCCCGGATGCTGATGCTGGATGGCATTTTCCGGAGTTAAGTCGAGTACCACCTGCTTGGTGGCAAAGACGTACTCATCAGGAGGAAGCAGCTCCTCATAATGCTCCCCCCTCGCCGGTAAACCCGAAAGCTCAACGAACTCCTCTAGAGAAATGGAAACTTCCCTATCCGCCGTCAGGAAAGTATGCGTGGGGATATTCCATTGTTCAATGAAAGCCCTTGTCCACCACGTTGGAGGAGTAGGATATTCGAAAAGCGAGACATAGACGGCGGAGTATAAACCGATCTTCGTCAGATGAGCTCTTTTCGCCGCTAAGATATACCGGGCCCATGGCAGGTATCCAGCAAGCGGTCGCGGATTCAATCCAACATTGTAGGCCTGTCCCCAAGGGCGTGCTTCACCCTGACAGATTCGCCTTCCTAAGATGTCTATGGCCGGCGGTGGCTGTACCGGAATAGCGCCGATTGCAGGCTGAAGAAGATCGTCCGAATTCCAATTTTTAACCTCCACGGCATACTCCACCGGGGGTTTATCTGCGTAGGGGATCGTAACTATAGGTTCGGAGGGCGAGGCGGAACTAAAACTGCGACGACCCTGGATGATTTGGCTATACCACCTTCCCCATAGGTGGAGATGTTTGCACTCAGGATCACGATCTTTAATCAAGGCAAACACTACCCGGTCCACTGGTGCGTGTGGGAACCCTCCTTCCGAGCGAACGAAGGGAAAAGACAAGTCGTCAGACATCCTTCCTGCATAAAATATATATATATATCATTAGTGGATTGACACTTAACATTCAATAAAAATAATATAAAAAAATATATATATAATAAAAATAATAGTAATAAATAAAGATCTGACTCCACGCTGTGATGCAATGGGCAGGGGACCAAAGGGGGACCCACAAAATCAAGATGACGGTGCATCATTTGATGAGACAATCCCACCATTGAATGGGACTATCAGTCAATAAAAGAGACCCCCAAGAGAATATCCTCATTGGGGGGGGACCCCTAAAGACAAAGAGAAGATCTCCTCTTTTCAGAGCAAAGCTCTGTCACAGAGTGACATTTGTGAAACCCTTGTTTCAAAAGAATAAAACTTCTAAAAAAAAAAAAGAGCCTAGCTCTGTAGCAGTAATAAAAAACTTATAATTCCTAAGAATTAAAATTGTGGGATCTTAAAAGTCCATGGAAACCTTTAGAAAGTTTTCTAATTAATCTGTGAGCCCCTCTGTTCATGGGTTAAAACCTAAGAACAGAATCTCTACAAATTCTTGAGAGCAAGGCTCTGTGGATAAAAACCCCAAAGAGGTTTCTTTTAGATCAAAGATCTATAAGAGCAAGGCTCTGATTATTTAAATTTGATTTAAATTAAATTAATTTAATTTACCTAGAATGGTTCTAAGGATAAAACTTGGAAGTTCTTAAAAAAAATCGCAAGAGCAAGGCTCTGGAAGTTCTCAAGTGAGAGCAAGGCTCTGAAATCTAATTTCTTGAGAATGGTAAAAAATTACCAAGGACCAAGGGTCCTATTTATAGGCGCATGCGCCTGTTCACTTGACTCGTCGATCCGACGGTCAGGATCTTGCCACCGTTGCACCCACGCGCGCGTCACGTGAGCGCAACGGTGGGGGGGCATCTGTTTCCCCCAATCAGAGCAAGGCTCTGTTGAATTTTGAAAATTCAAAATTCGAAGCAACGCTTCGGTTTCCGTGCGCAGCGCGCAATTTGCCACGTGGCAGAAGCTGAATGGGCAGCGTAACGCCCGAGACAGTGCGTCCCATCAGAGCAAGGCTCTTCAGAAAACGTAATTAAAGACTTAACTGCGCAAACGCACGGATGCGAGACACGTGTCTGCGCAAGCGCATGGATGCACGACACGTGTCTGCGCAGTTGCGCAGTCGCAACTGCGCAAACGCACGGATGCGCGACACGTGTCTGCGCAAGCGCACAGATGCGAGACACGTGTCTGCGCAGTTGCACAGTCGCAACTGCGCAAACGCACGGATGCGCGACACGTGTCTGCGCAAGCGCACGGATGCGAGACACGTGTCTGCGCAGTTGCGCAGTGGCAGCTGCGCAAACGCACGGATGCGCGACACGTGTCTGCGCAGTTGCGCAATCGCAACTGCGCAAGCGCACGGATGCGCGACACGTGTCTGCGCAGTTGCGCAGTCGCAGTTGCGCAAACGCACAGATGCGCGACACGTGTCTGCGCAGTTGCGCAATCGCAACTGCGCAAACGCACAGATGCGCGACACGTGTCTGCGCAGTTGCGCAATCGCAACTGCGCAAGCGCTCGGATGTGCGACACGTGTCATTTGCTGGTGAGTTGCGCAGCAACTGAATGAAGATTTAGATAAATCTTTTCTGTTCTCCTGTAAAACAGGAACCCTTGGATCAAAGATCCAATGGTGGGAAAATTCCCAAAATTATTCAGGAAAGATTTTGTTAACAAATCCAACAAATTTGTGGGCACTATAAATAAGACCCCAAGCCTCATTCAAAAGGCATCGATCAGATAATCAGAGAGAGAATCAATCATCAAGAGAAGGATAAACTTCTGGAAAAAAAAAGCTCTTGAAGATTAATCAAGAACAAAAAAAAAGAAGAAGGTAAAATTTCTGAAGAACAGAAAATAAAAAAATAAATAGTGCCTTGCACTTGATATGAACCCCTGGTTCTAAAAAAAAAAAAAAAAAGAATAATAAATAGTGCCTTGCACTTGATATGAACCCTTGGTTCTGTGAAAAGAAAACAAGAAGAAAAACTTGTTTTCTTTTGATCTAAATGTAGATCAAAAGTGCTATGCACTTTTGTTCTTCAATCAGAATATTCTTGAGTTCCTGCAACTCATTATTTAAAAGGGCCTGGCCCAAATCAGAAATGAAAGGGCAGAGCCCTATTTGAAAAATTCTTGAGGGCCTGGCCCAAATCAAATCATGAAAGGGCAGAGCCCTATTTGAAAAATTATTGAGGGCCTGGCCCAAATCAGAAATGAAAGGGCAGAGCCCTATTTGAAAAATTCTTGAGGGCCTGGCCCAAATCAAATCATACAAAGGGCAGAGCCCTGTTTGGAAATGCTTGAGGGCTTGGCCCAAATCAAACTGCAAGAATAAAAAGAGGCAGAACCCTGTTTAGATTGATCGGGCAGAGCCTAAAATAAAAATTGGACTTAACCCAATCCTGGCTGTAAGTCCTTAAATTAAACGCCTTTCATGAACTAAGTCACGACCGGTTCGAGGGTACATCTCCGAACTCCTTTGACATCTGTCGTTGTAATTCTTCAACGACGTCAAAGAGGTGACGAGTCCCAACGAACCATTCATTTAATAATGGACCGAAACGTCCCTAAACTAATATTCACTCCAAAATGAGAGCATTGGACCGAAACGTCCCCAAACTAATATTGGACCGAGACGTCCCTAAACTAATATTGGACCGAGACGTCCCTAAACTAATATGGGACCGAAACGTCCCTAAACTAATAATGGACCACTACGTCCTTAAACTGGCGACGGACCGAAACGTCCCTAAACTAATAATGGACCCCCACGTCCCTAAAACTGGCGATGGACCTCTATGTCCCTAAACTGGCACAATAGGACCCAAACGCTCTTTTGTCGGATCTAAACGGTCCCGTCTAAGTTGATCTTAACCCCAAATACGGTTAACGTGTCCTTAGACATTTAAATAAACGATAAAACTCCAAATTAACTTTGGTTCAAGGGTACATCTCTGAACTCCTCTGACACCTGTCGTTGTAATCCCTCAGCGACGTCAGAGAGGTGACGAGTCCCGACGGCCAGATAATTAAATCAATCACTACGTCAAGTCGATCTTAGTCTAAAACAGGACTAACGCATCCTTGACGAACGTTTAAGTTGATCTCAGCCGCAACGCGACTAGTGCATCCTTAAACTAAAAACACCAAACCCAAATCTAACTAAATACGGATTTGGGCTAAAACACGTCCTACGGGTGACGACATCACTCAGTCTCCGTATACAATCCACGGGCAATCATAAACAAAACAAACACACACGACACGAAGTGAAATTCTGGAGAAGGAGAAAGTTGTTACTGCGACGCGGTAGCGTAATTAACTGCAGGGGCTTGCGCCTGCAGGGAAGAGCGTCCCCACAATCAAAAACCCCTCATCCTGAGGGGGAATCTGACGAAGTCTGCTACATCGGCCGCATCCGTCTAAACCTCCGATACACAGTGCCATAAATCAACTTGGCATCTTCGGAGAGATAGACGGATAAAACCAAATAGCATCTGCCCCGAACCCCAGGCACAGGACGTCCTAACGTCTCGGCCGCCGTTCGGAGGGGAACAGAAATGACTCTTGGCCCTCTCTTCAAAGAATCCACCTCGGGAAAATAGGAAGAACTAAAGACCTGTGAAAATATTCAGCTGCGCAATCGTCGGGTTCTTGCACGGGCAAAAATACCTCCAGAGTCATCCGAGGAAAAGGGAGCGACCGAGCAAATGGCTCTACAGGTAAAAGACCAAGAAAAGGTTGAGGATTGGAAAGAAGTCTTTATAAACTATAAATCCTGTCGAATGCCTGAAGATGCGTCCTCAAAATATCAGCTCATGAAGCGATCCCTATCGTTTGCCTTCGTTGATGATACTCTGTACAAGAGGTCATTTGATTCCCTGTGGTTAAGATGCCTAGGACTTGAAGAAGCAAAAAGAGTCGTCCAAGAAATTCATGACGGACTCTGCGGTTCTCACTAAGTCGGCCCGAAGATGAAGCTGAAGATCAAAAGGATGGGCTACTATTGGCCCACGATGATCCAGGACTGCCTCGAATACGCGAAGCAGTGCCATTCGTGCCAGATTCATGGGGACTTTATCCATCAACATCCAAATCCACTACATCCGACAGTGACTAGCTGGCCGTTCGAAATGTGGGGAACTGACATAATCGGCCCCATCGAACCAGTATCGTCCAGAGGACATCGATTCATTTTGGCATCAACTGGTTACTTCTTCAAATGGGCAGAACCAATACCGCTGAGGGAAGTGAAGACGGAGAATATCCTCCATTTCTTCAAGACACACGTCATCTATCGGTTTGGAACTCCGAGACGGATCATCTCCGATAACGGGACAGCCTACAGAAGCCACAAGATCAGCCGCTTCGCACAACAGCACAACATAGACTGGAGATACTCCTCAGTCTATAATCCCTGAGCTAACGGTCTAGCTGAGGCTTTCAACAAGACCTTGATGAAGATCGTGAAAAAGACAGTGTCCCGAAACAAGAAGGACTGGCATGAGAGACCGCATGAAGCTCTCTGGGCATATCGAACTACGTTCAAAATGGCTACAAACACAACGCCATATGCATTGGTGTTCGGGACAGAGGCGGCACTCCCCCTCGAGATAGAGTTACCTTCTCTACGAGTAGCAGTTCATTACGAGCTAACGGACGAGGAGAATTCTCACCTTCGGCTTGAGGAGCTCGACGCCCTTGATGAAACCCGGCTCATAGCGTAACAAAATCTGGAGGCTTATAAAGCAAAGATGATGCGCTCATACGAAAGATTGACTAAGTCGAGAACATTCCGCCAAGGCGAACTCGTGCTAGTAGTCAAAAGACCTATGATCCCTAATCGTGCCAAACGAGGGAAATTCGAGTCGAACTATGAAGGCCCGTATATCATAGACAAGGTCTACCAAGGTGGGGCCTATCTACTCATGGACATACATGGTGAAAGACCCTTCAGGCCAATAAACGGTCACTTCCTGAAGAAGTACTACGCTTGACGAGTCACGGCCTAGGTCAATGATAGATGACGACAACTATGTCTGCTCGCTATCTTCCTAAGCCCAAACTCTATAAGTAGCAGCCGGCTAACGGACCGAAACGTCCTTAAACTAACGACGGACCGGAACGTTCTTAAACTAACAACGGACCGAAACGTCCTTAAACTAACAACGGACCAAGATGTCCTTAAAACTAACAATGGACCACTATGTCCTAAAACTAGCCGTTGACCGAGATGTCGATAAACTACTGTGGATTGCCGCATCCCAAGGCTGATATATAAAAAGAGAGAGAAAATAAAAGAATAAAAAAATAAGAACGGTATGTCCATAAGAAAAATGGGCACGGATGAAAACCCGAAAGGGCTTCGTGAGTAAAAACAGCAGGGCTGCCGGCGAGTTTTGTGAAAACCGAAAGGGCGCAACCTCGTTATAATAAAAAAAACGGTATGTCCATAAACAAAATGGGCACGGATGAAAACCCGAAAGGGCTCCGTGAGTAAAAACAACAGGGCTACCGGCGAGTTTTGTGAAAACCCGAAAGGGCGCAATCTCGTTAAAAGACACTTGCAGGGTCCTCTCGACCTTGTGAGGAGAAACCACCCGTGTGAGATCCTTACGACTCACAAGGGAGCAACACACTTAGGGATCCCCACGATTCCTAAGGAGAAATTACACTTGCGAGATCCTCACGACTCATAAGGAGAATACTCTTATGAGACCCTCACGGCTCATAAGATTCAAAATTCTGAAGCTACAGGGATCTGAACCTGTTCTTAAGCAGCCACTACAACTTCCGATACTTCCCTAAAAGCGGCTCAATGCTGACCCTTGTATACAATCCACGGGCGTGAATAAACATTTCCTTAACGAAGTCCCATCCGTGACTAGGGATATGTCTACATGGTGGACAACCCTTGTAAGTCCTCTCGACTTATAAGGAGAAAACACTCATGTAAGATCTTTATGACTTACGAGAAGCCATACACTTAGGAGTCTTCACGATTCCTAAGGAGAAAATGCACCTACGAGATCCCCACGACTCACAGGGAGAAGTACCTTTATGAGACCCTTACGGCTCATGAAGTCAAAAGCCTTAGTCGACAGAATCCTAACCCTGTCTACTAAGTCACCTTTATTCGATACCGACGGAGGAAAATGATGATTCACTCCTGGAAATATCCCAGTTGTAGCGATGCTGATGCAGAAAATCGGTGTCTAATTCCAAGCTTGCAAAAAAGCTAGCAAACCACACATGAATACGAAATAGCCGAAATGATGGGGCAACATGCAAACAAAATCAGCAAGTAAAAATGTATGCAGGCAAAATAGCCGAAATGATTGGGCAACTCGCAATAAAAAGCAGTGAGTAAAAATAAAACAAATAGCCGAAATGATTGGGCAACTCGCAATAAAAAACAGCGAGTAAAAATAAAACAAATAGCCGAAATGATTGGGCACCGCGAAAAATAGCCGAAATGATTGGTCAATCGCGACCTTCGCGATATAAAAGCTGAAATGATAGAGCATCGCGGAAAGAAATAAAAAAAATAAAAATGAAATTTTTTCCCTACAGGTGATATCACATCAATCCCTATATACAATCCAGGGGCACAAACAAAAAGGGAATCACACCTTTCCTCCCCAGGCCTCATCAGAAGAAGAAGCCAAATCCCAACGGTTCACAGATAGCGTGGAAATCATCTCAACATCCGTCTCATTACAACGGACACACCATTAAGCAAAGCGGAACAGCGGCAACTCCCAGTTCCATGACTCGGCGGTGCACAGATGACCGAGAGTCAAACCCCGACTCCGTGAAATACGGATAAAGTCAACCCTTCCTGGTTACGTGGAACACGGCTTATGTCAATCCTGACCCCGTGAGAAACGTCCAGAGCGGAGCCTGGTCCTCGCAGAACACGGCAGTGAACCCGTGGGAAGCATCCAGAGCAAAATTCCTGGCAACGTGGAACGCGGCTTATGTCAATCCTGACCCCGTGGGAAACGTCCAGAGCGGATCCTGGTCCTTGCAGAGCACGACAATGACCCCGTGTGAAGCATCCAGAGCGGAGCCTGGTCCTCGCAGAACACGGCAGTGAACCCGTGGGAAGCATCCAGAGCAAAATTCCTGGCTACGTGGAATGCGGCTTATGTCAATCCCGACCCCGTAGGAAACGTCCAGAGAGGATTCTGGTCCTCGCAGAGCACAGCAATGACCCCGTGTGAAGCATCCAGAGCGGAGCCTGTCCTCGCAGAACACGGCAGTGAACCCGTGGGAAGCATCCAGAGCAAAATTCTTGGCTACGTGGAACGCGGCTTATGTCAATCCTGACCCCGTGGGAAACGTCCAAAATGGATCCTAGTCCTCGCAGAGCACGGCAATGACCCCGTGTGAAGCATCCAGAGCGGAGCCTGGTCCTCGCAGAACACGACAGTGAACCCGTAGGAAGCATCCAGAGCAAAATTCCTGGTTACGTGGAACGCGGCTTATTTCAATCCTGACTCCGTAGGAAACGTCCAGAGCGGAGCCTGGTCCTCGCAGAACACGGCAGTGAACCCGTGGGAAGCATCCAGAGCAAAATTCCTGGCTACGTGGAACGCGGCTTATATCAATCCTGACCCCGTGGGAAACGTCCAGAGCGGATCCTGGTCCTCGTAGAGCATGGCAATGAACCCGTGTGAAGCATCCAGAGTGGAGCCTGGTCCTCACAGAACACGGCAGTGAACCCGTGGGAAGCATCCAAAGCAAAATTCCTGGTTATGTGGAACGCGGCTTACGTCAAGCCTGACCCAGTGGGAAACGTCCAGAGCGGATCCTGGTCCTCGCAGAGCACGGCAATGACCCCGTGTGAAGCATCCAGAGCGGAGCCTGGTCCTCGCAGAACATGGCAGTGAACCTGTGGGAAGCATCCAAAGCAAAATTCCTGGTCACGTGGAACGCGGATTATGTCAATTCTGACTCCGTGGGAAACATCCAGAGCGGATCCTGGTCCTCGCAGAGCACGGCAATGACCCCGTGTGAAGCATCCAGAGCGGAGCCTGGTCCTCACAAAACACGGCAGTAAACCCGTGGGAAGCATCCAGAGCAAAATTCCTGGTCACGTGGAACACGGATAATGTCAATTCTGACCCCGTGGGAAACATCCAGAGCGGAGCCTGGTCCTTGCAGAACACGGCAGTGAACCCGTGGGAAGCATCCAGAGCAAAATTCCTGGTCACGTGGAACGCGGCTTATGTCAATCCTGACCCCGTGGGAAACTTCCAGAATGGATCCTAGTCCTCGCAGAGCACGGCAATAACCCCGTGTGAAGCATCCAAAGCGGAGCCTGGTCCTCGCAGAACACGGTAGTGAACCCATGGGAAGCATCCAGAGCAAAATTCCTGGTCACGTAGAACGCGGCTTATGTCAATCCTGACCCCGTGGGAAACGTACAGAGCGGATCCTGGTCCTCGCAGAGCATGGCAATGACCCCGTGTGAAGAATCCAGAGCGGAGCCTGGTCCTCGCAGAATACGGCAGTGAACCCGTGGGAAGCATCCAAAGAAAAATTCCTGGCTACGTGGAACGCGGCTTATGTCAATCCTGACACCATGGGAAATGTCCAGAGCGGATCCTGGTCCTCGCAGAGCACGGCAATAACCCCGTGTGAAGCATCCAAAGCGGAGCCTAGTCCTCACAGAACACGGCAGTGAACCCGTGGGAAGCATCCAGAGCAAAATTCCTGATTACGTGGAACGCAGCTTATGTCAATCCTGACCCCATGGGAAACGTCCACAGCGGAGCCTGGTCCTCGTATAACACGGCAGTGAACCCGTGGGAAGCATCCAGAGCAAAATTCCTGGCTACGTGGAACGCGTCTTATGTCAATCCTGACCCCGTGGGAAACGTCCAGAGCGGATCCTGGTCCTCGCAGAGCACGACAATGACCCTGTGTGAAGCTTCCAGAGCGGAGCCTGGTCCTCGCAGAACAAGGCAGTGAACCCGTGGGAAGCATCCAGAGCAAAATTCCTGGTTACGTGGAATGCGGCTTATGTCAACGCTGACCCCGTGGGAAACGTCCAGAGCGGATCCTGGTCCCCGCAGAGCACGGCAATAACCCCATGTGAAGCATTCAGAGCGGAGCTTGGTCATCGCAGAACACGGCAGTGAACCCGTGGGAAGCATCCAGAGCAAAATTCCTGATCACGTGGAACGCGGCTTATGTCAATCCTGACCCCGTGGGAAACGTCCAGAGCGGATCCTGGTCCTCGCAGAGCACGGCAATGACCCCGTGTGAAGCAACCAGAGCGGAGCCTGGTCCTCACAGAATACGGCAGCGAACCCGTGGGAAGCATCCAGAGCAAAATTCCTGGTCACATAGAACGCGGATAATGTCTATTCTGACCCCGTGGGAAACGTCCAGAGCGGAGCCTGGTCCTCGCAGAATACGGCAGTGAACCCGTGGGAAGCATCCAGAGCAAAATTCCTAGTTACGTGGAATGCGGCTTATGTCAATCTTAACCCCGTGGGAAACTTCCAGAGCGGATCCTGGTCCTCGCAGAGCACAGCAATGACCCCGTGTGAAGCATCTAGAGCGGAGCATGGTCCTCAGAGAACACGGCAGTGAACCCGTAGGAAGCATCCAGAGCAAAATTTCTGGCCACGTGGAACGCGGCTTATGTCAATCCTGACCCGTGGGAAACATCCAGAGCTGATTCCGGTCCTCGTAGAGCACGACAATGACCCCGTGTGAAGCATCCAGAGCGGAGCCTGGTCCTCGCAGAACACGGCAGTGAACCCGTGGGAAGCATCCAAAGCAAAATTCCTGGCTATGTGGAACGCAACTTATGTCAATCCTGACCCCATGGGAAACGTCCAGAGCGGATCCTGGTCCTCGCAGAGCACGACAATGACCCCGTGTGAAGCATCCAGAGCGGAGCCTGGTCCTCGCAGAACACGGCAGTGAACCTGTGGAAAGTATCTAGAGCAAAATTCCTGGTTATGTAGAACGCGGCTTATGTCAATCCTGACCCCGTGGGAAACGTCCAGAGAGGAGCCTGGTCCTCGCAGAACACGGCAGTGAACCCGTGGGAAGCATACAGAGCAAAATTCCTGGCTATGTGGAACGCGGCTTATGTCAATCCTGACCCCGTGGGAAACGTCCATAGCGGATCCTGGTCCCCGCAGAGCACGGCAATGACCCCGTTTGAAGCATCCAGAGCGGAGCCTGGTCCTCGCAGAACACGGCAGTGAACCCGTGGGAAGCATCCAGAGCAAAATTCCTGGTTACGTGGAACGCGACTTACGTCAACCCTGGCCCTGTGGGAAACGTCCAGAGCGGATCCCGGTCCTCGCAGAGCACGGCAATGACCCCGTGTGAAGCATCCAGAGTGGTGCTTGGTCCTTGCAGAATACGGCAGTGAACCCGTGGGAAGCATCCAGAGCAAAACTCCTGGTCACGTGGAACGCGGCTTATGTCAATCCTGACCACGTGGGAAACGTCCAGAGCGGATGCTAGTCCTCGAAGAGCACGGCAATGACCCCGTGTGAAGCATCCAGAGCGGAGCCTGGTCCTCGCAGAACACAGTAGTGCACCTGTGGGAAGCATCCAGAGCAAAATTCCTGATTACGTGGAACGCGGCTTATGTCAATCCTGACCCCGTGGGAAACGTCTAGAGAGGATCCTGGTCCTCGCAGAGCACGACAATGACCCCGTGTAAACCATCCAGAGTGAAGCATGGTCCTCGCAGAACACTGCAGTGAACCCGTGGGAAGCATCCAGAGCAAAATTGCTGGTTACGTGGAACTTTGGCAGGGCGCTGACCCACCTCACCTTCAACGCCCTCGCTTGGCGGTGCTGCTGAGGACGATACAACCATTGTAAACGCCGCGGGCGATGGTACTGTACCGGCGCCCGATTATCTCACGATCGAGTACCCAATGGCATACCAGCTGTAGAAGTGAAGTCCACGTCCGCCGCCTTTGGAATAAGCGCAACACTGGTGTCCCTCAGGGGAAAGCGAACTGGTGCACACGGTCTCAGCAGAACTCCCGTGGCTTGAGCTGGAATGGGAGTGTTGTATCCAAGAAGCACCCTCTTCTCCTCAGCAATAATCGGACTGACCCGATGAAGGTACCAGCCCGTGAAGGACCCCACACATCGGGGAATATGATCATCTTCCGGGATCATGAAGCAAGAACCAGTGTTCAGCCTCACGAAGTGATGAGCAGCGTCACGAACGGCTTCAGGTGATGGGGCGGGCGCAACTGTAAATGTCTCGAAAGGGACGCCCTGATCATACCCAAGTTGCCGGGCAAAGCGGTATGGGTTGTACCGCATGAAAAGGGCCGCACTATTCTGACGAAACACCAGGTAACCTGGTCTGATCGCGTACAAGTGCATGGCTTTCCTGGGCCTTAGAGAGGGCACCTCCTCTTTCGACAAATCGCACAGCTGTTGAATCGGACCTGAAGCAGCAGATGGAACCCGATCAACGAATACCAATCCGCCCGAGCTAGCATAGGGAGCGATCAACACATGAATGGCCCCAGATTGAGTTGGGTTAGGAGCAGAAGCACCCACCAGCCGCATGAGTCGCGGAAAAGTGTAAACATCATAAAATTTGGGTCTCTGGTGCATAGCAAAGGCCCCCAACACATGCATTTCAATCCAAGATGTGAAGTAATGGAGAGAAAAGTTTACTGCATCCACACCCAGAGTTGAGGTATTAGCCGCGGAGCCTAACCCATAGTAAAGATGCGCTAGCGCTGGGATGCCTACGGCCAGCCGTATTCCCTCAGCAATACGATGAGCAGAGTAGATAACCGAGACTCTCATGAAACGGCGATGCATGAGAATGACGAACCAGCTGAGCCAGACGCTAATGAAGCCTACAAAGAAAGTCTCCTCATCCATGCCGGGAGTCTCAATCGATTCGAAAGATACCACCGACATGATAGGAATGTAATACTGCGGCAAATCCTCTTCCTTAGTCGGCCGCCTGTTCAAACCAAACCCAAAGGGGTCATTAATGTTTGCAAACTTTGGAGTAGGACACCCTCGTGAAGGAAGCAAGCGATGAAGCTCTTAAAAGTGACGCCCTGCTCCTCTGATTCTGTGAACAGTTTGTCAAAGATGCCCAGGGCCTTGATCAAACTCGGGCGCTTGTGGAGGACGGCGTTCTCGGTAGACAAGCTGTCAAGCATAGCAGGCTCAGTTTCAAATACGTACTCGTCGAGAGGCAGCAGCTCTTCATAAAGTGTCCCCCTGATCGGCAACCCTGAGATCTCGCGAAATTCTTCCAAGGAAATCGAAACTTCGCGGTCCCCTAAGAGGAAAGTGTTGGTGGGGAGATTCCACTGGTTCAAAAAAGCCTTAACCCACCAGACGTGAGGAGATTGGTAGTGGAAGAGAGACGCATATATCGCCTGATAAATCCCAACTCTCTGCAGTCGCGCGCGGTGGACGGACAGGATGTAGCGAGCCCAAGGAAGGTAGCCCGTGGGGTGTCTAGGGGTGAGCCCTATTTTGTAAATCTGCCCCATGGTTGGGCCTCACCCTGGCAAATGCGGCATCTCAGAATATCTATAGCCGGGACCAGATGGTTCGGAATACCAGTCGTTGAAGGCTCAAGCTGCCCCATAGGGGTCCAATTCGGCATCTCCATGGCAAAGACTGTCCTTGGAGGATCCATCGGCAAGAACGGATAGGTAGGCTCCGTCGGTATCTCGCAAAGGAAACTTCGGCGACCACGGATGATGTGACCATACCAGGTCCCCCACAAAAGCAAGTTGGTGCAGTTCGGGTCATGAGCCCTGATCATCGCCATCACTTCCTCGTCAAATGGCGACTGAGGAAAAGCGGCCTCCGAGCGAGTGAAAGGGAAATACGGAACAGAAGTCATTGTACCTGAAATAAAATAAGGGGAAACTGTTAAAGCGAAGCCAACAGTATATATATATATATATATATGTTTATAAATGTATATATATAAAAAGACAGTGGAAGAAAGCGACGGAGGACTCATTTTATGGGACCATTGGTTACAAAACACATGGGTCCCACAAAATCAAGATGACGGCTTGCTAATGATGAGGCAAAGCAATTACAATGAGACAAAAAGAAGATTCTCATTAAATAAACAGTGGCTTTCAAATGACCCTACACATTCCCCTAAGAGAAATCCATCTTGGACTCTGTAACAAATCAAACAGAATCAATGGAATTAAATTCCCAGAAAGCGCCACTGCAAACTTCTTCTTCTTGGTTGCAAAAAGACAACTCAGGGAAAAAAAACCCCAAGAAGTTCTCTGGGAAAAACTAAGTTCTTCATAGGAATTAAATTCCTTTTGAAAAAAACGAATTAAATTCCCAGAGACATTTTTCAGAGCCAAAGCTCTTTGAGATGGAATTAAATTCCATGGAAAAGACAAGCGTCACCATCGATCCCTGAAGATCAGAGAAACCCTAAGAGATCTATTGTTTGAGGATTGAATGGTTTTCTGTTTTTTTAAAAGAACTTAAAAATGGGCTCTTGATTAAAGGGAAAAACCCTTGGTGTGGATTTAAAATCCAAAGAGTTTATATGTATGGGAGTTCTTCGATCGTTCAAAGTCATTACCTGAAGAAAAGATTCTTCCTTGAACAGAGTTAAACCATGAAGATTTTTGGAAACAGAAAACTAAGCTCTGAGAACGAGAATTAAATTCTCAAAAGGAAAAATTAACAAGGAAGAAGATGAAAGAGTGGAGGCGCTTCTGAAGAGACCCCTGCATTTATAGGATGTGATGGAAAATGTTTCATCTTCCCTATTCCCTAGACAGATCCAACGGCCACAAAAGTGACAGCGTTGCACTCACGTGCAGACACGTGAGAGCAACGCTGTGGGGGCATTTTTTCCCTGATTAAAAATCAGGAATTACCTCAATGAGGTATCACGTGCTCACACGTGACCAATGGTCACGTGTTGACACGTGATAGTTAAATTCTCATCAAACAGAAATGAAAACAAACGGCTGAAGGAGGACCCAAGTGGGGGTCACGTGCTCACACAAGACCAAGGGTCACATGCCAGCACGTGACAGGCTTTGAAAGCCTTATAACTTACTAGAATTAAATTCTAAATTTCTCTAAACAAAAAAAGGATTATAGGGAACCGTTGGATTAAAAATCCAAGGGTGATTAAAAAGCACCAATTTATAGAAAGATTTTAGACAAGGAAAGATTTCCCTAAATCTCACCAAAAATAACAAACAGAATATCTTTTAGATTAAAAATCCAACAGTGAATAAAATTCACTGAGTGATCTAAATGATCATATTAATTATGAAAACAAACAAAATCTTTCAATGAGAGATTTACTAAACAAATTGATTCTTTTCCTTCCCCTATAAATAGGAGCTAAGAAGAGAAGAGGGATAGAGAATTATGGGATCATGAAATTTTCTAAAGGCAAATAGCAGAGAGAAAAGAAAGGAGAATTTAATTCTCAAGAAAGAAAACCTAGGTGAGAAAAGCGAAAGGGATCAAAGCTTTCACAAAACAAAAAAAAAGAGAATTTAATTCTCAATTTAAGAGTTTAACTCTTCTGCAAAAGAACTTAGTTTTTCCTCTGGTTGAAGATCTGCAGAAGCAAATCTCCCCATAGGTTGAGAATTTAATTCTCATCTGGTTGAGATTCTGCCATGCAGATCCAAAACTTAGAGGGAGAATTGAGTTTAGAGAATTTAATTCTCCCAAATTCATAGGAATTTAATTCCACCAAGATAAAACTAGGGTTTAAACCTACTTGAGAATTTAATTCTCTCAAATTTATAGAAATTTAATTCCACCAAATAAAGTTAGGGTTCAACCCTGCATGAGAATTCAATTCTCCCAAAGTCATAGGAATTTAATTCCTTCAAGACAGAATTAGGGTTTAACCCTATATGAGAATTTAATTCTCTCAAACTCACAGTGATTCAATTCCTTCAAGATAAGACTAGGGTTTAACCCTATATGAGAATTTAATTCTCCTAAAATTATAAGAATTTAATCCCTTCAAGATGGACAAAATTAGGGTTTAACCCTACATAAGAATTTAATTCTTTCATATACATGGGAATTTAATTCCCCTAAAACATAATTAGGGTTTAACCCTATAGAGAATTTAATTCTTAAAAACAACAGAGAACTCAAAAGATCTCCATCACGTGTCCCCACGTGACCCCTAAACAGATCCCCTAAAAATGAGAAGAAATATTTGTTGAGGCAACGCCTCACGTGCTTCCACGTGACCTCCAAAACACAGAAAATAAAAGCAAAGGAAATGTAGGTTTTGGGCGCTCTCACGTGTTACCACGTGACCCCTTAGCAAATGCTTTAGTGATCAGCGCACAGATGTCCATCACGTGCCAACACGTGATGCCCAAAAGAGCAAAGGTGTTTAACACTTATTTGCAAAGCAAAATAAAAAGAGATCTGGTCCCACCTTTGGGTGCCCTCACATGGCCCCACGTGACCCATTCCTATTTAGTGTTTAACACTAATTTAAAGGACTTATTTCCAGTGTTTAACACTATTGTTTTCTAGTGTTTAACACTAATCTGAGAATTTTATTTCCAGTGTTTAACACTGATTGTCTTCTAGTGTTTAACACTAATTTGAGAATTTTACTTTTAGTGTTTAACACTAATTTGAGAATCTCGTTTCCAGTATTTAACACTGTTGTCTTCTAGTTTTTAAAAACTAATTCGAGAGCCTTATTTCCAGTGTTTAACACTGCTGTTCTCTAGTGTTTAACACTATTCTTTTTTTTAGCCAAATTGGCTAATTTCCCAGAGGCAAAAGCCTCCCCTTCAAATAAATCTCAAAATTGAGAAAAATTCAGAGTTATAATGTTTAATACTCAGTCAAAGATAAAAATGTTATCAAAACCCTCAAACTCTTGTTTACCATTACTAAATAATGCGGGCTTGAACCCAGACAAGTGTTTAATGGTCCAACAAAGGGCCAATATTTCAAACTTAATTGGACTTAGCCCAAGTTGGCCAAAAGTCCTCAATTCAGACTTAACTGAGCTAATGTGCTCACAACATAATTAATTGATCTTAGTTCCAAATTGGACTACAGATCACTTAATCCACTTTGGTTCGAGAGTACATCTCTTCACTCCTTTGATATATGTCGTTGTAATCCTTCAACGTCTTCAGAGAGGTGACGGGTCCCAACAACCACACATTTCATGGACTGTGGGGTCCTTAAACTCATGGACTATGATGTCCTTAACCTTGACCGTGATGTCTTTAAACTAACATTGGACTGTGGGGTCCTTAAACTCACGGACTATGATGTCCTTAACCTCGACCGTGATGTCTATAAACTAACATTGGACTGTGGGGTCTTTAAACTCACGGACTATGATGTCCTTAACCTTGACCGTGATGTCTTTAAACTAACTCACAGACTATGATGTCTTTAACCTTGACCGTGATGTCTTTAAACTAACATTGGACTGTGGGGTCCTTAAACTCACGGACTATGATGTCCTTAACCTCGACCGTAATGTCTTTAAACTAACATTGGACTGTGGGGTCTTTAAACTCACGGACTATGATGTCCTTAACCTCAACCGTGATGTCTTTAAACTAACATCGGACTGTGGGGTCCTTAAACTCATGGACTATGTTATCCTTAACCTCGACCGTGATGTTTTTAAACTAACGTTGGACCAAGACGTCCTTAAACTAACAATGGACCGAAATGTCTTTAAAATAATCGACCGCAATGTCACTAAACTAAACAATAGAGCCTAATTGCTCTCTTGTTGGATCTAAACGATCCCGTTAAGTTGATCTTAGTCTAAAATGAGACTAACGTATCCTTAACAAACGTTTAAGTTGATCTTAGTCTCAATGAGGCTAACGTATCCTTAAACCCAACCCCCCAAACCCAAATCTAAGAAAGTTACGGATTTGGACTAGTCCACGCCCTACGGGCGACAACATAAATTAATCTCTGTATACAATCCACGGGCAACCAAACACAAAACAAACACCCACGACATGAAGTGACCATCTGGAGAAGGAGAAAGTTGTTACTGAGATGCAGTAGCGTAATTAACTACAGGGACTTGCGCCTGCAGGGAAGAGCATCCCCACAATCAAAAACCCCTCAACGAGGGGGAATCTGACGAAGTCTGCTACATCGGCCGCATCCGTTTAAACCTTCGAAACATGGTGTCATAAATCAACTTGGCATCTTCGGAGAGGTGGACGGATAGCACCAATTAGCATCTGCTCCGAAATTCAGGCAAGACGTTTGTCTGCCGCGTCTTTCAAAGGGGAACAGAGACGGAGTGCCCGTGGTAGAGTTTTCCCTGGCTCGGAGCGATTTGGTTCCCGATTTGTGGGAAGCCTGCACTGCCCTTTTTACGACATGGATGGTTGAAAATTGACGCGTCTTCGAGACGGAGTGTCTGTGGTAGACTTTTCCCTGGCCCAGAGCGATTTGGTTCCTGATTTGTGAGAAGCCTGCACTGGCCTTTTTACGACATGGACGGTCGACGCCCTGGCCCGGAGCGATTTGGTTCCCGATTTATGGGAAGCCTGCACTGCCCTTTTTACGACATGGACGGTCGACGCCCTAACCCGGAGCGATTTGGTTCCCGATTTGTGGGAAGCCTGCACTGCCCTTTTTACGACATGGACGGTCGACTCCCTGACCCAGAGCGATTTGGTTCGCGATTTGTGGGAAGCCTGCACTGCCCTTTTTACGACATGGACGGTCGACGCTTAACGCGTCTCCGAGGAAGAGTGTCCGTGGTAGAATTTTCCCCGGCCCAGAGCGATTTGGTTCCCGATTTGTGGGAAGCCTGCACTGCCCTTTTTACGACATGGACGGTCGACGCTTGACGCGTCTCCGAGACGGAGTGTCCATGGTAGAATTTTCCCTGGCCCGGAGCGATTTGGTTCCCAATTTGTGGGAAGCCTGCACTGCCCTTTTTACAACATGGATGGTCGACGCTTGACGCGTCTCCGAGGCGGAGTGTCCGTGGTAGACTTTTTCCTGGCTGAGAGCGATTTGGTTCCCGATTTGTGGGAAGCCTGCACTGCCCTTTTTACGACATAGACGGTCGACGCCCTGGCCCGGAGCGATTTGGTTCCCGATTTGTGGAAAGCCTGCACTGCCCTTTTTACGACATGGACGGTCGACGCTTGACGCGTCTCCGAGACGGAGTGTTCGTGGTAGACTTTTCCCTGGTCCGGAGTGATTTGGTTCCCGATTTATGGGAAGCCTGCACTGCCCTTTTTACGACATGGACGGTCGACGCTTGACGCGTCTTTGAGACGGAGTGTCCGTGGTAGACTTTTCCTTAGCCCGGAGAGATTTGGTTCCCGATTTGTGGTAAGCCTAGACTGCCCTTTTTACGATATAGACTATCGACGCCCTGACCCGAAGCGATTTGGTTCACGATTTGTGGGAAGCCTGCACTGCCCTTTTTACGACATGGACGGTCGACGCCCTGGCCCGGAGCGATTTGGTTCCCGATTTGTGGGAAGCCTGCACTGCCCTTTTTACGACATGGACGGTCGATTCCCTGACCCGGAGCTATTTGGTTCCTGATTTGTGGGAAGCCTGCACTGCCCTTTTTACGACATGGACGGTCGACGCCTGTTCACACCAGAATATTGCATTATTATATTCTCCATTCTTATTCTTTTTATAAATAAATAGGTGCTTTTGACGCATGTCTGCTACATGTTACAGGTTACAGGTTCTTGGACAGGAAGCAGTGAAAACGATGAATGGCGATGCAAAAGTGGATTTTGACTGACAAACAGAGAATCTTGATCAAGCCTACATAAGAAACGGTTCACAAAGTAAGGTTCAAGACGTCAACACAAAGCAACGGTTAAAGTCCACAACAATGTTCACTGAAGATCTGGAACCAACCTAGAAGCCCAAATGGAAAAAGACATATAGAAACAGGAAGAAAAAGTCACCAGAAGCCAACACAAGAAAGACCAGAAGTCAACTCCTTTGTTTGACCGCGGAACCGCGGCCAAACCAGGCCTAGGGCCACGGTTCCGCGGCGGAGTTGAGTCTGAAGAGAATAAAAATTCTACCAAAATTCTTGCGGCGCTGACTAAGTCAACCTAGGGCTATTTTTGTAAATTTAGACATGCAGTTCAAGATGTAACCTAGGGTTTCCTATTCATTATAAATTGGAACTCTAATCATTGTAATTCTCTATGCCTCATTTTAATAAAAATTCAGAAATCCTTTTTGGAGAGCATCGGTGTTTCTTCTCCATTCTGAAATTCAGATCTGACAACCCTGCATGGACGATTGGAGGGATGCATCTGTAAGTAATTTAATTTCTTGCTTTAGTGTAGATTTAAATTCCTTGTTCTAGGTAGATTTAATTTCATGCCCTAGGAACTTGTTTAGAGTTAGGTTTGGGGAAGGATTTTGAGAGATGAGATCTCTCATCCCTTTCTTACCCACCAAATATTTACAATAGGACTCCATGCATACATGCACATACCGCTCCCTACGGCACTCTATCCCTCGAGGTAGCGGTGATACCGTAGTATAAAGGCCCGGGTGTGATGTTTTCCATGGAGGTTAGGGTAAGGATCTCTAAAGGAAGGACAAGAACCTAGAGGAAGGATCACCATTCCGAACGGATCTAATCCACTTTATTGATAATTACCATAACTCCTCACAGGTCTTCATTCGGGTATAGAAAGCGTTGAGGTTTACTTGCATTTCCAAACCATCCCTAAACCTAGCCCTAGCAAGAGTAGATCTAGATAATTGCCCTAGGTTAATTAGGTTTTTAGATTTAATAATTAATCCGAACACCCTTCGGAATTAACTCGTAAGCGCGAATCGGAAACTCACAACATCCCTGTGGACCGACCCGTACTCACCGGCTAGCTTCATGCTACGCCGTTCTTGATTGCGGTTACAAATATTTTTGATCTATCTTTTAGAAAGCGCGAGCACGCTAAATCAACCAAATCAAATGGCGCCGTTGCCGGGGATGGCGTAGAAATTTCCTTTTTCGTAATTTCGGGTTAATCATAAAATTAAAAAATAATAAAAATCAAAAAAATCAAAAAAAATATAAAAATATATATTTTGTTATTTTTGGAAGAGATACTTTGTTGTTTTAATTTTGCAGGATATACAAAGACGATCTGGAAATTTCCAGAGGGCGAAACAGAAATCAGAAGATCGAAACAGAAGGGGAATTAAATAACAGAACAGAGCAATTTTTCTGCAGACCCAAAACCCACCAACCAGCCGCGATTCCGCGGCCAAAACCCACCTTAGGCCGCGGAACCGCGGCCTTCTAGTGGTATCAGAGCGTCAAATTTTTTTTGGGGATTCGTGCTGATTAGACTGCCGCGAAAACGCGCCAATAACACGTTTATACCGCGGAACCGCGCTCTTTTTGTAAGATCATCCTATGAAATTTGCATTGTAAGCTCTCTGTTATTTCTCCTCTGCAAATTTTAATATATTTTCTGAATAATGCCTGCAAGATTTTGTGTGCTTTAAAAATATATTCTCTTCCATATAACAAGTCTTGTGCAGGATTTTTGGGCCCCGCTTGAACTAAATTGATTGCAAGTAATATTTTGCTGTTGCATATCTTTTCTATAAAATATTTTGCCGTTGCATATCTTTTCTCTAAAATCTTTTTGCAACAAAAATTTTTCCAAATAAAGAAAGAAAAAATGAAAATAACAAGGACAAATATTTTATAGAGCTTGCAAATTTTTTTAGCCCCAAATAAATCCTTGCACCATCCAACCTTCCTTCTTCTAACATGGGTACCCCACACAATAAATCATTAGCCAAACTTTGGTATCCCGAACCTAATTTTGTGTCATACGTCAATTTGTTCGGTCAATTTAAAGACGATCCCTCCTTGCCAAAAATATCTTTGAAAGATCACATAGAGGCGTCTAGGAGAAATAGTTTGACTTTTCCACCAACCTTGTGTCAACCGAGTCAATCTTTACAACCTACATATGTTGATACCACTTCTTCAAGTCCTTCTGTCACTCTTAGGCCGATGTCCATTGCTGAGCATATTGCTCAATCTCGCAGTCGATCTTTCACCCCTGTCCACTCATCTAGTTCTAGGGATCCGCATGACTATTCACCTTTTTATCAACATGTTGACCCTACCCCTGTCCAATCACCCACTTCCTACAAGTCATACCCGACTTTCCCACCGTCACTAGACCCTGTTTCTACACAGCCTTTTGGGAGTTTCACATATCCAAACAATTTCGAATCTTTTACCGAAACCCCCTCACCACCCAAGTCTAGTTTGGAAGAGTCGTTGGAGGCATATATTGCTGCAACAAATAAAATGATGAGGAATGTGGAAGCGTCCATGGCCGCCCTTATGCAACCTAGTGAACCGGTAGCTAGTGTCCCGCTAGCTCCAAATTTTTCAACGTATGAGGCGGCAGTTGGACAGAGTGAGAATGAGAGAGGATTTTCAAATCAAACCTACCCTTACCCAATTGAAGCCCACAACTCCTGTTTTCCATCGTTGCCCTAATTAGTTCACCTGTTGAAAATAAAAATGCGTTGTTTGATTTTGTAGTGTTTGATTTGCCAGATTGTGAGGAACCCCTTTCGAGTGAAACCGCACCTAATCCTTTCGATCTTTACACCTCCACTCTAGAACCTAAATCGATAGATATCCATTCTTTTGATGAGGCGTCTAAAGAAATTGATTTTCACTTGATTGAGGATATAGACACCGGGAATATTTCGGATGATGAACCTGTCGATTTGCTTGAAATTTTATGTTCAAATTATCATCCTGAGTTATTAAATGTTTCTCCCGAATCTCATATGCGTCTAGATTTTGATGATAATGGCATGGATGAGTTGAATATTGAGGAGAGTCTTGAGGATAATATTGAGGTTGAATCATTTTTGTTTGATGTGTCTGATTTTCCAATTCATCCTCCTGAACCTTTGACTGTTATATCACCCTCCCTCCTTCCTATCGTTCCGACCCCGCTTGAAGACTGTGAGCTTGAAACCTTTTCCTTTGAATCTGACACAATTCTCACATCCGATAACACCTACGGGTGTTTCACTTTTTCGGACGATATTGATGACTCACCGCCCAAGTTTTAGTCCTTTACAATTTCAGATGAGCTATCAGACTCGATTGATTATAGTAGTTTCGAACCATTAATGGAATCTTTCAAGTTCGAAATAGTTTATTACGGTGAGAAAGATACTATCCCTAATTCACTCCCTTTCGTCTTTCCCATTGTTCCGACCGAACAAGAGACCGTTACGCTTTCATCTCCTATACCAAGTTCGGCGTACCCATGTTTTCTTGCAAATCTTGAGGGATTTGATCCCATTTCTCGATGAGTTGATAGGTTAGCGCAATCGCCTTTAACACATCAGTCATCACATATTGCGCTAATTTATTCACTCAATTTACACCCTCAAGATCGTACTCCACTTCCTTCTTCTTTTCGCCATTCTTCTCCACCACCGAGACCATAATCTACCATTCTTTCCACACGGTCTCGCGTGCTTCTCATTTTCTTGCACCAACTATACCATTTCCACGATAAGATTTTTGAATGGTTGGTGCTAACCTTTGGCTTGTGTAAGGTCAAGCTTAAGTTCGGGGGGGGACCTTTGTATATATGTATATATTTTTGTTTTCTTTTTCTATAAAAAATAAAAAAATATTCAAAACATTAAAAATATAAAAAAATTTATAAATAAATAAATAGGGGAGTATCGGCATTTTTACCCTCTTGGTTTAGCATGACAGTGAGGACACTGTCAAGTTCAAGTTTGGGGGTATGCTCGGTACGTCTTCTTCCTTCGCATTCATTTGTATATAATTTTGCATTTGCATACTTATTTGAAAAACCCATAAAAATTGAAAAATTTCAAAAATTATAAAAATTATTGTATTCAATTTTGGTTTATTTGACTCGGGTTTGACAAATAGGTTAACTGGATAGGAACAACTAGATCTTAGACTTAGTGAATTAAAAACCCTAAAGATAACATTCCTTAAAGTTTAACGGTAGAAAGTATATGCCTTGTAGTTTATTTAGAAATAGGCAAATTTTGGGTTCACTTCTTGGGCTAAGTCAAAATGAGGGAAGAGTATTGATGTTCTTATTAGAGTATAAGTTTGAAAAATAGTTTCTAGCTTAAGTCTAGATTCTGAAAACATATACCCTACAATTTGCACAATCACACACCTTGAAACTTGGAATAGTAGAAGAGACCTTGAAGTGCTCTTGTCTAAAGTCCTTAGTACAATGGAAAAAAAAAGAGAATAAAGAATAAAAAAATGGACACTGGTTTTTGTGATTACTTAAGGCTGTAAAAAATAGAAAAATATTTAGCGAGGGTGCTTCATCACCTAGTGCCTTAGACCAACTGGTTTGGGAGTCACTGCTAAAAGCCTTGGGTGTTGCAAGACTAGGAATTACGCTTAAATGTGCAAACACATTTTGTAATCGGTCGTTGGTACCTCAAGAAGTATTAACGGTCGCATGAAGGATGTGTAAGCGAAATTCAATTAAAAATTCACTAATAAGTGCTTTGGACAAAGGACGAGAGTACGATTGCTTGATTGGAATTTCCAAGTGTAAGGGTGATCTATACACACACGTAGGGATATGTGATTAGAGTTTAGATAAGAGAAAGGAATGAAGAATAGAACTTGTATCTTTAATAGAGTCGATAGAAATTCCTAAGTGGAGATGGAACTTTAGAAGAAAAACTTAAGAAATGCTGAAAGCTAAGTAAGTCTATAGAACATATATAATCTTAAGTTAAATAATGAGGAAATGTGAATAATATGGGTGGATAATTTATGAGTCGACGATAATAGAATTCCTTGTTAGAAAACCTAATTGGAGAATAAAAGTCGATAAGCCGAATTGATAGGATTTTGTGGGTAGTATCCGCTGAAAACCCTCAGGAGACAGCACTTCTCCTACTAGGGACACCTAGAGGTTTAACGGCTTGTTGCACGTGCTCAGTGCAATCGCGTTTCCCTGCGAAAGTGCGGTTAGGATTTTAGTGAATAAAAATAAGTTTGCTCGAGGACGAGCAAAAGATAAGTTTGGGGGTATTTGTTCACACCAGAATATTGCATTATTATATTCCCCATTCTTATTCTTTTTATAAATAAACAGGTGCTTTTGACGCATGTCTGCTACATGTTACAGGTTACAGGTTCTTGGACAGGAAGCAGTGAAAACGATGAATGGCGATGCAAAAGTGGATTTTGACTGACAAACAGAGAATCTTGATCAAGCCTACATAAGAAACCGTTCACAAAGCAAGGTTCAAGACGTCAATACAAAGCAACGGTTAAAGTCCACAACAATGTTCACTGAAGATCTGGAACCAACCTAGAAGCCCAAATGGAAAAAGACATATAGAAACAGGAAGAAAAAGTCACCAGAAGCCAACACAAGAAAGACCAAAAGTCAACTCCTTTGTTTGACCGCGGAACCGCGGCCAAACCAGGCCTAGGGCCGCGGTTCCGCGGCGGAGTTGAGTCTGAAGAGAATAAAAACTCTACCAAAATTCTTGCGGCGCTGACTAAGTCAACCTAGGGCTATTTTTGTAAATTTAGACATGCGGTTCAAGATGTAACCTAGGGTTTCCTATTCATTATAAATAGGAACTCTAATCATTGTAATTCTCTATGCCTCCTTTTAATAAAAATTCAGAAATCCTTTTTGGAGAGCATCGGTGTTTCTTCTCCATTCTGAAATTCAGATCTAACAACCCTGCATGGACGATTGGAGGGATGCATCTGTAAGTAATTTAATTTCTTGCTTTAGTGTAGATTTAAATTCCTTGCCCTAGGTAGATTTAATTTCATGCCCTAAGAACTTGTTTAGAGTTAGGTTTGGGGAAGGATTTTGAGAGATGAGATCTCTCATCCCTTTCTTACCCACCAAATATTTACAATAGGACTCCATGCATACATGCACATACCGCTCCCTACAGCACTCTATCTCTCGAGGTAGCGGTGATACCGTAGTATAAAGGCCCGGGTGTGATGTTTTCCATGGAGGTTAGGGTAAGGATCTCTAAAGGAAGGACAAGAACCTAGAGGAAGGATCACCTTCCCGAACGGATCTAATCCACTTTATTGATAATTACCATAACTCCTCACAGATCTTCATTCGGGTATAGAAAGCGTTGAGGTTTACTTGCATTTCCAAACCATCCCTAAACCTAGCCCTAGCAAGAGTAGATCTAGATAATTGCCCTAGGTTAATTAGGTTTTTAGATTTAATAATTAATCCGAACACCCTTCGGAATTAACTTGTAAGCGCGAATCGGAAACTCACAACATCCATGTGGACCGACCCGTACTCACCGGCTAGCTTCATGCGACGCCGTTCTTGATTGCGGTTACAAATATTTTTGATCTATCTTTTAGAAAGCGCGAGCACGCTAAATCAACCAAATCAACGCCCGATTTGACTTGCTCTGCCTCTTGCAGTGTCTGGGGTGATCTTGACTTGCTCCGCTTCTTGCGGTGTCGAGATTGGATTCTGACTTGCTCCGCTTTCTGTGGTGTCGGGGTTAAAGTTGACTTGTTGATTATGATTTGGGTTGACATCAGCATCGCTACGCTGAAATATAGTACGAGGAGCGAATCATCATCTGTCTTTAAGAGGATTTGGGGATTTTGGTTTTTGTTTGGTATCAGTATCGCTACAGTGGAATATGGTACCGGGAGCGAATCATCATTTGCGTTTGCTTATTAGAAAGCGATGGCTTAGGAGACAGGTTTTAGGTCTCTATCACCTAAGACTTTTCAATTTTGTGAGCCGTAAAGGTCTCACAAAGCATTTTCTCCCTACGGGTCGTAAGGACCCCGTAAGTGTATTTTCTCCTTAGGAGTCGTGGAGACTCCCAAGTGTGTTGCTCCTTTGTGAGTCGTAAGGATCTCACGCGGAAATTTTCTCCTCACAAAGTCGGGAAGACTTTGCGAGTGCATTTCATCTCTTTTTCATGAGTTTGCGCCCATTCGGGTTTTCACAAATTCGCCGACAGTCCTGCTGTTTTTACTCACGGAGCCCTTTCAGGTTTTCATCCATGCCCATTTTGCTTGTGGACATACCCTTTTTTTTTGAATCTTCGCCGCCGGTGGGACTTTGAATGTGGTCCCGCCGGTAGGACTTGGGATAGATTGGGATCGTTTTACGCCCGTGGATTGTATACGGTTTTGCAGGATGTATGATCCAGACCGTAGGGCCGGAAAAATTTCAGGACTTTATCGGCGTCTGCATCGCTGCACTGGAATATGGTACCAGGAAAGACTCATCATTCGCCGTTAGGGTGTGGGATTTGAAATTTGGTTGGCATCTGCATCGCTGCACTGGAATATGGTACCAGGAGCGACTCATCATTCGCCACTTGGGGTATGGGGTTTGGAATTTGGTTGGCGTCTGCATCGCTGCACAGGAATATGGTACCTGGAGCGACTCATCATTCGCCATTGGGATTTGAATTTGAAATTTGGTTGTCGTATGCATTGCTGCACTGGAATATGGTACCAGGAGCGACTCATCATTCACCATTGGGAATTTGAGTTTTGGATGGTGTCTGCATCGCTGCACTGGAATATAGTAACAGGAAGACTCATCATCCACCGTTGGGATTTGAGAAATTTGGAATTTTGGTTGACGTTTGCATCGCTGCACTGGAATATGGTACCAGGATATCATTCGCCGTTGGGATTTAAGAAATTTAGAATTTTGGTTACCGTCTGCATCGCTGCACTGGAATATGGTATCAGGAGCGACTCATCATTCGTCGTTTTTTTTACCGCGATTGCTCTATCATTTCAGCTTTTCTTATCGCGAAGGTCGTGATTGCCCTATCATTTCGGCTATTTATTCGCAGTTGCCCTATCATTTCGGCTTTATTTTCATTTTTATTTTTACTCGCTGATTTTTATTGCGAGTTTCCCCATCATTTCGGCTTTTTATTTATATATATATTTTTTTATTTACACATTTTTACATCCCCAGTTTAATGACTTAGAGGTCGATTATTCCCAATTTAATGACATGGTGGTCGGCTATTCCCAGTTTAATAACATGGTGGTCGACTGGTGTTCCCAGTTTAACGGCGTGGTGGTCCTCTTTGCTTATCCCAGCTCCTTGAATTTTGATCTTGGCGGAGCTGTGTTGATGACCGTAGCTCTGTGGCTTGCCGATACATCCGAGAACTGTGAGGTTTTTCCAAGCTTGTATTGGTCCTCTGCCCAATCTTTGAAAACACAGCAGTCTTCAATGGTATGACTCACCACCCTATGGTATGGGCAGTATACGGGATTGCCGGTCATATTCATTTCATGTGGCCTCTTCGGAATAGGCAATTGCAGACCGTTGTTCAAGGCTTCCTCGAATATATTGTGGACCCCATCCCTCCTGAAGGAGTACACCTTCTTCTTTCTCTCCATTAGAGTAGGTGCCCTTACTAATGCTGGTCCTTGAGACCGATCTGTCTTTGGTTCTCCCTTTTCAGATAATGGCACATGTCTGGGAGGATTAGGTTCCCGAAAGGTTTCGGTCTCCATTTGCATGAAATCGGCGGTCGTAGCTTGACTGTTTGCTAACACGCATTTAGACAGTTCTGTCTCTCCCGTCTTGTATTGCCTTTCGACCCAATTTTTGAAGACAAAGCAGTCCTCAATGGCATGACCTATCACACTGTGATAGGGGCAATATTTTGGGTCGTCGGTCATATTCGCTTCTTGCGGTCTCTTTTAATCTGGCAGTTATAGACCGTTTCTTAGGGCGTCATTGATTGTGGACTTTGTCCCTTTTGAAGGAATGGACCTTATCCAGTTTCTCTTTCAGAAGAGATTCCCCTTCGGTGTATGTATCGGAGGGACTGGAGGCTGATCGCGGCCGTTTTTCGCGAAGGCACTCCGCTCTTAGGTTGAAGGGGGTATCAGTTGGCTGCCTCCGGGTATCAATCCCTGGCTCATGAACCAAAATTTGATTCTACTGTAATTGCAATCGAGCGACTTGGGTCGCGAGATCTGCCGCGACGTTTGACAATACGTCGACCTTAGACTGTACCTTGGCTAACTTCTCATCCCTGTCCTGAAGCTGCCTCTGAAGCCATCGGAATAATGTTTGTTCTGTAGTTCCGGTTATGACAACCGGGTCATCCTTATTGCCTAAGCTCAATTCCGCAGGAACCCCAGGATCTTTTGGCTTACTGGCATGAGCGAGCTCTTCGTCATTTAGACCGAGTTGACAATGGGTAGCGTCCACCGTATCGTCACCCTGGCTGTGAAGCTTAGGAGGGTTCGTTTCTTCATGTCCGACTATGAAGACAGTGTGGACCACATATCCAGCCGTCTCTTTATCTTTGGTGGGGTAACCCCATTCTTGGAGCCTCATGAAGCTCAGCCTAGTATGAGCCATATCCCTTTTGTTGGCTCTGTATCTGAGCCTTTTCTTCCTTAGCTTCTTGATTTTGAGGGCTTCGCGGGCATCCGTTTTCTGTGAAGCCACCGTGAGTCGATTGATAGGGAGCTTAAAGAAGATACCCGATCGAGCAGTTATCGGGGGTACCGCTGGAGCTTGCCCGAGATGCCCCGTTGCTTCGTTGACGTTGATGGCCTTTCCCCCAGCTGGAGCGATGGAGGGTCGTTTGGAAACGGATTTGTTCTTGGGCAAAGGTGCCCTCGCAACCATGACATTCGGCCTTTTCCCTTTTGAGACCGGTTTGTCTGTTACCGGAGCTTGAGAAGCTGGGACGGCGTTAGCTGACACGAACATAATAGAGCCAAATCGTAGCAGCAGCTCCAACCATTGTATCCCGAGACTGGCCGGGAGGACCGTCCTGGCGTCCATCTTCATTGTGTAGGAGATGGGAGCTGTGTCGAGAGCTGAGCTGATCCTTGGAGACATATTTGCTGCGTCCGAAGATTGCAATTGGAAAACGTTAACCTGCACAAAAAAACATGATTTTAGTACAGGAAATTGATATGCATATTAATTGAATTCGCGTGAAAGCTTAACCCCAAATATGGGAGGAAAGATAGGTCCCACCGGGCGTACCAGAATCTGTAGGGTGTTTTTCGTCACCCTATTGAGATGGGAATATGCGCACGCTTATCAGGCGCATTACAGATTCCCCCCGCCTAGGATAGGTTGGGGTTTATTGATTGTGGGGATCCAAATCTCCGGCAACCGCGGACTAAGCTGTCGTTAATTACCCATCGCCTTTAGAGCGAGAGAAGCTCCGATTGACGGGTCAAACAGGTCATGCGAACTCAATGTACAGCGTTGTGCTTTGAAGGGGTTTTAGATATATTGGGGGCCCCGCAGAGTTTTTACGGGGGTCCCGCTACCCGGATAGCGGACTCGGGGTCAAGGGGGCTAGCAGCCGCCTTGCGGGGTGCGGGGCAGCGCCCCGTTAGAAATTTTTTCTAACGGGGGAGATGTTTTTAGTGTGGAGTACATGTAAAATGAGAGGGAAAAGGCATCCAAAGGACGCGTGAGCGCCAGCGCTTGGGTTAGCGCTGGCCGCTGGTGCTAGCGCCTCACGTGCTCGGCACGTGGGCGCTCGAGCGCTTGTGCTATGGGCGCTCAGGCGCCGCTAGCACCTCACGTGCTCGGCACGTGGGCGCTCGGGCTCTAGCGCCTCACGTGCCCGACACGTGGACGCTCGGGTGCTAGCGCTTTATGCGCTCGGGCGCTAGCGCTTTTGGCGCTAGCGAAAGGAGGGTTTTTTTTACCCAAAAAATAGGAGTTAAACTCCAAAAAGAGGATTTTAAGTAGAGTTAAACTCCTGAAGGTCTGGATTAGGAGTTAAGCTCCTTTGAGAATTTTGGGTCTTGGAGTTGAACTCTCTAAAAATCTTCAGAGGTTCTTCTTTCTTAAGTTTGGGATCTTCACTTGAGCCTTAGATCTTTTCCAAAGTGGGATTTTCGGAAATGAGTCTCCTTCTTCCTCCTTTTTGTTGGCCGGTTCTTGAAGAACAAGTGGGGTGAGAACTTAAAAACCTCCCCTTTTTGAGATCAAATGGAAGATCTGAGCTCCCCTTTGTGGGTTTTGTGGTGAAAAACTATTTAGTTTTGGAAAAAAAAGAGTAAAACTCTTGATTTAATTCAAAAGAAAGAAAAAGGTTTAGAACCTTGAGGAAGGAGAAAGAGACACAGACCTTGATTTTTTAGAGAGAGAAAAAATATCCTTACATATTTTCATTATCTTTGCCTTTATAGGCTATACACTTTACATATAGCCCCTTGGGCTTTACAAAATGGCATTTTGTCCATCCCATGGCTCATGTGCTATTTCTTTTTGCACATAAGCCATGGGCTTTACAAAATTTGGTTTTATGCCTATTTTTCTTACATTTATTCATAAAATAAAATAAAATAAATGCACCAAAATTATTTATTACAAAATTTTTATTTTGGCATGGGGGAAGCCGGCCGCTTCATGTTCGGGCTCGACCTGGGCATGGACCCACTTGATCTAGGCTTGGGCCCACTTGGCTTGGGGTTGACCTTGACTTTCAGTTGGTCAACCGGGGTGCAATTTTCGACCCCAACAGCCGCCAACAGCCCCATGCCGCCGCCGGCCACCGTCGAGGGTATTATTTCTTAACTCTTATAGATTAAGAGCTAGATATTTGATTTGATTACTTGGATTTTTGTTGGTGATTGCTTGGTATTCCGGATTAGAAAGTTGTCATCTTGTTGATTATTGTGAAGTTGTTAGCACTCTTTGATCATGAGTGATAAATAGAGAGTTTCTGAAAGATACACTAATATTTCGTATCCTAATTTCACTACACGAGGTAAAGATAGTATACAAGAACATGATAGAGGAGGTCTAGAATTTTTTGGAGGAAGAGGGCGAAGATGTGACCGTTTCTGTTCATATTATGATATGACTGGCCACACTAAGGATTATTGTTATTCGCTTCATTCGGAGCTCTGATTTCAGCATTCTGCTAGAGTTGCTGCATCTGATATGACACCTGTCACTTCTACTTCTCATGGTGTTTCTAGACTTTTTGAGGAGAAGATATTGCGACTCAGGTCTCTTCTAACATGATCTACTTTTTTGGGCTCCATTACCATTTTGCCTAAAGGCAATATATATCTTCTAACCCATACACCTTCATCCTCATGAATTATCGATTCAGGAGTATCAGATCATATGACCGGAACATCAGGTGTTTTCTCCTCCTTATCTAAAATTTCATATACCGACGGTATTACACTTGCAGACGGTTCATTCTCTAAAGTAGAGAGTATTGGTTCTATTTCTCTTACCCCATTTCTGTCTTTATCATCAGCATTATATATCTCTTTATTTTCTTTTAACCTGATGTATGTAAGTAAACTTGTTCATACCTTGTACTGTTCAATAAGCTTTTCTCTTTCTGGTTGTGTCATGCAGGATCTGAAGACAGAGGAGGTGATTGGTTCAGGACGTGAAATTGAAGGCCTTTACTAGTTTGATAGACAACCACCAAAGATTGTTTGCTCAACAAATAGTAATTTGATGGTTAACCATTGTCGTTTAGGCCATCCTAGTTTGTCTACTTTACAGAAATTATATACTTCTTTATCTAGTTCGTCATCATTAGAGTGTGTTGCTTGTGAGATGGGAAAGCACACTTGTACTTCCTATCAGTCTAGAGTCAACAAACATGCTGAGAAACTATTTGATTTAGTACATTCTGATGTTTGAAGGCCGTGTTCCATTACGTAAAACAGTGGTTATCGATATTTTTTTATTTTTATTGATAATTACTCTCGAGTGACATGGCTATATTTGTTGAAATTTAGAACTAAAGTCTTTGATGTTTTTAAGTCATTTGTTACTGAGGTGAAAAATCAATTTGATATTAATATCAAAACTCTAAGAAGTGATAATGCAAAGGATTATTTTAATAAAAAGTTTACTCAATTTCTTGATACCTTTGGTATTATACATCAGTCCTCACGTCCCTATACACCTCAACAAAATGGTGTTTCTGAATGAAAGAATAGACATCTGTTAGAAGTCACATGTTTTCTTTTGTTCCATATGAATGTTCCTAAACTTTTTTGGGATGATATTGTTCTCACCGCTTACCGTCTTATCTATAGTTTACCAAGCTGAGTTTTAGGGGAATAAATTCCGATCTCTATTTTACTTCCCTCTAAACCTTTATTTTCTCTTCCTCCACGTGTTTTTGGTTGTACTTGTTTTGTTCACAACCATCAACCTGGATTATCAAAGCTCAATCCCAAGTCCATTAAGTGTGTTTACTGAGGATATCCTCGGAGTCAAAATGGATACAAGTATTATAGAAAAGAATCGATAGAGACTTCGTCTCTGCTGATGTGACCTTTCATGAAAATACACCTTTCTTTGATACTAATGTAATACCCCAATCACTGAGAGAGGATTTTCCTATTAGTGAAAATGATCTTATTATTGTCGAATTCTCTCCAACCAATCGTCAAGTCTCAGCGCCACCAAATACTTCAGAATTAGATGATCACATAATTAAGCAACCAACTCAGGTGGAAGAAAACGAGGAAGAGGGGCCTCAGGTCATTGAAGAAGCTACACCTGTTTCAGAATCCGATCTGACTCAGACTAATCTTAATCTTCTAACTTTCCTTCGCAAAGGTACTCATACCACTAAGCCTCTTTATCCTCCATCAGATTATGTCACATATGTTAGGCTTTCTCACTCGTATAGAACATTTATTGCTGTTGTTGATTCCTATACTATTCCTTCTTCTACATCTGATGCTCTGGCTCATCCTAGATGGAGGAAAGCCATGGAAGAAGAAATGTTTACCTTACGCTTGAATGGTACATGGAAGCTAGCTCAGTTGCTTGTTGTAAAGAGAGCAGTTGGTTGCAAATGGGTATATACCATAAAACTTAATCCAGACGACTCGTTGGCTCGTTTGAAGGCCAGACCTGTTGCCAAGGGCTATTCTCAGACTTATGGAGAAAATTATGATGAGACTTTTTCTCCTATGGCAAAGATGGCATCTGTAGGTATATTCCAAACACTTACAGCTAAATACAATTTGCATCTATATCAGCTTGATGTGAAGAATGCATTTCTACACGGTGACTTGAAGGAGGAAATATATATGGAGCAACCACATGGTTTTGTTGCTTGGGGGGTCTGGAAAAGTCTGTAAACTTCAGAGATCTTTATATGGTCTCAAACAGTCTCCGCGTGCTTGGTTTGGAAGACTAACTAGCATTATTCGATTTTTTGGGTTATGCAGAAACAACACTGATCATTCTGTTTTCTTTAGAAATCGAGGAGACTGCAGAATTTTGATGGTTATTTATGTTGGTGATATTTTGATCACATGCGATGATGTGAAAGGTGTTACTGAGTTAAAAACTTATCTTCAGAAGAAGTTCAGCACTAAAGATTTAGGAGAGTTGAAATATTTTCTTGGAATTAAGGTGGCACGTTCTTCTCGTCGGGGAAGTATCTTTGTAACTCAAAGGAAGTATTTTCTTGATATGCTTAAGGAAGCAAAGATGCCTGATTGTAAGCCTGTTGACTTGCCTATGGATTCTAATATCAAGCTATATTCAGGACAATGGGAGACACTTACCGATCCAGGACAATATCATAGATTGGTTGGTAAGCTTAATTATTTGACTGTAACAAGACCTGACATCTCTTTTCCTGTTAGTATAATTAGCCAATTTATGGTGGATCCTAGAGATTCACATTGGAGTGCAGTGATGCGTATCATTCTCTATTTGAAAGCTACATCAGGAAAATGTATTATATGTAAGAATTTTGGGCATTCTAAAGTTACAGGGTTTACAGATGCAGATTGGGCTGGATCGCCAAGTGATCGAAGATCAACCACATGTTTTTGTATGTTTGTTGGAGGCAATTTGGTCTCATTAAAAAGCAAGAAACAGAATGTTGTCTCACGTTTAACTGCTGAATCAGAATATAGAGCACTGGCCAATACTACGAGTAAGCTAGTATGGATAGTTTCTCTTCTTCAAGAACTTTGTTATCAGTCTAAGAAACCAGTAAAACTTTATTGTGACAACAAAGCTGATATTCATATTGTCAACAATCCAGTTTTTCACGAACGAACATAGCACGTCGAAGTAGATTGCCATTTTGTTCGAGAAAAGATTGAAAAAGAGATCATTGATACAGTCCATGTGAAAACTGACTATCAATTAGAAGATCTATTCGCCAAACCTTTGGTAAGGAGTCGGGTACAGTTTATTTGTACCAAGTTGAGCATGTGTGATATATATGTTCCAACTTGAGGGAGAGTGTTAAGAAAGATATATATTGGGTTTATTAGATTTAGATTCATTTAAATTGATAAGATTTAGATTTGATTAGATTTGTTTAAATTATTTGTATTTCCTACAATCAAAAAATCATTAATATATATGAGATAGAGGGGATTCTCTATCTATCTCATAATTTTCCCTACAACAAATTCCCTTTTACAATATCCATATGGGGAAGATATGAGAATACATCTCTTCTTTAGAATAGTCCATAGAAATATAGTTTTCCATACGAAAGGTAATTGATCTAAATAATGGGTTACGGCATAAGAAACAAGGCGGTCATCATAATGGCAAAGAGAAATGCTATTTCAACTGTTATATTTAATGAAGCGATTCTAAATGAACATTTGTTTCATCTTGATGACTTGAATTTGTATGCCATCTATAACTGTATGGTGGAGACTATTAATTAAAGGAAGGTGATGATACTCATAGGTGGGAACTCCCCAGATCATGACACATGGGAGATGACGTGTCCCGGGGCTTACGGAAACAGGACAAGCACCATGCATTGGAGGCATTCCCCAGGCTATCGCCCCGAGGTATAACCCGACCTTCGATGGATCCCTAAACACTCCTATACATGCCGTACAAATGACTATGGGCTCGCCTCGGAGTCCTCATACATGCTGAGCTTCCTCAGCCCTCCCAGCTCACCTCCGAGCTATCACAGAATCGAGCTTTCTCGGCCTCCCGCTCGTCTTGAGCCCCTCCCCCCGCCGAGCTAAGACTTCCCGGTTCTACCGAGCAACCAAGAACGCAGAGCCCAAGCGCCTCCGCCACGGCTCTGCGGATCTCACCAGACGTGAGATATCCGCCACCCCACGATCCCGCGTTCCACGCCGCCGTATCCTCCCATTAACGAGCGTATCTTGTCATTAATGGGGGGATCCCATCATTCACGCAGGCGTAACGCCAGGGGCGTAATCGACAGCGAAGATCTCGCGCCAGCTCGCTCCATGCGACCACTATAAAAAACCCTCTCCCAGACGACTATGGTAACACAATTTTATTCCAATAAGCCGCTACTCTGCCCAAATTCCTCGGCTAATTTGACCGTCGGAGGGTCCACGGTGGTACAACCACCCCGAGACTTCTTTTGCAGATAGCTCGGCTTCACCTCAAAACAAGACCACTGAGATCCACATGCTCAAAGAGATAACCTTCAACCCCAATCTCAGCCGTTCATCAACGCTCACGATAGATCGACGGAGGACAACATCTGAAGGAGATCCCAACCTCCATCAGTTGGCGCAGTCTGTGAGAAGTCTGACCATGTTCCTTCCACTCATTGAAAGTTGACCTTCCGCTCTTGACTTCATAGCGAGCGAACACCGTGACGATCCAAGACAAGCCGCCGCCTTCCTTACAACGGAGGTGCGAACGGATCCACCCCTCCCCTAGACGCCATCCACGCCCTCTCGGCACGGATCAACAGGGTCACATCCATAGTGGATGCCCTTGTCCATGTCCAAACGGCATGCCCAGCCCCCCAGGTCGTCGTTCACCCTCCGAGATATCACGACCTCCGCAGAAGGGGAGATGACACCGCCCACGCTGGCACCACTAAACAACGTATTGCTCTCTCCGGTGACCACAGGTCCCCACGGCGACCGATTCAATGACCTGCTGGGCGCCACACGGCTCCACGCCGCAATTTCGTGAAAGAGCCCATCGCCCCGAGGCCCATCGCGTTCCCGTCCCTCCCGAGGAGATGTCGGTCGGCTCACCTGCTCCCAGGGATGGCCGGCACCCTATCCCTCGACGGGGTCGCGCGGGCAGCACTCGCCGCTAAGACTTAAGAATGACCTCGCCAGGGGACCTGAGGAATCTGATAGAGCAGAACCGGAGTCACAGCCTAGCGCAGACCCCAAGCGGGAAAGGCCACTACTCCAACTACGCCGAATCCTCGGGGTACCACAACCGTATCGACGCCCTTGAAAAGAAAATTGAGGGTATACTTCGAGAGGGTCATCCATCGAGCGAAGGGGCCAGGTACGCCGCCAACTCGCTCAAAAAGCCCTTCACTGAAGAGCTGCACGCTACACGCATCTCGTCCAGAAACAAACCTCCAAAGGTGGCCCTCTTCGACGGGAAGTCCGAACCGAAAGACCATCTGGACGCATTTATAGCGGGCATGAGCTTTCAGGATAACTCCGATGTTGCCCAATGTCGAGCATTCCCCACCACTCTCATCCGAGCTGGACGAGACCGATTCCGAGGACTCACTCCACGCTCCATCTCTACCTTTGATGAGCTGGCCGCCCAGTTCCTTGGACATTTCATCGGGAACAGACGACAGAAGCGGAATGTCGATTACCTCTTCACCATAAAGAGTGGGGATAAGGAATCCCTTAAAGGATACGTCACTCGCTTCTACAATACTCTTCTCGAAGTTCCCGAGCACTGGGACGAAACTGTCATCACCGCTCTGAGGTCGGGTCTTAGGCACAAGAAGTGGCTCCGCTCCTTTGCATTAGCGCAACCTAAGACCATAGCCGAGCTAAAAGCTTGGACCGAGCGAGAAATCCAACTCGAGTCTGAGGTAAACGCAAACCTGCCCCGGGGTGACCAGGCCAACCAAAAGAAGAGGGCAGAGAAGAGAAGAAGAAGGTTGACCGGCCAAAACCATATTCCCCAAAGTTTCTGGAGTATACTCCACTGAACATCTCTCAGACCGAGTTGTTAGAGGAGGCGAAGGGCGAGCGATTCTTCAAGCTCCCTCCGGTCACCAATAGAGCGGCTAATTGAACCCAGGGCCTATACTGCGCCTTCCATAGGTCGCAGGGGCACCCGACCAAGAATTGTAAATAACTCCACGACTACATCGAGGAGTTTTTCCGCTCAGGCCAACTGGAAAAATACCTGCGGGAAAAACGACAGGAAGATAGGGAGCACGAAACCATCCCCCTCCCGGTGAATTAACGAGCGGCCAAATCATGGTCATTTCTTCGGGGTGTGCACATAGAGCCGGCGAGGTTCGCCACCTCCTACCCATCGAGGGAACAAGCGACCAACCCCGGAAAAAATGCAGGACCGCCGAGTCCATCATCTTCACTGATGAAGACCTCCACGGTATATCCTTGACTCACAACGACACTCTCGTGATTATGGAACGGTTCCACCGCTACGAGGTTCAAAAGATATTGAACGACTCAGGAAGCTCGGCAGATATCATTTTCTATGACTGCTTCCAGCGTATGGGGCTCAGTCCATCCGACCTACGACCAACCTCCCACATCCTATCAGGGTTTACTAACCACTCCATCCCGGCTGAGGGGGTTGTCACCCTCCTCCTCAACATTGGGGAAGCGGGCCGTACGAGAACCGTACCGGTGGAATTCACCGTCGCCAGGATCCTCTCGTCCTACAACATCCTCCTGGGACACCCGACGCAAAACTCCCTTCAAACTCAAATCTCGACCTACCACCTCGCGATCAAGTTTCCGTTGGATCAAGGTGGAATAGGCCAGGCCTATGTGTCACGCCCCGCTTCCCGATATATGGTAAGGAGTCGCAACGGGTCATGCGACGTATTTACTCAGAAGTAAACACGCTAAGCGTATCTAAGCAATATAAAGTAAAATGTACACAAGAGACATGAATGTAAATGAACAGCAACTTTTATTTATTTAACAATTCTTTGCAAGTACAACTGGAAATGTAAATACATGAATAGAAAGCAATGCCTAAACAATGGCATACCTGAAATGAAAAGTATATACAAGTGCCTACAGCTTTGGGTCGAAGGCAAACTGCTCCAAATCCTCGGTACTGGGCTCGATCTATAATGAGTCGGAATCACCTGACAACATTCCAAAGAAAGAAGAAAATGAATGTCGTCAGCGAACAAACGCTCGCTAAGTCCCAAAGAAAGAAAGAGAAGAATCGACAGAGAATATAACAGGTGAAGTAGATATGTTATATTTGTTATACTAACGTAGTTGTTGTAGCTTGGTATAGAATATGCCAGTGCATACGAGAAGAGTTCAACTTACACCGTAGACTTTGGTAACCCGTAGTACAAGGCCCCGTCAAAAATACCACGGAACAACGGCATGAATCTAATTACGTCTTTTAGTGACCACCTCGTGCCACCTTTAACATGTTCCCTATCAGTCTATCCCTTTATAAACCCCGTAATGTTTATTGTATTGATTGTACTAATTGTATTGTCTTGTAGTAAATGGAAGACTTTCCAAAACCATGATATCAGTAAACGGAATGGATATAAATGGATAGTCATGTAATCAGAGTATATCCATGATTCGGTTTGGTCGAGACAGATTGATATAGATTGAATTCCTGTATTCATGGATTCATATTATATTATAGTTATACTTGAATTGAATTCAGGATAGATTATAATCAGATTTGACCATGACTCGAACTGAGTCAGACTTTTAAACAGAATTGAAATCCTGATTGTTTTTGGAGTTATCGGTAACTGCTGCACATGGACGGCAGGATTTATGTCTTTTTCCAAGACAATTACCGTGTTGATAACGCCGTTGTTAGATTGTCTACCTTAGATAGGCAAGCACCCACTTTCTCCGGCTCCCCAAGGCTCAAGAGAATTGGTCCTGCTTAAACCTATATTTACTAGGGTCCTTATTATAATTTAGTATAACTTGAGAGGGTTTTATGTAAAAATAGTTTTGATATATTTTCAAAATACACCTCAAGTATTTAATTATCGTCTTTAGGGTTTTCATAGATGTATATTTTATAAAAGTGAAATTTTCTACTGAGTAAACCTAGTTTTCATTGTATATGGTATTTTAATGAAATACTGGAATTTGTATTGGATTATAATGGTAGTTTCATGAAATTGTGATTCTTTTGATTTAGAAAACATGGAATATTTATAATATATTTTAAAATATATATTTTGATAATAGTTATAAATATATATATATATAATAAAAATAAATTTTATTTATTTTTGTAGAAATCTCATTTTCTTAAAAAATTCCATCGAGATCGAATGCTCCTTGCAGGGATCTGCATCTCGCTCTACTAGGTCCAAGGATGTGCGAAAACCCGCACCATCCCGATCGGGGTTCTCCAAAATGTGTTGTAGAGGTACAATTGTAAGGAATTAGATAACACACTTTTTAAAGAAAACGGTTTTGTAAGTTTAGGGTATTTAGATGTAATGTCATATTTTGCCCCAAAAGAATATTTTACAAACCATCGTGCTATGTCAAGGACGAGTGTTGTGATGAGGTAGTCATTACCTCATGATTTTTCTAAAGATAATACAAGAAATATGTTGAATTATGTCTAAAGTAAAGTATATGGTATTTTACCGTAAAAATACGATAAAAGTTGCATAATAGATTCTTTTGAGATGAAACTTGTTCTAATATATTTGTATATGATTTCTAAGCAATCTATTAAAAATTGGTAGGTTTGTTATTAGGAAAAATTAGATTTTTTAAAGAAAAGAGAATCGGAAGCCGGAATAACTCCGCTTCCGATGAGTTTTGAAAAGTGAAAGTGTTAGACTAGAGATTGAGAAGGGAAGAGGGGAATTATAGTATACAAAGAAAGAGGGGAGGTAGGGAAAGATTTTGGAACCATCGGGACGTCGTTTCGTCGCTGGATTCTTCTTGGAACGTCGTCGGAATCTTGCCCTTTGCTAACTCCACTTGCACAACTTGAGACTTGGAAATTTTATAGAGTTTTTATAATGAAATTGTGAGTGAGGAGGGGTGAAATGTGGTGTGGTATTTATAGAGTAGGATTAGGGTATAGGATGATGAATTTGAGAATTATGCATTAAATCATGGAGTAATGCACATTTTTAATTCTCTGGAAATGGGCAGAGAAAACAAACAGACTGGGGTTAATGGGGGAGACCAAGGGGTGCTAGGGTTTAAAAAAATTGCATTTCTCTCTACTCAAACCGGCGGCGGCGGCCGAATCTGTAATCTCGCCGGTCCAATGTCATGGGTTGGGGTTTGAATCCCTGCCACGTGTCCAAATCGCTTGGTTTACCTGAGTGCACGTGTTTGATTTCTATGTGACTCTTCATTTTACGTGAAGTTCACGTGCAAACTGTTAGGCTTCTAAAAGTTTAAAAGAAAATACAATAAAAATAATATGTGGCCGATAGGATTCGAACACATGGGCTACGTCACAGCAGTGCAAGGCTTTACCAATGAGTTACAAGTGCTTTCATGCTGTTCAAAAGCAAATAAAATTTATAACTTGTGCTCAGGCTTAGGTGTTCCTTTCTGTATTTTGAAAAAATTCTGTACAGAAAGTTTAGGATTGTCACACTACGGGAAACAGCAAATCGCCAAGATTTGCTTCACAGCGACATCCACCACCGAAGAGAAAAGCAAAGACCTCGAAAGCGCAAATGATTTCTAGGGGTCCCTGGATACCCGTGACGAACAGAAGGAAATCCGAGAGGCCCCGGTGGAGGCGCTAACAGAGGTCCCCTCGTCGAAAAGAACAAGGAACGAACTGTCCAGATCGGATCCCTTTTAACAGGAGCCCGGCACGAAAACTTGATCCACTTTCCACGAGGAAACTCGAACGTGTTTGTTTACCCCAATCAGAGCAAAGCTCTGTTCAAATTCCAAGGGGGGAGATGAAGCAACGCTTCATCTTCCCCCAATCAGAAGCAAACCTTTGCTTTGAAAATTTAAACTTTAATAAATGAAGCAACGCTTCAGATCCTTCGCGCTACGCACGACACGCCACGTGTCTGGCGCAGATGCATTAGCGCAGCGTCCAAGAAGGCCCGCCCAATCAGAGCAAAACTCTGATAAAGGAAGCGCTGCGCTGCACGACGCGTGTCAGCGTAGATGCGCTTGCACAGTCGCGCTGCACTTTGCGACACGTGGCAGCGCAGATGCGCTAGCGTAGTCGCGCTGCGCTTTGCGCTACGCGACAAGTGGCAGCGCAGACTGTTCATACCAGAATATTGCATTTTATACCGTCCATTCTTACGCTCGGTTGTTTATAGGTAGGTGCTTTTAATCCGTGTTTGTTGCATATTTACAGAGTACAGGTTTCCAGTCCAAATATTGCAAATCATGACAAAATCTCCACAGTTACGCCAAAAGCAGAACATCTGTTGACAGCAGATAAAAGCCGGGTTCCGGTCATCCATATTCGTCCGGTGCCGAGTACCTGTTCCAGGGACAAGACATATGACAACGGTCATTCGTGTCTCGGACAAGCACAGAGCACGAGAGGGGCTGCACAAGAATCAATGGGTGCACGGAGCTCGAGGGAGATAGAAGTCAAAAGTGAAAAAGATAATGCAATCTTGGACTAAGAATCTGAAGATATTCTGGAAGAAATTATCAGAAAATACATATACCAGACAAAAGGGGACAGCAGACCAGGGCCGTACTGAAAATCCCATGCCCTGAACCCACTATAGTGCGGTGGATCCGCGGCCAATAGGGGGCTTAGGCCGCGGATCCGCGGCCGTACTGGCGCCGCAGCTGCTCGTTTTTCTGGGGTAGTTGGGTCTTTTCACATGGGTCCAGTTTGTTGCCCTAGATTTCATTTTCCCTGCCTATAAATACTCCAGATCTGAGCTAAGCCAAGAGTCATTCTTTTGTGTCCATTCTTTTGTAGTTTTAGTTCTTTTTCTTCTTCTTCTTCATTCTTTTTCCATGAAAATTGTAGTGAGAGCTTTTTGAGTGGGAGATCAATGAAGATGAGGGCTTTTTGTATCATTCTCTTTAGTTTCTTCTTCCCCTTGAGATTCTTGCTTTCTCTTGATCATTCAACCTCTTCATTGAGCTTGAATGGTTAAGGGTTAATTATTGATCTCAAGGGTCGTATTCTTTCATGGAATTAGCACTTCATTTCACATGCGTTCTCTACCCTTCCCTTGATCTTGCAACCTCTTGATTGAGCTTGCAAATTTAAGGGTTGGCTATTGATCACACGCTTGTCTTGAGTTCTAGTTTCTTGTTCTTTTTATTTTCTTATTTATTACTTGCTTTTTATTATCTTGCTTTATTTTCTTGCAATTTAATTCATGCACTTAATTACTTGTAATCTTTTCTTTTCTTTGTTCTTTTCTTTTGCTCTTTGTTGTTCATTTTGTGAATGTTGTAATTATTGTCGTTGTTAAGAATTAATACGGTATTGTAAGTTAACACTTCTTTCCTCATTTCCTTTTCCCGTTATTTTCCATTTGAACTCCGCCCAAACGTTACGCAAGCGCTCCGTTAGGCACCCTACCCTGACAAGGTAACGGTGATTCCTAACCGCGACCGGTTGCGTTCGGTTTGGCCGGAGGCGAAAGCAAGAGACAAGAACGGAAGGATAAGGGTAAATAAGCCGGATTCCACGAATACCGCGCTTAAATCCCCTAATCCACGTTGTTGCCGATTGCTCTAGCTTCAATTGGTCAAGACTCGGCTCAAAGGTTTTGAGTACGGATTTCTTAGCTTACAATCTCGTATCTTTTCTTAACAACTTTATACTTGCAAATAATACACATAGGTTAGTCTCGAACAAAAACATACAGATTCTTTATTGACTCGTCTAAGACAAGAAGGTAAAATACCACCATCTCCCTGTGGACCGACCCGTGCTCAACCGGCTAGCTGCATAGCGACACCGTCTTGATTGCGGTTAACTTTAATCCTTCAACGACGTCAGAGAGGTGACGGGTCCCGACGACTACATACGTCAATATTGGACCGAAACGTCCTTAAACTAATATTGGACCGAAACGTCCTTAAACTAATATTCGTCCCGAAACGGGAATGTTGGACCGAAACGTCTTTAAACTAATATTGGACCGAAACGTCCTTAAACTAATATTCGTTCCAAAATGGGAATGTTGGACTGAAACGTTCTTAAACTAATGTTGGACCGAAACGTCCTTAAACTAATGTCGGACCGAAACGTCCTTAAACTAATATTGGACCGAAACGTCCTTAAACTAATATTCGTCCCAAAATGGGAATGTTGGACCGAAACGTCCTTAAACTAATGTTGGACCGAACGTCCTTAAACTAATGTCGGACCACCACGTCCCTAAACTGGAATATAGACCACCACGTCTTCAAACTGGAATATAGACCACCACGTCCCTAAACTGGAATACGGACCATCATGTCCCTAAACTGGAACATGGACCACCACGTCCCTAAACTGGAACAATAGAGCCTCCAAGTGCTCTTTTGCCGGATCTAAACGGTCCCATTTAAGTCGATCTTGGCCCTATACATGGCTAACGTATCCTTAAACATTCAAATGGACTATAAAATTCCAAATCAACTCCGGTTCGAGGGTACATCTTCGAGCTCCTCTGACACCTGTCGTTGTAATCCTTCAATGACGTCAGAAAGGTGACGGGTCCTGACGGCCATATAATAAATGGATCACCACGTTAAGTTGATCTTAGTCTCAAACAGGACTTACGTATCCTTAACGAACGTTTAAGTTGATCTTAGTCTCAAACAGGACTAACGTATCCTTAACGAACGTTTAAGTTGATCTTAGCCTCAACACGGCTAATGTATCCTTAAACTAAAAAAAAATATACCAAACCCAAATCTAAGCAAATACAGATTTGGACTAATCCACGTCCTACGGGCGACGGCATTACTCAGTCTCCGTATACAATCCACGGGCAAGCACAAACAAAACAAACACACACGACGCGAAGTGAAATTCTGGAGAAGGAGAAAGTTGTTACCGCGATGCGGTAGCGTAATTAACTGCAGGGGCTTGTGCCTGCATGGAAGAGCGTCCCCACAATCAAAAACCCCTCACCTCGAGGAGGAATCTGACGAAGTCTGCTACATCGGCCGCATCCGTCTAAACCTCCGATATACGGTGCCATAAATCAACTTGGCATCTTCGGGGAGGTAGACGGATAAAACCATATAGCATCTGCCCCGAATCTCAGGCAAGACGTCCTCACGTCGTCGCCGCCTTTCGGAGGGGAACAGATTCTGGCACGCCCGGTGGGACCTTTTCCTCTTTCCACTCCACACTTCGTGTGTCGTCTTCGCGAACCAATCGCGGTTTGTTAATGGTTGCCTTCGGATTTCAAGTTACTAAGATTTGGTCTTTTGCATGGCGCAGAACTCAAACATCAATGGCCTCTAACTGCACCAACTGCTTGAAGTGCCACTGCAGCGGACGCTCCACCTCCCCTGTAGGTGTAGCATATGGGCCCCAAGCGGCTTCCTTCCTCGCTCTGCCGGTAGGCCAGGTGACCCAAGCCACCACTGGCCTGTTCTTCGGGACCATGGTCCCACCTACAAGCTTCTCTATGTCAATACCTGCACCGAAAGTGAACAAGAAGTCGGCCTTCGACCGGCTCACTGCCACGACGGCCCCTGTCAACGGATCGTCCACTACCAAACCAACAGCCTCGGTTTTCGCCAGGCTGGATCAGAATTCTAAACTGGCTATCCCAAGGAAGGCAATAACTGCTGCTCCAGAAGTCGTCAAGGCGGCTTCCCCTGTCAAAGAATCAGTCTTTTCAAGGCTGACGATTCCTGCTCCTCCTCCTGCTCGAGGATCCGTCTTCGACAGGTTGAATATCACCCCTCAAAAGACAACCTCAGTCTTTAAGAGGTTAACACCGGCGGCGCCTCATTCAGACAGGGGAAAAAAGAAGATGTCTCAATCTCCGAGCCAGTCCCAACGGCTCGTCATGCTCGACGTCGCCATTGGCAACGAGTGAGGAAGGCAGGGGGCAACTCTCCCTCAGGGCTAACTCCACCGGCTCCAGTGGTGGAAGTCAACGCTGCTGTTCCAACTGGGAACAGCTTTGAACTGCTGAGGAGGGTACAGAAGAACTCTCCAACCGCTATACTGAAGAGATCTCCTCCACCTGCGGAGAGAGCTCCAGAAACAAAGCAAGAACAGCCCCATCAACGGCTGTCCTCAAGAATTTATAAAGTTTGGCGAAGGGTTCAAGACTCCGTGATCAACCCAGATCACTCTCGTCAACGAAAGAAGACGAAGGTGCAAAAAGGAAAAGAACGTCCTATTGAACAGCAAGGGACAACGATCGCTAGGGTACCCACTGCAATGGCCCCTTCAACTTCAACGGCCCATAAAAGAAGAAGGCCAGAGAAAACCCCCGCGCCGGCGACAAATATCCGAGGTGGTGAACCCAAATGCCCTAAGTCAGGAGGCATTATAGTTCATACCGTCTATGTGGCGTCTGGTAAAGAGGACAGTCGCATATCTACGGGTCATCGACCGCTTACGCGATCAGTGACCAAGGCGCAGGAGCAGCAACAGAAGCTCCAAGAAATGATGAACGCTATGGCCGCACTTACAGGGCCAAAAGAAAATCCTGAAACATCCTCAGATGAGCGCCAGGAGGAAGAAACCGTCGCCGAATTCCTTCGTCGGATATTGGAGAAGAAGGACAAAGAGGCTGCTGAACAAGCAGCCAACATACAGCGTATGGGCCTCCTCTTCCAAGACATGATAGGGATGATGATACAACAAGATCCCCCGGCCGAAGAGCCCCCGATCGTCTTTGGAGACGATAGGGGAGAGACATCAAATCCTCCACCAGCTCTGTTGACGGCTAAAGAGGATACGATTTCCAAAGATGATTTGGATGAGTACATCGCCCAACAAATACGGGTTCATCATGCGACCGAAGCAGCCGGCCAGGTCGTAAAAACGGGGCGGCCATATCCAAGTTGGTACGATCAAATCAAGTACTCGCCAGGTTATACGATTCCCAAGTTCCATGTCTACAAGGGGACGGGCAATCCTCACCAGCATGTTGCCCAGTTCAGGGCACTCTGTGGCAACACTGACGGTGACGACAAGCTGTTACTTCGCCAGTTCGTTGAAAGCTTATCAGATACGGCGTTCGAGTGGTACTCTGAGCTCCCGAATGACTCTATCAAAACCTTCGCGGAGATGGAGCTGTTGTTTACTCAGCGTTTTGCAAGCGCCGGTGAACGCACCCCGATGACGGCACTAATTAACACCAAGGTAAAACCAGGCGAGACATGGGTTCAATACGCTATACGATGGCGGAACTTATGGTCGAAGTGCGAACAACGCATTGAAGAAGCTCCCGCGGTGGGTATGTTTGTGGGAACCCTTGACCCACAAGCGACCATCTCGCAATTTATGATGTTTTTCAAGCCGACTACCTTCCAGGCCTTGATTGACAAGCTAGCGCAAATGGATCAGATGGGCCATAAACCCCCTCTTCCAAGGCCGGACTCCCGAAATGACAAAGGGAAGGGAAAAGCGATCGTCGTCGCTAATGCTCAACAACAACCGAGCGACTCGAAGCCGGTTGCTCGTCAAAATAATATGCGCCCGTTCGTACCCCTTGAGGATAGGATGGGACGTCCTTATTCCTTTCCCCGCGATAAAACGAGGAGGTTATTCGAGCTGGCGTTGCGCAATAGACTCATAAATCTGCCGGATCCAAAACGTCCGTTGCAACCAAGTGACGTCAACGAGCCCAACTACTGTCCTTATCATCGAGTACTAGGCCATCCGATCGAAGATTGCTACGTTTTCAAGAATTGGCTTGAAAACCAGTACCGACAGGGCAAGTTCGCGTTATCTGACAAATGGAAGATGAATCCCCCCACAGCCCCACACCTCTAAGGGGAGGAATGCACCGGGGGCAACATGCTCCGTCGTTGAAGAAGCTCCTTGGGAGATTGTATTATCAGCCAAGACAAAAAGGATGCTAAACGATCTTCAGGCATGTCCAGCGATCAAGTAGAAGAACCCGTTGGAACCGCAGGTCATTGAAGGGATGTTGAAGCCACGTCCAACTCCAAAGACCGATGGTGGTGGTTCAAGCACTTGCAGCCAACCGTCAAAATCTTCGAAAAAGAAATCTAAGAAGCCCGTGAAGCCTGGCGACAAGCGCACAGACTTACAAAAGCAAATTGACTCGCTGGATGAATACAACCAAAAGGCACGGACTCCCATTACGCTCCAAGAGTTCCTCAATCACGTCTTTCAAGAAGAAGATAAGGGAGAAAGTTCGTCGGATGAATCCGAGGAATATGTGGCGAGCTGTCATATGATTTCCCATTCGTTCATGGACGATGAGGAAACTCCTTGTACCAAAGCGCTGGGGGCAGATCTTGAACCAAAATTCCCGAAGCTATCAGATGAAATGATTGACGTGTTCCTTAACGAAGCCCGATTGAAAAGTAAGGCTGATCGAGAACGCGATACGGCTATATTTGAAAGGGCCAAGCGCCAGCGACTTGATAAAGGAGCCGAGACGATCCCGTTGGAGCTAAACACCTCCGCTACCGACAGAAGCCAATTCAAGATGAGGAAAAAGTTTGCTAAGGCCATATCAATGGGCATGAAGCTACCATCCTCTGAAGGAAACATCACTGGTGAAATGGAAACGCACCCCTCCTATTGCTTATATCATCAAAATATTTCACACCCCACTCAAGAGTGCAAAGCTTTCGATAGATGGTGGCAAGGATATGTTGCTCATCGACAACACTTTAAGCGGGAAAAGCGGGAAAAGCGTAAAAATCGTCGGGAGCGAAGAAATACGACCGAAGGGCTTAAAAGAACTACCGGCAATTGTCACATGGTTAACACTGGCGGGTCACAAGTGCCTACATTCGGGAGCGATTCTGATGAAGAGCTGGAACTTTCCCCTCTCTTTAAATAATCCACTTCGGGAAAAGAAGAAGAGCCGAAGGTCTGCGAAAATATCCGGCTGCGGAATCGGACGCTGCTTGACAAGAACCTCGGACCCTTAAACAGAAAAGATAAAGGGAAAGAAAAGGTCTCTGAAGATATCGTCTTAGATGACCAAGTTCTGGAAGAGCTAAACGCCAACAACCCGCCGAAGAAGAATAAGGTGGATTACAACGTCCTAGCACATCTGAGAAAGCTGCCCTCACAGCTCAGCATTCTTGACGCCCTTTTGCTATCAAAAGAGGCGAGAGATTCGTTGATTAAGGCGCTCCAAGACCCAGAACAATTCCAAGCAGGCCTGGCCGAGGAAAAGATGAAGGATGAATTGGAGGAAGTGCACACGGCCGATGTTACTTTTGGCGATGAAGACCTTCTACTTGGGACGTGCGAACACAATCGCTCTCTCTATGTCTCGGGATACTGCCATGATATAAAGATAGGCAAAACCCTGATCGATAACGGGTCTTCTGTTAACCTACTCAACGTGCGGGTGTTAAAAGAAATCTGCATGAGCGTCCAGCACCTTGCTCGGGACAAGATCACCATCTCCGGGTTCGACTCCCAGTCATCAGAACTCTTAGGTCTGTGATACTGACGCAACGCTTCGGACTACTCGTCACAGACGTTAAGTTCCACTTCATAGACGCCAAAACATGCTACAACGCTTTGCTCGGTCGACCATGGTTACACGAGTACAACATCATCCCTTCTACACAACATCAGTGTATGAAGTATTTTAAGAATGGTTTCGAGTATACCGTGACGGGAGAACTGAACCCATTCTCTGTCAACGAGGTCCGCAAATACGAAGATGCCAAATACTTCTTACCAGATTTCGAAGACACAGAAAGGTGTCACAAGCCGGAGAATAAAGCTAATGCCACCATCCCTGTCTTCCGCAGTGATACCGAGGAGGAAGAGGAGATAGTGTATTCGGGTCCGCCCCAACACAACAAGCCAGGACCGTCCACTCCTACGTTGATCTTTGGTAGCGACTCGGAAGATGAGATCCATGTTGTATTCTCTGCTCGACCTTCCATACGAACGTCCGCTGACGAAGAGCAAAGTCTACAAGTCGCCATGGTGCCGCTTAAACACCATAAAGAACTGGATGCACTTAATATTTACAATATAGAAGAGCTGCAAACATTTTATATCCCTCCCAGGCGAGAAAGCGAGAAAGCAATTCTGTTCTACCGCTCTGAAGAAACCAAGGTGGAAAAAGAAATCTGGCATGGCGCGGATCCTACGCTCGACAGGCTTCAGCCTATCCGTCTTCCCAGATATTATACAGAGGGTTTGAAAAAGCTGCTGAAACGCCAGGGGATATCCCTCAAGCAGACCGTTCGAAAAGCCAAGTTCTATGACAAAGTCTGGAACGTTCCCGGGACTCAACGCAAACTGCCTAATGGGAGAATGGAAGCAATCGGGCTTGGATATGTTCGGTCCAAGAAACGGGAGCTACTCCACAACTGCTATGTCATACATGACTTTGGTGAAGAAGGAGATGCTCAATGGGAGAATGCTAACCCTGAGCCAGAAAAGATCCCTAATGCAAAAGTGCCCAGTCCGTCGTTCGAAGAACAAATGGACAAGCTTATAACGGAAGCGGGTCAAAAAGTCCTAGACGGTCATAACCGCGAAATGGTCATCTATGAGAAAGCCAAGACGCAACGCCTTCTCCAACAGGCTGTGAAAGATGAAAAGGCCGCTCCATGTCTACCTGTTATAAAGAAGGCTCGGCGCAAAAGCAGAAATAAGTCGAAAGGCCAAAAAGGCGCTCAACAACAACAAAGCGGGGCTAAGAAGCCACGCAAACGGGAGTCGAGCGTCATTGATCTATCCCTCATGAAGAAAATGGGTCGAGAATACTCTTTTCCTCGGGATAAGACGAAGAAGATACTTGACCTTGCTCTAAAACATCAAATGCTTACACTGCCGGAGTCTAAACATCCCGAACGAGCGGGCGAAGTCTCACACCCGGACTATTGCTCTTACCATCGAGTAATAGAGCATCCTCTCGAGGACTGCTTCACCTTCAAGAATTGGGTCGAAGATCAATATCAGCTTGGCAAGTTCGCTCTGTCCGACAACTGTAGGGTAACACCGCCACAAAAGCACGAGCCCAAGGCCACAAAAGAAGAACCAGTTCCGCATTGGGATTGGAAGCGAATCCGTACTTGTCACGTGATAATGATATCAAAAGAAGAGCCCGAGAACATGGATGACCTTCCCTGGTGCTTCGAAAACAGCAACGATGAGATGATCTCAGAATTCCCACCAGCGCCAAAAGAGCTGGAAGATGGAATCCATACCACTGTAGATAATCTCAAGAAAATTGAGTTGGGGACGGCAAATGACCCGCGACCGACATTCATCAGCGAGCTGCAATCTGAAGAAAGGGTAGCTGCGTTAAAGGATGTGCTTCTACAGCATAAAGATTGCTTCTCATGGAACTATTCCGAAATGCCGGGACTAGATCCAAAAATTGTTGTGCACAGATTGGCGATATCTCCGGACGTCAAGCCAGTCAAACAGGCGCCGAGAAGAATGCGGCTCGAGCTTGAAATGAGTATCAATGCTGAAGTCAAAAAGTTGATCGACTCTGGCTTCATCCAGGAGGTTCAATATCCGGAATGGATCGCCAGCATCGTCCCGGTGATGAAGAAAAATGGGACTGTGCGCATATGCGTAGACTTCCGGGATCTTAATAAAGCTTGCCCGAAGGATGATTTCCCAGTGCCAGTCACCGAACTGATGATAGACAACACGTCCACTCATGAGGTTTTCTCCTTCATGGACGGCTCGTCAGGATATAATCAGATAAAAATGCATCCAGAAGACCAGAAGCACACAGCCTTCAGGACCCCTTTGGGAATATTTTGTTACAAGGTGATGCCCTTCGGTTTAAAGAACGCCGGTGCCACTTATCAAAGGCCATGACAAAGATCTTCGATGACCTTATACACGAAATCGTCGAATGCTATATCGACGATCTCGTGGTTAAAAGAAAATCATACGAGGAACATCTCGAGCATTTGAAGACTGTATTTCAACGCCTTCAGCAATACAACTTGAAGATGAACCCGCTCAAGTGTGCATTTAGAGTTTCCTCAGGCAAATTCCTGGGATTCATTGTTCGACACCGAGGTATTGAAATAGATCCGTCAAAGATCAAAGCGATCATGGAAATGCCTCCGCCGAGAACTCTCAAACAGTTGCGATCTCTCCAAGGGAAGCTCGCATACATACGGCGATTTATAGCCAATCTTTCAGGCAAGTGCCGTCCCTACAGCCACCTGATGAAGAAGGGGACCACGTTCGTCTGGGACCAAAAATGCCAAAGCGCGCTAGACGAGATCAAACAGTAACTGCAGAACCCGCCGGTGTTGGCTGCTCCGGTCAAGGGAAAGCCCCTCATTCTTTATACAACCGCCCTCGAAGGTTCCTTAGGCGCATTATGGGCACAAGAGAACGATCAAGGGAAAGAAAGAGCACTCTACTACTTAAGTCGAGTTCTGCAGGGGGCAGAAAGCAACAACTCCCCCATTGAGAAACACTGCCTGGTGTTGATCTTTGCGATAACAAAGCTCAGGCACTATGCGTTGGCGCATGAAGTCCGTCTTATTTCAAAGGTGGACCCCCTTAAATACTTGATGTCAAAGGCCATACTGACGGGACGGCTCGCTAAATGGACCCTGATCTTGATGGAGTTCTCGATAATATATCAACCTCTCAAGGCAGTGAAAGGCCAGGACATCACCGACTTCCTCGCTGAGCATCCGATACCCGCCGATTCTCCTCTGAATTGCGATCTTCCAGACGAACATGCGTTTGATGCGATCGACGGTGATAATACCCGATGGGAGCTTTATTTCGACGGAGCATCTTCCGTGAAGAAGCGCAAACAAAGTACCCCTATAATCAAATCGGGGGTAGGCCTCATCTTCGTGACTCCACAAGAAGGGATAATGCGTTTCGCTTTCTCCTTAACAGAGCCAAGGACAAACAATGAAGCCGAATACGAAGCTCTGATAGCGGGCTTCGAGATCGCCATTGACATGGGAATTGAAAACCTCCTCATATACAGGGATTCTCAACTAGTCGTTAGTCAAGTAAACGAAGACTACCAAACGTGCAAACCGGAATTGGTGAAATACGGCGAAAAGGTGCAACAATTGTTGACCCAAATTCCCTCTTATACTTTGGAGAACATAGCGCGCGCGGAAAACAGCAAAGCAGACGCATTGGCCAAACTTGCTAAAGAACTGGCTGACGAGAACCTCGATGACGTTAGGATCGTGGTACAAAGCCGTCGAGTGCTTGCCCCAGCAGAAATATCTCCGGAATTATCCGAAGAAAAAGGAGCGAACGAGCAGACAACCCTGCAAGTAAAAGATTGGGAAAATACCGAGGATTGGAGGGAAGTCTTCATAGATTACTTCAAGTCCCACCGAATGCCTGAAGAAGCATCCACAAGACATCAGCTCATGAAACGAGCTCTGTCTTTCGCCTTCGTCAACGACACTCTGTACAAGAGGTCGTTTAATTCTCTATGGCTAAGACGTCTCGGACCTAACGAAGCGAAAAGAGTCATCCAGGAAGTTCAAGACGGACTCTGCGGTTCTCACCAAGCGGGCCCAAAGATGAAGTTGAAGATAAAACGGATGGGCTACTACTGGCCCACGATGATTCAGGACTGTCTCGAATATGCGAAGCAATGCCACTCATGCCAAATTCATGGGGACTTCATCCACCAGCATCCAAATCCACTACATCCAACGGTGGCTAGCTGGCCATTCGAAATATGGGGGACTGATATAGTCGGCCTCATCGAACCAGCATCGTCTAGAGGACATCGTTTCATCCTAGCGACGACTGACTGCTTCTCTAAATGGACAGAAGCAGTACCGTTAAGAGAAGTGAAGACGGAAAATATCCTCCACTTCTTCAAGACGCACGTCATATATCGGTTTGGAACTCCGCGATGGATCATCTCCGATAACGGGCCAGCCTACAGAAGCCACAAGATCAGTCGCTCTGCACAGTAGCACAATATAGACTGGAGATATTCCTCGGTTTATAATCCGCGAGCTAACGGTCTAGCTGAAGCCTTCAACAAGACCTTGACGAAGATCATGAAGAAAACGGTGTCACGAAATAAGAAAGACTGGCACGAAAGACTATAAGAAACTCTCTGGGCGTATCGAACTACGTTTAAAACGGCCACGAACGCAACACCATATGCGTTGGTATTCGGTACAGAAGCAGTACTCCCTCTCGAGATAGAATTACCCTCTCTACGAGTCGCAGTCCACTACGAGCTGACGGACGAAGAAAATGCTCACCTTCGGCTTGAGGAGCTTGACGCCCTTGATGAAACCCGGCTCATAGCGCAACAAAATCTGGAGGCCTATAAAGCAAAGATGACGCGCTCATATGAAAGATTGACCCGACCGAGGACATTCCGCCAAGGAGAACTCGTGTTAGTGGTCAAAAGGCCTATGATCCCCAATCGCGCCAAGCGGGGAAAATTCGAGCCAAACTATGAAGGCCCGTACATCATAGATAAGGTCTACCAGGGTGGGGCCTATCTACTCATGAACATGCACGGTGAAAGGCCTTTCAGGCAGATAAACGGTCGCTTCCTAAAGAAATACTACACTTAATGAGCCACAGCCTAGCAGCCTAGGTCAATGATAGATGACGACGACTATGTCCGCTCGCTATCTTCCTAAGCTCAAGCTTTATACGCAGTAGCCAGCCTTCTCAATGTCGGACCGAAATGTCCTTAAACTAATAGCAGACCGAAACGTCTTTAAACTACTACCGCAGCATCTTTAGGCTGACGAGATATAAAAAAAAACATATAAAAATAAATTTTAAAAAAAAAGCTAAACGGTATGTCCATAAGCAAAAAGGACGCGGATGAAAACCCGAAAGGGCTCCGTGAGTAAAAACAGCAGGGCTACCGGCGAGTGTTCGTGAAAACCCGAAAGGGCACGACCTCGTAAAAAAAAAGAGGAAAAGAAAAATAAAAAAGAATAAAGAAAAACGGTATGTCCATAAGCAAAAAGGGCACGGATGAAAACCCGAAAGGGCTCCGTGAGTAAAAACAGCAGGACTACCGGCGAGTGTTTGTGAAAACCTGAAAGGGCGCAACCTCGTTAAAAGACACTTACAGGGTCCTCTCGACCTTATAAGGAGAAATCACCTGCGTGAGATCCTTACGACTCACAAGGGAGCAGCACACTTAGGGATCCCCACGATTCCTAAGGAGAAAATACACTTGCGAGATCCTCACGACTCGTAAGGAGAACTCTCTTATGGGACCCTCACGGCTCATAAGATTTGAAAGTCTTAAGTTACAGAGACCTAAACCTGTGCTTAAGCAACCTCCACAACTTCCAATATTGCCCTACAAGGGGTTCAATACTGACTCTTGTATACAATCCACGGGCGCGAATAAACATTTCCCGAACCAAGTTTCATCCGTGATTGGGGATATGTTCGTATGGTGAACGACCCTTGTAAATCCTCTCGATTTACAAGGAGAAAACCCTCCTGTAGGATCCTTACGACTTACAGAGGAACATGCACTTAGGAATCCTCACGATTCCTAAGAAGAAAATACACCTACAAGATCCTCACGACTTGTAGGGAGAAATACCTTTGTGAGACCTTTACGGCTCATGAAGTTAAAAGCCTTAGTCAACAGCGCCTTAACCCTGTTCGCTAAGCCACCTTTGTTCGACATTGACGGAGGCAAATGATGATTCGCTCCTGGCAATATCCCAGTTGTAGCGGTGCTGATGTTGAAATCGGTGTCTAATTCCAGGTTTACGGCGGAAAGCCAGTAGGCCGCACATGCATATGAAATAGCCGAAATGATGGGGCAACTTGCAATAAAAAACAGCAAGTAAAATGTATGCATGCAAAATAGCCGAAATGATTAGGCAACTCGCAATAAAAAGCAGCGAGTGAAAACAAAATAAACAGCCGAAATGATTAGGCAACTCGTAATAAAAAGCAGCGAGTAAGAATAAAATAAATAGCCGAAATGATTGGGCAACTCGCAATAAAAAGCAGCGAGTAAAAATAAAATAAATAGCCGAAATGATTGGGCACCGCGAAAAATGGCCGAAATGATTGGGCAATCGCGACATTCGCGATATAAAAGATGAAATGATAGAGCATCGCGGAGATAAAATAAAAAATAAAAATAAAAAAGAAATGATAAAACTTTGGCCCTACAGTTAAGATCACATCGATCCCTGTATACAATCCAAGGGCGTAAACAAAGAGAGAACCATACTTTCCCAACAGGCTCCGCCAGAAGACGAAGCCAAATCTCGACGGTTCAGTCCAACTCTGAAGATACCAGTGCCTTCAGCAAACTCCTCGACTCACGGATACAAATACTCCTTGACGAGAGCCTCCTGATCCGCGTCGACTCGCAGAGCCACCAGTGCCTCCGTAGGAAATTCTCGACTCGTTTCAAACCCCAAGGAAACAAATAATCCTTGGCGCTTGGGAAACAAATAATCCCTAGCAAATTCCTCGACTCACGGATACAAACACTCCTTGACGAGAGCCTCCTGATCCGTGTCGACTCGCAGAGCCACCAATGCCTCCGTAGGAAACTCTCGACTCGTTTCAAACCCCAAGGAAATAAATAATCCTTGGCGCTAGGGAAACAAATAATCCTTAGCAAATTCCTCGACTCACGGATACAAACACTCCTTGACGAGAGCCTCCTGATCCGCGTCGACTCGGAGAGCCACCAGTGCCTCCGTGGGAAACTCTCGACTCATTTCAAACCCCAAGGAAACAAATAATCCTTGGCGCTTGGGAAACAAATAATCCCTAGCAAATTCCTCGACTCACGGATACAAACACTCCTTGACGAGAGCCTCTTGATCCGCGTCGACTCGCAGAGCCACCAGTGCCTCCGTGGGAAATTCTCGACTCGTTTCAAACCCCAAGGAAACAAATAATCCTTGGCGCTAGGGAAACAAATAATCCCTAGCAAATTCCTCGACTCACGGATACAAACACTCCTTGACGAGAGCCTCCTGATTCGCGTCGGCTCGCAGAGAAACCAGTGTCTCCGCGGGAAATTCCCGATTCATCTCAACTTGAAAAATGAAGCCTCAGGCAGCAGGGACTAAAAAAAAAAACTTGCTTCCTGAACAATGGGACCCTGCAAGTCAATCCAAAATGGTCTCTTGCATACTATTCACGGGTCTCACTCTCCAAAGTCGAGTTTCGACAAGGAGAGAAACAACCGCTTACGGGTCCTCTCGACTCGTAAGAGGGAAAAATTCTCTTATAGGATCCTTACGACTTATAAGAGAAAACCACACTTAGGAATCTTCACGATTCCTAAGGAGAAAAACCACCTACGAGATCCTCTCGGTCCGTAAGGAGAAAAGCCTCTATGAGACCCTCACGGCTTATAGAGTTGAAAAGTCTTAGGCAGCAGATCTGAACCTGCGGCCTAAGCCATCGCTGATTCTTAAGAAAGTTAAGATGTGTGCTCTATTATCTGTCAACCATGTTTATCAAGATAGCATGCCGATAGTAAGAGAAAGAAGAAAGCTACAGAAGGAGCATCCGATTTACGTTTGATCGAGCATTCGAGACACACTTATTCATGCACAAGCAAAAGACTCAGAACGAAAAATAAAGACAAGCTGGGATAAAAGTTTTCCATTAATATGGCCAATGGTTCTTACAATCATAAAAGCAATAAACGATAAACGTCATTACAAGGGAATAACCTCGGACCCAGGACATGGATTGAGGAACTCGAAAGAAACCCTATCTATGACTTTCCAAGCCTCGCGGACCATCCTAGTATGCGTTCTTTCGCGAGCACAAGCATCAGGGTCCCCCCTGATGTCTTCCACCCTCCGATAAGCAGCAAGTATGGCAGACTATTGAAAGACCTCGTGCAAAAGATCGATAAGACTGTCTCGCCGTCTTTTCGAGATAAAGTTCAACAGGTACACCGAGTGCACCTTGTCCTCAGCAGCATCCAACGCCCTAAGTGGCACGCCGGAACAGAAGAGGGGAAGCGCTTCCCAGATAGCTCCCACGATAAGCTTAAGGAGGGAGGAACGTCGGGGGAGCAGTGGACCATTGTACGCGTCGAAGCGACTCATTATTTCAGCGCACTCCTCGTTCGTGAACTCTCGATTTTGAGAGCGGCCAAGTCGGCGGATGTCCCCGTAAGAGATGATCTCGTTAAGAGCATACATGTGGGCGTCCATTGTTCCTGTGAAAGAGGATCAACAGAATTATCAGAAAAACTGATTAAGCAAAACAATATAATGCAATGAGGAATAAAATGCCATCTTCAAACTCTAAGATCAGTGAAACACTCTTGAGAGTTCTTTTAGATCAAAGGGATCTATGTTTTGCCAAAGATGCAAGTTTCTGTTTATGGGTTGAGAAACCCTGAAACAGATTCCTGAGAGCAAACCTCTATTTGGTGAAACCCCAAAAGGATTTTCTTTAGATCAAGAGATCTATGAGAGCAAGGCTCTGTTAATTAAACTTAATTTGATTTAATTTTAAAAAAATAATTTACCTAAAAGGGTGCTGGGTTTTGAACTTTGAAAGTTCTTAAATAAGAACAAAGCTCTGAGGTCCCGAAAGTAAAAATCTAAAAGATGATAACCATCTGTTGAGGACCAAAAGTCCTATTTATAGGCATCAAGTGCCTCTTCAACTTCCAAAAGCTGCCGCGACGGTTGGGATTCTGCCACCGTTGCGCTTGCGTTTGGAGGCTACGTAAGCACAACGGTGGTGGGGCATTTGTTTACCCCAATCAGAGCAAAACTCTGTTCAAATTCCAAGACGGGAGATGAAGCAACGCTTCATCTTCCCCCAATCAGAAGCAAAGCTTTGCTTTGAAAATTTAAACTTTAATAAATGAAGCAACGCTTCAGATCCTTCGCGCTACGCGCGACACGCCACGTGTCTGGCGCAGATGCATTAGCACAGCGTCCAAGAAGACGCGCCCAATCAGAGCAAAGTTCTGATAAAGGAAGCGCTGCGCTGCACGACGCGTGTCAGCGCAGATGCGCTTGCACAGTCGCGCTGCGCTTTGCGACACGTGGCAGCGCAGATGCGCTAGCTCAATCGCGCTGCGCTTTGCGCTGCGCGACACGTGGCAGCGCAGACGTGCTAGCGCAGATGCACCGTTCCATAAAAAAAGGGGGGGTTAAGTGCCAAAGGCAATTTATCCTTGCAAAATTACATGCACTTAATAATAACAAATTAAAATCATACGATGCACAAGCACAACAGAGAACTAAAATAAAAGAACCTTTAACAGGCAATGAAATACTTGATTAAAAAGAAAAATACTTATTCATTATTATTGATATTACATTTAAAAAAGATCACCGAATACGGGATCAGAAAGACAAGGGTTCACAAAAAGAAGAAGAAGATTCCCCAGCTCCCTTTCTGTCTTCTCCACCACGTCGAAGCGGCGATCCTCCCAAGGGGTAGCCATCCAACGGTCGACGCCGCACTCCTGGGAAAAAAGTTGCAATGACAACCCGACGAGCCCGTATCTGGCTCAGCAAATGGAAAGAGCAGTACCTCAGGGCTTTGGTGATCAAGTGCGCTTCAAGAAAGCCCTTGATCTTGTCCTCGGCGGCATCCAGCATTGCCGGGGACATCTCTGCTGGAGGAGGGGGAATGTCGGCGAGCACCGAGGCAAGGATCATCCGAAGCCAAATGGAATTCGGAGGGAGAGGAGACCCCACACGAGTCAAAAGCTCATGCATTTCAGCGTCGCATTGCTCGTCCGAGAGAGAAGGGTCCAGCAGGCGCGCAGCAAAACGGGGAACGATGTCCCGAATCGGCACCTCCCATGGTTGTCGGCGGGCATGAGGGCGATTGCAAGCCATGATCGAAGAAGTTCTCTGAAAATGAGAGAAGAAAAGGCTCAGCCTCGAATTATATATATAGACCCAGGCGCAGAAGATTATGTGCACAATGAAATCATTTCCAAGGCCCGGGAAATCAGAATTTTGGAAATACGAGTTTGACTTGAAAAAAAGAGATGAAAAGATATCTCAGACGAAGCGACGCTTCCGATTTGCCCAAAATATAAGTTTTAATAAATGAAGAAACGCTTCAGATCCTCTGCGCTGAGCGCAGGGCGCCACATGTCAGGCGCAGATGCATCAGCGCAGCGCACCCAATCAGAGCAAAACTCTGTGTTAAACAAAGCAACGCTTCATTTGCGCAAGCACAACTGCACAAGCACAGTTGCGCAAGCGCTACACTGCGCGACACGTGTCTGCGCAGTTGCGCAAGCACAACTGCTCAAGCACAGTTGCGCAAGCGCTGCGCTGCACGACACGTGTCTGCGCAGTTGCGCAAGCACAGCTGCGCAAGCGCTGTGCTGCGCGACACATGTCACGCGTGTTGCGTAAAACAGAATTAAAATTTTAAAGAAATCTTTTCTGTTCTTGTTAAAACAAGAAGATTTTCTTCTGTAAAACAGGAGCCCTTGGATCAAAAATCCAACGGTGGGGAAAATTCCCCAAATCACTCAGAGAAAGATCTCTTTAACAAATTTAACTAATTTATGGGCACTATAAAAAGGACCCTAGACCTCAATTCAAAGGAGGAACATTTTGTGAAAAATTAAACAGAGAAGACTCTGAAGAACTGGAGAGAAATCCTCAAGTAAAAAGAAAAAGGTAAAAACCTTTAGAAAAAGAGAAAATTCTCTTATGAACAGATCATTGATCTGAGAACAAGATCTAGGATCTTTAATAAAAAGAAGAAGAAAAAAATAAATAATAAACAGTGCCTTGCACTTCTTTTTATGAACCATTGGTTCTGAATCTAAAATATTCTCAAGATAACAGTGCCTTGCACCTTATATGAACCACTGGTTCTTTAGAAAACAAGAAAAAACTTGTTTTCTCTGATCTGAAATTGATCCAAAAGAATAAGAACAGTGCCCAGCACTTGCCAAAACTGCGCTATTGCGCAAGCCGCCACGAAGCGCCACGTGTCAGCAGTCCAGCAGCGCAGCGCACTAACGCAGCGCACTGCGCTGTTGCGCTTGCGCTCACCAGAATGTGACACGTGTCACCTCCACGAGCGCTTGCTCTCATTAATTGCGCAAAGTACCTGACAAGCCATGTGGGACACTGTCAGGGTATCTAATGCAATGCATTATTAAAGGGCAGAGCCCAATCAAAGGTCCAAGGGACCAATTAAAAGTGCTGTATATTATTTTAAAAAGGCAGAGCCCAATTAAAAAGTCTAAACAGACCAAAAATAATGCTATGCATTATTTAAAGGGGCAGAGCCCAATTGAGAGGTCCAAAGAACCAAAATAAATGCTCTGCGTTATAATAAAAAGGGCAGAGCCCAGTCAAAATAGGCATAAATAGCCCGAAGTAATGCTATGCATCATTCTAGAAAGGGGAAAGCCCAAACAGTGGCCTAACAGGCCAAATGCAAACAAAATGTGAACATTTTCAACTGAACTTAGCCCAATTTTGGCCGTAAGTCCTTAAATAAAATTGACTGAGCACAACTCTTTCTTAAATCAATTTATATCCGGTTCGAGAGTACATCTCTGAGCTCCTCTGACACTTATCGTTGTAATCCTTCAACGACGTCAGAGAGATGACGGGTCCCGACGACCACATACGTCAATATTGGACCGAAACGTCCTTAAACTAATATTGGACCGAAACGTCCTTAAACTAATATTGGACCGAAACGTCCTTAAACTAATATTCGTCCCAAAATGGGAATGTTGGACCGAAACGTCCTTAAACTAATATTCGTCCAAAAATGGGAATGTTGGACCGAAACGTCCTTAAACTAATATTGGACCGAAACGTCCTTAAACTAATGTTGGACCGAAACGTCCTTAAACTAATATTGGACCGAAACGTCCTTAAACTAATATTTGTCCCGAAATGGGAATGTTGGACCAAAACGTCCTTAAACTAATATTCGTCCCAAAATGGGAATGTTGGATCGAAACGTCCTTAAACTAATATTGGACCGAAACGTCCTTAAACTAATGTTGGACCGAAACGTCCTTAAACTAATGTCGGACCACCACGTCCCTAAACTGGAATATAGACCACCGCGTCCCTAAACTGGAATATAGACCACCACGTCTTCAAACTGGAATATAGACCACCACGTCCCTAAACTGGAATACGGACCATCATGTCCCTAAACTGGAACATGGACCACCACGTCCCTAAACTGGAACAATAGAGCCTCCAAGTGCTCTTTTGCCGGATCTAAACGGTCCCATTTAAGTCGATCTTGGCCCTAAACATGGCTAACGTATCCTTAAACATTCAAATGGACTATAAAATTCCAAATCAACTCCGGTTCGAGGGTACATCTCCGAGCTCCTCTGACACCTGTCGTTGTAATCCTTCAATGACGTCAGAGAGGTGACGAGTCCTGACGGCCATATAATAAATGGATCACCACGTTAAGTTGATCTTAGTCTCAAACAGGACTTACGTATCCTTAACGAACGTTTAAGTTGATCTTAGTCTCAAACAGGACTAACGTATCCTTAACGAACGTTTAAGTTGATCTTAGCCTCAACACGGCTAATGTATCCTTAAACTAAAAAAAATATACCAAACCCAAATCTAAGCAAATACGGATTTGGACTAATCCACGTCCTATGGGCGACGGCATTACTCAATATCCGTATACAATCCACGGGCAACCACAAACAAAACAAACACACACGACGCGAAGTGAAATTCTGGAGAAGGAGAAAGTTGTTACCGCGATGCGGAAGCGTAATTAACTGCAGGGGCTTGCGCCTGCAGGGAAGAGCGTCCCCACAATCAAAAACCCCTCACCTCGAGGGGGAATCTGACGAAGTCTGCTACATCGGCCGCATCCGTCTAAACCTCCGATATACGGTGCCATAAATCAACTTGGCATCTTCGGGGAGGTAGACGGATAAAACCATATAGCATCTGTCCCGAATCTCAGGCAAGACATCCTCACGTCGTCACCGCCTTTCGGAGGGGAACAGTGTTCTCCTGGGCGCCTGCTGATATGCCTGGGATCAACCCTAAGGTAATCTCGCACAAGCTCGGGGTCGACCCGATGGCCCGACCCGTCAGACAAAAGAAGCGCAGTTTCGCTCCGATCAAACAAAAGGCGATCGAGGATGAGGTCGATAGGTTGCTTGCAGCCAACTTCATTCAAAATGTGGCCTACTCGGAATGGCTGGCAAATGTGGTCATGGTTAAAAAGGTGAGCGGGAAGTGGCGCATGTGCGTCGACTTCACATATTTGAACAAGGCCTGCCCAAAAGACAACTATCCCCTCTCTCGGATAGACCAGCTTGTGGACGGCTTGGCAGGCCACGAATTGCTTGATTTCATGGACGCTTTTTCCGGATACAACCAGATCCGTATGAACCCGGCAGATGAAGAATTAACCACGTTCACCATGGACCGGGGGGTATATTGCTATAAAGTCATGCCCTTCGGCCTCAAAAACGTCGGGGCTACATACCAGCACTTGGTTAACAAAATGTTCAAACCGCATATCGGGAGGAACATGGAGGTTTACGTCGACAACATGCTCGTGAAATCAACCTCATCGGACGAGCACGCCAAGGATCTTAGAGAGATATTCGACATCCTCCGTAAGTACAAAATGAAGCTGAATCCAGCCAAGTGCGCGTTCAGAGTCACTGGAGGGAAATTCCTCGGGTTCATGGTTACCCACCGTGGAATCGAAGCTAACCCGGAGAAGATCGGCGCCATTCTCAACATGACCACGCCAAAGAGCAACGTGGAGATCTTGCAACTCACAGGGAGTGGCCGCTCTTAATCGCTTCATGTCGAGATCCGGAGAAAAGTACCTCCCATTCTCCAAAGCCCTGAAAAAGATCCCAAGGTTCGAATGGTCGGAAGAGTGTCAAAACGCTTTTGAGCAACTCAAAGTGCACTTGACAACTCCCCCACTGCTCACCAGGCCAATCGAAGGACACAAGCTATTATTGTACCTTGCGGTATCCGGTCATGCTGCTGGCTCGGTGTTGAGAAGTCGAAGGAGTACAGAAGCCGGTCTACTACACGAGCCATGTCTTTAAAGACGCGGAAACGAGGTACCCAGCCATAGAAAAGATTGTCTTAGCGCTTATTGTCGCCTTAAGGAAGCTACGACACTACTTTCAGGCACACACCATCCTCATCCTCACCGAGCGGCCCATAGGGGCTATTCTCGCCTCCTCCGAGTCGTCTGGTCGTCTGGAGAAATAGAGGTGGGAGTTATCCCAATTCGATATCAAATACCGCCCCAGGAAAGCCATCAAAACGCAAGTCCTGGCAGATTTCGTTGTCGAGTGTACTATCCCCAACAAGGAAGTAGCTTCGGCACCCGTTCCCGGGTTCCGACCCTCGGTCGAGGAAGTACCCGACTACGTCCCCGATTGGGTCCTCTATATCGATGGAACCTCTACCAAGGAGGGGGCGGTGCCGGCCTTATCATTGGAGGCCCGAATGAGGCAGAAATGAAATACTCTTTGAAGCACGGCTTCAGAGCGTCAAACAACGTCGCGGAATACGAGGCGTTGTAAGCCGGGTTACGAATCGCTTCCGGAGTGAAGCTGAAGACGATCCGAATTCGCAGCGACTCTGCCCTAGTCGTCGGCCAAGTGACCGGGTGCTTCGAGTCCCGAGAGCCGCTCATGGTGAAATACTTAGCCGAGGTGAAAGGTCTACGAAACAGTTTCGACAAATTTCAAGTGGAACAGATTCCCCGGCACCTGAACGCCCAGGCTGACGTCCTGAGCAAGCTAGCCTCTTCCTATACGACCAACAATAAGAGAAATATCTTCTTCTAAGTCTTGCCATGACCCAGCGTGGAAGACAGAGAGGCAACGCTTCAAGTATACACTACTCAGGAGGAAGGCCAGGATTGGAGGAAGCCCCTTATAGAGTTCCTGAAGGAGGGTACACTTCCAGAGGACCGAGGGGAAGCACGTCGCCTTCGAGCTAAAGCCTGCCATTTCGTCTGGAGCAATGGAAATCTTTACAAGAAGTCATACACACAACCTCTGCTCCGATGCGTCGACCCCCACGACGCCGACTACGTCTTGTGTGAGATACACAAAGGGGTCGGTGGAGCGCATCACGGGGCCCGTACCTTAGTCCAGAAGACGCTGTCCTCCGAATGGTGAATTCTTACCATCCCAAGATGGAGGTCTGGGAACCGCGTCAAGGGAGAACCCGCCGACGTTGACCAACTCTGACTTGGTTGTTGTTCACCTAACGCTAAGAACTGACTCTAAGGAATAGCTTACACTCCTTCCTACTCGGAGGAGCCTCCCGATGTATCCTAAGTAAACGATCATCACTTTGACTTCAGGGGAGGGAGGACACCGGCCTTCCTGTACTTGACAACTAATTGGCTTACACTCGATGCGCGATCGTCATCTAAAAGGTAGGTCATTGACCTACGGCCTAACATTTGCATCGAGGAAGAGACCGACAAACTTAAGTACGCACACAAGAAAAACATTGCCACGCAGAGGAAGATAAACCCACTTTTATTTATGTTCTAAAAGCCTTTATAGGGTATTCTGGGCTCCTCAGCCTTACAAAAATTGCCTGGAGGTTTACAAAAATTTTCTCAAATAAAAGAAAAAAATGAGGAGCTCAGGTAGCAGGCTCCGCCGGGACCTCGCCTTGTTCGGCACCGCCCTCAAGGGTCGGGGTTTCTGCTTCCGTAGCCGCCCCACCTCCGGCGCTAGCTGCCTGCAGCGTTTCCACCGAGAGAGGGACCCGAGCATGAAGCTCACCGTCGGCAAACTCCGGCATCAACCCTCGATAGCATCAAGGGCTGCGTGCCAAACGAAAATGGAGGCTTTACCGAGGTCGACGTAGAACTGGTCTGACGCCTTGTACGTGTCTGTCACGCCCCGCTTCCCGGTATACGGCGAAGGGGACGGGACGAGGCTGCTACGTATTTACTATGAAGTAAATACGCTTAGCGTATCTAAGCAATATAAAAGTAAGGCACAAGAGACAAGATATAATAAAAACAACTTTTTTATTTATTCACATTCTTTTTGTACAATACATGGAAAGTAAATACAACTGAAATAAAAAGCAATGCCTAAACAATGGCATACCAAAATGAAAAGTACTGAAATGGAAAAGTGCACAATGAACTAGAGTTCGGGGTCTTCACTGAATTGGTCCAAGTCTTCAGCAGTGGGCTCGATCTCTGATGTGTCCATATCACCTGACGACATTCAAAGAAGAAAGAAAGAGAATGTCGTCAGCGAACAGGTCGCTCGGTAAGTCCCAAAGATAAGAGAAAGTAGAATAGACAGAATAAGAAGGTGCCTTTTTAAGTTGTAGTATATTGTTGTGTTAACGTTGTTGTTTGTAGTTTGGTACAGAAGAATGCCAGTGTATACGAGAGGAGTCTCTATATGCCAGAGATTAGAGGCAGGTTTAGTACAAGGAACCATTTATGCCACGGTACAACAACAACTGGATTCATGTTAGGTGTATTAAATCTTACTGTCTCGTGCCACTTCTAACACCTTCCATACCAATCTACCTCTTAAACCCCGAGATGTCTTGTTTGTATTGTATTGTTTTGTAAATTGTATTGATTGTATAATTGGATGACTGACCGAAACCATGATATCAGTAAACGGATGTAACCGTAGAATCATGTAAATGGATGTAACTGGAGAATCATGTAAATGGAATGTATATCCATGGTTCGGTTAAGTCAAGTTGTATAGATTGATAATTGGATTCATGGATTCATGTTGAATTGTAGTACTGTAGATTGTACTTGATCATATTCAAGTCAGATTATAATGAGACTCAAACTGAGTCAGACAATTAGAAAAATAAATTGAAGTCCTGATTGTTTTGATATTATCGGTAACCGCTGTACATGGGCGGCAGGATTTGTGTCTTTTTCAAAGACGATTACCGTATTGATAACACCGTTATTAAGTTGTCTATCTTAGATAGGCAAGCACCCACTTCTCCGGCTCCCTGAGGCTCAAGAGATTGGTCTCGCTTAAACCTATATTTACTAGGATCCTTAGGGTAATTTATAGAACTTGAGGGGGTTTTATGTAAAAATACTATTATATACTTTTCAAAATACTCCCCAAATATTTAGTTATCGTCTTTAGAGTTGTAATGAATGTAGATTTTATATTGTGATATTTGTAGTGAAAATATCCTAATTTCATAAATAAATGTATTTATTTGTAATATTGATTTATATGAAATTCATGGTATTTTAGTGCAAAATGATTCTTGTCATTTTTTTTATTAGAAAACTGGAATATTTATATTATTACAAAATAGATATTTTAAGGATAAATATACATATATTTATATGAAAATAATTTTTAATATATATTATATTTCTAGAAATCTCATTTTCTTTAGATTTTTGTATTTAAATCTTTTGAGGCAGAATGCTCATTGCGGAGGTCTGAATCTCGCACTACTAAGCTCGAGAATGTGCGATAATCCGCACCATTCCGAACGGGTTCCCCAAAATGGGTTGTAGCGGCGCTTTGCAAAGATTTGTATAAATACTAAATCCTTTAGAAAACGGTTTTATTAAGTAAATGGTATTTATATGAAAATGTGTCGTTTTCCCGTATTCTATGTTCTCAAGGGTATTGTGCTATGTTGCATATGAGTGTGTAAGGAGATAGGTCATTATCTCGTGATCTACTTAAAGGTATAGTAAGTTTTGTGATGTTAAATATAGAATTGAAACTATGTGGTATTTAAATGAAAAATACGATAAAATGAAATTGCAATTATTTTATGATATGAAACTTGATCAATATGCTTGATTAGTATTTAATAGTCAACATGAATTGGTTTAAGCATGATTGTATTAAAGAAAAGTGAAGTTTTATAAAGAAACCGAATCGGAAATCGGATTTGTTCCGATTCCGTCGGGTTTTGTAATTCCGTATTTTTAGAAAGAAAAAGGAAGATAGAAATGGGACTTACGGGTTTAGTACAACAAGGAGAGGGAGATGGATCGGGAAGAGTCGCCAGTGCGTCGTTTCGTCGCCGGGAGCTCCTAGGATGGTCGTCGGAAGTTCGCCGGAAAATTCGACGTAGCTTCGCTTCTTGCTCGTTTTCAAAGTACACAAGCTTTCTTGAAAATTCTTGAGAGTTGGCTCAGAGTTTGGGGTGAGGGGGTAGTGTGTAGGGTTGGTATTTATAGGGTTAGGGTAGATGAAGGGTTTTAATTTAAAAAATGTATAAATGTATAAAAAAAAGTATTAAAAATGGAGTAAATGGGGGTTAATGGTGTCTCTGGAAACGATCTTAGTAAATGAAGCATGCAGGGGAGTTGGGAATTCCAAAAGGCACAATTTTTCTTCAGGCGACTAGGCCGAGTCAGGCCGAGTCAGGTTCCAGGGAGGTGGGGGTCTTTAGGTGTAGCCTCTGGTGCATTAACATTTTCATGTGTAGTGGGAAATTTGGGAGTTATCACGTGTTGACTGTTGGGCTTCTAAAAAATTTAAACCAAAATAAAATTAAAAATGATGTGGGGGTATGGGATTTGAACTCTGGTGGCTTGGTTCAGCAATGAAAGGTATTATCGATGAGCTACAAGCACTTTCTTGCAATTAAGGAGTGAGTTAAATACTTAAAGTGATAACAGCAGAAGTAAATACTCCAAGTATACATTAATTTTAAAGCAAATTTTTGTACACCAAAAATGGAGTTGTTACAGTATCTACCGACTTGCAGGCCCAAAGCTCGGCAATCTTTGCCGCCTCAAGCGCGGCCTCGGTCTCCCTCTTGCTGGCATCCCTCGCCTTCTTCATTAAGGCATAGCGCTTACCCAACTCCTCCATCTTGCCCTTCATGGCTTGGTGGGACTCGCTCATGAGTCGGTAGGACTCTTGGCACTTGGAGATCGTGAGCTCCCCGGCGGCCAACCGGGTATCAAGGGCGGTCGTCTTCTCCTTCTCCTGCCGTAGCTGAAAATCCTCCGCCTCCGAAGACGATCCTCCCGCCTTCCTCATGACCGGGGCGATCTCCTCGGCTTCCATATTGACGATGAGGGCGCAATGTTGGAGGACCTAAGGGAAGCAGCAGACGGATTTAGAGGTGTCCGGGCTAAGAGAGGGCAATCAAGATAACACTTAAACGAATACTAACCTGAACTGCCTCCTGAGCGATGGCGGCCACTTGGGCCTTCAGGGTCCCCCGGAGAATCTTCCCCTGGCCGACTGCTCTATGTCTGTGAGCAAGCTGTCGGCGACGGAAAGCCCCGAGGGGACTACAAAGCAGACGTCCCCCTCCTGCACGGGAACCCCCTCAGGGATATTAGTCTATGGTGTGCGGGAGACCATCCTTTTCCTCTTGAGGGGGACTTCGATCACCTCCTCCTCCCTCGCCCGGGGTTCCGGGTCTCGTGCGTGCTTTTGGCTGCCCCCACAACGGTCATCGGGGTCCCGGGGCACTGCGGAGGACTTCGCCAGTGGGGACGGTTTCAAAAGCGAGCTCGAGCCTGCTCGAGACAAGACCACGCCCCCGGCCTTCTTCTGGGCCGTGGCGGATATGGCAGCTAGAATCTTGGACCGATCCATGTGTCTTGCAAAGGGAGAAAGCACAGAGAAGTTAGTGATGCAAGAAGGGCAGAAAGTAAATTACTCAAGTCTAAACAGGTTGTCCAATCTCCTAACTTACCCACAAAGCACGCGGGGATAAGCCCAGCCCAGCTAAGGACCTGCTCAGAAAGCAAGACGCCGGCCCGCTGGATCAGCTCCCACATGGACACCGCCCTCTCCTCAGAAGAGGACGACTGTTTCGCCCACGGGCAGTCGGTTCTGTGCCACTGTACAGGCACAGGCCAGTCCTCACCCTCGGGTGGCCCGACAAATACAAATTTCTCCTTCCAGTCATGGATGGAAGAAGGAACGACCACCATACCTGACCCGGCCACCCCACCCTTGTGTTTTTTAAAGGAAAAATACACCCAGCTTAGCTCGTTCTTACTGGTGCCGGGGTGATTTTTATAGCAGAGAAAGGAAGTAAGAAGGGTCAAGCTGAAGGGGATGTCCTCAAGCTTCAACCGGACCAGAAACCCGAGGAGGATTCTCCACGAGTTCGGCACAAACTGGCCAGGCGAGAGTTGGAAGCAACGAAGTACCCGCATACCTCGGTTGGAAAGGGCAGACGCATTCCCCCTCAGAACGCCTCCAAATACAGGGCAATCTCCTTTCACTGCATCTGGTCCGCCCGTTCGCCCCCTTTTACCAAACAGACCGAATCTCAGCAAGCTCGTCCAGATCCCTCAAGACGGAGGGTGCATCGCGGGCATTCCCGATGCGCACCTTAGGGACCCTCGTCACAGCCGTGCGGCTAGCGACGCGGGTAACCCTGACTCTACGGGGCGGGCCTGACGTTGAAGAAGCAACAAGGGAACTGTCACGCCCCGCTTCCCAGTGTACGGCGAAGAGGACGCGACAAGGCCCGCTACGTATGTACTCAGAAGTACATACGCTAAGCGTAGCTAAGCAATATAAAATAAATCATAAGAGACGAATAATATAGAAATAACAGCAACTTTTATTAATAACATTCTTTGTACAATGCATGAAAAGAAAATACAACTGAAATGAAAAGCGATGCCTAAACAGTGGCATAACAGTAAATGAAAATACTAGAAAGAACAAGGTACAATATCTAGAGCTCGGGATCTTCGTGGAACTGCTCCAAATCTTCACCGGTGGGCTCGATTTCAGCTTGGTCCAACGCACCTGACGACATTCAAAGAAGAAAGAAATAGAATGTCGTCAGCGAACAGGTCGCTCGGTAAGTCCCAAAGATAAGGAGAAAATAGACAGAGAGTAAGAGAGAGAGTAGCTTTTAATATTGTATTGTATTGTTGTAATGTTGTAATGTTATATTAACGATGTTGTTTGTAGCTTGGTACAGAAGAATGCCAGTGTATACGAGAGGGGTCTCTATATGCTGGAGACCAGGGCAAACGGAAATAGAGTACAAGGCTCCGTTATACAACCCGGAACAACGGCAACTGGATTCAGTTTAGGTGTCTTAAATCTGACCACCTCGTGCCACCTTTAACACCTTCCGTACCAATCTACCCCTTAAACCCCGTAATGTTTTAACAGTATTGTAGTATTGGAATATGTAAGTTGGGTGACTGACCAAAACCATGATATCAGTAAACATGTTGTAACTGCATGATCAGGTAAATGGAATAACAGGATAATGGATGAATATCCATGGTTTGATTCAGTCAAATTGAATAGATTGTTAACTGGATTCAGGGATTCATGTATTCAAATTGTGTTGGAATATAAAAGAATATAGATTGACTTGAATCATATTCAAGTCAGAAATAGTCAGACTCTAACCCGAGTCAGACTAAAAGAAAGGTAATTTGAAGTTCAATATTAGTTAGGGGCCTTATTGTAATTTGTAAAACTTGAGGGGATTTTATGTAAAAATACTTTTGTACAGTTTTCAAAATACACCTCAAGTATTTATTATTCGTCTTTATAATTATAATGAATGTGAATTTTATTTGTGTTATTCTAGTGAATATATCCTAATAAAAGTATTCATTGTTTTATTAGAATTTCATGGTATTTTAATGTAACTTTTAACCTTGGATTTTTAGGAAAAAGTGGAAACTTTATATTATGATAAAATAGGTGTCTAAATGGTATTTAAATATATATTAATACAAGAATAATTTTAAATAAATATTTTAAATTTCCAAAATCACATTATTCTTAAATGGTGTATTTTAAACCTTTCGAGACCGAATGCTCCTTGCGGAGGTCTGGATCTCGCACTACTAGCCCGCGGGTGCACGATGAACCGTACCATCCCTAACGGGTTCCCCAAAAGTGGGTTGTAGCGGCGCTTTGCTTAGGTTTAACAAATACTTTTCATTTAGGAAAACGGTTTTATAAATATAAGGTATTTATTTGTAAAAGAGTATAGTTTTCCGTATTTTAGTTATTAGGGTTTCCTAAGCCAACTAGCCTATTTCTAAGGTCTAAACGATAAGTCATTAAAAGCCTCAAATCGCCTCTTCACCGTCAATTGCGGCCAGGTAAGTGTCAGGTAAGTGGGAAGGAACCACAGTAGTGGGCCTAATTAAAAACCACTAGCCTAGACACACTTGCCTAGACACCACAAGACAGTTTAGATAAACGATCGATGTACATGACCTATCGTGCTTTCATTTTATTTAAAATTTTATACAACTTAAAGCTTTCAAGTAAAGGTTATAAAGAATATGGTATTTTAGTAAAAAGTCATGTAATGTCGTATTCTATATTTTGACATTTATCAATTAGGGTTATATTTGTGTTTGTGTAGAAGTAGGTCATTACCTCGTGACTTGTTTTAAGTTTTGATGACGTTTAGAGGTAAAACATGACATGTTAAAGTTGAAGGTATTAAAGCGCAAGAATACGGTATTTGAAAACGTTATCATTTCATGTGTGAAATTTCATTCAAATTGATTTCTACAAGTTTAATGATCAAGATAAACATATTTAGGAGTGAGGGAATTAATTAGAACAAGAAAAATAAACTTCATGGTATTTTTATGAAAAGAATACGATATTGTAAAGAAGCTATCATTTCATGTGAGAAAGTTTGTTTAAATTGGTTTATGGGTGATTAATAGTCAACATGAATATATGTAGGTATTATGTATTAAGTGACAAGTGGAAATTTGCAGAAAAACCGAATCGGAAATCGTTTTGTTCCGTTTTCCGTCGGGTTCCAAAAAGTCGTATTTTTATATTAAAGAGAAGAGAGATAGAAGAGATGGGACTTACGGGTTTGGACAAGCTAAAGAGGCTAAGGAAGGTGGTGGTTGTCGATGCGTCGAAAACGTCGCGAAGGTTCTAGTCCGATCGCCGGAATCCGTCGTCGGTTTCGGCAGCGCTTCGCTTCTCGCTCTTTGTACCGAGTTTTCGAGAATTTGATAGAGTGGACTTAGAGTGGTGAGGTGAAATGGTAGAGGGTAGGGGTCTTTATATAGGGCTAGGCTAGGGTTAGGGTTAGGATTAAAAAATATTTTAAAAAAATATAAAATTCATTAAAAATTCATTAAATTTGGACTTAAAAGAGGTTTAATGAGAATTTTGTAACAGTACAGAGAAAATGGAGTATGCAGGGATTAAGACCAAGTCAACATGAAACTTTTTCGTGTTGACGACTCGGCTGACCGGCCGAGTCCGGCGCCGAGTCGGGTGTCGTTGGGTGGGGAATTGTCTGGGGGAGATTTTGGTATACTTTATTTTTTATAAATTGCATTAATTTGTGAGTTATGGCTGTTTGACCGTTTGACTTCCCAAAAAAATTAAAACAAAATGATATAAAAATTATGTGGGGCATGGGATTCAAACTCTGGTGGCTTGGTTCAGCAGTGCAAGGTGTTACCAATGAGCTACAAGCTCCTTCTTGTAATTATTGTGTTATTTAATTACTTAAAATGATAGCAGTAAGAGTAAATACTCCAAGTATACATTAAATTTTAAAGTGATTTCTTGTACACTAAAAATAGAGTTATTTCATTCTTGTAGCTTATAATTAAAAACAAAAATAATTACCTAAATCTTGTGCTCAGGCTAAAATACCCCTTTGTGGATTTATCTAAAAAACATATTTGAAAAATTTTGTATAGGAAATTTAGGGTTGTTACAGGAACCCTCTTGGCCGTCAGCAACCGAAGTGGTAGAAGACTCCCTAGACTCTACCCTAACTATTTCAACAGACTTCTCGGAAGAAGACATCTAACCTGATTCAAACGAAGGAGTTCTCCGAGGAAAGAGCGCGAAGGATCCGATCTAAAAGATGGAGCGCCGAGCAATCTCTCGTAGCAAAGAAAAATAGTGGTGAAAGTATGAACCCTAGGGGGATCCCACTCCTATTTATACTGTTTGAGGGAAGCATCCAACGGATCAGATCATTTCCCGCCAAAACGAAGCTTCGCGTCTGCCAGCCGTCGAAGCCCCCACGTGTCGAACGACCATTGGAGACGTCCCTTCGGGCGCAGGCGACAGCGACAGCCTGTCACGTCCGGAAATCTGCGTCGGACGCGTGGCATGCGCCTCAACTGACGTACAAGCGAATCGGCGCCCCTCTTTAAATGCACGATCCTTTTCCCTGATCCGCCGACGTCATCCAAGATACGCGCAGAGATCCAAGCGCCCAGGATACGACACTCGGGCTCAAAGATCTGAACGACGCAACCGCCCTATGCCGGGTCGCCCCGGAAATCCGCTCTGACAAATTCTTGACAATAGGCTAAGCTCGGGAAACCGATCCAGACCACTCTCAATGAGGTCGGGACGAGAGTGGGGGGCTAATGATGATACTCATAAATGGGAACTCCCCAGATTATGACACATGGCAGATGACGTGTCCCGGGGCTCACGGAAACAAGGCAAGCACCATGCATTGGAGGCATTCCCCGGGCTATCGCCCCGAGGTATGACCCGACCTTCTATGGATCCCTGAACACTCCTATGCACGTCTTACAAATGACCATGGGCTCGCCTCCGAGCCCTCCTACACGCTGAGCTTTCTCAGCCCTCTCAGCTCGCCTCCAAGTATCACAGAACCGAGCTTCCCCCCCCCCTCCCCCCCCCCCGAGTTAAGACTCCCCGGTTCTACCGAGCAACCAAGAACGCAGAGCCCAAGTGCTTCCGCCACGGCTCCGCGGAACCTGCCAGACGCGTGATATCCACCACCCCACGATCCCGCGTTCCACGCCACCGTATCCCCCCATTAACGAGCGTATCTCGTCATTAAAGGGGGGATCCCGTCATTCACGCAGGCGTAACGTCAGAGGCGTAACTGACGGCGAAAATCTCGCGCCAGCTCGCTCCATGCGACCACTATAAAATCCCCTTGCCCATACGACTCAGCTAACGCAATTTTATTCCAATAAGCTGCTATTCTGCCCAAATTCCTCGGATAATTTGACCGTCGGAGGGTCCACGGTGGTACAACCACCCTGGACTTCTTTTGCAGATAGCTCGGTTTTGCAGATCCACACGCTTAAGAAGACAACCATCAACACCAATCTCAGCCGTTCATTAACGCCCGCGACAAATTGACGGGGGACAACATCTGAAGGAGATCCCAACCTCCATCAGAAGGAGTGATGTTCTTAATATATTAATATTTCTTTTTTCCTTAACCCTTTGTTCCTTTTTTAGGGTAAGCAAAGAGCTCTTAATGGAATGAAATCTAATATTCCCTTTTCATTCCCTTCTCATTTACTATTTTCTTCAGTCCTGCGTTACTTCCGACTTATGGGAGACAAGAAGAAATCAAATACAATAAATACGAAATTAACAATGAAGATACGAGGGCTTATTAAATAAATTAACATGCGTTGGGTACTTGTCCATAAATAAAACTTTATTGAACATGCTAAATGCAAAACCCCACAGGAGTTTTTTTTGTCCTGTTCCCCAACGGCTAGTTTTGCTGACGTGGACATAAGGGAAGGGGGCGCGGTGGGTGGGGGGGTGGGGGGTCCCAAGCCCTGCTGTAAATATAGAAAGTGCAGGCCCCTAATAATGAGAAAAGCTAAGAATTTCATATAACCCCCCAGGCCAGCAACCCTTGAACTGATTTATTGATTTATGGGCACCAGACACCTCGTTTTGGTCGGGTACTTGCAAGTCAAGGAAAGAAAATTTACGTGAGTAAATATATATCATTGTATATACACACGCTGACGAATCCTTTTCTATGAAATTTTCAATCAAGTAATGAATGTCTATGTCCTTATACGTATCGTATGGATTGTATATAATAGAATTTGAAGGCATTACATGTTCTTATCGTTACGGAGATGGCAAAGAACAAGGGCTTCCGAGTCCTCACGAGTCTGAACCATCATGTCTTTTTTAGATGGACATAGATTATGCTTTGTTGTTTATGTTATGAAATTGTCTTGTATTCAATAGTTTTGTGCTTCAGACGTCTGAGCCATAATACTTCAGACGTTTGTAGTGCAAATTCGAAGAACCACACAGAGAGATTAGACGTCTGAGGGTTGCTCTTCAGACATCTTTCGATACTATGTGTTTTGGGCAGACGTCTGCATTGCTTTCTTCAGACGTCTACTCGCATCACTACTAAAATAGGGGGTTGCCCCTACGGATAATGACATCCGTAGGGGCGGATTTATTTTGGCCCTACGGATTAATCCGTAGGGCCAGACGGTTGCCCGTACGGTCCCAGACGTTTAATTTAAAAATATTAAATCGTAATTTGTTGTTTGCCCCTACGGAGCCGCAAACCAAGGACCTACGGACTAATCCGTAGGGGCATCTAAATATGGATTTAATAAAAAAAATGCACATAATTTTTCTACGCTGATTATCTCCTCTCGCTTGAGCGCGCGAAACTCCCAAATCCCCAAATCTCGTCGCCATTCTCTCTCTTTCGTCGCCGATCTCGTTCCCGATCTCGTCGCCGATTGTCGATTGTCTCCTCCACCGAACAGGTAATTAATTAAATCTTCAATTAAAGAAATTTTTGATTATTTTAAGGGTTGGGGTTGGGGTTGCGGTTGGGGTTCGGCTAGGATTGCGGTTAGGGTTGGGTTCGGCTAGGGTTGCGGTTGGGGTTGGGGTTGGGGCTGGGGCTGGGGTTGCGGGTGGGGTTAGGGTAAGGGTTCGGCTGGGGCTGGGGTTAGGGTTAGGGTTAGGGCTAATGAGATATTGGTGGAGGGAAATGGAGTGGTTGAGGGACCAGAGAAATCCATAGAATCAGTGAGTATATAATTCAATGCTCTCATACCATAAAAGGAGGCAATATTATTTCTCTATTTCTTAATTCTTAAAATGACATAGATTACACATTTTGATACAATTACAAAGGCACCACCACCCTATATAAAGAAGTTACACCAACTCTATCTTATCTAACTTCATTCATGATTTTACATGAGATAGAATAACTTAGTTAAAATATGATCGTATCTTATAGTACCAGCTCAAGGATGAGCATCAGAGAAGGCATGATTTGTTAGGATCCATTTGCACCAAATTTATTACTAGCTGTAACTTGTATCGAGAATGTGGTTAACATTTAGTCCCACATTGGATAAACCTCCATAAGGCTAGAGTATTTTGGATGGAGTCCCACTATATTAAAAGCCCATGTGCATCCATATGTGGGCTCATATGTTGTAAGCCCAAACCGAGTTTTATATGGTATCGGATCTCGGGTGTTTGTTGTTTGTTCCACGTTGCACATGAGCTTTGAGCTATCGCACGTAAACTCCTCTTTGTATGGTGGAGTGTTGATAATGTGGTTAACATTTAGTCCCACATTAGTGAAACTATGGGATTCATATGAGTATAAGATATAAAATGGGATAAACCTCATAAGGCTTGAGTCTATTGGATGGAGTCCCACTATATTAAAATCCTATATGCATCCATATGTGGACCCATGAGCAGTGAATTATAATCTTTGTTTTTCTGGTAACATCTTCAGCATCATCGAGACTTAATTGCATTTGAAAGAAGGATATATATTCTTTCAACTTGAATTTATATTATATTCATCTTATTTAGTGATTTCTTTTCTATGTTGAAGGTATGTATCTCAATCTCAAGTCTAATACATCTTAGTTCTTTAATGCTCAATTCTTCATATATCTTAATCTCAAGTTGCAATTTGCAAGTAACTAAGCAAGTATTATTTCATAAGTTTAAAATCATGTTACACATATAACAAGAATACACAACAAACGCATCATTAGAGAATGATTCAAGATGTTCAAGTTAAAACCAATATATGATACTCGATGATAATATGAAACTTTCATATTCTCATCGATACTCATATATGAAACTAAAAGTGCCACTTAGTCCCCGTCTATCGGTTAACATACGTTCGATGTTCGTCGTAACATAGAACTATACGAAGGTTGTTAAATATCGGACGGTATAGCTCGATACTAACAACCGTCGTATAGTCTATGTGACGAGAAGATTCAATCGTATGATAACCGATAGATTTGTCCCGTGTGGACAAGTTAGGAATGTATAAAGCAAACGCCTTCATTCACTTGTGTTTTCATCCGTTTCGAGATATTTCGTCGGTACCTTTCCGCTGGTTCTCCATGTACAATGATAGATTAGATGTTCATTTTAACGTTATTTCACAGCTTTGAAATGATTATCTATTCTATTACAGTGTACTCGGAGAACAGCGGGGAGGTGCTGCCGAAATTTACTCGAAACGGTTGAAAGCACAAGCGAATGGGTGTTCGCTCTATACATTCTTAATGGGATAGAAGCCTTACCCCCGACAGCCGAAACACACACACACAACAAGAATACACAACAAACGCATCATTAGAGAGTGATTCAAGATGTTCAAGTTAAAACCAATATATGATACTCAATGATAATATGAAACTTTCATATTCTCATCGATACTCATATATGAAACTAAAAGCGCCACTTAGTCCCTGTCTATCGGTTAACATACTGTTGGGGTAAAAATTTACACTCCGGTTAACCGAGTCAAAATCAAGGTCAACCCCCAAGCTAGGTGGGCCCAAGCCCAGGTCAAGAGGGTCCATGCCCGAGTCGAGCCCGCGGCCAACCTCCCCATGCCAACAACAAAAATCATGTAACAAATAATTTTTATGTAATTTTTGTGCATGAATGTATGCAAAATGGGCATAAAGCCAAATTTTTGTAAGCCCATGGCTTATGTGCAAAATGAAAAGGCACATGAGCCATGGGATAGGCAAAATGCCATTTTGCAAAGCCCAAGGGGCTATATGTAAATATGCAAGCCTATATAAGACAACATGATGAATAAAATAACACTTTCATTCTCTCAAAAACCTAGGGCTTGTATTTCTTTCCCTTTTCTGAAGGTCTCAAACCTTCTTCTTTCTTCTGAATTAAATCAAGAGTTTTACTTTTCCTTTTCAAAAACAAAATAGGTTTCACCACCAAACCCACAAAGGGGAACTTGGATCTGTCTTTAGATCCCAAAAAGGAGAGATTTTGAGATCTCACATCTCTTGATCTTCAAGATCCAGCTAACAGAGGAGGAAGAAGAAGAACCCCTTCCATTAACCCCAAAAACACACTTAGGAGTCCAACTCCACTCTGATTTCTCTTCCGAGAATCTTTTTAGGCTAAAAGCCTTTTTTCCTCGCCGGCGCTCAAGCGCAGAGCGCCCACGTGCCGACACGTGGCGCGCTTGCACAATAGCGCCCTGCGTTCGAGCGCAAAGCGCCCACGTGCCGACACGTGGCGCGCTTGCGCTCAAGCGCAAGCGCTCGAGCGCAAGTCGCCCCCGTGCCGACACGTGGCGCGCTTGCGCTCAAGCGCACAGCGCTCTGGCGCAAGTCGCCCCCGTGCCGACACGTGGCGCGCTTGCGCTCAAGCGCGCTTGCGCTCAAGCGCACAGCGCTCTGGCGCAAGTCGCCCCCGTGCCGACACGTGGCGCACTTGCGCTCGAGCGTCAGGCGCTGAAGCGCAAAGCGCCCGCGTGCCGACACGTGGCGCGCTTGCGCTGCAACGCTCTGCGCTCAAGCGTAGAGCGCCCACGTGCCGACACGTGGCACGCTAGCACCTGGACGCACAGCACCTGGACGCACAGCGCCCAAGGCGCTGGCCCCACGCATCCTTTGGATGCCTTTTCCCCCTCTTTCTTATATATATATATATATATATGTACATACATATACATATACATATGTATACATATTTGCACACACACGTGCTCCACAACACTGTCCCTGTTAGAAAAAAAAATTCTAACGGGGCGTTGCTCCGCACCCCGCAAGGGGGCTGCTAGCCCTCTTGACCCCCAGCCCGCTATCCGGGTAGCGGGACCCCCGTAAAAACTCTGCGTGGCTCCCGATATATCCGAAACCCCCTTTCAAAACACAACACACGCACACCGCACATTGAGTTCGCATGACCAGTTTAACCCGTTAATCGGAGGTTCCCTCGCCCCAAAGGCGAGGGGTAATTAACGGCAGCTTAGTCCGTGGCTGCCGGAGATTCGGATCCCCACAATCAATAAACCCCGGCCTACCCCAGGCAGGGGGAATCTGTAGTACGCCTGACAAGCACGCGCGTATTCCCATCTTAATGGGGTAACGAAAAACACCCTACAGATTCTGGCACGCCCGGTGGGACCAATCTCTCCTCCCATATTTCGGGTTAAACGTTCATGCAAACTCAATCAATATACATACCTATATTTAAACTAAAATAATTCTTTTTCATGCAGGTTTTAAAGCAATCACTCTCCAACAATGTCTCCAAGGACGATCTCAGCTCTCAGCACGGCTCCCATCTCCTACACGATGAAGATAGACTCCAGGACGGTCCTTCCGGCCAGTCTCGGGCGACAACGGGAGGAGCCGCTGCTACCATTTAGCTCTATTATGTTCATGCCAGCTGGCGCCATCCCAGCTCCTCAAGCCCCGGTGACAGACAAACCGGTCTCGAAAGGCAAGAGGCCAAATGTGGTGGTCTCGAAGACGCCCCAACTCAAACGCAAATCGGTGTTTGAACGACTCTCTCTGGCCCCAGCTGGGGGCAAGTCCATCGACACCAACAAAGCAACAGGGCCTCTCGAGCAAGCTCCGGCGGTGCCCCTAACAACTGCTCGATCGGGTTTTTTCTCTAAGCTCCCCGCTAATCGACCCACGGTGGCTTCCCAGGAAATGGATGCCCGCCAAGCCCTTAAAATTGAAAAGTTAAGGCAGAAAAGGCTCAGATATAGAGCCAACAAAAGGGCTAGGGCTCCTGCTAGGCTGAACCTCATGAGGTTCGAAGAACAGGGTTACCCCGACGAAGATGGGGAAATGGCTGGGTATGTGGTCCACACTGTCTACATGGTGGGCACACGCAGCAAGAGCAAGGACGGGGCCACCACATCTCAAATCCAATCTGGCTTAAAGGTGGTTGCCGCTTTCCAAGAACATCGCCCCCGCTAGGTGATGAAGACCTTCTCGATGAGGATGATAGGCGGAAAGACCTTTCGGTCCATGAGGAGTCAGGCTCGGAAAGCGAAGATGAGCCAACTTTCCAGCCTAAGAATGCGGAGCAGCAACTTCTCCAAGAGCTCCGAAAGCAGCTCAGAAGCAAAGACAAGGAGATGACCAAGCTCTACTCAAAGATCGACGACTTGAAAAATGTCGTCTTACGGCTTACGGCCCAACTTGCCTCTCAGCCGCCCAATCAAGCACAGGGCTCTGCTCATGAACCGGGAAACGTTGTCCCAAGACAGCCGGTGCCTATTCCCTCAGATCCAAAGGTGGGCGGACCGCATGAAAGTCAATCGCATCCTATCTCAGGAAATGTCTTGGCTACCGATGACAGTAGCCCGCAAACTCAAGATCAAATCATGGATTTGGTTGCCAACAAAGTCAAAACCTTGGTAGCCGAAGCCGAAGCCGAAGCGCAAAAAGATATCAGCAGTAGTGGGAGAGCATATCCTGCTCAGTATGATCTGGTAGAATTTCCTAGCGGCTATGTCATCCCCAAATTCGGAAGATTCGATGGGACGGGAAATGCGAACCAACACATCGCCCACTTTAAAGTCTCATGCGGGAATACTGGGGGCAATGATGCGCTTCTCCTCCGCCAGTTCGTTAATAGCTTGACCAATGTTTCTTTCGACTGGTACGCGAGTATACCGGATGGCTCCGTTACCACTTTCGTCCAAATGGAATCTTTGTTTCGACAAAGATTCATGAGCGTCAGCGATAAGATCATCATTGCCGAGCTCGTAAGGACCAAGCCCAAGAACAACGAAAGCAGCACGGATTTTATAACCCGATAGCGCAATCTCTCCGTCAAATGCGAACTGCCGATAGAGCAGGACCAATCTGTCAGTCTCCTCGTCGGAAATCTCAACAATTGGATGGCCCCGTTTCTATGCACCGCGGGTCTCAAAACATTCGAAGAGCTGACCAAAAAGGTCCAAACGTTGGAACGCTCAAAGCCCGAGTCTGCTCAGGATCTTCAGTTCGCAAACAGACCGAAACCTTGGAGGGACGACAACAGAAAAGACGGAAGTTCTAACAGCACCGATTCTCCAAATAAGCAGAGAACGGGCGGAGCAAAAACTGACCAGTCTCGAGAGCCAACTTTGGAGGAAAGAAGAAACAAGGTCTACTCATTCCGAAAGGACAAGGTCCACAAAATTTTTAAAGATGCTCTGAAGAATGGCCTGCGGCTACCAGAACCGAAAAGGCTAAGTGAAGCGAACAAGACTGATCATCCCAACTTTTGCCCATACCACCGAGTGCTGGGGCACACTATTGAAGACTGTTGCATCTTCAAGGATTGGGTCGAGAAAAAATACAAGGCGGGAGAAATATCATTGTCCCCTGGCGTGTTAACAAACAATCGAGCTGCGACCGCCAATTTCATACACACGGGGACCGAAGTCCTTCAGGGACCTGATTCTCTCAAACACCCGCCTTTCTCTGGGAACAATCGACCGCCACGTCATTAAACTGGGAACAATCAACCGCCACGTCATTAAACTGGGAACAATCGACCGACACGTCATTAAACTGGGAACAATCGACCTCTAAGTTGTTAAACTGGGAATGTAAAAAAATGTAAATAAAAGAAAGATAAAAGCCGAAATGATGGGGCAACTCGCAATAAAAATCAGCGAGTAAAATAACGATGAAAATAAAGCCGAAATGATGGGGCAACCGCGAATAAAAGCCGAAATGATGGGGCATTCGCGATCTTCGCGATAAGAAAAGCTGAAATGATAGAGCAATCACGGTAAAACAAAAAAAAACTAAAAAAAAACGGCGAATGATGAGTCGCTCCTGGTACCATATTCCAGTGTAGCGATGCAGACGCCAACCAAAATCCAATTTTTCAAAAATTCTCCCGGCCCTACGGTTAGTCCCCAAGTTGACTACAGTATACAATCCACGGGCTCAAATAATTCTCTTCATACCCATGCCCCACCGCAATCACCAGTACGCGGCTGGTCTCCGCCTGTGGAATTATGCTCCATTGAGAAGACCCACTCATATGTCCTCACGATACATGAGGAGAACAAATCTTCGTGGGATCCTTACGACTCACGAAGGAAAAACACACTTAGGAGTCCTCACGACTCCTAAGGAGAAAATACACCTATGGGATCCTTACGACCCGTAGGGAGAAAATGCTTTTATAGGACCCTCACGGCCCATAAAAATTGAAAAGCCTTAGGCGATAGGGATCTAAACCTGTCTCCTACGCCATCGCTCCCCATTCCCCAAGTGGCGAATAATGAGTCGCTCCTGGTACCATATTCTAGTGCAGCGATGCAGACGCCAACCAAATTCCAAATTCCAATCCCTAAATGGCGAATGATGAGTCGCTCCTGGTACCATATTCCAGTGCAGCGATGCAGACGCCAACCAAATTCCAAATTCCAATCCCTAAATGGCGAATGATGAGTCGCTCCTGGTACCATATTCCAGTGTAGCGATGCAGACGCCAACCAAATTCCAAATTCCATACCCCAACGGCGAATGATGAGTCGCTCCTGGTACCATATTCCAGTGCAGCGATGCAGACGCCAACAAAGTCCCAAAATTTTTCCGGCCCTACGGTCTGGATCATACATCCTGCAAAATCGTATACAATCCACGGGCGTAAAACGATTCCAACCTCGCCCAAGTCCTACTGATGAGACCGCATTCAAAGTCCAAAAAAAAAAAAATTTTTAAAAATAAAATAAATAAAATGGTATGTCCACAAGCAAAATGGGCACGGATGAAAACCCGAAAGGGCTCCGTGAGTAAAAACAGCAGGACTGCCGACGAGTTTGTGAAAACCCGAAATGGCGCAAACTCGTAAAAAAGAGATGAAATGCACTCACAAAGTCCTCTCGACTTTGTGAGGAGAAAATTGCCGCGTGAGATCCTTACGACTCACAAAGGAGCAACACACTTAGGAGTCCCCACGACTCCTAAGGAGAAAATACACCTACGGGTCCTTACGACCCGTAGGGAGAAAATGCTTTGTGGGACCCTTACGGCCCATAAAATTGAAAAGCCTTAGGTGATAGGGATCTAAACCTGTCTCCTAAGCCACCAAATCCAAATCCTCTCGGGGGAAATGATGAGTTGCTCCTGGCATTATTCCAGTGCAGCAATGCAGATGCCAAACAAAAAAAAAAAACAAATCCAAATCCTCCCGGGGCACATGATGAGTTGCTCCTGGCATTATTCCAGTGCAGCAATGCAGATGCCGACAGAAAACCAATTCCCAAATCCTCTCAAGGACAGATGATGATTCATTTCTGGTACCATATTCCAGTATAGCGATGCTGATGTCAACTCAAATCAAACAAATCAAACCAACCAATTCCAACATCGACCTCTGCGTCAACCAGCGACACTCTGCATCGGGGAAACGTCCAACACAGACACTCCGCATAAGGGAAACGTCCAACAACGACACTCCGTGCCGGGGGCACATCGACAACAGACACTCCATCTCGGGGAAACGTCCTACTACAGGCACTCCGTCTCGGGGAAACGTCCGACAACAGGAACTCCGTCTCGGGGAAACGTCTACCAGCGACACTCCGTCTTGGGGAAACGTCCTGCAACAGGCACTCCGTCTCGGGAAAACGTCCTACAACAGACACTCCGTCTCGGGGAAATGTCCTACAACAGACACTCCGTCTCGGGGACACGTCAACCAGCGACACTCTGCATCGGGGAAATGTCCAACACAGACACTTCGCATCAGGGAAACATCCAACAACGACGCTCCGCGCCGGGGAAAAGTCGATCAGCGACACTCCGCGCCGGGGAAAATTCAACCCGACACTCCGCGCCGGGGAAAAGTCGATCTGCGACACTCCGTGCCGGGGAAAAGTCAACCAGCGACACTCCGCGCCGGGGAAAAGTCGATCAGCGACACTCCGTGCCGGGAAAAAGTCAACACGCGACACTCCGCGCCGGGGAAAAATCGATCAGCGACACTCCGTGCCGGGGAAAAGTCAACCCGACACTCCGCGCCGGGGAAAAGTCGATCAGCGACACTCCGTGCCGGGAAAAAGTCAACCCGACACTCCGCGCCGGGGAAAAGTCGATCAGCGACACTCCGTGCCGGGAAAAAGTCAAACAGCGACACTCCGTGCTGGGGAAACGTCAAGCAGACACTCCGTGCCGGGGACACGTCAGCAAGCGACACTCTGCATCGGGGAAACGTCCAACACAGACACTCTGCATCAGGGAAACGTCCAACACAGACACTTCGTAACGGGGACACGTCAACCAGCCGATACTCCGTCTCGGGGAAACGTCTAGCAGACACTCTGTGCCGGGGGCACATCGACAACAGACACTCCGCCTCGGGGAAACGTCGACCAGCGACACTCCGTGCCGGGGACACGTCTACCAAATCGCTTCGAATCAGAGCGTCGACCGTCCATGTCGTAAAAAGGGCAATGCATCCCAAAAAGTGGGAACCAAAGTAAGTCGCATCCACGTTAAAGAAGATCCATCAATTTCATGCACACGACCCACATATGCTGTGTGCATTTATTGATGGGGGGCAATTTGTTGGGGTAAAAATTTACACCCCGGTTGACCGAGTCAAAATCAAGATCAACCCCTAAACTAGGTGGGCCCATGCCCAGGTCAAGCGGGTCCATGCCCGAGTCGAGCCCGCGGCCAGCCTCCCCATGCCAACAACAAAAATCATGTAACAAATAATTTTTATGTAATTTTTGTGCATGAATGTATGCAAAATGGGCATAAAGCCAAATTTTTGTAAGCCCATGGCTTATGTGCAAAATGAAAAGGCACATGAGCCATGGGATAGGCAAAATGCCATTTTGCAAAGCCCAAGGGGCTATATGTAAATATGCAAGCCTATATAAGACAACATGATGAATAAAATAACACTTTCATTCTCTCAAGAACCTAGGGTTTGTATTTCTTTCCCTTTTCTGAAGGTCTCAAACCTTCTTCTTTCTTCTGAATTAAATCAAGAGTTTTACTCTTCCTTTTCAAAAACAAAATAGTTTTTCACCACCAAACCCACAAAGGGGAACTTGGATCTGTCTTTAGATCCCAAAAAGGAGAGATTTTGAGATCTCACATCTCTTGATCTTCAAGATCCAGCTAACAGAGGAGGAAGAAGAAGAACCCCTTCCATTAACCCCAAAAACACACTTAGGAGTCCAACTCCACTCTGATTTCTCTTCCGAGAATCTTTTTAGGCTAAAAGCCTCTTTTCCTCGCCGGCGCTCAAGCGCAGAGCGCCCACGTGCCGACACGTGGCGCGCTTGCACAATAGCGCCCTGCGCTCGAGCGCAAAGCGCCCACGTGCCGACACGTGGCGCGCTTGCGCTCGAGCGCAAGTCGCCCCAGTGCCGACACGTGGCGCGCTTGCGCTCAAGCGCACAACGCTCTGGCGCAAGTCGCCCCCGTACTGACACGTGACGCACTTGCGCTCAGGCGCCTAGCGCTCAAGCGCAAGTCGCCCCCGTGCCGACACGTGGCGTACTTGCGCTAGAGGGTCAGGCGCTGAAGTGCAAAGCGCCCACGTGCCGACACGTGGCGCGCTTGCGCTACAGCGCTCTGCGCTTAAGAGCAGAGCGCCCACGTGCCGACACGTGGCACGCTAGCGCTTGGGCGCACAGCACCCAAGGCGCTGGCCCCACGCATCCTTTGGATGCCTTTTCTCCCTCTTTCTTTTATATATATATATATATATATATATATATATATATATATATATATATATATACATATACATATACATATACATATGTATACATATTTGCGCACACACGTGCTCCACAACACTGTCCCTGTTAGAAAAAAAATTCTAACGGGGCGCTGCCCCGCACCCCGCAAGGGGGCTGCTAGCCCTCTTGACCCCCAGCCCGCTATCCGGATAGCGAGACCCCCGTAAAAACTCTGCGTGGCTCCTGATATATCCGAAACCCCCTTTCAAAACACAACACACGCACACCGCACATTGAGTTCGCATGACCAGTTTAACCCGTTAATCGGAGGTTCCCTCTCCCCAAAGGCGAGGGGTAATTAACGGCAGCTTAGTCCGCGGCTGCCGGAGATTCGGATCCCCACAATCAATAAACCCCGGCCTACCCCAGGCAGGGGGAATCTGTAGTACGCCTGACAAGCACGCGCGTATTCCCATCTCAATGGGGTGATGAAAAACACCCTACACATACGTTCGATGTTCGTCGTGACATAGAATATACGAAGGTTGTTAAATATCGGACGGTATAGCTCGATACTAACAACCGTCATATAGTCTATATGACGAGAAGATTCAATTGTATGATAACCGATAGATTTGTCCCGTGTGGACAAGTTAGGAATGTATAAAGCAAACACCTTCATTCACTTGTGTTTTCATCCGTTTCGAGATATTTCGTCGGTACCTTTCCGCTGGTTCTCCGTGTACAATGATAGATTAGATGTTCATTTCAACGTTGTTTCACAGCTTTGAAATGATTATCTATTCTATTACAGTGTACTCGGAGAACAGCGGGGAGGTGCTGCCGAAATTTACTCGAAACGGTTGAAAGCACAAGCGAATGGGTGTTCGCTCTATACATTCTTAATGGGATAGAAGCCTTACCCCCGACAGCCGAAACATACACATACAACAAGAATACACAACAAACGCATCATTAGAGAGTGATTCAAGATGTTCAAGTTAAAACCAATATATGATACTCGATGATAATATGAAACTTTCATATTCTCATCAACACTCATATATGAAACTAAAAGCTCCACTTAGTCCCCGTCTATCGGTTAACATACGTTCAATAATTTATTCTTTTCAATGACAAACGCACATACAAAGCATATACACGGATTTTCTCCTTTGTCAGTAACTATCTCGTTCTTAGATTTCTCAATATAGTCACCATAACCAACAATTTATATGTTATACAGTCTAACATGGCCCATGAGTACGTCAGAGTTAAGGACTGGATGTATGTGGATTGGCAACAACGTATGCAATCAAAGTTTGTTGCAGGAGTTGCTGCTTTTATTGAATTTGCACGCGCACATAATAAGATCGTGATAGAGAAGATTCTCTGCCAGTGCGATAGATGTGGCAATAAGTACTGGAAGAAGGTAGAAATGGCAGAGCTTCATATCGTAAAATATGAGTTTACTAGACTTTATACAACATGGAAATATCACGGGAAAGGAGAAGAACACAGTAATGTGGCAGAAGAAGATAGAGAACACGATAATGCGGCAGGAGAAGAAGGAGAAGACGGTAATGCGGCAGAAGAAGAAGACGGTAATTTATTTCCATCAGAAGAAATGGAGGATCTGGTAGAGGCTGCCCTAGGTGAATCTATTCGTACCGAAGATGACATTCCTTCCGGTCAAGGACCGCGTGCGGATAAATATGAAAATTTCATGAATGATGCTAGAAAAACAATTTATGAGAATGCAAAGTATTCCACCCTCTCATGGTTCGTCCAACTTTTCCAGATTAAGTGCCTAAATGGATGGAGCAACAAGTCATTCACAATGCTTCTTTCGTTCTTGAAAGATTCTATGGCCCCGGGAAATAACGTGCCCGACTGCTGGTACGGAGCCCAGAAGATGATGTCTGATTTGGGTCTGAAGTGCGAGAATATTCAAGTATGTCCTAAAAATTGCGTGTTGTACCGAAAAGAGAATTCAGATTTTAAAGAGTGTCCAACATGCGGAGAGGCCAGGTATAAACCGAAAGATTCTGATAAGAAGCCTGATATACCTGTCAAGATAACACGATACTTTCCCATAACACAGAGGCTACAGAGGCTATTCAGGTGCAAGAAAATAACCGAGGCAATGATTTGGCATCACCGTGCTCCTCCAAGTGAAAATGGAAAAATGAGCCATCCAAGAGATTCACCGGCATGGAAGGATTTCGATAGGAGGCACGCAATATTCAGTAGCGATCCTCGCAATGTCCGGCTCGGACTGGCTAGTGATGGTTTCTGCCCATTCAACTATATGGCTGGAAGTCACAGCACATGGCCCGTTGTAATGATAATTTATAATCTGTCGCCTTGGTTGGTTATGGACCAATCATACTTTATGATGCCTCTTCTTATCGATAGACCAAACTCAGCGGGAAACAATATCGATGTCTATCTCCGACCTCTGATCGAGGAGTTAAAATCTTTGTTTATTGATGGTGTAGAGACATACGATGCAAACACAAATACAACATTCATACTGCGTGCGGCTTTAATGTGGACAATTAATGACTTTCCTGCGTATGGAATGCTATCAGGTTGGTCCGTACATGGTCACAAAGCATGTCCTCATTGCCATCAACACACAATATTGAAATTCTTGAATTTTAGCAGGAAGTTTTTATATTGCGGCCATCGGCGTTTCCTGCCTCTAGACCACCCCTACAGGTTAGACGCTGTTCACTTTGATGGTCATCAGGAGCTTCTTGGACCTCCAGCCCTATTGTCCGGAGAGGACGTGACTGCTCAGTGGGATGGTTACAATAATGTGACCTTCGGGTTGGATCCGACAAAACAAGTCAAACCATCATTTTGGAACAAGTTAAGCATTTTCTTCGAGCTTCCGTACTGGTCAACAAATTTAGTGCGTCATTGTCTGGATATCATGCATATAGAGAAGAGAGTATCAGAGCATATACTCAACTTGCTTCTTTGTAAAGACGGGAAATCGAAAGACAACCTGAATACTCGGATGGATCTACAGGAGTGGGGAATAAGAAGTGAATTGCACCCTACACCGGTAGCGGGTAAACCAGGCAAGTTTGTACTTCCCAATGCCGCTTATCATATGTCACAACCGGAGAAGAAAAGATTCCTGCAGGTGTTGCATGATTTGAAAGTTCCCACAGGTTTCTCAGGATCATTCAGCAAGAAAATAAAAATTGTGAAAGGCAAGATCGATGGGCTGAAAAGTCATGATCACCATGTTATCGTGGAGTATCTTCTTCCATTAGCCCTCAGGACTTCTCTTCCCGAATCGGTTGGTCTAGTAATCAACGACCTATGTTGTTTTTTCAGAGAGTTGTGTGCTAAAACACTGGAGGTTGTGACGCTGGATAAATTAGAAAATTCTATTGCGTTGATACTTTGCAAGTTTGAGCGTATTTTCCCACCGTCATTCTTCGATATCATAATACACTTGACGGTTCATCTTGCAACTGAGACTAAGTTAGCCGGACCGGTACAATATCGATGGATGTATCCCGTCGAGAGGTACGTGGAATTTTTCGTTTCGCGCAATTTTTAAAATTATTGTTGTCCTGTATGCCCGTATTTATTTATTCAACATATTTTTTTTAGGTACCTCTACACTCTTAAAAAGTATATACGCAATAAAAATCGACCAAAGAGTTCTATCATGCAAGGTTATCTTCTTGATGAAGCAACCACATTTTGTTCCCGCTATCTGGACGAGAACATTGAGACGAGACTTAACCGGCCTCGAAGAATTCAAGACGGGCCATATGGTAAAGCCGATTATAAGAGAGTAGACACTATGTTTATCAACAAGATATACCGGTTTATCTTGCTTAATTGCGCATGTCTTGAACAAATTAGAGAGTAAGTTTTTTTGGATTAATTGTTATATTTGTGTTTGTGTGTGTATGAAATGATATAATATTAATATCACCCTTATTTTTCGAAAACAGAATTCATTTTAACGAGGTACGTGAGGGGCATACTGATTGGAACGAAGAATGATTGGAAAAATATCATCAGGATAATTTTTGTGATTGGGTCACAGATCATGTAAGTTATTCGAATAACATGTTATTGCTATCAGTTTTAATCTAAACTTATATCGTTATGTATTTGTCGTAAAAAAAAATTGTTAGATCCACGATCTGAACTTGTCTGCATCATTTGAGAGTGATTCAAGATGTTTGGCTCAATTTCCCAGTATGGAGGTTGCATATTATAAAGGATTCGGTGTCCTTGGATACAAATTCGAAGTTAAGAACATAGAAACGTCTAGAACCACTCAGAATAGTGGGATTGCGACGGTAGGATCGGACGGTGTGATTTATTATGGGTACTTAAATTGTATACTCGACATCCACTATCCTGGACGATCAGAACCCTTTTATATATTCCACTATACTTGGTACGATACGCGAACCGATACGGATAAGTGGAAAAGCAATTTTGGGACTCGGAAAGATGAATATGGATTGACCAGTATGAACACACTTCGATTTTACGGTCAGGAAGATCCATTTATCTTTCCGAACCAAGCGTTCCAAGTATACTACTCACAGTGTTTGAACCATCCGGGATGGAGTGTCGTATGCCGTTGGAAACCCAGGGATGTCTACGATGTCTCAGAATTCGAGGACAACGATGAGGATGAAGAAGAGAGAAGGCTTAGAGTGTTCCGATCGTCTGTTTCGAAGGACGGGTTATCTTCGGCCGATCATGAAGTTACGTGGGTTAGAAATGATATTGATGATGAAATCCAAGTAGATATGTTTAATGCGCCCACGAAACGAAAAAGGTTATCAGTAATGTTATATTATTACTTCACATTTTACGATCTATACATATATAGTCAATACTTGTAATGATTGTCTAATGCGTCCACGAACCGTTTATCTAGATTTGATGACGATGACGGGAGAAGCGAAGGGCGGCAGGAGCTCCAGCCGCGGCACCGGCAGAGGCAGAGCGGTTCTGCCGCCCGGAGAGCTGCGTAGGGAGCTTCAGAGGGCCGGTCTTGCACCCAGATCGGAGACCCCTTCGGATGCCTCCTTCCATGTGGACTTTGCCACACCTACAGGTATATTGCACACATATCCATTTTGAATGTAATATTATAGATATTCATGCCTGTTCAGGTCAAAATTACTTATATTGTCAATCTTTGATTGTCTAGTTGTTGGTGATGCGTCTACATCAGGGACAGAGGCCACTCCCGCACCTCCAGGTATGTTTATATATCATATAGTGCATGTATATTGATTTAGAATGCTATATCATAAATATACATACATTCCTTTTGCTCTTACTTAGATAGTAATTTTTTATTGTCTAGCTGTAGGTGGTGACACCACCGCACCTGCGGGTATGTTTATATATCCTATAGTGCATGCATATTGATTTAGAATGTTATATTATTGATCTACACATTTTTTTGCAATTACTTATATAATCTATTTTTAATTGTCTAATTATACGTCCACATCTGACGCAGGGGCCACTCCTGCCACTTCCGTACCCTCCGCATCGTCTGTAGGTTAGTATGAATAAATATAAAATATTTATTCATTTTACATATCCTCTATAGAATAAATATGAACTTCATGGAAATTTAGCGTCAATGTTTATTTACTAGTTGGAGGGGATGCGTCCGCATCCGGGACATCGGCTGTTCCTCACCGGAGGAACTATCGTCCCGCTCGTGCTGCTACCCGGGCCCAGGCTCGTGCTTTAGTCACCGGAGGTATATATCACACTTCAATTTTTGTTTAACCTTGATTTCTTAATACAACTTTGTCATAATATTGATTGTCTTGATATTTCTTGCAGACGCAGGGCCTCCCCATCCCTAGAGGGGGGCTCGAGGCCCGAATAAATCCCACAGGCTGAGGCCTGATAGAGCCAGGGGGAGGCAGCATTTTTCCTCTTTTTTACCCCTGATTATCGCTATACCGGCGATCATGCCGAGAGGTTCGACCGGTATATGGGGGATGAGAGCCGGCTCGTGAAGAACTATCCACTTCATGTTGAGTGGGGCGACCAGCACCGGCGCTCATTCGCCCTCTACTTTGATCAGGCTCGGGTATTAATATATATTTTCATTTGATTTATACAATATATTTATTATTAACACTTGCAATCTAATAACAATGTTTTTTTTGTATTTTCAGTTGGATTACGATTTTCAGCCTGTACCCGACCCTGATCACCCTGGGAGGGTGCTCGACCTTCATGCTCTCTACAATGGTCTGATGAAGAACATGCAGACCAAGGTCCGATACAACAGGAATGAGCTGAAGGCCGACTGCTACTCCCTGTGGATGGCGACCCCTAAGGCAGAGAGAGCGGCCCTCCTATCTACTCCGGCCTTTGTGAGAGTCGATGTAGAGACATGGCCTCTATTGTGCGATTATTTCGACTCTCAACGCAAACAGGTATGTATTTTAAATGTAATTCATTGTTTAGTATATAATTTATTTTTTTGTGTTCCTTAATTAGAAAATTAAATGTGAATGTGTTGTGCAGAAACAGGCCGCTCAAAATATAGAGAATATGAAGTCGGCGAAGAGGGGTCGCCCCACTTATACAGGTGACTCGAGGAATATTACTCGAGCCATGGAGTTATCGGTAAATTACAATAGACCGGCCTTTATGATATAATGCAATATTAAGAGTTATTTTCTAATATATCTAATATTAAGAGTTATTTTCTAATATTGCAGAGAGCTCAGACCCTGGCGCAAGATAGTACACCGAGCGTGCTGTCCGCATATCTTGCCGTCCACGGCATCTCGACAGATCCCACCACGGGCGAGCTTCGATACCCCGACGTCGCTACCCAGGAGTATTGCGTAAGTGTTAATATTTATTCAACCCCTATTTGAAATTTTAGTTTTGAAATGTTCAAATTTAAATGATATACTTATATTTTACTGGTTAATGTGGGTGTAGGAGCGGGTGGTTGAGCAGGCCGAGGCATCGGGGATCGATTTTACCGGACAGAGCGATCTGATGCTGCTGACCCCAGTACTGGACGCTGCACACGGAGGGAACCACGGAGGTTGGGAGAGAGGCCGGGGACTGGGCCCTAGCAGGGCCCATATGAGGTTGGACTCCACCCCGGCGGTTACTTCCTCCGTCTCCAGTGAGCGACGTTTCTAGCAGGAACTGGAGAGCTTGAAGGCCACCGTTCAGGAGTTGAAGGAGATGCTGGTATGTATACTACTTAATAGTAAAATATTATGTCATATTATAGATAGCAACATATCCAATATTAGTACGTAGCCTGAGCTTATTTGGTTGTAGACTTATCTTTGATTAATCATACATACATATCTAATTAAAATAAACTACGGTTTTTCAAACTAGATATCCAAACGAGGCCTAAGTCCCTAAGTATACATAGATTGGGGTTTCGAAATAACTTGATAATGATACGAATTCGAATAATACACAGTTCTTACTCGCTTATTACACACGTAGGTCCAGACGCGATAGGGTACATCGGCCCAGCCTCCACATGCATCTCCTTCGGCTGCGGCTCCGCAAGCCACTATATCGGCTGCGGTTCCGCAGACAGCTCCTATAGCTCCATCGCCCGCTCAGACTCCCGCAGCCGTAGCTCCTCAAGCCACTACCTCGACGGCAGCTGCGTAGACCACCGCTCAGACCCCCGCATGCTCCGCATTGCATGATTTATTGACCGAGGAGCAGGCGCGCCAGATTCTGGCGTTTATCAGAGGTGGAGCTGGACCGAGCTAGGGTAGCTTTTTGATTATTATATTTTAAACATATATTTATTTATATGATACATATTATACTACATTTTGGACGATATTGATATTGGTGGTGTTTGCGTGTTTATATTGATATCATATTCTGCTTGTTGGTTTCTTTTGTATATTATGCGTGATGTGATTATGAATATTTCGATATATGTTCTGCGTGATGATTAATTTTATATATGATGTATATATTATTATGCACAGGACGAGAAAAAAATAGGCAACCCTTTTTCAAAAAACCCCTGATAATATGTACCTACGGATTTAACCGTAGGGCCCACCTTTGCCCCTACGGAATAATCCGTAGGGCCCAACTATGTACCTACAGATTTATCCGTAGGGGCAAAATATCAGGATACCTGATATTTTGCCCCTATGATCTCAGTATAAGGGGTTAAGCTTGCCCCTACACAGGTATCCGTAGGGACAAAATATCAGGATACCTGATATTTTGTCCCTACGGATTTATACCTATGCACTTATCTGTAGGGGCAACTATTTGGCCCTACGGATAGGTCCGTAAGGACACCTAATTTATTTTATAAAATCATAAATTAAATAAACTTTTTGTCCCTACGGTCTAATCCGTAGGGACAACTGGACCTACACATAACTCCGTAGGGGCAATTTTTAGTCCGTAGGGACAAGTTCAAGGCTTCGACTTGCATTTACGGCGTTTGTACCGACAGGGTATTTTCTTGCCCCTACGGATATATCCGTAGGGGTAGTGGTTTGCTCCTACGGATATATCCGTAAGGGTAACCCTTATTTGTAGTAGTGCATATTGGGCCGAATTCTTGCGTATCTTAAAAGAGTTTGTTAGATAAATATTTGAGGATTTATTTAAAAATTGTTTTGGAGAATCATTTGAAAATTTGTTGGAGATTATTTTGAAGAATTGATGAGATACTAATTGGAGCACGAATTCTACCATCTTATGCTATAAATGGAGAAGGGTCTCATAAGATAAAAGCTGCCATACATTAAGAAGAAGAAGATGAAAAAAGAATAAGAGAAGACGAAGGCAGAGGCGAAGGGTAGTCATCCACAAGTGAACATGGAGCACCAGAAGAATAGTCTTTGTGTTTGTATGAAGAGATGAAAGCAGAGCCGAAGGGTAGTCGTCCACGAGTGAAGGTGGAGAGATTTATTAAAAGTAGTCTTTGTGTTTTTATGAGCGTTGAGATGAAAGAATATAAAATGCACCGGTATTCTTGATTATTAATGAAGAGATTCTCATGTTTGTCCCACAAATGTAGGTCGTTGGTCGAACCACGTTAAATATTGATATTGTGTGTTCTTATTCTTACTCGTCTTCTTTGCATGCCTAACAGAAAGACCCCAACAATTAGTATTAGAGCGTAAGGAACCGAAGGACAATTTTTGATTCTACGGTCTAAGTTTACGGTGAGTGATGCCGCTTGTGTCTGCTCCCTATCTTCTTAGAGTATAATTTCGAAGGTGTTGGTTCAAAAATCCGAGGAAGAATGTTATGTTTACTGCGGTGGTAAACAGAAAATGGTATAGAGAAACTTGAGTCAAGGTGGAGTTTTGTGTAAAGCTCATAAGATATCGTGAGTGGAAGTTGTGAAGAGAAGATATAAGACGATTTATTGAATACAAGTCAAGATAGAGATTGTTATGAAATTGACTTGTATTCAACATGTCTGTGTTTCAAACGTCTAAGCCACAATACTTCAGATGTCTGTAGTGCAAATTCAAAGAACCACGAAGAGCGATCAGACGTCTGGAGGTTGCTCTTCAGATGTCTGTCGACACTCTGTGTTTTGGACAGTCGTTTGGGTAGACGCTTGCATTGATTTTTTCAGACGTCTGCTCGTGTGTGGGCCGAATTCTGGCATGTTTTAAGAAAGTTTGTTGGAGAAATATTAGAAGATTTATTTTAACATTGTTTTGGAGAATTATCTGAACATTTGTTTGAAGATTTTTTTAGAAATTATTTTGAAGATTTGATGAGATCCTAATTGGAGTAGGAATTCTATTATTTTGTGCTATAAATAGAGAAGAGTCTTATCATGGAAAAGTGGCCAAATATGAAGAAGAAAAAAGAAGAAGAAGAGAAGAGAAGAAAAGAAGACGAAAGGTAGTCATCCACGGATGAAGATGGAGCATCTAAAGAGTGGTTTTTATATTTGTATGAAGAGACGAATGCAGAGATGAAGGGTGCTCATCCTTATGTGAAGGTGGAGGGATTTACCATGAGTAGTTTTTGTGTTTGTATGAACGTTGAAATGAGAAGAGGGTTGGGAGAGAATATAAAATATACTGATATTTTTGATTATTAATGAAAAGTCTCTCATGTTTGTTCCGTGTATGTAGGCCGTTGGTCGAACCACGTTAAATATTGATGTTGCATATTCTTATTCTTGCTCGTCTTCCTTGCATGTCTTGCGGAAAAACCCAACAGTTCATTGAAGGGTTTCGATTCAATATGCAATCTTAGCATGTATTTTAGGGGAGAAAAGATAAGAAAATTAAAATTACCGTGATTTAAATTTAGTGTTTCTATTTCCTATATTAAATAGGAGTTACTTGTCTTTCTTAATTAGCATACAATTCTAAACTAGCTTGCAAGTGAATCAAACATAAGGAGGATAGAAGGAAATACTATTAATAGCGTTCGTCTATTAGGTAAGTACAGAAGCAAGAGTGGATCTTGATTGTCTTCAAAACCAGTATCTGCAATGCTTTCAATCTCGCAAGCGCCAACACTTTTGAATAAATAGTAGCACATTTTATTTTTCATTTGTATATTCTATATGATGTATCAAGCATTTTTATTGTAATGTGTAGAGCTTATATTTTTTTGGTCGCATTTATGTGAAAGATGATGACAATGATCCTTCCACGAATAAAATCATAAGATAGAAGCATCGTATGATTTGTGCTGTAAATATTTTATTTTATTCTAATTCACTTTAATAGGACGTCTTGCCATGTTTTTTCCTTAAAAAACAGAGAGTGATAAATTAGATGTATGGATACGGGCTGAAATAACTGGCAATTTGAAAAGATAGTCTTCTTAGATGCGCAATTTATAGTAATTGTTCCTTTTTTAAAAGACACGTGAAATCAATTATCCCAACTATATCTTCTGAAAAAAACGTGCTGGTTACAGTTTTTGAAATGTTATAATTTCTTAAAGCCAGATTCAAATGGATAAATAAAACGCTTGTATTACTGGCAAAGGTTTTTTTCTTCTTCTCTATGATTTGTTAATTAATGAATTATAAGAAAATTGTTCCCTTAAGTATCCTTGCATTTTCAATTAATGGTGCTTCATGAATGGGTCAAATTCCATATCTTAGTTCTAGAATCTATTTATTTATTTTTATTTATGATACAACTTAGTTTTTGTAGTATTATCTAAGTTAGCAAAGATTCTTGACAAATGCAAGCAAAGGATGCATGAAATTATATTGAAGATCCAAAGAAATCAGGCTCGAGTATAGTGAAGATTTTAATTCAAGCATTGTTTTCAATTAATCAGCACTACTCAAGTCTTGAAGCCACGAGAATTGTCGTTATAGAGGATTCTTTTTCTAAAGGGGACATGCATGCATGTGTACATGAATATAAATTCATTTTTAGACTATGAATGAAATGGTGGTAAGGTTTCCACATACACTAGTTTTATTTCCACTGTATATATAGAGAATAATGGAGGAAAGAGGCCATGGGAGGGAATTTTCTTTTATGGCATCGAAAAAATACCCTCTCCCTCATTTTTTCCGACGATCGGCACCGACCATCTTCATCGTTATCATCTAAGATGTGGGTACACCAAATTTCATTTGATTCTACAACTTTTGCACCGTTGATTTAGCAATGTAAAAAGTTGGTGTACCCACATCTTAGATGAAGATGGTGGGTGCCGATGAAGATTCATTGGCAAACAGAGAATCCTAATCGGAAACGCAGAGTCCAACTACCAACCAAAGAAAGAAAGAGTCAATATATAAGGACAATTCGGCCCTAAGACAAGCCAGAGAGATCTATATCCAAAAATTTAAAACTAAATAAAAATAAATTTAAGGAAAAAAAAATAAACCAATAAAAAAACAGAAAGGTCAAGAAGCAGTCCATAAAAGTTAGGAAGGCAATTAATTGGATTTTCATTCCAGTCCAAGCCCTGCTGGCTGAAGCAAAGCTTGCCTCTCAATCCAACCACTAGCATTCTGCCAAAAGTTAGAACCTAAGAATTTGTAGCTAAAAAAAACATTTATGGTTTAAAATTATATAATTACTACTTGTTCCAAGAATCCAATCCAAAGTTTCTATTACTTTAAAACACTATATATATTCTAACCACGTAATTCCAAAACTCCTCTAAAAGTACTTAGTTTAAAAAATCCAACCAATAAACCTTTTGGCTCATCCATGTTCACCATGTGAAACGGGTGAAAAAAAATGTTTAACCTCTCTTGACACCAAAAATTATCCATAAAGTTCATAAACATAATAGAACTCGACCGGTCATATCTACCGTATCATATCGAACCTTCTGATCAAAATAATCTCTAAGCATCCTTATTTATCATTTATAGCCCGTTTTATTAGAAACCGATCGCTTTGATGTACAGATATTTTTCCGTCATACGATTATATAAATAAATCCTAATGTAAAACTTACAAGGGTTTGATATGACTAAATTCCTGCAAATTTAGTAGATATGCCTTTTGAATTTAAACAATCAGCTAGTACTGATAGTTGATATTAAACAATCAGCTAGTGCCTAGAGATGGTCCAATCTGACTATCAAATCGACGATCCGCTCCGATCATCTTGTTTTACACATGGAGTGATCTGTGTATATGAACTTTTGATCGATTTGACACCTTCCATATTTTCGATCAAGTGTCCCCGATGTATGACATTTTTATCGTGTTTAAAAATCATCCATTTTTGAAACACTTGATCCATCACTAGTAATGCATTATATCAATCAAAATTTCACATACATAAATCACTCAATGAGTAGAACAAGATGGCAGAATGGTTTACCGATTTGAGAGTAGAATTGTGTCACCTCAAGATACTAACTGACCGTTTAATATCAGACGGATAAAAATGGAATTAATTAGATGACAAATTACCCATGCAAATTTGCTCAATAGAATAAAATTATTATAAAAATAGCATCTTGGGTTGCTAAATCTTTGTTGTATTACTCCCCAAACCCAAATCTTATTTATTTCCTGGCTCAAGAGTATGTGTGGAAAAGGATCCAAGAAAAAGTCACAAACAACTCTTGTCTCAAGATGAATGGAACCTCTCTCTCTCCTCTCTCTCTCTCTAAAATAAAGTGCCACCCCATAGCTCACTGCCCTTTCCACTCCCATAACCTTTCTTTCCTCCTCTCCCAAGAAACATAGAGAGAGAAAGAGATTGCTCTTTTCTCCATATAAAACAACACAGAGATAGAGATAGAGATTTCATATTGAGAAAGAAAAAATAAAATAAAAATAAAGAACAAAGATGGTGCCTTTGTTCATCTCCTCCCTTCTTCTACTTCTCTTTCTTTTTACTGTTGCATCATCAGGTGGTGAAGTTTTTGAGAGCTACAGCTCTCTCTCCTTTGATGAAGGCTACACCCAGCTCTTTGGTGATGACAACCTCATGCTCCTTCGTGATGGGAAGAGCGTTCACATCTCTCTTGATGAGAGATCAGGTCGCTTTTCTCTTTCTCTATGATTGCCCATTGGCTTATCTCTTTGTAATCGGTGAAAAGTTTGGATTTTGATGGTTTTTGAAATACCCAGGTGCTGGATTTGCATCACAAGACCAATACCTTCATGGGTTTTTCAGTGCTTCGATTAAGCTTCCTTCTGATTATGCTGCTGGTGTTGTGGTTGCTTTCTATGTGAGTTTCTGTTATGGGGAAAATTTTGTTTGTTTTGATCAAATGTTGAAAAAGATTCGAGCTTTGTTTGTACTTGAGCTCTGATCACTTGCTTTTTAAAACAAATTTTAAAACTTATTTATAGTTGTTAGATAGTTGATGTAGAGAATATGTAACCACTCACTTATATAACAATATCATTCACATGACTATTGATTCCCCCCCACCCTCTTTTCTGATTGTTAGTTTTTAATTCTATCAGTGATAATTTTCACAATTAAATTTTCTGTATACTATATGTAATAAAATTTGATTAAGAATTTGCAGTTAGCTCTGAAATTAGAGCTGGTTCTTCAATTAATAAGAATGAGAAGGATAATTATTTCCTTTCCTTTGACCTTTTATTTGATTTTAGAATTCATGATTCTCAAAAGTTAATTGGGTCTTCTTATGCTCCCCTTGAAAATTATAAATTTTAATAAATTCAAAGCTTAACGTGTTGTAAGAATTCAGGAAAAAAAAAGTACTTCCCGTTTATTTCTGGAATTTGTTAAGAACACTTGTAGGTTGCAATTATAATATTTTTTTGTTGGATTTAAGAAGGTAGTTAAGCTATTCACTATCTAGTAAAATCTTATCTATACCAATGTCTTCAGTACCGATTTTCGCTGGTTCGTATTTTCTTATTTGTACACATATAAGTATATATCATACACTCGGTTCAGCATTTAGATTTGCTTACTCTAATTACGACTTATTATGGTCGTATAGATGTCAAATGGGGATGTTTTTGAGAAAACACACGACGAATTGGATTTCGAGTTTTTGGGAAATATAAGAGGGAAGGAGTGGAGAGTTCAGACCAACATATACGGAAATGGGAGCACAGGGGTCGGAAGAGAAGAGAGATACAGCCTTTGGTTCGACCCTACCGAAGATTTTCATCGCTATTCAATCTTGTGGAGCCATGAAAGGATCATGTGAGTTCTCACAGTTTCATTTAATACTGAAACCAGGAACGATATATATTTTTTCCTATTAATATTACGCAACCGAATTTCCTCATATCGATTGCTTGGTTTTGCTAGTTACAGCGTGAGGGTAATTCTGGAGGGAATTTTACACAGATTAGCTAATGTAGGTTGCTATATTCTTCCATCTATTCTTAACAATTTATCACTTCTGGGACGCTCTGTTTTAAGTGCCATTTATAGGATTTCATGATGCCTAGTGCTGCTTTACACCTGTTTCATTCTCAACTAAGAAACTTTGTGTGATGCTTGAATAAAAGCTTTTTAGCATCATGTAGAACTACAAGCCAAAAGGTTCTGGTTAGTGAAATTGCTCATTTTTGTGCATGCTATAAATGGATCAAATTCTATTTATATGTGTACCCTAAATTTTTTCCCCCACTCATAAAAGAATATCTAAGTTTATATTAAAATGCGTTTCATTTATACCTCAACTTACATTTATAGCCCCACAAGCAAATCAGCACCGGATGTAAAGTTAATAGCCGATCAAAATGCTAGAATAAGATCCAAGGAAGAGATTTTTTTTTCTTTTTTGTAATACAAATTTTAAATAGTTTCTCAATTTTACGTGCTTTGTAAATCTGCAAACACCAACAATCATCTTACAATTTTTTGCTCAAATGGATCTATTTTGTAGATTTTATATCGATAACGTACCGATTAGAGAGATGGTGAAAACTGCAAGCATGGGTGGGGACTTCCCTTCAAAACCCATGTCCCTTTATGCCACCATATGGGATGGATCAAACTGGGCCACCCTAGGCGGCCGGTACAAGGTGAATTACAAATGCGCCCCTTTCGTGGCCGAATTCTCCGATCTCGTCCTCCATGGATGCTCCGTGGACCCCATGGACCACCTCTCCACATGCGACAAGCACGAATCCGACCGCTACAATTCAATCACAATCCCTGAGGATCAAAGGATTGCAATGGAAAATCTACGAAAGAAGCACATTACATATTCATACTGCTATGATCGAGAGCGATACCCTAACCCTACAGTAGAATGTTCTCTTGATGCTACCGAGGCGAAAAGGTTATATCGATCGAGCGGCGAAAGGTTCATGGATCGCGGCCGCCATGGGAAGCGCCATCGAAGGAGCTCGGCAAGGGTTTCACTTTGAGCTCCAATTGTTGGGAATTTTCATTGATGAATATATTTTCGAGCCACCTTTGCATTCTTGTATCCTATTGTATAGGATAATTTATTGGGAAGGTGGTCCATTGGTGGTGTTGCATCTATGATTTTTAGTTCATATATACATAAAAGCTTTGTCTTAGTGCTTGTTTTCATCATGATAGATTTCCTTCTTGCACTTGTTCCCCACCCCTTTTGATATAATTGATGTCCACATCTGAAATGAATATTTTTTTTGTTAAATAAATGTTTACAACAACCATCCTTCATCAATTTTGAGGGTCGGCTATATGATTTTTTCTTTTCCGTTCTGCTCTGTCAAAGGCATTTTGTTCTTAATAGCCTCAATCCATATTCGTTTAGGTATACTTAATTTTATCAATTTTTCTAGCCAAGGCTTTGACTGAAATAAATATATAAATAAACTTGTTTTTTCACATAACCTCTGATTAAGGTGGAGGTTGTTGCTCGTCATTTTCTTCTTTAAAGAGTGGGAAACTAGGAAAGGTTCTGTATGGAGAGATGTTGGGCCTTTAACTGGGCATCATGAGAGACAGAGATTATGAGCATGGGCCCCCACAAATGAATGCAAGAGCTTGGAGGAATAATTATGAGAGGAATCTCAGGGACATTCCATTCATCATGATATTTCATCATATAAAGCCTCAAAGATTTTCAGAACTTCATACACATACAATAAAAAGCATGTCAGGCTTCTGCAAATAGAATTTGACATCATTTGATGATGTAGGATTCAGAGACTTCAAAGATTTTATCAACTAATCACTCAGCTTGAAGAGCAGCAGACATAAGCATGTAAAATTTCAAATGATCTACCAACTAAAATTACAAAGGGGTGAACAGAGGAGAAAACAAAACAAGAAAATCCTTGATAAAATTAAAAAGACTATTTTCCTCGGTGTTCTTACAAATTAAGATGTAAATCAGATCCAAGCACCTGCAGCTTCCAGTCTTTCTATTTGTTTGATAAAATTGTGAACCATCCTCAGGCCTTCGCTCGTTATGACACTCTCTGGGTGGAACTGAACTCCCTGCAGGTTCAAATAAACCATACATCAATATTCTGTAGGAAACAATTAAATTAATCACAAATGGATAACAAATAAAGAAAAAACTATATGTTGTGAGTGCTATGAAGAATGTATGCTAATCAATTTTCATGTTTATGTGATACGTGATATAATATGCAAGAACTGGAGACTTCACGGCATCTGGCTCTGTTGCCAGAAGTTGCCCTGGTTAAAACCCCTGGTACTGGTTCAAAGTTATATAGGACGGCTGCAGGATAAACAAAAATTGAAACCAAGGCGCACGACCATTGTGGACTCAAGCTACGACCTTAATCCACAATAGCCATTACTAATCACTGGAATTGAAAGTAAGAAAATCTGGCAACTTCTATTGATGAAAAGATATAAGAATATGACTTCTGTGTGTTTGAGCTCTTCCTGTGTCCAGAATCCAGACGACTCCTAATCATACTAGGAAGGCAGATATCAAATCATAATTCAACAATCAAACACTATAATACAGGCCTTCTACCAAATATGGACATACTCAAATCCTATCAAAATAATTCGAAATAAACCGGAAAACTAATTTAAAGCAGGAATCTAACACCCTCTTGTCTAACATCATACAAGGTTGACGACAAGTTAATTAGTCGGGGCATGGGCTGCCCAACGTCACATGTGAACTGTACAGATTCTCTAAGCATGGGATGCCAACATAAAGTCGTCGTCATTCTATGTCAAGCTTAAAGTCCATATCTTCCAAAATTGGTCAATTTCACATGATAGTTTGGTGGTACTGAGCCTCCCACTAGATATGGGAATTTATATGTTTCAAAAAACTGAGGGGTCATGACTGTATGAAGATAAAAAGCTGTCTGGTTTCTTATGGAATGCAGCAGTAAATGACTGAAGACCCACAGTCTAGAGAATTGGAAAGAAGAGCTGGGTCACAAAAATTGTTCAAGAAAGGATAGCAATGGTGGCCAAAAGTACACTGCGGAATAGTATAGATAATAAATTTTATCACATGCTAACTTTGGCACTTGGAAAGGTGCATGAATTGGTGAATGCCCTTATTATAGTATAGTCAGATCCAAATGGAACTCTCACTTATTGCTCATCAACTGCAGATGAACTAAATTTTTACAGTTTTTCCCCATACTTCTCTTGCTGCTTACGCCTTCTGGATTCATTGAGTTGTGTTTTGTGTCCTTTTCAATTCAAGAAATAACATAATCCTTTAAAGACTCTGCATTGGCCTTCTGAATTCATTCAAGGTGTTGCACCTCAACTGCTCCTAAGTGCCCCCAAGAAAATTAAGTCCGGGACAATGAAAAGCAGTTTAAATTGAGTTTACTCACACAAACTACAACATGAAATCGAGTACTCATATCTCGATGCTTTCATCATTCCAAATAATTTTGCCACTTCGTATATAAAAGATTTCCAGTCAAAACTCAAAAGTAAGGATCTTTAGGAAACTAGTTGCATGTGCTATGGGTGTGCACGCGTTTGAGTGTCGGCGTGTGTTTACCGCCGAAAACAAAGACGGAACCGCGTAGGTCGTCTTGCCTGAATTTGGAGGCAAATACTATTTGGATTTATCCATCCACCTCTCCGAAGATACCAAGTTGATTTATGGCACTGTGTATCGGAGGTTTAAACGGATGCGGCCTGATGATGCTCGATATCGACAACCTCTAAGATCGGGACACGTGGCAGACGGCACGTCCCAGAACTCAGAAGAAAGGGCCCACAAAGGCCGACCATGCCACCCCTACACCCGACTGGCCAGCACGAGCTAGCCCTCCTCAGGGCTCCCCGCAGATTGGCCTCCTCGGCCCCTCAGCTCGCCCCGAGCTGCCTCAAGACCAAGTCTCCTCGGCCTTTTCGCTCGTCCCCGAGCCCCTTTGCCGAGGACGTCTTCCTCGGTCATCCACCCAGTTTGCCGCTCACCGGCGTAACCGCAGCTCCGCGAATCTCTCCATGCACGGATTCTCCGCCAGCAACATCCCACGTTCCACGTCTTCACGATCCCCCTTTATGGGCGATCCGCTCCCTACGCAGGCGTGACGTCGGGAGCGTAACTGCCGGCGAGATTCTCGCGCCTGCTGCTGCGTGCCTCCGCCACTATATAAACCCCCATCACAGAGGGATCAAGTAAGCCATCTTTTACGCTTTACGTCGTTACTCTGTTCGGATCCCATCACTAACTTGAGCGTCAGAGGGTCCTCGGTGGTACCGAACCACCTCGGGACTTCTTTGCAGATACTCGGCGACAGCCTCCTCACCCAACATTCTCCTCTCAAAACCCATTGAGACCCACACGCAACGAAAGACAATCAACCAAGTTCACCTCGAGATCAACGGAAGACAACATCGGACGGAGGCCCGAAAAGGAGCTCCATCAGTTGGCGCCGTCTGTGGGAAGCTAAGTTCCACAAAATACAAAGTTGACCTTCCTATCTCCTCTCTCATGGCAGACGACCATCATGGGGATCCCGGTACCAACCGCCGCCTCCCGCTCACCGAAAGCGGGGATGAACCTCCCCCCATGACCGTCATCAACGCCCTCGCAGGCCGGATAGATCGCCTGCAATCCCTCGTGGAGGCCCTCGTCCGCGTCCAAACGACTGCGCCCGGGCCCCAGATCGCTGCTCCTCCGCCTCCAGAAGACTCTGTCCCTGTCTGGACGGCCAACCACCAGCAGGCTGCATCCCCTCGCCACCGGCGCTCCCCGAGGCCCGCTGGACGCCCCAGGGCTCCACGCCGAGATCTGCCGCCGGGGAGCCTCGCCCCTAGCCTCCTCGCGACTCTTACCCCCTGAGGAAATGTCGGTCACCTCCCCTATACACGAACGTGGCCGACCCCACCATGGTCGGCGGGAACGCACAGAAGGAGTCCACCCCGGCGACTCAAGAGCTACCCCATCCCGGGACCTGAGGCACCTTATCGAGAGAAACCGGGGCCGCTCCCAGACGCAGTCCATCCGCACCGGGTCCCGGGAAACCCGAGGCGCCGATTCCTCGAGATACCACGGTCGGCTCGACGTCCTCGAGAAGAAGATCGAGGGCATGCGCCGAGAAGCTCACCTCTCGAGCGACGGGGCTAAGTACGCCTCCGAATCGCTCACGAAGCCATTCACCGAGGAATTGCTCGCCGTGCGCGTCTCCTCGCGTAATAAGCCCCCGAAGGTCTCTCTGTTCGACGGGAAAACCGACCCGAAGGACCACTTGGACGCTTTCACCGCGGAAATGAGCTTCCAAGATCACTCTGATGCCGCCCAGTGCAGGGCCTTCCCGGCCACCCTCATCCGCGCAGGTCGGGACTGGTTCCGGGGGCTCGAGCCCCGCTCAATTTCAACCTTCGACGAGCTGGCCGCCCAGTTCCTCGGTCATTTCGTGGGGAACTGTCGACAGAAGCGCACGGTCGACTACATCTTCACGGTTAAAAGCGGGGACAAGGAAACGTTCAAGACCTACATTACCCGCTTCTACAACGCCCTCCTCGAGGTGCTCGAGCACCGGGACGAGACCGTCATAACGGCACTCAGATCTGGTTTGAGGCATAAAGAATGGTTGCGTTCCTTCGCGCTGGCTCAACCCTAAGACCATGGCCGAAGTAAAGGCGTGGACCGAGCGCGAGGTCCAGCTGGAATCCGAAGTGAACGCCAACCTTCCTCGGACAGATCGGCCCGACCAGAAGAAAAGGACTCGGGAGGACGGGCCGGAGCGTCAGCAGCCCTACCACCCGAAGTTCCAAGAGTATACCCCCTCAACGTCTCCCTCGCGGTGTTGCTGGAGGAGGCCCAGAGTGAGGGGTTCTTCAAGTTCCCCCCGGTCCCGCCTCAGGCCGCTAAGCGAACCCGGGGCCCCTACTGCGCTTTCCACAGGGTACTGGGCCACGCCACGGAGGACTGCAAACAATTGAGGGCCTATGTCGAGGAGCTCATCCGGTCTGGACACCTCGCCACCTACCTAAGGAACAAACGGCAGGCCGACAGCGAGCAAGAGCAGCCTCGCCCTCCCACCGACCTAACCATCGGCCAGATCATGCTTGTTTCAGCAGACAGCTGGTCCGGGGCTCAGGGAGCCCCATGCCCTATGCTAACCACGGGGGTCGACAGCCCTTCAGGGAGCTCGGTCCAAGCCGACCAAGTCATCCTTTAACCTGTACATGTCTTTTTTCTTTCTTTTTTCTAAAAGCAATGTAAATTCTTCCTAGGATCTACTGTTGACTAAATAAAGATCAATGAAACATTGCGAAAAAGAAGGGAAATCTTTGTTCATTCAAAGGGTATTATGGGCTCCTCAGCTATACATGCAAAAAAGGGGGGTTACAATAGCGGGGGTAAGGGGTACACCGAGCACTGCTCGTGGTAATCAGCGAAGATCTCCGAGAACCGGGGCCGCGTGAGTTCCAGCCATACATGTAAGTCGATGTACTGCCCCACGACTTGCGGGGATGCAGAAAAATGAAAAACGATCTTGTTTTAGGCGTAAACATCGACTAACCGAGAATCTTTGCATAAACAATAACTAACAACAAACATAGGAGTTAACAACTACTATGAAAAATGATTATACCTGTAGAACCAAGTCCTTCATCTGGTCGTTCTCCACGTCCTCTCCGGCCTTCTCTAAGTAGTAGAAAATCCATCCGAGAGCTTTACTACAAGCTTCACCTCAAACTAGAGGTAACTAGGTTTCTTAAATCGCTAATCTAAGCAACCTAGGTGATATAGAGAATGGTTAAGGATTAAGTAGTCTAATCTAATTCTTGTACTCAACACATGAGAGGGGAGGATTAGGGTTTGAAGAGGGAGAGCTTGAGGAGAGAGAAAGTGAGCAAGAGAATGAGATGAGAAAATGAGCTATTATAATATATATCAAGCATTATGATTTATCCAAATAAAAGAAATAAATGATTAATCATCATGCTTAATAAATATGAGAGGGTGATTCATCTCCATGAGTCATTAAGCATTTATGATGCATTAATGACTTGGATGAATCACTTAAATGACTCATTAATCTCATTTAATGCATATGCCACCTTAACCCCCAAGTCACCATCTTCTAGAAGCTTCTCGCGCAATTACGAGAACGCCCCTCCTATCCGTGAAAACACGGAAAAACTTTAGACTGTATAAATCCAATAACCGGATACTAGAAACTGGCTTAAACCAAAACCGACTAGTAAAAACTGTCCGGATGTCGTACGTGCGTAACACACGTATGCGTCCGAACCCTTGTCGTAAAACCATACGACCTCTATATCGTTTCGCCTGGAGTAGGGAAACTCTCTGTGTGGGACTCTAGAGACTCGACTACTACGCTGGCAATGGGTTTAACCACAGACCGCAAGCGGCACTAGCTGTACGTAACGGTCCCTAGGTAGATGTCGATAAGAAGGCCGATGAGGAAACCCATCAGAACTCCTACTGAGTCTGATGTGACAATCTCCGTACAGTCCGATCTGTTCGTCTAAGACTATCGCATATCGGACCTAGGGGGCGGCAAGCGTCAGTCCCCTAATAGCGGTATAAGTCGTGTCGGAATGAAGCCCATTACACCCTGAGAAACTACTGGAACCTACCAGCAAATCTCGCTTGCCCTGGCCAGGGACTTTGCGTAATGGCTCTCTGACACAGCGCGATATCAACCCCTAATACCGGGAGAGACGAATCCTGTCTAACCGCCACTGCCTCCAAGTGCTCGGGACTGCACCCAACTGCTACCTGTTTGCACGACTCCTTTGAGCCGTGGTAGGGTAGCAATCTAAGAACAGTGGGACACACTCGAGGCGAAGCAGCAGTGTCAAGTCTGCAGACTATGCTGTACTCATGTCACCTGGGAACTGTTCACTGACGACTGGTATAAAACCAACCAACAGTTCCCTGTGAGTCATGTCCGGTGTACCCGTAACCTAACGAGCACCTGCATACTATCTCCAGTACGACGTACTGACGGCTGTGGGACAGACCATCTCCCCAACTGGGATGAGAAGCGTACACACTAGTCTACTCCGGAGTATCGATGCCCTGTCTCGATAATCCTACGACTAGGGACCTGAATAAGGATGTGCTTGTAGACTACCCAGCCCCCACTAGTGTGATTGCCATCACAACGCTGGTAGTCAAGCAAGATCCTAAGAGCTCTATCAATACGTATACTCACATATTAAGATAGAAAAACCAAGTAGCATACTACCATGTTTAGCAAGACTCTTATTTACATGTGAATATCCCAAGCTTTCATTAAGTAATATACAAACTAGTATGATACACTAATGGCCCCTGGGGCATATACACTAACAATCTCCCACTTGCACTAGGGCCATGTACTGGCATATCGAAGACCGATGATCTCGAGTAGCCTCTCGAACTGAATCTGAGATAGGGCCTTTGTGAATGGATCAGCAATGTTCTCTTCAGTAGCAACTCTCCGAACCTCGATCTCCCGACGATCAATGATCTCCCTGATCAGGTGATACCGCCTTAAGATGTGTCTGGATTTCTGATGGGACCTTGGTTCCTTCGCTAAAGCTATAGCTCCGTTGTTGTCGCAATACAGAGGTATTGGATCAACAATGGTAGAAACTACCTGAAGTTCTGTTAGGAACTTCTTCATCCAAACTGCTTCTTTTGCGGCATCGCAAGCAGCTATATACTCCGCTTCCATCGTCGAGTCAGCAACGGTGTCCTGCTTGGAGTTCTTCCAGCACACCGCCCCTCCATTGAGGGTAAAGACATAACCTGACATGGACTTGGAATCGTCCTTATCACTCTGGAAGCCGGAATCAGCATAGGCTTCCATCCTGAGGTCTTTTCTGCCGTAAACCAAGAACATCTCCTTAGTCCTCCTCAGGTACTTGAGAATGTTCTTTACTGCTATCCAGTGCTTCTCCCCTGGGTCTGACTGATACCGGCTTACCACGCTCAGTGCGTAAGCTACATCTGGTCTGGTGCATAACATCGCATCCATTATAGAGCCTACCGCAGAAGCGTAGGATATAATAGACATGAGTTCCCTTTCCAAATCAGTCTTGGGAGACATCTCTTTGGATAGGGTGATTCCGTGACAAGCCGGTAGATTACCGCGCTTAGAATCTTCCATACTGAATCTTTTCAGTACAGTGTCGATATACCTGGACTGCGAAAGTCCCAACATCCTCTTGGATCTATCACGATAGATCCGGATCCCTAGAATGTAAGAGGCATCACCCAGGTTTTTCATGGAGAACCTGTGTGACAAGAATCCTTTGACAGATTATAGCATAGGAATGCCATTTCCTATCAATAGAATGTCATCCACGTATAAGACGAGGAATACGACAGTTCTTGCTACAACTTTACTATATATGCACGGTTCGTCTGGATTTTTGATAAAGTCATATTCTTTGACTGTTTCATCAAAACAGATGTTCCAACTCCGCGATGCCTGCTTTAGTCCATAAATGGACTTAAGCAACTTGCATACTTTCCCGCTGCTCCCACTCTGATTGAAACCCTCTGGCTGATCCATATAGACGCTCTCTTCTAAATTTCCATTCAGAAAAGCCGTCTTTACGTCCATCTGCCAGATTTCATAATCATGGAAGGCAGCAATAGCAAGAAGGACCCGAATGGATTTTAGCATAGCCACTGGAGAAAAAGTTTCGTCATAGTCCAAACCAGGTCTTTGACGAAAACCCTTTGCAACAAGTCTAGGCTTATAGGTTTCCACCTGTCCATCTACACCAATCTTTTTCTTGAAGATCCATTTGCATCCTATAGGTTTTACCCCATCTGGAGCAAAGTCCAAAGTCCATACTTTGTTGGTGTACATGGACTCCATTTCGGTCCGCATTGCATCTAACCATCGTACCGAGTCGCCGCTCTGGATAGCCTGCTGGAAGCCAGTAGGTTCATCATCATCTATTATGCAATCCTCTCTATCCCCATCTATGAGAAAACCGTAGTATCTCTCAGGCGGATGAGACGGCCTACTACTCCTGCGGAGGGGTGCGGGAATGTCCTGTTCTTCTTGAACTACTTGTTCTACCAAACTTTCAGTATTAGTTTGTGGTTCTGGAATTTCTTCCAGTTCTATTTCGCTCCCACTTATTCCCTTTTCTAAAAACTGCTGTTCCAGAAAATGGGCATTACGAGAAACAAAAACCTTTTGTTCCTCTGCGTAATAGAAATAATATCCCTTGGAGTTCTTTGGATATCCCACAAACTTACATTTTACCGATCGTGCCTCGAGCTTGTCCACATGCTGCTTTTTAACAAAAGCTGGACATCCCCAAATCTTCATATGCTGAAGATGGGGTTTCTTCCCACTCCACATCTGATATGGGGTGGTAGGCACAGTCTTGGTAGGAGCCCTGTTCAGAAGATATGCCGCTGAATCTAGCGCATAACCCCAAAAAGATCGCGGTAACTCAGCATTACTCATCATGGATCGTACCATATCCAATAGGGTTCGATTCCGTCTTTCCGATACACCGTTATGCTGTGGAGTGTATGGAGGAGTAAGCTGAGAGAGAATTCCTTTCTCTTTTAGGTAACCTAGGAACTCGGCACTCAAGTATTCACCACCTCGATCAGATCTTAGTGTCTTGATACTTTTGCCGGTTTGGTTTTCTACTTCATTCTTATACTCTAGGAATTTCTCAAAAGTCTCGGATTTATGTTTCATCAGATAAATGAATTCGTACCTTGAGTAATCATCCGTGAAAGTAATGAAATAGGAAAAACCACATCTTGCATGTGTAGACATTGGACCACATACATCGCTGTGTATGAGTCCTAAGAGCTCGCTCGCTCTTACTCCATGTCCAGTAAATGAAGTCTTTGTCATCTTTCCTTTGAGACAAGATTGACAAGTGTCATAAGATTGATATTCGAACGAGTCCAGATATTCTTCTCTATGCAACTTAGTCAACCTTCTCTCATTGATGTGACCCAGTCTACAATGCCATAAGAAAGCTTTATTTAAATCTGGAGACTTTCTTTTTAGTGTGTTCTGGACATTAAAAATTTGGAGTTGGTTTAACACATATATACCGTTATCCAGTGTACCGGACCCAATCAAACCATGATTAAGGTGGATGTTAACAACACCACTTCCAAACGTAAAATCATAACCTTTATTTGATAACAAGGAAACAGATATGATATTACACGTTAAGCTGGGTACACAAAAACAGTTATATAAAACCAAAATGTGTCCACTCGTCAATCCCAGGTGATAATCCCTACGGACACAGCTCTCACGCTAGCTCCGTTAGAAACCATCAGGGTCATATCACCTTCCTTCAGCACTCTACGGTTTCTCAGTGCCTGCAATGAATTGCAAATATGAGATCCTGATCCGGTATCCAATACCCAGGAAGTAGAGTTGATTGATAGACAATTCTCAATTACAAACACACCTGAAGTCGAAGCAACAGCTTGCTTCGGTTCCTGGTTCTTGGCGTTCCACGCCTTGCAATCCTTTTTCCAGTGCCCTTTCCTGTGACAATGGAAGCACTCATCCTGGGCTACCACCGGTACCGTAAACTTTTTCTTTCCCTTCCCTGCCACCTTACTAACACCTCCTCTAGGTCTGTTGGGGGCCTTATTCTTCATTCCTTTGGTTTTAGCCTTGGACCCGGAAGAAGAAGTACCGCGAACAAACATAGCGGGTGTTTCCCTTGCCTTCTGCAAGGTGCCCTCTGCACTCCTCAACATGTTAAGGAGTTCTGAAAGTTCAAATTCTTTTCTTTGAATGTTGAAGTTCAGAATAAACTGGGCGTAGGTGGGAGGGAGGGACTGGAGAATAAGGTCTGTATAGAGCTCATTATCCAAAGTCGTCCCAAGGTCTACGAGCTCTTCTATATAGCCGCTCATCTTTAGGACATGTTCTCCTACCGATGACCCGACAGCCAACCTCGCCTGAAACAGCTTCTTTGAGGTCTCGTATCTTGCTATACGAGATTGCTCCCCATACAGATCTTTTATATGGAGAAATATGGATTCAAGATCCATATCCTCCTCTAATGTTCATTGTTCATCGAGGCAAGCACGATGCACTTGGCTTTCGCGCAATCTAAATCCCAGGTTTTGCGGATTTCCTTATCCGCATTACTGGATTTAGGACCTGGGACTTCAGGTGCCGTGGTGGTGAGGACATACCCCAATTTGCCATAAGTCAAGGCCATTTTGACATTCCGCGGCCAATCTTTATAGTTTGGCCCTGTCAGTATATTTTTCTCTAAAAGTAACTTAAGTTCAGTCATTTTCAGGGTCGCTGCAATTAGGAGAGAGAGAAGAAAACTCTTTAGCATGATGCTCTTGCAAATTTAGAATGGTTTTTAATTTATCTAAACTGGATGGCTCGCACTGTTTCTCGAATCCTTCCTCAAACCATAAAAGAAGAATTAGCCAGGACTATTCTCATTGTACAATACTTGCTTAACCGTTCAGTCAGGCTGGTGTCGGTACTTCGAGGGAGGTTTTCCAACGCTTTCGCGAAGTTCCTTAATTAAATAACCTCTTTTCTCTGGGGGCGTAACCCCGCTGACACCTTTCTTGATACATACTTGGTTTATAGCATTGATCGTTAAGTGACGAATATCCTGATGAGTAGCATATACTCACAGTAGAATCGGGATCCAAATATCATCGTATGATAATGTTGAAGGAATCCTACCAGCATTCATCAAACTCCAAATGGTATGCAACTCTTTGCAAATTTCAGTTTCTTTAGAAATTCCCGATATAGGTTTTTGCCCCATGCTCTTATGATCTTGGCTTTGGTCAAAATGTCATAAGTCACATGTCAAGTTCTACCCGTCATTATCTTGTCAATTTGAACCCATCCGTATATACCCCTGACTTTGGTCAAATGATAATACGACTGTCCTAAACTAACTCATCTATCTATGCAACAAATGAATACCCGGCAGCTATCAAACACTATGCCTTGACTTTGGCCAAAATGTATAGCTTGAATACTACTGAATACCCAAATGAAATGACAGAGGGCTACGAATGGTTTTAGCGAAACCGTGAACGTAGTGAACTTGATATGACCGAAGGAACCTGATAGCTTTTAAAAGGAGTGGTTAAAGCTCCGCAATTTAAAAAAAATATCATATGTTTTAAAATAACCGATTGGTTTCTTTTAAATTATTCCAACGATTCAACTTTTTGGTTTATTTTCTTTGCATTATAAATAATGTGTCCCATCATTAACCTATCATTGCAAAAAACAACGAAAATACAACGTCCTCTTATGCCATCCGCATTCGCCACGGGGTCCCGTCATCACCCGTTAGGTGACTTAACTAACGGCAGAGCGGGGGCTGGGCTAGCGCGGGTGTAAAACATAAGTGACGTCTAAATAGTTATCATATATAGATATTGTACATTCGTCAGATGCAATAATAGGCATTCCAGATCTTATATGAACTTTATTGGATTTGCAAGCAATCCGCGTTTGTTTAGAGCCTGCAACAAAAGACGGATTACACAGTTGTGATGAATAGCCATTACCCCACCCTAGACCCCTACGGGTACGGCAAACTACCCGCCAAATACCCGAAGTGAAGCGGTCTCCCTCAACAAAATGAGTAGGCCACTAAACACTTCAAAGTACCCGGTAGTTTGTGCACCCCATCTTGGGTCTATCCTAGGAGCAAAAACAGTAAAATGAAATAATACAACGGTGGCTATAACCGCAACCTGGATGTGCCCCGCAAAATAATATTACAACATATTACAATTACATCGAATGAATGAATATAACAACCCATCTCAAACCCCGGCTAATCATCACAACAGTCCAATACAGTTCACAACCACAAACAGTAAAAACCATTACAGAAATGTGCAACCCCTTGCCAACCGACATACTAGAAATTAGGGGAGGTTTACGAACACATTATATAAACACAGATATAATCATATTAGCAAACATCGTAAAATTTCGATCGAGCAAAACACTTTAGATTCTACTCCAAAAACTTCTCTGTGCACCTGAGATCTTAGCAGAAAATAAAATATCCCAGAAACATCATTATTAACACTTAGGAGTTACTGAAGAAATTAGGGCTGACTCGGCCCCAACTCGGCCGCGGATCCGCGGCGGATCGCATGGATCCGCCGCGGTTCCGCGGTTAGTTGGCCGAGTCACAGGTCCAAATTTCTTCAGTAGCCCTAGTTTTTCCTACTTGTTATTCTGAAGCTCCCTGAAAAATTTTTAGAGCCAGTTTTAAAATCGACAGAAACTGTGATAAATCGACGATGTTTCCGGTTCTTTTTGCGTTCGAAATTCTTACGACTTTGCTAATGAGTTAATTATTGTTTAGCGAGGCTTTGATACCGCTGTAAGTCGATGTACAACACCCCACGACTTGCGGGGAGACGGAAAAATGAAAAACGATCTTGTTTTAGGCGTAAACATCGACTAACCGAGAATCTTTGCATAAACAATAACTAACAACAAACATAGGAGTTAACAACTACTATGAAAAATGATTATACTTTAGAACCAAGTCCTTCGTCTGGTCGTTCTCCACGTCCTCTCCGGCCTTCTCTAAGTAGTAGAAGATCCACCCGAGAGCTTTACTACAAGCTTCACCTCAAACCAGAGGTAACTAGGTTTCTTAAATCGCTAATATCTAAGCAACCCAGGTGATATAGAGAATGGTTAAGGATTAAGTAATCTAATCTAATTCTTGTACTCAACACATGAGAGGGGAGGATTAGGGTTTGAAGAGGGAGAGCTTGAGGAGAGAGAAAATGAGCAAGAGAATGAGATGAGAAAATGAGCTATCATAATATATATCAAGCATTATGATTTATCCAAATAAAAGAAATAAATGATTAATCATCATGCTTAATAAATATGAGAGAGTGATTCATCTCCATGAGTCATTAAGCATTTATGATGCATTAATGACTTGGATGAATCACTCAAATGACTCACTAATCTCATTTAATGCATATGCCACCTTAACCCCCAAGTCACCATCTTCTAGAAGCTTCTCGCGCAATTACGAGAACGCCCCTCCTATCCGTGAAAACACGGAAAAATTTTAGACTGTATAAATCCAATAACCGGATACTAGAAACTGGCTTAAACCAAAGCTGACTAGTAAAAACTGTCCGGATGTCGTACGTGCGTAAACACACGTATGCGTCCGAACCCTTGTCGTAAAACCATACGACCTCTATATCGTTTCGCCTGGAGTAGGGAAACTCTCTGTGTGGGACTCTAGAGACTCGACTACTACGCTGGCAATGGGTTTAACCACAGACCGCAAGCGGCACTAGCTGTACGTAACGGTCCCCAGGTAGAAGTCGATAAGAAGGCCAATGAGGAAACCCATCAGAACTCCTACTGAGTCTGATGTGACAATCTCCATACAGTCCGGTCTGTTCGTCTAAAACTATCGCATATCGGACCTAGGGAGCGGCAAGCGTCAGTCTCCTAATAGCGGTATAAGTCGTGTCGGAATGAAGCCCATTACACCCTGAGAAACTACTGGAACCTACCAGCAAATCTCGCTTGCCCTGGCCAGGGACTTTGCGTAATGGCTCTCTGACACAGCGCGATATCAACCCCCAATACCGGGAGAGACGAATCCTGTCTAACCGCCACTGCCTCCAAGTGCTCGGGACTGCACCCAACTGCTACCTGTTTGCACGACTCCTTTGAGCCGTGGTAGGGTAGCAATCTAAGAACAGTGGGACACACTCGAGGCGAAGCAGCAGTATCAAGTCTGCGGACTATGCTGTACCCACGTCACCTGGGAACTGTTCACTGACGACTGGTATAAAACCAACTAACAGTTCCCTGTGAGTCCTGTCCGGTGTACCCGTAACCTAACGAGCACCTGAATACTATCTCCAGTACGACGTACTGACGGCTGTGGGACAGACCATCTCCCCAACTGGGATGAGAAGCGTACACACTAGTCTACTCCGGAGTATCGATGCCCTGTCTCGATAATCCTACGACTAGGGACCTGAATAAGGATGTGCTTGTAGACTACTCAGCCCCCACTAGTGTGACTGCCATCACAACGCTGGTAGTCAAGCAAGATCCTAAGAGCTCTATCAATACGTATACTCACATATTAAGATAGAAAAACCAAGTAGCATACTATCATATTTAGCAAGACTCTTATATATATGTGAATATCCCAAGCTTCCATTAAATAATATACAAACTAGTATGATACAATAATGGCCCCTAGGGCATATACACTAACATCGGAGCCCACCTTCCTCCACCACGGTCGGCGAAGACCGGCCCCGGGAAGGTCTCCGGGAACTTCTCTTGAGCGTCTTCGAGGGGGAGCCGATCTCCTCCGAGGCCGTGTCCTCCACAATCAGGGCCCGCTTCCGGCCCGACACTCTGCTGGGACCCGGGGCGGGGTCCACCGCCGGGTGTCCTCGGGGCACCGCCACTGGGGCGGTAGGAGTGGGGGCAGCCTGCGCCCGGGAAGAGCCGGCGCCCCCAGCCCTAGAAGGCTGCCTCGGTTGGCGCATAGCATCTCGGAGAACGCCCAAGTCCATGGATCCTGCACAAAATGAACACCCCACTTATCAGCAACGCAAGTAAAACATAAACCCAGAAAGCAAGCCTAACTTACCAACGAACTCGACGGGGCTAAGCCCGGCCCAACTCAAAACCCACTCGGACAGCAGCACGTCGTATCGAGAGATGGGTTCCCACGACGCCACTCTCACCACGGCGGGGTCGTCGGACAGGTCCCCCGGCAGACTCTTCTCTCTCGACCACTTGGTGGACACCGGCCAGTCCTCGCCCTCGGGAGGGGAGACGAAGAAAAACTTCTTCCAGTCGTGGATGGAGGAGGGCAAGGCCACGACCCCGCCCCGGCGGCGACCCCGGGCCGCTTCCTAAAAGAAAGATAAACCCACCTCGGGTCGCCAGCTCGACCGCCGGGTGACTCTTAAAAGCAAGGGAGGAATCGAGAAGGGAAAGGCTGAAAGGAATCGCCTGCAGCTTCAGGCGGATCAGGAACCCAAGGAGGATCCTCCACGCGTTCGGCACCAGCTGGCCAGGAGCCAAGCCGAAGAAATTCAGAGCGGCGATGACCTCAGGAGAGAGGGGCAAGCGCATTCCGCCCCAAAAAGCTTCCAAATACAGGGCGATCTCCCTGCCCCGGACCTAGTCCGCCCTCTCTCCTTCCCCGGCCAGACGAAGAGTGTAGCGCGGAGGAATGTGGAAGCGAGCTCGAGCATTGGCGAGCTCGTCCTCATGCCTCACCCAGCACGAGGTGCTGGGGGCTACATCTACCGTCTCCTCCACGGAGGCGGCCCCTGCCTCACGGCCGCGGGGAGAAGGCCCGGCCCCTGCTCCCCGAGGAGACTCGAACACATCTAAAGGGACCCTATCATCTACTCCTACGACGCGAACTGATTCTACAAGGGAAGACATCTAACCTGGGAAGGAAACTCTTCAAAGGTTGGGAACAAGAGAAGGGGGACAAGCGCAGAGTAGTTGGGGCTTGAGAGTGAGGAATATGAAAGAGTAAGGGCCCTAGGGCGGCTCCATCCGTATTTATTTCCGCAAGCGGCCTCATCCAATGGCGCCTATCGTCTCCCGCCGATACGTCTCCTCACGACCAGCGTCTCCAATCGCTCCACGTGGCAGCCCAGCGATTGGCTGCGTCCCGACAGACGCCGTAGACCTGCGCACGTCACATCAGCCATTAGGCGCTCGACATGTGGACCGTTGCTTCAACTGCAGAGCGCACGAACCGGCGCACCCTCCTTAAATGCAAAGATCTAGCCTCGATTCGCTAGCGGAAAAGACAACTGACAGCTCAAGGACCCAACCCTGAGGATGAGCTCACCTCGGGGGGGCCCGGCAGTCCACTCCTGACCCGACCGCTGGCTGGTCGGGACAAGAGTGGGGGGCTAATGATGATGCTCGATATCAGCAACCTCTAAGATCGGGACACGTGGCGGACGGCACGTCCCAGAACTCAGAAGAAAGGGCCCACAAAGGCCGACCATGCCACCCCTGCACCCGACTGGCCAGCACGAGCTAGCCCTCCTCAGGGCTCCCCGCAGATTGGCCTCCTCGGTCCCTCAGCTCGCCCCGAGCTGCCTCAAGACCAAGTCTCCTCGGCCTTTTCACTCGTCCCTGAGCCCCTTTGCCGAGGACGTCTTCCTCGGTCATCCGCCCAGTTTGCCGCTCACCGGCGTAACCACAGCTCCGCGAATCTCGCCATGCACGGATTCTCCGCCAGCAACATCCCACGTTCCACGCCTTCACGATCCCCCTTCATGGGCGATTCGCTTACGCAGGCGTAACGTCGGGAGCGTAACTGCCGGCGAGATTCTCGCGCCTGCTGCCGTGTGCCTCCGCCACTATATAAACCCACATCACAGAGGGGTCAAGTAAGCCATCTTTTACGCTTTACGCCGTTACTCTGCTCGGATCCTATCACTAACTTGAGCGTCGGAGGGTCCTCGGTGGTACCGAACCACCTCGGGACTTCTTTGCAGGTACTCGGGCGTAGATTAGTCCAAATCCGTATTTTCTTAGATTTGGGTTTGGTTTGATTTAAGGATCGTTAATCTCGTTTAGGATTAAGATCGACTTAAATGTTTGTTGAGAATACGTTAGTCTAATTTTAGACTAAGATCTGCTCAACAGGATTTTTATGATCATTCAGACCCAACAGAAGAGCATTTAGACTCTATATTGTTTTAGTTTAAGGATGTTACGGTCCATAGCTCACCATTTTTTGGTATGAGGGTTTAGTTTAGGGACGTTGCGGTCTACAACTAGTTTAAGGACATTACGGTCCATAACTAGTTTAAGGACATTGCGGTCCATATTAGGATGTGCCCGTCAATTTGGGAGTACACTAAAGAGTTGTTGGTTATCGGGACTCACCACCTCTCTGAAGACGTTGAAGAATTACGACATTTATCAGATGTGTGAGGAGATGTACCCTTAAATCAATGTCCGTTGGAATATCATTAGTCGTGTTTGGGACTGAGATCGATTTGGAAAATGGTGAGCACATGGGCTCGGTTGATCTGAATTAGGGAATTTTGGTCAACTTGGACTCAGGCCACTTAGTCTTTGAATAAAGTGTTAAACACTTGTTTGGGCTCGGTCCTTTCTCTGTGTAAACAACGCTGAGCATTGGTATGGGCTTTGACGCTCACCATTTACTTTATCCTCTTTTTTTTGTTTTTTATGGAGTGTTAAACACTTTTTATGGCGCCCACGTACGGAACACGTGAGACACTTGGTGTTGAGCGCCAAGCATTGAGTACTAAGCACTCTTTATTTAGGCAACGCCCACGTGATGGACACGTGAGGCGCTTGGCGCTGAGCGCCAAGCATTGAGTGTTGAGCACTCTTTATTTGAGCAGCGTCCACGTGATGGGCACGTGAGGCGCTTGGCATTGAGTGCTGGGCACTCTTTATTTGAGCAGCGCCCACGTGAGGGGCACGTGAGGCGCTTGACGTTGTTTCTTTCTTTGTGTATTTTCTGAAGATATTCAATTCTCTGTTCTCCCTTGGATCTTCGATCCCCAAGAACAAATTCGTCCCCATGAGAAATAAATTATCATTTGTGGGAGACTTGTATCATGGATCTCGGATCCAGGGGAAAGAACTATGTTCTTTATGAGAGTTAAACTCTCGGATATGCAGATGGGATACTATGATCTCTATTATCTTTATTTACCTTGAAGAAAGTTCTTCCTTCTTCTCTCTTAAAGCTTTTTTTGTTTGCTCTTTTTTTTTAACTTGAAGTTTATGGAGGGTTCTTCTGTACAAGACTTGATTTCTTGGGACCTTTATATAGTGGAGGCAAGTTTATTGATTTAGTTAAAGAAATCTCTCATTGAGAGATTCTTAATTGATTTGGGGATTTTATCCACCATTGGATTTTTGATCCAAGGACTTCTGTTTTACAGAAAATATTTTTCTTGTTTTTAACAAGATTGGGAAAATATTTTCCATACAGAGCTTATTCTGTAACTTCGTGATTTTTAATCACCATTGGATCTTTAATCCAACGGTGCTCTGTTTTATATAGCATAATTTTTCTTCTTTAGAAAGATTGGGGAAATATTTTTCCATACAGAGCTTATTCTGTAGCTTGGTGATTTTTTAATCACCATTGGATTTTTAATCACCATTGGATCTTTAATCCAACGGTGCTCTGTTTTACAGAGTGTAATCTTTCTTGTTTAGAAATATTGGGGAAATATTTTTCCATACAGAGCTCATTCTGTAGCTTGGTGATTTTTAATCACCCTTGGATTTTTAATCCAACGGTGTTCTGTTTTACAGAAAGTAATCTTTCTCGCTCAGAATGATTTGAGAAATATTTCCTCAACGGAATTTAATTCTGTATTTTGATGATTTATCATCTCCGTTGGATTTTTGATCTAACGGAAAGATCCAACGGCAGAGAACTTTTAGTTCTGATGCCGGCGCCCTCGTACGGAACACGTGAGGCGCTGCCTCAGAGTTTTTAACCCTCGGCGCCGGCGCCCTCGTGCAAGGCACGTGAGGCGTTGCCTCAGAGTTTTTAACTCATGGCGCCGGCGCCCTCGTGGAAAGCACGTGAGGCGCCGCCTCAGGGTTTTTAACTCTTATTTAATAGATTTCTTTTTGTGCTTTGCATATTGATGCCCGTGTGAGGAGCACGTAAGGCGCAATCATAGGATTTAATTCTATCCGAGACAGTACCTACATGCTTTGCATGTAGAGCTTTCCCTTTATTTTTATTTTATTGTTATTATTTTATAAGGGAGCAAGTTTTGAGCCAAAATTTTGGCGGGAACAGTGTGTATGTAATCTCCGCTAGTTTTAGAAGTACTTTAAATGTCAATACTCCCCCGCTTCAAATTTTAGCATAGACATTCCAAATGGAAAATCTATGCCATTGGATGTGATCTACATTACCTCACCTTTGTAGGAAAACTTGAATTCCTGACTTCATTTTGAAAATAAGAGTGGTTATTTTGACTTGTGCTCTCTGTAGGAACATATACAAACTCCTGTTCAACTGCAATAAAACCCATATAATGTCGACGATACACTTAATTTATCATAGCTTAAGTAATTTACCTGTCTAAAATGACATACTAATAGCACTTGATTTGTCTTTGTTTAAGTAATTTACTTGCTTAAAATGACATATTAACATGACTTATTTCTTGAGGTGAGAAATTATTCCATATGCCGTACATCTGGGAAATAGAGAGAAGAAATAGAGATGCGGGTCCCACACGATACCCATGTCTGCCCAAAATTCTCCCCACTCTCTTTCCCCATGCCCGGTGTATTACACCCGGCACAAGGAATAATTTCTCGTCTTTGAGAGAATGCAATAATCGCACCTTTTCACAATAATAATTGCATCTTTTCACAATATAGTAGATTCATGGCCTTTTTTCCCGGTGTGTGTGTTGGGAGGGTTTGGGGTGTTGGGGGGGGGGGGGGTGGGTTCTCACTAGATTAGCAGAGTAATTGCTCTGCACATTATGCGTGTTTCGATTTTCAGTTACATAACTAGAAACCCCAATCACATGGATTCAGAAAAGAACTGATAATCATATCGAGTGAATAAAGGTATAAATGATTCCCGAACACAGAACTTAAAACATTTAATGCACAGCAGTAAAGGTTAACTTTTCTATTAAATAAAATGAACAAACAGAATTGAGGGAATAAGCTAGCAGACCTGGATATGCCTAAATTCCTTGTGTTGAGCAGCCATAATTAATCCATCTTCTGTCCATGCTGTGATCTCAAGAACATCGCGAGGAAAGCTATTTTTCTCGATCACAAGACTATGGTATCTAGCAGCCGTGAAAGGGCTACAAAACAATAATAGAGATTTCAACTGCTGTAGCATGCCAAATGTTAAAAGCTGATGTAAATCGAGTATTAACTGTTCATAATTAAAGGAAACTGAGTTGTGAATGAAAAGAAGAAGATAAAGAAAATCAAATAAACAGCTCAGGGTTTAAGATTTTCCTTAAATTGTTGAGGCAATACATGGAACTGATGAATGAAAGATTCTTAAGAACTCAGTTGTGATATGAAGAAATCTAGCGAGGCATAAGTGCAAAGCAAAGAATGACCATTAAGAATAACGATACTTTTACTTCTATTTCCTGGCCTGCAGACTGCTGCACACAGTTTCCACGCAAGTCTTTCCTCTCAATTCATGTACATTGACCCAGTGTAAAATTCTTTGCTTGCCATGAAGGGTAATCCAGGTTTAATTATGCTGGGTAGACCTAAATAACCTTTCCTCGAACAGCAGTTCAAAAAATTCTATGACTTTATGTATCTAAACTAAATGTTAAAGCATTACACACAATTGCTAAACTTATAAAGGGAAAAACTGCACCAAAAGGACAATATGATCACCATTTTTCTGTGATGACAAATTCGAAAACTTAAAAATTGGGCTTTTTGTCCTCGCCTTTCGCAAAAAAAAATCGAAATATTAAATAAGAATCACTCTGTTATCGCGTCACCAATAGCTGACATTTCCATTTCAAGCGTGACTCTTGCTTTCTTCAATAACCAGGGAAGCTTTCTTGCAAAATTATGAGGTCAGTTTTTACCCTTTACTGGTCATCCTACAACCGCAGAATAAAGTTGTATTGACCAATTTAGAGTACTCATCAAATGCCTCCAAGGCACATACTTAGCTAAATGATAATATCTACCAAATTTACAGTAGCATTTCTCATAATTCATAACGCAGTGACTAGGGTAGTCATTAATTTCTTCAACATCTTAAGCAACAACCTACTACGGCTTTGGTTACTTTCCCAATGCATTATTGCATCCAACAGCCTAGAATGTAAACATTGTGTCTCAAGGAAGAGTTTTTGCTTTAACTTCAATGTTTGGAAGTAGATGGTAAAGCTTTCTTACCCAGAACTTTTTAACTCTCAAGTCCCATCATATCATACTAAACTTTTTAACTCCCATCATATCATACTATATTAACACCTCCATCAAGTTTCCATGATCTCAACAATCTTCTCCATGTTGCTTAACTAACAAATAACTCTGTGCCTCTAGCAAAGAAACCCCGGGTGAAGTATTTGCTAGCAGACTGACGATACATTGGAATAAGAAAGGCGAACAATTCACCTGAATACTTAAGTAATCAAGTAATTGCTATTCAAACATATCAAAAATGAATGAAGATATTTTGTGCTTCTGGTAATGGATGGCAGCTATATCCTCATTTCTCCTGTTTACTTTACAATTAGAATATGGGCATTCTGGTTCAAACCATTTTCGTCATTGTAGTTATTTCTATTCTCAAAAAATATTATCATAATATCATGTATTACGAATTTTTAAAAAGGTCTGTAGCAAAAAAATGTATTAAATGATTAAATCTGTCTTACGGAGGAGGCACAAGCCAATTGTGGCTGGTTGCCTTTGATCCTGGACCAATCATTAAATCTACAGAATGTCATTGCACCATATTTTTAAGGATATGCACATCTGAGGATGGCATGAAGGCAAAGTTGCTACATATCAGTTTCTAGAAAACATATACACTGATCGTGTAAACAGTGTAATCTTCCTCCTCGTCAAGCAAGCAAATATTTGCAGACACCCACCCTCTTCTCACTCTTCCCCATGAACCAAAGAAAGAAAACCTCGATAAGAATTGCAAAATGATAAATTTTATGACGCTCCTTAAGAGTATTTTTTTTATTTTAGAGGAAGAGAATACGAAACTGCTCTTGCATTGTTCTGAAGTCAGCCGTCAAGATCACGGTTCTACAAATATGGATGGGTTAGAGAGACTGAAAAGATACAGGAGGTAGATGGGAAGTAGAAGGTGGTTTGGGAATTGAAGGTTTGAAGAAGGGGACTCAAACATATAGTGTGTGTTTTGTTTTAAGCAGTTTAGGGTATATTGCCAGTAGAACAGGATAGTCAAGTCCAGGGCTTACACGAAGGTTCTGTATTTAGCCCTTGACCATTTGCATTAGTCACAGATAGACTTACTAAATGTAAATCCAATATGATGTTTCAATGCTGTATGATATTCATTGATAGTGCTGTTTTAGTTCGTCAATTTGTAAGGAGTAGTATTTCCAAAGTAGAAATCAACGACAAGCTTTAGAAGAATTTAGACTCAGCAAAAGAACAATTAAATATAAGAAATGCAGCTCTACAGAATTGTAATAAGAAATGAGAGTTAAGCTGCAGTTGATCGGTAAGAAATATCTAGAGTTGACCTTTGTTATTAGGATCAACCATTCATCAAATCAAGGAGGGTGGTGTTCATAAATATTTAATCCACTGATTTGCACCGAGAATGTTGAAGAACCTATTAAACACAAGGTAAAAAAAAGAACAAGAAGAAGATCATTTGAATTCTACTCCCCAAATCAAATGACCGTCACTGCCTAGCCATTAACATCAAGATAGAGGAAGAAATCCCTAATGTTCGTCACTGCCTAGCCATTATCATCAAGATAGAGGAAGAAATCCCTAATGTTATTGTTGAGTCACTGTCCTGATTGCCAAGAAGATAGTGGAATAAAGAAAGGAAAAAAGAGAGTTAGGAAGGCTGTAAGTGAGAAAGAGAGGGGTTCCTGTTGGGAGAGGTTTGGATGTCGTTACCGGAGGAGGGAGCTGCAAGGAAGAGAGTAGCTGGGAGTGAGATGGGTAAGGAAAAGGAGCTCGTGAGAGAATAACATTAAATTGAGAAAGAGAAAGTAAAGGAGAATTAAAAATTAAAAGTTCAAATATCTGGTCCTTCCGTTCCTCTTACCCATCTAATGGCACAAAATTTGGTAATTCCCTCCTGTGAAGGCTAATCTTTCTCACTCCACACACACACACGCACGCACTTTCTCACTCCACACACATGCACGCACGCACACAAAACCTGAAAAACAGGCCTTGAAAGTAGTCATACATGACATGGCATCGATAAGGAACAAGATACAGATTGTTATAGTTTTTCTTGAACAAGGAACTCGTGAGAGAATAACAACATTAAATTAAGGAAGAGAAGGTAAAGAAGAATGAAAATTAAAAGTTCAAATATCTGCTTCTTCCGTTCCTCTTACCCATCTAATGGCACACAATTTGATAATTCCCTCCTGTGAAGGCTAATCTCTCTCTCTCTCTCTCACGCGTGCACCCCCCCCCCCCCCCAAGAAAACGGTCCTTGAAAGTAGTCATACATGACATGACATCGATATGGAACAAGATACAGATGGTTGTAGTTTTTCTTGAACAAGGTCATTGGCCATCCGATACTATGTGTGTGCACATGCACACACAAAATCTGAACATACACACACAACAGCTGAAAGATGGCACCTGAATGTACTCATACATGGCATCGATATGAAACAAGATGAAATGGTTTTAATTAAGATGGCAATTCCCTTTAGTAGCAAGACACTGCGATGATAACTAACTGCATCACTTTATATTGCTATATAACTTCCAAACCACACAAGATAAAATAAGCGACAAGAATAATGGTGGCAATGGCATTGAGAGGCCATCCTAAATACATTCATCTAAAGGCAAGAGGAATGTGCAGAAGCATAAATCTATCATGCTCGTTATAAGGACAATCATTCAAGCTTGCAACATAATGCTTCCAGGTGATTTCAAGCACATTTCATATGATAAAAAGTAGGGCACATATATAACAAGTGCACTCATCATAAGATTAAGCTCAATGTGTAAGGCTACAACATAATGTTTTCAAGTAATTTTCATCTGTGATTATGCATTATGCAAAACCATAATACTCGTGGAATGCATCAAGAAAGAGTAAATGTTAAAAATGATAGGAAAATGAGAAAATCTTACTTTGGCAGACCACTAAATACAGTATCATCAAGTTTTTCGTCATAATAAACAATAGAGCTTTTCCCATGAACAACACCTGAAGGAGAACGCACAATCTTTCCTGCAGACAAATCAGAGGCATTTTTTTTAGCACTGCATGCTATGAATAACAGCATCGCACAAAAACTATTCTGACCTCCAAATGCCTCCCCAATGCATTGTAAGCCCATACAAACTCCAAATAAAGGTATAGAAGGCCCAAGCTCTAGCACAGTTTGTAAGGATATTCCTGAGTCTTTAGGTGTCCCTGTAATGATGGAGCAGGAATATAAATATTCTATTCTAACCAATAATAGAGAGAAAATATTTAGTATATCAATACTTACCAGGACCTGGGGAGATCAGTATACCTCTTGGATTTTTTCTGGTAGAATAAAGTTAAAATACATTCATCAGTTAACTTCAATCATCGCTGCAAGACATGTAAGAAATACTGATAATGTACAACCATAGAAACATTTGCATACCTTCGCATTTCCTCCACAGTGATCTCGTCATTCCGAAACACCTCAAAACTAGCCCCAAGCTCTCCGATATACTTCAATACATAGCAAATGAAATAATTAAGATCACATCCGACTATTCCACGCATCAAATAAAGTCAAATAAATCTTCAAAATACTTGAGGAACATGGATATGGTCAATTGACCCAAAAAAGTTTCTTTTTTTCTCCCTCTTTGTTCAATTTTTTCAATATATGCCATTAATTCACAGTTCTGTCACATTTATATTCTTCAATTTATAAGTTTACAGCACATGAGAGATGATAAATTTCCTTCCGTATTCATTTTCTCAACACTCGCCCCAGCTATATTACCTTCAAACTCGTAATGTACTAGCTGAATAAACACAGAATCTCCCCAATGTTATCATCGAACTGCCATTTTTCACATGCTATTCCTCGATCAATCATAACAACAAGCAAGTCCAATAGATAAAATCACAAAATCCACAACAAGACTAACCTGGCACAAATTGTAAGTGAAGCTATCATAATTATCGATAACAATTATCGGCCTCTCGCCTTTACAATTCACAGCTGGAACCCTAACTCCGTCAACCGCGCTCGCCGCCAATCCCCTCACGACATTCAACCGACACCTCCTAAACGCCAAACCCCTCTTTCCATCGTCAAACCCTAAATCATTCAGAAAACCAAGATCAGAAACGACATGCAACAAAATCGATCACATGTAAAGAACCAATCCAGCTCACTCGAAGCTAGATTGAATCTAGGGTTTCGGAGAAGCGATTGAGGCGGGGATAGCGATGGCGAGGGCTTCGGGAATAGAGAGGGGCGGAGAGAGGAAGCAGCAGCAGCCATTGTGGGATTTGATTTGAAAATTGGGGGGTTTTGAGCTAGGGTTTTCCTAAAAGTGGCTAATTTTTGTTTTTATTTGGTAGGGGTCAACTAATTTCGTGGCCGTTAACAAAGGGCGATATTTTTGAGGAAACGAATTCTCTGCTGTCTAAATCCTGAAATTCCTTTCCGCTGACAAGGCTTATTTATGGCGCATGTAAATGACTGAATATTCTTCCCATGTATGAGTATTTATTGCAATATACTGTCGAAAATTATTTTATTTTGTAGCATAATTTGCCCGTATAATAAGTTGTTGAAGGAAATAGGCGGTTTAGCACTGAGATGCATATTGAAGTACTGAAATAGAGACCTTAAAGAGATTTGTTGATTATGTTATTTGAATATATCAATGTTTAATTAGTTAACATGGTATTTATTTATTATTTTAAGAGTTTGAGGAGCTTTTGAAAATTAGTTATGATTTTTTTTGGTCTAAAAGATCTTCAATTATGAGACTTATTCATGCCATGTGTCATTACGACAATCAAATTGACAACTTTCATGCTTACACGCCAGTGCCATAAAAAAATTGACAGCTTTAAAATCGAAGAGTTCCTTCTTTGGCGTTAAATGGTTGAGATACGCGTGTGTGGCTTGTTATGTAATTCTTTAAAAGATATAAAATCCCAACTCTATAAGAAATGAGTGTTGCAGATGGAAGTTTTGATCTTTTCAAATGGAAGTTCACTTTTAGGTGTTTAATACGGCGCAATCAGATTTTTTCATATCTAAAAGAAAACCCTAAAAAATGTATATAGCCTTACCATATTAAACCATTTTAATTTGTTAAAAGCCCGTGAATATTTGGTCAAATGTTAAGAGCGGCTGTTTTTAATTGTTCTTGCTCATTCACTGTGATACTAAGGAAATTTTTAATTGTTCTTGCTCATTCACTGTGAAACTAAGGAAAAAAGTAATTATTTTTATTTATTATATTTTCTTATATTTTTTTATATAAATTGAAAAGACAAAAAGGGGGGGGGGGGATTTAAAGACGACATATACGTGGGGGCCACCAACTTCACCCAGCCATGAAGTGGGCCCCAGAGGAATCGGTCCAAGACGCTCAAATAAAGGCGGCACGTGAGGCGGGGATCCAAAAATCGAGGCCCAGCGCTGTCTCCACTCATTTATAAGCCTCTCGAGCCCCCCATAGCCCCAAATTCCCTTTTTTCATTTTTTTCGCGAACGAAGAAAAAGAGAAGGGGAAAAAAACAAATCCACAACCTAGGCTTTCCGCTCATTCGCCCAATTCGATCGGTGATTCTCTCGATCTCAGCTCAATTTTTTGATTTTTTGTTTGATATGTTCCTGCATTTGCTCGATTTTGATCTTCATTGCGAACAATTGCTGTTCATTTATTGGTTAGGATAGTTTGTGATTGATTGCAGGGATCCGCTTCCTTTTTCAATCGTTATTCTTATATTTTCTGGAAAGCTGCGACCTTTTTTCATTCTGCTGATTCTCTAGTAGCTTATAATGTTAATTGGCGGCAAGATCTGAGATGGCGTTTGTGATTTAGCTTAGAAAAATTGAATTTTGACCAATGAAAATGTGCCATTGTGAAATATTTTGACCAAATAAGATGCGAAGGAGTATCTTAGGGGTAATCCATATGATAGTACCGGATTGTGTGTGATTTTCGGATAATGGGCATCGATCCGTGGTGTAATTTTTACATGGTCATATCACGAAATAGATATAATATGTTGTTATATAAGTTAGCAAACCAATGTAGCTGAGCAAAATAAATTTGAAAAAATATGCACGTTCTTAGCTATGAAAGCTGATCTTAATATTTTGCTTTTAGTACCATTTGGATTTTATGAACATACCTCTTGAGTCCAATGTTTAAGCATGAACTTTAATTCCAGAATTAAGAAGTGTTGGTTTGTAGCTTAATTTTTTTTTTAAAATTTGATTTAATTGTTAGGATGATATTTGAGATACTTATGCCTGTCTGGATTACATGAATCTGTTTATGTTTTTCGATATGATCATAATCTGAAATGGAAGTTGAAATTTAGAAGGGTAATTCTATTTGTTGTCGAATGATCGCTGTAGGGATGGCTATTTGTTTGCAATTAGGTGCGGAGTTGAAAAGAAATTCGCATTAGGGTAATTTTTAGCTCTGATCATATCATTGTCTTGGGCTTGATAAGGAAATTAGTTCAGACGTGGTGGATTGAATTAGTACAAGTTTTTCTTTGTTAAAAGAAAAGGGAAATTATCTCTAATTCTCTACCAGCACATCTGCTTTGTGTTTGCGAGATCTTCATGTTTTTCTTTAACTTTTCTTAGTTTAGTAATTCTAATGTGAAATGACTTTTTTCCTTACAGAACAGAAGATGGCAGACGCTGAGGACATTCAGCCTCTTGTTTGTGACAATGGGACTGGGATGGTTAAGGTATGACGATTTTTCTTTTCCCTTCCAATCTCATAAGTTTTATAACCCAATCGTCAAAGACTTTCAAAGAGAGATTTGGTTGAGTCTAAAAATTTCATTTCTACGTGTTTCTAAACAATAACCAAAAACAGCCTATTGTGGTCTTAGTCTTACTATAAGCAATATTTCCAAGACATGTTGGCATTTTTTTGGCGTAGTTTCATTATGAATATTAAATGCAGCAAAAAGTTCAACATTTTTATCCCTTATTTCCATATAAATTCCTAGGCTGGTTTTGCTGGAGATGATGCTCCCCGAGCTGTTTTCCCTAGTATTGTTGGGCGTCCGCGTCACACTGGTGTGATGGTTGGCATGGGCCAGAAAGATGCATATGTAGGTGATGAGGCTCAATCTAAGCGTGGTATTTTGACCTTGAAGTACCCAATTGAGCATGGGATTGTCAACAACTGGGATGATATGGAGAAGATTTGGCATCACACGTTTTACAATGAGCTTCGTGTGGCTCCTGAAGAACACCCAGTTCTACTTACTGAGGCACCCCTCAATCCTAAGGCTAATCGCGAGAAGATGACTCAAATTATGTTTGAGACGTTCAATGCTCCTGCTATGTATGTTGCTATTCAGGCCGTTCTCTCTCTCTATGCAAGCGGTCGCACCACAGGTCAACCTTAGCACATTTTTACATCTATTTTATATTAATAAATAATAACGGTATGCTTTATGTTTGATTAGTTAGATGGTATTGGATTATATCTCTTTCTCTGATTATATTATACACCCAGATTACTTGGTAATCTATCGATATGGTTTCAGGCTTTAATTTCACTAAGCTACCAAAAATTAAACCTATCTTTCATTAAACCACCGAAAACTTTGTAAATTACAAGCAACTACCAAAAAGCTTCATACCAACACTACCCATTGTTTAGTGAATCATATCTACTTTACCAACTAACGAACATAATGGTGTCGACACAATCTGTAAAATGTTTTTTGGTAGTGTATTTTTTTTGGTTGCAAATCGGGTAGTGTTAAAATGAAAGTCTGTTGTGCTTGTAATTTGTATAGTTTTGGTAGTAGACTGGAAAAACGTGTGCAATTTTTGGTAGTTTATTAAAATCATGCCATGCTTTTATGAGAAAATGCTTGTTTACTATTGTATTTGTCAGAAAACCTTGAGATAATGTCTTCTGGCAAGTTAATTTCCTTTCCAGATGGTAATCTACTAAATTTCTTTCTTAAACACTTTAGGTATTGTGCTTGACTCTGGGGATGGTGTGAGCCACACAGTCCCGATCTATGAAGGATACGCGCTTCCACATGCAATCCTTCGTCTTGACTTGGCTGGTCGTGACCTCACTGACGCCCTAATGAAGATCCTCACAGAACGCGGCTACTCGTTCACAACCACTGCAGAACGAGAAATTGTGAGAGACATGAAGGAAAAGCTCTCCTACATTGCTCTCGAATACGAACAAGAGCTTGAGACCTCAAAGACCAGTTCCTCAGTTGAAAAGAGCTACGAGCTCCCTGATGGGCAAGTGATCACCATTGGGGCAGAGAGGTTCCGATGCCCTGAGGTGCTTTTCCAACCATCAATGATTGGAATGGAAGCTGCGGGCATTCACGAGACCACATATAATTCTATCATGAAGTGTGATGTGGATATTAGGAAAGATTTGTACGGTAACATTGTTCTGAGTGGTGGGTCCACCATGTTCCCAGGGATTGCAGATAGGATGAGCAAGGAAATCACGGCCTTGGCTCCAAGCAGTATGAAGATTAAGGTGGTGGCTCCTCCGGAGAGGAAGTACAGTGTTTGGATTGGGGGGTCAATCTTGGCATCCCTCAGCACTTTCCAGCAGGTGCGTGCACTCATAAATTATTCTGATATTATTCATATGCCTTTGAGAATGTTTGATAATCAACTTCGAATGTCAGCATACCGGTGAATTATTCATCTGGTTAAGGATTAAATTATCTGAAATTCGAACTTAATAGGTTTTCATCGGTAAATGAATCTTGTAGAATCCTATCAGGTTGCCACCCTTATTCATAAATCAAAATTAATCAAATTACGTTAATTAACAAAACCTATTCTTCCGTTATCTCACAACTTCAAAATATCAGGCTATCAGCAGCTTATCAGTTTAGTGTTTGTACTCTATTAGTGAGACATGGGTTGCAATTGCAATGCAACTATCAATTGTTATTCTTGTTTTTTATGTTTATTCGAAAGCATCATGCTGTTCATTTTGTAGTTCACATAAAACTTATGACCCCCTTTTACTAAATTCACCTTAAAACTTTTTGGCAAAACATTGCCTATATTTTTTTTCTGAATCCAAAGTTTAATTCCTAGCTGAATTTCTGAATCTTGAGCGTTTCTGATGGATTTTCTTTTGATATATGATAACGATGAAAATTAATGACAGTATTATTCTTAAATCTGGCAGATGTGGATAGCAAAGGCAGAGTATGACGAGTCCGGCCCATCGATCGTGCATAGGAAATGCTTCTAACTGTTCAAGACGGTGAAGGCGTGGCTGGATAATCTTTCCTAACATGTTATTAGCTGTACTTTCCCTTTCCATTTCTTGTAGCCTGGAAAAAGAAAAACCAATCTCTCGTGCTCCCATTCGCTATTATATTGTTTCCCTTTGCGGAAAATGTTGAACCTGCAAACTTCATTTTATTCTGGGTTTCACTTAGGCATGTTCCATATTTATATTAATTATTTCAAATAATTGTGATGCTATACAAGGAATTGATTCACTTCCCGATTGTTGTTAGTAGAGAGTTGTTTTTACTTGCTGCTTGCGAAAGGGAACATGCACTGAAGGAGAATACTCTATCCTTTATCATTTTCATTACTGATCATATTATGAGATCATCTCCCTTTCTATAACTTGGATTGCTATGAATATCAAATTATATACATTTCTCATATTTTCTTCAGATTCTGGAGCTGTATTTATATGATTGTATCCACTTTGATGTCTCGTCTAATCCTGGTGATCATGATCAGTATGATAATTTAAATCTGAATGTAGACAAGTCGAAGATCTTTCCTTGAGTCTAAGCTTTATAAAAATACCTTTCACTTTTTGGTGAAAGCTAACTGCTTTAAACTTGGTAAATGGCAAATAAACATCTAGATTTCAGTATATTAGGACCTGTTTGATTTGCAGGATTATGGATTTGGATTTGGATTTTGGATTGTGGAATACTGGGATTCCATAATTTTGTTTGGTTGATGGATTTGGATTTCTAGGATTCCTTTGTTTTTTATGGAGGGCCACCACAAAACAAGGATTCTTGAATCCTAAAACATTTTAAGGATTTTCAAGAATTTGATACTATTTATTGTACTTTTAGATGGGCCCCGTGTACTTTATTTATTTAATAATCCTCTCTCTATCTATCTCTCTCTAAAATCCTCAAATCCAAATCCCACTTTTTTCACCAAGCAAAGAAAGATTGCAAGGATATACATATCCAATATTAGGAATCCAAAACCAAACAACAAATTGCCAAATCCAGAAATTTCTACCGTACTATTTTGGAATCCAAATTCCATAATCCTACAACCAAACAGGCCCTTACATGCGTTGCTTATGTTGAAATAAGGAAGTGCATAAGAAGAAGTTATAGTAGTTTTTACAATTTATGGTATTTATTTGCAATTTAAGTAAGTACAGAGTATTTACTTATTCGCTGCTGATAAAAGGATTTTGCCCAAAAGGAGTTTCACGTTAACTTGACGATAGGGAAAAGTATGGTATTTATTTGCAATTTAAGTAAGTTCAGACTATTTATTCAGACGGAAAGGATAGTCTGAAAAGAACCGAGGGGCTGTTTGGCTTTGGAGTTAGCATGACGGAGTTTAATAAAGTTATCTGAACTTAAGTCTAAGATCCTGAAAATGTCTTGTTCGGCTTTTATAGTGTTATTTTGCATTCTAGAAAGCTCTAGACATTTAAACTCTAAAGTCGAGATAACCGAAGGGGATTTTAGAAAACTCCAATTCAACCTCTTTTCTCCGAACTTCAAAAAACGAGAAGAAATCAACCATTTTGAGGTTTAGATAATTCCAAACTTGCTTTATATTGTATAATTGCATTTATATAGTGTTTTTTTAAATATCCCTCCTGGAATTCTATTTATTTTTAACCTTTTCCCTGTAATCTTCAAATTTTAATATTTCTCCCTTGTATCTCTTAAAATATTTCATATTTTCCCTTTTAAATTTTTTTTATCTAAAAATTAACCTGACATTAAGTTAACAAATGTTACTTTCTATCATATTAATATCAACAATCCACAAAATGCTATAGAAAGATCATATTTTTATTAAGAGAACATCGGTTAGTGTAATAGAAGGTTAATTTTTCTGATGGAAAATGTTAAGAGAAAAAATATGGAAAAAACAAAGGTTTATTTTAGGGGGAAATTTTAAAAGGTATTTTTCTCTATATTCAACCCTCAAAACTTTTGTATTTCTAAATAAGACCCCAAAACTTCATATTTCTTAGTAAGACCCCCAAATCCTTTAAATTGTCTAAATTGGTCCCCATGATTAATTTTCCATCCAAATTCTATTGAAAATGACCATTTTACCATTGTCTTCTTCTTCCATACTCCATCAACATCCTTTTTCTATTTATTTTTAAATTCCAACATTCAACCATCCATTAAAATTGCATTTATCTATAATTATGATTTTAGTGGTCTTTCTCTTAAACCATTCGGTACCTACCTTCATGAATTACAAATGATCACTTTTTCTACAGAGGACCAAATATACTGATGGAGGTCTGGATCTCTCAAGATATTATCTTCCGTAGATCTGCTGCGAACGCTGATGGACGGCTGAGATTTGATCTGGAGGTTGTCTCTTTTAGCGTGTGGATCTCAATAGGCTTGGATTTAGGGTCGAGCCGAGCTAACTGCAGGGAAGTCCCGGGATGGTTGTGCCACCGAGGACCCTCCGACGGTCAAGTTAGTGGTGCAAATTGGACAGAGTAGCGGCTTAGTAGAAAGAAGTGCGTATCTCGATCGTCTGAGAGAGGGGTTTATATAGCGGCAGCGATGGATAGGCAGGCGCGAAAATCACGCCAGCCGTTACGCCCATGACGTCACGTCCGCGTGATAGGAAAGATCCCGCATTAATGGTGAGACAGGATCGTTAATGGGGGATCGTGATGGCGTGAAACGTGGGATCGTGGGCAGCGGATATCTCACGCATGGCGAGATTTGCGGAGCCGTGGCGGATTTGCCTGCGGATCAATCAGAGTGAGACCGAAGAAGATCACCTTGGCGGGAGGCTCGGGCACAAGCGGGAGGCCGAGGTGTCTTAGTTTTGTAACGGCTCGGAAGCGAGCCGGGGATGGCCTGGAAGGTCGCCAAAGGTCGGGAAACTCCTCGGTACCGGGGGCCCGAGGTGTCATCCCAACTGAAGCTCTTTATCCCTTCTTGTAGTTTTGGGGTACGTCATCTGCAACGTGTCAGCATCTGGAGAGCCATCAATATCAAGCCTCATCATTAGCCCCCACTCTCGTCTCAACCCATTCTAGGGTCGGGTCGAGAGTGGTCTGACCGAGCACCCGGGGCGTCACGACCCAAAGTTCGGCCCGTGACCGGCACTTAACCGCGTAACGTCTATAGGCGTAACGCGACTAAGTAAGCCGAAACCCAGAAATCAAAACCATTAAATATAGAGTGTTAAAACGTTTTTGTAAAAACACTTGTAAATGTTTAGAAAACCTTTTTAATTAATTTAGTAGAAAATCCTTTTAAGTTCAAGTGTTATTTAAATTTTTTTTTTTGTGCAACATTTTCTTTATGAAAATTTGTCCCGAAAATCGGGTATAAGACAAGATGTAAGTAAAATGACATATGGAATAAACAGAGCATCACAATGATAATATACGACTGAGTAGAAATGAAATGAAAATAGCAAGAAATATAAGACTGCATAAATAAAGTCGGCTCACAACGAGCTCGACACCAGAGTACAAAATAACATATGTCGTCCTCACAACTGTTTCTAAGTCAATACATGAAGGTAGATAGAGAGTACTAGATACATCAATATACAACTGAAAGTAAACAGATACCGAACAAAACCCACCTACTAGCAAAGGGCTAACACGCCTCAGCAAAGGTATCTGTGTCAAAAAATGCGGTAAACAGCCAGCCGCGACTACTCCAAAGGGCAACCTGCAAGCACTGTGGCACAACGGGGGTGAGTTGCCAACTCGTGAGTAGTAGATAACATATAAAGGTAATCGCGAGTATGCGCGTGCTGCGATACTCTAACCTATGCCAACAGGTAACATCTATATGATGAACTGGATGCTCAATATCATACAACAAGTGCGATCTAATAACATCTCTATGTAATGAGCAAGATATATGATAATCAGGCATGGCAATGTAATCTAACAACCCTGTATATATAATGAGCAGGGTACGCAATGATATGCAAGCATGTGTACTCTATCAGGTATGCTAGCTACAGGATGAGATGTCAAGTACTGAATGCTGTGTATGGGAAGAAATAATGTCTAAACGGAATATCAACGTGGGAAAAGTAACTGGTGTCTATCAGTACACCCAAACCCCAATACAACTCAGGCGCCGTCATCCACATCGGCCCTCAAATCCTGTAATCTCATAAAATCGTGGGTGCCCAACATCGGCACCCAAATATCAAGAAAACTCGTGTCCAGTATCGACACGCAAAACCTCATATCTCGGGCATCCGTCAATCCGGGTCAGCCCACGGGCTCTGTCTGCGGTATCAGCCCTCGGCCCCGGCAGTACGAGTCGTCCCGTATCCATCTCTCGACTCTGGTCAGTATCCTCCGGATAACCGCCAGGTCTAACCAATCACCGGTATGTAGTAGTCTCTCTGCCAGGCTCACCGTCTACTGCACAGCGATCCGTTCTCGCCCCGGGGTACCATACCGGATCCACCATGTACCCGCAATCGGCCTCGTCCAGCTCCTCGACTCGGGTTCACATGTATCGCTCTAGCACCGAGAAAACACATGGTGGACGCACTGAAATATCATATCAAGGAAGCCGGGTTTTTTTTTAAACAGTGCGTATTTTCTTAAAATAGTACTCCGGTTCCCAATTCCAGAAATCACATAAATCAATCTAATGCGTAAATCCATGCCATGCGTCGTGTGACACTAAGAGTGAAAGAAAAGGGAAAACCGCTCTTTTTGTTTTAAAAGATCCATTTTGGAAAATATCATATGCGGTCCCTTAGTTTTTACATCAAGTCAAATCATCCATGTATGTAACATATGAATATAAGTATAGCTATGGATGTGCAAAAAGATAAGTATGCTAAGTGAATGTAGCAATATACATGTACACTAATGTGGACATATGATGTATATGTGTCCAAGTACGAATAGATGATATATGTGGCACAAGTATAAATCTGTGATGTATCTGTGCCAAGCATGAATGTATGTGACGTATAAGGCACAAGTATGAACATGTAGTGTATCTGTGCCAAGTGTGAATATATGTGATGTATAGGGCACAAGCATGAACATGTGATGTATGTGTGCCCAAGTCTGAATATATGCTGTGTAGGGGCACAAGGGTAAACATATCAAGATATATATATATATATATATATATATATATATATATATATATATATATATATATGCACTATAATGAAATATAAGGGTACATGTGCACAGGTAGTGATATATCAATGAAGGTATGCACAATCGTAAGTATATAGTGTACATGGTATGAACATAACGTATGCTAGTATGTGGCAAAACATGACAGCGTCAAATAAACGAGATCAATATGATATATGATTTCTAGCAATCTTATACTGTGCGTGTCATCGCAATCACTAACGGTGTGAGTATAGCATATAAATCGTGCTCGTGCAACTTGTACTGTTAGTGACAGTGCAGTGTTCTATACTACCAGTTTTATATATAACAAAAGGTATGCTACTCTAGTATGTTTACATGAACACATAAAACTAAATATCCTATTACGCCCTGACGCTTAACGCCATACGGGCGATTTCCCCGTAGATGTTAAATCTACTCACCTGGTCGCGTGCTAAGTATAGTCGACCACCTGCTTCCCTTTCCTGGCGGCGTCCGACGTACCCGCCTGCGAACCTGGAATTTACACAAGAATCCAAATATAATCAAAAATCTCGCAAAACGCGATATCAAAACAAAGCGAGAAACTCGCGTCACGAATTAATGCGCGTGGGTGCGATACGCTGAAATGTGCGTGTATGTGCCTAACGCTTAACCCGACACGCCGCGATACGCTGAATCACAGAACCCACTTGCGTATCGCGCGTATTGCGCAAACAAAAAACACCAGAAAACGATATACTGCCCCAGATTTTACCCAGATCAAAATATTACAAAACTGTATATACCAGAGACCTACAAAATGTAGCAGACACCTGTAGCAAAAACCCTAGGACCTATCTCCCTAGTCTGGCCGCAATTTGCAGCCAGAGTGAATTTTCCAGCTGCCTGGGTTTGGGCCGGTGGGGTCGGGCTCTGGTGGTGTGGTCAGGACATCTCCAGTAGGCTACAGTCCACTCAAATTCATCCTGAACTCACAGGGTCTAAAGCAGATTTTAAAAAGGCTAAGTTTTGCTCAAAAACATCAAGTTTTGCACCAATTTGAAAACTCAGGGTATTTTTGTGTAATCTGGGGTTTCCTAGGTTAACTTGGCCCTAACAATACCTAATTAGGATAGTCTAACTAACACTAACATTACTTAACACAAATTCACACCAATCACCAAAACGTATCATTATCGCTAAAAGGATACGCGTGCGCGAAACTAAACGCGCGTGCACACGATACGTCTCGACGCGTGCGAACTTACCAGGACCAACTTCGAAGCGCTGTGTCGCACAAGTTCTAAAAACATCGAAAACTCGTTTATAGCTCCAGATTTTGCCTCTGGACCAAACCTAAAAAGTTACAGATAACAAAATCCTAAGCTACCCAGAAGAACCCCACAGTCAAAAACCCAACACCCCAACACCAAATCTGGCCGTAATTTGCGGCTAGATGGAATAAACCGGCGGCCTCAAATTGGAGGTGGGTCCCCGTGCTTTGTGTGCATGTGTCTGCTAATCTCACTATGTACAGTTTCACCAATTTTATTCTGGGAGGTTCGGGTCAACAGCAGATCTAACAGAGGCTGAAAAGCCGCTAAAACGCTGAATTACGCCAACTCGAACAAATCGGGTATTTTTAAGGAATCTGGGACCAAGCTTAGGTGATCTAGTCTCAACAGCACCTAATTAGGTTATATTAACCATTAAAACCATCACCTGGCAATATCTCACTCAAAATTGCTAAAACTAGCACTAAACTACATGTTATGAACACTAATTACACTATCGACAATAACTTAGCAATAAGGAGTTGAGTTGAGGGGTTATACCTCTAGAGATCCTAGATGGAGGAAAAGAGAAGAAGTAGGAGGGTGTGTGCTGATGCTACAGCTCCTGGTGCTGCAAACTTGGGCTGAAATGAGCTGATCTTCTCCACTGTTTCAGGTTCTGATACTGGCTGAAGCTTACAGAAGCTGCTGCTGTTGCTTTTGTTTTGGTGTGGTGTGGTGTTATTTGTGTTGCTGTTGTAGCAGTAGCAGCAGCAGGGATGGTAGTATACTTGTGGGAAGGGCTGTGTGTTTGTGGGGGAAGGGTTTTGTAAGAGGTTGGGGCTGTAGTAGCAGCTGTTGTTGCTGATTTGGTGCTGAAATTAGTGGCTGAAATGATGATATATGGGCTAATGTGAGTGTGTGAGTGAGGGAGAGATGTGAGGGAGTGAAAGATGTGAGTGGAAAAAGTTTTGAATTGACATGGTGTGACACAACCTTAAAACCCTCGTTCTCTCTCTCTCATTTCATGATACATGATAACCATCAAATCCCTTCTCAAGTCAACCCTAGACCCTAATCACCCCTAATTAAACTAATTAGCTCAAAAGCAACTCAATTATTTTAACCAAAGGCCTAACCTACCATGGTTGGCTAAACATGGTTAATCCACCATGCACACCCAAACTTGGTAACCCTAAGCTTAACCCTAGTTAACGTGCACAAGTGTGTGCGGTCGAGATAAAATCTTACAAAAATAACCATAAAACCAGATAAATTAATAGAAACCTGTTTTGGTAAACTTTTTACCAAAAACCCCACATTAACACACAATTACCACTAACCCTAAACTCAGGTGTTACAGTCTTCCCCCCTTAAGAAAATCCGTCCCCGAATTTTAAAATATGCAACTACGCGTACCTTCATAAAGATGAGGGAATTTCTTCCGCATCTCTCCCTCGGCCTCCCAAGTGATCTCCTCACTATTCGGGCTGCGCCAAAGAACCTTCACCGACGGCAGGACCCTAGATCGAAGTTTCTTCACCTGCCGTTCCAATATCTCAACTGGCTGCATGGTGAACGAGAGGTCGGGCTCAAGCTGAACTGTCTGATGCTGGATCGTGTGGGAAGGGTCATGAAGATATCTGCGTAGCATCGATACGTGGAAGACGGGGTGAACATCCGAAAGACTGGGTGGAAGAGCCAAACGATATGCGACTGCGCCTACCCGCTCGAGGATCTCGAAAGGACCTATGAATCCGGGGCTAAGCTTCCCCTTTCGTCCAAACCTCATCACTCCCTTCATTGGAGAGACCCTCAGAAAAACGTGATCGCCAACTGCGAACTCTAATCTGCGGCGGCGTCTGTCAGCATACGATTTCTGCCTGCTCTGAGTTGTCCTCATCTTGTCTCGAATCAGCTGTATCTTCTCGGTCGTCTCCTGTACGATCTGTGGCCCCAAAATACTGCTCTCGCTCAGCTCTGTCCAACAGACGGGCGATCTACATCTCCTCCCATACAACGCCTCGAAAGATGCCATCTGAATAGTGTCCTGGAAGCTATTGTTGTAGGAGAACTCTATCAAGGGTAAATGATGATTCCAGCTACCACCAAAATCTAAAACGCACGCTCGGAGCATGTCTTCGAGAGTCTGAATGGTCCGCTCAGACTGTCCGTCGTTCTGCGGATGAATTGCCGTGCTGAAACTCAAACGAGTGCCAAAAGCCTCCTGAAGCCTCTGCCATAGTCTGCTGGTGAACTGGGTGCATCGGTCTGATACTATACAAGTCGGTATGCCATGTAACCGCACGATCTCGTCGATGTAAATCTGGGCATACTGAGCAAAACTGAAAGTGGTCTTCACTGGCAGGAAGTGAGCCGCTTTCGTCAATCGATCCATGATCACCCAAATGGAGTCGTACCCTCGACTGGTCCTGGGTAGACCCACAACGAAGTCCATCGAAATCTGCTCCTATTTCCACTCCGGAATGGGCAAAGGCTGCAACTCTCCTGCTGGCCTCTGGTGCTCGGCCTTGACTTGCTGACAAGTCAGGCATCTCGATACGAAGTTAGTGACATCCCTCTTCATCCCGTCCCACCAGTTGACATCTCTCAAATCACGGTACATCTTGGTGGAACCTGGATGAACGCTGTATGTAGATCTATGCACCTCCTCAAGAATCTCACGTCCCAGTCCCTCCGAATCTGGTACGCACAATCGAGTCCCAAATTGTAGTACTCCCTGATCGTCGATCACGAACTCGGAATCTCTGCCCTGCCTAATCTGCTCCATGATCTCTGAAAGTCGGTCATCACTGGGCTGTGCCTCTCGAATGTGGTCAAGTAACTGTGGATGTGCACGAACATGCGCAAGCTGCCCCCCTGTCGGAGTGAACTCGAACTCAACTCGGCTGTCGCATAAAATCTGCCAATCTGCTGACAACTGCCCTTGCACTGTGCGCAAACAAGATAGACTACCCCGGGCCTCCTGCTCAAAGCATAAGCCACTACATTCGCCTTGCCCGGGTGGTACATGATCTCACAGTCGTAGTCTTTTACCAGCTCCATCCAACGACGCTGTCTCAGATTCAGGTCTCGCTGCTGGAATATATACTTTAAGCTCTTGTGGTCAGTGAATATTTGGCACGACTCGCCGTATAGGTAATGTCACCATATCTTAAGTGCAAAGACCACTGCAGCCATCTCTAAATCGTGAGTGGGGTAGTTCTGTTCATGTTTCTTCAATTGCCGCGAAGCATAAGTGATCACCCTGCCATGCTGCATCAATACGCACCCTAGCCCCACTCGTGAAGTGTCACAATATACTACAAATCCGCCCGATCCTGAAGGCAATGATAACACTGGCGCCGTAGTCAAACAAGTCCGTAGCTGATGGAAACTGCGCTCGCACTCCTCTGTCCAAACGAAAGGAACTCCCTTCCGGGTCAACCCGGTCAAGGGTGCAGCAATACGGGAGAAATCCTGTACAAATCGCCTGTAGTAGCCGGCCAATCCTAGAAAGCTGCGTATCTCAGTAACAGATGTAAGTCTGGGCCAACTCCGAACGGCCTCGACCTTCCTCAGGTCTACACATATACCATCCCGTGTAATCACATGACCCAAGAAGTCCACGCTGTCCAACCAGAACGCGCACTTGGAGAATTTTGCATAAAGCCGGTGCTCCCTCAAAGTCTATAGTGTGATCCGCAGGTGCTGCTCGTGCTCTTCTCTGCTCCGGGAATACACCAATATATCGTCAATGAATACGATGATGAACAAGTCAAGATACGGCCTGAATATACGGTTCATCAAGTCCATGAAGGCTGCTGGCGCGTTGGTGAGTCCGAACGACATCACCAAAAACTCATAATGGCCATAACGCGTACGGAAAGCTGTCTTCGGAATGTCCTCCCGTCGAACTCGCAGCTGATGATAACCCGATCGCAAATCGATCCTCGAAAAATATCCTGCCCCCTGAAGCTGGTCGAACAAGTCGTCGATGCGCGGCAACGGATATCTGTTCCGCATGGTCACCCGGTTCAGCTGCCGGTAGTCGATACACAGACGCAAACTGCCGTCCTTCTTCTTGACAAACAGGACCGGAGCACCCCAAGGAGAAATACTGGGTCGAATAAGTCCCTTGTCCAGCAAATCTTGCAACTGACTCTTCAACTCGCTAAGCTCCGCCGGGGCCATCCGATAAGGCGGTATAGAAATAGGCCCCGTGCCGGGAATCAAATCAACACAGAACACAACATCACGCTCAGGCGGTAGCCCAGGAAGCTCGTCAGGGAATACGTCAGGGAACTCACATACAATCGGAACCTGGCCCAATGGAATATCTGTAGCTCTAGTATCGCAAACATAGGCTAGAAATCCCTGATATCCCCTCCTCAAAAGCTGTCCAGTGCGAAGATAAGAAATCAATCTGTGAGAGGCGGCACCACGGCCCCCCTGCGCAACAAAGCCCGACTCGCCGGGAAAACAAAATCTCACTATCTTCTCGCGGCAGTCCACCGACGCATAGCACGTGGCCAACCAATCCATGCCCAAAAGAACGTCGAAGTCCAACATCTTAAGAAGGATCAAGTCAACAGGCAAATCTCTCTCGCCAATACGGACAACACAGGATCTGAACACGTGCCTAGCAACAAACGACTCTCCCACGGAAGTGGTCACAACAAGCGGCTGATCAAGCAACCCAGACTCTCTACCCAAACTCGGCACAAAATGTGTGAAAACGTAGGAGTGTGTGGATCCGGGATCGAACAATACGTGTGCATCAACAGAACATACTGATAAGGTACCTGAGACCACCGCATTGGACGCCTACGCGTCCTGATGCATCAACGCAAAAACCCGTGCCTGTCCTCCACCTGCAACTGGCGGTCCCCTACTAGCAACTGGCTGTACTTGACCGGTGGCTGGCTGTCCTCTGCCTCGACCGCCTCGCCCTCTAGGAACAAACCCTCCGCGACCACGGCCTCTCTGTGCCTGAGTCTGACGCGGAGCAACTGTGGGTACAATGGGCAACGCTCTCTGAGGTGGTGAAGGTGGTAGTGTGACATGTGGTACGGCTGCCTCCCTACGGGGTCTCTCAGGACACTCTCGAACACGATGATAGGAATTCCCGCATCGGAAACATCCGGATGATGCTGGCTGACCCTCCTGGGGATAAGAGCTGAAAAGCTGACCTCGTCTCGAGCCTCTGCCACCAGCGAGGTGTCTGTCACGGCGCCTGAATGGCCGTCTCTATGCCGGCATATCAGTACGAACTCTCTTCGGCCCTGGAACTGCCGAAGTCTCTGCAAGGCGCGCCTCGACTAATAGGGCTGCGTCTACGGCTGCTGCATATGTTTCGTAATGCTGTGCGCTGATCGCAAGGAACAGTGGTGTAAGCAAGCCTCGGACAAATCTCTTGACTCGCAACTCCTCAGTAGCCACTAGGTACGAAGCATAGACTGATAGCTCGGTGAATAGCATATCGTACTCTGCCACGGTTATCTCCGGCGTCTGGCGCAAGGACTCAAATCTGCGTGCTCGGGCATCCCTAATACTCTGGGGAAGGAAACGGGCAAGGAACATCATCACGAACTCTGTCCAGGTCATAGGAGGAAGACCTGCTGCTCTGCCCTTCTCAACCGATTCGCACCATTTTTGCGCAAGTCCTTCCAGGCGAAAGCTCGCAAACTCTACTCATCTCGTGTCTGAGTATCTGAGCGAACGGCATATCCGGGCCATCCTATCAATGAAAGACTGCGGGTCCTCGGCTGGATCGGTGCCTGTGAAGACCGGAGGCTTCAGCCTCATGAATTCTGCCAGCGATACTGTAATCACCTCCGTGGCTGCAGGGGCAACTGCCTGTGCTGTAGATACCATCACGGTCCCCATGACTGGTGGAGCTGCCTCTGGTCGCTGCGCTCGAAGCGTCTCAACTAGCGAGCCTATCATCTGGCGCATCTCCTGCATGTTGGATCCCACCGTCTGGCGCATCTCCTACATGCTATCCCCTAGTGTGGCGATATGATCTGTCATAGGAGGGACAGTCTGCTCGGATGCAACGGGTGTACTGCCCGGATCAGTCCTCGTCTCGGATGAGTCAACTCGCATCTCGGCCCTCGCGGCCGCTCTCTGTGCCCTCGTAGTCTTTGGCGGCATAATGGCTGTAAGGAAAGTAGGATTCGATGAGGATACGGAAATCGAATCGCAAGAATGTATATCAAGAAGGAATTTCAATCAATAAGTCCTAAGGTCGCTTAGGCGGGGTACCGTATCGTGAGTATGCCGCGGAACATACACACGCCACACCACCCTGCTGCAGCAACCTACTCCATCATACCAGGGTCATCCTACACTCCGAAGGTAAAACTTTCGCTCTGATACCAACTTTGTCACGACCCAAAGTTCGGCCCGTGACCGGCACTTAACCGCATAACGTCTATAGGCGTAACGCGACTAAGTAAGCCGAAACCCAGAAATCAAAACCATTAAATATAGAGTGTTAAAACATTTTTGTAAAAACAGTTGTAAATGTTTAGAAAACCTTTTTAATTAATTTAGTAGAAAATCCTTTTTAAGTTCAAGTGTTATTTAATAAAAAATTTTTGTGCAACATTTTCTTTATGAAAATTTGTCCCGAAAATCGGGTATAAGACAAGATGCAAGTAAAATGGCATATGGAATAAACAGAGCAACACAATGATAATATACGACTGAGTAGAAATGAAATGAAGATAGCAAGAAATATAAGACTGCATAAATAAAGTCGGCTCACAACGAGCTCGACACCAGAGTACAAAATAACATATGACATCCTCACAACTGTCTCTAAGTCAATACATGAAGGTAGATGGAGAGTACTAGATACATCAATATACAAATGAAAGTAAATAGATACCGAACAAAACCCACTTACTAGCAAAGGGCTAACACGCCTCAGCAAAGGTATCTGTGTCAAAAGATGCGGTAAACAGTCAGCCGCGACTACTCCAAAGGGCAACCTGCAAGCACTGTGGCACAATGGGAGTGAGTTGCCAACTCGTGAGTAGTAGATAACATATAAAGGTAATCGCGAGTATGCACGTGCTGCGATACTCTAACCTATGCCAACAGGTAACATCTATATGATGAACTGGATGCTCAATATCATGCAACAAGTGCGATCTAATAACATCTCTATGTAATGAGCAAGATATATGATAATCAGGCATGGCAATGTAATCTAACAACCCTATATATATGATGAGCAGGGTACGCAATGATATGCAAGCATGTGTACTCTATCAGGTATGCTAGCTACAGGATGAGATGTCAAGTACTGAATGCTGTGTATAGGAAGAAATAATGTCTAAACGGAATATCAACGTGGGAAAAGTAACTGGTGTCTATCAGTACACCCAAATCCCAATACAACTCAGGCGCCGTCATCCACATCGGCCCTCAAATCCTGTAATCTCATAAAATCGTGGGTGCCCAACATCGGCACCCAAATATTAAGAAAACTCGTGTCCAGCATCGACACGCAAAACCTCATATCTCGGGCATCCGTCAGTCTGGGTCAGCCCACGGGCTCTGTCTGCGGTATCGGCCCTCGGCCCCGGCAGTACGAGTCGTCCCGTATCCATCTCTCGACTCTGGTCAGTATCCTCCGGATAACCGCCAGGTCTAACCAATCACCGGTAGGTAGTAGTCCCTCTGCCAGGCTCACCGTCTACTGCACAACGATCCGTTCTCGCCCCGGGGGTCCACCATGTACCCGCAATCGGTCTCGTCCAGCTCCTCGACTCGGGTCCACATGTATCGCTCTAGCACCAAGAAAACACATGATGGACGCACTGAAATATCATATCAAGGAAGCCGTTTTTTTTAAACAGTGCGTATTTTCTTAAAATAGTACTCCGGTTCCCAATTCCAGAAATCACATAAATCAATCTAATGCGTAAATCCATGCCATGCGTCGTGTGAAACTAAGAGTGAAAGAAAAGGGAAAACCGCTCTTTTTTTTTAAAAGATCCAGTTTGGAAAATATCATATGCGGTCCCTTAGTTTTTACATCAAGTCAATATCATCCATATATGTAACATATGAATATGAGTATAGCTATGGATGTGCGAAAAGATAAGTATGCTAAGTGAATGTAACAATATACATGTACACTAATGTGGACATATGATGTATATGTGTCCAAGTACGAATAGATGATATATGTGGCACAAGCATGAATCTGTGATGTATCTGTGCCAAGCATGAATGTATGTGACGTATAAGGCACAAGTATGAACATGTGATGTTTCTGTGCCAAGTGTGAATATATGTGATGTATAGGGCACAAGCATGAACATGTGATGTATGTGTGCTCAAGTCTGAATATATGCTGTGTAGGGGCATAAGGGTAAACATATCAAGATATATATATATATATATATATATATATATATATATATATATATATATATATATATGCACTATGATGAAATATAAGAGTACATGTGCACAGGTAGTGATATATCAATGAAGGTATGCACAATCGTAAGTATATAGTGTACATGGTATGAACATAACGTATGCTAGTATGTGGCAAAACATGACAATGTCAAATAAACGGGATCAATATGATATATGATTTCTAGCAATCCTATACTTTGCGTGTCATGGCAATCACTAACGGTGTGAGTGTAGCATATAAATCGTACTCGTGCAACTTGTACCGTTAGTGACAGTGCAGTGTTCTATACTACCAGTTTTATATATAACAAAAGGTATGCTACTCTAGTATGTTTACATGAACACATAAAACTAAATATCCTATTACGCCCTGACGCTTAACGCCATACGGGCGATTTCCCTGTAGATGTTAAATCTACTCACCTGGTCGCGTGCTAAGTATAGCCGACCACCTGCTTCCCTTTCCTGGCGGCGTCCGACGTACCCGCCTGCGAATCTGGAATTCACACAAGAATCCAAATATAATCAAAAATCTCGCAAAACGCGATATCAAAACAAAGCGAGAAACTCGCATCACGAATTAACGCGCGTGGGTGCGATACGCTGAAACGTGCGTGTATGTGCCTAACGCTTAACCCGACACGCCGCGATACGCTGAATCACAAAACCCACTTGCGTATCGCGCATATCGCGCAAACAAAAAACACCAGAAAACGATATACTGCCCCAGATTTTACCCAGATCAAAATATTACAAAACTATATATACCAGAGACCTACAAAATGTAGCAGACACCTGTAGCAACAACCCTAGGACCTATCTCCCTAGTCTAGCCACAATTTGCGGCCAGAGTGAATTTTCCGGCGGCCTTGGTTTGGGCTGGTGGGGTTGGGCTCTGGTAGTGTGGTCAGGACATCTCCAATAGGCTACAGTCCACTCAAATTCATCCTGAACTCACAGGGTCTAAAGCAGATTTTAAAAAGGCTAAGTTTTGCTCAAAAACATCAAGTTTTGCACCAATTTGAAAACTCAGGGTATTTTTGTGTAATCTGGGGTTTCCTAGGTTAACTTGGCCCTAACAATACCTAATTAGGGTAGTCTAACTAACACTAACATTACTTAAGACAAATTCACACCAATCACCAAAATCGTATCATTATCGTTAAAAGGATACGCGTGCGCGAAACTAAACGCGCGTCCACACGACACGTCGCAACGCGTGCGAACTTACCAGAACCAACTTCGAAGCGATGTGTCACACAAGTTCTAAAAACATCGAAAACTCATTTATAGCTTCAAATTTTGCCTCTGGGCCAAACCTAAAAAGTTACAGATACCAAAATCCTAAGCTACCCAGAAGAACCCTACAGTCAAAAACCCAACACCCCAACACCAAATCTGGCCGCAATTTGCGGCCAGATGGAATAAACCGGCGGCCTCAAATTGGAGGTGGGTCCCCATGCTTTGTGTGCGTGTGTCTGCTAATCTCATTATGCTACAGTTTCACCAATTTTATTCTGGGAGGTTCGGGTCAACAGCAGATCTAACAGAGGCTGAAAAGTCGCTAAAACGCTAAATTACGCCAACTCGAACAAATCGGGTATTTTTAAGGAATCTGGGACCAAGCTTAGGTGATCTAGTCTCAACAGCACCTAATTAGGTTATACTAACCATTAAAACCATCACTGGCAATATCTCACTCAAAATTGCTAAAACTAGCACTAAACTACATGTTATGAACACTAATTACACTATCGACAATAACTTAGCAATAAGGAGTTGAGTTGAGGGGTTATACCTCTAGAGATCCTAGATGGAGGAAAAGAGAAGAAGTAGGAGGGTGTGTGCTGATGCTACAGCTCCTGGTGCTGCAAACTTGGGCTGAAATGAGCTGATCTTCTCCACTGTTTCAGGTTCTGATACTGGCTGAAGCTTACAGAAGCTGCTGCTGTTGCTTTTGTTTTGGTGTGGTGTGGTGTTATTTGTGTTGCTGTTGTAGCAGTAGCAGCAGCAGGGATGGTAGTATACTTGTGGGAAGGGTTGTGTGTTTGTGGGGGAAGGGTTTTGTAAGAGGTTGGGGCTGTAGTAGCAGCTGTTGTTGCTGATTTGGTGCTGAAATTGGTGGCTGAAATGATGATATATGGGCTGATGTGAGTGTGTGAGTGAGGGAGAGATGTGAGGGAGTGAAAGATGTGAGTGGAAAATGTTTTGAATTGACATGGTGTGACTCAACCTTAAAACCCTCTCTCTCTCTCTCTCATTTCATGATACATGATAACCATCAAATCCCTTCTCAAGTCAACCCTAGACCCTAATCACCCCTAATTAAACTAATTAACTCAAAAGCAACTCAATTATCTTAACCAAAGGTCTAACCTACCATGGTTGGCTAAACATGGTTAACCCACCATGTACACCCAAACTTGGTAACCCTATGCTTAACCCTAGTTAACGTGCACAAGTGTGTGCGGTCGAGATAAAATCTTACAAAAATAACCATAAAACCAGATAAATTAATAGAAACCTGTTTTGGTAAACTTTTTACCAAAAACCCCACATTAACACACAATTACCACTAACCCTAAACTCAGGTGTTACAGTCTTCCCCCCTTAAGAAAATTCGTCCCCGAATTTTAAAATATGCAACTACGCGTACCTTCAAAAAGATGAGGGAATTTCTTCCGCATCTCTCTCTCGGCCTTCCAAGTGATCTCCTCACTATTCGGGCCGCGCCAAAGAACCTTCACTGACGGCAGGACCCTAGATCGAAGTTTCTTCACCTGCCGATCCAATATCTCAACTGGCTGCACGGTGAACGAGAGGTCGGGCTCAAGCTGAACTGTCTGATGCTGGATAGTGTGGGAAGGGTCATGAAGACATCCGCGTAGCATCGATACGTGGAAGACGGGGTGAACATCCGAAAGACTGGGTGGAAGAGCCAAACGATATGCGACTGCGCCTACCCGCTCGAGGATCTCGAAAGGACCTATGAATCTGGGGCTAAGCTTCCCCTTTCGTCCAAATCTCATCACTCCCTTCATTGGAGAGACCCTCAGAAAAACGTGATCGCCAACTGTGAACTCTAATCTGCGGCGGCGTCTGTCAGCATACGATTTCTGCCTGCTATGAGCTGTCCTCATCTGATTCTGGGAGTTATATGGGTGATATTACTGATTATCAGCGACTCGGGCCCGTGTTCCTTTGCCTCTGGGGCCTTACCCTTGGGTGGGGGATACTCACGAGTGGTTGATTCTCACACTTGGACTGCTGATAGGTTTAGCGACCTGGACAATGAGACTTGGAGACTGATAAGTTTAGTGACATGCAATGATTACTGATTCGATATACCTGCCATACTGTTTACCTGCTTTATTGTTTACCTGTACTAGCTCCTTCATGCTCATATCATCACTTCATGCTTGCTATTTCATATTCATCATTATTGCACGTGTTACATATGTATTTCTATTTATTGCTATTGTGTCGCTCTGACGACCTGAGTATGCATGCTCAGAGTGAGAAGTAGATTTAGCTTGGATCAGGATCTGACGTACCTTGAGAATACTGCGGACATCTGGATCAGCGACTCGGCGATATCTTTCCTCGATCTCTATCTGGTTAGTTTTCTGTATTTGTTTGATTTAGTGACTGCATTTCTCATTACCTGTGCATTGATTACTGATTACCACGTAAAGCTAGAAGCCGAAGTGTGACTACGATAGGATATTTTCTCGACCGTAGGAGCTTGGCTGGCCTTGTCAACCCCTCGTATTCCGTATTTTGGGAAGCGAGGCGTGATATGGTTTTGTTGGTATCAGAGACAGGTTTTTCTATGATTGGAATTGCAGTTTCCGTATAGGGCTTGACAATCTAAGACATCTTTCAGTCTAGATTGTAAACTCGTTATCTTTGATCTTGATTCACATAGTGTGTTCTGCTATATATTTTGATCCATCCGTTAGGGTTTTGGGTGACTTAGTAGAGTTATGTGATTGTAATTATGAAATGCAGGATTGTTACAATACTGTACTCTGTTGAGTGACTTGGAGTTCTACATTTGATTTCCACTCGTTTGAGTTTCACCTCACCCGATATTCTTGTTTCGTTGTCTATTCTATATCTTATTCTGATTCTTATTTCTTGTACCTTATGCCGTCCTAAAATTGTTGTTTCGGGACCATGACTCCCAACGACTTTTCTTCCAACTCTACTCCCCAGAATCAGACCGTCGAGATTTTGAATGTACTGCAAGGCTTGAAGGAAGCCCAGGAGCGAATAAACGATCTCTTAGCTGAAGGACTAAGAAGGCAAATGGCTCAGGCACCAGCGGAAGCCTCCAATCGTAAGAGAATCCCTGATAAGCAAAGAAGAGGTGTGAAGATGAAGCGCCCATTTGTTCCTCAGCAACGGAAGTAACGAAGAACTCAACGTTGTGGATACTGTAAGAGACCAGGATACCTTCAGAGGGACTGTCGCAGAGCTAAAGGGCAATATCTGATTTGCGGATCCAACGAATATCTTGTCAATGGTTGCCCTAGAAGGAAGAAGCTGCAAGGAGGAGATCCGTCCACACTCTCCACTACTGATAAGTGACTTGGTTATTTCGTAGTTCGAGCTTCGAGGATAGCACGGACCCAGCGCAGGATTCAACTCGCTTGACGAGAATGCAGCGGTCTGGATATCAGCGAAGAATTATCATCCTTTCTGCTTTCAATAAAAATATTGTCACTCTTTAGAATGTTTCCTCTCGTTTAAAATCCTGTATCCGTTGAAATTTTTAGTTTGAATGCAATAAAATTATGAGTTGTGATGTATGTATCGTCCCTTGCCACTCATTTTCCTTATACTGTTTTTTGCATCAGTATTCTAAATTTTTATTTTTCAGTCCTTACTTATCGTATATTTTCCATGTGCTCCATATCCTTGGTTATTTTCTTAGTGTGTTCCACTGTCTGATCATGACTCCTTCTTTTCAGGCCAGGCCAATCCTGGAGCAGCGCCGCTTATCGATGAAGACACTCGATCCTGCGTTTCCTTGGACTGCATGCTGGTGAGTTCAGGTGACGAGATTGATGGCCCACAGATTATTCTCGGCAACAGATATTCTGAGGACGGGAGAATCGCAGCCCAGAAGTCGACATGATCAGTGACTCTGACAACGAAGAAGAGGACCCCGAGGAGGACCCGATAGAGGAAGATCCCAAGGAAGACCCAGTAGGAGAAAATTCAGGAGAGGAAGACCCTGAGGAGAATCCAGTGGAAGAAAAATCCCGTGGAAGAAGATCCAGAAGAGGTGAATCACGTTGAAGCATACCACGATGAAGAAGCTACAGCCGAGGAAGAAGGAGCAGGAGAAGAAGACCCGCAACAGAAGAACCTCTAGTGGCAATTCCTGCGAGGCGCTATGGAAATGGACGCCCCTATCTTAGCGCGCGAGCTTACCGTAATCTGCTGAACTTCCATAACCGCGACTGACGTGATTTATCTTTTGTTTCCTCTAGCCAAATAAATCTATGTATAGTTTAGGACCACCTTTTGTCTTTCAAGAACGCCTTGTTTGAAATTTTCTGGAATAATAATAAAGTTTCTGAGCTCGCTAATCTTTTGAGTATTGATTCGCATGATGCATTGACTGTTTTCCCTCCCCAATAAATTTCTTTCCCTTCTGAGATTCATTACTATTCACCCTTGCACTCGGTGCTGACCCGACCCCAGCCTTTTCGACATTCAGATTGAAGTACCTCACCCCGACCTGTTTGAATGGGCCATACTCCATTGTAATCCCTACCCTGACAAGCCCCTATGCATTACTAGTGTTATTCCTTATTACTATGATTACAATTAGTGACATCGTTATTCGAAATTTAGTTTTCACTACTTTGTGTTTACAAAAAAAAATTGTGTGTTATTAACTACTTCCGTTTTACTCATTTCAAATGCTTTATTATTCTTCACATTTTCAATAGCGCAAATATACGTCGCACATACTATTTTACTTTATTTTACTTTATTTTCCTTATTTCACCATATGGGTTTCCTCAAGCTATTTTAAATTGTTTGATCGATATATTCATTCTAAAATACCTTGTCCTATTGGCAAATCCTTCACTATTGTTTGTTATTGCTATTTTATTTTCTGGTATTGTGTATATAGTTTATCATTATAGATGATTATGCCTTGTGCTTACTTAGGCTTATTATTTTAGCTGCGCTATTTCTTATATATATATATATATATATGATTTTTATCTAGCTGCTTTTACGTAGATCACTATATTGTAGTACTTGATTTTGTGGCATTTTGCATATTATTTTATAGGTTATTGCTTATTTTGAATTTCGAGGACAAAATTTTCTTTTTAGGTGGGTATGATGTAAATTCCCGATTCCATAAATAAAATTTTTCCATATTTTTCCAAGTCCTCTTGAATGTTTTTCTATTTTTCTCTGTATTTTTTGTATGAATTTAGATGCATTGTTTTTAAATTCTAAATTTTTTCCCAAAACAAAGAAAGCCCCACCCCAAGCACATACCCGGCCTCAAGCTTCATACCGACCCGACCCGCTTCTCTTCTCCCCCACTCTCTTCCTTTTCCCGCTTCTTTCTTTTCCTTCTCCCCACGTCCCTGCCGCTCGTCGCGACCACGCCCCCACTCCTCAACCCACGACCTCACGCGTGCACACTCACTCCCCTCCCTCGACCCCGTCTCCATCTCTCTCTCCCTCCTTCTTCTAGCTCCCTCTCTTCCCATCACCAAAACCCGTCTCTCTCTCTCCCTCACTCTCGTTCTCCCTTCGCCTCCACCGCATCCGCCGTCGCAACCTCACCGCGGCCACCACAGCTCGATCCCCGCCTCTTCTTTTTGCAAACCCATCTCACCGGCCATATCTCACTGCACCCAACACCACCAGAGCACCCATCGCCGCAGCCCTACCTCTTCCAAAGCACCGCCACCCCCTCCACTGCCTCCTCACCCAAAACTTTCCCCAGCCACCGAGCTCCGACCACGACTCCTCAAACCCTCGGCCACCAGCCTCAACATCCTAGCACCCTCGTCTGCACACCTCACCGCCATCACCTCCAAAACCGACCTTTTCCTCGCCGACCCTCGACCTCCCAGCACCACCAAACCCCCACTCCTCTCCTCCACTCGCCGACGAACTCCCTCCGTCGACCTCATCGGCCAACTCCGACCTCCATCAAACCCCCGAGCCTCAAACCCACTGCAACCCTCGCCGAGCTTCTGTTCCATCGCCGGCGACCACCTCAGCCACCCCGGCTGCCTCCCTCCAGTGCCCGAACGCCTCCGACTGGTATTAGAGCACATTTGTTTGAATTGTTTGAATAATTAAACATACTGCTTGCACCTTTTACATTGTTTCGCTTAATTATGCATGTATGAATTATAGTAAATTATGCAAGTGGTAAGACACTGGCTGATGACATTTTATTCATATCACAATATTGTATTCTCATCATATCATGTAGAGCTCATATACATTGATAATCTAGTGATCGTGTACATTACCCAGTGGTAGATATTAGTGTTTGATTGTGGCAAGTACGTTAGTGTTAAAGCGTGAATGAATAAGTGAAAGTGACACGTACTTGTACACAATCAACGGACCCTGTTAATTTATTGCATTGTCGACGTCTATGGGATATGTATAAGTGTAACTATAATTGGTACGGAACGATTATGGAAGCACTTATATGGGTGTCATAGGTAAGGCACCAAACACTGTTTATTTATCTTGGGTACCAGTTGAGGCATGCTTGATGGAGATCCTGTCTCCAGTTCTCGCGTAGACTTGCCATGGACCGACTAGTATTTGAGTTTATGGCTAGTGTTTGATGTAGACCACGGGGTGTGGGGTAGTTTGAGCATGAGTTCAACGGAATCTTGGGAGTCCCATTGCCGGCACATACCGCGATTCTATGAGTTATATGGGTGATATTACTGATTATCAGCTACTCGGGCCCGTGTTCTCTTGCCCCTGGGGCCCTACTCTTGGGTGGGGGATACTCATGAGTGGTTGACTCTCACACTTGGACTGACGATAGGTTTAGCGACCTAGACAGTGAGACTTAGAGATTGATAGGTTTAGTGACATGCATTGATTACTGATTCGATATACCTGCCATATTGTTTACCCGCTTTATTATTTACCTGTACTGGCTCCTTCTGCTCATATCATCACTTCATGCTTGTTGTTTCATATTCATCATTATTGCACGCGTTACATATGTATTTCTATTTATTGCTATTGTGTCACTCTGACGACCTGAGTATGCATGCTCAGAGTGAGAAGTGGATTTAGCTTGGATCGGGATCTGACGTACCTTGAAGATACTGCGGACATCTAGATCAGCGACTCAGCGATATCTTTCCTCGATCTCTATCTGGTTAGTTTTCTATATTTGTTTGATTTATTGACTACATTTCTCATTACTTGTGCATTGATTACTGATTACCACGTAAAGCTAGAAGCCGAAGTGTGACTACGACAGGATGTTTCCTCGACCGTAGGAGCATGGTTGGCCTTGTCAACTCCTCATATTCCGTATTTTGGGAAGCGGGGCGTGGCAAAAGGGGAAGCACTGGATCGTGTGTAAACCCGTCGAAGTGACGGTCCACGTGTCTGACGTTGGTTGGCTGGCGAGATGCATCGCAGGCGACCTTGCGCTCGAAGGGACGCGTCCAATTCAGGTGCGACAGGTGGAACACTGTCGGCCGTTGTTCGCGAAACGTTGTTTTGGCGGGAGTCGATCGGAGTTGTAGGATGCGTGCTCCAACAGCTATAAATAGAGTTGGGATCCCCATCAGGGCCCATACCTTTTCACAATTTCCTCATCCTTAGTCGTGTCAGCTTGGCGCTCTTCTCCTCAGTTCGGACTCCTTGCTTTTAATCTCCCGAGGACACCTTTCTTCAATCAGGTTAGATGTCTTCTTCTGAAGAGTATGTAGATGTAGTGCGGGTAGAGTCTAGGGGGTCCTCTGAAGCTTCCTCTTCTACTTCTTCCTTTTCTACTTCTTCCTCTTCCCCCTCTGAGTTGAAGTTCACCCGAGAAGATAGGGTGGCCCCCAGAGTTCAGGTCGCGGGTGTCCTTGGCTTGCGATCCTCGCTGAGGCATGCGGAGGAGCTCGCTAACATCAAGACCCGTTTCTTCATTCCTCCCGGCTATTCGCTTCGTCTGGCCGAGGAGGGGGAGAAGGCAAACCGGGTACAGGGCAAGAAAATTGCCTTGTACCTGGAGGACTTTTGGGCCGGGGTGCGTCTGCCTTTCTCCCCTGAAGTGAGTGAGGCGTTAAATTGTTTCGGGTTAGCTCCGGGCCAGCTAGTGCCGAACTCTTGGAGAATCCTTCTCGGGTTCCTGGTCCGGTTGAAATTGTGTCAAATCTCTTCCAGCCTGAACCTTCTCCTCTATTCCATTTGCTACAAAAAATACTCTGGCGCTCGTGGGGGCGAGCCGAGCTGGGTATACCTCTCCTTTAGAAGACAGCGGTGGGACCCCTCCCCCCGGGTCGGGGGTTGTTGTAGTGCCTTCTTCCATTCACAAAAAGAAGAAGTTTTTCTCTATCGCCCCGCCCGAAGGTGAGGACTGGCCTGTGCCCACCCAGTGGCAAAGGGCCAGCTGTCCGCGGGTGGGTCGATCCAATGATCCCGATGCGGTGGCGGTGTCATAGTGGGAGTCCCTTCCTCGGGTCGATGTGTTGCTGTCTGAGCGGGCCCTCAGTTGGGCCGAGCTCAGCCCCGTCGAGTACGTGGGTAAGTTAGGGTCTTTCAGGCGTCCTCTTTAGACTTATGCATCTTTCATTTTTCCTGGCATTGCTGACTCTTTGTATTTTCGTCTTATGCAGCACCCATGGACATGAGCAAATTTCGGGTGGCAGTGGTCGACGTCAAGAAGGGGAAGAAGGCCGGAGGCGCCGGCCCTTCTCGCCAGTCGTCGGTTCCGGCTCCGCCGGCGGCCACTTCTTCTAAGCACCCAAATGTGCCCCGGGCCCCTGAGTCCAGTAGCGCACCTGTCCGAAAGCGTACTCGGGAACAAGAGCCTCGGGCTGCCGAGGAGGGGTGAGACCGGTTCTCCCGCGTTGCTCCTCATGAGGTTCTACAGGACGTCGCCCTGCACCCTAGCTTCCCCGATCCTCATGGACGATGGGGATCTTCGCTTTGAGGTGCCCTCAAGGCTTTCCATCACAGACAGCCTCCTCTCGGAGATGGAGAGGTCGGCCGGGGGCAGAATCCCTCGGGGACCCTCCGTGCCCAAATAGTGGCCATTGCCCAAGAGGCCGTGCAGGTTAGTGTTCGCACCCCACTCGGTTCTTCATTCAACATTTTAGTTCACATAGTTGGGTGCCTTCCTTTCCCTCTTAACCCTCTTTCTTTTCTCCAGGTCCTCCACTACATCGCCCTCGTCGTCAATATGGAGGACGAAAAGATTGCCCCGGCGATGCGGGCCACGGGTGAGTTCTCCTCGCGGGAGGAGAGCTCGAGGCTGGAGTTTGAGGCGGCGAGGGAAAGGATCGCTGCTCTTGAAGACCAGGTGGCGGCCGGGAGTCAGGAGACCGCCAGGTGCCGAAAGGCCGTCCGAGCTGCCGAGTCCCAGTTGGAGGACTCCAAAGTGCTCGTCGCCACTATGAAGAAGACGGCGAGCACCTTCCGGAAGGAGAACAATGCGGCGAAGGACCGGGCGCTGAAGGCGGTGGAGAACTATAAGAAGTCGGATCAGTTCTACGCCGACCTTGCTAGAGCCAGGGGCGTCATTTGGCACGACGCCCTTAACTCTGTCAAGGCTCAGATGCCGGAGTTCCTCGACGCCGAGCTCCAGGCCGTGTACCCTCTCGATGATGACGAGCAGGGGGTCGCCCTCGGACACGATGCAGGGAAAGTAGCCGCCGGTGGGAGTGTGAGGGGTAAGTCGGTAGCCCCGGCTGCCGGCACCGAAGTTCCCGCCGGTGGTGCCGACCCCAAAGATGTCGCTCCGGTGGTCGTAGTGGAGGCGCGACTTGTGGAGGTTCTTCCCGCCCCTGAGGCTTAAAACCCCTCGTCTTCTTATTTCTCCCTTTTGCTCTGAAATTTTATAAGCCTCAGGACACTTTGTTAGGCTGGGGAGCCCATAATACCTTTGTAGGGACTTTTGATTTTTGTGAATAAAAAATCTTTTTGCAGTTTCTTTTCGTGCACATTTTCCTTTCGTTTGTGGTAAACATTTGTATTTGCACGGTGATTCTTTCATGTTCGGTCGCTTCTCCATCTAGTGATCACATGTCAGGTTGAATTCGATCATTTGCGAAGTGTGAATAGGGATCTCCATGGCTCCGAAGTCGAGTTGGGGATCGCTTAGACATTGATGGCCTCTTGATGAGGGCTTTGATCCTTAGCGGGAGGGCATAGGGAGGCATGCTAAGAATGGACCGAGCAGGGTAGCTGTTCAGTTGCCTCTGGGTGAGTGGTTTGATCCTTAGCGGGAGGGAATAGGGATGCATGCTAGGGATAACCGAGCAAGGGCGAGCCCGGTTGCCTCTTGGCGAAGGCTTAGATCCTTAAGGACGGGCCGAGCAGGGTTGCTGCCCGGTGCCTCTTGGCGAGGGCTTTGATCCTTAGCGCGGGAGGGGCCGTAAAAGGCCTGCTATGGACGGGCCGAGCAGGGTTTCTGCCCGGTGCCTCTTGGCAAGGGCTTAGATACCTGGCGTCGTGGGGGTAGGGAACTACCAGCCGGGGATAACCGAGCAAGGGCGAGCCCGGTTTCCTCTTAGCGAGGGCTTAGATCCTTAAAGATGGCCGAGTAGGGTTGCTTCCCGGTGCCTCTTGGCAAGGGCTTTGATCCTTAGTGCGGGAGGGGCCGTAAGAGGCCTCCTAAGGACGGGCCGAGCAGTGAAGCTGCTCCGTTTAGTCCTGAGGTTCTGTCCAATCTACCACGGCGTTCGAACATTGGGAAGAGTGACCTTCATGGTCGATACGCATTATTAACGCATGGGGGGAGGCGGAGCGTAAGAGCCGCGTCATTCCGATTTTCACGAGAAAGGCGGGACGCCCGCCATGTGGTGGTACAGTTGTAGAAGGCACGAGTGACTGTAGGGCTCCTGAGGGTGCAACTGGGCTATAAAGCGGAGGGAGCGTTGAGTACCCCTCTCTCCACCCCCAAGACGTAAGAATGGAAGAATTCCCTTTTACCATCCCAGAGATCATAAATATTGAAGTTGTTTACCTATACAACCAACATTATACCGAGGATACAGTGCAGTTGGTTATAGGCCGCATCGAGAACCACTTCGGTCGGATCCTCCCTCGGGGCTCGCCCCTGCTCCAGCTGTTGATGTATACCATCTAGAGGGCATTGCCGGGGCTGTATAACCCACTGTCCAAGCAGCTGAAGGACGAGGCTGTCGGTAAGCTGAGGTCAACGGAACCTCACTTACATTTTTTTTAATTCGATTCCATTTAGATATGGTGTAGATATAGGATGCTCTTACACAAACAAAACTCTCTTACTTTGTTTCTGTTTCACCCTAAATAAAGTAATTAAATACAAATACTAATAAGTCACCCTTACTGTCACTCTACAGAACCGTACATGAGATTTTCACCTCATACGGCTCCTCGTTCAATTCTTTCGAAGTAATTGGATTCTTTTCTTCATTCGAGAATCTCTTCCCTTCTTCCACTCTACCCCGAAGAGTAACTAAGACTCGGCGTGATCGCTCGGTGGCACTCGTCCTTGAGTGCTACCGACTGAGGCATCACGTCGACATTCGCGGGCGGCATCAGAGGCAAAGGTCCGAGGCAGCGAGGGCTCGGCTGGCTGAAATATGCTCGTAGTACCACGAGCAATGTTTCCTGCACCCCTTTCCCCCGCTATTGTAATTTTCTTTTATTTCAATGTATGGCTAAGGAGCCCATAGTACCCTTTGGAATAAATAAAAACTCTTCTTTTTGCAATGTTTTATTGTTCCATTCTTATTACATAAACAGAAAGAACTTGAGAGAAGTGTACATTGCCTTAGCGAAAGAAGAAGTGCATGCTCGTAGGTATTCATTCTATTGGTACAGCTTGAGCTTCTCGGAGTTGTAAGGTCGTGGAACTTTGCAACCATCTGTGTCTTGTAAGCGGTAGGCTCCGCCGGGAAGGACCTCGGAGATGAGAAAAGGACCGTCCCACCTTGGAGAAAATTTGTGCAGCCTGCCTTGGTCGACAAACTCGTTCCGCCTTAAGACTAAATCTCCGGCCTTGAAGAGGTTGCGCTTGACCTGTGCATTGTAGTAGCGGGCGGTCTGTTGTTGATAGGTGGCAGCTTTGATCTGAGCCCGGTCTCGTTTCTCTAAAAAGATGTCCAGGTTGGTTCGTAGTTCCGAGGTGTTTGCTTCATCGCCGAAGTGTTCAACCCGGTGACTGGGTAGCCCGATCTCCGCTGGGACCATTGCCTCGGTCCCGTAGCAGGGACTGAAAGGGGTTTCCCCGATGGGGGTCTTCTTCGACGTACGTAGGGCCCATAGGACCTGGGGCAACTCCTCAACCCAACTGCGTTGGCTTCCTTCTAGGCATGTCCGGAGACCTCGGAGGACGTCCCGATTAGCGACTTAGGTTTGCCCGTTACATTGGAGATGTGCGTCCGCGGCAAACTTCATAAGGATATGATATTCATTGCAGAATTCCTTCACTTTTTCGTTTTCGAAGTTCGTCCCGTGGTCGGTGATGATACACCTCGGGATGCCGAACCGGAGTATCATGTTGTTCTGCAGAAACTTGATTGTTGTGGTGGCATCTGGTTTCCTGATGGGGACGGCCTCGATCCACTTTGTAAAGTAATCCACTGCAATGAGGACGTACTTGTGTCCGCCCGTGCCGGTAGGGAACTGGCCTATCATGTCCATTCCCCACTGGGCGAACGGCCATGGCGAGGTTAGGGCAATCAGCTCACTAGCCGGAAGGCGAGGCACGCTTCCGTGAAGTTTGCAACTTTTGCACCTCCTGACGAGCTTCTGGGCATCTTGGTGAATAGTTGTCCAGTAGTATCCCTGGAGCAATGCCTTCTAGATTAAAGTGCGGGCCCCTTGGTGTGCACCGCCGACCCCTTCGTGGATCTCTCGAAGGACGTAGTCGGCTTCGTGGGGGTCGACGCACCGGAGCAAGGGCTGAGTGAAAGACTTCTTGTAGAGGTTCCCGTTGCTCCAGACGAAGTGACGGGCTTTGGCTCGGAGACGGCGAGCTTCTCCGCGGTCTTCTGGGAGCATTGTTCATACCATAATATTGCATTATTATATTCCCCATTCTTATTCGTTTTATAAATAAACATGTGCTTTTGACGCATGTCTGCTACATATTACAGGTTACAGGTTCTTGGATCTAAAACAGTGAAAAAGATAAAAGACGATGCAAAAGTGGAACTACAACTAACAAATAGAAGGATCTTGATCAAGCCTACATAAAAGATAAAGTTCACAAAGTACAAGGCAATGCAAGGTCCAAGATCGCGAAGCCACGGTTAAAGTCCACCACAATTATTCACTGGAGATATGGAAGAAACCTAGAAGCCCAATTGAGAAAAAAAACCAAAGAAATAAGAAGCCCAAAAAGCCCACCACCATCACATAAATTTGCAGAATATGATCCAATCATTGGGCCGCGGAACCGCAGCCCAACCCTTGCTGTGGCCTCGGTTCCGCGGCCATATAGAGCCCAAAGATAAAATATTTTTTTTTACCAAAATTCCAGAGGCGGCGCGGATCTTTGACTAGGTCTTTTCTTAGAGAGCATTTTTGTAAAAGCAGATGTGCGAATCAATTGTAACCTAGGGTTTCCTATCCTCTATAAATATGAACTCTAAATCATTGTATTAGCTTATGCCTCCCTATGCCTCCCTTTATGAATAAAATTTAGAAGTCTTTTGGAGAGGATCGGTGCCTCTTTTCATTTCATGAATTCAGATCTGACAACCGTGTGTTGATGTTTGGAGAGAGCCATCTGTAAATAGTTTTATTTAATTGCTCTAGTTTAGATTTTAATTCCTTACCTTAGATGTTAGTTTTGGGGAAGGCTTTTGAGAGATGAGATCTCTCATCCCTTTCTTGCTCGTTATATATTTTTCATAAGACTCCATGCGGTTACTAGATATTTTTGAGATCAATCAAATGGCACCGTTGCCGGGGATGGCGTAGTATTTCCTTTTTGCAATTTCGGGTTAATCTAAATTAAAAAAATCATAAAAATCTAAAAAATAAAAAAAAATATAAAAATATATCATCTGTTATTTTTGGGAAGGGTATTTTTGTGTGAATTTTGCAGGATCTATGAACAAATTCGGATCTGGAAATCTACAGAGATCAAAACAGCAAATATCAAATCCGAACAAACAGAGAAATATCACAATAGACAACAGAAGAAATTTGGAGGACCGAGTCAACAAGAAGAATCGCGGGGATCTGGTCCAAAAAAAAAACCGCTGAAGCGACCAACACGCGGCGGAACCGCCGCGCGACCCCCATTCCGGCCGCGGAACCGCCGCGCCCTGGTGACATCACCAGAAAAAAAAAACAGTTCCGCCATTGCAAATCTCTGTGAGTTTTCTCTCTCCTCCTCTGCAAATCTCTGATATCTCCTCTGAAAAATCTCCTGCGGGATTCTTTGCGCTTAAAAATCTTCCCCCTTCCAATAACAAATCTTGTGCAGGATTCTTTGCGCCGTGCATAAAATAAAAATCTTTGATTGCAAGTCATTTACTGTTTTTGCATATCTTTAATCGGACTTTAAGGGGCTTTTGACCAATTCAGATTGGGTGGGGATTTCATCACCCTTTCCAGGACCCTAGAAATCACATAAGGCATTTGCATTGACCAATCTTTAATTAAAAAATACTAGACTCAGCCCTAAGGACTTCGAGCTCAATAGGACAGAGGACTAGTTATAGGCATCGACCATTTATCCTAACCTGACTTTGCGGTATCTAGGCAAGTGTGTCAAAAGCTAGTGGTTATTAATTAGGCCCACTACTGTGGTTCCTTCCCACTTACCTGGCATTTACCTGACCGCAATTGGCGGTGAAGATGCGGTTTGAGGTCTTATCTTTAGCCCTTTGGAACAGTTAGGAGCTGTCTAGCTGACCTAGGTGACCCTAGATCTAGGCCTGATTGTGCATTTTTGGTTGATCGAAAGTATGTCTTAGCCATTTAAAAAAAACTTTTTTTGCAAACAGTTCCAAATAAAAAAAAAAGAGAAAAAGAAAAAAAGGAAAACTTTTATTAGAAAACTTGCAAACTTTTGTCGCTAAGAAATCCTTGCACCACCTACTTTCTCTTCTCTTTCTTCTATCATGGGTACACCACATCATAAATCACTTTCCGAACTTTGGTATCCCGAACCTAACTTTGCCTCGTACGTCAATTGTTTCGGTCGATTTAAAGAAGATCCCTCCGTGCCTAAAATTTCTTTGAAAGATCAAATAGAAGCGTCTAGGAGAAACAGTTCGACTTTACAACCCACTTTGTGTCAACCTTCACCACCTTCGTACGTTGACACCACTTTTCTAAGTCCTGCTGTAACTCCTAAACCGATATCCATTGCTGAGCATATTGCTCAATCTCATAGCCGATCTTTCACCCCTCTCAACATATCTAGTTCTAGAGATTAACACGTACATTCACCTTTTTATACACATGTTGATCCTACTTCTATCCCACTACCCACTTCCTACCATCCCTACCCGACCTTCCCACCGTCACTAGACACTATTTCTACACAGCCTTTTGGGAGTTTCACGTATCCAAACAATTTCGAATCTTATACCGAAACCCCCTCACCACCCATGTCTAGTTTGGAACAGTCGTTGGAAGCTTATATTGCAGCAACAAACAAAATGATTAGGAATGTGGAAGCGTCCATGGCCGCCCTTATGCAACCTACTGAACCGGTAGCTACTTTCCAACTAGCTTCAAATTTTTCAATGTGTGAGGAGGCGGTTGGACAGAGGGAGAATTTGAGAGGAGCAAGTGAGTTCTACACATTCCCAAATCAGACCTACCCATACCCAGTTGAAGCCCACAACTCCGGTTTTCCATGGATTGTCCCAAATAGTTCACCAGTTGAAAATAAAAACGAGTTGTGTGATTTTGTAGTGCTTGATTTGCCAGATTATGAAGAACCCCTTTCGAGTGAAACCACACTTAATCCTTTCGATCTTTACACCTCCAATCTAGAACCTGAATTGATAAATATCCATACTTTTGATGAGGTGTCAGAAAATATTGATTTTCACTTGATTAAGGATATAAATGCCAGGAATATTTTGGATGATGAACCTGTCGATTTGATTGAAATTTTATGTCCAATTCATCATCCCGAGTCATTAAATGTTTCTCCCGAACTCCATATGCGTCTTGATTTTGATGATAATGGCATGGATGAGTTAAATTTTGAGGAGAATTCCGAGGATAGTATTGAAGAGAGTATTGAGGATAATATTGAGGTTGAACCATTTTTGTTTGATGTGTCGGATTTTCAAATTCATTTTCCCGAACCTTTAACTGTTATATCACCCTCCCTCCTTTCCATCGTTCCGACCACGCACAAGATCACGCTTGAAGACTGTGAGCTTGAAATTTTTTTCTTTGAATCTGACACAGTTCTCACAGCCGATAACACTTACGAGTGTTTCACTTTTTCGGACGATATTGAAGACTCACCGCCCGAGTTTGAGTCATTTGAATTTTCAGATGAGTTAGTTGAACCATCAGACTCGGTTGCTTACAGTCGTTTCGAACCGTTGATGGAATCATTCAAGTTCGAGACAGTTTACTATGGTGAGAATGAGACTATCCCTAATTCACTCCATTTCGTCCTTCCTATCCTTCCGACCGTACAAGAGACCGTTACGTTTTCATCTCCTATACCAAGTTCGACGTACCTATACTTTCTTACGAATCTTGAGGAATTTGACCCCATTTCTCGATGGGTTGATAGATTAGCACAATCATTTTTAACACATCGGTCATTACAAATTGTGCTAATTTATTCACTCGATTTACGCCCTCAAGATCGTGCTACCCTTCTTTCTCTTTTCCGCCATTCTTCTTCTCCACCGAGACCATATTCTACCTTTCTTCCCACACGGTCTCGTGTGCTTCTCATTTCCCTTCTTTCCATTCCATTCTTTCACCAACTCGACCATTACTACGATAAGATTTTTGAATGGTTGGTGCTAACCTTTGGCTTGTGTAAGACCAAGCTTAAGTTTGGGGGGAACCTTGTTGTATATATATTTTTGTTTTTCTTTTAACAATAAAAATAAAAAAAAATTTAAAAATGAAAAAGAAAAAAAATTGTAAATAAATAAACAGGGGAGTGCCGACAATTTTGACCCTCTTGGTGTAGCATGACAATGAGGACACTGTCAAGTTTAAATTTGGGGGTATGCTCGGTACGCCTTCTTTCCTTCGCATTCATATGTATATTTTTGCATTTGCATATTTATTTGAAAACCCATAAAAATTGAAATTTTCAAAAATTATAAAAATTATTATATTCAATTTTGGCTAATTGACTTGAGTTTGATGAATGGGTTAACTGGCTAGGAACAATTAGATCTTAAACTTAGTAAATAAAAAACCCTAAAAATAACCTTCTTTAAAGTTTAACGGTAGAAAATATATGTCTTTGTAGTTTATTTAGAAATAGGCAAATTTTGAATTCAGTTCTTGGGCTAAGTTGAAACAAAGGAAAAATATTGATGTTCTTATTAGAGTGTAAGTTTGAAAAATAATTTCTAGCTTAAGTCTAGATTCTGAAAATGTATACCCTACAATTTGCATAATCACGCACCTTGAAACTTGGAATAGTAGAAGAGACCTTGAAATGCTCTTGTCTAAAGTCCTTAGTACAATGAAAATGAAAAAAAATATAAGTGTGAATAAAGAATAAAAAAATGGACACTGGTTTTTGTGATTACTTAAGGCTGCAAAAATAGAAAAATATTTAGCGAGGGTGCTTCATCACCTAGTGCCTTAGACCAACTGGTTTGGGAGTCACTGCTAAAGCCTTGGGTGTTGCAAGACTAGGAATTACATTGTAAAGTGCAAACGCATTTTGTAATCAGTCGTCAATACCTAAAGAAGTATTAACGGTCGCATGAAGGATGTGTAAGCAAAATTCAATTAAAAATTCACCTATTAAGAAGTGCTTTGGACAACGGACAAGAGTATGATTGCTTGATTTGAATTTCCAAGTGTAGGGGCGATTTAAACACACACGTAGGGGTATGTGATTGGAGTTTAGATGAGAGAAAGGAGTGAAGAATAGAACTTGTATCTTTAATAGAGTTGATAAAAATTCCTAAGTGGAGATGGAACCCTAGAAGGAAAACTTAAGAGATGCCGAAAGCTAAGTAGGTCTGCAGAACATATATAATCTTAAGTTAAATGATGAGGAAGCGTGAAGAATATGGGTGAATAATTTACGAGTCGACGATAATAGAATTCCTTGTTAGAAAACCTAATTGGAGAACAAAAGTCAATGGGCCGAGTTGATAGGATTTTATGGGTAGTATCCGCTGAAAACCCTCAGGAGACAACACTCCTCCTACTAGGGACACCTAGAGATTTAACGGCTTGTTGCACGTGCTCAGTGCAATCGCGTTTCCCTGCGAAAGTGCGGTTAGGTTTTTGTAGAGAATAAAAAATAAATTTGCTCGAGGACGAGTAAAAGATAAGTTTGGGGGTATTTGTTCATACCATAATATTGCATTATTATATTCCCCATTCTTATTCGTTTTATAAATAAACAGGTGCTTTTGACGCATGTCTGCTACATATTATTGGTTACAGGTTCTTGGATCTAAAACAGTGAAAAAGATAAAAGACGATGCAAAAGTGGAACTACAACTAACAAATAGAAGGATCTTAATCAAGCCTACATAAAAGATAAAGTTCATAAAGTACAAGGCAATGCAAGGTCCAAGATCGCGAAGCCACGGTTAAAGTCCACCACAATTATTCACTGGAGATCTGGAAGAAACCTAGAAGCCCAATTGAGAAAAAAAACCAAAGAAATAAGAAGCCCAAAAAGCCCACCACCAGCACATAAATTTGCAGAATATGATCCAATCATTGGGCCGCAGAACCGCGGCCCAACCCTTGCTGTGGCTGCGGTTCCACGGCCATATAGAGCCCAAAGATAAAATATTTTTTTTACCAAAATTCTAGAGGCGGCGCGGATCTTTGACTAGGTCTTTTCTTAGAGGGCATTTTTGTAAAAGCAGATGTGCGAATCAATTGTAACCTAGGGTTTCCTATCCTCTATAAATAGGAACTCTAAATCATTGTATTAGCTTATGCCTCCCTATGCCTATTTCTATGAATAAAATTTAGAATTCTTTTGGAGAGCATCGATGCCTCTTTTTATATCATGAATTCAGATCTGACAACCCTGTGTTGATATTTGGAGAGAGTCATCTGTAAAGTAAGTAATTAATTTAAATTCTTGCCGTATGTAATTTTTCATTCTCTGCCCTAGTATAAATTTAATTCCTTTCCCTAGTTAGATAGTTAGATCTTTAATTCAATTGCCCTAGATTAATTTAGTTTTTAGATTTAATTAATCCATTCAAGCATACCTTCCCTCTGGAATTCCATGAGGGGCTTCCTCCAGTCCCGGTCTTCTTCTTGGGCTGTGTATACATAGAGTATTGCTGCCTCATCTTCTACGATAGGCCGTGGCAATATCTCGAAGAGGATGGACCGCTTGTTGTTGGCCGAGTAGGATGAGGCCAGCTTACTCAAGGCGTCGACTTGGACATTGATGTTAGTGTATATGCCCTAGAGGCCATTACTGTATCATACTAGTTTGTATATTACTTAATGGAAGCTTGGGATATTCACAGTTGTATAGACAATCTTGCTCAAAATGGTAGTATGCTACTTGGTTTGTTTCTACTTTAATGTGTGCATGTGTTTCTTTTAGCATATTTCCTATACACGTTAGTGGAGCCTTTAGGATATTTGCTTGATTACCGGCGTTGTGATGGCAGTCACACTAGTGGGGGCTGGGTAATCTACAAGCACATCCCTATACAGGTCCCTAGTCGAAGGATTATCGAGACGGGGCATCGATACTCCGGAGTAGACTAGCGTATGCTCTTCTCATCCCAGCAGAGGAGATGGTCTGTCCCACAGCCATTAGTACATCGTACTTGAGATAGTATGCGGGTGCTCGATAGGTTACGAGTACACTGGACATGACTCGCTGGGAACTGTTGGTTGGTATTATGCCTATCGTCAGTTATCAGTTCCCAGGTGACATGAGTACAGCTTAGTCCGTTGACTTGACACTGTCACTTCGCCTCGAGTGTGTTCCTACCGTTCTTTGATTACTACCCTACCACGGCTCAAAGAAGTCGTGCAAACAGGTAGTAGTTGGGTGCAGTCCCGAAGCACTTGGAGGCAGTGACGGTTAGACAGGATTCATCTCTCCCGGTATTGGGGGTTGATATCGCGCTGTGTCTGGGAGAGCCATTACACAAAGTCCCTGGCCAGGGCAAGCGAGATATACTGCTAGATTTCCAGTGTTATCTTAGGGTGTTCTGGGCTACACTCCGACACGACTTGTACCACTATTAGGGGACTGACGTTTACCGCCCCCTAGGCCCGCCATGCGATACTCTCAGACGAACAGACCGGACTGTACGGAGATTGTCACATTCAGGCTCAGTAGGAGTTCGGATGGGTTCACCTCACCAGTCTTCTTATCGTCATCTACCTGGGGACCGTTACGTACAGCTAGTACCGCTTGCGGCCTGTAGTTAAACCCACTGCCAGCGTAGTGTCGAGTCTTTAGAGTCCCACACAGAGGGTTATTCGCCTTTGGGCAAAACAGAGTAGAGGTCGCATGGTTTTGCGACGGGGTTTGTTCACATTCGCGCACTTGTGCACGTTTGGTGTCCGGACAGTTATTACTACCAGGTTTTGGTTTAAGCCAGATCCTAGTATTTGTTTTAGGATTGGTTTTATCTCATTGTATTCGTGTTCCTCGGAACACGGATGCGGGTGTGTATGCACAGTTGACAGAGGCAGAGGAACCTCATTAGGGTTATTGACCATTGACTTTTTCTTAACCCTAATGAGAATGAGAGATATGATTAATGATATTAATTAAGGATGATTGTGCCATGGTTAGGTTGACCATTTGACTTTTGTTGACCTTTTGACTTTGGTTGACCGGTTGACTTTTGTTGACATTTTGACCATCATCATTTCATTTGAAAGATGCTTCTTGATTCTTGCAAATTTCATTTAATGTGAAATGATAATGTTCATTCCAAACTAACCATCACAATTTCTTTTAATTATTATTATTATCATTTTCTCTCATATGAGAGATGGTTGTAATTTTCTAGTTCATTCTCTCTTGCTCTTTCTCTCTCATGTTTTAGCCCATCCTCTTCTTCTCTCAGAGCTCTCATCTCTCATGTGTTGAGAACCATGAGCTTGTGAGATAAAACCATCAAGACTTCACTCTACTCATTCTAGGGTTCTAGGTTTAGCAAGCCAATCACTCTAGTTACCTCTTGGTTGAGGTAGGAGCTCAAGGTAGAGGCCTTCGGGTGGATCTTTCTTCGGCAAAGAGAAGACGATGAGGAGGAGCCGTCTACACCACTCCAAGGAGAAAACAAGAAGGAGGACCACAACAAGAAGAGAAGGAGTTCAAGACCTAGGTATAACCTTCTAACCGAGTAGCTAAACTTGTAGTTAGTTTGTTAGTTTTTGTTTAGCAAAGATCCTCTGGTTATAGTCCATGTTACCTTGTGTTGAAAAACCGTTTTTTACCTATTCCGCCTCCCTGCAAGCACCGGGGTGGGTAACGTGGACTTACAATTGAGTTGTCTGGGGATCTGCTCTACCTGAACTTCGTCGAAGTTCTTTCGAAATCTTCTTACCTTGGCCAGATACTTCACCATCAGAGGTTCCCGAGCCTCGAAATGATCGGTCACTTGGCCAACGACTAGGGCTGAGTCGCTGTGGATCCGAATTGTCTTCAGCCCCAGCCCGGAGGCTATGCGCAGTCCGGCCAGCAGGGCCTCGTATTCCGCCACGTTATTTGAGGCCTTGAACCCGAGCTTCAGGGAATACTCCATTTCTGTCTCGTTCGGGCCCCGAATGATGAGGTCGGCACTACACCCTTCCTCGGTCGAGGACCTATCGACATAAAGGATCTAATCAGGGACTAAGTCGGGCTTCCTATCGACAGAGGGCTGAGCTGCGGGGGCCGGTGCTGCCTCCGGCTCCTTGCTGGGGATAGTGCACTGGACGACAAAATCGACCAGGGCTTGTGCTTTGATGGCCTGCCTCAGACGGTATTTTATGTCGAACTGGAACAACTCTCATCTCCACTTCTCTAGGCGGCCAGAGGACTTAGGTGAGGCGAGGACAGCCCCCAAGGGACGCTCGGTAAGAACAAGGATGGTGTGCGCCTGGAAATAGTGCCTCAGTTTCCTTGAGGCCGCGATTAGTGCCAAGACGATTTTCTCTATTGCCGGGTACCTCGTTTCTACGTCTTTAAAGACGTGGCTCATATAGTATACCGGCTTCTGGACTCCGTCGACCTCGAGGATGAGCACTACGCCCACTGCTTGGTCGGATGCTTCCAGATACAGCGATAGATCGTCCCCTTCCACTGGTCGGGTGAGCAGAGGTAGAGTTGCAAGGTGCCTCTTTAGTTGGTCAAAGGCGGTCTGGCACTCCTCCGACCACTCGAACCTCGAAATCTTCCTTAGAGCTTTGAAGAACGTGAGGCACTTCTCACCATACCTTTACATGAAACGTGATAAAGCGGCTACTCTCCCTGTCAGCCGCATAATTTCGACGTTGGTCTTGGGCGTGGCCATGTTGAGAATGGCGTTGATTTTTTCCGGGTTAGCTTCGATCCCACGGTGAGTGACCATGAAACCGAGGAACTTTCCCCCAGTGACCCCGAATGCGCACTTGGCGGGGTTCAGCTTCATCTTGAACTTGTGGAGTATCTCGAAGGACTCGCCCAGATCCTTGGTGTGGTCGACTGACGAGACCGATTTGACGAGCATATCATCGACGTAAACTTCCATGTTCCGGCCGATCTGCAGCTTGAACATGCGTTTGACCAAGCGTTGGTACGTAGCTCCGGCGTTTTTGAGGCCGAAAGGCATTACCTTGCAGCAGTATACCCCCCGGTCCGTTGTGAATGCGGTGAAATCTTCGTCTGCCGGATTCATACGGATCTGATTGTAGCCGGAGAAGGCGTCCATGAAGCTAAGTAGCTCATGGCCTGCCGAGCTGTCGACGAGCTGATCTATCCGAGGGAGGGGATAGTTATCTTTCGGGCAGGCCTTGTTAAGGTCGGTGAAGTCAACGCACATTCCCCACTTCCCGCCCGACCTTTTCATCATAACCACGTTTGCCAACCATTCGGAGTAAGGCACATTCCGAATGAAGTTAGCAGCGAGGAGCCTGTCTACCTCATCCTCAATTACTTTCTGCTTGATCAGAGTGAAGCTTCCCTTCTTCTGCCTGACGGTTCGGGCCGTAGGATCCACCCCTAGCTTATGAGATATGATCTTGGGGTTGATCCCAGGCATGTCAATAGGAGCCCAGACGAAGACGTTGGTGTTCCCCGCCGAAACACGGAGACGCGACCGTGTAGGTCCGTCTTGCCTGAATTTGGGGGCAGATACTAATTGGTGCTATCCGTCCACCTCTCCGAAGATGCCAAGTTAATTTATGACACCATGTATCGAGGGTTTAAACGGATGTGGCCGATGTAGCAGACTTCGTCAGATTCCCCCTCGTTGAGGGGTTTTTGATTGTGGGGACGCTCTTTCCTGCAGGCGCAAGCCCCTGCAGTTAATTACGCTACCGCATCGCGGTAACCACTTTCTCCTTCTCCAGATGGTCACTTCGTGTCGTGTGTATTTGTTTTATTTTTTGGTTGCCCGTGGATTGTATACGGAGACTAATTTATGTTGTCGCCCGTAGGGTGTGGATTAGTCCAAATCCGTATCTTCTTAGATTTGGGTTTGGGGTTGGGTTTAAGGATACGTTAATCTCATTTGAAACTAAGATCAACTTAAACGTTTGTTAAGGATACGTTAGTCTAATTTTAGACTAAGATCAACTTAAAGTTTGTTAAGGACACGTTAGTCTGATTTTAGACTAAGGTCAACTTAACCATTTGTTAAGAATACGTTAGTCTAATTTTTGACTAAGATCTACTTAACAGGATCATTTAGATCCAACAAAAGAGCATTTGGGCTCTATTGTTTTGTTTAGAGACATTGCGGTCGATTACAAGTTTAAGGACTTGGTGGTCCAAGGTTAAGGACATCATAGTCCATAGGCTTAAGGACCCCACAGTCCGAGGTTAAGTACATCATAGTCCATGGGTTTAAAGGGACCCCACAGTCCGAGGTTAAGGACATCATAGTCCATGGGCTTAAGGACCCCACAGTCTGTAATTTAAAGACGTCATAGTCTATAAAGTTTAAGGGCATCATAGTCCATGAGTTTAAGGACCCCACAGTCCATGGAATGATTGGTTATAGGGACCCGTCACCTCTCTAAAGACGTTGAAGGATTACAACGACAAATATCAAAAGAGTAAAGAGATGTACCGTGTTTACCCCCAATCAGAGCAAAGCTCTGTTCAAATTCCAAGGTGGGAAAAGAAGCAATACTTCTGTTTTCCCCAATCAGAGCAAAACGTTGTTTTGAAAATTAAAGTGAAAATTAAAATTAAAATAAACGAAGCAACGCTTCAGATCCTCTGCGCTGCGCGCAGAGCGCCACGTGTCAAAATCAGACACGCCAGCGCAGGGAGCACAGCGCCCAAGGCAGCGCACCCAATCAGAGCAAGGCTCTGTTTAAAATTCAAACTTTAATTAAAGAAGCAACGCTTCAGCTGGCCTGCACTCTGCGCTGCGCGCCACGTGGCAGCGCAGTTGCGCTGCGCTGTGCGACACGTGTCAGCGCGGTTGCGCAAGCGCGGTTGCGCAAGCGCGGTTGCGCTGCGCTGTGCGCTGCGTGACACGTGTTAAGCGCTGGGGCGTTTGCGCCAAAACAGAATTGAAATCCTGAAAGATCTTTCTCAATCTTGTTAAAAACAAGAAGATTGTCTTCTGTAAAACAGAAGCCCTTGGATCAAAGATCCAACAGTGGGGAAAATTCCCCAAATCACTCAGAGAAAGATCTCTTTAACAAATTTAACTAATTAATGGGCACTATATAAAGGCCCCAAGACCCCAATTCAGAGGGCATCAAATCAATCAATCAATCAATCAACCATCAACATCAAAAACTTCAGAAGAAAAAAGAGAGAACTCTTCAAGAACAAAAAAAGAAAAAAAAGGTAAAAACCTTTATAAAAGAGAAGGTTCTCTTCTGAATAGATCATTGATCTAAGAACAAGATCAATGATCTTCGATAAAAAGAAAAATAAATAATAACAGTGCCTTGCACTTTTTTTATGAACCACTGGTTCTTTGAAAACAAGAAAAAACTTGTTTTCTTCGATCTAAAATTGATCAAAATATAAAACAGTGCCCTGCACTTGCAAAATTGGCATTGTTGCGCTCTTGGGTTGGCGCAAGCCACCAAAGAGCCACGTGTCAGCTCCAGAATCACTTGCGCCATGCGCTTTTAAAATAGAGCACTGCTCTCATGAATTGGCGCAACCCACCAGAGCGCGCCACGTGTCAAAAGCGCAACAGCGCAGCGCACTGGCGCAGTGCACTGCGCTTGCGATCACCAGAGCATGACACGTGTCACCCCCACATAGACTTACGCCTTGCGCTCCTCAATCGGCGCAAAGCGCCTGACAAGCCACGTGGCACTCTGTCAGACTAATTAATGCGATGCATTATCAAGGGCAGAGCCCAATAAAGAAAGGTCTGTCAGACCAAACAAAGTGCTATGCACTATTTAAAGGGAATAAAGCCCAAACAGAAGTCTGTCAAGCTCAAAACAGATGTTGTGCATCATTTAAAAGGGACAGAGCCCAAACAAAAAAGGCTTAGCAGGCTAGAATAAAATGCAGTGCATTATAAAACATGGGCAAAGCCCTAGCACAGGCCTAATAGGCCAAAGATAAAGAAAAACGTTGAACATCTTCAACTGGACTTAGCCCAATCATAGCCGTAAGTCCTCAAATTAAATTGATTAAGCACGGCTGCTCTCTTAAATCAATTTACATCCGGTTCAAAGGTACATCTCCGAACTCCTCTGACCCCTATCGTTGTAATCCTTCAACAACGTCAGAGAGGTGACGGGTCCCGACGGCCTCAAATAACATGGACCACTACGTCCCTAAACTGGAGCATGGACCACCATATTCCTAAACTGGCGATGGACCACTACGTCCCTAAACTGGAGCATGGACCACTACGTCCCTAAACTGGAGCATGGACCACCATGTCCCTAAATTGGCGATGGACCACCACGTCCCTAAACTGGAACATGGACCACCACGTCTCTAAACTGGAACATGGACCACCAGGTCCCTAAACTGAAACAATAGAGCCCCCAAATGCTCTTTTGTCGGATCTAAACGATCCCGTTTAAGTTGATCTTAGCCTCAAATATGGCTAACGTATCCTTAAACCCTCAAATTGACTTTAGTCCCAAATTGGACTATAAGACCCCCAATCAACTTTGGTTCAAGGGTACATCTCCGAACTCCTCTGACACCTGTCGTTGTAATCCTTCAACGTCGTCAGAGAGGTGAAGGGTCCCGACGGCCATATATTAAATGGATCACTACGTTAAGTTGATCTTAGTCTCAAATCAGACTAACGTATCCTTAACAAACATTTAAGTTGATCTTAGCCTCAAATAAGGCTAACGTATTCTTAAACTAAAACACCGAACCCAAATCTTAGTAACTACGGATTTGGACTAATCCACGTCCTACGGGCGACGGCATAACCTAGTCTCCGTATACAATCCACGGGCAACCACAAACAAAACAAACACCCACGACACGAAGTGAAATTCTGGAGAAGGAGAAAGTTGTTACCGTGAAGCGGTAGCGTAATTAACTACAGGGGCTTGCGCCTGCAGGGAAGTGCATCCCCACAATAAAAAAAATCCCTCAAGCGAGGGGAATCTGACGAAGTCTGCTACATCGGCCGCATCCGTCTAAACCTCCGATACACGGTGCCATAAATCAACTTGGCATCTTCGGAGAGGTGGACGGATAAAACCAAATAGCATCTGCCCCGAATCTCAGGCTAGATGTTCGGTCTCGGCCGTCTTTCGGAGGGGAACAGATTCTGGAACGCCCGATGGGACTTTTTCCTCTTTCCACTCCACACTTCGTGTGTCATGTTCGCGAACAAATCGCGGTTTGCTATGGTTGCCTGTGGATTCGAGGTACTAAGATTTGGTGTCTTGCTCCGTGCAGAAAATAGAAGATCAATGGCTTCAAACTGCACTACCTGCAACTGCAACTCTCGCTCCGTCTCTGCTGGAGGAGCGACTTATGGGCCCCGAGCGGCCTCCCTTTTCAAAATGCCAGTGGAGCAGGTAACTCAAGCCACCACTGGACTATTCTTCGGGACCATGCTCCCACCAATGAGCTTCAATGCCACGATGTCGTCGCAAGAAGCTCCAAAGAAGTCGGTCTTTGATCGACTTACTACTACCGCGGCCCCTTGCAATGGGACACCCAACTTCAGTACCTCGGTTCTCAACAGACCGGGCCAGAACGTCTGCAAGCCCGCGATACCCGAAGTTGCCATCCCAAAGCGGATGGCCATCCCGGCTCAAGCGGACAAAATCAATAGAAAGGCTTCTCCTTCCAAGAAGTCAGTTTTTACAAGAATGGCCATTCCAGGTTCTGCTCCAGGCGAGGTCCTCAATGCTGCTTCCCCTGCCCAAAGGTCTGTCTTTGACAGATTAAACATGGGTTCTCAACAGGTGTCAGTTTTCGACAGGCTAGCACCAATAACAGTCTCCTCTCAAAGCAGGGGACATGATGAAGTCACCTTTATGGCTGAAACAACTCCATCAGCACGATATGCTCGACGTCGCCACTGGCGCCGAGTAAGGAAGGCTGGGGGCAATTCCCCCTCTGGGATAACTCCGCCAGCTCCAACGGTGGGGATCGATGCTGCTGTTCCAACCGGGAACAGCTTTGAATTGCTGAACACGGTGCGTAGAAACTCTTCTACTGCGGTGTTGAAACGAACTCCTTCACCTGTGGAGAATACTCCAGAGAAGAAGCCGGAGAAACCTCCTCAACGGCTATCCTCTGAAATTTACAAAGTCTGGCGACAATTCCAAGACTCGGTAATTGATCAAGATTATCCCCGCCGACAGAAAAAGGTGAAGGTTCGGCAGGAGAAGGACTACTTTGTTAAGCCAGAAAAAGCAGCAGCTGACTGGGTGTCCACTGCAACGACTCCCTCGACGTCAATCACTCGAAAGAAAAGGAGGCCGCAAAAAACCCCCGTGAACATGGCAAACCGTAAAAGCACTGAGCACAAACGCCCCAAGGCTGGGGGCATGGTGGTGCACACTGTTATATGGCTTCCGGAAAGGAGGAAAGCCGCGCTTCGACGGGTCACCGACCGCTCACCCGATCCGTGACGAAAGCTCAAGAACAGCAGCAGAAGCTTTAGGAGATAATGACTGCAATGGCTGCACATACCGGGCCAAAAGAAAGCTCAGAGTCGTCATCAGAACAGCGTCACGAACAAGAAACTGACGCCGACTTCCTACGTAGAGTCCTCGAAAAGAAGGACAAAGAAGCCGCAGAGCAAGCGGCTAACATAAAACAGATGGCGCTCCTATTCCAAGATATGGTAGGGATGATGTTACAGCCAGACCCTCCAGCTGATGACCATCCAGTCATTGTCGAAGATGATAGAGGGGAGACATCTAATCCTCCTCCGGCTCTTTCAGCAGCCAAGGAGGAAACCATTTCCAAAGCTGCACTAGACGAATATATAGCTCAGCAGATCCGGGTTCATCAGGCGAATGAAGCGGCTGCGCAAATTGTTAGAACCGGACGACCCTATCCAAGCTGGTATGACCAAATCAGTTACCCGCCGGGATATGATCCCTAAATTCCACGTATATAAGGGGACAGGGAATCCACATCAGCATGTCGCTCAATTCAGGGCCTTATGCGGCAATACTGGAGGCGATGACAAATTGTTGCTTCGACAATTCGTCGGCAGCTTAGCGGAAACAGCCTTTGAATGGTATTCAGAGCTACCTAATGACTCTGTTAAAACATTTGCGGAAATGGAGCTGCTGTTTACACAAAGATTCGTGTGTGCTAGTGAACGCACCCCGATAACAGCACTGATAAATGCCAGGATAAGGCCCGGCGAAACGTGGGTCCAATACGCAATACGATGGCGGAACCTATGGTCGAAATGTGAATAACGCATAGAAGAGGCACCAGCAGTAGGCATGTTCGTGGGCACTCTTGATCCGCAAGTGACCATCTCGCAATTCATGATGTTCTTCAGGCCGACCACCTTGCAAGTCATGATCGACAAATTAGCCCAAATGGACCAGATGGGACATGGACCGTCTCCTCCAAAACCAGATTCTCGAAATGAGAAAGGAAAAAGGAAAGCGATCGTCGTCGCCAATGCTCAACAACAGCCGAGCAACTCAAAGCCGGTCGTTCGCCAAAACAACGTGCGTCCACGGCCATCCCTCGAGGAGAGACTAGGACGTCCTTACTCATTTCCTCAGAATAAAACAAGAAGACTGTTTGAGCTGGCAGTGCGCAACAGACTCATCAATCTGCCGAGTCCAAAACGTCTATCACAGTCAGCCGATCTCAATAATCCCAATTATTGCCCTTACCAACAAACGGTAAGTCACCCGATCGAGAATTGTTTCATCTTTAAGGGATGGATCGAGGATCAGTACCTACAAGGCAAGTTCGCGCTGTCTGAAAACTGGAAGGTAAACCCACCACAGCCGCACACTCCAAAGAAGACGGACACAATGGGGGCAGCTTGTTCTTTTGTCGAGAACGAAAATGATGGAGATGACTCATCAGATGAATCCAAAGACTACGTAGCGACTTGTTATGTGATCTCTCACTCATTGGCGGATGATGAAGAGGCTCCTTGCGCCGAGAAACCGAGGACGAACCCTGAACCAGAAATTCTGCGGCCGTCAGACGAGTTGATCGATGCCTTCCTGAATGAGATTCGTATGAAAGTTAAAGCCAATCAAGAGCATGAAATGGCCATACTGGAAGGAGCCAAACACCGACTACTAGACCAAAGAGTCGAGGCACTTCCGTCAAATCAAAAGTCATCCGCTGGGGATAAAAACAAATTCAAGACGAGGAAAAGGTTCGCCAAAGCCCTATCAGTGGGAATGAAGCTACCGCCTTCTGAAGAAAATACTCTCGGTGGATTAGAGATACATCCTAACTTCTGCTTATATCATCAGAAGATCATACATCCTACCGAAGACTGCGACTCCTTTAAGTGTTGGTGGGAAGGGTATGTTGCTCAAAAGCAACACTTCAACAGGACAAAGCGTGAAGCTCGTAGACATCAGGAAAATGTGATAGATGAGTGCAAAAAAGCCGCCGCCGACTGTCACATAGCCGACTCTAAGGGATCGCAAATTATCACCTTTGGAAGCGACTCTGACGAAGAAGCTACCCTCAACCCTCTCCTCAAGAAATCCATTTCAAAAATGAAAGAATTGAGAAGTTGCGAGAACGTTCAGCCGTGTAATCGCACGCTACTCGGAAAAAATCTCGGCCCCGCAAACAAGGGATCGAGCAAAAAGGATAAAGGGAAGAGAAAAACAGCCCTCGTAGCCAATACTCAACAACAATTGAGTGGCCCTAGGCCGGTTGTTTGCCGAAACAATAAGCGGCAACCCCTCCATGAAAAGTTGAAACGTCCTTACTCGTTTCCTCAAGATAAAATAGGGGGACTGTTCGAGCTGGCAGTGCGCGACAGACTCATCAATCTGCCGAGTCCAAAACGTCCGTTGCGGCCAGGCGATGTTAACGATATCAATTATTGCCCTTACCACCAAACGGTAAGTCACCTGATCGAGAATTGTTACATCTTCAAAAACTGGGTTGAAGACCAATACCAACAGGGCAAGTTCGTCATCTCCGAAAACTGGAAGGTAAACCCGCCACAACCGCACGCTCCGAGAAAGATGGATACGCCGGGGGCATCATGCTCATTCATAGGGAAAGCCCCATGGACCGAAACGTCCTTAAATTAGAGGTTCGCCTCAAATATGGCGACGACGGACCGAAACGTCCTTAAACTAATGATGGACCGCAATGTCCTAAAACTTGCAAATGACCGAAACGTCTTTAAACTACTACCGCAGCATCCTCAGGCTGACGAGATAAAAAAATAAATAAAAAAATAATAATAAAGACGGTATGTCCATAAGCGAAATGGGCACGGATGAAAACCCGAAAGGGCTCCGTGAGTAAAAACAGCAGGACTACTGGCGGGTGTTTGTGAAAACCCGAAAGGGCACAACCTCGTTAGAAAAATAAAAAAAAGAATAAAAAGAATTGAAAAAAAAAGAAGACGGTATGTCCATAAGCAAAAGGGGCACGGATGAAAACCCGAAAGGGCTCCGTGAGTAAAAACAGTAAGACTACCGGTGGGTGTTTGTGAAAACCCGAAATGGCGCAACCTCGTTAAAAGACGCTTACAAGATCCTCTCGACCTTGTAAGGAGAAACAACCCGCGTGGGATCCTTACGACTCACAGGGAAGCAACACACTTAGGGATCCTCACGATTCCTAAGGAGAAATTGCACTTGCGAGATCCTCACGACTCGTAAGAAGAACTCTCTTATGGGACCCTCACGGCTCATAAGATTTGAAAGTCTTAAGTTACAGAAAAGCTGAACCTGTTCTTAAGCAAACTCCCACAACCTTCGATAATGCCCTACAAGTGGCTCAGCACTGACCCTTGTATACAATCCACGGGCGCGAATAAACATTTCCCTAACCAAGTCCCATCTGTGACTAGGGATATTTTCGCACGGTGAACAACCCTTGTGAGTCCTCACGACTTATAAGGAGAAAACACTCTTGTAAGATCCTTACGACTAATAAGAGAACTTACACTTAGGAATCCTCACGATTTCTAAGGAGAAAATGCACCTGCGAGATCCTCACGACTCGTAGGGAGAAACACCTTTATGAGACCCTTACAGCTCATGAAGTCAAAAGCCTTAGTCGATGGGATCCTAACCCTGTTTGCTAAACCACCTTTGTTCGACATCGACAGAGGCAAATAATGATTCGCTCCTGGCAACATCCCAGTGGTAGCGATGCTGATGCCTAAAACGGTATCAAATTCCAAGTCCCTTCATGGCAAATGATGATTCGCTCCTGGTAATATTCCAGTTGTAGCGATACTGATACTAAGATTGGCATCAGATTCCAAGTTCCACACTCGCGATAAAAAATCAGCGAGCCACACATGCATACGAAATAGCCGAAATGATGGGGCAACTTGCAATAAAAAGCAGCAAGTAAAAATGTATGCATGCAAAATAGCCGAAATGATTGGGCAACTCGCAATAAAAAGCAGCGAGTAAAAATAAAATGAATAGCCGAAATGATTGGGCACCGCGAAAAATAGCCGAAATGATTGGGCAATCGCGACCTTCGCGATATAAGAGCTGAAATGATAGAGCATCGCGGAAAGAAATAAAATAAAAATATATATAACGAAATTCATGCCCTTCGGGTGAGATCACATTGATCCCTATATACAATCCAGGGGCATAAACAAAGAGGGAACCATACCTTCCCAACAGGCTCCATCGGAAAGCAAAGACAAATCTCGACGGTTCATAGACAACCTAGAGACAATCTCGACATTTGTCGCAGTATTGCAGACATAATGTCAACAAACGGAGCAAAAGGAAGATCCCTAGCTTCAGGATCTTGACGTCAACAACCGACCTCAGAGTCGCAATGAAATGGAGCCACGGCATAGTCCCTAGTTCCAAGTCTTAACGGCAATATCTACGGCCTAAGAATCAATAAAGGCGTTCCTTCACAGCCCATCAAGATGCAGATACAATGCCAACAAAAGACCTCACAATCAAACAAACGAAGCGACGGCAAAATCACAGCTTCATCTCAACAATCGTCTCGATACAGCAGACGAGATGTTAGCAACGGCGTTCCTTCGCAGTCCATCGAGATGCAGATACAACGCCAACGAAAGACCCCATGGTCAAACAAGCGGAGTAACGGCAAAATCCCAGCTCCACCGTGACATTCGTCTCGATACAGCAGACGAGATGTCAACCCAGCGTTCTTCCTCCAGCAAGGATCAGACGCGACAATCAAACAAACGGAGTCACGGCAAAATCCCAGCTCCACCATAACATTCATCTCGATACAGTAGACGAGATGTCAACCCATCATTCTTCCTCCAGCAAGGATCAGACGCGACAATCAAACAAACGGAGCCACGGCAAAATCCCAGCTCCACCTCGGCATTCGTCTCGATACAGCAGACGAGATGTCAACCCAGCGTTCTTCCTCCAACCGGATTCAGACGCGACAATCAAACAAACGAAGCCACGGCAAAATCCCTAGTTCCAAACCTCGACGGTTCACCAGCAACCCAGAGACAACCGCGACATTCATCTCGATACAGCAGACGCGATGCCAGCAAACGAAGCAAAGGCCAAATTCCTAGCTTCAGGGTCTTGACGGCAACTCACATAAAACCTGAAAGACTATCGGAGACCATCCCACACCAGCGCGGAGTGGTTATGACTCATCGGGGCTCTCCAAAATGAGCCTAAACCTCAAGTAAAAAGCGGCATGGCAAATTCCTAACGCTTGCTCTTCCGATGGTCAAACTACCAAGGAGGATTGCTTGAAGACGTCTTGTCCAAACCCCGAAGGGATCAGAGACACGGCAGTCACAGGGCTACTCGAACAGCACGATTGCCTATCGAGGAATACATCAGCTTATGCGACGGTACGACGGCCAAAACTCTAAGTACCACAGACCCTAACAGACTTCTGTCGTAAAGAGCAGAGGTTAACTGTGACGTTAGGATGTTCTTGCGAGAAATGCTCGATTCGTCTCGACTTGTGAAGAAATTGATGTCTTTGTGAGAACTTCTCGATGCGGCTCGACTCGTAAGATAAAATCTTAGGCAGTAAGGATTAAAAAGCTTGCTTCCTAAGCACTGGGACCCTGTAAGTTGGCTCAAAACGGTCTCTTGCATACTATCCACGGGTCTCACTCTCCAAACTTAAATCTCGACAAGGAGGGAAACAACCGCTTGCGGGTCCTCTCGACTCATAAGAGGGAAAATTCTCTTATAAGATCCTTACGACTTATAAGAGAGAACGTACTTAGGAATCCTCACGATTCTTAAGGAGAAAATCCACCTACGAGATCCTCTCGATCCGTAGGGAGAAAAATCTCCATGAGACCCGCACGGCTCATAGAGTTGAAAAATCTTAGGCAGCAGATTTGAACCTGCGGCCTAAGCCATCGCTGCCTTTTAAAGAAGCCAATACAGGATGCTCGCTCTATCACCTATCAACCATGTTTACTAAAGCAGTATACTGATAATAAAAGAAAGAGGGAAGCGACAGAAAGGACATTCGATTTGCATTTGATCAAGCGTTCGAGACACATCCATTCATGTGTGTGCAAAAGACTCAGAATAAGAAATAAGACAAGCTGAAATAAAAATTTTCCATTCATATTTCAAAAGGGTTCTTACAATCATAAAGAAATAAATAACAACATTATTAAAATGTCTACAATGGTATAACCTCAGACCCAGGACATGGATTGAGGAACTCAAAAGTAACCCTATCTAAGACTTTCCAAGCCTGGCGAACCATCCTAGTGTGTTTTCTTTCATGAGCACAAGCGTCGGGGTCCCCCCTGATGTCCTCCTCCCTCCAATAAGCAGCGAGTATGGTGGACTGTTGGAAAGCCTGGTGCAGGAGATCCACAAGATTGTCTCACCGTCTCTTCGAGATTAGATGCATCAGGTACACCGAGTGCACCTTATCCTCAGCAGCATCCAACGCCCCAAGCGGCACGCCAGAATAGAATAAGGGAGTGCTTCCCAAATGTCTCCCACGATAAGCTTCAGGAGAGAGGAGCGTCGAGGAATCAGTTGGCCATTGTACGCGTCGAAACGACTCATGATCTCAGCACACTCAGCGTTGGTAAATTCTCGATTTTGAGAACGCCCAAGTCGGCGGATGTCCCCGTAAGAGATAATCTCGTCGAGATCGTACATGTGGGCGTCCATTGCTCCTATAAAAGAAAATCGACAAAAATTAGTAACTTTTAAGAGTTCTGCTATATGATTTAAAAGGAGCAAAGCTCCATTAATGAAAAAAATGAATGAAATCTTTCAGAGAGCAGAACTCTATTGATGGAATCCTAACAGGGTTCTCTTTAGTCCTCTTTAGATCCCTATGGACCTATAGAGCAAAGCTCGGCTAAGTGAAACCCTAAATGGGTTTTCTTTAGATCAGGGATCTATGGAGAGTAAGACTCTGTCAATGAAAATTAATTTAATTTAATTTAATTTAAATTTAAATTTTCACCTAAAAGTTTTAAAGAGTTTAACTCTTAGAGTTCTTGAAAATAAAGAGTAGGGCTCTGAGTTCTGAAAGTAAAATTTTGAAGATGAAAATCATCTAAAGGACCAAAGGTCCTATTTATAGGCATCAAATGCCCTTTCAACTTCCAAAAGTTGCCGCGACGGTTGGAATTCTGCCACTGCTGCGCTCACGTTTGGGGGGCTACGTAAGCGCAACGGTGGGGGGCATTTATTTACCCCCAATCAGAGCAAAGCTCTGTTCAAATTCCAAGGTGGGAAAAGAAGCAATGCTTCTGTTTTCCCCAATCAGAGCAAAGTTCTGTTTTGAAAATTAAAGTGAAAATTGAAGTTAAAATAAATGAAGCAATGCTTCAGATCCTCTGCGCTGCGCGTAGAGCACCACGTGTCAAAATTAGACACGCCAGTGCAGGGAGCTCGGCGCCCAAGGCAGCGCACCCAATCAGAGCAAGGCTCTGTTTAAAATTCAAACTTTAATTAAAGAAGCAACGCTTCAGCTGGCCTGCACTCTGCGCTGCGCGCCACGTGGCTGCGCTGCACGCCACGTGGCAGCGCAGTTGCGCTGCGCTCTACGCTGCGCGCCACGTGGCAACACAGTTGCGCTAGCGCAGTTGCGAAGCGCTGTGCGACACGCGCAAGCGCGGTTGCGCTGCGTGACACGTGTCAAGCGCTGGGGCGTTTGCGCCAAAACAGAATTGAAATCCTGAAAGATCTTTCTCAATCTTGTTAAAAACAAGAAGATTGTCTTCTGTAAAATAGAAGCCCTTGGATCAAAGATCCAACGGTGGGGAAAATTCCCCAAATCACTCAGAGAAAGATCTCTTTAACAAATTTAACTAATTAATGGGCACTATATAAAGGCCCCAAGACCCCAATTCAGAGGGCATCAAATCAATCAATCAATCATCAACATCAAAAACTTCAGAAGAAAAAAGAGAGAACTCTTCAAGAACAAAAGAAAAAGAAAAAAAAGGTAAAAAACTTTATAAAAGAGAAGGTTCTCTTCTGAATAGATCATTGATCTAAGAACAAGCTCAATGATCTTCGATAAAAAGAAAAATAAATAATAACAGTGCCTTGCGCTTTTTTTATGAACCACTGGTTCTTTGAAAACAAGAAAAAACTTGTTTTCTTGGATCTAAAATTGATCAAAATATAAAACAGTGCCCTGCACTTGCAAAATTGGCACTGTTGCGCTCTTGGTTAGCGCAAGCCACCAGAGAGCGCCACGTGTCAGCTCCAGAATCACTTGCGCCATGCGCTTTTAAAATAGAGCACTGCTCTTATGAATTGGCGCAACCCATCAGAGCGCACCACGTGTCAAAAGCGCAACAGCGCAGCGCACTGGCGCAGTGCACTGCGCTTGCGATCACCAGAGCATGACACGTGTCACCCCTACATGGACTTGCGCCTTGCGCTCCTCAATCGGCGCAAAGCGCCTGACAAGCCACGTGGCACTCTGTCAGACTAATTAATGCGATGCATTATCAAGGGCAGAGCCCAATAAAGAAAGGTCTGTCAGACCAAACAAAGTGCTATGCACTATTTAAAGGGAATAAAGCCCAAACAGAGGTCTGTCAAGCTCAAAACAGATGTTGTGCATCATTTAAAAGGGACAGAGCCCAAATAAAAAAGGCTTAGCAGGCTAGAATAAAATGCAGTGCATTATAAAACATGGGCAAAGCCCTAGCACAGGCCTAATAGGCCAAAGATAAAGAAAAACGTTGAACATCTTCAACTGGACTTAGCCCAATCATAGCTGTAAGTCCTCAAATTAAATTGATTAAGCACGGCTGCTCTCTTAAATCAATTTACATCCGGTTCAAAAGTACATCTCCAAACTCCTCTGACCCCTATCATTGTAATCCTTCAACAACGTCAGAGAGGTGACGGGTCCCGACGGCCTCAAATAACATGGACCACTACGTCCCTAAACTGGAGCATGGACCACCATCTCCCTAAACTGGCGATGGACCACTACGTCCCTAAACTGGAGCATGGACCACCATGTTCCTAAACTGGCGATGGACCATCACGTCCCTAAACTGGAACATGGACCACCACGTCTCTAAACTGGAACATGGACCACCAGGTCCCTAAACTGAAACAATAGAGCCCCCAAATGCTCTTTTGTCGGATCTAAACGATCCCGTTTAAGTTGATCTTAGCCTCAAATATGGCTAACGTATCCTTAAACCCTCAAATTGACTTTAGTCCCAAATTGGACTATAAGACCCCCCAATCAACTTTGGTTCAAGGGTACATCTCTGAACTCCTCTGACACCTGTCGTTGTAATCCTTCAACGTCGTCAGAGAAGTGAAGGGTCCCGACGGCCATATATTAAATGGATCACTACGTTAAGTTGATCTTAGTCTCAAATCAGACTAATGTATCCTTAACAAACATTTAAGTTGATCTTAGCCTCAAATAAGGCTAACATATTCTTAAACTAAAACACCGAACCCAAATCTAAGTAACTACGGATTTGGACTAATCCACATCCTACGGGCGACGGCATAACCTAGTCTCCGTATACAATCCACTGGCAACCACAAACAAAACAAACACCCACGACACGAAGTGAAATTCTGGAGAAGGAGAAAGTTGTTACCGTGAAGCGGTAGCGTAATTAACTGCAGGGGCTTGCGCCTGCAGGGAAGAGCGTCCCCACAATCAAAAAAAATCCCTCAAGTGAGGGGGAATCTGACGAAGTCTGCTACATCGGCCGCATCCGTCTAAATCTCCGATATACGGTGCCATAAATCAACTTGGCATCTTCGGAGAGGTGGACGGATAAAACCAAATAGCATCTACCCCGAATCTCAGGCTAGACGTTCGGTTTCGGCCGTCTTTCGGAGGGGAACATACCCTTTAACCAAAGTTTGTATCTTCATAATAAGTATTCCATACCTAGGTCCGCGCATTTTAACCCTAACCGTATCATGTTTTGTATATGTCATGTTGTTATAAACTGGAAATTTAAAAAGTATTGATCTCGTTTAATATGGCCTTCCACAACAACTCGTTTTATTTTCTAGAATTTATAAAGTACTTCGTGTCATCTTAGGGAAAGCTTAGTTAAAAATAAATAATAGTGTTTGATTATCTTTTATTACTTCTAAGAAAAACCATGATATTTGGGATATTTATTATTTTGGAAAAGCATAATGTTTTACAGGAAATATCATTTTGATAAAAAGTTGTGGTGTTTATTTCAAAATCTTTTGTAAGAGATTTTTATTTGAAAATCTAGACCGCTCCTAATATTCCAAAAGGACAAGTTATGAGGTCCTCAAATTGCCTCTTCACCGCCAATTGTGGCCAGGTAAGTGCCAGGTGAGTGGGAGGCTCTCCACTACAAGTAGTTGCCCTAATTAAGTAACCACTCGTCTTAGACACACTTGCCTAGACACCACAAAGTCTGGTTTAAATAAACGATCGATGCTTACAACCTTTTCTTTGTTCTAAATTGGTGTTATTTTAAAATTACCTTTTAAAAGATACTAAATATTCCCTTTTGAAAAGATATCGTTATTTAAATTTTAATATTTTCTTTCTTAAAAAGTTGAGGGGTTTTTAAAAATATTTGTAAGTAAAATATACGTATACTGTATCTAAAATATTTATTTTACATATCTTTATTTCTTATAGATATTTTAAACAAATTTAATATTTAAATTAAACGAGGGTATCTTGTGGAAGTAACCTATTTCGAGATCATTTTTTTTATAGTACGGGTATGACAGAGGTGAAATGAAAATTCATGGGTTATGTCAGATTCCAGGTATTATGGGTGTGCAATATACTTTTGTGTACAGAGGAAATTTAAACATCGTTTTAAAATATGGGTTAACATTATCATGATTAAGGGTACAAGGAAAAAGGGTATGTACAAATATTATAACACCATTTTAAATGGGGGTTGATGATTAGAAGTTGGAACTAGGTTATTGAGATAAAAGAAGGTGACAGGAAAAGGAGAGAGAGGCGAATCCTACCTTTTGTTTGAGTCGGATGTCGAAGAGTTGAAACGTAGTCTCGTACTAAATCCTCAATAGCTCCGTGTCCCGATTTTTCCTCTGCGATTGGATGGGGCCGTAGTATCGGCGTCGTCGATACGAAGGCACCGGTATTTTTTTCCAGAATTTTTGGAGTTCGGTGGTGTGAGAAATCAGTGTTTGAAGGTGCCTATTTATAGCGTTTTCACCAACCATAAAAATCCAAAATTTCCGTTAAATATATACGAAAATCTGCGCCCCAATCATTCGGTTAATGATTAGCCACCGCCGTCTTGCTTCGTGGCCATTGGATCTGCATCCAACGGCTCACGAGCCGCCGCCAATTGCCACGCGTCACCATGTGATACGCCCGCAGCTGTGTGTAGGGATCACGCGCTTTCGCGTGGTCCCCACCACGTGGGCGCCGTCAGCGGGCTCTGGACCGTTGGATCTTGTGATCCAACGGTCCGGGTTAAAAGATTTAAAAAAATTAAAAATAAAAATTAATAAAAATAAAAAACAGCAGATTATTTAAAAATATTGATTTGGCTTTGAAAAATTTGGTAAAAATGTTTTGAAATATGGAAAAATTATGGGAAAATTCCAGAAAATATATTTTATTATTATCTTTAATATTAAAATAATTTTGGGTTAAAAATAAATAGCATATCCATTTCTAAATTGTTAGCTAGTTATAATAATTATATAATATCTAGTTCATCTTTAAAATATTTTTAATTACGAATTAATTTCTTTTTTTGATAATAAAAATATGTAGATTATTGTAAGGCGTTATAAAATCTTATTAAAACATTTTAAGCCTATAAAACAATATATAGATTTTATAAATTTCCTTTAATCATATTTAATGCTTTGAAAATTATTAACATTGCTTTAAAAATTATTCTTCTATAAAAGAAACACGTATATAATTATTTGATAGTAGAAATATAAATAAAATATATTTTATTAGGTATTAGAAAATATGGTCGTTACAGTCTCATTACTTATACAAATACTAATTTTGATTGATGGAGTTGACTAGATACAGTATGAAATATAAATATAAGAGTGGGTACGTTATAAATGCCCCACCTACCAATGCAAAACACCCAAATGAAGCTATGTGCAAGCGATGCCGCTACGGATCCATGCGGTCAACCTGCAAAAACTGTGGCACAACGGGGTGAGTTGCCAACTCGTGAATAGAAAAACATCTACAAGTAGAAATCGAATAAACAACGACTCTTATGTCAACTATATCATAAAGGTGATACTATGATATCTAGGGTGACCGGTCTGCATATGTGCCAACAATGAAATCAATACCTATATATATATATATGCGAATATAATCCAACAATATAACCAATGTATGTATCCATGTGGATCTCGTCCAACCATATAATCAATGTATGTATGCATGTGGATCTCGTCCAACCATATAATCAATGTCTGTGAATATCATAAAAGTATATGCATGAAAGTATGAGGATATAAATTAACGGGTGTCCCTCACGACACATCAAAATCATGGAACCTGAGTGACCAGCATCGACACTCGAAACATCATGAAAACCGTGTCCAGCATCGACACGTAAATCCTCATATATCTCAGGCTCCGTCGGTCCGGATCGGCCCATATCATCTCTCGACTCCGGTCAGTATCCTCCGGATATCCGCCGAGCCCAAATACAATCACCGGTAGGTAGTGGTCCTTTTGCCAGGCTCACCGTCTACTGCACAACAAATCCGTTCTCGTCCCGGGGTACCATACCAGGTCCATCATGTACCCGCAATCGGCCTCATCCAACTCCTCGAATCGGGTTTCACATGTCATACGTCTCAGAACCGAGAAAACGCATGGTGGACGCACCAAAATATCATATCAAGAGAAATCGGGTTTTTAAAACAGTATATGCTTTCTTTTGAAATAGCCACGGTTCTTAAATCCAGAAATCTCATGAAAACAACATATCTCAATGCGTGTAATCATAAAGCATGATGTGTGCAATATATAACAGAAATGTAAGCATATCCGAATATCATGCAACATGGAACAGTGATATAACATAATAATGGAAAACCGCTCGTTTAAATAGATCCAGTTTTTTTAAAGTATATGCGGTTCCCAATTCTCCAAAATCAAAGCCAACATTATCTATGTATGTACAAATGTGTATGTACATAGGCATGGATGCACAAGATATGTATTTGCGCCAATATGGATGTACAAGTAGATATATACGCAGGTTTGAGTGTACAATATGTATGTGCGCCAATATGGATGTACAAGTGGGAATATACGCAAGTATGAGTGTACAATATGTATGTGCGCCAATATGGATGTACAAGTGGGTATATACGCAAGTATGAGTGTACAATATGTATGTGCGCAAGTATGGTGTACAATATGTATGTGCGCAAGTATGGTGTACAATATGTATGTGCGCAAGTATGGTGTACAATATGTACGTGCGCAAGTATAGATGTACAAGTGGGTATATACGCAAGTATGAGTATACAATATGTATATGCGCCGATATGGATGTACGAGTGGGTATATACGCAAGTATGAGTGTACGATATGTATGTCATGATGCAGCAACCCTACTGTATAATGACATGGCAATTATCGATGATGAAGTGTGTGAGCCGGCAAATCTGTGTACGTGTAACATACGCATCATCGATAATGGTGTAAATGTACTAGCACAGGTATAAGTAATGCAATGCGAATAATATGAATGCATCATAAGGTAAATCGTCAGCTAAAAGCTATAAGGTATGCATATCTAACATGATCGAGTCGGTGAATCTATCAATCGACATCCAGCCTAATAACATCGCGTACGATATAATCCATCGTACGGCAACCTCTAGTCAAAGGTAAGGATCAATCATCAAGTTAAACTCATCACGCACGGAAAATTATCGTACGGCGGCATTACGCTATCAGGGATCCTATCAACCTATAAGACGAGAAGGGTACGGACCCAACGTCGCGTAAGGCTAACACTCACGATTCACAACACATATAAATATCTCTATATACCTATGTCCCAGGTCACATCCGCAATAATCTCATATCAGGGGACGGCAGGGTATAAATCATCTCAATCGACTCGCATCCGTATACCAACATATCATCAAATCACATATTAAATCATATTCTCTTTTTATCGCATTTATATCCCTTATCAAGTCAATTTTACAAATACATTCTACCTTTACTATAAGTATAAGTATCTAATCTAACATATACACCCGAACCATACAAACAGTTTTTGAAAGATGTGAATCGTAGTTTTGAAAGTAAGGGCTACGGTGTTTTTAAAGAAAAGGTATCATTTGAAAATCCGTAACATCCCTCAAGGTATTTGTTTAAAATATGCATACGATTCTTCAGTTTGGAAATAGGTATGGTTCGGATGACACACCTACGTCGACTTTCTAGTCCTATAGTACCCTAAACGGCAATATCGTCAAATATCATCCTCAAGTTCCGTCATCACATACTAGTCGTATCATATCACTTCTAACTATTCTTAGTTTCTAATATGGTTCTCTAAATACCTTTTAACTCTATCTATAGTATCCTATTACATGTTTCATTAATCATAATCTATATATATAAATCGGTTTCCCTCAAAGTTTGCGGGGGTGCTACACGCCATCCACCCGACTTCCCCCGTAGATATAGATCTACTCACTTTGGTCTTCGCCTGCCGAAGTCGGTGACACCATACTCCGTCGCCTCAGAATCCACGCGAAGGTACCTATAATAACAACACACATCACAACGCTGTTAAAATCAAGTTCTGAAATCCAAAACGGCACGCGCATTGCTCATAGGTTAGAACCTATAGCTTACGCGTACAAAATCAACCAAACAACACTTGTCGTTGATGTATGAACATCCAACAACCAAAAACAAATCGAAATATCAAAACTAAACATTTCAAAATACGGAAAATATAGCCAAAATCACACTAATGTGCTCCCAGATTTTGATTCAGACCAAAAGGAGTTGCACAAACAAGTCTAGGGTGCTGTACATGAAGTATATGACCTACTGGACCAACCTAGACCCATACCCTCACAAAGTGGCCGGCCCCAAGGCCCTAAAATACGGCGAGCTCGGTCCATAGGGGTTGTTTGGGTTTGTCTTCCTACAGTGGGTTCCTAGTGGTTCAAATGGGTCTCTGGACTTGTTTGCTTTCCTCAAAAATTCCCGGGGTTGCTCCAGATTTCCCTGCACACCCTATATACTTACAAAACCGACATGGATCAATTCCTAAATCCGTATTTTAGGGTTCTAAGCTATGGTCCAGGTCAAGAATCACCTCAAAAATCTTATTGACAGCCACAAAATATCATCAATTTCCCAAACCCTTCTCTAGAATTCCAAAGTTCACAAATCCACCAATCCAATTCAACTTCTAAACTATCTAAAACATAAGAAAACTACAACTAACTAAATGGAAATGATTATACCTCATGGTTACACCCAAGCAAACCCTAGAAGTCCCAAAGTCGTCAAAATCCCATTTTGCTTGGTCCAATGTGTAGAGGAAGAGATGGGGATTAATATTTGTGAAAGGAGTATAGGGTTTTGGGGATTATTTAGAGATGGATCTAGGGTTAGAAGTGGAGGGAAGTGAGGTTGGAGGAAGATGAAGAAGGAGAAGAAAATGAATAATGGTGGAGGAATAATGTGGCTGCCCTCTCTCTCTCTTCTTTATTCTCACCCACTCTCACTAAATTACCCTTTTGCCATTTCTCTTTTCTTTTCTTCTCTCTTTTAAAACCAAAGCACAATAATACCCATAAAATGACACAAATGCAACAACATGTAACCAAATGCAACATAATATGGTGCACTAGCCACGAAAAACTGTAAAATCACGGATTTGGCTCAATCGCGAATAGCAGTGTACTAATCGGTTTTTATCAAAACTGCATATAATAAATTTTAAAAATACCAAATCCTTTAGATATATTTTTAAATGAATAAATCATTTCAATTTCTGTTTATTTCACAATTATTGGTCTATATTTATACCCTTTTTCGAAAATCCCAATTTCGCAAATCGGGCAGTTTTCGGGAAATATATTATTTTAATATTAAATTCCAAAAATAATATTTTATATTTTCTGAAATGTTACACATAACGCCAGGGATCAAAGCCCTCGCCAAGAGGCACCGGGCAGTAACCCTGCTCAGCCCGCCCTTAAGAATCAAAGCCCTCGCCAAGAGGCAATAACCCTGCTCGATCCGTCCTTAGTAGGCCTCCTACGGCCCTCCCGCGCTAAGGATCAAAGCCCTCACCAAGGGACAACCGGGCCCGCCCTTTTTCGGTTATCCCTGGCTGGTAGTTCCTTACCTCGCAACGCCAGGGATCTAAGCCTTCACTAAGAGGAAGCCCAGCGGCTACCCTGCTCGGTTATCCATGGCTGGTAGTTTCCTACCTCGCAACGCCAGAGATCTAAGCCCTCGCCAAGAGGCAACTGAGCAGCTTCACTGCTTGGTCCATCCTTAGCAGGCCTCGTACGGCCCCTCCCGCGCTAAGGATCAAAGCCCTCACCAAGAGTCGACCGGGCTCGCCCTTGCTCGGTTATTCCTGGCTAGTAGTTCCCTACCACGCAACACTAGAGATCAAAGCCCTCGCCAAGAGGCAACTGAGCAGCTTCACTGCTCGGTCCATCCTTAGCAGGCCTCTTACGGCTCCTCTAGCGCTAAGGATCGAAGCCCTCGCCAAGAGGCAATCGAGCAACTGCCCTGCTCGGTCATCCATGGCTGGTAGTTCACTACCCACCGACGCCAAGGATCAAAGCCCTCGCCAAGAGGCCACCGAGCAGCTACCCTGCTCGACCAATCCTTAGCGAATAACTCTTACCCATCAACGCTGAGGATCTGAAGCCCTCATCGCGAGGCCGCCGAGTTTCTTCCTGCTCGGCGCATCCCTAGCGAGCAGCCTCCTGCCCATCAAACGCTGAGGATCCGAAGCCCTCTTCATGAGGCCGTCGGGTTCCTACCTTCTCGGTGCATCCCCAGCGGGCAACCTCCTGCCCATCAGACGCTGAGGATCCGAATCCCTCTTCGCGAGGCCGCCTGTCATGCCCCGCTTCCCAGAGTACGCTAAGATCGGCACGTGACAGAGCCAACCATGCTACTTGTGGCTAGGAAACATCCCTCCACAGTCATATTACGGTCGTCTATGAGATATCAAGAACAATAAAATAAAATAAACTATCTAGTGCATGTCCATATGCCAGAATAAACGAGTCAAGAAACAATATATGCGGAAGCAATAAATCCAATAAGCAATAACATCTGGAAAGTACGTCCCAAATATGAGTTCACAGCAGGAAATGAAAATGCTGAAAGAAAACTAAACTAAACAAAGCTAAATACTAACAGGATCCTCACTGCCCGACCCATCGGCTGAAATACTCCTGATCAGCCTGCGAAAGAGATAAAGGATCTGGGCCATGCAAAACCCAGACGTCGGTGCGTCATAATATCAAACAATAATAAATGAACATGATACACGAGATATGCAGGCATGAGTATGAACAGTAATGAGTGTATAATAAGTAACACGGGTATGAAACAGTGAAGTGTATACATGCGGGTGAAGTGCGGTAAATAATCTAAACTGTGATACTGAGTTTTCTATTCTAAATTTATTCGAAATCAATTGATGTACTCCTCACGTAACTCAAAGAATATGTCCAGTTACCTCCCGGGACCACGGATCAGGAATATGTGAACCAAGAGTGGTTCTGTCCTGTTACCCCCCAGGACCACGGATCAAGATGTAATAGTCACGAATGGCTCTGTCCCGTTACCCCCCGGGACCACGGATCAAGTAATACCCTTTTAAGTTACACTCGGTTATACCTTTGATTTCCCCATACCCCCAAGGTTATGTGTTCAAGTCAGGTATTGATAATCTGGAGCTAATGCCAACTCAGGATCAAGTAGGTACAGGTTTGTCTATACAGACAACAGGATATGTCCGTCGGGACAACAGGTCAGGATTGTCGGCATTAGTAACAGGATCAGGTATCAAGTTAAGCAGTGATGCATCAGGTAGTGCACAGGTATCAAGTGGATACTCATAATAAAACTGTAGCAAGTACGGATGCACGATAAGAGCATGGATGCATAAATATTAATCAGCGGTTACATCATGACTATGCAGGATGCACATTATCAAGCATGGGGTGTTATTGCAATAATATTATGAATTAATACGACATGGCAAGCAACTAGATATAAAAGAATTAATAGTATGGGTACACAATAAAACATGGATGCTCAATTATCTATCAGGGGTTACAATTATAGCTCCATGGCTATGTAGGATGCACATTATCACGCATGGGGTACTAATATAACAATAATATGAAACAATGTGACATGGCATGGAAATTGATAAATAATTAATGGTATGGATGCATACGGGTATCCTAACACAGTAAAACCTTAATATGGATGCATAATATAATAAACAAGTAACATTTTACTCATATGGATGTATAATAGGATACATAGTATGTAGTAAGATGAACTTGACTCGATTGGATCACACGACGGGTATGTACGACACGTCCGACGTTGGGTAAACATCGCAATATCCACACGCGTGCACGGACAAGACCAGGCAAAGCAAGAACACGACTACACTGGCCGGGGTTGTTCACTGGATTACTCAGATCGTCGGGGACAAGCACGGCTCCAGCGGTTGATCACCGGAAAAGAACAAGAAATCAAGAAAAAAGTAGAAAGAAGAAGAAAAGAAGAGGGTGCTCTGGGGTTTCTATGCAGGGAACAGGAGAGGAGAGGGGAGAGAGGTGGTGGAGAGGGTGTGAGGGCGACGACGGGGTCAACGGAGCTCCGTTTGAGGGGTGCAGGGTGCTCGGGTGATGGGTTGCAGGGGTTTGTGGGGCTCGAGATTGGAGAAAGGGAAGAGGAAGAGGGAGGTGATGGAGATGAGGGCGACGAGGAGATGAGGGAGGTCGTCGGCGGTGTAGCGACGGCGACGAGAGCATGAAGCTAGGGTTAGGGTTTCTCGGGGTGCAGGGATTGTGCGTTTCGGGTGTGCAGGGGGTTCCTGGGTTTGGAGGGGGAGGAGAAGAGATGAGGGAGATGATGACGAGGGGTTGAGGAGGAGGCGAAGGAGTTAGGGTTAGGGTTGCATGGGTTCTCGTCGCGGGGGTTTAAATAGAGAAGGAAGAAAGAAAAAATGTAGGGAGGGAAGCGTAAGGAAGATGGAGGTGATGGAACTCGAGAAGTGAACAATAATTGCGAGAGGTGAGAGAGAGAGAGAGAGCTGTTAAAAAAATTTGATTTAAAGAAATCTTTTTAGTTGGGGAAACTTTTAAACGGTTAGAATATTAAAATATAATATTAATTAAAGAATTTGATTATTTTGGCTAATACAAAAAATAGTCCAAAACACGCCCGGGTCGGATCTAAAAATCTAGTTTTAAAATACGGAAAATATAAGTGTCGACCAAAACTAAAATAGGATATCCAGGTCACGAAAAAGCATATCCCCAAGAATGGATGCACGCATGTACACGTAGCCATCCAAACGAGTCCGTTACACTGAACGGGACAAGAACAAGGTGTGCGGATACTACGACAGGGTTAGGGGTATCATGCAGGCCATGTAAGATATTTTTAAAATATTTTATTCAACTTTAAATATTTTATAAAAATGCAGATGCTTGATGTAATGCGAGTATGCAAAATAAACAACATGAAAGTGCACGGATCCATAAAGCAAGCCAGGATAAATCATAAACACGAATCAAGACGGGTTTCCAGCAAGCGGGTCTGGTAGGATGCAAATACAGATGTCACATACACTATTCGCACCCAAAATACCATAAATCAGGAAAAATACCATAAATAACAAAATACTTGAACTGGAACTGGTATAAATGAACTAGGGTGTTACACCGCCGGGTTCCTACCTGCTTGGCGCATCCCCAGCGGGCAGCCTCCTGCCCATCAGACGCTGAGTATCTGAAGCCCTTTTCATGAGGCCGCCAAGTTTCTTCCAGCTCGGTGCATCCCCAGCGGGTAGCTTCCTACCCTACAAAGACACGGATCCAAGACCCGCCGAATAAACTCATACTCAACGCGCGATCAGCGCCTCAACTCCGACAAAGAGAGGATACCGACCTTCCCACACTCGTCTTTCGTTCGACTCATACTCGATACGCGACAACAAGAACGCCGTGTCGTCCCCGAACAATCCACCACGAAGAATTACCAGCGCTAAGCCGCACAGAAAGAACCAAGCAGTCCACTCTCGACCCGACCCATAAATAGATCGGAACGAGAGTTGGGGGCTAATGATGATGCTCAATAACGGTAATTCCTTAGATCGTGACACGTGGCGGATGACATGTCACATGCGTAAGTCAGTTAGGCCCCTGAGGGCCACGGAGGGGGAACCGGTGTGCTACAGTGGGGGCTTCTCTCGAACCTTGTGTAACACCCGAGCCCAATGCTACTATTTTCAATTACTGTTTGAGCATAATATGGTACTCATTTCATTTAACTTGCTTGTTTGTTGCTTACTGTAAAATTTACCCGGCAAAATCATTTCTACATATAACAAATTTTGGCATCTAAAATAAAATTGAAAATATTCATCTTGGCCTACTTGACACCCCTAGCCTCGTGGTAGCGTCCGTGCATTGTGTTCTCGTCCCGTTCAGTGAAATGGGTGAGTTTGGATGGCTACGTGCACGTACGTGTGTCCGTTTTGGGTTTAATCATAAAACACTTAATTTTAAAATTTGGATCCCGCTTTAAATCCTATTATTTCAATTTCAAATTTTTGGACTTGACCCGGGCGCGATTTGGAAATGTTTTATTTGGCGCCAAAATCCCAAATTTTAATATTATTAAAACCATCGCATATATTTTTCTAACTAACCTGATATTTTACTGTTCATTACATATCTTTTAAATTTTTAAGTTAACCATATAATATTTTTACAATCTTTTATATCCTTCTCAATTTATTCTCTCAGCCAATCGCAATCTCCCCTTTAACCCCGTGGGCCCCACTTTCTCTGTAACATTTCAAAAAAATAAAATATTATTTTTGGGAATTTTCATAATTTTTAATGAATATTTTAATAGTCGGTGTAATTAAATACCGATACATGGTGAAAATTCCGGAGAAAATTTTAGAAATTCTAAAATAGGGTATTTTGTGGAAATATGTCATTTTAAGTTTTTATGGTTAAGTATATGTTATTTTTGAGTTAATTGCGATTGAAGATCGCTAACCGGATTTTTGGCTTTTGTGCAATGTGCACATGACATTTCCACACCTGTCGCATTTGGTTCATGTTTTGGACTCATGGTGATCTAGGGTTGAACCATGTTTAGATGACCATGGTGAGTTTTAAACCTTTTGGCTAAGTTAAGTGGGTTAATCAGGGTTGGTTTGGTTCATGGTGAATGGGATGGTGAGAGTTAACTCATCTCATTTCAAAACTTTGGTTTGCCTCTCAAACACACATATACCAACCTGTCTACACCAGACATATACACCCACACATCAGCCACCCTAGCTGCTGCTACAAGCTGCAATACCATTAGCCCAACACCCAACATCAACAGTGCAATTTCAGCCACCAGAACAGCAGCCACGGCAGCCACATCGGCACCATCATGAGCTGCAACAGCAGCTGATGTAGACATCAATCTACCCATCATGACTCTTCAGCCCCTCCCTATACCTACAGCTCACTAGCAGCTGAAACCATACACCAATTCAGCACATTCAGTCACAATGGCTAACCTGCACGCTCCCAAATCAGCTACATCAGCCCCCATAGCTGATCTACATCAGCCTACCCTTAACATTATCAGCCCCTAGCTGACTTACCCACCCCCATCAAGACTTATCAGCCTCCATAGCTGACCAAACACCCCCCTATCAAGACTTATCAGCCCACAATGGCTGACTTCAGCCACCAATCAGCCCCTCCCCTACACCTACTGCTACACTTCAGCCCCTATATACACACCATCAGCCATCATCAGCACACCTCCAGCACACATTTTCATCATATCAGCAGTAGCATTATCAACACCTATCAGCCTAGACCTCTGTTGCCTCAGTAGCTACCCCATCATCAACACCAACCCAACATCATATACTTCAAATTCACCACATATACCACCCCCTTCACTGCTGCAGCTGCTCCTGCAACACAAAAACAACATCAGCCACCAAAACAACTACATCTGCAGCAGCAAAAGGCTTCAGCCTCAACACCACCACACCACCATACCCACACCAAAATCACAACAACTCACCACAACACAACACCAATGCTTCAGCAACAAAATAACTACCCTAGCAGTTTCAGTCCCAAAACAGTTCAGCTTCAGCACAGTTGCATCAGCAACACTAGCAGCTGCTACAGGAGCACTTCAGCAGCAACCACCCCTCCTACTTCCTTCATCTTCCCTTCTCCTACATTCTAGGACCCCCTGGAGGTATAATCTCGCATCCCAACTCAGTTCTTGCTCGGTTCTGGTCAAATAGCTGAAGTTACTGTTTTATTTGTGACATTGTGCTAGTTTAGGCAAATTTGAGTGAAACTTGACCTAGTATTGGTTTTGATCGTTAGTATAACCTTATTAGGTGTTTTTGAGACCATTGTAACCAATATTACCCCAGATTCCTAGTATTTACCAGAGTTATTCGACTTGGCGTATTTTAGCGTTTTTGTCGATTTTGAGACCTTTCTGGAAACTGCTATCAACCCGGACCTCCTAAAATAAAATTGACTTGGATGCAGGCTGTGCAGGCTAGTAGAAACCATCACCCAAAACCTTAGCCCCAACCACCATTTTTGGGCCGCCAATTAATTCATTCTGGCCGCAATTTGCGGCCAGACCAGGGTGGAACCTCCTCGTTTTGCGTGCACAGCCCTATTTCATGTAAACTTGACCCCCTGTATGTCTAGTTTTGACTGTTTCCAGTTAGGGTAAAATCTGGGTTCATTTTTGTAAATCCCCGTTTCCATTCTAATAAAAATTTCCTATTCTCTGAAATCCCAGTGACTTCTTCTCTTTTCCTTCATATTTTGATTTGGTTATTTAAACTTAATATGTATACTTTTCCTTAAGCTTAAAAGTTAAAACCCAGAGTCTAAAACCTAAAACCCAAAGCCAAATTAAAAACAAGATTAAAATAAATTAAAACCCTTTTAACAATATCCCTCAGCCCACTTTCTTTTTTTAATTCCTTACCATTTATCTCAGCCCAATCTAATTTTACCTCAGCCATTTTCCTTTAAATTCCTCACCATTTTTGGCCCGTCCCCCTTAAAACCCCTGCAGCCCACGAGAATTTATTTGAGAAAGGAATTCTTTTATTTTAGTGCCGGCCCACTCCCTTAACCCAAGCCCGCTTCCTCTTTCTTTTACCCGACCCGACCCACATTCCCTGTTCATCATCTCCCTCTTCAAATTTCCAACGGCTACCCCCTTAACTGCGCGCGCGACCCGCCTCCTCCGCCGTCGCTTACGCCCACGCCCACGCAGTACCGTTGCCGCCGTTCCATATCACAACCTCACCTCTCTCTTCTCTTTCTTCTTAGAAAATTCCTGACTCTCATCACTCTTCAAAAATCCACCGAGCACCCAAAATTCCTCTCGAACCCATTTTGCCCGACCACTCGTCGCCCCATCGACGGCGACCACACCTCGACAACACCTCGACAACCATCGACGACCCTCTCTCAGCCTCCCTCCTTCACCCTCTACGACTTCACAGCCCAAAAACCTAAGCCCCAAAAACCCGAGCACCCAAAACTTCCCTCGGCCTCACTGCATCCCACCGACGGAGATCACCTACCTCTTCGACAACCCTCGATCACCCTCCACCCACTCTCTCCCTCTACGACTCCACATTCATCAGCCCGAGCCCCTGCCAAGCAACCCCCTGCAACTCCAAACCCAATTGCAAACAGTTTTCCTCACTGTTAACTCCACGGTGCCCATCACCGGAGCGACGCCGTCAACCTTCGGAAACCCCAACACTTCTCAGAGGGACCAGAGAGCACCCCTAAGCTTCCAGCGCACGCTAGACGACTCCGGGAAAACTCCGACGCGAAACTCGTGTTTCGAACTAGGCTCGCGGGAATTCGGAACGTGGCGTATATCGCGCGTTCGCGACGACACTGTTGCCGTACGACCCCGAGGCGTTCTCCAGGAAAGTATTTACTTGCTTCATGCTATAATAATAGTGTTACCCACCTAGATCATTTAGTTTACAAGCTTTCCGATTTCCTATACGTGTTAAAACTTAAGTGCTCGATGTTAGTTACTAATAGAAATAATCGTCTAATTTGACAGTAACCTATACGTCCTGTTGGCCCTTTGAATGATGTATAACGCGTGTGAAATTTGCTGGAAAACACGATTGTTAGTAACAAAAATCGATACCCCCAAACATGTCGTTAAAAACTAGAATTCTCTCGTACCTGAAAACGAATAAAATCACCAAAAATCTTGTACATATTGGAAAGATGCGTTCGAGGGCTTAAATCGAAGCCGACTCGAAGAACTTTAATCCTACATAAATTTCTGATCATTTCTGTTTGTAACCATGAAGATATTTGGATCGGAATACGACTCTGGACTGCAGTCCAGAGCGTTTCTGATTAGGGTGTTCTGTCTAAAGTCCTGCGCCCCCGTGTTTCCTGAAATCGCATGATACGGAACTTTCAGTAGTTATAAGATGTATCTGTTAGTGAAAGAAAACAAGTGGTCTCATTCCGATTCATCGCAGTTTGTTATTTTAAACTTATTTTAAAAAGGCAGAACGTAAAGCTGTTCAGAACACTTTCTGAAACGACATTTGAGATTGAACTGTGTATAACTTTCAACGTACAGATGCGACTGAGGATCCGTCTATTGCGTTGAATACTTTATCGAAAACCCTAAATTTCATCTAACTGTGACATCTCTAAATTCTGAGCCCAACTGGGCGCAATTCGTGTCGCGAAACAGACGTTCAGTTCTGAAATTGAAATTCCAGCTGCGAACACTTAAACTGAAACGGTTATATCTTGAAAACCGAAACTCCGATCGAACTGAAACAAAATTTGATGAATTCCTGACTGATTGTTCTAAATATCTTACCTACATCATATTTGCTGAATTCGTAACATCTTAATTTGTGTAATTCATTTTAGTTCGTGACATGCATATTAATTCATAACATACCGAGCTTATTTGGTAGTATACAATACATATATCATATCCTTATCATTTACACAGTGTTAGTGCGTGTGGACATTGCATTATCGTGAGTGATAGATGTTGATTTAGGAGTGACGAGTACACCAATGGAAAGTGAATATTCGTGACAGTGATTGATACAGTGGATAGTGATGAAACCGTGTCATTGGTATACTCGTACACAACTAGACCAATATCATAAATAGTGTAACCTGGGGGTAAAGGGGAAATCAAAGTGGAAAGAGTATCGTATTTAGCAGGACCGTGTTTAGAGGATGATCATTCGAACTGTGATACTTATACGTGTAGGACAGGATCTAGCGATCCGGCTGACAGGGTTATGTCCCGGGCATGTGGGCCGTTGTCTCGGGTATGTACGAGACTCCTGTTAAACATGATCCTCCTTCCACTATGTGATTTCAAACATGACCTAGAGACCGATAGGGACATGTAACATATTCTGCATCATATTATGACATAGTGATTACTTGCATTATTCTCATACCAGTATTACCTCAATTACCTGTTTCATCTGATTTTAATAATATTATTATTTGTGTCGCTCTGACGACCTGAGTATGCATGCTCAGATTTCGCGGGAGGACCAGCACAGGAGACGGATTTACCCTTCGAGTTCACAGAGATATAGTCTGGTGTACTCCCTATCTTTATTGCTTTTCTTAGAGTGATCGTGATATTGAACTTGGTTAGTTATTGTTCTTATTATCTGTAATTTGTGAACAATGAAATTTTAATGTAATAAATTAGTGATGTGATTCCTTTAATACTGTGCTTTATTTACTAAATTACCATGTAATGCTAGAAGCCGAAGTGTGACTACGGCAGGATGATTCCTTGACCGTAGGAGCATGGCTGGCCTAGTCATACCTCGTATTCCGTATTTTGGGAAGTGGGGCGTGACAATTTTCATGAGTTGGCGTATGTTTTACGACGTGTTTTCGTATGGATTTTGATATTCGATGATTCGTATCTGTCGAGTGGCGTTTGGACGTCAACGATAGTGGGTATCGGCTACGTTTGCACACAAGGTCACACGTTTTTACCTATGGGCGTAGTGTGCACCATTTTGGTTTCCGACATGATTTTCATGAGTTTTAGCGTATGATATTCTTGTAGGTACCCCACGTGGCGTCGAGACGTTGGAGATGCAAACGGCGATATCGGCACTGGCACGCTTAATGAAAGGTGAGTAGATTTATATCTACGGGGAGAAGTCGGGTGGATGGCGTATAGCACCCCCGCAGTCCGTGGTGATGTATACGGATGCGTATACACACCAACAATCTATTATTTGTTGTTGGGACTAATTATTGATGTTAAATGGTTATTGGTATGTTGGAATGGTGAAATGTTACGAACCCTAGAATAGTGGGTGCACTACACATACATACACACATACATACACATATACCTACTTGCATACATCCTTAATTCATATGTGATTATGGAATTCTATATCGAGATGTGTCCACATGGGTTTGGGACTATATGTTCACATACAGATTTGAGGATGATACTTGGGATTTAAATGAGTCGATGAGAGTTGATGATTATGATACACGATAAGATATGACATGATATGATATGACAGGATATTTGGGATAGGCAGCCTTGGCGATGTAGACTCTTTGTGATGACATATGATGATAATACTGATTTATACTAGACCGTCGATCAGTAGTCAGATCTTGATTATGTTAATGATGTTAGCATTGTATTAGACGTAGGTAAGTACCCAGATGATGATCTTGATAACAAGAATACTAGATGAATGATATGACAGATGTGATATTGACCCGTACCCAGATTTGGGGATGTCGTACAACGGATTTACGTACGAGCTATAATTTGATGTTTGATCCGCACTCTTGACTTGGGAATAACTGATTTTAGAGATATAGTATCGGATGTGATATGATTGAGGCGGGATCACTGACTATATATATATTTATATGTATCGACTCAGACGTTAGGCGGTTGCCCTTACCTGCAGTTAGCTTATTAGCTCAGCCTTATTGTTGGCATAGCTGTATAACTCTTATGGCATTAGATGCAGTTCAGTGGTTATGGTATTCATTATTTCAGCTCCCGTATATTATTATTGTTGCTCTGCATCGTATACTGTTGTGATTCATATTCTATTATTGGTATCCTACTGCTAGGACACCAGCACCATTACCGATGATGCGTATATACCACGTACACTTATTTGTTGTCGCACACACATCTTCGTCGGTAATTGCCATGTCACGTACACTTAGAGAATATTATTGCCTGATTTAGCTTGTTAGCTAGTAGTGACATGATATTAGTGCATGGCCGTATATGCCAGCTTGACATTGTAGCTATTGCTCGTCACATCATGCATACTGTTGTTCATTATATGCCGCATTCATGGATTCTCGTGCTTATATTCATGGTTTACATACTATTGATGATTCGGATTTCCATGATGTTTTCTGGATTTAGAGGAAAACCGCAAAACATATATATACCGCTTTCTCTCTTTTTAAATAAATGCGGTTTTTCCTTGATGTTCGAGTCGTCCACCATGAATTTTGCTGATGGATTTCGAGACCCGATTCGAGGAGGCGGATGAACCGTTTCGGGTACATGGTGGGCCCGGTGCGGTATCCCGGGGCAAGAAGATCGCAGGAGATGGCGTTGAGCCTGGCAGGGGAGCACGACCGACCGGTGATATTACCCGACACGTCGGATATCCGGAGGATACCGTCGTAGTCATGAGATGGATGGTAGGGGCCGATCTGGACTGACGGCGCCCTGGATATTATGATTGAGACATTGAGATTTGAGATATTGAGATACAGATATTGTGATACAGAGATATCGAGACATTGAGACTTATGATTTGTGCCGATGCTAGGCACTGTTTTATGCTGATTTCATCGTGATACCTCATTTTAAAAATACAGAAATCTCACAAAGTTACAAAAGCAGTTTTCTTCAGTACATGCATTCTGTTTCATGCATTCATACACCATTCATATGATATATTGCCACCTGATGCACTGGCACAGACACATGGGTTATACCGGGGTTAGATATTTGTACTAGCCATGGTTAGAGATTACTTGTTATATATTTGAGGATTATTTATATATTGATCGTATGACCTAGGATTGCGTCATACACGCGATTTTCTGTTCGTAGATCTTTTTCTATTCACGAGTTGGCAACTCACCCCCGTTGTGCCCCAGTTTCATGCAGGTGTTGCCGTACGGATTTCATTACGGCTTTGCGGGCACATCTTCTTCAGGTGACTTGCTAGTAGGTGGGTTATTCATATCAAACCCATCATTATATATTGTATATTATATTCAGTTGTATCTAGAAGTTCCATCAACCAAACATGTACTTATTTGAGATAGAGACCAGTGATGTTTATTGTTTCGACCTTAGAGTCGCGTGTTATATTTCCATGGGTTCTTGCTGGTTGAGTTTCATTTCTGTTGTGATCCTCGCCTTCAGGCGTTGTTTATTATGTTGCATACAGGTTGATTTGGTATGGTTTTTCCTACACTCTACTACTTCTCTTGGTTTGGATTTCTGGGTTTCGGCTTACTTAGAATACGTGCGCCCTGAGACGTTCGTAGTCTAAGTGCCGGTCATGTTCCGTAATTTCGGGTCGTGACATTCTCTCTCTCCCTCTTCTCTCCCTCTCGCTCTCTCTCTCTCTCCACTTTTTTCTCTCTCTCTCTCCCCCTCATATATTCTCTCGTACTTCTCTTTATCATTCTTTCTCTTCTTGCTTCATGTCTCGTTTCTCATTTTTTTAACTGTTCTTTTGTTGCCGGAATTCCGTCGTGCCGGTGACGCTTCTCAACGTTCCAGCGAGGTACCCCGACCCGTGTGGTTCCTTTATTCGTCGTTTGGGTTCATTCCGTGAACCGTGCGCCCGTCGCGAGTTTTCCCCGCCGACGGTTAACGTTCCGTTTTCCCGATTCGCGACCCATCGAGGCAAGTTAATCTTGCTACATGCTATATAATTCATTTTATACCTATTTAAATAAATACCATACCTATAGTTTAAATCTAGTGCCCCATGTTTAATTTTATAACGTTTCGATGTTCCGTTTGCATCCGTTTATATCATATTAAATCTTGATCATGAAAACTGTCACGCCCCGCTTCCCAGAGCACGCAAGATTTGGGCACGTGACATAGCCAACCATGCTACCTGTGGGTAGGAAGTATCCATCCACAGTCACATTACGGTTGTAAAGATATCAAGAACAAGATAATAAGCTAATCTAATACATGTCCAAATCCATAATAACAAGAATCAATAAACAATAAGTGCGGAAGCTAATGATCCAATACAATGAATAAACAGTATGTCCCATAATGCGGGCTCACATCTGGAAATGAAATGACATAAATGAACTAAACTCTAAAGAACTCACAGTTCAGCCTGCTGGCTGAAGTACTCCTGCTCGGTCGACGACAAAGGTACGGAATCTGGGCCATGCAAAACCCAGACGTCAGCGCGTCATGATATCAAGTATACAGTATAAACATGGTAATAAACAATGCAAGCATGAACATGAATAAAGCAGTAATAAGAGGTAACAAGCAGGGTAATGTGCAATGGTGACTAAACTGTCCTATCAGGTTTTCTACTCTACAGTCTTTGAAACCAATTGATGAATCGTCGATGTAACTCAATAGTATCCCGTGCGTGCCCGGGACCACGGTCATGATCCTCGGGGCTGAATCCGAGACGTGCCGCTAAGCAGTAAAAGGTAGTAGGATAGATGAGTGATGTCAGCATCAACACTCCGGAGCTGGCCAAGCCCGTAAGACTGATCAGAACAATGTATCGAACTGCTGAGTTACAAGTCGGTTTCACCTTTGATTTCCCCATACCCCCAAACTATGTATGTCAGTCAGGTATTCAGTAGTCAAGGACTAATGCCAACACAAGTCAAGTAAAGGTAGGTCTGTCTGGATCGACAGCAGGAATGGTTAGGTTTGTCGGCATTAGGCATAAGATCAGGTAACAGGTCAGGTTACTTTCAACAGGTAGAGTCGATATGTACAGGGTGTTGTGTCCGGTGTATCAGTACATGTGTCAGGTGTATCAAGATCGGTCAATATGTAATGCAATCAGGTATATGATGATAACAGGTATAGTAACAAATAATGAACAGTAGCATGAAACAGTAAATAACAAATATTATTCTATGTGAACACAGTGATGTTTGTATTTTCATATTAATCCGGTTCACGCACCTTTGAGGTGCAATAGCCACAAGACGAACAATATCGATAATATACGTAATGGAGTTACATGAATTTGAACTAAGCACAACAATTGTCTCATGAGTGATTTTACCAAATGAAGTGGGGATGATCTACTTGGTTTGATTAGTTAAGTATGAATTAATAGCAGACCGGTTAATACGAGTAATGATTTCATTGATTTAAAGTTACGGATAATCGTGGCTAGCAATTCTAAGTTATAAAAGGTATCGATGTTATAATAGTTGTGTGGTTATAATATGATGATTAAGTTGTAGCATGTTAAAGCAAGTATTCGGATACTTGCCTCGGCGGTTCCGCAAACCGAAACACGGATGCGATGTCGGCAGAAAACGCGATATGGAAGCACGGGCCACGGATCGAGTCCCAACAGAGATCAACGGGATCACACGGACCAGGGGACTTCACTGGAGCGTCGGGTTCGTCAGACGGCACGGTCGGATTCCGGCAAAATGTCATCGGTAACAAGTTAGCAACACGATACGATACACGCAAAATAACGACCAGCGGGGGGTTGTACCAAAAGGAAAGAGAAGGAAACTTACAGGGAGACACCAGGGGGTGACCATGGCGGGTTCGACGGCACAGGAACGCCGGCGAGGCCGCGACGGTGGCTGTGAAGGCTGGAACAGCCGCTGAGCTTGCTGGAGAGGGGTGCGACGAGTGGAGGAGGGTGGTGGTCGGCTCAGGTGATCGAGGGGGGAAAGGAGGTGGCGCGGGAGACGTCGACGAGGGTCGTCGGCGCGATTTCCGGCGACCTGGAGATGGTGCAGGTGTTGGGCTCGGGTCTGAAGGTGGTCCGGCGAGGAGAGGAGGGGGTGATGTCGAGGTCTCGACGAGGAGGGTGAGAGGGAGTCGTGGGGTCGTCGACGACGATGGGTGGCGTCGACGGCGAGGTTTGCGCGGTTGGAGGCGAGGCCGGGGTTGCGTGCAGGTGCGGGAGAGAAGAGGAAGGAGGGAGGAGGAAGGCGCGGTTGTCGCGGGGGCGTCGCAGGCGGCGACGGCGAGGTCGCGGTGGCGACGGCGGTGAGATTGCGGTGAGCTAGGGTTAGGGTTTCGTGATCGCGATGGAGTAGAGGAGGCGGCGGCTGCTGCATGGGATTAATATATATATAGGAAGAGAGAGAGAGAGTTGTTGAGAGAAGGAGAAAGAAGGAGAGATTATGATAGATAGAGAGAGAGAGAATGAGTAGAGAGAGACAGAGATGAGGAAAGGGAGGCGGGGCCCACGAGCTCGATTGTGAGCTCGTGATTGGCTGCAGGGAGATAGGGGAAATATTTAAGAGGGATTTGAGGAATTAAACTGTTAGAAAATATACGTAGGTATATTTTAGTTATATATATTGTTTTAGTATATTAAATTAAATCGGGCCCCTTTTGGCACGAAATGAAACATTTCCAAATCGCGTCCGGGTTGCGCCCAAATGTTCCAAATTCAAATCATATGATTTTAAGCGGGTTCCAAATTTTGAAAATAGGTGTTTAATGATTAAAATGCATGCCCCCAAGTCGGACACTTGCACGCGCGCGTAGTCGCCCAAACTTGCCCGTTTAGCCAAACGGAACGGAATCTCGACACGCGGACGCTACCACGCGACTAGTGGCGACGAGTAGGCCAACATGGACATCTTAAATTTCAATTTAGGAGTTAAAATTTGCCAAAATGACTTAACCGGGAAAAATTTTGCAATAAACACCAGAAAATCAGGAAAATTGGAAAGCGCAATAAATAACCCTCAACTAGTAATATACATAGTATTATTGGGCTCGGGTGTTACAAAAACTTATCTTGTGACATACTAGATTACATTATACTGCATCCATATCAATTAAAATATACATCGTCGTAATATTTCTTATTATTATCTTTAATTAGTTTATAATCTGCATTTTATGATATTATATATTTAAAATATTATAGTTTACACATGAAACGTCGTTGAAAAAGCGGATACGACAAATCTGAAATTTACTGTACACCTTACCGTATAAAATTCATTATAAATCATGGAAAAATCACTAGTATACGTTCTTTAGTTCGTTACTAAGCTAACTCAGAATACTATAACTCTATGAAATATTTACCTGCAAAATAAATTGTTTAAATAACGTAAAATGCAAATGAAAATATCTCTAAACTGGTGTCCGGGGAAATTCCAGCGGCAAACTTTCAATTTCGAATGTTCATAACTTTTTGTAGGGACAACCTGAGATGCTTATACTTATAAAACTGAAAACCTTATTGAATTATCTTTGTTTTGGTATAAGACGCGTCCCTTTTGGAGAACGTTTGTTATTTTTAAGCTATTTTACAAATTAGGGTGACGCTGAATTTCTGAACGGAACTTTCTTGTGCATGGTTAATCAATACCACTTTTATAGTTATTAATCGCTTTGAATATGCTATCCATATTAATATTATTATATCAATATTTATATCACATATTGCTTAGTTGTACATCCCACATTACCATTTTATAGTTTTATAACTTTTCGGATACCCGTTTGCATCCATCGCATTTAAGATACATATAATTGCATCCATAGATCACATTACTACATAATAATATGATATTAACACTCCATATTTAATAAATTGCATCCTAATTAATATTGGAACTATAAATGTAACCCTAATCGATAACTGTGCATCCATATCCTTGAAATTATATTTATTTGCATATCATATTACATGTTCCAGTTTATTGTTCTGATAGTACTCATGCTTGTTTATTTATACACATGCTTATGTTAGTTTGATTATGAGCACCCACATGACATCTTGTGCTTCCTGACATGACCTGTTACACTTCCTACTTGACATGACATGATACCGTACACTCTTGACATGACATGACACCTTTATACATTACCTGGCTTGACCTGATGTACCATGGATTTATCTGTTACCTGATCTTGTGTCTAATGCCAACAAACATAACATGTAGTCCTCATGGACCGTTCCTGTTGTTTATCCAGACAAACCTGCTTTTACCTGATCCTGTGTTGGCATTAGTTCTTGATTACTGAGTACCTGACTCGACATACATAACTTGGAGGTATGGGGAAATCAAAGGTGAAACCTGACTTGTAACTCAACAGTTCGATACCTGTTCTGATCAGTCTTACGGGCTAGGCCAGCCCCGGAGTGATGATGCTGACATCACTCACCCATCCTGCTACCTGTTACTGCCTAGCGGCACGTCTCGGATTCAGCCCCGAGGGTCTTGACCGTGGTCCCGGGCATGCACAGGATACTATTGAGTTACATCGATGATTCATCAATTGATTTCAAAGACTTTAGAATAGAAAACCTGATAGAACAGTTTAGTTTACCCGCTGCACGCTACCCTGTACTGGTATGATTCATATTATTGTTATTCTTGCTGTATTCGTGTTTATATTACACTGTCTGCTACACTGTTCATATTATATTACTTGATGACATGACGCGCTGACGTCTGGGTTTTGCATGGCCCAGATTCCGTACCGCTGTTGCAGTCCGAGTAGGAGTACTTCAGCCAGCAGGATGAGCTGTGAGTTCAGTAGTAGTTAGTTTTATTTCCTGCATTTATTTCCTGATGTGAGCCCGCATTATGGGACACACTTTTCAGTTATTTGTATTGGATCATTTGCTTCCGCATTTATTTATTATTGACTCATGTTATTCTGGATTATGGACATGTTTTAGATAGTTTTATCTTGTTCTTGATATCTCTACAGCCGTAATATGACTGTGGATGGATACTTCCTACCCACAGGTAGCATGGTTGGCTATGTCACGTGCCCAATCTAGCGTACTCTGGGAAGCGGGGCGTGACACCTTGTCTCCGAGGTTGCCCCCCACTCCTTGCCCCCGAGCACTTCAGCAGCTACGCCAACTGTCCCTTTGCTCTACTCTGAGCTATCACAGGCTCGAGCTTCCTCGGCCATCCGGCTCGCCTCCGGGCCATCCGGCTCGCCTCCGAGCCATCCTCCGGCCCGAGGAGTTTCCCGACCTTCAGTGGCCTTCCAAACCACCTACAGCTCACCTCCGAGCTGTTACAGAATTGGCCTCCTCAGCCCCCTCAGCTCGTCTCCGGGCTACCGCAGAGTCTAGATACCTCGACCTCCCGCTCGTCCCCGAGTCTCCCGCTGAGCTCATATTCCTAGGTCAAATCGACCGACCAACGACACCGATTGCGGGTGCATCCGTCTCGCCTCCGCAAATCTCGCCATGCGCGAGATATCCGCTGCCCACGATCCCGAGTTCCACGCCATCACGATCCCCATTAACGAGCATGTCTCGCCATTAATGGAAGATCCCGCCCATCACGCGGGCGTGACGTCGAGGGCGTAACGGTCGACGTGATTCTCGTACCCGCCTGTCTGCTGCCGCCGCTATATAAACCACTCCTTCAGACGGTTCAAGTAAGTCATTTTCCACTCACTAGGCCGTTACTCTGTTCGGATTTCCTGTCTCACTTGATCGTCGGAGGGTCCTCTGTGGTACAACCATCCCGGGACTTCCTTGCAGGTAGCTCGGTCTCAACATCCTCAAACCCATTGTGATCCACACGCTTCAGCAGCTATCCTCCAACTCAAATCTCGGCCGTCCATCATCGCCAACAGCAGATCAACGGAAGGTAACATCTTGACGCGATCCCACTCGCCGCACCTGTCATACCAGCCCAGCCAACTATAATACTATTTGAGATTGATGGTTATGGTTCCGTCTATAAATTGTAAGCGTAAAACGCAAAAAGATTATAAAAATAGCACTACAACCAAATAACAGGAGGAGAAGCAGAATTCCCTTGATGATTTGGTTTGCATATATGGAGCAGCATTTTATAGAGAGAGGTTTTTGCTGTTTGGAAATCCTTTTCCTCGCTAGATTATGGGGTATTAATATATCCCTGTTATTATTTCCAAAATTTGGCTTTTTTTAATTTTAACTTATGGTAATTTATGTAACCATTATGTAAAGGTTGGTTTGTTGGCGGATCCATTTAAAGACATTTTTTATTGGAACCACATTTCTTCTCTCTTTTCTAGTCGAGAAATTATTTAATTTTAGAAAAGGTATTTTTGGAAGATGTGTCCCAGAGATTAATTATTTTGAAAATAGCTCTTCAAATATTTCTCATTTGAAAAAGCCCTCCACATCTGGTCCGCTAACCATAAAACTTGGGTTAACTTAACAAGGGTCATTAATCTTTCCATTTCACCCTCAATCTTCATCCGAGACTCCAAAAGAAAAAAAAAATAAACCAAAAATAAACAGCCTCAGAAAAATAAAACAATCTAGGTTAGTAATAATAAGAGATTAAGAGTTGGAGGTTTTAAAAGAAGTACTCTAGTTGTTAGGTGGTGAAAGAGTAAATTGAGACTCCCTAACGGCTATATGGAGTGGTGTAAGCGAAAAAGCTAACCAAATGTTTGTTTTTTACAAGTTGAGTTAGCAGATTTGGGGAAATTTTGTATGATGAAGGTCAAAAATCATGTCTCCACTATTAATTTATGATGATTGGTTCCTTTGATTTTGATTTTCATGATTTGAAGCACTAGAAAACCATAAGTCAACCAAATCCCTTTTCTTTTCTTATTTTGGTCGCATCAAGTGGATTAAGAATAAACAATTTTCCTATGCTTGGAATCCAACCCTAGACAAAAAATATAGAGGATTAATAATTTGATGCATTTATATTTTTAAATCATTAAAATGAAGACGCATGGTTCTATATCGTTTCAAGTATGACGGAAACGGGATTTTGGCCATCCAGAGGAAAAATGCAATAATGCAACACCTTATACCCAATTATATTTTCTATTCGATACCAATTTTACAAAAATATATTTTAAGGAGATCCCTTTTACTTAAGCGAGATCTTATACACACATAAAAGACATGTCGAGCTTTCTTGTTAATTGATTTATAAAAATCACCGTAATGCTATGGTTGTATAAGTCGATAATGTTTTAAGTAATATATATATTTTTACATAAATTGAACGTTCAAGAATCTCTTGGTGATGTCATGTTGACGTACTACTTCACACCGGGATTGAACAAAGTGTAAATTACACTAAAATGTCTTCAACCATCATGGATTTTCACTAAAAATATCTTAATTTTTTTTCAGCTGTTTTTGAGGGTATTTTAGTGAAAAATATCTAAAGAAAACCATATTTATAGGAGTAATAAAAATACGTGAAAAGTCTTGATAAGGGTATTTTAGTGTAATTGCAACCGACAACCCAAGGGTATTTCCGTAAAATGGCAAGCATTAAATTACTTCTCCTCTCCAATCCACCCCGAAGTATTCTTTTTAATTTATCTGAATTTCTCATTTGGTTTCTCTATATCTTTCATCCCCAAATTTCTTGCTGCCAAATCGAAACCCTAATCTTCTGCAAACCCTAATTTCATTAAAAAGATTCTTCAGAGAGATGGGGAAAGAGAACGGACACCATGAAATCCCAAAGAACGCCAACGAGCGTATGAATCCCCTTTCCTCTCATCTAATTGCTACTAGTTTTTGTTTAATTGTTGGTTGAATTTTGAAGCTTGCGGTTTATGTTGTGATTAGATTGTCCCGGGACGGAATCAGAATCAGCAGGCAAATCCGATGTGTGCGAGGGTTGTCCAAATCAACAGATTTGTTCTTCTGCTCTAAGGCCCCGATCCTGGTACTTCTCTTTGTTCTCATCTTTAGAATCAAATATAGTATTTAAAAAAAATTCCTATCAGTTCACTATATTTTCTTGGTTGTGAAGAGTTATCTAAAGTTGGAATTTGGTAGTCTGGATTTTACTTAGATGATTTCTTTTGGAAGTAAGTTGGGAGATAAACTATAGCTAGAATTAGATGAAGGACTTTGGTTTTCCTATTTGTAGTTCTCTGGTGTCTCTATATTTTAGGATTGATCGAATTTTATTTGATAGAGCAAAATGAACTATAAATTCTATCTTTATGAAGAACAGAAGTAGTGAAGAAATTTGGTGTTGATAGCTCTTGTAGTTACATCTACAACTCAATTTTAAGACAGTGTTATCGGTTAAGCTGTATAAGGCGTCAATGTTTGAGTGAAATATCTGGATTTCACAAGCGGATCAACAAAAGATTGAAGTCAGAGCAAATGGGTCTTGTTACCTTCTCTTTCGAATGAGAGATAGATCTATGGTGTTACAGTGTTTTAGAAAGTGGCCACTTAAGCACTTAAGCATCCGTCCCCCGTTTTACTGCTTAAGCAGGGTGATAACCCCATTAATCGGGTAACTATAGTCTATTCATTATTAATCGGGGGTGCATTTAAAGGTTTATTGGTTTGGTTTTTATTATCACACCCTCTATATTGATGTTTACATCCTTATGAAGTCTTATAATAAGTAGATATGCATTGCATTTGGTGTGATAATACCATCTACGCTTCGAATTTGAGTTGGAGGCTTCAAGGTTTCAACTTCGAGCATGTTAGGTCTTCAACTTGAATACTTTAACTTCGAGCTAGGAGGCGATTTATTTTTTCCTTTTTGGTTTCAAAGCAAGTGATTGGGCAGCTATATTTTTCATATTTTAAGTTTGGTTTAAAAGCTAGGATTTTTGAGAAGTTTCGATATCGACCTTCGAACATCTTCAACTTCAACTTTTCAATTTTTCCTTCAATCTGTATTTAATTTTGACTTCAAAGCTTGACTTGAGAGGGGCTCACGTATTTAAAAATAGATCAAAACCACATTAAAGTCAATTTTAATATTCTATTTACAAAAAGCAACAAAATTAAACCAAAATAAGATATGCTGTTTTTTGCACTGCGGAAACTGTCTTAAACCTTAAGCGGCTAGGCAGTTTGACCACTCTGCTTTTATAACATTGATGGTGTAAAGCTCAAAGTATTAAAGAGAATTAAGAATTGTTGTTGGAGAAAGTTGAGCATGACACAAATTGTATTTAGCCCATATTCCCATGGGTTGGATTTACTTATTATTGATGAGCGTACAAAAAGATCCAAGTGGTGGAAAAACTGGATCCCAATCATGGTATTCAAAGTTTATTCCTTGTCCATTTGAGATTGGGGTTCAAGAGTAATAGGAATACTAAAATGAAATTGGTGCAAATTAAGATATATTAGCTTGTGGGACTATTAACTAATCAAATGTGAAATAATTAGTGGGAGAGTTTAAATTAGATATAAATATAGAGAATAGGGTTTATGAGACCATTTTATGCTAATAAACATTGAATTGCATTTCAGATTTTATCAGATGATAAAAGGTATACAATAATTTATATGCTTAATAAATTATGGGTTCAATTTTAGCGAATCATGAAACACAGAAAAACAACTTGTTCCTTCTTAGAGAGGCGAAGATAACTTAGGAGGAATAAAGTACCAAGAAAAGGTAATCAAGTGAGTTTTGTAAACCAATGACTGTTACTAGAAAATTTTATTGGATTTGGTTCTTGTATTGGGATCGTGCAGTACCTGTGTAAATTGCATGCCAATATTTAAATGTATTTATGCACTAATGCCCTTGTTTTCCAATCTCTACATAGGGTTTTGACATTTTAATTTTCAATGTTGTAAAGAACGGATTTGGAATTTGTTCGGTTGGTCGGAGAATAAAGAATATCTGGTTTATTCGGTGATTATCTTGTTTATTCTCATTATTCGGCCATCAATATTTTCTTTTATTATTACATATAAAAAATTCAAAAAACTATAAAGATATAGAAAACTAATTTACTCGTGGTCTTATGGTAAGGCGTCCGAACTAAGAATATAGAAATAGGGAGAGAGTGTTTGTAAAATAATAAGTGTGGGTCCTACTTATTTTCTAATTAAGTTGTGGATTCCACACTTGTTTTTTAGTTGTTTTTTTGTTTGGGCCAATTCGGCCGAATATTCGTGTTATTGTGCAGCGAATATTCGGTTTGACCGTATATTTGACCAAATATTACAGTTTCTGTTCATTTTGCCACCGAAGCCGAATATTCCGTTTTTTCAACAACGTTATTTTTTTGTAAATCAGCCCTTTTTACCTATTTATTTAATTTAGCAGCCTTTGCAAGACTTGCAACTAAAGATGCATCAGTTTTATTTATAAGCCGTCTACTGGGTACACCATGACCACGAATCACAATAGTAATAAGTGCATATTCCATGTTTGTATTTGACTATTATATAATGTTTTATGATGATTTATTTGGTGAAAGTCTTGGCTTCTTTGGCACTGTAATTTGGTATTTTTTAGTATTGATTATTGGCCGAGAGTGTGAAACTGTGGCTGTAGCAGGTGAAACTTCCGTAACCTTAAACATGTGGAACTGTGTTTTACTTGGTGAAAATCTTGGCTTCTGTACCTATTTGTTTAATTTAGTAACCTTAAATATGTGTCTTCTTTACCTAAATGTTGAAACTTAAATCTGTATGTAGATCTGTTCTCTTGAGTCTTGTTCAACTATATAATCTATTGTATCTCAAACTTTCATGTCTTCATCATGGTATAAAGCAGGGTCAGCGGATTCACGATTTTTGCCATTCTAATATTGCCTATGAGAGTTATTTTTATATACTATACAAAACAAAGTATTGGGCCGTGACAGAACCTTAATGTTGGGGATTGGGGCTATTTTGGGTTAATATAAGGTGCAATGGCAGCATCATAATTTCTTTTGTATGCCATGTGAACTAAACTCCTACTTTTTTATTCACGTGATCTCTCTTGGGAAAAAGTGGGGTGAGGATTTTTATTTTCCCTATTTGAAGATTCCAATATTTTCCATTGAAGATGAGAAAAGCCACATGTTTCTCTGAACATGCACCAATCTTTTTTATTTAGCACATTAGCACCTGGCATCTGAAATAAGATGCCCCCTCTTCTGTTTAAGCTTCATAACTAAAAGCGGACTAACTGTTGAGGTTTTATATTGATAAGTAACTAATTAATTGCCTTGTGAGATGCATCGTTCATGAACCTGCATAATGTAGTAGTTTTTCATCTCTTGACAACCATATCATAGTAATTGCTTCTAATATTCTGCAATATTTACATATACAAACTTATCCTTTAATATTCAGTTAATTTCTTGCATTATGGCTATTGAAGCTTTTTAGTAACCGTGCGTGACGCATGGGACGACTGCTTAGTAAATTATGAAAGCTTTCCATTAGTTTCTCCATTCTAGATTATTTCTTGTACTATAATGTAGAGTCATTATTTTTTTGGGGGATGGTATCAGAAATTCGCAAGAATGAGACAAACCGTTTCTAAATTTCCTTTATATCCCATTTCTCAATTATATTGGATTCATGGAGTTTAAATTATCTAAGTTAGTGACACAGTAATGTTTCTCAATGATTTTTCCCCCTGAAATTAATAAATTATTACCTTTAATATATGCTGGAGTCAGAGTGAAAAGCATCAAGTAGTAGGGTAGTAAGTGATCAAAGCCCTCAACTATCTGAGATTTTACGAGATAAATTTACTACATGAAAAGATCCCTACACACGACCATAACATACTTGCCTGCAATGCTGGTATCAGCTACTTTTTGTGACCAATGTTTGCTGGAAGAACCCCATGGCCCAAATCAATATATGCCATCAATTGTATTATGGCTGCTCATTTGATTCTATATGTTAATTTATGTTCTTCCTTTCGATCTGGGAGAAGACTAGTTCCGGCTATTGCTCCTTTCGGCTCATTTGCATGAAGAATCCAGCTGTTTGCCCCTTGGATGGATGAAATTTACTCCCCAGTTACTTCAACTTGTCAATCCAAGCATCAAGCGTGTTCTGTTACACTTAATTCCTGGGTATTCATCTTCTAAGGTCGCATCATAACGAGCTCACACCTTCTGTGTGTTACAATCATATTTCTGTAGTATTTTCCCGTGGTTCCTGTTGTTCATGTCTATTAGTCATATACGCATTAGGTAGGGTACTAAGTTATTCATAAGCCATTATGCGAAAAATATGAGCCTTACACAAATTTACATGTAGATAGTCCCATGAGATGCGCATTTGCATGTAGATAGCCGCTTGGGGAAGCAAGCTTCTCAGATATGTGCATTTGCATGGTTGCACCAATACAGTGGGGTTTGCAACAGGCTAGAAGCTGCATCTATAGATCGCCTAAATCATAAAGCATGTCTAGTTTAGCTACCTATTCTTTCTTTAATACTGATTCATCTTCGTCCTCTTCTTTCTATCTCCGTACAGAGAGCTATTCTATTCTGTGGGATCCTATCTTGACAATAAATTAGATATATGTTAAGATATTTATGACAAGGGCTATAGCTCAGTTAGGTAGAGCACCTCGTTTACACGTGCGCCCATGCTTTTCAATGAAAATAATTGCATATGCTGTCAGATTCAACACGTTTATAGTCCGCTAACCTTGCTGAAGTTGATTCTAAATAGAATGGCTACAGTAGCTCATGGATCTTTTCAGGAAATGGGTTAGAATGGTTCCAGTGACTGTTAATCAAGGGTCTTAACTCAGGTCTTACTGTTTATTATTGGTTATTGACAGAGTCTGAAACTTTGACTATAGCAGGTGAAGCTTCCTAGATGTTATTTATTTATTTATTTATTGCAAATTTGATTAATTGAGTCTCATTCAAATATATTCTATTGTTATCTCGAACTTCTGTTTGTTCAACACTATATTGTAAATGTTTTTATTAAATTCACCAATTCTAGATTGTTACTTGAACTATATATTTTGTCCATATTGGTGAGACAATATTCCTTTTTGCACGAAGATGGCGGAAATTCACAAGCATGAGATCAGTGTTTCTCTATTTCTGTTTTAGCACATTTCTCAATATTTTGGGATTTGAGGAGTTAAAATGTTCAAAACCAGTGCCATATAGCATTTTTTCTTATTGCATTTCCCTATGAATTTATTACCTTTCAAAATGTGCTTGATTCAGTGTGAAAAGCATCAAGTAGCAATGCGATAGTTGATCAAAGCCTTCGAGTATCTGAGAGCCAAAAATAAGAAGTGATGAGAAAACTTTATATGGATAGGGACTTAGGGAGACGTGGATTCTGTACGACGACATTGTACAACTTATTTGAAGCTTTAACAGCTTCTCAAGAAGAACACGAAGCACTATAAAATTTTTGACCGATAAGTGACAAAGGAATACATTATGTTCAGCTTAAAAGGTACCTCAAGGCATTCATAGTTGAGCGGATGTGATACCCTTTAGCGAATTGCATAGATTGTCAATATAAATATTAGCCCTCTGAGTAAAATATCTGGCTTGACCATGCTGCTTGTGTTTGGTGTTTATGGACCTTAACACAGCACAGGTCATAAAAGTAAGATTATCATTGGAACACAACATTATTTTCTGATGTAGAGGGAGACTGCTGTTTACTTAACTTGCTCGTCTTTTTAATAGAGAACATGAAACATTGACATTGCTCATTGGTGTTGTACTCATGATTGATGCCCGTTGGTGTCAGACACCAACGCACGTCCTTTACACCTTTGGCACTGTGTTAGTCGCGTATCAGTCATGCCCAGCTATAAATGGGTTATGACTTATGCAACTTACTGGAGACATTAATTCTTTTTGTCCTCTTGTCTTGTTGCATCTAGATATGTTTGTTGCATCTAGATATGTTTCTTTTATTTCTATCTAATAATTTGTGACATTATTTTAGTTATTAGAGATCAGGCTCTAGAGTTTATATGATAAGAATGGATCACTGCTTCGGGGAACAGACCTAGTGATTTGTGCACTGCATTATGATTTGTATAAGTCAAATATGTAACAAGAGCAGTCCTATTGAAATTAACTTTGTATCCTAATAATGTATTTTTATGAAAGGATTTGGATTCAAATCATTCCAGAAAGGAGTCAACTCACTCTATGCATATATGCATGCTAGTACATGTGTGTCTATGCTGTTAATCGATTGCTTAAATATTTTCGGCCGGCAACCGCGTTATAAAGGATTAAATAGGCCAATCATGTAGACAAACTTCAATCAGCTATGCAAATTATGCAGGCACACAGGCAGTTAGTCGGGCATGTATTCAATTCTCATAACCTACGGATATCCCTAGCGTGATACCTATACTTGACATCCAATTAACATTGATCAGTTCTTCTCTTCTCCCTGTTGACATATTTTTGTCAATATTAGAACCTCATCAACAATTTATTATTCCAAGTTTACAACTCTTAGGCTTTGCATTCTTGTGTGCTTATTTCGTCTAATTAGAACCACATAGAGTTGCATCAATTTACTGTCCAGTCTTGTTAGGTTATCTGAAACCACGTAGGATAAGATTTTTTCATCTTTTTGTATAATCACCGCCCCTTTCTGTTGTTTCCAGACCATATATGTTAGTCCTATAGTTTCATGCTGCGCCACCTTACCTGTTGTTTCTCACTTTGTTTGATGGGTGCTTCTCATGAAGTACATCTTGCATTTGCATCCACCAAGGCCTTAACATTTTGCATGCACGCTCTATATACTTGCCCAACTTCATAAGCGTATATCCATCTACTTTAGATTTTACTTATGTACTCTATGTACCAGCTAATTTAGTTCCCAAATATGTCCATTGTAGTGTGCCTTTTTTCTATATAACCATCTTTGACTAAAATTTTCATCATTTACAGATGTTACCATTTTCAGTATTATGCCTGTTAGGTCATGGCAAAGAAAATGTAAGTTTTGGACCAATGGACACCCATATATGTGTGAAAATAGTAACTTTGTGAATATAACCATCTCCTGTACAATGAATTTTAAAACTAGGAATATACAATTTTTTTATAATTGAGAAGATACCAAAATCCTAGCACCCTTGGTATTAGACATCCCTAGTTTGCTTATTGTGACAGAACTAACATATTTCAGATATGTGCAATCGTCTAATATATGTATCCAAACTTTAACTTAATATCCCATTTATCTTTACCTTATCATTCATTTTCTGATCATCTATCTACTAATTTTCATTATTTATGCCGTTCCATAATGCATCCAATTCACCAAAAACCCTTTATCCATTGTTGTTTCCTTCAATATTACCCTGATATTTTATCGGTAGAACTGAGTATAAGTATATAAATTGGCACCATGTTTTGAAAAGATATAATGCTAATGTTAATAAGGATTCTATTTTCAGATTTGGTCACTATAGCAGAGAGAATGGCGACCGTCAAGCACAAGATAGCCGTCCTATCCGGTAAGGGTGGAGTCGGGAAGAGCACTTTCTCGGCCCAGCTCTCCTTTGCGCTGGCTGCCATGGACCACCAAGTGGGCCTTCTTGACATCGACCTGTGTGGACCCAGCATCCCCAAGATGTTGGGCCTCGAAGGCCAAGACATCCACCAGAGCAACCTTGGGTGGTCCCCCATCTACGTTGACTCCAACCTCGGCGTTATGTCCATCGGCTTCATGCTCCCCAACGCTGATGATGCTGTTGTCTGGCGTGGGACCCGCAAAAACGCTCTCATCAAGCAGTTCCTCAAGGACGTGGACTGGGGCAACCTCGACTACCTCGTGATCGACACTCCCCCAGGTACATCAGACGAGCGCATCTCAGTCGTGCAATATCTGCAAGCCACTGGAATCGATGGAGCGATCATTGTCACCACCCCGCAGCAGGTCTCTCTGATCGATGTGCGCAAGGAGATCAGCTTTTGCAAGACGGTGGGGCTACGGGTATTAGGCGTGATCGAGAATATGAGCGGGTTGAGACAGTCTGTTTCAGGTTTGAAGTTTGAGAAAGCAGAAAAGGATGTGAATCCGAGCGACATTACTGAGTGGGCTCTGAAGTATATAAAGGAGAACGCTCCTGAGCTTCTTTCTGTGGTGGCAGTTAGCGAGGTATTTGATAGCAGCAAGGGTGGGGCGGAGAAGATGTGTGAGGAGATGGGTGTGCCGTTTCTTGGGAGAGTGCCAATGGACCCGGGGTTATGTAGGGCTGCGGATGAGGGGCGATCGTGCTTTCTGGATCAGAATGTGGCTGCGAGTGCTGCACCAGCACTCAAAAGAATTATAGAGAAGGTGGTCACTGAATAATTGGGCTGTGAGTGGCTTGCTGTTCGGTGGATGAATATTATGTTAATCTGTGCCACTTGGATTTTGTTTGACATTTCTGCATTTGTAGAGATGAAACGTTGTAGATTGTACAAATTATAGGCATAGTTTCTTTTAGGGCTTATACGTTATATCAGTTTGTGTTTATTACTGGAGTAGAGTAATCACAAATTATATGCATAGTTTCTTGTAGGGCTTATACTTTATATCAGATTGTGTTTATTAACTGGGCAGAGTAATTTATATGTGCCTCGGTCTTTATTTTTGTGACTAGAAGTATGAATGGGGGATGGTAGTTTGTGATGCAGGTACAATGATTTGATGCCTTGGTGCTATTGTAATATGACATCCAAATTATAAAATATTTTCAAATGATAGAATTATCTATTATTTGATGCAGGTCAATGAATATTATGCTCTTGTTTTCCTTGAAAACCATCGGTCATGCCAAATGATAAATTAAATGTGTTGGTAGCCAAATGAAAACCATCGATGTATGAAAAATGTGTTGGTAGCCAAATGATCAAGCCACAATGGCATGTTACTCTTGAGCATGAAAATCTACATGGTAAATTAAATAATAAGGTTTCATAAGTAAATAAATCAAACCTTTACTCTTCTTTTCCTCGATTACATTTGTATCAATAACCTTAACTGCACCGAGCCATTTTTGTTACTCGCAAGTGCTCCCGTGGCACATAAAGTTGTCCAAGAATTCAGGAAATATATTATTACATAAATGATCATCATTTCAACGAATGTTTGCTAATATTGAAGCTTGATCCAAATTCTCTATAAAAAAATTCGTAAAATTTCTTTAATTTTTTAAAAAACAATTTTATAAAAGTCTCTTAACTTTGCTTCTTTATCCATTTTCTGCATTTATTGAATTACATCTTTATCCATTTTCTGCATTTATTGAATGGACGCTGAATAATATTTGAAAATTTCTAGACCAGTCAACATTTTACAAGTGGAGAATTCAATTCTTTTTGCATCTTAAAAAAAACTGAGACGTTATTTTTTAAAAATCTATTTGCAGCCATTGTTATTTTTGGAATAAAAACACTTAAACCACATAATATGCATAAGTTCCTATATAATATTATGACTTATAAGATTTCATCAAATATGGAAAAACTAACACATAAAATAGTTTTTTGAACAACTATAACCACGCGAAATTTATAAAAGAAAATATAAGATGCATAAATATCTATAAACTGTTGTGACTTTTGAAATTTGATTAAATATATTTTCAATCTATTCATCAATGGAAACATAGAATAAGGCAAATTTTTAATAAAATCTAGGAGATCTCATCAAATCCTATTTGCATCTAACCGTTGATGAGAAACAAAGAAAGATTATGACAAACTCAAAATAAAAGTCAAGATATTAGTATGGCAAACAAAATTGAAGACCAAATACAAAGTCAAAGCCTAAGGAGGGTTTGAAGAGAATTGTCAAGATATTTAAAGATGATAACAAAATAGGATTGAATCAATTATGAGGGGTAAATTTAGAAAATCGAAAAGCTTGAATCAAGTTTGCAAGGGCTTTATTATATTATATATGATAACTGTATATCAAGTCAAGATGACATGTTGCTCTTGAGAGGTAAAAACCACATGATGATTTTTTCTCTGCCTTTTATTTTATTTTAGAGAATCCACATGATGAGTTAAAGTACAGAAATTTTTTAATCAGTCCGAACCTTTATTTTGTCTTCTTAATGATATTTTTAATACCGGATGCAAGCTGTGGATAAAAAATTATCCATTTTATTAAGGATTCACCCACATGAAACAATTACGTTACTGTAAATCAAAAGCTAAATGTCACCACCGTGTAATGAGAAGACAAGTCCAAGACCATTATACTCGTAAATCAAGCAAAATAAGTAAGCTGATACTGAACAGACAAATAGAAGTTTGGTAAATATGTCATACATCAGGCACACTTGATCGAAGACAGATGTCAAATCGATCAAAAATTCACATATATGGATCACACTCCATGTGAAGAACAAGATGGCCATAGTCAATTGTCTTGAGGTTTGAATTGGGCCACTGGCCTACGGTTTAATATTGGCAGATAGCTTATAACCCGTTTCCTTTATAAAAAACCTTTATTTTTCCCATTATCACAATTTTATCAATCCTTTCGGTGAGTTTGATGATGGAAAATTCCGACCATCCTCGTCTCCACCTCCGCCACTTCCTCTCCCTCGATCTATGCAAGGTAATCAATCATCCCCCAATCCCTCTCTCTCTTATTTCTTTCTCTCTCTTAGGGTTTTATTCCATAAAAGCCGTGGTTTTTTTTGGGGGTCAGGAACTGGAGTTCATTCACAGGAGCTGCAGCGCCGTCGGGTACCGCCCCAACGTGTTGTCCACCACCCTCGCTCACCTTATCGCCACGGACTGCGGCCACCTCATCCTCCCCTTCCTCTCTATCCGAGACAGGCTCAAGGAGAAGGCCGAGGAGTTCTTCGGTTGCGAGTTCGAGCTCTTCGTCGAATTCACTGGCCTCATCAGGTGCATATGGTCTTTAATCTCATGCTTTTTTTAGTTTGTTTGTTGATTGATATACCCACTTCCTATTTTTTCTTAATTTGCTGCTTTGTCTGTTTGGTTTTGTTATTGATTACTCGATGTTGCGATTGTAAAGAGGAAGAAGATTGAGAGAAAACTTCTGGTTTGTGGCATGAATGTGATATACCCAATATATGATGTATTTGTGTTGCACATTTGGACCGATTTGTGGGGTGTATATCATAGAGACGAATCTGATGTGATAGTATTGTGGATTATTCCGATGTATTTTTCACGCCAACGATCATGGTATTTGTTCCCAACAATAGCCAACATGAGGTCTTCGTTCTTGTCGTCGATTCTTATTTCATTTTTTGTAGGCATATTAAGCAGTGATTGTTTTAGTATAAATTTTGGATTAGATAGCATTACAAGGGATATCGCTTATGACTTTTTAGTTTGCTTGCTGCTGCCAGGGTTTCCAGTTTCCGTCGATTGAGTATAAACCAACCTTTGCCTTCTTATTACACCTTCTTTGATGCTGAAGTTTCCACAGCATTTTCAGGAACAAGCTTTCCTCCTCCTATCTAATTCCTACCCTTTGCCGCCTTCTTCGCTTACACTCTTTGCTGGGCTCATCCTCTATCTAAATGATTGCCCTGCATTTTATTGTGGATTGTGAAGCTGAACTTTTATACAGGCCACACTCATACAGGGTTGAGAATTGGGCCTAGTTCACACCTAAGATGCCAAGATGGTTTATAGGGCTGGACTTTTTCTTATAATCATTGAAACCGAGGGCCGGGTATGATAGGTTTCGTAAATTTTGTAATCAGGCCCAAAATTTAAAACCTAAACCCAACACCGCCTGAACCCGATGAGTCTTCGAACTCACGGATTCAGGTTTCGAGCGGGTTTGGGAAGGTTTCGAGTTTAAGTGGATGGGTCAGGTGTTTAACAAATATATATTATTAAATAAATCGAAGTTATAAAGCTTGACATGAGTTCTAACAAATATATGCACAATCCTTACCCTTTGACAAAACTATATCAAATTATATATTATAGATTGAAAATCAAATTTTAAAAATGCACCAAGAAAAAAATCGATAAGTTGAGTTTAAAGCATATTTAAGATATTGTCGTGATGCATGGATTGTAGAGAGAGAAGAGAGAAATTGAGAGAAATTCAAACCTTAGGGCCCTTTTTTTCTCTTCAATACATGAGAGGAGAAAAGCTCAGAGACCCATGTCGGAGATTTTGGAGGTAATTTGGAAGTGAGCTAGAGAGAGATGATGATGATGAGAGAGAGGCACTAAAAAAAGAGAGCAACTGCGTGTGTGTGTGAGAGGTTTGATTTCCTATCAGCAGAGAGAGGTCTGGTTTTCTAACAACCATCTAAAGTTGTTTAGTTGAAATGAGAGGAGAGAGAAAGAAAGCTTTGCTTTGCTTCTATGCAATTAGAGAGAGAGAGTGGTGAGTAGCAACCGACAAGGCGATGTTTTCTTTTCTGTCATGGCTTGGATCAACGGATTTCATTTTTATATATCTAATAATACTATTATTTTTTATAAGAAAGTTATTCTATGTAACGATCATCACGATGTTACGTTATGGTTTCTCTTGCCGAACTTGTTTTCTATGTCCCCCATGATTATGACTCATTAATAGAATATAATTTACCATGTGGCCCATCTGTAAGTCGTATCTTTATTGTTATACGTTGTACGGACATTGAATACTCCCTCCTTTTTATTTAAGTTTAGTAACTCTTGTCTTTATTTTCAAGTTGGTGTAAAGGAGCATACATTGGTTGGCACAGCGATGACAATAGGCCATATCTCAAACAAAGAGAATTTGCGGTATGTATCATTCTTTTGTGATTTTATGACTCGTTACGACTATTTTCCATGGAACTTGAAATTCATATTAATATGCTACCATTCAAGGACACTAAATTGTTTACCCTTTTTTGAAACCTTTAACAAGTTAACGTTTAAAACAGATAGGGTTCGAACAGAACAAAAGTTTTAGTTTTTTTTGAAAGTTTGACCAAAATATCCCGGGGTTCGAGACTTCCAATAAGCGCAAGCATATACTATTTATTATACCTTGTTGTCTTAGGTTATCACATATAGAGAGAGATCATGAAATGAACTGTAAAAGCGATATAATATAAAAATTCAGTCTTTTATTAAGAGTTATCATGTTACGTTATCTCCTGATACAATTACAGATTTCAACATTTAACAATCTTAAATTGCATAGAAAAATAGAACTAAATACTCATGAACTCTGATTATTGAGTAAATAGTCGAAGCGCGAGGTGGTTTAGTGTTGATCGTTAAAGGTTTTACGCGCCGCTTTAAGTTCTAAAGTACCGCAATCAAAACGGTGTCACGTGTAACGAGCCGAGATGAGTACGGGTTGTCCGCAGGGAGATGGTAGGTTTTTAAGCCCGTTTTAACGAGTTAAGTCCGTAAAGTGGAGTTTGGTTGTTATACTAAGTGTCGCAAACTATATGTTCGAAAGAAATAGACTTGCTAGGGGTAGATTTAGGTTAATTTGAGCTAGAATAATATTTGTCATTTTCTTATGAATCTAACTTGATATTTATGCTAAGGTAATCGGCAACAACATGAATTAGAGAGCTTAAGTACGGTATTTACGATTTTACGCTAAATCCGTACTACTTGTCTCTTGTCCTTCCGTTCTTGTCTCTTAACCCTTGCCTCCGGTAAACCAATTGCAACCAGTCACAATTAGGAATCACCGCTATCATGGTAGAATACGGCGCTTAACGGAACAGATTGCGAGTCGTTTGGTCAGAGTTTCAATTATAAGTTATCGTTTTAAGGAAATTAGCAAACACTAATCCTAATCAAGCTAACCCTTTCCTATCCTTAACAAGTGTGGTACTATTCATACATATTCACAAAAATAAAAAAATACAAAAGGGAAGAAAGACAATAGAAACCATAGGCAAGCCTAAGGAAAGAGTTAGAATTATACTAAGAATCGATTTGCAATAGTGAGTAGCCAAATGAATCTTTGTTGCTATGTTCAATCAAATGAATCCAATAATCTCAATCTAAATTTGCAAGCTCAATAAAGAGCTTGCAAGATGAGAAAGAAGCAAATGATTCAATATCTGAGTTCTAAAAACATCACAAACATGCAATTTGAAGCTTGAAGTGAGACTTGTATCGAAATTCTAAAAGAGATACAAATTATTGAGTTCAAGAACCTAAAACTTATGGTTGTAAGCTCAATTTGAAATTACAAGGTCAAGAGAAAGGGGCAAGAACTCAAGACTACCAAATGAAATTATAAAATAATATCTAACAAAAATGTGGTCTAAAACAAAACTTGGATCTTTTTCTCTTCTTCTGATCTTATATTTATAGGCACTTCAACAAAAAAACAAACAATAAAAAAGAAGTGCTGTGACAATGAGGAATGCCCAGAAGAAAAATGAGGCAATTTGGAGTAACAAAAACCGCCAGTAGCGGGTCTTTTGGCCATTCCGACGATTTTCTGGCGGCTGGTGGGACCCGTCTTCTTGTGATGATTTCAAGTCCTCTTCATGATCTCTCTGGACTTGTTTGTTTCGTTTAAATCAACTTAGAGTTTTCTCGGAAGATTTGGACGGAAAATGTTGAGCTTTTGAATCTATCACATCAATTCTTTTTAACACACTCATTACATGTCCACTTGCTCATCCACTTGCTCCACTTGAGTGTTCACACCAAGACATGGCTGCCATCTAGATTCATGCATCTAAAATGAATTTACACTTGCATTATGTTGGACCATTCTTGCTAATAAATGTTGTGCACTTGTTGCAAAATCTTTTCATAACTTGATCGTTTTTTTGTTCCGGTTTCCGTATCGGCTCACAAACGTTGTATCCGTTCATTTTGAGTGTGTTTTCAGTGTTTTGTCACGAATACCTGTATCATGTACTTATTAAGTAGACATGGGTTAATAGTACCGATATTTACAAAAATGATAACGAATGAGCGGTATTAAAATGCAGTTTTTCGTGATGAACAAATACCTTCAAACTTATTTTTTGCTCGTCCCGAGCAAAACAAAATCCTATCATCAATTTCGCAGGGAATGCGGTTGCACCGAGCCCGTGCAACAAGCCGTTAAAACCTCTAGGTGTGCCTAGTAGGAGGAGCATTGTCTCCTGAGAGGTTTCAACGGATTATACCCATAAAATCCCGCCAAGCTAGGTTTGTGAAATTACAGTCAATTCTAATCCTAACGTTCCTTATCCAAGCTAGATATCCTATCATCATAAGTTAGAAATATCAAATCCTTATTTTTCACGCCCCACTTCTTGTTTTAACTTAAGATTCTATACATCTATACGTGCGTGTGAGTGATTTTTTTGAAAAAAGATTTCGATTAGTCGTTTATGTCAGAGTACAGACCTGATAAAACTTCAAAAGGATCAGACGAGTTTGTAGAGAGTTAAATTTTCTCAAGTTTCGTTATCCAGCTAGATTTCAAATTCAGAATTTTTATCGTCTCTAACAGAAAACTAAGTCTTATTTTTCACTCCACCTTTCACCTATTTTCGTTCATACACATCTTTGTGAACGTGCAATAGTCTTTATCATCGGATAAAACCTTCATATTGTAGGGTGTTTTTCGTCACCCCATTGAGATAGGAAATACGCGTCGCTTGTCAGGCGCATTACAGATTCTCCCTGCCCAGGGTAGGCCGGGATTTATTGATTGTGGGGATCCGAATCTCCGGCAGCCGCGGACTAAGCTGTCGTTAATTATCCATCGGTTTGGGAGTGAGGGAACCTCCGATTGACGGGTCAAACTGGTCAGGTGAACTCAATGTGCCGTGTGTGTCGTGTTTTCAAGGGTTTTGGATATATCAGGGGGCCTCGCAGAGTTTATGGGGGTCCCGCTACCCGATTAGCGGGTTGGGGGTCAAAGGGGCAGTTCCCTTGTGGGGTGTGGGGCAGCGCCCCGTTAGAAATTTTTTTCTAACGAGGGACGTGTTTTGAACATGGAGCGTGGGGAAAAAGAGGGATGAGGAGCGTCCTAAGGACACGTGGGCGCCGAACGGCGCCTGCAGAAAAAATGGGGGTTTAGCCCCGGGATTAGCAGTTAAACTCCGAGGGGCTTTGGAAACTCTCAGAAAAAGGAAGGATTTTTTTTCTTTATAGAGTTAAAACTCTCGAGAGGATTTTGAGTGGTGTTAAACTCCCAAAAGAATTTTATTGGAGTTAACTCCAAAAGATTTTGAGTGGAGTTAAACTCCCAAGAGAAATTTATTTATAAAGTTAAACTCCAAAAGATTTTGACAAATAGAGTCGAACTCTCAAAAATCTTCGGAGATGATCAAAGGGGATCCCTTTCTTCTTCCTTGAGCCCTGAATCCTTTTCTAAGTCTCGGATCTTCCCCAAAGTGGGATTTTTGGAGATGGGTCTCCTTCCTCCTCTCTGTTTGCTGGATCTTGAAGAAAAGTGGGTGAGATTTAAAAATCTTCTCTTTTAGAGATTTGATGGGAGATCTGAGCTCCCCTTTGTGGGTTTTATGGTGAAAATCTATTTCTTTTTGGGAAAAAAGAGTAACTCTTGATTTAATTCAGAAAAGAGAAGATTTAAAATCTTGAGAAAGGAGGAGGAGGCACAAGAACCCTAATTTTTGCGGGGAATGAATTCTTTTCATTTCATTATTATGCTGTCTTATATAGGCTTACAAATTTACACATAACCCCTTGGCCTTTATAAAATGGCATTTTGCCCATTCCATGCCTATGTGTTCATTTTTTTTTTGCACATGAGCCATGGACTTTTCAAAAATTTGGTTTTATGCTCATTTTCCTTACATTTATTCATAAAAATTATATCAAAATTATTTATTACATAATTTTCATTTTGGTATGGGGAGGCCGGCCGTGGGGCTTGACTTGGGCATGGGCCCACTTGGCTTAAGGTTGACTTTGATTTTGACTTGGTCAACCGGAGTGTAATTTTTTACCCCAACAAAGTGCCCCCCATCAATAAATGCACACCGCGTGTGTGTGTCGTGTGCATGAAATTAATGAATCTTCTTTCGCGTAGTGTGACTTGATTTGGTTTCCGCTTTTGGGAGGCTGGAACTGCTCTTTTTACGACATGGATAGTCGATGCTTGACGTGTCTCCGAGATGGAGTGTCGGTGGTCGACGTATCCCCGAGGCGGAGTGTCTGTTTGACGTTTTTCCGGCACGGAGTGTCTGTTTGACATTTCCCTGGTATGGAGTGTCGTTGGTTGACATGTATCCGAGACGGAGTGTCTGTTTGGACGTTTCCCCGGCATAGAGTGTCGCTGGTCGACGTATCCCTGAGGCGGAGTGTCTGTTTGACGTTTTCCCGGCACTGAGTGTCGCTGGTAGACGTATTCCAATGCGGAGTGTCTGACGTTTTTCGGCACGGAGTGTCTGTTTGACATTTCCTCAGTACGGAGTGTCGCTGGTTGACGTGTCCTCGAGACGGAGTGTCTGTTTGACGTTTTCCTGGCACGGAGTGTCGCTGGTCGACGTATCCCCGAGACGGAGTGTCTGTTTGACGTCTTCCCGGCACAGAGTGTCTGTTTGACATTTTCCCGGTACGGAGTGTCACTGGTTGACGCGTCCTTGAGACGAAGTGTTTGTTTGACGTTTTCCCAAGACGGAGTGTCTGTTTGACGTTTTCCTGGCACGGAGTGTCGCTGGTCGACGTATCCCCGAGGTGGAGTGCCTGTTTGATGTTTCCCTGTTACGGAGTGTCGTTGTTTTGACGTTTCCCCGGCACGGAGTGTCTGTCTGACGTTTTCCCGGCACGGAGTGTCGCTGGTTGACGTGTTCCTGAGACGGAGTGTCTGTTTAATGTTTGCCCGGCACGGAGTGCTGCTGGTTGACGTGTCCCCGGCATGGAGTATCGCTGGTTGACATGTCCCCGGCACGGAATGTCTGTTTGACGTTTTCCCGGCACGGAGTGCTGTTGGTTGACGTGTCTTCGAGGCGGAGTGTCTGTTTGACGTTTTCCCGACACGTAGTATCACTGGTTGACGTATTCTCGGCACGGAGTGTCTGTTCGATATTTCCGCGAGACGGAGTGTCGGTTTAACGTAGATGTCGTTGTTGGAATTGGTTGGTTTGATTTGTTTTGGGGGAGGTTCCAATCTGTCCGGCGAGACTTTCGAGCTTGGAAGCGCTTCCGAGTGGGACTTTAGTTTGATTTGTCCGGTTCCTGTCTTGTTTGGTAGGAATTTTGAATTTGAAGCATTGCAGCGTAGGATTTGGAATTTGGGATTTGGATTTTTGTTTAGCATCAGCATCGCTGCACTGGAACATGGTACCATGAGCGAATCATCATTTTCCATTGGAGGATTTGGGGATTTCGGCATCAGCATCGCTACACTGGAATGTGGTACCGGGAGCGAATCATCATTTGCTATGCCCGTTAGGAAACGATGGTTTAGGAGACAGGTTTAGGCCCTTGTCACATAAGGCTTTTCAATTTTATGAGATATGAGCCATAAGGGTCTCATAAAAGTATTTTCTCCCTACGAGTCGAGAGAATTTCATTGGTGCATTTTCTCTTTAGGAGTCATGAGGATCCCCAAGTGTGTTCTTCCCTTGTAGGTCGTAAGGATCCCATGCAGGTATTTTTTTTACGAGTCGAGAAGATCTCATAAGCACTGTTCTCCTTATGTATCATGAGGACACATGAGTGGGTCTTCCCAAATGGAACATAATTTCGATGGCGGGGACCGGCCGCGATGCCGGTGATTGTTGTAGGACATTGGTGTGATTTGTCTTGTTTATGCCCGTGGATTGTATACGGTAGTCCATTTGGGGACTGGCCGTAGGGATGAGAGAATTTGGGGATTTGGATTTTGGTTGGCGTCTGCATCGCTGCACTGGAACATGGTACGAGGAATGACTCATCATTCGCCGTATGGGAATTTGGTTGGCGTCTGTATTGCTGCACTGGAATATGGTACCAGGAGCGACTCATCATTCGCCGTTTGGAAATTTAGGGATTTTGATTGGCGTCTGGATTGCTGCTCTGGAATATGGTATTAGGAGCGACCCATCATTCCCCGTTTGGGAATTCGGGGATTTGGATTTTGATTGGCGTTTGCATTGCTGCATTGGAATATGGTACCAGGAGTTACTCATCATTCGCCGTTTGGGAATCTTAAGGTTTGAGTTTTGGGTCGGCATCAACACCGCTAACACTGAAGTATAGTGGCAGGAGCGACTCATTATTTGCCGTAGAGAATATGAGATCTGTGTTCACATCAGCATCACTACACTGGAATATGGTATCAGGAGCGAATCATCATTTGCCATGAGAGGATTTGAGGATTTTGGTTTTGACTTGGCATCAGCATCGCCACACTGGAATATGGTACCAGGAGCGAATCATAATTCGCCATGAGGGGATTTCCCTCGTTCCCAGTTTAACGACTTAGGGTTCATCCGTTCCTAGTTTAGCTATTTAGGGGTCTATTGGATCGAAAGTTTGGAATTTCGGGGTTAGGGTAGGCATCAGTGCTGCTAACACTGGAGCACAGGTGCCAGGAGCAATGCCTTTGCCTGTTGGGGAGCGATGGCTTATGATACAAGTTTAGATCTCTATCACATAAGGCTTTTCAATTTTATGAGCCATAAGGGTCTCAGAAAAACATTTTCTCCCTACGAGTCGAAAGGATCTCGTATGTATATTTTCTCTTTAGGAGCCATGATGATTCCTAAGTGTGTTGCTCCTTTGTGAGTTGCAAAGATCTTACGCGGGAATTTTTCCTCACAAGGTCGAGAGGATTTTGCGAGTGTATTTTCGTCTCTTTTTTACGAGTTTGCACCCTTTCAGGTTTTTACAAACTCGCCGGCAGTCCTGCTGGTTTTACTCATGGAGCCCTTTCGGGGGTTCATCCGTGCCCGTTTTGCTTATGGACATAACGTTTTTTTATTTTATTTTTTTACATCATTTTTCTTTTATTTCATAGTTTAACGATTTAGAGATCATAGCTGTGCGCTTATTCAAAAATCCTTGGACTTTGATCTCACGGCGCTTCAATGCTCTCTTTGTCCTTTTGGAGAGACGTTCACGTGTGTTTCGTATAAACTGCGGTGGACTGGGCCATTTTCTGGAGTGGGCGATTGAGCCGTCTGCCCTCAGAAGGTTTTGGTCTTCATTTGAATGGAGCGGACGATCGTAACTTGGTTTTCTGCTAACGCGTTTTTAGCCAATGAGACCGCTCCCTCATTGTATTGTTTTTTAATCCAATTCTTGAAAACAAAGTAGTCTTCAATGGTATGACTCACCATTCTGTGATACAGGAAGTACAAGGGATCATCGGTTATACTTTATGTGGTCTTTTTGATTTAGGCATACATCATATTCTTCTGGACCTATTTTAAGGGTTCAAAAGAATTGCGGATTTTCACGGCTAACACGGCTGTGGTCGCGGAACAGTTCGGGCTTTGGAACTTCACAAACTTTAACCTGGCCGGAGCCCTAGCCTTTTTGTTAGCTCTGTATCTGAGCCGCTTCTGCCTCAGCTTATCTGTTTTGACTGCTTGGCAGGCTTCTGCTTTTCGGGAAGCCGCAGTAGGCGAGCTGGTAGAGAGCCTTGAAAAGACATCCGCTTGCGCACTCCTCGAAGGCATCGTCTGAGCTTGCCCGTGACATCTGGCGACTTCTTTTGTTCCGACCGCTTTGCCCCCAGCTGGAGCCAAGGAGAGCCGTTTGAATACCGACTTACGTTTGGGTTGGGGCGCTCTCAAGACTACCACATTTGGCCTCTTGTCTTTCGAGGCCGGTTTGTCTGTTACCGGAGTTTGAGGAGCTGGAAAGCTGTTAGCTGGCATGAACAGAATGGAGTCGAACTGTAGCAGTGACTCCTCCTACTGTCGCCTGAGACTGGCCGGGAGGAGCGTCCATCTTCATCGTGTAGCGGATGGGAGTTGTGTCGAGAGCTGAGTTTTTCCTTGTTTTTCCTTGGAGACATCTGAGTTGCATTCGAAGATTGAGATTGAAGGTCGTTAATTTGTGCAAAGGAACATGATTTCAGTATAAACAATCAACATATATTAATTGAGCTCGTATGAACACTTGACCCGAAATATGTAAGGAGAGAAAAGGTCCCACGGGCGTGTCAGAATTTGCGGGGTGTTTTTCGTCATCCCATTGAGATGGGAAATACGCGTCGCTTGTCTGGCACATTACAGATTCCCCCTGCCTAGGGTAGGCCGGGGTTTATTGATTGTGAGGATCCGAATCTCTGGCAGCCGCAGACTAAGTTACCGTTAATTACCCTTGCTTTTGGAGCAAGGGAAGCTCCGATTGACGGATCAAACTGGTCATGTGAACTCAATGTGCCGTGTGTGTTGTGTTTTGAAGGGTTTTGGATATATCGGGGGGCTTCGCAGAGTTTACGGGGGTCTCACTATCCAGATAGTAGGCTGGGGTCAAGGGGGCTAGCATCTCCCTTGCGGAGTGCGGGGTAGTGTCCCATTAGAAATTTTTTTCTAACGAGTGACGTGTTTTGAGCATGAAGCGTGGGTAAAAAGATGGGTGACGAGCGTTCTAAGGACGCGTGGGCACCGGCGGTTCACGTGCTTGGCGCGTGGGCGCCAGCGCCTGCAGAAAAAAGAGGGGTTTAGCCCCGGGATTAGTAGTTAAACTCCGAGAGACTTTGGAAACTCCCAGAAAACGGGAGGATTTTTATCTTTATGGAGTTAAACTCCCAAGAGGATTTTGAGTGGAGTTAAACTTCCAAAAGAATTTTATTTATGGAGTTAAACTCCAAAAGATTTTGAGTGGAGTTGAACTCCCAAAATAAATTTATTTATGGAGTTAAACTCCAAAGAGGATTTTGAGTGGAGTTAAACTCCCAAAAGAATTTTATTTATGGAGTTAAACCCCAAAAGATTTTGACAAATGGAGTTGAACTCCCAAAAATCTTCGGAGATGATCAAAGGGGACCCCTTTCTTCTTCTTTGAGCCCTGGATCCTCTCTTGAGCCTCGGATCTTCCCTAAAGTTGGATTTTTGGAGATGTGTCTCTTTCTTCCTCCTCTGTTGGCTGGATCTTGGAGAAAATGGGGTGAGACTTAAAAATCTCCCTTTTTAAACATTTGATGGGAGATCCGAGCTCCCCCTTCGTCGGTTTTATGGAGAAAAACTATTTCGTTTTGGAAAAGAAAGAGTTCTCTTGATTTTATTCAGAAAAGAGAAGAAGGTTTAAAACCCTGAGGCAGGAGAAGGAGGCACAGAAACCCTAATTTTTGAGGGGAATAAATTCTTCTTTTCATTTCATTATCATGTTGCCTTGTATAAGCTTACAAATTTACACACAGCCCCTTGAGCTTTTTACAAAATGACATTTTGCTCATCTCATGCCCATGTGTTTATTTCTTTTTGCACATGAACCATGAGCTACACAAAAATTTGGCTTTATGCCAATTTTCCTTACATTTATTCATAAAAATTATATCAAAATTATTTATTACATAATTTTCATTTTGGTATGGAGGAGGCCGGCTGCGGGTCTTGACTTGGACATGAGCCCACTTGGCCTGGGCTTGGGCCCATTTGGCTTGGGGTTGACTTTGATTTTGACTTGGTCAACCGGGGTGTAATTTTTGACCCCAACACATATCCCCGTGAAAAATAATTTTATAAAAGTTCGTCTTTAGCCAAGATTATTCTCACACAAATAACCGTTAGGAATTTTAATTCGGAGAAAACACCTGCTTGACTTTATTTTAACATGGACTTTCTAGGATTTTAGCGAGTTTTGGGCCAATGCACCTAAACCAGTTGGTTTTAGGACATTAGGTGTAGAGACACCCTAGTAGACTTAATTGCCCAAGTCATCTAGGCTCTAAAACAAAAGACTCATTTTGGAGTGAAAATCATGATAATTCAATGTGAACGGAGATATAGCCAGCTGTTCAATTCTTTTTTAAGATAAAAAACGTGTTTGTGTGGATAAGGTGTGCAATCACTCCAATCAAATTTCAGATGGATTATTTTTCAGATTTAGTTTCTATTAAAGCATCAATAGTATTCTTTCATATCCATTTTGCTTTATAAACTATTCTTGATAATACATATCTAAAAAAAAAACCGGTTTGATCCTGAAGGAGTTTATTAATTTTAAAAGTAACATATCAAACTTTTCATCTAATTTTCAAGACTCACGATACTTGTAGTGTGATGTAAAAGACGTATATTAGCTACAGTTAAACTCCAAAGATGGTTATCGTTCAGGTTTTCAATATCTAGAAATAGGATTTAGTTGTTACTATCTTATCAAATTTAACCGTTGGTATTTTGAATCTAAGCTTTCCTATTAGCCGACTTGACGACAAAGTTTTTATTTTTTAAGATTTTTTTTCAATTTTTATGGTTTTTCAGATTTTTGGATATAAATAGCGGAATGCAATACAAAAGTAAACATGCAATGCAACTAGATGAGAAAAAATACGTGAAATGATATACTGAAATGCAGGAAATATGCAAATGTAACACTATATGGTATATACATGACTATGCCCCATCATAAAATCACCCCCAAACTGAAGTGGACGATGCTCTCATCATCGCCTAGCCTTTTCCTTGGCCGCTTCCACTGGTTTCTTCCTGATGTGTAAACAGCTGGTTCAATTGTTGCTTTATCTTCCTGTTTTGCGTAATCAGCATCTTGATTCTGCGGATTTCCATCCGGTGCAAATCATTTAGATCTGTTGGTATATCTTCATTGAGGTAAATTTCGGAAGATGTCTGAGTTGCTGCATGCTCGCTCGGGTCTGTGGGTGACCAAATCTGCTGCTCGCATCGGATGTCAGTGTAGCCCTGCGAAATCCTCTCAAGATCAATCGGTACTGTGTCGTACATGGTAGCGCAGACAGCGTAGTTGTCCTCATCTATGCAGTAGTGGCAAATCTGTGTGATGGGGACTGGAAGTAGAGGTTTACGCCCCGCTATCCCCACCATAATCGTGGTGAACATGTTCACAATGCAAAATTGGTAGTTCTTCATCATCAGGTAATGAACATGTCCCACAATCGCCGGGAAAGAAGAAACTCGGCTGTGCCCGTTGGTATTTCGGTACACCCATCGGCAAATAGCATACACATTTTGATACATCTGGTGAGCGTTCAGTCCATTATCTCTCAGTCCACATCTCGATCCTACGACCGTCCTATACTCAGCGAGCTCAAGCGGGTACTGAAATCCCGGTCGGGTGGAGATGTTAGTGACAGTAGAAATTGTCTCTTGCAAGAACACCCGCTTCCTCCCTTGAAAATGAAAGCGAACTCTATTCTGAAATGGCTCACCCACTCTCAAGGCATCGTAAAATTCGTCCACAAATTCTTAAATCGCACACATATCCTCATCCTCATACAACAAATACTTCCACCCCATCTGACAAATTGCATCATAAAAATAACTCCCATATATCTCATGGGGAGCACATTCACAATTATTCTCACAATCGAAAGAAGCCATAGTAGTGAGTAAACAATTTTTTTCCAGAGTAGTCAAACATTAAGGGAGCGGCGAGAAGAGCAAATCTTACAGAGGGAGAATTTTTTCGTCAATTGGTGCAGGTTTGACCGGCGGCGGCGGGGGATTTGACGATTCCGGCGGTCGATCTGAAGATTTGGGGTCTAGGGTTTGGTTGTCGTTTCGGGGGAGATGAGAGAAGAAGGAAATTGCTGTTCGATTTTTGTGATGGGGCTTGGGTGCTGAGTGGATGGGTATTAATAGGTGGTTTTACAAAAAGAACCCTTCACAAAAAAGTTTTGTATAAAGTTATCTTTATACCAATATTTACAATAAGGCTCTTTATTTTAAGAATAGGAAAGAAAAGTGTGTGGAGGAGGTTTAGGATGTGATTAAGCAGTCTTATGCGGCTCATGTAGGGACATGAGCTCCTCTAGTTGCGCTGGCAGTTCAAAAATTGTGCCCCCTTTTTTTCTTTTTCTTTTTTTTCTTTTGTTTTCATTTGTTTTCCCTTTTTTTTTCAAGGGAATTTCACCTGGCAAGAAATATCCCGATACACAATATCGAGCATCACAAGACAAGACTGCTCGTCAAAAGAAAATGGATACGCACCAGACAAGAATATCCATATACACACACATACAAGATAGTATACACATACCCCAAACTTATTTGAAACAGTATTTCCACAGTTTATGGCTGAATAACCGATGTTTGGTGGTAAACGGAGGAAAATTAGGCAGGGTAAACCGGCTCCAATAACATCATGAGCTCCTTCGACGGTTCTGCGGTAAAGAACGGATTCAATCTGTGTCCGTTTAGTTTGAAAACCGAACCGTCTTTGGATTTTTCAAATCCATCGCACCGTGTGGGTATACACACCGCATAAGAAAATGTCCCGTCCAGCGAGATCTGAGCTTACCAGGATGAAAGTGGAGTCGGGTGTCGTAAAGAAGTACTTGTTGTCCCGGCGTAAAAGTTTTGCGCATAAGGTGTTTGTCATGGAAACACCTTCGTTCGGTTTTTTACAACGACCGTGTTTTCATAAGCTTCATCCCGAAGCTCGTTTGGTTCATTTATTTGCAGCTTTCGATAGCTGCCCGCATGATCAAGATTGAAATTCAGCTCTTTGATCGCCCACAATGCGTGATGCTCGATCTCAACTGGGAGGTTGCAAGTCTTTCCGTACATAAGCCGATATGGATACATGTCAAGATCAGTCTTGTAAGCAATTCGGAATGCTCAAAGGGCAACAGTTAATTTCAAAGATCAATCTTTACGGTTCTTGGAAATCGTATTCTCCAATATTTGCTTGATTTGCCGATTAGAAATCTCGGCTTGCCCGTTTGTTTGGAGAGGATATGGCGTCGATTGCTTGTGATTAATCACGTATTTCCGCATCAATGCCTTAAAAGATCTATTGCAAAAATGTGTCCTATTGTCGTTAATGATAGCGCGGGGATGCCTGAACCGGGAGAAAATGTTTTCTTTCAGGAATCCAACGACAACATTGTTATCGTTCGTCCGGCTCGCGACTGTCTCGACCTATTTAGAGACATAATCAACAGCTAAAATGATGTACAAGTTCCCAAAAGAGTTGGGAAATGGGTCCATGAAATCAATCCCCCAAAGATCAAATATCTCGACAACCAAAATTGGTTGGAGCGACATCATCCCTCCTGAAGATCCGGCCCAAATGTTGGCACCGGGAGCAAGTTTTGCACTAATCATATGCATCTTTGAAAAGTTTTGGCCAACACTCTTGAACTCATTTTTAGGGACATACCGGTGGATGATTTGGTCTGGACAATACTTGAACAAATAGGGTTCGTCCCAGTAAAATTGTTTTACTTGGGATAAAAATCTAAGTTTGTTCTGACTCGATCATTCGCTTGGTATGGGTCCTGTCGCTAAATAGTTCACAATATTTGCAAACCAATGTTCGCAATATATGGTCAAGAGTTGTTCATCAGGAAAATTATCGTTTATCGGGAGAGGAAGCGTTGGTGAAGAAGTCGTGAAAGATGATCGGCCACTATGTTTTCACATCTGATTTTGTCCTTAATGATAAGGTCAAATTCTTGAAGTAAAATGATCCAACGTATCATCGAGATTTGGCATCCTTTCTCGCGAAAAGATTCCTTAAAGCAGAACAGTGTAGACGACGACTGGGGAGCCAATGAGATGTGGCCAGAATTTCTCCAAAGCGAATACAACTGCCAAGAACTCTTTCTCGGTTGTAGTGTATAGTTCATTTGCGCGTCATTCAGGGTCCGGCTCGCGTAGTAGATCACATGCGGCATCTTATCGATGTGCTGTTCTAAGACCGCACCGATAACAAGGTCTAATGCATCGCACATAATCTCAAAAGGATGCGTTCAGTCAGGAGAAGAGAGCACGCGAGCTGTAGTGAGAGAGCTCCGCAATGATTCAAAAGCAGTTAAAGAATCCGAGTTGAAGTTGAACGTTATGTCCTTAGCCAGAAGAAGAGTCGAGTGTCTAGCAATTTTGCTAAAGTCCTGGATGAATCGTCTATAAAGCCGGCATGGCCAAGAGAAGATTTGATATCTCTGACGCATTTTGGAGGAGGGAGGTTGGAAATGACATCAATCTTTTCTTTTGTCAGCCTCGATGCCGCTTTATGAAATGATATGTTCTAAGACAATACCTTCCCGCACCATGAAGTGGCACTTCTCCTAGTTTAAGGTGAGATTTTTATCCTTACATCGGGTTAGGACAACGTCAAGATATTATAGACACTCGTTAAAAGAGTCTCCAAAGATGGAGAAATCGTCCATAAATATCTCCAGAAACTTCTTAACCATGTCAGAGAATATTCCCATCATACACCGCTGAAATGTAGCGGGAGCATTGCATAGCTCAAAGGGCATGCGACGATATGCAAACATGCCAAAAGGAAAGTGAAAGTGGTTTTATCTTGGTCTTTTTCGGCGATGGGAATCTGGTTGTAACCTGAGTAGCCGTCCAGAAAACAGTAGAACTCATGTCCAGCTAATCTTTTAAGCATTTGGTCAATGAATGGGAGCGGAAAGTGATCCTTCTGCGTTACTTCGTTGAGTTTTCGATAATTAATGTATACTCGCCACTCAGTTGGGGTGCGAGTGAGGATTAACTTGTTTGCCTCATTTGTGATGATCGTAATACCCGACTTCTTAGGGACGTGTATCGGACTGACCCATTGACTGTCAGATATAGGGTAAAAGATACCACTATTTAGACATTTGACAATCTCCTTCATGATTGGATTCAATCATCTTTGTGGATCCCTAGCTTGTTTGGCATCATTCATCATGTGAATGCGATGTTCAACGATCAGAGAACTAATCCTTTTGATGTCCGCCATCGTCGAGCCAAAAGCTTGCCGATTTGCTCGCAGGACCGAAAGAAAGGCTTTCTTTTGCTCTAGAGCTAGAGAAGTCGAAATTATTACTGGGAGTCTCGTTTTCACCTAAGCATACTTAAGGTGAGACGGCAGTGGCTTGAGTTCGAACGGTGGAGGAGAAACAACTGAATGTAAGATCGGAGAACGTGTCTCGAACTCAAAGAATTTCAAGAGGGGTTCAAAGTAAGTGCATGCAACAGAGTCGGATGGTTCAATTAACTCATTCGGAAATTCAAAAGATTCTAACTCGGGTAGTGACATGTCAATATCTTTTAAAAACGTGAAGCACTCGTATTCTTTGTCGTAGTCGGAAGCAGCAGGTTCAAAGAGAAACGCACTAGTGGCGTCAAGATCACCATGATCAAACTAAAATTCTTCAAATTCATAATTCTCGGGGGCAATCTCCTGAATGGAACAGTTATCCAGTATATGAGCGTTCAGTTTGGATGGCTGATTCTCTAACCTGAAAATGTTGAATTCAATTGTCATGTTACAGAAAGAAAGGTTTATGGAACCATTTCGATAATTGATCACCGCATTTGAGGTTGCAACGAATGGGCGATCGAGAATCACCAGAATTTGATTCTCGGTGATTCGCCGGTGTGTCCCTGAAAATGAGTTCAAGAGTGTTTTCATTTTGTCACGATCAAGCGTGTGGCGAGCATTTTGGCCCAAGAAAAACTGTTGAGAAAGTCCTGCAGTGTGGGGTTTATTTGCCAAAACTTTTCAAAGATGCACATGATTACTGCAAAACTTGCTCCCAGTGCCAACATTTAGGCCGGATTTCCAGGAGGAATGAAATGCCGCTCCAACCAATTTTGGTTGTCGAGATGTTTGATATTTGGGAGATTGATTTCATAGGCCCATTTCCCAACTCTTTTGGAAACATGTACATCTTTTTAGCTGTTGATTATGTCTTCAAATGGGTCGAGGCAGTCGTGAGCCGGACGAACGACAACAAGGTTGTCGTTAGATTGCTAAGAGAAAATATTTTCTGTCGGTTCGGGCATTCTCGCGCTATCATTAGCGACAATGGAACACATTTCTGCAATAGGTCTTTTAAGGCCTTGATGCGGAAATACGTGATTAATCACAAGCTATCGACGTCATATCATCCCCAAACAAGCGGGCAAGCCGAGCTTTCTAATTGGCAAATTAAGCAAATATTGGAGAAGACGGTTTCTAAGAACCGTAAAGATTGGTCTTTGAAATTAACTGATGCCCTTTGGGCATTCCGAATTGCTTACAAGACTAATCTTGACATGTCTCCATATCGGCTTGTGTACGGAAAGGCTTTGCCACCTCCCTGTTGAGATCGAGCATCGCGCATTGTGGGCGATCAAAGAGCTAAATTTCAATCTTGACCATGCGGGCAGTTATCGGAAACTGCAAATAAACGAATTGAACGAGATTCGGGATGAAACTTACGAAAACGCGGTCGTTGTAAAGAACCGAATGAAGGTGTTTCATAATAAACACCTTATGCGTAAAACTTTCACGTCTGGACAACTGGTACTTCTTTACAACACCAGACTCCACTTTCATCCTGGTAAGCTCAGATCTCGCTGGACGGGATCTTTTCTTGTGCGGTGTGTATACTCGCACGACGCGGTGAATTTGGAAAATCTAAGGGACGTTTCGGTTTTCAAAGTAAACAGACACAGATTGAAACCGTTCTTTACCGCAGAACCATCGGAGAAGCTCCTGATGTTGCAGGAGCCGGTTTATCCTGACTAATCTTCCTCCGTTTACCACCAAATTTGGGTTATCCAGTTATAAACAGTGGAAACACTATTTCATATAAGTTCGGGGGTATGTATATACTATCTTGTATATATATATATGGATATTCTTATCTCGTGCATATCCATTTTCTTTTGACGAGCGGTCTTGTCTTGCGTTGCTCGGTTTTGTGTGTCGGGATATTTCTTGCTTGGCGAAATTCCCTTGTAAAAAAAGGAGGGAAAACAAATCTAAACAAAAACAACAGAAAAAAAGAAAAAGAAAAAAAGAGGGGCATAATTTTTGAACTGCTATCACAAGTAGGGAAGCTCATGTCATAACACTGCTTAATCACATCCCCAAACCTTCCCCACACACTTTTCTTTCCTATTCTTCTTAAAATAAGGGCCTTATTGTAAATATCGGTATAAAGATAACTTTGTACAAAGCTTTTTTGTGAAGGGTTCTTTTTGTAAAACCATCTATCAATACCCATCCACTCAGCACCCGAGCCCCATCACAAAAATCAAACATCAATTTCCTTCTTCATCTCCCCTGAAGCGACAACCAAACCCTAGCCCCCAAATCTTCAAATCGACCGATGGAATCGTCGAATCCCCCGCCACCGCCGGTCAAACCTGCACCAATCGACGAAATTTTTTATCTCCCTCTGTAAGATTTCCTCTTCTCGCCACTCTCTTATTGTTTGAATTCTCTGAAAAAATTGTTTACCTACTACCATGGCTCCTTTCGATTGCGAGAAAATTTTGTGAGTGTGCTTATCCATGAGATGTATGGGAGCTATTTTTATGATGCAATTTGTCAGATGGGGATGGGAGTATTTGTTGTATGGGGATGAGGATATATGTGCGTTTTGGTGGACGAATTTTACGATGCCTTGAGAGCGGGTGAGCCATTTCAGGATAGAATTCGCTTTCATTTTTGGGGGAGGAAGCGGGTGTTCTTGCAAGAGACAATTTCTACCGTCACTAACATCCCCACCTGATCGGGATTTCAGTACCCGCTTGAGCTCGCTGAGTATAGGACGATCGTAGAATCGAGATGTGAACTGAAGGATAATAGGCTGAATGCCTACCAGATGTATCGAAATGTGTATGCTGTTTGCCGATGGGTGAACCAAAATATCAAAGGGCACAGCCGAGCTTTTTTCTTTCCCAGTGATTGTGGGACATGTTCATTGCCCGATGACGAAAAACTACCAATTCTGCATTGTGAACATATTGTTCACCACGATCATGGAGGGGGTAGCAGGGCGTAAACTTCTACTTCCAGTCCCCATCACAGATTTGCCACTACTACATGGATGGGGATGACTACGCTGCCTGCGCTACCATGTACGACACAGTACCGGTTGATTTTGAGAGGATTTCGCAGGGCTACACTGACCTGTGATGCGAGCAGCAGATTTGGTCACTCACAGACCCGAGCGAGCATGCAACACCTTAGACATCTTCCGAAATTTACCTCAACAAAGACATACCGACGGATCCAAATGATTTGCACCGGATGGAAGTCCGCGGAATCAAGACGCTGATTAGGCAAAATAGAGAGATAAAGCAACAATTGAGCCAGCTACTTGCAAATCAGAAAGAGGCCGGTGGAAGCGACCAAGGAAAAGACTAGGGAAAGCTAGGCGACGATGAGGGCATCGCCCACTTCAGTTTGGGGGTGATTTTGTGATGGGGAATAGTCATTTATATAGCATATATTGTTGCATTTGCATATTTCCTGTATTTCAGTATTTTATTTCATGTATTTTTTCTCATGTAGTTGTATTGCACGTTTGCTTTTGTATTGCATTTCGCTGTTTATATCCAAAAATATGAAAAACCATAAAAATTTCCAAAAAAATAAAAACTGTCATCAAGTTAGCTAGTGGGAAAACTTAGATTTAAAATACCGACGGTTTAATTTGATAAGAAAGGAACATCTAAATTCTATTTCTAGATATTGAAAATCCGAACGATAACCCTTCTTGGAATTTAACTGTAGCTAATATACGTCTTTTACATCATACTACACGTATCGTGAGTTTTGAAAATTAGATGAAAAGTTTGATATGTCACTTTTAAAATTGATAAACTCTTTTAGGATCAAACTGGTTTTTTCTGAGATATGTAATATCAAGAATAGTTTATAAAACAAAGTGGATATGAAAGGATGTTATTGATACTTTAATAGAAACTAAGTCTGAAAAATAACCCATCTGAAAATTGATTGGAGTGATTGCGCACCTTATCCACACAAACATGTTTTTTTATCTTAAAAATAATTGAACAGCTGGCTATATCTCCGTTTACATTGAATTGTCATGATTTTCATGCCAAAATAAGTCTTTTGTTTTAGGGCCTAGGTGACTTGGACAATTAAGTCCGCTGGAATGCTTCTATACCTAATTCCCTAAAACCAACTGGTTTGGGTGTATTGGCCCAAAACTCGCTAAGAAACCTAAAAATTCCATGTTAAAACAAAGTCAAGCAGGTGTTCTCTTCGAGTTAAAATTCCTAACAGTTTTTTTGTGTGAGAATAATCTTTGGCTAAAGAGGAATTTTTATAAAAATATTTTTTACGGAGATATGAAGGTTTTATCCGATGATAAATACTATTGCACGTTCACAAAGGTGTGTATGAATGAAAACAAGTGAAAGGTGGAGTGAAAAATAAGTCTTAGTTTTCTGTTAGAGACGATAAAAATTCTGAATTTGAAATCCAGCTAGAGAACGAAACTTGAGAAAAACTCAACTTTCTACAAACTCGTCTGATCCTTTTGAAGTTTTATCCGGTCTGTACATTGTGACATAAACGACTCTAATCGAAATTTAAAAAAAAACATAACGACACTATTTGCACACGCACATATAGACGCATATGATCTTAAGTTAAAACAAGAAGTGAGGAGTGAAAAATAAGGGTTTGATATTTCTAATTTAGGATGATAGGATTTCTAGCTTGGATACAGAATCTTAGGATTAGAATTGACTGTGATTTCACAAACCCAGCTTGGCGAGATTTTATGGGTATAACAGTTGAAAACCATCAGGAGACAACACTCCTCCTACTAGGGACACATAGAAGTTTTAACGGTTTGTTGCAAGGGCTCAGTGCAATCACGTTCCCTGCGAAAGTGAAGATATGATTTTATTTTGCTCGGTATAAGCAAAAGATAAGTTTGAGGGTATTTGTTCATCACGAAAAACTGCATTTTAATACCGCTCATTCGCTATCATTTTTGTAAATATAGGTGCTATTAACCCATGTCTGCTCAATAAGTACATGATACATGTATTTGTGACAAAACACTAGAAACACACTCAAAATGCACGGATACGCGTTTGTGAGCCGATACAGAAACTGGAACGAAAAACCGATCAAGATACGAAAATATTTTGCAATAAATGCACAACATTTTTTAGCAAGTGGTCCAACATGATGCAAGTGTGAATTCATTTTAGATGCATGAATCTAGAGGACAAGCATGTTTTGGTGTGAATACTCAAGTGGAGCAAGTGGATGAGCAAGTGAGCATGTAACGAGTGTGTTAAAAAGAGTTGATGTGAAAGATTCAAAATCTCGATATTTTCCCTCCAAATCTTCTGAGAAAACTCTAAGTTGATTTAAAAGAAACAAACAAGTCTAGAGAGATGATGAAGAGGACTTGAAATCATCACAAGAAGACGGGTCCCACCAGCCGCCAGAAAACTGCCGGAATGTCTAAAAGACCCGCTATTGGCGGTTTTTGTTTCTCTAAATTACCTCAATTTTCTTCTGGGCACTCCTCATTATCACATCACTTCTTTTTTATTATTTGTTTTTTTTATTGAAGTGCCTATAAATACCAGATCAGAAGGAGAGGAAATGGTCTAAGTTTTGTTTTAGACCACATTTTTGTTAGATGTTATTTTGTAATTTTCATTTGGTAGTCCTGAGTTTTTGCCCTTTTCTCTTGACCTTGTAACTTCTAATTGAACTTACAAACTTAAGTTTTAGGTTTTTGAACTCAATAGTTTGTATCTTTTTTGGAATTTCAATACAAGTCTCATTTCAAACTTCAAGTTGCATGTTTGTGATGTTTTTAGAACTTAGATATTGAATCCTTTGCTTCTTTCTCATCTAGCAATTTCTTTATTGAGCTTGCAAGTTTAGATTGAGATTATTGGATTCATTTGATTGAACATAACAATAAAGATTCATTTGGCTACTCACTATTGCAAATCGATTCTTAGTATAATTCTAACTCTTTCCTTAAACTTGCTATAGTTTCTATTGTCTCTCTTCCCTTTTGTATATTCTTTATTTTTATGAATATGTATGAGTAGTACGACACTTGTTAAGGGTAGGAGAGGGGTAGCTTGGCTAGAATTAGTGTTTGCTAATTTTCTTTAAAACCGATAATTTGTAATTGAAACTCTGACCAAATGACTTGCAATCCGGTCCGTTAGGCATCCTATCTTACCACGATAGCGGTGATTCCTGATTGTGACCGGTTGTGAGTGGTTTACCGGAAGCGAGGGTTAAGAGACGAGAACGAAAGGACAAGGAACAAGAAGTACGGATTTAACGCACAATCGCAAATATCGTATTTAAGCTCCCTAATCCACGTTGTTGCCGATTTCCTTAGCATAAATATCAAGTTAGGTTCATAAGAAAATGACAAACATTATCCTAGCTCAAACTAATCAAAACCTATTCCTAACAAGTCCCTTTCTTTTGAACATATAGTTTGTGACACTTAGTATAACAACCAAACTCCACTTACAAACTTAACTCGTTAAAACAAGCTTAAAAACCTACCATCTCCCTGCGGACAACCTGTACTCATCTCGGCTTGTTACACACGACACCGTTTTGATTGCGGTACTTTAGAACTTAAAACGACACTTAAAACCTTTAACAATCAAATTCCGCGGGGAGATGATAGGTTTTTAAACTTGTTTTAACGAGTTAAGTTCGTAAAGTGGAGTTTGGTTGTTATACTAAGTGTCGCAAACTATATGTTCATAGGAAAGAGAGTTGTTAGGGGTAGGTTTAGGTTAGTTTGAATAAGGATAATGTTTGCCATTTCCTTATGAACCTAATTAGATATTTATGTTAGGTTAATCGGCAACAACGTGGATTATGGAGCTTAAATATGGGATTTGCGATTGTACGCTAAATTCGTACTTCTTGTCTCTTGTCGTTCTGTTTTTGTCTCTTAACTCTCACGTCCGGCAAACAATCGCAACCGGTCACAATTAGGAATCACCGCTATCGTGGTAGGATAGGGTGCCTAACGGAGCGGATTGCAAGTCGTTTGGTCGGAGTTTCAATTACAAGTTATCGGTTTTAAAGGAAATTAGCAAACACTAATTCTAGTCAAGCTACCCTGCTACCATCCTTAACAAATGATGTACTACTCATATATATTCACAAAAATAAAGAAAATACAAAAGGGAGGAGAAACTATAACAAGTTTAAGGAAATAGTTTGAATTATACTATGAACCGATTTGCAATAGTGAGTAGCTAAATGAATTATTGTTGTTATGTTCAATCAAATGAATTCAATAATTTCAATGTAAACTTGCAAGCTCAATAAAGAGCTTGCAAGACGAGAGAGAAGCAAAAAATTCAATATCCAAGTTCTAAAAACATCACAAATATGCAACTTGAAGCTGGAAACGAGACTTGTATTGAAATTCCAAAAGAGATGTAAACTATTGAGTTCAAGAATCTAAAACTTAAGCTTGTAAGTTCAATTAGAAGTTACAAGATCAAGAGAAAGGGACAAGAACTCAAGACTACGAAATGAAAATTATAAAATAATATCTAACAAAAATATGATCTAAAACAAAACTTGGACCCTTTCCTCTCCTTCTGATCTGGTATTTACAGGCACTTCAACAAAAAAACAAACAATAGAAAAGAAGTGATGTGACAATGAGGAATGCCCAGAAGAAAAATGAGGCAATTTGGAGAAACAAAAACCGCCAGGAACGGGTCTTTTGGCCATTCTGGCGGTTTTCTGGCTGCTGGTGGGACCCGTTTTATTGTGATGATTTCAAGTTCTCTTCCTGATCTCTCTGGATTTGTTTGTTTCTTTTAAATCAACTTAGAGTTTTTTCAGAAGATTTGGAGGGAAAATGTTGAGCTTTTGAATCTATCACATTAAATTTTTTTAAGACACTCATTACATGCCCACTTGCTCCACTTGAGTGTTCATATCAAGACATGGCTGCCCTCTGGATTTATGCATCTAAAATGAATTCACACTTGCATTATATTGGACCATTCTTGCTAAAAAATGTTGTGCACTTGTTGCAAAATGTTTTCGTTTCTTGATCGTTTTTTCGTTCCGGTTTCCATATCGGCTTACAAACGTTGTATCCATACATTTTGAGTGTGTTTCCAGTGTTTTGTCACGAATACCTATATTTTGTACTTATTGAGCAGACATAGGTTAATAGCACCGATATTTACAAAAATGATAACGAATGAGCGGTATTAAAATGCAGTTTTTTCGTGATGAACATGTGTCAATTTTGAAATTGAAAGCATGGGCGGATACTCCAAGTGGGACCCAGCCCTTTGTAAGTGAAGCGGGAACCCTATATTAGGGTTTCCACCCACTGAACACTCCGCGAATACCCTATTTGGGATATTCGTTGGTTACGGTGGGGGCTCAATACCCATTTGGGCTATCCGCAAGGGGAATAGAGGCGACGGATGGGTATCCGCCAGGGTGCAGAATTTGGCATTATTGCCAATTCTTGCTGTTTTTTTAATCTCTCATTTCCCCCTTAGGGATGGGTATTTACACGGAGAGAGAAATAGTGAAGGAACTGTTCCTGTACATTGTAGAGGAGTGGAGGAAGGAATGGGGGGAGTACTACGCCATTACTCCTAGTGCATGGCCTAGGAGTCTATTTCGGATACCAATTTAGTGGTATCCGCTGCTGCTTCTATTGGGAGCGGATACCCGCAATGGGGGTATCCGCTTGAGGGTACCAGCTTCGGGCATCCGTCCAGGGGTATCCGCTTGGGACTACCCGCCCAAGGTTATCCGCTTGGGACTATCATCCTGGGGGTATCCGCCCAGAATACTCCAACACTTGTAAAAATTTTGTGAGGCCTGAGAACTCTGCAAAGCCCAACAAAATCCGAAGCGCGTTATTTTTTTGGTGTCAACATAAGCGTACTTAGTTCACAGCTGAAACTTTTCAAACTTTTATTGATTTGTAAATCGGAGTCTTATGACCAGCCTATATTAGCTTGCCTCTATATATTTTTATATTAATTTTAAAACTGCTTGTTTGCATGTCTATGCATTTTTTGTTCTCACATCTTCCATCTCCTGGAAAAGGCAGTCTGTTATTTGAACAGTCATGGAAGGGATTTTGAAGGCGGAACTTTCCACTTTAAAGATGGAGAGCCTTCCTATGTTCTTCCTGTTGCCGGAGTAAGCTCATTCATGCCTTTACTTGTTACTGATAAATTTTACATGCTCAGAAGAAACTTCTGATGAATGGAACTAACTAGTAACTGCCACTTATAATATCTTCAGGATGTTCTAATGTACGCAGCAGACAGTCGTAACATTCATTCTGTAGACGAGGTACATTCTCGTGCTCACATTAATATCCTCGAGGATTTTTATGTCTCTGCACCGCTTGTAGTGGTTTTTAAAGTTTTTACATGCAAATTAGCTTGCGATTGCCTTCCTCTATTATATCTTATCTGGACTCTTATTCAGATATATATATTTGTGGTCATGCAATTACTGTATCACCAACGGGCTGACTCTAAAACTTGCATTTGCACTAATTATATATCTGATGCCAAAAGATACATGTACCTAGTAGGATATGCTAATTCTCGTGTAATGACAATTTTACTGTTCTATAGAATCTGACCCCTCTGCTTGCTTGATAATTCTTGAATACTTGAAAGAGATTGTTATAGCTTGTCATCTGAACTTATATGTTATATTCTGCTGCATAACTTCACATTATAAAGGTTTAACGCTAGCTGACACCCTGCCATAAATATGTAGTCCTTCTGCACATTGTTGTTGACTAAGGCTGATTCTCCATAGCTGACCCCACGACATTTTTTATTTTGCAAAAATTCTCATTTGGTAGTTGACTTTTACATATTAAAAATGTATTCACAGACATGTCCATTAAACTGTTTTCTTTAATTTGTGAGCCATCTCACACTTTTCTCTTTGGATTATTAGGTACTAGATGGTGAAAGACTTACATTAACTCTTTGGTTCACTCGTAACAATGAGCATGATGAGGATGCCAAACTGATTTCCCTCTTCTCTCAAAGACTGTTTAACTGCGAAGTTGAAAGACCTCATTTATGCTTGCCTTCATCGGCATCTGATAATATGTATTGGTTCTCTCACGATCGATCTGGTTTTGACATACGCCATGCAAGAATAGAAATTGTCGGGTTTCAACTTTTTTCATCTGCCGATGTGACTGATTCATCTTCTGACCCTCTAGAGCTTCTTAGCAAACCATTACAGTTAGGCAGAGATGCTGAAATATTTGACAAGAAATTTGCCAATGCTTTGCACGCTCTTCAGGTATCCGTTTTTCAGCACTTCTTAAAAGAACCTGTTCCTCTTCAATTCATTTCTTATGTGATAAGGATAACAATATGCGCATTCATATGTTTATCCAGTATTTATTCAAGTGTTAACTGTTCTCAGAGTATGAGATTTATGATATTAACAAGACTATCTAATCAAATGTATCTAACTGTTAATTACTCTTGTACATTTAGATTTGGCAAGTTCCACAGACACACCCATAATTATTATTGGTAGCAGCAAATGCTAACAGATTCCTGTTAGGAAAACATATATCATGCTTATATTCTTTTCTGTTAGAATCATTTTCCAGTTAAATATCAGATTAATTTGGGGGGAAACTTTTCAAAGAAAATATTAGTTCTTAATTATTTTTTTGCTTAGCATAAATCCCCTCGTGTGAGAAAACGTTCAGGTTAAAATTTAATGCAAACCAAATTGCTTATTTTACTTCTCTTCTTGGATTGATAAGTGAATGGATTGTCTTTCCTGTACTCGGCCTCTTTAAAACCCTGAAACTAATGCGATAACTTTGCAATAGGTGGTACAATTTTATAACTGGAAGGCCCCTTTACTTTCAGCGGCAAGAAGAGAAACTAGAAGTTACACGAGACAAAGCCGATCTTCTCTTATGGAGAAATCGAGAGTATCTAAATTGGTTTTGCCTTGTGATTGTCAGCTTGTTGAGATATTCTTTAGTCATAGTTCTTGTGACACGGTACATATCTCATTTAGCTGGGATGACTTCAGGGTTGCAGTTGAAATGTGGGAAGAATATGTGAAGTCATTGCACAAAGATTTGTTGATTCTCATGCCACATTGGATATTCCATCAGAATATTTTCTTTGCCAACCAATCTGAGCTACTAAAGTCTGATAAAGCTGCAAAGTAAGATGCAGGGAAAGGCTTTGGCATTACTCCTTTGTGATTTTCTGCAATGCATGAGGTGTTTTTCAACCCTTTCTTGAGATTTCTGATTTTTGTATTGCCTAGTATCTTGAATGATGTTAATTTCGGAGAGCCAAAATTAAGTTAATGAGACTATATAATATAAGGGGAATAATGGAGGAAAGGTGCCATAGGAGGGAATTTCCTCCTATGGCGTCGAAAAAATACACCCTCCATGAATTTTTTTGATGATCGGCATTCATTATCATCTTTAACATCTAAGATGTGGATACACCAAATTTTATATGATTCAATCATTTTATCACCGTTGATTTAGTGAGTGCAAAATTTACGGTTTACCGGCAATAAAACTTTTTATATTTCTAATTCAACGGTGAAAAAGTCGTAGAATCACATGAAATTTGGTGTATCCATGTCTTAGATGATAAAGATGATGATGTGTGCCGATTGTCGAATAAAATGATGAAGGATTGATTGTTATTGACGCCATAGGAGGAAATTCCCTCCTATGGCCTCTTTCCCCCATTATTCATATGAGATATATCATCAAATAAGTTACAGTTCCTGGTCCCCTATTACTTTTAGTATGAAGAATATTAACTGATAGTGTTGTCCAAGTGTGCATCATTTAGTGTGATCTACAGAATAATAGGAAATAACTGCCATTATCATAGACTCAAGCAGAAGATATTTTGCTGCTTAAGATTGTTTAATCTTTCCATGTAATTTCACTTGGTATTAATGTCCTGTGGTAACTAAAAATCTACCCACACTTTTTTATAACCTAATGGAAAAGTTATACGAGGACTAATCGAAACAGAGAAGAATGAGATTCTTATTTTATCCTAAGAATTTGACAATAATTTGAAAATCCTTTTACCTAAAACACATCAAGTGAAGCTAAATATACATAATAACATCTATGCACATTTGCTTTCAATTATGTGTATGGATACGGAAATATAAAAAATCCGCTTTTTTATGGATTCCCTTGAAGACCTTTTCCCCATGGATGTATTGTTTATATGATTTTAGCCACTAAAACCTATAGCACTTAGAATTAAGGTTAAACTAAGCAGATGATTGTATTTCAAACTTTCATCCATAAACTTAGCATATCATTCTCATTCACAAAATAATTCTTCTTTTTCATATATCAGAGCCTTAGGCCGATCTCAACATACTGGAGAGATTAAAGCTAGTAGAAGGACTAGCCTAAATGAATTTCACGAAACAATATATGAACAATACAATGTCGTAGACATTGTAATTAATAACCCCTAACACAACTTCGTGGGTTCCGTGCCTTCACCTATATCGTAAAATGAATCTCTTTGGTGATGCTCCATTCAAGCAAATTGCTCCCCCAACATCATAGAACGCTACCTTCAAATCTCTTGCTGTCAATTCCATGGACATAAACCCTTGGCCATCATAAAAAAATTACAAATTATCTGAACTTGGAGTGTAAAAACCTGTCCATGCCTTTGAGCCACCACCGTTCGTTAAGTACTGCATTGGACTGAGGAAAATTGATAATACTATCAGAAATCATGAATGGTAAAATCATCAAGCAAAACCGAAAGGGCTTGATGAGAACTTACCTATCTTTGCTGCTAATGTGCTCAAGGCAATGGTCATGGCCGTTAATATAAAGGTCGACACCATTATCCTGCAGTAATTAGAATGTACGGGTTACAATCAAACAAGGGTATACAATGAATCAGGCGTGTGAAATTTTGTATACCTTGAGGGTTGGGGGAAACTCTTCCACAAGCTCAATGGTATCACCATGTATGCTTACACTTCTAATGGCATGATGCCTGATAACAAACTTCCATGTTGCTGTAGATTCTTTTAGTGCCATGCACAAGTCCTAGTTATCGATGTCGAACGATCTTTTTTTAGTATATGAAATTGCTTATTTTTGTTGACTTTGGTTAGTGCTAGAAAGAAAATCGATGAATATATGTCAATATACCTTTAGAAGGATTGATATATAAGTTTCGCGAGGAGAGGCATTTCTCCAATCATTGTGTGTCTGAGTGTCTGACCAGTATTCCTTCACGAAAGGAGTAGTGTCGACCAAAAAGAATTGCATGATTTCTATGAGAAAGAAATATTTGATTAGTTACCCAAATGAGAATTATGAGTAAGCCGAAAATAGTTTTATTTATGTATTTATTGATTTAACCTGCATCTAGGATGAAGGATCTCATGCAAAACCATGGACTATCGATCTCTTTTTTATAAGCTACCATTGGCATGCAGAGTATATGTGCATTAATATAAAATTGAAAACTAGGGGCCTTTCTGGCCTAATATTCCTTATGTTTATCTGTTTGAAACGTTTTAGAAAATGAAAATCTTTATCCTCAACCATCATTGTTATTTTTGAGCTTTTGTGCAGCGACAGATCTTATGATGGCACCGAATTCAGATCACACCCGACATGTCTATATAATAATGAACTAAAAAAGAATTTTGATTACAAAATAAATTTCGGGCCACAAAAAGACTTTATGAACATCGTAACTTTGAAGCATCGGTGCAGTGGTTGAAGAAAATATAAGGCTTTATGAACGATTTGATCCAATGTTACCGAGAGAAGCGCATACAAGAGAAGGGCTTGTCATTGCTGAAAGAAAAGTTTAGAAGAAGGTGAAAGATAATTAAATCCATGGCCCTATCTATATTAATGTATATGGAAGCCAATGAGAGTTGCTCCTAATGCCATGGGACCAATTGCTGATGAAGTCTATGACAGAATCTCGTCTGCCTCATATCCAAATCCAATAACTATACCCTCAATTATTTTTGCTCAATTATTTTGCTATGTGCCTAAGTCTCATCCAAAACATTGGCTACCTTTGTCTTGGAGTGTTTGTGGCTGCAAAAAATGATTGAAAAATAGCGAATCCAACTCCAAAATCATTAAAGACAGAACTTGTTGGTTGCAATCATCCAATAAGAGTGAAGTAAGTGAAGTCAGATGGGATTGCCTATATATTCTTGTGTCTAAAAATAATTATATATATATATATATATATATATATATATATATATATATATATATATATATATATGAGAATAATGGAGGAAAGATGCCATAGGAGGGAATTTCCTCATATGGTGTCGAAAAAGTACGCCCTCCGTCGTGTTTTCCGACGATCGGCACTCATCATCTTCATCGTTATCATCTAAGATATGGCTACACCAAATTTCATGTGATTCTACAACTTTTTCACCGTTGAATTAGTGGGTTCAAAATTAACGGTTTACCGACAATAGAACTTTTTACATTGCTAAATCAACGGTGAAAAAGTTGTAGAATCACATGAAATTTGGCGTACCCACATCTTAGATGATAACGATGAAGATGATAGATTCCGATCGTCGGAAAATACGACGAAGGGCGTACTTTTTCGACGCCATAGGAGGAAATTTCCGCCTATGGCCTCTTTCCTCCATCATTCTCTCTCTCTCTCTCTCTCTCTCTCTCTCTCTATATATATATATATATATATATATATTATCTTCTGTTGCTTTTTCTAGCTTCTCTTTTATGGATTTTGCTTGCAAGTTAAAGCATTAGCATGTGCCCATGTTCATATTTGATCTGTGCAGAAATCTATGATTTTCTTATCTATTCAAAAGCCAACAATCTGGCATTGGTCATGACCACTCGAAGAAATCCTTCAAGTTGTTGGATGATAGACACTATGATTTGGGACATTGCATGGTTGTGTTGGTATTTGGTTGATAGCACATGGAAGATATACTTGGACAATGTTTTTCTGTTTGTTGGTAACATGTATATATATTTGTATTTGGTTGATAGCACACGGAGGATATATTTTGATATAGGGAAACATTATATGTTTGTGATGAGTGCTAAGTCTTAAGCAATAGTGTATATGCTAAACATTATATATTTATGTAAAGAACTTTTCATACTTTTGCCTCTCAAAATATATTTCCAAATTGTATAAACCTTGAGTGAGGAAAGAAGGCGGATTCAGTGTGCATATGTATACTAAACAATATCGACATCTCAGCTTATTACTTTAGGGTTCACATTAGATATTCAACTTGAAGATGTTATTTCACTTGTTTATTTATAGTTCATCATAATCTCAGCTTGTTAACTTGATTAATATTCAAAATTGCAGATGGTAATTAAGGAGTCAGCACAAGAAGTTGCAAAACAAGCAGCAAGGGAAATGATCGTTAACCGAACCTCGGCATGATTATGTGAAGAAAAGTTTGTATGCTCTTAAATCTAGGTCAGTTATTGTTTCATCATCTCTTACAAATATCTTGTATCTTAGCTTGTTACTTTTAACCAAATGTGCAACTATCCATATTTTTCCATTTTTTTATCGTATAATATCATTGCAATTTTTTTATTTAGATATAATTCTATATTCTATATTATGTGGATAAAAATACTGATTAAGGTGAATAATGCTATCTACTTATATATTAAACAGAAGAGTAATATTATAACACCACAGTTTCATATACGATAGTTATAACAATCTAATATTTTTCAATAATTCTGAGTCTAGTACATGGGCTTTGTGTATCCTCTGTTGCTTTGATTAGCTCACACTGGATACATTCCAGACCCTAAATGCCCTAAATGTTGAACTGAATCCCCCAAGTACATAAATTCCAATGACAAATCCTTGAAGCCATTCACTTCTATGTGCAGATGGGATTAATATACAACAGGCCGTATATTTCCTTCTACATTGGTGGGTGAACACCGTTAGTCAAGCTAAATTCATGCATGTTTCGACCAAATGCGTCGTAGAAAACAATTCTCACATCAATCTTCGTTATCTCCATCGACATGAATCCTTGTCCATCGTAAAAGAACCGCACTTTATCCGTGTTTGGAGTGTATACGCCCCTCCATGCTTTTGAGCCGCCTCCACTTGTTAAATATTGGATAGGACTAATTATGGGGGAAAACATAATTAGGAAAAAAAAAAGATTTAAATGTATAAATTTTACATTTCGGTCACTTTGCTTTATAAAACTTGATAATTACCTGTCATTGCTACTAATGTGCTCGAGGCAATGGTCGTGCCCATTGATATAAAGATCGACACCATTAGCCTGAAAATTTTCATAATTGTTCAAATGGGAAATTTTATTTAAAACTTTTCGACCAAAAGAAATTTTATCTACCTTTAGGATTGGGAGAAGCTTATGTATAAGCTCTTGAGTATCTCCATGCTCGCTAACGCTTCTAATGGCATGGTGTCCGACCACAAACTTCCATTTCCCAGAAGATTGTTTCAATGCCGAGTCCAAATCCTAATTATCGATATCAAAGGGATCATATTAACGAAAGCTTCCATTTTCGATTGATAATGCAAAATTGATATGCAAACTTACATTCAAGAGATTTGCGATGTAATTTTCACGAGGGTAGACCTCTCTCCAATCATATTTGTGGTCTTCTGGGTCCGTCCAGTACTCCGTTACAAATGGTGTAGTGTCGACAAAGAAGAAATGCACAATTTCTGACGGGAAGAAACAAAACGTTGAAAATGATGAAACCTGAAATTTTGTACATTTTTTTCTAACCTGTATCCAAGATAAAAGACCTCATGCAGAGCCATCGGTTATCGATGTTGGGAAGGACGGGACTTAATTGTGCTTGTACATCACCTCTATAGTCATGATTCCCCAAAACTGTGAAAAAAGTTCATACTAATGTTTAACATAGCAAAATTAATTTATAGATAGAAAATAAAGTTTTTTTTTAATTCAAAAGCTTACCGCTGTACCATTGCTTTTGCAAGCTCTTCGCGGTGTATATATTCAAAAATGATTCTTCAAATGCCTTGTCATCTACTCCGGTTAATCCGTTGTCGTAGAAATTATCTCCGGCGGATATCACGAAATCGATATCAAGATACTCCCCAACCTTTCCCATCTATATATATATATATATATATATATGAGAAAATCAAATTTAACTATTAATCATGTATATTGGCTCAGGCAAACATACTATTATAAAAAACATTGGAGATATTAAAACAAAAAAGGAAATTAAAAATTATGAACAATAAAAATTAGGTGCGTTCATAAACGACTGGGTTATGGTTCTTAAATCTTCCTGAAGAAAAATCTAAAAAGAAAGAAAAGATTAAAATTTGCTTCAGAAAAAGTCGTTCAAGTAACAAAGTCAAAAGCAAAACGGCACGTTTCCAATCCCCAGAAACAATGAACTGTGCACACAATTTAAAACCTCCATTTAATAAAAGAATCCCGGATAGTAAGTTGTATGTATCAAGTAAAATGGTCGATATTATACCTGAGATGCAACTTGAGATTGATTAAATTCTCCTCTCCTTCCCCAATCTCCGACAACCAAAAGACTCAACGACCCGTCGCTCTTTACCGGCCGTTCGAGTCGTTGCAACTCGGCTTTCGCAAAAGAAGAGAAAACGAAGGTGGTTATAGCAAAAGAGAGCATGAAGTCAAAAGCCATGGCCTTCAAAGAAAGACTTGCCATGGCTGACCTTGAAATTTGCAAAAAGAAGGGTGTTTCCTCATTCAACAATTTATAAGCCTACATTTACCTTGCCTTGCGTGGGAACTCGAGGTTGGGTTCTGTAAATAGAAAATTGTTTTGGGAGCCAATCAAATAACGCGGTGGGGTTTTTGGGCATTTCTTGGTCTTCTATTGGATGATATGGTAAAAGACTGGGAACTTTGTCGTATGTGTGCTCACATGCGGGCATAGATTAAGTTAACCTAGTCTGCAGCTGGAGGGTTTAAATGATTATCACGCCTCAAATTAGATTCTAAAATATAGACAGATCTCTAAACAACAACTGTATGTACAGATGAGGAAAATGCCCCAGGCTGAAAGAAGCTTCGTTCACTGCGATATGCAATTCAACCTGCCATATATAGACTTTTCTGGAGTTACAGTTGATTCATTTATTTTTTAAATTAAAATCGTATCAGTTATTATTATTTGTTGTTTTCATTTGCCAACTGTCTTTTTTTAAATTTTTTTTTTCCAAAGCTTATATATTAGGATTACAATTTACAGCTTCAAGGAAATAATCCCATTAGAAACACTAGTTTATAGTTATTTGATATGAATAATATGTAGAAAAGGTCTTTAAATTCAGAGCATGATCGACAGTTTAAACGTTTAAGGCTTGCAGAGGACAGATTAGTTGGTTAGATATATCTGGTGATGCAAATAAATTGATTGTGCTGGTTCATACAATGTCGTGAGAGTCTAGGCTTATAATCAGAATTGTTTCCCTCAAATAGGAGAGCAAGGCTCTCTTCAAAATTTGAACTGAGACAGCGCCTCACGTGCAAAGCACGAGAGCGCCAGATTCTGCATCCATCGGATGCTACTGAGGAATCGGCGTTCAGAGTTAAAAACTCTGAGGCAGCGCCTCACGTGCAAAGCACGAGAGTGCCAACGCCAGAACTAAAAGTTCTCCACATTGGATCAAAAATCCAACGGAGATGACAAATTATCAGAGCACAAAATTAAATTTTGATTGAGGAAACACTCCTCAAATCTTTCTGAATAAGAAAGATTGTGCTCTGTAAATCAGAACACCGTTGGATCAATGATCCAATGGTGATTAAAAATCACCAAGATACATAATTAAATTATGATTGAGACAATACTCCTCAAATCTTTCTAAATAAGAAAGATCGTGCTCTATAAATTAGAGCACCATTGGATCAAAAGATCTAATGGTGATTAAAAATCACCAAGATACAGAATAAGTTCTGTATGGGAAAATATTTTCCCAATCTTGTTAAAAAAACAAGAAAAATATTTTCTGTAAAACAAAAGTTCTTGGATCAAAGATCCGGCGGTGGATAAATTCCCTAAATCAATTAAGAAATCTCTCAATGAGAGATTTCCTTAACTGAATCAACAAATCATCCTCCCCTATATAAAGGACCCAAGACTTCAAGTCTTGCACAGAGAAACTCCCTATAAACTTTAAACTTCAAGACGAGAACGATTTCTCCTCAAGGTAAATAAAAAGTAGAGAGATCATAGCATAAGACGAAGTCTTTCACAAGTGAGAATCAAATTCTAAGAGAATTGAATTGGGTTGAACAAAAACTCAGTGCTTAGCACTCAAAGTCTGGTGCTTAGCGCCGAGCGCTTCACGTGCTCCTCACGTGGACGCTATTTGAGAAGAAGCGCTTAACACTCAAAATTTGGCTCTCAGCGCCGAGCGCTCCACGTGCTCCTCACGTGAGTGCTATTTAATAATTAGTGCTTAGCACTCAAAGTCTGGCGCTCAGTGCCAAGCGCTCCACATGCTCTTCACGTTGGTGCTTTTTAATAATAAACGCTTAGCACTCAAAGTCCGGCACTCAGCGCCGAGCGCTCCACGTGCTCCTTACGTGGGCGCTATTTAATAATAAGCGCTTAGCACTCAAAGTCTGGCGCTCCACGTGCCCCTCACGTGGGCGCTGATAAAGTAAAGAGTGCTCTGCACTCAATGGTTGGCGTCTAGCCGAGCGCCCCACGTGATTCTCACGTGGACACTGTTTAACATAAAGCTCTCTGTAAATAGAGCCTAGCGCCATAAAGAGTGTTTAACACTCAATAAAAAAAAACAAAGAAAAAGGGGTCTCAGAACCCAAATCAATGCTCAGCAGTGCTGATACAAAAGGGGATCAAGCCTAAATAAGTAATCAAGTGGGCTGAGCCCAAAGTTGACAAAACCCCAAATTGACCGAGCCCATATGTATTCTTCTAAATTGGCCTTAGACCCAGACAAGACTATCAAGTCACTGATGAAAATTCATTGGTTCAAGGGTACATCTATTCACTCCTCTGATACATGTCGTTGTAATTCTTCAACGTCTTCAGAGAGGTGGCGGGTCCCGACAACCAACAATTCAACGGACCGCAATGTCCTTAAACTAATGATGGACTATGATGTCCTTAAACCCAATAGACCGCAACGTCCCTAAACTAAACTCCATGGATTATGATTGTTCCCCGCCGAAAGACGCGACAAAGACGCGGTGAACGTCTTGCCTGAATTTCGGGGCAGATGTTAATTGGTGCTATCCGTCCACCTCTCCGAAGATGCCAAGTTGATTTATGGCACCATGTATCGGAGGTTTAAACGGATGCGGCCGATATAGTAGACTTCGTCAGATTCCCTCTCGTTTGAGGGGTTTTTGATTGTGGGGACGTTCTTCCCTGCAGGCGCAAGCCCCTGCAGTTAATTACACTACCGCATCGCGGTAACAACTTTCTCCTTCTCCATATGGTCACTTCATGTCGTGGGTGTTTGTTTGTATTTGGTTGCCCTTGGATTGTATACGGAGACTAATTTATGTTGTCGCCCGTAGGGCGTTGACTAGTCCAAATCCGTATCTTTCTTAGATTTGGGTTTGGGGGTTGGGTTTAAGGATACGTTAGCCTCATTTGAGACTAAGATCAATTTAAACGTTTGTTAGGGATACGTTAGTCTCATTTTAGACTAAGATCAACTTAACGGGATCGTTTAGATCCAACAAGAGAACAATTGGGCTCTATTGTTTAGTTTAATGACATTGCAGTCGATTAGTTTAAAGACATTACGGTCCATTGTTAGTTTAAGGACATCTCGGTCCATTGTTAGTTTAAAGACACCACGGTCGAGGTTAAGGACATCATAGTCCATGAGTTTAAGGACCCCGTAGTCCAATATTAGTTTAAAGACATCACGGTCGAGGTTAAGGATATCATAGTCCATGGGTTTAAGGATCCCACAGTCCAATGTTAGTTTAAAGACATCACGGTCGAGGTTAAGAACACCATAGTCCATGGGTTTAAGGACCCCACGGTCCAATGTTAGTTTAAAGACATCACGGTTGAGATTAAGGACATCATAGTCTATGGGTTTAAGGACCCCACAGTCCAATGTTAAGGACATCATAGTCCGTGAAATGTGTGGTTGTTGGGACCCGTCACCTCTCTGAAGACGCTGAAGGATTACAACGATAAATATCGGAGGAGTGAAGAGATGTACCCTCGAACCAAAATGGATTAAGTGATCTGTAGTCCAATTTGGAACTAAGATCAATTAATTATATTACGAGCACATTGGCTCAGTTAAGTCTGAATTGAGAACTTATGACCAACTTGGGCTAAGTCTAATTAAGTTTGAAATATTGGCCCTTTGTTGGACCATTAGACATTTGTCTGAGTTCAGCCCCTCATCATTCAGCAATGCTTAAACAAGAGTTTGATGGCTTTGGTAACATTTTTATCTTTGACTGGGTATTAAACATTATAGCTATGAGTTTTACTCAATTTTGAGATTCAGTTGAAAGGGAGGCTTTTGCCTCTGAAGAATTAGCCAATTTGGCTAAAAATAGTGTTAAACACTAGAGAACAATAGTGTTAAACACTGGAAATAAAATTCTCAAATTAGTGTTAAACACTAGAAATAGAATTCTCGAATTAGTGTTAAACACTGGGAATAAAACTCTCAAATTAGTGTTAAACACTAGAGGACAACAGTGTTAAACACTGAAAATAAAACCCTCAAATTAGTGTTAAACACTAAATAGGAATGGGTCACGTGGGGACACGTGAGGGCACCCAAAGGTGGGGCCAGATCCCTTTTACTTTGTTCTGCAAATAAGTGTTAAACACTTTTGATTTTCTGACCATCACGTGTAGGCACGTGATGGAGATTTGTGCGCTGATTATTGAAGCATTTATCAAGGGGTCACGTGGTAATACGTGAGAGCGCCCAAATTAGAATCTGCCTTTGCTTTTATTCTCGTTGTTTTTGGAGGTCACGTGGGAGCACGTGAGGTATTGCCTCAAAGCTTTTTCCTTCTTATTTTTGGAGAATCTTTTCAGGGGCCACGTGGGGCCACGTGACCTTAGTTCTTTGCATGCATGGAGATCTTTCAAGTCTCTTTATTTTTAAGAATTAAATTCTCTTGTAGGGTTAAACCCTAATTATGTTTTAGAGGAATTAAATTCCCATGTATGTGAAAGAATTAAATTCTTATATAGGGTTAAACCCTAGTTCTGTCTTGGAGGAATTAAATTCCTATAACTTTAAGATAATTAACTTCTCATATAGGGTTAAACCCTAATTTTATCTTGAAGGAATTAAATTCCTGTGAATTGGGAGAATTAAATTCTTATATAGGGTTAAACCCTAGTTTTGTCTTGAAAGAATTAAATTCCTGTAAATTTGATAGAATTAAATTCTCTAAACTCAATTCTCCCTCTAAGTTTTGGATCTGCATGGCAGAATCTCAACCCGATAAGAATTAAATTCTCAACCTATGGGGAGATTTGCTTCTGCAGATCTTCAACTAGAGGAAGAACTAAGTTCTTTTTGCAAAAGAGTTAAACTCTTAGATTGAGAATTAAATTCTCTTTTTAAAGTTTTAATCCTTTTCCCCTTTCTCACCTAGGGTTTTCTTTCTTGAGAATTAAATTTTCCTTTCTTTTCTTTCTGCTATTTGTCTTTTGAAAATTTCAAGATCCCAAAATTCTATATCTTTCTTCTCTTCCTGGCTCCTATTTATAGGAGAAGGAAAAGAATCAATTTCTTTAGTAAATCTTTCATTGAAAGATTTTGTTTGTTTTTCGTAACTAATGTGATCTTTTAGATCACTCAGTGATTTTTATTCACCATTGGATTTTAAATCCAAAAGATATTCTGTTTGTTATTTTTGGTAAAATTTAGGGAAATCTTTCCTTGTCTAAAATCTTTCCATAAATTGGTGATTTTTAATCACCCTTGGATTTTTAATCCAACGGTCCCCCATAATCCTTTTTTGTTTGGAAAGATTTAGAGAAATACTTTCCCAGTTAGGGTATTTGATTTCCTTTAATTAGAATTTAATTCTATCAAGTTATAAGGCTTTCAAAGCCTATCACGTGTTGGCACATGACCCTTCCTCATTCAGAATTTTAATTCTGTCTTCAACTGGGCTGAAGGATCATCACGTGTCAACACGTGACCCTTGGTCACGTGTGAGCACGTGACCCCTCATTGGGGTCTTTCTTTAGCCGCTTGTTTACACTTCTGCTTGCTTAGAATTTAATTCTGTAAATAGATCACGTGTCCACACGTGACCCTTGGTCATGTGTGAACACGTGATATCTCATTGAGATAATTCCTGATTTTTAATCAGGGAACAAATTCCCCCACAGCGTTGCTCTCACGTGTCTGCACGTGAGTGCAATGCTGTCACCTTTGTGACCATTGGATCTGTCTAGGGAATAGAGGAGATGAAACGTTTCCCATCACATCCTAAAAATGCAGGGGTCTCTTCAGAAGCGCCTCCACCCTTTCATCTTCTTTCTTGCTAACTTTTTCCCTTTAAGAATTTAATTCTCTTTCTCAGAGCTTAGTTCTCTGTTATGTATGTGCAGTGCCGCTTTATCTTCCAATCAAGGCTTGTGCTCACGTGTTGCGCATGCGGGGTTCTGCTTGATTGGGGACGTTTCATTTCCCTGATCTGATTTCAATGCGTCATTGCTTTTCATTTTCAATGCTCTTCCATTTTTTCTGGGTTTTGAGAATAGTTCCACTATGCACAACATTTTTTGTGCATAGCATTAAATGCTTCCCTTTATAACCTGAAACCATGCTTTTCTTCTTTTCCTCACAGAGAAACCCATTTATACCTTTAGGGTGATTATCTTTGAGAAACCGATCAATTGACATGGCTTGCAATCGTCCCCACGCTCGTCGGCAACCATAGGAGGTGCCCATTGAGGAGATAATCCCTCGCTTCGCTGCGCGGCTGGCAGATCCCCTTCTCACCGACGCTCAATGTGACACGGTGATGTATGAGCTTCTGACTCGTCGGGGCTCTCCTATTCCCATGGGCTCTATTTGGCTCCGGATGATCTTTCTGTCTGTGCTTGCCGATATACCCCCTCATCCGGTGGAGATGACTTTGGCGATCCTTGACGCGGCAGAGGACAAGCTCGAGTGCTTTCACGAGGCTTGTCTAATCACTCAAGCTCTGATGGATCATTCAGTTCATATACTGAGTCAGATAACGGCCCGACGGGCCGTCATGTCTGCTTTCGCTGATGAGCACGGTTCCAATCGATGGGGAGCGACTCCTCGCGAAAACCGTCGTTTTGACGTGCTGGAGAAGGCGGAGAAGGAGCCGGAAAATTTTGTGTTTTGCTTTGTTAACCTTTGTATTTCCGATCCCTTGTTTGGTGATCTTTTCCCGGCAGCGTAGTATGTTTAAATCAATGCACTCCTTTTATCATTGGCTGTTGCATGCTTTCTGTTGAATTTTCATGTTTGTCGGATACTCGTACGTGCGTCTTGCTTGCGTAAATGAGCTTCATATTTTTCCCATGGGAATTTTCTTTAATTGCGATCACCATCGTTATGTTGCATGCACATCAGTGCCTTGGGTAACATTTCCTTTTAAACATTCGTACAGTTGCAAATGCGTGCTTGATAGGATATAGATCAGAAACTTTCCTTGTTATTTCGCATATCGGGTGGTTTGTGCTGGTTTTAGATCGAGTATTGTCGTCGAAGGGAGGCTTGTTTATATATAGTCTTGAGTGTACGCGCCTTCCTTCAGAGGTTGTGGCCGCGAAGGCGAGTTTACGGGGGCTGATTGAGCGGTGCGTTGCGAACATGATATCGTGTGAGAAGATCCTTAGCCGAAAGTTTTCGGAGAGGGAACTGGCTTCCAAAGCGCTTAGGGAGCTTCAAGCCAATCTTACGGCCAAGACCACTCGGGCATATGAACTTTGGCGGGTGCTTCAAGAGGCTATCAAGGAGGTGGCAGCCATTGATAAGGCCGTCATTTTTACTCGTGAAATGGTTGAAGCCCATAAGGTTACTGAAAAAGAGCTTGAAGGCCGGCTTGCCTCATACCAGGCTCAACAGGCTCAAGCGGAGGCCCGTCTTTTGACGATACTGAATCATGAAGGCGAGGCTCAGCGAAAAAGGGATGAACTGGCAAATCTACTAAATTGCCCGCCGACTTGAAGAATTGTATATACATATTTTTTTATTCTTCTTTTGTACATACTCCTGAATGAGAGTATACTTTTTTGTTCTTTCATGAATTGTACTTTGTATTCATTTTGATTTATGAATAAAAGATATATATTTTTTTCTTTCACAATGGTGTGACCCTTTTATTAAATGTATTCTGTGGATGGTCTATCTCGATTTCCTTGCAGGACAACGATGGCTTAAGATTCAGGGTTAAGACCTGCCTCCTAAGACTTTTCAACTTTACGAGCCGTGAGGGTTTCATAAAGAATTTTCTCCCTACAGGTCGAGAGGATCCCGTAGGTGTAATTTCTCCTTAAGAATCGTGAGGATTTCTAAGTGTGTTTTCTCTTGCAAGTCGTAAGGATCTCACAAGAGAATTTGCTCCCTTACGAGTCGTGAGGACCCGTAAGTGATGGGTGAGATTACCATTATCCGCATTTCACGGAATCAGGAGTTGCTCTGGATGCTTCCCACGGGGTCATAGCCGTGTTCTGCGAGGACCAGGCTCCGCTCTGGACGTTTCTCACGGGGTCAGGATTGACATAGCCGCGTTCCACGTGACCAGGAATTTTGCTCTGGATGCTTCCCACGGGGTCATTGCCGTGTTCTGCGAGGACCAGGCTTCGCTCTGGATGCTTCACACGGGGTCATTGCCGTGCTCTGCGAGGACCAGGATCCGCTCTGGACGTTTCCCACGGGGTCAGGATTGACATAAGCCGCGTTCCACGCGACCAGGAATTTTCTCTGGATGCTTCCCATGGGGTCATTGCCGTGTTCTGCGAGGACCAGGCTCCGCTCTGGATGCTTCACACGGGGTCATGATTGACATAAGTCGCGTTCCACGTAACTCGGAATTTGCTCTGGATGCTTCCCACGGGTTCACTGCCGTGTTTTGCGAGGACCAGGCTCCGCTCTGGATGCTTCACACGGGGTCATTGTCGTGTTCTGCGAGGACCAGGATCCGCTCTGGACGTTTCCCACGGGGTCAGGATTGACATAAGCCGCGTTCCACGTAACCAGGAATTTTGCTCTGGATGCTTCCCACGGGTTCACTGCCGTGTTCTGCGAGGACCAGGCTCCGCTCTGGATGCTTCACACGGGGTCATTGCCGTGCTCTGCGAGGACCAGGATCCGCTCTGGATGTTTCTCATGTGGTCAGGATTGACATAAGCCGCGTTCCACGTAACCTGGAATTTTGCTCTGGATGCTTCCCATGGGGTCATTGCCGTGTTCTGCGAGGACCAGGCTCCGCTCTGAATGCTTCCCACGGGGTCATTGCCGTGTTCTGCGAGGACCAGGATCCGCTCTGGATGTTTCCCACGGGTTCATAGCCGTGTTCCACATGACCAGGAAGGGTTGACTTTATCCGCATTTCAAGGAATCGGGGTTTGACTCTCGGTCATCTATGCACTGCCGAGTCATGGAACTGGGAGTTGCCGCTGTTCCGCTTTACTTGATGTTGTGTCTGTTGTAATGAGACGAATGTTGAGATGATCTCCAGGCTATCTGTGAACCATTGAGATTTGGCTTCTTCTTCTGATGAGGCCTGGGGAGGAAATGTGTGATTCCCTCTTTGTTTGCGTCCCTGGATTGTATACATGGATTGACATGATATCACTTGTAGGGCAAAAATTTCATACATATTTTTTTATTTTATTTCTTTCCGCGATGCCCTATCATTTCAGCTTTTATATCGCGAAAGTCACGATTGCCCAATCATTTCGGCTATTTTTCGCAGTGCCCAATTATTTTGGCTATTTGTTTTACTTTTACTCGCTGCTCTTTATTGCGAGTTGCCCAATCATTTCGACTATTTTGCATGCATACATTTTTACTTGTTGATTTTGTTGCAAGTTGCCCAATCATTTTGGCTATTTCGTATGCATGCGTGGCTTGCTGGCTTTTTGCTGCAAGCTTGGAATTAGACACTGACTTCGGCATCAGCACCGCTACAACTGGGATATTGCCATGAGCGAATCATTATTTGCCTCTGTCAATGACGAACAAAGGTGGCTTAGTAAACAGGGTTAAGATCCTGTCGACTAAGACTTTTGACTTTATGAGCCGTAAGGGTCTCATAAAGGTATTTCTCCCTACAAGTCGTGAGGATCTCGTAGGTGCGTTTTCTCCTTAGGAGTCGTGAGGTTTCCTAAGTGCATGTTCTCCTATAAGTCGTAAAGATCTTACAAGAGTGTTTTCTCCTTATAAGCCGAAAGGACTTACAAGGGTTGTTCAACATGTAGACATATCCCTTGTCACGGATGGGACTTTGTTAGGAAATGTTTATTCGCGTCCGTGGATTGTATACAAGGGTCAATACTGAACCGCTTGTAGGGCAGTATCGGAGGTTGTGAGGGCTGCTTAAGAACAGGTTCAGATCCCTGTAGCTTAAGACTTTTGACTCTTATGAGCCGTGAGGGTCCCATAAGAGGGTTCTCCTTACGAGTCGTGAGGATCTCGCAAGTGTAATTTCTCCCTAGGGATCGTGGGGATCCCTAAGTGTGTTTCTCCCTTGTGAGTCGTAAGGATCTCACGCAGGTGGTTTCTCATTACAAAGTCGAGAGGACCCTGTAAGTATCTTTTAATGATGTTGCGCCCTTTCGGGTTTTCACAAACACTCGCCGGTAGCCCTGGCGTTTTTACTCACGGAGCCCTTTCGGGTTTTCATCCGTGCCCTTTTGCTTATGGACATACCGTTTTCTTTTTTTTTTATTCTAACGAGCTTGCGCCCTTTCGGGTTTTCACAAAACTCGCCGGTAGCCCTGCTGTTTTTACTCACGGAGCCCTTTCGGGTTTTCATCCGTGTCCATTTTGTTTATGGACATACCGTTTTTTTATTTTTTTTTATTTTTTTTATTCTTTCTTTTGTATCAGCTTTGGGATGCTGTAATCCACCGTAGTTTATCGACATCTCGGTCAACGGCTAGTTTTAGGACGTAGTGGTCCGTTGTTAGTTTAAGGACGTATCGGTCCGTTGTTAGTTTAAGGACATTTCGGTCCGCTATTAGTTTAAGGACGTTTCGGTCCATGGCACCGGCTACTACTTATAGAGTTTGGGCTTAGGAAGATAGTGAGCGGACATAGTCGTCGTCATCTATCATTGACCTAGGCCGTGACTCGTCAGGCGTAGTACTTTTTCAGGAAGCGACCGTTTATTGGCCTGAAAGGTCTTTCACCATGCATGCCCATGAGTAGATAGGCCCCACCATAGTAGACCTTATCTATGATATACGAGCCTTCATAGTTCGGCTCGAATTTCCCTCGTTTGGCACGATTGGGAATCATAGGTCTTTTGGCCACTAGCACGAGTTCGCCTTGGCGGAATGTCCTTGACCTAGTCAATCTTTCGTATGAGCACGCCATCTTTGCTTTATAAGCTTCCAGATTTTGTTGCGCTATGAGCCGGGTTTCATCAAGGGCATCGAGCTCCTCAAGCCGAAGGTGAGCATTCTCTTCGTCCGTTAGCTCGTAATAAACTGCCACTCGTAAAGAGGGTAGCTCTACCTCGAGGGGGAGTACCGCCTCTCTACCGAATACCAATGTGTATGGCGTTGTGTTCGTGGCCGTTTTGAACGTAGTTCGATACGCCCAGAGAGCTTCATGCAGTCTCTCATACCAGTCCTTCTTATTTCGAGACACCGTCTTTTTCACGATCTTCGTCAAGGTCTTGTTGAAAGCCTCAGCTAGACCGTTAGTTCGGGGATTATAGACCGAAGAGTATCTCTAATCTATGTTATGTTGCTGCGCGAAGCGGCTGATTTTGTGGCTTCTGTAAGCCGGACCGCTATCGGAGATGATCCGTCTTGGAGTTCTAAACCGATAAATGACGTGTGTCTTGAAGAAATGGATGATATTTTCCGTCTTCACTTCCCTCAGCGGTACTGCTTCTGCCCATTTGGAGAAGTAATCAGTTGTCGCCAAAATGAATCGATGTCCTCTGGACGATACTGGTTCGATGGGACCGATTATGTCAGTCCCCCACATTTCGAACGGCCAGCTAGCCACCGTTGGATGTAGAGGATTTGGATGCTGATGGATGAAGTCTCCGTGAATCTGGCACGAATGGCACTGCTTCGCATACTCGAGGCAGTCCTGGATCATCGTGGGCCAATAATAACCCATCCGTTTGATCTTCAGCTTCATCTTCGGCCCGGCTTGGTGAGAACCGCAGAGTCCGTCGTGAGTTTCTTGGACGACTCTTTTTGCTTCTTCAGGTCCCAGGCATCTTAACCACAGAGAATCAAATGACCTCTTGTACAGAGTATCATTGACGAAGGCGAAAGATAGGGCTCGCTTCATGAGCTGATGTTTTGAGGACGCATCTTCAGGTGTTCAACGGGATTTGAAGTAATCTATAAAGACTTCCCTCCAATCCATAACCTTTTCTTGGTCTTTTACTTGTAGAGCCATTTGCTCGGTCGCTCCTTTTTTCTCGGACGACTCCAGAGATATTTCTGCCGGTGCAAGAACCCGACGACTTTGTACCACGATTCTTACGTCATCGAGGTTCTCATCGGCCAATTCTTTAGCAAGCTTGGCTAATGCATCCGCTTTGCTATTTTCCGCACGCGGTATGCTTTCTAAGGTGTAGGAAGGTATTTGGGTCAGCAGTTGCTGTACCCTCTCGCCGTACTTTACCAACTCTAGCTTGCATGTTTGATAGTCGCCGTTTACTTGACTAACGACCAGTTGGGAGTCTCCGTATATGAGGAGATTCTCAATTCCCATGTCGATGGCGATCTCGAGACCTGCTATCAAAGCTTCATACTCGGCTTCATTGTTTGTCCTCGGCTCTGTTAAGGAGAAGGCAAAGCGCATTATCCCTCCTTATGGAGTTACGAAGATGAGACCTACCCCTGATTTGATTATGGGGGTGCTTTGTTTGCGCTTCTTCATGGAGGATGCTCCATCGAAGTAAAGTTCCCACCGGGTATCACCTCCGTCGATCGTGTCAAACGTATGTTCGTCTGGCAGTTCGCAATTCAAAAGAGAATCGGCAGGTATCAGATGCTCAGCGAGGAAGTCGGCGATGGCCTGGCCTTTCACTGCCTTAAGAGGCTGATAAGTTATCGAGAACTCCATCAAAAGCATGGCCCATTTAGCGAGACACCCCGTCAATATGGCCTTTGACATCAAATACTTGAGAGGATCCACCTTCGATATGAGGCGGACTTCATGTGCCAACGCATAGTGCCTGAGCTTCGTTATCGCGAAGATCAATGCCAAGCAGTGTTTTTCGATGGGAGAATAATTGCTTTCTGCTCCCAGTAGAACTCGACTCAAATAGTAGAGGGCTCTCTCTTTCCCTTGGCCGTTGTCCTGTGCCCATAATGCACCTAAGGAATCTTCAAGGGCGGTTGTATACAGAATGAGAGGTTTTCCCTTAACGGGGGCGGCCAGTACTGGCGGATTCTGCAAGTATTGCTTGATTTCGTCCAGTGCGTTTTGGCATTTGCGATCCCAGACGAAAGGGGTTCCCTTCTTCATCAGGTGACTGTAAGGACGACACTTACCTGAGAGATTGGCTATAAATCGCCGGATATACGCGAGCTTCCCTTGGAGAGACCGCAATTGCTTGAGAGTCCTTGGCGGGGCCATCTCCATAATCGCCTTGATCTTTGACGGATCTATCTCGATGCCTCGGTGTCAGACGATGAATCCTAGGAACTTGCCCGAGGAGACTCCGAACGCGCATTTGAGAGGGTTCATCTTCAAGTTGTATTGCCGAAGGCGTTGAAACACGATTCTCAGATGCTCTAAATGTTCCTCGTATGATTTGATTTTCACCACGAGGTCGTCGATATAGCATTCGACGATTTCATGTATGAGGTCATCGAAGATCTTCGTCATGGCCCTCTGATAGGTGGCACCGGCGTTCTTTAGACCAAAAGGCATCACCTTGTAGCAGAATATACCCAAAGGGGTCCGGAAAGCGGTATGTTTCTGGTCCCCAGGGTGCATCTTTATCTGATTGTATCCTGATGAGCCGTCCATGAAGGAGAAAACTTCGTGAGTGGACGTGCTATCTATCATCAGCTCAGTGACTGGTACGGGAAAATCATCCTTCGGGCAAGCTTTATTGAGGTCCCGAAAGTCCACACATATGTGCACCGTCCCATTCTTCTTCATCACCGGGACGATGTTAGCGATCCAATCAGGATATTGAACCTTTTGGATGAAGCCGGAGTCGATTAGCTTTTTGACCTCGGCGTTGATGCTCATCTCAAGCTCGAGCCACATTCTTCTCGGTGCCTGTTTGATTGGCTTGACGTCCGGGGATATCGCCAATTTGTGCACATCGATCTCTGGATCTAATCCTGGCATCTCAGAATAGTTCCATGCGAAGCAATCTTTATGCTGCATGAGCACGTCCTTTAGTGTAGCCACTCTTTCTTCAGACAGCAACCCACTGATGAATGTTGGCGGCGGGTCGCTTTTCGTCCCCAAATCAATTTTCTTGAGGTTATCTGCAGTAGTATGTATTCCATCTTCCAGCTCTTTTAGTGCCGGTGGAAACTCTGAGATCACCTCGCCATCATCGTTTTCGAAGCACCAGGGGAGGTCATCCATATTCTCGGGCTCTTCTTTTGACAGCGCTATCGCGTGACAGGTACGAGATCGCTTCCAAGACCGATGTTGATTTGGTTCTACTCTCGTTATACGCGTCGCTTTTGGTTCATGCTTCTGTGGTGGAGTTACTCTCCAACTGCTGGATAGAGCGAACCTGCCGAGCTGATATTGGTCTTCGACCCAGTTCTTGAAGGTGAAGCAGTCTTCGAGAGGATGTCCTATTGCTCGGTGGTAGGAGCAATAATCTGGGTGCTGCTTGATTGAGGTGCTTGGACTCCGGGAGGGTAATCATTTGATGTTTTATGGCAAGATCAAGTATCTTTCGTGTTTTGTCTTGGAGAAAAGAGTATGCTCGACCCATCTTCTTTATAAGAGACGAATCCGGGTTGCTCGATTCCCGATCGCGTGGTTTTTTGGTCCCGCTTTGTCGCTGTTGAACGCCTTTCCCGCTCCTTGATTTATTTTTGCCTCTACGTCGGGCCCTTTGTATAACGGGTGGTGGATAAGGAAGAGCATTGTCATTCTCTGCAGCCTGTTGAAGGAGGCGCTGCGTCTTGGCTTTTTCGTAAATGGCCATCTCGCGGTTATGGTCATCCCGGATCTTCTGACCCGCTTCCCTTACTAGCTTGTCCATCCGTTCTTCAAACGACGGGCTCGGTATTTTGATGGTAGGATCTCGTTTTGGTTCAGGCTCGGCGTCTTTTAATAGAACGTCTCCTTCTTCATCGAAGTCATGTATGACGTAGCCGCCATGGACTCGCTCCCGTTTTCTGGATTGAACATATCCAAGCCCGATCGTTTCCATTCTCCCGTTTGGTAACTTGCGCTGAGTTCCAGGGACATCCCAAATCCTGTTGTAAAATCGAGCTTGTCGGGTAGTTTGTCTGAAGGGTACCCTTTGACGCTTCAATAGCCTTTTCAAGCCTTTCGTGTAATATCTAGGCAGACGGATGGGTTGGAGCCTGTCGAGTATAGAATCGGCGCCATGCCAAATTTCTTTTTCCACTTTGGTTTCCCCGGATCGGTAGAATAGGATCGCTTTTTCACCTTTACGCCTGGGAGGGACGTAGAATGTCTGCAATTCTTGCACACTATAAGTTTTAAGTGCATCGAGCTTTTTGTAATGCTCTTGTGGAACCATGGTGATTTGCAAACTCTGATTATCGCCAGCGAAGGCTTGTATTGATGGCCGAGCGGAAAATATAGCGTTAACCTCGTCTTCCGAGTCGCTGCCGAAGTACAACATGGGGGCGGACGGTCCTGGGTTGTTGCGTTGAGGCGGCCCTGAATAAACCATCTCTTCTTCCTCCTCAGTATCACTCCCGAAGACTGGAATAGTGGTGATAGCTTTGTTCTTCGGTTTGTGACATCTTTCCGTGTCCTCAAAATCTGGTAAGAAGTATTTTGCATCCTCGTACTTTCGGACTTCGTTCACGGAGAATGGGTTCAACTCCCCTGTCACAGTGTACTCGAGACCATCCTTGCAATACTTCATACACTGGTGTTGTGTAGAAGGGATGATGTTGTACTCGTGTAACCAAGGCCGGCCGAGCAAAGCATTGTAGCATGTCTTGGCATCAATGACGTGGAATTTAATATCCGTGACAAGTAACCCGAAGCTCAGCGTCAGTATCACAGACCCGAGCCGTGATGATTGTGAGTCGAAACCGGAGATGGTGATCTTATCACGAGCGAGGTGCTGAACGCTCATGCAGATTTCCTTCAACACTCGCACGTTGAGGAGGTTAACGGAAGACCCATTATCAACCAAGATTTTGCCTATCTTGATATCATGACAGTATCCGGAGACATAAAGGGGACGGTTGTGCTCACACGTCCCGAGGAGGAGATCTTCATCGCCGAAGGTGATATCGGCTGTGTGCACTTCTTCCAGCTCGTCCTTCATCTTTTCTTTGGAGAGGAAATCTTGGAATTGCTCGGGCTCTTGCAGCGCCTTGATCAAAGAATCTCTTGCTTCTTTTGATAGCAGAAGGGTGTCGAGAATGCTGAGCTGTGAGGGTAACTTTCTTAAGTGTGCCAGAATGCTGCAGTCTACCTTACTTTTCTTTGGCGAGTCCTTGGCGGTCAGCTCTTTGACGACTTGGTCATCTAGGGCGATATCCTCAGGGACTTTTTCTTTTCCCTTATCTTTTCTATTCGTAGGTCCGAGATTCTTTTCGGGCAACGTACGATTGCACAGCTGAATATTTTCACAGGTCTTTGGTTTTTCCTCTTTTTCCGGGGTGGATTCTTTGAAGAGAGGGCCAAGAGTCATTTCTTCGTCGGAGTCGCTCCCGAAGGTGAGAACTTGCGATTCCCCGGCGTTAACCATGCGACAGTTGCCGGTGGTTCTTCTAAGCTCCTCGGTCGTACTTTTTCGCTCCCGACGAGTTTTGCGTTTCATCCGCTTAAAATGTTGCCGGTGAGCAACATATCCCTGCCACCATCTTTTAAAAGCGTTGCACTCTTCGGTAGGGTGCGCAATCTTTTGATGATATAAGCAGTAGCTAGGATGCATTTCAGCTTCACCAAGAATGTTTCCTTCGGAGGGTGGCGGCTTCATTCTCATTGATATGGCTTTGGCGAACCTCTTCCTCATCTTGAACCTGCTTTTATTCGCGGCTGATGTTCTTTGATTTGGCGGGAGTGTTGCAACCCTTTCGTCCAGTCTTCGATGTTTGGCCTTTTCAAATATCGCCATATCACGCTCCCGATCATCTTTACTTTTCAGAAGAGCTTCGTTTAGGAATGCGTCGATCATTTCGTCTGATGGCCTTAGAAGTTTTGGCTTAGGATCTGCCCCCAGTTTCTCTGTGTAAGGAGCTTCTTCATCGTTTATCGACGAGTGAGAGATCACATGGTAACTTGCTACGTAATCTTCAGATTCATCCGACGAGTTTTCTCCATCATCTCCGTCTTCAAGGATGTGACTGAGAAATTCTTGGAGTCATGGGAGTCCGTGCCTTCTGGTTATACTCCTCCAGCGCGTCAATCTGCTTTTGCATGTCCATGCGCTTGTCACTAGGCTTCACGGGCTTTTTGGTCTTCTTTTTCTTTTTCGAAGGCTTTGACGGCTGGGTGTGAACGCTTTGGCTATCGCCACCAATCTTTGGAGTTGGGCGCGGTTTCAGCATTCCATTGATAATCTGGGGTTCTAGTGGATTCTTCCACCTGATTGCTGGGCATGTCTGGAGATCGTTCAGCATTCTTTTAGTTTTGGCTGAAAGAGCGACCTCCCATGGAGCCTCTTCAACAAAAGAGCACGATGCCCCCGGTGTGTCCGTCTTCTTAGGAGTGTGTGGTTGTGGTGGGCTTACTTTCCACTTCTCAGACAACACAAACTTGCTTTGTTGGTACTGATCCTCGATCCATCCCTTAAAGACGAAGCAATCTTCGATTGGATGGCTTACCGTTTAGTGGTAAGGGCAATAATTGGGACTATTAGGTTGCAGTGGTCGCTTAGGATTTGGCAGATTGATAAGCCTGTTGTGCATCACCAGTTCGAACAGTCTCTTCGTTTTGTCCCGAGGGAACGAATAAAGGCGCTTCATTTTCTTATTGTAGTATCGCCGCCTCTCTTCCAGCTGATCCGCTATTTTTGGGGCTCTGGGCTGTTATTGGGTATTCGCAACGAAGGTCGCCTTCCCTTTACCCTTTTCGTTCCGCGGCTCCTGCTTCGGAGGAGACGGTCTATGACCCATCTGGTCCATCTGGGCTAGCTTGTCAATTAAAGCGTGGAACGTGGTCAGTTTGAAGAACATCATGAATTGTGAAATAGTTGCATGAGGGTCTAGGGTGCCCACGAACATGCCCACCGCTGGTGCTTCTTCGATGCGCTGTTCGCATTTCGACCATAGATTCCGCCATCGGATTGCGTATTGAACCCACGTCTCGCTTGGCTTCACCCTGGCATTGATCAATGCCGTTATTGGGGTGTGTTCACTAGCACTCGCGAATCGCTGGGTGAATAATAACTCCATTTCTGTGAAAGTCTTGACGGAGTCGTTTGGAAGTTCGGAGTATCACTCAAATGTCGTCTCTGACAAGCTGCTGACGAATTGGCGGAGCAAAAGCTTATCATCACCCCCGGTGTTGCCGCAAAGAGCCCTGAACTGAGCGACAAGTTGATGGGGATTGCCTGTCCCCTTGTACACATGGAATTTGGGGATTATGTATCCCGGCGGGTACTTTATTTGGTCATACCAGCCTGGATATGGTCGCCCAGTTTTAACGACTTGGCCAGCCGCTTTATTTGCCTGGTGAGCTCGTATTTGTTGAGAAATATAGTCATCCAGAGCGGCCTTGGAAATAGTTTCCTCTTTGGCTGCTGAAAGAGCCGGGGGAGGATTCGATGTCTCCCCTCTGTCGTCTTCAATAATGATCGGAGGGTCTTCAGCTGGGGGATCCGGCTGTAACATCATCCCGACCATGTCTTGGAAGAGAAGCGCCATTCGTTTTATGTTGGCAGCTTGTTCTGCAGCTTCTCTGTCCTTCTTTTCGAGGACTCTGCGTAGGAAGTCAGCATCGGTTTCTTGTTCGTGACGCTGCTCCGATGACGCCTCCGGGCTTTCTTTTAGTCCGGTGCTTCTGCTGTTGTTGTTCCTGATCCCTTGTTATTGATTGGGTGAGCGGTCGGTGGCCCGTCGAAGTGCGGCTTTCTTCTTTTCCGGAAGCCATGTAAACAGTATGCACCGTTATGCCCCCAAACTTGGGGCGTTTGGGCTCAGCGTCTTTACGATCTGCCGTAGTCATAGGGGCTTTCTCTGGCCTCCTTCTCTTTTGAGCAGTTGACGTTGAGGGGGCCGTTGCAGCGGGCACCCAGGTGGTTGTCGTCCTTCGTGGCTTGCCGGGACGGTTCTCTTCCTGCTGGACCTTCAACTTCTTCTGTCGACGGGGATAGTCTTGATCAATCACCGTTTCTTGGACCCATCGCCAGACTTTGTAAACTTTGGAGGACAGCCGTTGAGGGGGCTGATCTGGCTTTATTCCTGTAACATTCTCCACCGGTGGGGGAGATCTTCTCAGTACGGCGGTAGGAGAGTTCCTGCGCATCCTGTTCAGCAGTTCAAAACTGTTCCCGGTTGGAACAACAGCATTAACTTCCACCGTTGGGGCTAGTGGAGTTAACCCAGAGGGGGAGTTTCTCCCAGCTTTCCTTACTCGGCGCCAGTGGCGACGTCGAGCGTGTCGAGCCGTTGGGATTGTTTCAGCTTGAGGGGTGACTTCATCATGCCCCCTGTTCAGATGAGGCGCTGCTGGTACCAACCTCTTGAAGACCGACGTTCGTTGAGCAGGAACAGGAGCCGGAGTGGGAGCCGGAACAGTCAGTCTTGTGAAGACCGACCCTTTGGCAGGAGAAGCCGTCTTGACGACTTCGGGAGCAGGGATGGCTATTCTCTTCGGAATAACCTGTTCTGGAATTGCAGGCTTCATCATGGACCCACATGAACTTTGGCTCAATCTGGAGAAGACTGAGGCGCTGGAGCTGGATGACCCGTTGAGAGGGGCCACAGTAGTTGTAAGCCGATCAAAGACCGACTTTTTGGGAGCTTCTGGTGTTGGTATAGGAGCGCTGAAGCTCGTTGGCGGGAGCATGGTCCCGAAAAACAATCCAGTAGTGGCCTGAGTGACCTATTCCACCGACATAGTGAACAGGGAAGCCGCTTGGGGCCCGTAAGCTATGCCTCCAGATGAGGCGGAACGTGGGTTGCAGTTGCAGTTGGAACACTTCGTCCAAGTGGACGCCATTGATCCTCCGCTTTCTAGGGAGTAAGACACCAAATCTTAGTACCTCGAACCCAAGGGCAACCATATCAAACCGCGATTCGTTCGCAAACACGACACACGGAGTGTGGAGTGGAAAGAGGAAAAAGCCCCACCGGGCGTGCCGGAATCTGTTCCCCGCCGAAAGACGCGAAAAAACGCGGTGAACGTCTTGCCCGAATTTCGGGGCAGATGCTAATTGGTGCTATCCGTCCACCTCTCCGAAGATGCCAAGTTGATTTATGGCACCATGTATCGGAGGTTTAAATGGATGCGGCCGATGTAGCAGACTTCGTCAGATTCCCCCTCGTTTGAGGGGTTTTTGATTGTGGGGACGCTCTTCCCTGCAGGCGCAAGCCCCTGCAGTTAATTACGCTACCGCATCGTGGTAACAACTTTCTCCTTCTCCATATGGTCACTTCGTGTCGTGGGTGTTTGTTTTGTGTTTGGTTGCCCGTGGATTGTATACGGAGACTAATTTATGTTGTCGCCCGTAGGGCGTTGACTAGTCCAAATCCGTATCTTTCTTAGATTTGGGTTTGGGGGGTTGGGTTTAAGGATACGTTAGCCTCATTTGAGACTAAGATCAACTTAAAAGTTTGTTAGGGATACGTTAATCTCATTTTAGACTAAGATCAACTTAACGGGATCGTTTAGATCCAACAAGAGAACAATTGGGCTCTATTATTTAGTTTAGTGACATTGCGGTCGATTAGTTTAAAGACATTACGGTCCATTGTTAGTTTAAGAACATCTCAGCCCATTGTTAGTTTAAAGACATCACAGTCGAGGTTAAGGACATCATAGTCCGTGAAATGTGTGGTTGTTGGGACCCGTCATCTCTCTGAAGACGTTGAAGGATTACAACGACAAATATCGGAGGAGTGAAGAGATGTACCCTCGAACCAAAGTGGATTAAGTGATCTGTAGTCCAATTTGGAACTAAGATCAATTAATTATATTATGAGCACATTGGCTCAGTTAAGTCTGAATTGAGGACTTATGGCCAACTTGGGTTAAATCCAATTAAGTTTGAAATATTGGCCATTTGTTTGACCATTAGACATTTGTCTGAGTTCAGCCCCTCATCATTCAGCAATGCTTAAACAAGAGTTTGATAGCTTTGGTAACATTTTTATCTTTGACTGGGTATTAAACATTATAGCTCTGAGTTTTACTCAATTTTGAGATTCAGTTGAAGGGGAGACTTTTGCCTCTGGAGAATTAGCCAATTTGGCTAAAAATAGTGTTAAACACTAGAGAACAACAGTGTTAAATACTGGAAATAAAATTCTCAAATTAGTGTTAAATACTAGAAATAGAATTCTCGAATTAGTGTTAAACACTAGAAGACAACAGTGTTAAACACTGGGAATAAAACTCTCAAATTAGTGTTAAACACTAGAGGACAACAGTGTTAAACACTGGAAATAAAACCCTCAACTTAGTGTTAAACACTAAATAGGAATGGGTCACGTGGGGACACATGAGGGCACCCAAAGGTAGGGCCAGATCCCTTTTACTTTGTTCTGCAAATAAGTGTTAAAACACTTTTGATTTTCTGGCCATCGCGTGTTGGCACGTGATGGAGATTTGTGCGCTGATTATTGAAGCATTTATCAAGGGGTCACGTGGTAACACGTGAGAGCGCCCAAATTAGAATCCGCCTTTGCTTTTATTCTCGTTGTTTTTGGAGGTCACGTGGGAGCACGTGAGGCATTGCCTCAAAGCTTTTTCCTTCTTGTTTTTGGGGAATCTTTTCAGGGGTCACGTGGGGCCACGTGACTTTAGTTCTTTGCATGCATGGAGATCTTTCAAGTCTCTTTATTTTTAAGAATTAAATTCTCTTGTAGGGTTAAGCCCTAATTATGTTTTAGAGAAATTAAATTCCCATGTATGTGAAAGAATTAAATTCTTATATAGAGTTATCCCTAGTTCTGTCTTGGAGGAATTAAATTCCTATAACTTTAAGAGAATTAACTTCTCATATAGGGTTAAACCCTAATTTTATCTTGAAGGAATTAAATTCCTGTGAATTGGGAGAATTAAATTCTCATACAGGGTTAAACCCTAGTTTTGTCTTGAAGGAATTAAATTCCTGTAAATTTGAAAGAATTAAATTCTCTAAACTCAATTCTCCCTCTAAGTTTTGGATCTGCATGACAGAATCTCAACCCGATGAGAATTAAATTCTCAACCTATGGGGAGATTTGCTTCTGCAGATCTTCAACCAGAGAAAGAACTAAGTTCTTTTTGCAGAAGAGTTAAACTCTTACATTGAGAATTAAATTCTCTTTTTAAAGTTTTAATCATTTTTCGCTTTCTCACCAAGGGTTTTCTTTCTTGAGAATTAAATTCTCCTTTCTTTTCTCTCTGCTATTTGCCTTTTGAAAATTTTAAGATCCCAAAATTCTATATCTTTCTTCTCGTCCTGGCTCCTATTTATAGGAGAAGGAAAAGAATCAATTTGTTTAGTAAATCTTTCATTGAAAGATTTTGTTTGTTTTTCGTAACTAATGTGATCTTTTAGATTACTCAGTGAATTTTATTCACCATTGGATTTTAAATCCAAAAGATATTCTGTTTGTTATTTTTGGTAAAATTTAGGGAAATCTTTCCTTGTCTAAAATCTTTTCATAAATTGGTGATTTTTAATCGCCCTTGGATTTTTACTCCAACGGTCCCCCATAATCTTTTTTTGTTTGGAAAGATTTAGAGAAATACTTTCCCAGTTAGGGTCTTTGATTTCCCTTAATTAAAATTTAATTCTATCAAGTTATAAGGCTTTCAAATCCTATCACTTATTGGCACGTGACCCTTCCTCATTCAGAATTTTAATTCTGTCTTCTAACTGGGCTGAAGGATCATCACGTGTCAACACGTAACCCTTCGTCACGTATGAGCACGTGACCCCTGGTCACGTGTGAGCACGTGACCCCCCATTGGGGTCTTTCCTCAGCCGCTTGTTTACACTTCTGCTTGCTTAGAATTTAATTCTGTAAATAAATCACGTGTCCACACGTGACCCTTGGTCACGTGTGAACACGTGATACCTCATTGAGGTAATTCCTGATTTTTAATCAGGGAACAATGATGTCCTTAAACCCAATGGACCGCAACGTCCCTAAACTAAACTCTATGGACTATGATGTTCTTAAACTCTATGGACTATGTTGTCCTTAAACCTAATGGACCGCAACGTCCCTAAACTAAAACGATAGAGCCCAAATGCTCTTTCGTTGGATCAAAAAATGATCTTGAACCCCCGTTAAGTAGATCTTAGTCTAAAACTTAGACTAACGTATCCTTAACAAACTTTTAAGTTGATCTTAATCTCAAACGAGGTTAACGATTCTTAAATCAACCAAACCCAAATCTAAGAAAATACGGATTTGGACTAATCCCAGCCCAACGGGCGACAACATAAACTAGTCTCCATATACAATCCATGGGCAACCTAAAACAAAACAAACAAACACGACCCGAACTGAACATCTGGAAAAAGGAGAAAGTGGTTATCGCTACGCGGTAACGTAATTAACTGCAGGGGCTTGCGCCTGCAGGGAAGAGCGTCCCCACAATCAAAAACCCCTCGCAAACGAGGGGGAATCTGACGAAGTCTGCTACAATGGCCGCATTTGTCCAAACTTCCGATATATGGTGCCATAAATCAACTTGGATCTTCGGAGAGGTGGATGGATAAAACCAAATAGCATCTCCCCCCAAAATTCAGGCCAGACGTCTCAACATCCCGGTCGCGTCTTTCGGCGGTAAACAGATTCTGGCACGCCTGGTGGGATCTTTTCCTCTTTCCACCCCACACTTCGTGTGTCGTGTTTCGCGAACGAATCGCGGTCTGCTATGGTTGCCTGTGGATTCGAGGTACTAAGATTTGGTGTCTTGCTCCCGTGCATAGAAAATGGCTTCCAACTGCACCAACTGCAACAACAACTCCCGCTCCGCCCCGTCTGGAGGAGTAACTTACGGGCCCCAAGCGGCCTTCATCTATGCAATGCCGATGGAACAGGTGACACGGGCCACCACTGGATTGTTCTTCGGGACATGCTCCCACCAATGAGCTTCAATGCTCCAGTGCCGTCATAGGAAGCTCTAAAGAAGTCGGTGTTCGATCGGCTTGCAACTACCGCGGCCCCTCTCAGCGGGTCATCCAAGTCTACTACCTCAGTATTCGACAGGCTGAGTCTAAACTCAAATGGGCCCGCGAAGAGGCTCGCAATACTGGAGAAGGCTATCCTAACTCCTGCTGCAGGTGAAGTCGTCCAAACTACTTCCCCTACTCGAAAGTTGGCCTTCGACAGGTTGACCATTCCTTCCCAGCGGATGTCAGTCTTTGACAGGCTTGCGCCAATAACAGCCTCTCCTCAAAGCAGTGGGCATGACGAAGCTACTCCGACGATATATGTGATTCCGGCTACACGACATGCTCGACGTCGTCACTGGCGCCGAGTGAGAAAAGCTGGGGGCAGTTCCCCTTCTGGACTTACCCCACCAGCTCCAATGGTGGAAGTTGATATTACTGTTCCAACTGGAAACAGTTTTGAGCCGCTCAGGAGGGTGCGCAAGAATTCTCCAATTGCCGTACTAAAAAGGTCTCCTCCGCCTGCTGAAAACATCATAAAGGCGAAGCCGAAGTAGCCCCCTCAGCGGCTGTCCTAAAAAATCCATAGGGTCTGGCGAAGAGTCCAAGACTTTGTAATCGACAAAGACTACTTCCGCCGATCGAAGAAAATGAAGGTTCGGCAAGAGGAAGACCATCATGTCACCATGCTACAGAAGGCGTCGTCTGCAAGGGTGCCTGTTGCAGCACCCTCAACTTTGACCGTTCATAAAAAGAGAAGACCGGAGAAGATCCCTATGCCTGCGACAAATCTCAAGGGCACTGAACCTAAACGCCCCAAGTCTGGGGGCATGGTAGTGCACACCGTCTACATGGCTTCCGGAAAAAGAGGAAAGCCGTGCTTCTTGGGGTCATCGACCACTTACGCGGTCCGTAAAAAAGGTTCAAGAGCAACAATAGAAACTTCAGGAGATGCTGACGAAGATAGCCACACTCACTGAGCAGAAGGAAAGCCCGGAAGTATCATGGATTAACGCCAGGAGCAGGAAATCGACGCCGAGTTCCTCCGAAGAATGCTCGAAAAGAAGGACAAAGAAGCCGCGGAACAAGCGGCTAATATAAAACAAATGGCGCTTCTGTTCCAAGATATGGTGGGGATGATGATCCAGCCGTACCCTCCAGCCGAAGATCCCCCAATAATCGTTGAAGACGACAGAGGGGATGTTAGTTATGTATATGCCCTAGAGGCCATTGTTGTACATATGATGTATATTATAATGGATGCTTGGATATATATAGAGAGGACTTTCTTGCTCGTCATGATAGTATGCTATTTGGTTTCACTTTATCTTAACATGTTGACTTGTATTGGTTTACTGTTTTTCTCTCACATGTTGATAAAGCCCTTAGGATCTGTACTCGACTACTTGGACTATGATGAGATCATACTAGTGGGGCCATGGTAGTCGATGAGTACATCCTATAACAGTTCCTAGTCGAGGGTATATCGAGACAGGGCATCGATACACCAGAGTAGATTAGCGTATACGCATCTTGACCCATATGATGGGCGATGGATGATCCCATATCCATCGGTGTTGGACATCAAGGATGGTGTACGGGTGCTCAGTGGAGACTGGGTACACTGGACGGACTCGCCGAGAACTCCCAGATGGTGATATACCACACGTCAGATGGCAGTTCTCCGGTGACACTGGTACAGGGTAGTCTGTAGACCCGAGATCGTCATAGAGTCTTGTGTGATTCCCACTGTGCTTTGATTTCCACCTTACCACGTCCAAGAGGGCGTGCAAAACGGTGGCTTTTGGGTACAGTCCCGAATCACATGGAGGCAATGAGCGATAGGAGGGGATTCGTCTCTCCCGGTATAGGGAGTTGATGTTGTGCTGTGTTCGATTGGCTATAACTGGAAGTCCCTGGCCAGGGCTGATATAGAGATTTACTGGTAAGTGTTACTAGTAGTTTCTCGACCCGTTATGAGCCACACATCGACACGACTTATCGGTTACTGGGGTCTGACCTATACCACCCCTAGACTTGATATGCGACATATCAGACGAAGAGACCGGACTGTACGGGAGTGTTACTGGTTGGATTCACAGGAGAACGTACAGGCTAGCTTGTTGATCTTCTGATCGCTCAATACCTGGATGGCTGTTACGTTTAGCTGACCGCTTGCAGCTTGTGGGTGTTTGATATGATCATCACCTGCTACCGGCGTATTGACGATTCTTTAGAGTCCTACACAGAGGTTTCTTGGCTCAGGCAAAACGGAGTGGAGGCACATATGAGATATGTGCAGGACCGAGGATAATGCGATATGAGATACCGTATTATATTCTCGCGATATTTAGATATGAACCGGATCATCGGATCAAGTGTTGATTTGATGAATCGGTACATGATATATTAGTCGGTTATATTCGATATAACCGGATTGTCGGATCAAGTGTTGATTCGATGATTTAATGTATAATAATATATATATGATATATTGTATTACATTATCTAATGTTGGCTCGCTTTATTATTTCATTTTCTCACCGGATAATACATTGATGTATATGCGATATATATTAATTGTATTATTTTCTTTTGTTACAAATATATAATATATATGTGATATATATTAAAGTAACATGATATGATTAATAATGAAACATGTTTAGTGATGATTAAATGAGGTTAGGGTTTGATTAGGGTTAGTTGCTTCATGCACCTTCTAGAAGCTTTTCTTTTGTCATGAAGAAGATATTATGATAGATATTTTCTTATGACTCACATCTTAATCCAACCAAACCCTAGCCTTAGTTAACTCTCTACAAGGGTTATCCTAGTCATCATTAACCATGGTTGCATTATTATTCATATACTCATTTTCATTATTCATGACAAAAGGAATTATCTCATTATTCATCTTCTTCCTCTCTCTTTAGCTTTGAGAAAGCTTACTAGAAATTCCTTTTGTGATGATTTCATGTGAGATTATGATATAAAAAGATAGCATAAATACTACTCCATCATCCTCATCTAATCTAGCCCATTAGATTAGGGTGTTCACCTCTTTAGAGTGAGAGAGCTTGAGTTATTGCAACTTCGATGTAGATCATCGGAGAAAAGGAATACCACAAGCTAGCATGGATCGTTCGAGTCGTGGAGCCTCTCTTGAGTCCGGGAGATCGTGGATCGCGGCGAAGAGACTTCTACTCGGAGCTTATGAAGCGAAGGAGCGGACTACAAAGGTTGTAATCCCTCACACTTAGTAATAAAGTTGTTATCTTGCATGTTAAACCCTAATAATCTAGCAAAGATCCCGGCTTTGAGTTGTTCGGCACGTCTAAATTTTTATCCGGGCATGTTTGATGCCTTATGAACCTTCACAAGAGTGCCTAGGAACCCTACAGGGGAGACATCAAACCCTCTTCCGGCTTTATCAGCAGCCAGGGAGGAGACGATCTCGAAAGCTGCGCTTGATGACTACATAGCCCAACAAATACGAGCTCATCAGGCAAGTGAAGCTTCTGGCCAAGTCGTCAGGACTGGGCGATCCTATCCCAGCTGGTACGATCAAATTAAGTACCCACCGGGATATACGTGTAAGTCCACGTTACCTCTCCCGGTACTTACGGGTTTGCGGAAATGATGAAAAACGATTTTTCAAGAGGTGGTAACATGGACTCAAAATACGGATCTTTGTTAAACAACTATCTAACAAACCTAACATGAGTTTTACCTACTCGGTTAGGGGGTTATACCTTTCTTGAACTCCTTCGTCTTCAACTCTTTGCGGTGTACGGATCGGCCTCACCTCGTCGTCTCCTTGCGCCGAAAATGGATCCACCTGAAAGCTTCTACCTTTGGCTTCTCTTCAAACTAGAAGAAACTAGAACACTTGGTTTGCTAAACCTTGTGAACTAGGATGTGTAGAGAAGTGATATGGGTTTTCTTTTATCTCTAAGGCAATGTTTCTCAACTCATGAGAGGGAGTTGCCTTGAGCTAGAGAGAGAGCAAGAGGAAGAGCAAGAGGGAGAGCTCAAGTAAGAGAGAGAAAGCAAATGAGAGAATGAGTAAGTCTTTTGCCATCCAAGCTCTCATAATCCAAAATCATCATAACAAAAAATAGTAATCAAGTATTATGTGATGGTTCAAGTCAAAATGGCCATATCATTTCTTGCACTCATTTTGCAAAAAGAAACAAGCAAGCAAAATCTTTGCCATGAAATGATAGCCATTGTAATGATGATGGTCAACTGGTCCAACCTAGTCAATCGGTCAACAAAGTCAACAAGTCAACAAAGTCAACCCCTCAACAACCATGTCACAATAATACTTAATTAATATTATTGTTAATCATATTTTTTATTCTCATTAGGGTTTAGCAAAAAGTCAATAGTCAACAGTCCACAGTCTACAACCCCAATGAGAATCCTCTGCCTCTGTCTCTCTGTCAACTATGCATACACACCCGCATCCGCGTTCCGAGGAACACGAATACAAACGAGATAAAACCAATCCCAAAACATACACTAGGATCTGGCTCAAACCAAAGCCCGCTAGTGTTAACTATCCGGACACTAAACGTGCACAAGTGCATGGATGTGACCGAACCCTGTCGCAAAACCATGCGACCTGTCGCAAAACCATGCGACCTCTACCCTTTTGCCTAAAGGCGAATAGCTTTCTGTGTGGGACTCTAAAGACTCGACACTACGCTGGCAGTGGGTTTAACCACAGACCGCAAGCGGCACCAGCTGTGCGTAACGGTCCCCAGGTAGATGCCGACAAGAAGACGGACGAGGTGAAACCCATCTGAACTCCTACTGAGCCTGAATGTGACAATCTCCGTACAGTCCGGTCTGTTCGTCTGAGAACATCGCATGGCGGGCCTAGGGGGCGGTAAACGTCAGTCCCCTAATAGCGGCACAAGTCGTGTCGGAGTGTAGCCCAGAACACCCTGAGATAACACTGTAAACCTACCAGTATATCTCGCTTGCCCTGGCCAGGGACGACTTGTGTAATGGCTCTCCTAGACACAGCGGGATGTCAACCCCCAATACCGGGAGAGACGAATCCTGTCTAACCGTCACTGCCTCCAAGTGCTTCGGGACTGCACCCAACTACTACCTGTTTGCACGACTCCTTTGAGCCGTGGTAGGGTAGTAATCTAAGTACAGTGGGAACACACTCGAGGCGAACTGACAGTGTCAAGTCAGCGGACTAAGCTGTACTCATGTCACCTGGGAACTGATAACTGACGATAGGTATAGTACCAACCAACAGTTCCCGACGAGTCCTGTCCAGTGTACTCGTAACCTAACGAGCACCCGCATACTATCTCCAGTACGACGTACTGACGGCTGTGGGACAGACCGTCTCCCACACTGGGATGAGAAGTGCATACGCTAGTCTACTCCGGAGTATCGATGCCCTGTCTCGATAGTCCTACGACTAGGGACCTGCATAAGGATGTGCTTGTGGATTACCCAGCCCCCATTAGTGTGACTGCCATCACAACGCTGGTAATCAAGCAAAGATCCTAAGGGCTCCACTAATGTGTATAGATGATATACTAAAATAAACACATGTACACATTAAAGAAGAAACAAACCAAGTAGCATACTACTATATTGAGCAAGATTGTCTATACAAGGTGAATATCCCAAGCTTCCATTAAGTAATATACAAACTAGTATGATACAGTAATGGCCTCTAGGGCATATACATTAACAATACGATCCCTAAATTTCACGTGTATAAGGGGACATGCAACCCCCCATCAGCATGTCGCTCAGTTCAGGGCTCTCTGCGGTAATACTGGAGGTGACGACAAATTGCTACTTCGCCAGTTCGTCGACAGCTTAGCGGAGACGGCATTTGAATGGTACTCGGAGCTTCCGAATGACTCAATCAAAACATTCACAGAAATGGAGCTGCTATTCACCCAACGTTTCGCAAGCGCTAGCGAACGCACCCCGATCACGGCATCGATCAATGCCAGGGTGAAGCCAGGAGAGACATGGGTTCAGTAGGCGATCCGGTGGCGGAACCTATGGTCGAGATGCGAACAACGCATAGAAGAAGCTCCTGCCGTGGGCATATTCATAGGGACCCTTGATCCGCAGGCAGCTATATTCCAATTTATGATGTTCTTCAAGCCGACCACTTTCCAAGCCTTGATTGACAAGCTGGCCTAAATGGAACAGATGGGCCATAGACCGTCCTCCTCAAAAACGGAACTTCGAAATGAAAAAGGTAAAGGGAAAGCTACCTTCATCGCCAACGCTCAACAACAGCCGAGTGATCCGAAACCAGCTGCCCGCCAAAACGATAGACATCAATCACTCGGAGAAAAGCTAAGACGTCCTTACTCATTCTCCCGGGATAAAACGAGAAGGTTGTTCGAACTGGCGGTGCGCAACAAGCTCATCACTCTGCCGGATCTAAGACGCCCACTGCAACCGGGCGACGTCAACAATCCCAATTACTGCCCCTACCATCGAATAGTGGGCCACCCAATCGAAGATTGCTTCGTCTTCAAAAATTGGATTGAGGACCAGTACTAACAAGGCAAATTCGCACTGTCTGAAAACTGGAGGGTAAACCCACCACAACCGCACGCTCCTAAAAAGGTGGACACGCCGGGGGCATCATGCTCATTTGTAGAGGAAGCTCTATGGGAAGTTGTTCTTTCAGACAAGACTAAGAGAAGGCTCAAGGATCTTCAAGCATGTCCGGCAATCAGATGGAAAAGCCCGCTTGAGCCAGAGATCATTGAGGGAATGCTGAAACCGCGCCCAACACCCAGAGTTGGTAGCAATGGGCAAAATACCCAGGCCCAGCCGTCAAAGTCTTCAAAGAAAAAGAAGAAGACCAAAAAGCCCGCGTAGTCTGATGACAAGCGCACGGACCTGCAAAAGCATATTGACGCGCTGGAAGAATATAACTAGAAGGCGCAATCCCCGGTCACACTCCAAGAGTGTCTCAACCATATCCTTGAGGGCGGAGATAACGACAATGATGAGGGAGAAGACTCGTCAGAAGAACCCGAGGATTATGTGGCAAGTTGTCACATGATCTCTCATTCACTAATAAATGACGAAGAAGCTCGCTCGGCATCAGAAAATAATAAAGAGGAGCTGGGGGCAGGATTGGTGCCAAAATCCTTGGAACCGTCAGACGAGATGATTGACATGTCGCTGAACGAAGCCCGTCAGAAGAGCAAAACTGATCAAGAGCGTGAAATGGCCATATTTGAAAGGGCCAGGCGCCGGCATCAAGTTAAGGAAGTCATGGTAAGGATAAGTCACAAAGCACTCCAACCAGATCGAACCACGCCCGCGAAAGACAAAAGCAGGTTTAAGACAAGGAAATGACTCGCTAAAGCCCTGTCAATGGGAATGAAGCTGCCACATTTCAAAGAAGATACTCCTGGCGGTATGTACCTTGACGAAGCGGACGTTCATCCGAACTACTGCTTGTACTATCGGAAGGTTACACATCCCACTGAAGAATGCAATGCTTTCAAGAAATGGTGGCAGGGATACGTTGCTCACCGACAACATTTCAAGCGGATGAAGCGCAAAACTCGTCGGGAGCAAAGAAATACGACGGATGAGCGCAAAAGAACTGCAGGCAACTGTCACATGGTTGATACCAAGAGATCTCAAGTTCTCACATTCGGAAGCAATTCTGACGAAGAAATAGCCATCGGCCCTCTCTTCAAAGAATCCACCTCAGGAAAAGAGGAAGAAATGAAGAACTGTGAGAATATTCAGCTGCGCAATCGTACGTTGCCTGAAAAGAATCTCGGACCTACAAACAAGGGATCGAACAAAAAAGATAAGGGGAAGGAAAAAGTCTCCGAGGATATCATCCTCGATGATCGAGTCGTCGAAAAGCTGACAGCCAAGGACCCGCTTAAGAAAAACAAAGTGGATTACAATGTCCTAGTGCACCTGAAAAAGATACCCTCACAGCTAAGCGTTTTGGACGCCTTTCTTTTGTCTAAAGAGGCACGAGATTCTCTGATCAGGGCATTACAAGAGCTCGACCAGTTTCAAGCTTTCCTTACTGAAGAAAGGATGAAAGACGAGCTGGAAGAAGTGCACACAGCTGACATCACTTACAGCGATGAAAATCTCCTCCTCGCTCGAGCCAAGATAAGGAGAATCTTTGACCTTGTCATGAAACATCAAATGATGATACTTCCAGAGTTTTGGCATCCCGATCAAGCAAACGGGGTTCATCACCCAGATTATTGCTCCTATCACCGAGTGATAGGACATCCTCTTGAAAACTGCTTCACCTTCAAAAACTGGGTCGAAGACTAGTATCAACTCGGCAGATTTGCTCTATCCAACAGTTGGAGGGTAGCCCCACCATAAAAGCATGTGCCAAAAGCAACGTATATAGTGAAAGTAGAACCAGATCAACATCGATCTTGGAAACGATTTCGTACCTGTCACGTGATAACGCTGTCGGAGGAAGGAGTGCACGAGGATATGGATGACCTCTCCAGGTGCTTCGAAAACGAGGATGAAGAGGAGCTGATCTCAGAATTTCCACCGGCGACAAAAGAGTTGGAAGATGGAATACTTACTACCGCGGACAACCTAAGGAAAATCGACTTGGGGACGACAAACGACCCGCAACCTACGTTCGTCAGTGAGCTGCTGTCTAAAGAACAGGTGGCTACGCTAAAAGACGTGCTCATGCTGTATAAAGACTGCTTCGCATGGAACTATTCCGAGATGCCGGGGCTAGATCCAGAAACAGTTGTGCATAAATTGGCGATATCTCCGGACGCCAAGCCAGTCAAACAAGCACCAAGAAGAATGCGGCTCGAACTTGAAATGAGTATCAACGCCGAGGTCAAGAAGCTAATCGACTCCGGCTTCATCCAAGAAGTTCAATACCCTGACTGGATCGCTAACATTGTCCTGGCAATGAAGAAAAATGAGACGGTGCGCATCTGCTTAGACTTTCGGGACCTCAACAAAGCCTGTCCGAAGGATGATTTCATCGTACTGGTTACCGAGCTGATGATAGATAACACGTCCACTCACGAAGTTTTCTCCTTCATGGACGGCTCATCAGGGTACAATCAAATAAAGATGCATCCCGAAGACCAGAAGCATACCGCTTTCCGGACTCCTCTGGGTATATTCTGCTACAAAGTGATGCCTTTCGGCCTGAAGAACGCTGGCGCTACCTACAGAGGGCCATGACGAAGATTTTCGATGACCTCATACATGAAATCGTCGAATGCTATATCGATAATCTCGTGGTGAAAAGCAAATCATATAAGGAACACTGGGAGCATTTGAAAATAGTATTCTAGCGTCTTCGGAAGTACAACCTGAAGATGAACCCTTTGAAATGCGCATTTGGAGTCTCCTCGGGCAAATTTCTAGGGTTCATCATACGACACCGGGGCATCGAAATAGACCCATCGAAGATCAAGGCGATTATGGAAATGCCCATTCCAAGAACTTTAAGACAATTGCGGTCTCTACAAAGGAAACTCGCGTATATCCAACGGTTCATAGCTAACCTCTCCGGAAAATGCCGTACCTACAGTCACCTGATGAAGAAGGGAACCCTATTCGTTTGGGATCATAAATGCCATAGTGCACTGGACGAAATCAAGCAATATCTGCAGAACCCACCGGTACTGACCGCTCCAGTCAAGGGAAAGCCCCTCATCCTGTACACAACATCCCTTGAAGGTTCTTTAGGCGCGCTATGGGTACAGGAGAACGACCAAGGGAAGGAGAGAGCCCTTTACTATTTGAGTCGAGTTCTCCTGGGGGCAGAAAACAACTACTCTCCTATCGAAAAACACTGCCTGGCGTTAATTTTCGCGATAATGAAGCTCAGACACTATGCTTTGGCGCATGAGATCCATCTCATATCAAAAGTGGACCCTCTCAAATATTTGATGTCAAGAGCCGTACTAACACGACGACTCGCTAAATGGGCCCTCCTCTTGATGGAGTTTTCGATAATCTATCGACCCCTCAAGGTAGTGAAAGGGCAAGCCATCGCCGACTTTCTCGCTGAACATCCGATACCTGGCGACTCACCTTTAAATTGCGAACTGCCAGATGAGCACGCGTTTGACACAATCAACGGGGAGAAAGGAGGGAGTGCTACCCGATGGGAACTCTATTTCGACAGAGCATCTTCTATGAAGAAGCGACATCACAATACCCCTATAGTCAAATCTGGGGTGGGCCTTATTTTCGTGACTCCGCAAGGAAGGATAATGCGCTTTGCCTTTTCCTTGACAGAGCCGAAGACAAACAATGAAGCAAAATATGAGGCTTTGATAGTAGGTCTTGAGATCGTTGTCGACATGGAAATCGAAAATCTCCTCATATACGGAGACTCCCGGCTGGTCGTTAGCCAAGTAAACGGTGACTATCAAACGTGCAAAACAGAGTTGGTAAAATACGGCGAAAGAGTATGGCAACTGCTGACTCAAATTCCCTCCTACATTCTGGAAAACATACCACGTGCAGAAAATAGCAAAGCGGACGCATTAGCCAAACTCGCTAAAGAACTGGCCGACGAAAACCTCGATGACGTAAGGATCATTGTGCAAAGCCGTCGGGTTCTCGCACCAACAGAAACATCTCCGGAGTCGTCTGAAGAAAAGGAGGCGACCAAGCACACAACCCTACAAATAGAAGACCAAGAAAGGGATAAGGATTGGAGAGAAGTCTTTATAAACTACTTCAAATCCCGTCGAACACATGAAGAAGCATCCTCAAGACATCAGCTCATGAAACGAGCTCTGTCTTTCCCCTTCGTCAATGATACTCTATATAAGAGGTCGTTCGACTCTCTATGGCTGAGATGCCTGGGACCGGAAGAAGCAAGGAGAGTCGTCCAAGAAACTCACGACGGACTCTGTGGTTTTCATCAAGCCGGGCCAAAGATGAAGCTGAAGATCAAAAGAATGGGCTACTATTGGCCCACGGTGATTCAAGACTGCCACGAATACGCGAAGCAGTGCCACTCGTGCCAAATTCATGGAGATTTCATCCACCAGCATCCAAACACGCTACACCCAACAGTAGCCAGCTGGCCGTTCGAAATGTGGGGAACCAACATAATTGGGCCCATCAAACCAGCGTCATCCAAGGGACATCGGTTCATACTAGCAACGACCGATTACTTCTCCAAGTAGGCAGAAGCAATACCGCTAAGAGAGATGAAGACGGAGAACATCCTCCATTTCTTCAGGACGCATGTCATCTACCGGTTCGGCACTCCGCGATGGATCATCTCGGATAACGGGCCGGCCTACAGAAGCCATAAGATCAGCCGCTTCGCGCAACAACATAGTATAGACTGGAGATACTCTTCGGTCTATAATCCCCGGGTTAACGGTCTAGCTGAGGCTTTCAACAAGTCCTTGACAAAGATCATAAAGAAAACTGTGTCCTGAAATAAAAAGGACTGGCATGAAAGATTGCATGAAGCTCTCTGGGCCTATCGGACTACGTTCAAGACAGCCACGAAAACCACGCCATTTGCGTTAGTATTCGGCACGGAAGCGGTACTTCCCTTGGAGATAGAGCTACCCTCTTTACGAGTGGCGGTTCGATACGAACTAACGGATGAAGAAAATCCCCATCTTCGACTTGAGGAGCTCGATGCCCTCGATGAAACTCGTCTCGTGGCACAGCAAAACATAGAAGCTTACAAAGCAAGGATGACGCGCTCAAACGAAAGATTGATTAGGCCAAGAACATTCCGCCAAGGCGAACTCGTGCTAGTTGTCAAAAGACCGATGATCCCTAATCGTACTAAACGGGGGAAATTCGAGCCAAACTATGAGGGTCCATACATCATAGACAAAGTCTACCAAGGCGGGGCTTACTTGCTCATGGATATGCATAGCGAAAGACCCTTTCGGCCAATAAACGGCCGATTCCTTAAAAAATACTATGCCTGACGAGTCACAGCCCAAGTTAATGATAGATGACGACGCTTGTGTCCGCTCGCTGTCTTCCTGAGTACCAAGCTCTGTAAGTGATATTCGGCAAAAGTTTGCCGTTGAAAACTAGTTACGACCGAAACGTCTCTTAACTAGCTGCGGACCGAAACATCCCTAAACTAACGACGGACCGAAACGTCCCTAAACTAACAGCGGACCGAAACGTCCCTAAACTAATAATGGACCGCAATGTCCTTAAACTAGCTACGGACTAAAACGTCCTTAAACTACTACAAATCGCATCATCCTCAGGCTAACGCGGCAAAAAAAAAAAACGGTATGTTCATAAGCGAAATGGGCACGGATGAAAACCCGAAAGGGCTCCGTGAGTAAAAACAGCCGGGCTACCGGCGAGTTTGTGAAAACCCGAAAGGGCGCAGACTCGTAAAAGAAATTCCTGTGCACTTGCAGGGTCCTCTCGACCTTGTAAGGAGAAAATACCTGCGTGAGATCCTTACGACTCACAAGGGAGCAATACACTTAGGGATCCCCACGATTCTTAAGGAGAAATTACACTTACGAGATCTTCACGACTCGTAAGGAGAATCCCCTTATGAGACCCTCACGGTTCATAGGATTCAAAAGCCTTAAGCTACAGGGATCCGAACCTGATCTTAAGCCATCATATCTCCCAAACCGCCCTACAAGCAGTTCAATATTGACCCTTGTATACAATCCACGGGCACAAATAAACATTTTCCTCACCGAGTCCCACCAACGACGCGAAATGTCCTCATGTGGTGAACGACACTTGTAAGTCTTCTCGATTTATAAGGAGAAAACACTCTTGTAAGATCCTTACGACTTATAAGAGAACACGCACTTAAGAATCCTCACGATTCCTAAGGAGAAAACGCACCTGCAAGATCCTCACGATTCGTAGAGAGAAACACCTTTATGAGACCCTTACGGCTCATGAAGTCAAAAGCCTTAGTCGACAGGATCCTAACCCTGTTTGCTAAGCCACCTTTGCTCGAATCGATAAAGGCAAATGATGATTCGCTTCTGGCAATATCCCAGCTGTAGCGATGCTGATGCCTAAATCGGTAACAAATTCCAAGTTCTTTCACGGCAAGTGATGATTCGCTCCTGGCAATATTCCAGTCGCAGCGATGCTGATGCTAAGATTAGTATCGGATCTCAGGTCCATACTCGCAACAAAAAGCAGCGAGTAAAAAGAAAAATAGCCGAAATGATTGGGCACCGCGAAAAATAGCCGAAATGATTGTGCAATCGTGACTTTCGCGATATAAAAAGCTGAAATGATTGTGCAATCGTGACTTTCGCGATATAAAAAGCTGAAATGATAGAGTATCGCGGAAAGAAAAAAATGAATGAAAGAATGAAACTTTTGCCCTACATGCGAATCCATTCTGACCCCTGTATACAATCCATGGGCATAAACGAAAAGGGAACCACATTTCCCAACAGACTCTGTCAAAGGGAGAGTCAGATCTCGACGGCAACATCTGCATCTCATAAGATCAACACGACGTTCCTTCTCGACACCGCAAAAAGTGGAGCAAATCAACCCCGACACCGCAGAAAGCGGAGAAAGTCAGCCAATGACCTCCCCGTCGGAACAACGCTTCGACCCGGAAACAAGTCAGCCAATGACCTCCCCGCCGGAACAATGCTCCTTCTCGGAAACAAGTCAACCAATGACCTTCCCGCGGGAACAACGCTCCGTCTCGGAAACAAGTCAACCAATGACCTCCCCGTCGGAACTATGCTTCGACTCGGAAACAAGTCAGCCAATGACCTCCCCGCCGGAACAACGCTTCGACTCGGAAACAAGTCAGCCAATGACCTCCCCGTTGGAGCAATGCTTTGACTCGGAAACAAGTCAACCCATGAACCTCTAAACTTGCACAAAAGAAAATTCTCTTGTGAGATCCTTACGACTCTCAAGAGAAAACGTACTTAGGAATCCTCACGACTCCTAAGGAAAAAAAATACACCTACAGGATCCTCACGACTCGTAGGGAGAAAAGTATTTATGAGACCCTCACGGCTCCTAAAATTGAAAAGTCTTAGGCGACAGATCTGAACCTGCTTCCTATGCCATCGTTGCCCTGCAAGGAGGTCCAAGATGGACTATTGTATACTATCCACGGGCCACACTCTCCCAAGTCAAATATCGACAAGAAGGGAAACAACCACTTACGAGTCCTCTCGACTTGTAAGGGAGAAAATTCTCTTGTGAGATCTTTACGACTCTCAAGAGAAAACACACTTAGAAATCCTCACAATTCCTAAGGAGAAAATACACCTACGACATCCTCTCGATTCGTAGGGAGAAAAGTCTTTCTGAGACCCTCACGGCTTATAAAGTTGAAAAGTCTTAGGCAGCAGATCTGAACCTGTTTCCTAAGCCATCGCTACCCTACAAGGAGTTCAAGATGAACTGTTATCTACATCTACAGGACACATTTGCTAAAGTCACATGCCAATGACAGTACAAAGAAAAGAAGACGATAGTATGAGATAAAATACTTCTTTTATTCATGAATTCAAGTGAATACAAAATACATTTCACAAAGGAATCATAATGAATACATGTTATTCATAAACCGCAAGTTTACAGTAAAAAAGGGGTACAAAGATGGTTATTGAGTGGGATGCGCCTTCAACAAATCAGCCAGCTGCTCGCGCGCTCCTCTCAATCCCTTCTCGTGGTCAGCCGCCGCGGCCAACTCCGCTTCAACTTGAGTCCACTGCCGTAGATAGGACAAAAACTTTTTATCGGTTTCTAGCAGGACAGCTTCGTAGTCTTGCACGACCCGCTCCGCAGAGTCAAGCGCCCGTCTCAGCGTCAACCTATCCGAAATGCATCGCTAGAGATTGTCAAAGACAGCTTTCAACTGCGCAGCATTCGCTTCAACCTGGGTGCGCAACCAGACAGATTCGTTTGAAACTACTTCATGTTCCTTTCGCCTCAGGGTCGCCTCTTGTTCAAAATGGCGGATGAAATGAACACTACTCTCGACCTACGCAGCCCGCTGAGAGTTCAAAGCTAATACTTCAGGAGCGGGACGCTTGAGCTCAATCTCATGCAGGCAGGCCTCGATCTTTCTGCAGTAATTAACCTAAGACTCGACGACACCTTCATCATGGAAGTTCACGAGCGTCGCTAGCATAGGATTAACCTCAACAGCAAAATCTGCAGCGAATGCGAGGGCCTCGGCGTCAAGATCCTCGACGAATTCGCTCAATATTCGCAGGCTAGTCGCAGCGCCCCTGGAAGATGGGCGTTTAGCAAAGGGCTCTGCCGGCATTAGGATACGAGACTCAAAGGGAGCCGGAGCCGGTGCGATTGCTGCAAAACAAATTATAGTCAAATGTCGACTCGAGAGGTAAAGAAAATACACGAGCGATGGAGTCTACTATACCGGCTGTGGCTGATGGCAAAATTGGGAGTACCGGAGGCGCGGCTATTCTCTTTTCCCCTCCTCCGATCCGTGACGCTGCGATTAATACAAGGAAGACTTAGCAACAATACGGCTATTCATAAAAAGAAGGGGAGACAATAGCTAAAGAATATACTAACCAATACCGCCAAGCGGAATGACTTCCGACTGGAAGGAGAAATGCAGGTTCAACACCTGGTTAAGATGGTCGAAAAGGACTCCTGCAGAGTTACGACAATATACTGTCAATACAAGGAAAATGGTGTCCACAGTTAAACTAAATAAATCGCAAACCTATACCTTCCAGCATTTCGGAGGACATAGGAGAAGACGAGGGAACAACAACCGTCATGGCGGCGACCGGAGGTGCTTCAGATGGCACAATCTCAGCGTTCGCTGCACTTACAAACAAAATATCGTCAGGAGAAGCTAAACGGGATTGTGAAATAAAAAGAGAACAGTGACTTAAGACTTACCTGACGGGTCATCAACCGAAACCGCGATTGAAGCATCACCAGGCGTAGCGGCTTCTTCGCTCTCCTTCAGAGGGGTAGTTTCTGCGCCCATGGCTTCATCCCCTGATTCGACGAGGGCCGTCGTGACTCTTGCGACGCCCGACGGTACTAGGGAGCCACACGGGGAAAGAGTAGCGGTCTAGATGGTACCGGATTCTAGAGAAAGGGTAGAAATTTCGGGCACGGTAACCATCAGGCTTTCACCCGTCATCCCATCACCAAGACTCGGTCCTAAAAGAAAATGCATGGGTCAAAATTCGAAGATCGAGTTCTAACAAAAGGCTCAGCGTTATGTTACCTTAGGGCAGCTCTCCAGTCTTTTCCCGAGCCGCGCGTGCAACCTGTCTACGGGCGGTAGACAACGCAGGGGGAACATCCGCCGAAGGGGTATCAACAAAGGGGATGCTGCTTGAGCCTGCACCCACGGCCAAACTAGCATCGCGTTCCCTCGCCACATGCTTCCTACGCTTCTTTTCGGCTTGAGCAGTGAGAAGTGATCTCCTCAAGACCCCTGAGAAAGGGACGTCGTCGTCCGAACCAAGCTCTGCCTCCGGAGCCGTTACGGCGTCTGTCATCGGCTGCTTTAGCGAAGCTTCCTGCGGTAATGTTGGGGGAGCCGGGGGCACAATAGCTGGCTCTAGAAGCGTCGCTGCATCACCGCTCGGGATCGGTATTGCACTCGGAATAACCCGAGTCAAGGTAGTCCCTGCAACAAAATAAAGGAGAGGGTCAGAGCCCGAATAAAAATGGGGAATGAAGGCACAATGAGCTGAATTATACCAAGACCCAAAGAAGCGCGGAGCCTCTCTTCCTCTTCAAATATTTTGAAATAAGCCGCGAGAGCCTCTTCGGCAGAGATACCTGTTGAAGAAGATAGCGTTAGTAGAAGCATAATAAAAGAAGATAACCGCGGAAGAATATAACTGAAGTATACCTGACTTCGCGATAATGATCAGTGCCGCTTCATCGCGAGCCAGTCGCTCGGAAGCCACAAGGGAAGCCTGGAGATCAGTATCATCCACAGGCGCGATGAATAAACCCTCACTGGTCCCATACTCGCACAAACCTTCGCTGTAAGGAGTATGCGGCTCCTGGCCAAATATGACGTCGACAGAAAACATCGACTTCTTCTTCTTTTACGAGCGAGCGCCGGCAGCCGATGACAAGAGCTTGCGCTTGACTGGCATTTTTGGGCGACGAGTCCCGATCTCCATACCCACCCAGACTCCGGGGACGCTGCAGCCACCGTTTCTACAGGAACACGGGGTAGAGGCTTCTCAGGGAAGGCACGCGGGACCGCAACCGCGACAGCTTCTCTTAAGGAAGAACCAACAATGGTCCGTCGCTTTAAAGGGATAGTTGGATTACCGGCAGGGACTGCACCCTTGCGATTGAGCAGTAACCGCCTTTCTTTCTTAATAACAGCACCCGTCGCATGCTGGTACCATGCCACGTATGCGTTCGAGGCTTTCGGAATGCAGCTCGGCTAACTGATAAAAAAGTTGGACCCGTTGTTTAACTGCATGAAATGGTTCAGCGCGTTGCGGATACCCTCTTCCGTAGCAACTGGCTCAGCTAAAATAGCCTCTAGCGGGACACCCTGATCGTAGCTCGACTATTGAGCGAAACGGTGCGGGTTGTACCTCATGAACAGTGCCGAGTCGTTCTGCCTGAACACTAAAAAGCCCGGCCTGATTGAATACAAATGCAGAATCTCCCGAGCCTTCAATGTAGAAGCCCCGTCTTTGAAGGTATCGCGCAGCGGTTGCACCGTTTTAGTGGATTCCTTGCCAATAGTTAGGACCTTATCTGGTAGTTATATGTATGCCCTAGAGGCCATTATTGTACATATGATGTATATTACAGTGGATGCTTGGACATACATAGGTAGGACTTTTTTGCTCGACATGATAGTATGCTATCTGGTTGCTCTTTATCTTAACATGTACACTTGATGTCTCTATGTTACATGTTGATAAAGCCCTTAGAATGTGTACTTGACTTCCAGGATTATGATAGAGATCATACAAGTGGGGTCTGGGTAGTCTATGAGTACATCCTTTAATTGTTCCTAGTCGATGGAATATCGAGATAGGGCATCGATACTCCAGAGTAGACTAGCGTATAGCTTCTCGACCTATATGATGGGCGATGGATGATCCCATATCCATCGGTGTTTGACACCAGAGATGGTATACGGGTGCTCAATAGAGACTGGGTACACTGAACGGACTCGCCGAGAACTCCTAGATGGTATTATACCTCACGTCAGGTAGCAGTTCTCTGGTGACACTGGTACATGTTAGTCTGTAGACCCGAGATCGCCATAGAGTCTTGTGTGTCTCCCACTGTGCTTTGATTTCCACCATACCACGGCTCTACCGAGTCGAGCAAACAGGTGGTTTTTGGGTACAGTCCCGAGTCACATGGAGGCAATGAGCGATAGGAGGGGATTCGTCTCTCCCGGTATTGGGGGTTGATGTTGCGCTATGCTCGATTGGTCATAACAGGAAATCCCTTGCCAAGGTTGCTGAGATCTACTGGTAAGTTTATCAGTAGTTTCTCGAACCGTTATGGACCTTACATTGACATGACTTATCAAGTTACTGGGGTCTGACATTTACCACCCCTAGACTAGATATGCGACATATCAGACGAAGAGACATGACTGTACGGTAGTGTTACTAATTGGATTCACAGGAGTATGAGCAGGCTTGCTTGTTGATCTTCTGATCGCTCAATACCCGGGTGGCCATTAAGTTTAGCAGACCGCTTGCGGCTTGTGGGTGACTGATATGATCACCACCTACTGCCGGCGTATTGACGAGTCTTCAGAGTCCTACACAGAGGTTTCCTGGCTCAAGAGAAACGAAGTAGGAGCACATATGTGATATGTGCGGGACCGAGATTGATACGAGTATGTGATACCGTATTGTATTCTCGTGATATGTGATATCGTCCGGGTATATGTGATATAGCCCGGTTATCGAATCAAGTGTTGATTCGGTAAATTGATATTATTGATATTAGTCGGTTATATGTAATATAGCCAGATTATTAAATCCAGTATTGATTTAATGATTTAATGTATAATTATATATTTGATATATGAATTTACATTAACTAATATTGCTCACTTAATTGTTTCTTTTTCTCACTTTTGTATACATGTGATACATGTGATATTTACATTGTATCATGCTAGGTTATATTTACAACTTGTGTGTGTAGGACTTACACCATAACCATGATAAGTTTAGGGTTTTAATTATCTTTAGTAATTCATATTTGAGTGGGATTGTATCATGCTAGAAGTTTGGAGAAGCTAATTGTGAGTTTTGACTTAGTCTACTCAGTTTGTCTTACACTAAAGATATTTATAAACCTAACCATTGTCCTTGGTAAAGTTAAGTCTCTACAATGGTTAAGTGTATGACACTAACTCACCATGGTTGTAAATCTAACCTCAATCTCATTTCTTTGATTCATTCTCTTGTTCATCATCTTCTTCTTCATCTAAAAAGCTTTCTAGGGTTTTGAAAGATGAAGAATCCAAGTGAGAAAATCAAATCCAAAGTGAGCAAAATTCCTACTTCATCATCCTCTACTACTTTCCATTTAGTTTACGGTGTTTGCTTTACAAAGTTCATCATTTTGTGACACTACTACAAATATGGTTTGCCCCTACGGATTTATCGGTAGGGGCAACCCACTGCCCCTACGGATATATACGTAGGGGCGAAAAAAGACCCCGTAGGTGCAAAGGCCGCAGGTGCAAGATGAGGTCCCGAACGTGCCCCTACGGACAAATTTATGCCCCTACGGATAACTCAGTAGGTGCTATAGCCCCTACGGAGTATCCCGTAGGGGTAATAAAATCATATATTTAAATTTTTTTTTTGAATATATTGTCTGTACCTACGGATATGTCCGTAGGTCCTATTACGTCCCCTACGGCTACAGCCGTAGGGGATATAAAGTAGCCCCTACAAATATATCCGTAGGGGCCACTCCCAACACACTGCACTGAGATCGGGGGGAAAATATCAGGGAACCTGATATTTTGCCCCTACGGTTATATACGTAGGGGATAAACAGTGGCCCCTACGTACATATCCGTAGGGGCACCCCCAACACCCTGCACTGATATCAGGTGGGAAAATATCAGGTTTCCTGATAGTTTGCCCCTACGGCTAACGCCGTAGGGGCAACATATATACCTACGGATTAATCCGTAGGTACATTTTGTCTGTATTTTTTTTTAAAAAAGGGCTGCTAGATTTTTTCCCGCCCTGTGCACAATACTATATACATCAATCAAATCATATATTGCAGTATTCATAATCACATCCCACGCATATATATAATATACAAAAGAAACCCAAAAACTGAATATGATATAAATTCAAACCAATATCAATATCGTTTCAAAATGTAGTACAATGTGATATAAATAAATACATGTTTCAAAAAATAAGAACCAAAAATCTACCCTAGTTCGGTCCAGCTCCACCTCCGAATAACGTTAAAATAACGCGCGCCTGCTCCTCGGTAAATACACTCTCCAATGCTACAGATAAGGGAGTCTGAGCGGCATGTGGAGCTGGCGTTGTGGTCTGCGCAGCCGCCGTCGAGGTAGTCGCTTGCGGAGCCGCGGCTGCGGGAGTCTGAGTGGGCGGTGGAGCTACAGGAGCTGTCTGCGGAACCGCAGCCGATGTAGTGGCTTGCGGAGCCGCAGCCGAAGGAGATGCATGTGGAGGCTCGGCCGATCTACCCTGTCGCGTCTGGACATAACGTGTGTAAGAAATGTGTAAGAACTGTGTATTATTCGAATTCGTTTCATTATTAAGTTATTTCGAAACCCTGTTTGGATATCTAGTTTGGAAAAGCGTTGTTTATTTTAATTACATATGTATGTATGATTAATCAAACTTAATTCTAAAACCAAATAAGCTCAAGCTACGTACTAATTATGGATATGTTGATATGTATATAATATGAAATGATATTTTACTATAAAGTAGTATACATACCAGCATCTCCTTCAACTCCTGAACGGTGGCCCTCAAGCTATCCAGTTCCTGATGGACATGCCGGCCACTGGAGACGGAGGAAGTAACCGCCGGGGTGGAGTCCAACCTCATATGGGCCCTGCTGGGGCCCAATCCCCGGCCTCTCTCCCAACCTCCGTGGTGCCCTCCGTGTGCGGCGTCCAGAACTGGGGTCAGCAGCCTCGGATCGTTCTGTCCGTCAAAATCGATCCCCGAGGCCTGGGCCTGCTCAACCACCCGCTCCTACACCCACATTAAGCAGTAAAGTATAAGTATAAAATTTAAACTTGAACCTTCCAAAACTAAAATTTCAAATTTGGGTAGAAAAAATATTAACACTTACGCAGTACTCCTGGGTAGCGACGTCGGGACATCGAAGCTCGCCCGTGGCGGGATCTGTCGAGGTGCCGTGGACGGCAAGATATGCGGACAGCACGCTCGGTGTACCACCTGACGCCACGGTCCGAGCTGTCTGCAATATTAGAAAGTAACTCTTAATATTAGAAATGTTAGAGAATAACTCTTAATATTGCAGAATATTAGAGAATAACTCTTAATTTACCGATAACTCCATGGCTCGAGTAATGTTCCTCGAGCCACCTGTGTAAGTGGGGCGACCCCTCTTCGCCGACTTCCTGTTCTCCGTATTCTGAGCGGCCTGTTTCTGCACAACGCATTAACATTTAGTTTTCTAATTAAGAAACACAAAGAAATAAATTATATCATAAATAATGAATTAAATTTAAAATACATACTCGTTTGCGTTCGGAGTCGAAATAAGCGCACAATATAGGCCATGTCTCTACGTCGACTCTCGCAAACGCCGGAGTAGATAGGAGGGCCGCTCTCTCTGCCTCGGGGGTCGCTATCCACAGGGAGTAGCAGTCGGCCTTCAGCTCATTCCTGTTGTATCGGACCTTGGCCTGCATGTTCTTCATCAGGCCATTGTACAGAGCATGAAGGTCGAGCACCCTCCCCGGGTGATCAGGGTCGGCTACAGGCTGAAAATCGTAATCCAACTGAAAATACAAAAAAACATTGTTATTAGATTGCAAGTGTTAATAATAAATATATTGGATAGATCAAATGAAAATATATATTAATACATACCTGAGCCTGTTCAAAGAAGAGGGCGAATGAGCGCTGGTGCTGCTCGCCCCACTCAACGTGAAGTGGATAGTTCTTCACGATCCGGCTCTCGTCCCCCAAATACCGGCCGAACCTCTCGGCATGAGGACCGGTATAGCGATAGTCAAGGGTAAAAAATAGGGGGAATGCTGCCTTCCCCCTAGCTCTATCAGGCCTCAGCCTATGGGACTGATTCGGGCCTCGAGTCCCCCTCTGGGGGTGGAGAGGCCCTGCGTCTGCACGAAATATCAAGACAATCAATAATAAGACAAAGTTGTATTAAGAATTCAAGTGTGATATATACCTCCGGTGAATAGCGCACGAGCCTGGGCCCGAGCAGCAGCACGAGCGGGACGATAGTTCCTCCGGTGAGGAACAACCGGGGTCCCGGACGCATCCCCTCCAACTGTAAAATAAACATCGACGCTAAATCTCCATGAAGTTCATATTTATTCTATAGAGCATATGTAAAATAAATAAATATTTTAAATTTATTCATACTAACCTGCAGACGATGCGGAGGGTATGGAAGCGGCAGGAGTGGCCCCTGTGGAAGGTGTGGACGCACCACCTATAATTAGACAATTAAAAATAGATTTTATAAGTAATTGCAAAAAGAATGTGTAGATCAATAATATAACGTTCTAAATCAATATGCATGCACTATAGGACATATAAACATACCCGCAGGTGCGGTGGTGTCACCACCTACAGCTAGACAATAATAAAAATTGCTAAGTAAGAGCAAAAGGAATGTGTATATTTATGATATAGCATTCTAAATCAATATACATACACTATATGATATATAAACATACCTGGAGGAGCGGGGGTGGCCTCTGTCCCAGATGTGGACGCATCACCAACAACTAGACAATCAAACATTGACAATATAAGTAATTTTTACATAAACATGCATGAATATCTGTAATATTACATTCAAAATGGATATGCGTGCAGTATACCTGGAGGTGTGGCCAAATCAACACGGAAGGAGGCATCCGAAGGGGTCTCCGATCTGGGTGCAAGACCGGCCCTCTGAAGCTCCCTACGGAGCTCTCCGGGCGGCAGAACCGCTCTGCCTCTGCCTCTGCCTCTGCCGCGGCTGGAGCTCCTGCCGCCCCTCGCTGCTCCCGACATCGTCATCAAATCTAGATAAACGGTTCGTGGACGCATTAGACAATCATTAAAAGTATTGACTATATATGATCTAGAGCGTAAAATGTGAAGTAATAATATAACATTACTGATAACCTTTTTCATTTCGTGGGCGCATCATACATATCTATTTGGATTTCATCGTCGATGTCATTTCTAACCCACGTAACTTCATGATCGGTCGAAGACAACCCGTCCTTCGAAACAGACGGTCGGAGCACTTTAAGCCTTCTCTCTTCTTCGTCCTCATCGCTGTCCTCGTATTCTGGGACATCGTAGACATCTCTAGGTTTCCATCGGCATACAACACTCCACCCCGGATGCTTCAAACACTGTGAGTAGTATACTTGGAACGCTTGGTTCGGAAAGATAAACGGATCGTCCTGACCGTAAAATCGAAGTGTGTTCACACTTGTCAATCCATATTCATCTTTCCAGGTCCCAAGACTGCTTCTCCACTTGTCTGTATCGGTTCGCGGATCGTACCAAGTACAGTGGAATATATAAAAGGGTTCTGATAGTCCGGGATAGTGGATGCCGAGTATACAATTTAAGTACCCATAGTAAATCACACCGTCCGATCCTACCGTCGCAATCCCACTGTTCTGAGTGATTCTAGATGTTTCTATGTCCTTAATTTCGAATTTGTATCCAAGGACACCAAATCCTTTGTAATGTGCAACCTCCATACTAGGAAATTGAGCTAAACATCTTGAATCACTCTCAAATGATGCAGACAAGTTCGGATCGTGGATCTAACAAAACAAATTTTACAATAAATACATAACGATACAAGTTTAGATTAAAACCGATAGCAATAAAATGTAATTCGAATAACTTACATGCTCTGTGACCCAATCACAAAAATTATCCTGATGGTATTTTTCCAAACGCTCTTCGTTCCAATCAGGATGCCCCTCACGTACCTCGTTAAAATGAGTTCTGTTTTCGACAAATAATTGTGACATTAATATTATGTCATTTCATACACAAACACAGATATAACAATTAATCCAAAAGAACTTACTCTCTAATTTGTTCAAGACATACGCAATTAAGCAAGATAAACCGGTATATCTTGTTGATAAACATAGTGTCTACCCTCTTATACTCGGCTTTACCATATGGCCCGTCTTGAATTCTTCGTGGTCGGTTAAGCCTTGTCTCAATGTTCTCGTCCAGATAGCGGGAACAAAATGTGGTTGCTTCATCAAGAAGATAACCTTGCATGATAGAACCCTCTGGTCGATTTTTATTGCGTATATACTTCTTAAGAGTGTAAAGGTACCTAATGAGAATATGTTGAATAAATAAACACGGGCATACATGACAAAAATAAATTTATAAATTGCGCGAAACGAAAAATTTAACGTACCTCTCGACGGGATACATCCATCGATATTGTACCGGTCCGGCTAATTTCGCCTCAGTTGCAAGATGAACCGTCAAGTGTATTATGATATCGAAGAATGACGGTGGGAAAATACGCTCAAACTTGCAAAGTATCAACGCAATAGAATTTTCTAGTTTATCCAGCGTCGCAACCTCCAGCGTTTTAGCACACAACTCCCTGAAAAAACAACATAGGTCGTTGATTACCAGACCAACCGAGTCGGGGAGAGAAGTCCTGAGGGCTAATGGAAGAAGGTGCTCCACGATAACATGGTGGTCATGACTTTTCAGCCCATCGATCTTGCCCTTCACAATTTTTATTTTCTTGCTGAATGATCCTGAGAAGCCTGTGGGGACTTTCAAATCATGCAACACCTGCAGGAATCTTTTCTTCTCCTGTTGTGACATATGATAAGCGGCATTGGGAAGTACAAACTTGCCCGGTTTACCCGCTACCGGTTTAGGGTGCAGTTCACTTCTTATTCCCCACTCTTGTAGATCCATCCGGGCATTCATGTTGTCTTTCGATTTCCCGTCTTTACACAGAAGCAAGTTAAGTATGTGCTCTGATACTCCCTTCTCTATATGCATGACATCCAGACAATGACGCACTGAATTTGTAGACCAGTACGGAAGCTCGAAGAAAATGCTTAACTTGTTCCAATATTGTGGTTTGACCTGTCTCGTCGGATCCATCCCGAAGGTCACGTTATTGTAACCATCCCATTTAGCAGTCACGTCCTCTCCGGACAATGGGGATGGAGGCCCAAGAAGCTCCTGATGACCATCAAAGTGAACCGTGTCTAACCTATAGGGGTGGTCTGGAGGCAGAAAACGTCGATGGCCGCAATAACAAACCTTCCTGCTAAAATTCAAAAATTTTGATGTTGTGTGTTCATGGCAATGAGGACATGCTTTGTGACCATGTACGGACCAACCTGAAAGCATTCCATACGCAGGAAAGTCATTAATTGTCCACATTAAAGCCGCACGCAGTATGAAGGTTGTATTTGTGTTTGAATCATATGTCTCTATACCATCAATGAACAAAGTTTTCAGCTCCTCAATCAGAGGTCGGAGATAGACGTCGATATTGTTCCCCGGTGAGTTTGGTCCGTCGATAAGAAGAGGCATCATAAAGTATGATTGGTCCATAGCCAACCAAGGCGACAGATTATAAATTATCATTACAACGGGCCATGTACCGTGACTTCCAGCCATATAGTTGAATGGGCAGAAGCCATCGGCAGCCAGTCTGAGCCGAACATTGCGAGGATCGCTACTGAATATTGCGTGCCTCCTATCGAAATCCTTCCATGCCGGTGAATCTCTTGGATGGCTCATTTTTCCATTTTCGCTTGGAGGAGCACGGTGATGCCAAATCATTGCCTCGGCTGTTTTCTTGCACCTAAATAGCCTCTGTAGCCTCTGTGTTATGGGAAAATATCGTGCTATCTTCACAGGTATATCAGGCTTCTTATCAGAATCTTTCGGCTTATACCTGGCCTCTCCGCATGTTGGACACTCTTTCAAATCTGAATTCTCTTTCCGGTACAACACGCAATTTTTAGGACATGCTTGAATCTTCTCGCACTTTAGACCCAAATCAGACATCATTTTCTGGGCTTCGTACCAGCTTTCGGGCACATTATTTCCCGGAGGCATAGAATCTTTCAAGAACGAAAGAAGCATTGTGAATGACTTGTTGCTCCATCCATTTAGGCACTTAATTTGGAAAAGTTGGACGAACCATGAGAGGGTGGAATACTTCGCATTCTCATAAATTGGTTTCCTAGCATCATTCATGAAATTTTCATATTTATCCGCACGCGGTCCTTGACCGGAAGGAATGTCATCTTCGGTACGAATAGATTCACCTAGGGCAGCCTCTACCATATCCTCCATTTCTTCTGATGGAAATAAATTTCCGTATCCTGCCGTATTACCGAATTCTTCTTCTTCTCCTGCCGCATTATCGTGTTCTCCTTCTTCTACCGCAGTACTGCATTCTTCTCCTTCCCCGTGATATTTCCAAATTGAATAAAGTCTAGTAAACCCATATTTTACAATATGAAGCTCTGCCAATTCTACCTTCCGCCAGTACTTATTGCCACATCTATCACACGGACAAAGAATCTTCTCTATTATGATCTTATTATGTGCTCGTGCAAATTCAAGGAAAGCAGCAACTCCTGCGACAAACTTAGATTGCATACGTTGTTTCCAATCCACATACATCCAGTCCTTAACTCTGACGTACTCATGGGCCATGTTAGACTGAATAACATATAAATTGTAGGTTATGCTGACTATATTGAGAAATATAAGAATGGGATAGTTACTGACAAAGAAGAAAATTCATGTATATGCTTTGTGTGTGCGTTTGTCGTTGAAAAGAATAAATTATCGCACGTTATGTTGACCGATAGACGGGGACTAAGTGGCGCTTTTAGTTTCATATATGGGTATCGATGGGAATATGAAGGTTTCATATTATCATATATTGGTTTTAACCCGAACATCTCGAGTCGCTCTCTGATTATGCGTTTGTATGTATGTGTTCCGGCTGTCGGGGGTAGGCTTCTATCCCATTAAGAATGTATAGAGCGAACGCCCATCACTTGTGCTTTCAACCGTTTCGAGTAAATTTCGGCAGCACCTCCCCGCTGTTCTCCGAGTACACTGTAATAGAATAGATAATCATTTCAAAGCTGAGAAACAACGTTGAAATGAACATCTAATCTATCTTTGTACACGGAGAACCAGCAGAAAGGTACCGACGAAATATCTCGAAATGGATGAAAACACAAGTGAATGAAGGCGTTTGCTTTATACATTCTTAACTTGTCCACACGGGACAAATCTATGGGTTACCATACGATTGAATTTTCTCGTCGCGTAGACTATACGACGGTTGTTAGTATCGAGCTATACTGTCCGATATTTAACAACCTTCGTATAGTTCTAGGTCACGACGAGCATCGCACGTATGTTAACCGATAGACGGGGACTAAGTGGCGCTTTTAGTTTCATATACGGGTATCGATGGGAATATGAAGGTTTCATATCATCATCGAGTATCATATATTGGTTTTAACCCGAACATCTCGAGTCGCTCTCTTATTATGCGTTTGTATGTATGTGTTCCGGCTGTCGGGGGTAGGCTTCTATCCCATTAAGAATGTATAGAGCGAACGCCCATCACTTGTGCTTTCAACCGTTTCGAGTAAATTTCGGCAGCACCTCCCCGCTGTTCTCCGAGTACACTGTAATAGAATAGATAATCATTTCAAAGCTGTGAAACAACGTTGAAATGAACATCTAATCTATCTTTGTACACGGAGAACCAGCGGAAAGGTACCGACGAAATATCTCGAAACGGATGAAAACACAAGTGAATGAAGGCGTTTGCTTTATACATTCTTAACTTGTCCACACGGGACAAATCTATGGGTTACCATACGATTGAATTTTCTCGTCGCGTAGACTATACGACGGTTGTTAGTATCGAGCTATACTGTCCGATATTTAACAACCTTCGTATAGTTCTAGGTCACGACGAGCATCGCACGTATGTTAACCGATAGACGGGGACTAAGTGGCGCTTTTAGTTTCATATATGGGTATCGATGGGAATATGAAGGTTTCATATTATCATCGAGTATCATATATTGGTTATAACTTGAAAAACGTGCCGTTGAAACAAATTATTGTTCTCCACCTTGCACTCTCTTAACAATGGTACATGCATTAAACATGTAGAGCTATGTATAACAACTCTAAAGTTTCACCTGTTGGGTTCAACAGAAAGGTTTTTGATATAACAAACACAATCTTCCTCAATTTTTCCCTTGAATCGATGTGAAATTAATAGTGTCCATATGACACAATGGATATATTTTCTACACAAAAGGAAAAAGGCAAACAATAATAAAGCAATTATAATTCTATCAAGTATCCATACTGAAAAAGAATAAATAGCAAACTAAAAATTAATCACTAATGAAAAACAAACAAAAGTGCTTATTATTATACTTCAGAGGTTATAAGTGCTTGATCCCCATAGTACATAGGCTGTATCCGCAATTAACCCTTTTCTATATACTTGAGTGTATAGAATTTCTAAAAGTTACACACGGTTTTTCTAAATCCAATTCTTTCCTTTCACTACAAAACCCTTTATATTTTCTAATAGGTACCAAGAACTTTCAAAGTTTTTGGATATGCACAAAAAGAAAGTATCGCCAATAAGATTGACATAACCCAAATGACTTTGACCCATTACATATAAATGTCATGGTCTTTCAATATTTATCAAACAAATACCATAGACTTTGTTTGTTACAAATAAATACCATGAAGTTTTAACGTTTCACATAATTTTCATAGATTTTGTTGTTTACAAATACATACCATTGACCTCCAACGTTTTCCAGATAAATACCATGAATTTTGTTGTTTACAAATAAATACATAAACTTTCAGCGTTTTTTAGATAAATCCCATAGACTTTCATGGACCATTTTCTCATATAAAAATCATGGACTGTGTTATTCACAAATAAACAGTATCGACTTTCACTATTTTCCAGATCAATCCCCTAAAATTTCACCTTTTTAAGCCTAACCCAGCCCCAGCCGAACCCCAACCCAACACCAAACCCTAACCCGGCCTAACCCTAACCCCAACCCAGCCCCAGCCGAACCCCAACCCAACACCAAACCCTAACCCCAACCCAGCCCCAGCCGAACCCCAACCCAACACCAAACCCTAACCCCAACCCAGCCCCAGCCGAACCCCAACCCCAACACCAAACCCCAACCGAACCCTAACCCTAACCCCAACACCAGTCGAACCCCAACCGATCGAACCCGTACCCTAACCCTAATCCTAACCCTAACCCCAACCGATACCTAACCATAACCCTCATCGCTACCCTAACATCATTAAAATAATGTTTAACTAATCTGTAGGCTAGGCGGTGGAGGAGACGACGGAGACGCAATCGGCGACGACGAGGGCGGTGGCGACGACGAGATCACTGCAGGCGGTGGCGACGACGATTCGGCCGGCGGTGGCGACGACGAGATCACTGCAGGCTGTGGCGACGACGATTCGGCCGGCGCTGGCGATGACGAGAACGGCGATCGGCGGGAACGTCAAGGTTTGGGGATTTGGGTTCGCGCGCAACGATAAAGGAAATAAGAAATAATCAGCGTAGGGAACGATCACTTAAATCGCTATTTAGATGTCCCTACGGATATACCCGTAGGTGCTTGGTTTGCGCCACCGTAGGGGCAAAAAACACTTTAAGATTTAATAAATTTTAAATAAATATTGAACGACCGTAGGGGCAACCACTTTGCCCTACGTATTAATCCGTAGGGCCAAACTTTTATTGCCCCTACGGATGATATTATCCGTAGGGGCAACCCCTTATTTTACTAGTCCTGCCAAGCTCTGCCTCCGGAGCCGTTACGGCGTCTGTCATCGGCTGCTTTAGCGAAGCTTCCTGCGGTAATGTTGGGGGAGCCGGGGGCATAATAGCTGGCTCTAGAAGCGTCGCTGCATCACCGCTCGGGATCGGTATCGCACTCGGAATAACCCGAGTCAAGGTAGTCCCTGCAACAAAATAAAGGAGAGGGTCAGAGCCCGAATAAAAATGGGGAATGAAGGCACAATGAGCTGAATTATACCAAGACCCAAAGAAGCGCGGAGCCTCTCTTCCTCTTCAAATATTTTGAAATAAGCCGCGAGAGCCTCTTCGGCAGAGATACCTGTTGAAGAAGATAGCGTTAGTAGAAGCATAATAAAAGAAGATAACCGCGGAAGAATGTAACTGAAGTATACCTGACTTCGCGATAATGATCAGTGCCGCTTCATCGCGAGCCAGTCGCTCGGAAGCCACAAGGGAAGCCTGGAGATCAGTATCATCCACAGGCGCGATGAATAAACCCTCACTGGTCCCATACTCGCACAAACCTTCGTTGTAAGGAGTATGCGGCTCCTGGCCAAATATGACGTCGACAGAAAACATCGACTTCTTCTTCTTTTACGAGCGAGCGCCGGCAGCCGATGACAAGAGCTTGCGCTTGACTGGCATTTTTGGGCGACGAGTCCCGATCTCCATACCCACCCAGACTCCGGGGACGCTGCAGCCACCGTTTCTACAGGAACACGGGGTAGAGGCTTCTCAGGGAAGGCACGCGGGACCGCAACCGCGACAGCTTCTCTTAAGGAAGAACCAACAGTGGTCCGTCGCTTTAAAGGGATAGTTGGATTACCGGCAGGGACTGCACCCTTGCGATTGAGCAGTAACCGCCTTTCTTTCTTAATAACAGCACCCGTCGCATGCTGGTACCATGCCACGTATGCGTTCGAGGCTTTCGGAATGCAGCTCGGCTAACTGATAAAAAAGTTGGACCCGTTGTTTAACTGCATGAAATGGTTCAGCGCGTTGCGGATACCCTCTTCCGTAGCAACTGGCTCAGCTAAAAAAGCCTCTAGCGGGACACCCTGATCGTAGCTCGACTATTGAGCGAAACGGTGCGGGTTGTACCTCATGAACAGTGCCGAGTCGTTCTGCCTGAACACTAAAAAGCCCGGCCTGATTGAATACAAATGCAGAATCTCCCGAGCCTTCAATGTAGAAGCCCCGTCTTTGAAGGTATCGCGCAGCGGTTGCACCGTTTTAGTGGATTCCTTGCCAATAGTTAGGACCTTATCTGTTAGTTATATGTATGCCCTAGAGGCCATTATTGTACATATGATGTATATTACAGTGGATGCTTGGACATACATAGGTAGGACTTTTTTGCTCGACATGATAGTATGCTATCTGGTTGCTCTTTATCTTAACATGTACACTTGATGTCTTTATGTTACATGTTGATAAAGCCCTTAGAATGTGTACTTGACTTCCAGGATTATGATAGAGATCATACAAGTGGGGTCTGGGTAGTCTATGAGTACATCCTTTAATTGTTCCTAGTCGATGGAATATCGAGATAGGGCATCGATACTCCAGAGTAGACTAGCGTATAGCTTCTCGACCTATATGATGGGCGATGGATGATCCCATATCCATCGGTGTTTGACACCAGAGATGGTATACGGGTGCTCAATAGAGACTGGGTACACTGAACGGACTCGCCGAGAACTCCTAGATGGTATTAAACCTCACGTCAGGTAGCAGTTCTCTGGTGACACTGGTACATGTTAGTCTGTAGACCCGAGATCGCCATAGAGTCTTATGTGTCTCCCACTGTGCTTTGATTTCCACCATACCACGGCTCTACCGAGTCGAGCAAACAGGTGGTTTTTGGGTACAGTCCCGAGTCACATGGAGGCAATGAGCGATAGGAGGGGATTCGTCTCTCCCGGTATTGGGGGTTGATGTTGCGCTATGCTCGATTGGTCATAACAGGAAATCCCTTGCCAAGGTTGCTGAGATCTACTGGTAAGTGTTATCAGTAGTTTCTCGAACCGTTATGGACCTTACATTGACATGACTTATCAAGTTACTGGGGTCTGACATTTACCACCCCTAGACTAGATATACGACATATCAGACGAAGAGACATGACTGTACGGTAGTGTTACTAATTGGATTCGCAGGAGTATGAGCAGGCTTGCTTGTTGATCTTCTGATCGCTCAATACCCGGGTGGCCATTAAGTTTAGCAGACCGCTTGCGGCTTGTGGGTGACTGATATGATCACCACCTACTGCCGGCGTATTGACGAGTCTTCAGAGTCCTACACAGAGGTTTCCTGGCTCAAGAGAAACGAAGTAGGAGCACATATGTGATATGTGCGGGACCGAGATTGATACGAGTATGTGATACCGTATTGTATTCTCGTGATATGTGATATCGTCCGGGTATATGTGATATAGCCCGGTTATCGAATCAAGTGTTGATTCGGTAAATTGATATTATTGATATTAGTCGGTTATATGTAATATAGCCAGATTATTAAATCCAGTATTGATTTAATGATTTAATGTATAATTATATATTTGATATATGAATTTACATTAACTAATATTGCTCACTTAATTGTTTCTTTTTCTCACTTTTGTATACATGTGATACATGTGATATTTACATTGTATCATGCTAGGTTATATTTACAACTTGTGTGTGTAGGACTTACACCATAACCATGATAAGTTTAGGGTTTTAATTATCTTTAGTAATTCATATTTGAGTGGGATTGTATCATGCTAGAAGTTTGGAGAAGCTAATTGTGAGTTTTGACTTAGTCTACTCAGTTTGTCTTACACTAAAGATATTTATAAACCTAACCATTGTCCTTGGTAAAGTTAAGTCTCTACAATGGTTAAGTGTATGACACTAACTCACCATGGTTGTAAATCTAACCTCAATCTCATTTCTTTGATTCATTCTCTTGTTCATCATCTTCTTCTTCATCTAAAAAGCTTTCTAGGGTTTTGAAAGATGAAGAATCCAAGTGAGAAAATCAAATCCAAAGTGAGCAAAATTCCTACTTCATCATCCTCTACTACTTTCCATTTAGTTTACGGTGTTTGCTTTACAAAGTTCATCATTTTGTGAAGAGGTAGCTTGTGCTTGAGTTCTCTCGACGTAGATCATCTTCGGCCTCGAAGTCTTTAAGCATGCTTGCTCACTACGCTTTATGGAGTCCAACTTGAGTCCGGGAGATCGATACTTGGAGCGAAGGGACGACTACACGGAGCTCTAGAAGTGAAGGACCGGGTCTACAAAGGTTGTATTCTTGTTCACTTCTTATGTAATGTTTGATTGCAAAGTTTATGTTACCCTAGTTTTCTAGTATGATTCCTTGGATGTTTGCTTAGCACCCCCTAAAATTTTTGTTGTGGCATGCTTGATGCTTGCAAACCCTAGGCTAGGTGCTGAGGAAATCCCAACATGGTATCAGAGCCTAACTAGAAACTTAGACGATATTCGATTAATACGAAATCGAAACAATTCCGTAATGCGATTTCTGAAACCCTGCAGTTTTGCTCTCTGTCGAATTTTTAAAGGTCTGTAAAAAAATTTCAAACAACTGCAGAGTGATGTATGTGATACATATAGTGCATAGAAAAAATTTGAGAGCATTTGCTCGGAAATGACCCAAGATCCATACCCCCTTGGCCGGCCACTTTGTTTCAAAACTGTCTCGTTTTTGTTCTGTGCACTGTACTGTAGATTGTGGGGTTTCAGGTATTGTTTGTTTAGTCCAAATTTGCATGTGATGTAAATTTCGATATAGGACTAATACGGAGTGTTTCGTAGTCGTATATTTTTAACATTGTAATGGTAACCTAGATGATGTTTAACACTTCGAGCGAGCTTCGAACACTGCCTCATGATACCCTCTGAAGTTTTCCAAGAGTTGGACTTTTCTAAGCTGAGTATATTCAATAGTCGTGCAAGTAACTCTATGGACCCTCTAGAAGAACAAAAACCTTAACTCGATTCTATGCCCAAGGAACCGCGATCGAACCCTAGGGTTTGGCGTAGTTCCGCGGTGCCGTAGGTGAGGCGTTGGATTGACCCTTCTACGGCTGGTCCATAGGTACTGTGGCACGTTTTGGGTATTTCAACTTTGCTCAAGTGTTGAGTTCTTAGGGAAATGAAGGTGTTTGTTGATTTGATCGAAATGTTTAACATCGTCTAGTTGATTGTGATACAATACTTGGAATCCACAATAATTGAATTTTATAAATTTAGCAATTTAGTCTCGTTTGATCGGTTGCCACAGGATTTTGATGTGATCAAAAGTTTGTCGCAATCACGTAGCGTACGCGGATACTCGCCGGGTAACCTTACTAGATAGCCACACCCTATAGCCCCGACCAAGTGACTGTAGGAGAACCCCGTCGCCTAAAGCATCAGTTCGGGTGCTCACGGCTGCAGTGTTCCGCCTTAGCGCACTTCGTCGTCGGCATCGGGGGGTGCGGCTGTCTACTAAAGTTTCCGACGAGTATTCGATAGGGATGTCGGGAATCTTGTTGAATTACCCGACTTGTTATTGGAAAGTGTTTTCAATATCGAGACTAAAATGCGGGGTTTATAATTGTTAGGCATGCGCCGTCTAAGGAATTCATATTGTTAAGTATGAAATCCGCAGTATGAGATATTTCGGGTTTATGATGTCTAAGGTGGTTGCGGATTCCAACTGTTGTAGTTTTCTTTTTCTTTTCTGCGACCATAAGTGTAATATGTGGTGTACCGCCGGTTTCGTTGCTATACGTCAACGACAATTGGGATACGCATATTTACTTACGTTGATGATATGTGATGTTATGTGTTGCCGTGATATGTTATATTGGATCATCGTGTTTGAATAGCCAGGGGGTTTTATGTGAGAAGAGAGTTTTTTTCATTTTCATTCATGTAAAAACTTGTATGTAATATTATTTTATTGGGGCACTTCCGGGTTGAGGATTGTTGGATATATATATGCCGTAGAGGCCATTATATGATAGTGTATTTACCGGTATGTGTGTGTGTGTGTGTGTGTGTATTTTCAGAGGACATTCTTGCTCGACATGATAGTATGCTATCTGACTGCACATTTTATCTTGACATGTTCATTTGATCGTGCTTTCATTCATTTGGTACATGTTGATATAGCCCTTAGGATGATGCAGGACTACTGAGATTATGATGTGGATCATATTAATGGGACATGTGTAGTCTATGAGCATATCCTTGAAATGTTCTAAGTCGTGGATGTATCGAGACGGGGCATCGATATCACCAGAGTAGACTAGCGTATACGTTACTTGTCCCATATGATGGGCGATGGATGATCCCATATCCATTGGTGTGGTGACACCAAATGTCGTATACGGGTGCTCAGTGGAGATTGGGTACACTGAACGTACTTGCCGAGAACTCCTATGTGGTATTATATCTATCGTCGGATAGCAGTTCTCAGGTGACACTGGTACAAGTTAGTCTGTAGACCCGAGATCGTCATAGAGTCTTGTGTGTCTCCCACTGTACTTTGATCTCCACCCTACCACGGCTCTACTGAGTCGTGCAAACAGGTGGATTTTGGGTACAGTCCCGAGGCACATGGAGACAATGAGCGATAGGAGGGGTTTCGTCTCTCCTGGTATTGGGGGTTGATGTTGCACCATGTACGATTGGCTATAACAGGAAATCTCTGGCCAGGGCTGCTGAGATTTACTGATAAGTGTTATCAGTAGTTTCTCGATCTGTTATGAGCCATATACCGGCATGACTTATCTGAGTTATTGAGGTCAACGATACCATCCCTAGACCTGATATGCAGCATATTTGACGAAGAGACCGAATTGTACGGTAAGTGTTGCCAGTTGGCTCGACGGGAGTTTAGCAGGTTTGCTTGTGTTTCTTCTGATCGCTCAATACCTAGGAGCCATTATGTAGTGCTTGTGCCACTAACGGTTTGTGGGTATGTGATGTGATCACTACCTGCTGCTAGCGTATTGTCGAGTCTTAGAGTCCCACAAAGGAGTCTCCTAGCTCAGGCAAAATGATTTGGGGGTGCATATGTGATATGCGCGGGAGCTCGATTAAATGCGTGTATGGGATACCGTATTTTATTCGGGCGTTTACTATTGGACGGGTCGTATATGATACGACCGGGTTATTAAATCAAGTGTTGATTTAATATTAAGTCCATTAGCTCATTTATTAAAACCTATTTCTTTTGATGCATGCATGAGTGTATGTATATGTTGATATGCATGCACACATGAAAGCATAGATGTGTCATGGTTGATGATACATTGGTGGTGGCAATGCAAGACTCATATGGTTGCATATTTATATATTTTGTTAATTTGAGAAAAGCAAAATGGCAAATGAAATTATGGTTGACTATTCAACTCTATTTTCTTTTGTGTTGACAAAGTCAAAACCATGGTTTCATTTGCCCATGGTTTTGGCCCATGGTTTTGCTTAAACTCTAGTTACAAAATATCTAGATATTTGCAACCATAGTTTAGCATGATAACTCTCTCTTACTCTCTTGAGTTAAGCAAGGGTTATTATTATTATTCTCATTATTCTCTCTTGAGTTTAGCTTGAGCCATCTCTTTCTTCCCCTCTCTCCTCAAAACTCACTAGGGTTTCAAAAGAAAGAGAAAGGATTAAAAAGAAAAGGTTTTTAATTGAGATCCAAACCCAAATCACCATTCTACTTTAGTCTTGCCCACTAGTGTGGAGTGTTAGCTTCTTCTTCATCCTTGATCAAGGGAAGCTTGGAGCTTGGTGCAAAGAGACTTCGTGGTGGATCATCGTGGACTTGGAAGGACACAAGCCAACCGGTTCAAACCTCAATTGATCCAAGGAGTTTAGGAGGAGGTCTAAAAGGTTGTATTCTCTCCCACTTAGTGTTAGACACTTGTAGTATATGATACTAGCATGTTGTTACTCTATCTTTCTAGTTCGATTCATGGATGGAATTGTTTAGCACCCTCTAAAATTTTTGTTATAGCATGTGTGATGCAACCCTAAACCTAGTGTGGTGCTATAGAATCCCTTCAGTGATATCAGAGCCAAGCTAGAAACATAGACAATATTAGATAGAATACTGAAACGAAACAACTCCGAATTACAAAACTGCAACCCTTGAATTCTGCTTCTCTGTCGATTTTTTAAAGTGCTCGAAAAAATTTTCAAACAACTGCAGAAGCTTACTGACACAACACTAAAACCACAGAACAAATTTGAGGCAAAACGCTCGGATTTTGGCTGAGCTCCCCCCCTAAAATTCCGATGTGGCCGGCCCCCTCAACCCCTTCTTGCCTCGAATTTTTCCTGTGATCTGGTGTCTGGGTTTTGGGGTTTCAGGTATTGTTTGTTTAGGCCAAATTTTCATGTGATGCAAATTGTGCTTAAGGCCTTATTCGGAGTATTTCGTAGTCGTATTTTTAACATTGTAATAGTAACTTAGATGATGTTTGACAGTTCAAGCGAACATCAATTACCCCCCATTACCCTCGCTGAAAATTTCCAAGTGTTGGAATTTTCTTAAGTTAATTATATTCGATAGTCGTGCAAGTAGCTCTATGGACTCTCTAGAAGAACAAAAACCTTAACTCGATTCTATACCCTCGGAACCGCGACCGAACCCTAGGGTTTGCCATAGTTCCGCGGTGTCATAGGTGAGGCATTGGTTTGACCCTTCTACGGTTGGATCATAGGTATTGTGGCACGTTTTTGGGTACTTTAATTTTGCTCAAGTGTTGAGCTCATCGGGGTAATTTATGGGTGCTTATTGATTCGATTGAAACGTTTAACATTGTCTAGATATTTGTGATGTGATACAATAATTGGAATCTACACTAATTAGTTTTGTGAAAAGTAATTAGTTGTGTGCAAATCTAATATTTCGGTCTCGGTAGAATCGGGAATCTTGTTGAATTACCCGGCTTCTTTTGAAAATGTGTTTTCATGGTTGAAACCTAAATATAAGATTTGCATTGTTAGGCATGAAATCCTGAATATGTGATATTCCGGGTTTATGATGTTTAAAGGCAGCATCGATTCCAATTGTTGTAGTTTTTTACTTTCTTTTCTGCGACCGTAAGTGTAGTATGTGGTGTATCGCCGATTTCGTTGTTATACATCAACGACAATTGGGGTACGCATACTTACTTACGTTGATGATATGAGATATTATGTGTTGCTGAGATATGATGTGCAGGATCGTCGCGAATGAATAGCCGGGGGTTTTATGCGAGATGAGAGTTTTTTTTTCATTCATGTAAAATTAAATGTATGTAATATTCTTTTATTGGGGCACTTTCGGGTTGAGGATGATGTCACCATTGTTGTATATTATTTACTTTTCCGCATTAGGATAGACCCAAGGAGGGGAGCACAAGTGACCGGGTTCTAGGGTTCAGTGGGAGACCATCTCGAGGAGTCGAGACTGGGTCTCCTAAACTCTAGAATTGGTAGGGCCACTTGCCGCTCTCGTAGGGGTCTAGGTGTGTGGGCTTGGCTATTCATCGTGACCGTGGAATCCGTATTTTCTATTGTTGGCTAAATACAAAATACGGACCTCCTAGTATATCCTGTATTTTCATATATGTGCTTCTGATGTGGATATTCTGTAATGTGATTACTTTATATGCTGAGATAAATGATGTATTATATATATGATATATAATAAACGTTGCTTATGTTTTGCATCCGCACTAGTCCCGTCCCGCTATGCCGTTAGTTAAGTAATTTAACGGTTCATAACGAGACAATGTGGCGAATGCGGATGGCATAAGCGTACGTTCTATTTTCGTTTCTTTTCTGTAATGGCTAAGGACTTAAATGATGGGACTATATTAATGTGATTAATGTAAACAAAAGAAACCTAAAAAGATGTTGTAGAATCAGATTTGAAACCTACTCGACTTTTTATAAAAAAGCAAGATTTCAAAAGGCGGAGCTTAAGCCACTCCTTTTAAAACCATTAGATTCTACAACGATATCAAGTTCGAAGCGTTAAAGGTTTTCTTAAAAACTATACGCAGCCCTCCGTCATTTTAGGAAGTAGAGTACTTAGTATTCGTGCTACGTATGTTGATTATAGTCAAGGCGTAGTGTACGGTAGCTAAGTGATGTCTGCCTACACTACATATGATTAGATTAATTAGGACATTCATGTGATTATGTTGATTATAGTCAAGGGTCATATGGGTGGGTCTAATTAATCATGAAATGATGGGTAGAACTTGAGTAGTACTTATGATATGTTGATTATAGTCAAGGTCATAAGTGCTAGGGGTAAAAACCATATCGGGAGTTTCAAGTGTTGAAATTTGCAATGAGATTGCATACCTTCTATGTGATAGTAGGATCCCGATCCCACTGTGTGCAATAGTTGCTCCCGGGAGAATTTTGCACTTTACAATTAGCTAACTCATTAGGTGTCTAGAAAGGTGTCAACGGGGCTACGCCTCTGGGAAAATGAGGTTTATTTTAATTAGGTCCGTGCGAAAGCACGGGGAACCTCTCTCAGAAGTACTGGCACTGGCCTGGCTAAACGGTTAGCGAAGTTGTAGAATGTAATTAATCCTGGCTAATTTTTTCCTTTTAAGGTTTGATGGAAGATTTAAAAAAAGCAGTGGAAGACATCGATTAGATAAGATAATAAACCAATCTAATCTTTGCAAGAGATTTCGCTGAGTGTATTTTTTTCTCTCTCCTAATGGCAGATAACCATGACTGGACTTAAGCTACTATTAGAGAAAAATAAGCTTACCGGACCGAACTATAAAGACTGGTTGAGGAACATTAACATTGCTCTCACATATGATAAAGTATCATATGTCCTCACTGCCACAGCCCCGTCCAAACTAGGCCCTGAATCTTCTGTTGAGGATAGGGAGATCCGCAAAACGTGGGATATTGACCGTGCCACCGCCAAATGCCTCGCGCTTGCATCGATGGACAATACACATCAAAAGCAGCACGAGGAGATGGATGTTCAATCCATCTTTCTCCATACAAAGGAGTTGTATAGGGAGCAGTTTCGTATCTTACGATACGAAGCATCTCGAAAGCTGTTTCAGATACGGATGGCTCCTGGCGCTTCAGTAGGTGACCACGTTTTGAAGATGATAGCTCTTATTGAAGAGCTTGAGGGCTTCGGATGGACAATGGACAATGAGCAATATACAGATATTGTTCTACAGTCTCTTCCCTCTGCCTTTGCTCCTTTCATAGTGAACTTCAACATGCACAATATGGAGAAGTCACTACCCGAACTTCTCAATATGTTGAGAAATACGGAGAGCACACTTAAGGCGAAGTCTCCCTCCGTGCTTATTGGAAAATCTTCTTCTTCCTTCCCAAAAGCCAAGGTCAAGGGAAAGAACAAGAAGAAATCCACCAAGCCGAGAGGTGGAATACAAAAGGCAAAGGGGAAAGACAAATCCAAAGCTGCGGAGTCGGGAAAAGGAGAATGTTTCTACTGTAAGAAGACGGGACACTGGAAGTGGAATTGTACTGAGAACCTTGATCTCAAGAAAGGGAAGCATGTTGATGCTTCAGCTTCAGGTGTGTTCGTAACTGAAAACTGTTTTTCTATAAACTCTGCTTCCTGGGTATTGGATACCGGTTCGGGTTCTCATATCTGCAATTCTGTGCAAGGGCTGAGAAATAGCAGAGTTTTGAAGACAGTCGATCATACTCTCCGGGTTGGAAATGGTTCCAATGTACATGCAGTTTCAGTTGGAGAGTATCATCTGGGGTTGCCATCGGGTTGTATATTGGTTTTGAACCCATGTTATTTTGTACCAAGCATGCTTTGTAATATAATATCCGTTTATTTGTTGGACAATGAAGGATATCATTTTGTATTGCAGCATAATGTTATGAACATTAAACTAAATCAAGAGTTGATTGGTTGTGGTACACTTAATAACGGGATATACGTCCTTAATCAACACACAGTTTTCAACATACAACACACAAACAAAAGAAAATTTTCAGATATAAATGAAGCTTTTCTTTGACATTGTAGACTTGGTCATATTAATGAAACAAGACTAAACAAGCTTCATAAAGATGGATATTTAAATTCTTTTGAGTATAAATCTTATACGACTTGCCAGTCTTGTATCAAAGGGAAAATGACTAAAACTCCGTTTGCTGGACACGGAGAAAGAGCTACTGAGCTCTTAGGCCTCATACATAGTGATGTATGTGGGCCAATGTCTACACATACACGAGGCGGCTTTTCTTATTTCATACCTTTTACTGATAATTTCTCAAGATTCGGTCATGTGTTTTTGATAAAGTATAAGTCTGAAGCTTTCGAGAAATTCAATGAGTACAAACTTGAAGTAGAAAAGCAAACCAGATTGAGTATTAAGATACTTCGATCGGATCGAGGTGGAGAGTATCTTAGTACAGACTTTTCGAACTTCCTAAAAGAGAATGAGATTCTATCTCAGCTCACTCCCCCTTACACACCACAACACAATGGTGTGTCAGAGCGGCGGAATCGAACCCTATTAGATATGGTACGATCCATGATGAGTGATGCTGAGTTGCCCCTCTCCTTTTGGGGGCATGCATTGGAGACTGCAGCTTTTCTGTTAAACAGGGTTCTGACCAAGACCGTGTCTACCACTCCATATGAGATATGGTATGGGAAGAGACTATCTCTTAAGTTAAGATTTGGGGTTGTCCGGCTTTTGTCAAAAAGCAGAATCCGGAAAAACTCGAGACACGGTCATTCAAATGTTTATTTGTGGGGTATCCAAAAGATTCATATGGATATCTTTTCTACCACAAGGAGGAACAAAGGGTGTTTGTTTCTCGGAATGCCACATTTTTTGAAAATGAGATTTTTCCAAATGATACTGATGGCAATGTGGTAGATCTAGATGAGGTTCTAGAAACACAAATTACAAATGAAAACTTGGTTGAACCTAATGTTGCAACAGAACTTAATGAACCTCAGTCACTCCGTAGATCTGGTAGGACTTCTCGCCCACCGGAGAGATACTACGGTTTTCTCGTTGATGGTGATGGAGAAGACTGCATCATGGATGATGATGACCCTACCATTTTTCAACAAGCTATCACGAGTGGTGACTCTGTGAAGTGGCTGGATGTCATGAGATCCGAAATGGAGTCTATGTACACCAACAAAGTGTGGACTTTGGATGTTGTACCCATCCGTAGGGTGCAAATGGATCTTTAAGAGAAAGATCGGTGTAGATGGGCTGGTGAAGACCTGTAAGGCAAGGCTTGTGGAGAAAGGATTTCGACAAAGACCAGGACTGGACTATGATGAAACCTTTTTTCCTGTAGCCATGCTTAAATCTATTCGGATCCTACTTGCTATTTCTGCTCACTACGACTATGAAATCTGGCGGATGGACGTTAAAACAGCTTTTCTAAATGGTGATTTAGAAGAATGCGTTTATATGGATCAGCCAGAGGGCTTCATTGATAGTGGGAGCAGCGGGAAAGCATGCAGGTTGCTTAAATCCATTTATGGATTAAAGCAGGCATCACGGAGTTGGAACATCTGTTTTGATGATGTTATCAAAGAGTTTGATTTCGTCAAAAATCCAGATGAACCTTGTATTTATAAGAAGATTGTAGGAAGTACTGTCACATTCCTCGTATTATACGTGGATGGCATTCTTCTGATAGGAAACGACGTTCTTATGCTACAATCGGTCAAACTGTTCTTATCACAAAGGTTCTCCATTAAGGACCTGGGTGATGCCTCGTACATACTGGGCATGAAGATCTATAGGGATAGATCTAAACGGTTATTGGGATTGTCCCAAACCAGGTACATTAACATCATCCTAAAGAGGTTTAGGATGGAAGACTCCAAGCAGGGTTCCTTACCCGCTAGTCATGGAGTCACTCTCTCTAAGGACTTTTGCCCAAAGACCGATGAAGAGAGAGCTCGCATGAGAATTATACTTTACGCTTCTGCTGTAGGATCTATAATATATGCGATGTTATGTACACGCCCTGATGTAGCTTATGCACTGGGTGTAGTAAGCAGGTATCAATCCAACCCAGGGGTGAATCACTGGACAGCAATGAAGAACATTCTTAGTACTTATGAAGGACTAAAGAAATGTTCTTGGTGTATGGTAACGGAGATCTCCAAATGGAGGCCTTTACCGATTCGAGCTTCCAGAGTGACAATGATGACAGCAAATCTATCTCTGGGTTTGTCTTTACCCTTAATGGAGGGGCGGTGTGTTGGAAGAGTTCCAAACAGGATACCGTTGCAGACTTCACGATGGAAGCTGAGTATATTGCTGCAAATGATGTTGCCAAGGAAGCCGTCTGGATGAGGAAGTTCGTTTCGGAGCTAGGAATAGTTCCGACCATTATTGATCCAATACCTTTGTATTGTGATAATAATGGGGCTATAGCGTTAGCCAAAGAGCCCAGGTCCCATCAGCGATCCAGACACATCCTCAGGCGATAGCATCTGATCCGGGAGATAGTTGATCGTCGTGAGATCGTGATTCAGAGAGTAGATATAAAAGATAACACCGCGGATCCACTCACCAAGGCCCTCCCTTTGCCGCAACATGAGCGACTTTTTGAGAGGTTGGGTATGAGATACGCCAATAATTGGCCTTAGTGCAAGTGGGAGATTGTTGGATATATGTATAACCTAGAGGCCATTATATGATAGTGTATGTACCGGTATGTGTATAAATATATATTCAGGGGACATTCTTGCTCGACATGATAGTATGCTATCTGGTTGCACCTTTTATCTTGACATGTTCATTTGATCGTGCTTTCATTCATTTGGTACATGTTGATATAGCCCTTAGGATGATGCAGGACTACTGAGATTATGATGCGGATCATACTAGTGGGACATGTGTAGTCTATGAGCATATCCTTGAAATGTTCCTAGTCGTGGGTGTATCGAGACGGGGCATTGATATCACCAGAGTAGACTAGATTTGTCAAACGTGCTTCTATTCATGCTAAATCTCATGTTCATTCACATGCATATCTTTATAGATTTAGCTCGAAACAAACTTTCAAAGAAGTATGCACATCATACTATTACTTTATCTTGCATTGACACATCTAGGACTTCCATACGTGCACACATTCACACTTGCGACTTTTGTGGTGCACATGGACATTTGGTATACAGTTGCACTTTAAAGAAAAAGATTTCTTTGCATACCAATTTGTTTTGAGTTCTCAAACTTAACATATATGAATCCAAAAAGACTTGGATATCGAAATCGCCTTCCGTACCTTATTTTGTAGGTATAGACCAATTGACGATTTGAGGAATTCGAAATCTTGATGAGCAAGAGAACTTCAATGGAATATTTGCTTGGCTCATCAATTTGTGGGGTATTGTATTTCTTTGCTATATGTATTTAAAATATCGTCTATTATCTTGTGCTTAATGTTAATATTTTAAAATGAGTATGTTTTATGTATATATACCCCATGTGATACACTTGTGTTATTATTATTATCCTTTTGTGCATTGATCATATATAAGATGCTATCTATGTGTTATATTTTTTATCATATGTGATTTCTTGTGCTCATTTGCTTTAAACATGTGATCTTTTGTTGTGGTTCTTTAGCACTCTACTGGGTTTTCACAGTATCTACCGGGTTTTCACAGTATCTACCATGCCAATTTCAAAATTTTCAAGAGTTCTAATAAACCATAACCTAGGATCTAGCTAGCGTAAATAGACAATATGAAACATGTAATCAAACATTACAAGAAGTGAACAAGAAATACAACCTTTATAGACCGGTCCTTCACTTCTAAAGCTCCGTGTAGTAGTTTCTTCGCCGCGAGTAGTGATCTCCCGTACTCTAGTATGGGATCCCTTGGAGAAATGAACAAGCTTCCTCGAAATCTTCGAGGCCGAAGATGATCTCGTCGAGAAGACTCAAACCCAAGCTATCTCTTCACTAGGTGATGAACTTTGTGAAGAGAACACCCTATACTAAATGGGTAGTAGTGTAGGATGATGAAGTAGGAAATAGGCTCAGTTTAGATTTTATTTTCTCACAATATTTTCTCACTATTTTAAAAGCTAGAAAGCTTTCATGAGGAAGAAGATGAAAATGATCAAGATGAGAAAATGAAACCCCATGAGGTGAGCATAGCAACCATGGATGAGTTAGTGTCATACACTAACCCATGTAGAGAATAAACCAAGGGTTACAATAATGGTTAGGTTAATAAGTATCTACAAGTAAAACAAAAAGAGTGGACTTGGTCAATGGTTCCACAAGCTTCTACAAGCTTCAACCATGTGACAATTTCTAACCAATTTTGATTTATTTTAAATAAATAAAACCCTCACATTATTATAAGTATGGTGTGAGTCTCATACACTCATGTAGCATGTGTCATCTAGCATGACACAAAATAATGTACACTAATATATATCACATATATACTAATGCACAATCAAGTGAGAAAATAAATCTTAAGTGAGCTAATACTAGTTAATGTAAATTAATATATCAAATATATAATTATACATTAGATTATTAAATCAACACTTGATTTAACAATCCAGCCATATCACATATAACCGACTAATATCATGTGTATCATTTTATCGAATCAACACTTGATCAGATAATCCGGTTGTATCACATATAACCGACCGATGACACAAATCGCGAGAATATAATACGGTATCACATACCCTTATTAATCTCGGTCCCGCACATATCACATATGTGCTCCTACTCCGTTTCGCTTGAGCCAGGAAACCTCTGTGTAGGACTCTAAAGACTCGTCAATACGCCGGCAGTAGGTGATGATCATCTCACACACCCACAAGCCGTAAGAGGCCTGCTAAACGTAACGGCCATCCAGGTATTGAGCGATCAGAAGATCAACAAGCAAGCCTGCTCATACTCCTGTGAATCCAATCAGTAACACTATCGTACAGTCCGGTCTCTTCGTCTGATATGTCGCATATCTCGCCTAGGGATGATAAACGTCAGACCCCAATAGCTTGATAAGTCATGCCGATGCAAGGGCCATAACGGGTCAAGAAACTACTGATAACACTTACCGGTGAATCTCATCTACCCTGGCCAGGGATTTCAGTTATGGCCAGTCGGGCATTGCGCAACATCATCCCCCAATACCAGGAGAGACGAATCCCCTCCTATCGCTCATTGCCTCCATGTGACTCGGGACTGTACCCAAAAACCACCTGTTTGCATGACTCAGTAGAGCCGTGGTAGGGTGAAAATCAAAGCACAGCGGGAGACACATAATACTCTATGACGATCTCGGGTCGACAGACTAACCAGTACCAGTGTTACCAAAGAACTGCTATCTGACGTGATGTATAATACCATCTAGGAGTTCTCGGTGAGTTCGTTCAGTGTACCCAGTCTCCACTGAGCACCCGTATACGATCTCTGATGTCAAACACCAATGGATATGGGATCATCCATCGCCCATCACATGGGTCGAGAAGCGTATACGCTAGTCTACTCTGGAATATCGATGCCCCGTCTCGATACTCCCACGACTAGGAACATTGAAGGATGAATTCATAGACTGCCTATACCCCACTAGTATGATCTGCATCATAATCCTGGTAGTCAAGTACACATCCTAAGGGCTTTATCAACATGTAACAGAGAGACAGTAAGTGTACATGTTAAGATAAAGAGCAACCAGATAGTATACTATCATGTCGAGAAAGAAAGTCCTCCCTATACATGTCCCAGCATCCACTATAATATACATCTCATGTACAATAATGGCCTCTATGGCATACATACAACTAATAATCTCCTACTTACACTAAGGCCAGTTGTTGTAGTATCTCATACCCAACGTCCTATAAAAGTCTCTCGTAGGAAAGGCCTTTGTGAGTGGATCCGCCGTGTTATCCTTCGCGTTAACTCTCCTGACCTCGATCTCCTAGAGATCAACCATCTCCATGATCAGGATGCTGCCTTAGAATCTGTCTGGATCACTGATGGGACGTGGGCTCCTAGGCTAAAGCCACAACTCCATTGTCTCACAATAGTAGGAACCCAGTTCATCTTATGAACATATATACACCCAGACTGCCTCTTTGGCAGCATCGTTGATAGCGATGTATCCAGCCTTTATCGTCTAGTTTGCCCCGGTATCTAGCTTGGAACTCTTCCAACATACCGCCCCACTTCTGGGATAAAGACAGAGACTGTGACTGTCTGACAGTCGACCTTATCACTCTGGAAGCTCGAGTCGGTAAAGGACTCCCACTGGAGTTCACCATTGCCAAACTCCAAGAACATTTCTTTAGTGCTTCTCAAGTACTTAAGAAGGTTCTCCAAAGCTGTCCAGTGATTCTCCCCAGGATCATTTGGTACCATCTCACTACACCTGGTGAGAATCCTAACATCCACTTAGATCTATCCCATAGATCCAAAACCCAGGATTTAGGAGGTATCACTTAGATCCTTCTTGGAGAATCAATGTGATAAGAGGAGATTGACCGAGTGTCATCCACGTGTCATCCACGTGTCATCCCTATCAAGAGTTTCATCCACGTGGAATACGAGAATGACCACCATACTCTATACAACCTTTTTATATTTACAAGGTTCATCTACCATTTTGATGAAGTCAAACGCTTTGACTACCACATCAAAACAAATGTTCCAACTCCGCGATGCCTACTTTAACCCTAAAGCAACTTGCACACATTTCCGCTGCTCCCACCGTCTACGAAGTCCTTTGGCTGTGTATTTATAGACGCTCTCTTCTAAATCAGTATTCAGAAAAGCAGTCATGACACCCAACCACCAGATATCGTAGTCATGGTATGTAGCAATGGCAAGTAGGATCCGGATGGACTTAAGCATAGCCACTGGAGAAAATGTTTCATCATTATCCATGTCTGGTCGATAACGAGAACCTTTTGCAACAAGTCTAGTTTTGAAAGTCTCAACTTTTCTATTTACATCAAGTAATCTTCTCAAGATATACTTGCTCCTGATGGGGATTTAACCCTTCAGATATAGCAACCAAAGTCCATACATTGTTGGTGTATATAGATTCCATCTCAGATCACTTAGCATCCAGCCATTCATACAGAGTCTCCACTCTTGATGGTTTGCTCGAAGCTAGTTGGGTCATCATCTCCATGATGCAATCCTCGCTCCCACTGTCATCGAGAAAACCGAAGTATCTCTCAGGCGGATGAGGAAGCCTACTAGATCGACGGAGAGGCTGAGCTTCGTTGGGAACTATTGAATCCTCTGGTTCTACCAAATTATCAGTTGTAGTTTGTATAGCTGGAACTAATTCCAGTTCTACCTCATGACCACAAATTTCTTCCTTAAAAAATTCCTTTTCCTAAAAAGGTGGCATGCCGAAAAATAAAACACCTTTAGTTTCTTGGTGTGGTAGAAGATATCCTCTCGCGAATACTTAGGATATCCAACAAACTTCTACAGAATCGACCTTGCCTCGAGCTTGTCCGGATTTTTCTTTTAGACATAGGCCGGAAAACCCAAATCTTAACATGCTTAAGAGATGGGTTCTTCCCATACCATATCTCATATGGAGTGGTAGGCACTGATTTGATTGAAACCCAATTCAATAGGTATGCTGCTTCTTCAAGCGCATAACCCCAAAAGGAAACATGCAACTCAGCAGTACATCATAGAGCGCACCATATCTAATAGGGTGTGATTGCTCCGCCCCGATTCATCGTTGTGTTGTGGTGTATACGGGGGAGTAATGTTGAGAGAGAATCTCATTCTCCTTTAGAATAGTCCAAGAATTCCATGCACAAGTATTCTCCTCCATGATCCCATCAAAGGACATAATACTTATACCCGTTTTGGTTCTCTACTTCGGATTTATATTCATTGAATTTCTCAAAAGCTTCAGGCTTGTGTTTCAACAGGAACACATGTCCGAATCCCGAGAGATCATCAGTGAATATAATGAAGTACAAAGAACCAGTCCTGGAATATGTAAACAGGGGACCATATACATCATCATGTATCAGTCCCAAGAGTTCACTAACCCTTTCTCTGTTTCAAGTAAACGGAGCTATGGTCATCTTATCTTTGTGACATGACTGGCAAGTTTCACAAGATGTAAATTCAAACTGATTTAAATATGCATCTTAATGTAACTTAGCTAGTCGGGTCGCATTGATATGACCTAGTATACAATGCCATAAGTAGGATTCATTCATTTCTGAACTCTTCCTCTTGTGTGTGTTCTGTACGTTAAGAACTGTGGTTTGACTTAGAACGTATATGCTATTAGATAACGTGCCTGAACTGATCAACTCTTGATATAGGAAATGTTCAAAACATTATCCAACAATAAAAAATTATATTCTTCTTTAGTAAATAAAGAGACTGATATAATGTTGCATATCAGGTTCGGTATTTAATAACATTTGTTCAAAATCAATGTATTACCATTTGGTAATACAAGGTGATAACTGCCAACACCTTGGCTGCAACAATTGCATCGTTCTCTATACTTAGAGATATATCACCCATTCCCAGTTCTCCACCTTTCTGTAGCCCATGTAATAGATTACATATGCGGGATCCTGATCCGGTATGATATACCCAGGACGTAGAGAATATTGAGAAACAGTTCTCTGTAACGAACACACCCGAAGAAGATGCATCAATCGTGCACTTTCTTCATTTGGGCGATATGGAAATCCTGGCATTCCCCTATTTCCTGCTCGGTCTTATAACAATTATAAGTTGGAGCGGGACCAACGTTTCCCAGCTCAGTATAACAAGCGGGTTCGGTCAATACATCCATACTATTATCTTGATTAAGGCGTGATATGGTCGCTACCTGGAGAGAGAGAAGAAAACACTCTGCGTGCGCTCTTGCAAGATTAGATTGGTTATATATTTTATCTAAGCAGGATGGCTCCCATTGTTTTTATTAAATCTTCCTTCAAACCTTAAAAGGAAAGACTAGCCGAGATTAATTACACCCTACAAATTCGCCAATTTTTCAGCCAGGCCAGTGCCGGTACTTTGAGGGAGGTTCCTCGTGCTTTCGCACGGACCTAATTAAAATAAACCTCGTTTTCCCAGGGGCGTAACCCCATTGACACCTTTCTAGACACCTACTTGATCGGCTGATTGTAAAGTGCAAAACTCTCCCAGGAGTAACAATTACTCGCAGTGGGTATCAGGATCCAACTATCTCATAGAAGTTATACAATCTCATTGCAAATTTCAACACTTGAAACTCCCGATAATGGTTTTTACCCCTAGCACTTATGACCTTGGCTATAGTCAACAAATCATAAGCATTAGTCAAGTTTCACCCGTCATTTCGTGATTAATTAGATCCATTCACATGATCTTTGGCTAAGATCAATAAAGTCACACGTCTGTCCTAATTAATCGCATCATATGCTGTGTAGGAAGACATCACTTAGCTACTGTACACTGCGCCTCGGCTAAGGTCAACAAATGCAGCACGCATACTAAGTACTCTACTTTCTAAAATGACGGAGGGTTGCAGATGGATTTTAAGAAAATCTTTAACGCTTTGAACTTGATATCGTTGTAGAATCAAATGGTTTTAAAAGGAGTGGCTTAAGCTCTGCATTTTGAAACTTTGCTTTTTCGTAAAAAGCCGAGTGGGTTTCAAATTCGATTTTACAACATCTTTAGCTTTATTTTCTTTCATTAATCTCATTAATGAATGTCCCATCATTTAAGTTACCTAAGCATCACAGATAAATACAACGTACGCTTATGCCATCCGCATTCGCCACGAAGTCTGTCATGCACCGTTAGGTTAGGCAACTAACGGCAGAGCGGGGCAGAGCTAGCACGGGTGAAAAACATAAGCAACGTCTATTATATATCTCATATATAATATAATGTATCCATCTCGGAATATAAAGTGATCATATCACAAAATATCAGCAGCAGAAGACAACATATGAAATATTGGATATATTAGGATTTCCGGGTTTTAATTTAAGACTGTATAAAACACGGATTCCACGGTCGTAATGAATAGCCAATCCCACATCCCAAAACCCCTACGAAAGCGGCAAGCAATCCTACCAATTCTAGAGTTAGGAGACCCGGACTCGACTTCTCGAGATGGCCTCCTACTGGACTCTAGAACCCGGTTACTTATGCTCCCCTCCTTGGGTCTATCCTAATGCGGAAAAGTAAATAATATACATCAACGGTGACATCTTTATCAATCCGGAAGTGCCCCAATAAAAGAATATTACATACAAGTTTTTACATGAATGAAAAAGAAAAACTCTCATCTCACATAAAAAAAACCTGGCTATTCAAACACGACGATCCAATATAACATATCACAGCAACACATAACATCACATGTCATCAACGTAAGTAAATACGCGTATCCCAATTGTCGTTGACGTATAGCAACAAAACCGGCGATACACCACATATTACACTTACGGTCGCAGAAAAGAAAATGAAAATTACAACAGCTGGAATCCACAAGCACCTTAGATATTATAAACCCGTAATATCTCATATTCCGGATTTCATGCCCAACAATATGAGTTCCTTAGACATCGCATGCCTAACAATTATAAACCCCGCATTTAGTCTCGATATCGAAAACACTTTTCAATATCAAGTCGGGCGATTCAATAAGATTCCCGACATCCTGGTCGAATGCTCGTCGGAAACTTTAGTAGACGGCCATACCCCCGATACCGTCGACGAAGTGCACTTAGGCGGAACACCGCGGCCGCGAGCATCCGGACGGATGCTTTTGGCAACGGAGTTCTCCTACAGTCATTTGGTTGGGGCTATGGGGCGTGGCTATCTAGTAAGGTTACCCGGCGAGTATCCGCGTACGCTACGTGATTGCGACGGACTTTTGATCCATATCAAAATTCCGTGGCAACCGATCAAATGAGACTAAATTGCTAGATTCATAAAATTCAAATGTTGTGGATTCCAAGTATTGTATCCCTTCACAAATATCCGTGACGAAGTTAAACTTTTCGATCGATTAGTCAAAATCCTACAATTCCCCGAGAGCTCAACACTTGAGCACAGTTCAAAAATACCCAGAGCATGTCACAACACCTATTGACCAACCGTAGAAGGGCAAACCCAAGCCTCATTAATGACACCGCGGAACCACCGCAAACCCTAAGGTTCGAAAGCGGTTCCATGGTGATTATATCGAGTTAGGGTTTCATTCTTCTAGAGGGTCCACATAATCGCTTACATGATTTTCCGAATACCCTAAACTTGGAAAAATGGGGTTTTGACATTTGTTTGAACTTTTTAACTTCGCCTAGATAACATGTGAAAACCCCAAAACAATGTTAAACTACGAATACGAAACACTCCGAGTTGCCTATTCAGTAAAACTGCATCACATGCAATTTTAGAAAAAACAAACAACACCTGAAACACCAAAACCCAGAGACTGGAACATGGCAAAAATTTGAACCCAAAATTCCCTGCCTGGGCCGGCCTGCTCGGTTTTAACCCTCCTCTGCTCGGCCAAAATTCGAGCAATTGGTTTCAAATTTCTACCATGTTCATATTATATCTTATACAATATTCTGCACCTATTTAAATAATTTTTCGAGGCCATATAAAAATCGACAGAAACTGGGTTTATGTGTTTCAAGTTTCGAGGTAGTTTCGGTTTCGTAATCTAACAAACACCGTCTAATACTGTTGGGGTTCCTTAGGATCTAGCTAGCGTAAATAGACAATATGATACATGTAATCAAACATTACAAGAAGTGAACAAGGAATACAATCTTTGTAGACCAGTCCTTCACTTCTAAAGCTCCGTGTAGTAGTCTCTTCGCTGCGAGTAGTGATCTCCCGAACTCTAGTATGGGATCCCTTGGAGAAATAAACAAGCTTGCTCGAAGTCTTTGAGGCCGAAGATGATCTACGTCGAGAAGACTCAAACACAAGCTACTTCTTCACTAGGTGATGAACTTTGTGAAGAGAACACCCTATACTAAATGGCTAGTAGTGTAGGATGATGAAGTAGGAAATGGGCTCATTTTAAATTTTATTTTCTCACAATATTTTCTCACCATTTTAAAAGCTAGAAAGCTTTCATGAGGAAGAAGATGAAAATGATCAAGATGAGAAAATGAAACCCCATGAGGTGAGAATAGCAACCATGGATGGGTGAGTGTCATACACTAACCCATGTAGAGAATAAACCATGGGTTACAATAATAGATAGGTTAATAAATATCTATAAGTAAAACAAAAAGAGTGGACTTGGTCAATGGTTCCACAAGCTTCTACAAGCTTCAACCATGTGACAATTTCCATCCAATTTTGATTTACTTTAAATAAATAAAACCCTCACATTATTATAAGTATGGTGTGAGTCTCATACACCCATGTAGCATGTGGGATCTAGCATGACACAAAATAATGTACACTAATATATATCACATATATACTAATGCACAATCAAGTAAGAAAATAAATCTTAAGTGAGCTAATACTAGTTAATGTAAATTAATATATCAAATATATAATTATACATTAGATTATTAAATCAACACTTGATTTAATAATCATGCTATATCACATATAATCGACTAATATCATGTGTATCATTTTATCGAATCAACACTTGATCCGATACCCCGGCTGTATCATATATAACCGACCGATGACACAAATCGCGAGAATAGAATATAGTATCACATACTCGTATTAATCTCGATCCCGCACATATCACATATGTGCTCTTACTCTGTTTCGCTTGAGCCAGGAAACCTCTGTGTAGGACTCTAAAGACTCGTCAATATGCCGGCAGTAGGTGATGATCATATCAAACACCCATAAGCCGCAAGAGGCCTGCTAAACGTAACGGTCACCCGGGTATTGAGCGATCAGAAGATCAACAAGCAAGCCATCTCATACTCCTGCGAATCCAATCAGTAACACTATCGTACAGTCCGGTCACTTCGTCTGATATGTCGCATACCTCGCCTAGGGGTGGTAAACGTCAGACTCCAATAGGTTGATAAGTCATGCCGATACAAGGTCCATAACGGGTCGAGAAACTACTGATAACACTTGCCAGCATCTCATATACCCTGGCCAGGGATTTCAGTTATGGTTAGTCGGGCATAGCGTAACATCAACCCCCAATACCGGGAGAGACGAATCCCCTCCTATCGCTCATTGCCTCCATGTGACTCGGGATTGTACCCAAAAACCACCTGTTTGCACGACTCAGTAGAGCCGTGGTAGGGTGGAAATCAAAGCACAGTGGGAGACACACAAGACTCTATGACGATCTCGGGTCGACAGACTAACCTGTACCAGTGTCACCAGAGAACTTCTATCTGACGTGATGTATAATACCATCTAGGAGTTCTCGGCGAGTCCGTTCAGTGCACCCAGTCTCCACTGAGCACCCGTATACGATCTCTGATATCAAACACCAATGGATACGGGATCATCCATCGCCCGTCACATGGGTCGAGAAGCGTATACGCTAGTCTACTCTGGAATATCGATGCCCCGTCTCGATACTCCCATGACTAGGAACATTGAAGGATGAACTCATAGACTGCTCAGGCCCCACTAGTATGATTTGTATCATAATCATGGTAGTCAAGTACACGTCCTAAGGGCTTTAGCAACATGTAACAGAGAGACAGTAAGTGTACTTGTTAAGATAAAGAGCAACCAGATAACATACTATCATGTCGAGCAAGAAAGTCCTCCTTTTATATGTCCCAGCATCCACTATAATATACATCTCATATACAATATTGGCCTCTAGGGCATACATACAACTAACACTTTTACCCATGAGCACAATTTGGTATGAAAACTAGTTTAGATTTGCAAATCTTTTGTTTTCCATGCCATAACTTACTCTCGCATGCTTAATTGTGTTTTTAATCATATGTGTGAGAATATGTATCCATGTGTTTTAAATAGTTTAAATCTTTTTCAAATGGATACATTTGACACATGTTTTAATTTTGAACCATTTTTCATTTGGTATCATTATTGTGCCTTGTTTATGGGTGTGATTTTGAGCTTAAACTTGCTTTATACTTGCATACATTCTTTTGCATGAGTTGAATATTTCTAATCGGTATTAACTTCTTTTTCATCTTGCCAAAATGACTTGCGCAACCCTTTTAGGGGATCCTAATTATGGATTTCGTTAATTACAACGAATCCTATTCATAGGTCCGGCGGAGTGGATTAGATACCATTCACTGGATAGTCGATTCATTAGATGAGAAAATCGAGTTTATGCTTTTATTTTGCGTATCCTTTTTCAAAGGTTTTCCGACTCATGCCTGTCTTCACATGCTTGAATAACTTGCTTATCTTTTTTAATGCGAATGTTTTTGATTTATTCATGAGTTAATATCATTAAATTCTATCACTTGTATTCTATTATATTTTATGTTTGTGCTATAATGATTTGGTATGCAAGTGATTGTGAGATATGACTCATAAATGGATCGTTTGGACTTGCTTCTCATTATTGGGAGATTCAAGCATATAAGGTAAGTGACTCGTGCGCTATCGAGGTAAAATTTCGTGATTACTTCCCTATATCTCGTGTTGTGCATATTTTAAATCAATATTCTTGTTTTTAAAACACGCACACAGTTTGTACATGAGTAGTATTATTACGAGTATATTATTGTCTTTCAGTTGGTATCGTATTCTACTCATGTATTCTAACTCATACGTTTCAAAACTTGTTTTTCTTTTTATGAGTTAGCGCGTGTTTTTAAGTTTTTCATTGCATATCATTTTCAAAATATGCTTTTGGATATGAGTTGAACTCCAGTTTTAAATTGTTCCTTTTCAATTAGTATCAACTCACGGTTGTCTCTACATGCTTTTAAACTTGAACATTCTTCTTGGGAATTTGTTCATGTTTTTTCTGCTTTGCTTTGTTTATCTCTTATATACATGATTTGTTGGTATGTGCATTTGCCCTTTTTGCCTTTTTCTTGCTCATATCAACTCCTATTAGTTTCTTATGAATACATTTAAGGGGAGTGATTCAAATGTTTGACTCGGTTTAGGTGTACGCATATATTTAGGGGGGGTAGTTCAACGTTCAATTTTCCTTAAAACACCCTTTTGATTATGTCAAAAAAGGAGAGAATAATAGGAATGATAGTATATCAATATCGAATATTTGGTTATCATTGATATAGATATACTATCTCCTATTTATGTTTTGCCATCATAAAAAAAGAGAATGTTAGCTTAAGGTTTTTGATGATATTAGTATATCCATTCTCGCTTTGTTTTGATGATAACTGAAACATGAATAGTTGTTTGATGTCACATACTTTATCTTGTTTACCTATCAACACCAAACTTATATACACTTTTTTATTAGCTTGCTTATCTTATAACATGTGTATATCAAGTAATATATCAATATCTCATGTTTTACTTGTGTTATATAATTTGATATTGATATATTATTCTCATGTCATTATTTTGATATTCAAAATATGAATACTTATATATATACATGCATTTCTTATCTTGGTTTTCATATAACATGTATATATATTGCTTATCAATATCTCATACTTTGCATGTGATTTACATATCGATATTGATATTCATACTCCTAGTTTCGATATCAAACAATGAATGATTCATATAGTTGTGTTTATTATCTTATTTATTTTATAACACTGTATATGATGAGTTTGGTCGTTTAATGATTACATTTCAGGATATCGGATATCTCACGACACAAGCGTATAACAAAGGATAGAAGAAATCGAGCTTAAATGGAATATCTAATGTAGGTAGGAGGATACGGACGAGAGCTTCTCAAATTGTATATTCAAGCTTCATGAAGCTAAGTAGCCGATGCACAAGATTTCAAGAGTTCAAGCTACTAATAGCTAAAAAGCTAGAAGCCAAGTTCGAGTTTGAAGCGTCAAAGTCGATGTCCAAGTTGAAGATCAAAGATCGACTTCAAGACGTTTATGAGTGGCGTTGTCACGCCCCGCTTTCCAGTATACGGCGAAGGGGACGCGACTGGTCCGTTACGTATTTACTCTGAAGTAAATATGCTAAGCGTATATAAGCAATATAAAGAAAAATCATAAAAGACAAGATATAAGATAACAACAACTTTATTTATTCACATTCTTTTGTACAATGCATGAAAAGTATATACAACTGGAATAAAAGCGATGCCTAAACAATAGCATAACAGAAATATAAAGTACTGAAAGAAAATGTGTACAATGAAACTAACGCTCTGGGTCTTCAGCAGTATGCTCGATCTCTGACGTGTCCAAATTACTGACGACATTCAAAGAAGAAAGAAAGAGAATGTCGTCAGCGAACAGGTCGCTCGGTAAGTTCCAAAGATAAGAGAAAAGTAGAATAGACAGAATAAGAAGGTATCTTTTAAAATTGTATTATATTATTGTAGTGTTGTGTTAACGCTGTTGTTTGTATCTTGGTACAGAAGGATGCCAGCGTATACGAGAGATATCTTTATATGCTAGAAACCAGGGCAAACGGAATGTACAAAGAACCGTTAAGCCACGGTACAACAGCAATGGAATATAGGTTAGGTGTCTTAATCTTACCATCTCGTGCCACTTTTAACACTTTCCGTACCAATCTACTCCTTAAACCCCGTAGTGTTTTATTTGTATTGTTTTGTACTGTAATTTGAATTGAGTGTATAATTGAAAGACTGACCGAAACCATGATATCAGTAAACGGATATAACCGTAGAATCATGTAAATGGAATAACTGGAGAACCATGTAAATGGAATGTATATTCATGGTTCGGTTCGGTCAAGCCGTATAGATTGATAATTGGATTCCTGGATTCATATTGAAGTTTGTACATTGTAGATTGACTTGAATCATATTCAAATCAGATTAATCAGACTCAAACCCGAGTCAGACAATCGGCAAGGTAAATTGAAGTCTTGATTGTTTTATTAATTTGTCTACCTTAGATAGGCAAGCACCCACTTTTCCGGCTTCCTGAGGCTCAAGAGATTGGTCCCGCTTAAACCTATGTTTACTAGGGTCCTTAGGGTAATTTATAGAACTTGAGGGGTTTTTATGTAAAAATAATTTTGTATGGTTTTAAAAATACAACTCAAATATTTGATTATCGTATTTATGTACATACAACAATTTAATGATCAAGATAAATATGTATACATGTTCGAATAGCATGAAATGAGTCAAGTATATTATACGAGTAACTACCAAAAACAATGCTATAAAGAGAAATTATGTACAACTAATTAATCAAGTCGAACAAATGCGGAACATAAACAAAAATATGGCTCTAAGTGTTTTGCATGCGTGAGTTCCAGTTTCACCTAAATACGACTACCGGTTTGAGAGATATATATGTTTTCGTATCGTCGCGCAAAACAGATCAGAATCTATTCGGCACCGTCACATATTTTTAAAACGCAGTTTGAGTTAATTTCTATCGGGTTTCAGGTTACGAAGATTATTAGAAAATTGTAGGTATTTCGATATACTTATCCAAAACACCATGATTCACATGATTTGGATTTCTGAAGCTCTAGTTATGATCATTTTAATATCAGCATTTAAAACAGAAATTCAGATTTCTGGACAGCAACTATATATTGTATTACAAAGTCTATATCGGGGTGTTTCATGCATTTCTAAGTAATCAAGTATACATAAAATTATAGTTCTGTCAATTATGCATATACACATCTAAATTTTGTCACGAACGGACATCGGGAATTTGAGTTATGTCTAATTTAAAAACAGTGTGCGAATCAGGACAGATTCTGTCCAGATCCGTCACTTAATATTGTAACGCAGTTTTCTTTATCTTAGATGGGTTTTCAGTAAAACTATAAAACTATGAAAATCTAGATCATTCGATGTAGATATCAAAAACACCTGAGTTTGCTCAATTTGGATACCGGTATACAGTTATGTGTTCTAGAAGTTGACCGATAACTACAGTTTTCTGTTTTACGATCAGTGAATAAAAATGATGTAATTTCTAAACCGTTATGCGGTTCGATCTAAAAATTTTACAGCGTGTACAAAATAATATATTCTATCATATGTAAATTTCCTGAAATTTTCAGAATTAATTAATTTATAAAAATTATTTTAAAACTAAAGGTATTGATATGTCATATGTGAGAAATGAGAAAACCATGGTATTTATTCGTAACTTCATTTTTTTTACACAAACTTTAAATAAAGTGATTTAAAATAAAACAACAAACATGCAATCCTAATTGGTCACTATGAAATCTTAACATATGAATTGAGAGTAATGAAAAAGACTTTACAAACTATATATGTGTGTATGTTTGTGTGTTCACTATTTATATATGTATCCATTTAATTAATTATTTAGGAACTATGATATGTCAAGGAAAGTTTTTTCATGGCAATATAAAACAAGAGAAATATAAAGAGAAAAAAAAAGAGATGGAAGGAAGGAAGGAAAGAAGGGACTTACATATACAAGCCGGTATTGTAAGCGGGCTTGTCTATCCGCCGATAGCCTCGCGTTACTAGCGAGACCTTCTTGAAGACTTCTTCATGTTCTTCTTCTTGGACTCTAGGTGAAGAGAGAGAAGTGAGAGATAAAAAATGTGAGGAAGGAAAAGATAGAGGAGGACAAATAAAGATGGTGTAATGGTGAATAATAATATATGCATTTAACATGAGAATTAAGAGAGAAATGAAAGGCCACCATTCATTTTGGAAATGAAAGGTCTCATTTGTAGGTTATGAGAAGAATAAAAAAAATTATAAAAAATAATTGTAAGAATGAGGATTTGAACATGTGACTTATGGAATAACAATGTAAGGACTTAACCAAAGAGCTACAAAGTTGTTCATGCACATATTTAATTAGAATTAAATATATGTTGTTGCTTAAAAAGAAAGTGGGCTTTCCAGATGGGCTGTAGAGAATAAGAATAATGGATTTGGGTTAAATATTTATGAAAGATAAAATAAGAATGAGAAGTTAAAAACTTAAATATAAGAAAAAGAAATTGTACACAGAAAAATACATAATAGATTGAGGAATAAAATATAATAAATTTAATAGAAAAAGGAAAATACCAAGTACAAATAAATATGGTATATTATTGAAGAGGGATAATACAAATGTATAAAAATTTTGGGGTCATTACAGGCGCAAGCGAAACACTGAGTTTTGAGAGCTTGAGACGAAAAGTCGAAGATTTAAGAATCGAAGAATTGCAATATCGATATAGGAATGTTTGTAAGTACTCTTTGATTATGGATAATATCAATTAGAGCTCTTGAATACTCACACATGCATGCATGCACAAGTGTTTTACATTGCATAAATGTCGGGGTTTTCGATTTCGAAGTTTTCCATTTCATTAAAACCCCAATATGAGTTTCTGTGCATGCACAAACGTCTGCATCTTGAGCATTAGACGTTTGAGATATTTATGTGGTTTTAAGTTTTTCAAAATATCAGAAATATCAGAAAAAATGATTTTTGTTCTTCAGACGTCTGCATATGCTTCATCAGACGTCTGGGAACTCTCTATACTTTTATCTGCATTATTTTTTATGAGAGACAGACGTCTGAAATATGGGACACAGACGTCTGACGAAGGTTTTGAAAATTAGTATTTTAAAACCCAGAGATGTGACAGACGTATGATGTTCATTATACAAACGTCTGATGATGTTTTTGGAAAATAGATTTTTTGTGTTTCAGACGTCTGAACATTGTACATCAGACAGACGTCTGCCTTCTCTTTGTACTTCATTGGCAATACTTGACATTTCTAACATAGAATGGCCAGACGTCTGATAGCTTAAGCTCAGACGTCTGTGGCTGAAGATTTTTGAAAAATGTTACCGTTTATAGCCGTTGGAATTTTTATCGCATAATTTTCAGACGTCTGCACTTCTTTGTTTGGACGTCCGTCTATATTTTATTTCTGCTGTCCTCATCAATAACGGCTAGTTTTTCTTGGGTGCTATAAATATGTTTTCATTTGGATTTTTGAGCATCAATCATTTGAGCATTTTCATTTGCCTATTTCTAATTTGATCAAGATCAACAATCTCATACCTTGTGAAAGTAAAAGAGTTTTCATTTGTTTATCATATCTCTTACTCACAAAAGATCAAGAGCTTCATTTGATTATATTCATACTTCTTAGAATATTAGTTTGAGCTTGAGAGCAATTGTGCTTCAATTGTATCATCTTCTTTTCTTTGTGTGAGAACTATTGAGTGCAAGAGTGTCTTTATAAGAGAGAAGAGTGAAAGAAGTTTTTCTTTTTTTGTGTGAGGACCCTTAGTGCAAGGGTGTCTTTATAAGAGAGAGAAGCCTATAGAGAGAAGTGTTGCTCGTATGTCGAGCAACGTATAGTCTTTGGAGAAGACGTGAAGTTAAAGGGAACAGGCTCGAGGGCCTAAAGAAGATGGACTAGGGATCGAGATGTTATTAGAGCGCCGAACCACTATAAATCTCTTGTGTTTGTGTTTGCAATTTCTTATCTCTCATTGCTTATTTGCTTAGAAATTGTTTTCTATCTATTATGCCCTATATGCTTGTTGCTTGTGTTTGATTGTTTTCTCTTGCTATATGTTTAAGCATTCACAATTGTAGTTTGCTTTGCCACTTATCTATATTGGTATATATTTTGCTTAAGCTATTACATTGTGATATCTTATTAACAAGTGTAGAAATTTTAGTTTGGAAATATTAGTTGCTCAATCCTATTCACCCTCTAGGGCTATATTTAGTATCTGCTTCCTAAGTGTTTTCAATTATTAATGTAAATAGACCCTGTCAATCACATGGATTTAAGCAACATGCGGCATCAAATAACATAACAACCGAAAGTAATACCTATATTTCTTGGCATTCATGGAACATGACATCTATTGGATATCATTTGATTTTGTCATATTCTCTCATCCAACCATTTGACTTGCACTAAAGAAAAATGCTTAACAAAACGGCTTGAAATCCTACCGCATTCTATCCAAGAAACAAACATACCGGGTCTATTTGTTTGACATCAGTATCTTGATGTTGTGGGTCCCATCATTTCGTCTCTTGGATGGATTGTGGTGAGATTTAAACGTGATGGTTAAAGTATATATTATTCTACACTAAATAGGCTCTTTTCTTTATTATTTATGAAACAGACAGTTGCAACTATTTTTTTATAATAAGGGTAAGGAAGACCAACATGGTTCGGTTCACATATTTTATTAGACCAGTATTTCTTATGACAAGGATAAAAGGGGTCTGCATAAAGATTATTCCATATGCCGGGTGTAATACACCCGAGCAGAATAAGAGAGGGCGGGAAAAATTTGGGCATCCTTAGCATTTTTATTTCTTTTCTCTTTTCCATATGTATACGACCGGCATAGGGAATAATTTTTTGTCTAATGGTTCTGTTCGCATATTTTTATTGGACCGGCTTAATTCTTAATAAAATAAAGGTTTTTTTTTTCTATATTGGACCCCTAAAACTTACATAATTCTAAATACAACCCCTAAAACTTACTATTTCTAAATACAACCCCTAAAACTTCTTCATTAATTAATGTAAAACTTCTTGTACTTTCCTTGTATTTTTCTTCTTTGATAAAACCCTTTTCATTGAATCAAGTGCGTATAAATTAATTTTCTTTCATTTATATGCACGGTGAATTCTTGTATCTCCTAATTATCACATTGTATTATTATTCCGTAGGTTACAAGTTTGAGCTCTTGCATTTTTAATACTTTGTTTCGGGTTTTTTTCCCCATTTTTAGTTTCACGTGCGAGCCACACAAATCCTGTAGGTTAAATTTAAATTCCATAAACAAGAAATATGGCATGATATCTTTTAATATATTTATTTATCTTTATTTTTTTTACTGTTATTAAAATAATTAATTATCTTATAGAACACCATATTATTTTTTTTAAAATATTTTTTATTAAGTTATTTTCCCATAAACTAATTAATAATCTCAACTTATTAGGATAAAATTTTTATTTTACCGTTATTATTTTTTTAAGATTAAACCAAAAATATTTTCCTACTTCTCTAATAAATATTTTTTTCTTTTATTCTACCGTAAAAACAAAACACTGTCTCCAAAAATTCTTCTTCTTTACCCTCTCTGTCATCTCTGATCTGAAGCTCGACGACGAAAGAATCAAACGAAGGGAGACGAAAACTCACCTCCTCATCTAGATCTAATTGAGACATCTTTTGCGCGCCTATCAAGGAACGATCTTAGACCGTTTCTTTATTTGTAAGTCCCTCTTTCTTCTCTCTCGTCACGTGATATCTCGAAAACCACCCCCATGCCACAAAGAGTAGACTTTTAATTAAAATCTATTGATATGCACTATGAATAATGAGTCTTAAATAAAATTTATACCTATTTAAATATATATTCTAAATGAAATTTTGCCTAACTACTAATATGATCTGTAATAATAAACTGTAATATATAATTATAAACTTGCTAAAAAGTTATATGTATACTTTATGCACACTCTTAACTTGTCGCACAATAACATATCATGCTCACGAAATTATAGATCTGATCATGTATCTTGATACTTTTTGCTTATGTATGTAAGTTTGAATGCTAATAAAACCACAAACAATTACTACCACTTTTTGTGTTTTTATATATAACTCGATCATATATTACTATTTGATATGATATAAATATACATGTACAAAAGTCAACCAATATTTGCTATTATATGACTTGCTAACAAATAATACTATAATACTATACTCCTTGTTAACTATATAATTTACTAATCAAACTATATTTGAAACCTTAAATACTATTACTTATTATGATAATATTAACACCTACTTCTTACAAACTTTAATTAACTCAAAATCTAACTCTAACAATGATACTCACATATAAAAATATATTATTACTTTTAATTCATCATGTAAAATTATACATGTCCACTAGATTTTATATCCTATATATCGCTATCAATGACAACATTTGTTGAATACTTTTTTGTCATCTCTTATGCAGTTTTTATATTATATTTATAATCCCCAACCCTACTTTTTGCTTTTATATATTATGCCATTACTACAATAAGTGTTCGCCCCTATGGGTAAAGCCGTAGGGGTAAAGCACTGTCTCTACGGATATATTCGTAAGAACACAAAAATACACCGTAGATGCAAAGGCCGCATGTGCAAGTTTTCGTCCTGATCATGTCCCTACGGAGTAATAATTGCCCTACGTTTTCCTCCATAGGGACATATTTCCCTACGGTAGGGACAAAATATTTATTTAATTTATTGGTTTATAAAATAAAATACTTGCCTCTACAGATAACTTCGTAGGGCCTGAACATGCGTTTGTTGTGTATTCGTGTTGTATGTGTGTGTTTTGGCTGTCGGAGGTAAGGCTTCGATCCCATTAAGAATGTATAGAGCAGACACACATTCGCTTGTGTTTTCAACCGTTTCGAGTAAATTTCGGCAGCATCTCCCCGCTGTTCTCCGAGTATACTGTAATAGAATAGATGATCATTTTAATACCGTGAAACAACGTTGAAATGAACATCTAATCTATTTTTGTACACGGAGAACTAGTGGAAAAATACCGACGAAATAACTCGAAATGAATGAAAACATAAGTGAATGCAGGTGTTTGCTTTAACATTCCTAACTTGTCTACACTGGACAAATCTATCGTTTATCATACGATTAAATTTTCTCGTCACATAAACTACAAGACGGTTGTTAGTACCGAACTATACCGTCCGATATTTAACAATTTTCGTATAGTTCTATGTCACGACGAATATCGAACGTATATTAACTGATAGACGGGGACTAAGTCGTAATTTGATTTTCACATATTAGTATCGATGAGAATATGAAAGTTTCATATTATTATCGAGTATCATATATTGGTTTTAACTTGAACATTTAACATGAATAGATTTTACGTTTACGTTTCGTTATTAAGGATTCGAAGTTTTAAGTTTAGGGTAAATTTTTCTTGCGATTACGGTAAAATTGTACGTTTACGTTATCATCGAGCATCCTACTGAACTAGTGCACCCTAAAATCTAACCTTAATTAACCCAAATTAATCCTAATCATCACCCTAACACAAATTATTCCTAATTAATCCAAACTTAACCCAATTAATCCAAATTAACCTAATTAACCCAAATTAACCCTCTAACCCTTCAAATTATCACTAATTAACCCAATTAACCTTAATCAACACCCTAACACAAATACACTCTATTTTAGCTAATTAACCTAAATCAAACCTAGCCCAAACCCTAACCCAAATTAATCTAACCCTAATCATCACCCAAACCACAACACAAATTACCTCTAACCCAAACCAAAATTAATCCTAATTAATCTAATTAACTCAAACCCTAGCCCTAATCATCATACCCTATTTTATTTAATTAACCAAACCCTAACCCTACATAACTCTAACCCCAACCCTAACTCTAACCCTAATCCTAATTCTGAACTGAACCCTAACCCTAAACTTAACCCTAACCCTAAAATCAACAATAACACCGAAAAAACATAATTATAAGTTCAAAATTGAAATTAACTCACCTCTGGCGGCGGGGGCAAAGAGCTTGACGAGGATTCTACTGTCGACGAGACACAGGTGGTGGAAAAGAGCCTGACTCGCGGCGAGATTGAGATTCTACTGTCGTCAGAGGTTGGGAGACAGTCGACGAGAATTCTACCGTCGACGAGGAAGGATTCTACTCTTGATCGGTGGCGACGAGGATTCTATTGTCGACGAGGAAGTCGATCGCGCGCGCGGGAGTTGGGAATATTTTGGGGTCGGTAGGGAAATTACTGAGTTTTATTCTTTTTGTAAATGTCCCTTTGTTGCCCTTATAAATGATTACATTTTAATATTTTTTAATTAATCTGTAGGGCACCGTAGGGACAAACCGATAGCCATACAGATTAATCCATAGAGGCAATAAAAAGTTTTCCCTATGGATTTCTATCTTCGTAGGGGCAATCCCTTATTGCAGAAGTGTGCCTTATCTCTCTATATTGCTTGTTAATATTTACTTCTGGATGTTAGAATTTATTAATTAATGTTAGTGTTATATGCTAATTTCAAAATATATCTTCTTTGTGATAAATTATTTTGTACTCTCTCGCCTGCTGGCTCGCATCTGCCTTCGGGTATCTTTTTTAAATCATAGTACGTGTATCAATCAATATTATTACACTTGTATAATATCTTTTTACACCATATTGCTTATTACTTACTTTCCTGTTTTTACATATTCATCACTTCATTATTCTCATCTTTTTTTATTCTCATTACTAATATAATACCTTACTCTTACTTAATTGCTCTTGCTTGTGTTCATAGTCTCATTACTGCATTCATCTACTTAGTCATTTTATGTTACTATTATACCAAATCGATTCCTATATACTTACTTTTCATCTAGTATATATTAACTATGACTCTTACTTGGGTAATTGATATAGTATACTTTAACATACATTGCTAACAATATAATGACAATATCTTTTTTTTGTTATCAATTTTCTTACACATATATAATCCCATAACTCCCATATTAGGATTCCAAATTCCGTAAAACTTGGACTCATGTTTACCAAACACCTAGAACTATTTTTCTCGTGTTGGCATGATTTTTATAGGAGTTTGTTATCTACTGTTTCCTGCTCTTATTTATACTACTGTTATTTTGAATTCGGCTATTTGCATTTCATATGTTTGACATGAACCACTTGCATTCTTGAATGCATGCATCTATGTTACAACTTGACATGAACCACTTGCATTCTTGAAACTCACGAACTCGTGAATCCATGAATCTGACATGAACCCACAATTTATCAAGTATTCATGAATTCGTGCTAGCATTTGTATCAAACTTTAGAACTTAAACAATTAATTGGCACGACGATGGAAAAGTTCGACGAATGGGGATATTTACGTTGTCACGCCCTGCTTCCCAAAAGATGGGAGCAGGTATGTGACGAGTCCCGCGACGTATTTATTCCGAGAAGGTCTTTTCTCGAAACAAATATACTAAACGTATATAAGCAATATAAAAATGACATGATAATGCAAATCCAACTTTATTTATTTACATTCCAAACTTTACAGAATTTAAACTGATACATGATGTCTGAAACAAGAAACACAAATTGAAAGTGCCTAAACAGTGGCATACAGAAAAGAAAAGCTGAAGTAAAGAACTAGCAATCGGTCTGCACCGCAAACTGAGAGCAATTCTCCTGATACGACTGGATCTCCTTAGTCTCTAGATCATCTGAAGAAACAAAGAAATAGGGTGGAATGCCCGTCAACGAAGTTACGCTCGGTAAGTCCCCAAAAAGAATATAAATTATCTAAATGAAGTGTATGATGATATGTGATATAGGGTGAATGAAAATCATGAAATATGAACAAGTATAACATGACAATATTAATAATGACTGTGTAAGCATAACATGAGCATGACATTAAGATGCCATTAAGGTATAGCAGTCAAATAAGCATGTGATAAGTGCGTAATAGTGAACATGAAGTGAATGCCAGTATCCTAAGAGGTCACTAAAAGGGTAAGCTAATTAACGTGATTTCAACTGTGAATATCAACTAAATCTCAAGAGTGTTCTTGAATCCAACAGGCTATCGTCCAGGGGTAAGGGACTACAAGCCTGAATCTAGAGTATTAGTAACGAGACTTCAAGCTAGTGTTGAAGTATTCCAACCCCAAGAGTAAGGCCTCGGAGGCTTGAAAACACGAGCCCTCATGATAGATTGCATGTGTTAATAGACATAGATTCATGAACTGGGGGACTCCTGAGATTTCGTTGGACTCATACTTAAACTACCCTAACACCCCGTGTAATATAATTTACAAAAGTAATGTCACAAGTCTTGATCGAACCATGAATACGAGAGAGTGTACGAGTTTCATGTCAAGTTTGAGTATTCATGTCATATTCAAGTTTTCGAGTCAAGTTCTCGAGTCAAGTTCGTATTCATGGTTCGAATCAGATCAAGTGTATTCATGTCAAGTGATATTCATGGTTTTAGTTCAATTGAGTCAAGCATGTAATAGATTCGAGTACAAGTCATGTAGATTATAAATGTTGAGTTATGTTAAGTCGATATTCATATAATTTGATTTTCATGAAGATATAATTGATATATAGGGAGATAAGCAAGTGTACGAGTTCCATGTCAAGTTTGAGATTATATCACTTAAACCTCTCTGCTACCTACATACTAGCTATCAATTTTATAGATCTTGGTATTTATGTAAAAATATATCATTTGACAATTTCAAGGTATTTATGTAAAATAGTCTATTAAAAGTTTGAGGGATTTTTTTATGTAAATACTTTATTTTAAAAATAAACATCGAGAGTGTTTTGATAAAAATTTGTTATTTAAAATGTCAATGGTTTTTAATAAAAATATATTTTAGATTTCGTGGTATTTTAGTGACAAAACCTAGGTTTTAAGAGTTTATGGTATTTTAATGAAAAAATCTATCTTCTGGAAAAATTAAGGTGTTTTAATAGAACTTAAATCTTTTCAATTTAGGGGTATTTTATTTAAAATCTAATTTGCAAGTTTCTTTTATTTTAAATTACATATTAAATTATTTCATTATTTAAATATCGTTGAAATGATTTTTAGTGTTGTTTAAAAAACATATTTTCCTTTTGAGACCACGTTCCGTGAAGAGCTCCGCATCTTATTCACTAAACCCAAGATGCGCGATAATCTATACCATCACAACAGGTTCCCTTAAAAAGGTTGTGAAGCAAAAATGCGTAAAGGAAAATGATAAGAGATCTAATTTTAATATTTATAACTTGAGGTTATTTTAGTGAGAACCTTTTTTTGGGTTAAAATCAAAATCAATGGTTTTAAGGTTTCAAGTGTGCTTGTGGGGTAAGTTATTACCCCGTGCGCTATCTACATCCACATATCACAAAACTAGCACTTTAACAAGAAATAATAAAAACATGGTATTTTTACGTTACATGCATTCTAGTATGGTTTTAGCATGGCAATTTCCATATATATATAATTCGGTGAGACGTGGATTATAAGGATGCTATATTGGAAATTGATATGTTTTCATTAATATTAACATGAAATTTATAATGAAAATGTCAAGTTTGTAAGGAATATATATATATATATATATATATATATATAAAGTTAAACTTTACTATTTCGTATTGTGACAATGATGAGAGTGTAACATTTTGGTGGGTGGGTGGGTGTGGGTGTGTTCTCCGCCGAAAGACGCGACCGGGACGTTGGGACGTCCGGACCTGAATTCCGAGGGCAGATACTAATTGGTGCTATCCGTCCACCTCTCCGAAAATGCCAAGTTGATTTATGACACCGTGTATCGAAGGTTTAAACGGATGCGGCCGATATAGCAGACTTCGTCAGATTCTCTCTCGTTTGAGGGGTTTTTGATTGTGGGGACGCTCTTCCCTACAGGCGCAAGCCCCTGCAGTTAATTACGCTACCGCATCACGGTAGCAATTTTCTCCTTCTCCAGATGGTCACTTCATGTCGTATGTGTTTGTTTTGTTTTTGGTTGCCCGTGGATTGTATACGGAGACTAATTTATGATGTCGCCCGTAGGGCATGGATTAGTCCAAATCCGTATTTTCTAATTTATGTTGTCGCCCGTAGGGCATGGATTAGTCCAAATCCGTATTTTCTTAGATTTGGGTTTGGAGGTTGTATTTAAGGATACGTTAGTCTCATTTAAGACTAAGATCAACTTAAACGTATGTTAAGAATACGTTAGTCTAATTTTTAGACTAAGATCAACTTAACGGGATCGTTTAGATCCAACAAAAGAACATTCGGGCTCTATTGCTTAGTTTAGGGACATTGCGGTCGATTACCAGTTTAAGGACATGGTGGTCCGATGTTAGTGTAAGGACATCTCGGTCCATGGGTTTAAAGGACCCCTCAGTCCGAGGTTAAGGACATCATAGTCCATGGGTTTAAAGGACCCCACAGTCCGAGAGGTTAAGGACATTATAGTCCATGGGTTTAAGGACCCCACAGTCCGAGGTTAAGGACATCATAGTCCATGCATTTAAGGACCCCACAGTTCAGTTTAAAGATATCTTAGTCTATGAAATGTATGGTTGTCGGGACCCGTCACCTCTCTCAAGACGTTGAAGGATTACAACGACAAATATCAAAGGAGTGAAGAGATGTACTCTTGAACCAAAGTTGATTGGAAGTAGTCCAATTTGGGACTAAGATCAATTAATTAGATTATGAGCACATGGGCCCAGTCAAATCTGGGTTGAGGACTTATGGCCAACTTGGGCTAAGTCCAATTAGGTTTAAAATGGTAGACTTTTTGTTGGACTGTTGAACATTATTTAGCAATGCTAAACAGGGGTTTGGGGGCTCTGACAACATTTTGTCTTTGGCTGAGCACTAACCATTCATTATAACTCTGGAGTTTAAGGTTCAGTTGAAGGGGAGATTTGCCTCTGGAAAACTTAACCAATATTGGCTAAACTTGGCTTTAAAATAGTGTTAAATACTAAAGCATATTTTGCGATCACGTGCTCCCACGTGATGTGCTGAAAATAGTGTTAAACACTAAAATTGAATTGGTCACGTGGGGTCACGTGAGACGTCTGAAGATAGGGGCCAGACTTCCATTATTTTGTTCTCAGAGTATTCAGTCAGTGTTAAACACTTTTGGTCTTTAGACCATCACGTGTGGGCACGTGATGGGTACCCATGCATTGATTATTAAAGTGTTTATTAGGGGTCACGTGGGGACACGTGAGGGCGCCCAAAATTGATTCTGCTCTTTGATTTGTTCCCTTTTGTTTTGAGTGTCACGTGTGAGCACGTGAGGCATTGCTTTCATACTTTTTCTTTCTCATTTTGAGGGGTCTGTTTAAGAGTCACGTGGGGACACGTGACCTAGTCTTGTTCATTCTTTTTTTACTCATTGAGGATGAGGGTCACATGTTACCACGTGATCACGTTGGATACTTTGATCTTTATGTGCATGGAGAGCTTTAAGTCTCTTGTTTTTAAGAATTAAATTCTTTTATAAAGTTAAACCCTAGTTCTGTTTAGAGGAATTAAATTCCTGTGTATTTGGAAGAATTAAATTCTTATATAGGGTTAAACCCTAGTTTCATTTGGAGGAATTAAATTCCTATGAATTTGGGAGAATTAAATTATCAAAACTCAATTCTCCCTCTAAGTTTTGGATCTGCATGGCAGAATCTTCCCGATGTGAATTAAATTCTCAACTTGTGGGGAGATCTACTTCTGCAGATCTTCAACCAAAGGAAGAACTAAGTTCTTATTCAGAAGAGTTAAACTCTTAAATTGAGAATTAAATTCTCTTTTTGTTTTATGGAGCTTAGATCCCTTTCCCTTTCTCACCTAGGGTTTTCTTTTTCTGAAGAGATCTTCTTTTTCTCTCTTGAGAATTAAATTCTCCTCTCTTTTCTCTCTCTGTTGTCGTATATTTCCCCAAAAAAAAAAATTCTCCTCTCTTCTCTTCTTGGCTCCTATTTATAGGAGAAAGAAAATAATTAATTTCTTTTTTCAATCTTTCATTGAAAGATTTTAGTTGTTTTTTGTAACCAACATGATCTTTTAGATCATCCGGTGAATTTTATTCACCATTGGATTTTTAATCCAAAAGATATTTTATCTGTTATTCCTGGCAAATTTCAGGGAAATCTTTCCTTGTATAAAATCTTTCCATAAATTGGTGATTTTTAATCACCATTGGATTTTTAATCCAACGGTGTTCCATTTTACAGAGCACCATCTTTTTTGTTTGGAAAGATTTAGAGAAATATTTTTCCAGTTAGGGTTTTTGATTCCTCTTAAATAGAATTTAATTCTATTATTTCATAGATCTTTAGGAACCCATCATGTGTTGGCACGTAACCCCCTGATTAAGCATTTGACCAGAATTTAATTCTGTTGTTTAAAGAATTCAGGAATTATCACGTGTCAGCACGTGACCCTTGGTCACGTGTTGGCACGTGATGCCCCATTGGGGGTTTTCCTTGTTATTTTATTATACCTTTAATTATTTTCAGTGGGTTTAAAGGCCCATCACGTGTTGGCACGTGACCCCACTGATTAATTATTTCCAATTATTTATTTTATTCAGTGTCTACAGGCTTTGCCTGTAAATGGTCACGTGTCTGCACGTGATGCCCGGTCACGTGTGGGCACGTGATGCCCGGTCACATGTGAGCACGTGATGCCTCATAACTTTTGATCCCGGATGAATTATGAGACCCATAATATATCGAATCGAAGGATTTTTCGAAACACTTTAGATACCATCAGAATTTAGCTGTTTCTCATTCGGGAGTTTGTCAAAATGCAGCCCGGAAAATACTGGTTCGCATTTTCTTCCTTACATTACACGTGCATAGCATATTTGCTCATAAATTTTGATCCCGGATTAATTATGAAGCCCATAATATATCAAATCGAAGACTTTTTCGAGACGCTTTCGATACCATCAGAATTTAGTTGTTTCACATTCGGGAGTTTGTCAAAATACAGCCCGGAAAATACTGGTTCACATTTTCTTAAACGTATCGCTGCAATTAGATACCTTGGGCTCTTTTGCGCAGAAATTTTTTTGGCGGGAACAATAGGTTAATGGAGAAAATGTGACATAGGAGAGAATATCCTCCTATAGCATCGGAAAAATGCACCCTTTATGATTTTTTTCGACAATCGACATACATCACCTCCATTTTTATCATCTAAGATGTGGATACACCAAATTTCATGTGATTATACAATTTTTTTACCGTTGATTTAGTTGGTGCAAAATTAATGGTTAACCGACAATAGAACTTTTTATATTGCTAATTCAACGGTGAAAAAGAGGTGGAATCACATGAAATTTGGTGTATGCACATCTTAGATAATAACGATGATGATGATGGATGCCGATCGTCGGAAAAAATGATGGAGGTTGTATTTTTTCGACGCCATAAGAGAAAATCCCCTCCTATGGCCTATTTTCTCCATTATTCTCATATATATATATATATATAAAGTTAAACTTTACTATTTCGTATTGCGACAATGGTGAGAGTGTAACATTTTAGAAAATCATAAATATTAATTTATAATTTAAAATATAGATATAACGAGTTTACAAAAATGATATCACATATGAATTTTGGTATCGGATGGATATTTGTAAAAATGTAATTATTTTGGAGAAAATGAGATATATGTGATATCTTATAAAATGACAAGTATTTTGTTTTTAATATAATATGAGATTTTATTATAATGATTATGGTATTTAAGTGTTATGATAAGTATTTATTTATTTTTTAAAAAATCAAGATCTTAGATTTTTAGTAACATGAAGGTATTTATTTAAATAAGTTTTTATTTTGTATTGAGGGTTGGGTAAATGTTTAGGTTAAAATAAACCCTCACAACCTCCACACCACACACACACCCTCACCTCACTCCACCTCATACTTCTACCTTTACACCTCCTATTTACTCTATACAAATTATTGACACCTCCTACTTGTTCATACCCTTTCGTACATTTTACTAACAAATGTTCATGGTTCATTCACTCACTCTCAAACTGAACCAAACACCTTCATCTCAATATTTCTATCTTTCATCAAACCAAAAGAAGAAATGTTATGGTTCTTTCATCAAACATATGCATACCATCAAGCTAGAGCCACTACAATATCTAAGAGCCTCCACCATGCACTTCTTGAATTGGAATTTCCTTGTGCACCATCCCTATAGGAAATCTCACTTCCTTTGCAATTCTTGTTTTGAAAAATATCGGTTTTAGTGTGCAAATATCAGAAACTAGAAATTTTATTATATTTATGACGCTAAACTTGAATCTGGAACTACTAGATTAATCCATAAGAAAAACTAACAATACTAGAACATGATGAGACCAATATGAGATAACCCTTAAAGCCCGAGCCCCTAATTCCCCTGTTCAACTGCCGGTTTTCCCTAATTTCCCGCCGCCGCCGGTTTTTGTATACACATGTGTTTTGGGTTTTGGTCAGTATCTTTATTTGGTGATAATTTATGCTACTGTATTGTTTGTTTTGTCCCAGATATCATAGAGAAATTTGAGAGTGTTCTAGTATTGTTTTATCAATGTTTCCGATATTTATGATACGGTTTTTTCGTATTTCTATATCTCGACTGAATTTTTAGCGTTTGTGCGTTAATGTCAGGGGTATTTGGTCGTATTTGGAGTAAGTGAGCTATAAGTTCTAACCTATGTGCGCTTAACTTGTTGAATTGCTTTTTGATATGATTTATACGCCGATATATTATAACCACGATTGTACGTACAATCGCGGAGATTTCTGAGACGGCAAGGACAGACAAAGCAATCGGGGATTTCGACTAGCTCGACAAGTTGGTGAGTAGATTTATATTTATGGAGAATGTCGGGTGGATGGCGTATAGCACCCCTGTTCGCCGCCGAAAGACACGACCGGGACGTTGGGACGTCCGGCCTGAACTTCGAGGGCAAATACTATTTGGTGCTATCCGTCCACCTCTCCGAAGATGCCAAATTGATTTATGACACTATGTATCGAAGGTTTAAACGGATGCGGCCCATGTAGCAGACTTCGTCAGATTCCCGCTCGTTGAGGGGTTTTTGATTGTGGGGACGCTCTTCCTTGCAGGCGCAAGCCCCTGCAGTTAATTACGCTACCGCATCGCGGTAACCACTTTCACCTTCTCCAGATGGTCATTTCGTGTCGTGTGTGTTTGTTTTGTTTTTGGTTGCTCGTGGATTGTATACGGAGACTAATTTATGTTGTCGCCCGTAGGGGTGGATTAGTCCAAATCCGTATTTTCTTAGGTTTGGGTTTGGGGTTGGGTTTAAGGATACGTTAGTCTCATTTGAGACTAAGATCAACTTAAACGTTTGTTAAGGACACGTTAGTTTAATTTTAGACTAAGATCAACTTAACGGGATCGTTTAGATTCAACAAAAGAGCATTTGGGCTCTATTGTTTAGTTTAGGGACATTGCGGTCCAGTGAGTTTAATGACATCATAGTCTATGGAGTTTAGAGATATCATAGTCTGTAAAGTTTAAAAACATCATAGTCTATGAGTTTAAGGACCTCACAGTCCATGGTAGTTTAGAGATATCATAGTCTATAAAGTTTAAGGACATCATAGTCCATGAGTTTAAGGACCCTACAGTCCGTAAAGTTTAAGGACGCCATAGTCCACGAGTTTAAGGACCCCATAGTCTGTGGTAGTTTAGAGATATCATAGTCTGTAAAGTTTAAGGACATCATAGTCCATGATTTTAAGGACCCCACAGTCCGTAAAGTTTAAGGACGTCATAGTCCATGAGTTTAAGGACTCCACAATCCGTGGAATGTCTGGTTGTCGGGACCCATCACCTCTTTGAAGACGTTGAAGGATTACAACGATAAATATCAGAGGAGTGAAGAGATGTACCATTGAACCAATATTGGTTGGGGAATCTGTAGTTGGATTGATTTAAGGATCGTTAATCTCATTTTAGATTAAGATCAACTTAAATGGTTGTTAAGGATACGTTAGCCTAATTTTAGACCAAGATCTACTTAACAGGATCATTTAGATCCAACAAAAGAGCATTTGAGCTCTATTGTTTTAGTTTAGGGACTTTGCGGTCCAAAGTTTAGATGCAAACACCAGATAGTTATTGGTCATTGGGACCCACCACCTCTCTGAAGACATTGAAGAATTACAATGACATGTATCAGAGGTGTGAAGAGATGTACCCTTGAACCAAATGCTAGATTGAGAAGGAATGGGATGAACATTACTTTGAATGTTATCTGAGATCAATTTTGAAAGACTTGAACGTAATCAGGGCTCGGTTAAAAACAAGGTTTTGGTTTTGGGAGACTTAGCTAACTTAGGCTAAGATTGGCCTATCATAGTGTTAAACACTAGCCTATGTTCGGCGCTCACGTGCTCCCACGTGAGGTCTTAAAGTGTTGTCTAAGCACTGAATATTTGAAGCGCTAACGTGAGGTCACGTGAGGCGTTTTGAAGTAGTGTTAAACACTGAAGATATGAAGCGCTCACGTGGGGTCACGTGAGGTGTTTGAAATAGTGTTAAACACTGAAGATTTGAAGTGCTCACATGGGGTCACGTGAGGTGTTGGAAGTAGTGTTAAACACTGAAGATATGAAGCGCTCACGTGAGGCGTTTGAAGTAGTATTAAACACTGAAGATTTGAAGCGCTCACGTGAGGTCACGTGAGGCGTTTGAAGTAGTGTTAAACACTGAAGATACGAAGCGCTCACGTGGGATCACGTGAGACGTTTGAAATAGTGTTAAACACTGAAGATATGAAGCGCTCATGTGAGGTCACGTGAGGCGTTTGAAGTAGTGTTAAACACTGAAGATATGAAGCGCTCACGTGGGGTCACGTGAGGTGTTTGAAGTAGTGTTAAACACTGAAGATTTGAGGCGCTCACGTGAGGTCACGTGAGATGCCTGTCACGCCCCGCTTCCCAGAGTGCGCTAAGATAGGCACGTGACAGAGCCAACCATGCTGCCTGTGGATAGGAAATATCCCTCCACAGTCACATTGCGGCTGTAGAGATATCAAGAACAGTAATAAACCATCTAACACATGTCCATAAGCCAGAATAAACGAGTCATGAAATAAAATAATGTGGAAGCAAAAAGATCCAATACAATAATAAACTGGAATGCACGTCCCATAATGCGGGCTCACATCAGGAATGAAAATACTGAAAGGAAACTAAACTAAACTAATAACGGGTCCTCACTGCTCGGACTGTTGATCAAAATACTCCTGGACAGCCTGCGATAAGGATAAGGGATCTGGGCCATGCAAAATCCAGACGTCAGTGCGTCATAATATCAATAACTCTAAGCAAGAAGGATGTGATGAAATATGCAGGCATGAAGTATAAACAGTAACAGTAACATGAATATAGATCAGTGGACAGAATATATACAGGTGAAGTGCAGTGAGTAGTCTAAACTGTGCTATATGATTATCTACTCTAAAATTATTGAAATCAATTAGAGTAATCTTCCATGTAACTCAAAGGATATGTCCTGTTACCCCCCGGGACCACGGATCAGGAATATATGAACCAAGAGTGGTTCTGTCCCGTTACCCCCCGGGACCACGGATCAAGATGTAAGAGTCACGAATGGCTCTGTTCCGTTACCCCCTGGGACCACGGATCAAGTAATACCCTTTTAAGTTACACTTTAGTTTACACTTTTGATTTCCCCATACCCCTAAGGTTATGTGTTCAAGTCGGGTTTTGATAAATATGGAACTAATGCCAATACAGGATCAAGCAGGTACATGTTTGTCTGTATAGACAACAGGATATGTCCGTAGGGACAACAGGTCAAGATTGTCGGCATTAGTAACAATATCAGGTAACATGTCAAGCTGTGGTACATCAGATCATGTCAGGTGGTATACATGGATCAAGTCATGTCAAGTAGTGCACATGTATCAAGTGGGTGCTCATAATCAAACTGTAATATGCATGGGTACACAAAATCAAGTATGAGGTACTAATATAACAATAAAATGGAATAATGTAACATGGTATGCAAATCGATATAAAATCAATGATATGGATGCACAATTATCGATTATGGTTACATTTATAGTTCCAAAACTAATTAGGATGCACTTTATTAAACATGGGGTGTTAATAACACGGTATTATGTATTAATGTGATCTATAGATGCAGTTATATGTATTTTAAATGAGATGGATGCAAACGGGTATCCAAAAACAGTAAAACTGTAAAATGGTAATGTGGGATGTACAACTAAGCAATATGTGATGTAAATATTCCATTGGGTACAGTATTTTGAAATATAATATGTAACAAGCTAGGTTTGCATGCGATAGATCTAAAGTAACACGTAAGGATGCAGACGGATGTCGAAAAACTGTAAAAGTAAACATGGGGTGCATAATTTGAAATACTTGTATTATATTTATTAAAATAGATATATATAAAGTAATGTAGCATGCATCAAGATAAACTTGCCTAGACGGATCAAGAAACGGATGTGTACGGTACGTCCGATGTCGGCAAAACGTCGCGACGCACGCACGACACACAGAACGGGTCCAAGAAACGCTCGAGGGTGATCACGTAGGTAAGGTACGTCGTCTGGATCGTCGGCGTCGATCCCGGCTCCGGCGAACTACAGAAAACAGATCACAAGAATCAAAGAAAAGAAAAGAAAGAAGAGAAAGGAAGAAGAGGAGGAAGAAGAAGAGATAGGGAGTGATGCTCACTGTGGTTGCGTTCTGTGGATGCAGAGGGGAGGTGTGAAGGTGTCAACGGCGGCGAATGGAGCTCCGGCGAAGAGGGTTTGGTGTTTGGGGTTAGGTTTAGGGTTTGGGGTCGGTTTTTGTTGGCTGGGTTTGGTGTGCAGGGTGTGTAGGGATATTGGTGAGGTGAGGGTGCAGAGGAGAGGGAGAGGAGAGGAAGGAGATGGCAATGGTGATGAGAGGTGGTCGGAGGCGAGGTGCAGGTGGGTTTCTTAGGTTGAGTTGGGTGCAGGGTGCATGGGGAGAAGGAAGAAGATGGCTGAGTTGGTGAAGAGGAGGTGACGAGGAAGAGGAGGCTCGGTTGAGGGAGTTGAGGCGATGAGCTTTAGGGTTAGGGTTTGAGATGAGGATGGGTGAATCAATGGGAGCTCGGGGTTCTTATAGGGAGATGAAGATGAGAGATGAGGGAACAGTTAAAGGAGATGATTATATGGGAGAAGGAAGGTGCGCGGATCCCTGGTGAACAGGGATCGCGGGAGGAGTGAGAGAGAGGGATAAGAGAGAGAAAGGGAGAGAGATAGAGAGAAGAGAGAGATCGAGAGGAGAGAGAGGGAAACGGTGAGGAGAGAGAATCTTGGCGTGTAGCGGGGAAAGAGAGAAGGAGAGAAGTATGCTCGGGTGAGAGAGAGAGAGAAAGAAAGAGAGTGGGGCCTGAGGCTTAGAGGAAGAGAGAGAGAGAGAGTTTGTTTTAAGGTTAGGATTTTAATTTGTAAAAATATTTTAGTTAGTTTCGAACTGTAAAAGGAATTTAAACGGTTAAATAAATTTTAAATATTTAATAAATTTGAATTTTGGCGGGATACAAAAATATTTCAAAACACGCCCAGGTCGGGTCTAAAATTTCAGTTTTAAAACATGAAAAATATATGGGACGTCCAAATTTCAAAATGAATGCTCGGGTAACGAAAATGCATACCCTAAAATTGGATGCACGTACGTGCGCGTAGCCATCCAAACACGTCCTTTTCACTGAACGGGACGATAACAAGGTGCGCGGATGCTACCACGGAGTTAGGGTATCATGCAGGCCATGTTATGTAATTTTAAATTATTCTATATGGCTTAAAATGTTATATGGTAAAAGATGCAATACCAGATAAAATGCCAGTATGCAGTATTCATGAAAATGCATATGTCTATGTAACAAGTCAAGATAATTCATAAATATGAATCAAACAAGTTTCAAGTAAGCGGGTCGGGTCGAATGCAATGTAAAATGTAAAATACCATTCGTACCCAAAACACGATAAATCAAGAAAAAATACCAAAATAAGCAAATAGGATGATTGGAACTGGTATAAATGAACTAGGGTGTTACAACGCCTGAGATTTGGCACAGCTTCTTTGAATTTATTCCCTTTTTCTTTTCTGAGTGCTGAGCACTATTGGGTCACGTGGGATCACGTGAGGCCTTCCCAAAGACTGAAAGCCGCCTCTGTTTTATTCTCTTTTGAAAAGTGTTAAGCACTATTAAGGGGTCACGTGATGTCACGTGAGGCGTCCCAAAAATAGGGTTTATTCCATTTTCTCTTTTATAAGTGCTGAGCACTTCTCAGGGGTCATGTGACTAGATCTCAGTCTTTCCCTTTTTTTTGTTGCTCAAAGGTATTCACGTGGGGACACGTGAGCTTTTATTGTGTAACATTGAACACTAATATGCATTACCAGGCTGTGCTTCTATGGTTCTGAAGAATCACGTTCTTCTTTTGTTCTTTGTAGGGATTAAATTCTTTTTAAAGGGTTAAACCCCGGTTCTAGAGGAATTAAATTCTTATATGTTTTGTAAGAGTTAAACTCTTTTGGATTCAGTTCTTTCCCCTAGGTTTTGGATCTGCATGACAGAATCTCCTCGATGAGAATTAAATTCTCAACTTGTGGGGAGATATGCTTCTGCAGATCTTAACCAAAGGAAGAACTAAGTTCTTTGAGAAGAGTTAAACTTTTGGTTTGAGAATTAAATTCTCTTTTTGTGGGAGCTTTTGGGAGGGGTTCCTCTTCTTTAGAGAATTAAATTCTCTCTCTATTTTTCTTCCCCTCTCCCTCTGTCTGTGTATGTGTCTTCCCTCTTTTTGAACTTGGAGTTTATCGGGATCCCTCTGTTATTTGGAAAGAGAGATCATTTGTCGTTGGAACCCACCACCTCTCCGACGACGCTGAGAGATTACAACGCCATATATCGAAGGTATGGAGGGATGTACCCTTTGAACCATATCCCACTTATCAGGAGGAAGAATATGTTGAAGCTTAAACTCCTAATTGCTAAAAAAGGCCTCTTTGCGTTCGCGCACGTGCGTCGTACATGTTGGGCACACACGCGTCGCACGTGTTGGCGCACGTGCGTCGCACGTGGCGCTTGCACATCATGGGGGGCAGCTAAGGCCATAATTTGGAGAACTAAGCTCCTATGGAGAACTAATCTCCTTTGAGAATTAAATTCTCCCACATGCGTTGCACTTGTTTGGCTCACGTGCGTTGCACGTGGCACACATCTGGCGGGCGCACGTGCATTGTACGTGGCGCACATGCATATGCGCATTATGGGGGGGCAGCTAAGGCCCTAACATGGAGAACTAAGCTCCTTTGAGAATTAAATTCTCCCGTGTGCGTTGCACATATTCGGTTCACGTGCGTTGCACGTGGCGCGCATGTGGTGGGCGCACGTGCATTGCACGTGACGCACATGGCGCTTGCGCATATGCGCATTATGGGAGGGCAGCTATGGTCCTAACTTGGAGAACTAAGCTCCTTTGAGAATTGAATTCTCTACCTTTTCTAAGAGATATCCCTCTTATTTATATGGGAGTGGTAGAGAAGGGATCTCTTTTCCTCCGATATGGGACTAAAAATACATCCCCCATATAGTAGAGCATTACTTTAGATTACACGTGCGTAGCACATTTGCTCTTAACTTTTGATCCCGGATGAATTATGAGACCTATAATATATCAAATCGAAGGATTTTTCGAGACGCTTTCGATACCATCAGAATTTAGCTGTTTTTCATTCGAGAGTTTGTCAAAATACAGCCCGGAGAATATTGGTTCGCATTTTCTTCCTTAGATTACACGTGCGCAGCATATTTGCTCATAACCTTTGATCCCGGATGAATTATGAGGCCCATAATATATCAAATCGAAGGTTTTTTCGAGACGCTTTCGATACCATCAGAATTTAGCTGTTTCTCATTCGGGAGTTTGTCAAAATGAAGCCCGAAAAATACTGGTTCGCATTTTCTTAATCGTATCGCTGCCATTTGATACCTTGGGCTCTTTTGCGCAGAAATTTTTGGCGGGAACAACCCCCGCAGCAACTTATATAGAATAGTTATAATATAAATAGTGTAAAGTGATATATTAGCTAACTTAGTTGTATTATATTAGTGTATGGTAAGTACCTAGTAGATTTTATATGGGTATGATTATACCTTGATATATGGCATTGGGGACATATGTACGCGACGATAGATCCGTACGATATGGATACGACTGTGATGGACATTGTATAAGGAATCATACCGTATTTGAGATGAGGAAGATAGTGTGCCGAATACGGCCAAGTATCATTTGGACTCGTGAAGTTATGAGTTATCCAGACTTGGAACATTATGATTGATTGAGCTATACTCTTTTAAAAACCAACGATTCGTTTTCACTTTTATATTATAAATGACAAGAATACGATGCTATTTCCAAAACGAATATCTATTTTAAATTAATGTAGCTTTCTTATTTCAAAATAATGTTTCGTTCTATTTTCAATGATAATGGTATAGCTCATAGCAATTAGTTACGTTTAATAGTTACGCGACACGCTTAGATTTCCTTTATATGCTCGTGGTACGCTTATCGATTATATACGTTAATTACGTTTTCTTTTATACGAAAATACTGATACAACGCTGCACAACCACCAATGAGTACTATGTTGCACGAGTAAAGACGCATATGTTACACTACACCTCATTAGTACTTCCAGGACACTATAGGTTCGCTATATCACGCGATATCTATATAAATGCTGATATAATATGTTATGAATTCCCTATATCCGGGGAATTGGATTGTATTTATATGCTATGGATATGGGTAGCATTAAATTCTGTTATAAACACTTATATAACACTTGCACAAATACTAATGATTGACATGTTGCACGAGTACAGACGCGTATGCTACACTACATATCATTAATATTGACATGACACAGTTGAACTGTTGTGCGTTTGTTTGCACGATTGACTATATTTACGTACGATGCCTTTATTTACTTGTTGATTAATTATGAATACCATTACCATGGGTATTCGTATTTGATTCTTACGATGTTTTTACCTTCGATGATATATATCAGTGGTATGAGACGCTGCTATATATATATATCATCAGAATGATATATGCAATTATTCTTCTGCTTTACTAGATATTTTCTGAATACGATGGGTTGACGTCCACCATGAGCTTGATATTTTCTGATTTGGTTTTATTCCGAACCGAGTTGGGGAGCTATACGATTACGGACATGCTACATATCCGGACCGAGTAGGAGAGTATACAGTTGGATACACAGTGGACCCGGTCGAGACCGAGGGGCGGGAAGACTGCATTTTGAGGCGGAGAGACTAGCAAGGACACTCGATACCGGAGATAGATTTGAGCACGGCGGGTATCCAGGGGATACTGACCGGGGCTGGAGATATCGAGGGACGACCGGTTTGATGAGACGGTGTCGACGATATCTGGATTTGTGTGTCGGTGATGGACACGAGAGATATGACGATTTGCGTGTTGGTGATGGACACGAGAGATATGATGATTTAGAGTGTCAATACTGGACACTCATGCTGGGTTCGCTTAGCATCCCGACACGGTTTCGGCAAGCATCAAGTATGTTATTTTAAAAATTTTAGGGTGTCGAGCGAGCCCGAACCAAGGATCTAACTAGAAAATTAGGGTTTAACTAAGCAAGTAAACAACTTTACTCTAAGTGAATAAGGAATACAACCTTTGTAGACTGGTCCTTCACTTCTAAAGCTCCGTGTGGTAGTCCTTTTGCTTTAAGTAGTGGTCTCCCGGACTCTCATTAGGCTCCATTAGACAAAAGGAACGAGCTTACTCAAAGATCTTCGAGGCCGAAGATGATCTACGTCGAAGAATCTCTAACTCAAGCTATCTCTTTACTAATAGATGAATTAGTGAAGAAATAACTTATACTAAATGGCTAGTTTGGTATAGATTGGTGAAGTATGAATTTTGCTCACTTTAGAATTATTTTTCTCTTTTTCTTTTTCTTCTCACAAGAAATCTAGAAAGCAAAATTGGAGATGAAGAAGAAGATGAATCAATGAACCATTGCAACCATGGGTGAGAAAATATCATATATAAACTCATGTAAAGACTTAACCAAGGCTAAAGATAATTGTTAGGTTAATAAATATCTAGAGTAAAATAAAATTAGTGGACTAAGTCGAGGTTTCCACAATCTTCTACAAGCATCACAAATCATGGCATTTTCCACCTAATTTTGTTTTATTCCTTAATAATTAATCACCCAATTTATCTTTAGTTAGGTATGAGTCTCATACACCCATGTTCAATGTATCATCAAGCATGACACAATAAATACATTAACATATATCACATATATATTAATTGTATAAGTAGAAAAGAACCTAGAAAGATAACTCCGGGGCAAAGTGCAGTTCACGAGAGGCCTTAGACGAATCGGTGATTTATCAAATAAATATTCTTAAGTGAGCTAATATTAGTTAATATATATTAATATATCAAATATATAATTATATTTTAAATTATTAAATCAATACTTGATTTAATAATTCGACCATATCACATACAATCGACTAATATCATATAACAAATTATTGAATCAACATTTGATTCAATAATCTGGTTATATCATATATAACCTATATCGTGAGATTTGAATACGGTATCACATACACGTATTAATCTCGGTCCCGCACATATCACATATGTGCCCTACTTCGTTTCGCATGAGCTAGGAAACCTCTGTGTAGAACTTTAAAGACTAATCAATACGCCGGCAGTAGGTGATGATCATATCAGTCACCCACAAGCCGTCAGTGGTACTAGCTGAACGTAACGACTATCCGGGTATTGAGCGATCAGAAGATCAACAAGCAAGCTTGTTCATACTCCTGTAAATCCATTGAGTAACACTACAGTACAGTCCGGTCTCTTCGTCTGATATGTCGCATATCGAGTCTGGAGGTGGTAAACGTCAGACTCCAATTACTTGATAAGTCATGCCGATGTGAGGCTCATAACAGGTCGAGAAACTACTGTTAACACTTACCAGTAAATCTCAGTTTCCGCCCTGGACAGGGACTTCCTGTTATGGCCAATCGAGCACAGCGCAACATCAACCCCAATACCGGGAGAGAAGAATCCCCTCCTATCGCTCATTGCCTCTATGTGACTCGGGACTGTACCCAAAAACAACCATTTTGCACGCTCTCTTGAACGTGGTAAGGTGGAAATCAAAGCACAGTGGGAATCACACAAGACTCTATGACGATCTCGGGTCTAAAGACTAACTTGTACCAGTGTCATCAGAGAATTGCTATCTGACGTTAGGTATAATACCATCTAGGAGTTCTCGGCGAGTCATGTTCAGTGTACCCATTCTCCAATGAGCACCTGTACACATTCTCTGATGTCAAACACCAATGGTTGTAGGATCAACCATCGTCCCATACAGAGTCAAGAATCGTACACACTAGTCTACTCTGGAATATCGATGCCCCGTCTCGATACTCCCTCGACTAGGAAAAATTAAAGGATGTACTTGTGGACTACCCTGGCCCCACTAGTATGATCCACATCATAGTCCTGGTAGTCAAGTACACATCCTAAAGGCTTTATCAACATATAACAGAGAGACAGTACAAGTATACATATTAAGATAAAGAGTAACCAGATAGCATACTATCATGTCGAGCAAGAAATTCCTCCCTATATATGTCCAAGCATCCACTATAATATACAATCATGTACAATAATGGCCTCTAGGGCATACATACAACTAACAATCTTCCACTTGCACTAAGGCCAGTTGTTGTAGTATCTCATACCCAACATCCCTTAAAGTCTCTCTAGGGAATGGCTTTCGTGAGTGGATCCGCCGTGTTATTTTTCGTGTTAACTCTCCTGACCTCGATCGCCCGGAGATCAACCATCTCCTTGATCAGGTGATACTATCTAAGAATATGTCTGGATCACTGATGGGAACGGGGTTCCTAGGCCAAAGCCATAACTCCATTGTCACTACAATGGTAGGAACCTCACCAAGTTCATCTCATGAACATCTTCATCCAGATAGCCTTTTTGGTAGCATCATTAGTAGCGATGTATTCACCCTTCATCGTCGAGTTTGCTATGGTATCTAGCTTGGAACTCTTCCAACATATCGTCCCTCCACTGAGGGTAAAGACAAAACCCGCGACTATCTTACAGTCGTTCTTATCACTCTGGAAGCTTAAGTCGGTAAAGGACTCCACTTGGAGTTTACCGTTACCAAACACCAAGAACATTTCTTTAGTTCTTCTCAAGTAGTTAAGAATGTTCTTCACAGCTGTCCAGTGTTTCTCCCCAGGATGTAAGAGGCATCACCCAAATCCTTCATGGAGAAACTTAGTGATAAGAAGAGCATGACCGAGTGCGGCATAGGAACACCATTTCCTATCAAGAGTATGTCATCCACGTACAATACGAGGAAGACAACCTTACTCTCTGCAACCTTTTTGTATATACAAGGTTCATCTACGTTTTCGATGAAGTCAAACTTTTTGACTGCCACATCAAAACAGATGTTCCAACTCCGCGATACCTGCTTTAACCCGTAAATTGATTTAAGCAACTTGCATACCTTTCTGCTGCTCCCACTATCTATGAAACCCTCTGGCAGTGTCATGTACACGCTCTTTTCTAAATCACCATTTAGAAAAGCGGTCTTGATGTCCATCTGCTAGATCTCGTAGTCATGGTATGCAGCGATGGCAAGTAGGATCTGGATGGACTTAAGCATAGCCACTGGAGAAAAAGTTTCATCAAAATCCACACCTGGTCATTGACGAAAACCTTTTGCTACAAGTTTAGCTTTGAAAGTCTCAACTTTTCCATCTACACCAAGAATCTTCTTAAGATCCACTTTCTCCTAATAGGTTTTACCCCTTCAGGTGCAACTACCAAAGTCCATACTTTGTCGGTGTATATGGATTCCATCTCAGATCACATAGCATCCATCCATTTCACAGAGTCCCACTTGTGATGGCTTTCTCGAAACTAGTTGGGTCATCATCTTCCATGATGCAATCCTCGCTCTCACTGTCATTGAGAAAACCGTAGTATCTCTCAGGAGGATGAGGAACCCTACTAAATCGGCGGAGAGGCTGAGGTTCGTCAGAAACCATTGAATCCTCCGATTCTTCCAAATCATTAGTTGTTGGTTTGTCAAGCTGGAACTTCTTCCAGTTTTATCTATTGACCACTAATTTCTTCCATAATAAATTCCTTTTCTAAAAAGGTGGCATGCCGAGAAACAAAACGCATTTTGCTCCTCACTGTGGTAGAAGATATACCCTCGCAAATGTTTGGGATATCCAACAAAGTTACACAGTACTGACCTTGCCTCGAGCTTGTCCGGATTTTGCTTTTCAACATAGGCCGGACAACCCCATATCTTAACTCGTTTAAGAGATGGTCTCTTTCCATTCCATATCTCATATAGAGTGGTAGACTCTGATTTGGTTGGAACTCTATTCAATAGGTATGCAGCTTCTCAAGCACGTAACCCCAAAGGAAATAGGTAATTCAGCAATACCCATCATAGAGCGCACCATATCTAATAGGGTGCAATTTCTCTGCTCCGATATACCGTTGTGCTGTGGTGTATACGGAGGAGTAAGCTGAGAGATAATCCCATTCTCTTTTAAATAATTCTGGAACTCCGTGCTTAAGTATTTTCCTCCCCGATCAGATCGAAGGATTTTAATACTTTTACCCGATTGGTTCTCAACTTTATACTTATATTCTTTGAATTTCTCAAAAGTTTCAGACTTGTGTTTCAACAGGAGCACATGTCTGAATCTTGAGAGATTGTCAGTGAATGTAATAAAGTATGAGAAACTATTCCTGGCATGTGTAGACATGGGACAGCATACATCACTATGTATTAGTCCCAAGAGTTCAGTAGCTCTTTCTCCGTGTCCAGTAAACGGAGTTTTGGTCATTTTACCTTTGAGACATGACTGGCAAGTTTTATATGATGTAAATTCAAACTGATTTAAATATCCATCTTTATGTAACTTAGCTAGCCGTGTAGCATTGATATGACCTAGTCTATAATGCCATAAGAAGAATTCGTTCATTTCTGAACTTTTCCTCTTGTGTGTGTTTTGTACGTTAAGAACTGTGGTTTGATTTAGAACGTATATGTCATTACATAACGTGCATGATCCAATCAACTTTTGATTTAGGAAAATGTTCATAACATTATTCTGCAATGCAAAATTATATCCTTCTTTACGTTAATAAAGAAACTGATATAATTTTGCATATCAGGTTCGGTATGTAATAACATTCGTTCAGAATTAATGTATTACCAGTTGGTAATACAAGGTGATATTCGCCAACTGGTTTGGCTGCAACATTTGCACCATTCCCTAATTTTAGAGAATGATCGTCTTTTCTCAGTTCTCTACCTTTCTTTATCTCATGTAACAAATTACGTATGTGGGATCCCGATCCGGTATCTAATACCCAGGACGTAGAGTGTACTGAGAAACAGTTCTCGGTAACGAACACACCCGAAGAAGATGCATCAACATGCTCATTCTTCGTTTGGGTCGCGTGGGAATCCGGATATTCACCCATTTCCTGCTCGGTCTTATAACAATTATAAGATAGAGCGGAACCAACGTTCCCCAGCTAAGTATAACAAGCGGGTTCGGTCAATACATCCATATTATTATCTTGATTAAGGCATGTCATGGTCGCTACCAGGAAAGAGAGAAGAAAACACTGCGTGCGCTCTTGCAAGATTAGATTGGTTATTATTTTATCTAATCAGGATGGCTCCCACTGTTTTTATCAAATCTTCCTTCAAACCCTAAAAATTAAGACTAGCCGGGATTAATTACACCCTACAAGTTCGCCAATCTTTTGGCCAAACCAATGTCGGTACTTTGAGGGAGGTTCCCTGTGCTTTCGCACGGACCTAATTAAAATAAATCTCGTTTTCTCAGAGGTGTAATCCCGTTAACACCTTTCTAGACACCTACTGGATTAGCTAATTGTAAAATACAAAACTCTCATAGGAGTAACTTTTACTTGCAGTGGGTATCGGGATCCAACTATCTCATAGAAGATATGCAATCTCATTACAGATTTCAACACTTGAAATTCCCAATAATTTTTTGCCCTAAGCGATTTATGACCTTGACAAGGTCAACAAAGCATAAACCGCAAGTCAAGTTCAACCCGTTCATTTCATAATTGAGTTAAACCCACCCGCGCGACCCTTGATAAGGTCAACAAGGCCGTACGACTACCCTAATCCAATCGTATCATCTGCATTGCAGATAAGCACTAATCAACTACCGCACACTACGCCTTGATAAGGTCAACAAACACAGTACGAATACTATATAGTCCTTATCTGAAATGACGGAGGACTACGACAGGTTTTTAAGAAAACTTTTTGCGTAATGAACTTGATAACGTTGTAGAATCAAGTGATTTTGAAAAGGAGTGTTTTTTAGGCTTTTGCTAGTTTCGCTAAAGAGGTTACTCCCGGTGAAGGGATCTCGGCTCTTTTCTCATCGAATGAGGTGCTGGATATTCATCAAGGAATACCACTGTGCAAAGTAAGAACTAGAGAAGCAATCAAAAAACAAAACCGAATGGGTTGTAATATATGCTAGCTTTTGCTAAAGAGGTTACTCCCGGTGAAGGGATCCCGGCTCTTTCCTCATCGAATGAGGTGCTAGATATTCATCAAGTAATACCCCTATGCAAAGCAAAAACTAGAGCTACCCTTTTTGAAAATTTGATTCTACAACATTTTTAGGTTTCTTTCTTTATTAATCTCATTAATGAAGTCCCATCATTTATGCTACCTAAACATCATAGATAAAGAAACGAAAATACAAAGTACGCTTATACCATCCCCATTCACCACGGGGTCCCGTCATACACCGTTAGATTAGTTAACTAACGGCAGAGCGGGGACAGGGCTAGCGCGGATGCAAAACATAAGCAACGTTTATTATATATCATATATATAATATAAAGCATTCGTCTCACACAGTTATAAGATCTCATCACAGAACATTGCAGCAGAAGCCAACTTATGAAATATTGGATATACTAAGAGGCCCGTGTTTTAAATTAAGCCAGTAAAAAACACGGATTCCACGATCGTGATGAATAGCAAAACGCACATCCCTAGACCCCTACGAGAGCGACAAGAAACCCTACCAATTCTAGAGTTAGGAGACCCGGACTCGATTCCTCGAGATGGTCTCCCACTGGACTCTAGAACCCGGTTACTTGTGCTCCCCGCCTTGGGTCTATCCTAACGCGGAAAAGTAAATAATATACATCAATGGTGGCATCATCCTCAACCTGGAAGTGTCCCAATAAAAGAATATTACATACAAGTTTTTACATGAATGAAAATGAAAAACTCTCATCTCACGCAAAAAACCCAGGCTGTTCAAACACGACGATCCAATATAACATATCACAGCAACACATAACATCACATGTCATCAACGTAAGTAAATATACGTATCCCAATTGTCATTGATGTATAGCAACGAAACCGGCGATACACCACATATTAAACTTATGGTCGCAGAAAAGAAAGTGAAAACTATAATAATTAGAATCCGCAACCACCTTAGACATCATAAACCCGAAATATCACATACTTCGGATTTCATGTCTAACCGTAAAAATTCCTTAAACATCATAAACCCGGAATATCGCATATTCTGAATTTCATGCCTAACATTATAAATCCGGTATTTTAGTCTCAAATTGAAAACACTTTTCAATATCCAGTCGGGCAATTCAACAAGATTCCCGACAAAAGATCAAATGCTCGTCGGAAACATTAGTAGACGGCCGCACACCCAATACTGTCCACGAAGTGCACTTAGGCGGAACACCGCGACCGCGAGCATCCGGACGGATGCTTTTGGCTATGAGATTCTCCTACAGTCACTTGGTCGAGGCGATGGGGCGTGGCTGTCTAGTAATGTTACCCGATGAGCGTTTGTGTACTATACGAGGTTATGACGGAGTTTTGATCCGAATCAAAACCCTGCGACAATCGATCAAAAAAGACTAAATTGCTAGATTTAAAAAGTGCTAATTAGTTTTCACAAAACTAATTATTGTGGATTCCAAATATTGTATCACAAATCACAGATATCTAGACGATGTTAAACATTTTGATCGATTTATTAAACACCCAAAATTCCCAGAGACTTCAACACTTGAGTCACGGTTAAAAAATACCCAGACAGTACCCTAAGTACCTACTAACATACACAAGAAAACACGTTCCCTGCCTCACCAATGGCGCCGAGGAACCGTCGCCAAAGGCCTGCTTTCGCCGCGCTTCCGCGGTCGTTTGGTCGAGTTGGGCCGTCGTTTTTTTTGTGGGTCTATAGAAAACCCTGCACAATTTTCTGAATATTTTTAATTGGAAAAATAACAACTTTTGAATTTTTTTTCCAGAGAGTGGGAAATCCGGGTTTCAAAAAGTCGATCGAATACTTTTAACTTCGCCTAGACGACTCCTAATGCTCTATCATGGCTCTGATACCACTGTTGGGTTCGCTTAGCACCCCGACACGGTTTCGGCAAGTATCAGGTATGCTATCATCAAGCATGACACAATAAATATATTAACATATATCACATATATATTAAATGTATAAGTAGAAAAGAAATTCTTAAGTGAGCTAATATTAGTTAATATATATTAATATATCAAATATATAATTATATTTTAAATTATTAAATCAACACTTGATTTAATAATCCGGCTATATCACATACAACCGACTAATATCATATAATATATTATTGAATCAACACTTGATTCAATAATCCGGGTCTATCGCATATAACATATATCGCGAGATTTGAATTCGGTATCGCATACATGTATTAATCTCGGTCCCGCACATATCACATATGTGCCCTACTTCGTTTTGCATGTGCTAGGAAAACTCTGTGTAAGACTCTAAAGACTCGTCAATACGCCGGCAGTAGGTGATGATCATATTGTAGGTCTACGGTAGCGCCCCGGCTGTCGATCCGAGGCCAAAATGCGGAAACAAAAACTTTTCATAAACTTGAAACTGGCGCTAACGCAGACTTTAATCCCGGATCAAACCATTAACATTAGACTAGCGATCTAAAGAGGGTTAGAGAAGCTATACCGATCGATCCATGTCCTTCGGTCTTTAGCCACCATCTTTAGCTCCTTGCGGCATCTCCGATCTCGCTCGATCTCCAATCTCCTCGTCGGAAATGGCACCACGTCGATGAATCCTTTTACGGGCTCCCGCTTCGAACCGAAACAACTCGGATACGAAGTTTGCTAGCCGACGTGTCCAAGGTGAAGTAGAGAATGTGTGTGATAACTTTGTCTCTTGACACTCTAGGATTCTCAACACATGAGATGATTAGAGTAGAGGTAGAAGATAATGCCAATGGTGGAACTTGTGAGCAAGAAGAAGAAAGAAGGTGGAGAGCTTTTTGTTATTATGTTGAGATGAAGAAAAATGAGAGTGCTAGAATAAATTAAGAGCAACCCCAAGCCTAACATAGCTGCCCTCTCTTTCTCCAAACATCATATCAACATAATAATCAATCAAATAAATTGACATAGCACAAGAAAAGAGACCATGAGTTACTACACATGTCCATGTCACATTTAATGCTCCTCATGATCATTTCCACTCACAATTTCCACATGTAAATATTAATCCAAATGTTTACAACAATAAAAAGATATGGCAATATCTAAAGTAGACTCGTGACGGATCACAAGGATACCCCTCACCTGTATATACATACCCCTGCATCCGCATTCCGACTGAATGCAAATGCGATGAGACTAAAGTAATCCAACAAATCTAAAACTAGGATCCGGCTTAAACCAAAGCCCACTAGTATGATCCGTCCGATCATGATCCGTGCACAAGTGCACGTATATGATCGAACCCAGCCATAATACCATACGGGCTCTACAACGTTTCGCCCGAAACTTGAGAAACTGTCTGTGGGGAACTCTAAAGACCCGTCAATATTTTGGTTGTAGATTTAACCACTAGCACGTCAGTGGTACTAGCTGTACGTAACGGGCTACCAGGTATTGACCAAAAGGGAGGTCGATGAGCAAACTCATCCTGACACCCTACTGAGCCTGTCAGTGACAATATCCGTACAGTCCGGTTCGTTCGTCTATGAGTATCGCATGTCGGGCCTAGGAGGTTGGTAAAAGTTAAACCCCCAAAAGCGGTACAAGTCGTGTTGGAGTGTAGCTCAGAACATCCTGAGATACTACTGGAATACCTACCAGTAAATCTCCTGCCTTGGCCAAGGACTTCATGTAATGGCTCTCCTAGACACAGCACGATCTCACCCCCAATACCGGGAGAGACGAAACCCCTGCCGATCCGCTCACTGCCTCTATGTGGCTCGAGACTGTACCCAACTAAAACCTGTTTGCACGACTCCTTTGAGCCGTGGTAGGGTAGTAATCAAAGCACAGTGGGAACTCACATGAGACAAATGACGATCTCAGGTCGATGAACTAACATGTACACATGTCACCAGGGAACTGCTATCTGACGTCAGGTATAATACCAACTAGCATGTTCCCGGCGATTCCTGTCCGATGTATTCATAACCCAATGAGCACCTGTATACATCTTAGGTGATCCAACTGACACCAATGGCTTGTGAGACCGGCCACCACCTCTCGTCAGGGTCTCGACTGTATACACTAGTCTACTAATGGAGTGTCGATTCCCAGTCTCGAAACTCCCACGACTAGGGGCCACTTTAAGGATGTGCTTATAGACCACCCAACTCTCATATATATGATCGCCATCATACTGCTGGTAGTCAAGCAAGAATTCTAAAAGCTCTATCAACGCGTAATAGTGATCTGCAATATCACCTAAAGCTGTACACGATGATAAAGATAAATCAGATAGCATACTATCATCTTGAGTAAGACTGTCCTACCGGCATAGGTCATCTCTCAATCATTGCAATCACGTGCCTGCAATCCAATAATTGACTTTGAGGGCACTATATCCAACAATCTCCTACTTGCACTCAAGGCTAATTATTGCGATGTCGCATACTCACAGCCCGTATGATATCGAACACCCAACTCCTCTACTGATCAGTCTCACAAAGCCCATTTGTGAAACTATTGCGTTCGAGGAATATCTTCAGTGAGTGGATCCGCCCTGATATTTCTTTCTATGTCTCTCTTTATCTCAAGTTCGCGGAGAAAGCCATCTACCGAAATGAGCAATACCATTCTTAGAATATGTCTGGATATATGATGGGACCTAGTTCATAAATGAGTTTTTTTAACAAAAACTTTATAAAATTTAACTCCAAATCCAAACTTCTTAGACTGTATCATCAACCGAATTTAATCAGTATCCTGCGCCATGCCTCCCTTAGTATCCGCTTGGACCATCTGTCCAAACTACTACCCCTCGTCAGAGGGAAAACTATAACTCTGACAGTCACTCTGTCATCCAAGTCACCTTGGAAGCCTGGAATGATAACTGTCTCCCGAAGGAGGATGTCGTTATCATATCCCTAGAACATCCACTTATGTTCTAAAACTGCTTTCGAACGTTTCTCCAGGATAGGATTAATATCAACTTATTGCATCTAGTGCAAAAACAACATCTGGTGTGGTACTTGACATCTCATGATTGACTCAATTGCCTAAGCAAGTGATATGTCAATCATGCGCATCCCTCTCCCCTTTAGTCTGTAAGACAGCTTTAGAGAGGGTGACTCCATCACCTGCAGGTATACTACCGTGCCAGGAGTCGTCCATTCTAAAACACCTGTAGAATGCTGTCTAAGTACCCAGATTGGGAAACTACCCAAATCTAGATCTAAACCATAGATCTAGTAACCAGAATGTCTGATATTATATCTATATCCTATGTGGAGAAACCACTGTGTGACAACCAAAGTATAACCGATCGTAGTATAGGAATATCGCTTCCTACTCTGTGTATGTCATCCAAATACCAGGACATCACACCCTACTACCTTCTTAACAGATCCATCCCATATTCTGATGAAGTCAAAGCCCATGACTTTCACATCAAAAATAGATGATCTATCTCCGCTATATCTTCTTTAGTCTATAAATAGACACAATCTACTTGTCCACTACGTTTCCGCTGCTCCCACTGACTACGACAACCCTCTGGCAGAGTCATATACACGTGTACTTCTAAAACTAGTTTAGAACGACGCTATGCTCATCCTCTTGCCGGGTCTCATAGCCTGAAACAACAGTAGTGTCAAGTCAGGGTAAACAAGAACCTCCCTGTCACCGTCCTTGAGGCTACCGGAGTACCTCTCGGGTGCCTGAGGTTACCCACCATATCTGCGGAGTGGCTAATGAAATGTCAATCCAGATTGAATCTTTAGGTTCTTATTAAATTTTCAGTAATCGTTTGTAATTCTGGAATCACTTCCAGTTCTACCATACTCCCACTACTGTTTTCTGAAAAAATCTATTTTTATCAAAACTGTGGCGAGTCAAGAACAATATCACTATTGATCTTCCAGATGGTTGAAAGTCAACCCTCATCATAGCCCAGGTCAACCCACAAACAGCCATTACAGAAACGTTCCTTGAGTTATCCAGAGTCTGGTTTTAAGCATAAGCCGGACAACTCCATATATCTTAACATCGTTAAGATATGATCCATTCTATATACAATATAGAAACAGAGGCACTGATTTAATTGGAACCAGATTCAAATCATGCAGCTGTCTCCAGTGCATGTCAACTAAATGGAAGGAGGCCGATCAGCATTACTCAACTTAGGAATACATCCAGATATGAGTAACCTGAAAGAGAAGCAAGTTCTCATTATCATTACTATCAACTGAATACCATACACAAGTATCTACATCTTCGATCACCTTGAAGAATCCTGATACTTGCAATACCCGGTTCTCTACTTTATTCATATACCTATAACTTCTTAAAACTTGGATCTTGTATTTCTACGAAACACATGTCTAAGAACTAGAGAAGTCACAAGTAAACAGAATATAGTACGAGTACCAACCCCTCTGTCCTAATGGACACTGGACAACATACAATACTCTGTATAAGTCCCCTGAATTGAATAACTCAAAACATGTGCGTCGTAGGTTGAAAACTGTACTATGGTTATGAAGAATTACACCGCTGTTTAATGCTCCTTACCTAACCATCAACTGATATAGGTAAATGTCATGGACATAATTTCAAAAAGTTATATCCCACTTTATAAAAATAAACGTACAGATATATCAATTTGAAATTTGTGCATAATAACGGATATTCAAAACCAAATATTTGCCGTCCGGCAAACACCCAGGCGATTTCCTCAAATATCACCAATTACAACGAATCCCGATATAATAAGGATGATCACCTAATTCTCAATAACTTACTCCTACTCATCATCTGTAAAACCATACAGATGTCAGAATCAACCTGGTAAATACATACCCTGGAGTAAGGACTAATTGGGAAATCAGTTTTCCTTTAACAATACACAGTGAAACTGAAACATGTAAATGTTTCGAAGGGGTTTCCGGGTATTCCTAGTAATGCCTCTTCCATTATCAGATTCATGACTGTAACCGTATATTTCTTTGCCATCTCTCCAAATCCCTTTATTTGTCTTTACTCATTACTTTCTGTACACCTTCTTAGGCTAAATGGTTTTCTTCCTTCTCTACCATTCGGCACCAGCCTATGGTTTGGAAGAAAACTATCCAATAAGCGTAATAGGTGTACTGTCCTAATCCTAGGAGCACTCGCAACCCGAGAGAAGGTAAAGATGAATGACAACTGAATAAACCTTATTCTATTTCTCCTGAACCAGAATCCATCCCCGAACTGGAACAAGTTCCTTCAAGTTCGTATATAACCATACGATGGATTATCCAAATAACTGTGGATCTTCATAGTGATACGGAGTGTCCTGGAGAAATACAAAGGTGAAATAGGAGTGGCGCTAAAATACGTGGTTTGGTCGTGAATGATAGCAATTGCAATTTACTTTGCCCTCTTTCTGATCCCTTTATTTGTCTTTACTTAAAACCTTCTGTACACCTTTTAGGCTAAATGGTTTTCTTCATTCCCTACCGTTCGGCACCTGCCTATGGTTTGGAAGAAGACTATCCAATTAGCGTAATAGGTGTACCGTCCTAATCGAAGGAGCACTCGTAACCTGAGAGAAGGTAAAAGGAAAAGACAACTGAATAGTCCTATTCATTTTCTCCAGAACCGGAAACCATCATCGAATCTGGAACAGGTTCCTTCGAGTTCGTATATAACCATATGATGGTCTTGTCCAATGGAAGTGGATGTTCGTAGTGATACGGAGTGTTCTGGAGAAAAGGGTAAAAGTAGGAGTGACAATGAGGTATGCAACTCTGACAATCTAAAAGCCAGTGTTTTAAGAAGGTTCGGTTAACTTGGTCACTGAGTCATAGTCTAGGGTCGGGCCATGGTCGCTGCCAAAGAGAGAGAGAGAAAAGAAACACCCTGTGTGCACTCTAACTTAGATCAGAATGGTTATCACTTTATCTAATCAAGAAACCTCCTACTGTATCCTCAAATTCTCCTCCAAACCTTAAAGAAGAATTAATCGGGATCACCCGAGAAGTAAACTAACTCATCAGTGGGAATCGGGATCCAACTATCATCGCATGATAACGTGATGGAATCTACCGATGTTATCACACTCCAAAAGGTATGCGCATGCCTGGCAAGTTTCAGTTTCTTTAGAAACTCCCGATGTGATTTTTACCCCAAGCGGTTTATGACCTTGACTTTGGCCAACAAATCATAACCCGCAAGTCAAGTTCTACCCATCATTGTCCTGGTTGATTTAGACCCACCCGCACACACCTTGACTTTGGCCAACAAAGTGGTACGACTGTCCTAAATCAATGCATCTATCTATGCAACAGAAAAGTAACAAATAGCTACCATACACTATGCCTTGACTAAGGCTTACAAACATAGCTGAATACTAAGTGCTACCCGTCTAAAATGATGGAGGGCTACGAATGGTTTTTGGCGAAAAGCATTTAACGTAATGAACTTGATATCGTTGAAGAAACCAGATAGCTTTTTACAAAATATAGTGGCGAAATCCTTTGCTAAAGAGGTCACTCCCGGTGAAAGGATCTCAGCTCTTTCCCCGTAGAATGAGGTGCAGGATATTCCAACTGAATACCGCGATGCAAAGCAAAAAGTAATCGACTATAGTGAAGTTATTACCCTGACGCAAACTTCTGTCCAAGGGGTCACTCCCGATGAAGGGATCTCGGTCCTTGCCTCGTCGAATGAGGTGCTGGATATTCCAACTGAATACCATTGTGCAAAACAAAAGTGAACGTCCTTGTAATAACAGCTTTTTGAAAATTGTTCCAACAACGTCAAACAGGTTTGTTTAGATTGCATTGATCCGAATCAATGCAGTCCCATCAATTGATCACACCACAAAAGAACGAAAATATGATGTACGTATGTGCCATCCGCATTCGCCACTGGGTCCCGTCATCACCCGTTAGGTTACTTAACTAACGACAGAGCGGGGACTAGACTAGCGCGGGTGTAAAACATATACAACATCTACTAGTATATATATCAATATATAATAATCGCTCATGGCATGATAAAATGCAACATTACAGAAAAGTAATAAGTATCACAGAACAATACAGATAATCTAGGATCCCCGGGTTTCCTTTGAGCCGCAACTGAAACCCGACGTTCCCCTGGTCGTGCGGATAGCCAGTGCAATGAAATCCTAGACCCCTACGGATGCGGCAAGTTACCCGCCAAAACCTGAACCGAGACAGCCCCCTTCAACAAAGTGAATGGACCACACAGCACTTCACGGAATCCGGTAACTTGAGCACCCCTCCTTGGGTCAACCTATACCCCCTATGAGTGCGGCGAATAGCCCGCCAATTCTAGAGTAAAGCCCCCTCCGTCTCAAAGCCATGAGATGTGGGCCCGTTTCCCTTTAGAACCCGGCTATCCGTGCACCCCACCGCGGGGTAATCCTAGTACAGAAAATAAAATATATACAACGGATACATCGACCTTAACCCGGTGGTGCCCCAAAAGAATAATATACAAACAGGCAGTGACGGCAGTCCATATGTCGGACGCTCGCCCCGCAATATCAAATGTACAAATAATACCAAACTGTACTAACATTGCACCAAGCTATCCACCACGACAAATCCGCAACATCACAGCACAACACAGAACATCAACGTGAATGTCACGTTCGCAAATCCGTTTAAAAGGGCTATAGCAATTAGACAAGATTTACCGATCGAATGACATTCACGGTCACAGATATAATGTAATGCACTGTAAACTTTAAACAATATTATAAAATATCGAATCCGAAATTACCCTCCGAATAGCCCAGAAAAACTGATAAAACCATATCCAAACTAGGCCAAATAAACAATACCACTGCACCGACAACCCAGAGACCAGACAGAAGCCCAAATATCTTAATGGGGCCGGCCTGGTCGGAAAATCATGAAGGATGGCCGGTTTTTTCCAGGTGATAGGGTCTCGTTTTTGCAATGGTCTTGTGGTCTCGGGAGTGTTCTTCTGCACTTGTTTAAAAATTTTCTGAACACTTTTAAAATTAACAGAGAGCATGACATCAGTGGCAGTGTTTAGGTTCGTTTCGATTTCGATAAATTAACATTGTCTAAAACAAGCTAGTTAAGCTTAATGGCGTGGCTCTAATACCATGTAAGTCTACGGTAGCGCCCCGGCCGTCGATCCGAGGCCAAAATAACGAAAACTTTTCATAAACTTGAAACTGGCGCTAACACAGAATTTAATCCCGGATCGAACCATTAACATTAGACTAGCGATCTAAAGAGGGTTAGAGAAGCTATACCGATCGATCCGTGTTCTTCGGTCTTTAGCCACCACTTTTAGCTCCTTGCGGCATCTCCGATCTCGCTCAATCTCCAATCTCCTCATCGGAAATGGCACCACGTCGATGAATCCTTTTACGGGCTCCCGCTTCGAACCGAAGCAACTCGGACACGAAGTTTGCTAGCCGACGTGTCCAAGGTGAAGTAGAGAATGTGTGTGATAACTTTGTCTCTTGACACTCTAGGATTCTCAACACATGAGATGGTTAGAGTGGAGGTAGAAAATGATGCCAATGGTGGAACTTGTGAGCAAGAAGAAGAAAGAAGGTGAAGAGCTTTTTGTTATTATGTTGAGATGAAGAAAAATGAGAGTGCTAGAATAAATCATGAGCAACCCCAAGCCTAACATAGCTGCCCTCTCTCTCCAAGCATCATATCAACATAATAATCAATCAAATAAATTGACATAGCACAAGAAAAGAGACCATGAGTCACTACCTATGTCCATGTCACATTTAATGCTCCTCATGATCATTTCCACTCACAATTTCCACATGTAAACATTAATCCAGATGTTTACAACAATAAAAAGATATGGCAACATCTAAAGTAGACTCGTGATGGATCACAAGGATACCCCTCACCTGTATATACATACCCCTGCATCCGCATTCCGACTGAATGCAGATGCGATGAGACTAAAGTAATCCAACAAATCTAATACTAGGATCCGGCTTAAACTAAAGCCCACTAGTATGATCCGTCTGATCATGATCCGTGCATAAGTGCACGTATATGATCAAACCATGCCATAATACCATACGGCCTCTACAACGTTTCGCCCGAAACTTGAGAAACTGTCTGTGGGGAACTCTAAAGACCCGTCAATACTTTGGCTGTGGATTTAACCACTAGCACGTCAGTGGTACTAGCTGTACATAACGGGCTACCAAGTATTGACCAAAAGGGAGGTCGATGAGCGAACTCATCCTGACACCCTACTGAGCCTGTCAGTGACAATATCCGTACAGTCCGGTCCTTTCGTCTATGGGTATCGCATGTCGGGCCTAGGGGGTTGGTAAAAGTCAGACCCCCAAAAGCGGTACAAGTCATGTCGGAGTGTAGCCCTGAGCACCCTGAGATACTACTGGAATACCTACCAGTAAATCTCCTGCCTTGGCCAAGGACTTCGTGTAATGGCTCTCCTAGACACAGCGCGATCTCACCCCCAATACCGGGAGAGACGAAACCCCTACCGATCTGCTCACTGCCTCCATGTGGCTCGGGACTGTACCCAACTAAAACCTGTTTGCACGACTCCTTTGAGCCGTGGTAGGGTAGTAATCAAAACACAGTGGGAACTCACACGAGACAAATGACGATATCAGGTCGATGAACTAACCTGTACACATGTCGCCAGGGAACTGCTATCTGACGTCACATATAATACCAACTAGCATATTCCCGGCGAGTCCTTTCTGGTGTATTCATAACCCAATGAGCACCTGTATACATCTTAGGTGATCCAACTGTGTCACGACCCGAAATATTAGCTCGTGACCAGCACTTGAATCATGCAACGTCTAAAGACGTAACAGAATTCAAGTAAGATGAAACCCAGAAATCTAAACCTTTTAAGTAAAATAAAGGAGGTGAAGTTTTGAAATAAAAGTATAATGAAATCAAGTTTTCTTAATGCATAGGGAATAACATGAATGATGCAAGTGAAATTTACTAGTCTGAAAACATGTTTCGTCTTTTAAAAATTTTGGCAGCACCTCCTTTGTATATTTTGATCCAAAACCACAGGTACATAATAAGAATAATGGCATCCCCAAGCGGGAGCTAGCTCTTCGCCAAATGGCGGATCATAACCACGCAAGACAATATAAATAAGTATACGACGCCCAACGGCGAAGATCACCACAAAGATAAAAGGAAGCAAGACATAAATATCACAAGTAGCGAAAAACCCCTCGCTCTAAGTCTCGCAACCACAATCCCACTAAGTCTCATTACTTATACAAATTCTAATTTTGATTGATTGATGGAGTTAACTAGATACAATATGAAATGTAATACAAGAGTGGGTACGATACAAATGTCCCACCTACCTGTTCATACCAAAATATTGCATTTTATACCGCCCATTCTTACGCTCGTTTGGTTATAGGCAGGTGCTTTTAATCAGTGTTTGCTACATATTTACAGGATACTGGTTCTCAGCTCTAGACAGTGAAATTCATAGAAAAGTACGTCAAATTCCGGATTACTGCCAACAACAGATAAAACACGGGTCTCCGCTCTCTATCCGTATGTTGCCACACACCAGTTTAAGGGACAAAATGACAAATCGATATCATTTTCGTGCACAAAGCTCAATGTCAACACAAGATCGACCATATCTACGCGGAGCTCGAGGAAATCTTGGCAAAAGATCCACATCACATCACCTTTTGATCTACTGAAATTCTGAAAGAAATGGGAAAAGTTTCTGAGAAAAAGTCATATACCACACTGAAGAGTACTAAAAACTAGGGAAAACCACCAAATTTCATGGCCTAACTCCTCTAAACGGCCGCGGTTCCTCGGCATAAGCGCGCTTAGGCCGCGGAACCGCGGCCATTTAGTCTCCTCTCGTTGTCGTTTTTTAGGGGCATGTTGGTCTTTTCTTGTAGGGGCAGATTCTTGCCCTAGGTTTCCAGTTTCCTTCCTATAAATACCCCATAACTTGCCAAGCTTTTGGTGTTAACTTCTTATGCCTCTTTTGTAGGATTTAGTGTAGTTTAGTCTTCTTCTTCTTCTTCATTCTTTTCTCCATGAAAATTGTAGTGAGAGCTTTTTGAGTGGAAGATCAATGAAGATGAGGGTTTTTGTATCATTCTCTTTTGTTTAACTTCTCCTTGAGATCCTTGCTTTCTCTTGATCTTTCAATCTCTTCATTGAGCTTGAAAGTTTAAGGGTTTGTTATTGATTTCAAGGGTTGTATCTTCTTATGGAATTAGTGCTTCATTTCACATGATTTCTTTACCCTTCTCTTGATCTTGCAACCTCTTGATTGAGCTTGCAAGTTTAAGGGTTGGCTATTGATCCCATGCTTGTCTTGAGTTCTAGTGTTCTTGTAATTATTTTCTTCCTTATTTCTTTCTTGCTTTTTATTACTTGCTTTACATTCATGCTTTACTTTCTTGCACTTTAAATTCCATGCCCTTACTTACTTGTAATCTTTTCTTTTCTTTGTTCTTTTTGTTCTCTCTTTTTGGTTCGTTTTTGTGAATGATTGTAATTATCGTTGTTAAGAATAAATACGGTATTGTAAGTTAATATTTCTTTGCTCATTTCCTTTTCCCGTTATTTTCCATTGAACTCCGCCCAAATGTTACGCAAGCGCTCCGTTAGGAACCCTACCCTACCAAGGTAACGGTGATTCCTAACCGCGATCGGTTGCGTTCGGTTTGGCCGGAAGCAAAAGCAAGAGACAAAAATGGAAGGGCAAGGGTAAATAAACCGGATTCCACGAATACCGTGCTTAAATCCCCTAATCCACGTTGTTGCCGATTGCTCTAGCTTCAATTGGTCAAGACTTGGCTCAAAGGTTTTGAGTACGGATTTCTTTAGCTTACAATTTCGTATCTTTTTCTTAACAATTTTATACTTGCATATAACACATAGGTTAGAATCAAACAAACATATACACATTCTTTATCGACTCATCTAAAACTCGAAAGGACATACAACCATCTCCCTGTGGATCGACCCGTGCTCAACCGGCTAGCTGCATAGCGACACCGTCCTGATCGCGGTAAACTTTAGAACTTTGAACATCCGACACGCCAAAAGCGTGCGATCAAATGGCGCCGTTGCCGGGGAAACGGTAGCGTATTTTCTTTCTTGTTATTCGGGTTAATATTCTTTTTGTATATATTTATAAAAAAAAATCTTTTTGTTTTTTTGTTTTTGATAATTTTTGTGAGCAAGTCTGCAGATTTTTGCTGGTTTGCAAACGGCGATTGTGGGGAGCAAAGTGTACGTTCAAGGCTAAGGTGATTGCAAAGTACAGTGCCAAAGATCCGGGTAGTTTGACCCGCGCAAGCGAACTTTTCAAGCTTACCGGATTTGATTCAACGGGGGTTTCCTAACCCAAAAACTTAACGGTACGTACTTTACTAACACCTTCTTCTCAAATCTGACGCATCCAATATACTATTCTTTGCAGGATTCTTTGCAAGTTCGCTAGCAAACGCTAAATATTGACTAACCCGTATTTGTTGCAGTGCCGTGCTTAAACTAAAAAACGATTGTTTGATTCTTTATAGAATTTTTATTGAATTGCGCATTGCATACATTAATACGGACTTAAGGGCAAGCGAACCCCATAATATACGGTAAAGGATTTCATCACCTTTTCCGTGGCCCACAAATCACGAACTTGAGCATAACGTTTACCCGCACAAATTTTAAAAGAAATTAGACTTTAAGCCTTAAGGACTTCACGCTCATTAGGAGAAGTTAGCCGTGTTTAGAACCTCGCTTAACGGTACATTGTTTATGGGGTGTCTAGGAAAGTGTTAACGGCAAAATCGACAAAAGAGAAAAGGTTATTTAATTAAGGAACTTCGCGAAAGCGTTGGAAAACCTCCACTTATCTCTGCACTTACCTGGCCTCGTGATCAGTGTATCTTGAGCCCGTTTCTCGACACAGTTTTACTTCGACAATCAAGTTCTTGAGCAGGTCTAGTTGACCTAGGTGAACCCTAGAACGATTAGGTGTGTGGTATTTTTGTGTCGTGATTGTTTTTGTCCAGATTCTTTTTGTGTATATATTTCATTCTTTTGTTAATATCTACCTAAAAAAAATTATAAAAAAAATCAAAATCAAAATTTTTCCCCCCTCCTTTTCTCTGCCTTCCTTTCTTTCTCTCTTCATATCATGGGTACCCCACCTCGCAAAACTCTTGCCGAACTTTGGTACCCACAACCAGACATTACTTCTTACGGTTCTTGCTTTGGCCGAACATCGAACGACCCCTCCATGCCCAAAATGTCATTGAAAGATCGCATAGACGCGTCTAGGACAAACACTTGCCCTCCGCATTCCACTTTGTATCAACCTTTTCAACCTCCCGCACCCGCTTATGTTGATACCACTTTTGCAAGTCGTCCTTTGTCCATCGCTGAATGTATTGAACAAACTCATAGCCGATCTTTCACTCCTTTCACCACTTCAAATTCTTGGGATCAACACTTCCATTCACCTTCGTATCCAAATGTTGATCCTACCCCTGTCCAGCTATTCAATTCCTACCAGTCCTACCCGACTTTTGCACCTTCCCTAGACATTGCTTCTGAACAGTCATTTGGGAGTTTTCAGTATCCAAACAACTTTGAATCTTTTACTGAAACCCCATCACAACCCATGTCTAGTCTGGAACAGTCTTTGGAAGATTTTAGGGTAGCGTCGTACCAACAGATGATGGATTTGAATGCGTCCATGGCTGCCCTCATACAACCTAGTGACCCGGTAGCTAGTTTTCAACTAGCTCCAAATTTTCCAATGTATGAAGAGGCGGTAGGACAAGTTGAGAATTTGAGTGGAGAGAGTGAGATGTACCCCCTTCCGAATCAAGCCTACCCGTTTCAAATTGAATCCCACAACTCCTGTGTTGAAAGTCTATCAAGTGTCCCAACTGAATTATCAATTAAAGATAGAATGTTTGATGAGTTGTGCGACTTTGCAGTGTTTGATTTACCCGATTGTGAAGGGACCTTGCCAAGTGAAACCACACCCAATCCTTTTGACCTCTACACCTCTATCTTAGAACCAGAATCGATTGAAATCCATGCTTTTGATGAGGTGTCTGAGAATTTTGATTTTCACTTGATTGAGGATATTGACGCTGGGAATATTTTGGATGATGAACCCATAAATTTGGCAGAGTTTTTCTCTCCAATTCATCATCCTGTGTCATTAACTGTTTTTCCCGAACCCCATATGCGTCTTGATTTTGATGAAATTTGCATGGATAAGCTGAATTTTGAGGAAACTTTTGAGGATATTTTTGAGGATGAACCAGTTTTAATTGATGAGTCGGATTTTCCAATTCATCATGTTCCTTTCATTGACTATGTACACCTTCCTGAACCTTTAACCGATAACCTTCCTCAATCACCTCCCCCCACCCTTTCCATCGTTCCGACCATGCAAGAAACCGTATCATTTTCACTTCCTGTGCCTGGTTTACCAAGTTCGGCGTACCCATGGTTTCTCACGAATCTTGAGGGATTTGACCCCATTTCTCGACGGGTTAATATATTAGCACAATCGCTTTTCACACATCGGTCATCACAAATTGTGCTAATCTATTCACTCCATTTTCGCCCTCAAGTTCGTATTCCACTTCTTTCTCCCTTCCGCCATTCTTCTTCTCATATACCGAGACCGTATCCCGCTTCTTCCTCCATACGGTCTCGCGTAGTCTCCATTTCTTACCTCTCCGCATTCTTTCACCAACCAGCACATTATAACGATAAAATCTTTGAATGGTTGGTGTTAACTTTTGGTCTGTGTAAGGCCTTGTATAGCTTGATACCATTCTCTTTCCCCCCTAATCCTGAACTTCAACGCTTAAAGTGGAAACACTGTTTTACTTAAGTTTGGGGGGGGACTCCTTTTTTGTATGTATTTTTTGTTTTCATTTATGTTTTGTATATAATTTGTTTCTTAGGAGCGCCGACAATTTTGACCCTCTTGGTGTATCCTGACAGTGAGGGCACTGTCAAGTTTAAGTTTGGGGGTGTGCTCGGTAAGTTTTCTTCCTTCGCATTCATTTGTATATTTTGCATTTGCATACCTTATTAAAAACCCACAAAAATTGAAAATTTTCCAAAAAAATATAAAAACTTTGTCGTCAAGTTAGCTAATATGGTAACTTAAATTTTTTCTGAAAGTTTAGTTGATATGTTAGAAATAACTAAATTCTAGATTTAGGAATTGAAAATCTTTAAAATAATCCTCATTCTGTCTAACTTTGGTAAGTATACGTCCTTACAGTTTTTTGAGTTCAGTTCTTGAGTTAAGTCAAGATGAAGAGAAAGTATTGAAGCTTTACTGGAGGATAAGTCTGAAAAATAGTTTCTTTTCTTGAGTTCAAATTTAGAAAGTATATACCCTACAAACTGCACTTACACGCACCTTGAAACTTGGGATAGTAGAGGATACCTAGAAATACTCTTGCCTGAAAGCCTGGTATGAAAGAAAAAAGGTATTTAAAGCTAAACACCAAAAGAGCATATTGAAAAATATATCCGGTCTTGAAAAAGAAAAAAGAAAAAGAAAAAGAAAAAGAAAAAGAACAAGAAAAAATAGAATAAAGTCAAGACCTGGAAACTGCTATTTACGCTTTAAAGTTCACACATTCAGTAATCGGTCGTTAGTGCCTCAAGAAGCATTAATAGTCGCATGAAAGGTGTGTGAGCAAATCTGTCCATCTTTAATGAAAAGAAGTAGTATTAGGTATTAGGGCAAGGGTATTATAGCTTGAATTGAATTCTCAAGTGTAGGGGTGCAAATATACACATACGTAGGGGTATACAATCGATGTTTGAATAAAAAATAGAAATAAAGAATAAGACTTGTGTTTTCTGTAAAGATGATAAAAATCCCTGATTTAAGACCACACTTTAGAAGGAAAACTCAGGAGATACCAATATCTTTCTAAACTTTTTTGAAACGTATATGATCTAAAGTTAAACAGATAGGAGGTGTGAAACATAAAGGTTGGATATTTCTAACTTAGGATGATAGAATTTCTAACGTAAATACTAAACTGTAGGAGTAGAATCAATGTTAACTTATGACACTAGCTTGACGGATTTGTGGGTGTAATCCGCTGAAAACCCTCAGGAGACAACACTCCTCCTACTAGGGACACCTAGGGGTTTAACGGCTTGTTGCACGTGCTCAGTGCAATCGCGATCCCTGCGAAAGTGCGGTTAGGACTTTTTTGTGAATAATTGGTTTTGCTCGGGACGAGCAAAAGTTAAGTTTGGGGGTATTTGTTCATACCAGAATATTGCATTTTATACCGCCCATTCTTACGCTCGTTTGGTTATAGGCAGGTGCTTTTAATCAGTGTTTGCTACATATTTACAGGATACTGGTTCTCAGCTCTAGACAGTGAAATTCATAGAAAAGTACGTCAAATTCCAGATTACTGCCAACAACAGATAAAACACGGGTCTCCGCTCTCTATCCGTATGTTGCCACACACCAGTTTAAGGGACAAAATGGCAAATCGATATCATTTTCGTGCACAAAGCTCAATGTCAACACAAGATCCAACATATCTACACGGAGCTCGAGGAAATCTTGGCAAAAGATCCACATCACATCACCTTTTGATCTACTGAAATTATGGAAGAAATGGGAAAAGTTTCTGAGAAAAAGTCATATACCACACTGAAGAGTACTAAAAACTAGGGAAAACCACCAAATTTCATGGCCTAACTCCTCTAAACGGCCGCGGTTCCTCGGCATAAGCGCGCTTAGGCCGCGGAACCGCGGCCATTTAGTCTCCTCTCGTTGTCGTTTTTTAGGGGCATGTTGGTCTTTTCTTGTAGGGGCAGATTCTTGCCCTAGGTTTCCAGTTTCCTTCCTATAAATACCCCATAACTTGCCAAGCTTTTGGTGTTAACTTCTTATGCCTCTTTTATAGGATTTAGTGTAGTTTAGTCTTCTTCTTCTTCATTCTTTTCTCCATGAAAATTGTAGTGAGAGCTTTTTGAGTGGAAGATCAATGAAGATGAGGGTTTTTGTATCATTCTCTTTTGTTTAACTTCCCCTTGAGATCCTTGCTTTCTCTTGATCTTTCAATCTCTTCATTGAGCTTGAAAGTTTAAGGGTTTGTTATTGATTTCAAGGGTTGTATCTTCTTATGGAATTAGTGCTTCATTTCACATGATTTCTTTACCCTTCTCTTGATCTTGCAATCTCTTGATTGAGCTTGCAAGTTTAAGGGTTGGCTATTGATCTCATACTTGTCTTGAGTTCTAGTGTTCTTGTAATTATTTTCTTCCTTATTTCTTTCTTGCTTTTTATTACTTGCTTTACATTCATGCTTTACTTTCTTGCACTTTAAATTCCATGTCCTTACTTATTTGTAATCTTTTCTTTTCTTTGTTCTTTTTGTTCTCTCTTTTTGGTTCGTTTTTGTGAATGATTGTAATTATCGTTGTTAAGAATAAATACGGTATTGTAAGTTAATATTTCTTTGCTCATTTCTTTTTCCCGTTATTTTCCATTGAACTCCGCCCAAACGTTACGCAAGCGCTCCGTTAGGCACCCTACCCTACCAAGCTAACGGTGATTCCTAACCGCGACCGGTTGCGTTCGGTTTGGCCGGAAGCAAAAGCAAGAGACAAGAACGGAAGGACAAGGGTAAATAAACCGGATTCCACGAATACCGTGCTTAAATCCCCTAATCCACGTTGTTGCCGATTGCTCTAGCTTCAATTGGTCAAGACTCGGCTCAAAAGTTTTGAGTACGGATTTCTTTAGCTTACAATTTCGTATCTTTTTCTTAACAACTTTATACTTGCATATAACACATAGGTTAGAATCAAACAAACATATACACATTCTTTATCGACTCATCTAAAACTCGAAAGGACATACAACCATCTCCCTGTGGATCGACCCGTGCTCAACCGGCTAGCTGCATAGCGACACCGTCCTGATCGCGGTAAACTTTAGAACTTTGAACATCCGACACGCCAAAAGCGTGCGATCACTACCACTGCAAAACACCCAAAAGAAACTGTACACCAGCGATGCCGCTACTGATCCACGCGGTCAACCTGCAAGAACTGTGGCACAACGGGGGTGAGTTGCCAACTCGTGAATAGAAATATATCTACAAGTAGAAATCGAATAAACAACAACTCCTAGGTCAATTATATCAAAAGGTAATACTATGATATCTAGGGTAACCGGGTCGTATATGTGCCAATAAGGTAGTCAATACCTATATGCATGCGGATAATATCCAACAGTAATAATCAATGCATGCAGATATGTGGATCTCGTCCACCCATAAATCAATGTCTATAAGCATGTGTATAATCTCCATTAGTAGAATCAATGTATGTCTGTATGTAGGTGGATCTAGTCAACGGGTCAACTACTGACGCAACATCATGCATGTAAATATCATAAAAGAGTGTGCATGAAAGTATGAGGATATATATATCAACGGTGTCCCTCCCGACACATCAAATCATGGAACCTGAGTGGCTAGCATCGACACTCGAAAACATCATGAAAACCGTGCCCAGCATCGGCACGTAAATCCTCATATATCGGGCTCCGTCGGTCCGGATCTGCCCCTCTCATCTCTCGACTCTGGTAGGTATCCTCCGGATATCCGCCGAGCCCAAATACTATCACCGGTAGGTAGTAGTCCCTCTGCCAGGCTCACCGTCTACTGCACAGCGATCCGTTCTCGCCCCGGAGTACCATACCGGGTCCACCATGTACCCGCAATCGGCCTCATCCGCCTCCTCGAATCGGGTTTTACATGTCGCTCTCAGAACCGAGAAAACACATGGTGGACGCACTGAAATATCATATCAAGAGAAACCGGTTTTTTGAAACAACACATAATCTCTTTTAAAATGTCCACGGTTCTCAAATCCAGAAATCTCATGAAAACAGCATATCTCAATGCGTACAATAATAGAGCATGATATGTGCGACATATAATAGAAATGTAAGCATATCGTGTATCATGCAACGCGGAATAGTGATATGACATATTAAGGGAATACCGCTCTTTTAAAAAGATTCCAGTTTTTAAATTATAACATGCGGTTCCCAATTTTACAATAAAACCAGTTATCTATGTAGGTACAATATGTATATGCGCAAGTATAGATGTACCAATGTATGTGTGCACAAATATGGATATACAAATGTGTATATCCGCAAGTATGAATGTATCAATGTATATGTGCACGAATATGGACATACAAATGCGTATATCCGCAAATATGAATGTATCAATGTATATGTGCACGAATATGGATATACAAATGTGTATATCCGCAAGTATGAATGTATCAATGTATATGTGCAAGCAGGTTATGCGAAGAGTCATTCATAATGCAGCAATCCTACTGTGTAGTGACATGGCAATTATCGATGATGAAGTGTGTGAGCCTATAAACTGTGTACGTGTGACATACGCATCATCGATAATGGTGCAGGTGTACTATCACAGGTATATGCGATGTAATAATAATATCATGAATGCAGCACAAGGTAAATCATCAACTAAAAGCTATAAGGTATACGTAAGTATCATATGTCCGAGTCGGTGAATCTATCAATCGACATCTAGCCCAGTAACATCGCGTACGGTATAATCCATCGTACAGCAACCTCTAGCCAGGGGTAAGGATCAATCATCAAGTCAAACCCATCACGCACGGAATATCATCGTGCGGCGGCATTATACTAATAGAGATCCTATCATCCTATACGACAAAAGAGGGTACGGCCTAATATCACATATGGCCCATCATCCATGATTCACAACATTCTATAAATGTATGTATATCTATGTGCCTATGTCCCGGTTCACATCCGCAATAATCTTATATTAGGGGACCGGCAGGGTATAAATCAACTCGATCGACTCGCATCCGTATACCATCATATCATCATGTCATCATATTAGTCTTATATTCTTTCATCGCATTTAAATCACCTATCAAATCGAATTGCATAAACATTCTATCACTACAAGTATAAGTATCTAATCTAACATACTCATCTGAACCATACAATCGGATTTTTAAAGAAGCGAATCGTAGTTTTGAAAATAGGGGTTACGGTGTTTTTAAGAAAGAGATATCATTTGAAAATCCGTAACATCCTTCAAGGTATATACTTAAAAGGTACATACGATTCTTCGGTTTAGAAAAAGGTATGGTTCGGATGACGCATCTACATCGACTATCCATTCCTACAGTACCCTAAGCGGTAATATCGCTAAACGTCATCCTACGGTAGTAGTAACATATCACTTCTAACTATCCTCTAGTTTCTAATATGGTTTCATAGCTATCTCATTCTAACCCTAGTTTCCTAATCTAGGTTTCCTAACCATATTCTATAAATCGGTTTTCCATCAAAAGTTTGCGGGGGTGCTATACGCCATCCACCCGACTTTCTCGGTAGATATAGATCTACTCACCGTAGTCCTCGCTCGCCGAAGTCGATGACGCCTCGCTCCGTCGCTTCGGAATCCATGCGAAAGTACCTACAATAACAACACATATCATAACGATATTAAAATCAAGGCGGAAAACCAAAACGGCACGCGCATTGCTCGTAGGTTAGAACCTATAGCTTATGCATACAAAATCAATCAAACAACCCTTGTTGTCGATGTACAAACATGCGACAACCAAAAACGAATCCAGATATCAAAACTCATCATTTCAAATATGGAAAACATATCCTAAATCATACACAAGTGTTCCCAGATTTTGACTCAGGTCAGATAAATCTAAGCAAACAAGTTTAGGGGGATATATAAGGTATATGTGAGCTACTGAACTAACCTAGGCCCCTACCCTCACCAAGTGGCCGGCCCCTATACCCAAAATTCCGAGCTCGCCGGCCAGGGGGTCTCTGTTTGGGTTCATCAGGTCAGAGTGGTCTCCTAGTAGTATATCTAGGCCCCTGGAATTTTTTGGTTGCCTCGGAAATCCCCTGGGTTGCTCCAGATACCCTATAGGCACACTATAAGTCACAAAACTGATATGGGTCAATTCCTGAGTTCGTACAACGGGTTCAGCTCTATGGCTCAGGTCATGAATCGTGTTACCATGGTCATGTAAACACTCACCATTGTCCCCAGATTTCACCTATAGATATTAAAGAAAAATCAAGTAGGACCAAACACCCCTAAACATCATCAGATAACCACTCTACAAAATACAAACCCTAGCTCTCCTACTCACCCGGGGTCGCCGGATTTGTCTCCAAGGTCACCGGCCAAAACCGGTGGGAAGGGTCTCGTTCTTCAGGTGGTCACTTAGGTTTACCAGTACAACACTATGATACTGTTTGTTTTCCCAGTGAATGCTCGGGGTCACAGCAGGTCAGCAACATCCTAAAACGACACTAAAACACGATATCACACAAAACTAATCTAAAGGGAAGAAATTATACCTCATCTAGTCCACTCAAGGCAGCACTAACTTCCCAACGTCGTCAAAATCCTATTTTGCTCGGTTCATCGCGTAGAGGAAGAGATGGGGACTAAATTTTATGAAGGGAGTGTAGGGTTTTGGGGATTTAGTGGAGGTAGATCTAGGGTTCTTTGAGGAGGGTTGTGGGGTTGAGGAGATGAGGAAGAAGGAGGAGAAAATGATGGCCAAGGGTTATGGAAGCAGCACCCCCCTCCCCCTCTCACAATTACACACACACACTCTCTCTCTCTTCAAAGCCCACCTAACCTAATCATTATGTCTCCCTTTGACTTTTTCTTTTTCTCACCAAAATGAACACATACACCCATATACAACCATAAATGAAATAACATGTAACTAATTGAAACATGTCATGGTGCACTAACCATGAAAAGCTGTAGAAATGCGGATTTGGCTTAATCGCGATTAGCAGTACACTAATCAGGTTTTTATCAAAATTGCATATAATGAATTTTAAAATTGCCAAATCCGTTAAATATATTATTAAATGAATAAATCATTTTAATTTTCATTTATTTCACAAATATTGGTATATATTTATACCCTTTTTCGAAAACCCCAATTTCGCAAATCGGGCAGTTTTCGGGAAAAATATTATTTTAATATTAAATTCCAAAAATAATATTTTATGTTTTCTGAAATGTTACAAACTGACACCAATAGCTTGTGAGACCGTCCACCGCCCTTCGTCGGGGTCTCGACTGTATATACTAGTCTATTAATGGAGTGTCGATGCCCAGTCTCGAAACTCCCACGACTAGGGACCACTTTAAGGATGTGCTTATAGACCACCCAACTCTCACGTATATGATCGCCATCATACTGCTGGTAGTCAAGTAAGAATCCTAAGGGCTCTATCAACGCGTAATAGTGATCTGTAATATCACCTAAAGCTGTACACGATGATAAAGATAAATCAGATAGCATACTATCATCTTGAGTAAGACTGTCCTACCGGCATAGGTCATCCCTCAATCATTGCAATCACATGCCTGCGATCCAATAATTGACTTTGAGGGCACTATATCCAATACATATCAGTCACTCACAAGCCGTCAGCGGTACTAGCTAGACGTAACGGCTACCCGGGTATTGAGCGATCAGAAGATCAATAAGCAATCTTGTTCATACTCCTGTGAATCCATTGAGTAACACTACCGTATAGGCCGGTCTCTTTGTCTGATATGTCGCATATCGAGTCTGGGGGTGGTAAACGTCAGACCCCAATAACTTGATAAGTCATGCCGATGTGAGGCTCCTAACGGGTTGAGAAAATACTGATACACTAACCAGTAAATCTCAGTTTCCGCCCTGGCCAGGGAATTCCTGTTATGGCCAATCGAGCACAGCGCAACATCAACCCCCAATACCGGGAGAGAAGAATCCCCTCCTATTGCTCATTGCCTCCATGAGACTCGGGACTATACCCAAAAACCATCGTTTTGCACGCTCTCTTGAACGTGGTAAGGTGGAAATCAAAGCACAGTGGGAATCACACAGGACTCTATGACGATCTCGGGTCTAAAGACTAACCTGTACCAGTGTCACCAGAAAATGGCTATCTGACGTTAAGTATAATACCTTCTAGGAGTTCTCGGCGAGTCCTGTTCAATGTACCCATTCTCCAATGATCACCTGTGCACATTCTCTGATGTCAAACACCAATAGTTATGGGATCAACCATCGTCCCATACAGGGTCAAGAATCGTACACACTAGTCTACTCTGGAATATCGATTCCCCGTCTCGATACTCCCCCGATTAGGAACAATTAAAGGATGTACTTGTGGACTACCCTGGCCCCACTAGTATGACATGCATCATATTCCTGGTAGTCAAGTACACATCCTAAGGGCTTTATCAACATATAACAGAGAGACAGTACAAGTATACATGTTAAGATAAAGAGTAACCAGATATCATACTATCATGTCGAGCAAAAAAGTCCTCCCTATATATGTCCAAGTATCCACTATAATATACAATCATGTATAATAATGGCCTTTAGAGCGTACATACAACTAACAACTCACATATTGACGTTTTGCGATCATTCGACATACGCCGTTATAGTTTATGCGACATAGCAGCCGATTAGGATTGATCTGGGGGACAGTACCTGAATACTATTATTACCTGTTGATACATATAAAAAGGTTTCTAAACGAGCTATAGTCTCATTATTTTGACGTGTCTAGGATGACACAAGGATCTTTTAAACTGTAAATCTCTTAAATCTCTTTACTAAACAGTGTGACGTATATCTTAAATAAAATAAATATAATACTTCATACTATTACGTCTGCTTCTTATGCCGTAACATACGTATTCCACGGCTATTTTAAAAAAGGGGTTTTACATACATATTTCGGCTACGTTATAGGCTTATACCTGAATGCATGTTATATACGTATGAGATGATATATTTTCGGGTTTACGCGTTTGATAGGGATGCATTTATTGTACTTATGCATTATTTATATATACTAGTACAGGATATGGTAGTATTATACTTTATGGTCTAGGTATATCGTTATGCATTTCGATTTCTACCATGCGATATACTTTTATTTACTGAGTTGGAAACTCACCCCGTTGTGCCCCAGTTTCTAGTAGGATATACCGCTCAGATCATTAGCGGCTTGCGGCATACTCTTTTTTCGGTGATTGCTTTGGTAGGTGGGCTACTGTTGTATTGCACACACACTTGTGTGTATGTGTGTGTATATATATATATATATTCTTTTATATCTAGTTAAAACTCTATCGACCCAGAACTTATATATTGTGAACTTAGAAGCAGGACTTGGAGTTTATGTGTTTTCGGGCGTCGCAGTCGTTGGAGTCGACTCTTTTATACTTGTTGGTTTTGTTTCGCTTTTCTTTTCTTCGCCATTGAACGTCGTATATTATCTGCGTGGTTGCTCCGCCGTTTGGGCGTGAAAGCTAGCTCCCGTTGGGATGCTTTTTATATTATTATGGTTATATCAGGTATTATTCAAAATATATAAAGGAGGCACTGCCGATTTTTAAAACGTCATAGATGTTTTTCAAACACACTTATTTAGACTTTAATGACTATTTTAAAAACTGATTCTATCTAATAACTATTTTTAAACTTCACCTTCATTATTTTCGTAAAAAGGTTTAGATTCCGGGCTTTTGGCCTACTTGGATCGCGTCGACATCTTTAGACGTCATCTGATTTAAGTGCCGGTCACGTGCTATTTTCGGGTCATGAAAAAGAGGAGAAGCAAGAGAGAGATCGAGAGGGACTTACGGGTTACGCTTGTTCAAGATGTAAGAGAAGAAGGAGAAGAAGTTGTTTACCGCCGAAAGACGCGACCGGGATGTTAGGACGTCTGGCCTGAATTTTGGGGGCAGTTACTATTTGGTTTTATCCGTCCACCTCTCCGAAGATGCCAAGTTGATTTATGGCACCGTGTATCGGAGGTTTGGACAGATGCGGCCGATGTAGCAGACTTCGTCAGATTCCCCCTCGTTTGCAATAAGTTTTTGATTGTGGAGATGCTTTTCCCTGCAGGCGCAAGCCCCTGCAGTTAATTACGTTGCTGTATCGCGGTAACCACTTTCTCCGGCTCCAGAAGGTCACTTCATGTCGTGTGTGTTTGTTTTATTTTTGGTTACCCGTGGATTGTATACGGAGACTAATTTGTGTTGTCGCCCGTAGGGCGTGCATTAGTCCAAACCCGTATTTTCTTAGATTTGGTTTTGGTTTGATTTAAGGATCGTTAACCTCGTTTGAGATTAAGATCAACTTAAATATTTGTTAAGGATACGTTAATCCGATATTGGACTAAGATCTACTTAACGGAGATTCATGATCATATGTGATCCAACGAAAGAGCATTTGGGCTCTATCGTTTTAGTTTAGGGACGTTGCGGTCCGTTGGGTTTAAGGACATCATAATCCATAGAGTTTAGTTTAGGGATGTTGCGGTCCGTTGGGTTTAAGGACATCATCGTCCATAGAGTTTTGGCTCATCGGTTTGGGGGTGCGCCAAGAGTTATTGATTATTGGGATCCGCCACCTCTCTGAAGACGTTGAAAAATTACAGCGACACATATCAAAGGTGTGAAGAGATGTACCCTTGAACCAATGAATGTTCATCAGGTACTTGGTAGTCTTGTTTGGAACTAAGGCCAATTTAGAAGAAGGAATATGGGCTCGGTCAATTTGGGGTTTGACCAACCTTAGGCTCAGCCCACTTGATTACTTATTTGGGTTTGATCCTTTTTCTATATCAGCACTGATGAGTATTGATTTGGGTTCTGACACCCCTTTCTCTTTTTGTTTCATTTATACTCTTTTACATGGAGTGTTAAACAATTTATGACATCCACGTGTAGAGCAAGTGAGGCGCTCGGCGCTGAGCGCCAAATACTGAGTGCTAAGCACCTTTTTATTAAATAGCGCCCACATGAGGGGCACGTGGAGTGCTTGGCGTCGAGCGCCGGACTTTGAATGCTAAGTGCATCTTATTAAATAGCGTCCACGTGAGGAGCACGTGGAGTGCTCGGCGCTGAGCGCCAGACTTTGAGTGCTAAGCGCTTCTTATTAAGTAGCGCCCACGTGAGAAGTGCGTGGAGCGCTCGGCGCTGAGCACCAGACTTTGAGTGCTAAGCGCCTCTTATTAAGTAGCGCCCACGTGAGGAGCACGTAGAGCGCTCGGCGCTGAGCGCCAGACTTCGAGTGCTAAGCACTGAGTTTTTTGTTATGCTTAATTCAATTCTCTGAGAATTATATTCTCACTTGTGAAAGACTTTGTCTTATAGATCTGAGATCTGGAAAAATAACTAAATTCTTCTGATGTGAGAGTTAAACTCTTAGATATGAAGGAGATGCTATGATCTCTCTTATTTTTATTTACCTTGAGGAGAAATCGTTCTCGTCTTTGTAGTCTGAAGTTTTTTGGGAGTTTCTTCTGTCCAAGATTTGAAGTCTTGGGTTCTTTATATAGTGGATGATGATTTGTTGATTTAGTTAAGGAAATCTCTCATTGAGAGATTCCTAATTGATCTGGGGATTTTATCCACCGTTGGATATTTGATCCTAGGCCTTCTGTTTTATAGAAGATATTTTTCTCGTTCTCAACAAGATTGGGAAATTATTTTCCCGTACAGAGCTTATTTTGTATCTTGGTGATTTTTAATCACCATTGGATCTTTAATCCAACGGTGCTCCGTTTTACAGAGATAATATTTTTTGTTTTAGGAAGATTCGAGAAATATTTCCTCAACAGAATTTAATTTTGCAATTTGATGATTTATCATCTTCGTTGGATCTTTGATCTAAGGGTAGAGAACTTTTAGTTCTGGCACTAGCGCCCTCGTGCGGGGCACGTGAGGTGTTGCCTCAGAGTTTTCAACTCTTGGCGCTGGCGTCCTCATGCAAGGCACGTGAGGCGCTACCTCAGACTTCTTGACTCTTGACGCTAGCGCCCTCGTGAAAGGCACGTGAGGCGCTGCCTCAGAGTTCTTGACTCTTAGCGCTGGCGCTCTTGTGCAAGGCACGTGAGGCGCTCCCTCTTTACTGAAGATGTCTTTTCGCCTTCTTTCTCTTCTTTTTCTGAGTCAAACTTCTCTTTCCCAATGCCTTCTCTTAACAGAGCTTAGAAACAGTTCCATCATGCACAAAATTTTTTGTGCCTAGACTTAAATGTCTCTCTTTATAATTTGAAGCAATGCTCCTTTTCTCTCTCACTTTCAGAGAATTATTTTAACAGAGAAGCGCTATGGCTTGTAATCGTCCACACGCTCGTCGACAGTCATAGGAGGTGCCTATTGAGGAAATCGTTCCTCGTTTTGCTGCACGCTTGGTGAACCCTGCTCTTACGGATGACCAATGCGATACAGTGCTGTATGAGCTCTTGACTCGTAGAGGATCTCCTCTCCCCATCGGCTCCATTTGGCTTCGGATGGTCTTCTTGTCCGTGCTCGATGACATCCCTCCTCATCCAGCGGAGATTACTCCGGCAATGTTCGACGCCGCAGAGGACAAGATCGAGTGCTTTCACGAGACACTTTTGATTACCACAGCTCTGAGGGATCGCTCTGTTCAACTGCTAAGCCAGATACGGGCTCAGCGGGTCGTTATGTCTGCCTTCGTTGATGGGCATGAAGCTGACCGTTAGGGAGCGACTCCTCGTGAAGATCGCCGCTTTGATATGGTGGAGAAGGCGGAGAGGGAATTAGAGAATTTTATCCATAGTTTTGTAAATCCCTGCACTTTCGATCACATGTATGGTGATCTATTTCCTGTAGAATAAAATGTTCGATTAAGTGCTTTCTTTTTGTCAATGACCACCAAGTGCTCCCTTTCTAACACATGTTCTTCCTCTGATGTGTGTATGTGCGTATATGAATGCGCCCGATTTCACACATATTCGTAAACGAAACTTAAACCGGTGTAAACAGGAACAAATAGCTCTTGGCCGAAGATTTTGGTAAGAACAAATGCCCCTCACTACTTTGCCCATGTAAGTATGTACATGGGTGAAGTAGTGCAGATTTATGCATGGCCATGGAATAGAGGGCTTAGGAGACAAGCTTAGGGTCCTTGTAGCCTAAGACTTTTTTCGTCTTCATGAGCCGTAAGAGTCTCAAGATGGCTATTTCTTTCTCCGAGTCGAGAGGATCTCGTAGGTATATTTTCCCCTTAGAAGTCGTGAGAACTCCTAAATGCATTTTCTCTTGAGAGTCGTAAGGATCTCACAAAAGAGTTTTCCCCCTTGCAAGTCGAGAGGACTCGTAAGTGGTTTTTTTGTCGATATTCGACTTTGGAGAGTGTGGCCCGTGGATATTCCATCTTGGCAGCGATGGCTTAGGAGACAGGGTTAGGATCTTGTCGCCTAAGCCTTTTCAATTTTATGAGCCGTGAGGGTCTCATAAAGACTTTTCTCCCTACGAGTCGTGAGAATCTCGTAGGTGTGTTTTCTCCTTAGGAGTCATGAGGATTCCTAAGTGCGTTTTCTCTTGAGAGTCGTAAGGATCTCACAAGAGAGTTTTCTTTTTACGGGTTGAGAGGTTCGTGGGTTGACTTGTTTCCGAGTCGAAGCATTGCTCCGACGGGGAGGTCATTGGTTGACCTGTTTCCGAGACGGAGCATTGTTCCAGCGGGGAGGTCATTGGTTTACTTGTTTCCGAGATGGAGCGTTGTTCCGGCGGGGAGATCATTGGTTGACTTGTTTCCGAGACGGAGCGTTGTTCCGGCAGGGAAGTCATTGGCTGACTTGTTTCCGAGACGGAGCGTTGCTCTGGCGGGGAGGTCATTAGATGACTTGTTTCCAAGACGGAGCGTTGTTCCGGCGGGGAGGTCATTAGCTGAATTGTTTCCGAGACGGAGCTTTGCTCCGGCGGGGAGGTCATTGGCTGACTTGTTTCCAAGACGGAGCGTTGCTCTGGCGGGGAGGTCATTGGCTGACTTGTTTCCGAGATGGAGTGTTGTTCCGGCAGGGAGGTCATTGGATGATTTGTTTCTGAGACGGAGCGTTATTCCGGCGGAGAGGTCATTGGCTGACTTATTTCCGAGATGGAACGTTGCTCCGGCGGGGAGGTCATTGGCTGAATTGTTTCCGAGATGGAGCGTTGTTCCGGCGGGGAGGTCGGGGAGGTCATTGGCTGACTTGTTTTTGAGATGGAGCGTTGCTCCGACGGGGAGGTCATTGGCTGACTTGTTTCCGAGACGGAGCGTTGTTCCGGCAGGGAGGTCATTGGCTAACTTGTTTCCGAGATGGAGCGTTGTTCCGACGGGGAGGTCATTGGCTGACTTGTTTCCGAGACGGAGCGTTATTCCGGCGGGGAGGTCATTAGCTGACTGTAAGTCGACGTTAGACACCCCACATGATGTGGGGAGGCGGAATAGGTAAAACAATCATTTTGTTTAAGTTAACATCGACTAACTTTACGGATCTTTGCTAAACCCTTAGTAACAACTATCTAGAAGTGCTAAACTACTATGATAGATGATTATACCTCAAGATACTAGTCCTTCTTGTTCTTGTTGTTCACCTCCTCGTCGGCCTCCTCGATGTGATAGAAGATCCACCCGAGAGTTCCTTCACCAAGCTTTAACTTCTCACTTGAGGTAACTAAGTGGTTAGGATTGCTAATCCAAGTGATCTAGAGGATATAGAGATGGATTAAGGATTAATTAGTCTTTCTAACACTTAGGATCTCAACACATGAGAGGATTAGGGTTGGGTTGAAGAAGAGGAGAGGTTTAGGAAAGAGAGTGTGTATGTGAGAATGAGATGAATAATAACTCATTTCTATATTATATGAAGCATAAATATTATCAAATAAATCATATATGATAATTACAACCATACTTCATTTAATACAATCAATGAATCATCGCATGAGTCATTAAGCAATAAATGCTTCATTAACTCATTTGGATGAATCATCTCATGATTCACTAATTCATTTAATGCAAATTACACATAAGCTCTCAACCTCACCTTTCTTCTAGAAGCTTCTCGACTAATTACGAGAATGCCCCTCCCATCCATAAAACACGGATATTCTGAGACTGCATAAATCCAATAATCCAATACTAGAATCTGGCTTAAACTAAAGCCTGCTAGTATAATCTTTCCGAACATCATACGTGCACAGGTACACGTATATGTCCAAACCCTGTCGTAAAACCATACGACCTCTATATCGTTTCGCCTGAAGCAGGGAAACTCTCTGTGTGTGACTCTAAAGACTCGACACTACGCTGGCAGAAACTAAAGCGGGTTTGGATGTTGGTGGATAAAGTCCCCGTAAATCTGGCACGAGTGACACTGCTTCGCGTATTCGATGCAGTCCTGAATCATCATGGGCCAATAGTAACCCATCCTTTTGATTTTCAGCTTCATCTTTGGCCCGGCTTGATGAGAACCACATAGTCCGTCGTGAGTTTCTTGGATGACTCTCCTTACTTCTTCCGGTCCCAGGCATCTCAGCCACAGAGAGTCGAACAACCTCTTATATAGAGTATCATTGACGAAGGCGAAAGACAGAGCTCGTTTCATGAGTTGATGTCTTGAGGATGCATCTTCCGTTGTTTGACGGGATTTGAAGTAGTTTATAAAGACTTCTCTTTAATCCTTAGCCTTTTCTTGGTCCTCTATTTGTAGGGTTGTTTGCTTGGTCACTTCCTTTTCTTCAGACGACTCCGGAGATATTTCTGCTGGTGCAAGGACTCGACGGCTTTGTACAATGATCCTTACGTCATCGAGGTTTTCGTCAGCTAGTTCTTTAGCGAGTTTGGCTAATGCATCCGCCTTGCTATTTTCTATACGCGATATGCTTTCTAGGGCGTAGGAAGGGATTTGAGCCAGCAGTTGTTGCACTTTCTCGCCGTACTTTACCAACTCTGGTTTGCACATTTGATAGTCGCCATTTACTTGACTAACGACCAGTTGGGGGTCTTCATATATGAGGAGGTTTTCGATTCCCATGTCGACAGCGATCTCAAGACCTGCTATCAAAGCCTCATATTCTGCTTCATTGTTTGTCCTCGACTCTGTTAAGGAAAAGGCAAAGCGCATTATCCCTCCTTGTGGAGTCACGAAGATAAGGCCTACCCCAGATTATGGGGGAGCTGTGCTTTCTCTTCTTCATGGAAGATGCCCCATCGAAGTAAAGTTCCCATCGGGTATCCCCCATCCTCTCTCCCCGTCGATCGTGTCAAACGTGTGCTCGTCTGGCAATTTGCAATTTAAGAGTGAATCGGCAGGTATCGGATGCTCAGCGAGGAATTCGGCGATGGCCTGGCCTTTCACTGCCTTGAGAGGTCGGTATGTTATCGAGAATTCCATTACGAGTAGGGCCCATTTAGCGAGCCGTCCCATTAGTATGGCTCTTAACATCAAATATTTGAGAGGATCCACCTTTGATATGAGATGGACCTCATGCGCCAAAGCATAGTGTCTGAGCTTCGTTATCGCGAAGATTAACGCCAGGCAGTGTTTTTCGATAGGGGAGTAGTTGTTTTCTGCCTCCAAGAGAACTCGACTCAAATAGTAGAGGGCTCCCTCTTTCCCTTGGTCGTTCTCCTGTGCCCATAGCGCGTCTAAAGAACCTTCAAGGGCTGTTGTGTATAGGATGAGGGGCTTTCCCTTGACTGGAGCGGTCAGTACCGGCGGGTTCTGCAGATATTACTTGATTTCGTCCAGTGCATTCTGGCATTTATGATCCCAAACGAACGGGGTTCCCTTTTTTCATCAGGTGACTGTAGGGACGGCATTTTCCGGAGAGGTTGGTTATGAACCGTCGGATATACGCAAGCTTTCCTTGTAGAGACCGCAATTGTTTCAAAGTTCTTGGAGTGGGCATTTCCATAATCGCCTTGATCTTCGATGGATCTATTTCGATACCTCGATGTCGTATGATGAATCCCATGAATTTGCCCGAGGAGACTCCAAATGCGCATTTCAGAGGGTTCATCTTCAGGTTGTACTTCCGAAGACGCTGGAATACTATTTTCAAATGCTCCCGGTGTTTTTCATATGATTTTCTCTTCACCACGAGATCGTCGATATAACATTCGACAATCTCGTGTACGAGGTCATCGAAGATCTTTGTTATGGCCCTCTGGTAGGTGGCGCCAGCGTTCTTCAAACCGAATGGCATCACTTTGTAGCAGAATATGCCCTCTGGAGTCCGGAAAGCAGTGTGCTTTTGGTCTTCAGAATGCATCTTGATTTGGTTGTACCCTGAGGATCCATCCATGAAGGAGAAGACTTCATGGGTGGATGTGTTATCGATCATCAGCTCGGTAACAGGTACTGGAAAGTCATTTTTCGGACAAGCTTTGTTGAGATCCCAAAAATCTACGCAGATGCGTACCGTCCCATTTTTCTTCATCACTGGGACAATGTTGGCGATCCAGTTAGGGTATTGAACTTCTTGGATGAAGCCGGAGTCTATTATCTTCTTGACTTCAGCGTTGATATTCATTTCAAGTTCAAGCCGCATTCTTCTTAGTGCTTGTTTGACTGGCTTAACGTCCGGAGATATAGCCAATTTATGCACATCTATTTCTGGATCTAATCCCAGCATCTCGGAATAGTTCCATGCGAAGTATTCTTTATACTGCATGAGAACATCTTTTATCGTAGCCACCTGCTCTTTAGACAGCAGCTCACTGACGAACGTCGGTCGCGGGTCGTTTGCCGTTCCCAAGTCGATTGTTTTCAGGTTATCCGCCGTGGTGTGTATCCCATCTTCCAACTCTTTTAGCGCCGGTGGAAATTCTGAAATCAACTCATCTTCATCCTCATTTTCGAAGCACCAGGAGAGGTCATTCATATTCTTGTGCATTCCTTCTTCCGACAGCGTTATCACGTGACAGATACGAGATCGTTTCCAAGACCGGTGTTGATCTGGTTCTACTCTCGCCGTATACGTTGCTTTTGGCACATGACTTTGTGGTGGGGCTACCCTTCAACTGTTGGATAGAGCGAACCTGCCGAGTCGGCATTGGTCTTCAACCCAGATTTTGAAGGTGAAGCAGTCTTCAAGAGGATATCCTATTGCTCGGTGATAGGAGCAATAATCCGGGTGACGAACCTTGTTTGCTTGATCGGGGTGCCGAGACTCCGGGAGTGTCATCATTTGATGTTTCATGATAAGGTCGAAGATTCTCCTTGTCTTGTCTCGAGGGAAAGAATATGCTCGACCCATCTTTTTCATAAGCGATGGATTCCGGCTGACCTTTCCTCGATCGCATGGCTTCTTGGACCCGCTTCGCCGATGTCGAACGTTTTTTCCATTCTTTAACTTGTTTTTGTCTCCGCGTCGGGCCTTTTTCTCACCTAGGGAATTCATAGCGGGCTGACGGTGAAGGGCATTGTCATCATCCGTAGCCTACTGAAGGAGGTGTTGCGTCTTGGTTTTCTCGTAAATGGTCATTTCGTGGCTGTAGTCATTCCGAACCTTTTGACTCGCTTCCCTTATTAGCTTGTCCATTTGTTCTTCAAACGACGGACTTGACATTTTTATGGCAGGACCTCGTTCTGATTCAACGTCAGCGTCTTTTAAAAGAGCATCTCCTTCTTCATCAAGGTCCTTTATGACATGGCAGCCATGGAATTGTTCATGTTTCTTGGACTGGACATATCCAAGCCCGATCGTTTCCATTTTTCCATTGGGCAATTTTCGCTGAGTTCCAGGGACGTTGCAGATCCTGTTGTAGAACTGAGCTTGTCGAGCAGTCTGTTTGAAAGGTACGCATTGGCATCGTAATAACCTTCTTAATCCCTCCATGTAGTATCTGGGCAGAAGAATGGGTTGGAGCCTGTCGAGCGAAAAATCGGCACCATGCCAGACTTCTCTTTCGACTTTAGTCTCCTACGATCGATAGAATAGGATCGCTTTTTCGCCTCTTCGCCTGGGAGGGACGTAAAATGTCTGCAGCTCTTGCACGCTATATGTCTCAAGCGCATCAAGCTCTCTGTAATGCTGCCACGGAACCATGGCGATTTGCAAACTCTGATCATCTCCAATGAGGGCCTGCATTGATGGACGGACCGAGAACACTGCGTTGACTTCGTCTTCAGAGTCACTGCCAAAGACCAGAATAAAGGTCGATGGTCCCGGTCTGTTGCATTGGGGCGACCCCGAATAGATCATCTCTTCTTCCTCCTCAGTATCGCTCCCGAAGACCGGAATAGTGGTGATAGCTTTTTGCTTATTCTCCGGTTTATGGCATCTTTTCGTGTCTTCAAACTCTGGTTGGAAATACTCTGCATCTTCGTGCTTTCGGACTTCATTTATGGAGAATGGGTTTAGTTTTCCCGTCACGGTATACTCGAGACCATCTTTGAAATACTCCATACACCGATGTTGTGTAGAAGGGATGATGTTGTACTCGTGTAACCAAGGCCTGCCGAGCAAAGCGTTGTAGCAGGTCTTGGCGTCAGTGACATAAAATTTGATGTCAGTGACAAGCATCCCAAAATGTAACGTCAGTATTACAGACCCGAGCGTCCATTATGACTGGGAGTCGAACCCGGAGATGGTGATTTTATCTCGAGCGAGGTGATGAACGCTCATGCGGATTTCTTTTAGCACCCTCACATTTAGGAGGTTGACAGAGGATACGTTGTCAACTAAGATCTTCTCTATCTTGATGTCATGGCAGTACCCGGTGACATACAGGGGACGGTTGTGCTCCCACGTTCCGAGGAGAAGATCTTCATCTCGAAAATGATGTCAACTGTGTGCACTTCTTCCAGCTCGTCCTTCATCTTTTCTTCAGCAAGGAAAGCTTGAAACTGCTCGGGCTCTTGTAAGGCCCTGATCAGAGAATCTCGTGTCTCTTTAGACAATAGAAGGGAATCCAAAATGCTTAGATGTGAGGGCATCTTCCTCAGGTGTGCCAGGACATTGTAATCCACTTTGTTTTTCTTGGGTGGATTTTTGGCTGCCAGCTCTTCGACGACTCGATCATCGAGGGCGATATCCTCAGGGACTTTTTCCTTCCCCTTATCTTTTTTGTTTGATCCCTTGTTTGTAGGTCCGAGATTCTTTTCGGGCAATGTACGATTACGCAGGTGAATGTTTTCACAATTTTTTATCTCTTCCTTTTTTCCTGAGGTGGATTTCTTGAAGAGAGGGCCGGGGGCTACTTCTTCATCAGATTCGCTTCCGAAGGTGAGAACTTGCGGTTCCCTAGTATCAACCATGTGACAGTTGCCAGCAGTTCTTTTGTGCTCATCTGTCGTGTTTTTCTGCTCTCGACGAGTTTTGCATTTCATCCGCTTGAAGTGTTGTCGGTGAGCAACGTATCCTTGCTACCACTTCTTGAAGGCATTGCACTCTTCGGTAGGATATGCAATCCTTCGATGGTACAAGCAGTAGCTCGGATGAACGTCCGCTTCGTCAAGGTACGTATCCTTGGGAGTATTTTCTTTGAAAGGTTGCAGCCTCATTCCTATTGACAGGGCTTTAGCGAATCGTTTCCTTCTTTTAAGCCTGCTTTTGTCTGCCGCGGGCGTGCTTCGATTTGGTTGGAGTGCTTTGTGACCTATCCATACCATGACTTCTTTAACTTGATGTCGACGCCTGGCCTTTTTGAATATGGTCATTTCACGTTCGCGATCAGTTTTGCTCTTCTGACGGGCTTCGTTCAGCAGCATGTCAATCAACTCGTCTGACGGTTCCAAGGATTTTGGCACCGATCCTGCCCCCAGCTCCTCTATATTATCTTCTGATGCCGAGTGAGCTTCTTCGTCATTTATTGGTGAATGAGAGATCATGTGACAACTTGCCACATAATCCTCGGGTTCTTCTGACGAGTCTTCTCCCTCATCATTGTCATTATCTCCGCTCTCAAGGATATGATTGAGAAACTCTTGGAGTGTGACCGGGGTTCACGCCTTCTGGTTATATTCCTCCAGTGCGTCCATATGCCTTTGTAGATCCGTGTGCCTGTCATCAGGCTGCGCGGGCTTCTTTGTCTTCTTCTTTTTCTTTGAAGACTTTGACGGCCGGGCCTGGCTATTTTGCCCATCGCTACCAACTCTCGGCGTTGGGCGCGGTTTCAGCATCCCCTCAATGATCTCTGGCTCCAGCGGGCTTTTCCATCTAATTGCCTGATATGCTTGAAGATCCTTCAGCATTCTTTTGGTCTTAGCTGAAAGGACAACTTCCCACGGAGCTTCCTCTATAAATGAGCACGATGCCCCCGGTATGTCTACCTTTTTAGGAGCATACGGTTGTGGCGGGTTTACCCTCCAGTTTTCAGACAACGCGAACCTGCCCTGTGGTACTCTTCCTCAATCCAGTTTTTGACGAAGCAATCTTCGATTGGGTGGCCCACTATTCGGTGGTAGGGGCAGTAATTGGGATTGTTGACGTCGCCCAGTTACAGTGGGCGTCTCAGATCTGGTAGAGTGATAAGCATGTTGCGCACCACCAGTTCGAACAGTCTTCTCATTTTATCCCGAGGGAATGAGTAAGGACGTCTCAGCTTTTCTTCGAGTGATCGCTGTTTATCGTTTTGGCGAGCAGCTGGTTTCGGATCACTCGGCTGTTACTGAGCGTTGGCGACGAAGGTCACTTTCCCTTTACCCTTTTCATTTCGAAGCTCCGTTTTCGAGGAGGACGGTCTATGGCCCATCTGGTCCATTTAGGCCAGCTTATCGATCAAGGCCTGGAAAATGGTCGGCTTGAAGAACATCATAAATTAGGTTATAGTCGCTTGCGGGTCAAGGTTCCCTACGAACATGCCCACAGCGGGAGCTTCTTCTATGCATTGTTCGCATCTCGACCATAGGTTCCGCCACCGAATTGCATACTGAACCCAAGTCTTTCCTAGCTTCACCCTGGCATTGATCAATGCCGTGATCGGGGTGCATTCGCTGGCGCTCGCGAAACGCTAGGTGAATAGCAACTCCATTTCTGTGAATGTTTTGATGGAGTCATTCGGAAGCTCCGAGTACCATTCAAATGCTGTCTACGCTAAGCCACCGACGAACTGGCGAAATAGCAATTTTTCGTCACCTCCAGTATTGCCGCAGAGAGCCCTGAACTGAGCGACGTGCTGATGGGGGTTGTCTGTCCCCTTATACACGTGAAATTTAGGGATCATGTATCCTAGAGGGTACTTAATTTGATCGTACCATCTTGGATAGGGTCGTCCAGTTCTGACGACTTGGCCAGCGGTTTCGCTTGCCGGATGAGCTCGTATTTGTTGAGCTATGTAGTCATCAAGCACAGCTTTCGAGATCGTCTCCTCTCTGGCTGCTGATAAAACCGGAAGAGGGTTTGATGTCTCCCATTTGTCGTCTTCAATGATTATTGGGGGATTTTCGGCTGGAGGGTCCGGCTGGATCATCATCCCCACCATATCTTGGAACAGGAGCGCCATTTGTTTTGTATTAGCCGCTTGTTCCGCGGCTTCTTTATCTTTCTTTTTAAGCATCCTTCGGAGGAACTCAGCGTCGGTTTCCTGCTCCTGGCGTTGATCCGAAGATACTTCCGGGCTTTCCTTCTGCCCAGTGAGTGCGGCCATCTTTGTCGGCATCTCCTGGAGTTTCTGTTGTTGCTCCTGATCCTTTGTTACGGACCGCGTAAGTGGTCGATGACCCCAGAAGCACGACTTTCCTCTTTTCCGGAAGTCATGTAAATAGTGTGCACTACCATACCCCCAGACTTGGGGCGTTTAGGTTCAGTACCCTTGAGATTTGTCGTAGGCACGTGGATCTTCTCCGGCCTTCTCTTTTTATGGGCGGTCAAAGTTGAGGAACCTGTTGCAGACGATACTTTCCGTGGTACGACGGCGGGATGATCCTCCTTTTACCGGACCTTCATTTTCTTCTGTCGGCGGGAGTAGTCTTCGTTGATCACAGAGTCTTGGACTCTCCGCCAAACCCTATGGATTTTGGAGGATAGCCGTTGAGGAGGCTGCTCCGGCTTCGCTTTAGTAACATTTTCAGCGGGTGGAGGAGACCTTTTTAGTACGACAATTGGAGAGTTCTTGCGCACCCTCCTGAGCGGCTCAAAATTGTTCCCAGTTGGAACAGTAGCGTCAACTTCCACTAGTGGAGCTGGTGAGGTAAGTCCAGAAGGGGAACTGCCTCCATCTTTCCTCACTCGGCGCCAGTGACGATATCGAGCATGTCGTGTAGCCGGGATCACCTTTATCGTCGGAGAAGCTTCTTCATGCCCCCTGCTTTGAGGAGAGGCTGTTATTGGCGCCAGCCTGTCAAAGACTGACATTCGCTGGAAAGGAATGGTCAACCTGTCGAAGGCCGACTTTCGAGTAGGGGAAGTAGTTTGGACGACTTCACCTACAGCAGGAGTTGGGATAGCCTTCTCCGGTATTGCGAGCCTCTTCGCGGGCCCATTTGATCTTAGGCTCAGCCTGTCGAAGACTGAGCTAGTAGATTTGGACGGCCCGTTGAGAGGGGTCGCGATAGTTGCAAGCTGGTCAAAGATCAACTTCTTCGGAGCTTCCTGTGATGGCATCAGGACGCTGAAGCTTGTTGGCAGGATCATGGTCCCGAAGAACAACCCAGTTGTGGCCTGTGTCACCTGCTCCACTGGCATCGCAATGATGAAGGCCGCTTGGGGCCCATAAGTCAATCCTCTAGCAGGGACGGAGTGGTAGTTGTTGTTGCAATTGGAGCGGTTGGAAGCCATCGACGTCATCTTCTCTTCTGCATGGAGCAAGACACCAAATCTTAGTACCTCGAATCCAGGGGCAACTATATTAAACCGGGATTCGTTCGCAAACACGACACACGAAGTGTGGAGCGGAAAGAGGAAAAGGTCCCACCGGGCGTGCCCGAATCTGTTTACCGCCGAAAGATGCAACCGGGACGTTAGGACGTCTGGCCTGAATTTTGGGGGCAGATGCTATTTGGTTTTATCTGTCCACTTCTCCGAAGATGCTAAGCTGATTTATGGCACCGTGTATCGGAGGTTTGGACAGATGCGGCCGATGTAGAAGACTTCGTTAGATCCCCTCTCGTTTGCGAGGGGTTTTGATTGTGGAGACGCTTTCCCTGCAGGCGCAAGCCCCTGCAGTTAATTACGTTACCGTATCACGGTAACCAATTTCTCCGGCTCCAGAAGGTCATTTCGTGTCGTGTGTATTTGTTTTATTTTTGGCTGCCCGTGGATTGTATACGGAGACTAATTTGTGTTGTCACCCGTAGGGCGTGGATAAGTCCAAATCCGTATTTTCTTAGATTTGGGTTTGGTTTGATTTAATGATCGTTAACCTCGTTTGAGATTAAGATCAACTTAAATATTTGTTAAGGATACGTTAATCCGATATTGGACTAAGATCTACTTAACGGAGGTTCATGATCATTTGTGATCCAACAAAAGAGCATTTGGGCTCTATCATTTTAGTTTAGGGACGTTGCGGTCTGTTGGGTTTAAGAACATCAAAGTCCATAGAGCTTAGTTTAGGGACATTGTGGTCCGTTGGGTTTAAGAACATCATAGTCCATAGAGTTTAGTTTAGGGACGTTGCGGTCCGTTGGGTTTAAGGACATCATAGTCCATAGAGTTTTGGCTCATCGGTTTGGGGGTGCGCCAAGAGTTATTGGTTATTGGGACCCGCCACCTCTCTGAAAATGTTGAAGAATTACAATGACACATATCAGAGGTGTGAAGAGATGTACCCTTGAACCATTGAATGTTCATCAGGGACTTGGGAGTCCTGTTTGGAACTAAGGCCAATTTAGAAGAAGGAATATGGGCTCGGTCAATTTGGGGTTTGACCAACCTTGGGCTCAGCCTACTTGATTACTTATTTAGGTTTGATCCTCTTTGTATATCAGCACTGTTGAGCATTGATATGGGTTCTGACACCCTTTTTCATTTTGTTTCATTTATACTCTTTTATATGAAGTGTTAAAACAATTTATGGCGTTCACGTATAGAGCAAGTGAGGCACTCGGTGCTGAGCGCCAAACACTGAGTGCTAAGCACCTTTTTATTAAATAGCGCCCACGTGAGGGGCACGTGGAGCGCTCGGCGTCGAGCGCCGGACTTTGAATGCTAAGCACATCTTATTAAATAGCGCCCACGGGAGGAGCACATGGAGCGCTCGGCGCTGACGCCAGATTTTGAGTGCTAAGTGCTTCTTATTAAGTAGCGCCCACGTGAGGAGCACGTGGAGCGCTCGGCGCTGAGCGCCAGACTTTTAATGCTAAGCGCCTCTTATTAAGTAGCGCCCACGTGAGGAGCATGTGGAGCGCTCAACACTGAGCGCCAGACTTCGAGTGCTAAGTACTAAGTTTTCTGTTTTGCTTAATTCAATTATCTGAGAATTAGATTCTCACTTGTGAAAGACTTTGTCTTATAGATCTGAGATCTGGAAAAAGAACTAAGTTCTTCTGATGTGAGAGTTAAACTCTTATATATAAAGAAGATGTTATGATCTCTCTTATTTTTATTTACCTTGAGGAGAAATCGTTCTCGTCTTTGAAGTTTAAAGTTTTTGGGGGGTTTCTTCTGTCCAAGACTTGAAGTCTTGGGTCCTTTATATAGTGGAGGATGATTTGTTGATTTAGTTAAGAAAATCTCTCATTGAGAGATCCCTAATTGATCTGGGGATTTTATCCACCGATGGATCTTTGATCCTAGGCCTTCTATTTTACAGAAGATATTTTTCTTGTTCTCAACAAGATTGGGAAAATATTTTCCCGTACAGAGCTTATTCTGTATCTTGGTGATTTTTAATCACCAATGGATTTTTAATCCAACGGTGCTCCGTTTTACAGAGATTAATCTTTCTTGTTTTTAGGAAGATTCGAGAAATATTTTCTCAACAGAATTTAATTCATTAATTTGATGATTTATTATCTTCGTTGGATCTTTGATCCAAGGGTGGAGAACTTTTAGTTCTGACGCCAGCACCTTCGTGCAAGGCACGTGAGGCGCTGCCTCAGAGTTCTTGACTCTTGGCGCTGGCACCCTCGTGAAAGGCACGTGAGGCGCTGCCTCAGAGTTCTTGACTATTGGCGCTGGCGCTCTCGTGCAAGGCACGTGAGGCGCTGCCTCTTTACTGAAGGTGTCTTTTCGCCTTCTTTCTCTGCTTTTCCTGAGTCAAACTTCTCTTTTCCAATGCCTTCTCTTAACAGAGCTTGGAAACAGTTCCATCATGCACAAAATTTTCTGTGTCTAGACTTAAATGTCTCTCTTTATAATTTGAAGCAATGCTCCTCTTCTCTCACTTTCATAGAATTATTTTAACAGAGAAGAGCTATGGCTTGTAATCGTCCACACGCTTGCCGGCAGTCATGGGAGGTGCCTATTGAGGAAACCGTTCCTCGTTTTGCTGCACGCTTGGTGAACCCTGCTCTTACGGATGACCAATACGATACGGTGCTGTACGAGATCGTAGAGGATCTCCTCTCCCCATCGGCTCCATTTGGCTTCGGATGGTTTTCTTGTCCGTGCTCGATGACATCCCTTCTCATCCAGCGGAGATGACTCTGGCAATGCTCTACACCGCAGAGGACAAGATCGAGTGCTTTCACGAGACACTTTTGATTACCACGGTTCTGAGGGATCGCTCTGTTCAGCTGCTAAGCCAGATACGGGCTCAACGGGTCGTTATGTCTGCCTTCACTGATGGGCATGGAGCTGACTGATGGGGAGTGACTCCTCGTGAAGATCGCCGCTTTGATATGGTGGAGAAGGCGGAGAGGGAATTAGAGAATTTTATCCATAGTTTTGTAAATCCATGTACTTTCGATCCCATGTATGGTGATCTATTTCCTGTAGAATAAAATGTTCAATTAAATACTTTCTTTTTGTCGTTGACCACCAAGTGCTCCCTTTCTAACACCTGTTCTTCCTCTGATGTGTGTATGTGCGTATATGAATGTGTCCGATTTCACACATATCCTTAAACGAAAGTTAAACCAGTGTAAACAGGAACAAATAGCTCTTGGCCAAAGATTTTGGCGGGAACAGAAGTCTCGGTTGGAAGAACCGAGACCGACAAGGTGAGAGGAAGGCCAGCTTGAAGGCTTCTAAAGCTTGAGTGAACTTGATGGACTTGGACTTGAGAGATGGACTTTGATAGGATTTTTTAGTGTAATTTTCAGAAGGGGAAGGATGCTAGAATAGCTTGGTATTTATAGGGAAGGAATATAGGTGTATGGTGAATTAAAAAGATAATTAAAATGTATTAAAAATTGGGTTAATGGTGTAGATGAAAGGACTGCAGAGTCTCTGGATTAAATGGGGAGTTTTGGTAAATGAAAATGAAGAGTTTTCAGTCCAAGAGCCGCATACCCACAGGCGGGGCACATGAACCAATGTTTGGGCCAATCAAACCCCCTTCGACCGATCTGGGCGGGTCCAAGTCGGCTCCACGCCTCGGTTTTCATGTCGTGGGTTCGGCTTGGTTTAACTAGTCCAATTTCATTTATCTTTTATTTTAAAATATTTTTGAACTCCGTGAAACACACGTGAAAGTTTTAAGAGCTAAAAACGTCAAAAAAAATATGATTTAAATAATTATGGCTGTAAGGATTCAAATACGCGGGTTATAGGACAACAGTGTAGAGACTTAATCAATGAGCTACAAATTCATTCTTGCATATATTCAACAAAGAAGTAAATATATGTCGTTGCTTGAACATGAAATAGGCTTAGGAAAAAGAAAAGGAAGGAATCGAATGGAACCGTCTTGGTGAGGGGCTTGGATTTTAGGTTTTGAAAAAATAGGATAGACCGAATAACTTGAGGGATAAAATAAACAAACATATACAGTATGAAGGTATAGGTATTTTAGGGTCGTTACATATGTGTAACGGGGGTCATACAAGATCGCCGTGGTCCCGAATATTACAAGACAATGCATTACTAACTCATGAATTTCTTGAATCCGTGTTCTGTTGTTCCAAGAGGAAACGGAATATCTTCGTTACGTGTAAAACCCTCACTAGTCGAGCTTATAACTTTAAAACATGATAGTGCAATCTAACATACATGCTAGTGTAATTATATAAAGCATTAATACATTATATTATTTAATTCATGTTGAGTAAGTACTATTGTCAAGAATATTTGTATTTCCAGTTAATACTAAATTTTATAATAATTTAATATTCGAACTCAGTTATAAATAACACATTAGATATTATAAACGTTATGTATCTCTCTGTGTGTGTGTGTGAGAGAGTATTTTAATATCAAGAATATCATGGGAATGAGGTAGCTCGAAAAATGAGTGTATTTATGTGTTACAGGGATCATACATTATTTTGCATTACATATAACTAGTGAATCTCGTGTTGTCGTGGTTCCGGACGTAGATGAAATGCTAATTTACATGGTCGTGTAGCCGTGTTTCGTCGGCACAAAACGAAATACTTGCTGATCAAGTGTCCCCCACTATTCCTGTCGTATAGCCGTGTTTGGTCGACATAAAACGAAACACTCTTGATCAGAAGTCTCCCGTCGTGTAGCCGTGATTCCGGGTATTGACGGAAGCTAACCCACCTTCATTGTGTTGTTGTTCCGTTGAAATTACGGAATATCCTATTTACATGTAAAACTTCTACAAATCGAGCTTATACTTATAATTAATAACACTAAAATATCGAATATCTTCATACTTGAGTTACCTTGTACTGATTAACACATGTAACTTATTTGACATGCACACTACCGTTTATTATTCACAGTTATTCTCATACTTAGTATTATGTATACTATGTTTTTGTTTCAAATATTTTTTTTTATAAAATGAGGATTTACCGAACTTTAGTTCGCGGACGGCATTCCTGTTTTCTGTTTTCTTTTCTGGGGAATGTCGTCAAATGACAATGGAGAAGGAGAAGAGCTTAGGTACGAGGTGGTACCAACTGAGGAGAACTTCGATCACTTCTCCATCCAGGCAGAACTTTAGGTTATTGTTTCCTTCAGATTTCAGCATGCCTTCTGTTTCGAAACATCAGACTGTATATTCTAATTTCGACTTTTGTTTGTTGAAGTTGTAATAAGTACTGTTGGATTCATTCTTAAGGTTGTAATGATTTAAATTTTTGTATCAATTCTCATGTTGCTACCTATACGGACGCTTAGCGTATTTATATCGAGAAGAAACGTTGCCGGTGTGAATACGTTGTGGGCCTATTCCATACCCACTCTCTGTTTTTTGGAAAGCGGGACGTAACAATTAAATAAGACCCTCCGTTAAATTACCTAGGTCATGCTTAGGTTAGAGGCAACTTGGATTAGGTTTTGATAAATATTACCCTCATCTACTTTTCTTTCGACTTACAAAGCAGCTAACTTTTCCTTCAAAGATTTTCCTTGCCCTCAAATCTATAGAACTCTTTAGTATGGTGATGATAATGATGATGGTAATTCATCCCTCTGAAGCGATCTCAACATGCAGGCCCATTGAAGTTGTTAAAAGATTCATGAAAAACAATCAAAATTCTGCCAAATTTTTTATCCTCAATATATTACCCGTTTGTAGCCCTTATCCAAGTTTTTTTTCCTGATATATTTTTTAAGAGAAGTCCTGATTTTTTTTATCCAAACCGAAACCCTAGTTGATCACTAAGAGTATGTACTTTTCTCTCAATTCTATCAGGGTTATTTTCCCCTAATTCATTCAAGAAATTTGGGTCTAGGGTTTTTTCTTTCTTTTTCATGTCTAGAAGGTATTTTTGTTATTTAACCCCTAACCGTTAAAAACTAATGACAAGATGGATGGAAGTTAACCATGGGGTCTTATTTAATTTAGTTAGAAGTTTTCGGGTTGTATTCAGAAATAGTAAATTTCAGGGGTTATATTTAAAATTAGCTAAGTTTCAGGATTCAATATAGAAAAAACAAAAAAAGAAAATAATGGCGTTTTTCACATGGATCTTGTATTTTGCGGGATATGTGAGGAAAATAAGGAAGGGCTTTAATGAAAAATTCAATAAGGACATCATTAACACGTCATGAAGTTTTATAGTGTGTTGCTTACGGGATCTTGTGGGCCCTTTTTTGTTAATATGAAAGGATGAATTCCATGTAAACATTCATTCCTCTTTAGCACTTTTTTTTAACAAGACGACAGTGTCACTGGTCTACATGAAATTGCAATTTCACACCAAAGAGCATTTGCTCCAGCGGGCGATAACACTTTCCCGGTTAGTGTAAGGTCTTGGTCCCTCAGTTGGTAGGAGCTCTTGAAACCTCCCGGCCTAGAAGCCCAACCCACCCACCCACCCCCCAAGACTTCGGGATGTGGCAAAAATAAAATTGCAATTTCACACTTAAGCATATTATTCTGATTAATTAAGATATGATTGGTAATAATAGATCTGATGGAGCTCATTTTCGGGCCTCCGTCAGATGTTGTCTTCCGTTGTTCTCGCGGTGAACTTAGCTGATTATCCTTCGTTGCGTGTGGATCTCAATGGGTTTTTGGAGGAAAGAGGTGAGGTGATGAGGTTGTTGCCGAGTACCTGCAAAGAAGTCCTGGGGTGGTTTGGTACCACCAAGGACCCTCCGACGCTCAAGTTAGTGAAGAGATCCGAGCAGAGTAACGGCTTAAAAGTGTAAAAAATGGCTTACTTGACCTCTCTGTGATGGGGGTTTATATAGCGGTGAAGCACGCAGCAGCGGGCGCGAGAATCTCGCCGGCGGTTACGCCCCCGACGTCACGCCCGCGTAGAAAGCGGATCGCCCGTTAATGGGGATCGTGATGGCGTGAAACGTGGGATGTTGTTGGCGCAGAATCTGCACATGGAGAGATTCGTGGAGCGGTGGTTACGCCTGTGAGCGATGGCCTCGGTCGGAGGGCCGAGGAAGATCGTCTCGGCCGGGGGCTCGGGGACGAGCGAGGACGCCGAGGAGCCCCGGCCCTGTGGCAGCTCGGCGTGAGCCATGGGACCGAGGAGGCCAATCTGCAAGGGGCCCTGAGGAGGGCAAGCTTGTGCTTGCAGGTCGGGTAAAGGGTGGCCTGGTCGGCCCCTGTGGGCCCTTTCTCCTGAGTTCCGGAACACGTCACCTGCCACGTGTCAAGATCTTGAGGATCGCCAATATTGAGCACTATCATTAGCCCCCCACTCTTGTCCCGACCAGCTAGTGGTCGGGTCAGGAGTGGACTATCGGGCTTCCCGAGGTGAGATCCGTTCCGGGGTTTCGTCGGGACGAGTCCTCGGGCCGTCAGTTGCCTTTCCCGCCAGCGAATCAAGGCGAGATCTTTGCATTTAAAGAAGGTGCGTCGGTTCGTGCACTCTGCAATTGAAGCGACGGTCCACGTGTCGAGCGTCGATTAGCTGATGCGACGTATGCAGGTCTGCGACGTCTGATGGGACGCGGTCCAGCTCTGGGCTGCCACGTGGAACGATCGGGGCCGCTGAGCGCGAGGAGCCGTTTCGGCGGGAGACGATGGGCGCCGTTAGATGAGGCCGTATGCAGCAATAAATATGGGTGGGGTCCGCCCTAGGGCCCTTACTCCTTCATATTTCCTCTCTCAAGCCTCAGCTGCTCCGCGCTGGTCTCCCGTCTATCGTTTTCAACCTTTGAAGAATTTCTTTTCCCAGGTTAGATGTCTTCCTCTGTAGAATCAGTAAACGTTGTAGGAGTAGATGCTAGGGTTCCTTTAGATGTGTCTGAGTTTCCTCGGGGAGCAGGGGCTGGACCCTCTCCCCGGGGTCGTGAGGCGGGGGCCGCCTCCAAGGAGGAGGAGGCGGATGTGGCCCCCAGCACCTCGTGTTGGATGAAGCATGAAGATGAGCTCGCCAACGCTCAAGCTCGCTTCCACATCCCCCCGCGCTACACGCTTCGTCTGTCCAAGGAAGGAGAGAGGGCAGATCAGGTACGGGACAGGGAGATTGCCCTATACATGAAAGCTTTTTGGGGCGGAATGCACTTGCCCTTCTCTCCTGAGGTCATCGCCGCTCTGAACTTCTTCGGTTTGGCCCCCGGCCAGTTAGTGCCGAACTCGTGGAGGATTCTTCTCAGGTTCTTGATCCGCCTGAAGTTGCAGGCGGTTCCTTTTAGCCTTTCCCTTCTCGATTCCTGCCTCGTCTTCAAGAGTCATCCCGGCGGTCGAGCGGGCGACCCGAGATGGGTTTATTTTACTTTTAGGAAGCGGTCGGGGGTCGCTGCCGGGACCGGGGTCGTGGCCTTGCCCTCCTCCATTCATGATTGGAAAAAGAAATTTTTCTTCATTTCCCCTCCCGAGGGCGAAGACTGGCCGGTGCCCATCAAGTGGTCGAGGGAGAAGTGTCTGCCGGGGAACCTGTCCGATGACCCCGCCGCGGTGAGAGTGGCGTCATGGGAGCCTATCCCTCGACATGACGTGCTGTTGTCCGAGAGGGTTTTGAGCTGGGTCGGGCTTAGCCCCGTCGAGTTCGTCGGTAAGTTAGGCTTGCTTTTTGGGTTTACATTTTACTCGTGTTGCTGATCTGTTGGGTGTTTGTTTCATGCAGGATCCATGGACTTCGTCTCTCTCCGAGATGCTATGCGCCAGCCGAGGCAGGCAACTAGGGCCGGGGGCGCCAGCTCTTCTCGGACGCAGCCCGCTCTGGCCCCTACTGCCCCGGTGGCGGCGCCTCGAGGACGCTCGGTGGCGGATCCTGCCCCGGGCCCCAGCAGAGCATCGGGTCAGAAGCGGGCCCTGATTCTGGAGGACACGGCTTCGGAAGAGGAGATCGGCTCTCCCTCGGAGCCGCTCAAGAGGAGTTCCCGGGGACCCTCCCGGGGCCGGTCCTTGCCGACCTTAGTGGAGGAAGGGGGGCTCCGGTTCGCGGTGCCGTCGGGGCTGTCGGTCGCGGACAGCCTCCTGCACGAAATAGAGATCTTGGCCAGGGGTCGAGTTCCTGGGGGGGCCCTCAGGGCCCAGCTGGCGTCGATCGCCCAGGAGTCCGTGCAGGTAAGCCCCCAGTTCATTGTGAGATTTGGCACCCTTTTCATTTTTTTGATCTTTTTGTGTCTTCCCAGGTTCTCCAGCACGTGGCCCTCGTCCTCCCCATGGAGACCGAGGTGGTAGCCCCGGCGTTGGAGGCCGCGGGTCAGCTCGCCTCGTTGCAAGAGATCTCCAGGTGAGAGCAGGAGGCGATGTCGGCGAGGATCGCCGCCCTGGAGGGCGAGGTGGACGCCGGGAAAAGGGAGGTCGCCCAGCATCGTGAGGCCGCTGTGATCGCCGAGGGCAAGCTCGAGGACTCCCAGGTGCTCGCCGGCAACCTGAAGAGGACGGTGAAGGCCCTCCGAAAGGAGCTGGGGGCGGCGGCCGAGGCGTTTAAGTCGGCTGAATCGAGGGCCGTGGCGAGCTATAAGGGGTCGAAGGATTTTTATAACGACTTGGTCGTGGCCACGACCTGCATTTGGCACGACGCCCTCGATGCCGTTAATTCTCGGATGCCGGGGTTCGACGACGCGGATCTCCGGGCTGAGTTCCCCCTCGTGGACGCCGACGAGCAAGGAGAAAAAGTTCCCGGCGAGGAGGTGGCCGAGGACCCAGCGCCCCAAGTGGTGGAGGTCGAGAACCTCGAGGTTGCGCCCGGCCCGGAGGTGTAGAGCCCCCGTTCTCCTATCTTCAATTTGTTTTTCTTTTGAATTTTGTAAGGCTGGGGAGCCCAAAAAATACCCTTTGTAAAAAAACTTTTGTCTTTGGCAGTAGTAATAAAGTTTTTCTCAGCTCCATAGAATTGTGTTCTGCCATCTGTTTGTGAAGAATGCTCGTGGAATATTTTTTGCCTGTACCGTTGTACTTTTACGTCAGGTTGGCCATCTGTCTAGCAATCGTCCATCGAGTTGTCTGCAATCACTTGCCGACGAGCGCTTCTGAGGAGGTATCTCCCTGGGCCCCGGAGTCGAGGGAAGATCGTTTAGACTTGGACAGACCTGACGCCCCTCACTGGGGTCTCGGGTCCTCCGCGGCCACTGAGCATCTCTGATTCCTAGCATTGGTCACCATCCGGGGTTGACTGGGCAGGGTAGCTGCCCCGTCACCTCTTGCAAAGGCTTTATGCTTCCTGGCGCGGTGGTAGGGGAGTTGCCCACCAAGGATGGCCGAGCAGGGTAGCTGCTCGGTTGCCTCTTGCGAGGGCTTGGGTCTTTAGCGTTTGGGGGCTGTAAGAAGCCCACTAAGGATGTCCGGGCAGTGGAGCTGCGCGGCGGCCTCTGGACGAGGGCTTTGACCTCTGGCGTCGTGGGTAGGCAACTACCGGCCTGGGATGAACGAGTAGGGCAGCCGCTTCTATCCTGGCGTCGCGGGTAGGGAGCTACCAGCCGGAGTTTTTACCGAGCACGGTAGCTGCTCGGTTGCCTCTTGCGAGTGCTTTGATCCTTTTGGACGGGGACCGAGCAGGGTTACTGCCCAGTGCCTCTTGGCAAGGACTTTGATCCCTGTCGGTTGTGGCAGGAAGCTACCAACCGGGGATAGCCGAGCGAGGGCCCGACTGCCTCTGGGAGGACTTTGGTCCTTGGCGCGGGAAGAACTATAAGGCTGTAAGAAGCCTACTAAGGAGCCTTGTGTAAGTCGACGTTAGACACCCCCACATGATGCAGGGAGGCGGAATAGGTAAAACAATCATTTTGTTTAAACTAATATCGACTAACTTTACGGATCTTTGCCAAACCCTAACTAACAACAACATAGAAGTGATTAGCTACTATGAAAGATGATTATACCTAATGAATCAACTCCTTCTTGTTCTCGTAGACCACCTCCTCGTCGGCCTCCTCGTTGTGATAGAAGATCCACCCGAGAGCTACTTCTCCAAGCTTAAACCTTACACTTGAGATAACTAGGTTGCTATGAGTGCTAATCAAAGTAACCTAGAGGATATATAATAGGATTAAGGATCTATTAGTCTTGCTAACCCTTGGATCTCAACACATGAGAGGTTAGGGTTAGTTCTTTGAAGAGAGAGAGCTTGAGGAAAGAGAAGGTGAGAGTGAGAATGATAATGAATTATAACTCATTTTAGAATATATATGAAGCATGATAATTATTAAAATGAATAACATAATAATAATATCAACCATGCTTCATTAACTCTCTTTGGGTGAATCATCTCATGAGTCATTAAGCAATAAATGCTTCATTAACTCATTTGATGAATCACACCATGAGTCACTAATTCATTTAATGCAAATTTCACCTAAGCCTCCAACTCATCAATCTTCTAGAAGCTTCTCGACTAATTATGAGAATGCCCCTCCCATCCGTGAAAACACGGAAATACTGAGACTGTATAAATCCAATAATCCAATACTAGAATCTGGCTTAAACCAAAGCCTGCTAGTATAAACTGTCCGAATATCGTACGTGCGTAAAAACACGTATGTGTCTGAACCCTGTCGTAAAACCATACGACCTCTATATCGTTTCGCCTGAAGCAGAGAAACTCTCTGTGTAGGACTCAAAAGACTCGACACTACGCTGGCAGTGGGTTTAACCACAGACCGTAAACGGCACTAGCTGTACGTAACGGTCCCCAGGTAGATGTCGATAAGAAGGCCGATGAGGAAACCCATCCGAACTCCTACTGAGCCTGATGTGACAATCTCCGTACAGTACGGTCTGTTCGTCTATGACTATCGCATATCGGGCCTAAGGGGACGGCAAGCGTCAGTCCCCTAAAAGCGGTATAAGTCGTGTCGGAGTGAAGCCCATTACACCTTGAGAAGCTACTGGAAATCCTACCAGTAAATCTCGCTTGCCCTGGCCAGGGACTTTGCGTAATGGCTCTCCAGACACAGCGCGATATCAACTCCCTATACCGGGAGAGACGAATCCTATCTAACCGCCACTGCCTCCAAGTGCTTCGGGACTGCACCCAACTGCTGCCTGTTTGCACGACTCCTTTGAGCCGTGGTAGGGTAGCAATCTAAGAACAGTGGGAACACACTCGAGACGAAGCAGCAGTGTCAAGTCTGCGGACTATGCTGTACTCATGTCACCTGGGAACTGTTAACTGACGACGGGTATAAGACCAACCAACAGTTCCCTGCGAGTCCTTTCCGGTGTACCCGTAACCCAACGAGCACCTGTATACTATCTCCAGTACGACGTACTGATGGCTGTGGGACGGACCATCTCCCCAACTGGGATGAGAAGCGTACACACTAGTCTACTCCGGAGTATCGATGCCCTGTCTCGATAATCCTACGACTAGGGACCTGAAAAATGATGTGCTTGTAGACTACCCAGCCCCCACTAGTGTGACTGCCATCACAACGCTGGTAGTCAAGCAAGATCCTAAGGGCTCTATTAATATGTATTCTCGATATACTAACATATACACATATTAAGATAGAAATAAACCAAGTAGCATACTACCATGTTTAGCAAGACTTTTAATATAACTGTGAATATCCTAAGCTTCCATTAAGTAATATACAAGCTAGTATTATACAATAATGGCCCCTAGGGCATATACACTAACACCTTGGTCGGGGAGGGTTACTGCCAGGTGCCTCTTGGCGAGGGCTTTTGTCCTGAAAGATAGCCGAGCGAGGGAACCTCGGGCTCGACTGCCTCTGAGAGGGCTTTTTGATCCCCGGCGTTGTGGCAAGGAAGCTGCCCGCTGGGGATAGCCGAGCAAGGGAACCTCGGGCTCGATTGCCTCTGAGAGGGCTTTTTGATCCCCGGCGTTGTGGCAAGGAAGCTGCCCGCTGGGGATAGCCGAGCGAGGGAACCTCGGGCTCGACTGCCTCTGAGAGGGCTTTTTGATCCCCCGCGTTGTGGCAGGGGAGCTGCCCGCTGGGGATAGCCGAGCAGGATAGCTGCTGGGTTGAATCTTTGACGAGGTGCAGCCCGCCCGTCCAGCTGTAGGTGCGGGGAATGGGAACGGTCGGGGCGACGGCGCTCGTAGCCAGTGCATTGAACGCGGGGAGAGGCGAAACGCTAAGGGCGCGTCGCTTCGACTCCGCCGGAGAAGGCTCGATGGCTGCCGCGTGGCGGCGACCCCCTGGGTGAAACCGGGCGATTGTTGGGCTGCATAGTGGGCTATATAAGGTTGGAGTACCGGTCTTTCATCCTTCATAAACAGGTCGCCGAGAATGCAGGACTTCCCGTTTACCATTCCCAACATCATCCACTTTGAAGACATGTACCCTTACGACCCGTACTGCACCGAGGACACGGTGCAGCTGGTGTGCAGGAGCATTGAGGACCATTTTGGTCGGCTGCTCCCCAGACGCTCCTCCCTGCTGCAGCTGCTGATGTACTCCATCTGGAGGGCATCGCCGGGGCTTTACAACCCCCTGTCCAAGCTGCTCTTTGATGAGGCCGTGGGCAAGCTGCAGTCTTTGAGGCGTTTCGGCTTAATCTCCGCGAACCGGCTGGCCCGCTCAGAGGCGCTCGTCCGTGAATGCTTCGAGCTGAGGCTCGGGGTCAATGCCCGCGGGGGGAACCGGGGACAAAGGCTGGAACTTGCGAGGCCCCGGTTGGCGGAGATTTTTACCGAGTACCACGAGCAGTGCTCGCTGCACCCCCTTCCCACACTATTGTAATTTTCTTTTCTTTTTTGCATGTATGGCTGAGAAACCCATAATACCTTTTGAATAAACAAAGCTTTTCTTTCTTTTTCACAATGCCCTATTGATCTTTATTAAATTAACAACAAATCCTAGGAAGAATTTACATTGCTTTAAAAGAAAGGTACAGGCTAGTAGATGATTTTATTGGCTTGGGCCGGGCTCCCTGAAGGGCCGTCGGCCCTCGCGCTTGGCATAGGGCATGGGGCTCCCTGACCTCCGGGCTGTCCGTCCGCTAAAACAAGCATGATCTGACCAATGGTCAGGTCGGCGGGAGGGCGATGCTGCTCCTGCTCGCGGTCGGTCTGCCGTTTGTCCCTCGGGTAGGCGGCGAGGTGCCCAGACCGGATGAGCTCTTCGATGTAGTCCCTCAGTTGTTTGCAGTCCTCCGTGGCGTAGCCCAGTACCCGGTGGAAAGCGCAGTAGGGGCCCCGAGTTCGCTTTGCGGCCTGACGCGGGACCGAAGGGAACTTGAAAAACCCCTCGTTCTGAGCCTCCTCCAACAACACCGCGAGGGAGACGTTGAGGGGGGATACTCCTGGAATTTCGAGTGGTAGGGCTGCTGACGCTCCGGCCTCTCCTCCCGAGCCCTCTTCTTCTGGTCGGGCCGTTCTGCCCGGGGAAGGTTAGCATCCACCTCGGATTCCAGCTGGACCTCGCACTCGGTCCACTCCTTGACCTCGGCCATGGTCTTAGGTTGCGCCAGCGCGAAGGAGCGTAACCATTCCTTATGCCTCAGACCAGATCCGAGTGCCATTATGACGGTTTCGTCTCGGTGCTTGGGCACCTCAAGAAGGGCGTTGTAGAAACGGGAAATGTAGGCCTTGAACGTTTCCTTGTCCCCACTCTTAACCGTGAAGAGGTAGTCGACCGTGCGCTTCTGTCGACTGTTCCCCACGAAATGGTCGAGGAACTGAGTAGCCAGCTCGTCGAAGGTCGAAATCGAGCGGGGCTCGAGCCCCCGGAACTAGTCTCGACCTGCGCTGATGAGGGTGGCCGAGAAGGCTCTGCACTGGGCGGCGTCGGAGTGATCCTGAAAGCTCATCCCCGCGGTGAAAGCGTCCAAGTGGTCCTTCGGATCGGTTTTCCCGTCAAACAGAGAAACCTTTGGGGGCTTGTTACGCGAGGAGACGTGGACGGCGAGCAGCTCCTCGGTGAACGGCTTTGTGAGCGAGTCGGAGGCGTACTTAGCTCCGTCGCTTGAGAGGTGAGCTTCTCGGGGCATGCCCTCGATCTTCTTCTCGAGGGCGTCGAGCCGACTGTGGTACCCCGAGGAATCGGCGCCTCGGGATCCCTGTCCCTCGCTGCGGGTGACCTGCATCTGGGAGCGGCCCCGGTTTCTCTCGATGAGGTGCCTCAGGTCCCGGGATGAGGTACCTCTTGAGTTGCCGGGGCGAACCCCTTCTGCGTGGCCCAGCCGATGGTGGTGGGGTCGACCATGCCCGTGGATAGGCGAGGTGGCTGACATTTCCTCAGGGGGATAAGGGGCACGAGGAGGCTTGAGGCGAGGCGTTCTAGCAGCGGATCTCGGCGTGGAGCTCTGGGGCGCCCAGCGGGCCTCAGGGAGCACCGGTTCGAGAGACCGGCGGCCAGGGGACGCAGCCTGTTGGTGGTCGGCCGTCCAGACAGGTACAGAGCCTTCTGGAGGCGGTGGAGCGGCGACCTGGGGCCCGGGCGCGGCCGTTTGGACGCGGACGACGGCCTCCACGAGGGATTGCAGGCGATCTATCCCGCCTGTAAGGGCGTTGATGACGGTCATAGGAGGAGGTTCATCCCCGCCTTCGGTGAGTGGAAGGCGGCGGCTGGTACCGGGATCCCCAGGATGGTCGTCGGACATGAGGGTGGAGATAGGAAGGCCAACTTTGTATTTTGTGGAGTTATGTTCCCACAGACGGCGCCAACTGATGGAGCTCCTTTTCGGGCCTCCGTCAGATGTTGTCTTCCGTTGTTCTCGCGGTGAACTTAGCTGATTATCCTTCGTTGCGTGTGGGTCTCAATGGGTTTTTGGAGGAAGAGGTGAGGTGAGGAGGTTGTTGCCGAGTACCTGCATAGAAATCCCAGGGTGGTTTGGTACCACCAAGGACCCTCCGACGCTCAAGTTGGTGATGAGATCCGAGCAGAGTAACGGCTTAAAAGTGTAAAAAAATGGCTTACTTGATCCCTCTGTGATAGGGGTTTATATAGCGGTGGAGCACGCAGCAGCGGGCGCGAGAATCTCGCCGGCGGTTACGCCCCCGACGTCACGTCCGCGTATAAAGCGGATCGCTCGTTAATGGGGATCGTGATGGCGTGGAACGCGGGATGTTGTTGGCGCAGAATCTGCGTATGGCGAGATTCGCGGAGCGGTGGTTACGCCTGTAAGCGATGGCCTCGGTCGGAGGGCCGAGGAAGACCGCCTCGACCGGGGGCTCGGGGATGAGTGAGGACGCCGAGGAGCCCCAGCCCTGTGGCAGCTCGGCGTGAGCCACGGGACCGAGGAGGCCAATCTGCATGGGGCCCTGAGGAGGGCCAGCTTGTGCTTGCAGGTCGGGTAAAGGGTGGCCTGATCGGCCCCTGTGGGCCCTTTCTTCCGAGTTCCGGGACACGTCACCTGCCACGTGTCAAGATCTTGAGGATCGCCAATATTGAGCACTATCAAGATCCAAGTATTTTTGCAATGGTATGAATTTCTCCAATTCCGGGGTGAAAAGTACCAGGGTCCCAAGAACGTAGCGGGACACTTTTCTGCCCAACGTATATCACTACGCATCCCCATGACGTACATATATGTAGGACCGATTTTGATGACCGAGTGATGCAAGCGGTCATATATAGCAAGTAACTAGAATGTTTCAAAAATCATTTTTTTCCCGACAAAAGTTAGCTTCCAAATTGATTGTTCATACAACCAGGGACGGGTAGATTACCACATCAAAGGAACCCCTCTGATTTCTTCTTAATTAGATTAATATGTTCAATGTATATATTGCTTTTGTGCTAAACTGAGGCCTATATATAAAAGAGGGTTATTTTTTGAAATAGGGTATTATAAATTTAAAATTATTAATATAAAATGATTTTTTTTTAATTTATCAAAATATGATGGTTTGAACCCGGTCCCACCCCAGGAGTTTAGAGGGCGGGTTCTAGGAACCCGCCCCCTACCTTATATAGGAGAGGGCGGGTTTCTAGAACCCGCCCTCTTCTTTATAAAGGAGAGGGCGGGCTAATTTTTTTTTTTAAAAAAATTTAAATTAAAAACAGAAAGTCAAATAAATATCGAATAAAAAAATAAAACAATAATATTAGTCAAGAAACGGGAGGGTCCTCCAGTCATCCCAAGAGTCATCGACTTATGTCAAGACTTCTCGGATTGGGAAAGAGAAAGGGAAAGGGAAAGCGGTAGTTCTAAACTTTATAAAAGAGAGGGCGGGTTCTGGAAACCCGCCCTCTTCTCAAAATAGGAGAGGGCGGGTTCCTAGAACCCGCCCTCTCCTATATAGGGTAGGGGGCGGGTTTCTAAAATCCGCCCTCTAAACACCCGGGATAGGGTCGGGTTCAAACCATCCTATTTTGGTAAATTTAAAAAAAATCATTTTATTTTAATAATTTTAATTTTATAATACCCTATTTCAATAAAAAACCAATAAATGATCAAATTTGACCCTGTTTGTTAGCAAGCTTGCAAATGCATATGATTGAATAACAATAAGCTGATTATATACATCTCTGGTACACATGCATCAAAAAATAATGTTTGATATATTAAAGCACAATACAATATTAACAGTTTAACACACACTACAACAAACATGCATTAATAATTTGTATGAGTTAGTGTCACTTACAATATTGATCACAATAAAACAAAATATTAACTTTTTGAAAGGAAAAAGGAAGAAGAAAAAGGATCGATGTATATAGTGGTCTCCAATCCAACTCTTCAAATATATATTCTTTTCATTTTTCATTTTTTCTTTTGGTAATTAATAGGACACTCTTTCTTCTAAAAGTTGATAAGGTGTGCCTTGCCAAAATCCAAGCTGCGCTCATAAAGTTACAGAAGAAATCTCATCTTCCTAAAGTGAGCTCCAAGCTTGGTATTTTGAATTCTTGTTGAGGGTCAGCTAAATTGTTCAATGTAGAATATTCTATATCCTGTACAGTTACCAAAAATTTATAATAAAAAAAAATATAGCAATTGTGTCACAAATACAGAACAGATGAGGTGGTACTCTCATTTAATTTATGTGTTAAAGGAGATGTAAACATACCTCAATATGAGAGGAAAATGATGTTGGCCTTGTGCCATGCATGTCACTTGAGTTTGTTCGTAACCAAAGTCCTCTGCAAACACATTGCATGAAGGCTTGTCATGTTGTGAAAAATAGCATATATGCAGCACATAATCGATATGTGCGAATCGGAACTAATGAGAAAAAGATCAAACGCGGCAACTACGTAAAAACAATAAGTAATAAAAGAAAAAACACACCAAACAAAGAACACAAGATATCGTCCAGATTCGATGCGTACTTGCATTAAATCCTGTAAACCGACGGCTATTCAACGAAGAATCACAAGAGAATTTTTGCCCTCTCGATCTCATCCAAATACAAAGCAATCCCTATCTACTACAAACCTCTCTCTTCTCTCTCGGATTTTTGGCCGCAGCCAAAATAAAAAATCCTCTCTGCTAGCCGCTGCAGATCTCAAGCAATAAAGGCTCTGTTGGATTAATATATGCCGCAGCCAAAAATCCTCTATGCTAGCCGCAGCCAAAAACTTTCGGCTCTGGATTTTCTGGTTTAATTCCTTGATGGATTCAATTCAAAACCTTAGGGAATTAATTATTATATATAGGAATAAGGCCTTAAAGAAATAAAACCAAATTCCCAAGTCCGAGCCCCCTCAATCTCCTAGGCACATGATCAAATTTTGTCGGCTCTCTTGGGCCATAATTCTTGGGCTTTTCATCGGCTATTTTCTTTGGACATCAAATTTTGCAATCAATATCCACAATCTCCATCTTGATTTAAAATTCGCCAACATCTCTACACTTTCTTGAAAAAACTTGGAATTCTGCAATTCGTCATTCCTAGCCTTTATCAAGCAACCAGGCTAATCAAGTCCAAGCAAAACTTGAACTTGAAAACTGGGATCGCCTTCGTAAATGCTTCCGCCGAATTTTCATGGGTACCAATTTTTGTAAGCGAAATAATCTTCTTCTCGTTCTTCAAAAAGAAATCTTACATCTCGATATGCTTAGTTCTCGAACTATAAGCCCGACGCTTCGCCAAGTGAATCGCTTTTTGACTGTCGCAAAACACCTCCGTGAAATTCTGCGGAACACCTATACTACCCATCAATCCATGCAAATATATAGCCTTCTTGACAGCCTCCGTAGTATTTATCAACTCTGTCTCTGTCACCAATAATACGACAATGGACTGTAACGTCGATCTCCATGATACTGCGCCAATGCCCAACATGAATACGTAACCCATCGTAGATCTCTGTTTGTCCCTATCACCAGCAAAATCTGAGTCACAATACACTGTCACAATAAAACCATCCGTACTGCCTTTGATGAATAACAAGCCGAACCCCGTAGTATCCCTCAAGTACAGCTTGCCAATGCTCCTTGCGTGGATTAACCATGTATCGACCGACCATGCCTACTGCATGTGCAATGTCTAGACGCATGCAAACCATCACATATATCAAATTGCCTATTGCACTCACATATGGCATTCTAGACATGTACTCCCTGTCCGTATCCGACCCTGATGATAACTTCTCCAAAAGCAAGAAGTACGCCCCTAAAGGAGATACAGGCTTTGCCTTCTCCATCCCATTCCGAGCGAGAACTTTCTTGATATATAGTTTCTGTCGCAGACGCAACTCACTATATTTCCTCTTCCTGATAATCTCCATACCAAGTATTTTCTTCGCAGCCACCAAATTTTTCATCTCGAACTCCTGACTCAACTACTTTTTCAACCTGTTGACCTTTGACATGTTGCGTGATGCCACCAACATATCTTCTACGTACAATAAAAGATAAATCTGGGATCCATCGTCTAGTGGCCTCACGTAAATGCATCGATCTTTAATATTCCTTATGTATCCAATCGCCAATATAAACTGATCAAACCGCTTATATTATTGTCTCGGAAACTGCTTCAAACCATAAAGTGACCTTTTCAATTTGCAAACATATCCATCCTTACCATCGACTACGAATCCTTCTAGCTGATGCATATAAATATCCTCTAGATCACCATGCAAGAAAGCAATCTTGACATCAATCTGCTCTAACTCCATATCATAAACCGCAACCATGGCTAACAAAATATGAATCGAAGTATGTCGAACCATGGGAGAAAAGTCTCGTTGTAGTTTTCACCCTTCCTCTGTGCAAAATCCTTAGCCACCAATCTTGCATTGTATCTACTGTCATCTGCCTCTGACGAGCCCTCCTTAACTTTAAAGACCCACTTGCAGCTGATCGCATGCTTGCCCTTTGGTAGAGCAACTAAATTCTACGTATCGTCTGATGAAGAGACTCCATCTCCTCCTCCACCGTAACTATCCAACTAGGAAAATCTGTAGACTGCACAGCCTCTCTGTAACTGGATGATTCCTCGTGCTCAATACTCAACGCATATGATGCTACATCGTCGAAACCAACTGCGGTTATGTTCTCAAAACCAAGTATAACCGGCGGATGCCTAACTCGCGTAGATCTTCGCCTCTCTATCTGTACTAGACCATTTTGCTCTGTCGGACCCTCCGCATGAATCTGAGTATCAATCACCTCATCTCTCCTCTTATCCTAAACCGGAATATCGATTTCCACCTCGCGTGGTGGCGTAACCGTTCTCTTTTCACCATCTGATTGAGTCTGTTTTTTACGAACCATCGCAGCCTCATCGAATGTAACATGCCAGATGATTCCTATTTTCTGGGTCTCAGGATACCACAGCCTGTATTCTTTGGCTTCACTTCCGTGGTCGAGTAGGACACACTTCCCAGCCCTCGGCTCTAGCTTATTGCTTCTCTGCTGAACATAAACTGGGCACCCAAATATACAAAACCACTTGTAATCTCCAGCCTTCTTGGTCCACACTTCCTCAGGAATTTCTTAGCAATCGCCGCCGATAGTGATCTGTTAGTGAAGTACATGGCGGTGGATAGGGTTTCAGCCCAAAACTTCTTAGGAAGCTCTGTTGTAAGCCGCAAACATTTGGTTTTCTCTGGTAATGTCTAATTCATTCGTTCTGCAACGCCATTTGACTGAGGGTCTCCCGGAGTGGTATAATGGTGCACAATCCCCCTTAACTTGCAGAACTTTACAAACGAATGCGAAGTAAACTCTTCACCGTTTTCGGACCGAAGAACCTTTACATACCTACCGATTTGCTTCTCCACCCTGGCCTTCCATATCTTGAATCTATCAAAAGTCTCGGCCTTAGAGTTGAGAACATACACCCAGAATTTTCTCATAAGTCATCAATGAAAGAAACAAAGTATCTGGCTTCACCTCGCGAAAGAACCGGTGCTAGACCCCAAATATCAGTGTGAACATAATCAGGAATACCCTTCGTATCATGTACTGATGTCCCGAACTTCACCTTTGTCTGCTTTCCTAAGACACGCTCCTCACAGAAATCAAGACTTCTAAAATCTCCATCTCCAAGTAGTTGCCTCTAACAAAGCATCTCTAAACCCGACTCCCCAATATGGCCCAACCGTAAGTGCCACAATCTGTTGGATATAGATGCCCTGAAGGCAATTATTGTAATTGTACATGAACCTATATGGATAGAACATTCTTACTCGATATGACAGTATGCTATTCGGTTTGTCTTTATCATTTATGTGTATATGTTTTACTTGTTATTACGTATCGCTAATACATATTGATAAAGCCATTAGGATTTTTGCTTGACTACCAGGATTATGATGGTGATCAAATTAGTGGAGCTTGGGTAGTCCGGAAGCACATCCTTAAATATTCCTAGTCGTATGAATATCGAGACAGGGCATCGATACTCCAGAGTAGGCTAGTGTATATGTTTCTTGACCAAGTTGGAGGGCGATGGCTGGTCCCACAGCCATTGATGTTTGACACCGAAAATTGTATATAGATACTCGTTGGAGAATGAGTACACTAAACAGACTCACCACGAACTCTTAGATGGTATTAGACCTATTGTCAGATAGCAGTTCTTTGGTGACAATAGCCTTGACCTGAGATCGCCATAGTGTCTGATGTGTGTTTCCATTGTACCTTGATTACTACCCAACCATATCTTTAAAGATCCATGAATACAGGTTTTAGTTGGGTATAGTTCCGAAGCACATGGAGGCAGTGAGTGATCGAGGGAATTCGTCTCTCCCAGTATAAGGAGTCGATGTCACGCTATGCATGACATAACTATAAGCATAAGTCCCTGACCAGGGCGGTTGAGATAAGCTGATAAGTATTATCAGTTGTATCTCGGTTGGTTATGAGTTCGATATCTGCATGATTTATTGGGTTATTGGAGGTCTGATAGTATTTACCCCCCAAACCCGGTATGTGATACTCTTTGATGAAGAGACCAGACTGTACGGTATTTATCACTCATAGACTTTGTTGGGTTCGGATGTATTTGCTCGTCGAACTACCTCTTGATCAATACCTGGGTAACTGTTACGTCCAGCTAGTACCGCTGACGAGCTTGTGGGTTAATCCGAAAGAGGATTGATCTGAAAGTGTTTCAAATTCAATCGAATACGATCCTATTTAACCTACTGCCAGTGTATTGTCAGGTCCTTAGAGTCCCACAATGAAAATACATATCCAGGCGATATGATGATGTTACGTGCGTATGGAGATACGTCCAGGAGTTCAATTAAATGCGTGTATCTGATACGCATGATTTAATAGGACGTTTGATAATACTAGCTAGTTTATTTATGAGTCGAATTATTAAGTCAAGTGTTAACTTAATATCCATATATGTGATATGGTTGTTAGTATTGTGTATTCGATACACACACTCTCGCTCTCTCTTTGGTATATGATACTAATATATTATTGTGTATATGATACATAATATGTATATGTATATGATATGTGTGTGTATGTGATACATATTCACACACACTCTCTATCTCTTTCTCTCTCTCTCTCTCTCCTCTTTTGTATGTATAAAGATACATACGAGTATTTGTATTCGATACAAATACATTGTCATGTAATGACAAAATGGTGCATTTGAAGAGTGGGGGTCTCTCTCTCTCTCTCGCTCTTGACACATAGGAAGAGAGAGAGAGAGAATGGTTAAAAGAGTGGCATCTTCTTCATTTCCGTTAAGGAATTTTTTTAGAAAAAGGGGGGGAGAGAGAGCTCTTCTTCTTCTTCTTCATCTTCTTCCTCCTCTTGTTTTTCTAAAGTGTGGAAAAGGAAAAGAAAAGAGCGAAATGAGAAATATTCATTCACATCATCTTCTACTTCTTGCATATTAGCATCACGTAAGAGATAGTAGCTTCACATAGAAGGGTTATAAGCAAAGTGGGAGCTTGGATTGAGTTCTTTCACCGTGGATTATTTTCGGAGAGGCGGTTGACCACCAAGTTCGTCCTGGATACTCATAGAGCTTAGCATGGGTCTTTCACTAGAGAGTGGACACGATACAAAGGTTGTATCCCCCTAAACTTTATGGTTTTGCTTTCTTGTTTTTACACAAATGCTAGTATTTGAATGATTTTGGGTTTGTGATTGGTGTTATGCTTTAAGATTTTTGTTCTATATTTCTGCCGCGTCCGCAAGTGTTGCAACCCTAGCAACGATAACTAATATGGTATCGGAGCCGATTCATCTACTAGTATTTGTTTTTGTGGCCAAATGAATTTTTAAAACCCAATTTTAAAAAACTAGTTTTGAAATTTGCATAAAACACTTCTCATTTTTGGCAATTACCTGAGCCTGGACCAAGAACCACGTAGGGATTTGGGACTGACCTCGAGACCCTCGGGGCATTTAGGTAGGGTACCCCAACCCGTTGTGCTTTCGGTTTGGGGATACAATCCGAGAGCACCATTTTTGGTGCTCTCGAGTTGCCCCCTTCCCCCACCCGAGACCACAATCTTGTGGCCCGAGGTTTGGGGGTCCCCCCCAAAGCCCCTTGGATGCTTGTTGATTGGGCCCGAGTGCCCCTTGAACTCGGGATGTTTGGTTTGGTTTGGTTTGGTTCGGCATCTCGGGGATTCGAATTTGTGCCAAAAATGAGGGATTTTTTTATGCCGAGGTGCACTTGAACTTCGTTTATTGGATTTTCAAGTGTGCGACCTCGTGGGTTATTGAATTCATTGATCACGGCTTTGAACCAACTCGATCAAAGTGTTTGATCGAGTTGGTTCGGACACTTATAAGAATATGTGTTGGTAAACGTTGCCTAATTGATGTGTGATCAATTAGACGAGATTGCATATTGGTGAATGTGATGTTGGTATGTTTGGTTTGGTTCGGATTTTCGTGAATAAATAACCCCTCGTGTGAATGTGAATGTATAAATACTGTATTTTTATTCATGTATTATTTGTAATGCCGAATGTACTATTTTTTAATTCGGGACGCGGTCGGGTTGAGACCATCATTACCATTGTATATATATTATACTTGGAGATTTCCCCACCGAGAAGTGCTCAAGTCACCAGATCGTAGAATGCGCTAGGTGGCCCCCTCAAGGAGTTGAAGCCGGGTTGTCTCGTTTTAGGATTGGCGGGTGGGTGGCCGAGCTTATAGGGATATTCGTTTGGTTATGTACGGGCTTTCACTCGACCGTGAAATGTCGTGTTTCGTTTACGACTCAAACGAAATGCGGGATTTTAGGATATCCGATTTTTTCATTTTTCTGTGATATTTACCGCATGCCTGTAATGTGATTACTTGCATGTCATGTATATATGTAGATATATATTTAAATAAGTGTTTTTATATGTTTTACATTCGCACAATCCCTGCGTCCGCCCTACCGTAAGTTAAGTAATATTACGGTGAAGACCCAATGTCCCATGGCGAATGCAAATGGCATATAAAACATTGTATTTTTTCATATTATACTTTTCTTGTGTGATAGGATACTAGATAATAAGTGTTATTATCTAAATGATGGGACTACATTAATATGATTAATGTAAAAAAATAAACCTTATTTGATATTGTAGGAACCAATCCGTTTTTTAAAACAAGTTGATTTTCAAATCACTCGATTCCTTCAACGATATCAAATTCATTACGTTAAAAGTTTTCTTCAAAACCAGCCGTAACCCTCCGTCATTTCAGATGAATAGAGTACTTAGTATATGTGTTGTGTTTGTTGGCCTCCGTCAAGGCATAGTGTACGGTAGCTAAGTAATGTCTTATCTGCTTTATGTTGATGAGATTGGTCGTGATAGTCACACGGCTTTGTTGGCCTCCGTCAAGGGATTGTGCGGATGGTTCTGAATTAATCACAAAATTGCAGGTAGAACTTGACGAGCAACTAATGATTTATTGGCCTCCGTCAAAATCATAAGTCGTTATGGGTAAAATCTATATCGGGAGTTTCAAGTGTAGAAACTAATGTGATTGCATATCTTCTATATGATAGTTGGATTCTGATTCCCACTATGAGTAATAGTTACTCTCGGGAGATTTTCACTTCACAATTAGCCGACACATTAGGTGTCTAGAAAGGTGTCTACGAGATTACGCTTTAAAAAAACATGGTTATTTAATTAGGTCCGTACGAAAACGTGGAAAGTCTCTCTCGAAGTACTTATACTGGCATGGCCGACCGGTTAGAAAATTTGTAGGACGTGCATGATCCCGGCTAGTTCTCATTTTAGGGTTTGAAAGAGAATTCGACGAAATAGTGGAAGCCATCCTGGTTAGATAAATTAATAAATCAATCTAATCTTACAAGAACGCACGCTGAGTGTTTCTTTTATCTCTCTCTCTCTCTCTCTCTCTCTCTCTCTCTGGGGCAACGATCATGACTGACCTTAAACTAAAACCCATAAAACCAAGTTAACCGAACCTTTTTTACAATCATTGGCTTTGGAATTTCATGATTGCCCTAATTCACGAATAAGTCGCATATGTCTTTGTCATTCCTACTTCCTTTTTACATACTTCAGAATCCTCTCTTTCAGATAAAGAGATCCATATTGCTTGGACGACCATCTCGTATAGTTATATACGAACTCGAAGAAATTGTTTCGGTCGAGGATGACCACTAATTTCTGGAGAAAGTGAATTGTATATTGATATAATTCTATTTTCTCTCCACTCCACACTCTCTCAAGTCGATAGCTTCTTCAATAAGGAGAATACACCAGTTACGCTTATTGAATAGTCTTCTTCTAAATCCAAAGTTGAAACTGAAAGGAAGGGGAAGAAGAAACCAACCAGCTTAAGTATGGTATACAAAATGTAAGATGTAGAGACAACTAAAGGGGTTGAAGTTGAGAGAAAGGAGATTGCAACTACTGTCATGAGCCCAAACAGTGGAAGAGGTATTATTGGGAATATCTGGCTACCCTTTTGAAGCATATAATGCTTCTTCTTTTGCTGTGTTTGTAATTGAAAACTGTTTCTCAATTAACTCTGCTTCCTGGGTATCTGATACCGGATCAGGATTTTACATCCGTAAAATGTTACAGATGCTAAGAAAATGCAGAGTATTAGCAAAATGGTGATTTGATTCTCAGAGTCAGAATTCGGAGCAATTGTCGCTATTGGAGAATGTCACCTGGTTTTGCCTTACGGCAAACTTTTGGTTTTGAATAACTGTTATCAAGCACCAACTTTTAAAAATCATATCCGTTTCTTTATTTGATAAAAAAGGATATGAATATCTTTTGAAAATTATGTTATAAACATTTATCTTCATCAAATGTTGATAGGGTAATATGCATATAATAACGGTATATATATTCTTAATCAAAATACAGTTCTCAACTTACAATACACGAAGTAAGAATTACCGAACTCTTAGAACTTATACATAGTGATGTATATGGTCCAATGTCTATACGGACAAGAGGTGGGTACTTATACTTCATTCCGTTTACCTATGAGTTCTCTGGTTTTGGACACACGTTCTTGTTGAAATGCAAAGTCCGAAGATTTTGAAAAGTTCATAAGTATAAGAATGAAGTAGAAGACCAGACGTCGGAAGTATCAAGATTTTTCGATGTGATCGAGAAGATGAATACTTAAGCTCGATATTCCGTAGCTGTTTTTTACATTTTGGGGTAAGCACTCGAAACAGCTGCATACTAATTGAATAAGGTTCCATCTAAATCAGTGCCTAAGATTTTATATGTGATATAGAATGGATGGAAACCATGTTTTAAGATTGTTAAGATATGGTGTTGTCCGGCTTATGTCGAAAGTACAATCCGGACAAACTCTAGACACGTTTCAGTAATGTGCAGTTTGTGAGTTATCCCAAACATTCGCAAGGGTTTAACCTCTAATATGTTGAGGAAAAAAGTTGTTTTGTTCTCAACACGACGCTTTTTTAGAAAAGTAATTTCTTGCAAAAGAAATTAGTGGGAGTATAATAGAACTGGAAGAGATTCCAGAACTACAAACGGTTACTGAAAATTTAGTAGAATCTAAGGATTCAATTGTACCTGACGAATTTTAGCCACTCCGCAGATTTAGTAGGTGGCCCTAATCACCCGAGAAATATTACAGTTTACTCTTAAACGGTGATAGAGAGATTTGCATCATGATTGATGATGACTCTATTAGTTATCAGCAGGCCATAAGGAGTTGTGACTTCCTATGCATGCCAAGATATCCAAATTGGATTTCATCCACTCCAACAAAGTATGAACCTTTTTGGATGATTATGAAGGGGTAAAACTCTTTAGGAGTAAGTAGATCTTCTAAAAGAAGATCAGTGCAGATAGAAAGATAGTAACCTAATAAAACTAGACTTGTACCAAAAGGTTTTCATCAAATACTTTGATGAAACATTTTCTCCAGTATCTATGCTGAAGTCTATTCAGATATCACTTGCCATTGCTGCACTTCAGGACTATGAAATTTGGCAGGTGGACATCAATAACGCCTTTCTAAATGAAAATTTAGAAGCGAGCGTGTATATGACACTGTCAGAGGGCTTTTGTGGTCAGTGGGAGCAGCAGAAAGATGTGCAAGCAGATTAAGTCCATTTATTGACTAAAGCAGACATCACCGAGATGGATCATCTGTTTTAATATGACAAAGTGTGTGACTTCATCAAAATTATAGATGAACCTAGTATTTTTAGGAAGTTTATAAGGAGTACTGTCACATTCCTCATATTGTATGTGGATTATATCCTCCTGATAGGAAATGATATTCCTATACTACAATTCGGTCAAACTATGGGTGTCATAAAGGTTTCTCCACATAGGATCTTGGTAATATATCAATCTTTCTGGTGACTGGATCTATACAGATAGATCTAGATGGATTTAGGGATTGTCCCAATCCGGATACTATGATACTATTCTAAAAGGGTTTGGAATAGAAAACTTCTAGTGTGGTAGTGTATCCGCATATCATGTAGTCGCCCTCTTTTAACAGATGTCTTCCAGACTGACGAGGAGAGGGGCTTGCATGAACTACATTCTATATGTTTCGGCAGAAGAGTCAATACTGCGATGTTATGTACCAGACCAGATATAGCTTATATACATTTACTGTAGTAAGCAGACATCAGTCCAATCCTGGAGAAACAAAGGATAGCTATGAAGAACATTCTCAAGCACTTGTGAAGCACTAAAAGGATGTTTTTGGTGTATGATAATAGCAGCTTCCGGAGGGAGGCGGTTATTGATTCCAGATGACAAAGATGACAGAATGTCTGTCACGGGTTATAAGTTTACCCTCTTTCGAGAAGCAGTATATTAGAAGTGTTCCAAGCGGGATATTGAAGATGGCATGATGCTGGATGCAGAGTATGACTCAGCAAAAGGATGCATCCTAAGAAGCTGTTTGGATAAATAAGTTCATTTATGAACTTGGTCCCATCAGATGTCCAGACAAATTCTGAGGCGAATATCGCTTGATTCGGAAGATGGTTGATCTCCGCGAGATTAAAATAAAGAGAAAAGAAATTAGAGACATTGTAGCGGATTCACTCACTGAGGTTTTTCTCAAATACAGTTTGTGAAACCGTTATTAGAAAAGTTGGGTATGTGATACTGCAATAATTGGCCTTAAGTACAACTGAGAGATTGTTGGATATAGATACCCTGAAGGTAACTATTGTAATTGTACACGGACTTATATGGATAGATCATTCCTGCTCGGCATGATAGTATACTATTTGATTTGTCTTTATCATTCATGTGTATATGTTTTCTTGTTATTACGTATCGCTAATATATATTGTTAAAGCCCTTCAGATTTTTGCTTGACTATCAGGATTATGATGGTGATCATACTAGTGAGACCTGGATAGTCCAGAAGCACATCCCTAAATATTTTTAGTCGTGAGAGTATTGAGATAGGATATCGGTACTCCAGAGTAGACTAGTGTATATGTTTCTTGACCCGGTTGGAAGGCGATGGCTGACCCCATAGTCATTGATGTTTGACACCGAAGATTGTATACGTGTTCTCATTGGAGAATGAGTACACTGAATAGACTTGCCGAGAACTCTTAGATGGTATTATACCTATTGTCATATATCAGTTCTCTGATGATGTAGTACATGGTAGTCTTTTGATCTGAGATCGCCATAGTGTCTTGTGTATTCATACTGTACTTTGATTTCTACCTAGCCATGGCTTTAAAGAGCCATGCAAACAAGTTTTAGTTGGGTACAGTCCCGAAGAACATAGAGGCAGTGAGCGGTAAAGAGAATTTGTCTCTCCCGGTATATGGAGTCGATGTCGCACTATGCATGACATGACTATAACCATAAGTCCCTGGTTAGAGCGGTTGAGATAAACCGATAAGTGTTATCAGTTGTATCTCGGTTGGTTATGAGTTCGATATTTGCATGACTTATTGGGTGTCTGACAGTATCCAATCCCAGAACCGGTATGCGATACTCTTTGACGAAGAGATTGGACTATACGGTATTTGTCACTGATAGGCTTTGTTAGGTTCGGATGAGTTTTCTCGTCGACGTACCTCTTGATCAATATTTGGATAGTCGTTACGTGCAGCTAATACCGCTGTCGAGTTTGTGGGTTAACCTGAAAGATGATTGATCTTAAAGTGTTTCAGATTCAATCGGACATGATCCCATTTAACCTACTGCCAGCGTATTGTTAGGTCTTTAGAGTCCCACAACGAAAATGTCTGCTCAGGCGATGGGGATATGCGTGGGAGTTCAATTAAATGCGTGTATCTGATACACGTGATTTAATCATACGTTTGTTAATACTAGCTGGTTTATTTGTGAGTCGAATTATTAAGTCAAGTGTTATTGTATTATTGTGTATATGATACATAATATGTATATGTATATGATACATATACACGCTCTCTTTACACACACACACTCGCTCTCTCTCACTTCTCATTTGTATGTATAAAATTACATACAAGTATTTGTATTTGATATAAATACATCGTCATAGAATGAAAAAATTATGCATGTGAAGAGTGGAGGTCACTCTTTCTCTCTTTTCACTCAACACATAGGAAGAAAGAGAAAGAGAATGGTTAAAAAAGAGGGCTCTTCTTCATTTTCTTTAAGGAATTCTTTTTACAAAAAGAAAAGAGAGAGAGCTATTCTTCTTCTTCTTCCTCTTCTTCCTCCTCCTCCTCTTTGTTTTTCTGAAGTGAGAAAAAGAAAAAGAAAGAGTGAAACGAGAGAGATTCTTTCACATCATCTTCTACCTTTTGCATATTACCATCTTGTGAGAGCTAGTAGCTCCGCATAGAAGGGTTCTAAGTGAAGTGGGAGCTTGGATTGAATTTTTTTTACTGTGAATCATCTTCGGCGAGACAATTGGCCACCAAACTCGTTCCGAATACTCATAGAGCTTAGCATGAGTCTTCCACAAGAAAGGATATACTACAAAGGCTGTAGCCCCTAAACTTTATGGTTTTGCTTTCTTATTTTTTATACAAATGCTAGTATTTAAATGATTTTGGGTTTCTGATTGGTGCCATGCTTTAAGATTTTTGTTCTATGGTTCCGCCACAATCCGCAAATGTTGCGACCCTAGTACCGATAACTAACACAATCTAGCTGAATCTGAATCACCCGAACGAGTAAATACCGCAACAATATCATTTGTGACTGACTGCCCTTCTAGAAAGTACAAGTTACTCACATTCTTTGCTTTCATGACAATAAGAATGACAATAAAAGACTTTATGGAAATTTTCATGGAGTATCTATCGATTACGCACTTGCAGCCGATCGCCGCCAAAGCTCCTACTGAAATCAAACTCTTCTTTAGATCTGGCACATATCTAACTTCCGTCAAAGTCCGCACAACTCCATCAAACATGCGTATCCGAAAAGAACTAATTCTCTCGATTTTGCACGCCGCGTTATTCCCATCAAGACTGAAACTCCATTAAGAGAACGAAACGTCGCAAACCAACTCCGATATGGAGTCATATGGAAAGATCTCCCCGAATCTAGCATCCATAGATCATGTATGTTGATGAATGCACAAACTGATAATATGGAACAATCGTTGTCATCACCTGAATCATCTATGACAATAACGGTATTAGTAGACTCCTTCTTAGTATCCTTCTTGAACTTCTGACAATCTCTCTTCTAATGGCCTTTCATGTTACAGTAATTGCACTTGTCATTATTGTGATTCCTCGATTTGGACCTTACTCTATTTTTGGAACCACCATGTGACTACTTCTCAAAACGATCTCTAGAAACCAACGCATTGCCTTTTCCACCCTCATCATCCGACACTTTCTTCCTCAGCACCTCGCTGTGTATGCCCATTTTAATATCTTCTAAAAAAATTTATCTATGCCATACACTATCGATTTCATGAATTGACTATATTCAAAAGTCAAAGAGCAATGCAAGATCATAACTTGGTTCTCGTGTTCAATCTTCATCTTTACGTTGAGTAAGTCCATAATGATTTGATTGAGTTTTTCCATGTGATCTTTGACTAATTTAGCTTCCTTCATTTTCAATGTGTATAAACGCTTTTTGAGATAGAGACGATTTGTTAAACATTTCTTTATGTACAAGGATTCTAGCCCGCGCCATAAATCTGCTGTCGTTGTCTTTTACGCAATCTCGCATAGAAGCTCGTCAGCCAAACTCAGCTGCATCGAACTGAAAGTTTTACCCTCCATATCTCCTTTCTGAATATCCGTAGTTATCGAAAGAATCTTCTTTTTTTCGAAAACTATCTTATAAACTCCTTATTGCTTTAAATTTGCCGTCTTCTTCAATCTCCATAGACTGAAGTTGTTAATTCCGTCAAACTTATCGATCTTATAATGTGTAGAAATCATCTTCCTAATAGTCCGAAACACCGTAACAAAGTTCTGATATCACTTGTTGTGATAAATAACACCAAATTACGCAACGGATGATCGATACGTGCGAATCGGAATTAATGAAAAATATTAAACGCGGCAACTACGCAACATCAATAAGTAATAAAAGAAAAAACATAAGTAAAGGGCATAAGATATTACCTAGGTTATGTACGCACTTGTATCTAATCCTGCAAATCGATGACGAATTGCTTTCACTGTTCAACAAAGAATTACAAGAGAATTTCTGCGGTCTCAATCTCATCCAAATACAAAACAAAACAATGTCTATCTACTACAAACCTCTCTCTTCTATCTCGGATTTTTGGCCGCAGCCAAAATAAAAATCCTCTCTGCTAGCCGCTGCAGGCCTCAAGCAATAAAGGCTCTGTTGAATTAATATATGCCGCAGCCGAAAATTCTCTCTACTAGCCCGCAGCCAAAAACTTTTGGGTCTCTGCGGATTTTCTTATTAATTCCTTGATGGATTCAATTCAAAATCTTAGGGAATTAATTATTATATACAGAGATAAGGCCTTAAGAGATAACCAAATTCCAATGTCCGAGCCCCACTCAATCTCCTAGTCACAAGATCAAATTTCGTGGGATCTCTTGGGTCATAATTCTTGGGCTTTTCTTCGGCTATTTTCTTTGGGCATCTAATTTTGCAATCAATATCAACATGTCATGCACTTAAGATTTAGGAAATGTGGCACGAATAAAGTGCCTGGGCGTTTTTGTGTGTGTGTGTGTGTGTGTGTGAGAGAGAGAGAGAGAGAGGAGAGAGAAGCTTCTCATCATCCAGTCAGAAGTTTGAGGTTCAAATCTCAATTGCTTCAGGCTTTGAGTTGTGGCATATTGATACGTTATATTTTGGTACCAAAATACATATAAACTGTATTTTGTATCTATCACCATCTACCCTAAGTATGTAGTTACCCCCCCCCCCCCTCCACCCCACCCACACACGCTATAGTGCATTTAGAAACATCAAAAAGCTTTAGTGATGGAGGGTGGAATCTCCTTCAGATGTTGCTTCCCGTTTGATCTGTGGATGGCTGCGATGTGTGGCTGAGATTGGATCTGGAGGCTGTCGCTCCTGAAGCGTGTGGATCTCAATGGGTTGGGGTTGAGGTTGCTGAGTTACCTGCAAGGAAGTCCCGGTGTGCATGGTTGTACCACCAAGGACCCTCCGACTATCAAGTTAGTCTAGAGATCCGAGCAAAGTAACGGCTTGGTGGAGTCGAATTGGCTTACCTTGACCGTCTGAAAAAGGGGTTTAAGTAGTGGTGGCAGCAGGTGCAGCAGGCACGAGAATCACGCCGGCCGTTACGCTCCCGACGTCACGCCCGCGTGAAGAGCGGGACCTCCCATTAATGGCGAGACAGGCTCGTTAATGGGGGATCATGGTGGCGTGGGACGTGGGATGTGGCCGGTGGAGATCTCGCGCATGGCGAGATTTGCGGGATGGCGGTTACGCCTGCAAGCGGTGCTATTGGTCGGTCGATGAGACTGAGGAAGATGACCTCGGCGAGAGAGCTCGTGGACGAGCGGGAGAGCCGAGATATCTAGTTTCTACGGTAGCTCGGGAACGAGCTGTGAGGCCGAGGAGGCCCATCGTGCTGGGGCGTGCCAGCGTCTGCTCGGTAGGACGAGCATAGGGGTGGTTTGGTCGGTTGCTATATGACCTTTCTTGCATGCTCTGGAACACGTCATCTGTCACGTGTCATCATGATATATCGAGCATCATCATTTAACATTTCATTTTTTTCTAATTTATTTTATATATTAAGAATCTCTATTATAGGTTGGACAATCAAGTTTTAGATATTTACTCAAATGTTGCATTTTTAGGATTTGTTCATATCATATACTCCTACGTTACATTGAAAATTATTAATTTCCTAAATAATATTGGCACCCTTGAATTATTTAAGAGAGTGACATGGAGGGATATTCTTGCCCTTCATCGGTCGCCTACAACGATCATTTCTTCATGCTGTCCAAATATGAAAATTAAGATGGTGGATTTGGAGTGATAAATATACATATTGAAGTCTAATTTGATTAAAGAATCGATTTAGGTGATTTAAATAGATCTAGGAGGAAAGAAACAAATAAAGGACAGCCTAAACCAAAGAAACTGTTAGAACAACAAATTTCTCATCAAACTAATTAGCAAATTCTTATCATATTATTTGCATATCAATTGACAACCTATATATAGTTGTGGAAAAACTTGTTATTCGTCAACTACGAAGGTACCATCACTACTACAAAACTGGGTACGGTCAAAACCGTACCCCGCCGGAAACCAGCCATAGCCTACCTATTGGCCGATTCCCCGAACAGGCCGTACCCCAAAAAAATTTGGGTGGGTGGGTGGAGGACAGCTAGATGTTTAATTAGGATTATCAAAAGAACAAGGGAGGATTTAAAATGAAAAATATATATGGGAGGAAGAAGGGTAACATCAAATTTCTAGGTCAAGCAAATTCTTGAGTTTAAAGGACAGTAATGCAAATATATAAATATATTCTAAAGTAAAACTGTTATGATATATTAATATCTTTATTTAATTTTATAGATATATTGGTTTTACTTTATAAGGGTTTACTTTTGATTCGATTTTAAGAAAAAATTATTTAGTTTGTGGATATCAATCTCATGAATTATATAAATCGAAATGATTGATCTCAAGGTAAAATGACCGATTTCAGAATTTCTTATCAAAAACCAACAAAAATTTATTGGGCTAGCTTTTCATCATTGATTGAGTAGAAGAAAAAGTAAATATTCAGGCGACGTCTTTTAAGTCTTTAAACTGTTGAACAAGTGAGTTTTCTTTCCCTTTGTAGCATCTTTCTCTTTTAAAGTTTCTAAAGTTGTGTGTTTAAACACCCATATATATGAAATGAAATCTCAAGTCAAAGAGAGGAGCTCAACTCATAGTGTAGATAAAAAGCAAAAGCTGCAGAAATGGAACCCTTGCAGAGATAGTGAACGTAGAGAAGCATGCAGAGAACAAAACTAAAGAACATATAAAGTGGCAATATATAGATAGATTACCTTGATATGTCCATTGCTGCATCACGAGGCTCGGTGGGGCCCTTCGCGAGTCGGTGCTCGACGAACCCTTGAAAGGCTGCTTCTTCTTCCAACCCTGAGCCATCTGATACAAAAATAATGAAAATATTTATACTAACATTATTTCACACACACACACACACACACAAAAGAGAGCTAGGGTTAATATATAAAGTAAGTGTTTGGAAAATAATTAAAGGATCAATTGATTAACGACATGAAACAATATTTATTATAAGGGAAAAAATGAAAATATATTAAACCCTAATTGCTTTTCAAAGGAAAGGTACCTGAGGAAGGTGGTGGCTTTTCAGTGGTCTTCACAGATCTATACATCTGCATATTTATATAACAAAAATTAAAGAGCAAAAGAAAACAATTGGTTAATATATATTAAAGAAATATCAGTAGATTTATTAAAGAAGAGATCATTAATAAAGAAGACTGAGGAAGCAAACCCTAATTCACTACAACTATGAATCGCTCTCATTCATTTCCCTTTCTTAATTACTTGCTACAAATTTGGTGAGAGAGAGAGAGAGAGAGAGAGAGTACTTGCAAGTGGCTCTTAACATGGGCTAGAGTTAGGTCCTTCACATCCATGAGCTCAAGAACTGCCTTTGGTGTTGCTCCTATATATGCATCAAACAACAATATATATCTCTAAACTATATAGAAAACATAATATTCTTCTAGAATGCAAATAATAAAGAATTAAGTTAGGATTAAAATGAATCATACTCTCATGGCCACCAAGAAGTTCAACAGCATGAACAAATCTAGCATGAAGGCTACTTGTCCATCTCATCCTTGGAGCTCTTATACTCCTCTTCCTCGCCGTCATATTATTCCTCGGCATCAACCTCATCATCGATCCAATGGTGCTATATTGATTAATAACAGTAGGAAATGAGTTGAACCTTGTTAAAGGCTGAGGTTGGTGATAATATGAGGAAGATGGAGGAGTTTGATGATGGTAGGGTTGAAGAAAAGGGAAAGAAGTGGCATTGTTGTAAATTGGAATACCCTTGATAGGTGATCTCGAGCTAATGTCATCTAATGATGAAGTTGAAAGAGAGAGTTCAGTGTTGATATTTAGGGATAGATCTGATGATGGTGGTGGTGACATTGAAAGGGGCTTTATTAATGGAATAAGGTTTGATTTCTTAGGAGAGGCAAAATGCATCCTCAATAAATATCCAGGACTTGTGCTCTACTCTTTCCTCTATATATGTATGTATATATTTTATATATATTATTAGAGAGGGGTTTCCTACAAGAACACTTGACAGAGAGGGAAGGGGAGAGGGGGAGAGAGAGAGAGAGAGAGAGAGAGAGAGATGCCTCACAGTGAAAGGCTACAAGTGGATGTGGAACATAAAGAGAAAGGGAAAGGCATTAGATAGTAGTTTTGGGTTTCTTGGATAATGATATATACATGTGATACATTTTTTCTCGAACATGTAACCTTCTTGTCACACAGTTTCTATATCCTAATCAATTTTGTCGCCCTTACTCTTGTATTGCATAGGAAACCGATACCAACAATTAAGTATATTAACTTATGAGCTGTTGGTGCTATCAAATTAAGATTGGACGATTTGACTGGTAACAAATCAAGAGATCCTGACCTTGTCTGAAATAACTATTTGAACTTAGTTAATTAGGGCATGCATTTAATATAGAACTAATTGACTATAAGAGCTTTTAGTTTGCATTGAATACAAAATTGTCAATCTAATTCCACCAACTTCCGAAGTCCTAATTCCTTAACATACTCCTAAATATTCCCTCCTACACTTAGTCTTGTCTGAATTCTTTATACTGACTTCTTTGTGCTGATAAAATAGAGGAAACTCCGGTAGAAACCCTGCAGTTTGGACCATGCATGTCTAAATTGCAGTGGCCTTTCACATGGAGTCAATAAAGCCTGCTGGTTATTTTGCAGTTAGTCCTCTCGACACCATTGATCCACGTAAGAGCCCACTGCAGTTTTGGATCTGCAGGGTTTCCCTGCAAGCCCCGTTTTCTCCATAAAATATAGTATTAGTACTTGTTTTATTCACTTAATTAAATATATCATAGCTTTCTCTGTATAATTAGAAAAAAAATGTATTGAACTATATAATTAATATGCATGCAAATATGTATTTTGTATATAACATTTCTATTTCTAATTATATTTTTCCCCAAAAGAATAGATGAAGGGATATATATATATGTGTGTGTAATATATATATATATATATATATATATATATATATATATATATATATATATATATATATATATATATATAAGACCATACTACTTTATGGATCATAATAGTGAACAATGAAGAAACAATGTGTCCAAAAAATAAGCATGGCTGGCATATAGATTGTATAGAACATTTCCCGATCTATTCTCATGCTGGCATATAGATTGTATAGAACATTTCCCGATCTATTCTCATAGCGTGTGTATTGACTGCAATCGTATGGAGCTCACACAATATGAATATAAAATATAGCAACTTTAATCAACCAGAAACTTCATCCCAACAATATAGTTTACTCAAACAAGCAATACTTAAAAGTTGTACAGAAATAACATCACCTCAATTGGCCTTCTTCATATCATGTATATATCATGCATGTGTTTGTGTATTGTAAGAGAGAAGGATAATGAAAAGGAGGAAGATCAAGAGAATATAGCATAAGAGAAAGCCAAAAAGCAAGCATATTATTATTAGGACTAGCTCAACAACAAATATACATATGTAGCTGGATGTTATAAATTCCTAGAGCCTGCCAACAATAATATTACTGCAGTTCCCCACGTAGCTAACAATTTATTTAATTTTTATAATACAATTATTGACTCATGATGTGATGAGCTCCAAACGTACATGGGAATTTGAGAGATTCCCGGAGCTCACGTGAGACATAGATGTTGTCACATGACATACCTGCATTCAGAGATTAAACCCTAATTAATCTATGTACTTAATTAATTAAAAGCTTTAAGACATGGAGTATTGATTTGGAATGATCTCAAGAACATTTTGGAGAATGAAATGCTCCGAAGATTCTGCACATTCTTTTTCTCCTCATGCATGCTCTCATCTGGTGACAGATAATGTGACAAATTAAGTATTGAAATAGTGAAAAAATATTGCACAAGGTTATTTTTCCCCTTTAAAAACGAATTGATCCAGAAATTAGAAACTAAACCCAGACATGCCTTCCAACATAATTATCTTCACTACTATGATAAGGGGTTGCCCCTACGGATAAAAGTTTCCGTAAGGGCAATAAAATGATACCCCTATGGATTACTTCGTAGGTCCACATGGTTGCTCCTACGGTACCATACGAATTAATTTAAAAATATTAAAACGTAATTTGTTATTTGGCCCTACGGAGCCGTAAAAAAAGGACCTACGGTTAAATCCGTAGGGGCATCTATATGAGTTATTAATAAAAAAATAAAGCACAGAAAAGTCCTCAATCGTTCTAAAAAATTCCTCGCTCTCACTCTTCCGCGCGCGCCTCTCGTCGCTACCGTCCGCGTCTCGTCGCCACTGCCCTCCCGCGCGCGCCTCGTCGTCCTCGACATCACCGTCGACTTTCTCGTCGCCACCGCCCGCGACTCATCGCCGATTGCATCGTCGACCATCTCCGGTTTTCTCTATCGCCGGCCTAGCTATAGGTTAGTAAATTTCATATTTTTACTTCTAATTATGCTTTTATTTCTATTTTTGTTGATTATTGGGTTGCTACTTAGGCTAAGGTTAGGGTTCAGGGTTCGGTTAAGGTAAGGGTTAGGGTTCGGTTTAGGATAGGGTTAGGGTTCGGTTCGGTTAGGATTAGGGTTATGGTTAATTAGTTGGGGTTAGGGTTAGGGTAAGACTTAGGCTAGGGTTAGGGTTTAGTGTATGGTTAGGGCTAGGGTTTAGGGTTAGGGTTTGGTTCAGGTTTAGGGTTAGAGGCTAGGGTTAATTTAGGTTAATTAGAGGTTAGGGTTAATTTGGGTTAATTAGTGATAATTTGAAAGGGTTAGGGTGTTGATTAGGGTTAATTAGGTTAATTTGGGTAAATTGGGTTAAGTTTGGGTTGATTAGGATTAATTAGGTTAATTTGGGTAAATTGGGTTAAGTTTGGATTAATTAGGGATAATTTTGTTAGGGTAACGATTATGGTTAATTGTGGTTAATTAGGTTAATTTGGGTTATTTAGGGTTAGGGTTTAGGGTGCACTAGTTCATTCAGTAGGATACTCGATGATAATGTAAACGTACAATTTTACCGTAAACGCGAGAAAAATTTAGCCTAAACTAAAAACTTCGAACCCTTAATAACGAAACGTAAACGTAAAACCTATTCAAGTTAAAACCAATATATGATACTCGATGATAATATGAAACTTTCATATTTTCATCGATACTGATATATGAAAATCAAAGCGCGACTTAGTCCCCGTCTATTGGTTAACATACGTTCGATATTCGTCGTGACATAGAACTATATGAAAGTTGTTAAATATCGGACGGTATAGTTCGGTAATAACAACCGTCGTATAGTCTTTGTGACGAGAAGATTCAATCGTATGATAACCGATAAATTTATCCAGTGTGGACAAGTTAGGAATGTATAAAGCAAACACCTGCATTCACTTGTGTTTTCATCCGTTTCGAGTTATTTCGTCGGTACTTTTCCGCTGGTTCTCCGTGTACAAAGATAGATTAAATGTTCATTTCAACATTTTTTCACAGCTTTGAAATGATTATCTATTCTATTACAGTGTACTCGGAGAATAGCGGGGAGGTGCTGCCGAAATTTACTCGAAACGGTTGAAAGCACAAGCGAATGAGTGTCTGCTCTATACATTCTTAATAGGATAGAAGCCTTATCATCGACAGCTGAAACACACACATACAACACAAATACACAACAAACGCACACACAGCACATACACACTAACAACCCTATACTTAAGCGAAATCATAAATTGAAACACACATATATAGAATACAATTCATACATGGGTATCCTCAAATCTTACTTTGATTATTGATAATTTATTCTTTTCAACGACAAACGCACACACAAATCATATACACGGATTTTCTCCTTTGTCAGTAACCATCACATTCTTAGATTTCTCAATATAGTCATCATAACCTACAATTTATATGTTATACAATCTAATTTGGCCCATGAGTACATCAGAGTTAAGCATTGGATGTATGTGGATTGGCAACAACGTATGCAACCTAAGTTTGTCGCAGGAGTTGCTGCTTGTATTGAATTTGCACACACACATAATAAGATCGTGTTAGAGAAGATTCTCTGCCCGTGCAATAGATGTGGGAATAAGTACTGGCAGAAGGTAGAATTTGCAGAGCTTCATATCATTAAACATGATTTTACTAGACTTTATACAATTTGGCTATATCACGGGGAAGGAGAAGAAGACGGTAATGCGGTAGAAGAAGAAGGAGAAGACGGTAATGCGGCAGAAGAAGAAGGAGAAGACGGTAATGCGGCAGAAGAAGAAGACGGTAATTTCTTTCCAGGAGAAGAAATGGAGAATATGGTAGAGGCTGCCCTAAGTGAATCTATTCGTATCGAAAATGATATTCCTTCCGGTCAAGGACCGCGTGCGGATAAATATGAAAATTTCATGAATAATACTAGAAAACCAATTTATGAGAATGCAAATTATTCCACCCTCTCATGGTTCGTCCAACTTTTCCAGATTAGGTGCCTAAATGGATAGAGCAACAAGTCATTCACAATACTTCTTTCGTTCTTGAAAGATTTTATACCTCTAGGAAATAACGTGCTCGACAGCTGGTACGGAGCCCAGAAGATGATGTCTGATTTGGGTCTGAAGTGTGAGAAGATTCAAGTATGTCCTAAAAATTGCGTATTGTACCGGAAAGAGAATTCAGATTTGAAAGAGTGTCCAACATGCGGAGAGGCCAAGTATAAACCGAAAGATTCTGATAAGAAATCCGATATACCTGTCAAGATAGAATGATATTTTCCCATAACACAGAGGCTGTAAAGGTTATTCAGGTGTAAGAAAACAGCCGAGGTAATGATTTGGCATCACCGTGCTCCTCTAAGTGAAGATGGAAAAATAGCCATTCAAGAGATTCACCGGCATGGAAGGATTTCGATAGGAGGCACGAAATATTCAGTAGCGATACTCGCAATGTCAGGCTCGAACTCGCTAGTGATGGTTTCTGCCTATTCAACTATATGGCTGGAAGCCACAACACATGGCACGTTGTAATGATAGTTTATAATCTGTCGTCTTGGTTGGTTATGGACCAATCATACTTTATGATGCCTCTTCTTATCGACGGACCAAACTCACCGGGAAACAATATCGACGTCTATCTCTGACTTCTGATCGATGAGTTAAAATCTTTATTCATTGATGGTGTAGAGACTTACGATGCAAACACAAATACAACCTTCATACTGCGTGCGGCTTTAATATGGAAAATTAATGACTTTCCTGCGTATGGAATGCTATCAGGTTGGTCCGTACACGGTCACAAAGCATGTCCTTATTGCCATCAATATACAATATCGAAATTCTTGAATTTTAGCAGGAAGCTTTGTTATTGCGGCAATCGACGTTTCCTGCCTCTAGACCACCCCTACAGGTTAAACGTTGTTCAGTTTGATGGTCATCAGGAGTTTCTTGGACCTCCAGTCCCATTGTCCGGAGAGGACGTGACTGCTCAGTGGGATGGTTACAATAATGTGACCTTCGGGATGGATCCGACAAAACATGTCAAACCACCATTCTGGAACAAGTTAAGTATTTTCTTCGAGTTTCCGTACCGGTCAATAAATTTAGTGCGTCATTGTCTGAACGTCATGCACATAGAGAAACGAGTATCCGAGCACGTACTCAACTTGCATCTTTGTAAAGACGGGAAATCGAAAGACAACCTCAATACTCGGATGGATCTACAGGACTTGGAAATTAGAAGTGAATTGCATCCTAAACCGATAGCGGGTAAACCAGGAAAGTTTGTACTTCCCAATGCCGCGTATCATATGTCACAACCAGAGAAGAAAAGATTTCTGCAGGTGTTGCATGATTTGAAAGTTCCCACAGGTTTCTCAGAATCATTTAGCATGAAAATAAAAATTGTGAAAAGCAAGATCGATGGGCTGAAAAGACATGATCACCATGTTATTATGGAGCACCTTCTCCCATTAGCCCTCGGGACTTCCTTTCCCGAATCGGTTGGTCTAGTAATCAATGACCTATATTGTTTTTTCAGAGAATTATGCGCTAAAACACTGGATGTTATGACGCTGGAGAAACTAGAAAATTCTATTTCGTTGATATTTTACAAGTTTGAGCGTATTTTCCCACCGTCATTCTTCGATATCATAATACACATGATGGTTCATCTTGCAATTGAGGCTAAGTTAGCCGGACCGGTACAATATTGATGAATGTATCCCGTCGAGAGGTACGTGAAATTTTTCGTTTCGTGCAATTTGTAAAATTATTGTTATCTTGTATGCCCCTATTTATTTATTTAACATAGTTTTCTTTAGATAACTCTACACTCTAAAAAAGTATATACGCAATAGAAATCGACCAGAGGGTTCTATCATGCAAGGTTATCTTCTAGATGAAACAACCACATTTTGTTCCCGCTATCTGGACGAGACTTAACCGGTCTCGAAGAATTCAGGACGGACCATATGGTAAAGCAGATTATAAGAGGGTAGACACTATGTTTATCAACAAAATATACCGGTTTATTCTCCTCAATAGCGCATGTCTTGAAAAAATTAGAGAGCAAGTTTTTTTGGATTAATTGTTATATCTGTGTTTGTGTGTGTATGAAATAATATAATATTAATTTCATAATTTATTGTTGAGAACATAATTCATTTTAATGAGATACGTAAGGGGCATCCTGATTGGAACGATGAACGATTGGAAAAATATCATCAGGATAATTTTTGCGATTGGGTTGCAGATCATATAAGTTATTCGAATAACATGTTATTGCTATCGGTTTTAATCTAAACTTATATTGTTATGTATTTGCTGTAAAATTTGTTTTGTTAGATCCACGATCCGAACTTGTCTGCGTTATTAGAGAGTGATTCAAGATGTTTAGCTCAGTTTCCTAGTATGGAGGTTGCATATTATAAAGGATTCGGTGTTCTTGGATACAAATTCGAAATTAAGGACATAGAAATATCTAGAACCACTCAGCATAGTGGGATTGCGACGGTAGGATCGGATGATGTAATTTATTATGGATACTTAAATTATATACTTGGCATCCAATATCCCGGACGATCAGAATCGTTTTATATATTTCAGTGTACTTGGTACGATACACGAACCGATACGGATAAGTGGAGAAACAATCTCGGGAGTTAGAAAGATGAATATGGATTGACCAGTGTGAACACACTTCGATTTTACGGTCAGAACGATCTGTTTATCTTTCCGAACCAAGCGTTCAAAGTATACTACTCACGATATTTGAAGCATCCGGGATGGAGTGTCGTATGCCGTTAGAAACTCAGGAATGTTTACGATGTCCCAGAATTCGAGGACAGCGATGAGGATGAAGAAGAGAGAAGATTCAGAGTGCTCCGACCGTCTGTTTCAAAAGACGGGTTGTCATGAAGTTACGTGGGTTAGAAATGATATCGATGATGAAATCCAGGTAGATATGTCTAATGCGTCCACGAAACGAAAAAGGTTATCAGTAATGTTATATTATTACTTCACATTTTATAATCTATACATATATAGCATGCATATGTAATGATTGTCTAATACGTCCACGAACCGTTTTATCTAGATTTGATGTAACATTTCCAAAATAATAAAATATTATTTACGGGAATTTTTATAATTTAATATTATTTTAATGAATATTTTAATATTCGGGTGTAATTAAATACAAATAAATAGGGAAAAATTTTGGAAAAATTTTAGAAAATTCTAAAATAGGGTATTTTATGGAATTATGCCATTTTAAAGTTTTCTAGACTAGTTATATGCTAATTTAGTGTTAATCGCGATTAAAAATCGCTAATTGGATTTTTAGCATTTTTGTGCAAAAATGTGCACATATCATTTTATGCCTTTTGTTACACTTGTATTACACTTCTTTTGTTGCCATGGTTCTTTTGGATGCACTATTGGGGTGAGAAGAGTTTAGTGAGGAAAAGAAAAGAGAAAGAAAAAGTAAGTAATGAGTGAGAGAAAGAGGCCAAGTCAACTCCACCTTTTTGAACCATGCCTCCATCATTTCCCCATCTCCTTTCTCTCTCCCCTCTCCCTTATTGCTGCCGCTGCCCTCTTCCCTCATTCTCCCTCTTCACTAAAACCCTAGATCCAAAATGAAATCAACCCCAAAACCTCATTCTCACTTCACAAAAAATGTTCCCGGGCTCACTAGCTACCCTTTTACCTAGCAAGATTTGGATTTGGAGGACTTTGAGCAACTCAAGAATTTTCTTGAGTTGCCAAAGGAGGTAATTTCTGCACCCTCTTGTAGCATTTCAATTTCCTTATACATCAATACTAGTTTGGTATCGATATTATGTCGTTTTGTGGATTTTAGCGAATTCAAGTGAGGGTTTAGGGTAAAACTGAAACTTAAGATGAAATTGAGGATTTAGGTAACCTTAGAATCCCTTGTGTGATGCTAAATTGAACCCTAACCTGGACTTGTAAACAGAATACGGAATTACGGAACCGATATCGGGGGAAAACTGTAAATCTGTCACTGTGTTGTAGAATCTGCTATCACCCCGAGACCCTAAAAGTAAAATTGAGTTGACAGTGAGATGTGCAGGCACTAATGAACCACCACCCCAAACCCTAGCTCCCCCCTCCATTTCCTGGCCGCCAATTCTCCCATTCTGGCCGCAATTTGCGGCCAGAGCATGGTTGAACTGCCTCGTTTTCTGTGCTTAGCCCCATTTCCTATAATTTAGACCCTGGGTATATCTAGTTTTGACAGATTCCATCTAGGGTGAAATCTGGGATGATTTTTCCTATGTTGGTGCATGATTTGAGACTTGTTTTAGCATGGATTTTGGTTTTTGGTTATTCATTCCTGTCGGGTGGCGTTGGGACGTCAACGACGGGTGGATATTGATCGTGTTGACATGCGAAGCGATAGGTTTCTACCTATGCGAGTAGCGTGTGCTGTTTTAGTTTCCGATGTGATTTTCATGTGCTTTAGCGTGTTTGATATACTTGTAGGTACCCTACGAGAAGTTGAGGCAAAGAAGATGAAGATGGCGACATCGGCTTTGGCACACGAGAAACAAGGTGAGTAGATTTATATCTACGGGGAGAAGTCGGGTGGATGGCGTATAGCACCCCCGCAGTCCGTAGTGATGTATACGAATACGTATACACACGTATATTTATTATGTGTTGTTTAGGATCATTGATAGTAATAATGGTATCTTGATGATAAGAACATATGGTTTTAGTATAGTGCGAACCCTAGAGTAGTGGTTGCACTCACACCTATACTTACACCCATTCTTGCATTCATTCTTTCATTTGATGGTGCGTATATCTACATATGGGTATGGGACTATGTGTTCATATACGGGTTGATGGTGATACGTGGGTTTGAGGTGATATTCGATGTGAGGCCGTGAGATCGGCGATGTGTCATAGATGCTTTTGAGGTGCGTTATGATAGTTTCAGCGGGCCTTTGGACATGTGCTTTACCCGCATTCATATTTTATAGATGGTATCGATTTTGTACTAGATTTACAGTAGTACCCCAGATTGGGTGATCTGATGATAAGTGATACCTGATATGTGATGAGATAGTGTGATATTGACCCCTACCCAGTTATTGGGATGCCGTACGACGATCTACCGTACGAGCCGGTATTGATGATAGATCCGCACTCATAACTCGAAGATATCTTACGATATGACATTGAGGCGAGATCACCGACTATCATATCTATATACATTGACTCAGATTAGGTGGTTTCATACCCCTCCTGTCTAGATTACTTAGTAGACATTAGACTAGACCGAGTCATACCTATTTCAAACTAACGAATCGGGGATATTTTAAAGATAGACAGAAGGGTCATACGGATATTTTCAAATGATGTATCTTTCGTAAAAACACCGTAGCCCTTGTTTTACCAAAAAGCCCTGATTCGTCTTATTTCAAATGGCACCCCTGCATGACATGTACAGATTGGTGTAGATTCTTTACTTTTGTGTTGATTGTTCGATTCCGCACTTTCATGCTATTCGCATTGCTTGCATATGTTATATGCGCATACTATTATTCCATGCTGCAGGATATATTGTTACTTGCATTCCACTTATATTGTCACATTCATCTTGCTTTCTGATTTGCGCATTGAGATAGTTTGCTTCTATGATATTTCTGGTTTTGAGAGAGGGCTGACCCGGACTGACGGATGCCCGATATACTGAGAGAGGGCTGACCCGGACTGACGGATGCCCGATATACTGAGAGAGGGCTGACCCGGACTGATGGATGCCCGATATACTGAGAGAGGGCTGACCCGGACTGACGGATGCCCGATATATTGAGAGTGGGCTGACCCGGACCGACGGACGCCCGGTATGTGAGGATTTACGTGCCGATGTTGGGCACCGTTTTCATGATGTTTTCGGGTGTCGATGCTGGGCACCCTGGTTCCATGATTTTGACGCGTCGCGAGGGACACCTATGGTTATATCCTCATATTATTTCCCATGCACATGATTTTTGATATTTACATGCATGGTGGTTATTGTCAGTGGGTGACGAGTGGACGGGATCCACATGTGTGCAGATTTGATTATATTGTTTATACCTAATATTCATGACATGCTATTACCTGAGGCACTAGCACGAGCACTTGGCACCACACTCATGTATAGAGATTACATTGCCAGTTTAGCATGCTTCAGCTTTATTCATATTGAGGTTTATATATATCTGATCGTATTGACCTAGGATGGGTCATGCATTCGATTTCTGCTTGTAGATATCTTTCTATTCACGAGTTGGCAACTCACCCCCGTTGTGCCCCAGTTCTTGCAGGTTTGCCGTACAGATTCCATAGCGGCATTTCTGGCACACTACTTCCTTATGGGTGCCTTGCGTTGAAAGGTGGGTTCTTTTGTATCAGAACCGCCATTGTTCATGTATTATTTATTGTATCTAGAATTTCCATCAACCAAAACTTGTGTATTGTTTCAGACTTAGACATCAGTGTTGTATTATTTCGATCTTAGAGTCGCGCTTGTAGTATTACGGTTTTCTGGCTGTTCTTGAGTTTATTTTCAGTGTAGATCTCGTCCTTTGGCGTTGTATATTGTTATTGCTTATGTGGTTGTGGCCGTCGATTGACGAAGAGCTAGCTCCCGCTTGGGGATGCCTTTTATCATGTCATATATGTTATTCTTGTTGTACCCCGTTCGGGGCCAGTTTTTACAAAGGGAACTCTGCCGAAATTTTCAGGAAAAATTACACATTTTAAAAATTCATATTCGGCTTAGTTATTTAAAAACTTGATTTTCAAAACATGATTTCTTCACCTCTTAAAACTAGTTTTTTCTTATTTACTCCTTAAATGGTTTTAGATTTCTGGGCTTTTGGCTTACTTGGATCAGATGGAGTCCTGTAGACTTCATAGGATTCAAGGGCCAGTCACGTGCTCTTTCGGGTCGTGACAAAGTTGGTATCAGAGCGTTAGGTTGACCTTGGTTCGAGTCTGAGTTTGACTATGTGGAGCCTAGGGAGTTACCTATATACGGAACTTAGGCTTGACCTTACGGAACTTAGACTTGGTCGAGGGGGTATTAGACCCGAACTTTCTTCGCGTAGGATGACCCTTGGTTGATGGAATAGGTGACTAAAGTAGAGTGACGTACCGTTGGTATGTTCCGCGGCATACTTACGACACGCCACTCCGCTTAAGAAACCTTAGGTTGTACATTTCCTTGCACTGTATTATATTCCTTCCTATGATCTATCTTCATCGACACTGGTTGTGGTTTTGCTGCCGCGATTGCACGGGCAGAGTGAGCTACGGCTCGAGTTGTGTCAGCATGAGCTCGTCGGGGACGAGGGCTGACCGGGGCGTGATTCCAGAGACATACGGTTGCTTTGAGGCTTCGTATTTTGTGTTTCCGCACTTGAGCGTTTGACAGATCGCTGTTGCGTGATTACTAGGACGTACCGGTCGGTACCAGAGGATTGAGCCACTGATAGAGGCCAGCCAGGTTGTGACGACCGTTGATATTATCGCTTATTCAGGATGATTGAGGCGCTGTTCAGCGTACGGACGAATGAGCCAGTCGTTGCTGCGAGTAATGAGATATCGCCCAGATGATTGGAGCTACTGCAGCCTGAGCATATACTTAGAGAGATGATAGCGAGTCGCTAGTCACCTGAGGATGAATGACTAGGACATGTGGTTCTTTCGCTTACTCCGATGCGAGGTCATCAGGTAGATTGATTCCAGCTAGAGGCGACCTCACGCAGATTCATGGGGAGGCGATTGGGACGATCGAAGGTCAGGGACCCATTTTCCAAGTTTAAAGTATTCGGAAAGACATGCAGGTGATTCTATGGACCCTCTAGAAGAATGAAACCCTAACTCGACTTAATGACCGTGTGAAAGCCTTTGAACCTTCGGGTTTGCGGCAGTTCCTCGGCGCCATTAGTGAGGCTTGGGTTTGCCCTTCTACGGCTGGACCACCGACGCTGTGGCATGTACTCGATACTATTAAACTGTACCCGAGATGTGAGCTCTTGGGGGATTATGAGGTTCTGACGAGTCGATCGGATGGTTCGACATCTTTCGGATATTGTGATGGGACACTGCTTGGAAGACTCCAGATGCGAGCATAGCCGTCGGAGCGCAGTCCGTGTAGCCACGATGAGATGAGTCCGAATCAGTCGATATTTGAGCAAGGTGGAGTAAAGAGTTCGCACGAGATTTCGACGAGATGACGTTCCACTCCGCTGACATCAGAGATGTGACATGCACGCTGAGGACGTGTTCGGCTAGACATCTTCTACTGAGTCAGGAAGATACCGAATGGTGATTTCGAGTCCGCGTGAGGGACTTCGGATGGACTGTAGCCGAGGACATTGCGGTGCGCAGATAGAGACGCGATGTCGAAATGGACGATGATACAGACTAGCGGGACGAGAGGTTCGTCCGAGACGCTGATGAGCTGTCATTACTTCCCGTCGAGACCAGAGGCCTGATGTGCTTGCAGAGGCGTTGGGATGCGACCGATTTCCGAGGAAATGCTGTGCTGAGGACACAGATGTCCATTGAACGAGAAAAGACTATGCTAGAGTACCAGCCTCCGTACAGATCGGTATGGGCATGATCGGCAGAGACCTTGAGCAGGATTCCTTCCAGGGCACCGTTGCAATGATGTTGCACCCAGGATCGGTCGTGTGATGTGCATTCAGAGAGCCGGAGGCCGACGCCAGAGATATATTGTTTTACGAGCGGTCGTGAGGATTGACCGAGAGATGACCAGGAAAGTGCCAGAAAGGAATCGTTCCTGTCAGCACACCTGACCGGGCCGATGAGCCGATGGTTTGCGAGATTGGTAATCTACAGGAAGATAAGGAATCAGAGGCAGAGGACGCCAGCCGCGAGCAAGAGGCAAGTAGATATCTTGCGCTGCTAGCATTGGATGCACCGGCACCTTCTCGATTTCGAAGGAGGAACTACCGACGACGGTATTTATGATTTGTGATTTTGTGATTTGACTATCACGTATCCGTCACTTTGGATTTCGGTATTTTGGCGACCTATTCGCGTGATTTAGTTTTGGTGACCGAGTCTCATGATATTTGATTTTGTGCACCATGGTTGCACCTACTGGGTATTTATACCTTGCACATAGTTATTACTCCTGAGGTGTTGATTGCGATTTCATGCTTATTTTATGCAGTGATTTGATTTACGCTTTCAGCATAGTTTTCATGCACTTTTAGTGTTTTGGATTTTGGCGCATGTTGGGCGCATGTTTTTAGATACGATTTTGGTGCACACCAGATGCACTAAATCGAGATTCTTCGTGCATGTCAGATGCACCTGTTTGGACTGCCAGGCACACACGTTGCCTATGACAGATGCTTCGTGCACACCCGTTGCACCTAGATGTTGTCTTGTGCACCTGTTTGGCACACACATGGATTTTTATTTTCGTGCGCACCAGACGCACAGGGGGGTGTTATGTATATTTTTGAGATTTATTCTCTTTGAAGCAGTACTTTTATGATATTGGATTTTGCTTTCATACTGAGCAGGACTAATCAGAGGACAGTACCTGATATATTTTGCATGCATCGATAGTTATCGAAGAGATTTCTAAAGAGCGAGCTATAGTCTCAATATATATACCTACGTGTCCGATATGACACGAAACGTTTTAAAAACAAGGAAACCCTTCTGATTGTTTTCAAAACGGCGGGACGTGCTTATTAAACAAAGGATATATATACATATATAGTTATTTTCTTATGAAAAACGTCCGCCACGGTGCAGTGTTAGGTACATCACACAGCGACTTAAAAGGATTTGGCATGCTTTTACATCAGCTATTCACATGTATAGATTGGATGTCTACATGTGTAGTTCTGATCCGTATCATATCGGTTTTGTATTGGATTTGACATGGTGTCTTTACCTTGACTCCGATGATTGCGGGATGCTTGATGGAGCGTTGTTTTTGAGTTATCTGCTCAGTACTCATGCGCATGCGTTGCGCTGTGACATTCTCTGTGTTGATGATTTCGGAGCCCCGACGACTTGAGATTTGTATCGAAATGTTTTAGTACTTGGGGGTTTTCAAATTTAAATTCGGGGACCGAATTTCTTTAAGGGGGGTAGATTGTAACATTTCCAAAATAATAAAATATTATTTTCGGGAATTTTTATAATTTAATATTATTTTAATGAATATTTTAATATTCGGGTGTAATTAAATACAAATAAATAGGGAAAAATTTTGGAAAAATTTTAGAAAATTCTAAAATAGGGTATTTTATGGAATTATGCCATTTTAAAGTTTTCTAGACTAGTTATATGCTAATTTAGTGTTAATCGCGATTAAAAATCGCTAATTGGATTTTTAGCATTTTTGTGCAAAAATGTGCACATATCATTTTATGCCTTTTGTTACACTTGTATTACACTTCTTTTGTTGCCATGGTTCTTTTGGATGCACTATTGGGGTGAGAAGAGTTTAGTGAGGAAAAGAAAAGAGAAAGAAAAAGTAAGTAATGAGTGAGAGAAAGAGGCCAAGTCAACTCCACCTTTTTGAACCATGCCTCCATCATTTCCCCATCTCCTTTCTCTCTCCCCTCTCCCTTGTTGCTGCCGCTGCCCTCTTCCCTCATTCTCCCTCTTCACTAAAACCCTAGATCCAAAATGAAATCAACCCCAAAACCTCATTCTCACTTCACAAAAAATGTTCCCGGGCTCACTAGCTACCCTTTGACCTAGCAAGATTTGGATTTGGAGGACTTTGAGCAACTCAAGAATTTTCTTGAGTTGCCAAAGGAGGTAATTTCTGCACCCTCTTGTAGCATTTCAATTTCCTTATACATCAATACTAGTTTGGTATCGATATTATGTCGTTTTGTGGATTTTAGCGAATTCAAGTGAGGGTTTAGGGTAAAACTGAAACTTAAGATGAAATTGAGGATTTAGGTAACCTTAGAATCCCTTGTGTGATGCTAAATTGAACCCTAACCTGGACTTGTAAACAGAATACGGAATTACGGAACCGATATCGGGGGAAAACTGTAAATCTGTCACTGTGTTGTAGAATCTGCTATCACCCCGAGACCCTAAAAGTAAAATTGAGTTGACAGTGAGATGTGCAGGTACTAATGAACCACCACCCCAAACCCTAGCTCCCCCCTCCATTTCCTGGCCGCCAATTCTCCCATTCTGGCCGCAATTTGCGGCCAGAGCATGGTTGAACTGCCTCGTTTTCTGTGCTTAGCCCCATTTCCTATAATTTAGACCCTGGGTATATCTAGTTTTGACAGATTCCATTTAGGGTGAAATCTGGGATGATTTTTCCTATGTTGGTGCATGATTTGAGACTTGTTTTAGCATGGATTTTGGTTTTTGGTTATTCATTCCTGTCGGGTGGCGTTGGGACGTCAACGACGGGTGGATATTGATCGTGTTGACATGCGAAGCGATAGGTTTCTACCTATGCGAGTAGCGTGTGCTGTTTTAGTTTCCGATGTGATTTTCATGTGCTTTAGCGTGTTTGATATACTTGTAGGTACCCTACGAGAAGTTGAGGCAAAGAAGATGAAGATGGCGACATCGGCTTTGGCACACGAGAAACAAGGTGAGTAGATTTATATCTACGGGGAGAAGTCGGGTGGATGGCGTATAGCACCCCCGCAGTCCGTAGTGATGTATACGAATACGTATACACACGTATATTTATTATGTGTTGTTTAGGATCATTGATAGTAATAATGGTATCTTGATGATAAGAACATATGGTTTTAGTATAGTGCGAACCCTAGAGTAGTGGTTGCACTCACACCTATACTTACACCCATTCTTGCATTCATTCTTTCATTTGATGGTGCGTATATCTACATATGGGTATGGGACTATGTGTTCATATACGGGTTGATGGTGATACGTGGGTTTGAGGTGATATTCGATGTGAGGCCGTGAGATCGGCGATGTGTCATAGATGCTTTTGAGGTGCGTTATGATAGTTTCAGCGAGCCTTTGGACATGTGCTTTACCCGCATTCATATTTTATAGATGGTATCGATTTTGTACTAGATTTACGGTAGTACCCCAGATTGGGTGATCTGATGATAAGTGATACCTGATATGTGATGAGATAGTGTGATATTGACCCCTACCCAGTTATTGGGATGCCGTACGACGATCTACCGTACGAGCCGGTATTGATGATAGATCCGCACTCATAACTCGAAGATATCTTACGATATGACATTGAGGCGAGATCACCGACTATCATATCTATATACATTGACTCAGATTAGGTGGTTTCATACCCTTCCTGTCTAGATTACTTAGTAGACATTAGACTAGACCGAGTCATACCTATTTCAAACTAACGAATCGGGGATATTTTAAAGATAGACAGAAGGGTCATACGGATATTTTCAAATGATGTATCTTTCGTAAAAACACCGTAGCCCTTGTTTTACCAAAAAGCCCTGATTCGTCTTATTTCAAATGGCACCCCTGCATGACATGTACAGATTGGTGTAGATTCTTTACTTTTACGTTGATTGTTCGATTCCGCACTTTCATGCTATTCGCATTGCTTGCATATGTTATATGCGCATACTATTATTCCATGCTGCAGGATATATTGTTACTTGTATTCCACTTATATTGTCACATTCATCTTGCTTTCTGATTTGCGCATTGAGATAGTTTGCTTCTATGATATTTCTGGTTTTGAGAGAGGGCTGACCCGGACTGACGGATGCCCGATATACTGAGAGAGGGCTGACCCGGACTGACGGATGCCCGATATACTGAGAGAGGGCTGACACGGACTGACGGATGCCCGATATACTGAGAGAGGGCTGACCCGGACTGACGGATGCCCGATATATTGAGAGTGGGCTGACCCGGACCGACGGACGCCCGGTATGTGAGGATTTATGTGCCGATGCTGGGCACCGTTTTCATGATGTTTTCGGGTGTCGATGCTGGGCACCCTGGTTCCATGATTTTGACGCGTCGCGAGGGACACCTATGGTTATATCCTCATATTATTTCCCATGCACATGATTTATGATATTTACATGCATGGTGGTTATTGTCAGTGGGTGGCGAGTGGACGGGATCCACGTGTGTGCAGATTTGATTATATTGTTTATACCTCATATTCATGACATGCTATTACCTGAGGCACTAGCACGAGCACTTGGCACCACACTCATGTATAGAGATTACATTGCCAGTTTAGCATGCTTCAGCTTTATTCATATTGAGGTTTATATATATCTGATCGTATTGACCTAGGATGGGTCATGCATTCGATTTCTGCTTGTAGATATCTTTCTATTCACGAGTTGGCAACTCTCCCCTGTTGTGCCCCAGTTCTTGCAGGTTTGCCGTACAGATTCCATAGCGGCATTTCTGGCACACTACTTCCTTATGGGTGACTTGCGTTGATAGGTGGGTTCTTTTGTATCAGAACCGCCATTGTTCATGTATTATTTATTGTATCTAGAATTTCCATCAACCAAAACTTGTGTATTGTTTCAGACTTAGACATCAGTGTTGTATTATTTCGACCTTAGAGTCGCGCTTGTAGTATTGCGGTTTTCTGGCCGTTCTTGCGTTTATTTTCAGTGTAGATCCTCGCCCTTTGGCGTTGTATATTGTTATTGCTTATGTGGTTGTGGCCGTCGATTGACGAAGAGCTAGCTCCCGCTTGGGGATGCCTTTTATCATGTCATATATGTTATTCTTGTTGTACCCCGTTCGGGGCCAGTTTTTACAAAGGGAACTCTGCCGAAATTTTCAGGAAAAATTACACATTTTAAAAATTCATATTCGGCTTAGTTATTTAAAAACTTGATTTTCAAAACATGATTTCTTCACCTCTTAAAACTAGTTTTTCCTTATTTACTCCTTAAATGGTTTTAGATTTCTGGGCTTTTGGCTTACTTGGATCAGATGGAGTCCTGTAGACTTCATAGGATTCAAGGGCCAGTCACGTGCTCTTTCGGGTCGTGACATTTGATGACGATGACGGGAGCAGCGAGGGGCAGCAAGAGCTCCAGCCGCAGCACCGACAGAGGCAGAGGAAGAGGCAGAGCGGTTCTGCCGCCCGGAGAGCCGCGTAGGGAGCTTCAGAGAGCCGGTCTTGCACCCCGATCGGAGACCCCTTCGGATGCTTCCTTCCGTGTGGACTTTACCACACCTCCAGGTATATTGCACGCATATTCATTTTGAGTGTAATATTATAAATATACATGCATATTCATTTCAAAATTACTTATATATTCAATGTTTGATTGCCTAGTTGTTGGTGGTGCGTCCACATCAGGGACCGAGGCCACTCTCGCACCTCCAAGTATGTTTATATATCATATAATACATGTATATTGATTTAGAATACTATATCATAAATATACATACATTCTTTTTACTCTTACGTACTTACATCTCGGGTAGAGGTCGCTACCGCACCTGCGGGTATGTTTATATATCCTATAGTGTATACATGTTGATTTAGAATGTTATATTATTGATATACACATTCTTTTTGCAATTACTTATATAGTCAATATTTGATTGTCTAATTATAGGTGGTACGTCCACGTCTGGTGCAGGGCCCACTCCCGTCACTTCTATACTCTTTGCTCAGTCTGCAGGTTTGTATGAATAAATATAAAATATTTATTTATTTTACATATCCTTTAAGAATAAATATGAACTTCATGTAATTTTATCGATATTTATTTTCTAGTTGGAGATGCGTCCACGTCCAGGTCACCGGCTGTTTCTTACCAGAGGAACTATTGTTCCGCTTGTGCTGCAGCCCGGGCCCAAGCTCGTGCTTCTGTCGCCGAAAGTATATATCACACTTCAATTTTCGTTAAACCTTGATTTTTTAATATCACTTTGTCTTAATATTGATTGTCTTGATATTTCTTGTAGATGCAGGGCATCCCCATCCCGAGAGGGGGACTCGAGACTCGAATCAGACCCACAGGCTGAGGTCCGACAGAGCTAGGGGGAGGCAGCATTCCCCCTCTTCTTTACCCCTGATTATCGCTATATCGGCGGTTATGCCGAGAGATTCGGCCGGTATATGGGGAATGAGAGCCGCCTCGTAAAGAAGTATCCACTTCACGTTGAGTGGGGCGACCAGTACCGGCGCTCATTTGCCCTTTTCTGGGATCAGGCTCGGGTATTAATATATAGTTTCATTTGACTTACCCAATATATTTATTATTATTTAACACTTGCAATTTAATAACATTGTTTTTTTTTTGTATTTGCAGTTGGATTACGACTTTCAGCCTGTACCCGATCCTGATCACCCTGAAAGAGTGCTCGATCTTCACGCTCTGTACCATGGCCTGATGAAGAATATGCAATCAAAGGTCCGATACAATAGGAACGAGCTGAAGATCGACTGCTATTCCCTGTGGATGGCGACTCCCGAGGCAGAAAGAACGGCTATTCTACATACTCCGGCCTTTGCGAGAGTCGATGTAGATACATGGCCTCTCTTATGCCAATATTTCGACTCTCAGCGCAAATATGTTTGTATTTTAAATGTAATTCATTGTTTAGTATATAATTTATTTTTTTTGTGTTGCTTAATTAGAAAACTAAATCTGAATGTGTTGTACAGAAACATGCCGATCAAAATAAAGAGAATAGGAAGTCGGCGAAGAGGGGTCGCCCCACTTATACAGGTGGCTCGATGAATATTACTCGTGCCATGGAGTTATCGGTAAATTACAATAGACCTACTGTGATATGATGTAATATTAAGAGTTATTTTATAATATATGTAAATTTTTTTGCGAATTGCAGAGAGATCAGACTCTGGCGCAGGGGGTACACCGAGCGTGCTGTCCGCGTATCTTACCGTCCACGGCACCTCGACAGATCCTTACACGGGCGAGCCCCGGTCCCACGGAGATCTCTACGTCCAGGCTTCGATTCTCCGACACCGCTACCCAGGAGAATTGCGTAAGTGTTATTCTAACAAGTTTGAAATTTTTGTTTTGAAAAGTTCAAATTTAAATGATATACTTATATTTTAATGGTTAATGTGGGTGTAGGAGCGGGTGGTGGAGCAGGCGGAGGCATCGAGGATCGATTTTACTGGACAGATGATCCGATGCTGCTGACTCCAGTTCTAGACGCCGCACACGGAGGTTGGGAGAGAGGCCGGGGACTGGGTCCTAGCAGGGCCCATATGAGGTTGGATTCTACTCCGGCGGTTACTTCCCTTACCCCCCATGAGCGACGTCCAGAGCAAGATGTTGCCACCTTGAAGACCACCGTTCAGGAGTTGAAAGAGATGATGGTATGTATACTACTTAATAGTAAAATATTATATCATATTATAGATAGTAACATATCCAATATTAGTAGCCTGAGTTTATTTGGTTGTAGACCTGACTTTGATTAATCTTAGATTGGGGTTTCGCAATAACCTGATAATGAAACTAATTCGACTAATACACAGTCCTTACTAATTTATTACACACAAAATTGAACAGATATGACATGGTACTTCGGCTGCGGCTCTACATGCATATCCTTTGGCTACGGCTCTGCAAACCACTACCTCAGCTGTGGTTGCGCAGACCACTCCTGTAGCTCCACAGCCCGCTCAGACTCCTGCACAGTCCGCTCTTTCATTGGTCGAGTTTTTGATGACTCAGGGCTGCACCGAGAAACAGATGCGCCAGATTACGTCGATTATCAGAGATGGAGGAGCTGGACTAAGCTAGAGTAACTTTATTTATATTTTTGAGAATGTATATACTTATCTGATACATATTGTATAAATTTTGGACAATAATGGTTGGTGGTTATTTGCTTGGTCACGATGATTTATCCTGATATCGTATTCTATTTGTCTATTTCTTTTATATATTATGCGTGAGATGTTAATTATGAATATTTCTGTATTTGGTTATATGATGTATATATTATTGTGCACAGGACGGGTTAAAAACAGGAAGCCCTTTTTAAAAAAACCCCCTGATATTATGTCCTTACGGACCGTAGAGCCATCTGTTACACCTACGGATTAATCCGTAGGTCCACAGTTTGCCCCTACATATTTATCCGTAGGGACAAAATATCAGGATAACTGACATTTTGCCCCTATGGACTCAGTAACAGGTGTTACACTTGTCCCTATGGATATATCCGTAGGGGCTTATATCTAGACCTACGGCTAACTCCGTAGGGGCTGGAAGTTGCCCCTACGGATTGCACCGGAGGGACAAGTATTTTATTTTATAAACCACTAAATTAAATAAATATTTTGTCTCTACGGAATATACCGTCGGTATATAGCCCCCTACGTATGAAACCGTAGGGGCAATTTTTACTCTGTAAGGACATGTTCAGGACGAAGACTTACACCTGCGGCCATTGCACCTACAGAGAATTTTAAGGGCCGATTAATCTAATTTCAATTGAAGTGATGCTTTAGGAAAAATTATTCCATGTGCTAAGCGTATGCATCCGGGCAAAAAAGAGAAGAAATAAAAATATGGACCCTACACGCTGCTCAAAGTTGTCCGAACCCCTCTCTCTCATCCCTGCCCGGATGTATTACATCCGGTACACCGAATAAATTCTAGATGCTTAGAGTAATGAGAGTGTAATGGCCCAAAAGACATTTAAAATGAAATAATGGAAGTATAATTAATATCTTTAATAAATAAATTGTATGGATTTGGAGTACATGCTATTATGAAGTAATTGCAGAGCTCTTATTATTCCGATCATACCATCTAATTAATCTGTATGAAACAGGATACCAGATTTATGGTGATTTGGATTTGTGATGAAGGACTAGGATCATCCTAGCACGGAGTTTATTGCAAGCTCAGCATGAACGCAGAGAGAGATATAAGGGGGTTTTCCTTTTATAAGAATCATGAACTGTTAAAGATAGAGAGTTAATATATAAAGCTATATATATAATAAATGGAGTGAGAGAGAAGGCTTGGAAATGATTCTGCAATCCATTACTTTATGATTGAGCTGTTGTTTTTGTTGTGTTGGGACTCTACTTTATTTTCTTCTATTGGACACACTCACACAGAGAAAGCTAGAATACAAATGTCTGATATATACACAGGGTGGCTTCGCGTTTTTAAATGCGCGAACCTGAATGAAAATTATTGGATATTATGTTTGTTTTCAACAGTTAAGATCAATGCAACTTAATAAATCATTTTTGTATGGAAGTTAAATATTATTATCCTTAATTTTAGAGTTACATATGCAGCTTTCCTTTTTTTTTCTCGCTCAAATTTCTATTCACCATTGTGCTCCTGATCCCCATTCTCATTGCCACGAGAAATTTCAACGAGCTGCAGCAACTTAAACAAAAAATGTTATTTTGTGTTTTAAGAGTTGACCAGAAGATCTTGAGTTTAAAACTTCCGGCAGCAAAAGCGCATACCGTTAATTGTTGGCAGTTGGTGCTAGGATCGCAACACTTGCGAACTGCGACAGAAATGAAAAACAAAAATTCAAACAACACAGCACCAATTGCAACCCAAAGTCATTCATTTACTGGTTGTGCACAAAATCAAAAGAGTATACACAAGTGTTAGATGGCTACAACCATCATCACCATCAGCATCATCATCATCTCAAAATCCCTTTCACTCCAAAATTGGATGCTCATGGCAATAAGAATGGAGATCAAGAGCTTAGACGTAAACAGAAATCGGAGTGAGGAAAAAAAAAGCGGAAAGCTGTATGTCTCCTTAAAATCAAGGCTAATAATATTTAACTTCTATACAAAAAAGATTTATTAAGCTGCATTAATTTTAACCGTTGAAAACAAACATAAGATCCAATGGATCTCATTCATGTCCGTGTATTTAAAAACGCGAACCCGTACTGTGTATATATCATAAGACATTTGTATTCAAGCTTTCTCTGTGTGACCGTGTCAGATAGAAGAAAATAAAGTAGAGTTCCAACACAACAAAAACAACTCCTCAATCATAAAGTAATGGATTGCAGAATCATTTCCAAGCCTTATCTCTCACTCCATTTATTATATATATCGCTTTATATATTAACTCTCTTATCTTTAACAGTTCATGATTCTTATAAAAGGAAAGCCTCCTGATATCTCTCTCTGTGCTTAGTTAGCTTGCAACAAACTCCGTGCTAGGATGATCCTTGTCGTTCATCACAAATCCAAATCACCGGTGAAAAAATTATAGAATCGCATAGGATTTGATGTGTCCATATTTTAGATAATAAAGATAAAAATCATGGATTCCGATCGTCGAAAAAAATGATGGATGATGTATACTATGGCCTCTCTCTCTCTATACACACACACATATATATACACGGGTCCGATCTCGGGATGATAGGTGGAATAAATCAGCCATCCTCTTCTTATTAATGGGGTACCCAGGCTCGAACCCAGGTCTCTCCCATGATTTACTCCAAGCCCTATACACACACATACATACAAACATTCGCGCGCCTGTGTGTATCTTTTCTTTTCGAGTTGACTGTCCCTGCATGCTTTAACTCCTTTTCTCCCTTGACCTTTCACATCATATATTCATATGTATGGCCAACTATTTTCTTTCCAACCAATTGGACAATAATTTATCCCCGTAAATTGAGAGATTTTAGGTTTGATTTCCGAAATAAATTGTATAGAAAATTTATTTTTTAAAAAATTGCTTCTTTGCAACTGGCAACGATTTTTTCCTTTTTCTTTTTTTTGGACAGATCCAATAATTACTTCTAGTTTCTAAGGACATATCTTTCACCAACAAGGGTTGTATAATTAACTAGTAAAGATTTGTTGGTTAGATGATTTGATATTGATGGAGGCTGTTATCTCCCTCAGATGTTGTCCTCCGTCGATCTGATAGCGAGCGGTTTTGAGCGGCTGAGATTTGTTTTGGAGGTTGTTGAGCGTGTGATCTCAATGGGTTGTTGGAAGTTCCTGAGGCCGAACTATCTGCAAGGGAAGTCCCAAGGTGGGAAACCACCGTAGGCCCTCTGACGATCAAATTAGTACCGGAGAATTAGAGCAGCATAGCGGCCTATTGGAATGAGTTCGAGTTATCTGATTCGTCTAAAAGAGGGGTTTATATAGTGGTCGCGTGGAGCAAGCCGGCGCGAGATCCTCGCTGTCAGTTATGCCCCTGTGTTATCCCCGCATTAATGGCGGGATACGCCAATTAATGGGGGGACGCGTCAGCGTGGGACGCGGAACGTGGGGCGGTGGATATCTCACCTTGGCGAGATACACGGAGGTATAGTGGGGGCGCTTGGGCTCTGCGCTTTCGGTTGATCGGAGAAGCTCGACCTATCAGGAGGCTCGGAGACAAGCCGGGAGGCCGAGAAAGCTCAGGCCTGTCAGATGGCTCGGAGGCGAGCCGGGAGGCCGAGAAAGCTCAGGCCTTGCAATAGCTCGGAGACGAGCAGGGAGGCCGAGGAAGCTCAGGCCTTGCAATAGCTCGGAGACGAGAAGGGAGGCCGAGGGAGCTCAGGCCTCGCAATAGCTTGGAGACGAGCATGGAGGCCGAGGAAGCTCAGGCCTTACAATAGCTCGGAGACGAGCGGGGAGGCCGAGAAAGCTCGGTAGTAGCATTGCTCGAAGGTGAGCTGATGGCGGTTTGCTAGGTGAATATGGAAAGTACTCAGGGAGGTCTCCGGAAGGTTGGATGCATCCTCGGAGACGAAGTCCCGAGGAACGTCCCCAATGCATCTTGTTTATTCCACCTCCGTAGCCTTCGGGACAGGTCATCCGCCACGTGTCGTAATCTGAGAAATTCCTAATTGTGAGAATCATCATTAGCCCCCCACTCTCGTTCCGACCTATTTATAGGTTGGATCGAGAGTGGCCCATTAGGTTTTCTCTGCTCAGGTTGGTTCCGAGAATTCTTCGTGGTGGATTGTCCGAGAATGACATAGCGTTAGGCGGTTGCGTCATTTCGATCTTTGAGTCCACGTGGTGTCTCACCGCATGCTTAAGTTTTTGCGCGTATCCCTGATGATGTCAGCGGATCGGTGAAATGATTGCGCTTTAAAGAGGGGGCGCCGTTTCACTCGATCGTCAGTTGGGCTAAGGGCCACGTGTCCGACGTCGGTTGGCAGGCGCGACAGGATTTCTCTTACTCCTGCAACGAAGAGACGTCCCCAATGGTCGATCGCCATGTAAAGCCTCGACGGTCGCTAGGTGCGACGTTTCGTTTTGGCGGGAATTGATCTGGACCGTAGGATACTCTCTTCGGGGTGTTAAATAGGAGGGTGTTCCCCGCCGAAACACGGGGACGCGACCGCGCGGGTCCGTCTTGCCTGAATTTCGGGACAGATGCTAATTGGTGCTATCCGTCCACTTCTTCGAAGATGCCAAGTTTATTTATGTCACCATGTATCGAAGGTTTAAACGGATGCGGCCGATGTAGCAGACTTCGTCAGATTCCCCCTCGTTGATGAGGGATTTTTGATTGTGGGAACGCTCTTCCCTGCAGACGCAAGCCCCTGCAGTTAATTATGCTACCGCATCGCAGTAACCACTTTCTCCTTCTTCAGATGGTCACTTCGTATCGTGTGTTTTTGTTTTGTTTTTGGTTGCCCGTGAATTGTATACGGAGACTAATTTATGTTGTCGCCCGTAGGGCGTGAATTAGTCTAAATCCGTATCTTCTTAGATTTGAGTTTGGGGGTTGGGTTTAAGGATACGTTAGCCTCATTTGACTAAGATCAACTTAAACGTTTGTTAAGGATACGTTAGTCTCATTTTAGACCAAGATCAACTTAACGGGATCATTTAGATCCAACAAAAGAGCATTTGGGCTCTATTGTTAGTTTAGGGACATTGCGGTCGATTAGTTTAAGGACATTACGTTCCAGTGTTAGTTTAAGGACATCTCGGTCCGAGGTTAAGGACGTCATGGTCCATGGGTTTAAGGACCCCACAGTCCGAGGTTAAGGACATCATAATCCGTGAGTTTAAAGACCTCACAGTCAAGGTTAAGGACATCATAGTCCGTGAGTTTAAAGACCTCACAGTCAAGGTTAAGGACATCATAGTCCATGGGTTTTAAAGGACCCCACAGTCTATAGAATGCTTGGTTGTCGGGACCCGTCACCTCTCCGAAGACGTTGAAGGATTACAACGACAAATATCAGAGGAGTAAAGAGATGTACCCTCGAACCGACGTGAGTTGGTTGAAAGATCTGTAGTCTAATTTTGGGGCTAAGATCTGTTAACATATTTATGAGCAGATGAGCTCAATTAATATGAGTTGAGGACTTATGGCCAATCTTGTGCTAAGTCCAATAAATGTTTAACATTTTATTTTGGGCTGTTGAGCCTTTATTTGGGCTTGGCCCTTTTAACAATGCTGAGCATTGATTTATATCTTGACAATGTTTTTGTCTTTTATTGAATGCTGAGCATTCATTAGAGCTCTGGGCTTATTAAAGAACAATTTATGTTCTGTCAGCGCAACACGTGGCGCGCTAGGCGCTTTGCGCCAGTCAAAAAGCGCAGTGCGCTTCTGCCACGTGGCGCACATGTAAGGGACATGTGTCGCACTTTACGCTAGGCGCCAGATGATGAGTGCATGACGCCAGTTTATGAGCGCTGAGCGCTAATCCATAAGCGCATTGCGCTTATAGTTTAGTGGCGCACACGTGAGTGACAGGTGGTGCGCTTGGCGCTGAGCGCCAGCCCATGAGCGCAGTGCGCTATTTCAAGAGCGCAAAGCGCTAGTGGTTAGTTGGCGCATACGTGATTGACACGTGGCGCATTTGGCGCTGAGCGCCAGTCCAGAGAGCGCAGAAGCGCAGTTCAAGAGCGCAAAGCACATTTGATCAATTTTATGATCTGAACCTTTTAAAAGAGATTTTGTCTCAAGATCTAAGAACAACCGTTCTTATTTTGTTTCAATCTCTTATATTGATGAAAGGCTTTGTCTTTATGGATTTATGATCCTTAAGAGAATTGAATTATTCTACTTTTTATAATGAGATGTTCATGATCTCTTTGAGAAAGACTTTAGTCTTATAGATCTATAATCTGTGAGAAGTAAGTTCTTCTTTTATTCCATGATGAGATATTTTGATCTCTTTGTGAAAGACTTTTTGTCTTTGTAGATCTATGATCTTTTTAAAGAAATGAATTATTCTTTTTATGAGATGATTTCATCTCTATGTTCATCATCATCATTTTTACCTTGAAGAAAGATCTTCTTGCAAGAGCTTGCTCTTTGAATTTTCTCAAAGCTTTTGGGGAGGTTTCTCTCTCTTTCTCTATCTCTCAGACTTGAAGTCTAAGGGCCTTTTTATAGGGTAGGCTGATTTGTTGAATCAGTTAAAGAGATCTTTCTCTGATTGATTTGGGGATATTTCCCCACCATTGGATCTTTGATCCCAAGGCTTCTATTTTATAGAAGGAAATCTTCTTGTTTTTAACAAGATTGGAAAATCTTTCAATACAGAATTTATTCTGTCTTTTGGTAATTTTTATTTACCATTGGATCATTGATCCAACGGTGCTCTGATTTACAGAGCATAATCTTATTATTTGGAAAGATTTTTGAGGAATCTTTCCTTAACAGAATTTAACTCCGATTAATTAATGATTTATCATTATTATTAGATCTTTGATCTAACGGTGGGGAGCTTTTAGTTCCAGCGTTAGCGCACCCGTGCTCTGCACGTGGTGCGCTGCTTGAAGGGCAGCGCACATTGCGCTAGCGCACCTGTGTTTGACACGTAGTGCGCTACTTGGAGCGCAGCGCACCTAGCGCTAGCTCATATGTGACGTGCTACTTAGAGCGCAACGCACCCAGCGCTAGCGCCCACGTGCTTTACACGTGGTGTGCTCATTAGTGCGCAGCGCACTTGGCGCTACATCTGAAGCGTTGCTTCATTTCAAAAATTTGAATTTTAAACAGAGCTTTGCTCTGACTGGGGAAAACAGAGGGGACCATCCTAGGGTCAATACTTTGCCTCAAATCTCGTTCATTGTTTGAAGATTGCTCGGCGCACCTCCGCTTAGATCGGATCTTCTGTTGAATTTTCCCTGGCGAGTCACCTTCTTTGAATCAGGTTAGATGTCTTACTTCGAGGAGTCTGTAGATGTAGTAGGGGTAGAGTCGGACGATGAGGCTCCGGTTGCTGGGGCCGAGTCCAGTGGGTCTTCCTCCTCTTCGGCTTTAGATAGCCGAGAGGGTTCTTCTTCTGCGTCAGGCCCACCCCTAGAGTCAGGGCCGCCCTTGTTACTCGCCGTCGGGCGGCGACAATGGCTCCCAAGGTGCACATCGGAAACGCATGCGATGCGCCCTCCGTTTTGAATCGCATGGTCGAGCTTTCTGACATCCGGACTCGATTCCATATTTTATCTAACTATTCACTCCGTTTAGCCAGAGAGGGTGAGCGGTGTTTCATTTCTTCCGTCTTGCCCCGGGCCAGCTAGCGCCGAACTCGTAGAGGATCCTCCTCGGGTTTCTGGTCCGGTTAAAATTTGATCGGATCCCCTTCAGTTTAACCCTCCTCTTGTCTTTTCTTTGTTATAAAAATCACCCCAGAACCAGTATGCAAGAGCCGAGTTAGGTGTACTTTTCGCTTAAAAAACGTAAGGGTGGGATGGTCGGGTCGGGGGTAGTGGTCCCCCTTATTCCATCCATGAATGGAAGGAGAAGCACGTCTTCGTCAGGCCACCGGAGGGCGAGGATTGGCCTATGCCCACACAGTGGCACAGGGTCGACTGCTCGAGGGCGAAGCAGTCGACCACCCCCGATGCGAGGGTGGTATCCCAGTGGGAACCGATCCAAAAGGCTGATATCCTGCTTTCCGAGCAGGTACTGAGCTAGGCTGGCCTCAGTCCTGGGCGTTTTTTTGGGTACGTTAGGGTTTTTGACGATCTGCTTAGACTTTGATAAATTTTCTTTCAGGTTTCAACTTCGCTGATCTTTTCTCCTATGTGTTCTTTTTTGCAGAGCCCATGGACCGATCAAAAATCATGGCTGTCATGGCCGCCAAGGCCCAAAGGAGAAAGACCGGTGGCGAAAGCTCGTCCCGACCCGGTCCAAGCGTGGTCCCGAGGCAAACTCCTCCGGCCAAGCCTTCTGCAGCACCCCCAATCTTAGAGGAGCGCCACGGGGAGGGGGGGTCAGAAGCACGTGCGGGACCCGGCCCCCCGGGCGAGGGAGGAGGAGTCTCCCGCACCGAGGAAGTCCCCCTTAAGAGACAGAAGCGGGTGGTCTCTCAGACACCCCCTATCGGGATCCAAATGCAGGAGGGAGACTTCTGCATTAAGGTGCCCTCGGGGATATCTGTGGCTGACAGCTTGCTAGCGGACATGGAGAAGTCAGCAGGGACCAAGATTCCCCGGGGCACCATGAAGGCCTAAGTGGCCACCATAGCGCTGGAGGCGGGTCAGGTCGGTATCTAGCTTTCTTCGAAAATTCCTTAAGTTTTATTTTCTTTGTTCTAGCTTTTTAACATGCTTGCTGTTTTCCTCAGGTCCTTCAGCACTGCGCTCTCCTTGTCGCTATGGAGTTCGAGGAAATAGCCCCGGCGATGAAGAAAGCGGGCGAATTCTCCTCACGAGAGAAAGAGCTTCGCCTTCAATTGCAGCAAGCGAAGGAGAAGACGACCCTCCTTGACTCGAGATTGGTCGCCGAGGGGCTGACGATCTCAAAGCTGAAGGAGTCTCATCGGCTTCTAAACGAGTCCAACCGGGCTATCCAAGCCAAGATGGATGAGACAGTCTGCCTTTAAAACGCTATGAAAAAGTCGAGGGACGCCATCAAAAAGGATTCTCGGGCGGCTTTAGACGCGGCGAAGCTTGCTAAGAGACGGGCAGAGAAGGCCATGGAGGAATACAAGGTGTCTGATCAATTTTACCTCGATCTCGCCGAATCCGCGGCCGTCGGGTGGCACAAAGCCCTCGACGCCTTCAAGGAATCTATGCCGGAGTTCGTCGACGGCGAGCTCCGTGCGAGGTTTCCCCTCGCCGAGGAAGTGCCGCTGGGGGGAGGCACCGAGCTGACTGCGGGAGGCGAAGCTGTCGGCGGAAGCGCCGACCCTGAGGTCGCCGTTTTGGCCCCCGATGGTGTCGTCGAGCAGGGTGAGATCCGGGCCGATCGGGCAGTATGAGCTATCCCGCTTTCACTATTTTTCTTGTATATATTTTTTTAGAATTTTGTAAGCCTCCGGGCATTTTTGTAAGGCTGAGGAGCCCACAATACCTTTGTACATAACTTTGATTATAAATAAAGTATACATTTTCCTTTTCTCAAATGTCTGATCATCCTGCAAGTACTTTTAGCTCGTAAGTCTTTTCATCTTGTAAGCACTTTAGCTCATAAGTCTTTTCATGTTGCAAGTACTTTTAGCTCGTAAGTCTCTTTATTTTGCCAGTGTTAGGCTGGTGTCCACCCTTTCTAAGTGACGATTGTTTATTGAGTATGGGTCGAACGATAGCCAAGTGTAGGAAGATCGGTATCTTCCCTTTCCCCGGAGTCGAGGTGGTGATCGTTCATTGAGTATGAGTCGAACGATAGCCAAGTGTAGGAAGGTCGGTATCATCCCTTTCCCCAGAGTCGAGGTGACGATCGCGTATCGAGTATGAATCGAACGATAGCCAAGTGTAGGAGGTTAGTATCCTCCCTTTCCCCGGAGTCAAGGTGGCGATCGCGTATCAAGTATGAATCGAACGATAGACAAGTTTAGGAAGGTCGGTATACTCCCTTTTCTCCGGAGTCGAGATGGCGATCGCGCATCGAGTATGAATCGAATGATAGCCAAGCGTAGGAAGGTCGACGTCACTCGATTCTACCCGGCCGCCTCGTGGTGAAGGCTTTGGATCCACAGCGTTGTTAGGAAGGAAACTACCCGCTGCGGATAGGGCCGAGCAGGAATCTACCCGGCCGCTTCATGGTGAGGGCTTTGGATCCACAGCGTTTGTTGGGCAGGAAGCTACCCGCTGTGGATGGACCGAGCAGGAATCTACCCGGTGGCCTCTCGATGAGGGATTTGGATCCACGACGTTGTTGGGCAGGAAGCTACCCGCTGTGGATAGACCGAGCAGGAATCTACTCGGTAGCCTCGCGATGAGGGATTTGGATCCACGACGTTGTTAGACAGGAAGCTGCCCACTGCGGATGGACCGAGCAGGAAGCTACTCGGTGGCCTCGCGATGAGGGATTTGGATCCACAGCGTTGTTGGGCAGGAAGCTACCTGCTGTGGATGGACCGAGCAGAAAGCTACTCGGTGGCCTCGTGAAGAGGGCTTTAGATCCGCAGCGTTGTGGGGCAGGAAGCTACCCGCTGTGGATGGACCAAGCATGAAGCTACTCGGTAGCCTCGTGAGGAGGCTTTGGATCCACAACGTTTGTTGGGCAGGAAGCTACCCGCTGTGGATGGATCGAGCAGGAATCTACTCGGTAGCCTCGCAATAAGAGCTTTGGATCCACAGCGTTGTTGGGCAGGAAGCTATCCGCTGTGGACGGACCGAGTAGGAAGCTGCTCGGTGGCCTCGTGAGGAAGGTTTTAGATCCACTTCTTTGTAGGGCAGGAATCGACCCCTTGTGGATAAGCTGAGCAGGAAGCTACCCGGGCGCCTCGCGGTGAGGGCTTTGGTCGGTTTCCTATAGGCACATTCGAGCTTCATTTACTTGAGTGAAGGGATGGTCTTTGCTTGAAGGACATGAAGCTACCCACCGGCCAGTTTAAACTTTCCTGCGTTGAGTGACCGATTTCGGTGGGTGTCCTTGTTTCTCAGTCGATGACGACCATGATCTGACCGATCATCTGCTCTCCAGCTTCAAGTTGGTCAGCTTGCCCCCTATCTGCTCGACGTTTATCTCGCAGGTATTTTACCAAGTGACCGGAGCGGATTAGCTCCTCGATATAATCGCGTAGCTGTTTACAATCCTCGGTTGGATGTCCTTACATCCGATGATAGGCACAATATGGGACTCGGTGTCGTTTACCCGTCCTTCAGGTAGCTGGCGGGAGCTTAAAGAACATCTCGTCCTTAGCTTCCTCCAACAGCTCGGCTTGGAAAATGTTCAGAGGGGTGTACTCCTGAAATCTCGGAGAATAACGTTCCGGACGATTGACTTTCCTTTTCTCCTCCCTGTCTCTCTTCTTCCGGTCTGCTTGGCTACCTCCGGGCATGTTGGAGTTCACCTCGGATTCGAGTTGGATTTCTCACTCGGTCCATGCCTTCACTTCGGCTATGATCTTAGGTTGCGCCAATGCAAAAGATCGCAGCCACTCTTTGTGCCTAAGTCCCGACCTCAGCGCGGTGATAACTGTTTCGTCGCGGTGCTCGGGTACCTCCAGGAGGGCATTGTAGAAGCGAGTGATATACCCTTTGGAAGATTCCTTATCTCCGCTTTTGACAGTGAACAGGTAGTCAATCATCGGTTTCCGACAAAATGACCGAGGAATTAGGTAGCCAGCTTATCGAAAGACGAGATGGAGCGTGCCGCAAGCCCTCGGAACCAGTCTCGGCCAACCCGGATTAGGGTAGTGGGGAAAGCTCGGCATTGAGCCACCCACGTCCGAGTTATCTTGGAAGCTCATGCCCGCCGTAAATGCGTCTAAGTGGTCTTTCGGGTCGGACTTCCCGTCAAAGAGGGTCACTTTGGGTGGCTTGTTCCTAGACGAGATGTGCTCGGCACTCTTCTGTAAAGGGCTTTGTGAGCGAATCGGCGGAATATCTGGCCCCTTCGCTGGACATGTGGTGTAACAACCCTAAACTTTCTGTACAAATTTTTCAAAAAAACACAGAAAGGGATATTTTTGCCTGAGCATAAGATATAAGTTTGTTTTGTGTTTTAATAGCAAGAAGGAGCTTGTAGCTCATTGGTAAGACCTTGCACTGCTGAACCAAAGCACCAGAGTTCAAATCCTATCACCCACATTATTTTTAATATTGTTTTCTTTTAAATTTTTAGAACCCAAAGAGCCTACACGTACATAACTCGTAAAAATCCCACTACACATGTAAAACAAACTGACCCAGGGGCTACACCAAGCTACGAGGGACACGTGGCAGCGAGCCCCGGCCCGACTCGGGCCGGCGACTCGGCCCGCCTTCGCCGGCCGGATTCGGCCGGATCGCCGATTGTCCAACATGAAAGTTCTGCCTCTTGGTCTTCCCTAAACCCCTGTACACTTTAAATTTCCTGTAATTTAACAGAGCTCTTTAAAATCCCATTAAACCATATTTTTAAAACAATTTTTATTACATTTTCAATTCACCCTTTCACCTACCCTAACCCTAGCCTTACCCTATAAATATCAACCCTAAACACGCACCCCTCACTCACAAATTCTGTCCAAACTCTCAAGAAAACTCTATAGAACTTTTGTGTGCAAGTGGAGTTAGCAAAGGGCGAAACTCCGGAGATCTTCCGACGACGACCCTAGGAGCTCCCGGCGACGAAACGACGCACTGGAAAATCCTACGTCTTCCTCTCCCTCTGCTCTATACTATAAACCCGTAAGTCCTACCTCCCTCTTCTCTATTCTATTTTAAAACTTTGTAAAACTAAAACCCGACGGAAGCGGAGTTAAATCCGACTTCTGATTCGGTTTTCTTTATAAAGTTCAATTTTCCTTAACACAACCATAAAAAACTCTTACATATTGACTATTAATCATTAACAAAACATATGGAACAAATTCCATTTCAAAAGAATGTATATTTCAAGTTTTATCGCACATTTTCAGTAAAATACCATGTAGTTTAGTTTCTACTTTAAACCATCATTAATCTTGCTATACCTTTAATTAGATCACGAGATAATAACCTACCTCCTCACAATATTCATATGCAACATAGCACAATACCTTTCGAGAACATAGAATACGGGAAAACAAAACTTTACATATAAATACCATTTACTATTAAAACCGTTTTCTACAAGATTACGTATTTTTATAAATCTTTGCAAAGCGCCGCTACAACCCATTTTTGGGGAACCCGACTGGGATGGTGCGGATTATCAGACATCTCTGGGCTTAGTAGTGCGAGATGCAGACCTCCGCAAGGAGTATTCGGTCTCGATAGATTTAAAATACGAATATCTTAAGAAAATGATATTTCTAGTAAATAATAAATTAAAATTATTTTATATAAAATATATATATGTATTATCAAAATACCTATTTTTGATGTGATATAAATATTCCAATCTTTCTAAATCAAAAGAATCAATTTACATGAAAATACCATGAAATTCTATACAAGTCCAACACTTACAATTAAATACCATGTATTATGAAAATTAAGTTATTTTCACTAGAAATATCACAAATATAAAATCTACATCTATGACAACTCTAAAGACGATAATTAAATACTTGGGGTGTATTTTAAAAATTATACAAAAGTATTTTTACATATAACCCCCCCCAAGTTCTATAAATTACCCTAAAGACTCTAGTAAATATAGGTTTAAGCGGGACCAATCTCTTGAGTCTCAGGGAGCTGGAGAAGTGGATGATTGCCTATTTAAGGTAGACAACTTAACAATGGTGTTATCAACACAGTAATCGTCTTTGAAAAAGACATAAATCCTGCCGCCCATGTGCAGCGGTTACCGATAACATCAAAACCTAATTTAGGACTTCAATTTCTTTTCTAATTGTTCTGACTCAGACTGAGTCTCATTAAATAATCTGACTTGAATATGATTCAAGTACAATCTACAATCTACAATCTACAATTCAACATGAATCTATATATTCAATATATTCAATCTGTATTGACTGAACCGAACCATGGATATACTTCCATTTACATGATTCTCCAGTTACATCCATGATTCTCCAGTACATCTATTTTACTGATATCATGGTTTCGGTAAGTCATCGAAATATACAACCTATATTACAATTCAATTACAAGTTGAAATACAATACAATCAAGACATCGCGGGGTTTAAGGGGTAGATTGGTACGGAAGGCGTTAAAAGTGGCACGAGACTGCAAGATTAAGACACCTAACCTGAATCCAATTGCCATTGTTCTGGGTTGTATAACGAAGCCTTGTACATTCCGTTTGCCCTAGTCTCTAGTATATAGAGACTCCTCTCGTATACACTGGCATCCTTCTGTACCAAGCTACAAACAACAGCGTTAATGAATACAACAGTATAACAATATAATACAACTTTAAAAGCTACACTCTCTCTCTTACTCTCTGTCTGTTATCCTTCTCCTTTATCTTTGGGACTTACCGAGCGATTGTTCGCTGACGACATTCCTTCTCTTTCTTCTTTGAAATGTTGTCAGGTGATCTGGACACTCAGGAGATCGAGCCTACTAATGAGGACTTGGATCAGCTTGCCTACGACCCAGAGCTCTAGTTTCATTGTACACATTTTATTTCAGAACTTTTCATTTCTGTTATGCCACTGTTTACGCATTGTTTTCATCATATGTATTTACTTTCCATGCATTGTACAAAAGAATGTGAATAAATAAAGTTGATGTTTTATTATATCTTGTCTCTTGTGCATTTATATTTATATTGTTTAGATAAGCTTAGCGTATTTACTTTAGAGTAAATACGTAGCGGCCTCGTCGCGCCCCCTGCCCGTACACCGAGAAGCGGGGTATGACAGGTTTTGTTGGCGGCCCATGCAGGTCAGAGCTGTATGGAACACTATCATGCAGTTCTGCTCTGCGTGAACAACTTAAGCAATATAACACAAGAACCAGCAACTAAAACATTCTTTACAATTCATATTTCTTGAATCTTACAATTTCATATTCCTTGAATCATATACTTTGAATCTGTCCTAACCTAAATTTTTCATTCAAGGTTATGGATTCCCCGAACAACACCAGCACCAATGTCAACAACACACCTCTACCACTACCACTCACACCTACCGTCTCTGCTCCGCTCAATGAGCAAACGGTTCTGCTTGAGGCAATCCATATCCTTCTCGAGGGACAACAGCAGCAGACTGCTCTTTTAATGAACCGTCTCAAGGCAGAAACACCTGGGGTGAAGCAATTCAGGGCTTTACACCCCAAACAGTTCTCAGGAAAAGAGAGTCCTCTAGAAGCTGAGGAATGGGCTCAGAGCATAGAAGATGATCTGGCAGCAGCACAAGTGCCAGAGATAGCTTGGGTCCGGGTTGCGAAGCTGCAACTCACGAACAATGCACGGGTCTGGTGGAAGGCGGAAGAAAGCCGTCTTGATCAACCCATCGAATGGAAAACTTTCCATGACATGTTCGACGCTAAGTACTTCCCTGAGACTGCCAAGTTCGACATGGAACAGCAGTTCATCCATCTGCAACAAGGTTCAATGTGGACCAAATTAGTAGATGAGTATGACGCTGAGTTCACCATACTCGGTCGGTAAGATATGTCTCAATATTCAATTTTATATCACATACTACACAGCTAACACAAGACCGTAACAGGTTTGCGGCCCATCTCATACCGACTGCTGAGATCAGAGCTAGAAGATTTCAGTAAGGGTTGGATCCGGAAATCCAAGCTGCTCTAGCTACAGGGGATTTCCAACCCATGATTTGGATTTGAAGGCTGCCCGAAGATACGAGGCAGTAGTAAAGAGGAAGGGCAGACCTCAATCTGCCGGTTTGAAACGCCCTGCCACTCAAATGGCAGGAGGAGTCTCTTCCAGGCCATCGTTCGAACCCAGGAGAACTGAAAAAATCAATAACCAGTCGAGTCCAGACTTCTGCTATTACTGCAGGAGAAAGGGACACTTGTGGAAGGACTGTAGCCGTGCAAAAAGGCCTATGTATAGTTTGTGGCGCGTCCAATCACGGAATTGGAAACTGTCCTTATAGACGCAACCCAGCTTACACACCCACCAACAACCCGCAGCAGCCAGCTATCCACGCTCCTGCACCTCATCTAGCACTCCCTGCTCTACCACATGCACAGCCTACTCGCCAATTCCAACAAGCAATGAGGGACATGCCTCGAGGGCAGAGAAACATGCCCCACGGACAGAATGTGCCTCCAGCTAGGAGAAATGTACCATGACGTCAGATTTTCATATTAGTAGCCGTAGAAGCCAAGGCTGTAGGTCAAGGTAACACTGGTAATTCCCTTTCACATTCTCAAATTCTTGTATCACTTTGTTATTCTTCATACACTACCAAACTTTACTTGAATCCGTTACACTTTCCTTTTACAAATTTTGAGGACGAAATTTTTATAAGGAGGGTAGAATGTAACAACCCTAAACTTTCTGTAAAAAATTTTCAAAAAAATACAGAAAGGGGTATTTTTGCCTGAGCACAAGATATAAATTTGTTTTTCTTTTTAATAGCAAGAATGAGCTTGTAGCTCATTGGTAAGATTTTGCACTGCTGAACCAAAGAGCCTACACGTCCATAACTCGTAAAAACCCTACTACACATGTAAAACAAACTGACCCAGGGGCTACACCAAGCTACGAGGGATACGTGGCAGAGAGCCCCGGCCCGACTCGGGCCGGCGACTCGGCTGACTCGGCCCGCCTCCGCCGGCCGGACTCGGCCGGATCGCCGATTGTCCAACATGAAAGTTCTGCCTCTTGGTCTTCTCTAAACCCCTATACACTTTAAATTTCCTGCTATACCTTTAAAAGAATGAATATTTCAAGTTTTATCGCACTTTTTTAGTAAAATACCATATAGTTTAGTTTCTACTTTAAACCATCATTAATCTTTCTATACCTTTAATTAGATCACGAGGTAATAACCTATCTCCTCACAACACTCATATACAATATAACACAATACTTTTCGGGAACATAGAATACGGGAAAACGAAACTTTATATATAAATACCATTTACTATTAAAACCGTTTTCTACAAGATTACGTATTTTTATAAATCTTTGCAAAGCGCCGCTACAACTCATTTTTGGGGAACCCGACTGAGATGGTGCGGATTATCGCACATCCCTGAGCTTAGTAGTGCGAGATGCAGACCTCCGCAAGGAGCATTCGGTCTCGAGAGATTTAAAATACGAATATCTTAAGAAAATGAGATTTCTAGTAAATAATAAATTAAAATTATTTTATATAAAATATATATATATGTATTATCAAAATACCTATTTTTGATGTGATAAAAAAATATTCCAACCTTCAAAAGAATCAATTTACATGAAATTCCATACAAGTCCAACACTTAAAATTAAATACCATATATTATGAAAATTAGGTTATTTTCATTAGAAATATCACAAATATAAAATCTATATCCATGACAACTCTAAAGATGATAATTAAATACTTGGGGCGTATTTTGAAAATTATACAAAAGTATTTTTTATATATAACCCCCTCAAGTTCTATAAATCACCCTGAGGACCCTAGTAAATATATGTTTAAGCGGGACCAATCTCTTGAGCCTCAGGGAGCCGGAGAAGGGGTGCTTGCCTATTTAAGGTAGACAACTTAATAATGGTGTTATCAACATGGTAATCGTCATTGAAAAAAACACAAATCCTGCTGCCCATGTGCAGCGGTTACCGATAACATCAAAATCTAATTCAGGACTTTAATTTCTTTTCTAATTGTTCTGACTCAGACTGAGTCTCATTAAATAATCTGACTTGAATATGATTCAAGTACAATCTACAATCTACAATTCAACATGAATCCATGAATCCATATATTCAATCTGTATTGACTGAACTAAACCATGGATATACTTCCATTTACATGATTCTCCAGTTACATCCATGATTCTCCAGTACATCCATTTTACTGATATCATGGTTTCGGCAAGTCATCTTATTCCCTCATGGGAACTGAATAAAGCAGCAAAGAAATACACAAGAGAAGCATCACGTGTCGACACGTGATCGGGCATTACGTGGGGACGCGTGATCTTCTACGGTCAAAGTTATAGACGCTGAGATACACAACTTCAAATGGGGTCATGTGCCCACACGTGATGGGCCTTTAAACCCATTAAAAAAGGTATAATAAAACAACAGGGAAAATCCCCAATGGGGCATCACGTGCCCACACGTGACCAAGGGTCACGTGTTGACACGTGATAATTACTGAGCTCTTTAAAACAACAGAATTAAATTCTGGTTAAAATGCTTAATCAGGGGCTCACGTGTCAACACGTGATGGGATCCTAAGATCTCTGAAAAAATAGAATTAAATTCTAATTAAATGGTCGATCAGAAGGTCACGTGCCAACACGTGACTGGCTCTTAAACCTTCTGAACTAATAAAATTAAATTCTAATTAAGAGGGAATCGAGAACCCTAACTGGAAAAATATTTCTCTAAATCTTTCCAAACAAAAAAGATTGTGCTCTGTAAAATGGAGCACCGTTGGATTAAAAATCCAATGGTGATTAAAAATCGCTAATTTATAGAAAGATTCTATACAAGGAAAGATTTCCCTGAAATTTGCCAGGAATAACAGACAGAATATCTTTTGGATTAAAAATCCAATGGTGAATAAAATTCACTGAGTGATCTAAAAGATCATGTTGGTTACAAAATCAATTGAAATCTTTCAATAAAAAATTGACTAAACAAACTGATTTTTTTCTTTCTCGTATAAATAGAAGCCGAGAAGAGAAGAGGAGAGGATTTTTCCTAGAGAGATACAACAAAAAAAAAGAATTTAATTCTCCAGAGAGAAAAGAAGATTCCCTCAAAAGAAAAAGAAACCCTAGGTGAGAAAGGGAAAGAGATCTAAGCTTCATAAAACAAAAAAAGAATTTAATTCTCAAATTAAGAGTTTAACTCTTCTGAATAAGAACTTAGTTCTTCCTTTGGTTGAAGATTTGCAGAAGCAGATCTCCTCATAAGTTGAGAATTTAATTCTCATCGGGGAGATTCTGCCATGCAGATCCTAAACTTAGAGGGAGAATTGAGTTTAGGGAATTTAATTCCTCCAAATACTTAGGAATTTAATTCCTTCAACAGAGACAGGGTTTAACCCTTAAAACAAGAACTTAGTTCTTATTCACGGTTGAAGATCTGCAGAAGCAGATCTCTCCATAAGTTGAGAATTTAATTCTCATCGGGAAGATTCTGCCATGCAGATCCAAAATTTAGAGGGAGAACTAAGCTTTAAAGAATTTAATTCTTAAATAAGGGGCTTGGACTTTTCATGCATGTAAAAGAAGTCAATGCCCAATTTGATCACGTGACAACACGTGACCTTCCCCCTGTATGGTCAGAATAGAATGAATAAGATGGGGTCACGTGTTCCCACGCGACTCTTGGATAAATTCCTCAAAATAAAGGAACAAAGTAAGGGCAGAATCAATTTTGGGCGCCCTCACGTGTCCCCACGTGACCCCTAATAAATACTTTAATAATCAATGCATGGGTACCCATTGTTAGTTATATGTATGACGTAGAGGCCATTACTGTACATACGATGTATATTGTAGTGGATGCTAGGACATATATAGGGAGGACTTTCTTGCTCGACATGATAGTATGCTATCTGGTTGTACTTTATCTTAACATGTACTCTGATTGTCTCTATATTACATGTTGATAAAGCCCTTAGGATATGTACTCGACTACTGGGACTATGATGAGATCATACTAGTGGGGCCACGGTAGTCGACGAGTACATCCTATAACTGTTCCTAGTCGAGGGTGTATCGAGACAGGGGCATCGATGCACCAGAGTAGACTAGCGTATACGCATCTTGACCCATATGATGGGCGATGGATGATCCCATATCCATCGGTGTTTGACATCAAGGATGGTGTACGGGTGCTCAGTGGAGACTGGGTACACTGGACGGACTCGCCGAGAACTCCCAGATGGTATTATACCATACGTCAGATGGCAGTTCTCCGGTGACACTGGTACAGAGTAGTCTGTTGACCCGAGATCGTCATAGAGTCTTGTGTGATTCCCACTGTGCTTTGATTTCCATCATACCACGTCCAAGAGGGTGTGCAAAAAGGTGGCTTTTGGGTACAGTCCCGAATCATATGGAGGCAATGAGCGATAGGAGGGGATTCGTCTCTCCTGGTATAGGGAGTTGATGTTGTGCTGTGTTCGATTGGCAATAACCGGAAATCCCTGGCCAGGGTTGCTGAGATTTACTGGTAAGTGTTATCAGTAGTTTCTCGAACTGTTATAGACCTCAAATCGACACGATTTATCAAGCTACTGGGGTCTGACGTTTACCACCCCTAGGCGAGATATGCAACATATCAGACGACGAGACCGGACTGTACGGGAGTGTTACTGTTTGGATTCGCAGGAGAAGTTACATGCTTGCTTGTTGATCTTCTGAGCGCTCAATACCTGGGTAGCTGTTACGTTTAGCTGACCGCTTGCAGCTTGTGGGTGTTTGATATGATCATCACCTACTGCCGGCGTATTGACGATTCTTTAGAGTCCTACACAGAGGTTTCTTGACTCAGGCAAAACGGAGTAGGGGCACATATGTGATATGTGCGGGACCGAGGATAATACGATATGAGATACCGTATTCTATTCTCGCGATATTTGATATCAGCCGGGTCATCGGATCAAGTGTTGATTCGATGAATCGGTACGGATAAATATTAGTCGGTTATATGCGATATAGCCGGATTGTCGGATCAAGTGTTGATTCGATAATTTAATGTATAATAATATATATGATATATTAAATGACATTAACTAATATTTGCTCACTAAAAGATTCTTTTTCTCACTCGGGTAATACATTGATATATATGCGATATATGTTAATTGTATTATTTTATTTTGTTACGATAAATATTATATATGTGATATATAATATTGTAACATGATATGATAACTAATGCAACTTGTTTAGTGGAGTTTAAACATGATTAGGGTTTGGATTAGGGTTAAACCTTCTAGTTGATTCTAGAAGCTTTTCTTTTTGTCATGATAAAGATATTTGCAAGTGACTCATGCTTTAACCAAACCCAAACCCTAACCCTAGTTAATTCTCTACAAAAGTTAGCTTGACTATGGTTGCATTATCTATCATATTATTTCATTTCCTATTCATCACAAAAGGATGATGATCATTGTTCATCTTCTTCCTTCAATTCTTTTCATGAAAAAGCTTACTTGTTTTTCAAAAGGTGATGAATAATTGTGAGAAAAATATAAATAAAGAGAGCAAAAATCCTACTTCATCATCCTCATCTTCCCTTGCCATTTAGATGAGGGTGTTCACATCATTTCATGAGTGTTAGCTTGTGTTAAAGAAACTTCAAGGTAGATCATCTTAGTATCGAAGATCGGAAGCAAAGGTTGCGTCTTTCTCTTCGTGGAACCTCTCGAGAGTCCGGATCTCGATGATCGCAGCGAAGGGACCACAACACGGAGCATATGAAGTGAAGGACCGGATCTACAAAGGTTGTAATCGCTCTCACTTAGTGTTAAAGTTGTTAACATGATCGTTTTCGCCTAATCTCTAGTTTAAAGTTCCGTATTCGGGTTGTTCGGCACGGCTAAATTTTAAATCGGGCATGGTTGATGCCTCATAGACCCTTGTGCGCGTGCCTAGCAACCCTACAGTGGTATCAAAGCCAAGCTAGAGCTTTAGGCGAAGTCTGAACGAAGTTTAAAGTCCGATCGAAACCCGAAACCCCGATAAAACATGCTCTCTGGAAATTTTCTAAAAATTGGGATTTTTCCACATTAAAAATATCCAAAAATTACAGCAGGTAATTATAAGAATTACTGTGAAGCACGTGAGCGTAAGTCGCCCAAAGAGCCGCGGAACCACGGCCCCACCCCAGCATGTGCGGCGGTTCCGCGGCCACATGGTCGATTCTTGACACGTGGTTTTCACAGTAACTCCTATTTTGTAATGTTGTATTTTCTGGGAATTTTTAATATTTATTCAACTGTTGAATTATCTGGGTTGTATTGGGGACTTAAAGTTTCGATCGGATATTATAACTTTGTTTAGATTGTCCGGATAATTTTAGAAACTGTTAAAAAGTTCGAACGGATATCAATAACTCACTTTTTCCTCTGTCGGAAATTTTTTCAAAAGTTGGATTTTTTCTCGTGTTTAAGAATGTTCTAAGTCATGCAAGTAACTCGGTGGACCCTCTAGAAGACAACAAACCTTAACTCGATTATGTGACCGTCTTGAACTGCCTTTTGAACCTTAGGGTTTGGGGCAGTACGGCATGCCACATGTGAGGCGTTGGCTTGACCCTTCTACGGCTGGACCATTGGTACTGTGGCATGTGATGGATGTTTTTGAACTGATTTCAAGTGTTGAGATATATTGGGGAAATCTTGGGTGCTTGATGATTCGATCGGAAAGTTTAACTTTTTCTATTTATCTGGAATGTGGTACAATAATTGGAATCCACAGGTAGTTATGAGATAACCGATTTGAATATTTTAAACATAGCAGTTTAGTCTCAAATGATCGGTTGCCACGGAATTTTGATGCGATCAAAAGTCCGTCGCAATCACGTAGCGTACGCGGATACTCGCTGGGTAAACTTAATAGACAGCCACGCCCCAAAGCCCCGACCAAGTGACTGTAGGAGAACCCCGTCGCCGAAAGCATCCGTTCGGGTGCTCGCGGCAGCGGTGTTCCGCCTTAGTGCACTTCGTCGACGGTATCTAAGGGTGCGGCCGTCTACTAAAGTTTGCGACGAGCATTCGATCAGGACGTCGGGAATCTTGTTGAATTGCCCGACTTGATATTGAAAAGAGTTTTCGATGATGAGACTAAAATGCGGGGTTTATAATTGTTAGGCATGCGATGTCTAAAGGAATTCATTTGGTTAGGTATGCGATATCTAAAGAAGTTGCGGATTCCAACTGTTGTAGTTTTACACTTTCTTTTCTGTGACCGTAAGCGTAGTATGTGGTGTATCGCCGGCTTCGTTGCTATACATCAACGACAATCGGGATACGCATACTTGCTTACGTTGATGATATGAGATTTTATGTGTTGCTGTGATATGTTCTATTGGATCGTCGCGTTTTGAATAGCCGGGGGTTTTATGTGAGATGAGAGTTTTTTTTTCTTTTTCATTCATGTAAAATTCATTTGTATGTAATATTCTTTTATTGGGGCATTTCCAGGTAGCGGAAGATGTCACCGTTGTATATTATTTACTTTTCCGCATTAGGTAGACCCAAGGAGGGGAGCACAAGTAACCGGGTTCTAGGGTCCAGTGGGAGACCATCTCGAGGAGTCGAGACCGGGTCTCCTAACCCTAGAATTGGCAGTGTTACTTGCCGCTCTCGTAGGGGTCTAGGGATGTGGGTTTGGCTATTCATCGCGACCGTGGAATCCGTGTTTTATACAGGCTCATATTGAAAACACGGACATCCTAGTATATCCAATATTTCATATATGTTCTTCTGCTGCAATGTTCTGTGATGAGATCATATTACTGCCTGTGACGAATGTTTATATTATATATATGAGATATATGTTATATTGCAGATTTCGTTTCAAAAGAGATGCTTGTGAAGCATAATAAAATGGGACTTCATTAATGAGATTAATGAAATAAAAGAAACCTAAGAGTTGTAGAAACTTGTTTATAAAAACTGGTAGCTACAGTTCTTGCTTTGCATAGCGGTATTCCTTGTATAACATCCAGCACCTTATTCGATAAGGAAAGGACCGAGATCCCTTCACCGGGAGTGACTCCTTTAGCAATAACTGGCAGATGCTACAAATTCGGTTTGTCTTTTGATTGCTTCTATAGTTTCTGCTTTGCACAGCGGTATATATGATATATCCTGCACCTTATTCGATGAGGAAAGGGCCGACGATCCCTTCACCGGGAGTGACCCCTTTAGCAAAACTAGAAAAGCCTAAAAAACACTCCATTTAAAATCACTCGATTCTACAACGATATCAAGTTCATTACGCAAAGGGTTTTCATAAAAACCTGTCGTAGCCCTCCGTCTTTTCAGATAAGTAGTAGTTAGTATTCGTGCTACGTTTGTTGGCCTGCGTCAAGGCGTGGTGTGCGGTAGCTAACTAGTATTTATCTGCTTATGCATATGATGCAGATTGAGTTAGGGTAGTCGTGCGACTTTGTTGGCCTGCGTCAAGGGTCGTGCGGGTGGGTTTAATTCAATCAAGAAATGACGGGTTGAACTTGACTAGCGCACTGTGGTTTGTTGGCCTGCGTCAAGGTCATGGGACGCTAGGGGCAAAATATTATTGGGAATTTCAAGTGTTGAAATTTGCAATGAGATTGCATACCTTCTATAAGATAGTTGGATCCCGATACCCGCTGCAAGTAAGAGTTACTCCTGGGAGAGTTTTACACATTACAATTAGCCGATCAAGTAGGTGTCTAGAAAGGTGTTAACGGGGTTACGCCTCTGGGAAAACGAGGTTTACTGTAATTAGGTTCGTGCGAGAGCACGGGGGACCTCCCTCAAAGTACCGACACTGGCCTGGCTGAAAGATTGGCGAACTTGTAGCGTGTAATTAATCCCGGCTAGTCTTTCCTTTTAGGGTTTGAAGGAAGATTTGACTAAAACAGTGGGAGACATCCTGATTAGATATATTACATAACCAATCTAATCTTGCAAGAGCATACGCTGAGTGTTTTCTTCTCTCTCTCTCCAGGTAGCGACCATATCACACCTTAATCAAGATAATAAAACGGATATATTGACCGAACCCGCTTGTTATACTGAGCTGAGGAACGTTGGTCCCGCTCCAACTTATAATTGTTATAAGACAGAGCAGGAAATTGGGGAATACCAGATTTCCCGTACCGCCCAAACGAAGAAAGTGCATGCTGATGCATCATCTTCCGGTGTGTTCATTACACAGAACTGTTTCTCAGTATCCTTTACGTCCTGGGTATGTGATACCGGATCAGGATCCCGCATATGTAATCCGTTACATGGGCTACAGATAGGTAGAGAACTGAGAATGGGTGATAAGTTTCATGAGACAGAAAACGGTGCAAGTGTTGCAGCCAAGTCTGTTGGTCACTGTCACCCTGTATTACCAGAATACATTGATTCTGAACAAATGTTATTAGATACCGAACCTGATATACAAAATCATATCAGTCTCTTTATTAGTAAAGAAAGGATATAATTTTGTATTGTTGGATAATGTTTTGAACATTTCCTATATCAAGAGTTGATCGGTTCAGGCACGTTATCTAAAAGCATTGACGTTCTAAATCAAACTACAGTTCTTAGTATACGGAACACACACAAGAGGAAGAGTTCAGAAATGAATGAATCCTTCTTGAGGTATTGTAGACTAGGTCATATCAATGCGACCCGACTGGCTGAATTTACATAAAGATGCATGTTCAAATTAGTTTGAATTTACATCTTGTGAAACTTGCCTGTCATGTCACAAAGATAAGATGACCACAGCTCTGTTTGTTGGAAACAGAGAAAGAGTTGGTGAACTTTTGGGATTGATACATGCTGATGTATTAAAGGTCCCCTGTCTACACATGCCAAGACTGGTTCTTTTTACTTCATTACGTTCTCTGATGATCTCTCAAGATTCAGACATATGTTCCTGTTGAAACACAAGTCCGAAACTTTTGAGATATTCACAGAATATAAGTTAGAAGTAGAGAACCAAAATACGGGTAAAAGTATTATGTCCTTTGATGTGATCAAGGAGGAGAATACTTGAGCACGGAATTTCTGGACTGTTCTAAAGGAGAATGAGATTCTCTCTCAGCATTACTCCTCCGTATACACCATAGCACGATGGTATATCGGGGCGGAGCAAACTCACCCTATTAGATATGGTGTGCTCTATGATGAGTACTACTGAGTTTCCTATTTCCTTTAGGGCGCTATGCACTTGTGAAGCTGCATACCTATTGAATAGGGTTCAAATCAAATTAGTTGCCTACCATTTCATATGTGATACGGAAAGGGAAGAGCCCATATCTTAAGCTTGTTAAGATTTGGGGTTGTCCGGGCTATGTCTAAAAGCAAAATTCGGACAAGCTCGAGGCAAGGTCTGTTCTGTAGAACTGGAAATGTTCCAGCTATACAAACTGCAGCTGATGATTTGGTAGAACCAAAGCATTCAATAGTAACCAACGAACCTCGGCCTCTCCGCCGATCTAGTAGGGTTCCTCACCCACCTGAGAGATACTTTAGTTTCTCTATGACAGTGGGAGCGAGGATTGCATCATGAGATGATGACCCAACTAGTTTCGAGCTGGCCATCAGGAGTGGGACTCTGTAAGAATGGCTGGGTGCTTATCGATCTGAGATGGAATCCTTATACACCAACAAAGTATGGACTTTGGTTGCTTTATCTGAAGGGTTAAATCCCCATCAGGAGCAAGTATATCTTGAGAAGATTACTTGGTGTACATGGAAAAGTTGAGACTTTCAAAGCTAGACTTGTTAAAGGTTTGCATCATAGACCAGGTATGGATTATGTTGAAACCTTTTCTGAGGATCTATGCTTAAGTCCATCCAGATCCTACTTGCCACGGCTACATACCATGACTGCAATATCTGGTGGTTGGGTGTCATGACTGCTTTTCTAAATAATGATTTAGAAGATAGCGTCTATAAGTACACAGCCAGAGGGCTTCGTAGACTGTGGGAGCAGCGGAAACGTGTGCAAGATGTTTTATATGATAAAACAGGCATCGCGGAGTTGGAACATCTGTTTTGATGTGGTAGTCAAAGAGTTTGACTTCATCAAAATGGTAGATGAACCTTGTATATACAAAAGGGTAGTAGGGAGTATGGTGGTGATCCTCGTAGAGTACGTGGATGTCATACTCTTAATAGGGAAGGAGTTTCCTATGCTACGCTCGGTTAATCTCCGCTTATCACAAGGATTCTCCATATAGGATCAAAGTGATACCTCCTAAATCCTGGGTTTTGGATCTATGAGATAGATCTAATTGGATGTTAGGATTCTCACTAGTTGTAGTAAGATGGTATCAATCGATCCTGAGAAGAATCACTGGAATGGTTCCAGGGTGATAAAGACGACTGAATGTCAGTCACAGGCTTGTCTATACCCTCAGTGGAGGGACGGTATGTTGGAAGAGTTCCAAGCTAGATACCGTGACATACTAGACGATTAAAGGCAAGATACATCGTTACCAAGGATGCTACCAAAAGAGGCAGTCTGGATATATATAAGTTCATAAGATGAACTTCGTTCCTACCATTGTGTGACAATGGAGTTGTGGCTTTAGCCAAGGAACTACCGTCCCATCAGAAATCCAGATATAATTCTTAGGCAGTATCACCTGATCATGGAGATGGTTGATCTCCAGGGAGATCGAGGTTAGGAGAGTAGACACAGAGGACGCAGCGCGGATCCACTCACGAAGGCCTTTTTCCCAGTAGAGATTTTTATGGGATGGTTGAGTATGAGATACTTCAACCGCAGCTAATTGTTGGGTATGCGATACCATAACAGATGGCCCTAGTGCAAGTGGGAGATTGTTAGTTATATGTATGCCCTAGAGGCCATTACTGTACATACGATGTATATTGTAGTGGATGCTAGGACATATATAAGGAGGACTTTCTTGCTCGACATGATAGTATGCTATCTGGTTGTACTTTATCTTAACATGTACTCTGATTGTCTCTATATTACATGTTGATAAAGCCCTTAGGATATGTACTCGACTACTGGGACTATGATGAGATCATACTAGTGGGGCCACGGTAGTCGACGAGTACATCCTATAACTGTTCCTAGTCGAGGATGTATCGAGACAAGGGCATCGATGCACCAGAGTAGACTAGCGTATACGCATCTTGACCCATATGATGGGCGATGGATGATCCCATATCCATCGGTGTTTGACATCAAGGATGGTGTACGGGTGCTCAGTGGAGACTGGGTACACTGGACGGACTCGCCGAGAACTCCCAGATGGTATTATACCATACGTCAGATGGCAGTTCTCCGGTGACACTGGTACAGAGTAGTCTGTTGACCCGAGATCGTCATAGAGTTTTGTGTGATTCCCACTGTGCTTTGATTTCCATCATACCACGTCCAAGAGGGCGTGCAAAAAGGTGGCTTTTGGGTACAGTCCCGAATCATATGGAGGCAATGAGCGATAGGAGGGGATTCGTCTCTCCCGGTATAGGGAGTTGATGTTGTGCTGTGTTCGATTGGCTATAACCGGAAATCCCTGGCCAGGGTTGCTGAGATTTACTGGTAAGTGTTATCAGTAGTTTCTCGAACTGTTATAGACCTCAAATCGACACGACTTATCAAGCTACTGGGGTCTGACGTTTACCACCCTTAGGCGAGATATGCAACATATCAGACGACGAGACCGGACTGTACGGGAGTGTTACTGTTTGGATTCGCAGGAGAAGTTACAGGCTTGCTTGTTGATCTTCTGAGCGCTCAATACCTGGGTAGCTGTTACGTTTAGCTGGCCGCTTGCAGCTTGTGGGTGTTTGATATGATCATCACCTACTGCCGGCGTATTGACGATTCTTTAAAGTCCTACACAGAGGTTTCTTGACTCAGGCAAAACGGAGTAGGGGCACATATGTGATATGTGCGGGACCGAGGATAATACGATATGAGATACCGTATTCTATTCTCGCGATATTTGATATCAGCCGGGTCATCGGATCAAGTGTTGATTCGATGAATCGGTACGGATAAATATTAGTCGGTTATATGCGATATAGCCGGATTGTCGGATCAAGTGTTGATTCGATAATTTAATGTATAATAATATATATGATATATTAAATGACATTAACTAATATTTGCTCACTAAAAGATTCTTTTTCTCACTCGGGTAATACATTGATATATATGCGATATATGTTAATTGTATTATTTTATTTTGTTACGATAAATATTATATATGTGATATATAATATTGTAACATGATATGATAACTAATGCAACTTGTTTAGTGGAGTTTAAACATGATTAGGGTTTGGATTAGGGTTAAACCTTCTAGTTGATTCTAGAAGCTTTTCTTTTTGTCATGATAAAGATATTTGCAAGTGACTCATGCTTTAACCAAACCCAAACCCTAACCCTAGTTAATTCTCTACAAAAGTTAGCTTGACCATGGTTGCATTATCTATCATATTATTTCATTTCCTATTCATCACAAAAGGATGATGATCATTGTTCATCTTCTTCCTTCAATTCTTTTCATGAAAAAGCTTACTTGTTTTTCAAAAGGTGATGAATAATTGTGAGAAAAATATAAATAAAGAGAGCAAAAATCCTACTTCATCATCCTCATCTTCCCTTGCCATTTAGATGAGGGTGTTCACATCATTTCATGAGTGTTAGCTTGTGTTAAAGAAACTTCAAGGTAGATCATCTTAGTATCGAAGATCGGAAGCAAAGGTTGCGTCTTTCTCTTCGTGGAACCTCTCGAGAGTCCGGATCCCGATGATCGCAGCGAAGGGACCACAACACGGAGCATATGAAGTGAAGGACCGGATCTACAAAGGTTGTAATCGCTCTCACTTAGTGTTAAAGTTGTTAACATGATCGTTTTCGCCTAATCTCTAGTTTAAAGTTCCGTATTCGGGTTGTTCGGCACGGCTAAATTTTAAATCGGGCATGGTTGATGCCTCGTAGACCCTTATGCGCGTGCCTAGCAACCCTACACCCATTACGTGCCCACACGTGATAGCCGTTAAGATTAAATGTTTAACACTTCTGTGAATATTCTGAGAACAAATAACAGAGGCAACGCCCAATCATCAGGCGCCTTACGTGACCCTACGTGAGCGCTTCAGTCTTAGTGTTTAACACTACTTTAAGTGCTTCGTTCCTAGTGTTCAACACTATTTTAAGCACATCACGTGGGAACACGTGATCGCCAAATATCCTATAGTGTTTAACACTATTTTAAAACCAAGCTTAGCCCAAATTGACTAAGTTTTCCAGAGGCAAATCTCCCCTTCAACTGAACCTCAAAATTGATCAGTTCATATGATACGCAAAGTAAAGTCCAGAGCTATAATGAATGGTTAGTACCCAGCCAAAGACAAAATGTTGTCAGAACCCCAAACCCCTATTTAGCATTGCTAAATAATAGGGGACTGAACCCAGACAAATGTTCAACAGTCCAAACAAAGGTCCAACATTTTAAACCTAATTGGACTTAGCCCAAGTTGGCCATAAGTCCTCAATTCAGATTTAACTGAGCCCATGTGCTCATAATCTAATCAATTGATCTTAGTCCCAAATTGGACTACAGATCTCCTAATCAACTTTGGTTCAAGAGTACATCTCTCCACTCCTTTGATATTTGTCGTTGTAATCCTTCAACGTCTTCAAAGAGGTGACGGGTCCCGATAACCAATCATTCCATGGACTATGCTGTCCTTAATCTTGGACTGTGGGGTCCTTTAAACCCATGGACTATGATGTCCTTAACCTCGTACTATGGGGTCCTTAAGCCCATGGACTATGATGTCCTTAACCTCGGACTGTGGGGTCTTTAAGCCCATGGACTATGATGTCCTTAACCTTTACAGACCATGATGTCTTTAAACTGGATCACCATGTCCTTAAACTAGTAATCGACCGCAATATCCCTAAACTAAACAATAGAGCCCAAATGCTCTTTTGTTGGATCTAAACGATTCCATTAAGTTGATCTTAGTCTAAAATTAGACTAACATATCCTTAACTAACGTTTAAATTGATTTTAGTCTCAAATGAGACTAACGTATCCTTAAACACAAACCAAAACCCAAATCTAAGAAAATACGAATTTGGACTAATCCATGCCCTATGGGTGACAACATAAATTAGTCTCCGTATACAATCCACGGGCAACCAAAAACAAAACAAAAACACACGACACGAAGTGATCATCTGGAGAAGGAGAAAGTGGTTACCGCGATGCAGTAGAGTAATTAACTGCAGGGGCTTGCGCCTGCAGAGAAGAGCGTCCCCACAATCAAAAACCCCTCAACGAGAGGGAATCTGACGAAGTCTGCTACATCGGCCGCATCCGTTTAAACCTTCGATACATGGTGCCATAAATCAACTTGTTATCTTCGGAGAGGCGGACTGATAGCACCTAATAGCATCTGCCCTCGAAATTCAGGCAAGACGAACCTACGTGGTCGCGTCTCTGTGTTCGGAGGAGAACACATCCAAATATATAATCTATATTACAATTCAATTACATGTTGAAATACAATACAAACAATACAATAAAAACATCGCAGGGTTTAAGGGGTAGATTGGTACGGAAGGTGTTAAAAGTGGCACGAGACTGCAAGATTAAGACACCTAACTTGAATCCAATTGCCGTTGTTCCGGGTTGTATAGCGGAGCCTTGTACATTCTGTTTGCCCTAGTCTCTAGCATATAGAGAATTCTCTCGTATACACTGGCATCCTTCTGTACCAAGCTATAAACAACAACATTAATGAATACAATAGTATAACAATATAATACAACTTTAAAAGCTACACTCTCTCTCTTACTCTTTGTCTGTTATCCTTCTCCTTTATCTTTGGGATTTACCGAGCGATTGTTCGCTGATGACATTCCTTTTCTTTCTTCTTTAGAATGTTATCAGGTGATCTGGACACTCAGAAGATCGAGCCTACTAGCGAGGACTTGGATCAGCTTGGCTACGACCCAGAGCTCTAGTTTCATTGTACACATTTTATTTCAGTACTTTTCATTTCTGTTATGCCACTGTTTAGGCATTGCTTTCATCAGATGTATTTACTTTCCATGCATTGTATAAAAGAATGTGAATAAATAAAGTTGTTGTTTTATTATATCTTGTCTCTTGTGCATTTATATTTATATTGCTTAGATACGCTTAGCGTATTTACTTTAGAGTAAATACGTAGTGGCCTCGTCGCGCCCCCTGCCCGTACACCGGGAAGCGGGGTGTGACATATGGCTATCTCGTCGTATGCCTTCGATTTTCTTTTCAAAGGCTTCAAGCCGATGGTGATACCCAGAGGATTCTGCATAGTCGGAGAGGTGGCTACCTCCGCTCCGGGTTTACACGATGGTGCGGCTTTGATTCCGCTCTATCATATCTCTTAATCCTCGGGCGGGCCCTTCTTGAGTAATCCCGACATTCGCCGTTTGCACGGCCTCGGCGGGAGTGGGGGAGTCGGTCATGCCTGGAAGCAGGCGAACTGACCGACATCTCCTCAGGGGCTGAGAGTGTTAGTTATATGTATGCCCTAGAAGACATTTTTGTACATGTGATGTATATTATAGTGGATGCTTGGATATATACAGAGAGGAATTTCTTGCTCGACATGATAGTATGCTATCTGGTTGCTCTTTGTCTTAACATATAGACTTGTATTGTGATACTATCTTGCTCTCACATGTTGATAAAGCTCTTAGGATGTGTACTTAACTACTAAGACTATGATGGAGATCATACTAGTGGGGTCAGGGTAGTCCACAAGTATATCCTATAATTGTTCCTAGTCGAAGGTGTATCGAGACAGGGCATCGATATTCCAGAGTAGACTAGCGTATACGCTTCTTGACCCATATGATGGGCGATAGATGATCCCACATCCATTGGTGTTTGATATCAAAGATGGTACACGGGTACTTAGTGGAAACTGTGTACACTGAACGGACTCGCCGAGAACTCCTAGTTGGTATTATACCTATCGTCAGATAGCAGTTCTCTGGTGACACTGGTACAGGTTAGTCTGTAGATCCGAGATTGTCATAGAGACTTGTATGATTCCCACTGTGCTTTGATTTCCACCTTACCACGTTCAAGAGAACGTGCAAAACGGTGGCTTTTGGGTACAGTCCCGAATCACATGGAGACAATGAGCGATAGGAATGGATTCGTCTCTCCCTGTATTGGGGGTTGATGTTGCGCTGTGCTCGATTGGCTATAACAGGAAGTCCCTGACCAGGGCTGATACGGAGATCTAATGGTAAGTGTTATCAGTAGTTTCTTGACCTGTTATGAGCCTCACATCGGCACGACTTATCGGTTACTAGGGTCTGACGTTTACCACCCCTATACTAGATATGCGACATATCATACGAAGAGACCGGACTTTACGGTAGTGTTACTGACAGGCTTTACAGGTGTTAGAGCGGGCTTGCTTGTTGATCTTCTGATCGCTCAATACCTGGGTAGCCGTTACGTCCAGCTAGTACCGCTGACGGCTTGTGGGTGCTTGATATGATCATCACCTACTGCCGGCATATTGACGAGTCTTTAGAATCCTACACAGAGGTTTACTGGCTCAGGCAAAACGAAGTAGGAGAACATATATGATATGTGCGGGACTGAGATTAATATGAGTATGTGATACCGTATTCTATTCTCGCGATTTATGATATTAGTCGGTTATATGAGATATAGCCGGGTTATCGAATCAAGTGTTGATTCGATAAGTTGATACAAATAATATTAGTCGGTCATATGAGATATAACCGGATTATTAAATCAAGTGTTGATTTAATGATTTAATGTATAATTATATATTTGATATATTAATTTACATTAATTAATATTAGCTCACTTAAGCATTTCTTTTCTCACTTATGCAATTAATATATATGTGATATATATTAATTATATTTCTTTTTGTGTCATGCTTGATGCCGCATGCTACATGGGTGTATGAGACTTACACCATGCTAATGATAATGTAGGGTTTATTTATTTAGAGTAAATCAAATATTAGTTGGAAATTAGTCACATGGGTTAGCTTAGTGGAAGCTTGTAGAACCATTGATTTAGTCCACTAGTTTTGTCTTGCACTAGATATTTATTAACCCAACCATTATCTAAACCCATGGTTAAGTATCTACATGAGTTATATGAGATATTTCTCACCCATGGTTGCCATTCACTTTCTCATCCATTATTTGCTTCATCTTCTTCTTGCTCATGAGAGAGCTCTCTGGATTTTTGAGAGGAGAAGAAAAATAGTGAGAAAAAGAATTCTAAAGTGAGCAAAATTCCTACTTCATCATTCTCTACTAGATTAGCCATTTAGTTTAGGGTGTTAGATTCACTAATCCCTAATTAGTAAAGAGGTAGCATGGGTTAGTGTCTCCTCGACGTAGATTATCTTCGGCCTCAAAGACATCGTGCAAGCTTGTTCCTTTCATCTTGTGGAGCTGTTCTAGAGTATGCAAGATCACTACTTGGAGCGAAGGGACTACCACTCGGAGCTATTGAAGTGAATGACCGGTCTATAAAGGTTGCATTCCATATTCACTTAGATGTAAAGTAGTTTTTATGTTGTATTGTCTAAATCTCCAGTTAAGATTCTAGGGTTAGGGTTGTTTAGCATGGCAAAATTTTTAAAATGGCATGGACGATGCCTCTCGAAACCTTGTTATCGTGCTAGGCATTCCTACAGTGGTATCAGAGTAAAACTATAGATTTAGACGATATTTGTAGAATTACGAAACCGAAACGACTCCGAAACACTCGAAACAAAAACCTAGATTCTGTCAAATTTGTTAAGTCGTCGAAATTTTTTTAAGCAACTGCAGAATGTTATATGAGATGTAATATGAACACTGAACAAATACGAACTCATTTCGCCGGTTTTGACCCAGTGACATGCACAATATTTTCGAGCTGTCCGACCTTCTTAATGCTTCTGGGGTTCGTTTTTGTTCTGTGTTCTGGTCTCTGGGTTTTGGTGTTTCAGGTGTTGCTTGTTTTTTCTAAAATTGCATGAGATGTTAATTTTCTACAAAGGCAATTCGGAGTGTTTCGTAGTCGTAATTCTAACTTTATTTCAGGTTATTTAGACGGCGTTAAAAAGTTCGAACGAATATCAAATACCCACTTTAACCCTCGCTGTAAATTTTCCAAAAGTTGGATTTTTCCAAGTTAAAAAACATTCAAAAATCATGCAAGTAATGCGATGGACTCTCTAGAAGAACGAAACCCTAACTCGATTCTATGACCATAAGAACCACCGCCAAACCCTAGGGTTTGCGGTAGTTCCGTGGCGCCATAGGTGAAGCAAGGGTTGACCCTTCTACGGTTGGTCCATAGGTACTGTGGTATGTTCTGAGTATTTTTAAACTGTGCTCAAGCGTTGAGCTCTTTGGGAAATTTTGGGTGTTTGTTGATTCGATCGGAATGTTTAATATCGTCTAACTATTTATGGAATGTGATACAATATTTGGAATTCATATTGTTAGGCATGAAATCCGAAGTATGTGGTATTTCGGGTTTATGATGTCTAAGGTAATTGTGGATTCCAAATGTTGTAATTTGACATTTTCTTTTCTGCGACCGTAAGTGTAATATGTGGTGTATCGCCGTTTTCGTTGCTATATGTCAACAACAATTGTGATACGCATATTTACTTGCGTTGATGACATGTGATGTTATGTGTTGCTGTGATATGTTATATTGGATCGTCGTGTTTTGAATAGCCGGGGGTTTTATGTGATATGAGAGTTTTTATTTTCATTCATGTAAAATTCATTGTATGTAATATTATTTTATTGGGGCACTTCCGGGTTGAGGATAATGTCACCATTGATGTATATTATTTACTTTTCCGCATTAGAATAGACCCAAGGTGGGGAGAACAAGTAACCGGGTTCTAGAGTCCAGTGGGAGACCATCTCGAGGAGTCGAGACCGGGTCTCCTAACTCTTGAATTGTTAGGGTTGCTTGCCGCTCTCGTAGGGGTTTAGAGATGTGGGTTTGGCTATTCATCGCGACCGTGGAATCCGTGTTTTACACTGGCTTAATTTAAAACACGGAATTCCTAGTATATCCAATATTTCATATGTTATCTTCTGCTGCTGATATTCTGTGATGTGATCACTTTATATGCGTGAGACGAATGCTTTATTATTATATATATGATATATAATAAACGTTGCTTATGTTTTGCACCCGCGCTAGTCCTTCCCCACTATGCCGTTAGTTAAGTAACCTAACGGTGCATAACGGGACACTGTGGCGAATGCATATGGTATAAGAGTACGTTGTATTTTCGTTTCTTCTGTGATACTTAGGAAGCATAAATGATGAGACTTCATTAATGCATTAATGAAAAAGAAAAGAAACCTAAAAGATGTTGTAGTATCAAATTTTCAAAAAGGGTAGCTCTAGTTCTTACTTTGCATAGCGGTATTCCTTGTAGAATATCCAGCACCTTATTCGATAAGGAAAGAGCTGAGATCCCTTCACCGAGAGTGACCTCTTTAGCGAAAATAACAGATGCTACAACCCACTCGGTTTTGTCTTTTGATTGCTTCACTAGTTCTTACTTTGCATAGTGGTATTTGTGAAACATCCTACACCTTATTTGATAAGGAAAGAGCCGAGATCCCTTCACCGGGAGTGACCTCTTTAGCGAAACTAGCAAAAGCCTCAAAAACACTCCTTTTCAAAATCACTTGTTTCTACAACGATATCAAATTCAATACGCAAAAAGGTTTTCTTAAAAACTTGTAGTAGCCCTCCATCATTTCAGATAAGGACTAATCAGTATTCGTACTACGTTTGTTGACCTTGTCAAGGCGTAGTATACGGTAGCTGATTAATGCTTATCTGCTAAAGCATGAGATGCGATTAGATTAGGGTAGTCATACGGTCTTGTTGACCTTGTCAAGGGTCGTGTGGGTGAGTTTAATTCAATCATGAAATGTACGGGTTGAACTTGACTTGCGATTTATGGTTTGTTGACCTTGTCATGGTCATAGATCGCTTGGGGCAGAATATTGTCGGGAGTTTCAAGTGTTGAAATTTGCAATGAGATTGCATACCTTCTATAAGATAGTTGGATCCCGATACCCACTGCGAGTAAGAGTTACTCCTGGGAGAGTTTTACACATCACAATTAGCCTATCAAGTAGGTGTCTAGAAAAGTGTTAACGGGGTTACGCCCCTGGGAAAACGAGGTTTATTCTAATTAGGTCCGTGCGAAAGCACGGGGAACCTCTCTCAAAATACCGACACTGGCCTGGCTGAAAGATTGGCGAACTTGTAAGGTGTAATTAATCCTGGCTAGTCTTACCTTTTAGAGTTTGAAGGAAGATTTGATAAAAACAGTGGGAGCCATCCTGATTAAATAAGATAATAACCAATCTAATCTTGCAAGAGCATATGCTAAGTGTTTTCTTCTCTCTCTCTCCAGGTAGCGACCATGTCAGGCCTTAATCAAGATAATAATATGGATGTATTGACCGAACCCGCTTGTTATACTGAGCAGGGGAACATTGGTTCTGTTCTTTCTTATAATTGTTATAAGACTGAGCAGGAAATAGGGGTATATCCGGATTCCCACGCCGCGCAAACGAAGAATAAGCATGTTGATGCATTTTCTTCGGCTGTGTTAGTTACCGAGAACTGTTTCTCAGTACACTCTACGTCCTGGGTATTAGATACCGGATCGGGATCCCACATATGTAATATGTTGCATGGGCTAAGAAAAGGTAAAGAACTGGGAATGAGTGATCATTCTGTAAGAGTATGGAATGGTGCAAATGTTGCAGCCAAAGCAGTTGGCGAATATCACCTTGTATTACCAAATGGTAAATTCTGAATGAATGCTATTACATACCGAACTTGATTTGCAATCTTATATCAGTTTCTTTATTAAGTAAAGAAAGATATAATTTTGTAGTATAGAATAATGTTATGAACATCTTTCTGAATCAAAAGTTGATTGGATCAGGCTCGTTAAATAATGGCATATACGTTCTAAATCAAACCACAGTTCTTAATGTACAAAACACAAACAAGAAGAAGAGTTCAGAAATGAACGAATCTTTCTTGTGGCATTGTAGACTAGGTCATATCAATGTGACACGACTAGCTAAGTTACATAAGAATGGATATTTGAATCCGTTCGAATTATTATCTTATGAAACTTGCCAGTTATGTCTCAAAGGCAAAATGACCAAAACTTCGTTTACTGGACACGGAGAAAGAGTTACGAAACTCTTGGGACTGATACATAGTGATGTATGCGGTCCCATGTCTACACATGCCAAGAATGATTTCTCATACTTCATTACATTCACTGACGATCTCTCAAGATACGGACATGTGTTCCTGTTGAAATACAAGTCTGAAGCTTTTGAGAAATTCAAAGAATATAAGCATGAAGTCGAGAACCAAACGGGTAAAAGTATTGAAATATTTCGATCGAGGAGAATACATGAGCAATGAGTTCCTGGACTATCTAAAAGAGAATGGGATTCTCTCTCAGCTTACTCCTCCGTATACACCACAGCACAGCGGTGTATCGGAGCAGAGGAATCGCACCCTATTGGATATGGTGCGCTCTATGATGAGCACCGCCGAGCTGCCTATTTCCTTTTGGGGTTATGCGCTTGAGACAACAGCATACCTATTGAATCAAGTTCCATCTAAATCTGTACCTACCACACCATATGAGATATGGAGTGGGAAGAGACCATATCTTAAACGAGTTAAGATATGCGGTTTTCCGGCCTATGTCAAAAGGAAAAATCCGGACAAACTCGAGGCACGATCAGTTCTTTACAAGTTTGTGGGATATGCAAAGAATTCATATGGATATTTTTTCTACCACAGTGAGGAACAAAAGGTATTTGTTGCTCAACATGCCACCTTTTTAGAAAAGAAATTTCTTGTAAAAGAAATTAGTGGCAAAGAGGTAGAACTGGAAGAATTTCTAGCTGCACAGACTACAACTGAAGATTTAGTGGAACCAGAGAATTCGATAGTTGCCAACGAACCTCGGCCTCTCCGCCGATCTAGTAGGGTTCCTCATCCACCTGAGAGATACTACGGTTTTCTCATTGATGGTGGGAGCGAGGATTGCATCATGTAAGATGATGACCCAACTAGCTTCGAGCAGGCCATCACGAGTGGGGACTCTGTGAAATGGTTGGATGCCATGCGATCCGAGATGGAATCCATGTACACCAACAAAGTATAGACTTTGGAAGATGAAGGGGTAAAACCGATCGGAAGCAAGTGGATCTTCAATAAGAAATTTGGTGTAGATGGAAAAGTTGAGACTTTCAAAGCTAGACTTGTTGTAAAAGGTTTTCGTCAACAATCAGGTGTGGATTATGATGAAACCTTTTCTCCAGTGGCTATGCTTAAGTCCATCCGGATCCTACTTGCCATCGCTGCATACCATGACTACGAAATCTGGCAGATAGATGTTAAGGCCGCCTTTCTAAATGGTGATTTAGAAGAGAGCGTGTACATGACTCAGCCAGAGGGCTTCATGGACAGTGGGAGTAACGGGAAGGTGTGCAAGCTGCTTAAATCCATCTACGGGTTAAAGCAGGCATCGCGGAGTTGGAACATCTATTTTGATGTGATAGTCAAAGAGTTTGACTTCATCAAAAACGTAGATGAACCTTGTATATACAAGAAGGTGGCAGAGAGTAAGGTTGTCTTCCTCGTATTATACGTGGATGACACACTCTTGATAGGAAATGATGTTCCTATGCTGTACTCGGTCAAGCTCTTCTTATCACAAAGATTCTCAAAGAAAAATTTAGGTGATGCCTCCTACATCTTGGGGATTAAGATCTATAGAGATAGATCTAAACGGATACTGGGATTGTCCCAATCCAGGTACATTGACACTATACTAAAGAGGTTTAGTATGGAAGATTCCAAGCATGGGTATTTACCCACGATCTTAGGACTCACTCTCTCCAAAGAGATATCTCCCAAGACTGGTTTGGAGAGAGCTCGCATGAAAGGGATACCCTATTCTTCGGCAGTAGGCTCTATCATGTACGCGATGCTATGTACCAGACCCGATGTAGCATACTCACTAAGTGTAGTGAGTAGGTATCAAGCAGATCCAGGAGAGAGTCACTGGACATCTGTGAAGAACATTCTCAAATACTTGAGAAGGACTAAAGAGATGTTCTTGGTATATGGTAACGGTGAACTCCAAGTGGAGTCCTTTACTGATTCAAGCTTCCAGAGTGATAAGGACGACACCAAGTCGATCTCGGGATTTGTCTTCACCCTCAATGGAGGGGCGGTTTGGTGGAAGAGTTCCAAGCAAGAAACCGTGGCAGACTCGACGATGGAGGCTGAATACATCGCTGCTAACGATACTCCCAAAGAGGCTGTCTGGATGAAGAAGTTCATAATTGAACTTGGAGTGGTTCCGTCCATCGAACATCTAATACCTTTGTATTGTGATAACAATAAAGCAGTGGCTTTGGCCGAGGAACCCAGGTCCCATCAGCGATCCAGGCATATTCTGAAGCGGTATCACCTGATCCGGGATATAGTTGATCGCCGGGAGATCGAGTTCAGGAGAGTTGATACGAAGAACAACATAGCGGATCCACTTACAAAGGCCATACCCCAGATACAATTTGAGAGACTCTTCGGGATGTTGGGTATGAAATACTACAACAACTGTCCTTAGTGCAAGTGGGAAATTGTTAGTTATATGTATGCCCTAGAGGCCATTATTGTACATATGATGTATATTATAATGGATGCTTGGATATATATAGAGAGGACTTTCTTACTCGATATGATAGTATGCTATCTGGTTGCTCTTTGTCTTAACATGTAGACTTGTATTATGATATTGTCTTGCTCTCACATGTTGATAAAGCTCTTAGGATGTGTACTTGACTACTAGGACTATGATGGAGATCATACTAATTGGGCCAGGGTAGTCTACAAGTACATCCTATAATTGTTCCAAGTTGAGGGTGTATCGAGACAGGGTATCGATATTCCAGAGTAGACTAGCGTATACGCTTCTTGACCCATATGATGGGCGATGGATGATCCCACATCCATTGGTCTTTGACATCAAAGATGGTATACGGGTGCTCGGTAGAGACAGGGTACACTGAATGGACTCGCCAAGAACTCCTAGTTGGTATTATACCTATCGTCAGATAGCAGTTCTCTGGTGACACTGGTACAGATTAGTCTGTAGACCCTGTTTGGGGTCAAAATTTGCACCCCAGTTGACCGGGTCAAAGTCGAGATCAATCCCAAGTAAGCGGGCCCAAGCCCAAACAAGTGGGCCCATGCCCAAGTCGAGCCCCGCGGCCGGCCTCCCCATGCCAAAATAAAAATCATGTAACAAATAATTTTGATATAATTTTTTGTGCATGAATGTAAGCAAAATGGGCATAAAGTCAAATTTTTGTAAAACCAATGGCTTATGTGCAAAAAAAAATAGCACATGAGACATGAGATGGGTAAAATGCCATTTTGTAAAGCCCAAGGGATTTGTAGCCTATAAAGGCAAACATGATGATGAATAAAAAAAACTTTTCATTCTCCCCAAAAACTAGGGTTCCTGTGCCTTCTTCTTCTTCCAAAAGGTTCTAAAACCTTCTTCCCTTCTTTTGAATTAAATCAAGAGTTTTACTTTTCCTTTTCCAAAACTAAATAGTTTTTCACCACAAAACCCACAAATATGAGCCCAAATCTTCCATTAGTTCTCAAAAAGAGAAGATTTTTAAATCTCATACCTCTTGTTCTTCAAGATCCGGCCAATAGAGGAGGAAGAAGGAGACCCATCTCCGAAAATCCCACTTGGGAGGAGATCCAGGGCTCAAGGGAGAAGCCTCTTCATCAGCTCCAAAAACATCTTAGGAGTTTAACTCCTCAAATACACACACACACACACACACACACACACATACAAAATAATAAGTATTTTTTTCTGGGAGTACAACTCCCAGTGCAGAGACCAAGTCCCTTTTGCCGCCCAGCGCCCGAGCGCCCAAAGCGCTAGCATCCAAGCGCCCAAAGATCTAGCGTCCGAGCGCCCACATGCCGGGCACGTGTGGCGCTAGCGCCCAAAGCGCTAGCGTTCGAGCGCCCACATGCCTGACACGTGTGGAGCTAGCGCCCGAGCGCCCAAAGCGCTAGTGCCCGAGCTCCCACGTGCCTAGCACGTGTGGCGCTAACGCCCGGGCGCCTACGTGCCTGGCACATGAGGCACTACCGCCCTGGCACCCAAAGCTCTAGCACCCAAGGCGATAGCGCCAGCGCTCGAGCGCCCAAGCACCCGCGTGCCGCGCACGTGAGGCGCTGGCGCTTTATCCCACGCATCCTTTGGATGCATTTTCCCTTATACACACACACACACACTCCACAACACTGTCCCCCGTTAAAAAAATTTCTAACGGGACGCTGCCCCGCACCCGGCAAGGGGGCTGCTAGCCCCCTTGACCCCCAGCCCGCTATCCGGATAGCGGGATCCCTATAAAAAAACTCTGCGGGCCCCCCGATATATCCAAAACCGCTTTCAAAACACAACACACGTACACTGCACATCGGGTTCGCATGACCTGTTTGACCCGTTAATCGGAGGTTCTCTCGCTCCAAAGGCGAGGGGTAATTAACGACAGCTTAGTCCGCGGCTGCCGGAGATTCGGATCTCCACAATCAATAAACCCCAGCCTACTCTAGGAAGGGGGAATCTGTAATGCGCCTGACAAGCGCGCGCATATTTCCATCTCAATGGGGTGACGAAAAACACCCTATAGATTATGGCAAGCCTGGTGGGACCAATCTCTCCTCCTATATTTCGGGTTAAGCATTAATGCGAACTCAATAAATATACATATCGATATTTATACTAAAATAATACTCTTTCATGCAGGACTTCAAGCGATCAAGCCCCAACCATGTCTCCAAGGACCAGCTCAGCTCTCAACATAGCTCCCATCTCATACAAGATGAAGATGGACTCCAGGACGGTCCTTCCGGCCAGTCTCGGGCGAAAGTGGGAGGAGCCACTGCTACCATTTGGCTCTATTCTGTTCGTGCCAGTTAACGCCGTCCCTGCTTTTCAATCTCCGGTAACCGACAAACTGGCCTCGAAAGGCAAAAGGCTAAATGTGGTGATCTCGAGGGCGTCCCAACCTAAATGCGAGTCGGTGTTCAAACGACTCTCCATGGTCCTAGCTGGGGGCAAAGCCGTCAGAACAAAAGAAGTTGCCAGACGTCTTGGGCAAACCCAGGCGATACCTTCGACGGACACACGGGCGGATTTTTTCTCAAGCCTCCCCATCACTCAGCCTATGGCGGCTTCCCGAAGAGTCGAAGCCTGCCAAGCGCTTAAGGCAAAGAAGCTGAGGCAGAAGCGGCTCAGATACAGAGCCAACAAAAGGGCTAAGGTTCTGGCCATGTTAAAATTTATGAATTTCCAAAACCCGGACCGCTCCGCGAAACCAGCTGCCAGTGACAAAAGAATGGCTGAATGTGTTATCCACACCGTCTACATGGTGGGCACGCGCCCCAGCGACAACCTTCGCAGTAAAAGAAAGGATAGGGCCACCGTATCTCAAATCCAATCTGGTGTGAATATGGCTGTCACATTCCAAGACTAGTCTCCTCTGGAAGGTAATGAAGACCCTTCCAGTGAGGCTGATAAGCAGAGAGAGCCCTCGGTTTATGAGGAGTCGGGCTTGGAAAGCGAAGATGAGACAATCTTCCGTCCCAAGAACGCAGAGCAGCAACTTCTCCAAGAGCTCCGAAAACAGCTCAGAAGCAAAGACAAGGAGATGGCCAAACTCTACTGAAAAATTGACGACTTGATAAACGTCGTCTTACATTTCACGGCCCAACTTTCCTCTCAGCCGCCCAATCAGGCGCAGGGCTCTGCTCATGAGCCGGGAAACGGTGTCCCGAGACAGCCGACGCCTATTCCCTCAAATCCAAAAGTGGGCGGACCGCATGAAAATCAGTCGCATCCTATCTCGGGAAATGTCTTGGCTACCGATGACAGTAGCCCGCTAACTCAAGATCAAATCAAGGATTTGGTTGCCAACAAAGTTAAAACATTGGTAGCTGAAGCTGAAGCGCAAAAAGATGTTAGCAGTAGCGGGAGACCATATCCTGCTCAGTATGATCTGGTAGAATTTCCCAGCGGCTATGTCATCCCTAAATTCAGAAGATTTGATGGGACGGGAAATGCGAATCAGCACATTGCCCACTTCAAAGCCTCATGCGGGAATATTGGGGGCAATGGTGCGCTTCTCCTCTGCCAGTTCGTTAATAGCCTGACCGATGTCGCTTTCGACTAATACGCGAGCATACCGGATGGCTCCGTTACTACTTTCGTCCAAATGGAATCTTTGTTTCGACAAAGGTTCATGAGTGTCAGCGATAAGATCACCTTCGCCGACCTCGTAAGGACCAAGCCAAAGAACAACAAAAGTGGCATAGATTTTATAACCCGATGGCGCAATCTCTCCGTCAAATGTGAACCACCGATAGAGCAGGACCAATTTGTCAGTCTCCTCGTCGGAAATCTCAACAATTGATTGGCCCCGTTTTTATGCACCGCGGGTCTCAAAACATTCCAAGAGACGACCAGGAAAGTTCAGATGTTGGAATGCTCAAAGCAGGAGTCTTCCTCGGACTCCCAAAATAACAATAGGTCCTGGAGAAACCAAAAGGACGAAAATCGCAAAGGCGGAAATTCCGACGATACTGAATCTTTCAACACTTCGGTTAACCGAAATAAGCGAGGGACGAGCGGGCCTAATGCTAACCAGCCTCGGAGGCCGTGTTCGGAGAGGGAGGAGAATCACCACTGAAAGAGAAGCTGGATAAGGTTTATTCCTTCAGAAGGGACAAAATCCGTAAAATATTCAAAGACGCCCTGAGGAACGGTCTACAATTACCAGAATCAAAAAGACCGCAAGAAGCAAATATGACTGATGAACCCAAATATTGCCCCTATCACAGAGTGATAGGTCATGCCATTGAGGACTGCTTCGTTTTCAAAGATTGGGTCGAAAAGCAATACAAGGCAGAAGAGATAGAACTGTCTAAAGGCGTGTTAACAAACAGTCAAGCTGCGACCGCCAATTTCATACTAATGGAGACCGAAGTCCTTCGTGAAACTGATTCTCTTGGACATCTGCCTTTCTCTGAAAAAAGTGATCACCACGTCGTTAAACTGAGAACAAACGACCTCTAAGTCGTTAAACTAGGAATGTAAAAATGTGTAAATAAAATAAAAATAAAAAAATAAAAAAAATAAATAATAAAATGCCGAAATAATGGGGCAACTCGCAATAAAAATTAGCGAGTAAAAATAAATATGGAAAAAAGCCGAAATGATGGGGCAACTCGCAATAAAAATTAGCGAGTAAAAATAATGAAGAAAATAAAGCCGAAATGATGGGGCAACCGCGAATAAATAGCCGAAACGATAGGGCAATCGCGACCTTCGCAATAAGAAAAGCTGAAATTATAGAGCAATCGCGGTAAAAAAAAATCCAAAGGCGAATGATAAGTCGCTCCTGGTACCATATTCCAGTGCAGCGATGAAGATGCCAACCAAACTCTGAATGTCCCAATGGCGAATGATGAGTCGCACCTGGTACCATATTCCAATGCAGCGATGCAAACGCAAACCAAAGTCCAAATCCCATACCCCAACGGCGAATGATGAGTCGCTCATAGTACTATTTTCCAGTGCAGCGATGCAGACGCCAACAAAGTCCTGAAATGTTTCCGGCCCTACGGTTTGGATCATACATCTTGCAAAACCGTATACAATCCATGGACGTAAAACGATCCCTATCTCTCCCAAGTCCTACCGACGAGACCACATTCAAAGTCCCACCGGCGGTGGAAAAAAAGGGGTATGTCCACAAGCAAAATGGGCGCGGATGAAAACCCGAAAGGGCTCCGTGAGTAAAAACAGCAAGACTGTCGGCGAGTTTGTGAAAACCCGAAAGGGCGCAAACTCTTGAAAAAGAGATGAAATGCACCCGCAAAGTCCTCTCGACTTTGTGAGGAGCGCGTGAGATCCTCACGACTCACAAAGGAGAAACACACTTAGGAGTCCCCACGACTCCTAAGGAGAAAATACACCTACGGGATCCTTACGACTCGTAGGGAGAAAATTCTTTTATGGGACCCTTACGGCTCATAAAATTGGAAAGTCTTAGGTGATAGGGACCTAAACCTTTATCCTAACCCATCGCTCCCCAACGGGCAATGGCAAATGACGATTCGCTCCTGGTACCATATTCCAGTGTAGCGATACTGATGCCAAACAAAAACCAATTCCCAAATCCTCCCGGGGCAAATGATGAGTTGCTCCTGGCATTATTCCAGTGCAGCAATACAGATGCCGCCTAAAAAAATCAAATCCCTAAATCCTCTCATGACAAATGATGATCACTCCTGGTACCATATTCCAGTGTAGCGATGCTGATGTCAACCCAAATCAAATCAAACCAACAACCTCTGCGGCGGAATCATGCTCCGTCCCAGAATTTACCCCGTGTTGAAATCATGTTTCGCCTCGGGATATCTACCTTCCCTGTCGGAATTATGCTTCGCCTCGGAATCAAATCAACCAACCAGCTCTGCGTTGGAATCATACTTCATCTCAGAGTGTACCCCGCATCGAAATCAAGTTTCGCCTTGGTGTATCTGCCTTCCTTGTCGGAATTATGCTTCGGCTCGGAATCAACCAGTGACCTCCTCGTCGAAATTAAGCTCCGCCTCGGAATCAAGTCGACCAACAAGCTCTGAGCTGGAATCATGCTTCGTCTCAGAGTGTACCCCGCGTCAAAATCAAGCTTCGCCTCAGTGTATCTGCCTTCCCTATCGGAATTATGCTTCGGCTCGGAATCAACCAACGACCTCCCCGTCGGAATTAAGGTCCGCTTCGGAATCAAGTCGACTAACAAGCTTTACGTCGAAATCATCCTTCGTCTCAGAATGTACCCCGTGTCGAAATCATGCTTCGCCTCGGAGTATCTGCTTTCCCTGTCGGAATTATGCTTCGCCTGGAAATCAACCTCTGCATCGAAATTATGCTTCGGTCCGAATGTCTGCCGCTCGTCGGAATTATGCTTCGACCCCTTGGAATCATGCTCCGCTCTTCGGAATTATGCACCGATCCCTGGAATCATGCTTCGCTCTTCGGAATTATGCTCCGATCCCTGGAATCATGCTCCGCTCTTCGGAATTATGCTCCGATCCCTGGAATCATGCTCCGCTCTTCAGGAATGATGCTCCGATCCCGGAATTATGCTCCAATCCTCGGAATTATGCTCCGATCCCCGGAATTATACTCCCGGGATGATGCTCCGCCCCTAGAATGATGTTCCACCTCAAAGTCCAACTTCAAGATCCATCAATTTCATGCACACAACTCATAAACGTGGTGTGCATTCATTGATGGGGGCACTTTGCTGGGGTCAAAATTTGCACCCCAGTTGACCGGGTCAAAATCGAGATCAACCCCAAGTAAGCGGGCCTAAGCCTAAGCAAGTGGGCCCATACCTAAGTCGAGCCCCGCGACCGGCCTCCCCATGCCAAAATAAAAATCATGTAACAAATAATTTTGATGTAATTTTTTGTGCATGAATGTAAGCAAAATGGGCATAAGGCCAAATTTTTGTAAAGCCCATGGCTTATGTGCAAAAAGAAATAGCATATGAGACATGGGATGGGCAAAATGCCATTTTGTAAATCCCAAGGGGTTTGTAGACTATAAAGGAAAACATGATGATGAATAAAAACAACAACTTTTGATTCTCCCAAAAAACTCGGGTTCCTGTGCTTCCTTCTCTTTCCAAAAGGTTCTAAAACCTTCTTCCCTTCTTTTGAATTAAATTAAGAGTTTTACTCTTCCTTTTCCAAAACTAAATAGTTTTTCACCACAAAACCCATAAAAGGGAGCCCAAATCTTCCATTAGGTCTCAAAAAGGGGAGATTTTAAAATCTCATACCTCTTGTTCTTTAAGATCCGGCCAATAGAGAAGGAAGAAGAAGCCCCATCTCCGAAAATCCCACTTGGGAGGAGATCCAGGGCTCAAGGGAGAAGCCCCTTCATCAGCTCCAAAAACATCTTAGAAGTTTAACTCTTCAAACACACACACACACACACACACATACACACACATACATACATACAAAATAATAAGTATTTCTTTCTTGGAGTACAACTCCCAGTGCAGGGACCAAGTCCCTTTTGCCGCCCAGTGCCCGAGCGCCCACATACCTGGTACGTGTGGCGCTAGCGCCCGGACGCCGACGTGCCTGGCACATGAGACGCTAGCTCCTAAAGCGCTAGTGCCCTGGCGCCCAAAGCGCTATCGCCCAAGGAGATAGCTCCAGCACCCGCATGCCGCGCACGTGAGGCGCTGGCGCTTTCTCCTACGCATCCTTTGGATGCCCTTTCCCTTTATTTACATATATATATATATACATACATATATACATACATACATTCATACACACACACACACATACTCCACAACATTGTCCCCCGTTAAAAAAAATTTTCTAACGGGGCGTTGTCCCGCACCCTGCAAGTGGGCGGCTAGCCCCCTTGACCCCCAGCCCACTATCTGGGTAGCAGGACCCCCGTAAAAAACTCTGCGGGGCCCCGATATATCCAAAACCCCTTTCAAAACACAACACACGTGTTCCCCATCGAAAGACGCGACCGGGACGTTGGGACGTCAGGCCTAAAATTCGAGGGCAGATGCTAATTGGTGCTATCCGTCCACCTCTCCGAAAATGCCAAGTTGATTTATGGCACCGTGTATCGAAGGTTTAAACGGATGCGGCCGATGTAGCAGACTTCGTCAGATTCCCCCTCGTTTGAGGGGTTTTTGATTGTGGGGATGCTCTTCCCTGCAGGCGCAAGCCCTTGCAGTTAATTACGCTACCGTATCGCGGTAACAACTTTCTCCTTCTCCAGATGGTCACTTCGTGTCGTGGGTGTTTGTTTTATTTTTTGATTGCCCGTGGATTGTATACGGAGACTAATTTATGTTGTCGCCCGTAGGGCGTGGATTAATCCAAATCCGTATCTTCTTAGATTTGGATTTGGGGGTTGGGTTTAAGGATACGTTAGTCTCATTTGAGACTAAGATCAACTTAAACGTTTGTTAAGGATACGTTAGTATGATTTTTAGACTAAGATCAACTTAACAGGATCGTTTAGATCCAACAAAAGAGCATTTGGACTCTATTGTTTAGTTTAGGGACATTGCAGTCGATTAGTTTAAGGACATTACGGTCCAACGTTAGTTTAAGGACGTTTTGGTCCAGGTTAAGGACATCGTAGTCCATGAGTTTAAGGACCCCACAGTCCGGTTTAAAGACGTCATAGTCTATGAATGTATGGTTGTCGGGACCCATCACCTCTCTAAAGATATTGAAGGATTACAACGACAGATATCAGAGGAGTAAAGAGATGTACCCTCGAACCGGTGTGAGTTGGTTGAAAGATCTGTAGTCCAATTTAGGACTAAGATTTGTTAAATATTTATGAGCAGACGGGCTCAACTAAATATAAGTTGAGGACTTATGGCTAATATTGGGCTAAGTCCAATGAATGTTTAACATTTTATTATTCTGGCTATTGAGCCTTTATTTGGGCTTGGCCCTTTTAATAATGCTGAGCATTAGATCTTTTCTTTTGTCTTGTATTGAATGTGAAGCATTCAGCAGAGCTCTGGCTCATTAAAGAACAATTTGTGTTCTGTCAGCGCAACCTATGGTGTGCTAAGCGCTTTGCGCCGATCAAAAAACGCAGTGCGCTTCTGCTACGTGGCGCATATGTAAGAGACACGTGTCGCGCTGGGCGCTAAGCGCCAGATGATGGGCGCATTGCGCCAGTTTATGAGCGCTAAGCGCTAGTCTATGAGCGCATTGCGCTATTAATTTAGTGGCGCACACGTGAGTGACACGTGGCGCGCTTGGCGCTGAGCGCCAGTCCATGAGCGCAGTGCGCTATTTCAGAAGCGCAAAGCGCAAATTGCATACGTGGTTGACACGTGGCACATTTTAGTGCCGAGCACCGGTCCAGAGAGCGCAGAAGCGTTGTTCAAGAGCGCAAGGCGTATTTCAATAGCGCAAAGCGCACGTTGATCAATTTTTATGATCTGTGAACAAATTTATATTCTTTTAAAAGAGTCTTTGTCTCAAGATTCAAGAACAACAGTTCTTATTTTTTAAAGGGCTTTGCCTTTATAGATTAATGATCTGTGAATGAAGTAAATACTTCTATGATGAGATCTTTTGATCTCTTTTTATAAAAGACCTTGGTCTTTTGTAGATCTATGATCTTTTAAGAAGATAATTCTTCTGTTTTAATGAGATGATTTCATCTCTTTGTTCAAGAATCATTCTTTTTACTTTGAAGAAATGATCTTCTTTCAAGAGCTTGCTCTCTTTCTTTTGAGTCTTCTCAAAGTTTGTAGGGGGTTTCTCTGTCTCAGACTTAAAGTCTTGGGGCCTTTATATAGGGCAATTTGATTTTTTGAATCAGTTAAAGAGATCTTTCTCTGATTGATTTGGGGATATTTCCCACCGTTGGATCTTTGATCCTAGGGCTTCTGTTTTACAGAAGGCAATCTTCTTGTTTTTAACAAGATTGAAAGAAAATCTTTCCATAACAGAATTTTAATTCTGATTAATGATTTATCATTATTATTAGATTTTTTGATCTAACGGTGGGGAATTTTATAATTCCAGCACTGGCGCACCCATGCTTTGCACGTGGTACGTTGCTCAGAGCGCAGTGCACTTTGCGCTAGCGCACCTGTGTTTGATACGTGGCGCGCAGCGCACCTAGCGCTAGCGCACACATGGTGCACTGCCTAGGACGCAACGCACCTGGTGCTAGCGCATCCGTTTTTGACACGTGGCATGCAGCGCGCCTTGCGCTGGATCTGAAGCGTTGATTCAATTTTTGAATTTTGAATTTCAAAACAGAGTTTTGCTTTGATTGGGGGAAACAAATGCATTCCCCACCGTTGAGCTCATGTGGCCAACACGTGAGTGTAGCGGTGGCAGCATCTGCGCCCTTGGATCAACTCAGAAGTTGAAGAGGCGTTTCAATGCGTATAAATAGGACCTTTGGTCCTTTAGATGATGTTCATCTTCTTCTTTGAGAATTTTTATTCAGAGCATCGCCCATCAGTTTAAGAACTTTTTAAGAGTCAAAACTCTATTAAAACTTAGGTAAAGTTTAAAACTTTTAATAAACTAGGGTTTTACCCATTAACAGAGCCTTGCTCTTCATAGATTTTTGATCTAAAGAAAACCCTTTTAGGGTTTCATTAATAGAGCTTTGCTCTCTTCAGATCATGAACCCATAGATCTAAGGAGATCTTAGAATTTTTAATTCATAAAATTTGATTTTAATTTTTTTTTCTAATGGGTTTTTTCATCATCTTTACAGATCCAGGCTCTTAGCATTCTCGGGGAATCTCTTTAAATTCCTTTCATAATTGACTTTGACAGGTGTCATTCCTGTCTGCAGAGCATTGCTCTCGAGGAGTTTAACTCCTTGACCCGAAGGGTCGCTTATTAAATGAGGTTCGTTTTTTAGGATTTCTCACAAATTCGAATTTATTAGGTGTCATAATTAGAATTTTTTTTCTCCATGGGGATATCAAGAGTCGTTTAAATTCCGTATCTGTTTTAATAAGCTTTTTTAATCAGTCTGTCCACTAACTCTCGCTGATTTTTTTTCCAGACGTTATGGCTGCTCATTTGTATGATCTTGATGAGATTATCTCTTACGGAGACATCCGCTCACTCGGCTGTTCTCAAAACTGAGAATTCACAAACGCCCAGTGTGCCGAAATCATGGGTCGCTTTGGTGCACACAATGGTCGACTGCTTTCTCGACGTTCCTCTCTCTTGAAGCTTATCGTGGGAGCGATCTGGGGAGCGCTTCCTCTGTTCTGTGCCGGCATGCCGCTTAAGGCATTGGATGATGCCGAGGATAAGGTGCACTCGGTATATCTGATGGGCCTTATCTCAAAGAGAAGGCGAGACAATCTTGTCGATCTTCTGCATCAGGCTTTTCAACAGGCGGCAATACTTGCTGCCTATCGGAGGGTGGAGGACATCAGTGAGGATTCCGACGCTTGTGATCGCAAAAGAAAGCATACTAGGATGGTTCGAAAGGCGTGGAACATTTTAGATGGCCTTACTTTTGAGTTCATCAATCCATGCCCTGGATTTGATGTCGTGCCTTTGTAAACATTCCAGTTATGTTTTTATTTGTTGTTTTTCTCAATGTAGTCATTTTCTGAAGTATGAATAGCAAGCCTTTTAATTTTTATGTGTTTATTTCATACATCAAACCTTTTCGCATATGCATGAATTGGTATACCTTGAACACTTAACTGAATGTGAATAAAATGTTCTCCTCACTGTCGCTTTCTTCTCTTTTCTTTGTTGCCGGCATGTTATCTCAGTAAGCGTAGCCTGTAGATAATAGAGAGCATTCCGTTTTGAATTCTTTGAGAGGTGGTGATGGCTTAGAAAGCAGGTTCAGATTTGCTTGTAAGACTTTTCAATTTCATGAGCCGTGAGGGTCTCATAAAGACTTTTCTCCCTACGAGTCAAGAGGATCTCGTAGGTGTATTTTCTCCTTAGGAATCGTGAGAATTCTTAAGCGCGTTTTCTCTTGAGAGTCGTAAGGATCTCACAAGAGAATTTTCCCTCCTACAAGTCGAGAGGACCCGTAAGTGGTTGTTTCCCTCCTTGTCGAGATTCGACTTTGGAGAGTGTGGCCCGTGAATAGTATGCAAGAGTCCATTTTGGACCGACCTGCAGGGCCCCAGTGCTTAGGAAACAGATCCTTATCCCCATTGCCTAAGGCTTTTCCCTACGAGTAGAGACGAATCGAGAAGTTCTCGCAAAGACACTAATTTCCTCACAAGTCGAGACGAATCGAGCAGTTCTCGCAGGAATTTCCTAACGTCACAGTTAACTCTTGCTAATAGAAGTTTGTTATGGCCTGTGGTACTAGGTTTTTGTTACCCGTCGTACCGTCGCGTTGGCTGGTGTATTCCTCGACGCATAATCTTGCTGTTCGAGTAGCCCCGCGACTGTCATGTCTCTGATCCCTTCGGGGGCTGGACAAGACGTCTTCAAGCAATCCTCCTCGGCAGTTTGACCGTCGGAAGAGCAAGCGTTAGGAATTTTGCCATGCCGCTTTTTACTTGAGGTTAGGCTCATTTTAGAGAGCCCCGATGGGTCATAATCACTCCGCGCTGGTGTGGGATGATCTCCGATAGTCTTTCAGATTTTATATGAGTTGCCGTCAAGACCCTGAAGCTAGGAATTTGGCCTTTGCTTCGTTTGCTGGCATTGCGTCTACTGTATTGAGACAAATGTCGCGGTTGCCTCTAGCTTGTTGGTGAACCATCGAGGTTTGGAACTAGGGATTTTGCCGTGGCTCCATTGTTTAATTGTCGCATCTGAATCCTGCTGGAGGAAGAACGCTGTGGTGACATCTCATCTGCTGTATCGAGATGAACGTCGAGGTGGTGACCACTCCGCGCTGGTGTGGGATGATCTCCGATAGTCTTTCAGGTTTTATATGAGTTTCTGTCAAGACCCTGAAGTTAGGAATTTGGCCTTCGCTTCGTTTGCTTTGGCGTGTCTGAATCATGTTGGGGGAAGGACACTGTAGTGACATCTCGTCTGATGTATCGAGACGAATGTCGAGGTGGTGACCACTCCGCGCTGGTATGGGATGATCTCCGATAGTCTTTCAGGTTTTATATGAGTTGCCGTCAAGACCCTGAAGCTAGGAATTTGGCCTTTGCTTCGTTTGCTTTGGCGTGTCCGAATCCTGTTGGAGGAAGGACGCTGTAGTGACATCTCGTCTGCTGTATCGAGACGAACGTCGAGGTGGTGACCACTCTGCGCTGGTGTGGGATGATCTTCGATAGTCTTTCAGGTTTTATATGAGTTGCTGTCAAGACCCTGAAGCTAGGAATTTAGCCTTCGCTTCGTTTTCTTTGGCGTGTCCGAATCCTGTTAGAGGAAGGACGCTGTTATGACATCTCGTCTGCTGTATCGAGACGAACGTCGAGGTGGTGACCACTCCGCGCTGGTGTGGGATGATCTCCGATAGTCTTTCAGGTTTTATATGAGTTGCCATCAAGACCCTGAAGCTAAGAATTTGGCATTCGCTTCGTTTGCTTTGGCGTGTCCTTATCCTGTTGGAGGAAGGACGCTATAGTGACATCTCGTCTGCTTTATCGAGACGAACGTCGAGGTGGTGACCACTCCGTGCCGGTGTGGGATGATCTCCGATAGTCTTTTAGGTTTTATATGAGTTGCCGTCAAGACCCTGAAGCTAGGAATTTGGCCTTCACTTCGTTTGCTTTGGCGTGTCCGAATCCTGTTGGAGGAAGGACGCTGTAGTGACATTTCATCTGCTGTATCGAGACGAACGTCGAGGTGGTGACCACTCCGCGCTGGTGTGGAATGATCTCCGATAGTCTTTCAGGTTTTATATGAGTTGCCGTCAAGACCCTGAAGCTAGGAATTTGGCCTTCACTTCGTTTGCTTTGGCGTGTCCGAATCCTGTTGGAGGAAGGACGCTGTAATGACATCTCTTATGCTGTATCGAGACGAACGTCGAGGTGAATCTGGGATTTTGCCGTCACTCCACTTTGTTTCGACCGTGAGGTCTTTCATTGACGTTGCATCTGCATCCTGCTGGACTGCGAAGGAACGCCGTTGTTGACATTGCGTCTGGTGTAATGAGACGAATGCTGAGGTGGTGTTGGGATTTGCCATCACTCCGCTTTGTTTCGACCGTGAGGTTTTTCATCGACGTTGTATCTGCATCTTGCTGGACTGCGAAGGAACGCCGTTGTTGACATTGTGTCTGGTGTAACGAGACGAATGCTGAGGTGGAGTTGGGATTTTGCTATCACTCCGCTTTGTTTCGATCGTGAGGTCTTTTGTTGACGTTGCATCTGCTTCCTGCTAGACTGCGAAGGAACGTCGTTGTTGACATTGCGTCTGGTGTTACGAGATGAATGCTGCGGTGGAGCTAGGATTTTGCCGTCACTCCACTTTGTTTCGACCATGAGGTCTTTTGTTGACGTTGCATCTGCCTCCTGATGGACTGCGAAGGAACGCCGTTGTTGACATTGCGTTTGGTGTAACGAGATGAATGCTGCGTGTAGCTAGGATTTTGCCTTCACTCCGCTTTGTTTCGACCATGAGGTCTTTTGTTGACGTTGCATCTTCCTGCAGAGACACTGATTTCTCTGCGGGTCGGCGCGAATCGAGATGCTCTCGTCAAGGACACTGATTTCCCTGATTCGAGGTTTTTTTGCCAAGGATGCTGATTTCCTCGGAGTTGAAACGAATCGAGGGATTCCTGCAAAGACACTGATTTCTCTGCGGGTCGACGCGAATCGAGATGCTCTCTTCAAGGACGCTGATTTCCCTGAATCGAGGAGGTTGCCAAGGACACCGATTTCCTTGGGGTTGAGACGAATCGAGATATTCCCGCAAAGACACTGATTTCTCTGCGGGTCGACGCGAATCAAGATGCTCTCATCAAGGACATTGATTTCTCTGAATCGAGGAGGTTGCCAAGGACACCGATTTCCCTGGGGTTGGTTGACTTGTTTTCGAGACAGAGTCGTCGGATAAAGTATTTCCGAGAGGGGGTCATTTGATGACGTGTTTCCACGGCGGGGTCATTTGATGACGTGTTTCCGCGACGGGGTCATTTGCTGACGTGTATCCGAGACGGGGTCATTTGCTCACGTGTATCCGAGACAGGGTCATTTGATGACACTGGGTTGTCTATGAACCGTAGAGTCTTAGAACTGGGGACTTTGCCGTAGTTCCGATTGATGGTGTAACATCTGTGTCCTGCTGGAATGAGGAGGCACACCGTTGTTGGTTTCCGGGCCGTAGATGTGGCCATTGAGATTTGGAACTAGGGACTTTGCCATGGCTCTGTTTCGTTGCGACCCTGAGATCGGTTGTTGACGTCACGTCCGCATCAGGTTGGAGTGAGGAGAAACGCCGTTGGTGATCTCTAAGTTGTCGATGTTGACGTCGAGACCCTGAAGCTAGGGATCTTCCTTCGCTTCGTTTGTTGGCATTGTGTCTGCAATATTGCGACAAATGTCGAGGTTGTTTTTAGGTTGTCTATGAACCGTCGAGATTTGGCTTCGCTTTTCTGATGGATCCTGGTAGGACGATAGGGTTCTATTCTTGTTTGTGCCCATAGATTGTATACAGGGGTCAATGTGATCTCACCTGCAGGGCAAAATTTTTATTTTTTTCATTCTTTTTTTTTTATTTCTGCGATGCTCTATCATTTCAGCTTTTATATCGCGAAGGTCGCGATTGCCCAATCATTTCGGCTATTTTTCGCGGTGCCTAATCATTTTGGCTTTTTATTTTATTTTTACTCGCTGCTTTTTATTGCGAGTTGCCTAATCATTTCGGCTATTTTGCATGCATACATTTTTACTTTCCGATTTTGTTGCAAGTTGCCCCATCATTTCGGCTATTTCGTATGCATGTGTGGCTTGCTAGCTTCTTGCTGCAAGCTTGGAATTAGACGCCGATTTCGGCATCAGCGCCGCTACAACTGGGACATTGCCAGGAGCGAATTATCATTTGCCTCTATCGATGTCGAACAAAGGTTGCTTAGAGAACAGGGTTAGGATCCTGTCGACTAAGGCTTTCGACTTCATGAGCCGTAAGGGTTTCATAAAGGTATTTCTCCCTACGAGTCGTGAGGATCATGTAGGTGCGTTTTCTTCTTAGGAATCGTCAGGATTCCTAAGTATATGGTCTCTTATAAGTCGTAAGTATCTTACAAGAGTATTTTCTCCTTCTGAGTCGAGAGGGCTTACAAGGGCTGTTCACCGTGCAAACGAACCCCTAGTCACAGATAGGACTTTGTTTGGGAAATGTTTATTCGCGCCCGTGGATTGTATATAAGGGTCAGCGTTTAGCTGCTTGTAGGGCAAAATTGGAGGTTGTGGTGGCCGCTTAAGAACAGGTTCAGATCCCTGTAGCTTAAGAATTTTGAATCTTATGAGCCGTGAGGGTCCCATAAGAGGGTTCTCCTTACGAGTCGTGAGGATCTCGTAAGTGTAATTTCTCCTTAGGAATCGTGGGGATCCCTAAGTGTGTTTCTCCCTTGTGAGTCGTAAGGATCTCACGCAGGTGTTTTCTCCTCACAAGGTCGAGAGGACCTTGCAAGTGTCTTTTAACGAGATTGCGCCCTTTCGGGTTTTCACAAAACTCGCCAGTAGCCTTGTTGTTCTTACTCACGGAGCCCTTTCAGGTTTTTCATTCGTGCCCATCTCGCTTGTGGACGCACCGTTTTTTTTACCACGTTAGCCTGAGGATGCCGCGGGTTGGTAGTAGTTTAACGACGTTTCAATCATAAGCCAGTTTTAGGACATAGTGGTCCATTGTTAGTTTAAGGACGTTTCGGTCCACTGTTCATAGGTCGGGCATGTTTGAAGATCCTTCAGCATTCTTTTCGTCTTTGCCGAAAGAACAACTTCCCATAGGGCTTCCCTTATGAATGAGCACGATGCCCCCGGCACGTCCACTTTTTTAGGGGCGTGAGGTTGTGGCGGGTTCACCTTCCAGTTTTCGGATAATGCGAACTTGCCTTGTTGGTATTGGTCTTCAATCCAGTCTTTGAAGACAAAGCAATCTTTGATTGGATGGCTTACTGCTTGGTGGTAAGGGCAGTAATTATGATTGTTGACATCACCTGGCTGCAACGGACATTTTGGATCCGGCAATTTTATAAGCCTGTTGCGCACTGCCAGCTCGAACAGTCTCCTCGTTTTATCCTGGGGAAACGAGTAAGGACGTCCCAGTATTTTCTCGAGGGATGGGCGTGGACGCACGTTGTTTTGGCAAACAACCGGCTTTAAGTTGCTCGGCTGTTGTTGAGTAGTGGCAACGAAAGTTGCTTTTCCTTTCCCCTTTTCATTCCGAGGATCCGTCTTTGAAGGAGATGGTCTATGACCCATCTGGTCCATTTGGGCCAACTTGTCAATCAAGGCCTGGAACGTGGTCGGCTTGAAGAACATCATGAATTGGGAAATAGTTGCTTGAGGGTTAAGAGTACCCACGAACATGCCTACCGCAGGCGCTTCTTCGATGCGCTGCTCGCATTTCGACCACAAATTTCGCCATCGTATTGCATATTGGACCCATGTTTCTTCAGGCTTCACCCTGGCATTGATCAATGCCGTTATTAGGGTGCGTTCACTAGCACTCGCGAATCGCTGGGTGAATAATAGCTCCATTTCTGCGAAAGTCTTGACGGAGTCGTTTGGAAGTTCAAAATACCACTCGAATGCCGTCTCCGACAAGCTGCCGATGAATTGGCGAGTAGCAATTTATCATCGCCCCCGGTGTTGCCGCAAAGAGCCTTGAAATGGGCGACATGCTAGTTGGGATTGCCAGTCCCTTTGTACACATGGAATTTGGGGATCGTATATCCCGGCGGGTAACTTATTTGGTCATACCAGCCCGGATAGGGTCGTCCAGGCTTAACAACCTGGCCAGCCGCTTCGTTCGTTCAGTGAGCTCGTATTTGTTGAGCTATATAATCATCGAGCGTGGCTTTTGAGATGGTTTCCTCCTTGGCTGCTGACAGAGCCGGCAGAGGATTTGACGCTTCTCCTTTATCATCTTCAATAATGATCGGAGGGTCTTCAGCTGGAGGTTCTGGCTGTAACATCATCCCGACCATGTCTTGGAAGAGAAGCGCCATTCGTTTTATGTTGGCAGCTTATTCCGCTGTCTCTTTGTCCTTCTTTTCGAGGACTCTGCGGAGGAAGTCAGCATCGGTTTCTTGTTCATGACGCTGCTCTGATGACGCCTCCGGGCTTTCTTTTGGCCCGGTGAGTGCGGCCATTTGCTTTAGCATTTCCTGAAGCTTCTGTTGTTGCTCCTGGGCTTTTGTCACGGATCGGGTGAGCGGTCGGTAACCCGTCGAAGCACGGCTTTCCTCTTTTCCGGAAGCCATATAAACAGTATGCACCATTATGCCCCTAGACTTGAGGCGTTTGGGCTCAGCGTCTTTGTGGTCTGCCATAGTCACAGGGGCTTTCTCTGTCCTCCTTCTCTTTTGAGCGGTTGACGTTGAGGGAACCGTTGCAGTGGGCACCCAGACGGATGACATTTTCTGTGGTACCTCAAGTTGGCTCTTTTCTTGTTGAGCTTTGAGCTTTTTGGGTCGGCGAGAGTAATTTTGATCAATTACTGAGTCTTGAACTTGTCGCCAGACCTTGTAAATTTTGGAGGACAGCCGTTGAGGGGACGGCTCCGGCTTCATTTCTGTAACATTCCCCACGGGTGGAGGAGATCTTTTCAGTACGGCGGTGGGTGAATTCCTGTGCACCCTATTAAGTAGCTCGAAGCTGTTCCTAGTTGGAACAGCAGCATTGACTTCCACCGTTGGAGCTGGTGGAGTAAATCCAGACGGAGAGCTGCCCCCAGCCTTCCGTACTCGGCGCCAGTGAAGAAGGCGAGCATGTCGCGCAGATGGTGTTGGTTCGGCTATGGGGATGGCTTTGTCATGCCCCCTGTTTTGAGAAGAGGCTGTTATTGGCGCTAGCCGGTCGAAGACTGACGTCCGTTGAGAGGGGATAGTCAGTCTTGCGAAGGCCGACTTTCGAATAGGGGAAGCAGCCTTCGTGACTTCGCATGGAATAGGAGCTGAAACGGACAGTCTTGTGAAGACCGACCCTTTAGCAGGGGAAGCTGCCTTGACGACTTTAGAAGCAGCAATGGTTATCCACTTCGGGACGACCGCTTCAGGCATCGCGGGCTTCTTCATGGGCCCGCTTGAGCTTTGGCCCAGTTTGCTGAAAACTGAGGTATTGGACTTGTCATGCCCCGCTTCCCAGAGTACGCTAAAATGGGCACGTGACATAGCCAACCATGCTACCTGTGAGTAGGAAGCATCCAACCACAGTCACATTACGGCTGTAGAGATATCAAGAACAAAATAAAACTGTCTAAACATGTCCATAATCCAAGATAACATAAGTCAAGAATAAATAAATGCGGAAGAGAAAGATCCAATACAAAATAACTGGAATGTATGTCCCATAATGTGGGCTCACATCAGGAAATAAATGCAGGAAAGAAAACTAACTACTGCTGACACTCACAGGTCAGCCTGTCGGCTGAAGTACTCCTGCTCGGACTGCGACAGCGGTACAGAATCTGGACCATGCAAAACCCAGACGTCAGCGCGTCAAGTCATCAAGTAATAACATAATAAACACGCAATGCGAATATAAACATTAATAAAGCAAGGGTAACAATAATATGGATCAGAGCAGTGCAGGGTAGTGTGCAGTGGGTAAACTGGACTGTTCTATCAAGTTCTCTATTCTAAAGTCTTTGAAACCAAATTAATAAATCATCGATGTAACTCAATAGTATCCCGTACATACCCGGGACCATGGCCCCAAGATTCTCGGTGCTGAAACCGAGACATGCCGCTAGGCACCAAACAGGAATGTGTACAGATGAATGATGTCAGCATCATCATTCCAAGGCTGGCCTAGCCTAAAACTGATCAGAACAGGTAGTGAACTGTTGAGTTACAAGTCAGGTTTCACCTTTGATTTCCCCATACCCCCAAGTTATATGTGTAGGTCAAGACAGGTATCCCGAAATCAAGAACTAATGCCAACACAGGATCAGGTAAACAGGTTTGTCTGGATAGACAATAGGAACGGTCCATGAGGACTACATGTCAGGTTTGTTGGCATTAGACACAAGATCAGGTAACGGGTCAGGTCATGGTACATCATGTCAAGTCAAGCAGTATACGGTACCATGTCGGGTCAATCAATATGTATGTAGCAAGTCAGGTCAAGATATAAACAATATCATGAGTGTGCTCATACTCAGTTACATAATCACGCATGGTTAACAACATGCTCTAAACAATGAATTAAACAATAGGTGGATTCATTCAATTAGCAATACAGTTATCAATTGTGCCACAGAGATGATTTCAAAATTATAAGAATGCAGTAAGACAATTATAGCCGTTTAATCATGTTAACAAGTTAAGACTTCATGGATGCAATGATACAAATATATATATATATATATGGGTTCCATGGATGAAATCACAATTTATACAGGTTAAAAGTACACGAGTGTCCGATTGTAGTAGAACGATAGATAAGGTGCCATAGGCTACGTCATTAGTGCAAGTGAAATTAAAATATGTAAATGTGGTTATTAGGTTCAATACAGTAATTACAACAGGTAGGTTCCAAATTTGAAAGATAAATGATATATAACAATCTTGAACACGAAAAATGGGAAATTATAATACCAAAGTTAAATTGCAGGTTTTAGGGTGTCATTAATATGTATGTAAATATTGTTTAGCATGTAGCAAGGGGTACTTGCCTCGACGGGTCACGAATCGGGAAAACGGAACGTAAAACGTCGGCTGGGAAAACTCGCAACGGGCGCACGATTCACGGAATGAACCCAAACGACGAACAATGGAACCAAACGGGTCGAGGTACCTCGCTGGAACGTCGGGACACGTCGTCGGCACGGCCGGATTCCGGCGAGACGCAAAACCAGTGAACAATCAAGAAAGCAACAAGAAAAGAAAAGAAAATAAAGAAGAAGAGAAGGCTTACAAAGGTTCTGCTCTGTGGTTTACAGAGAGGAGATGTGAGGGTGACGACAAGGTCGACGGAGCTCCGGCAAGGAGGTTTGGTTGATAGGGTTCGGTTAGGGTTTGGGCTTGGGTTAGGCTCGGGTGTTATGGTGTGCAGGGATATTGGTGAGGGAGAATGCAGAGGGGAGATGGAGAGGAGAGGTGGAAGGAGATGGCGATGGTGAGGGGTCGTCGGCGACGATGGAGTGAGGTGGTGGTGCTGGGTTTAATGGGTGCAGTGGTGTGCAGGGTGCTCGGGGAAAGGGAGGAGATGGCGGAGGAGGAAGAGAGGGCTTGGTGAGGTGAGGGTTAGGAGGCAATGAGAAGTTTAGGGTTAGGGTTTGAGAGTGGGAGCTTGGTGATGGGTTAAGGAGGATGGATCGCTGGGTTTTTAAAGAGGATGACGACGAGAAAAAAATAAAGGGTTGTTAAGGGAGGTGACTCTAAGGCGCCGGCGGTGACTGCATTCGAGAAATGCACAGTGTTACCGAGACGAGAGAGAAAGAAGAGAGAGAGAGAGATAGATAGATATGGGGAGAGAGAGAAAGCGAGAGAGAGAGAAGAGATATAGAGAGAGGAGAGAGATAGAGAGACGGGGAGAGAGAGAGGAGAGGCGTAGGAAATATAGTGGGGCCCAGGGGAGTTATGAGAAATGTGATTGGCTGAGGCATAAAAAAATTTGAAAGATTTAAGGAAACGGGAAATATTATGAGGTTATAATATTTATTCGACGGTTTAAAAAATATATATTAGAAATTGGGATTTTGGCACAAAGTAAAATATTTCCAAATTGTACCCGGGTCGGGTCCAAAAATTTGAAATCGAAATAAGAAAATTTTAGGCGGGATCCAAAATTTAAAATGAAGTTTTTTATGATAAAAAAGTATACCCCCAAAACAGACACACGTACGTGCGCGTAGCCGTCCAAACTCGCCCGTTTCACTAAACGGGACGAGAACACGATGCACGGACGCTACAACAGGGTTAGGGGTGTCAAGTAGGCCATGATGGATATTTTTAATTTTATTTTAGATACCATAAATTGTTATATGCAGAATTGAATTGACGGGGGTAAAATTACAATAAGTAACAATCAAGCAAGATAAATGGAATAAGTGCCACACTACGTTCAAACGGTAACTGAATTTAGTAGAACTGGACTCGGTTGTTACAGGACTTGGGCGACCCGCTGAGAGGGGCCACGGTAGTTGTAAGACGATCAAAGACCGACTTCTTTGGAGCTTCTTGCGACAACATTGGGGCATTGAAGCTCATCGGTGGGAGCATAGTCCCAAGGAATAGCCCAGTGGTGGCCTGAGTCACCTGTTCCACCGGCATAGCCAAGATGGAGGCCGCTTGGGGCCCGTAAGTCACTCCTCCGGACGGGACGGAGCGAGAATTGCAGCTGCAGTTAGTGCAGGTTGAAGCCATTGATCTTCTGTTTTCTGCACGGAGCAAGACACCAAATCTTAGTACCTCGAATCCACAGGCAACCATAGCAAACCGTGATTCGTTAGCGAACACGACACACGAAGTGTGGAGTGGAAAGAGGAAAAGGTCCCACCGGGCGTGCCAGAATCTGTTCCCCGTCGAAAGACGCGACCGGGACGTTGGGATGTCAGGCCTGAAATTCGAGGGCAGATGCTAATTGGTGCTATCCGTCCACCTCTCGCGAAGATGCCAAGTAGATTTATGGCACCGTGTATCGAAGGTTTAAACGGATGCGGCCGATGTAGCAGACTTCTTCAGATTCCTCCTCGTTTGAGGGGTTTTTGATTGTGGGGACGCTCTTCCCTGCAGGCGCAAGCCCCTGCAGTTAATTACGCTACCGCATCGCGGTAACAACTTTCTCCTTCTCCAGATGTTCACTTCGTGTCGTGGGTGTTTGTTTTGTTTTTTGGTTGCCCGTGAATTGTATACGGAGACTAATTTATGTTGTCTCCCGTAGGGCGTGGATTATTCCAAATCCGTATCTTCTTAGATTTGGGTTTGGGGGTTGGGTTTAAGAATACGTTAGTCTCATTTGAGACTAAGATCAACTGAAACATTTGTTAAGGATACGTTAGTCTGATTTTTAGACTAAGATCAACTTAACGGGATCGTTTAGATCCAACAAAAGAGCATTTGGACTATATTGTTTAGTTTAGGGACATTGCGGTCGATTAGTTTAAGGACATTACGGTCCAACGTTAGTTTAAGGACGTTTCGGTCCAGGTTAAGGACATCGTAGTCCATGAGTTTAAGGACCCCACAGTCCGGTTTAAAGACGTCATAGTCAATGAAATGTATGATTGTCGGGACCCGTCACCCCTCTGAAGACGTTGAAGGATTACAACGACAGATATCAGAGGAGTAAAGAGATGTACCCTCGAACCGGTGTGAGTTGGTTGAAAGATCTGTAGTCCAATTTGGGGCTAAGATCTGTTAAATATTTATGAGTAGACGGGCTCAATTAAATATAAGTTGATGACTTATGGCCAATATTGGGTTAAGTCCAATGAATGTTTAACATTTTATTATTCTGGCTATTGATCCTTTATTTGGGCTTAGCCCTTTTAATAATATTGAGCATTAGATCTTTTCTTTTGTCTTGTATTGAATATAAAGCATTCAGCAGAGCTCTGACTCATTAAAGAACAATTTATGTTCTGTCAGCGCAACCTATGGTGCGCTAGGCGCTTTGCGCCAATCAAAAAGCACAGTGCGCTTCTGCCACGTGGCGCATATGTAAGGGACACGTGTCGCCCTTGGCGCTAAGCGCCAGATGATGGCTGTATTGTACCAGTTTATGAGCGCTAAGCGCTAGTCCATGAGCGTATTAATTTAGTGGCGCACACATGAGTGACACGTGGCGTTGAGCGCCAGCCCATGAGCGCAGTGCGCTATTTCAGAAGCGCAAAGTGCAAATTGCATATGTGGTTGACACGTGGCACATTTTGGTGCCAAGCACCGGTCCAGAGAGCGCAGAAGCGCTGTTCAAGAGTGCAAGACGCATTTTAATAGCGCAAAGCGCATGTTGATCAATTTTTATGATCTGTGAAAAAATTTATATTCTTTTAAAAGAGACTTTGTCTCAAGATTCAAGAACAACAGTTCTTATTTTTGAAAGGGCTTTACCTTTATAGATCAATGATCTGTGAATGAAGTAAATACTTTTATGATGAGATCTTTTGATCTCTTTTTATAAAAGACCTTGATCTTTTGTAGATCTATGATCTTTTAAGAAAATAATTCTTCTATTTTAATGAGATGATTTCATCTCTTTATTCAAGAATCATTCTTTTTACCTTGAATAAATGATCTTCTTTCAAGAGCTTGCTCTTTCTTTTGAGTCTTCTTAAAGTTTGTAGGAGGGTTTCTCTATCTCAGACTTGAAGTATTGGGGCCTTTATATAGGGCAAGTTGATTTGTTGAATCATTTAAAGAGATCTTTAATCCTAGGGTTTCTGTTTTACAGAAGGCAATCTTCTTGATTTTAACAAGATTGAAAGAAAATCTTTCCATAACAGAATTTTAATTCTGATTAATGATTTATCATTATTATTAGATGTTTTGATCTAACGGTGGGGAATTTTATAATTCCAGCGCTGGCGCACCCGTGCTTTGCACGTGGTGCGCTGCTTAGAGCGCAGCGCACTTTGCGCTAGCGCATCTGTGTTTGACACGTGGCGCGCAGCGCACCTAGCGCTACCGCACACATGGTGCACTGCCTAGGGCACAGCGCACCTGGCGCTAGCGCATCCGTGTTTGACATGTGGCGCGCAGTGCTCCTAGCGCTAGATCTGAAGCATTGCTTCAATTTTTGAATTTTGAATTTCAAAACAGAGCTTTGCTCTGATTGGGGGAAACAACACGTACACTGCACATCGAGTTCGCATGACCCGTCTGACCCATTAATCGGAGGTTCTCTCGCTCCAAAGGCGAAGGGTAATTAACGGCAGCTTAGTCCGCGGCTGCCGGAGATTCGGATCCCCACAATCAATAAACCCCGGCCTACTCTAGGCAGGGGGAATCTGTAATGCGCCTGACAAGCGTGCGCGTATTCCCATCTCAATGGGGTGACGAAAAACACCCTACAGACCCGAGATCGTCATAGTGTCTTGTGTGATTCCCATTATACTTTGATTTCCATCTTACCACGTTCAAGAGAACATGCAAAACAGTGGCCTTTGGGTACAGTCCCGAATCACATGGAGGCAATGAGCGATAGGAGGGGATTCGTCTCTCCCGGTATTGGGGGTTGATGTTGCGTTGTGCTCGATTGGCTATAACAGGAAGTCCCTGACCAAGAATGATACAAAGATCTATTGGTAAGTGTTATCAGTAGTTTCTCGACTCGTTATGAGCCTCGCATCGGCACGACTTATCGGTTACCGGGGTCTGACGTTTACCACCCCTATACTGGATATGCGACATATCAGACGAAGAGACCGGACTGCACGGTAATGTTACTGACAGGTTTTACAGGAGTTAGAGTGGGATTGCTTGTTGATCTTCTGATCGCTCAATACCCGGGTAGCCGTTACGTCCTGCTTGTACCGCTAACGGCTTGTGGGTGCTTGATATGATCATCACCTACTACCGATGTATTGACGAGTCTTTAGAGTCCTACATAGAAGTTTACCGGCTCAGGCAAAACGAAGTAGGAGCACATATGTGATATGTGTGGCACCGAGATTAATACGAGTATGTGATACCGTATTCTTTTCTCATGATTTATGATATCGGTCGGTTATATGAGATATTGTCACGACCTGAAATTGGCACGTAACGGCCCTAATACTACGCAACGTCTACAGGCGTAACGTAGTAAAAGAAAGCCAAAACACAGAAATCTAAACCATTAAAAGACAAGAAAAGATAAGAAACATTGTTTAACCTTTAAAAAAAATCTCAAGTATAAATTCTTTAAGTCCAATTTTCATTCTTGAAAATTTCGGCTGCACCTCCTTTATAAAAACCAACCCCAAAAATGGGTACAACATAAATATAAAGTAAAGCATCCCCAACGGGAGCAAATCCACGCCCAAAGGCGGAAAACAACCACCACAACAAATATACGACGCCGTAGCGAAGAAATAGAAGACGATAGAAAGGAAACTGTATAAAAGACAACAAATCCAACATAATGTACAACATCGTCCTCACCAAGTCTCTAAGTCAATATGAAAATAGTAGATGGAGAGTACAGGAATACAACGAATATACAACACAACGAATAACCACAAAACCCACCTAAGCAAACTGCACACTGTGAGCTGATGCGGTATACGTAGCAAAAGATGATAAGATGTGTGATAATAGCCTGCCTCTGACTATCCTGAGGAACACCTGCAAACACTGTGGCACAACGGGGGTGAGTTGCCAACTCGTGAATAGTAAATAACATATGCAGGTAATCGCAAGTATGCACGTAAAGCGTGAATCTAAGATATGCAGTTAACAGTAATAACATGTCATATGAATACAGAATAATGGAAAGTACACTAGCAGGTACAACCAATATATATAAAGCAATAATGATATGACAACAGTATGCAATAATCATGCGATAGGGATATGAGAATGTAACTGTGCAATAATCATGAAAGATACACTAATAAGTACTACTAATACAAGAAGCAGTGCACAAACAGATAAAATGAGGTATGGAGTGAAGTATGTCATTTCCACGGAATCCTGACATCGTGGTAGGATCACAATCCAGCAAGACAATTTAAATACCAATTCCTCGAATCAGCCCCCAAATTGGCTCTCATATTATCTAAGTATCACATCTCCTCAATTGCACAATATCAAGTATATCTCATATATCCCGAATGTACAACCTAAAGTATATCTCACATATATCGAATGTACAATCATCAAGTATATCTCGTATATATCGAATGTACAAAATCAAGTGGATCTCACATATCTATCCAGTATCCAATCTTAAATGAATCTCTTATATCCCGAATCAAATCTCCAGCAAAATTCTAACATCCTAAATATAATGACATAAATAAATATGATGAGATCAATACACATATATTAGCGTCCCATTCCACTAATATTGGTGTAAGGGTATATATAACAGCGGCTCAATCCCCTGTTATATATACAAAAGAGTAATTAGAACTATCATGAAACCAATGTGCCAAACATCGACACAGAAATACTGATCTATCAGGTGCTGTCACCACGACTGGCCCCCTGATAGGTACGTATCATACGCTATCCCGAAAGCTCGAGTGCCTAGCTCTGACCCTCGCCTCTCGACGTATCTATACGTACATGACTCCCAACGGTATCCCCACGATCCCCGCCGAGTCATTGGTACTGTCACCGGTAGGTACTCGCCCGCCTCCAAGCTCAATCGGCAAAGTCCATCGATCTTCTTGCCGAGGGGAACCATACCGGGCCCCACCATGTACCCTCATACGGCATCCACACCTCGTATGGAGTATATAATCAGAACCGATAAATCTCATGGTGGCTGCGCAAATATCCTATCAAGGAAACCGGGTTTTTCAATTAATCCATAATTTCATGAACTCCCGCGGTTCCCAAATCCAGAAAATATCATGTAAAATCCAAATAACAATGCGCAAATCCAGGAATAAATATGTGCGATATATCTGAAATGCGAGCATATAAAGGAAAATATGTAGCTGAAACCAGATGTATGTGAAATCAATATGGTACAGCTAAGTATAGGTGTCTACCTATAAGCAAATGATGTAGTATACCCCCCTGGGTATAGTAAAATATGTAGGGTACCCCCCCGGGTATATGTAACATATATGAAAAGTATACCTGTAGTTGTATCGTAAAGTGTGTATGCACCTATCACTAATGGTACGATACACTATAGGTATACAGATAACTAGCATGTAAGTATGTCAGAACATATGTGTAAGCATGTAGGTATACAGGTATGCTATAAGTCGATGCGTAAAGAAATATGAATCAAAGTCTCAATGTCCCTTACCAAGCAATATTATATCTATAAGTGGGTTATGCGTGACATGGCAATTATTGACGGTGTGTGTAGCATACAATCAGTGCTCGTGCAATATGAATCGTCAATAATATGTGCAGTGTCCTACTACTACTAGTCCAGGCACAACTACATCTAAGTAATAGGGTAAAGACGTAATTCTAACAATAACGTAGAATATGCGACAAGTAATAAAATCTCTAGCCCTGACGCATAACGCCATGCGGGCGATTCCCCTGTAGATGTTAAATCTACTCACCAACGCTCCAAGCTAGATGAAACCTACCGTCTGTTTTCTCATGTCGTAGCATCCGAAGTCCCCGCTTGCAAACCTAAAATTTCACAAACACATCACATAAGCATATAATCTACATCGACGAAAAGATATCGAAACGCAAGAATAACGCCCTGAAAATTACACTGCGCGCTTAGCGTATCTAACGCGCACGACATCGGCCAAAAATCCTAACTAGGGTCGCCAAACTACGAAACACCTAGTCTAGATTCCGATCGTCCCGATCGCGCATTCAAAACACAATAATAAACGTGGACTCAAAATAAATAACGTTGCAACGTCAAAAGAAACACACGCCTAAAAGTTACCGAAATCTAGTAAGCAGTACTTATCTTTATAGCACAAAACTACAAGTTTTACCAAAACTATAATTTACAAATATCTTCAAATAGCAAGGTTAAACCATTTAAACCATTTCTATGTTTTTAAACTTGCTTAATTAAGCTTTAGCAAAAACCTAGTAAGCAAAAATCCTTAATTAGACAAAGTAGTAATTAACAAAAATTAGCATTTTCTACTAGGTTAAGCTTTTCCAATTCACAAATTAACACTTCAATTAAATATTAAACACTTAAATTAAGCTTTAACCTTAACTTGAATTCTAAAACCATTTCTAGAATTTTGAAACATGAAATTTAAACCTTAAACTAACATCTAATTAAGCTAGCATAAAGTATTAAGCAACAAAAAAATAGATTAGAGTTAAGGTTTTATACCTTCAAGAACACCACTTGAATCAAGGATAAAACCAAACTTTAGCCTCCAAAATCCTCACTAGAATGAAGATCCAAGCAACTTTTGTGAAGAAGAATGAAGGTTTTGGATTTTATTTGAATTTCTATGAATTAAATTGGATTTTTCATGATTTATTTGTGCAAGAAATGATGAAAAATGAGTGAGGAAGAACAAGGGAAGCAAAGGGGAGAGAGGGTCCGGCCAAATGATGAAGGCCAGGGTTTTTGGTGAATTGTAGAATTTTCTAGAAGAAAATAGAATAATAGTATAATAAAACAAAAAGCTTATGTCCACACTACTTTTCTTTTTCTTTATTTTTTAAAATATAAATCCTTTCACCATAAAAATCTAGATATTTAAAAAGAAAGTTCTAAAATAATTGTGGTGATGATTTCCAAGAATTTTCATTTAGAAGAAATTTCCCGATTTACGTGCACCAAAAACCGCTTAAAATAATATTTTATTTGGGAAAAAATCTATCTGAACCAAAACCTCCCAAATACCCCTAAAGTTCGCGCACAATCTTTATTTTAGCTAAAATAGGTGCCGGTAAGCTTATACGGACGTTTGATCGAAATCGGGTTAAAACGGGAAAAACCGACAATTTTGCCCTAAAACGGAAAAATTCGCAAAACGATTTCTGAAACGTTACAATCTCCCCGCCTTATAAAAATTCGTCCCCGAATTAAAAAATTTTCACTAAGCGTACCTTCAAAGAGAAGAGTAAAAAACTCCCAATTCTCGCTCGCAGCCTACCAAGTGATCATCTCACTGTACGGCTACGTCCAAAACAACTCTCCACAGATAGCAAGACCCTTGACCGAAGTTTCTCCACCTGCCGGGTCATTAACACAATTGGCTGCTGGTGAACGAAAGATCGCGTCCAAGCTGAATGGTCTGGTGCTGAATCATGTGAGAAAGGTCATGAAGGTAATTGCAAAGTATCGACACAAGGAATACCGGGTGAAAACTCAATAATCTGGGAGGAAGTGCCAAATTAAAGGTAACGAACTAACTCGCTTAAAGGATCTCGAAAGGACCTACAATTCTGGGTAAGCTTCCCAAAACTCAACACGTCCTTCATCGGAAAAATCCGTAGGAATACATGATCTCCTACAGCGAACTCGAGCCTGCGATCACCATGGTCGGCATAAGACCTCTGTCCGCACAGGACTGTCATCATCCTCACCTGAAACAGCTGGATCATTTCCGAAGTTTCTAGACAAGCTGGGGTCCAAAAATCCTAATACACAGAGTCAGAAAAACAGACTGGAGATCGACACCACCTAACAAACAAAACTTAAAGGTTGCCAATCGGAATGTCTCCTGATAACTTCTATCGAAGGAGAATCTGAACAATGGCAAGTGACGATCCCAACTGCCGAAAACACTTAATACGTATGCACGAGTATAACCTCTAGAGTCGGTATAGCCCGCTCTCACAAAACCATCATCCTGCGGATGGAAAGACGGAGCTAAAGCTCAACCAGTACCCAAGACTCCTTGAAGCTCCTGCCCAAGACGACAAGCGAGCAGGGTGCCTTCATTGGATACGACCCTCGAAGGAACTCCATGCAACGCACAAACTTAACAAAGAACAACTGAGCAGACTGAGAAAAACCGGACAACAAGCATCCGAATGGAGTCACACCCTGACTAAACCTGGGTAGACACCATAACGAATTTCATGGAGATCTGTTCCCATTCCCACTTCGGAACAGTTAAAGATTGCAACTCTCCAGCCGGTCTCAGATACTCAACCAAAACACACAACAAGACAACACCTTGAAACGAAACCTGAAATTTCTCTTTACATTCCTGTCCACGCGTAACTATCTCACAAGTCACATCAATGTTGGTGGAACTTGAATGAATACAGAGAATTGACAGATGTGCCAGCTCTAGGATTTCACGTCTCTACCCGATAATATCAGGTACACAAACGCGTCCCTAACTTAGCACACTATTGTCACAAATCAAGGACTCCGAATCATTACCCAGCCGAGTATGCTCAAGTATCTCCGACGAACGAGCATCGGCGGGCAGTGTCTCGCGAAAGCGATTAAAGAAAAGTGGTCGGGCGCGGACATGAGCAAGCTGTCCCTTCTGTAGAGACGAACTTAAGATGTACTCAACGATCGCACAAGAACTGTAAATCTGCAGAAGACTATCACAACAATCAAAATCCACTGCAGGAAGATGTATATTAAGCTCTGGTAGTCCGTGAAAATCTGACACGACTCTTGAACAAGTAGTGTCTCCAAATCTCCAACGCAAGACCACCGCGTCCATCTCCAGATCATGGGTGGAATATCCTGCTAGTACTTCCTCCAAATGTAGGGAAGCAAAAGCGATAACTTTATAGTGCCGCATCAGCGCAAAATCGAGCCTCACTCGCGAAACATCACAGTTACACAACAATGTCGCCCGAACCAGAAAGCAAAGAAAGACTGATGCAGTTGTTAACCGAGTCTTCAACTGCCGAAAACTCTTCACGCATGCCTCAGTCCAAGGAAAAAGAAACCTCCACTCCGGTCAATTCAGTTGACTGTGCAGCACTACACTAACGATCCTGCACGAAACGGCGGTAGAAACCTGCTAAGCCCAAAATCTGCGGACCTTCGTCCGTACACAAGCCTGGGCCAAAGCGGTACGACCTCGATCTTCGTCGGGACCATACGAAAACCGTCTCCCGTAACTACAAGACCTAGGAGACAACACAAACAAGCCTGAAGGAACACTCTGAGAATCTAGCAACAGCTGGGGCTCTCCCAATGTCTGCAAAACAAATCCTCAAGTGTTACTCATGTCCCTCACGACACATTGAATAGACCAGAATGTCGTCAATAATATAACAATAACTGGTCGAGGAACGGCCTGAAGAAATCTGGTGTATCATGTCTACGAATACTACTAGGGCATTGGCGAGTCCAAAGACACCACCAAAACACACAAAGCCGTAGCATGCACAAGGCAGCCTTCGGAATGCCATCATTCCGAACCCGCAACAATGATGACCTGATCCCAACAACTTAGAAAAAGTCTCGCACTTAGGAGCCGATCGAAGAAATCGTCAATGCGAGGTAAATGATACCTATCCGCACCGTAAGCCGGTTCAATTGACGATCTATCAATACACAACCTCAACTGCCATCCTTCTCCTTGACGAACAGAAATAGGAGCTCCTCAAGGCGAAACACACAGACGCACAAACCCCCTAACAAACAACTCTGCAGCTGATCCTTAAGCTCTCTAAGCTCCGCCGGCTCATCTGGAACAACGTCGGAAAACTCTCGCACGATAAGAACCCGGTCCAACAAACCCACTATGGCTCCGGTATCACGAATGAACGCAAAGAATCCTCGACATCCTCTCCTCAAAAGCCGACTAGCGAAAAAGGATGAATTCGAGCTCCCCCTGCACAACAAGAACTGACTTGCCGGGAAAACAAACCTGACTGTTTCCTCACGGTAGCCCACAGACGCCTAGCACGTAACTAACCAGTCCGTGCCCAGGAGAACGTCAAATCCAACATCTCTAGAAGGATCAAGTGACGGATGAATCTCCTAACCGATTGGCATACGACTGAAATACGTGTCGCGCAACAAAAGAATCGCTGACAGAAGTTAACACAACAAACGACTGATCTAGCTAACACGAATCCCCTCGTCCCAAACCTCTGCTACTCCCGCAACGGTCATGAAAGCTGTCTCGATGACTAAGCCTCTGTCTCTGAGCTGATACCCCGGTACGAGTCCTCCACGGTTCCGGAACTCTCGAAGTCTCTGGAATACGTGTCTCGTCAACTAGGGCTGCATCCACTGGTGCTATGTAACTGACGGAAAGCTGTGTGCTGATCGCAAGGAACAACTGGGTAACATGGGTGACAACCTCCTGTCGCTGCGCTCGAATGGTCTCCACCAAAGAACTCATCGTCTGGCGCAAGTCCAGCATCTCTGCCACAAGCCTAGCGATACTATCTGTCAAAGGCGGATCCGTCTGCACCTGTGCAACGAGCGTGCCATCCTGGTCAGTCCTCGCTCTCCCCGAGTCAATACTGACCTCGGCCCTCGCTGCACCTCACTGAGTCCCCATAGTCGTCGTCGGCAAAGGCTATAAATAGGAATATGATTCGATATGAACACGGAAATCGAATCACAAGGATATGAATCATCAAGGAAGGAATTTCAAGTAATTGTACTTAGGTCACTTTAGACGGAGTACTGCATCGTGAGTATGCTGCAGACATACACACACTACGTTACTCTACTTAAGCTACCTACTCCATCATATAAAGGTCATCCTACACTCCGTAAGGTAAAAACCTGGCGCTCTGATACCAATTTTGTCAGGACCCGAAATTGGCACGTGACGGCCCTAATACTACGCAACGTCTACAGGCGTAACGTAGTAAAAGAAAGCCAAAACCAAGAAATCTAAACCATTAAAAGACAAGAAAAGATAAGAAATATTGTTTAACCTTTAAAAAAAATCTCAAGTATAAATTCTTTAAGTCCAATTTTCTTTCTTGAAAATTTCGGCAGCATCTCCTTTATAAAAACCAACCCCAAAAATGGGTACAACATAAATATAAAGTAAACCATCCCCAACGGGAGCAAATCCACGCCCAAAGGCGGAAAACAACCACCACAACAAATATACGACGCCTTAGCGAAGAAATAGAAGATGATAGAAAGAAACTGTATAAAAGACAATAAATCCAACATAATGTACAACATCGTCCTCACCAAGTCTCTAAGTCAATATGAAAATAGTAGATGGAGAGTACAGGAATACAACGAATATACAACACAACGAATAACCACAAAACCCACCTAAGCAAACTGCACACTGTGAGCTGATGCGGTATCCGTAGCAAAAGATGATAAGATGTGTGATAATAGCCTGCCTCTGACTATCCTGAGGAACACCTGCAAACACTGTGGCACAACGGGGGTGAGTTGCCAACTCGTGAATAGTAAATAACATATGCAGGTAATCGCAAGTATGCACGTAAAGTGTGAATCTAAGATATGCAGTTAACAGTAATAACATGTCATATGAATGCAGAATAATGGAAAGTACACTAGCAGGTACAACCAATATATATAAAGCAATAATGATATGACAACAGTATGCAATAATCATGCGATAGGGATATGAGAATGTAACTGTGCAATAATCAAGAAAGGTACACTAACAAGTACTACTAATACAAGAAGCAGTGCATAAACAGATAAAATGAGGTATGGAGTGAAGTATGACATTTCCACGGAATCCTGACATCGTGGTAGGATCACAATCCAGCAAGACAATTTAAATACCAATTCATCGAATCAGCCCCCAAATTGGCTCTCATATTATCTAAGTATCACATCTCCTCAATTGCACAATATCAAGTATATCTCATATATCCCGAATGTACAACCTCAAGTATATCTCACATATATCGAATGTACAATCATCAAGTATATCTCGTATATATCGAATGTACAAAATCAAGTGGATCTCACATATCTATCCAGTATCCAATCTTAAATGAATCTCTTATATCCCGAATCAAATCTCCAGCAAAATTCTAACATCCTAAATATAATGACATAAATAAATATGATGAGGTCAATACACATATATTAGCGTCCCATTCCACTAATATTGGTGTAAGGGTATATATAACAGCGGCTCAATTCCCTGTTATATATACAAAAGAGTAATTAGAAATATCATGAAACCAATGTGCCAAACATCGACACAGAAATACTGATCTATCAGGTGCTGTCACCACGACTGGCCCTCTGATAGGTACGTATCATACGCTATCCCGAAAGCTCGAGTGCCTAGCTCTGACCCTCGCCTCTCGACGTATCTATACGTACATGACTCCTAACGGTATCCCCACGATCCCCGCCGAGTCATTGGTACTGTCACCGGTAGGTACTCGCCCGCCTCCAGGCTCAATCGGTAAAGTCTATCGATCTTCTTGCCGAGGGGAACCATATCGGGCCCCACCATGTACCCTCATACGGCATCCACACCTCGTATGGAGTATATAATCAGAACCGATAAATCTCATGGTGGCTGCACAAATATCCTATCAAGGAAACCGGGTTTTTCAATTAATGCATAATTTCATGAACTTCCGCGGTTCCCAAATCCAGAAAATATCATGTAAAATCCAAATAACAATGCGCAAATCCAAGAATAAATATGTGCGATATATCTGAAATGCGAGCATATAAAGGAAAATATGTAGCTGAAACCAGATGTATGCGAAATCAATATGGTACAGCTAAGTATAGGTGTCTACCTATAAGCAAATGATGTAGTATACCCCCCTGGGTATAGTAAAATATGTAGGGCACCCCCCCGGGTATATGTAACATATTCAAAACACAATAATAAACTTGGACTCAAAATAAATAACGTCGCAACGTCAAAAGAAACCCACGCCTAAAAGTTACCGAAATCTAGTAAGCAGTACTTATCTTTATAGCACAAAACTACAAGTTTTACCAAAACTATAATTTAAAAATATATTCAAATAGCAAGGTTAGACCATTCAAACCATTTCTATGTTTTTAAACTTGCTTAATTAAGCTTTAGTAAAATCCTAGTAAGCAAAAACTCTTAATTAGACAAAGTAGTAATTAACAAAAAATAGCATTTTCTACTAGGTTAAGCTTTTTCAATTCACAAATTAACACTTCAATTAAATATTAAACACTTAAATTAAGCTTTAAGCTTAACTTGAATTTCTAAAACCATTTCTAGAATTTTGAAACATGAAATTTAAACCTTAAACTAACATCTAATTAAGCTAGCATAAAGTATTAAGCAACAAAAAAAGATATTAGAGTTAAGGTTTTATAACTTCAAGAACACTACTTGAATCAAGGATAAAACCAAACTTTAGCCTCCAAAATCCTCACTAGAATGAAGATCCAAGCATCTTTTGTGAAGAAGAATGAAGGTTTTGGATTTTATTTGAATTTCTATGAATTAAATTGGATTTTTCATGAATTATTTGTGCAAGAAATGATGAAAAATGAGTGAGGAAGAACAAGGGAAGCAAAGGAGAGAGAGGGGCCGGCCAAATGATGAGGTCTAGGGTTTTTGGTGAATTGTAGAATTTTCTAGAAGAAAATAGAATAATAGTATAATAAAACAAAAAGCTTATGTTCACACTACTTTTCTTTTTCTTTATTTTTTAAAAAATAAATCCTTTCACCATAAAAATCTAGATATTTAAAAAGAAGGTTCTAAAATAATTGTGGTGATGATTTTCAAGAATTTTCATTTAGAAGAAATTTCCCGATTTCCGTGCACCAAACACCGCTTAAAATAATATTTTATTTGGGAAAAAATCTATCTGAACCAAAACCTCCCAAATACCCCTAAAGTTCGCGCACAAGTTTTATTTTAGCTAAAATAGGTGCTGGTAAATTTATACGGACGTTTGATCGAAATCGGGTTAAAACGGGAAAAACCGACAATTTTGCCTTAAAACGGAAAAATTCGCTAAACGATTTCTGAAACGTTACAGATATAGCCGGGTTATCGAATCAAGTGTTAATTCGATAAATTGATACAAATAATATTAGTCGGTCATATAAGATATAACCGGATTATTAAATCAAGTGTTGATTTAATGATTTAATATATAATTATATATTTGATATATTAATTTACATTAACTAATATTAGCTCACTTAAGCATTTCTTTTCTCACTTATGCATTTAATATATATGTAATATATATTAATTCTATTTCTTTTTGTGTCATACTTGATGCCACATGCTACATGGGTGTATGAGACTAACACCATGCTAATGATAATGTAGGGTTTATTTATTTAGAGTAAATCAAATATTAGTTGGAAATTAGTCACATGGGTTAGCTTAGTGGAAGCTTGTAGAACTATTGACTTAGTCCACTAGTTTTGTCTTGCACTAGATATTTATTAACCGAACCATTATCTAAACCTATGGTTAAGTCTCTACTTGAGTTATATGAGATATTTCTCACCCATGGTTGCAATTCACTCTCTCATCCATTATTTGCTCCATCTTTTTCTTGCTCATGAGAGAGCTTTCTGGGTTTTTGAGAGGAGAAGAAAAATAGTGAGAAAAAGAATTCTAAAGCGAGCAAAATTCCTACTTCATCATCCTCTAGTAGATTAGCCATTTAGTTTAGGGTGTTAGCTTCACTAATCCCTAATTAGTGAAGAGGTAGCTTGGGTTAGTGTCTTCTCGACGTAGATCATTTTCGGCCTCGAAGACATCGTGAAAGCTTGTTTCTTTCATCTTGTGGAGCTGTTATAGAGTCCGCAAGATCACTATTTGGAGCGAAGGGACTACCACTCGGAGCTATTGAAGTGAAGGACCGGTCTACAAAGGTTGTATTCCATATTCACTTAGATGTAAAGTTGTTTACATGTTGTATTGTCAAATCTCTAGTTAAGATTCTAGGGTTATGGTTGTTTAGCATGGCAAAATTTTTAAAATGGTATGGACGATACCTCCCGAAACCTTACTGTCGTGCTAGGCATTCCTGCAGAGAACGCGCGGTGGGCGTCGGGGCAACAGCCGAGTCTCCCCCGAGGTCAGGGTGTGGAGCTGTCTGGCGTCCAGCGGGTTATGGAATCATTCACCGCGCGCTGGTCATGGTTGCCGAAGTCAGCACGCCGACGCTCAGTGATGCTGAGATGAGCGTGAGCGAGATCAAGAGTCTGAGCTTGCCCGTCTGTCCTTCTGCGGGCGTCCTTATCCCAGGAACGGGGAACTGTGGCTTGATGGGTAGGGCCCACCGCTTGAACGTGGACGAGCGCATCCACCATAGCCATGAGTCTGTTGATTCGGACGGATAAGGCACCGATGACGTTAGGAAGGGGAGGAGAACCGCTCCCGCCTCCGTTATGGATGGTGTGGCGGCTCGTATTAGGATCGTCGCGGTTGTCACTCGCCATCGGATCTAGAGCGGAAGATCAACTTTATGGGTGGAGAAACTTTTGGAGTTCACACAATTGGCGCCAACTGATGGAGGCTGTTATCTTCTTCAGATGTTGTCCTCCGTCGATCTGGTAGCGAGCGGTTTTGAGTGGCTGAGATTTATTTTGGGGGTTGTTGAGCGTGTGGATCTCAATGGGTTGTTGGAAGTTACTGAGGCCGAGCTACCTGCAAGGGAAGTCCCGGAATGGGAAACCACCGTAAAACCCTCCGACGATCAAGTTAGTCCCGGAGAATTAGAGCAATGTAGCGGCCTATTCGAATGAGTTCGAGTTACCTGAGTCATCTGAAAGAGGGTTTTATATAGTGGTCGTGTGGAGCGAGCCGGCGCGAGATCCTCACCGTCAGTTATCCCCGTGTTATCCCCGCATTAATGACCGGATACACCCATTAATGGGGGGACGCGCCAGCGTGGGATGCGGAATGTGGGGCGGCGGATATCTCACCTTGGCGAGATACGCGGAGTTATTGCGGGGGCGCTTGGGCTCCGCGCTCTCGATTGATCGGAGAAGCCGAGGAAGCTCGGCCTGTCAGGAGGCTCGGAGACGAGTCGGGAGGCCGAGGAAGCTCATGCCTGTCAAATGGCTCGGAAGTGAGCCGGGAGGCCGAGGAAGCTCAGGCCTTGCAACAGCTCGGAGACGAGCACGGAGGCCGAGGAAGCTCGGTTGTAGTATTGCTCGAAGGTGGGCTGATGGCTATTTGCTAGATGAGTATGGAAGGTACTCATGAGGGAGGTCTCCGGAAGGTCGGATGCATCCTCGGAGATGAAATCCTGAGGAACGTCCCTAATGCATCTTGTTTATTCCACCTCCGTAGCCCCCGATGCACGTCATCAACCACGTGTCGTAATCTGAGGAATTCCCACTTGTGAGAATCAGATATGTACGAGTATTGCCCAACAAACATTTATAAGTTAAGGACCAATAAAAAAATAGACCAACACTATAGCTAGTTTAATAAACTTGATTATCACATGGAGTCATAACAAAATCTTATCTTATACGAGTCTGTTGGAATAGTTGATAAGAGTCTGTTGGAATAGTTCCATAGCGGATGGAACAAGAGATGCACATGTTTGTAAGATATAGATAGGAACCCATCAATAGACTTGGGTTTTTTGAATGGAACTAAACTATATTAAAAAAAACCATGTGCAATATGTCTACTTCTATTACCTTTTTCATATGACCTCTTACGACCCTGACCGATAACCTCTCGTTTTGGATAGAGAAATATCACTCCTTTTTAACAAACAACAATAAAATTAAACACATAAAATGAAATGCCAAATTTCTATATTATCTTTTTATGCCGTAGCTTCTTTTCAAGATCGGAGTAATTAACTTTTTTAAAATCGAGGCTTGAGATTCATAGTAATCTACACATGAGTTGCGATATGGAAGAAATCTTTGTAGTATTCTAACTGTTTCTAATGTGATGATGAGCCGTATCAAATAAAAGTCTTGTAAACCCAAGGAGTCGATCTATCTTTAATTTCTCAATTTTTCTTAAGAAAAATTCATAATAATAAGAAGTTTTCTTCACCCCTGTAATAGCCCATGTAATCAAAGTGCAATCAAAACGCACGCTCGCTCGCTCGCTCCTCTCTCTCATGTTTCTTCTGACAAAGCAAACAACTTTGCAAGTGTTTCTTATTGAAATATATCTAATAATTTACACATGCAACGCACGTGTAAAACCATAGTGCATACAAAGTCTAAAAGAGCAAGTATTTTCGTAAAGGGACAGTTGGACCTAAACTATACCATAGGCCGCAAACCTGATGCATGGAGGTAAGACAAGAGGGCCCAGCGCCAATGCTTTAACTTGGACGGGCCTGTCCCTTTTGGATCTGCACACGACTGGCAGCAAGCGTATAGTTGCGCGGGCTTCATTAAATCTTGCGAAAAATGCATTGTTTTTAAAAAAAAAATTTAATTTACACTATCATTTCCTAAGGGAGTACAAGCTAGTTATATAACCCCTTTCTATTTGTAGCATTGATGTTTGTTTTTGTTTAATGAGCTAAGCTTTTAGCATTGATCTTGTTCATTCATGTCTCTGCTTAAGATTAATTTTCATAAGAGTTCTATATTTTATTTTGACAAGAAACTGTATCTTGGGGCCCAGTTAGCTAACATCCTCAATTGTAAGCTTGCCTCTTTCCCCACTATATACTTACCTTGGGCTGCCTCTTAAAAGCTGGAACCATTGATAAAAACTGTTGAAATGTTCTTATTGCTAAGTTGCGGTGTTAATTCTATTCTTTCCTCTCTTCCTCTTTAATATATGCTTTTTTTCAAGTTACCGGAGTAGGTAGTCAAAAAGATTGACACTATTAGGGCAAATTTTCTTTGGAGAGGAGTTAACAAGGATAAGAGGGGTTACAATTTGGTCAAGAGGGATATTGTTTGCCTCAGTAAAGATGAGGGGGGTTTAGGTATTAAAAACCTGGAACATTTTAATATTTCTCTCTTATGCAATTAAAAGATGCGGCTTCTTTACAGATCTGATAATTTTTTTGTTATGATATTTAGATCCATTCGCAATCTGAATAAGAGAAGCATTCATACTCATAACTTATCTTTTTTCTGGAAAAATTTAGAGGTCTGTAGACACATTTTCTATGACAATGTTATCTAGAAGCTTGGTGATGGTTTATTAGTTCACTTTTGAAACGATGTATCAAGCATACTTTTTCTAAGCAGTTCCCCTCTCTTCATGCCAAAGCATGGAATCCTGATGCTATTGTGCATACTCAGGGTTATTTTATTTTAATGATGCTGGTTGGCAATGGAAACTGGATTTTAATAAAACTCTTTCTGAGGCTGAGAAGGTTTCTCTTACTCAGCTTCTGCATGCTATTTCTATGTGCTCTATTGATACTACTACCATGGATGGTCTCAGTTGGGCTGGTAACAACACTGGATACTTCAGTGTTAAATCAGCCTACGACATTATTAACTCTTCTGCTCAGACATTTCCCTATCATAAAACAATTTGGCTCAACTCTGCTCCTCTTAAGAACAAAATCTTTGCTTGGTTGCTTGCTAAAAACAAGATCCTCACTAAGGATAACCTGATTAAAAGAGGTCGGTTCCATAATGCAGCTTGTATTTTTGATAATTACACGGTTGAAACCTCTAATCATCTGGGGTTTTTTTTTTGAGTGCAAAATAGCTAAACGTGTGTGGAGGGATATCATTTTAGCTCTCAAGGTGCAATCTGACGTGCGTCGTATCACGTCAAGATGTTACCTTCCACGGATCTGCTGTTGAGTGAAGATGGACGGCTAAGATTGATTTGGAGGTTGACTCCTGAAGCGTGTGGATTCTCAATGGGTTTTAGGTTGTGGTGGCCGAGCTACCTGCAAGAAAATCCCGGGATAGTTGTACCATCGAGTACCCTCCGACGATCAAGTTAGTGGTGCAATTTGGGCAGAGTAGCGGCCTAGTGAGGAGAGAATTGCGTATCTTGATCGTCTGAAAGAGGGGTTTATATAGTGGTGGCAACAGGCAAGCAGACGCGGGAATCACGCCGGCCGTTACGCACCCGACGTCACGTCCGCGTGATAAGCGGGATCCCGCATTAATGGCGAGACAGGCTCGTTAATGGAGGATCGTGATGGCGTGGAACGTGGGATCGTGGGCGGCGGATATCTCGCGTATGGCGAGATTTGCGGAGCCGTGGCGTGGGAGCCTCTGATCAGCGCTGCGGGTCGGTCAGGATGAGACCGAGGAGGATGAGCTCGGCGGGAAGCTCGGGGACGAGCGGGAGGCCGAGGTGTCCTGGTTCTGCTAAAGGCTAAAGACGAGCTGAGGGGGCCGAGGAGGCGAATTGTGTGGCAGTTCGGAGATGAGCTGTGGGTGGTTTGGAAGGCCACCGAAGGTCGGGACACTCCTCGGGCCGGAGGATGGCTCGGAGGCGAACCGGGAGGGCGAGGAAGCTCAGCCCGAAGGAAGGCTCGGAGGCGAGCCGGATGGCCGAGGAAGCTCGGACCTGTGATAGCTCGGAGTAGAGCAAAGGGACAGTTAGCGTGGCTGCTGAAGTGCTCGGGGGTAAGGAGTGGGGTGCAACCTTGGAGACGGGGTTCGAGGGAAGCCCCCACTGTAGCACACTGGTTCCCCCTCCGCGGCCCTCACGGGCCTAACTGGCTTACGCATGTGACACGTCATCCGCCAGGTGTCATGATCTAAGGAATTACCGTTATTGAGCATCATCACAATCTAACCCTGTTCCCTTCACTGATGCCTTTACTACTTGGACGGAACCCAACATACATAGAAACATTGATCAAATTTGGCTTTTACTTTTATAGCAACATGCAACACAAAATATTTCTGCTGCTTGATATTCTGTGTGTCAAACTTTGTTTTCTTTTGCCTCAAGTGCTTTTATTGATCTGTTCTTGCTGTATTTGTAGGCAATTGTAATATCTAACAATGTTTATTGTTTGATCCTTAAAATCTATATTGTTTTTTAGTGTGTCAAATTTCCATATGCATCAGAACACTTTTACTGGTCATTCTTGCTGTGTTTGTATAGGCATATTATTCTTAATACTGGGTTCAAAAGCTTAGAGATAGCAGTTACATTTTGGGCCCAACAAAAGGGATCGTTGACAGGCCAGATATCATTCACAGTGTAGACAAGCCGCGGGAATATCACTTCCAGATAAAGACAATGCTAAAAGAAGTGAAACTACCTACTGCTTTGAAGCTTCACCTCTCTTTTTACCTGTAAAAGTCTTTGTATCTCCTATTATCTTCTGCTTGATGCTGGGCATATTATGTTGATTTATTTTTTCTTCTTTCTTTTCCTTTTCTAATCTTTTTTGGATGCCTGCGTGCACATTGGAGAAGGTGTGCAGCCTTGCTCTTGTTTTTATGAGGAACCGATATTACATTCTTTTTTAAGTTTCTTAATACAATTAATGAGACGGACTCTTATGAGTTCTGCTCTTACAATAAAATTAAAAAAGGGGATTTTTCCGTTAGCTTCCCTATACTTTAATATTTTTCTCTGTCCCCCGCATAATTAGTATTTACATGTATCTCCATACTTATAAATTACTCATGCCGTCTCTACTTCATTTTTGAAAATTATTTCTTCTCCTTCACCATCGCCGCCGTCCTCCGCCACTGCCACCTTCTTTCTCCTCCTATTCAACACCGTCACTGTCACTGTCACCGTCACCGTCAACACCACCACCATTTTCTTTCTCCTCCTCCTCTTTAACCCATCAACACCAACTTCTTCCAATTCCTCCACATCAACACCGCCGCCGCCGCCGCCATCATCAATACCATCTTCTTCTTCTTCAATCCACAACCGCCGTCGCTGCCATCATCAAAGAGGAGGAGGAGAGACGGCGGCGGCTGTGGGTTAATGAAGAAAAGGAAGAAGAAGGTGGTGATGATGGTGTTGATGATGGGGCAGCGGCGGTGGTGTTGAGAAGAGGAGGAGGCTGGAGATGATGATGGCGGTGGCGGTGGTGTTGAGGAGGAGAAGGAAGAAGGAGGCGATGGGTTGAAGAAGAGGGGGAGGAAGAAGGAGGCGACGGGTTGAAGAAGACGGCTGTCCGGAAGGAGGAATAATTTTCGAGGGTTGCGGTAGTAACTTATATATATATAGAGGGGCTATAGCTAAATACTAATTATGAGGGATAGAGAAAAATATTAAAGTATCAGTAACGGAAAAAAAACCCAACAAAAAAAGAGCCAAGCTAACCCAACAAAAAAAGAGCCAAGCTTTGGACGTCTGCTTCCATGAAAGCTAGCTGAGTCAGAAGTACACTCAAACATCTACACAACAGAATTAGCTCAGAATTTTTTAAACTTTTTTATTCCAAAAAGGAAATAAAAGCTTAAGTTTATGCTTCCCAATATATTATTATTTGAGCAGAGGTACTACTCAAGATGAAATCTTATATTAGTTTATGTTTATTGACCTTGAGATAATCATGTGCGTAAAATTAACTTAAGACAAGGGTAAGAGCAAGAGGGAATATTTGGGCGCATGCAAAAGGGAGGAATTAGAACAATTGGATCGCTTAATTAACCAACGACTAATTAATTCAGTGCATATAATTAGCTTGATTGGTTGTTTTGGATCACAACCACCCACACCTAATCTTTATTCCATGGGAATAATACACTACTACGATAAGGGGTTGCCCCAACGGCTTTATCCATAGGGACAAAACACTGTCCCTACGGATATATTCGTAGAGGCTAGAAAATTAAACGTAGGTGAAATGGCAGACCGTAGGTGCAATGACATCATGTGCAAGTCTTCGCCCTGAATATTCCCCTACGGAGTAAAATTGCCCCTACGGTTTCACGCGTAGGGGACTATGTACCTACGGTGTATGCCGTAGGGACAAAATATTTATTTAATTTAGTGGTTTATAAAAAAAAATACTTGTCCTTCCGGTGTTATCCGTAGGGGCAACTTTCAGCCCGTACGGAGTTAGCCGTAGGTCCAAATATAAGCCCCTACGGATATATCCGTAAGGGCAAGTGTAACGCCTTTCACAATAGGTTCATAGGGACAAAATGTCAGTTATCCTGATATTTTGTCCCTACGGCTTTATCCGTAGGTCCAGATATAAGCCTCAACGGATATATCCGTAGGAGAAGTGTAACGCCTATCACAGTAGGTCTATAGGGGCAAAATGTCAGTTATCCTGATATTTTGTCCCTACGGATAAATATGTAGGGGCAAACTGTGGACCTACGGATTAATCTGTAGGTGCTACGGATTAATCCGTAGGGACATAATATCAGTTTTTTTTTTAAAAAAAGGTCTTTCTATTTTTAACACGCCTTTTGCACAATAATATATATTTATATATATATATATATATATATATATATATATATATATATATATAACCAAAAACAGAAATATTCATAATCAACATCTCACGCATAATATATAAAAGAAATGGACAAACAGAATACGATATCAGGATAAATCATCGTGAACAAGCAAACAACCACCAACCATTATCGTCCAAAATTTATACAATATGTATCAGATAAGTATATACATTCTCAAAAAAATAAATAAAGCTACTCTAGCTCGGTCCAGCTCCTCCACCTCTGATAATTGACGTAATCTGGCGTATCTACTTCTTGGTGCAGCCCTGAGTCATCAAAAACTTGACCAATGAAGTAGCGGACTGTGCAGGAGTCTGAGCGGGCTGTGGAGCTGCAGGAGTGGTCTGCGCAACCGCAGCCGAGATAGTGGCTTGCGGAGCCGCAGCCGAAGGAGATGCATGTGGAGCCGCAGCCGAAGTACCCTGTTGCATCTGTTCAATTTTGTGTGTAATAAACGAGTAAGAACTGTCTATTAGTCGAATTAGTTTCATTATCAAGTTATTGCGAAACCCCAATCTAAAATTAATCAAAGTTAAGTCTACAACCAAATAAGCTCAGGCTACTAATATTGGATATGTTACTATCTATAATATGATATAATATTTTACTATTAAGTAGTATACATACCATCATCTCCTTCAACCCCTGGACGGTGGTCTTCAAGGTGGCAACATCTTGCTCTAGACGTCGCTCACGGGAGTAAGGGAATTAACCGCCGGAGTAGAGTCTTACCTCATATGGGCCCTGCTAGGACCCAGTCCCCGGCCTATCTCCCAACCTCCGTGGTGCCTTCCATGTGCGACGTCTAAAACTAGAGTCAGCAGTATCGGATCGTTCTGTCCAGTAAAATCGAGCCCCGATGCCTCCGCCTGCTCCACTACCCGCTCCTACACCCACATTAACCATTAAAATATAAGTATATCATTTAAATTTGAACTTTTCAAAACAAAAATTTCAAATCTGTTAGAATAAATATTAACACTTATGCAATACTCCTAGGTAGCGGTGTCGGGGAATTGAAGCTCGTCCCTGGAAGGATCTATCGAGGTGCCGTGGACGGCAAGACACGCGGACAGCACACTCGGTGTACCACCCTGCGCCAGTGTCTGAGCTCTCTGCAATTCGCAAAAAAATTACATATATTATAAAATAACTCTTAATATTACATTATATCACAGTAGGTCTATTGTAATTTACCGATAACTCCATGGCAAGAGTAATATTCCTCGAGCTACCTGTATAAGTGGAGCGACCCCTCTTCGTCGACTTTCTATTCTCTTTATTTTGATCGGCTTGTTTCTGCATAACACATTCAGATTTAGTTTTCTACTTAAGCAACACAAAAAATAAATTATATACTAAACAATGAATTACATTTAAATTACAAACCTGTTTGCACTGAGAGTTGAAATATTGGCATAAGAGAGGCCATGTATCTACGTCGACTCTCGCAAAGGCCGGAGTATGTAGGAGAGCCGCTCTCTCTTCCTCGGGGGTCGCCATCCACAGGGAATAGCAGTCGATCTTTAGCACGTTCCTATTTTATTGGACCTTTGATTGCATGTTTTTCATCAGGCCATTGTACAGAGCATGAAGACCGAGCACTCTCTCACGGTGATCAGGGTCGGGTATAGGCTGAAAGTCGTAATCCAACTGCAAATACAAAAAAAACAATGTTATTAAATTGCAAGTGTTAAATAATAATAAATATATTGGGTAAGTCAAATGAAACTATATATTAATACCCGAGCCTGATCCCAAACGAGGGCAAATGAGCACCGGTGTTGGTCGTCCCACTCAACGTGAAGTGGATACTTCTTCACGAGGCAGCTCTCATCCCCCATATACCGGTTGAAACCCTCGGCATAATCGCCGGTATAGCGATAATCAGGGGTAAAGAAGAGGGGGAATGCTGCCTCCCCCTAGGTCTGTTGGGCCTCAGCCTGTCGGACTGATTTGGGTTTCGAATCCCCCTCTCGGGATGGGGATGCCCTGCATCTACAAGAAATATCAAGACAATCAATATTAAGACAAAGTGGTATTAAGAAATCAAGATTTAATGAAAATTGAAGTGTGATATATATCTCCGGCGATAGAAGCACGAGCCTGGGCTCGGGCAGCAGCACGAGCGGGACGATAGTTCCTCCGGTGAGGAACAGCCGGTGACTCGGACGTGGACGCATCTCCAAATAGAAAATAAATATCGATAAAATTACATGAAGTTCATGTTTATTCTTAAAGGATATGTAAAATGAATAAATATTTTATATTTATTCATACAAACCTGCAGACTGAGCGGAGGGTATGGAAGTGACGGGAGTGGCCCCTGCACCAGACGTGGACGCATCACCTATAATTAGACAATCAAATATTGACTATATAAGTAATTGCAAAAAGAATGTGTATATCAATAATAACATTCTAAATCAACATGTATACACTATAGGATATATAAACATACCCACAGGTGTGGTGGTGGCCTCTACCCAAGCTGTAAGTACGTAAGAGCAAAAAGAATGTATATATATTTATGATATAGCATTCTAAATCAATAAACATGCACAATATGATATATAAACATACCTGGAGGTGCGGGAGTGACCTCTGTCCCTGATGTGGACGCACCACCAACAGCTAGACAATCAAACACTGACTATATAAATAAATTTGACATGAATATGCATGTATATCTATAATATTACATTTAAAATGAATATGCATGCAATATACCTGGAAGTGTGGAAAAGTCCACACGGAAGGAGGCATCTGAAGGGGTCTCCGATCGGGGTGCAAGAACGGCCTTCTGAAGCTCCCTACGCAGCTCTCCGGGTGGCAGAACCTCTCTGCCTCTGCCTCTACCGGTGCCGCGCCTAGAGCTCCTGCCGCCCCTCGCTACTCCCGTCATCGTCATCAAATCTATATAAAACGGTTCGTGGACGCATTAGACAATCATTACATATGCATACTATATATGTATAGATCGTAAAATGTGAAGTAATAATATAACATTACTGATAACCTTTTTCGTTTTGTGGACGTATTAGACATATCTACTTGGATTTCATCATCGATATCATTTCTAACCCACATAACTTCATGATCAGCCGAAGACAACCCGTCTTTCAAAACAGACGGTCGGAGCACTCTAAGTCAACTCTCTTCTTCATCCTCAACGCTGTCCTCGAATTCTGGGACATCGTAAACATCCCTGGGTTTCCAACGGCATACGACACTCCATCTCGGATGCTTCAAACACTGTGAGTAGTATACTTGGAACGCTTGATTCTGTAGGTATTGCTTGATTTCGTCCAGTGCGCCTTGGCATTTGCGGTCCCAGACGAATGGGGTTCCATTCTTCATCAAGTGACTATAGGGGCGGCACTTGCCTGAGAGATTGGCTATAAATCGCCGGATATACGCAAGTTTTCCTTAGAGAGACCGCAGTTGCTTGAGAGTCTTTGGCAGAAGCATTTCCATGATCGCTTTGATCTTTGACGGGTCTATCTCGATGCCTCGATGTCGTACGATGAATCCTAGGAATTTGCCCGATGAAACTCCGAACGCGCATTTAAGAGGGTTCATCTTCAAGTTATATTTCCGAAGGCGCTGAAACACGATTTTCAGATGTTCTAAATGTTTCTCGTATGATTTGCTTTTAACCACGAGATCGTCGATATAGTATTCGACGATTTCATGTATGAGGTCATCGAAAATCTTCGTCATGGCCCTCTGATGAGTGGCACCAGCGTTCTTTAGACCGAAAGGCATCACCTTGTAGCAGAATATACCTAAAGGGGTCCGGAAAGCAGTATGCTTCTGGTCCTCGGGATGCATCTTTATCTGATTGTATCCTGATGAGCCGTCCATGAAGGAGAAAACTTCGTGAGTGGACGTATTATCTATCATCAGCTCGGTGACCGGTACTGGTAAGTCGTCCTTCGGGCAGGTTTTGTTGAGATCCCGAAAGTCCACGCATATGCACACCGTCCCATTTTTCTTCATCACTGGGACGATGTTGGCGATCCAGTCAGGATACTGAACTTCTTGGATGAAGCCGGAGTCGATTAGCTTCTTGACCTCGGCGTTGATGCTCATCTCAAGCTCGAGCCACATTCTTATCGGTGCTTGTTTGATCGGCTTGACGTCCGGAGATATTGCCAATTTGTGTACAGCAATCTCTGGATCTAATCCTGGCATCTCGGAATAGTTCCATGCGAAGCAATCTTTGTGCTGCATGAGCACGTCCTTTAGCATAGCCACCCTTTCTTCAGACAACAGCTCACTGACGAATGTCGGTCGCGGGTCACTTTCCGACCCCAAATCAAGTTTCTTGAGGTTATCTGCAGTGGTATGTATTGCATCTTCCAGCTCTTTTGGCGCCGGTGGAAACTCTGAGATTACCTCATCATCATCATTTTCAAAGCACCAGGGGTGGTCGTCCCCTTGGGTACTTCTTCTGACAGCGTTATCACGTGACAGGTACGAGATCGTTTCCAAGACCGATGTTGATCTTGTTCTACTCTTGCTATACACGTCGCTTTCGGTTTGTGCTTCTGTGGCGGGCTTACCCTCCAGCTGCTGGATAGAGCGAACTTGCCGAGTTGGTATTGGTCTTCGACCCAGTTCTTGAAGGTGAAGCAGTCTTTGAGAGGATGTCCTATTGCTCGGTGATAGGAACAATAGTCTGGGTGAGAGACCTTGTCTGCTTGCTCGGGATGCTTGGACTCTGGGAGTGTCATCATCCGATGTTTCATGATAAGATCGAATATCTTCTTTTTGTCTTGAGGAAAAGAATATTCTCGACCCATCTTCTTTATAAGAGACGGATCTCGGCTGCTCGATTCTTGATCGTGTGGCTTCTCAGGCCTGCTATGCTGCTGTCGAACGTTTTTTCCGTTCTCAGGCCTGCTATGCTGATTCTTGATCGTGTGGCTTCTCAAGTGTAGAATCCGCACCATGACAAATTTCTTTCTCCACTTTGGTTTCCGCGGATTGATAAAGGAGGATCGCCTTTTCACCCTTTCGCATGGGAGGGACGTAGAATGTCTGCAGTTCCTGCACACTATAGGCATTAAGTGCATCGAGTTCTTTGTAATGCTCTCGCGGAACCATGGCGATTTGCAAACTCCGATCATCATCAGCAAAGGCTTGGATTGATGGTCAAACAGAAAATACGGCATTGACTTCATCTTCCGAGTCATTGCCGAAGATCGGCATAGGGGTGGACGGTCCCGGCTTGTTGCATTGGGACGGACCTGGATAAACTCTTTCTTCTTCCTCCTCGGTATCACTCCCGGAGACTGGAATAATGATGATAGCTTTGTTCTTGTCCTCCGATTTGCGACATCTTTCTGTGTCTTCGAAATCTGGCAGGAAGAATTTTGCATCCTCATATTTGCGGACTTCGTTCACGGAGAATGGGTTTAGTTCCCCTGTCACAGTATACTCGAGACCATCCTTGAAATACTTCATACACTGGTGTTGTGTAGAAGGGATGATGTTGTACTCATGTAACCAAGGCTGACCGAGCAAAGCATTGTAGCAAGTCTTAGCGTCAATGACGTGCAATTTAATATCCATGACAAGCAGCCCAAAGCGCAGCATCAGTATTACAGACCCAAGTGTCCGTGATGACTGGGAGTCAAATCCAGAGATGGTGATTTTATCACGAGCGAGGTGCTGAACGCTCATGCAGATTTCCTTCAACACTCTCACTTTAAGGAGATTGACGGAAGACCCATTGTCAACCAGGATTTTGGCTATCTTGATATCATGACAGTATCCGGAGATATAAAGGGGATGGTTATGCTTGCATGTCCCAAGGAGGAGATCTTCATCGCCGAAGGTGATATCGGCCGTGTGCACTTCTTCCAGCTCGTCCTTCATCCTTTCTTCGGCGAAGAAAGCTTGGAATTGCTCTGGCTCTTGTAGTGCCTTGATCAATGAATCTCTCGCCTCTTTGGATAGCAGAAGGGCGTCGAGAATGCTTAGCTGCGAAGGTAGCTTTCTTAAGTGTTCCAGAACGTTGTAGTCCACCTTACTTTTCTTTGGCGGGTCCTTGGCTGTCAGCTCTTAAACGACTTGGTCATCAAGGATGATATCCTCACGGACCTTTTCTTTCCCCTTATCTTTTCTATTTGACCCACTGTTCGAGGACCCAAGATTCTTTTCGGGCAGCGTACGATTGCGCAGCTAAATATTTTCACAGGTCTTCGGTTCTTCTTCTTTTCCCGAGGTTAATTCTTTAAAGAGAGGGTCGAGAGTCATTTCTTCGTCAGAGTCGCTCCCGAAGGTGAGAACTTGCGATCCCCCAGCGTCGACCATGTGACAGTTGCCGGTAGTTCTTTTACGCTCCTCGGTCGTATTTCTTTTCACCCGACGAGTTTTGCGTTTCATCCGCTTGAAATGTTGCCGGTGAACAACATATCTTTGCCACCAGCGTTTAAAAGCGTTGCACTCTTCGGTGGGGTGCGCAATCTTTCGATGATATAAGCAGTAGCTAGGATGTATTTCCGCTTCACCAAGAGTGTTTCCTTCGGAGGGTGGCAGCTTCATTCCCATCGATATGGCTTTGGCGAACCTCTTCCTCGTCTTGAACCTGATTTTATTTGCGGCGGATGTACTTTGATCTGGCAGGGGTGTTTCAACCCTTTCGTCCAGTCGCCGACGTTTGGCTTTTTCAAGTATGGCCATCTCACACTCTCGAGCAACTTTGCTTTTAAGAAGATCTTTGTCCACGAATGCATCAATCATTTCTTCTGATGGCCCCAGAAGTTCCGGCTTAGGATCTGCCCCCAGTTTCTCGGTGTAAGGAGATTCTTCACCGTCTATCGACAAGTGAGAGATCATATGGCAACTTGCCACATAATCTTCAGATTCATCCGACGAGTCTTCTCCATTGTCATCATCTCCGTCCTCGAGGATGTGACTGAGAAATTCTTGGAGTGTGACAGGAGTTCGCGCTTTTTGATTATATTCTTCCAGCGCGTCAATCTGCTTCTGCAGGTCCGTTCGCTTGTCACCAGGCTTCACGGGCTTTTTGGTCTTCTTCTTCTTCTTCGAAGACTTTGACGGCTGGGTGTGAGCACTTTGACCATCACCACCAATTTTTGGAGTTGGGCGCGGTTTCAGCATTCCCTCGATGATCTCGGGTTCCAGCGGACTTTTCCATCTAATCGCCGGCATGTTTGGAGATCCTTCGGTATTCTTTTAGTTTTGGCTGAAAGAGCGACCTCCCATAGAGCTTCTTCTATGAAAGAGCATGATGCCCCCGGTGTGTCCGTCTTCTTGGGAGCGTGTGGCTGTGGCGGGTTCACCTTCTAATTCTCGGACAGGGCAAATTTGCCCTGTTGGTATCGATCTTCGATCCAGCCTTTAAAGACGAAGCAATCTTCAAGTGGATGGCTTACCGTTTGATGGTAGGGGCAATAGTTAGGATTATTAGCCTCACCGGGTTGCAACGGTCGTTTTGGATTCGGCAAATTGATGAGTCTGTTGCGCACCGCTAGCTCAAACAATCTCGTCGTTTTGTCTCGGGGAAACGAATAAGGGCGCTTCATCTTCTCATTATAGTATCGCCGTCTCTCGTCTAGTCGGTCCGTTAATTTTGGACCACTGGGCTGTTGTTGAGCATTGGCGACGAAGGTCACTTTCCCTTTCCCTTTTTCATTACGCGGTTCTGGCTTCGAAGAGGAAGGCATGCGGCCCATCTGGTCCATTTGGGCCAACTTGTCAATCAAAGCCTGAAAAATGGTCGGCTTGAAAAACATCATGAATTGTGAAATGGTCGCTTGAGGGTCAAGCGTTCCCACGAACATGCCCACTTCCGGCGCTTTCTCGATGCACTGCTCACATTTTGACCATAAATTCCGCCATCGTATTGCGTATTGTACCCACATTTCACCTGGCTTCACCCTGGCATTGATCAATGCCGTTATTGGGGTGCGTTCACTAGCACTCGTGAAACGCTGGGTGAATAGTAGCTCCATCTCTGCAAAAGTTTTGATAGAATCGTTTGGAAGCTCTGAATACCACTCGAACGCCGTTTCCAACAAACTACCAACAAACTGACGGAGCAGAAGTTTATCACCGCCTCCAGTGTTGCCGCACAAGGCTCTGAATTGAGCGACGTGTTGATGCGGATTTCCCGTCCCTTTATATACATGGAATTTAGGGGTCGTATATCCCGGCGGGTACCTTATTTGGTCATACCAGCCTGAATATGGTTGCCCAGTTTTAACAATTTGGTCGGCCGCTTCATTCACGTGGTGAACCTGTATTTGCTGAGCAATGTAATCATCTAGAGCGGCCTTGGAGATGGTCCCCTCCTTGGCTGCTGAAAGAGCCAATGGAGGGTTCGATGTCTCCCCTCTGTCGTCTTCAATGTTAATCGGGGGGTCTTCAGCTAGAGCTTCCGGCTGTAACATCATCCCGGACATATCTGGGAACAAAAGAGCCATTCGTTTTATATTGGCCGCCTGCTCCGCAGCCTCTTTTTCTTTCCTCTCGAGCATTCTTCGGAGGAACTCGGTATCAGTTTTTTGTTCCCGACGCTGCTCAGAGGTTTCTGGATTTTCTTTTGGCCCAGTGAGTGCGGCCATTGCAGTCAGCATCTCCTGCAGTTTCTGCCGCTGTTGTTCCTGAGCCTTCGTTATCGATCGGGTAAGCGGTCGATGACCCATAGAAGCACGGCTTTCCTTTTTTCCGGAAGCCGTATAAACGGTATGTATTACCATGCCCCCGGACTTGGGGCGTTTAGATTCAACGTCCTTGTGGTTTGCCGCGTTCACAGGGGCTTTCTCTGGCCTCCTTCTCTTGTGAGCAGTTGAAGTCGAGGGGGCCGTTGCAGCGAGCACCCAGTCGGCTGTCGCCTTTGGTGGCTTGACAGGTTTTCTCCTTGTCGAGATTTAAGCTTCTTTGATCGGCGAGAATAGTCTTGGTCAATCACTGATTCCTGGACCTGTCGCCAGACTTTATAAATTTTGGAGGACAGATGCTGAAGGGGCTGCTCTGGCTTCTTTTCTGTAGTAATCTCCATAGGTGGAGGAGATCTCTTCAGCACGGCAGTCGGAGAGTTCTTGCGAAACCTCCTAAGCGGTTCAAATATGTTCCCAGTTGGAACAGCAGCATTGATTTCCACCATGGGAGCTGGCGGAGTTAGTCCAGAAGGGGAGCTGCCCCCGGCTTTCCTTACTCGGCACCAGTGACGACGACGAGCATGTCGTGCGGACGGAGTTGGTTCAGCTATAGGGATGGCTTCGTCATGCCCCCTGTCTTGGCGAAGGGTTGTCGTTGGTGTCAGCTTCTTAAAGACCGGTGTCCGTTGAGAAGTAATATCCAACCTGTCAAAGACAGACCTCTGGGCAGGGGAAGTAGCATTGAGGACTTCGCCTGGAGCAGGAGCCGGAACAGTCAGCCTTGTGAAGACCGGCCCTTTGGCAGGAAAAGACGCCTTGACGACTTCATGAGCAGGAATGGCTATCCTTTTGGGGATAACTTTTTCTGGTATCGCGGGGTTCTACACAGGCCATTAGAGTTTTGGCCCAGTCTGTCAAAGACTGAGGCGTTGAAGCTGGACGACCCGTTGAGAGGGGCCGCAGTAGTTGTAAGCCAATCAAAAACCGACTTCTTCTGAGCTTCTTATGATGGTATAGGAGCGCTGAAGCTCGTTGGCGGGAGCATAGTCCCGAAGAACAATCCAGTGGTGGCCTGAGTGACATATTCTACCGGCATAGCGAAGATGGAGGCCGCTTGGGGCCTGTAAGTCACTCCTCCGGACGGGACGGAGCGAGAGTTGCAGTTGCAGTTATTGCAGGTTGAAGCCATTGATCTTCTGTTTTCTGCACGGAGAAAGACACTAAATCTTAGTACCTCAAACCCAAGGGCAACCATATCAAACCGTAATTCGTTCGCGAACATGACACACGAAGTGTGGAGTGGAAAGAGGAAAAGCTTCCGCCGGGCGTGCCAGAATCTGTTCCTCGCCGAAACATGGAGACGCTACCGGGTAGGTCCGTCTTGCCTGAATTTCGGGGCAGATACTAATTGGTGCTATCCGTCCACCTCTCCGAAGATGACAAGTTAATTTATGACACCGTATATCGAAGGTTTAAACGGATGCGGCCGATCTAGCAGACTTCGTCAGGTTCCCACTCATTTGAGGGGATTTTGATTGTGGGGACGCTCTTCCCTGCAGGCGCAAGCCCCTGCAGTTAATTACGCTACCACATCGCGGTAACCACTTTCTCCTTCTCCAGATGGTCACTTCGTGCCGTGTGTGTTTGTTTTGTTTTTTTGGTTGCCCGTGGATTGTATACGGAGACTAATTTATGTTGTCGCCCGTAGGGCGTGGATTAGTCCAAATCCGTATTTTCTTATATTTGGGTTTGGGGGTTGGGTTTAAGGATACGTTAACCTCATTTGAGACTAAGATCAACTTAAACGTTAGTTAAGGATACGTTAGTCTAATTTTAGACTAAGATCAACTCAACGGGATAGTTTAGATCCAACAAAAGAGCATTTGGACTCTATTGTTTAGTTTAGGGACATTGCGGTCGATTAGTTTAAGGACATTACGGTCCAATGTTAGTTTAAGGACATCTCGGACTATGGGTTTTAAAGGACCCTACAGTCTGAGGTTAAGGACATCGTAGTCCATGGGTTTTAAAGGACCCCATGGTCCGAGGTTAAGAACATCATAGTCCGTGAGTTTTAAGGACCCCATAGTCCGAGGTCAAGGACATCATAGTCCATGAGTTTAAGGACCCCACTGTCCAGTTTAAAGACGTCATAGTCTGTGAAATGTATGGTCGTCGGGACCCGTCACCTCTCTGAAGACGTTGAAGGATTAACGACATATATCAGAGGGGTTCAGAGATGTACTCTTGAACCGGTGTGAGTTGGTTGAAACATCTGTAGTCTAATTTGGGGCTAAGATCTGTTAAAATATTTATGAGCAGATGGGCTCAATTAATATGAGTTGAGGACTTATGACCCATCTTGGGCTAAGTCCAGTCAGGTTAAAATGTTTAACATTTTATTTTGGGCTATTAAGCTTTTATTTGGGCTTGGCCCTGACAGTGTTTTTGTCTTTGATGAATGCTGAGCATTCCTCATAGCCTTAGGCTTTTTAAAGAAAAAATTATGTTCTAACAGCGCGAAACGTGGTGCACTTGGCGCTTTGCGCCAGTCAAGGAGCCAAGTGCGCTTCTGCCGAGTAGCGCACACGTAAGGGGCACGTGTCGCGCTTAGCGCTAAGCGCCAGATGAAGGGCGCATTGCGCCAGTTTATGAGCGCAGAGCGCTAGTTTATGAGCGCATTGCGCTTTCAGTTTATTGGCGCACACGTGAGTGACACGTGGTGCACTTGGCGCTGAGCGCCAGCCCATGAGCGCAGTGCGCTATTTCAGAAGCGCAAGGCGCTAGTTATTATGCGTGATTGACACGCGGCGCATTTGGCGCTGAGCGCCAGTCCAGAAAGCGCAGAAGCGCAGTTCAAGAGCGCAGAAGCGCATCTGATCAATTTTATGATCTGAGAAACAATTTATGTTCTTTTAAAAGAGACTTTGTCTCAGGATTTAAGAACATCCGTTCTTATTTTGTTTCAATCTCTTATATTGATGAAAGGCTTTGCCTTTTATGGATCTATGATCCTTAAGAGAATTGATTTATTCTCCCCTCCTTTTTATAATGAGATGTTCATGATCTCTTTGAAAAAGACTTTAGTCTTATAGATCTATGATCTGTGAGAAATAAATTCTTCTTTTATTTTATGATGAGATCTTTTGATCTCTTTGTGAAAGACTTTTTGTTTTTGTAGATCTATGATTTTTTTTAAAGAAATGAATTCTTCTTTCTTAAATATGAGATAATTTCATCTCTGTGTTCATCATCATTCATTCTTACCTTGAAGAAAAATCTTCTTGTAAGAGCTTGCTCTTTTGAATTTCTCTAATTTTTTTGGGGAGATTTTTCTCTCTTTCTATATATCTGAGACTTGAAGTCTAGGGGCCTTTTTATAGGGTAGGCTGATTTGTTGAATCAGCTAAAGTGATCTTTCTCTGATTGATTTGGGGATGTTTTCCCACCATTGGATCTTTGATCCTAGAGCTTCTGTTTTACAGAAGGCAATCTTCTTGTTTTTAACAAGATTGATAAATCTTTCCATACAAAATTTATTCTGTCTTTTGGTAATTTTTATTTACCATTGGATCATTGATCCAACAGTACTCTGATTTACAGAGCACAATCTTGTTATTTGGAAAGATTTTGAGGAATCTTTCCTTAACAGAATTTAATTCTGATTAATTAATGATCTATCATTATTATTAGATTTTTGATCTAACGGTGGGGAGCTTTTAGTTCCAGTACTAGCGCACCCATACTTTGCACGTGGTGCGCTGCTTAAAGGGCAGCGCACTTTGCGCTAGCGCACCTGTGCTTGACACGTAGTGCGCTACTTGGAGCGCAGCACGGGTGTGCTGCTTAGAGCGCAGCGCACCCAACGCTAGCGCCCATGTGATGCGCTACTTAGGGCGCAACGCACTTGGCGCTGCATCTGAAGCGTTGCTTCATTTCAAAATTTGAATTTTGAACAGAGCTTTGCTTTGATTGGGGGAAACACTATTTTCATAAGTTAACGTTGATTCTATTCCTACAGTTTAGTTCTAATTTAGAAATTCTATTATCCTAAATTAGAAATATTCAACCCTTATGTTTCACACCTCCTATTTATTCAACCCAAGATCCTATACATTTTTACAGTTTAGAAAGATCTCGGTTACTCCTGAGTTTTCCTTCTAAAGTGCAGTCTCCAATCCGGAATTTTTATCAACTTTACGGAAAACATAAGTCTTATTCTTTATCCTTATCTTTCCTCCAAACATCGATCGTATACCCCTACGTGTGTGTAAAATTTCACCCCTACACTCAATAATTCAATTCAAGCTATAGTACTCTTGCCCTAATACCTAATACTATTTCTTTTCATTAATAATGGACGGATTTGCTCACATATCTTTCATGCGACTATTAATGCTTCTTGAGGCACCGACAGCTAATTACTTAATGTGTGAGCTTAAAGCGTAAATAGCAGTTTTCAGGTCTTGACTTTATTTTTTTTCTTTCTTTTCAAGACCAGATATATTTTTTCAATAATACTCTTTTGGTGTTTAGCTTTAAATGCCTTTTTCTTTCATATTAGTTTTTAAGGCAAGAGTATTTATAGGTATCCTCTACTATCCCAAGTTTTAAGGTGCGTGTATGTGCATTTTGTAGGGTATATACTTTCTAAATTTGAACTTAAGAATAAAAACTATTTTTCAGACTTATCCTTCAATAAAGCTTTCAATATTTTCCCTTCATCTCGGCTTAACTCAAGAACAGAACTCAAGATTACCTACTTCTAAAAAAACTGCAAGGATGTATAATTACCAGGGTTAAATAGAAGGAGGGTTGTTTTTAGAGTTTTCAATTCCTAAGCCTTGGATTTAGTTATTTCTAACGTATCATCTAAATTTTCGGAATAAAAATCTAAGTTACCCTACTAACTAACTTGACGAAAAAGTTTTTATATTTTTTGGAAAAATTTTCGATTTTTGTGGGTTTTTAATAAGTATGCAAATGCAAATATACACATAAATGCGAAGGAAGAAAGCTTACCGAGCACACCTCCAAACTTAAACTTGACAATACCCTCACTGTCATGCTACACCAAGAGAGTCAAAATTGTCGATACTCCCCCCATTTTTTTTACAAAAGAAAAAGCAAACCAAAAATATATTTACACAAAAAGGTCCCCCCAAACTTAAGTGAAATAGTGTTGCCACTACTTAAGCATTAAGGTTCAGAATTAGGGGGGAGAAAACAGTATCGATCTATACAAGGCCTTACACATGCCAAAACTTAACACCAACCATTCAATAATTTTATCGTGATAAAGCCCGGGCTGGTGAAAGAATGCGGAAAGGAAAGAAATGGAGAATACGCGAGACCGTGTGGGGATGGAAGCGGGATACAGTCTCGGTGGAGGAGAAGAATGGAGGAAGGGAGAAAGAAATGGAATATGAACTTGAGGGTGGAAATGGATTGAATAAATTAGTGTAGTCTGTAATGATCGGAGTGAAAGAATGGAGTGTACTAATCTATTAACATGTCAAGAAATAGGGTCAAACCTCTCACGATTCGTAAGAAAACATGGGTCGACCGAACTTGGTAAAACAGACATAGGAAATGAAGGTGACACGGTGTCTTGCAAGGTGGGAACGATGGAAAGGATGGAGGGGAGTGATCGAGAAATGGTATCGGTTAACCGTTCAGGAGGGTGTGCACAGTCAATGAAAGGGACATGATGAATTGGAAAATCTGACTCATCAAATAAAACTGCTTCATCCTCAATGCTATCCTCAAAATTCTCTTCAAAAATTAGCTCATCCATGCATTCATCATCAATTTCCAGACGCATATGGGGTTCGGGAAAAACAGTTAATAACTCAGGATGATGTCCACACGGAAGTGAAGGGACATGATGAATTGGTGAGAAAAACTCATCCAAAACTGTGGGTTCATCATCCAAAATATTCCTAGCGTCAATATCCTCAATCAAGTGAAAATAAAATTTCTCAGACACCTCGTCAAAAGAATAGATTTCAATCAATTCTGGTTCTAGAGTGGTGTAGAGATCAACGGGATTGGGTGTGGTTTCACTTGACAGGGTCCCTTCACAATCAGGTAAATCAAACACTACAAAGTCGCACAACTCATCAACTGTTCTATCTTCAATTTGTGATTCATTTGGGACACGCGATAGACTTTCGAAACTGGAGTTGTGGAATTCGATTTGAAACGGGTAGATTTGATTTGGAAGGGTGGAATGCTCACTCTCACGACTCAAATCCACAAACAGTCCAATCGCCTCATCATACATTGGAAAATTCGGAGCTAATTGGAAACTAGCTGCCGGTTCGTTAGGTTGTATGAGAGCGGCCATAGACGCATTCAAATCCATCATCTGTTGGCACGACGCTACCCGAAATTCTTCCAAAGTTCGCTCAAGACTAGACATCGGTTGTGAGGGAGTTTCAGTAAATGATTCAAACTCGTTTGGATACGTGAAACTCTCAAATGGCTGATCAGAAACAATGTTTAGGGAAGGTGGAAAAGTTGGGTAGGATTGATAGAAATCGAATAGTTAGAAAGGATTAGGATCAACATTATGATAAAAAAGGGGATTTGATTGTTGTCCTAACAAATTTGAAGTGGTGAAAGAAGTGAAAGATTGGCTACGAGATTGTTCAATTCGGTCAGCGATGGACATGGGTTTCGGAGTCGCAACATGACTCTCAGAAGGGGTATCGACATGAGAAGGGGTGAATGTTTGAAATGGTTAATATGAAATGGTTTGCGGATTCCAATTGTTTGTCCTTGACACGTCCATCCAATTGTTCGGCTAAAATAAGAACTGTAACAAGAAATGTCCGGTTGCGGGTACTAAAGCTCAACAAGAGTTGGTCGTTTTGGGGTACCCATATTATGAAAAGGTAGGGAAGGAGGAAAGTGGTTGAATTTTTTATTAAAAAAATTGGTGTTTTTTTTGTTTTTGGAGTTTTTGAAATTGTTTGTTTGGTTTTGAAAAAATACGGAATTATGGGACTAAACTTTACATAAGCACAATCACAATCACAATATGCACAAACAAAACCTAGAGTTAGGGTCTTCAAAGCCCAACTAGACCGCTCCTAGACTTCCAAGCGACAAGTTGCAAGATAACCCTCGAATCGCCTCTTCACTGCCAATTTTAGCCAGGTAAGTACAAGTGAGGTAAGAAGGGTTCCGCTCACGAATCACCGTGAGACGGGCCTTTTAAAATTACCACCTCACTTGTCTAGCCTAGGTACCACAAAGTCAGGTTTAGATAAACGACCGATTTCCCGCAACCTTCACTTGTCCTAAATGAGCGCGACAAGTCCTTATAAGTTTTGTCTGGATATTTTTTATTAACTCAAGGTAATGTGTATCCTTTTTGTGATTTGTGGGGTCTTAGGAAGAGTGATGAAATCCCTACCCAATCTTAATTGGTGTTCAAGCTCCTTAATGTCCGTATTATTATATGCAAGCGATAACCAAACAAAATCTAAAACAACAAAAAATTTATTTAGCGGCGGCGTGTCACGTCCCGCTTTCCAGAGTGCGCTAAGATCGGCACGTGACAGACCCAACCATGCTATCTATGGCTAGAAAACATCTCTCCACATTCACATTACGACGGTCTATAAGATATTAAGAACATGAAAAATATAAAACTATATAATGCATGTCCATTTGCCAGAATAAACAAGTCAAGAAATATAAATGCGGAAGCAATAAATCCAATAAACAGTAATATTTGGAAAAACGTCCCAAATACGGGATCACATCAGAAAATAAAACTGCGAAAAGAAAACTAAACTAAACATTGACCCTCACTGCTCGGCCTGACGGCGGAAATACTCCTGATCAGCCTGCGAAAGAGATAAAGGATTTGGGTCATGCAAAATCCAGACGTCAGTGCGTCATAATATCAAACAACAAAATATAACCAGGATGCAACGATATATGCAGGCATGAATATACACGATAACATGAATATAACAAGTAATATGGGTATGAAACAGTGAAGTGTATACGTGCATGTGAAGTGCGGTAAGTAATCTAAACTGTGCTACTGGATTATCTATTCTAAAGTTATTCGAAATCAATTGATGTGCTCCTAATGTAACTCAAAGAATATGCTCCGTTACCTCCCGGGACCACGGATCAAGATATATGAATTCAAGAATGGTTCTGTCACATTATCCCCCGGGACACGGACCAAGTTGTAAGAGTCACGGATAACTCTGTACCGTTACCCCCCGGGACTACGGACCAAGAAGAATCATGAATGATTCTGTCTCGTTACCTCCCGGGACCACGGATCAAGTAATATCCTTTTAAGTTACACTCGGTTACACCTTTGATTTTCCCATACCCCCAAGGTTATGTGTTCAAGTCAGGTATTGATAATCTGGAGCTAATGCCAACACAGGATCAAACAGGTACATGTTTTGTCTGAATAGACAACAGGATATGTCCGTCGGGACAACAAGTCAGGGCTGTCGACATTAGTAACAAGATCATGTATCAAGTCAAGCAGTGGTGTATCAGGTCATGTCAGATGGTGCAAAGTGTATCAAATGGATGCTCAACAGTAAAATATAGCAAGTATCGAATCACGCTAAAACACGGATGCACAAGTGTTTATCAGGGATCACATCTACAACTCCATGACTACGTAGTATGCACATTATCAAGCATGGGGTACTAACATAACCGTAACATGAAATTATATGATATGGCATGTAACTAAAGATGCAATAAATGATACGGATACGAACGGGTATCGCAAAACAGAAAAACGGTAACATGGGATGCACAATGCAATAACATGTAATATTTTTATTCATATAGATGTAAAATATATATCATAGCATGTAACAAGATAAACTTGCATGCGACTAGATATATAATATACTGTATGGATGCGAACGGGTATTGTCAAACTGTAACATATGATGCATAATTAAACGACATGTAATACTTTTATTCATATGAATATAAATATAATATCATAACATATAGCAAGATAAACTTGCATGCGACTATATATGTCATAAATGATACGGATACGAACGGCTATCCGAAAACAATAAAACAGTAACATGGATGTACAATGCAGTAAACATGTGATATTTTTATTCATATAGATGCAAAATATATATCATAGCATGTAGCAAGATAAACTTGCATGCGACTAGATATGTAATAAACTGTACGGATGCGAACAGGTATTGTAAAACTGTAACATATGATGCATAATTAAACGACATGTAATACTTTTATTCATATGAATATAAATATAATATCATAGCATGTAGCAAGATAAACTTGCCTGATCGGATCTCAATACGGGGTGCATACGCCGCGTTCGACGTTAGGTAAACGTCACAATGCACACACACGCATACGGGACAGGACCGGGCTAAGCAAGAAAGTGACCACACTGGTTGGGGACGTCCACTGGGTCGGCCGGATCGTCGGAGACGGCACAGCTCCGGCGGTGACTGGAACAGCATGGAATCAAGAAACAAGAGGAAGAGAAGAAGAACTAGAAGAAGAAGAAGAAGAAGTTTTGTGTTCTCGGTTTGGATGCACTAGGATCAGAGAGGAAAGTGAGGGGGTGACGTCTACGATGGGCCGTCGACGGCGAGGATGCAGGTGAGGGTTTTCCGACGATGGGCAGTAGGGGTTTCTTGAAGTCGGGGATCAGGTATGCAGGGTTTTCGGTGCAAGGAAGGGGCTCTGGTGTTGGGGAGAAGGAGAGAAGAGAGAGGGAGAAGGTTGTAGCAAGGGGTGAGGAGGCGATGGGGTCGGAACTCCGTCGAAGGTGCAAGGGAATGTTGTATGCGAGGGTTGCAGTAGGTCGGGTTCTTGTCGTCGGGGATGAGGGCGGGGAGGAGAGGAGAAGAGGAGGGAAGGTCGACGATGATAGGAGGGCTGAGCTAGGATTAGGGTTTGGGTTCGCGAGAGGTGAGGATGCGAGAAGAAGAATGAAGGAGAAAGAGAGGGGAACGTGGGGTTAAGGTTTAAATAGGGGTTTTTAAAACAATAAAAAGAAATAAAAATAGGAGAGAGGCAGAGAAGTTAGGATTAGGATAGATTTAGAAAAATATTTTTAGTTAAAAAATTATATATTCGTATATTATAAACAGTTATATATATTAAAGGATATAATATTAAATATATGGGTTTTCTGGCTAATACAAAAATACTCCAAAATATGCCCGGCTTGGGTCTAAAATTACGGTTTGAAAATACGGATAATATACATGTGAACCAAAACCAAAATGCGATATCCGGATAACGAAAATGCATACCCTTAAGAACGAATATACGTAGTATGCACGTAGCGATCCAAACGAGTCTGTATCACTAAACGGAACGAGAACAAGATATACAGATGCCACGACAGGGTTAGGGGTATGATGCAGGCCATGCCAGATATTTTTAAAATATATTATTTGATTATAATTGTATTATTAAAAAAATGCAGATGCCAGATATAATGTAGGTATACAGGATATAGAATATGAGAGTGCACAGATCCTCCGCACAAGCAGGGATAAATCAGAAATAGGAATCAAGACGAGTTTCAAGCATTCGGGTCGGGTCGGATACCAAGCACGGTTACCCAAAACACTATCCGCACCCAAAAACAATAATTAAGAAAATAGCCACACGATAAATAAAATAATCAAATCAGGCATGTATAACGAACTAGGGTGTTACATTATACCCAACCACAAAAAGAATTTCGTCCTCGAAATTCCCGGAACAAGAAAAGGCAAACAAACATGAATCTAAGAGAAGAGGTGTGGAAACTACTGTCGAATCTCGTCTTCTCGTTCCCAAGTCGATTCTCCGTGTGAACGATTTCTCCATGAAACAAGTACGAGAGGGATAACCTTGTTCTTGAGGACCTTTTCTCTTCGATCAACAATCGACATCGGTCGTTCTTCATAGGTCAAGTCCCCCCTTACAGTCAGCTCCGAATGATCTAGTATGTGCGACCCATCGCGAACATACTTACGGATTTGAGATACATGAAACACATCTCGCCAAAGATATGGTAAAACCAATCGATAAGATACTTCTCCAACACGCTCGATAATATCGAAAAGCCCAATGAATCGAGAGCTAAGCTTGCCTCGACCCCCAAAACGAATCACTCGTCTAGTCGGTGATATCTTCAAGAATACAATATCACCAACAACGAACTCTAAAGGTCTTCTCGATGTATCGGCCCAACTCTTCTGCCGATCTTGTGCTGCTTTCATGTGATTCCGGATCGTATTAACTTTCTCCACGGTCTGCACGATAAGATCTGGTCTCAGTAACCTTCGTTCTCTAACATTGTCCAAACAAACAGGTGAGCGACACTTGCGACTATATAATGCTTCGAATGGAGCCATCTGGATAGTCGCCTGAAAGCTGTTATTATACGAAAACTCCACCAAGTGTAGATGATCCTCCCATGAACCCTTGAAGTCCAACATGCAATCTCGCAACATATCTTCAAGAGTTTGGATCGTTCTTTCTGACTGGACGTTTGTCTGAGGATGATAAGCAGTGCTAAACTTCAATTGAGTCCCCAAACTTTCCTGTAAACTCCTCCAGAAGTGAGACAAAAATCGGGTATCATGATTAGAAATGATGCTCACAGGTACCCCCATGCAATTTCACAATCTCCTGCATGTACCGTTCTGCTAAAGCTTCTGTCGACTGACCAACTCGAAACGGAATGAAATGAGCTGCCTTGGTCAATCGATCAACAATCACCCACACTGCATTGTTGCCTTTTGGACTCCGCGGTAAAGCTGTTACGAAATCCATGGTTATATGTTCCCACTTCCACTGAGGAATCGGAAGTGGTTGCAGTAAACCCGCTACTCTTTGATATTCAGTCTTGACTTGCTGACATACCAAGCACTTCACTACAAAGCGAGCAATCACCCTTTTCATGCCTTCCCACCAGAAATGCTGTCGTAGGTCACGGTACATCTTCGTGCCTCCTAGATGTACGGAATATGCGGAACTATGCGCCTCCTTCATAACTTCTTTACGAATATCTCCTTTAGGCATACACAAACGGTTGCCATATCGCAACGAACCATCTTCATGAATCAACAAGTCCGTTCGAAGTCCCGCTTCTACTTATTATCAGAACTTCTGCAATCTTGGATCGTGCGACTGCGCCGCTTTAATGTTATCGATCAAGGACGACTGTACTTGCAGCTGCATCCACTGTCTTGAAGAATGCGGTAACATGATCTCCAACTCGAATCTCCGAAAATCATCGATAAGCTTCTTCTGTGCTGTCAATATCCGAATTGCTGGCAAACGACTAAGCGCATCCGGCACTACATTAACTTTCCCCGGATGGTACTTGAGATCAAGGTCATAGTCAGCCATCAGCTCCAACCATCTACGCTGCCTCATGTTAAGCTCTTTCTGCGTGAACACTTACTTTAGGCTTTTGTGATCGGTGAATACTACGAACCTTTCGCCCAATAAGTAGTGTCTCCAAATCTTCAAAGCGAAAATCACTGCTGCAAGCTCCAAATCATGAGTTGGGCAATTCTTCTCATGGGACTTTAACTGCCGGAATGCGTAGGCTATAACTTTCCTATGCTGCATAAGAACATATCCCAAGTCTTTCCCAGATGCATCGCTGTGAATAACCAACCGTCCGGAACCGTCTGGCACGGTCAAAATAGGAGTGGTTGTCAATCTTTGCTTGAACGCCTCAAAAGCCGACGCACATCTATCCGTTCATACAAACGGTACCTCCTTTCATGTAAGCTCGGTCAATGGTTCGGCCAACCGAGCAAAATTCTGCACGAACCTCCTTTCAAGTGTTCTGCATGCTCTTCTAGGCTCCTCGAATAGACCAGAATGTCATCGATGAACACCACTATAAACTGGTCCAAGAACGGTGAAAAGATTCGGTTCATCATGTCTATAAATATCGCCGGTGCGTTCGTGACTCCGAATGGCATCACTAAATACTCGTAATGTCCATATTGAGTTTGGAACACAATCTTGCAAATATCTTCTGATTTAACTCGGACTTGATGATATCCGGATCGCAAATCCAGCTTCGAGAATAACCTCGCGCCACTAAGTTGCTCGAATAATTCGCCAATACGAGGGATCGGGTACTTGTTCTTAATAGTCACCCGGTTTAATTCTCGATAATCGATGCACATCCTCCTTGTGACATCTTTCTTCTGCACTAGAAGAACTAGAGCTCCCCAGGGTGAATTGCTGCTGCGAATCCAACCCTTCTCTAGCAATTCGGTAACCTGTTTCTTGACTTCTTCCAACTCTACTGGTGCCATCGGATAATACACCTTTGAAATTGGCGCTGTACCAGGAACAAGATCGATCGCGAACTCCACATCTCGTTTTGACGGTAAACCCGATATATCCTCGAACACGTCCATGAACTCTCGAACTACAGCTGGCGCTTCCTCCTTATCAACTTCCATCGATGAAAGAACGTTGCTTGTCGGCCTAGCCTTAAACTCGACTGGCCCGACAGAACTTCTACCTCTGGCAAATACAAATTCTGGATGTTCGGGAATCTGGAAAATCACTTTATTTGCCCTACAATCAATGTCAGCGTAGAAAGTGCCGAGAAAATCCATTCCCAAGATGATATCATAGCCGCCAGTATCGATCACCAAGAAATCCGTGAATAACTCACGTCCGCAAATGACAACCGAACAGTCCTTGCACTCACTACTAGATATGATCTTTCCGTTCCCAGTGTGTATTTCCCAACAACTAGACAGGGCCGTGCAAGAAATCGAGTGTGCAGCAATAAACTTGGACGAAATAAAACAACAGGATGCACCAGAATCGAATAACGCTAATGTGGGAAAATCATGAACAAATAGGATACCTGAAACGACTTCATCTGAAGCCTTGGCACTGAAGAAGATTAGCACAATAAACAAGATTCAAGCATGCGATAAAATATGAACTGGTAAGCAATGAAACCGAGAGAAGTAAGGTAATATAACGACCATAAATCAAGGAAATGAATCAAGAATAGGACTCCAAGTTACTTAAATAGAGTACCGCATTGTAACCATGCTGCAGTTCATAATTACAATCACATAACTCCGTTTAAGTCGCCCAAATCCTAGCATCAGAATCGAAGGAATAGAACGGGAGAAACAATAAGGAATCAAGAAGATTCCCGGTTGAGATGCAAAGTCATCCATCTCGTGAAAAGAAAAATAAGATTCAAGAATGGCAAGATGGTAAAGTGGCGGGACATGTTCCTAATTACGGGTTTTCTGATTAGTGTATTGGGTCCAATACCCAACTACAAAAAAAATCAAACCCGATTAACCTAAATCCTATGTCTCTGATACCAAACAAACCCTGTCACGCCCCACTTCCCAGAGTGCACTAAGATCGGCACGTGACAGAGCCAACCATGCTACCTGTGGCTGGGAAACATTCCTCCACAGTCACGTTACGGCTGTCTATAAAATAACAAGAACAGGAAAAATATAAAACTATCTAATACATGTCCATTTTCCAGAATAAACGAGTCAAGAAATATAAATACGGAAGCAATAAATCCAATAAACAGTAATATTTTGGAAAACGTCCCAAATACGGGCTCACATCAGGAAATAAAACTGCGAAAAGAAAACTAAACTAAACTAAACATTAACAAGACCCTCACTGCTCGGCCTGACGGCAGAAATACTCCTGATCAGCCTGCGAAACAGATAAATGATCTAGGCCATGCAAAACCCAGACGTCAGTGCGTCATAATATCAAACAACAAAATATAACCAGGATGCAACGATATATGCAGGAATGAATATACACGATAACATGAATATAACAACACGGGTATTAAACAGTGAAGTGTATACGTGCAGGTGAAGTGCGGTAAGTAATCTAAACCGTGCTACTGGATTATCTATTCTAAAGTTATTCGAAATCAATTGATGTACTCCTAATGTAACTCAAAGAATATGCCCCGTTACCCCCCCCCCCCCCTCCCGGGACCACGGATCAAGATATATGAACCAAGAATGGATTTGTCCCGTTACCCCCCCCCCCCCCGGGACCACGGACAAAATTGTAAGAGTCACAGATGACTCTGTCCCGTTACCCCCCGGGACCACGGACCAAGAAAAATCACGAATGATTTTGTCCCGTTAACGCCCGGGACCACGGATCAAGTAATATCCTTTTAAGTTATACTCGGTTACACCTTTGATTTCCCCATATCCCCAAGATTATGTGTTCAAGTCAGGTATTGATAATCTGGAGCTAATGCCAACACAGTATCAAGCAGGTACAGGTTTTGTCTGAATAGACAACAGGATATGTCCGTCAAGACAACAAGTCAGGGTTGTCGGCATTAGTAACAAGATCAGGTATTAAATTAAGCAGTGGTGTATCAGGTCATGCCAGGTGTTGCACATTGTATCAAATGGATGCTCAACAGTAAAATGTAGCAAGTATCGAATCACGGTAAAACACGGATGCACAAGTGTTTAACAGGGATCACATCTACAACTCCATGACTACGTAGAATGCACATTATCAAGATGGGCTATTAACATAACAGTAACATGAAATTATATGATATGGCATGTTCTCCGCCGAAAGCCGGGAAGACAAACATCTTGCCCGAATTTGGGGGCAGATGCTATTTGGTTTTATCCGTCCACCTCTCCGAAGATACCAAGTTGATTTATGGCACCGTATATCGGAGGTTTAGGCGGATGTGGCCGTTGTAGCAGACTTCGTCAGATTCCTCCTCGTTTGAGGGGTTTCTGATTTTGGGGACACTCTTCCCTACAGGCGCAAGTCCCTGCAGTTAATTACGCTACCGCATCGCAGTAACAACTTTCTCCTTCTCCACATGGTCACTTCGTGTCGTGTCGTGTGTGTTTGTTTTATTTTTGGTTGCCCGTGGATTGTATACGGAGACTAATTTATGTTGTCGCCCGTACGGCGTGGATTAGTCCAAATCCGTATTTTCTTAGATTTGGGTTTGGGTTGGGTTTAAGGATCGTTAATCTCATTTGAGACTAAGATCAACTTAAACGTTTGTTGAGAATACGTTAGTCTAATTTTAGACTAAGATCTACTCAAAAAGATCATTTAGATCCAACAAAAGAGCATTTAGGCTCTATTGTTTTAGTTTAGGACGTTGCAGTCCATTGGGTTTAAGGACATCATAGTCCGTGACAGTTTAAAGACATCATAGTCTATGAGTTTAAGGACCTCATAGTCCGTAAAGTTTAAGGGCATCATAGTCCATGAGTTTAAGGACCTCACAGTCCGTAAAGTTTAAGGACATCATAGTCCATGAGTTTAAAGACCTTATAGTCCATAGGGTTTTGGTTTAACCAGTTTGGGGATACATTAAAGTTATTGGTTATTGGGACCCTCCATCTCTCTGAAGACGTTGAAGGATTACAATGACATATATCAGAGGTATGAAGAGATGTACCCTTGAACCAATGTCCCGACTGGGGGATAGGATGAACATCAGTTTAGATGCCATTTGTTGGGAGCTCATTAGCTGTCTTCGGGGCTGAGATCGGTTTTGAAGACCCTGAGCATGAGGGGCTCAATTGATGGTCCTTGGAAATTTGGTCTGAGTCTGGCTAATATTAGCCTTTTATAGTGTTCAGCACTAGTATATATTCAGCATTCACGTGCTCCCACGTAAGGTGTTCAAAATAGTGTTAAACACTAAAATTCAGAGGCGCTCACGTGGGGTCACGTGAGGCGCTTGAAATAGTATTAAACTTCAAGAATTTAAGAAGCTCTTTTCTTGGGTTTATTCCCTTGTTCTTTTCGGAGCGCTGAGCGCTATTGGGTCACGTGAGGCGTTCAAAAATGGAAACTGCCTTTGATTTATTCCCTTTTTGCTTTGTAAGTGCTAAGCACTACTTGGGGGTCACGTGAGGCACTCCAAAAATAGGGTTTATTATCTTTTTCTCTTTTATAAGTGTTGAGTATTTCTCAAGGGTCACGTGAGTCGCTCCAAAAATAGGGTATATTCCCTTTTCTCTTTTAAAAGTGCTGAGCACTTTTCAGGTGTCACGTGGGCCACGTGAGGCACTCCAAAAATAGGGTTTATTCTCTTTTATAAGTGCTGAGCACTTCTCAGGCGTCACGTGGAGTCACGTGAGGCGCTCTAAAATTAAGGTTTATTCCCTTTTCTCTTTTATAAGTGCTGAGCACTTCTCAAGGGTCGCATGGGGTCATGTGAGACGCTCCAAAAATAGGGTCCATTCCCTTTTCTATTTTATAAGTGCAGAGCACTTCTCAGGGGTCGCGTGGCAAGATCTCGGTCTTTCCTTTTTCGTTCCTTAAATGTGCCCACGTGGGAACACGTGAGCTTTTATTGTGTATCGTTGAACACTAATGAATCACCAGGCTGTTCTTCTATGGTACTAGGGAATAAAGTTCTTGTTTTGTTCTTCAAAAGGATTAAATTCTTTTTAAAGGGTTAAACACTAATTTCAGAGGAATTAAATTCCCACATGTTTTGTAAGAGTTAAACTCTTTTGGATTCAGTTCTTTCCCCTGGCTTTTGAATCTGCATGACAGAATCTCCCCGATGAGAATTAAATTCTCAACTTGTGGAGAGATCTACTTCTGCAGATCTTAACCAGAGGAAAAACTAAGTTCTTTGAGAAGAGTTAAACTTTCAGTTCGAGAATTAAATTCTCTTTTTGTAGGAGCTTTGGGAGGGGTTCCTCTTCTTTAGAGAATTAAATTCTCTTTCTATTTTTCTTCCCCTCTCCCTTCGTCTTTCCTTTTTTTTCTCCTCCCCTAGCTCCTATTTATATGAGAAGAAAAAATCAATTTGTTAAGGGAATCCCTCATTAAGAGATCATGATTGATTTCGTGATCTTTTAGATCAATCGGTGAATTTTATTCACCGTTGGATTTTTAATCCAAAGGCCCTCTGTTTAACAGAGAAGATCTCTTGTTTGTTTAACAAGATTATGAATATCTTGTTAGTTTTGACAAGATTAGAATTTTATTCTATCATATCTTTTTATTTTAACAAGATCAGAAATATATTTTCTTAATATAGAATTTAATTCCATCATATAGATATCTCGTTAGTTTAATAAGATTAGAATTCTATTCTAACATAGAATTCTGATCATATGAATATCTTGTTAATTTAACAAGATTAGGAAAATATTTTCCTATGATAGAACTTTATTATACCAGATGATCACCGTTGGATTTTTGATCTAAAGGTCCTTTGTTTAACAGAGAAGATCTTTTTAGTTTGAGAAAGATCAGGAAAATATTTCCCAAAATAGAATTTAATTCTAGAATTTGATAGGAGCATTTTAAATTGGGGCGCTCACATGCTTTGCATGTGAGAGGCAAGAGAACTCATGTGTTTAACACGTGACCCCTGCTGTGGGTTTTAGCATGTTTATGTTCAGCGCTCATATACTTTGCATATGAGCGCTCATGTGTTTTACACGTGAGGCATGTTTGGACATTAGTGATTTATGCTCAGCGCTTATATGCTTTGCATATGAGCGCTCATATGTTTTACACGTGAGGCGTGTATGGCCCTTCATGTTTTTAGGACTCTCCCCCCTTTTTATAAGGGAATAATTAGCTCTTGCCGAAAATTTTGGCGGGAACAAATGCCCCCTACTTTTTTGCCCACGTAAGCATGTACGTGGGTGAAGTAGTGTAGAGTTATGCATGGCAATAGAATTGATGGCTTAGGGGACAAGTTTATAATCCTTGTAGCCTAAGACTTTTTTCATTATCATGAGCCGTAAGGGTCTCAAGAAGGTTTTTTTCTCCCTACAAGTCGAGAGGATCTCGTTGGTGTAAATTCTCCCTAGAAATCGTGAGGATCTCTAAGTGTTCATCACCTTCGTGAGTCATAAGGATCTTACTTAGGTATTTTTCCTTATGAATCGTGAGGACCCGTAACTAGCTTCTTTATTTCATTGGCGAATGTGGCTTTGGTGAACGTGGCTTTGGCGAATGTGGCCCGTAGATGGTCCATCTTGACCTCCTTGCAGAGCAGCAATGGCTTAGGAAACAGGTTCAGATCTGCCGCCTAAGACTTTTCAACTTTATGAGCCGTGAGGTTCTCATAAAGACTTTTCTCCCTACGAGTCGAGAGAATCCCGTAGGTGTGATTTTCTCCTTAGGGGTCGTGAGGACTCCTAACTGCGTTTTCTCTTGAGAGTCGTAAGGATCTCACAAGAGAATTTTCTCCCTTACAAGTCGAGAGGACTCGTAAGTGGCTTTTTCCCCCTTGTCGATATTCGACTTGGGAGAGTGTGGCCCGTGGATAGTCCATCTTGACCACCTTGCAGGGAAGTGATGGCTTAAGAAACAGGTTCAGATCTGTCGCCTAAGAATTTTTTATTTTATGAGCCATGAGGGTCTTATAAAGACTTTTCTCCCTATAGGTCGAGAGGATCCCGTAGGTGTATTTTCTCCTTAAGGGTCGTGAGGACTCCTAAGTGCATTTTCTCTTGAGAGTCGTAAGGATCTCACAAAAGAATTTTTTTTCATGCGCAGGGACACTAATTTCCCTGAGGTCAAGACGAATCGAGAGATTCTAAAAAAGACACTGATTTCCTTGCAGGTCGACGCGAATCGAGAGGTTCTTGTCAAGGACGCTGATTTCCCTGAATCGAGAGGTCTTGCCAAGGACACTGATTTCCCTGGGGTTGAGACGAATCGAGAGATTCCTGCAAAGACACTGATTTCCTTGCGGGTCGACGCGAATCGAGGTTCTCACCAAGGACGCTGATTTCCCTGAATCGAGGTTTTTGCCAAGGTCACTAATTTCTCTGGGGTTAAGACGAATCGAGAGATTCCTGCAAAGACACTGATTTCCTTACGGGTTGACGCGAATAGAGGTTCTCGCCAAGAACGCTGATTTTCCTAAATCGTGGATTTTGCCAAGGACACTGATTTCCCTGGGGTTGAGACGAATTGAGAGATTCCTGCAAAGACACTGATTTTCTTGCGGGTCGACGCAAATCGAGATTCTCGCTAAGGACACTGATTTCCCTGAATCGAGATTTTGCCAAGGACACTGATTTCCCTGGGGGTCGAGACGAATCGAGGTATTCCTGCAAAGACACTGATTTCTCTGCGGGTCGACGCGGATCGAGATGTTCTCGTCAAGGACGCTAATTTTCCTGAATCGAGATATTTTGCCAAGGACACTGATTTCCCTAGGGTCGAAACGAATCAAGGTATTCCTACAAAGACACTGATTTCCTTGCGGGTCGACGCGAATCGAGAGGTTCTCGCCAAGGACGCTGATTTCCCTGAATTGAGAGGTTTTACCAAGGACACTGATTTCCCTGGGGGGGTGGAGGTCATTGGCTGACTTGATCCACTTTCCGCGATGTCAGTGTTGACATTCTCCACTTTCTTCGGTGTCAGGGTTGACATTCTCCGCTTTCTGCGGTGTCGGGGTTGACAGTCTCCGCTTTCTGCGGTGTCAGGGTTGACTTTCTACGTTTTCTGCGGTGTCAGGGTTGACATTCTCCGCTTTCTGCGGTGTCGGGGTGGACTATCTCTTTTTTCTTCGGTGTCGGGATCGACTTTCTCTGTTTTCTACGGCATCGGGATCGACTTTCTCTATTTTCTACGGTGTCGGGATCGATTTTATCCGTTTTGTACGGTGTCGGGGATCGACATTCTCCGTTTTCTACGGTGTCGGAGATCGACTTTCCCCGTTTTCTACGGTGTCAGGATCGACTTTCTCCATTTTCTACGGTGTCGGGATCGACTTTCTCCATTTTTTACAGTGTCGGGATCGACTTTCTCCGTTTTCTACGGTGTCGGGATCGACTTTCTCCATTTTCTACGGTGTCGGGGATCGAGTTTCTCTGTTTTCTACGGTGTCGGGGATCGAATTTCTCCATTTTCTACGGTGTCGGGGATCGACATTCTCCGTTTTCTACGGTGTCGGGGATCGACTTTAGGTTGTCTGTGAACCGTGGAGTCTTGGAACTAGGGACTTTGCAGTGGCTCCGATTGGTGGTGTCGCGTCCGTGTCCTGCTGGCATGAGGAGGAATGCCGTTGCGGGTCTTCTGGAATGCAGATATTGCCGCTGAAACTTGACCCTTCCTTTTGACAGAGTTTGTTGGGACATGTGGTTACCTTCCGTTTATGCCCATGGATTGTATACAGGGGTCAGTATGGACTTACCTGCACGGCAAAAGTTTCATTACATTTTTTTTATTTCCTTCCGCGATGCTCTATCATTTCAACTTTTTATATCGCGAAAGTCACGATTGCCCAATCATTTCGACTATTTTCGCGGTGCCCAATCATTTCGGCTTTTTTTTACTCGCTGTTTTTTATTGCGAGTTGCCCAATCATTTCCGCTATTTTTGTATGCATATATTTTACTCACTGATTTTTATTGCGGGTTGCCCAAATATTTCGGCTATTTCATATTCATTTTTTTTCGAGTATGGAACTCATGATCTGACACCAATCTTGCATCAGTATCGCTGCGACTGGAATGTTGCCAAGAGCGAATCATCATTTTCCATGAAAGGACTTGGAATTCGATACCGATTTAGGCATCAGCATCGCTACAACTGGGATACTGCCAAGAGAGAATCATCATCTGCCTTTGTCGGTTCAAACAAAAGTGGCTTAGCAAACAGTGTTAAGATCCTGTCGACTAAGGCTTTTGACTTCACGAGCCATAAGGGTCTCATAAAGGTATTTCTCCCTACGAGTCGTGATGATCTCGTAGGTGTCTTTTCTCCTTAGGAATTGTGAGGATTCTTAAGTGTATGTTCTCTTGTAAGTCGTAAGGATCTTGCAAGAGTGTTTTCTCCTTGTAAATCGAGAGGACCTATAAGTGTTTATTCATCAAATGAGGGCATTCCTCGTCGTTGGTGGGACTCGCTAAGGAAATGATTATTTGTGCCTGTGGATTGTATACAAGGGTCAGTATTGAACCGCTTGTAGGGCAATCTAGGAAATGTGATGGCATAAGAACAGGTTCAGATCCCTATAGCTTAAGGCTTTTGAATCTTATGAGCTGTGAGGGTCTCATAACAGGCTTCTCCTTACGAGTCGTGAGGATCTCGTAAGTGTAATTTCTCTTTAGGAATCGTGGGGATCCCTAAGTGTGTTGCTCTCTTGTGAGTCGTAAGGATCTCACGCAGGTGTTTTCTCCTTAAAAGGTCGAGAGGACCTCGCAAGTGTGCACGAATTTTTAACGAGCCTGCGCCCTCTCGGGTTTTCACAAACTCACCGGTAGCCCTGTTGGTTTTACTCACGGAGCCCTTTCGGGTTTTCATCCATGCCCATTTTGCTTATGGACGTACCATTTTTTTGGGTCAGCCCTAGGATGCTGCGGTTTGTAGTAGTTTAAGGACGTTTCAGTCCGTTGTTCGTAGGTCCGGGATTTTTCTTGGGCAACGTACGATTACGCAGCTAGATGTCCTCGCAAGTCTTTGTATATTTTGTGTCGGAGGTGGATTCCTTGAAGAGAGGGCTGAGGGCTATTTCTCCATCATAGTTGCTTTCAAAGGTGAGAACTTGCGATCCCTTAGTGTCAACAATGTGATAGTTGCCGGCAGTTCTTTTGCGTTCATATGTCGTGCTTCTCTGTTCCCGTGAGCCTTGCGCTACACTCGCTGGACGTGTTGTCGGTGGGCAACATATCCCTGCCACCAGTTTTTAAAGGCTATGCACTCTTTAGTAGGGTGTGCAATCCTCTAATGGTATAAGCAGAAGTTAGGATGTATGTCCGCTTCATCAAGATGTATACCGCCAGGAGTATTTCCTCTAAAAGAAGGCAACTTCATTCCCATTGACAGAGCCATAGCGAATCGTTTCCTTGCTTTAAACTTGCTTTTGCTAGCGACAGGGATGCTTCAATCCGGTTGGGGTATTCTATGGCTTCTCATTACCGGAGCTTCTTTAACTTGACGCCGACGCTTGGCCCTTTCGTATATGGTCGTTTCCCGCTCTCTGACAGCTTTGCTTTTCTGAAGAGCTTCGCTCAGCAGTCTGTCAATCAATTTGTCCAATGGCTCCAGGGATTTTGATTCCGGTTCTGGATCTGCCCCCAGTTTCTCTGCATCAGGAGCTTCTTTATCATCTAATGACGAGTGAGAGATCATGTGACAACCTGCCACGTAAACTTCAGGTTCTTTTGACGCGTCGTCTCCCTCGTTATTTTCATTGCCTCTGTTATCAAGGAAATGGTTAAGAAAGTCCTGGAGTGTGACCAGGGTCCGCGCCTTCTGGTTGTATTCCTTCAGTGCGTGAATATGCTTTTGCAAATCTGTGCGCTTGTCGTCAAACTGCGCGGGCTTTTGGTCTTCTTCTTTTTATTCGAAGACTTTGACAGCTGGGCCTGGGTGTTTTGCCCATCGCTATTAACTCTCAGTGTTGGGCGTGGTTTTAGCATCCCCTCAATAATCTCGGGTTCTAGCGGGCTTTTCCACCTGATTGCCAGGTATGCTTGAAGATCCTTCAGCATTCTTTGCGTTTTTGCCGAAAGAACTACTTCCCATGGAGCTTCCTCTATAAATGAGCATGATGCCCTCGGCGTGTCTACCCTTTTTAGGGGTGTGCTGTTGTGACGGATTTACCTTCCAGTTTTCGGACAGCGCGAACTTGGCCTGTTGATACTGGTATTCAACCCAATTTTTGAAGACGTAGCAGTCTTCGATCGGATGGCCCAATACTCGGTGGTAGGGGCAGTAATTGGGATCGTTGACATCGTTCGATTGTAGTGGGTGTCTAGGCTCCGGTAGAGTAATGAACCCGTTGCGCACTGTTAGTTCGAACAGTCTCCTTGTTTTATCCCGGGAAAATGAGTAAGGACGTCTCAACTTCTCATCGAGAGATTGCCGCTTGTTGCTTTGGCGAACAACCGGTCTCGGGCCACTCGGTTGTTCTGGGTGTTGGCGACAAAGGTCGCTTTCCCTTTTCCCTTTTCATTCCGCGGCTCTGACTCTGAAAAGGAAGGATTATGACCTATCTCGTCCATTTGGGTCAGCTTGTCAATCAAGGCCTAGAAAGTGATTGGCCTGAAAAATATCATGAACTGGGATATGGTCGCCTGCGGATCGAGGGTTCCTACAAACATTCCCATTGCAGGAGCCTCTTCTATGCACTGTTCGCATTTCGACCATAGATTCCGCCACCGTATTGTTAGTTATATGTATGCCCTAGAGACCATTACTGTACATTAGATGTATATTGTAGTGGATGCTGGGACATATATAGGGAGGACTTTCTTGCTCGACATGATAGTATGCTATCTGGTTACTCTTTACCTTAATGTGTACATTGATTGTCTCTCTGTTACATGTTGGTAAAGCCCTTAGGATGTGTACTTGACTACCTGGACTATGATACGGATCATACTTGTGGGGACATGGTAGTCCATAAGTACATCCTTTAAAGTCCCTAGTCGTGGGTGTATCGAGACGGGGCATCGATATACCAGAGTAGACTAGCGTATACCTTCTCGACCCATACAGATGGGCGATGGATGATCCCATATCCATTGGTGTTTGACATCAGAGATGATATACGGGTGCTCAGTAGAGACTGGGTACACTGGACGGACTCGCCGAGAACTCCCAGATGGTATTATACCTTACGTCAGATGGCAGTTCTCTGGTGACACTGGTACAGAGTAGTCTGTTGACCCGAGATCATCATAGAGTCTTGTGTGGTTCCCACTGTGCTTTGATTTCCACCTTACCACGTCCAAGAGGGCGTGCAAAACGGTGGTTTTTGGGTACAGTCCCGAATCATATGGAGGCAATGAGCGATAGGAGAGGATTCGTCTCTCCCGGTATAGGGAGTTGATGTTGCGCTGTGTTCGATTGGCTATAACCGGAAATCCCTGGCCAGGGTTGCTGATATATACTGGTAAGTGTTACCAGTAGTTTCTCGAACTGTTATAGACCTCATATCGACACGAATTATCGAGCTATTGGAGTCTGACGTTTACCACCCCTAGGCGAGATATGCGACATATCAGACGACGAGACCGGACTGTACGGTAAGTGTTACTGGTTGGATTCACAGGAGTGTGTGCGGGCTTGCTCGTCGATCTTCTCATCGCTCAATACCCGGGTGGCCGTTACGTTTAGCAGACCGCTTGCGGCTTGTGGGTGTTTGATATGATCATCACCTGCTGCCGGCGTATTGACGAGTCTTTAGAGTCCTACACAGAGGTTTCCTGGCTCAAGCGAAACGAAATAGGAGCGCATATGAGATATATACGGGACCGAGAATAATGCGTGTATGTGATACCGTATTCTATTCTCGCGATGAATGTATCGATTGGTTGTATGCGATATAACCTAGTTATCGAATCAAGTATTGATTCGATAAGCCGATACATAGGATACTAGTCGGTTATATGCGATATGACCGGATCGTTAAATCAAGTGTTGATTTAATGATTTAATGTATAATTATATATTTGATATATTACTTTGCATTAACTAGTATTGGTTCACTTTAAATGGATTTTCTCACTTGGATGTACAAGTTGTATATGTGATATACTTTTTATGCAAATGATTGTATCATGTTTGATGATACATGTTTACTTGGTTAAGTGTAAAGAATTAAACCATGGTTAAACTAATGATTAGAGTTTTGTTTTTCCATTACTTATTTATTCATTTATTTATTTGTTTATTCATTTTGGAAAATAAATGGCATAAAGAGAAAAATGGTGGCTTTCTTTGTTTGCATCTTGAAGCTTCATGAAGCTTTGACTAAGTGACCATTTTGTCTCATGCTTAACCCTAACCATTCCATTTAACCCTAGTTCATTCTCTACACTTGACCATGGTTGTATTATGATAAGTATTGATTTTCTTTTCTATTTCAAAAAAAAACTTATCATAATATTCATCTTCTTCTTCTTCTTCTTCACATGAAGAAAACCTTGCATCATCAATGGTGATTTGATGAAAAGAGTGAGAAATCCAATTCTAAAGTGAACCCACTTCCTATTTCTTCATCCTCTACCACTTGCCAAGTAGTATAGGGTGTTTTCTTCACAAGTTTCATGACTTGGTGAAGTTGGAGCTTGATCTTGTGATGCCTCGACGTAGATCATCTTCGGCATCGAAGTCGACGACCTAGCCCGCCCATTTTTCCGATGAAGCCGACGCTAGAGCCCGGGATTCGATTTGGACAGCGAGGAGACTTCATTGCGGAGCTATGGAGGTGGAGGACCGGATCTACAAAGATTGTATTTCCGTTCTTGTAGTTAAGTTGTTAACTATTCGCTTTTGTCGCCTAAAATATCTAGTTAACGATCTAGTCTAGGGTTTCTCGGCACCGTAATATTTGAAATTGGCATGGTTGATGCCTTGTGAGACCTCTTGAGAGTGCCTAGGAACCCTAAAGTGGTATTAGAGCCTAGCTAGAGCCTTAGGCGACGCGTAGACGGAGTTAGAAGTCCGATCGAACCAAAACCTAACCCGGAAAATGCTCTCTGGACTTTTTTCGAAATCTGGGATTTTTTCAAATTAAAAATATGCAGAAAAATCAGCATGAGATTTTAAGAATTACTGTGAAATTCGAGCGACCAATTCTTCTAAACTGCGGCGGAACCGCGGCAATAGCATGGCTATTGCGGCGGTTCCGCGGCCAAGAAGTCACATCATGTTTTACTTTTTGCACAGTAATTCTTAGTTTGCAGTGCTGGTTTTCCTGGGAATTTTTAATATTTTTTTCAAGAGTTGAATTTTCTGGGTTGTATTGGGGACTCGGTGTATCGATCGGATTGTCTAATTTTGTCAGTGTGTTTTTCCGGGTATTTTTAGAATATGTTAAAAAGTTCGACCGGATATAAATACCCACTTTTTCCCCTGCCGGGAAATTTCCAATTGTTGGATTTTTCCATAGTTTAACGACGTTCTAAGTAGTGCAAGTAACGCGATGGCCCCTCTAGAAGACAACAAACCTTAACTCGATTATGTGACCGTCTTGAACTGCCCTTTGAACCTTCGGGTTTGGGGCAGTACGGCGTGCCACATGTGAGGCGTTGGCTTGACCCTTCTATGGCTGGACCGTTGGTACTGAGGCACGAACTGAATGCTGTTAGACTTATTTCATGTGTTGAGCTGTATCGGGAAAACTTGGGTGTTCGACTATTCGATCGAAAAGTTTAACATTTTCTATTTATCCGGAATGTGATACAATAATTGGAATTCACAAATAGTTATGAGATAACTGAATGAATGTTATAAACACAGCACTTTAGTCTCACTTGATCGGTTGCCACGGAATTTTGATGTGATCAAAAGTCCGTCGTAATCACGTAGCGTACGCGGATACTCGCCGGATAAACTTAATAGACAGCTACATCCCTTAGCCCCGACCAAGTGACTGTAGGAGAACCCCGTCGCCGAAAGCATCCATCTGGGTGCTCGCGGCAGCGGTGTTCCGCCTTGGTGCACTTCGTCGACGGCATCGGGGGTGCGGCCGCCTACTGAAGTTTGCGACGAGCATTCGATCAGGATGTCGGGAATCTTGTTGAATTGCCCGACTTGATATTGAAAAGTGTTTTCGATATGAGACTAAAATGCGGGGTTTATAATTGTTAGGCATGCGATGTCTAAGGAATTCATTTGGTCAGGCATGCGATGTCTGAGGTGGTTGCGGATTCCAACTGTTGTAGTCTTACACTTTCTTTTTTGTGACCGTAAGTGTAATATGTGATATCGCCGGTGTCGTTGCTATATGTCAACGACAATTGGGATGCGCATATTTACTTACGTTGATGACATGTGATGTTATGTGTTGCTGGATATGTTATATTGGATCGTCGTGTTTGAATAGCCGGGTTTTTTTTATGTGAGATGAGTGTTTTTCATTTTCATTCATGTAAAAACTTGTATGTAATATTCTTTTATTGGGGCACTTCCAGGTTGCGGAAGATGTCACCTTTTGTATATTATTTACTTTTCCGCACTAGGATAGACCCAAGGAGGAGGGCACAAGTAACCGGGTTCTGGAGTCCAGTGGGAGACCAACTCGAGGAGTCGAGTCCGGGTCTCCTAACTCCAGAATTGGTAGGGTTGCTTGCCGCTCTCGTAGGGGTTTAGGGGTGTGGGTTTGGCTATTCATCGCGACCGTGGAATCCGTGTTTTATACTGGCTCGTATTGAAAACACGGACGTCCTAGTATATCCAATATTTCATATGTTTCTTCTGCTGCGATATCTGTGATGTGATCATGTGATGTTCTGTGATAGATACAGTATATAGTATATATGATATATTATATAGGCGTTACTTATGTTTTACACCCGCGCTAGCCCTGCCCCGCTCTGCCGTTAGTTACCTAACCTAACGGTGCACGAGGGGACATCGAGGCGAATGCGGATGGTATAAGTGTACGTCGTATTTATCTGTGATGTTTAGGTACTTAAATGATGGGACTTCATTAATGAGATTAATGAAATAAAAGAAACCTAAGATGTTGTAGAATCGAATTTCAAAAATAAAACAGGTAGCTACAGTTCTTGCTTTGCACAGCGGTATATGTGATATATCCTGCACCTTATTCAATGAGGAAAGGACCGAGATCCCTTCACCGGGAGTGACTCCTTTAGCAATAAATGGCAGATGCTACACACTCGGTTTGTCTTTTGATTGCTTTTAAGAGTTTTTGCTTTGTACAGTGATATATATGATATATCCCGCACCTCATTCGACGAGGAAAGGACCGACGATCCCTTCACCGGGAGTGACTCCTTTAGAAAAACTAGAAAAGCCTCAAAAGCACTCCATTTTAAAATCATTTGATTCTACAACGATATCAAGTTCATTACGCAATAGGTTTTCAGAAAAACCTGTCGTAGCCCTCCGTCATTTCAGATAAGTCCTGTTTAGTATTCATGCTGCGTTTGTTGACCTTGTCAAGGCGCAGTGTGCGGTAGCTAACCAGTATTTATCTGCTTATGCATATGATGCAGATTGGGTTAGGGTAGTCGTGCGACCTTGTTGACCTTGTCAAGGGTCATGCGGGTGGGTTTGATTCAATCAAGAAATGACGGGTTGAACTTGACTTGCGGTCTATGGTTTGTTGACCTTGTTAAGGTCATAGATCGTTCGGGGCAAAATATTATCGGGAATTTCAAGTGTTGAAATTTGCAATGAGATTGCATACCTTCTATGAGATAGTTGGATCCCGATACCCGCTGTGAGTAATTGTTACTCCTGGGAGAGTTTTACACATTACAATTAGCCGATCAAGTAGGTGTCTAGAAAGGTGTCAACGGGGTTACGCCTCTGGGAAAACGAGGTTTACATTAATTAGGTTCGTGCAAAAGCACGGGGGACCTCCCTCAAAGTACCGACACTGGCCTGGCTGAAAGATTGGCGAACTTGTAGTGTGTAATTAATCCCGGCTAGTTTTTCCTTTTAGGGTTTGAAGGAAGATTTGATAAAAAGCAGTGGGAGCCATACTGATTAGATAAAATAATAACCAATCTATTCTTGCAAGAGCGCACGCTGAGTGTTTTCTTCTCTCTCTCTCCAGGTAGCGACCATATCATGCCTTAATCAAGATAATAATACGGATTATTGACCGAACCCGCTTGTTATACTGAGCTGGGGGACGTTGGTCCCGCTCCAACTTATAATTGTTATAAGACAGAGCAGGAAATTGGGGATTACCAGAATTCCCGTGCCGCCCAAACGAAGAGAGTGCATGCTGATGCATCATCTTCGGGTGTGTTCATTATACAGAAATGTTTCTCAGTATCCTCCGTATCCTTGGTATATGATACCGGATCAGGATCCCGGATATGTAATCTGTTACATAGGGCTACAAAAGGATAGAAAAACTGAGAACGGGTGATAAGTTTCATGAGACAGAAAACGGGGCAAGTGTTGCAGCCAAGTCTGTTGGTCACTGTCACCCTGTATTACCAATACATTGATTCTGAACAAATGCTATTAGATACCGAACCTGATATACAAAATCATATCAGTCTCTTTACTAGTAAAGAAATGATAAAATTTTGTATTGTTGGATAATGTTTTGAACATTTCCTATATCAAAAGTTGATCAATTCAGGCACGTTATCTAAAAGCATTAATGTTCTAAATCAAACTACAGTTCTTAGTATACGGAACACACACTAGAGGAAGAGTTCAGAAATGAACAGATTCTTCTTGAGGTATTGTAGACTAGGTCATATCAATGTGACCCGACTAGCTAGAGTTACATAAAGATTCATATTTAAATTAGTTTGAATTTACATCTTGTGAAACTCGCCAGTCATGTCACAAAGATAAGATGACCATAGCCCTGTTTATTGGAAACAGAGAAAGAGTTAATGAACTCTTGGGATGATACATGTTGATGTATGTAAGTCCCCTGTCTACACATGCCAAGACCGGTTCTTTGTACTTCATTACATTCTCTGATAATCTCTCAAGATTTAGTCATATGTTCCTGTTGAAACATCAGTCCGAACCTTTTAAGATATTCACAGAATATAAGTTACAAGTAGAGAACCAAAATACGGGTATAAGTATTATGTCCTATGATGAGATCAGGGAGGAGAATACTTGAGCACGGAATTCTTGGACTTTTCTAAAGGAGAATGAGATTCTCTCTCGGCATTACTCCTCCGTATACACCATAGCACGATGGTATATCGGGGCGGAGCAATCACACCCTATATGATAAGGTGTGCTCTATGATGAGTACTTCTGAGTTACCTATTTCCTTTTGGGGGTTATGCACTTATGAAGCTGCATACCTATTGAATAGGGTTCGAATCAAATCGGTTGCCTACCACTTCATATATGATATGGAAAGGGAAGAGACCATATCTTAAGTTAGTTAAGATTTGGGGTTGTCCGGCCTATGTCTAAAAGCAAAATCCGGACAAGCTCGAGGCAAGGTCTGTAATGTAGAACTGGAAAGGTTCCAGCTATACAAACTACAGCAGATAATTTGGTAGAACCAAAGGATTCAGTAGATTCCAACGAACCTCAGCCTCTCCGCCGATCTAGTAGGGTTCCTCACCCACCTGAGAGATACTTCTGTTTCTCTATGACAGTGGGAGCGACGATTGCATCATGAGATGATGACCCAACTAGTTTCGAGCTGGCCATCAGGAGTGTGACTCTGTAAGAATGGCTGGATGCTTAGCGATCTGAGATGGAATCCTTATACACCAACAAAGTATGGACTTTGGTTACTATATCTGAAGGGTTAAATCCCCATCAGGAGCAAGTATATCTTGAGAAGATTACTTGGTGTACTTGGAAAAGTTGAGACTTTCAAAGCTGTACTTGTTAAAGGTTTTCGTCATCGACCAGGCGTGGATAATGATGAAACCTTTTCCAGTGGCTATGCTTAAGTCCATCCAGATCCTACTTGTCACGGCTACATACCATGACTACGATATCTGGCGGTTGGGTGCCATGACTGCTTTTCTAAATGATGTTTTAGAAGAGGGCGTCTATAAATACACAGCCAGAGGGCTTCGTAGACAGTGGGAGCAGCGGAAACGTGTGCAAGATGCTTTATAGGATAAAGCAGGCATCGCGGAGTTGGAACATCTGTTTTGATGGATTAGTCAAAGAAGTTGACATCATCAAAATGGTAGATGAACCTTGTATAAACAAAAAGGTAGTAGGGAGTATGGTGACGATCCTCATAGAGTACGTGGATGACATACTCTTGATAGGGAAGGAGTTTCCTATGCTACGCTCGATCAATCTCCGCTTATCACAATGATTCTCCACATAGGATCAAAGTGATACCTACTAAATCCTAAGCTTTGGATCTATGAGATAGATCTAATTGGATGTTAGGATACTCGCTAGTTGTAGTGAGATGGTATCAATCGATCCTGGGGAGAATCACTGGAAGGGTTCCAGGGTGATAAAGATGACTGAATGTCAGTCGCAGGCATTGTCTTTACCCTCAGTAAAGGGACGGTGTGTTGGAAGAGTTCCAAGCTAGATACTGTGACATACTAGACGATAAAGGCAGGATACATCGCTACTTAAGATGCTACCAAAGAGGATGTTTGGGTGTATATTGGTTCATGAGATGAACTACGTTCCTACCATTGTGAGACAATGGAGTTATGGCTTGTGCCAAGGAACACAGGTCCCATCAGTGATCCAAACATATTCTAAGGCAGTATCACCTGATCGTGGAGATGGTTGATCTCTAAGGGATCGAGGTTAGGAGAGTAGACTCAGAGGACAACACGGCGGATCCACTCACGAAGGCCTATTCCCAGAGAGAGACTTTTATGGGATGGTTGAGTATGAGATACTACAACCACTGCTATCAGATGGCCCTAGTGCAAGTGGGAGATTGTTAGTTATATGTATGCCCTAGAGGCCATTACTGTACATTGGATGTATATTGTAGTGGATGCTGGGACATATATAGGGAGGACTTTCTTGCTCGACGTGATAGTATGCTATCTGGTTACTCTTTACCTTAACGTGTATATTGATTGTCTCTCTGTTACATGTTGGTAAAGCCCTTAGGATGTGTACTTGACTACCTGGACTATGATGCGGATCATACTAGTGGGGACATGGTAGTCCATAAGTACATCCTTCAAAGTCCCTAGTCGTGGGTGTATCGAGACGGGGCATCGATATACCAGAGTAGACTAGCGTATACCTTCTCGACCCATACAGATGGGCGATGGATGATCACATATCCATTGGTGTTTGATATCAGAGATGATATACGGGTGCTCAGTAGAGACTGGGTACACTGGACGGACTCGCCGAGAACTCCCAGATGGTATTATACCTTACGTCAGATGGCAGTTCTCTGGTAACACTGGTACAGAGTAGTCTGTTGACCTGAGATCGTCATAGAGTCTTGTGTGGTTCCCACTGTGCTTTGATTTCCACCTTACCACGTCCAAGAGGGCCTGCAAAACGGTGGTTTTTGGGTACAGTCCTGAATCACATGGAGGCAATGAGCGATAGGAGGGGATTCGTCTCTCCCGGTACAGGGAGTTGATGTTGCGCTGTGTTCGATTGGCTATAACCGGAAATCCCTGGCCAGGGTTGCTGAGATATACTGGTAAGTGTTACCAGTAGTTTCTCGAACTGTTATAGACCTCATATCGACACGAATTATCGAGCTATTGGGGTCTGACGTTTACCACCCCTAGGCGAGATATGCGACATATCAGACGACGAGACCGGACTGTACGGTAAATGTTACTGGTTGAATTCACAGGAGTGTGTGCAGGCTTGCTCGTCGATCTTCTCATCGCTCAATACCCGGGTGGCCGTTACGTTTAGCAGACCGCTTGCGGCTTATGGGTGTTTGATATGATCATCACCTGCTGCCGGCGTATTGACGAGTCTTTAAAGTCCTACACAGAGGTTTCCTGGCTCAAGCGAAACGAAATAGGAGCGCATATGAGATATGTGCGGGACCGAGAATAATGCGTGTATGTGATACCGTATTCTATTCTCGTGATGAATGTATCGATTGGTTGTATTCGATATAACCTAGTTATCGAATCAAGTATTGATTCGATAAGCCGATACATAGGATACTAGTCGGTTATATGCGATATGACCGGATCGTTAAATCAAGTGTTGATTTAATGATTTAATGTATAATTATATATTTGATATATTACTTTGCATTAACTAGTATTGGTTCACTTTAAATGGATTTTCTCACTTGGATGTACAAGTTGTATATGTGATATACTTTTTGTGCAAATGATTGTATCATGTTTGATGATACATGTTTACTTGGTTAAGTGTAAAGAATTAAACCATGGTTAAACTAATGATTAGGGTTTTGTTTTTCCATTACTTATTTATTCATTTATTTATTTGTTTATTCATTTTGGAAAATAAATGGCATAAAGAGAAAAATGGTGGCTTTCTTTGTTTGCATCTTGAAGCTTCATGAAGCTTTGACTAAGTGACCATTTTGTCTCATGATTAACCCTAACCACTCCATTTAACCCTAGTTCATTCTCTACACTTGACCATGGTTGTATTATGATAAGTATTGATTTTCTTTTCTATTTCAAAAAAAAAACTTATCATAATATTCATCTTCTTCTTCTTCTTCACATGAAGAAAACCTTGCATCATCAATGGTGATTTGATGAAAAGAGTGAGAAATCCAATTCTAAAGTGAACCCACTTCCTATTTCTTCATCCTCTACCACTTGCCAAGTAGTATAGGGTGTTTTCTTCACAAGTTTCATGACTTGGTGAAGTTGGAGCTTGATCTTGTGATGCCTCGACGTAGATCATCTTCGGCATCGAAGTCGACGACCTAACCCGCCCATTTTTCCGATGAAGCCGACGCTAGAGCCCGGGATTCGATTTAGACAGCGAGGAGACTTCATTGCGGAGCTATGGAGGTGGAGGATCGGATCTATAAAGGTTGTATTTCCGTTCTTGTAGTTAAGTTGTTAACTATTCGCTTTTTTCGCCTAAAATATCTAGTTAACGATCTAGTCTAGGGTTTCTCGGCACCGTAATATTTGAAATTGGCATGGTTGATGCCTTGTGAGACCTCTTGAGAGTGCCTAGGAACCCTACACGTATCGCATACTGAACCCATATTTCTCCCGGCTTCACCCTGGAATTGATCAATGCCGTGATTGGGGTGCGTTCGCTAGCGCTTGCAAAACGCTGGGTGAATATCAATTCCATCTCCGTAAAAGTTTTGATAGAGTCGTTGGGAAGCTCTGAATACCATTCGAACGCCGTCTCTGCCAAGCTGCCGACGAATTGGCGAAGTAGTAACTTATCGTCACCTCCAGTGTTTCCGCACAGAGCCTTGAACTGAGCGACATGTTAATGGGGATTACCTGTCCCTTTGTATACGTGGAACTTAGGAATCGTGTATCCTGGTGGATACTTAATCTGATCGTACCAGCCTGGATATGGTCGCCCAATTCTGACGACTTGGCCAACGATTTCGTTCGCTTGGTGAGCTCTTATTTGTTGAGCTATATAATCATCGAGCACAGCTTTTGAGATTGTTTCCTCCTTTGAAGCTGAAGAGGCTGAAAGAGGGTTTGATGTCTCCCCTCTATCGTCTTCAATTATTATTGGAGGCTCTTCGACTAGAGGTTCGGCCGGATCATCATACCGACCATATCTTGGAATAAAAGCGCCATTTGTTTTTTGTCGGGCACTTGTTCCATGGCCTCTTTGTCTTTCCTCTCGAGTATTCTGCGAAGGAACTCGGCATCGGTTACTTGTTCATGACGTTGCTTCGACGATGTTCCCGGGCTTTCTTTTGGCCCGGTGAGTGCGGCCATCTTCGTTAGCATCTCCTGGAGCTTTTGTTGTTGTTGCTCCTGAGCCTTTGTCACAGACCGTGTGAGCGGTCGATGATCCGTAGAAGCATGGCTTTCCTCTTTTCCGGAAGCCATATAAACAGTATGCACTACCATACCCCCAGACTTGGGGCATTTGGATTCAGTGCCTTTGAGCTCTGTCGTGGACACGAGGATTTTCTCCGGCCTTCTTCTTTTGTGAACGATCGAAGTTGAGGGCGCCGTTGTAGTGGGCACCTAAGTAGATGACACCTTCTGTGGTACGACAGGATGGTCCTTCTCTTGCCGAACTTTCATCTTTTTCGGTCGGCGGGAGTAATCTTGGTTGATCGCCGAGTCTTGGACCTGTCGCCAGACGTTGTGAATTTTAGAGGACAACGGCTGAGGGGGTTGTTCTGGTGTTGCCTTTGTGGCGCTCTCCACAGGTGGAGGAGATCTTTTTAGCACGGCCGTCGCAGAGTTCTTGCGCACCCTCCTGAGTGGTTCGAAGTTGTTCCCAGTTGGAACAGCAGCATCGACTTCTACCGTTGGAGATGGCGGAGTCAGTCCAGAAGGGAAACTGCCCCCAGCTTTCCTCACTCAGCGCCAATGACGACGTCGAGCATGCCTTGCAGACGGTATTCATTCAGCTATCGAGGTGGCTCCCTCATGCCCCCTGATCTGGTGAAAGGTTGTTGTTGGTGCCAGCCTGTCAAAGATTGACATCCGCTGGGAATGAATAGTCAACCTATCGAAGGCCGACTTTCGAGTAGAGCAAGCAGTTTGGATGGCTTCAGCTGTAGCAGGAGCTGGGATAGCCTTCTTTGGTATTGCGAGCCTCTTCGTGGGCCCCTTTGAGCTTAGGCTTAGCCTGTCGAAGACTGAGGTATTAGACTTGAACGACCCGTTGAGAGGGGCCGCGGTAGTGGTGAGCCAATCAAAAACCAACTTCTTTGGAGCTTCTTGCTGCAGCAGTGGGGCGTTGAAGCTCATTGGTGGGAGCATGGTCCCAAAGAACAATCCAGTGGTGGCCTAAGTCACTTGTTCCACTGGCATCGTAAAAACGGAGGCCGCTTGAGTCCCATAGATTACTCCTCCAGCAAGGATGGAGTGGGAGTTATTGTCGTTGTTGCAGTTGATGCAGTTGAAAGCCATTTTCTCTGCACGGGAGCAAGACACCAAATCTTAGTACCTCAAATCCAAGGGCAACCATATCAGACCGTGATTCGTCCGTGAACATGACACACGAAGTGTGGAGTGGAAAGAGGAAAAGGTCCCACCGGACGTGCCAGAATCTGTTCTCCGCCGAAAACCGGGAAGACAAACGTCTTGCCTGAATTTGGGGGCAGATACTATTTGGTTTTATCCATCCACCTCTCCAAAGATATCAAGTTAATTTATGGCACCGTATATCGGAGATTTAGGCGGATGTGACCGTTGTAGCAGACTTCGTCAGATTCCCCCTTGTTTGAAGGGTTTTCGATTGTGGGGATGTTCTTCCCTGCAGTCGCAAACCCCTGCAGTTAATTACGCTACCGCATCGCGGTAACAACTGTCTCCTTCTCCAGATGGACACTTCGTGTCGTGTGTGTTTGTTTTATTTTTGGTTGCCCGTGGATTATATACGGAGACTAATTTATGTTGTCGCCTGTAGGGCGTGGATTAGTCCAAATCCGTATTTTCTTAGATTTGGGTTTGGATTGGGTTTAAGGATCGTTAATCTCATTTGAGACTAAGATCAACTTAAACGTTTGTTGAGAATACGTTAGTCTAATTTTAGACTAAGATCTACTCAACAGGATCATTTAGATCCAACAAAAGAGCATTTAGGCTCTATTGTTTTAGTTTAGGACGTTGCGGCCCATTGGATTTAAGGACATCATTGTCCGTGACAGTTTAAAGACATCATGGTCTGTAAAGTTTAAAGACATCATAGTCTATGAGTTTAAGGACCTCACAGTCCGTAAAGTTTAAGGACATCATAGTCCATGAGTTTAAAGACCCCATAGTCCATGGGGTTTTGGTTTAACCAGTTTGGGGATACACTAAAAGTTATTGGTTATTGGGATCCTCCATCTCTCTGAAGACGTTGAAGGATTACAACGACATGTATCAGAGGTATGAAAAGATATACCCTTGAAACAATGTCCCGACTGGGGGGATAGGATGAACATCAGTTTAGATGCCAATTGTTGGGAGCTCATTAGCTCTCTTCGGGGCTGAGATCGGTTTTGGAGACCCTGAGCATGAGGGGCTCAATTGATGATCCTTGGAAATTTGGTCTGAGTCTGGCTAATATTATCCTTTCATAGTGTTCAGCACTAGTATATATTCAGCGTTCACGTGCTCCCACGTAAGGTGTTCAAAATAGTGTTTACACTAAAATTTAGAGGCGCTCACGTGGGGTCACGTGAGGCGCTTGAAGTAGTATTAAACTTCAAGAATTTAAGACGCTCTTTTCTTGGGTTTACTCCCTTGTTCTTTTCTGAGCGCTGAGCGCTATTGGGACACGTGAGATCGCGTGAGGTGTTCAAAAATGGAAACTGCCTTTGATTTATTCCCTTTTTGCTTTGTAAGTGCTAAGCACTACTTGGGGATCATCTGGGGTCAGGTGAGGCGCTCCAAAAATAGGGTTTATTACCTTTTTCTCTTTTATAAGTGTTGAGCACTTCTCAAGGGTCACGTGGGGTCACGTGAGGCGCTCCAAAAATAGGGTTTATTCCCTTTTCTCTTTTGTAAGTGATGAGCACTTCTCAGGGGTCACGTGGGGTCACGTGGGGCGCTCCAAAAATAAGGTTTATTCCCTTTTCTCTTTTATAAGTGTTGAGCACTTCTCAGGGGTCACGTAGGGTCATGTGAGACGCTCCAAAAATAGGGTTTATTCCCTTTTCTCTTTTATAAGTGCTGAGCACTTCTCATGGGTCACGTGAAGCGCTCCAAAAATAGGGTTTATTCCCTTTTCTCTTTTATAAGTGCTGAGCACTTCTCAGGGGTCACGTGGGGTCACATGGCTAGATCTCAGTCTTTCCTTTTTCGTTCCTCAAATGTGCTCATATGGGAACACGTGAGCTTTTATTGTGTATCGTTGAACGCTGATGAATCACCAGGCCGTTCTTCTATAGTTCTGGGGAATCAAGTTCTTCATTTGTTCTTTAAAATGATTAAATTCTTTTTAAAGGGTTAAACCCTAGTTTCAGAGGAATTAAATTCCCACATGTTTTGTAAGAGTTAAACTCTTTTGGATTCGGTTCTTTCCCCTGGCTTTTGAATCTGCATGACAGAATCTCCCCGATAAGAATTAAATTCTCAACTTTTGGGGAGATCTGCTTCTGTAGATCTTAACCAAAAGAAGAACTAAGTTTTTTGAGAAGAGTTAAACTCTTGGTTCGAGAATTAAATTCTCTTTTTGTGGGAGTTTTTGGGAGGGGTTCCTCTTCTTCAGAGAATTAAATTCTCTTTTTATTTTTCTTCCCCTCTCCCTCCGTCTCCCCTTTTTTTCTCCCCCCTGCTCCTATTTATATGAGAAGAAAAAAAATCAATTTGTTAAGTGAATCCCTCATTGAGAGATCGTGATTGATTTCATGATCTTTTAGATCAATCGGTGAATTTTATTCACCGTTGGATTTTTAATCCAAAGGCCCTCTGTTTAACAGAGAAGATCTCTTGTTTGTTTAACAAGATTATGAATATCTTGTTAGTTTTGACAAGATTAGAATTTTATTCTATCATATCTTTTTAGTTTAACAAGATCAGAAATATATTTTCTTAATATAGAATTTAATTCTATCATATAGATATCTCGTTAGTTTAATAAGATTAGAATTTTATTCTAACATAGAATTCTAATCATATGAATATCTTGTTAATTTAACAAGATTTGGAAAATATTTTCCTATGATAGAACTTTATTATACCAGATGATCACCGTTGGATTTTTGATCCAAAGGTCCTTTGTTTACCAGAGAAGATCTTTTTAGTTTGAGAAAAATCATGAAAACATTTCCCAAAATAGAATTTAATTCTAGAATTTGATAGGAGCATTTTAAATTAGGGCGCTCACATGCTTTGCATATAAGAGGCAAAAGAACTCATGTGTTTAACACGTGACCCTGCTGTGGGTTTTAGCATGTTTATGTTCAGCGCTCATATGCTTTGCATATGAGCGCTCACGTGTTTTACACGTGAGGCATGTTTGGCCCTTTAAGTTTATTTTATTCAGCGCTCATATGCTTTGCATATGAGCGCTCACGTGTTTTACACGTGAGGCCAAATTTTTAGGACTCTCCCCTCTTTTTATAAGGGAACAAGCAGCTCTTGGCCGAAAATTTTGGCGGGAACATGGCATGTAACTAAACATACAATAAATGATACGGATACGAACGGTTATCACAAAACAGTAAAACGGTAACATGGGATGCACAATGCAATAACATGTAATATTTTTATTCATATAGATGTAAAATATATATCATAGCCTGTAGAAAGATAAACGTGCATGCTACTAGATATGTAATAAACTGTACGGATGCGAACGGGTATTGTAAAACTGTAACATATGATGTATAATTAAACGACATGTAATACTTCTATTCATATGAATATAAATATAATATCATAGCATGTAGCAAGATAAACTTGCATCCGACTATATATGTGATAAATGATACGGATACGAACGGCTATCCGAAAACAATAAAACAGCAATATGAATGTACAATGCAGCAAACATGTGATATTTTTATTCATATAGATGCAAAATATATATCATAGAATGTAGCAAGATAAATATGTATGTGAATAGATATGTAATAAACTGTACGGATGCGAACGGGTATTGTAAAACTGTAACATATGATGCATAATTAAACGACATGTAATACTTTTATTCATATGAATATAAATATAATATCATAGCATGTAGTAAGATAAAATTGCCTGATTGGATCTCAATATGGGGTGCGTACACCACGTCCGACGTCGGGTAAACGTCGCAATGCACACACGCACGTACGGGATAGGACCGGGCTAAGCAAGAATGTGACCACGCTGGTTGGGGAGTCCACTGGGTCGGCCGGATCTTCGGAGACGGCACAACTCCGGCGGTGACTGGAAAAACACGGGATCAAGAAATAAGAGGAAGAGAAGAAGAACTAGAAGAAGAAGAAGTTTTATGTTCTGGGTTTGGATGCACTGGGATCAGAGAGGAAGGTGAGAGGGTGACATCTACGATGGGTCGTCGATGGCGAGGATGCAGGCAAAGGTTTTCCGGCGATGGGCAATGGGGGTTTCTTGAAGTCGGGGATCAGGTGTGCGGGGTTTTTGGTGCATAGAAGGGGATCTGGTGTTGGGGAGAAGGAGAGAAGAGAGAGGGAGAAGGTGGTGGCGAGGGGTGAGGAGGCGACGGGGTCAGAGCTCCGGCGAGGGTGCAAGGGAAGGTTGCAGGCGAGGGTTGCAGTGGGTCGGGTATGAGGGCGAGGAAGAGAGGAGAAGAGGAGGGAAGGTCGACGATGAGAGGAGGGCAGAGCTAGGGTTAGGGTTTTGGTTCGCGAGAGGTGTGGAGGCGGGAAAAAGAATGAAGGCGAAAGAGAGGGGAACGTGGGGTTAAAGTTTAAATAGGGGCTTTTATAAAAAAATAAAAAGAAATAAAAATAGGAGAGAGACAGAGAAGTTAGGATTAGGATAGATTTAAAAAAATATTTTTAGTTAAAAAATTATATATTCGTATATTATAAACAGTTATATATATATTAAAGGATATAATATTAAATATATAGGTTTTCTGGCTAATACAAAAATACTCCAAAATATGCACGGATTGGATCTAAAATTACGGTTTGAAAATACGGATAATATACATGTCAACCAAAACCAAAATGCGATATCCGGGTAACGAAAATCCATACCCCTAAGAACGAATACACGTAGTATGCACATAGCGATCCAAACGAGTCTGTTTCACTAAACAGAACGAGAACAAAATATATGGATGCAACGACAGGGTTAGGGGTATGATGCAGGCTATGCTAGATATTTTTAAAATATATTATTTGATTATAATTATATTATTACAAAATGCAGATGCCGGATATAATGCAGGTATACAAGATATAGAATACGAGAGTGCACGGATCCTCCGCACAAGCAGGGATAAATCATAAACAGGAATCAAGACGGATTTCAAGCATGCGGGTAGGGTCGGATACCAAGCAAGGTTACCCAAAACACTATCCATACCCAAAAACAATAAATAAGAAAATAGCCATACAATAAATAAGATAATCAAATCAGGCATGTATAGGTGTTACACGTCGCAATCTGTGCAAAGAAAGCTGCATAAAATACATTTCAGTGTAGTTCACAGAGGGATTTAGAGTAAAGAGAAGGGGAGTAAAAAAATTGGGCTCAGAAGCTACAATAGGACCGCGGAACCGCCGCAAAATCCACCCTTTGATCGCGGTTCCGCGGTCAAAATGTTGAGATTGGGCTTGAACTTTGGGCCCTGCACTCCCCTTGTTATGTACACTTGAATAAAAACCTCTGCTTCTTGATTCGATTACTGTACTTGCTCCAGATAGCCTGCACACTTGCACACAAAAAATATCAAAAATAACAAAATGGTTTTTATTATATTTATAATTTTTTTTTATATATATACAAAAAAAATATTAACCCGAATAAGAAGAAAGAAATACGTTACCGTCTCTCCGACAACGGCGCCATTTGATTGTCAGCAGAAACGCGACACATTTTATGATATGCGTTCTACTTTCATTCTCTATTTACCGTAATCAAGACGGTGTCGCTTTGCCGCTAGCCGGTTGAGAACGGGTCGATTCACAGGGAAATGGTTGTATGTCCGTTCTTATCTTGGACGAGTTAATGAAAGAATGTATATATGTGTTCAGTTCTATCCTAAGTGATCGTATTTATGTTCAAGTAAGTTTGTTAGGGTTAAGCTTGGTTAGTAGAGTTAGGATTAGCCTTGTGCTTTTCTTTTTCCATTCTTAAAATGAAGTTGGGACAATAGAAAGTAGCGGGGATTAGGAGGACATAGGAATGGGATTGCGAGTTTAAGCAAGCTTTCCAATGCTAAATCCATTCCTAATGCCCCTTGTCCGTCCGCTACGTGCGCTTATTTCCAACCCTAGGCGAAACACCTGCAACCATGTATCCAATTAAGTCACAACTACATGTCACGTTGTAGTGCGCCCAAAAGACTTCTCGACTTAAGTCGCGGCTATATGTCACATATAACGCGCCTAACTGAGGGGGTTGTGTTTGGTCTAGGTTCGTTTCAAGGTGTTTGGCGAAGAGAAGCACAAGAGATTTTTCCATCCCTCATACTAACCTTCCTTAGCCCTAATAACTGTGGAAATTATTCACACATTTAAATGAATATAAAAAGAAAACAAGAAGGAATAAAAGAAAGAAAGGAAAAATACGGTTTTACAAAATGGTAGCAAGCTAACTACTTGGGCCCTCATCTTAGCAAGGGGCTCCGTCGAGTATCATGGCTTGAAAATACGGATAAAAAGAGAAGAAAAAGGCAACAAGAAATCACAACAACTACTTAACAATAATAAATAAAATTACACTAGGAATTGAAATTACAATACAAGAAATAAAGATACAAGATAATAAAAAGCCCACATCTTCATTTAACTTCCACTCAAGAGCTCTCGCTACACTTTAATGGAAGAAAGATGATGAAGAAGAAGAACTACAAACTAAACTATATTAAAATCTAACAAAAAAGAAGCATTCCTACAATGGCTCAAAACTGGAGTATTTATAGGCAGAGAGCTGAAACCCTATAGCCAAATTCTTAGCCCAAATGCAATTACAAAAATACCCCAAAAATATCGTCTTTTACTGATTCAACTTGGCGGCGGAACCGCCGCATAATGCCCACGTTGGCCACGGTTCCACGGCTCTTTGGGGGAATTGTGGGGTGATTTTTCTAGGGCTTCTCCACGTTGCTATTTTCTTGTGTTTTACAGGTTCCAAATTGCAAATTGATTTCATAATTTCTTCAGATCTTCAACAGTCCAAAATGACTTCACTTTTAATTCATTTGACATTTATCTCCCTCGAGCTCCGCGCACCCATTGAATCTTGTGTTGCCCCTCTCATGCTCTGTGTTTGTCCGAGACACGAATGACCACTGTTTTTCGTCTTGTCTCTTGAACTGGTAAGCAGCACTGGACGGATACGGATGACTGGAACATGGCTTTTATCTGTCTGTGGCAGATGTTCTGGATTTTGACTTAACTGTGGAGATTTTGTATGATTTGCGTTATTTTGGACTGCGAACCTGTAACCTGTAAATATGTATAAAACACGGATCAAAAGCACTTGCCTATAAACAAACGAACAGAAAAATGGACGGTATTAAATGCAATATTCCGGTATGAATAGTCATCATCGATAGCATCAAAGGGAGGTGCCGTATATTATGTTATCTTCATTGACGATTTCTCACGGAAGGTACGAGTCTACTTTTTCAAACACAAATCAGATGTGTTTACCAGTTTTAATGAGTTGAAAGCGGTCGTGGAGAAGAAAAAGGGGCGCCTGGTGAAGTATTTGCGAATAGACAATAGAGGTGAATATACCTCGAAGGAATTTTAGGATTTATGTAAAGAACAGGGCTCTATCCCCCAATCAGAGCAAGGCTCTGTTCAAATTTTGAAATTTGAAATGAAGCGGCGCTTCATAAAAGCGCTCGCGCTAAATGCGCCAGCACTAAGAGTCAAAGACTCTGATGCAGCGCTCACATGCAAAGCACGAGAGCGCTGGCGCTGAGAGCGCTGGCGCTGAGAGCGCTCGCGCTAGCAGCACCAGCTCTGAGAGCGCTCGCGCTCGCAGTGCCAGCGCTGAGAGTCAAAGACTCTGATGCAACGCTCCCGTGCAAAGCATGAGAGCGCTAGCGCTAAGTGCGCTAGCATCAAGAGTCAAAGATTCTGATGCAGCGCTCACGTGCAAAGAACGAGTGCGCCAGTGCTAAGTGCGCCAGCGCAAAGAGTCAAAGACTCTGATGCAGCGCTCACGTGCAAAGCACGAGAGCGCTAGCTCCAGCAGCGCCAGCGCTAAGAGTCAAAGACTCTGATGCAGTGCTCACGTACAAAGCACGAGAGCGCTAGCGCTAAGTGCTCTAGCATCAAGAGTCAATGACTCTGATGCAGCGCTCTCGTTAAGTGTGCTAGCATCAAGAGTCAAAGACTCTGATGCAGCACTGACGTGCAAAGCACGAGAGCACTAGCACTAAGTGCGCTAGCACCAAGAGTCAAAGACTCTGATGCAACGCTCACGTGCAAAGCATGAGAGCACTAGCGCTGGAACTAAATGTTTCCCACTATTGGATCAAAGATCCAACAAAGATGATTAAAAATCATTAAATTATCTCTGAAAATTAGAGCACCGTTGGATCAAAGATCCAATGGTGATTAAAAATCACCTAGATACAGAATAAGTTCTGTATGGGAAAAGATTTTCCCAATCTTGTTAAAAATAAGAAGACTGCCTTCTGTAAAACAAAAGCCCTAGGATCAAATATCCAACGGTGGGAAACATCCCCAAATCAATTAGAGAAAAGATCTTTTCAACTGATTCAACAAATCATCCTCCCCTATATAAAGGACCGAAGACTTCAAGTCTCGCACAGAGGAACCCCCTCCCCAAACTTTGAGAAATTTCAAAGAGAAGAGCAAACTCTCGGAAGAAGAATTTCTTCAAGGTAAATAAAGCAGAGAGATCAAAGTATCTCATCAAAAAAAGAAGAACCTAGTTCTTCTTCAAGATCATAAATCTATAAGATAGATGTTTTTCACAAAAAGAGATCATAACACCTCATCATAAAAGGGGAGGAGAAAGAACTTATTTTTTCTTGGATCACAGATCCACAAAGACAAAGTCTTTCACAAAAAACAATAGAGATTGTAAACATATCTTATTAAAAGAGAAGAACATAGTTCTCGGATCCATGAGACAAAGTCTCTTATAAACGAGGCGCTGAACTGATCGAAGCTGCCTGAAAAGAGCCTTAGCTCTCCAATTAAAAAGAAGCGCCTCAGCGCTCCAAGTCTGGCGCACGGCACCATAGCGCTCCTAGCGCTCCAATTTAAAGAAGCGCCTAGCGCTTCAAGGTTGGCGCTCAGCGCTAAGCGCATCACGTGCTCCTCACGTGTGCGTTATTTCACAAGGAGCGCTCTGCACTCATTAACTGGCGCTCAGCGCCAAGTGCGCCACATGCTCCTCACATGTGCGCTATCTCACAAGGAGCGCTTTAGCGCTCCAAGTCTGGCGCTCAGCGCCAAGCGCGCCACGTGCTCCTCACGTGTGCGCTATCTCACAGGAAGCGCCTTAGCGCTCTAAGTCTAGCGCTCAGCGCCAAGCGCACAACGTGCTCCTCATTTGTGCGCCGAGGGAATATATATTGTTCTTTAAATAAAGCCCCAGAGCCATAATGAATGTTCGGCACTCAATAAAAGACAAAAGGGTGTCAGAACCCAAAACCAATGCTCAGAATTGTTAAATGAAAATGACTGAGTTTAATTAAATGTCCAACATTTTAATTGAGTAGGCCGAGCCCAAGTTAGCCATAAATCCCTCATTTGGATTAATTGAGCCCATATGCTCATGAATCTTTTTAACTGATCTTAGTCCCAAAATTGACTACAGATCTCTCAACCATCATTGGTTCAAGGGCACATCTCTTCATACCTCTGATATATGTCGTTGTAATTCTTCAATGTCTTCAGAGAGATGGAGGGTCCCAACAACCAATAACTTTTGGTGCACCCCCAAACGGTTGAGCCAAAACCACATAGACTATGAAGTTTTTAAACCGGACTATGATGTCCTTAAACCCAATGAACCGCACTATCCCTAAACTAAAACAATAGAGTCTAAATGCTCTTTTGTTGGATCTAAATGATCCTGTTAAGTAGATCTTAGGCTAAAATTAGACAAACGTATCCTTAACAAACGTTTAAATTGATCTTAGTCTCAAATGAGATTAACGATCCTTAAGCCCAACTCAAACCCAAATCTAAGAAAATACGGATTTGAACTAATCCACGCTCTACGGGCAACAACATAAATTAATCTCCGTATACAATCCATGGGCAACCAAAAAAATAAAACAAACATACACGACACGAAGTGACCATCTGGAGAAGGAGAAAGTGGTTACCGCGATGCGGTAGCGTAACTAACTGCAGGGGCTTGCGCCTGCAGGGAAGAGCATCCCCACAATCAAAAACCCCTCACAATGAGGGGGAATCTGACGAAGTCTGCTATATCGGCTGCATCCGTCCAAAACTTCGATACATGGTGTCATAAATCAATTTGGCATCTTCGGAGAAGTGGACGGTTAAAACCAAATAGCATCTGCCCTCAAATTTAGACAAGACGACCTACGCGATTCCATCTCCCGTTTTCGGCAGTAAACAAATTCTGGCACACCCGGTGGGACCTTTTCTTCTTTCCACTCCACACTTCGTGTGTCGTGTTCGCGAACGAATCGCGGTTTGATATGGTTGCCCCGGGATTCGAGGTACTAAGATTTGGTGTCTTTCTCCCGTGCAGAGAAAATGGCTTTCAACTGCACCAACCGCAATAACGGCAATAACTCTCACTTCGTCCTTGCTGGAAGAGTGACCTATGGGCCTCAAGCGGCCTCCGTTTTTACGATGCTAGTGGAACAGGTGACTCAGGCCGCCACTGGACTATTCTTTGGGACCATGCTCCCATCAATGAGCTTCAACGCCCCACTGCCACTACAAGAAGCTTCGAAGAAGTCGGTCTTTGATCGGCTCACCACTACCGCGGCCCCTCTCAATGGGTCGTCCAAGTCTAATACTTCAGTCTTCGACAAGCTGAACCTAAGCTCAAAGGGGCCCACGAAGAGGCTCGCAATACCAGAGAAGGCTATCCCAGCTCCTGCTGCAGCTGAAGCGGTCCAAACTGCTTCCCTTACTCGAAAGTTGGCCTTCGATAGGTTGACTATTCCTTCCCAGCGGATGTCAGTCTTTGATAGGCTGGCACCAACAACAACCTTTCACCAGATCAGGAGGCATGAGGGAGCCACCCCCATAGCTGAATCAATACCATCTGCAAGGCATGCTCGACGTCTTCATTGGCGCCGAGTGAGGAAAGCTGGGGGCAGTTCCCCTTCTAGACTGACTCCGCCATCTCCAACGGTAGAAGTCGATGCTGCTGTTCCAACTGGGAATAGTTTCGAACCACTCAGGAGGGTGCACAAGAACTCTCCGGCGGCCATGCTAAAAAGATCTCCTCCACCTGTGGAGAGCGCCACAAAGGCAATGCCAGAACAACCCCCTCAGCAGTTGTCCTCTAAAATTCACAAGGTCTGGCGACAGGTCCAAGACTCAGTGATTAACCAAGACTACTCCCGCCGACCGAAGAAGATGAAAGTTCGGCTAGAGAAGGACCACCCTGTCGTACCACAGAAGGTGCCGTCTACTTGGGTGCCCGCCGCAACGTGTAACAACCCTAAATTTCCTGTACAACTTTCTGTAGAATTTTTTTCAAAATTTAAAGAAAGGGGTACTTTTGCCTGAGCACAAGTTAAATATTTGTTTTGCTAATTAATTAAAAGAAGGAGCTTGTAGCTCATTGGTAAAAGCTTACACTGCTGAACCAAAGCACCAGAGTTCAAATCCCATCATCCACATTATTTTTAATATTGTTTTCTTTTAAATTTCTAGAAGCCCAAGAGCCTACACATGCATAACTCATAAAAACCCCATTACACATGTAAAACAAACTAACCCAAGGGCTACACAAAGCTACGAGGGACACGTGGCAGCGAGCCCCGGCCCGACTCGGCCTACTCGGGCTGGCGACTCGGCCGGCTCGGACCGCCGAGTCGCCAACAGAAAAGTTGTGGCTCTTGGACTCCCCAGTACCCCTGCACACTTTATTTCCTTGAATCGGTTCTAGAGACCCTTTAAAACCCTAATTACTCAATTTTAATACGTTTTAATACATTTTTTCAATTCAATCTTTCACCTACCCTAAACCCTAACCTTACCCTATAAATACAACCCTTAAACACACACCCCTCACTCCAAAATTCTGATCAAAACTCTCAAGAAATCCATAGAAGTTTAGTGTACTTTTGGAGTTAGCAAAGGGGCGAAACTCCGACGATCTTCCAACGACGTTTCAAGGAGCAACCGGCAACGAAACGACGCCCGGCGATTCCTCTCTCACCCTCTATCTCCTCTCCATCTTTTTAGCGAGTAAGTCCCAATTCCTTTCTCACTTTACTATTCTCAAAATTCGTATTTTTAAAACCCGACGGAAATCGGAGTTATCCGCTCTCCGATTCGGGTTTTTTCCCTAAAAACTAACTTTTTCTTAAACAACAACCATACCAAACTCTATCATGTTGACTAGTAATCATTAACAAACAACTTGAACAAGTTTCATAACAAATTATTTCATGTTGTACTTTTTATACCTCTTTTTCAGTAAAATACCATGTAATATAGTTTCGACTTTAAAACAACCTTAATCTTGCTATACCTTTAAGTAGATCACGAGGTAATAACCTATCTCCTTACACACTCATATGCAACATAGCACAATACCTTTCGGGAACATAGAATACGGGAAAATGAAACTTTACATATAAATATCAATAAATATTAAAAACCGTTTTCTTTAAGAATTCATATTTTTTATAAATCTTTGCAAAGCGCCACTACAACCCACTTTGGGGAACCCGATTGGGATGGTGCGGATTATCGCACATCCCTGGGCTTAGTAGTATGAGATTCAGACCTTCACAAGGAGCATTCGGTCTCGAAGATTTAAAATACGAATATCTTAAGAAAATGAGATTTCTAGAAATGTAATATATATTAAAATTATTTATATATATATATATATATCATTAAAATATCTATTTTGTGATAATATAAATATTCCAATTTTTTTTCTAAAAATCACAAGAATCACTTTACATTAAAATACCATGAAATCCATATAAGTTCAATATTACAATTAAATACCATGTATTATGAAAAATAGGTTTATTCACTAAAAATGTCACAAATATAAAATCTACAGCTATGAAAACTTTAAAGACGGTAATTAAATACTTGAGGTGTATTTTGTAAATTATACAATATTATTTTTACATAAAACCCCCTCAAGTTTTATAAATTACAATAAGGACCCTAGTAAATATAGGTTTAAGCGGGACCAATCTCTTGAGCCTCAGGGAGTCGGAGAAGTGGATACTTGCCTATTTAAGGTAGACAACTTAACAACGGTGTTATCAACACGGTAATCTTCTTTGAAAAAGACACAAATCCTGCCGTCCATGTGCAGCGGTTACCGATAATATCAAAACCTAATTCAGAACTTCAATTTCTCTTTTCTAATTGTTCTGACTCAGACTGAGTCTCATTAAAGTAATCTGACTTGAATATGATTCAAGTACAATCTACAATATAACAATTCAACATGAATCCATGAATTCATATATTCAATACATTCAATCTATTCAATCTGTATTGACTGAACCGAACCATGGATATACATGATTCTCCAGTTATATCCATGATGCTCCAATTACATCCATTTACTGATATCATGGTTTCGGCAAGTCATCTATACAATTCAATTTTCAAGGCAATACAATACAATATAATACCATCAGTACAATAATTACTATCAATACAATAAATACACGGGGTATTGGGGTAGTTCATGTGTGAATCCAACAAAATCTCAAGAGTCCCCCTAAATCATGAATCCATGTCTACTAACACAAGCAAGCTATCATGAGGGCCCGTGTTTCCATGCTCCTGGACTGTGGCCTGTTGAGTTTGGAATACTTCGACGATGGTCGAAATCCTGCTACTAACATTTGATTCGGGCCCGTGGTTCCCTAACCCTGGATTACAGCCTGTTAGTTTGAGAACACTCTTGAGATTGGTTGACATTCACCCTTGAACTTACGATAACAACAGCATTGACACTAAATATAACAGTATAACAATATAATACAACTTTAAAAGCTACACTCTCTCTATCTTTCTTTCTTTTCTACTTCTTCCTTATCTTTGGGACTTACCGAGCGATTTGTTCGCTGACGACATTCCTTCTCTTTCTTCTTTGAATGTCGTCAGGTAATTCGGACCTTCCAGAGATCGAGCCTACCAGCGAGGACTTGGACCAGCTTTCCTATGACCCATAGCTCTAGCTTCATTGTACACATTTTTATTTCAGTACTTTTCATTTCTGTTATGCCACTGTTTAGGTATTGCTTTCATTCAGTTGTATTTACTTTTCCATGTATTGTTAAAAGAATGTGAATAAATAAAGTTGATGTTTTATTATATCTTGTCTCTTATGCATTTATATTTATATTACTTAGATACGCTTAGTGTATTTACTTCACAGTAAATACGTAGCAGCCTCGTCGCGTCCCCTTCACCGTACACTGGGAAGCGGGGAGTGACAGGTTTTGTTGGTGGCCCATGCAGGCCAGAGCTGTATGGAACACTACCATGCCGTTTTGTTCTGCGTGAACAACCTAAGCAATATAACACAAGAACCAGCAACTAAAACATTCTTTATATTCCTTGAATCTTACAATTTCATATTCCTTGAATCATATACTTTGAATCTGTCCTAACCTAAATTTTTCATTCAAGGTTATGGATTCCCCAAACAACACCAGCACCAATGTCAACAACACACCTCCACCACTACCACTCACACCTGCCGTTCCTTCTCCACCCAACGAGCAAACGGTTCTGCTTGAGGCAATCCGCAGTTTCTTCGAGGGACAACAGCAGCAGATTGCTCTTTTAATGAACCGTCCCGAGGCAGAAGCACCTGGGGTGAAGCAATTCAGGGCTTTGCACCCCAAACAGTTCTCAGGAAAGGAGAGCCCACTGGATGCTGAGGAATGGGCTCAGAGTATAAAAGATGATTTGGCAGCGGCACAAGTGCCAGAAGTAGCTTGGGTCCGAGTTGCAAAACTGCAGCTCACGGACAATGCACGGGTTTGGTGGAAGGCGGAAGAAAGCCTTCTAGACCAACCTATAGAATGGAATACTTTCCGCGACATGTTCGACGCAAAGTACTTCCTTGAGACTACCAGGTTCGACATGGAACAGCAGTTCATCCATCTGCAACAAGGTTCAATGTGGACCAAGTTAGTAGATGAGTATGACACTGAGTTCACCATGCTCAGTCGGTAAGATATGTCTCAATGTTCAATTTTATATTACATACTACACAGCTAACACAAGACCGTAACAGGTTTGCGGCCCATATCATACCGACTGCTGAGATGAGAGCTAGAAGATTTCAGCAAGGGTTGGACCCGGAAATCCAAGCTGTAGTAGCTACAGGGGATTTCCCAACCCATGATATGGCTTTGAAAGCTGCCTGAAAATATGAGGCAGTGGTGAAGAAGAAGGGCATACCTCAAACTGCCAGAGTGAAACGCCCTGCCAACCAGATGGCAAGAGAACCCGCATCAGGACCACCATTTGTACCAAGGAGACCGGGAGTACCAATCAATAGGCCTAGTCCAGCTTTTATATCTACTGCAAGAGAGCTGGATATCTGATGGAAGATTGCAGACGAGCAAATGTTCTTTGCCTGATATGTGGATCAACCTCAGATACCATTGGAACTTGCCCACACAATCGAACTAATCCTAATTCCGCAGCTAGACCAGCTATCTAAGCTCCACCTACTCGGTTAACTCTTCCTGCACCACCTCCACGTGGACCACCCTTACCTCGACAACCAGCGATGTACCAGAATGCACGAAGAAACGTGCCGAGACGCCAGGCTTACAATTTGGCAGCCGTAGAAGCTGAGACGGTTGTCCAGGATAACCCTGGTAATTCTCTTCAAACCTTTTCAAACCCTGGTATCACTTTGCTATTTTTCATACACTATCAATATTTCAGTCACCAAATTTTCCTTGAATCCGTTACACTTCCTTTTACAAATTTCGTGGATGAAATTTTTATAAGGAGGGTAGAATGTAACAACCCTAAATTTCCTTTACAACTTTCTGTAGAGTTTTTTTCAAAATTTAAAGAAAGGGGTACTTTTGCCTGAGCACAAGTTAAATATTTGTTTTGCTAATTAATTACAAGAAGGAGCTTATAGCTCATTGGTAAGACCTTGCATTGCTGAACCAAAACACCAGAGTTCAAATCCCATTGTTCCCCTCCGAACGACGGCGACGACGTGGGGACGTCTCGCCTGAGATTCGGGGCAGATGCTAATTGGTGCTATCCGTCCACCTCTCCGAAGATGCCAATTTGATCCATGGCACCATGTATCGGAGGTTTAGACGGATGCGTCCGATGTAGCAGACTTCGTCAGATTCCCCCTCGTTCGAGGGGTTTTTGATTGTGGGGACGCTCTTCCCTGCAGGCGCAAGCCCCTGCAGTTAATTACGCTACCGCTTTGCGGTAACAACTTTCTCCTTCTCCAGATGGTCACTTCGTGTCGTGTGTTCTTGTTTTATGTTTCATTGCCCGTGGATCGTTTACGGAGACTGAGTTATGTCGTCGCCCGTAGGGCATGGACTAGTCCAAATCCGCATTATCTTAAATTTGGGTTTGGGGGTTTGGTTTGAGGACACGTCAGCCATACTTGAGGCTAAGATCAACTCAAACGTTTGTTAAGGATACGTTAGTCTAACTTTGTGACTAAGATCAACTTAACGGGATCGTTTAGATCCTACAAAAGAGTGTTTGGACTCTAATGTTCCAGTTTAGGGACGTGGCGGTCCATCGTATATGTGGCCGTCGGGACCCGTCACCTCTCTGACGACGTTGAAGGATTACAACGACGGATGTCAGAGGAGTTCAGAGATGTACCCTCGAGCCAGAGTTAATTAGGGGGATTCATAGTCCAGTCTGCTTGAAGGTTTAAGGACGCGTTAGCCATCTTTGAGGCTAAGATCAACTTAAACAGGACCGTTTAGATCCGACGAAAGAGCATATGGGGCTCTATTGTTCTAGTTTAAGGACGTTGCGGTCCGTGGGTAGTTTAAGGACATTGCGGTCCGTGGGTAGTTTAAGGACATTGCGGTCCGTTGGTAGTTTTAAGACATCTCGGTCAAGGTTAAGGACGTCATAGTCCATGGGTTTAAGGACTCCACAGTCCGGTATGTGCTCTGGCTGCTTCACACGGGTTCACTGCCGTGCTAGGCGAGGACCAGGCTCCGCTCTGGATGCTTCACACGGGTTCACTGCCGTGCTCTGCGAGGACCAGGATCCGCTCTGGACGTTTTCCGCGGGGTCAAAGAGTGACGTTATCCGCGTTCCACGTAACCAGGAATTTTGCATTATGCATGGGTTTAAGGACCCCACAGTCCATATCATGAATGGTCTTCGGGACCCGTCACCTCTTTGAAGACATTGAGGGATTACAATGCCAAGTATCAAAGGAGTGAAGAGATGTACCCTAGAACCGGAATGGCTTGAATAGTCCCTGGCCCAATTTGGGGTCAAGACTGGTTAATTATGTTATGAGCCCATTAACCCAGTTAATCATGAATTGAGGACTTATGGCCAGCTTGGGCTAAGTCCAATCAGGAGAGGCTTTGCCTCTATCCCTTTAGCCAATTGGGCCAAAGCCTAGTGTTAAACACTTCAGAGCAATCAGCGTTGAACACTGGGAATGAGGTTGACAAGTTGGTGTTCAACATTGAGAGATAATTGGTGTTAAACACCAGCAATAAGGCTTTTTCAAATTAGTGTTAAACACTAGAACAGATCAGTGTTGAACACTGCAAATAAGGCTTTTTAATCAGCATTGAATGCTAAGGCCCGACAGTGTTTTAACACTGGGCTTGAGAGTTTTAATTTTAGTGTTAAACACTAAGGCAAGAAGGGTCACGTGGCAGCACGTGAGAGCGCCCTCCCTTCATTTGTTCTGCTGAAATTCTCATTTCCTTCCAAGCATCACGTGCCATCACGTGATGGGCATTCAAATGCCTGTGTATTAGAGTTTCTGCCAAGGTCACGTGGATCACGTGGGGTGCTGCCTCAAAGGGACTTCTATAGCTCTTTTGAGAGGGTCACGTGGTGGCATGTGACCCTACCTCCATGTATGTTGTTTAGAGAATCTGTTGATCTTTCTTTTCAGGAATTAAATTCCTCTGGCTTTAATTTTCAAAGGAATTAAATTCCTATTTCCTTTCGATTCTTGAACCTTCTGTAGGAATTAGATTCCTCGTTTATGTGAAGAACTGAATAGGGTTAAACCCTAATAAAAAACTTTTTAAGGAATCAAACTTCCGTTTCCCGTCAGATCATGATTAAGGGACTTAAATTCCCATTGTTTCAACAGAACTAAATTCTTAATTAGGGTTAAACCCTGCTTCTTTTTTATTTTGAAGGAATTAAATTCCCATAACACAGGGTCAAGCCCTACTTTTATCTTAGAGGAATTAAATTCCTATAGTTCTGTGAGAATTAAATTCTCATGCTTGCATTCTTTCTCTATGTTTTGGATCTGCATGGCAGGATCTCGACCCATTGAGAATTAAATTCTCAACCTTAAGGGGAGATGTGCACTTTGCAGATCCTCTATCAAAGAGAGAAGAAATCTGCTCTTCTGTCTTATGTATCAGAGTTAAACTCTATAGAGAATTAAATTCTCTTTCTTTCAAAAGGCTTTCCCTTTCTTACCTAGGGTTTTTTGCAGAAGATCCGAGTCTTTTCAAAGTATCAAAGCTCTCCTCCTTTTTCCTTTCTCTTCTCTGCGCATGTATATGTTTATTTTGTGTCTCTTGGCTCCTATTTATAGGAGAAGCAGCTGAATCAGTTGGTTTTTGACGAATCTTCGTTGAGAGATCTGATTTGCATCCTTCATTCGTTCTGGACCTTTGGATTATTAGGTGAATTTTATTCACCATTGGATTTCAAATCCAGAGATTCTCCCTTGTTATTTTGGTTAGATTTAAGGGGGAAATCTTTCCAAACCCGAGATTTTCCATAAATAAATGACCTCTGAATCTTTAATTTGATTGGATGCATATAGTTGCGTTCCTTTGGAAAGATTTGCATTTCTCTCAGAATTTAATTCTGTTGACAAAAAGGGCTTTGAAAGCCGGTCACGTGTGACCACGTGACCCATGGTCACGTGTGAGCACGTGACCCCCTTTGGAATGAGCATTTTCCTTTCTTTTGCGCTGTCTTCTGATCGTTGCTTAAACGTCACGTGCTACCACGTGACCCCTGGTCACGTGTGAGCACGTGACCCCTGTCTGGCACTTCTTTCCTTGGTTCAATTGGAGAGCGAGTTTGCTACTTTGAACGTCACGTGTCGACACGTGACCCTGGTCACGTGGGAGCACGTGACCTCTTCTGAAGCTCTTTTTCTTGACTTTGTTCAGCGAATCATTGTGCGCCTTTTCTGTACTTTATAGGTCACGTGTCAACACGTGACTGCTGGTCACGTGTAAGCACGTGGCCCCCTTTTCGAAGCTTTTCACAGAAGCTTTCCTGATTTTAAGTCAGGAAACAAATGCCCCCACAGCGTTGTTCTCACGTGTCAGCACGTGAGTGCAACGCTGTCATCTCTTGCGACCGTTGGATTCATTTAGGGATTTGGGAGATGAAGCGTTTTCACTGTTTTCTATAAATACCGCTGTCTCTTCATAGGAGCCTTCACTCTGCTCGTCTTCTTCCTCTGAGAACTTTTCTTTGAGAATTTAATTCTCTTCTTCCAGAGCTTAGTTCTCTGTTTCAAGATTTTCCAGAGTTTAACTCTGTTCGAAAAGGACCATTTTTCCTCAGGTAATGGTAATCGAAGCACCTTTGTTTTGACAAAACTCTCTGGATTTAAAATCCAGATCTAGGGTTTCCCAAAGAACTCATTTTTCTTCAAGTAATTTAACCAAAATATGGGACCACTTGACTTCCCGCAGTAGATCACTTAGGGTTCAGACGATCCCTTAGGGAGATGATGATGGCGGTTCAAACCCATGGAATTTAATTCCATTCAAAATGTTTCTGGGATCTTAATTTCCTTTTTTCCTAATAAGGAATTTAATTCCTATGAAGAACTCAATTTCTTCACCCAGAGGCTCCTTGGGGTCTCTTGGCCCGAGGCTGTTCTTCTGCAATTAATGCGATAGGGATTTTGTAATGATGCCTTCTGTGGGAATTTAATTCCCTTGATTTTGTTGGGTTCGCTGTGGCGCCCTAGACAGGTCTTGTTGAGGGGAATATGCATGGTTACCACCCTTTATTAAATGGGGATGTTCCCTTTGTTTTATTGTAACTGTTTGGTCTCATTATTAATGAGCCGTCATCCGGATTCTGTGGGGCCCATGCGTTTTGTAGCCCATGGTCCCAGGAAACTTTGCTGTTGCTTTCTCCAATTAGTCTTCATGTTCGTGCATGAACATATATCGCTAACTTTTCTTTTAACGGTCTCCCTTTATTGGGTTTCAGGTGTGATGGCTTCTGCTCCACGCTTTCCTTTCTCTCGCTCGGAGGCGGCCTTCCCTCAGTCACCGTCTGATGAAGAGGCGATGGCGATGATTAGGGCCCATGACCCGGACTGCGCCAACCTTCTTCAATGGGGACCTTGGTACAGTCAGATTATTCAAGGTCGCAGGAGCTTTCTTTGCGCGGTGTCAACGGAGCCCACTTTCCCATTTTTACCGATGGATCCTCCAAGGGTAGCTTTCGCCGTGGAAATGCCCAACTGGACTCCAACGGGGAGGCTGGAGCCTTCGACGACCGGCATTCCGAACCACCCGATCCCGGCTGTAGACATCTTGGGACGGCGCATCTGCCAGGGTGAGGCCCACCCGTGGGGGCAGATTTATAAGATAGGGCTCACTCCCAGGCATCCTACGGGCTACCTTCTCTGGGCTCGCTACATTCTTTCTGCCCATCGGGCGCGATTGCAGAAAGTCGGGCTTTATCAAGCCGTATACGCGTCGCTGTTTCATTACAAGTCCCCGCATGCCTGGTGGGTCAAGGCGTTTCTGAACCAGTGGAATCTTCCCACTAATACTTTTCTTCTGGGAGATCGCGAGGTTTCGATTTCTTTAGCCGAGTTTTATGAAATTTCGGGGTTGCCGATAAGGGGTAACATGTACGAGGAGTTGCTGCCCCCTGACGAGTACATTTTTGAACCTGAGCCTGCCCCAGTTGACGGCTTATCTGCTGAGAACGCTGTTCGACACAAGCGTCCCAGTTTAATTAGGGCTCTAGGCATTTTTGATCGATTATTCACCGAGTCTGAGGAGCAAGGCGTTACTTTCAAGAGCTTCATTGCTCGTTTCATTCGCGAGGACGCCTTACCGAAGACAGCCCCGAAGTTTGCCGACATTGGGGACCCCTTTGGGTTTGGTCCGAAGAGGTTGCCGACCAACGAATCAGATCTTCCTCAGTATTACATCCCTATCATATCGCCGATCTCTTTTGAATCTATTGCTGCCCCAGGCATGGACGAGGAGACGTTCTTTGTGGGGTTTATTAGCGTTTGGCTAAGTTGGTTCGTTATCCCCATGCATCGCCGCTTCATGAGAGCCTCGGTCATCTACCCGGCGCATCGTATTGCGGAGGGGACGCGGTTGGCCATTGGCATCCCGGCCCTGGCGCACCTCTATAATGGATTGGGCACTGCGGCTAATACCTCTACGCCTGGCGTGGACGTAGTGGACTTTTCGCTTCATTACTTCACGTCGTGGATTGAAATGCACGTGCTGGGGTCTTTTGCTATGCATCAGAGGCCTGCTTTTTACGACGCCTATACCTTCCCACGACTTATGCGACTGGTGGGTGCTTCCGCTGCCGATCCAACTCAATTTGGGGCTATTAGGGTGCTGATTTCCCCTCACGCCACCGCCGGCGGGTTAGCTTTTAACGATCGGGTTTTGTCTTCCCCTTCGGGTCCTGTTCAGCAACTTTGGGACCAGTCAAAGGACAACGCACCTTCTCTGAAGCCCCGAGAGGCCACCTACTTGTATTCAATTAGACCGGGCTACTTGGTGTTTCGCCAGGATAGTGCAGCCCTTTTTATGCGGTACAATCCTCATCGATTTGCTCGGCAGCTCGGATATGACCAGGGCGTTCCTTTTGAGGCTTTTATGATCGCTCCAATTCCTTCGCTCGACGCTGTTCGTGACGCAGCTCATCATTTCATGAGGCTGAACACCGGCTCTCATTTCATGGTCCCTGAAGCTGAGTACATCCCTCGATGTGTGGGTGCATTTACAGGCTGGTATCTTCATCGGGTCACCCCAATTATTGCTGAAGAAAGAAGGGTTCTTCTTGGTCATGACGCTCCTCCTCAGGTCTCGCGAGTTGAGTTGCGACCGAGGGTTCCAGTCCGCTTTCCTTTGAGGGAAATTGGCGCTGCCCTCATTCCGGGGGAGTCAGGGGTAGACCTCACTCCGACCGCTGGTATGCCCTTGGGTTCTCGATCGCGAGGTAGACGGGCTCCAGTGGTAGCACCTCTGCCGGTGGCGGCGCCGCCTCCCGCGGCGTCGACGACGTCGACGTCGTCCTTGATTGTGGTACCGAGTGAGAGTAACAGGGATGAGGGCGTTGAAGGCGATGTGGGCCAGCGTCGCCCTAAGGCTTCGCGAGGGAGGAAGCGGTCATCTTCAGCGGCCGGCTCTGGGTCTAAACGACGGAGGAAAGTGGCTACTACCCCGCTTGATTCTGTGGTGGAATCTGAGCCTATCCTTGAAGACGAACCCTTGACCTTGCAAGGGTCAGACGCTGGGCTTCTCTTCCCGAGTTCGGCTGACGAGGAGGCTGCTCAACTGGCTGAGGCCTTACGGCGTTCGAAAGACCCGTCCCATAATGCCAAGGTTCCGAAGAAGTCTTATCCCGCTGTAATTTTTTACGAAGACCCTTCGTGGATTCGGCGGCGATTTATCGGCCCTTTGGAGGAATGGGGGGAAAGGGCTTTGAAGCAGGTCGCTTCAGAAGATGCAGCTGATGCACTTTCTTTATGGACCGGCGGTCATGAGTCTACCCTTGAACCTCGGCGAGCTTATCTCCTTGAGAAGGAAAAGCGGCTTGAAGAAGCCATGTTAAGGGCTTCTTTGCGTATAGGTACGCTGTGCTTCTTTTGTAGTCTTTTCGATTATTTATGCTCGTGGGTATGTATCATTATTTTTATTTGAATCGTGCAGAATCTTCAACGCTGGGGGAGCTCCCTACTGGCCTCTTGAAGCTAAAGCCCGCCGAAATTCTTAACGAGGCTGTGTTGGGTGTGGAGGGGGCGGATGAGGCTGCTCCTCTCGTGATAGAACCTCCAGCGGCGGTTCTTGAACAGGGAGTGCTTTCCTCTTTAGGGAAGGTTCCCTTGGAAGCTGCCGCCCCAATGGTTCTTGCTGAGGTCGGCTCGGGGGCCGGAAGCGAAGTAGTCGGGGCTTCTCTCCCTTTGTTGGAGCCTGAGGTCCCGGCAGAGAATGTTGAAGCCACTATCCCCCCGGCTCAGAATGGGAGGAGTGTTGAAGGTATCCCTCCGCGTTTTAATTTAGTAACCCCTTCATAGTCTGAACTCTTTTATCTTTCCCAGAATTGCGCGGCTTAGCGACCACGATCGCGGGCCTGTCGCCTCTCCAGTCATTTCAGCGCTTACTGGAGATGGCAGCTCCGCAGGCAATCTCCCCTCAGCGTATTGTCCTTTCCTCTGGGCAAGGTTAGTGTCATTCGCCATTTTTTTTACCATAGTATTGTTACTATTTTGCGAAATGACGTTGATGTCTCTTATAGTTTTAGAAGCCGATGATGAGGTCGAGGTCGTTGAAGGGCCAGGGGAACCTTCAGCTCCTACTTGCATGACTGTCGGTGAGTGACATTTTATTATCGTCCCGTTTGTTCTGCGTTTTTAAGAGTTTTACCAACATTTTCCAAATCTGAACAGCCCTGCCAGTTTCCATGGCTTTGGAATCGCGCATTGTGATGCCGTCCGGCCCCTACGCTTTGCGGGCTTCAGAACGCTTGGCCCAATTGAGCCTGGTCTCCTTATCTTCTTTCATCGAGGAGCTCCGTGCTGGCAGTACAACCACGGCCGAAGCGTTCGCCGCTGAAGCTAACGGCTCCCTTCCTTTTCTCGCCACCTATCACAGTAAGGAGGTGGTGCGGGTCTGGGTGGAGTTCTGTAGGAAGGTGGAGGCTTGTTTGTACGCTCTCGAGTGTTCTCGCCTTTCCTCGGAGGCAGTGGCTGCAAAGGCGGAGTTACGAGGTCTGATAGCACGACATGCGGCCAACATGACTTCGTGCGAGAAGAGACTTGGCCGCAAGTTCTCGGAGAGGGAGCTAGCCTCCAAGGCGTTGAGCGAGCTTCAGACCAGCCTCACAGCTAAAGCCAACAAAGCGTATGACCTTTGGCGAGTGCTTCAGGAATCGATCAAGGAGGTGGTAGCTCTTGATAAAGCCGCCACGTTTACTCGCGAGAGGATTGAGGCTCACAAGGCCACTGAAAAAGAGCTTGAAGCCCGACTTGCTTCATATCAGGCCCAACAAGCTCAGGCGGAGGCTCGCCTTCTGGAGATCTTGCGTCATGAAGCCGCGGCTCAGCAACAGAACGATGAGCTGGTGAAACTATTGCACCGCCCGCCGGCTTAAGGACTTGTATCTTTTCTCCCTTTTTTTTTTGTACATACTCATGGATAAGAGTATCTTACTTTTTGTTTCTTTCATGAATTGTATTTTGTATCCATTTTGGTCTATGAATAAAAGATACATTTTTCTTCTCAATGGTATGTCTCCTTTTCATTGAATGCATTCTGCGGATATTCTATCTTGATTTCCTTGCAGGACAGCGATGGCTCAGGATTCAGGGTTAAGATCTGCTTCCTGAGACTTTTACATTTTATGAGCCACGAGGGTCTCATAAAGAGTTTTTCTCCCAGCCGTGAGGACTTGTAAGTGCCGGATGCGGTTACCCTTGTCCGTGTTCTACGGAGTCAGGGGTTTCTCCAGATATTGTAGTTTAAAGACGTCGCGGTCAAGGTTAAGGACCTCATAGTCCGTGGATTTAAGGACTCCACAGTCCGATGTTAGTTTTAAGACATCACGGTCAAGGTTAAGGACCTCATAGTCCGTGGATTTAGGGACTCCACAGTCCGATGTTAGTTTTAAGACATCACGGTCAAGGTTAAGGACCTCATAGTCCGTGGATTTAGGGACTCCACAGTCCGACGTTTGGTTGCAGGGACCCGTCACCTCTTTTAAGACGTTGAGGAATTACAACGCCAGGCATCAAAGGAGTGAAGAGATGTACCCTTAAACCGAGGCAAAAATCTGTAAGGAATAGGGGTGGTTGATCGTTAGTTTTAAGACATCGCGGTCGAGGTTAAGGACGTCATAGTCCGTGGATTTTAAGGACTCCACAGTCCGGTGTTTGCTCTGGACGCTTCACACGGGTTCACTGCCGTGCTTGGCGAGGACCAGGCTCCGCTCTGGGCCTTTTCCGTAGGGTCAAAGAGTGACGTTATCCACGTTCCACGTAACCAGGAATCTTGCACTAGATGCTTCACACGGGTTCACTGCCGCGTTAAGCGAGGACTAGGCTCCGCTCTGGATGCTTCGCACGGGTTCACTGCCATGCTCTGCGAGGACCAGGATCCGCTCTGGACGTTTTCCACGGGGTCAAAGAGTGACGTTATCCGCTTTCCACGTAACCAGGAAGTTTGCACTAGATGCTTCACACGGGTTCACTGCCGTGCTCTGCGAGGACTAGGCTCCGCTCTGGATGCTTCGCACGGGTTCACTGCCATGCTCTGCGAGGACCAGGATCCGCTCTGGACGTTTTCCACGGGGTCAAAGAGTGACGTTATCCGCTTTCCACGTAACCAGGAAGTTTGCACTAGATGCTTCACACGGGTTCATTGCCGTGTTAGGCAAGGACTAGGCTCCGCTCTGGATGCTTCACACGGGTTCACTGCCGTGCTCTGCGAGGACCAGGATCCGCTCTGGACGTTTTCTACGGGGTCAAAGAGTGACGTTATCCGCTTTCCACGTAACCAGGAAGTTTGCACTAGATGCTTCACACGGGTTCATTGCCGTGTTAGGCGAGGACTAGGCTCCGCTCTGGATGCTTCACACGGGTTCACTGCCGTGCTCTGCGAGGACCAGGATCCGCTCTGGACGTTTTCCACGGGGTCAAAGAGTGACATTATCCGCTTTCCACGTAACCAGGAAGTTTGCTGATTGTATCCGCATTTCACGGGATGGAGGTTTGACTCTTGGCGATATGTGTCGCCGAGCCATGGAACTTGGGGTTGCCGCTGTTCCGTTTCGCTTGATGTTGTGTCGTCGAGACACTGAAGCTAGGAATTTGTCCTTCGCTTCATTTGCTGGTATCGCGTCTGCTGTATCGAGACGAATGCCGTGGTGGTGATCACTAAGTTATCTGTGAACCGCCGAGATTTTGCTTGCTTCTTTTTATTGCAAGTTGTCCCATCATTTCGGCTATTTTGTCATGCATGTGTGGCTTGCTAGCTTTTTCGCGGTAAGCTCGGATTTTTTGGATACCGGTTTCGGCATCAGCACCGCTACAACTGGAATGTTGTCAGGAGCGAATCATCATTTGCCTCTGTCGACGTTTGAACAAAGGTGGCTTAGTAAACAGGGTTAAGGGTCCTGCCGACCAAGGCTTTTGACTTCATGAGCCGTAAGGGTCTCACAAAGGTGTTTCTCCCTCCAAGTCGTGAGGATCTTGCAGGTGTGTTTTCTCCTTAAGGATCGTGGGGATTCTTAAGTGCATGTTCTCTTGTAAGTCGTAAGGATCTTACAAAGAGGATTTTCCCCTTATAAGTCGAGAGGACTTACAAGGGTCGTTCACCATATGGATGTATCCCCAGTCACGGGTGGGACTTTGTTAGGGAAATGTTTATTCGCGCCCGTGGATTGTATACAAGGGTCAGTACGAGCCGCTTGTAGGGCAGTATCGGAGGTTGTGGAGGATTCGCTTAAGAACAGGTTTAGGTTTCTGTAACTTAAGACTTTCAAGTCTTATGAGCCGTGAGGGTCTCATAAGAAAATTCTCCTTACGAGTCGTGAGGATCTCGCAAGTGTATTTTTTCCTTAGGAATCGTGAGGATCCCTAAGTGTGTTGCTCCTTTGTGAGTCGTAAGGATCTCACGCAGGTGATTTCTCCTTACAAGGTCGAGAGGACCCTATAAGTGTCTTTTAACGAGGTTGCGCCTTTTCGGGTTTTCACAAACACTCGCCGGTAGTCCTGCTGTTTTTACTCACGGAGCCCTTTCGGGTTTTCATCCGTGCCCATTTTGCTTTATGGACATACCGTTTTTTTTCTTTTTTTTTTTTCTTTTTTTTTTCCTTTTTTGGTCAACCTGAGGATGCTGCGGTAGTAGTTTAGGGACGTTTCGGTCCATTGTTAGTTTACAGACGTTTCGGTCTGTCGTTAGTTTAAGGACGTTTCGGTCCGTTGTTAGTTTAAAGATGTTTCGGTCTGTCGTTAGTTTAAAGACGTTTCGGTCTGTTGATAGTTTAAGGACGTTTCGGTCCGTTGATAGTTTAAAGACGTTTCGGTCCGTCGTTATGGGAAGGCCAGCTACTGCTTGTAAAGTCTGAGCCTAGGAAGATAGCGAGCGGACATAGTCGTCGTCATCTACCGTTGACCCAGGCTGTGGCTCACTAAGCATAGTATTTCTTCAAGAAGCGGCCATTTATTGGCCTGAAAGGCCTTTCACCGTGCATGTCCACGAGTAGATAGGCTCCACCCTGGTAGACCTGGTCTATGATGTACGGGCCTTCATAGTTTGGCTCGAATTTTCCCCGCTTGGCACGATTGGGGATCATAGGTCTTTTGACTACCAGCACGAGTTCGCCTTGGCGGAATGCCCTTGGCCTGGTCAATCTTTCGTACGAGCGCGTCATCTTTGCTTTGTAGGCTTCTAGATGTTGTTGCGCTATGAGTCGGGTTTCGTCGAGGGCATCAAGCTCCTCAAGTCGAAGGTGAGCATTTTCTTCGTCGGTCAGTTCGTGGTGGATTGCCACTCGTAGAGAGGGTAACTCTATCTCGAGGGGGAGAACTGCTTCCGTCCCAAATACCAACGCGTATGGCGTTGTGTTCGTGGCCGTCTTGAATGTAGTTCGTTAAGCCCAAAGGGCTTCTTGCAGCCTCTCGTGCCAGTCTCTCTTATTCCGGGAAACGGTCTTTTTTATGATCTTCGTCAAGGTCTTATTGAAGGCCTCGGCCAGACCGTTGGCTCGTGGGTTGTAAACTGAAGAATACCTCCAGTCTATATTGTGCTGCTGCGCGAAGCGGCTAATCTTATGGCTTCTGTAGGCTGGCCCGTCATCGGAGATAATCCGCCGTGGGGTTCCAAACCGATAAATGACGTGCGTTTTGAAGAAATGGAGGATATTCTCCGTCTTCACTTCCCTCAGTGGTACTGCTTCTGCCCATTTGGAGAAGTAATCAGTTGTCGCCAGGATGAAACGATGTCCCCGAGATGATGCCGGCTCGATGGGTCCGACTATGTCAGTTCCCCACATTTCGAATGGCCAGCTGGCCACCGTGGGGTGTAGTGGATTTGGGTGTTGGTGGATGAAGTCTCCATGAATCTGGCACGAGTGGCATTGCCTCGCGTATTCGAGGCAGTCCTGGATCATCGTGGGCCAGTAATAACCCATCCGTTTAATTTTTAACTTTATCTTTGGGCCTGCTTGATGAGAACCGCAAAGCCCGTCGTGAACTTCCTGAACGACTTTTTCCGCTTCGTCAGGTCCCAAGCATCTCAATCATAGAGAATCAAGTGATCTCTTGTATAGAGTATCGTTGACGAAAGCGAAAGATAGAGCTCGTTTCATGAGCTGATGTCTTGAGGACGCTTCTTTGGGCATGCGGCGGGACTTAAAGTAGTCTATGAAGACTTCCCTCCAGTCCTCGGCCTTCTCTTGGTCTTTTATTTGTAGGGTTGTCTGCTCAGTTGCTCCCTCTTTATATAGTTCCGGAGGTATTTCTGCGGGGGTGAGCACTCGACGGCTTTGTACCACGATTCTGACATCATCGAGGTTCTCGTCGGCCAGTTCTTTAGCAAGCTTAGCCAATGCGTCTGCTTTGCTGTTTTCTGCGCGTGGTATGTTCTCCAAAGTGTAGGAGGGAATTTGGGTCAACGGTTGTTGCACCTTTTCTCCGTATCTCACCAACTCCGGCTTGCACGTTTGGTAGTCACCATTAACTTGGCTAACGACCAGCTGAGAATCCCCATATATAAGGAGGTCTTCAATTCCCATGTCGACGGCAAGTTCGAGGCCTGCTATCAGAGCTTCGTATTCAGCCTCATTGTTTGTCCTTGGCTCTGTCAAGGAGAAGGCGAAACGCACTATCCCTCCTTGTGGAGTTGCAAAGATGAGGCATATCCCCGATTTGATCATTGGGATACCTTGTTTCTGTTTCTTTACGGAGGACGCTCCATCGAAATAGAGTTCCCATTGGGTGCTTCCGCCGCTAATCGCATCAAATGCATGCTCGTCCGGCAAATCACAGTTCAGAGGAGAATCGGCCGGTATCGGGTGCTCAGCGAGGAAGTCAGCAATGGCCTGGCCTTTCACTGCCTTGAGAGGTTGATATGTTATCGAGAACTCCATCAAGAGCAGGGCCCATTTAGCGAGTCGTCCCGTCAATATGTCTTTTGACATCAGATATTTAAGAGGGTCCACCTTCGAGATGAGACAAACTTCATGTGCCAACGCATAGTGCATGAGCTTTGTTATCGCGAAGATTAACGCCAAGCAATGTTTTTCAATGGGAGAGTAATTGCTTTCTGCCCCCAGTAGAACTCGACTTAAGTAGTAGAGTGCTCTCTCTTTCCCCTGATCGTTCTCTTGCGCCCATAATGCGCCCAAGGAACCTTCGAGGGCGGTTGTATAAAGAATGAGAGGTTTTCCCTTGACCGGCGCAGCCAATACCGGCGGGTTCTGCAGGTACTGCTTGATCTCGTCTAGTGCACCTTGGCATTTTTGATCCCAGACGAATGGGGTTCCCTTCTTCATCAGGTGACTGTAAGGACGGCACTTTCCGGAAAGGTTGGCTATAAATCGCCGGATGTATGCGAGCTTCCCTTGGAGAGACCACAACTGTTTGAGGGTTTTTGGCGGAGGCATTTCCATGATCGCTTTAATCTTTGACGGATCTATCTCAATACCTCGGTGTCGAACAATGAATCCTAGGAATTTGCCCGAGGAGACTCCAAACGCGCATTTGAGGGGATTCATTTTCAAGTTATATCGCCGGAGGCGCTGAAATACCGTCTCCAGATGTTTTAAGTGATCTTCGTATGACATACTTTTTACTACGAGGTCGTCGATATAGCACTCGACAATGTCATGTATGAGGTCGTCGAAGATCTTTGTCATGGCCCTTTGATAGGTAGCGCCAGCGTTCTTTAGACCAAAGGGCATAACCCTGTAGCAGAATATACCCAAAGGGGTCCGGAAAGCGGTGTGCTTCTGGTCTTCGGGATGCATCTTTATCTGATTGTATCCTGACGAACCGTCCATGAAGGAGAAAACCTCGTGAGTGGACGTGTTATCTATCATTAGCTCGGTTACCGGTACCGGGAAATCATCCTTCGGACAGGCTTTATTGAGATCCCTGAAATCCACGCATATGCGTACCGTCCCGTTCTTTTTCATTACCGGGACGATATTGGCGATCCAATCGGGATATTGGACTTCTTGGATAAATCCAGAGTCGATCAGCTTTTTGACTTCGGCGTTGATGCTCATCTCCAGCTCGAGTCGCATCCTCCTTGGTGCCTGCTTGACTGGCTTGATATCTGGGGATATTGCTAATCTATGCACAGCGACCTCCGGATCTAATCCTGGCATCTCGGAGTAGTTCCACGCGAAGCAGTCTTTATGCCGTAGAAGCACGTTCTTTAACGCGGCCACCCTTTCTTCAGAGAGTAGCTCGCTGACAAATGTTGGTCGCGGGTCCTCTGCCGATCCCAACTCAATTTTCCTGAGGTTATCTGCAGTAGTATGTATACCGTCTTCCAGTTCTTTCGGAGCGGGCGGGAATTCTGAGATAACCTCATCATCGCTGTTTTCAAAGCACCGGGGAGGGTTGTCTATCGTAATCGTATAACAGGTGCGAATCCACTCCCGGGACCGAGGCGGATCCGGCTCTGCTCTTGCGGCCTTGGGCTCGTGCTTTCGTGGCGGCGTTACCCTCCAGCTGTTGGATAAAGCGAATCTGCCCCGTCGGTACTGGTCCTCGACCCAGTTCTTGAAGGTGAAGCAGTCTTCGGTAGGATGTCCTATGGCTTGGTGATAAGAGCAATAGCTCGAACGAGAAGCCTTGTTGGTTTGCTCAGGGTGTTTAGACTCTGGAAGCACGATCATTTGATGTTTTAAAGCGAGCTTGAGGAGCTTCTCCGTCTTGTCTCGGGGGAAGGAGTACGCTCGACCCCTCTTTCCGCTTCTTGACCTATTCCCGTCTCCGCATCGGGCCTTTCGCATGAGGGGTTGACAAGGATGAACATCCTTGTCTTTTGCAATCTGTTGAAATAGACGTTGCGTCCTGGCCTTCTCATAGATGGACGTTTCGCGGTTGTGGTCTTCCCGAGCTTTCTGACCCACTTTCCTGATAGGCTTGTCCATTCGTTCTTCAGATGACGGACTCGGCGCCTCAATCGCGTGGTCTGGTTTTGATGAGGGGTCGGCCTCTCCTGACAGGGCGTCCTCCTCTTCATCAAAGGTATATATAGCGTAGCTGCTGTGGGCCCGCTCTCGTTTTCTGGTTCTCACGTATCCAAGCCCAAGTGTCTCCATTTTCCCGTTGGGCAATTTGCGTTGGGTTCCAGGGACATCCCAAATCCTGTTGTAGAACCGAGCCTGTCGAACAGTTTGTTTTAAGGGTACTCCTTGGCGCTTCAACAGCTTCTTTAATCCGTCTGTATAGTATCTAGGCAGACGGATGGGTCGGAGCCTGTCAAGTGTAGCATCCACGCCATGCCAGATCTCTTTCTCTACTTTCGACTCTGAGGATCGGTAGAATAGGATCACCTTCTCACCCCTTCGCCTGGGAGGGACGTAAAACGTTTGCAGGTCCTGCACACTGTGAGCTTGGAGCGTGTCGAGATCCTTGTAGTGTTCTCGCGGTACCATGGTGATTTGCAAACTGTGGCCATCGTCAAGGGGTGCTTGCATCGAAAGCCGATTGGAGAATACGGCATTGACCTCATCTTCCGAATCACTTCCGAAGACCAGTATGGGGGTGGGCGTCCTCCGGTTGTTGCGTTGAGATGGCCCTGTATAAACTATCTCTTCCTCTTCTTCGGTATCGCTTCCGAAAACAGGGATGGTGGCGGCAGCTTTGTTCCCTGAGTTGCGACACCTTTCTGTATCTTCGAAGTCTGGCAAAAAGTATTTCGCATCCTCGTATTTGCGGACTTCGTTCACGGAAAATGGGTTCAGCTCACCCGTTACAGTATACTCGAAACCATCTTTGAAGTACTTCATACACTAATGTTGTGTAGAAGGGACGATGTTGTACTCGTGTAACCAAGGACGGCCGAGCAAGGCATTGTAGCAGGTCTTGGCGTCAATGACATGGAATTTGATGTCTGTGACGAGAAGCCCGAAGCGTAACGTTAGTATCACGGACCCGAGAGTCCGTGACGATTGTGAGTCGAAACCGGAGATAGTAATTTTGTCCCGAGCGAGATGTTGCACACTCATGCAGATTTCCTTCAACACCCGAACATTAAGGAGATTGACGGAGGATCCGTTATCCACCAGGATCTTGCCTATCTTGATGTCATGGCAGTACCCAGAGACATATAGGGGACGGTTATGGTCGCACGTCCCGAGAAGGAGGTCTTCATCACCGAAAGTGACGTCGGCCGTATGCACTTCTTCCAGTTCGTCCTTCATCTTTTCAGTGGCGAGAAAGGCTTGGAATTGTTCAGGTTCTTGTAATGCCTTAATTAGTGAGTCCCGTGCTTCTTTTGATAATAGGAGGGCGTCGAGAATGCTAAGCTGAGAAGGTAGCTTCCTTAGATGCGCGAGGATGTTATAGTCCACTTTACTCCTCCTAGGAGGGTCTTTGGCAGCCAGTTCTTTCGCGACTTGGTCATCCAAAGTGATATCTTCAGTGACCTTTTCCTTTCCCTTATCTTTTCTGTTCGTAGGCCCGAGATTCTTTTCTGGGAGTGTGCGATTGCGCAGCTGAGTGTTTCCGCAGGCTTCTGATTCCTCATCTTTCCTTAGCGCGGATTCTTCAAAGAGAGGGCCCAGAGTCACTTCTTCGTCAGAGTCGCTCCCAAAGGTGAGGACTTGCGACCCCTCGGCATGAGCCATATAACAGTTGCCAGTAATTCTGTTGGGCCCGTCGACAGTGCTTCTTTGCTCCCGACGGCTCTTGCGTTTCATGCGTTTGAAATGTTGCCGACGAGCAACATATCCTTGCCACCATATCTTAAAGGCGTCGCACTCCTCTGTGGGGTGTGAGATTTTCCGATGATATGCGCAGTAATCGGGGTGCTTCTCTGCCCCATTGTGTGTGTTTCCTTCCGAGGGTGGTAGCCTCATTCCCATTGACATGGCTTTGGCGAACCTTTTCCTCGTCTTGAATATCTTCCTGTCCATCTCGGATGCCTCTCGTTCTGGCAGGGGTAGCTCAACTCTGTCGTTCAGTCGCCCGCGTTTGGTTCCTTCTGATGCTGCCATCTCACGCTCCTGATCCGCTTTACTTTTTAGACGAATTTCGTCTAGGAAAGCATTGATCATATCAGTTGTCAGTCTCGCACGCTCTAGTTCAGGTTCTGCCTCTAGCTTCTTAGTGTCAGGAGTTTTCTCATCATCGGTAAACGAGTGGGAGATTACGTTACAACTTGCCACATACTCTTCGGATTCATCCGATGAGCTCTCTTCATCATCTTCCTCTTGAAAGATGTGGTTGAGGAACTCTTGCAGTGTGACAGGGGTTCGCGCCTTTTGATTGTATTCTTCCAGCGCGTCGATTTGCTTCTGCAAGTTCGTGCGATCGTCTCCAAGCTTCGCGGGCTTCTTGGATTTCTTCTTCTTTTTCTTGGAAGATTTTGACGATTGGGTGTGAGTATTTGGGCCCTTATCAGCAGTCTTCGTAGTTGCGTGGGGCTTCACTGCTCCTTCAATAATTTGAGGTTCGAGAGGATCCTTCCATTCGATTGCAGGGCACGCATGAAGGTCTCTCAGCATCCTTTTGGTTTTCGTTGATAGCACGACCTCCCATGGAGCTTCTTCGATAAAGGAGCAGGTTGCCCCCGGTGTATCGGCCTTTTTAGGAGTATGCGGTTGTGGTGGGTTTACCTTCCACTTTTCGGACAGTACAAACTTCCCCTGGAGGTATTGATCTTCAATCCATCCTTTGAAGACGAAGCAATCTTCAATCGGATGACTTACCGTTTGATGGTAAGGGCAATAGTTGGGGTTATTCACCTCGGCGGGTTGTGGCGGCCGCCTTGGATTTGGTAGGTTTATAAGTCTGTTGCGTATTGCCAGCTCAAATAACCGTTTTGTCTTGTCTCGTGGAAACGAGTAGGGACGCTTCATCTTTTCGTTATAATATCGGCGTCTTTCTTCCAATTGATCTGCCGATTTCGGGGCGTCAGGTTGCTGTTGGGCGTTCGCGACAAAAGTCGCCCTTCCTTTACCCTTGTCATTTCGAGGTTCTGGCTTCGGGGCAGGTGGTCTATGACCCATCTGGTCCATCTGAGCCAACTTGTCGATTAAAGCCTGGAATGTGGTTGGCTTAAAGAACATCATAAACTGGGAGATAGTTGCGTGGGGGTCTAGGGTTCCCACGAACATACCCACTGCGGGTGCTTCCTCAATGCGTTGCTCGCATCTCGACCACAAATTCCGCCAGCGTATGGCATACTGGACCCAGGTTTCGCCTGGCTTTACCCTGGCGTTAATCAAAGCAGTCATTGGAGTGCGCTCGCTGGCACTTGCGAACCGCTGAGTGAATAACAACTCCATTTCAGCGAACGTTTTGATGGAATCGTTCGGGAGTTCCGAATACCATTCGAACGCTGTTTCCGATAAGCTGCCAACGAACTGACGGAGTAACAGTTTATCGTCACCGCCGGTGTTACCGCAGAGGGCCCGGAACTGGGCGACGTGTTGATGAGGATTGCCGGTCCCCTTATACACATGGAATTTCGGTATCGTATAGCCTTGCGGGTATTTGATTTGATCGTACCAGCCTGGATACGGCCGCCCCGTCTTCACGACTTGACCAGCTGCCTCAGTCGCATGATGGACCCGGATTTGCTGGGCTATGTAGTCGGCCAAGTCAGCTTTAGAGATCGTCTCCTCCTTGGCCGTAGAGAGGGCTGGTGGTGGATTTGACGTTTCTCCTCGGTCATCTTCCAGAACGATTGGGGGATCTTCAGCGGGTAGGTCCTGTTGGATCATCATTCCTATCATATCTTGGAAGAGAAGGCCCATGCGCTGTATATTAGCCGCTTGTTCAGCAGCCTCTTTGTCCTTTTTCTCCAATGTCCGGCGAAGGAACTCGGCGTCGGTTTCCTCTTCCCGGCGGGCGTCTGAGGACGTTTCTGGGCTTTCTTTTGGCCCGGTAAGTGCAGCCATAGCACTCATCATTTCTTGGAGCTTTTGTTGTTGTTCTTGGGCTCTCGTCACGGATCGGGTCAGCAGTCGGTGGCCCGTAGAAGTGCGGCTCTCCTCCTTTCCAGAGACCATGTATACGGTGTGGACCATCATGCCCCCGGACTTAGGGCGTCTAGGCTCATTGCTTTTAGCCGTTGTAGCATGTCGTGGGATCTTCTCCGGCTTCCTCTTTTTATGAGTCATGGAGGTTGAGGGGTCCGTTGAGGTGGGCGTCCAGACAGCCTTTTGGGGTTCGGCCTGGTGACCAGCCTTCGGTTGGATCTTCAGCTTCTTATGCTGGCGGGAGAAGTTTGGGTCGATGATTGAGTCTCGGGCCTGCCGCCAAACCTTATAGATTTTGGAAGACAGCCGTTGAGGAGATCGGGGTTGGTCTGATTTTATTTCCGCAGCCTTTCCTGATGGGGAGGAGACCTCTTTAGCACTGCAGTAGGGGAATTCCTTCTCACCTTATTTAACATTTCGAAGCTGTTCCCAGTCGGAACAGCGGCGTTAACTTCTACCACCGGGGCTGGTGGAGTCAATCCAGAGGGGGAGTTGCCTCCAGCCTTCCTTATTCGGCGCCAATAACGACGTCGAGCGCGTCGCGCAGACGGCGAAGAGTCAGCTATAAGAATGGTCTCGTCTTGCCCCCTGTATGGGTGGGGGGTCGTTGTTGGTGTTAGCCTGTCAAAGACCGATGTCCTTTGTGCAGCGGGAGCGGGAGCTGAAGCCGTTAATCTGGTAAAGACCGACTTTTTGGTCGGGGAAGCTGCCTTGGCGATTTCGAAGGCATGAGCGGCCGTTTTCTTAGGAGCAGCCTTCTCTGCGATGAATTTGCAGGATTTCTGGCCCAATCTAGAGAAGACTGAGGCGTTGACATCGGGCGACTTGTTGAGAGGAGCCGCGACAGGGGCAAGACGATCAAAGACCGACTTCCTGAGAGTTTCCTTTGTCAGCACTGGTGCCACAAAGCTTGATGGAGGGAGCATAGTCCCAAAGAACAATCCGGTAGTGGCTTGAGTCACTTGGTCCACCGGCATTGTGAACAACGAAGCAGCTTGAGGTCCATAGGCTATACCTCCTGGCGAGGTAGAGCGTTGGTCGCAATTGCAGTTTGAGCAGTTGAAGGACTTTGCGGAAGCAGCAGCCATCGATCCTTTGTTTTCTGCAATAAGCAAGGCGCCAATTCTCAGTATCTTGAAACCCAAGGGCAACTATCAGCGAACCGCAATTGGTTCGCGAATCACGACACACGAAGTGTGGAGTGGAAAGAGGAAAAGGTCCCACCGGGCGTGCCAGAATCTGTTCCCCTCCGAACGACGGCGACGACGTGGGGACGTCTCGCCTGAGATTCGGGGCAGATGCTAATTGGTGCTATCCGTCCACCTCTCCGAAGATGCCAATTTGATCCATGGCACCATGTATCGGAGGTTTAGACGAATGCGTCCGATATAGCAGACTTCGTCAGATTCCCCCTCGTTCGAGGGGTTTTTGATTGTGGGGACGCTCTTCCCTGCAGGCGCAAGCCCCTGCAGTTAATTACGCTACCGCTTTACGGTAACAACTTTCTCCTTCTCCAGATGGTCACTTCGTGTCGTGTGTTCTTGTTTTATGTTTCATTGCCCGTGGATCGTTTACGGAGACTGAGTTATGTCGTCGCCCGTAGGGCATGGACTAGTCCAAATCCGCATTATCTTAAATTTGGGTTTGGGGGTTTGGTTTGAGGACACGTCAGCCATACTTGAGGCTAAGATCAACTCAAACGTTTGTTAAGGATACGTTAGTCTAACTTTGTGACTAAGATCAACTTAACGGGATCGTTTAGATCCTACAAAAGAGTGTTTGGACTCTAATGTTCCAGTTTAGGGACGTGGCGGTCCATCGTATATGTGGCCGTCGGGACCCGTCACCTCTCTGACGACGTTGAAGGATTACAACGACGGATGTCAGAGGAGTTCAGAGATGTACCCTCGAGCCAGAGTTAATTAGGGGGATTCATAGTCCAGTCTGCTTGAAGGTTTAAGGACGCGTTAGCCATCTTTGAGGCTAAGATCAACTTAAACAGGACCGTTTAGATCCGACGAAAGAGCATATGGGGCTCTATTGTTCTAGTTTAAGGACGTTGCGGTCCGTGGGTAGTTTAAGGACATTGCGGTCCGTGGGTAGTTTAAGGACATTGCGGTCCGTGGGTAGTTTAAGGACATTGCGGTCCGTTGGTAGTTTTAAGACATCTCGGTCAAGGTTAAGGACGTCATAGTCCATGGGTTTAAGGACTCCACAGTCCGGTATGTGCTCTGGCTGCTTCACACGGGTTCACTGCCGTGCTAGGCGAGGACCAGGCTCCGCTCTGGATGCTTCACACGGGTTCACTGCCGTGCTCTGCGAGGACCAGGATCCGCTCTGGACGTTTTCCGCGGGGTCAAAGAGTGACGTTATCCGCGTTCCACGTAACCAGGAATTTTGCATTATGCATGGGTTTAAGGACCCCACAGTCCATATCATGAATGGTCTTCGGGACCCGTCACCTCTTTGAAGACATTGAGGGATTACAATGCCAAGTATCAAAGGAGTGAAGAGATGTACCCTAGAACCGGAATGGCTTGAATAGTCCCTGGCCCAATTTGGGGTCAAGACTGGTTAATTATGTTATGAGCCCATTAACCCAGTTAATCATGAATTGAGGACTTATGGCCAGCTTGGGCTAAGTCCAATCAGGAGAGGCTTTGCCTCTATCCCTTTAGCCAATTGGGCCAAAGCCTAGTGTTAAACACTTCAGAGCAATCAGCGTTGAACACTGGGAATGAGGTTGACAAGTTGGTGTTCAACATTGAGAGATAATTGGTGTTAAACACCAGCAATAAGGCTTTTTCAAATTAGTGTTAAACACTAGAACAGATCAGTGTTGAACACTGCAAATAAGGCTTTTTAATCAGCATTGAATGCTAAGGCCCGACAGTGTTTTAACACTGGGCTTGAGAGTTTTAATTTTAGTGTTAAACACTAAGGCAAGAAGGGTCACGTGGCAGCACGTGAGAGCGCCCTCCCTTCATTTGTTCTGCTGAAATTCTCATTTCCTTCCAAGCATCACGTGCCATCACGTGATGGGCATTCAAATGCCTGTGTATTAGAGTTTCTGCCAAGGTCACGTGGATCACGTGGGGTGCTGCCTCAAAGGGACTTCTATAGCTCTTTTGAGAGGGTCACGTGGTGGCATGTGACCCTACCTCCATGTATGTTGTTTAGAGAATCTGTTGATCTTTCTTTTCAGGAATTAAATTCCTCTGGCTTTAATTTTCAAAGGAATTAAATTCCTATTTCCTTTCGATTCTTGAACCTTCTGTAGGAATTAGATTCCTCGTTTATGTGAAGAACTGAATAGGGTTAAACCCTAATAAAAAACTTTTTAAGGAATCAAACTTCCGTTTCCCGTCAGATCATGATTAAGGGACTTAAATTCCCATTGTTTCAACAGAACTAAATTCTTAATTAGGGTTAAACCCTGCTTCTTTTTTATTTTGAAGGAATTAAATTCCCATAACACAGGGTCAAGCCCTACTTTTATCTTAGAGGAATTAAATTCCTATAGTTCTGTGAGAATTAAATTCTCATGCTTGCATTCTTTCTCTATGTTTTGGATCTGCATGGCAGGATCTCGACCTATTGAGAATTAAATTCTCAACCTTAAGGGGAGATGTGCACTTTGCAGATCCTCTATCAAAGAGAGAAGAAATCTACTCTTCTGTCTTATGTATCAGAGTTAAACTCTATAGAGAATTAAATTCTCTTTCTTTCAAAAGGCTTTCCCTTTCTTACCTAGGGTTTTTTGCAGAAGATCCGAGTCTTTTCAAAGTATCAAAACTCTCCTCCTTTTTTCTTTCTCTTCTCTGCGCATGTATATGTTTATTTTGTGTCTCTTGGCTCCTATTTATAGGAGAAGCAGCTGAATCAGTTGGTTTTTGACGAATCTTCGTTGAGAGATCTGATTTGCATCCTTCATTCGTTCTGGACCTTTGGATTATTAGGTGAATTTTATTCACCATTGGATTTCAAATCCAGAGATTCTCCCTTGTTATTTTGGTTAGATTTAAGGGGGAAATCTTTCCAAACCCGAGATTTTCCATAAATAAATGACCTCTGAATCTTTAATTTGATTGGATGCATATAGTTGCGTTCCTTTGGAAAGATTTGCATTTCTCTCAGAATTTAATTCTGTTGACAAAAAGGGCTTTGAAAGCCGGTCACGTGTGACCACGTGACCCATGGTCACGTGTGAGCACGTGACCCCCTTTGGAATGAGCATTTTCCTTTCTTTTGCGCTGTCTTCTGATCGTTGCTTAAACGTCACGTGCTACCACGTGACCCCTGGTCACGTGTGAGCACGTGACCCCTGTCTGGCACTTCTTTCCTTGGTTCAATTGGAGAGCGAGTTTGCTACTTTGAACGTCACGTGTCGACACGTGACCCTGGTCACGTGGGAGCACGTGACCTCTTCTGAAGCTCTTTTTCTTGACTTTGTTCAGCGAATCATTGTGCGCCTTTTCTGTACTTTATAGGTCACGTGTCGACACGTGACTGCTGGTCACGTGTAAGCACGTGGCCCCCTTTTCTAAGCTTTTCACAGAAGCTTTCCTGATTTTAAGTCAGGAAACACCCATCACCCACATTATTTTTAATATTGTTTTCTTTTAAATTTCTAGAAGCCCAAGAGCCTACACATGCATAACTCGTAAAACCCCCACTACACATGTAAAACAAACTGACCCAGGGGCTACACCAACCAACGAGAGACACGTGGCAGCGAGCCCCGGCCCGACTCGGCCGACTCGGGCCGACGACTCGGGCCGCCGCAACCGGCCGGACTCGGCCGTACCGCCGAGTCGCCAACAGCAAAGTTGTGGCTCTTGGACTCCCCAGTACCCCTGCACACTTTATTTCCATGGATCAGTTCCAGAGACTCTTTAAAATCCTAATTACTCCATTTTAATACATTTTTTTCAATTCAACCTTTCACCTACCCTAAACCCTAGCCTTACAATATAAATACAACCCTTAAATACATCCCCCTCACTACAAAATTCTGATCAAAACTCTCAAGAAATCCATAGAAGTTTAGTATACTTTTGGAGTTAGCGAAGGGGTGAAACTCCGACGATCTTCCGACAACGTTTCAAGGAACAACCGGCGACAAAACAACGCACCGGCGATTCCTTTCTCACCCTCTATCTCTTCTCCTTCTTTTTAGCGAGTAAGTCCTAATTCCTTTCTCACTTTACTATTCTCAAAATCCATATTTTTAAAACCCGACGGAAATCGAAGTTATCCGCTCTCCGATTCGGGTTTTTCCCCCCTGAAAACTAACTATTTCTTAAACAACAACCATACCAAACTCTATCATGTTGACTAGTAATCATTAACAAATAACTTGAACAAGTTTCATAACAAATTATTTTATGTTGTACTTTTTATAGCTCTTTTTGAGTAAAATACCATGTAGCCCCTTCGAGATCTCTTCATCTGCAAAGAATTCATAGTTTCGACTTTAAAACAACCTTAATCTTGCTATACCTTTAAGTAGATCACGAGGTAATGAGCTACCTCCTCACACACTCATATGCAACATAGCACAATACCTTTTAGGAAAATAGAATACGGAAAAATAAAACTTTATATATAAATACCAATAACTATTAAAAACCGTTTTCTATAAGAATTCGTATTTTTTATAAATCTTTGCAAAGCGCCGCTACAACCCACTTTAGGGAACCCGGCTGGGATGGTGCGGATTATCGCACATCTCTGGGCTTAGTAGTGCGAGATTCAGACCTCCGCAAGGAGCATTCGGTCTCGAAGATTTAAAATACGAATATCTTAAGAAAATGAGATTTCTAGAAATGTAATATATATTAAAATTATTTTTATATAAATATATATATGCATATATGTATCATTAAAATATCTATTTTGTGATAATATAAATATTCCAACTTTTTTTCTAAAAATCACAAGAATCACTTTACATTAAAATATCATGAAATCCATACAAGTTCAATATTACAATTAAATACCAGGTATTATGAAAAATAGGTTTATTCACTAGAAATGTCACAAATATAAAATGTACAGCTATGAAAACTCTAAAGACGATAATTAAATACTTGAGGTGTATTTTGTAAATTATACAAAATTATTTTTACATAAAACCCCCTCAAGTTTTATAAATTACAATAAGGACCCTAATAAATATAGGTTTAAGCTGGACCAATCTCTTGAGCCTCAGGGAGCCGGAGAAGTGGGTGCTTGCCAATTTAAGATAGACAACTTAACAACGGTGTTATCAACACGGTAATCGTTTTTGAAAAAGACACAAATCCTGCTGTCCATGTGCAGCGGTTACCGATAATATCAAAACCTAATTCAGGACTTCAATTTCTCTTTTCTAATTGTTCTAACTCAGACTGAGTCTCATTAAAGTAATCTGTCTTGAATATGATTCAAGTACAATCTACAATATAATAATTCAATATGAATCCATGAATTCAAATATTTAATATATTCAATCTATTCAATCTGTATTGACTGAACCGAACCATGGATATACATGATTCTCCAGTTACATCCATGATGCTCCAGTTACATCCATTTACTGATATCATGGTTTCGGCAAGTCATCTATACAATTCAATTTTCAAGGCAATACAATACAATATAATACCATCAGTACAATCATTACTATTAATACAATAAATACACGGGGTATTGGGGTAGTTCATGTGTGAATCCAACAAAATCTCAAGAGTCCCCCTAGATCATGAATCCATATCTACTAACACAAGCAAGTTATCATGAGGGCCCGTGTTTCCATGCTCCTGGACTGTGGCCTGTTGAGTTTGGAATATTTCGACGACGGTCGAAGTACCGCTACTAACATTTGATTCGGGCCCGTGGTTCCCTACCCCTGGATTACAGCCTGTTGGGTTTGAGAACACTCTTAAGATTGGTTGACATTCACCCTTGAACTTACGATAACAACAACATTAACACTAAATACAACAGTATAACAATATAATACAACTTTAAAAGCTACACTCTCTCTATCTTTCTTTCTTTTCTACTTCTTCTTATCTTTGGGACTTACCGAGCGATTTGTTCGCTGACGACATTCCTTCTCTTTCTTTTTTGAATGTCGTCAGGTGATTTGGACCTTCCAGAGATCGAGCCTACCAGCGAGGACTTGTACCAGCTTTTCTACGACCCAGAGCTCTAGCTCCATTGTACACATTTTTATTTCGGTACTTTTCATTTCTGTTATGCCACTGTTTAGGAATTGCTTTCATTCAGTTGTATTTACTTTTCCATGTATTGTAAAAAGAATGTGAATAAATAAAGTTGAAGTTTTATTATATCTTGTCTCTTGTGCATTTATATTTATATTACTTAGATACACTTAGCGTATTTACTTCACAGTAAATACGTAGCGGCCTCGTCGCGTCCCCTTCACCGTACTCCGGGAAGCGGGGCGTGACACAACGGCCCCCACAACTTCGGCCGCCCACAAGAGGAGAAGGCCGGAGAAAATTCCCGTGTCTGCGACGAATCTCAAGGACACTGAACCTAAACGCCTCAAGTCTGGGGGCATGGTGGTGCACACTGTTTATATGGCTGCTGGAAAAGAGGAAAGCCATGTTTCTATGGATCACCGACCGCTCACCCGATCAGTAATAAAGGCTCAGGAGCAACAACAGTAAAAGCTCTAGGAGATGCTGACAACCATGGCCGCACTCATTGGGCCAAAAGAAAGCCCGGAGGCGTCGTCGGAGCAGCGTCAAGAACAGGAAACAGATGCCGAATTCCTCCAATGAATACTCGAGAAGAAAGATAAAGAGGACGCGGAATAAGCGGCCAACATAAAACGAATGGCGCTTTTATTCCAAGATATGGTCGGGATGATGATACGGCCGGATCCTCCAGCTGAAGACACCCCGATTATCCTTGAAGACGACATAGAGGAGACATCGAACCCTCTCCCGGCTCTATCAGCAGCCAAAGAGGAGACCATCTCCAAAGCCGTCCTGGATGACTATATCGCTCAACAGATACGAGCTCATCAGGAGAGCGAAGCGGCCGGCCAAATTGTTAAGACTGGACGACCCTATCTGGGTTGGTACAACCAAATAAAGTATCTGCCGGGATATACGATCCCTAAATTCCATATATATAAGGGGACGGGGAATCCACACCAGCACATTGGTCAATTCAGAGCCTTGTGCGGTAATACTGGGGATGACGACAAACTGCTGCTTCGCCAGTTTGTTGGCAGCTTGTCGGAGACAGCGTTCGAATGGTACTCTGAACTCCCGAACGACTCCGTTAAAACATTTGCAGAAATGGAGTTACTGTTTACGCAAAGGTTCGCAAGCGCCAGCGAACGCACCCCAATCACGGCATTGATCAATGCCAGGGTGAAGCCGGGAGAAACATGGGTTCAGTATGCAATCCGGTGGTGGAACTTATGGTCGAAGTGCGAACAGCGCATCGAAGAAGCTCCTGTGGTAGGCATGTTCGTGGGTACTCTTGATCCGCAGGCGACCATATCCCAGTTCATGATGTTTTTCAAGCCGACTACCTTTCAGACCTTGATTGACAAGTAGGTCCAAATGGATCAGATGGGTCATAGACCATCTTCTTCGAAGATGGAACCTCAAAACAAAAAGGGGAAAGGGAAAAAGACCTTCGTCACCAATGCCAAGACGACAAACAGCGATTCTTTAATGAGAAGTTGAAGCGCCCTTATTCGTTTTCCTGGGATAAAACGAGGAGACTGTTCGAGCTGGCGGTGCACAACAGGCTCATCACCTTGCCGGATCCAAAATGCCCACTGCAGTCCGGTGATGTCAACAATCCTAATTACTGCCTCTATCACCGAGTAATAGGTCATCCAATCGAAGATTGCTTCGTCTTCAAAGGCTGGATTGAGGACCAATACCAACAAGGCAAATTCGCACTGTTTGAGAATTGGAAAGTAAGCCCGCCCTAGCTGCACGCTCTTAAAAAGGTGGACACACTAGAGGCATCGTGCTCTTTTGTAGAAGAAGCTCCATGGGAGGTCGCCCTTTCAGCCAAAACGAAAAGTATGCTCAAGGATCTCCAAACATGCCCGGCGATCAGGTGGAAAAGTCCACTGGAACCCGAGATCATTGAGGGAATGCTGAAGCCACGCCCGACGCCAAGAACTGGTAGCGATAGTCAAAATGCCCATGCCCAGCCATCAAAGTCTTCAAAGAAGAAGAAGAAGACCAAAAAGCCCGTGAAGCCTGACGACAAACGTACGGATCTGCAAAAACAAATTGACGTGCTGAAGGAATACAACCAAAAGGCGCGAACCCCGGTCACACTCCAAGAATTTCTCAACAATATCCTTGAGAGCGGAGATAACGACAATAACGACGAAGATGACTCGTCAGAAGAATCTGAGGATTATGTGGCAAGTTGCCACATGATCTCTCATTTGGCGTTAACTAACGAAGAAGCTCACTCGGCGTTAGAAGATAGCATAAAGGAGCTAGGGTCAAGGCCGGAGCCAAAACCCTTGGAACCGTCTGACGAGATGATCGATCTGCTGTTGAACGAAGCCCGTCAGAAGAGCAGGGATGATCAAGAACGCGATATGGCCATATTCGAAAAGGCCAGGAGTCGGCGTCACTTTAAAGAAGTCATGGGTCATGAAAAACTCCTACCAGATCAAAGCACGCCTGCGGCAGACAGAAGTAGGCTTAAAACGAGTAAACGATTCGCTAAAGCCCTGTCAATGGGAATGAAGCTGCCATCCTCTAAAGGGAACACACCTGACGGGATACACCTTGACGAAACGGATGGACATCCAAACTATTGCTTGTACCATCGGAGAACCACGCACCCTACTGAAGAGTGAAATGCCTTTAAAATTTGGTAGCAGGGATATGTTGCCCACCGAAAACACGTCAAGCGGGATGAAGCGCAAAACTCGTCGAGAGCAGAGAAGCACGACAGATGAGCGCAAAAGAACTGCCGGCAACTGTCACATGGTTGATAGCAAGGGATCGTAAGTTCTCACCTTCGGGAGCGATTCTGATGAAGAAATATCCCTCAGCCCTCTCTTCAAGGAATCTATCTCTAAAACAGATGAGACGAAGACCTGCGAGAACATTTAGCTGCGCAATCATACGCTACCCGAAAAGAATCTCGGATCCACAAACAAAAGATCGAACAGAAAAGATAAGGGGAAGAAAAAAGGCGAGAGATTTACCCTCGCAGCTAAGCATTCTCGATGCCCTTCTGCTATCTAAAGAGGCGAGAGATTCATTGATCAAGGCGTTACAGGACCCTGGGCAGTTTCAAGCCTTTCTTGCCGAAGAAAAGATGAAGGACGAGCTGGAAGAAGTGAACACAGCCGACATCACCTTCAGCGATGAGGACCTCCTCCTCGGGGCGTGAGAGCATAACCATCCCCTCTATGTCTCTGGGTATTTCCATGACATCAAGATAGGGAAGATCCTAATTGATAACGGGTCCTCTGTCAACCTCCTAAATGTAAAGGTGCTGAAAGAAATCTGCATGAGCGTTCAACACCTCGCTCGGGATAAAATCACTATCTCCGGGTTCGACTCCCAGTCATCACGGACGCTCGGGTCTGTAATACTGACGTAACGCTTTGGGCTGCTCATCACTGATATCAAGTTCCACGTCATTGATGCCAAGACTTGCTACAACACTTTACTCGGCAGGCCTTGGTTACACGAGTACAACATCATCCCTTCTACACAACATCAGTGTATGAAGTATTTCAAAGATGGTCTTAAGTACACCGTGACAGGGGAACTGAACCCATTTTCCGTAAATGAAGTCCGAAAGTACGAGGATGAAAAGTATTTCCTGCCAGACTTTGAAGACACGGAAAGATGCCATAAGCCGGAGAATAAGCAGAAGGCTATCACCATTATTCCGGTCTTTGGGAGCGATACCGAGGAGGAAGAGGAGATAGTCTATTCGGGGCCGCTCCAATACAACAAGCCCGGACCGCCTACCCCTATGTTGGTCTTCGGCAGTGACTCTGAAGATGAGGTCAATGCAGTATTTTCTGTTCGGCCATCAATACAAGCCTTCATTGGCGATGAACGGAGTTTGCAAATCGCCATGGTTCCGCAAGAGCATTACAAAGAGCTCGACGCACATGATACCTATAGTGTGCAGAAACTACAGACGTTCTACGTCTCTCCTAGGCGAAGAGATGAAAAGGCGATCCTCTTTTATCGATCCACGGAAACCAAAGTAGAGAAAGAAATCTGGCATGGTGCCGATTCTGTACTTGACAGGCTCCAGCCCATCCGTCTGCCCAGGTACTACACGGAAGGATTAAAAAGGCTGTTGAGACGCCAAGGCATGCCCTTCAAACAGACTGCTCGACAGGCTCAGTTCTACGACAGGACCTGAAACGTCTCTCGAACTCAGAAAAAATTGCTCAACGAGAGAATGGAAACGATCGGGCTTGGATATGTTCAATCCAAGAAACGGGAGCGATTCCATGGTTGCTACGTTATACATGACTTTGATAAAGAAGGAGATGCTGTATTAGAATACGCTAACCCTAAACCAAAACGAGGTCCCGCCATGAAAGTGCCAAGTTCGTCGTTCGAAGAATAGATGGACAAGTTAATAAGGGAAGCGGGTCAAAAAGTCCGGGATGACCACAACCGCGAAATGGCCATTTACGAGAAAGCCAAGACGCAGCGCCTACTTCAGCAGGCTGCGGAGAATGACTATGCTCTTCTTCGCCATCCCGTCATACAAAAGACCCGACGCAGAGGTAGAAACAAGCTAAAGAACGGGAAAAACGCTCGACAGCGGCAAAGCGGGTCCAAGAAGCCACGCGATCGAGAATTGAGCAGCCGTGATCCGTCTCTTATAAAGAAGATGGGTCGAGCATATTCTTTTTCCCAAGACAAGACAAGAAAGATATCCGATCTTGTCATAAAACATCAAATGATTACGCTCCCGGAGTCCAAACACCCCAAACAAGCAGACGAGGTCTCTCACCCGAATTATTTCTCCTATCACCGAGCAATAGGACATCCTCTCGAAGACTGCTTCACATTCAAAGACTGGGTAGAAGATCAGTATCAGCAAGGCAGCTTCTCTTTATCCAGCAGTTGGAGGGTAACCCCACCACAGAAGCATGAACCGAAAGCCACATATGCAGCGAGAGTAGAACCGGATCAACATCAGTCTTGGAAGCGATCTCGTACCTGTCACGCGATAACGCTGTCAGGAGAAGGAGTATGCGAGGATATGGCTGACCTCCCCTGGTGCTTCGAAAATGATGATGATGAGGTGATCTCAGAGTTTCCATCGGCGCCAAAAGAGCTGGAAGATGGGATACATACTACTGCAAATAACCTCAGAAAAATTGACTTGGGAACGGCAAACGACCCACGGCCGACGTTCATCAGTGAGCTGTTATCTGAAGAAAAGATGGCTACGCTCAAGGACGTGCTCATGCAGTATAAAAATTGCTTCGCATGGAACTATTTCGAGATGCCAGGATTAGATCTAGAAATAGCCGTCCACAAATTGGCGATTTCTCCGGACGTCAATCCAGTCAAACAAGCACCGAGAAGAATGCGGCTCGAACTTGAGATGAGCATCAACGCCGAGGTCAAGAAGATAATCGACTCCGTCTTCGTCCAAGAAGTTCAATACCCTGACTGGATTGCCAGCATTGTCCCAGTAATGAAGAAAAATGGGATGGGGCGCATCTGCGTAGACTTTCGGGACCTCCACAAAGCCTGCCCAAAGGATGAATTTCCCGTACCGATCACCGAGCTGATGATAAACAACACGTCCACTCACGAAGTCTTCTCCTTCATGGACGGCTCATCAAGGTACAATCAAATAAAGATGCATCCTGAGGACCAGAAGCATACCGCTTTCCGGACTCCTCTGGGCATATTCTGCTACAAAGTGATGCCTTTCGGTCTGAAAAACGCTGGCGCCACCTATCAGAGGGCCATGACGAAGATCTTTGATGACCTTATATACGAAATCGTCGAATGCTATATCGACGACCTCATGGTAAAAAGCAAATCGCATGAGGAGCATTGGGAACATCTGAAGATAGTATTCCAACGTCTTCGGAAATACAATTTGAAGATGAACCCTCTCAAATGCGCGTTCGGAGTTTCCTCAGGAAAATTCCTGGGATTCATCGTGCGACACCGGGGCATCGAAATAGACCCATCAAAGATCAAGGCGATCATGGAAATGCCTCCGCCAAGAACTCTGAAACAACTGCGGTCTCTCCAAGGAAAGCTCGTGTATATCCGACGGTTCATAGCTAACCTCTCCGGCAAATGCCGTCCTTACAGTCATTTAATGAAGAAGGGGACCCCGTTCGTCTGGGATCGCAAATGCCAAAGCGCACTGGACGAAATCAAGCAATAACTGCAGAACCCGCCGGTGCTGACCGCTCCAGTCAAGGGAAAGCCCCTCATCCTGTACACAACCGCCCTTGAAAATTCTTTAGGCACGCTATGGGTACAGCAGAATGACCAAGGGAAAGAGAGAGCCCTCTACTATTTGAGTCGAGTTCTCCTGGGGGCAGAAAACAACTACTCCCCCATCGAAAAACACTGCCTGGCGTTAATCTTCGCGATAACGAAGCTCAGACACTATGCGTTGGCGCATGAGGTCCACCTCATATCAAAAGTGGATTCTCTCAAATATTTGATGTCAAGACCCATACTAACAGGGCGGCTCGCTAACTAGGCCCTACTCATAATGGAATTCTCAATAACATATCGACCGCTCAAGGCAGTGAAAGGCCAGGCCATCGCCGACTTCCTCGCTGAGCATCCGATACCTGCCGATTCACCCCTAAATTGCGAATTGACAGACGAGCACGTGTTTGACACGATCGACAGGGACAGAGGAGAGAGTGATACCCGATGAGAACTCTACTTCGATGGGGCATCTTCCATGAAAAAGCGAAAGCACAGCTCCCCCATAATCAAATTGGGAGTAGGCCTTATCTTCGTGACTCCACAAAAAGGGATAATGCGCTTTGCCTTCTCCTTAACAGAGCCGAGGACGAACAATGAAGCCGAATATAAAGCTTTGATAGTAGGTCTTGAAATCGCTGTGGACATGGGAATCGAAAACCTCCTCATATACGGAGACTCCCAACTGGTCGTTAGTCAAGTAAATGGCGACTATCAAACGTGCAAACCAGAGTTGGTAAAGTACGGTGAGAGAGTGCAACAATTGCTGACTCAAATCCCTTCCTACGCCCTGGAAAGTATACCATGTGCGGAAAATAGCAAAGAAGATGCGTTGGCCAAATTCGTTAAAGAGCTGGCTGACAAAAACCTCGATGACGTGAGGATCGTTGTACAAAGCCATCGGGTTCTTGCACCGACGGAAATATCTCCGGGGTCGTCTGAAGAAAAGGGGGCGACCAAGCAAATGGCTCTACAAATAAAAGACCCGGAAGAGGCTAAGGATTAGAGAGAATTCTTTATAGAATACTTCAAATCCCGTCGAACACCTGAAGATGCTTCCTCAAGACATCAGCTCATTAAACGAGCTCTGTCTTTCGCCTACGTCAATAACACACTGTATAAGAGATCGTTCGACTCTCTATAGCTAAGATGCCTGGGGCCGGAAGAAGAAAAGAGATTCGTCCAAGAAACTCACGATGGACTCTGCGGTTCTCATCAAGCCGGGCCGAAGATGAAGTTGAAGATCAAAAGGATGGGCTACTATTGGCCCACGATGATTCAAGACTGCCTCAAATACGCGAAGCAGTGCCACTCGTGCCAGATTCACGGGGATTTCATCCACCAGCATCTGAATCCGCTACACCCAACGATGGCTAGCTGGCTGTTCGAAATATGGGGAACTGACATAATCGGGCCCATCGAACCAGCATCGTCCAGAGGACATCGGTTCATATTGGCAACAACCGATTACTTCTCTAAGTGGGCAGAAGCAGTACCACTAAGAGAAGTGAAGACGGGGAATATTCTCCATTTCTTCAAGACACATGTCATCTATCGGTTCGGCACTCCGCGACGAATTATCTCCGATAACGGGCCGGCCTATAGAAGTCACAAAATCAGCCGCTTCGCACAACAGCATAACATAGACTGGAGATACTCTTCGGTCTACAATCCCCGAGCTAACGGTTTGGCTGAAGCTTTCAACAAGACCTTGACGAAGATCATAAAGAAGACGGTGTCCAAAAAAAAAGGACTGGCACGAGAGATTGCATGATGCCCTCTGGGCGTATCAAACTACGTTCAAAACAGCCACAAACACAGCGCCGTATGCATTGGTATTCGGCACTGAAGCAGTACTCCCTTTGGAGATAGAGCTATCCTCTCTACGAGTGGCAGTTCATTATGAGCTAACGGACGAAGAGAATACTCATCTTCTCCTAGAGGAGCTCGCGCCCTTGACGAAACCCGGCTCATAGCGCAGCAAAATCTGGAGGCTTACAAAGCAAGGATGATGCGCTCGTACGAAAGATTGACTAGGCCGAGAACATTCCGCCAAGGCAAACTCGTGCTATTCGTAAAAAGACCTATGATCCCTAATCGTGCCAAACGGGGGAAATTCGAGCCAAACTATGAGGGCCCGTATATCATAGACAAGGTCTACCAAGGTGGGGCTTACTTGCTCATGAATATGCATGACGAAAGACCCTTTAGGCCAATAAACGGTCGGCTCTTGAAAAAATACTACACCTGACTGAAACGTATTTAAACTACTACAAACCTGCAGCATCCTTGGGCTGACTCTTAAAAAAAATGTCCATATGCAAGATGGGCATGGATGAAAACCCGAAAGGGCTCGGTGAGTAAAAACAGCAAGGCTGTCGACGATGTTTGTGAAAACCCGAAAGGGCGCAGACTCATAAAAAAAAAGGGTGCGTCCATAAGCAAGATGGGCACTGATGAAAACCCGAAAGGGCTCCGTGAGTAAAAACAACAAGTCTACCGGCGAGTTTTTGAAAACCCGAAAGGGCGCAATCTCGTTAAAAGACACCTGCAAGGTCTTCTCGACCTTATAAGGAGAACACTACCTGCGTGAGATCCTTACGACTCACAAAGGAGCGACACACTTAGGAGTCTTCACGAATCCTAAGGAGAAAATACAGTTACGAGATCCTCACGACTCGTAAGGAGAACCCTCTTATGAGACCCTCACGGATCATAAGATTCAAAAGCCTTAAGCTATAGGGATCTGAACCTATTCTTAAGCCATCACCTTTCTCAGACTGCCCTACAAACAGTTCAATATTGACCCTTGTATACAATCCACGGGCATAAATAAACGTCTCCCCCACCAAGTTTCCGCCAATGGCGCGAAATTTCCCCGCTTGGTGAACAACACTTGCGAGTCCTCTCGACTTGTAAGGAAGAAAATTCTCTTATGAGATCCTTACGACTTTCAAAAGAAAACACACTTAGGAGTCCTCACGACTCCTAAGAAGAAAGTACACCTACGAGATCCTCACGACTCGTAGGGAGAAATACCTTTTTGAGACACTTACGGCTCATGAAGTCAAAAGCCTTAGCTGACAGGATCTTAACCCGGTCTACTAAGCCACCTTTATTCAAACTGACAAAGGCAAATGATGATTCACTCCTGGCAATATCTGTCACGTCCCGCTTCCCAGTGTATGGCGAAGGGGACGCGACGAGGCCCGCTACGTATATACTCAGAAGTACATACGCTAAGTGTATCTAAGCAATATAAAAGTAAATCACAAGAGACAAGAGATATAGAAATAACAGCAACTTTATTAATAACATTCTTTTGTACAATGCATGAAAAGTAAATACAACTGAAATGAAAAGCGATGCCTAAACAGTGGCATAACAGGAAATGAAAATACTGAACAGAACAAGGTACAATATCTAGAGCTCGGGGTCTTCGTGAAACTGCTCCAAGTCTTCACCGGTGGGCTCGATCTCTGTTGGGTCCAAAGCACCTGACGACATTCAAAGAAGAAAGAAATAGAATGTCGTCAGCGAACAGGTCGCTCGGTAAGTCCCAAAGATAAGGGAGAAATAGACAGAAAGTAAGAAAGAGAGAGAGAGAGAGCTTTTAATGTTGTATTATAATATTGTAATATTGTATTAACGTTGATATTTGTAGCCTGGTACAGAAGATGCCAGTGTATACGAAGGGAGTCCCACTTACACCGGGGACCTTGGTAACCTGTAGTACAAGGCTCCGTCGATAATACCACGGAAGAACGGCATGGATGTAATTACGTCTTAAGTGACCACCTCGTGCCACCTTTAACATATTCCGTACCAGTCTACCCCTTAAACCCTGTAGTGTTATGATTGTATTGTAGTATTGTATTGTATAAGTTGGATGACTGATCAAAACCATGATATCAGTAAATATGTTGTAACTGCATAATCAGGTAAATGGAATAACGGAATAATGGATGTATATCCATGGTTTGATTCAGTCAAGTTGGAATGATTGTTAACAGGATTCTGGGATTCATGTATTCATATTGAGTTGGAATATTAAAGAATATAGAATGACAACTGGATTCTGGAATTCATGTGTTCATATTGAGTTGGAATATTAAAGAATATAGAATGACTTGAATCATGTTCAAGTCAGAAATAGTCAGACTCAAACCCGAGTCAGACTAAAAGAATGTAAGTTGAAGTTCAATAATTGTTAAGGGCCTTATTGTAATTTATAAAACTTGAGGGGGGTTTATGTAAAAAGTACTATTGTATATTTTTCAAAATACACCTTAAGTATTTATTATTCGTCTTTATAGTTATAATGAATGTGAATTTTATTTGTGTTATTCTAGTGAATATATCCTAATAAAAGTATTAATTGATTTATTTGAAACTCATGGTATTTTAATGTAACTTTTAATCTTGTAATTTTAGAAAAATGGAAACTTTATCTTATGATAAACTAGGTGTTTAAATGATAATTAAATTAATACAAGAATAATTTTAAATAATATTTTATTTTCCAAAATCTCATTTTTTCTTAAATGCCGTATTTTAAACCTTTCGAGACCGAATGCTCCTTGCGGAGGTCTGAATCTCGCACTACTAGCCCGCGGGTGCACGATGAACCGTACTATCCCTAACAAGTTCCCCAAAGGTGGGTTATAGCGGCGCTTTGCTTAGGTTTAACAAATACTATTCATTTAGAAAAACGGTTTTATAAATATAAGGTATTTATTTGTAAAGGTTGTAATTTTCGTATTTTAGTTTCTAGGGTTTCCTAAGCCAACTAGCCTATTTCTAAGGTCTAAACGACAAGTCATTAGAAGTTTCAAATCGCTTCTTCACCGCCAACTGCGGCCAGATAAGTGTCAGGTAAGTGGGAAGGAACCACAGTAGTGGGCCTAATTAAAAACCACTAGCCTAGACACACTTGCCTAGACACCACAAAGTCGGTTTAGATAAACGATCGATATCCATGACATATCGTGCTTTCATTATAAAAGATTTTATTTAAAATTGTGTACAACTTAAACCTTTCAAGAAAGGTTTATAAAGATAATGGTATTTTAGTGAAAATTCCTATATTTTCGTATTCTATGTTTTGACGTTTATCAATTAGGGTTATATTTGTGTGTGTGTAGAGGTAGGTCATTACTTCGTGACTTATTTTAAGTTTTAATGAAGTTTTAGAGGTTAAATATGATATATTAAAATTGAAGGTATTTAAGCGCAAGAATACGGTATTTGAAAACGTTATCATTTTATGTGTGAAAATTCATTCAAATTGATTTCTACAAATTTATTGATCAAGATAAACATATTTAGGAATGAGGGAATTGATTAAACGAAGATAAATAAACTACATGGTATTTTTATGAAAAGAATACGGTTTTACAAGAAAGCTATCATTTCATGTGAGAAACTTTGTTTAAATTGCTTTCTATGTGATTAATAGTCATCATGAATATAGGTAGGTATTATGGATTAGGTGACAAGTGGGATTTTGTAGAAAAACCGAATCGGAAATCGGTTTGCTCCGATTTCCGTCGGGGTTCGTAATTCCGTATTTTAAGAAATAGAAAAGAGGGAAGATTGGGACTTACAGGTTTTCAAACTCTTCTAAAGAGTAAATAGGACTAGGGGAAAGGCCGAGGTGTGGTTTCGTCGCCGGTTGCTTCAAAGCACGTCGCCGGAATTCCGTCAGGGCTTCGCCGTGAACTCGGTTTCAAAGCACACACTTCTTGGAAAACTTTTGAGAGAGTGGCTCAAGATTTTGAGGGGTGAGAGGGTAGTGTGTAGGGTTGGTATTTATAGGGTTAGGCTAGGGTTAGGGTAGATGAAAAGTTAAAAATAAAAATGTGATAAAATATAATAAAAATATATTAAAAGTGGAGTAATTGGGGTTTTTAAAGAGCTCTGGAAGTGGTATGAGGCTGAAACTTTGCAGGTGCGTAGAAAATATGAAAAGACACAACTTTCATGTTGTGACCCTCGCCGGAATCGGCCGAATCTGGGGTGACTCGGCCGTGACTCGGTCGGATCACCGAGTCGGCCGAGTCAAGGCCGAGTTGGCCGATTCCCGGCCGAGTCCGGTGGCCTGGATCTCCCCCGATAGTTCATCTACCCTCTGCAAGTGTTACATCTTTGGGTGTAGTGGGGTTTTTATGAAATATGCACGTGTAAACTCTTGGTATTCTAAAGGTTTTAAAAAAATCAATATTAAAAATAATGTGGGGTATGGGATTCAACTCTGATGGCTTGGCTCAGCAGTGCAAGGTATTACCAATGAGCTACAAGCTCCTTCTTGTAATTATTGTGGTATTTAATTACTTAAACTGATAGCAGAAAGAATAAATACTCCTAATATACATTAAATTTAAAGTAAATTCTTGTACACTAAAAATGGAGTTATTATATTCTTGTAGCTTGTAATTAAAAACAAAATAATTACCTATATCTTGTGCTCATGCTAAAATACCCCTTTGTGGATTTTTGAAAAAAAAATTTGTATAGGAAAATTAGGGTTGTTACAATATCCCAGTTGTAGCGATGCTAATGCCTAAATCGGTATCAGATCCCAAGTCTCATGCTCGCAGCAAGAAATCAGTGAGCCATAAATGCATATGAAATAGCCGAAATGATAGGGCAACTTGCAACAAGATCAGCAAGTAAAATATATGCATACAAAAACAGCCGAAATGATAGGGCAACTTGCAACAAGATCAGCAAGTAAAATATATGCATACAAAAATAGCCGAAATGATTGGGCAACTCACGATAAAATGTAGCGAGTAAAAAGAAAAAAAACAGCCGAAACGATTGGGCACCATGAAAAATAGCCGAAATGATTGGGCAATCGAGACTTTCGCGATGTAAAAAGCTGAAATGATAGAGCATCGCGGGAAGAAATATAAAAAATGAAAGAATGAAACCTTTTGCCCTACAAGCGAGTCTGACCCTGTATACAATCCATGGGCATAAACGAAAGGGAACCACATGTCCCAAGAAATTCTGTCAAAAGAAAGGGTCAAGTTTCTGCGGCAATATCTGCATCCCAGAAGACCCGCAACGGCGTTCTTCCTCATGCCAGCAGGACACGGACGTGACACCACCAATCAGAGCCACGACAATGTCCCTAGTTCCAAGACTCCACGGTTCACAGACAACCTAAAGTCAAACTCCGACACCGTAGAAAATGGAGAATGCTGATCCCAACACCGTAGAAAACAGAGAAAGTCGATCCCGACACCGTAGAAAATGGAGAAAGTCAACCCCCGACACCGTAGAAAATGGAGAAAGTCGACCCCGGCACCGTAGAAAACGGAGAAAGCCAACCCCGACACCGTAGAAAATGGAGAAAGTCGAACCCGACACCGTAGAAAATGAAGAAAGTCAACCCCCGACACCGTAGAAAACAAAGAAAGTCGATCCCGACACCGTAGAAAACGAAGAAAGTCAACCCCCGACACCGTAGAAAACGGAGAAAGTCGATCCCGACACCGTAGAAAATGGAGAAAGTCAACCCCCGACACCGTAGAAAATGGAGAAAGTTGATCCCGACACCGTAGAAAATGGAGAAAGTCAACCCCCGACACCGTAGAAAATGGAGAAAGTCAACCCTCAACCTCCCCGTCGAAGCAACGCTTTGACTCGGGAACAAGTCAACTCATCAACCACTTGCGAGTCCTCTCGACTTGTAAGGAAGAAAGTTCTTTTGTGAGATCCTTACAACTTTCAAGAGAAAACACACTTAGGAGTCCTCGCGACTTCTAAGGAGAAAATACACCTACGAGATTCTCACGACTCGTAGGGAGAAAAATCTTTATGAGACCCCCATGGCTCATAAAATTGAAAAGTCTTAGGCGGAAGATCTGAACCTATTTCCTAAGCCATCACTACCCTACAGAGAGTTCAAGACGAACTATTATCTACTATCTACAGGCCAAATTTGCTAAAATCACATGACAACAAAGCAAAGAAAAGAAAGCGATAACACAAGATAGAAAAGAAATGTGTCCTTTATTCATAAATTCAATTGGATACAAGTTACATCATATGAAAATGAATGGAATAAGAAAATGATGAAATGAATACATGTTATTCATAAGTTACAAATGTACAATCGATACATAGGCAGCTACTGAGAAGGAGGCGTTTTCAATAAATCGGCCAGTTGCTCGCGCACTCCTATCGGCTCCTTTTCGCGATCAGCCACCACGGCCAGCTCCGCTTCGACTTGGGCCCGTTGCTGCAGACAGGATGAAAGTTTCTCATACATTTCCTGCTGAACAGCCTCCTCACTCTGCGCGACCTGCTCAGTAAAGTCAAGCCTTTTCCTCAGCACCAGCCCCTCAGAAATACATTGTTGAAGGTTATCAAAGATGGAGTTCAGCTGCGCAGCATTCGCTTCGACCTGGGCATGCAGTTGGACAGACTCAGTGGAAGTCGCCTCACGTTCCTTTCGCTTGAGGATCGCCTCTTGTTCGAAATAGCGACGGAAAAGGGCACTTTGCTCAACCCATGCAGCCCGCTGGGAGTTCAGAGCCAGAATCTCGGGAGTAGGACGCCTAAGCTCAAGCTCAAGCTCATGCAGGCAGGCCTCAATCTTCCTGCAGTGATTAACCCAAGACTCAACGACGCCTTCGTTATGGAATTTCATAAGCGTCTCCAGCATTGGATTAACCTCGGAAGCAAAATCTGCAGTGAGTGTAGGGGCCTCCGCGTCAAGCTCCTCGGCGTATTCGCTCAACATACGCAGGTTGTTCACAGCGCCTTTGGAAGATGGACGTCAAGAAAAGGGCCCTGCCGACATCAGGATGCGAGACTCAAACAAAGTAGAAGCCGGTACGATTGCTGCAAAATGAATTATGATCAAATGTCGGCTCAAGAGATAAAGAAAATGCATGAATAATGTAGTCTACTATACCGGCTGCGACAGGGGGCAGAGTTGGGAGTACTAGTGGTGCGCCGATTCCCTTGTCCCCTCCTTCAATTTGTAGTGCTGCAATCAATTTAAAATTAACAACGGCAGGGTCACCCGTCAAAGAAAGGAAAGGACGTCGGTTAAAAACTATACTCACCGGCACTAGTAGGCAAAGTGACTTCCGACTGGAAGGAGAAATGCGGGTTCAGCACTTGATACAGATGATCAAAGAGAACTCCTGCAAGGTTGCGATGATACATTGTCGGTACAAGAAAGACTGTGGTCAAGTTCAATTAAATGGATCGCAAATCTATACCTTCCAACATCGTGGAAGACATAGGAGAAGGCGAGGGAGCAACCGTCATGGCAGCGACCGCAAGTGTTTCAGATGACATAATCTCAATGTTCGCTACACCTACAAATAAAATACTGTCAGAAAAAACTGAAAAGGATTGTGAAATAGAAAATAAACAGTGACCCGAAACCCACCTGATGGGTCATCAGCCAAAATTGCAACGGAAGCATCACTCGGCATTGTGGTTTCTTCGCTCTCCTTCACTGGAATGGTTTCAGCGCCAGTGGATTCATCCCCTGATTCTACAAGAGCCGTCGTGACACTCGCAATGCCAGGCGATGGCGGGGAACCGCAGAGGGAAAGAGCGGCGGTTTGGACTGTCCCGGACTCCCGAGAGAGAGTAGCCGCTTCAGGCTCTGTGTTCGCCATCATCTCACCTGCCACCTCATCGTCAGGACTTATCCCTGCAAGATATGGTATATAAGAATTTGAAGATCAAATTCTAAGAAAAGACTCAGTGTTATGTTACCTTGGGATGGCTTTTCGGCTTCTTCCTGAGCTGTGCGCACCATTTGTCTATGGACGGTAGACAGGGCTTCTGGAGCGTCTTCGGAAGAAATAGCGACGGATGGAATAGCGCTTGAACCTGCACCCACAGCCAAGCTGACATCACGTCTCCTCGCCGCACGCTTTCTGCGCTTCTTGTCAGCCTTGGCAGTGAGAAAAGACATCCATCAAAGTGACGTCATCGTCCGAGCCAGGAGCTACCTCTAGAGCCGTTACGACGTCCGTCATTGGATGCTTAAGCGAATCCTCTTTTAGCAATACTGGGGAAGCTGGGACTTCAGCAGCCGGCTCTGGAAGCATCGCTACGCCACCGTGCGGGATCAGCACAGCACTCGGGATAACCTGAGTCGAGGTAGTCCCTGCAATAAGATGAAAAAGAAAGGTCAGACTACCCATGAAGAAAAAGGGAATGAAGGCACAATGATCCAAAATATAGCGAGGCCTAAGGAAGCGCGAAGCCTCTCTTCCTCTTCAAAAGTCTTGAGGGAAGCTGCGATAGCCTCTTCAGCGGAGATACCTGTTGAAGAAGAAAGCGTCAGTCAAAGCATAATAATTAAAATAGCCGCGGAAAGATATGACCGAAGTATACCTGATTGTGCGATGGTGATTAATGCTGCTTCATCGCGAGCTTGCTGCTTTGAAACCGCTATAGCAGCCTCCAGATCGGTGTCATCTGGCGCCATAAATTAACCCTTGTTGGTCCCGTACTCACTTAGGCCCTCGCTGTAAGGAACGAGAGGCTCCTGGCCAAATACAACGTCCGCAGAAAGTATCGACTTCTTTTTCTTCTGCGAGCGAGTGCTGGTAGCCGATAACATGAGCTTGCGCTTGGCGGGAAATTTTGGGCAGCGAGTCCTAATCTCCGTGCCCACGCCAGACTCGGGAGACGCCATAGCTACCGCTTCTACAGGCATGCAGGGTAGGGGCAGCTCAGGCATAACACGTGGTACCTTAGCCGCAACAGCTTCTCTCAAGGGAGGACGGGCGATGGTCCGTCGCTTCAAGGGAACGGCTGGATCACCAGCGGGGGCGGTGCCTTTGCGATCAAGCAGCAATCGTTTTTGTTCCCTAATAATGGCGCCCATCGAATATTGATACCATGCCACATATGCGTTCAAGATTCGCAGAACGCAACTCGGCTCACTGATAAAGAAATTGGAGCCGGTATTCAACCGCATAAAATGGTGTAATGCGTTGCGAATACCTTCTTCTATGGCAACTGGCTCAGCTAAGAAAGCCTCGAACGGGACGCCCTGATTATAACTTGATTGCTGGGCGAAACAGTACGGGTTGTACCTCATAAACAACGCCGAATCATTCTGCCTAAACAGAGAAAGCCCGGCCTGATGGAGTATAAATGAAGAATCTCCCGAGCTTTCAAGGTAGAGGCCCCATATTTAAAAGTATCGCGCAGAGGCTGCACCATTTTTGTGGATTCTTTGCCGATGGTTAAAACCTTATCGACAAAGATCATGCCATCTTCAACCATACACGGACGAAGGAGCACACCCCTACCCTCCCGCTGTGATGGATTTACAACGGACGCGTCAACTAGGCGCATAATCCGAGGGAAGTTGTAACTGTCGTAGAAACGAGGTCGTTTATGGACACCAAAAGTGCCAAATACGTGCAACTCGATCCATGACATAAAATAATGCAGTGTGAAAGTGACGGGTTGTACCCCCGGCTGAGTGGTATCCGCCGCTAAGCTGAAACCATGGTACAGGTATGCCAACCCAGCAATTCCGATAGCCACCTGCATTCCCGCAACCATACGATGGGCTGGGTCAAATACTGATGGCCTCATATAACGAGGGTGCATTGGAAGCACGAACCAGTTTAGCCATAAGCCAATGAACCCTAACACGAACATCTCTTCATCGACGTCCGGAGCAGCAAGCTCCGCGAAGGGAACAACAGGAGCAGCCGGAATAAAGAAACTTTTTAAATCCGCCTCCGCTGTCAGTTGGTTATCCAAACCAAAACCAAACGGGTCGTCAAGCTTGACGAACAGCACAGCTTGCTTCGATAAAGCTTCCGGACGAAGAAAGCGAGCGATGAAGTCTGCATAGCTAACTCCATGCCCTCCAGACTCCAGAAATAGACTTTCGTATATATTCAACACCTTGATCAAGCTCGGGAATTGGTGTTGAATAGTGTTCTCCGGGGTAAGACCCATTACCACTGATTTGGTGGCAAAGATGTACTCGTCCGGAGGAAACAACTCCTCGTAGTGTTCTCCCCTAACGGGTAAGCCAGAGATTTCTGCAAACTCCTCCAAAGATACTGAGACTTTTCAATCCGACAGAAGGAAGGTGTGGGTCGGAATATTCCATTGCTCCAGAAAAGCCTTGACCCACCATGCAAGAGGCGCGGAATATTGAAAGAGAGAAGCGTAAATCGCGGTATACAACCTGAGCTTCAGCATCTGCGACTTCTTGGCCGACAAAATGTAGCGGGCCCACTGCAAATACCAAGCTGGATGGCGAGGAGTTAGGCCTATCATGTACGGCTGTCCCCACGGGCGTGACTCTCCCTGACATATACGCCGCCCCAGAGTATCCAAATTCGGCGGCGGCTATACGGGTATCGCAGCCATAGAGGGTTGAAGGTAACCCTCTGAGGTCCAATTGACCTCCTCCACGGCGTAGTTCACCGGAGGTGCGTCAGCATAAGGGATCGCCGAAATCGGCTCCAAAGGTGCCGCGCAAGAAAAGCTCCGCCGACCCCTGATGATCTGACTGTACCATGTTCCCCATAAATGAAGATTCTTTTGCTCTGGATTGTGATCTTTGATCAACGCGAAGACTTCCCTTTCCACAGGCGCTTCAAGAAATCCGCTTTCCGAACGGAAGAATGGGAAAGAAATGTCGAAAGACATAGTACCTGCGCAAAAAAGAACAAAAAAAAATTAGCCGTCAATGCTACAATTTAAGTTCTGGCACTTGGAACTTTAAATTCGTGCCACACTGCAATGCAGTGGAAAGGGACCAAGGGGGACCCATGCAATCTAGATGATGGCTCATCATTAATAAAACAGTCTCATCATTTGATGAGACAGTCATCAAATGAGGAAATCCTAAAAAAGAATTCTCATTTAATGAGTGCCCCTTGGGCCAAGGAGTAAATCTCCCTTGAGAGCAGTGCTCTGCAATAGATATGACATCTGTCATAATTAATCATGAAGGGAATAAATTTCTCCCAAAATTTCTAAAGAGCAATGCTCTATGAAGAAGATGGAATAATCCATCAAAAACCCTAAAAGCAAAGCTTTCTACAGAAGTAAAAACTTCAGGATATTTAAGATCTGCAAAACGAACTCTAAGAGTTCTTCGTTAATGGGTTAAAAGAAACCATAAAAAGGATTTCTTTTTCTGATCCATGATCTAGAGAGAGCAAAGCTCTGTTTTTTTTAATTAACGGGAACCCTAAAAATCTTTAAAGATCTATGATCTAAGTAGAGCAAAACTCTGTTAATGGGTTCAAATCTTACCAAAAAATTTGACAGAGTCTTAACTCTAAAGGAATTTCTGAGGCAAAGAGCTATGCTCTGAAAGAGAATTAATTCTCAGAAAAACAAGAAAGAAGATGAACAGAGGTCATCTCAAGGGCCAAATGCCCTATTTATAAGCAATAAGAGCCGTTTCAACTTCTAAGTTGATCTAATCGCGCAGATGCTTCCACCGTTACACTCACGTGTAAGCCACGTGAGCGCAACGGTAGGGGGCATTTGTTTCCCCTAATCAGAGCATAGCTCTGTTCAAATTTTGAAATTTGAAATAAAGAGGCGCTTCATAAAAGCGTTGCGCTAAATGCGCCAGTGCTAAGAGTCAAAGATTCTGATGCAGCGCTCACGTGCAAAGCACGAGAGCGCTAGCGTCAAGAGTCAAAGATTCTGATGCAGCGCTCACGTGTAAAGCACGAAAGCGCTCGCGCTAGCAGCTCCAACGCTAAGAGTCAAAGACTCTGATGCAGCGCTCACGTGCAAAGCACGAGAGCGCTAGCACTAAGTGCGCTAGCATCAAGAGTTAAAGATTCTGATGCAGTGGTCACGTGCAAAGCACGAGAGCGCTCACTCTAAGTGCGCCAGCGCTAAGATTCAAAGACTCTGATGCAGCGCTCACGTGCAAAGCATGAGAGCGCTAGCTCCAGCAGCGCCAGCGCTAAGAGTCAAAGACTCTGATGCAGTGCTCACGTGCAAAGCACGAGAGCGCTAACGCTAAGTGCGCTAGCATCAAGAGTCAAAGACTCTGATGTAGCGCTCACGTCCAAAGCACGAGAGCACTAGCGCTAAGTGCGCTAGCACCAAGAGTCAAATACTCTGATGCAGCGCTCACGTGCAAAGCACGAGAGTGCTAGCGCTGGAACTAAATGTTCCCCACCCTTGGATCAAAGATCCAACAAAGATGACTAAAAATCATCAAATTATCTCTGAAAATTAGAGCACCGTTGGATCAAAGATCCAATGGTGATTAAAAATCACCAAGATACAGAATAAGTTCTGTATGGGAAAAGATTTTCCCAATCTTGTTAAAAATAAGAAAATTGCCTTCTGTAAAACAGAAGCCCTAGGATCAAAAATCCAACGGTGGGAAACATCCTCAAATCAATTAGAGAAAAGATCTCTTCAACTGATTCAACAAATCAGCCTCCCCTATATAAAGGACCGAAGACTTCAAGTCTCGCACAGAGGAACCCCCCCCCCACAAACTTTAAGAAATTTAAAAGAGAAGAGCAAGCTCTCGAAAGAAGAATTTATTCAAGGTAAATAAAGCAGAGAGATCAAAGTATCTCATCAAAAGAAGAAGAACCTAGTTCTTCTTCAAGATCATAGATCTATAAGACAAATGTATTTCACAAAAAGAGATCATAATATCTCATCATTAAAAGGGGGGAGAAAGAACTTAATTTTCCTTGGATCACAGATCCACAAAGACAGGGTCTTTCACAAAAAACAATAGAGATTGTAAACATCTCTTATTAAAAGAGAAGAACATAGTTCTCAGATCCATGAGACAAAATCTCTTATAAACGAGAGTTTAATTCTCAGAGCGCAGAACTGATCGAAGCTGCCTGAAAAAAGCCTTAGCTCTCCAATTAAAAAGAAGCGACTCGGTGCTCCAAGTCTAGCGCACAGCACCGCAGCGCTCCAATTTAAAGAAGTGCCTAGCGCTTCAGGGTTGGCGCTCAACGCCAAGCGCATCAGGTGCTCCTCACGTGTGCGTTATTTCACAAGGAGTGCTCTGCACTCATTAACTGGCGCTCAGTGCCAAGCGCGTCACGTGCTCCTCATGTGTGCGCTATCTCACAGGGAGCGCTTCAGCGCTCCAAGTCTGGCGCTCAGCACCAAGCGCACCACGTGCTCCTCACGTGTGCGTTATCTCACAAGAAGCGCTTCAGCGCTCCAAGTCTGGCGCTCAACGCCAAGCGCGCCACGTGCTCCTCACGTGTGCGCTGAGAGAACATAAACTGTTCTTTAAATAAAGCTCTAGAGCCATAATGAATGCTCAGCACTTAGTAAAATACAAAAGGGTGTCAGAACCCAAAACCAATGCTCAGAATTGTTAAAAGAAAATGACTGAGTTTAATTAAATGTCCAACATTTTAATTGAGTGGGCCGAGCCCAAGTTGGCTACAAATCCCTCATTTGGATTAATTGAGCCCATATGCTCATGAATCTTTTTAACTGATCTTAGTCCCAAACTTGACTATAGATCTCCCAACCATCATTGGTTCAAGGGTACATCTCTTCATACATCTAATATATGTCGTTGTAATTCTTCAACGTCTTCAGAAAGATGGAGGGTCCAACCAACCAATAACTTTTGGTGCACCCCCAAACGGTTGAGCCAAAACCACACAGACTATGACGTCTTTAAACTGGACTATAATGTCCTTAAACCCAATGGACCGCAATATCCCTAAACTAAAACAATAGAGTCCAAATGCTCTTTTGTTGGATCTAAATGATCCTGTTAGGTAGATCTTAGTCTAAAATTAGACTAACTATTCTTAACAAACGTTTAAGTTGATTTTAGTCTCAAATGAGATTAACGATCCTTAAACCCAACCCAAACCCAAATCTAAGAAAATACGGATTTGGACTAATCCACGCCGTACAGGCGACAATATAAATTAGTCTCCGTATACAATCCACGGGCAACCAAAAAAATAAAACAAACATACATGACACGAAGTGACCATCTGGAGAAGGATAAAGTGGTTACCGCGATGCGGTAGTGTAATTAACTGCAGGGGCTTGCGCCTGCGGGGAAAAGCATCCCCACAATCAAAAAACCCTCACAATGAAGGGGAATCTGACGAAATCTGCTACATTGGCCGCATCCGTCCAAACCTTCGATACATGGTGCCATAAATCAATTTGGCATCTTCGGAGAGGTGGACAGATAAAACCAAATAGTATCTGCCCCCAAATTCAGGCAAGACGACCTACGCGGTTCCGTCTCCCGTTTTCGGCGGAGAACAAGGGCATACAGCGGTAATGGACTGTTGCAGAACATCTAGAGCAGAATGGGGAAGTGGAGTGAATGAACAGGACACTACTAGATAGAGCCAGAAGTATACGGTTGCAATCCGGACTTTCAGAGGACTTCTGGGCAGAGCCGATGAGTCATGCTTGCTATTTTGTCAACAGGTCTCCATCAGCGGCCATAAATCTTCAGATCCCAGATGAAATATGAAGAGGAGAGCCAGTCAGATATGATTCTCTACGAATGTTTGGGTACCCTGCCTACTCGCTCGTGAATCAGAAACATAGGAACAAGCTGGAGTCAAAGTCAAAATGGTGCATTTTCTTGGGATTCAAACTTGGTATTAAAGGTTATAGGTTATTAGATCTCGAAAACAAAAGGACGTTCACTAGCTGAGATGTGATCTTCAATGAGGATTCCATGTTGAAATATGTGGCACGACATAATAGGGAGGGATGTGGAGTATCAAGTGACAATGATCCAGTGGAGGTGGTGTTTTATGGCGCTCATAAAGATACGGACACTCAAACAAAATTTCAGCCTATTGATGTTGTTGGATATAGTGCCCTCAAGGGAATTATTGTAATTTTAGATAAGCAATTATGATAATTGAGGGAGAACCTATACGGGTAGAACGGTCTTGCTCGAGATGATAGTATGCTATATGGTTTATCTTTATCATTCATGTATATACATTTTACTTGTTATTACGTGTCGCTAATAAATAATGATAAAGCCCGTAGAATTCTTGCTTGACTACCAGTATTATGATGGAGATCATATACGTGAGAGCTGGGTAGTCTATAAGCACATCCTTAAATGTCCTTTGTCATGGGAGTATCGAGACTGGGCATCGATATTCCAGAATAGACTAGTGTATACGTTTCATGACCCTGACGAGGGGCGGTGTCCGGTCTCACAAGCCATTGGTGTTGTGTCACCTAAGATAGTATACAGGTGCTCACTGGAGGTGAGTACACCGGACGGACTCGCCAAGAACTTCTAGATGGTATTATATCTTTCGTCAGATGAAAGTTCTCTAGTGACATGAGTACATGTTAGTCTTTTGATTTGAGATCGTCATTTGTTTCGTGTGAGTTCCCACTGTACTTAGATCACTACCTTACCATAGCTCAAGAGGAGTCGTGCAAACAGGTTTTAGTTGGGTACAGTCCCGATCCATATGGAGGTAGTGAGCGATAGTTGAGAATTCGTCTCTTCTTGTATTATGAGTCGATGTCGCGCTGTGTTCGGTTGACCATCACCCTAAATCTATGGTCACGGTGGATGAGATTTACTGAGAGGAGTTCAGTAGTTTCTCGGTTGGTGATGAGCTTGACTCTGACACGACTTATCGGGTTATTAGGGGTCTGACGTTATCCAACCACTTGACCTGGTATGCGATATTCTTAGACGAAAAGACCAGACTGTACGAAGATTGTCACATTCAGGCTCAGTAGCGTACAAACGGACTTGATTGCCAACTTCTCTTTCGGCATATACCTGGTAGCCGTTACGTACAGCTAGTGCCGCTGACATGCTTATGGTTATAGATTTATCCAGAAATCACTATCAGCGTATTGTCGAGTCTTTAGAGTCCCACACAGAGGGTTTTCCCGGTTTATGCGATATGATATAGATGACGTATGTTGGTACATACAGAGATCCGATTAAACACGTGTACATGCTACATGGACTTTAATCAGACGGATGATTATACCAGCCGGTTTAGGATTAAGCCGGATTATTAAATTAAGTTTTGATTTAATAATTTATATATATATATATATATATATATGTATGTATATATTTGATATATATATATATATGTATATATTCTAGTATTATTGTTCACTATTCATTTTCTCTCTCTTGGTTATTCGTATTTTTATACGGATACGCGTATATGTATTTCGATACGTATACCAGATTGTATTCCGTATTCATACGGAATATGTTCTAAAAGAATAACATCTCATTATATGATTTTTTTTTTAGAAAATCATTTGAAAATGAGGTGGAGGGTGAGGAGGCATTGAGCATGGTTGAGAACATGTTGAAAGGAATGGCCTTCATTTGTTTATTGGAAAATGTTGTGATATTTTTCCATGATTGTAAAAATTTGTAGCCATTCTTTTCTCTCATTTTTTCTCATCACAACATTTAGCTCATTTTGGCATGGTTAGCCTCTTCACCTCCTCCTTCTTCTTCACTTGCTCTCTTGAGCATTGGATTTGAGAGAAAATGATAGTGGAATATTCTTACATCTCCACTCTCCATTCCGAGCGAGTTTGGAGCGTCGGTTGCTTCACTATGTGAAACTGGAGTTTGGATCGGTTCTCTCGGGTGGATCATCTTCGGTAAAGGCGGTCGCCTCTCAAGTTTGTTACCGACGGCCTATGAGGAGTTTGGAGGGGTCTTCCACGATTGGGTAAACACGCTTCGATGGTTATAATTCCTAAACCTTGCGTGCTTAGCTTCTAGTTTAGTATTTGGAAAGATCGCTAGGGATTTGTTTCTAGTGCTCTCTTGAAAATTTTCGTTTTTCGGTTCCACATCGTCCAAGGTAAGGGCCGCGACGAGGGCACTAGGAACCCATCAATGGTATTAGAGCCAAACGAGGCAGGTAGAACTAGGTTTAGACCATATTTTATTTTCGAAACCGAAATTTTTCCGTAACTAATTCCAAGTATCAAAGTTTCTGTTGGGATTTTCAAAGTCTTTTAAAAAAAATTAAACAAGTGCAGAAGACTCTTCATGATGTCTAAATTACCCAGAACAAAAACGAGCCCAATCCAAACGAAAAAACCCACCAGAATTCATGTTTTTCCCGCCATGGTTGGTTTGGGTATTTTGGATTGGCTCCAGATTGTTCCAGTCGCTTGGATACATGGAATTGGGATTTTTTAACTTGTTTGATTTTGCCCAGATTTTATTTTGATATGTTTTTCAATTTAGGCAATCACAGAGAAACTTTCGATCGAAATTTTAGCATTGTTTAATGATCCGTAGTCTGTATGTGTATTGTTAAATGTCGTCTAATTGTTATATGTTCAATTAGACATGATTGCATATTTGCTTGTGTTACTTGTTTATGTGATATATATATGTGGGGGGCGATGGTTTAGAAGGATTGTCGTGATGAATAGCCCCTCGTGCGCTTGCTTATACAGTTTTGATTTATATTTGTTGTATTCATTTGTTCGGAATGAACTCCAACTTGTTGCCGCCGTTTTCTATAATGTATATTCTTTTATTGGGGCTCGACCAGGATGCGGTTGATATCACCGTTGATGGGCTCGATCAGGATGCGCTTGACCAAGATAGCAATGGCCGCATTCGCCAAGTTCTTCATTTTAACGTGGTGTACTTTCATGAATCTTTTCTCACAAGTTTAGTCGATAAAGCCCACTTCACGGTTCCGAACTGTGTAAGTTCTTAGGCTTCACGAGCAACACCAAGACCGTCGGTAAAACCATGTGGTTCTGAAGCCATTCCCTGACTGTCTCGTTCTGATACCACTTGTTAAGTAAAATAGACAACAATTACAGAGTTTTAAACTTTATTTTCTTATACACCACTCTCTTACGACACCACACACACAAATATTATAATACTACAACCCTTAGAAAAGACAATAGCCTTTAAAGCTTTATTTCTCTCTACTCTCACTCTTGTTTTTCTCACTTGCTCTTTGCACTTGCTTTCTTTTTCATCTTTGCTGCCTGTTACCATGAATGGAGTAGCTCCATTTTATAGTCTTAATAAAGGAGGTGGAATATATTGAAATTCATTATAAATTCAGAGTCCGAGATCAAGAGCCCAAAAGCCCGAGAATGAATTCATGCAGTGCCCGTAGTGGGTTTCATAGTTGGAGTAGGATTTAAATTAATTTAAATCCTTTAATTCCAATCTTATCTCTAAGATATCTCTATCTAAATATTAGTTAATGTTTAGAGCATTAAAGTATCTCCTACAATCTCTAAACCTATCTCTATTAAATACCTATGGTATTTAATTAATCCAAAAGGCCAACAGAGGGTTGGTTGTTGTCGCAATTTATCCATCAATAGAGCCCTATATATAGTCTGCGACAACAAGGATATATGAGGTCTGCAGCCACAATTAAATCCACAGAGAAGAGGTGGCGGCCAGAGAATCCACAAATTAAACAGAGCCTTTAATAGAAAAAGCTGCGGCGGATGAAGGATAGGTCTTCGGTAATTGCTGGGAGAGAGAGGGGTTTGTATTAAAGGGATTTATTGTATTGGGTGCATAGGGCTTGCGGCATATCTCGTGTAATTCTTATTTTAGTGAAAGTTCTCGTCGTGAAGGCATGATTAGGTGCTACTTGCGCCGAGCCTGGATATATCGTTGTGTCCTTTGTGTTGTCGGTGTGCTTTTTTTTATTTGTTTGGTGTGTTGTGATAGCCGTCCGATATATTTCTTGTGTTTCTAAAATGAACTTTCTTGCTTTTTTCCATTTTTGGGTGATGGATAATCTCTGGCTTAACCTTAAACCAATTCTTCGATTTTCCTCTAGTTCTTTTTCTTTCTACTGCTACTTTTGCCTTTGTTTAACATGCTATGCTTCTAATTCCATTTTTTGATTTATGGGTAAGTTTAAAAATTCCCCTCTCAAAAGTTTTTGATAATGGGCATCATGATAGCTATATAGATAATTTCTAGATTTCCTTTTACATTAGAACATTGTGGAACCCAAGCCGACGAGTCAAACTTGATATGATATTTCTGTTGCGGCACTAAATGTCCTGATGTGGTCATTTTTGTTCTCGGGACTATATGGATATAGATCGACATGGCAGTTGTTGTAAACTCGTAAAACTCTAAGTAGGCTTCGTCATGAGATATCTATCTAACCTTACACCCATAAAGCTGCTAGATTTGAAAAGAATGTATCAGAGAAGATTGAGTGGCTAGTAAACGGGAAGGTGATATTATATACAAAACCATCGCAACCTATGAATCCATGTGACCTTGGCTTCAGGCACCGTTCAATTTGATGTTTCATTATAATCAATCGATACATTTCTTAGCTTGATTCCATAAACCATTCCCATATGTTAAAAAAACTAATTTAGAAGTCTAAGCGGAAACAGTTCAATTGAAATGCTTATCTGGCTAGGGTTACATTAACCCTGTCCGACTTTCTCAAATGCAAGTAATAGAAAAATAATCATCAAAATTAAATCTGTGGCATGTCAGAGTTTCGCCATATATTGGATCATATTAGCATATGTTGCTATACTGTGGTTTGATTCCTGTCATATTTCTTAATTAAAATTTACTGTTATGATCAATATCCTCCCTCTTGATACCTTCGATTTCTTGCCCACCGCCCCCGAGGTGGATATTCATGGTTGTTTTGTCCTATCCAGTATTTTAGATTTCTTGATATTTCTTTATCGTTGATAAGAAAGGAGTTTGCGGATGTTAAATTTTGCACAATATATGCATGCCAAGCCACCTTACAATACTCCTGGTATCTGTTAAGCTCGATCTCACTTTCTGTCGTGTATCAAATGAAGTCCTATCTGAACTAATAAACCTGTAGTCCCATGCTAAGGAGAAGTTTTCATAGGCATCAATCCTCTTTCTTATGCACATCGAGATTTTCTTTGAGTGCAATAGCTTTTGTTTATTTCTATTCCTTATTAGAGGTTTAATTGGCGATAGTTGTTTAAATAGTGTTTTCCCCGTCAGACCTTGATGGATGATGTGTTTTTCGTGCTACAATAAAATTCGTTACTTCCTACAGCGAAGAATATATTAGAGAAATTGTTCAGATCATTCTTGAACATATATTGAAGCCAGGAGCAAAAGATCAGAAGACCAAGAGAGTTATTTCAATATGAAACTTATATGCAGAAGACCAATCCAGCAAATTTTTTCCCTGCAGCTCAATTGTAAGCAGCAAGTTGAATAGTTGTATGGTCATTGCTTCAAGTCTTGTTTGATCTGATTGAACTGAATTATGTTTCATCAAAAGATTTGATGAAGTTTCACAAATTTGACATAAGCAAACATGAGCACTAATTTGCCTAGTGATTCTAAGTTTGAGGCATAAGGTACTTAGGCCTAAATGATTAGTATATTGAATCCATTGTTTTCAAATGATTAATTCCATGAATATCGTAAGCTCACACCAAGAAACAATACATCTGATCACTAATTAACAATTAATAAAAATGGATTGGGTGGTTGGGTGGCCCTTGTAAAGTGGCCGCCTTTTTCTTTATAATAATTTCTTCAAATTACATAAATTTATATTGTCTTTGAAGCAAGAATATATCATTAATTTGGTGGGAAGAAATAGGTGGCGAGTCACATCATATAAGAAGTATCCATAGTTGCATGAATGGGTAGGTTGTATGTATGTGTGATATATATATATCCAAGGGCCACCTTTGCTGGTTGGAATGAATATGACATGATATTCTAACTTTCTATTTGCATTAATTAGACTGCAATTTGTATTACAAGGTGTTTTTTGGTTTCTAAAAAATGAACCGACAACTTCAAATGCAACATGGACTGTGTTAGCTCAGTCGGTATCAATTCTCTCTTCAATATGAGAGGTCGTATACACTTTCTTTTGGACTGCTTTAGCATTTCACACTCATACATAGAAAGTTTTGTCATGCGTCATATAGTCGTTCATTTAAACATTTTGATGGACACAAGACTTTAAATGCCATCCCTTTTTCTTTTTGCTCAAATGTTACAATTTGAAATGAATTTTTCATGTAGAGATTAGTAAGACCGGTCTCCTATAAATTGGGATAAACTAAAATGCTACGCAAAAATCTAACCTCTGGTTATCGAACTCGGTGTAATCCATATTTTAATCGGTGCCAAATAATTATAAAAACAGCTTAGCCAAAAGAAAGACTTTTTAGAATACTGAAAGAAGTCTGAGTTACTTCTAAATTGTTAAGCTGAAAAATAAAACTGTATTATATTTGTTTCATATACAGTAAAACCTCTATACAGTAATATCCTTGGGACCGGGGAAAAATATTACTATAGGGGGGTTATTCTTAAGTAGAGTTTTATATATAAAAATTAGATTTTTTTTTGAAAAAATAGTAGTCAAAATTCTTAGACCTTCAAAATTCATATAGACCTTCACTATAATAATCAAATGGATATGGATGTTTTTCTCAATCATCCAAATGAGCAACAAGTAGTGTATGCCTTAACTGAAGAAGAAATCATGGCGGCAATAAGGCAAGAAGCGCAAGGTGATAATCCGGAAGACGATAGTGTGGAAATAGAAAAGGTGTCATGTCGAGAAGCTTCAAACATGTTGGATAAGTTAGAAATGTTTTGGATTCAACAAGAAGGTGATTGTGGTGACGAGTTACTACGAACTCGCAAGTTAAAGGATATGGTAGTAACTCAAAAAATTAAGTCATTGTCCCAAACAACTTTGAATAAGTACTTTATGTCATCTTAAGTTCAATTGTGTAGTTAAGTAATTTATGTCATCTTAAGTTCAATTGTAATAGCCAAGTAATTTTATGTATTTTTTATATATATAAAAAATTATTTAAAATTTAATGCCAATTTATTACTATATAGAGGTAAATTAGTACAGGCGGGACTTGGAAAAAGTATGGAATATCACACTGTGGAGGTTATTCTTATTTATAACTGGTCCCGAGTCGGGACCGGGACTTTTTATCACTATAGGGAGGTTATTCCTATATAGAGTATTCCTATACGGAGGTTTTACTGTATATGGATATTATGTTTCTACTTTGAGAAACAGTAGCATATAACAGAACACAATTTGTTCATACTCCTTATAATGATAAATTTAATAAATTTAATAAGATTAAAAAAACTCAACTTAATCTCATAAGTTGGTGAAGGGTCAATTTTCCCTTTGCTTTTCTATCGCTTCACCAGTTGACCTCTAGTGATACACGTACTCCTCATTTTGTAGGCCCACCTGCGTCACTCTCCACAGGAATTCATGCATACGCTTTGACATGACGGCAATGCAATCCTATGAGTCAGACAAAGACGAGAGTACATTTATCAATAATTAGGAAGATATTTATCAAATTATGAAGCCACAAGAGATTTTCCTATGAGCATCCCCTTTTGATTCCTGCTTGCAGCTTTATGAATTAATTAAATAAATGAGAAGTAAATGAAATATCTTTTACTTTCACTCCGTAATCTTATTATTTTATTGGGATTTTTGCTGGAATAGGACGATTAGGTATTAAAATTAGGAAAATATAATAATTTAAATTATAATTATAAGAATATGACGGTTTAGAGAGGGTACAAATAGACGACGGTTTTCTGAAACCCGCCATTATTATTTAAAAAGTGAAAGACGGGTTGTGAGAACCCGTCCTGCTTACACCTCAAACCCTATCCCACCCACCCAACCCCATGCCTAATCCATCCCACGCACCTAACCCCACCCTACCCCAACCCATCCCATCCGACCCCGCATGTAGGACGGGTTCTGTGAACCCATCCCCTCCTTTTTAAAGGAGAGGACGGGTTCAACCCGTCCTCTCCTTTAAAAAGGAGGGGGTCAGGTTACCTACAAAAAAGTTAAAATTCAAAAAAAATTCAAAATTCAAAATTCAAAATAAAACTATTATCAAATTAAAAAATTTATTTCGTAAATCGAGTTCCAAAACTGATGTAGGGATAAGTGTTATTACTGTTTATATAGAAAGAATTCATTACTTACATCATACTATAAATATGAATGAGAAATACTTCAGTAATAAAATGAATCCATTAAGAGAATTGGACATCTATGACATCCAAATTAAAATTATACAATACGTTTACCCTTTTCCTTTTCCAACCTGAGAAGGCTTGACATAAGCCTATGCCTCTTTAGCTGACTGGATGACCCCCATGTCTTATGTATATGGCGGTGGCATTCGCTCTTATGCTTGTTCTTCTGTTTCATTTTCAGTATCGTTTTTGACATGCTGTTGATCCCAACCCGATGTACTAGTATTCCGGTTAGAAATGAAATTATTTTTTTAATTCAATAATTTTTTTTTTGATTTTTTGATTTTTATTCAGGACGGGTTCTGGGAATCCGCACCCTCCATTTTAAAGAAGAGGAAGGTTCCCTCTCCTATAAAAAGGAAAGGAAGGATTGTGAGGGAACCCTCCCTCTTCTTTAAAAAGGAGGGGATGGGTTCCTAGAACTCGTCCTTTTTTTCGGAGGGTATGGTTTGGGGGGGGACTGCGTGGGGTGGAGGTGGGGCGAAGGGGTGCTTACGATATAAATAGGTCGGGTTTTGATAACCCGTCATTTTCAAACCGTTATATTCCTTTAATTATAATTTAAATCATCATATTTTAATATTTAACCATCCTATTTTGAAAAAAAAAACTATTTTATTTTATATCCCTGTTCAAATAAGCCATGGTTAATTGCCAAAACCCCGATTACAGGTTTTACCGCTGACAAAAAATCCGGGCCCCAAAATGGTTGTCTAAAACCCTTGTAAATTTTTCTTATAGATGCCTGCTATATCTAATTTGCTCATATATATCGCATAAAAATTAGAATAGCAAGCAACTATACAGACACCTGCTATATCTAATTTGCTCATATATATCGCATAAAAATTAGAATAGCAAGCAACTATACAGACACTGCAGGCATGATTTTTTGACAACTGGAAACTTTTTCAAAGAGTTTTTGACGACTGTTTCGGGACCAAAGGTTTTTGTTAGCAAGAAAACCTGTTTGGAGGGTTTTAACAATTTACCCCAAAAATTAACTTGCTCAAATCCTCCATTCAAAATAATCATTGTGGATCAAACAATTTTAATTTCTTCTTGTGCATATGTTCAGTCCCATACAATTACTTCGAGACTAGAACTCATGCTACTATACGATCAATAGTAACATTTGAATGTTACGGAAAGATGAAGAAGTATAGAAAAACGCCGCCAAGAGATCTTACCAAAGATTTAGCAAACAAACGAACTTCCGACATTGAATTAAGTCAAGGGGGTAATGAGGTACAAGGTTAAACATAAAATTACAAAATTTGTGGGTGATATTAAAACAAAATAACAAAAAAAAATTACAATTTGTTCCATGCCAAAAGGAAAAAAATCCAAATAAAAAACATATTTCTTTGAAGCACCCATCATATCTTCACCCAATTATAATATTATCATTAGAATGGGGCCCACATGACCCTTTGGTTAGGAACAAAAGTTGGGTGCCTGCAATTCTTCTCTCTCCCTCCCTTCATCTTCTTCTAGCTTTCTTGATTACAGTGAGGAGCACAACTAAGTACTTCAAGCTCCCATTTTCAAAACCCTAGCTTTGCGCTCTCTCTCTCTCTCGAAAAGCCTCCACTTTCTCTCTCCTCAGCCTCTAGTAATGGCGTTTTCGTGTCAAAGCTGCTGTCTTTCTCGCTCCTAATTCTCTTTTTTTGCTTCAATTATTTTATTCTCTCAGGTCACGAGTTCTGACGTTCCCTTTTAGGGTTTTGCTTTTGCCCCCCATTTGTTTTGTGAGGTCCGAGGACGCAATTTGAAACAAAACCCGCATTTTTTACTCTCTTCTTCTTCTTCTTGTTCTTTGATTTGAAGGGAAATGGAGGTTGTGGAGAGGTCGAGTATCAGCTTGGGTACAACTTGTGGTGCTTTGCTTACAGAGCTTGAGGTAATTTTAGCCTTGATTTTGAAATTCTTCGTGTTTTTTGTTTAGAATTGTAGTTTATGTTGAGGTTTTCTGGCTTCTTGATCCCTCATTTCTTTCTTTTCTCAAGAAAAGCCCTTTTGGGCATCTCAATTTTTTTTTCTTGTTTCCTAGTTTCTTGAATGTAAAAGTCTAAATTTTGAAGGGAAAAGGAAAGTACAAAGTTTTGGGGAACCAATTTGACAAACCAATGCTTGTTTGCTTCCAAACATTAATGGTTATTTGACAAAGAGATGCAGAAAAAGTTGAACTTTGCCAATAAGGTCAAATTCGTAAGGGACTTTGTTTATATGTTGATAAATTTCTAAAATTGGTGTATTTTTAATCTGAGAGCAGCACATATGGACTGATATCGGTGAGAGCGACACTGAAAAAGACCGAATGTTGTCAGAATTGGAGATGGAGTGCATGCAAGTTTATCGGAAAAAGGTGGATGAGGCAAGCAAGGTTCGAGCAAAGCTCCATCAGTCTTTAATGGCCAAGGAAGCTGAGCTTGCGGCTCTGGTTGCCTCTTTAGGGGAGCACAATGCCAATATGAAGGTAAATTCTTCCATAGATTTGTTATGCTAGCTGAACACTGAGTTATAGAAATAGTCACATGGATGGATTAGGTACTTTGTGCACATGCCTAATCATGTTACATATCGCTAATCATTGTTGATGATTGTTTGTATACTGGGTTGACTTGGGTTCAAATACACATTTACTTAATGTTGGAATCTAGGGGAAGTTGTTATCCAATGCTAGACATCATACAGCACTTGCAAAATAGCCTTGTCCATTCCATGAAATGCTTAGGGTTTGATTTATTACCCCCTTTTTTTGTTGATCTAATGTTTGGTAACTTATTATAAACTCGTGGTACACCCAAATAATTTCCAATAACTGCAACAACTTTGGACTGCTGTTTCTTCAATAATAATTCCTCCTAGGCTGTTTTATTTATGTTCCTACTAAGGTATGGATAATTTTGGGGAGTCAAGACTGATCAAATTTAGTTTTTCTAATGGTCCTTGAAACATAAATATTCCATATGACTTTGATGTAAACCCAAACCAACCATGATGGTCTCAAATTAAATGTAAAGAATGTTAGGCTACGTAGTCCACATGGAATTGAGTTTGCAAGATTTTAATTTTATACTTGATTTAACAAGTTTGGTCAAGTTTTCAAGATATTTATCTTTAGTTGATGAATAAAGATGAGTTATAAGGAGCTGGGGTTGACCGCTGTCCCAAAAAATAGCTGTTGTGTATTCCTCCGATTCCCATCCCTATGAAGTTTCCCTGTTGATTCGGCACAATCTCGGAGTTGTTCAAGATTCAGGTTTATCTGTGTATCTGTGAGCAAGGAGACAGACGTATGAAGCTAAAACTTTAGACGTCTGTTGACGCTCTGTATGTTTTGCATACATTGGGCAGACGTCTGCATAGAACTCATCAGTCATCTGCGAGCGCTCTGTACTTTCGAAGCCTCAAGACCAGACGTCTAAAGATCCTTTAAACGTCCGGGAACACTCTGTTAATTCTAAATACTTTTGGGCAGACGTCTGTACTTTCTTCATCAGACGTGTGCCGTCGTCATGGGCTAGATATTTATCAGTTGGGAAATTAGTTATTTGATCAAATCTTTTGTGTACCACATATATTGTAGCAAGTAGTAATCCTAGATTTGATAGCTTTTGTGATATTTTGAGAGAACCTTTTTGTTATTTGTGAGAGGGTTTTTGAGGGATTTGTAATTTGTCCACCGGTTTTGTGCTCCAAATTCATTGATTAATAAAAGCTCCGCCTTTGCCTTTTGGTTAGTACTTTTATTTCCTATTTTCTTGTGATTTGTTTTGTACTTTCTTCTCTATCGTTTGCATATCTTCGTGATCGACTTGCCGCAACAAACTGGTATCAGAGTCATTGTTGTTTGGGGATCTTTTGGTTGAACCATTAGGTTTTTAATATTGCGATATAGGTTAACGGTGGATAACGATGCTTGTGTTCTTTTTTCCATCTTCTTAGATCGTGATTTTGAAGTTTTTGGGTTCGTTAGCACGCCTCGTGTTTTAGTTTGATACCGTATCATGTCTCCGACAATCGTGAAGTTCGATATTGAGATGTTTAATGGAAATATGAGTTTCAGTTTATGGCAAGTCCGTATGGTGGCCGTGTTGATTCAAAATGATTTGAGAAATATGATTCTTGGAAGGATGCAAAGCCTTTCACTATGACGGAGGGAGCTTGGGAGGAGTTCGATAAAAATGCCCTCATGGCTATCCAGTTGTGTCTGATTAACGAAGTTTTGCAAGAAGTTTTGGTAGAAAAGACGGCGGCTAATTTGTGGCAGAAATTAGAGGAGTTATATTTAAGGAAGTCTCTTATGAATCGACTCCTGTTGAAGCAGCGTCTTTATGCACTTCGTATGTCAGAAGCCTTTCCAATAAATTCTCACGCCGGCGAGTTTAATTCGATCATTACGGATCTGGGTAAAATCGACATTAAGATTGATGATAATAATGAGGCTCTTCTTTTGTTATGTTCGTTGCCACCCTCATATAAGCACTTTCATGATACCATGGTTTATGAACGAGATACTATCTCGATCAAGAATGTCAGAAAATTTGATGAACAAAGAGAAGATCGACAAGGATTTAGCCTCTAGCGAGGGCGATGGTCAATCTTCAGGCTTATTTGTTTGAGGGCGAGCGGAAAAGAGAGACCCGAAAGGTAATAAGAAGTCAATGTCGAAGTCTAAGAATAAGAACTTGACATGCAATTATTGTCTGAAGAAGGGACACTTTAAGATCGATTGCTTTAAATTGCAGAACAAGCTGAAACTAGAAGAAAAATTGAAGGAGTTTTCGACTGAAGCTAGTATAGCGGAAGGAGGAGGAGATCTTCTTATGGTTCTTGACAACACATATTGATCCAAGGACGAATGGATCATGGATTTGGTCTGTTCCTACGACATGTGTCCTAATAGGGATTTGTTCATCACCTGAGTCCATTGATGGTGAAGTGGTTTTGATGAGCAACAATAGTTCGTGTCGAGCTATTGGAAAGGGGACGATCCAAATCAAGATGTTTGACTGTGTTGTGAGGATATTGGCGGAATTTAGGCACGCACCTGATTTGAAGAAGAATCTCATCTTTTTGGGTGCACTCGACGACAAGAGTACAAGATTTTCGCTGAAAGTGGAGTTTTGAAGGTAATTAAAGGTGCTCTCGTTGTTATGAAGGGCTTGAAGAAGGGGTCTTTATATTTGTTGCAGGATTCGATAACTATCGGATTGGCTGCTATTTCATCATCCAAATTTATAACAGATTCGGACACTACCGGATTATGCCATATAAGGCTCGGGCATATGAGAAAGAGGTATGACCGAGTTGTCGAAACATGGTCTATTATGTGGACAGAGTATATCGAAGATGGAGTTTATGAGCGTTGTGTTTTTGGGAAGCAGAAACGAGTCAGTTTCAGTTCGGCGGGGCACAAGATAAAGGTACTCTAGATTCTACCCATTCGGATCTTTGGGAACCTTCTCCAGTTGCTTCTAAAGGAAGCAATGCCAATTGTCTGCTTACTTTCATCGATGATTTTTCGAGGAAAGTTTGGGTCTACATTTCTTGAAGCACAAAAGTGATGTTTACTATGTTCAAGTAATGGAAAACGTTACTTGAGAAGCAGAGAGGTAAGCAGAACAAGAGACCGAGAATAGACAACAGGTTACGCGAAAGATGAACTTCAACTTCAATAAGTAACCTTTAGTAGCCCATTTCTCTCTTGAAGGGCTTTGGCCCCGGGCCACAAGTTGAATTATTTTATTTCACCCAGAAAGGAAAGGAGAGCTTTGCGGTGAAAATTTCAATGATTTCAGCAAAATAATGAAGGGAATGTTCGGCATCATACCGTTGTCTATACACCATAGCAGAATAGAGTCGCAGAGTGTATGAATCGGACTCTTTTGGAGAAAGTGCGGTGCATGTTGTCTAATGCAGGGCTCGACAAGGAATTTTAGGCAGAGGCGGTGAACATGACATGCTTCATTGTGAACCGGTCATCTCATATATCGCTAGGTAGTAAAACACCGAAGCAGGTATGCTCTGGAAAGCATTTCGATTATTCTACATTTTGAGTGTTTGGTTGCCCCATATATGCACATTGCAGTGAAGGCAAGTTGGATCTTCGAGCATATTTCTTGGTTATGCTACTGGCGTCAAAAATCATAGATTGTAGTGTTCGGATCCTAAGTCGCTAAAATTTATGATTAACAGAGATGTGACTTTTGATTAATCTATAATGTTGAAGCCAAAAATTGTGGAATCTCCAAATAAAGACGATTCAAGGAAGGATGAGCCGGACGTTGAAATTGAAGTTGGTGAAAGCTTGGGTTCGCAGGAGAACTCTCCTTCACTGTTTGTTGAAGCTCAATATGAGCACTCCCAAGATGAGTATTTATTTTTTTGTGACTGACAAAGAAGGGACATTAAATCGTCATATAAATATGGTTACAATGATCTAGTGGCGTATGCGCTGTCTGTTGTAGAGACAGTTGATAGTAGCGAGCCGACGAGCTATCAAGAAGTCATCTCATCCGATAAGTCAGCTCGTTGACTAGTTGCTATGAATGAAGAGATTAGGTCTTCGTAAGAACAAGACATGGAAGCTCGTGAAGCCCGAAAGAGGAAAGAAAGTAGTTGGCTGCAAGTGAGTTTTCAAGAAAGAAAGACCAAAGCGTTTTGGATACGAGATACAAGGTACGGTTGGTAGCTAAACGCTATTCGCAGGTTCGGAGAGTTGACTTAAATGAGATATTTTCTCCGGTTTTAAAACATACCTCTATATGTGTCTTGCTCGGTTCGGTAACTATGCAAGATTTAGAGCTTGAGCAGCTCGATGTGAAAGCCACATTCTTGCATGGTGACTTGATAGAGAAGATCTACATGCAACAACCCGAAAGTTTCGAAGTTGAAGGTAACGAAGACCACGTTTGTTTACTAGAGAAGTCTCTATGGTTTGAAGCAGTCACCTAAATATTGGTATAAGAAGTTTGACTCTTTCACGATAGATATTAGGTTTACGAGAAGTAAGGACGACAATTGTGTATTGTAAGAAGCTCGCCGATGGTTCTTTCATATACTTGTTGCTCTATATTGATATATTGATAGCAGCAAGATATAAGGTATATAGTTGATATTCAGAATTTGAAGGAACAGTTGAAAAGTAAGTTTGAGATCAAGGATTTGGGAGCGCTCAAGAAAATACTTGGTATGGAAATTATGCGCGATCGTAAGAAGAAAACTTTATTTGTCTCAACAGCGATACATTAAGAAATTTTTGAAGCGTTTTGGTATGACAGACGCTAAATCTGTAAGTACTCCATTGCCGCTCATTTCAAAATTTCAGCTCGTTCATCACCGCAAACAGAGGATGGGATTAAATATATGTCGAATGTTCCGTATTCAAGTGCGGTGGGTAGCATTATGTATGTCATGGTTTGTACCCGATCCGACATTTTACATGCAGTTAGTGTTGTTAGTCGCTATATGGCCTCTCCTGGTAAAGGTTATTGGCAAGCTGTAAAATGGATTTTATGATACCTGCGAGGTACGTCTGATGTGGGGTTGGTGTTTGGAAGGAACAACAACAATTTGGTTGGATTCAATGATTTCGATTATGCGGGTGATCTCGACAGGCGAAGGTCGATCACCAGTTATGTATTCTTTTTAGAAGGATGTGCCATCAGTTAACGTGTTTCGTTAGCCTACGGTAGCATTGTCTACGACGGAGGCCGGGTATATGGCCGTTGTTGGGGCAGTTAAAGAAGCGATCTGGCTGAACGGACTATTTTCGGAACTTGGTATTTAAAAGGATACCATAATAGTTTATTGTGATTGTCAAAGCGCGATTCACTTGATGAAAAATCAGATGCATCATGATAGGATGAAACACATTGATGTACGGTGCTGGTTTGTTCAGGAAGTCGTTGAAAAAGAAAAAATATTGTGAATAAGGTTGGCACAGTGGACAATCTGGCCGATATGTTGACGAAGTCTTTTTCGGTTGTTAAGTTTGAGCATTGCTTGAACTTAATTGGAGTGTGTCGCACTCATTGAGCCCTTTAAGGGTTTTGTGGTGAAGGTGGAGGTATTATTAATGTTATGAAGGAGTTTGTGGGAATGCAAGATAAGGTGGAGATTTGTTGTGTATACCTCCGATTCCCATCCCTATCCAATTTTCCTGTTGATTCGGCACAATCTCGGAGTTATTCAAGATTCAGGTTTATCTATAAGCAAGGGGACAGACGGCGTCTGTCGACGCGCTGTATGTTTTGCATATATTGGGTAGACGTTTTCATAGAACTCATCAGACATATGTAAGCGCTCTGTACTTTCAAAGCCTCAAGACCAGACGTCTGAAACTCTTTCTTTAGACGTCTGAGAACACTCTGTTAATTCTGAAGATTTTTGGGCAGCCGTCAGCACTTCCTTCATCAGACGTCTGCCGTCGTCATGGGCCAGATATTTGTTAGTTGGGAAATTAATTACTTGGTCAAATCTTTTGTATGTTATATATATTGTAGCAAGTAGTAACCCTAGATCTGAAAGCTTTTGTGGTATTTTGGGAGAACCTTATTTGTGAGAGCTAGGGTGTTTGAGGGATTTGTAATTCGTCCACCGCTTTTGTACTCTATATTCAATGATTAATAAAAGCTTCGCCTTCGTTTTCGCCTTTCGGTTAGTAGTTTTATTTCCTATTTGCCTATGATTTGTTTTGTGCTTTCTTCTCTATCGTTTGCATATCTTCGTGATCGTCTTGCCGCAACAATAGGGTCTAATTTTTTTGGTTTGGGTAGGGGGTAGAGGCTAAGTTGGCGGGGCCCATCCCCGCAGGCTGGGAGTCAACCCCGATCACATTAAACAAAGATAATTTGTATGTTCCTTTTTGAGAAAGATTTTATCACAGCTAGCTTTAGAGCATTCTCCAATCAATGTGTCTGTAGTACTGGAATGTTTCCTTGACAAAACGGAAAGTAGTTTGGCAAGAGTATGCCCCCGAGCAAAAGAAAAGAGTAGAGCATCTTGACTGCTATTTACTTAAGAAACAAAATAGAGAGGGGGAAACTCCTAGTTCTCTTGAAATATACACATTTACTTTTTGGATCCGGTTTTATAAATTTGTTGCATAATAATGGGTTAGGACTAATTATCAAGATTCAGGAATCCAAAGTCTGTTTAAATAGTATTAAGCATTGCTCCAAACTGAGGATTGAGACTCTTGAAGCTGCTCTAGCTACTCTAGTTGAATGGTCTTTCAATCTATTCAATTCTATGCAGCTATGTTACCATAAATCGCTAATGGGTTAGGACTAATTATCAAGATTCAGGAATCCAAAGTCTGTTTAAATAGTATTATGCATTGCTCCAAACTGAGGATTGAGACTCTTGAAGCTGCTCTAGCTACTCTAGTTGAATGGTCTTTCAATCTATTCAATTCTATGCAGCTATGTTACCATAAATCGCTAAACCGCTAGCGAATTGCGATTTGGTACGATCGTTCCCAATTTGGGAACACTAGCGCTTTGGAACGGAAGAATCACCGTTCCGATCAAAACTTAAGTTAAATAGGGCATATATTTGGTTTTTGCTAGATTATACTTAAGAAATTTATTTTTTAGCAAACGAAATTGAATTATACATATGTATATTATACACAAATACACACATATGCATACAAACGATTCAAAACACTTCTTTTTTAGAGGTACATTTTCCATCCCATATAAGCATATGGAAAAAGACTATCCCTATCGTACTGCGTTTCACAACAAGTGGCGTTCCGCGTTTCCGTTTTCGTTTTGTGTACCGAAATGTTCTGCGTTCCAGGTAACATTGCTATGCAGATTAAGATAATACAAAAGAGTGAAAGACGATATCTAGTTATCTGAATGATCTGCCATTCATATATGAGGCAACAAAACAAGATCAGTTGGTTTTCAACATCATTTGGTAATTTTAGTGCTACCTTTTAAGTGAGGGAGTCTATATTAAAAAATGGGTTATTGCTAGTCAGTAAATTTTATTCATATTTTGGGTTCACTTGGTTTGGTGGATAAAAACTGTGTACCTTTGTTGCAATATTGTGATGATATATAGCTATATAATATCTGAAGTACATTGTGATGATGGTTATACTTAATTGCATTTAAAAAAATCTTCTTTATATATTCGATTTATCTTCTTATCTTCTATTGCATGAGAAGACAAAATCTTTTACTTTAGCATGGTTTAAATATAAGTATGTTGTCAATTTCTTTTTTGAATGTGTCCCACTCAATTATATCAAACCTTAGAGTTTAATCCATTTACATACTGCAAATATTTCATTCACCTCTACCCCTGGACTCATTTTCAGTCCAGGAGAGTTTTTGTCACGCCCCGCTTCCCAGAGTACGCTAAGATGGGCACGTGACATAACCAACCATGCTACCCGTGAATAGGAAAAATCCTTCCACGGTCACATTACGGCTGTAGAGATATCAAGAACAGGAGAGTAAACTAACTATCTAGTACATGTCCATAAGCCAGAGTAAAAGAGTCAAGAAATAACAATATACGGAAGCGAAAGATACAACAAATGAAACACCTGGAAGTGAACTACATACCGACAGGAACCTCACCGATCGTCTAACAGCGGCAATACTCCTAATCAGTCTGCATCAAGGTAGAAGAATCTGGGCAATGCAAAACCCAGACGTCAGCGCGTCATGTCATCAAGTAATATAATATGAACAGTGTAACAGGCGATGCGAATGTAAACATGAAATAAGCAAGGGTAACAGTAATATAAATCAGGACAGTGCAGGGTAGTGTGCAGTAGGTAAACTAAACTGTTCTATCAGGTTTTCTGTTCTAAAGTCTTTGAAACCAAATTGATAAATCATCGATGTAACTCAATAGTATCCCGTACATACCCGGGACCACGGCCCCAGATTCTCGGGCTGAAACCGAGACATGCCGCTAGGCACTAAACAGGAATGTGTACAGATGAATGATGTCAGCATCATCATTCCAAGGCTGGCCTAGCCTCCAAAACTGATCAAAACAAGTAGCAAACTGTTGAGTTACAAGTCAGGTTTCACCTTTGATTTTCCCATACCCCCAAGTTATATGTGTATGCCAAGTCAGGTATCCCGTAATCAAGAAACTAATGCCAACACAGGATCAGGTAAACAGGTTTATCTGGATAGACAACAGGAACGGTCCATGAGGACTACATGTCAGGTTTGTTGGCATTAGACACAAGATCAGGTAACGGGTCAGGTCATGGTACATCAGGTCAAGTCAAGCAGTATACGGTACCATGTCGGGTAAATCAATATGTATGTAGCAAGTCAGGTCAAGATGTTAACGATATCATGGGCGTGCTCATACTCAGCTAGCATAATCATGGTTATAAATAATCAAACATGGTTATCAATAACGTAATCTAAGCAATGAATTAAACAATAAAATAGATTCAATCAATTAGCAGTGCAGTTATCAGTTGTGGTTCAGAGACGGTTTCATCATTTTATGAGTACAGAGTGACATTCATGGTCATTAAATCATGTTAACCAATATTAAGAATTTCTAGGGATGCAATAATCTACAAATAGGTTTACTGGATGAATTTACCGCTAAACTGGTTTAAGTGCGCACAGGTGTCCGATAGATTAAAACTATAAAAAGGTACCATAGGCGATGGCAAAATGTGATTAAACATTTGATTGTAGTTATGAGATTTACCATTTAAATGTAATCATGTATGTAATAATTACCTGTCAAGTTCTAGATCTCAAATAATGTAAACTTATGCACACGGAACATCAAATGATGTAAAACGATGCATGGGGTACTATATTCAAACTACATGCATTAGAATATGTATAAAATGATTTAAACAGCATGTAGCAAGATTAACTTGCCTCAGGGATCACGATACGGGATGCGCACGCAGCGTCCAATATCAGCAATGTTGCAACATCCATACGCACACACGAGACGGGTCCAGGTACATCAAGAAGGTAACCACGCAAGTATGGTACATCCACAGGGTTGCTCGGATCGTCGGCAGCGGTACGGCTCCGGCGGGTGATCACCGGAACGAACAAGATCAAGAAAGAAAAAGAATAAGAAGGAGAAGAAGAGCAAGAGAAGGGGCTGCACTGGGCCTTGGTATGGTTCTGGGTCTGGGATAGAGGAGGCGACAGAAAGCCGACGTGGGTTTTCCGGCGATGAACAGTGATGGATACACGAGGGTTTTGCAGTGAAAGATGGGTTCTTGGAGTCAGGGCTGTGGGTTTCTAGGATCGGGTTGTGAGTTGTGGTCAGGGAAAGAAGTGATGCTGGTGATGATGATGATGATGATGGAGTCGGGTCGACGGGGTTTTCCGGCGAGGTGCGGATGAAGTGCGGTGAAAGTTTCTGGGTTCTTGGTAGCGAGGTTTGGTGTGCAGGGTCGGGTTCTGGGTTGGCCGAGAGAGGAGAGGAGGCGGAGGAGATGGGGATGGAGACGACGGAGGTCGGAGCTCCGGCGACAAGAGCGTGGAGGCGAGGGTGAGGTAAGGCTGTGGATGCGGCGAGGGTTGCAGTGTATGCGGGGGTTGGTGATTGTGGTGGTGGCGAGAAGGAGAAGAGAGAAGAGAGGTGGAGGGAGGAGGCGAAGTCGATGGATCGCCGGCGGCGAGGTGGGTTCGAGAGTTAGGGTTCGTCGGGGTCGTAGGTTGCAGTGGGTTAGGATTTCGAACTCAGGAAGGAGGGGAGAGAGGAAGGTGGTCGAGTTAGATGGGAGTGGTGAGGGGAGGCCGACGAGATCGAAGGCGATGGTGGCGACGGGCACGAGCGGGCTAGGGTTTCTCGGAGGCGGAGGCGGAAGGAAAAAGAAAAGAGAAGGAAGAGAGAGTACGTGGAGAAGGCAGTGGGTTTAAAAATATAAGGTGTTAATATAAAAAATATATTTAGGGAGAGATAGGAAGAGAGAGAGAGTTCTGTTAACAAAAAAAATATAAATTATATTCATAGAGAGAGAGGCAGAGAGAATATTGTTAGGAAAATATAAAATATATATTTTTAGTTAAACGTAGATGAATTAAAGAATATAATATTAGTCCGTTTTGAGATTTTGGTAAATACAAATTTACTCCAAAACAGGCCCGGGTCGGGTCTAAAAATCCAGATTTAAAATATTGAAAATATATGCAACTTCCAAATTTCAAAATGGATGCTCAGTTAAAGAAAATGCATACCCCCAAGAACGGATGCACGTACGTGCGCGTAGCCATCCAAACATGTCCGTTTCACTGAACGGGACGAGAACAAGATACGCGGATGCTACCACGGGGTTAGGGGTATCATGCAGGATATGAAATGCAATTTTAAATTATTTTATATGACTTAAAATGTTATATGGTAAAAGATGCAATGCCAGGTAAAATGCCAGTATGCAGTATATATGAGATGCACATGTCCATGTAACAAGTCAGGGTAATCTATAAATGTAAATCAAATAGGTTCAAGCAAGCGGGTCGGGTCGAATGCAATGTAAGATGTAAAATTACCATTCGCACCCAAAACCCGTTAAATCAAGAAAAATACCACAGATAAGTAAATACGGGAACTGGAATTGGTATTAATGAACTCGGGTGTTACATTATACCCAACTACAAAAGAATTTTGTCCTCGAAATTCCAAGAACAAGAAAGGATAAACAATCAAGAAACTAAAAGGATAGATGTGGAAACTTCTGTCGGATTTCCTCTTCTCGTTCTCAAGTCGATTCTTCATGCAAGCGATTACTCCAAGAAACAAGTGCAAGAGGGATAACTTTGTTCTTAAGAGCCTTTTTCTCCTCGATCCACAATTGACATCGGTCGCTCCTCAAAGGTTAAATCTTCTCGTAGTCTGTTCCGAATGATCCAACACCTGTGTTTCACCTCGACCATACCTATGGAGTTGAGGTACATAACTCACGTCATGAACATTCGCCAGGGATTGCGGTAACGCCAAACGATAAGCCACTTTCCCAATACATTCCAAGATCTCGAAAGGTCCAACGAATCGAGGACTATACTTTCCTTGACTTCTGAAACGGATAACTCCTCTAGTTGGTGATTTCTCTCAACACTAAATCCTCAACCGCGATCTCTAAAGGTCTTCTCAATGTATCTGTCCAACTCTTATTTCGGTCTTGTGCTGCTCTCACATGATTCCGGATAGTGTTAACCTTCTCAACTGTTTGCACGATCAAATCCAGTCCCAACAATCTTCGTTCTCCAATATCGTCCCAACAAACAGGTGAATGACATTTGCGACCATACAATGCTTCAAATGGAGACATCTGAATAGTCGCCTGAAAACTGTTGTTGTAAGAAAACTTCACCAAGTGTAGATGATCGATCCTCCCATGAACCCTTGAAGTCTAACATGCAAGCTCTCAACGTGTCTTCAAGAGTTTGGTTCGTTCTCTCCGACTGGCCATCTGTCTGAGGATGATAAGCTGTGCTAAACTTCAATCGAGTCCCCAAACTTTCCTGTAAGCTCCTCCAAAAGTGTGATAAGAAACGAGTGTCACGGTCGGACACAATGCTCACCGGTACTCCATGCAATCTTACAATCTCATGCATGCATCGTTCTGCCAAAGTTTATGTTGATTGATCAACCCGAAAAGGGATGAAATGAGCTGTCTTAGTCAATCGATCAACAATTCTCCAAACTGCGTCGTCCTTTGGACTCCGCGGTAGAGCCGTCACGAAATCCATGGTTATATGTTCCCACTTCCACTGAGGAATCGGAAGTGGTTGCAATAAACCAGCAACCCCTTGATGTTCAGCCTTAACTTGCTGACACATCAAGCACTTCGCTATAAAGCGAGCAATCTCCCCTTTTCATGCCTCCCCACCAGAAATGCTGTTGTAGATCACGGTAAATCTTCGTGTCTCCTGGATGCACAGAATATGCTGAACTGTGCGCCTCCTTCATAACTTCTTCGCGAATATCTCCCCTTTGGCACACCCAAACGGCTACCATAACGCAACGAACCATCTTTATGAATCCACAAGGCCGTTCGAAGTCCAGTTTCGACCCGTTCTCGAAACTTTTGCAATTAAAGGTCCTGTAACTGCGCTGCTTTAATACTTTCGACCAACGACGATTGTACTTGCAGCTGCATTACTGTCCTGAAGAATGCGGTAGCACAACCTCCAAATCAAATCTTCGAAAGTCTTCAACGAGTTCCTTCTGCGTAATCAACCTTTGAATTGCCGGTATCTGACTGAGTATCCGGTATAGCGCTAACTTTTTCCGGGTGGTACTTAAGATCGAAGTCGTAGTCATCCGTCAGCTCAACCATCTTCGCTGTCTCACAACTAGCTCCTTCTGAGCGAAGACGTACTTTAGGCTTTTGTGATCGGTGAATACTTCGATTCTTTTGCCCAATAAGTAGTGTCTCTAAATCTTCAAAACGAAAATCACAGCTGCTAGCTCCAAATCATGAGTTGGGTAATTCTTCTCATGGATCTTCAACTGTCTCGATGCGTAAGTTATAACCTTCCCATGCTGTACCGATATACACCCCAATCCTTCCTAGATGCGTTGCTGCGAAACACCCATCCTCCGGAACTGTCTGGCACGGTTAAAACGAAAGCGGTTGTCATACTTTGCCCCAACGCCTCAAAAGCTGACGCACACTTATTTGTCCATACCAATGGTACCTCCTTGCACGTAAGCTTGGTCACGGCTCAGCCAAACGAGAAAAATGCTCCACGATCCTTCTGTAATATCCGGCAAGTCCAAAAAAACTTCTTATCTCCGCAACATTCTTCGGAATCGTCCATTCTCGAACTGCAGTGATCCTTCAGGATCAACGGCGATTCTAGCTCTAGCTACGGTATGTCCCAAAACTTTACTTCTTTAAGCCAAAACTTGCACTTGCTCATTCTTGCATATAATCTTTCTTGCCTCCAAGTCTGCAGTGCGATCTTCAAGTGTTCTGCACGCTCTTCAATACTCCTTTGAGTAGACCAGAATATCATCAACGAACACCACTATAAACTGGTCCAAGAATGGTGAATAGATTCGGTTCATCAATCCATAAATATCGCCGGTTCATTCGTTACTCCGAAGGACAACACTAAGTACTCGTAATGTCCATACCGAGTTCGGAACGCCGTCTTGCAAATATCCTCTGATTTAACTTGGACCTGATGAGATCCAAACCGCAATTCCAGCTTCGAGAATACCCTCGCGCCACTAAGCTGCTTAAACACTTCGCCAATGCGAGGGATCGGGTACGAGTTCCTAATAGTCACCCGGCTTAATTCTCGATAATCAACGCACGTCTTCCCTGTGCCAACTTCTTCTTTACTTGAAGAACTGGAGCTTCCCCAGTTAAGTTGCTGCGGCGAAACCAACCCTTCTCAACTAATTCAGCAACCTACTTCCCGACTTCTTCCAACTCCACTGGTGCCATCGGGTAAAATGCCCTTTGAGATTGGCGCTGCACCAGGAACAAGTTCAAGTGCGAACTCCACGTCTCGCCTCGGCGGTAAACCAGACATGTCTTCAAACACGTCCATGAAACTCTCAAATATAGCCGGCGCTTCTTCCTTAACCATTGCCATAGACGAACGAACCCTGGTTGTCGGTCTAGCCCTAACTCGACTGTCCCGACAGAACCGCTTCCTTCCGCAAATCGACTCACGAATGTCCGGGAATCTGGAGAATCACTTTCCCTTCCTTACAATCAATATGAGCATGGAAAGTGCCGCGAAAGTCCATTCCCAATACAACAACAAACAAGGGGACACACTAGGATTGAATAGTCCTAATGCGGGAAAAACAAGAACAAGTACGATATCGAGATGACCTTATCCGAAGTCAAGATACTGAAGAGGGTTAACCACGGTAAACATGATTCAGGCTGGCGATGAAGCAATAACTGGTAAGCAATGAAACCGAGAGAAGCAAGGTAATACAACGATCATGGGACGAGGAAGTGAATCAAGATCAGGACCCCAAGTTACTTAAATAGAGTACCGTATTGTAACCATGTTGCAGTTCATGGGCACAATTACATAACTCCACCCAAGTCGTCCAAGTCCTAGAGATAACAAGAAATCAGGTTTTCGAGTCGATATGCAAAGGAAGTTTGCACATCGTAAAAGATATAATCAGGAAGAACTTGATTCAAAATGGTAAAACGGCAAGGTGGCAGGACATGTTTCCTAGACACGGGTATTCTGATTCGTGTATTGGGTACAATACCCAACTACAAAAGAATCAACCCGACTAATCTATGTCTCTGATACCAAAAGAACCATGTCACGTCCCGCTTCGCAGAGTACTCTAAGATAGGCACGTGACATAGCCAACCATGCTACTTGTGAATAGGAAAAATCCTTCTACAGTCACATTACGGTTGTAGAGATATCAAGAACATGAGAGTAAACTAACTATCTAGTACATGTCCATAAGCCAGAGTAAAAGAGTCAAGAAATAACAATATACGGAAGCGAAAGATACAACAAATGAAACACCTGGAAGTGAACTACATACCGACAGGAACCTCACCGCTCGTCTAACAGCGGCAATACTCCTAATCAGTCTGCACCAAGGTAGAAGAATCTGGGCCATGCAAAACCCAGACGTCGGTGCGTCATGTCATCAAGTAATATAATATGAACAGTGTAACAGGCGATGCGAATGTAAACATGAAATAAGCAAGGGTAACAGTAATATAAATCAGGACAGTGCAGGGTAGTGTGCAGTAGGTAAACTAAACTGTTCTATCCGGTTTTCTGTTCTAAAGTCTTTGAAACCAAATTGATGAATCATCGATGTAACTCAATAGTATCCCGTACATACCCGGGACCACGGCCCCAGATTCTCGGGCTGAAACCGAGACATGCCGCTAGGCACCAAACAGGAATGTGTACAGATGAATGATGTCAGCATCATCATTCCAAGGCTGGCCTAGCCTCCAAAACTGATCAGAACAAGTAGCGAACTGTTGAGTTACAAGTCAGGTTTCACCTTTGATTTCCCCATACCCCCAAGTTATATATGTATGTCAAGTCAGGTATCCCGTTATCAAGAAACTAACGCCAACACAGGATCATGTAAACAGGTTTGTCTGGATAGACAACATGAACGGTCCATGAGGACTACATGTCAGGTTTGTTGGCATTAGCCACAAGATCAGGTAACGGGTCAGGTCATGGTACATCAGGTCAAGTCAAGCAGTATACGGTACCATGTCGGGTAAATCAATATGTATGTAGCAAGTCAGGTCAAGATGTAAACGATATCATGGGCGTGCTCATACTCAGCTAGCATAATCATGGTTATAAGTAATCAAGCATGGTTATCAATAACGTAATCTAAGCAATGAATTAAACAATAAAATAGATTCAATCAATTAGCAGTGCAGTTATCAGTTGTGGTTCAGAGACGGTTTCATCATTTTATGAGTACAGAGTGACATTCATGGTCATTAAATCATGTTAACCAATATTAAGAATTTCCAGGGATGCAATAATCTACAAATAGGTTTACTGGATGAATTTACCGCTAAACTGGTTTAAGTGCGCACAGGTGTCCGATAGATTAAAACTATAAAAAGGTACCATAGGCGATGGCAAAATGTGATTAAACATTTGATTGTAGTTATGAGATTTACCATTTAAATGTAATCATGTATGTAATAATTACCTGTCAAGTTCTAGATCTCAAATAATGTAAACTTATGCACACGGAACGTCAAATGATGTAAAACGATGCATGGGGTACTATATTCAAACTACATGCATTAGAATATGTATAAAATGATTTAAATAGCATGTAGCAAGATTAACTTGCCTCAGGGATCACGATACGGGATGCGCACGCAGCGTCCAATATCAGCAATGTTGCAACATCCATACGCGCACACGGGACGGGTCCAGGCACAACAAGATGGTAACCACGCAAGTATGGGACATCCACAGGGTTGCTCGGATCGTCGGCAGCGGTACGGCTCCGGCGGGTGATCACCGGAACGAACAAGATCAAGAAAGAAAAAGAATAAGAAGAAGAAGAAAGGGAGAGAAGAAGAGCAAGAGAAGGGGCTGCACTGGGCCTTGGTATGGTTCTGGGTTTGGGATAGAGGAGGCGACGGAAAGCCGACGTTGGTTTTCCGGCGATGAACAGTGATGGATACACGAGGGTTTTGCAGTGAAAGATGGGTTCTTGAAGTCGGGGCTGTGGGTTTCTAGGATCGGGTTGTGAGTTGTGGTCAGGGAAAGAAAGTGATGCTGGTGATGATGATGATAATGATGGAGTCGGGTCGACGGGGTTTTCCGGCGAGGTGCGGATGAAGTGCGGTGAAAGTTTCTGGGTTCTTGGTAGCGAGGTTTGGTGTGCAGGGTCTGGTTCTGGGTTGGCCGAGAGAGGAGAGGAGGCGGAGGAGATGGGGATGGAGACGACGGAGGTCGGAGCTCCGGCGGCAAGAGCGTGGAGGCGAGGGTGAGGTAAGGCTGTGGATGCGGCGAGGGTTGCTGTGTATGCGGGGGCTGGTGGCGGTGGCGGTGGCGAGAAGGAGGAGAGAAGAGAGGTGGAGGGAGGAGGCGAAGTCGATGGATCGCCGGCGGCGAGGTGGGTTCGAGAGTTAGGGTTCGTCGGGGTCGTAGGTTGCAGTGGGTTAGGGTTTCGAACTCAGGAAGGAGGGGAGAGAGGAAGGTGGTCGAGTTAGATGGGAGTGGTGAGGGGAGGCCGACGAGATCGACGGCGATGGTGGCGACGGGCGCGAGCGGGCTAGGGTTTCTCGGAGGCGGAGGCGGAGGCGGAAGGAAAAAGAAAAGAGAAGGAAGAGAGAGTACGTGGAGAAGGCAGTGGGTTTAAAAATGTAAGGTGTTTATAAAAAATGTATTTAGAGAGAGATAGGAAGAGAGAGAGAGAGTTCTGTTAACAAAAAAAATATAAATTATATTCATATAGAGAGAGAGGCAGAGAGAATACTGTTAGGAAAATATAAAATATATATTTTTAGTTAAACGTAGAAGAATTAAAGAATATAATATTAGTCCGTTTTGAGATTTTGGCAAATACAAATTTACTCCAAAACAGGCCCGGGTCGGGTCTAAAAATCCAGATTTAAAATATTGAAAATATATGCAACTTCCAAATTTCAAAATGGATGCTCAGTTAAAGAAAATGCATACCCCCAAGAACGGATGCACGTACGTGCGCGTAGCCATCCAAACACGTCCGTTTCACTGAACGGGACGAGAACAAGATGCGTGGATGCTACCACGGGGTTAGGGTATCATGCAGGATATGAAATGCAATTTTAAATTATTTTATATGACTTAAAATGTTATATGGTAAAAGATGCAATGCCAGGTAAAATACCAGTATGCAGTATACATGAGATGCACATGTCCATGTAACAAGTCAGGGTAATCTATAAATGTGAATCAAACAGGTTCAAGCAAGCGGGTCGGGTCGAATGCAATGTAAGATGTAAAATTACCATTCGCACCCAAAACCCGTTAAATCAAGAAAAATACCACAGATAAGTAAATACGGGAACTGGAATTGGTATAAATGAACTCGGGTGTTACAGTTTTGAAGGTTGGTCCTTGATTGGAAGAGCTCAAAATTCATAAACTATAAGTTTATGTTTCTCCAAATCATCTATCCCCCTAAATTTATGGCAAAGGCCCCACCCTTGTCCACGATTTCTTGTTAATGAGTTTAGTACCAAATAGTTCAATGCATTACTGTCTTGTTGACAAGTATAATATAGATTTTTGTTACATCAGTCATGGAGTTCTCTCAGCATGAGGTCATATTTTTATATTCTCCTCAGCGGACCACATTTTGATTGACATTGTGTATTTATTTCAATAGATGTTGATATCTTACGCGTTGGTTTGTTTTGTAGAAAGTATATTTAAGATCTTACTCACTCAAGTCACCTTATTCCTTGTATGTGTGGACTATGGATCTTTCTTTGGCTCAAATGTCCCATTGTATCATTCCCTTTTCCACGAATCATGTAATTCTATGAACTCACATAGTTGTAAACCAATTTTCCATTGCACTGCTCTCTGTATATAAATTGTATGCAGACAAGTTTGCTTTGCACATGCATTTCTTGAACAAATTTCTACATGCATGACATTCGTTTTTGTAAATATAACTCTCAAGCGTTAAAAAAAGATCCAGTGTACAGATCAGCTTTTGCTATTTCATCCCATAAATATCATGACTTTATAATTCTCCTTTTAAAGTTTAAACTGATTATATGAATTTAATAATGTGAATTTGCTTTGGGTTCTGTTGAAGTTAACAATCATAAGCCTACAGCTGCTGACTAAGATAAGCTTGTGATCTCAGAAAGACAAGAGGTTTGCATCTCTGAAAGACCAACTTGCTTTTGTCGCTCCTTTATGTGAAGATTTAAGAGCGGAGAAAGAGGAACGCCTCAAGCAATTTGCAGATGTGGGTTCTCAGATCGAAAAGATCAGAATGGAGATTTCTGGATGCGGTCATCAGAATCATTCATCGACTACCCCTGCAACTGTTGATGAACATGATCTTTCCATAAGGAAGCTCAACGAACACCAAGCTCAACTTCGCAATCTCCAAAAGGAGAAGGTATACCATTGTCACTATTACACTTAGTTTTAAGCACGTTGGAGGCACATGTATATGCATTCTTCTTAATAATTAAATATGAAGTATATTAGTTATTTCTGAATATATTTCTTATTGCATTCAATCTTAATTGGCTTGTAATAATTAACATTATTTGAAATGATGGTAATTAATGGATTTGTAAAAAAGTACAGATAAACTTCGATCTGGATAAAATGTGTGTAAATAATACATTTAAATGTCTTATTATGTATGCTAAATAATGAGGATAAGATATTACATCCCTAACTTTGAAATGTATATGCAAAATAAAATTTTGTTAGGGGTTTTATATCAAAAGTTGTTTTAATTTCCCAAGGACTGCAAATAATGGTGTGGGGCCCATGTTTTGTCTTTCTTCCAAGCACACATGAACCACATATCTCGGAACTTGCGAGTTTCCCTATATGGGTTTTTTGCACTTCAGACTTTGGTGGCTGACCTGGCACAAAATTGAGAAGTTGATATGGACCATGAAAACCTTTGCGCTATAGCAGAGGTTTTTCTTGATCTATCAATTGCTGTTTTTAAGTAGATTTTGACACTTGAAATTCACATTAAGGGTAGGTGATATGTGCCTCGTGAGTGAAGCATAAGGATAGATATTACTTTATTATTTGTTGTATTAAAGGATATCATTTTTAACCTTCACGTTAGTCATGTAGTAGATTTTTCCTCCATGCAAATTTTAGTCTTTAGTAAGAACTAGCACTTCTAGGTATTTTAGCCTATGGTTAATCTAAACACTTTGTGGTTTAATTTCCGAAAAGTTGCATTCTTGTGATAATTTTTTTAAAATTTTAATTGGTGTCTGTGTTTTGGTGCATCCAGTCCGAGCGTCTTCATCAGGTTCTTGAGCATGTAAACGAAGTCCATTCTTTATGTGGTGTTCTTGGAGTCGACTTCGGAAAAACAGTGGATGAGGTACACCCTAGTCTACATGACCCTAGTCTAGGGAAGTCTACAAACATTAGTAACAGCACTTTGGAAAGACTAGCCCGAACAATTCAAAAGTTAAAAACTGAGAAGAAAGTTCGTACTCAGAATGTAAGCTGTACTACTCTCACATATGTCTTATATAAATTTGTCTGTTTTTGCTGATTTATCTGAGCTTTCTAGTTGCGAGAAGTAGTTCAAAAACTATTGGAACTATGGAACTTGATGGATTCATCTCAAGAAGAGAGGAGTCATTTCGAGAGAGTTACAAACGCCATTCGATCATCAGATGTCACACAATCTGGTGTTTTATCACTAGAAACTATTGGGAAGGTCTGCTAATTGCAGCTTAACTAACTTCTATTAGTTTTTTTTAATATGGATTAGTGGTAAGGTTTGCCTATATTGCAGACAGCAGCTGAGGTTGAAAAACTGACAAAACTAAAAGCCAGCAGAATGAAGGAACTTGTTTTGAAGAGGAGAATAGAACTGGAAGAAATATGCAAGGAAGCACATACTGAACCTGATATAAGCACGGCGCCTGAGAAGTTGTGTGCGATGATAGATTCTGGTGAGTGTTCTTTTCTCTTTATTGTCTGAATACTGGACGAAATTGTTGTAACACTTTAAATGACCACTTTTTTTGAATTTAGGTCTCGTTGATTCTTCTGAACTTGTGGCCAATATCGAGGAACAAATAGTGAAAGCAAAAGAGGAATCCATGATTAGAAGAGACATTATGGATAAGATCAACAAATGGCAGGTGGCTTGCGAAGAAGAAATCTGGCATGAAGAGTATAACCAAGTAAGGCATTTTTTGTCCTCTCTATTATAGTTTCCATCCATGAATTCTTTGATCTACGTTACGATTTCAAGCAATATCTTCTCGTTAAGAATAGTTATACGAAAACATGATGCATGTAGAAGGCACAATTTAGAGGAAAAATGATGACATGTTCAATACAAGATAACCCTATCATTAATTTTGCAAAAAACTTATTCAATTTAGCAGGCTGATTTCCAACTTTGAGTGTTTTGTTTTTGTGGGGAACTTGCCAGCTTTGAGTTGATCGTTATATGCTTTTGGCATATCAATTGTTCTTTTTTGCTTTACATGTGTATTTATTAACAGTCCACAATTCCCCGTACATTTCCTCGTGAAGATTTCTTCAGTCCATGCTTATTGTTTCAAAGCTAAAAGTCTTTTTCATTGATTGCTTTGCAGGACGAGAACAGGTACAGTGCAGGTAGGGGCGCTCACTTAAACCTGAAACGAGCAGAGAGAGCACGAGTAACCGTCAGCAAAATTCCAGGTTTTGGTTTTTGTGTTTCCCATTTATTGCATCCAACCCATCTAATTTCTAAGCCTTGTTACCAAAGTGTAACTGTGACTTGAATCTGGTTCCAGCTATGGTTGAAAACCTAATTAGCAGAACCTTTGCATGGGAAGACGAAAGAAATACGCCTTTCCTCTATGATGGGGTGAGTCATTATTTCTGTTCCAGATGAACAGTTGAGTAATTCCTCCAATTTATGTGTTTTGTTAAATTTGGGTACTTCTATCTTTAATCAATCAGGTTCGCTTAGTGTCTATCTTAGAAGAGTACAGAATTACTAGACAGCAAAAGGAGGAACAGAAAAGGCGGCATCGGGTAGGCCTTTCTCTTAAGCCTTTTTTTTGCCTATAAGAATTAATTTTACATTCTATTTCCTTGCCTTGTTACAGGATCATAAGAAGCTACAAAATCTACTGCAAACAGAGAAGGAATTGAAGTATGGATCCAAACCTAGCCCAAAAAGGACCAACAGTTTCAGTAGAAAAGCAAATGGTTATTCCATAAATGGAAATGGAAATGGAATCATGACACCCTCACCTCGAAGAGTTTCTGTTGGCAGCGCCACACCTGAGCTCCTCACTCCACACTCTTGTTCTGGTCGGCACAACGGTAATTACTTCAGGGAAACGAGGCGGTTGTCTACAGCACCTTTGAATTTTGTTGCAATATCGAAAGAGGATACTTTATCTACCTTCACATCTATCAGTGGCTCGGAACGTGGTTCTTCTCCACCTCACTTTTGAATCCAGATTTAAATGGTACTGTCCTTGTTATTTAGCTTTATTCCACATAAATTATTTTGTGTGATCTATATTGTTTTAAGTATACAATAAGAAGTCATTTTTGCGGTAAAAAATTGTCTCTTCGGTATGGAGTTCACTGGTGCAACTTTGCATCCCAGGAAATGTTACCCAGGCTGCACTCTTGATGCTCTCCATTTTTTATCATTAATTTTTTTCTTGAAAATAGAGGAGAAGAAATTTTATGATTGCCTAACCTTGCCTGCTTTATGGCACAGTAGAAACTGAATCTATTTGTTCCTCAGTACGTCCACATGTTTTGTTTCTAAATATACATATCGCACAGATATCTTTTCTGGGTTATTTTGTAGCTAGGTTTTTCCGTTTATCAACTGATATTTACATTTGAAATTGTAGACTTTATCATGGTAAACTGTAATCATGCTGGTGTTGCCAAATTAGATGGACATAGAGTGTGGTTTTCCGTGTGTTGCCAATATTAGGAAACTCATGATTTAATTCTCTAAAGATGTTATCACTACTTATCTCAAAAAAAAAGATGTTATCACTACATTGCATAGCTAGTTGCTGCTTATCCGAAGGCCATATTTGCAAAGCAATCCAAAATTGAAAGCAATGTAGGAAAATCAACACATGACAAGACACCAGAAGTGATTCTAAAAAAATAAAGACATATAAGAAGTGATAAGTGTATTTATATTATTTTTAAACATCTTTTTTCCTGTCTCTGATTTCTGTCTCCGATAATGAAACAAGTAAAATGAATCCGCAGATTCAATTTCCTTGATCCTCGACCATGCAAACATCCTTAAAAAGCTTTCCTTGATGCATGTAGTAGATATGCTAAATTCCTGATTTGACTTTTACAGGAAGAATTTGATGGTATAGAGGTGGAGAGCAGCGTGATTAGACGGCGGTAGAATCATACCTGTATCTGTAAGGATGTACACCAGTGTTTTGATGTGCAAATTTTACATCAAGCTTGAAAGTTATTCCAGTTTATAGATTCAACGAGGGTGATTATGTACATTGAATTAGAGAGCATCTGTGTAGCAGAAGATATGTTTCTTAATGTTGGTGTGGATGTAGAAACTAATTTACTGGTGCTGCCTTTGTATTTTGATGTAAATATACAAGATCATCTGTAAATGTTCAATATGTAGTCTTTGTGCACTTCTAATGCAATGTTTTTCTTTTTTCGTTTTTTTTTGGTTATTTTCCACTTATTCAAGATTGTTACTGTACCAATGGCTTAAAGAATGTGCAGGTTATTCTCTCTTCCTCGGTACTGGAAGAGAAATCTTTTTTCTGTGATATCTGTTTAAATAATTTATTCATCCTTGCATACGAGCCATGTTGATGTTATCTATATTGTTCCAGTCTTGTGGAATCGACGTCTCCGAAAGAGAGAAAAAGTTATGGTTCCGAAAGAGAGTTTTTTATATCTTTATTAGATGGTTGCACGTGCATGTGTATGCATGTATATGGGTTTCTTTTTTGTTGTTGAAATCAACGGAGATCCAACTTGCGATCTCACACATTGGAAATGAAATGAAATTGATACCAACTGATCTAAACTCAATAGGTGCTTAAAAAAGAAATGTGTGCATTTCTTAGAATAAATGACAGAAATCTAACTCATATTTCTTGAGTTTGAGTTATAATATTAGAGATATTGCTTTCCTCGTTAATCCAGTTGCAAGTATTTTTCAGATCAACCATGAGGAAATTGCTCATCTCCCCACGCCCAACCCCCAAAAAAAGAAACTTATCTCTTGTGCTTGTGACATGTGATATTTCATTAGGAACCAGAATCAAATTCTTTTTGGCTAACTCTTTCAGTATTTTATTCTTATAATAAAACTCTTCCAATTTTTTGCTTAAACATTTTAATAAAAACTCTTCTCGCATGTAATATTTTTCCATGGAGGAGGTTATGGTAGTATATGTTGTCCGAAACTTTCTCCTCTTTCATCTTCTGTATGGATATATTGCATCCGCTATACCAAATAATTTCTCCACTTAGGCGGACGATCAGCTATAACACACATACAACCCCCAACCAAGTTTAAATAGAAATTGTGTATGATTCAGATTCATATTACATGGTAATACGGCGGTCTAGCTAGGTATACATCCTTCCTATTTAACTTCTAGAACCTTCGAAACATCGCCGGAACCGACCCCTCACTGCCCCTTCTTCTTCCTCGTCCCCAAAATTCATTCCTCCATCATAAAAATCCCAACTTTCCCCACAAAATTCCTTCAAAACCCTAGAAAAGAGAAAGAGGAAAAAAATGTTTGGAGTTGTGTTCCTGGATCGGAGCTTTCCAATGGACATGTCGAGATTCACGCAGATCGACACCCTCCACTACCTCCTCGACATGAACACCCTCGTCGGCGACGCCTGCCCTGCCACCAGGTCAGGGACCTCCGCATCTTCCTCCTGGGCCCCACCTCCCTACCCCCTGCAGACAAGGCCCTCTCCGTCTACATCCAGCCCCCTGGTCCCGGTCCCTTACTCTTCTGCGGCGCCGTCCACCTCTCCCGCCCCCCGCCCTCCTCCACCTCCCCTGGCCCGACCCCTCCGACGCCGTCCCCGTCGTCGCCGGCGCCAGCGGAGGGGCCAAGATCGGGATCTCGGTGGAGGACCTGGCGCCGGCGCCGGCGCCGGCGCCGGCGGACGCGGGGCTTGAGAGGAGTATCGAGAAGATGGCGATGAGCGTAGGCGAGAATCTGTTCAATTTTATGCAGCCCTTCTGCGGCGTCGACGGCAGCAGGCTGGTGGTCCCCATGCACATCCTGGATCGCTGGTTCAAGAAGTTCCCGGAGAGGGCAAGAAAGATCCTGATTACTTGAAAGGATTTGCTGCTGTTTGATTTTCGATTTCGATTTCGATTTGTGGGGAAAAGGCACCATTTTTATGCGGGTTTTTTTTGAAACATGGTATTATAAAATTAAAATTATTAAAATAAAATGAATTTTTTTTAAATTTATTAAAATAGGATGGCTTGAACCCGATCTCATCCCTGTGTTTTAGAGGGCGGGTTCTAGGTTTCTAGACCCCGCTTCTCCTATTTTGTGAAGAGGGCGGATTCTGGGAACCCGCCCTCTCCTATAAAAAGGAGAGGGCGGTTGCTCGGAACCCGCCCCTATTTTTTTTAAAAAAATTTAAATTAAAAACAGAAAATCAAATAAATATCGAATAAAAAAATAAAACAATAATATTATTGTTGTTTAAATATGTATTTGTATACATTCTAATAACAAAATAAATCCGTTAAATTTATAATACAAAAAAATTATTTGTTTGTAAAAGTATAGAACTATCGCTTTCGCTTTCCCTTTCTCAATCTGAGGAGGCTTGACATAAGCCTATGCCTCTTGAGATGATTAGAGCACCCTCCCGTTTCTTGGGTATATAACGGCGGTAGCAGCGTGTGCTCTTCTGCTTCGGCTTCTGCTTCGTCTTCAGCAACGTCTTGGACTGGCTGTTGTTCCGCAAATCCTGAATGTGGGACATATGTCGGATATGTGCTGCCTCCCAATAACTGTATGTAGGACAAAAAATCTGTCTCCCAACTGGGCAGTTGCTGCGAAGAACCTGTCCCGGTTTCATGCGGCTGTTGTTGCACAAAACCTGAGCCCCATGGCTGCGCAAATCCTGACCCCCAAGATTGCTGTTGTTGCGCAAAACCTGATCCCCAAAACTGCTGTTGTGCAAAACCTGATCCCCAAGACTACTGTTGTTGCGCAAAACCGGTCCATCAAAATTGTTGTTCCTCCGGTTGTTGCGCTTGTTCGGTATGCCAGGATTGCTGCTGACAGTATGGTGATCCGAACACTGATCCCGCTGCTCTGGATCTCCCTGATGCTGCGGTTCTGGTGCCGGCTCATGCTGCGGCTCTGGTGCCGGTTCATGCAGCTGCTATGGTGTCGGCTCATGCTGCTGCTCTGGTGCCGGTGATAAATGTGGAAACATATTATATGAACCGAATATACCACTAATATATGAGTACATGCGGGGCGTTTATTTATTTTTCAATGAATATAATCATTATATAAGTTGTTAACGCTTTTTTTATTGTTGGCTTGATATTGTTTGATGCAGATAATGACAAGTTCAAGTTTATTTGTTGTATGTAATACGATGGCCGGATTATCACAAGTGCATAAGGTCCCGAGTATATGGACGGGTGCGCAAGAATTATGCAATTAAAACCATCAACGACTTATAATGAAATCGAGAATAAAGCGTTTAAAATCACGAAATACGATCCCCGTGAAATTAAGCTTAAGTTAAGTTGTATATGGTCTATTGTCACGCCCCGCTTCCCAGAGTACGCTAAGATAGGCACGTGACAGAGCCAATCATGCTACCTGTGGATAAGAAATATCCTTCCACAGTCACATTACGGCTGTAGAGATATCAAGAACAATAATAATCTATCTAACACATGTCCATAAGCCAGAATAAACGAGTCAAGAATAAAATAATGCAAAAGATCCAATACAAGAATAAACTGGAATGTACGTCTTATAATGCGGGCTCACATCAGGAATGAAAATGCATAAATAAAACCAAATACTAACAGGTCATCACTGCTCGGCCTGCTGACTGAAATACTCCTGCTCGGCCTGCAGCAAAGGTAAGGAATCCGGGCCATGTAAAACCCAGACGTCAGTGCGTCATAATATCAAGCAATAATATAAACAGGGGTAGCAAGACATGCAGGTATGAGTACGAACAGTAAAACGTGTATAACGGTAATGAGGACAGTGAGGGTAATGTGCAGTGAGTAATCTAGACTGGTCTATTGGGTTAACTACTCTCAAGTCTTTGAAATCAATTTGATGAATCATCGATGTAACTCAATAGTATCCCGTGCATGCCCGGGACCACGGTCAAGATTCTCGGGCTGAATCCGAGACGTGCCGCAAGGCAGTAAAAGGTAGTAGGTAACGATGAATGATGTCTGCATCATCATCCCGGGGCTGGCCTAGCCCGTAAGACTGATCAGTAAAGGTATCGAACTGTCGAGTTACAAGTCAGGTTTCATCATTGATTTCCTCATACCCCCAGGTTATGTGTGTCAGGTCAGGTATTGATAAATCTGGAGCTAATGCCAGCACAGAGTCAAGCAAGTACATGTTTGTCTGAATAAATAACAGGAAATGTCCGTAGGGACAACAGGTCAAGGTTGTTGGCATTAGTAACAAGATCAGGTAACAGGTCAAGCTGTGGTACATCAGGTCACGTCAGGTAGTGTATATGTATCCAATCATGTCAAGTAGTACATAAGTATCAAATCGTGTCAAGCAGTAGTGTATCAAGTCATGTCAGGGGTGCCCAAGTATCACGTGGGTGCTCATAATCAAACCATAATAAGCATGGGCACACAAAAACAAGTATGGGATACCAATGTAACAATAAAATGGAATAATGTGATGTGGTATGCAAATAGGTATAGATTCAAACATATGGATGCACAGATATCGATTAGGATTAAAGTTATAGTTCCAACATCAGTTAGGATGCACTTTATTAAACATAGAATGTTAATATCACATTATTATGTCTTAATATGATCTATGGATGCAATTATCTATATTCTAAATGAGATGGATGCAAATGGGTATCCGAAACATTATAAAAACTATCAAATAGTAATGTGGGATATACAACTAAGCAATATGTGATATAAATATTGTTATGGATGTATTGTAATGTAATCTACTATGTAACAAGATTATTTTCATGATCTAGATCTACAATGATGTAAACGGGTGCAAACGGAATATCGAAACGTTACAAAATGAAACATAGAATACAAGATTTAAACTACAGGTATAATATTAATTAAATAAATATATAATGAGTTAAATAGCATGTAGCAAGATTAACTTGCTTCGACGGATCAAGAACGGGTGTGTACGGAACGTCTCACGTCGGCGAAATGTCGCGACGCGCGCACGGTACACGGAATGGATCCAAACAACGTACAAAGGTGATCACATAAGTCAGGTATGTTCGCTGGCTCATCGGGATCGACGTCGTCACGGCTCCGGCGATCTACAAAAATTAATAAATACAGAAAAGAAAAGAAAAGAAAGAAAGAAGGGAAGAGAAGAAAGGAAAAAGAGAAGGAATGAGAGAGAGAAAGCTCACTGTGGTTTGGTGCTCTGGGGTTCCAGGGGACAGAGGTGATGAGGTAGTGGTGTAGGGTTCACCGGCGATGAGCGGCGATTGAGATGGAGGCTAGGGTTTCGGTGTTTAGGGTTTGGGTTTTAATTTGCAGGGTTTCTTGGTGGGTTTGAGGGTTCTGTGAGGGGAGAAGACAGAGGAGAGAGGAGAGAAGAAGAACGAGATGGCGAGGGGATGAGGTGGTCGGCGGCGACGAGATGGGTTTCTTAGGTTAAGATGGGTGTGCAGGGGTTGCAGGGTGCTCGGGATATGGAAAAAGGAGGAGAAAGAAGGAGGAAGGAGAAGAGGGAATGGTGACGAGGAGGAGAGGTTGAGGGAAGAGAGGCAATGAAGATTAGGGTTAGGGTTTGAGGAGAAGTGAGGAGGCTCGGGGTTTTGTAGACGAAGGAGGAAGACGAGGGAGAAAATATAAAGAGGGAGGTGACGGGATCTGAGGGGAGGTGACCGTATTCGAGATACGCACAGTAATCGCGAGATGTGAGAGAGAGTGCGAGAGGGGAGAGAGAGAGACAGCCGCGAGGAAGAGAGAGAAAGAGAAGAGAGAGATTCGAGTGGTGGGCCAGAGATAGGAAAGGGAGCGATTTAATTGGCTCGTGATGGTAGGGCCCAAAGGAAGAAAGAGAGCGCTGAAGAAAGAGAGATCATGGTTGTTATTAGGATTAAAATTTGTAAAAGATTTTAGTTTGTTAGAAGGTGTTAGGATTTAGATAAAATTTTCTTTAAAAGATTTTAGTTCCTTATATTAACAGTTAACGAATTTAAGTATAAATATTAAATATTAAACAAGTTTGAAATTAGGCGGGATACAAAAATATTTCAAAACGCGTCCGGGTCGGGTCTAAAATTTCAGTTTTAAAATACGAAAAATATATGCAACTTCCAAATTTCAAAATGAATGCTCAGTTAATGAAAATGCATACCCTCAAGAACGGATGCACGTACGTGCGCGTAGCCATCCAAACACGTCCGTTTCACGGAACGGGACGAGAACAAAATGCGCGGACGCTACCATGGGGTTAGGGGTATCATGCAGGCTATGAAATGCAATTTTAAATTATTTTACACGACCTAAAATGTTATATGGCAAAAGATGCAATGCCAGCTAAAATGCCGGTATGCAGTATACATGAGATGCACGTGTCTATGTAACAAGTCAGGGTAATTTATAAATATGAATCAAACAGGTTCAAGCAAGCGGGTCGGGTCGAATGCAATGTAAAAATGTGAAAATACCATTCGCACCCAAAAACCCGTTAAATCAAGAAAATACTACAGATAAGTAAAATACGGGAACTGAAAATGGTATAAATGAACCAGGTCGTTACATTATACCCAACTACAAAAAGAATTTCGTCCTCGAAATTCCAAGAACAAGAAGGGATAAACAATCAAGAAACTACAAGAATAGATGTGGAAACTTCTGCCGGATTTCATCTTATCGTTACCAAGTTGATTCTCCATGTGAGCGATTACCCCAAGAAACAAATACAAGAGGGATAACCTTGTTCTTATGAACCTCTTCCCTTCGATCCACAATCGACATCGGTCGCTTCTCAAAAGTCAAATCTTCACGTACAGTCATCTCCGAATGATCCAGCACGTGTGTTTCATCTCAAACATACTTACGGAGTTGAGATACGTGAAACATGTCATGAACATTCGCCAAGGATTGCGGTAACGCCAATCGATACGCCACTTCTCCAACACGCTCCAAAATCTCAAAAGGTCCAATGAATCGAGGAATAAGCTTTCCTCGACTTCCGAAACGAATCACCCCTCTAGTCGGTGATATCTTCAAGAATACCAAATCACCAACAGCGAACTCTAGAGGTCTTCTCGATGTATCTTCCCAACTCTTTTGTCGGTCTTGTGCCGCTTTCATATGATCCCAGATAATATTAACTTTCTCCACTGTTTGCACGATCAAATCCGGTCCCAACAATCTTCGTTCTCCAATATCGTCCCAACAAAAAGGTGAACGATACTTGCGGCCATACAATGCTTCGAATGGAGCCATCTGAATAGTCGCCTGAAAACTGTTGTTGTACGAAAACTCTACCAAGTGTAGATGATCCTCCTATGATCCCTTGAAGTCTAACATGCAGGCTCTTAATACGTCTTCAAGAGTTTGGATCGTTCTCTCCGACTGGCTATCTGTCTGAGGATGATAAGTTGTGCTAAACTTCAATTGAGTCCCCAAAATTTCCTGTAAGCTCCTCCAGAAGTGTGATAAGAAACGAGTGTCACGGTCGGACACGATGCTCACCGGTACTCCATGCAATCTTACAATCTCCTGCATGTACCATTCTGCCAAAGCTTCCGTTGATTGACCAAATCGAAATGGGGTGAAGTGAGCTGCCTTGGTCAATCGATCAACAATCACCCAAACTGTATTGTTGCCTTTTGGACTCCACGGTAAAGCTGTCACGAAATCCATAGTTATATGTTCCCACTTCCACTGAGGAATCGGAAGTGGTTGCAATAAACCAGCAACCCTTTGATGTTCAGCCTTAACTTGCTGACACACCAAGCACCTTGCCACAAAGCGGGCAATCTCCCGTTTCATGCCTTCCCACCAGAAATGCTATCGTATATCTCGGTACATCTTCGTGCTTCCTGGATGTATGGAATATGCTGAACTGTGCGCCTCTTTCATAACTTCTTCGCGAATATCTCCTTTTGGCACACACAAACGACTACCATATCGCAACGAACCATCTTCATGAATCGACAAGTCTGTTCGAAGTCCAGCTTCAACTTGTTCTTGAAACTTTTGCAATCTAGGGTCCTGTAACTGCGCTGCTTTAATATTCTCGATCAACGACGACTGTATTTGCAGCTGCATCAACTGTCCCGAAGAATGCGGTAGCACAACTTCCAAATCGAATCTCCGAAAGACTTCAATAAGTTCTTTCTGTGCAGTCAACATCTGAATTGCTGGCAACCGACTAAGCGCATCCGGCACGACATTAACTTTCCCCGGATGGTACTTAAGATCAAGATCGTAGTCAGCCATCAGCTCCAACCATCTACACTGCCTCATATTAAGCTCCTTTTGCGTGAACACATACTTCAAGATTTTATGATCGGTGAATACTTCGACCTTTTCGTCCAATAAGTAGTGTCTCCAAATCTTCAAAACGAAAATCACAGCTGCTAGCTCCAAGTCATGAGTTGGGTAATTCTTCTCATGGGTCTTCAACTGTCTTGATGCGTAAGCTATAATCTTCCCATGCTGTATCAAAACACATCCCAATCCTTTCCCAGATGCGTCGCTGTGAATCACCAATCCTCTGGAATTGTCTGGTACGGTCAAAATAGGAGCGGTTATCAATCTCTGCTTCAACGCCTCAAAAGCTGACGCACACTTATCCATCCACACAAATGGTATTTCTTTGCGTGTAAGCTTGGTCAAAGGCTCATCCAGACGAGCAAAGTTCTCCATGAACCTTTTGTAATACCCGGTAAGTCCAAGAAAGCTTCTGATCTCTGCACCGTTCTTCGGAATCGGCCAATCTCGAACTGCTGCAATCTTCTTGGGATTAACGGCGATTCCATCTCCGGACACGACATGCCCCAAAACTTCACTTCTTCAAGCCAAAACTCGCACATCCTCCTTGTGCCATCTTTCTTCTTGACTAGAAGAACTGGAGCTTCCCAAGATGAATCGCTGCCGCGAAACCAACCCCTTCTCAAGTATTTGACTTCTTCCAACTCCACTGGTGCCATTGGATAGTACGCCTTAGAAATTGGCGCTGCACCAGGAACAAGATCGATCATGAACTCCACATCTCGTTTTGGCGGTAAACCCGAAATGTCCTCGAACACGTCCATGAAATCTCGAACAACAGCTGGCGCTTCTTCCTTATCCACTTCCATAGACGAAAGAACATTATTTGTCGGCCTAGCCCTAAACTTGACTGGCCCGACAAAATTGCTTCCTCCAGTAAAGATAAACTCTGGATGTCCGGAAATCTGGAAAATTACTTTCTTTGCCCTACAATCAATGTGAGCGTGTCCTACAATCAATGTGAGCGTGGAAAGTGCCGAGAAAATCCTTTCCCAAGATGACTTCATAGCTACCGGTAACAATCACCAAGAAATTTGCAAATAGCTCCCGTCCGCAAACAACATAACAATCTTTACACCCTCTATTAGTTATGATTTTCCCATTCCCAGTGTGTATGTCCCAATAACTAGACAGGGTCGTGCAAGTAATCGAGTGTGTAATATTAAACTTGGATGACATAAATCAATGGGATGCACTAGAATTGAATAACGCTAATGCGGGAAAACCATGAACAAGTAGGATACCTGAAACAACTTCTCCTGAAGCCTTAGCTTCCTCAGCCGTCAGGGTAAATGCTCGAGCTTGATTGGCTCCCTGAGTTAATTGCTCTTGCTCCTGAAACTGCTTTTGCGGTGGCTCCCGAGTATCTTCCTCCAATCTTAGCTTTGACAGACAAGTATCAATGGTATGATCAGTTGATCCACAAATAAGACAACGTCTAAGTCTCCTTCGACAATCTCTCCAGAAATGACCCGGTCATTGGCAGTAATCGCACAACGCCCTTCCTTTTTGCTTGGGCAAAACTGGCCTCCGAACATTCTCTTTCTTATGAAGTTTCGACGGACAAGTATTGATAGTGTGATCCGCCGATCCATAATTTAAACAGAGTCCACGCTTCCTTCGACACCCCCTTTGCACATGTCCAGGTAAACGGCAAAAGTCACAAATCACGCTCCTTTTCTGATCAGCAACGACTGTTTTCTTCATTGGTGCTACGCCACGTCGGTTCACCGGAATACCTCTACGTACGGGCATTTGGTTTGGTGAGAAAGCCGGTTTCAGCTCGGTCTGCTGCTTGTGGTCTTCTAGTAAGTGACGAATTACTCCAAGCAAAGTGGCGTCATCCATACGCCTCTGGTACGATTGTAGATTTCTGGCTTCCATGATCCTGCAACCAAGACACCAAGAGGATTAGTATGCTAAACAAGATTCAAAACTTGCGATGAATGATGATCATGAATCAAGGATATGAATCAAAACTAGAATTCCAAGTTACTTAAATAGAGTACCGCATTGTAACCATGCCGCAGTTCATAGTTACAATCACATAACTCCACTCAAGTCGCCCAAATTATAGAGATAAACAATAGGGAACCAAAAGTTTCAAGTCGAGATGCAAAGAAGTTTGCATATCGTCAAGGTAAGGATCAGGAGGGAGTTAAGATTCAAGAATGGCAAGATGGTAAAGTGGCAGGACATATTCCTAATCTCGAGTATTCCGATTCATGTATTGGGTCCAATACCCAACTACAAAATAATCAAACCCGATTAACCTAGATCATATGGCTCTGATACCAAACAAACCCTGTCACGCCCCGCTTCCCAGAGTACGCTAAGATAGACACGTGACAGAGCCAACCATGCTACCCGTGGATAAGAAATATCCTTCCACAGTCACATTACGGCTGTAGAGATATCAAGAACAATAATAAACTATCTAACACATGTCCATAAGCCAGAATAAACGAGTCAAGAATAAAATAATGCAAAAGATCCAATACAAGAATAAACTGGAATGTACGTCTTATAATGCGGGCTCACATCAGGAATGAAAATGCATAAATAAAACCAAATACTAACAGGTCCTCACTGCTCGGCCTGCTGACTGAAATACTCCTGCTCGGCCTGCAGCAAAGGTAAGGAATCTGGGCCATGCAAAACCCAGACGTCAGTGCGTCATAATATCAAGCAATAATATAAACAGGGGTAGCAAGACATGCAGGTATGAGTACGAACAGTAAAACGTGTATAACGGTAATGAGGACAGTGAGGGTAATGTGCAGTGAGTAATCTAGACTGGTCTATTAAGTTAACTACTCTCAAGTCTTTGAAATCAATTTGATGAATCATCGATGTAACTCAATAGTATCCCATGCATGCCCGGGACCACGGTCAAGATTCTCGGGCTGAATCCGAGACGTGCCGCAAGGCAGTAAAAGGTAGTAGGTAGCGATGAATGATGTCAGCATCATCATCCCGGAGCTGGCCTAGCCCGTAAGACTGATTAGTAAAGGTATCGAACTGTCGAGTTACAAGTCAGGTTTCATCATTGATTTCCCCATACCCCCAGGTTATGTGTTCAAGTCAGGTATTGATAAATCTGGAGCTAATGCCAACATAGAGTCAAGCAAGTACAGGTTTGTCTGAATAAACAACAGGAAATGTCCGTAGGGACAACAGGTCAAGATTGTTGGCATTAGTAACAAGATCAGGTAACAGGTCAAGCTGTGGTACATCAGGTCACGTCAGGTAGTGTACATGGATCCAATCATGTCAAGTAGTACATAAGTATCAAATCGTGTCAAGCAGTAGTGTATCAAGTCATGTCAGGGATGCCCAAGTATCACGTGGGTGCTCATAATCAAACCATAATAAGCATGGGTACACAAAAACAAGTATGAGGTACCAATATAACAATAAAATGGAATAATGTGATGTGGTATACAAATAGGTATAGATTCAAACATATGGATGCACAGATATCGATTATGGTTAAAGTTATAGTTCCAACATCAGTTAGGATGCACTTTATTAAACATAGAATGTTAATATCACATTATTATGTCTTAATATGATTTATGGATGCAATTATCTATATTCTAAATGAGATGGATGCAAATGGGTATCCGAAACATTATAAAAACTATCAAATAGTAATGTGGGATATACAACTAAGCAATATGTGATATAAATATTGTTATGGATGCATTGTAATGTAATCTACTATGTAACAAGATTATTTGCATGATCTAGATCTAAAATGATGTAAACGGGTGCAAACGGAACATCGAAACGTTACAAAATGAAACATGGAATACAAGATTTAAACTACAGGTATAATATTAATTAAATAAATATATAATGAGTTAAATAGCATGTAGCAAGATTAACTTGCTTCGACGGATTAAGAACGGGTGTGTACGGAACGTCTCACGTCGGCGAAATGTCACGATGCGCGCACGGTACACGGAACGGATCCAAACAACGTACAAAGGTGATCACATAAGTCAGGTATGTTCACTGGCTCGTCGGGATCGTCGACGTCGTCACGGCTCTGACGATCTACAGAAATTAATAAATACAGAAAAGAAAAGAAAAGAAAGAAAGAAGAGAAGAGAAGAGAAGAAAGAAGAGAAGGAATGAGAGAGAGAAAGCTCACTGTGGTTTGGTGCTCTGGGGTTCCAGAGGATAGAGGAGATGAGGTAGTGGTGTAGGGTTCACCGGCGATGAGCGGCGATCGAGATAGAGGCTAGGGTTTCAGTGTTTAGGGTTTGGGTTTTAATTTGCAGGGTTTCTTGGTGGGTTTGAGGGTTCTGTGAGGGGAGAAGACAGAAGAGAGAGGAGAGAAGAAGAACGAGATGGTGAGGGGATGAGGTGGTCGGCGGCGACGAGATGGGTTTCTTGGGTTAAGATGGGTGTGCAGGGGTTGCAGGGTGCTCGGGATATGGAAGAAGGAGGAGAAAGAAGGAGGAAGGAGAAGAGGGAATGGTGACGACGAGGAGGAGAGGTTGAAGGAAGAGAGGCGATGAAGATTAGGGTTAGGGTTTGAGGAAAAGTGAGGAGGCTCGGGGTTTTGTAGACGAAGGAGGAAGAAGAGGGAGAAAATATAAAGAGGGAGGTGACGGGATCTGAGGGGAGGTGACCGTATTCAAGATACGCACAGTAATCGCGAGACGTGAGAGAGAGTGCGAGAGGAGAGAGAGAGACAGCCGCGAGGGAGAGAGAGAAAGTGAAGAGAGAGATTCGAGTGGTGGGCCAGAGATAGGAAAGGGATCGATTTAATTGGCTCATGGTGGTGGGGCCCAGAGGAAGAAAGAGAGCGCTGAAGAAAGAGAGATCATGGTTGTTATTAGGATTAAAATTTGTAAAAGATTTTAGTTTATTAGAAGGTTTTAGGATTTAGATAAAATTTTCTTTAAAAGATTTTAGTTCGTTATATTAACAGTTAACGAATTTAAATATAAATATTAAATATTAAACAAGTTTGAAATTAGGCGGGATACAAAAATATTTCAAAACGCGTCCGGGTCGGGTCTAAAATTTCAGTTTTAAAATACGAAAAATATATGCAACTTCCAAATTTCAAAATGAATGCCCAGTTAATGAAAATGCATACCCCAAGAACGGATGCACGTACGTGCGCGTAGCCATCCAAACACGTCCGTTTCACGGAACGGGACGAGAACAAAATGCGCGGACGCTACCACGGGGTTAGGGGTATCATGCAGGCTATGAAATGCAATTTTAAATTATTTTACACGACCTAAAATGTTATATGGTAAAAGATGCAATGCCAGCTAAAATGCCAGTATGCAGTATACATGAGATACACGTGTCTATGTAACAAGTCAGGGTAATCTATAAATATGAATCAAACAGGTTCAAGCAAGCGGGTCGGGTCGAATGCAATGTAAATATGTAAAAATACCATTCGCACCAAAAAACCCGTTAAATCAAGAAAATACCACAGATAAGTAAAATACGGGAACTGGAAATGGTATAAATGAACTAGGTTGTTACACCTATGTTTAGTGGAAATGCATTGGTTGAAATTATAGACGATGCATCAATATCTTCGATGATAGACTTCGGTCTGGCAAATACCCAGCATTCGTTCGAACATTTTATTTAGAAGGAACAATTGGAAGTATCAGATGTCACTCCAACGAGTAATTTTGATGGTAATGCTGGAGGTAGTTCCTGGGGGTACGGTCACATGGTTAACGATGATACCGTTAGTCTCAGTGGATATAACTATACACAACATTATTCAAACCTTCAAACTCAAGGGTAAATATTTTATAAATCCACCTTTTGTAATACCAAAATATTAATATATTTTATATATTGAATACAGGTTTTCCCAATCGACTGCTGCAGTACATGCACTCCTGAAGAACAACAAGGATTACCATATACCACCTTCCAATGGTAAATAAATCTGAAACAAGTGGTGATCATGTTTATATTCTTCGTAATACGAAAATATTAAGGAAAAATTATATAAGAACAATTTATATACTAAACGCAGATTTTCCCATACCTCCGCATCATTCCAACACGATCCAAGTAGCACATTCCAAGCATGTCCGTCCGCATCTTTCCGGTCTTTTCACCCCGAACCATCCACATTACACCGACCTCAACCATCATATATTGCACCCAAGTCTTATGTTGCTATGGGTGAGATTGATATGTGTGGCAGTGATGATGATGAAACTGGTTAAGGTCTTCAAAGGGAGGATAGCGTGGAATATGCCACTGGATTGAATGAAGTAGCATTGTTTGATGATATGGCCGCGAATAATGATTTTGTCGAACTAGAAGATCCCGGTCTCGATCCCCTGGAAGATGATAGTTGGGTAGATTTAACCGTGGCAGAAGTAAATACTGAACCCTATTTGGAAGCGACAGTAGCAAGCGAAAATTGCGTCACTGTTAGGGATATATTTCAGGAAAAAGAAGACCTTATTTGTAAGCTGAAGTCTTGGGCTATTCAAAAAAACGTTACATTTAAAACCGAAGAGTCAAATAAGACGTACTATACTGTGGTATGTACGAAATCTCCTGAATGTAAGTGGAGTTGTTCCAAAAGATCCAAAACTTGGAAGGTCACGAAATACAATCAAGAACATACTTGCATCAATTCTATTATGTTAAAAGATCACAGGATTTGCACTTCATCTTACATTTGCTCACTAATCCTGCCACTAATCCGTACAGATGTGGCGATGACTTCCCGAGAGATACGGCTCTACGTTAGCGGAGAGCACAAAATTCAGATTTCGTATGTGAAGGCATAGGATGCTCGTTTCTGCAAGATATTTGGGGATTGGGAAATCTCGTACAACTTGCTAGTCCCTTTTATGGAAGCCATGAAAGCATCAAATCCGGGGTCCGTATACTGGTTAAAAACCACAAAAACAGATGTCGATGGCTGTGTCAGGTTTCAAAGAATTTTCTGATGCTTTGCTCCTTGTGCGGCTGGTTTCATACACTGTCGGTCGGTATTGTGCGTGGATGAGACGTATCTATATGGTAAGTACAGAGGTTACATGTTAATTGCTACAGGTGTTGATGCTAATAACGGTATATTTCCGTTGGGATTTTCTATTGTCGATGATGAAAATACATCATCCTGGTCATGGTTTTTTCGTCAACTCAAAAGTATCATATCTGTTATTGATAAAACAGATTTATGCATCATATCTCATAGACATCTAGGAATACTAGCTGCAATGAGAGCTATGTAAGTCGATGTACTTCACCCCAGTACTTGTGGGGAGGCGGAATTTTCAAAAACGATCAAGTTTAAAGAACGAACATCGACTAACCGCTTAAATCGAAGCTAAACGATAACTAACCAAACATATAGTTATTCTAAACTACTATGCTTAGGGATTATACCTATCGAAACTAGTCCTTCGTCTTTGCGATCTCCTTGTTCTCCTCGGCCTTCTCTAGGTAGTAGACGATCCACACGAGAGCAAAACACCAAGCTACACCTCTAACTTGAGGCAACTAATCTACTTTGATTGCTAATCAAAGAAGAAAGGATGATATAGAGTGAAGGTAATGGATGCTTAAGTCTAACTAAACCTTTGATCTCAACACATGAGGATTAAGGATTAGTTTCTTGAAGATGAGAGCTTGAGGAGAGAGAATGTGAATAATATTATGAGATGAGAAAATGAGTGTATCATAATATATCATGAAGCATTCTTATTTAAGAAAAATGAATAAAAGAAATGAATAAGCATGCTTCATAAATGAAAAGAGGTGATTCATTAAGCATGTGTCATTATCATTTATGGTGCAATAATGATAATGATGAATCACCTCATGACTCACTTTCTTATCCATAAGTAACCTCCTTAGTCACATCTTCTAGAAGCTTCTCGTACAATTACGAGAACGCCCCTCCAATTCTCAAAAATACGGAAAAACTTTAGACTGTAAAAATCCAATAACCGGATACCAGTAACTGGCTTAAACCAAAGCCGACTGGTACAAACTGTTCGAAAGTCGTACGCGCGTAAACGCACGTATGCGTCCGAACTCTTTGTCGCAAAACCATGCAACCTCTATATCGTTTCGCCTGGAGTAGGAAACTCTCTGTGTGGGACTCTAGAGACTCGACTACTACGCTGGCAGTGGGTTTAACCACAGACCGCAAGCGGCACTAGCTGTACATAACGGTCCCCAGGTAGTTGTCGATAAGAAGGCCGATGAGAAAACCCATCCGAACTCCTACTGAGTCTGATGTGACAATCTCCATACAGTCCGGTCCGTTCGTCCAAGACTATCGCATATCGGGCCTAGGGGGCGGCAAGCGTCAGTCCCCTAATAGCGGTATAAGTCGTGTCGGAGGGAAGCCCATTACACCCTGAGAAACTACTGGAACCTACCAGCAAATCTCGCTTGCCCTGGCCAGGGACTTTGCGTAATGGCTCTCTGACACAGCACGATATCTACTCCCAATACCGGGAGGGACGAATCCTGTCTAACCGCCACTGCCTCTAAGTGCTCGGGACTGCACCCAACTGCTACCTGTTTGCACGACTCCTTTGAGCCGTGGTAGGGTAGCAATCTAAGAACAGTGGGACACACTCGAGGCGAAGTAGCAGTGTCAAGTCTGCGGACTACGCTGTACTCATGTCACCTGGGAACTGTTCACTGACGACTGGTATCAAACCAACCAACAGTTCCCTGTGAGTCCTGTCCGGTGTACCCGTAACCTAACGAGCACCTGCATACTATCTCCAGTACGACGTACTGACGGCTGTGGGACAGACCATCTCCCCAACTGGGATGAGAAGCGTACACACTAGTCTACTCCGGAGTATCGATGCTCTGTCTCGATAATCCAACGACCAGGGACCTGAATGAGGATGTGCTTGTAGACTACCCAGCCTCCACTAGTGTGACTGCCATCACAACGCTGGTAGACAAGCAAGATCCTAAGAGCTCTATCAATACGTACACTCACATATTAAGATAGAAAAACCAAGTAGCATACTACCATGTTTAGCAAGACTGTTATATACATGTGAATATCCCAAGCTTCCATTAAGTAATATACAAGCTAGTATGATACAGTAATGGCCTTCTAGGGCATAAACACTAACAATCTCCCACTTGCACTAGGGCCATGTACTGGCATATCGTAGGCCAATGATCTTGAGTAGCCTCTCGAACTGAATCTGAGGAAGGGCCTTCGTGAATGGATCAGCAATGTTCTCTTCAGAAGCAACTCTCCGAACCTCGATCTCTTGACGATCAATGATCTCCCTGATCAGGTGATACCGCCTTAAGATGTGTCTGGACTTCTGATGGGACCTTGGTTCCTTCGCTAAAGCTATAGCGCCGTTGTTGTCGCAATACAGAGGTATTGGACCAACACTGGTAGGAACCACCTGAAGTTCTGTGAGGAACTTCTTCATCCAGACAGCTTCTTTTGCGGCATCGCAAGCAGCTATGTACTCCGCTTCCATCGTTGAGTCTGCAACGGTGTCCTGCTTGGAACTCTTCCAACAGACCGCCCCTCCATTGAGGGTAAAGACATAACCCGACATGGACTTGGAGTCATCCTTGTCACTCTGGAAGCCGGAATCAGCATAGGCCTCTATCTTGAGGTCCTTTCCGCCGTAAACCAAGAACATCTCCTTAGTCCTCCTCAGGTACTTGAGAATGTTCTTTACTGCTATCCAGTGATTCTCCCCTGGGTTTGCCTGATACCGGCTTACAACGCTCAATGCGTATGCTACATCTGGTCTGGTACATAACATCGCATACATTATAGAGCCTACCGCAGAAGCGTAGGGTATAATCGACATGCGTTCCCTTTCCAAATCAGTCTTGGGAGATATCTCTTTGGAGAGGGTGATTCCGTGACAAGCCGGTAGGTTACCGCGCTTAGAATCTTCCATACTGAATCTTTTCAATATGGTGTCTATGTACCTGGACTGTGAAAGTCCCAACATCCTCTTTGATCTATCACGATAGATCTGGATCCCCAGAATGTAGGTGGCATCACCCAGGTCCTTCATGGAGAATTTCTGTGACAAGAATCTTTTGACTGACTGTAGTATAGGAATATCATTTCCTATTAGGAGAATGTCATCCACGTACAAGACGAGGAATACAACAACTCTCCCTACAATCTTACTGTATATGCATGGTTCATCTGGATTTTTGATAAAGTCGAATTCTTTGACAGTATCATCAAAACAGATGTTCCAACTCTGCGATGCCTGCTTTAGTCCATAAATGGATTTAAGCAGCTTGCATACTTTACCGCTGCTCCCACTCTGAATGAATCCCTCTGGCTGATCCATATAGACGCTCTCTTCTAAATTTCCATTTAGAAAGGCCGTCTTTACGTCCATCTGCCAGATTTCATAATCGTGGAAGGCAGCAATAGCAAGAAGGACCCGAATGGATTTCAGCATAGCTACAGGAGAAAAGGTTTCGTCATAGTCCAAACCAGGTCTTTGACGGAAACCCTTTGCAACAAGTCTAGCTTTATAGGTTTCAACCTGTCCATCTACACCAATCTTCTTTCTGAAGATCCACTTGCATCCTACGGGTTTCACCCCATTTGGAGCAGTGTCCAAAGTCCATACTTTGTTAGTGTACATGGACTCCATTTCGGTCCGCATTGCATCCAGCCATTTTACCGAGTCACCGCTTTGAATGGCTTGCTGGAAGCTAGTAGGGTCGTCATTATTAATGAAGCAATCTTCTCTATCCCCGTCTATGAGAAAACCGTAGTATCTCTCGGGTGGATGAGACTGCCTACTACTTCTGCGGATAGGCGCTGGTATGTCCCTTTCTTCTGAAACTTCTTGTTCCACCAAACTTTCAGTAACAGCTTGTGGTTCTGGAATTTCTTCCAGTTCTACTGCGCTCCCACTCTTCTGATTTTCTAAAAATTCAGTTTCTAAGAAGCGGGCATGACGAGAAACAAAAACCTTTTGTTCCTCTGCGTAGTAGAAGCAATATCCCATGGAATTCTTTGGATATCCCACAAACTTACACTCTACTGAGCGTGCCTCGAGCTTGTCCGGATGCTGCTTTTTTACAAAAGCTGGACATCCCCATGTCTTCAGGTACTGAAGATGGGGTTTCTTCCCGCTCCACATCTGATATGGAGTGGTAGGCACAGTCTTGGTAGGAACCTTGTTCAAAAGATATGCCGCTGATTCTAGCGCATAACCCCAGAATGATCGCGGTAACTCAGCCTTACTCATCATGGAACGAACCATATCCAATAGGGTTCGATTCCTCCTTTCCGATACACCGTTGTGTTGTGGTGTGTATGGAGGAGTAAGCTGAGAGAGAATCCCTTTCTCTTTTAAGTAACCCAGGAACTCGGCACTTAAGTATTCACCACCTCGATCAGATCTCAGCGTCTTAATACTTTTGCCTGTTTGGTTTTCCACTTCATTCTTGTATTCTTGGAATTTCTCAAAGGCCTCGGATTTATACTTCATCAAGAAGATATGTCCATACCTAGAGAAATCATCCGTAAAAGTAATGAAGTAGGAATAACCTCCTCGTGCATGTGTAGACATTGGACCGCACACGTCACTGTGTACGAGTCCTAAGAGCTCGCTCGCTCTTACTCCGTGTCCAGAAAACGGAGTCTTTGTCATCTTTCCCATGAGACAAGATTCACAAGTGGCATAAGATTGATATTCGAACGGATTCAAATATCCTTCTCTATGTAACTTTGTTAACCGTGTTTCATTGATGTGACCTAGTCTACAATACCATAAGAAAGCCTGATTCACTTCTGGAGACTTTCTTTTAAGTGTGTTCTGGACATTGAAAACCTAAGCTTGATTCAATACGTATATACCGTCATATAATGTACCGGACCCAATCAGAACTTGATTTAGGTGGATGTGAACTACATCATTTACGAATGTAAAGTCATATCCCTCTCTTGAAAGTGAGGACACTGATATGATATTACAAGTCAAACTAGGTACATACAGACAGTTACGTAGAATCAATATCTGCCCACTTGTCAAACCCAGGCGATATTCTCCCACGGATTCAGCATCCACGCTCATTCCGTTTGCAACTCTGAGAGACAAATCACCTATCCTTATAACTTTACGGTTTCTCAAAGCATGTAACGAATTACAGATATGAGATCCTGCTCCGGTATCTAGTACCCAGGAAGTAGAGTTAATTGACAAACAGTTCTCAATTACAAACACACTTGAGGCTGAAGCCACAACATGCTTCGTATCCTGGCTACTGGCTTCCAAAGCCCTGCAATCCTTCTGCCAATGTCCATTCCCATAACAATAGGAATATCCCTCCTTACCTATACCAAGTCCCGAAACTGTTTCTTTTCCCTTTCCTCCTACTTTACTGACACAGTATATCGGTTTTGTAGAGGTCTTCTTCTTTTCACCCTTTGCTTTCGCCTTGGATGAAGAGGAAGAAGGTCCCCTATTAAGCAGAGCTTGTGTCTCCCTGGTTTCTTTCAGGGTGTAAGTAGAGGGTAGGGACTGTGGAAATAAGTCAGTATATGACCTGTTTCCCAACGTGGTCTCCAGGTCCTTGAGCTCATCAATATAGCTAGTCATTGTAAGGACGTCGTCCCTTACAGATGACCCGTCAGCCGACCTCGCTTGAATCAATTCATTCGAGGCCTCATATCTTGCGATATGAGATTGCTCTCCATATAAATCTTTGTTATGGAGAAAGATGGAACCAGAGTCCATCTTCTCGTGCTGCTTCTGGTATCTACCATCAACTGAAGCCAACACGAGGCACTTGGCTTTCGCTTTATTCTTTTCCTTTGTTTGACGGATATCCATATCCGCGACGGTGGAAACTGGACCTGGGACGGTGGGATCTTGAGTAGTAATAGGGTGGTCCAGCTTGTCATAGGCAATGGTCATCTGGACAGACCTTTGCCAGTCAAATAAGTTAGATTCAGTCATCTTGTTATCTAGATGTAACCTAGTCATGGTCACAAGGTCGCTGCAATGAGAGAGAGAGAAGAAAACACTTTAGCATGATGCTCTTGCAAGTTTAGAGTGGTTTTTAATTTATCTAAACTGGATGGCTCCCACTGTTTCTCGAATCCTTCCTCAAACCATAAAAGAAGAATTAGCCAGGACTATTCTCACCGTACAATACTTGCTTAACCGTTCAGCCAGGCCAGTGTCGATACTTCGAGGGAGGTTTTCCAACGCTTTCGCGAAGTTCCTTAATTAAATAACCTCTTTTCTCTGGGGGCGTAACCCCGCTGACACCTTTCTGGACACCTACTAGGTTTATAGCATTGATCGTTAAGTGACGAATATCCTGATAAGTAGCATATACTCACAGTAGGATCGGGATTCAAATATCATCGTCTGATAATGTTGTAGGAATGCTACCAACATTCATCAAACTCAAAATGGTATGCATCTCTTTGCAAATTTCAGTTTCTTTAGAAATTCCCGATATACATTTTTGCCCCATGTTCTTATGACCTTGACGAAAGCCAACAAATCATAAAACACATGTCAAGTTCTGCCCATCATTATCTTGTTAATTTGAACCCACCCGTATATACCCTTGACGAAAGCCAACAAGGTTATACGGCTGTCCTAAACCAACTCATCTATCTATGCAACAAATGAATACCCCAGCAGCTACCAAACACTATGCCTTGACGAAAGCCAACAAGCATAGCTTGAATACTACTGACCATCCATAAGAAATGACGGAGGGCTACGACTGGTTTTGGCGAAACCGTGAACGTAGTGAACTTGATATAACCGAAGGAACCTGATAGCTTCTAAAAGGAGTGGTTAAATCTCCGCATTTAAAAATATCTGTTTTAAAAATAACCGAGTGGTTTCTTTTAAATTGTTCCAACGATTTAAACTTTGGTTTATTTTCTTTGCATTATAGATAATGCGTCCCATCATTAACCTATCATTGCAGAAACAACGAAAATACAACGTCCTCTTATGCCATCCGCATTCGCCACGGGGTCCCGTCATCACCCGTTAGGTTACTTAACTAACGACAGAGCGGGGGCAGGGCTAGCGCGGGTGTAAAACATAAGTGACGTCTAAATAGCTACAATATATATAGATATTTTACATTCGTCTGACGCAATGATATTCATTCCAGAACACAGATAAACAATATTGGATTTGCAAGCAATCTGTATTTCTTTTGAGCCTGCAAGAAAAGACAGATTACACAGTTGTGATGAATAGCCGTTACCCCACCCTCGACCCCTACGGGTACGGCAAACTACCCACCCGGCAGTCTGTGTACCCCACCTTGGGTCAGTCCTAGGAGCAAAAACAGTAAAATGAAATAATACAACGGTGGCTACGACCGCAACCTGGAAGTGCCCCGCAAAAATAATATTACAACAAATTACATTTACAACAAATGAATTAAACAATAACCCATTGCTAACCCCGGCTATACACCACAACAGTCCAATACAGTTTATATGCACAAACAGATATAACCATTTCAGAAATATGCAACCCCCTGCCAACCGACATACTAGCAGTTAGGGAAGGTTTACGAACACATTAAACAATCACAGATATAATCCAATATGCAAATACTGTACAATTTCGATCGATTAAACAACATCAATATTGCTCCAAAATCTGCTCTGTTAAACAGTAACCTGAGCAAATATTAAATATTCCAGAAAACCCCAAACACCAGAGAGGACCCACACATGAAAGATGAGTCCATGACTCGGCAACTCGGCCGCGGAAGCGCGGCGGATCGGTGGGATCCGCCGCCCTTCCGCGGCGCTTTAGCCGAGTCATGGGCTCGAATTTCATGGGTGTTCTCCTGGACCCTTTTCTAGCTTTCTGAGCACACCTGAAAAATTTTTGGACTTTATTTTAAGTTCGACAGAAACTGAACAGATTTAGGGTTTTCCGGCTTCGTTTTTCCGTTCGAAATTCGTACAAATTTGCAATCAAGTTATTTATTGTTTAGCGAGGCTCTGATACCACTGTAAGTCGATGTACTTCACCCCAGTACTTGTGGGGAGGCGGAATTTTCAAAAACGATCAAGTTTAAAGAACGAACATCGACTAACCGCTTAAATCGAAGCTAAACGATAACTAACTAAACATATAGTTATTCTAAACTACTATGCTTAGGGATTATACCTATCGAAACTAGTCCTTCGTCTTTGCGATCTCCTTGTTCTCCTCGGCCTTCTCTAGGTAGTAGACGATCCACCCGAGAGCAAAACACCAAGCTACACCTCTAACTTGAGGCAACTAATCTACTTTGATTGCTAATCAAAGAAGAAAGGATGATATAAAGTGAAGGTAATGGATGCTTAAGTCTAACTAAATCTTTGATCTCAACACATGAGGATTAAGGATTAGTTTCTTGAAGATGAGAGCTTGAGGAGAGAGAATGTGAATAATATTATGAGATGAGAAAATGAGTGTATCATAATATATCATGAAGCATTCTTATTTAAGAAAAATGAATAAAAGAAATGAATAAGCATGCTTCATAAATGAAAAGAGGTGATTCATTAAGCATGTGTCATTATCATTTATGGTGCAATAATGATAATGATGAATCACCTCATGACTCACTTTCTATCCATAAGTAACCTCCTTAGTCACATCTTCTAGAAGCTTCTCGTACAATTACGAGAACGCCCCTCCAATCCGCAAAAATACGGAAAAACTTTAGACTGTAAAAATCCAATAACCGGATACCAGTAACTGGCTTAAACCAAAGCCGACTGGTAAAAACTGTCCGAAAGTCGTACGCGCGTAAACGCACGTATGCGTCCGAACTCTTTGTCGCAAAACCATGCAACCTCTATATCGTTTCGCCTGGAGTAGGAAACTCTCTGTGTGGGACTCTAGAGACTCGACTACTACGCTGGCAGTGGGTTTAACCACAGACCGCAAGCGGCACTAGCTGTACGTAACGGTCCCCAGGTAGTTGTCGATAAGAAGGCCGATGAGAAAACCCATCCGAACTCCTACTGAGTCTGATGTGACAATCTCCATACAGTCCGGTCCGTTCGTCCAAGACTATCGCATATCGGGCCTAGGGGCGGCAAGCGTCAGTCCCCTAATAGCGGTATAAGTCGTGTCGGAGGGAAGCCCATTACACCCTGAGAAACTACTGGAACCTACCAGCAAATCTCGCTTGCCCTGGCCAGGGACTTTGCGTAATGGCTCTCTGACACAGCACGATATCTACTCCCAATACCGGGAGGGACGAATCCTGTCTAACCGCTACTGCCTCCAAGTGCTCGGGACTGCACCCAACTGCTACCTGTTTGCACGACTCCTTTGAGCCGTGGTAGGGTAGCAATCTAAGAACAGTGGGACACACTCGAGGCGAAGTAGCAGTGTCAAGTCTGCGGACTACGCTGTACTCATGTCACCTGGGAACTGTTCACTGACGACTGGTATCAAACCAACCAACAGTTCCCTGTGAGTCCTGTCCGGTGTACCCGTAACCTAACGAGCACCTGCATACTATCTCCAGTACGACGTACTGACGGCTGTGGGACAGACCATCTCCCCAACTGGGATGAGAAGCGTACACACTAGTCTACTCCGGAGTATCGATGCTCTGTCTCGATAATCCAACGACCAGGGACCTGAATGAGGATGTGCTTGTAGACTACCCAGCCCCCACTAGTGTGACTGCCATCACAACGCTGGTAGACAAGCAAGATCCTAAGAGCTCTATCAATACGTACACTCACATATTAAGATAGAAAAACCAAGTAGCATACTACCATGTTTAGCAAGACTGTTATATACATGTGAATATCCCAATCTTCCATTAAGTAATATACAAGCTAGTATGATACAGTAATGGCCTTCTAGGGCATAAACACTAACAAGCTATATTTCCGACGACCCTACATAGGTTTTGCCTGCGGCACTTCAGGCAAAATTTTGATAGAAAATTTAAAAATTCAGATCTAAATAAGCTTATCTACAAATCCGGTGAAGCGTCTGACCCTAATGTTCATGACATGTATATGATGAAAATTGGAGAGATGAGTCAAGCCGCGAAAGCGTGGTTAGATGAGTATCCATTAAGCATGTGGTCATAAGCACATGATAATGGATGCAGATATCTAGTAATGACCACTAATATGTCTGAAAGCTTCAACGGGGTCCTTAAAGGTGTTAAAACCTTACCGATATAGGGGTTGATTGTTCGAATCTTTTTCAGAGTGAATACTTTGTGCAAAGAAGGGAAAAGTTCTTGGCGATGGAGACTCCACTCACCGTGTATTACGAAGATATATTCCGAAAAAGAGAGCGTGGAGCACAATACTACAGATCTGAAAGGTTTGACACAGCGGAGTTTCAAGTAACGGGGAGTAATGTGAATCAATATACCGTAAATTTTAGAGATGAAGGACTCTCTTCGTGCACATGCGGTGTTTTCCAGCAACAACATTTACCTTGTGCCCACGCAATTGCTGCTGCAAGCAGCATGCATAACTCATATTACAATTTTGCTTCCCGTTACTATACAGTTTTCAATTACTAAGACGCATACGATCCAAAATTTCATCCTATACCAGGCAGTCGCTATTGGCACTATTGTACTGGGAACAGACAAATATCGACTGTATTACAGCCGGAAAAAATATAGGGACCGGAAGACCTAAGGTGCGTCGAGATCGAATGACAATGGATGCTGATCCTCAGCAAAGGCATACCGGATGTAGCATATGCAAACAACCAGGTCATTATAGGACCAGATGTTCAGGACAGTCAACAGGGGCGGGACCTTCGAGATCGTGACAAGTGCACCAGAAGAAAATCGGTTAGCGCTTTTAAAGAAACTTGTACAATTTACATTTTACAAACAGATATGATTTTTTTGTATTTTAAATTTGACTTATTCATTTTGTTATTGGAGTGTATACAAGATTCATATTTATAGTAATTCTACATTAACTGTAATAACAATTGTCCAGAACCAAAACAACAACAATATTATCGTTTTATTTTTTTATTCGATATTTATTTGATTTTCTGTTTTTAATTTAATTTTTAAAATAAAAAAATAGGTGCGGGTTCCCAGAACCCGTCCTCTCCTATATATAGGAGAGGGCAGGTTCCCTCTTCACAAAATAGGGTAGGGCGGGTTCTAGGACCCCGCCCTCTCCTATATAGGATAGGGGACGGGTTCCTAGAATTCGCCCTCTAAAATACTGGAATTGGATCGGGTTCAAACCACCATATTTTAATAAATTAAAAAAATATCATTTTATTTTAATAATTTTAATTTTATAATACCCTATTTCCAGAAAAACCCTTTTTATGCGTCTTGCAGCTTGTTTCATGTTTGAGGAAATGTATCCAGAATGTTTGTTCATCAATTTAGGTGATGTTATAAAAGCTGCATTTTCAATTTCAATCTCAATGCAGAACCGAAATTGGACATTTTAATTTGACATTTTTGTACCAGGATGTTACTGCATTTTCAATTTCAATCTCAAACCAACAAAGAAACCCGAGGACTTAATTTAATCTTCAGATACATAAACACTATAATCATAATATAGCTGACTGAAATGGATTGTTAGCAATCAGTCTCGCTGCAACCTTGGAAAACTCGGAAAATGCGCATCGAGGGGCTTCTGAATGATAGAGAGCTTGCGCGATCTCGATCTCTCCTTAGGGAGCGACTCTTCATGCTCTTTGCTCTTAGCAAACATTGTTCAGATGTGCTGCCTTGTCTTGCTAATACAGGCTCCACTGTTTTTACCGTAACTGGGGCTTCATTCATCTAATTCCAAATTTTAGAAATATTTAGAGTGCATTACTTGATAAAGCAAATTAGAGCATAAAGCAAAGGAAAAGGAAGAACATAAGGGGTAAGCCATGGTCGCATACTATTTGTGATATTTTTTTGAAAGTCGAGTACTTTCACAACTTATTATTTGAACAGAAAACATAGAGGACCGAAGGCTCTTATTCATCTAAATTATCTAAAATTAGCCGGAAGATATTAATTAACTTCAATAATTTGTATGCACATCAGCTATAAACTTCCACATAGCTATACAAATTGAAAAAAGAATATAATTCAATTGAAAGCAGTCAACTTGGAAAGATGCTACTTTTAGCAAGTTACAACTTTTATACCGTGGGTGACTATTTGAAAGGAATCGCTGAGGACTTTAGTTGAAGATTACGGGGTAGCAAAAATAAATAAAGGCGAGCTTTCGCTGAAGCACCTGAATTTCAGCCTTTTCAAGGAAACTACCCTAAACGTTGTTTATAGTCCTCAACTCCCTTGAGCTTTTCCTAAATTACTCTTAATAAATTTCTGTTAAAGATAACCATTAAGTGTACAACATGTAATTTTTTGTACCAAATTACCCTTAATAGATTGAATTGTCTAATTCATGGATGCCATACAATGATAACATGAATGGACATAATCATTCTTGATTGATAAATTTTGCGAGAGAGAGAGAGAGAGGCGGCGGGGTAACACTTCATTTTAACAAGCTCAAAGGCATATCAAGAAACAGATCGATAGTCAAGTGGTTATTATATCAGATGATATTGGCTTGACCGTTAGATCTCAACAGAAACAAATACCGATTTAAGGAGTGGGAGAAAAAATAAAAATCACCCGCAACCATTTGGTAAAAAGACGGCATAGACGATTTGAAATAGTGGCTAATTAGGATATCGATGATAACGAGTGAAAAGAAAAGAGGAAATAATCGAGTATAGATGTCGATCATGCCAAATTTGGAGAGAAGACGAGCGAAAGCCGGTCGAAAAAGAGATTTGGAAAGGATATCTGCTGGTTGAGTTGAAAAGGAAATATGTTAGTGCAATCACTTCATCTGTCATCTTATCATGAATGAAATGACAATCTATTTCGATATGCTTGATCCGCTCAAGAAAAACTGGATTCTCAGCAATGTGAATCGCGACCTTATTATCACAGAAGAGTGTATCGGAAATAAAAGGAACCCCAAGATCCGTCAGAAGAAAGATAAGCCATACCAACTCAGTAACTGTATACACTATAGATCTATACTCAGCCTCTGCAGAAAAACGAGCCACTACATTTTGCATCTTATTCCTCCACGTAACAAAGTTTCCTCTCAAGAAGTCACAGTAGTCACTCGTGGAACGATGATCATCAATGGATTCAGCAAATTCAGTATCTGCAAAGGTTGTGAGCGACAACGTAGATGATGGTTTTTAAAAAAGACCTTGTCCTGGAAAATCTTTGATATATCTGAGAATATGCACAACTGCCTTAAGGTGAGGTCAAAGGATTCTGCATATACTAAATCACTGTGCTAACGGGAAATGCAATGTCAGGACGAGTGACGGTGAGGTAAATAAGCTTTCCAAATAGACGTCGATATCGTCCTGGGTCAGGTGGTGGAGGATTTGAGAGAAAACTCAATCGAGTGGGAGAAAAAATAACAATCACCCGCAACCATTTGGTAAAAAGTTGGCATAGACGATTTGAAATAGTGGCTAATTAGGATATCGATGATAATGAGTGAAAAGAAAAGAGGAAATAATTTATTGGCTAAAAAAACAAAAGTTTATACAACTATATATAGAAAGTCATAGATCACCTCTCATGTTTTAACCAATCTAACAACTAACTATATTCATAACTAATAAATAATAACTAATTATATTCATAATATTCCCTGCAAGCTGGAGTATAAATGTCGATCATGCCAAATTTGGACAGAAGACGAGTGAAAACTGGTCGAGAAAGAGATTTGGAAAGGATATTTGCTAGTTGGGTCGAAAAGGAAATATGTTGGAGTGCAATCACTTTATCTGTCACATTGTCACGAATGAAATGATAATCTATTTCGATATGCTTGATCCGCTCATGAAAAACTGGATTCTCAGCAATGTGGATCGCGACCTTATTATCACAGAAGAGTGTATCGGAAAAAAAAGAACCCCAAGATCTGTCAGAATAAAGGTAAGCCATACCAACTCAGCAACTGTATGCACTATAGATCTATACCCAGCCTCTGCAGAAAAACGAGCCACTACATTTTGCATTTTATTCCTCCACGTAACAAAGTTTCCTTTTAAGAAGTCACAGTAGTTACTCGTGGAACGACGATCATCAATGGATCCAGCAAAGTCAGTATGTGCAAAGGCTGTGAGCGACAACGTAGAGGATGGTTTTTAAAAAAGACCGTCCTGGAAAATCTTTGATATATCCGAGAATATGCACAACTGCCTTAAGGTGAGAGGTCAAATGATTCTGCATATACTAAATCACTGTGCTAACGGCAAAGGCAATGCCAGGACGAGTGACGGTAAGGTAAATAAGCTTTCCAAACAGACGTCGGTATCGTCCTGGGTCAGGTGGTGGAGGATCTGAGAGAAAACTCAATCGAGATAGCTTGACTGAGAAATCCATAAGAGTGTTTGCTAGTTTACATCCCAAAAATCCTGTCTCAGATGTGCATACTTGCGCTGAGAGAGCTGTAATTTACCAGAATTCCGTGATACTTCAATTTCAAGGAAATATCTAAATAGTCCAAGGTCTTTGGTATGGAAGTGTGAAACCAAATGTTCTTTCACCTTGGAAATGCCAGCAGAATCATCTCCAGTAATAATAATATCATCAACATACATGCCCTGAAGATGATTATGTGTAAAGAGAGATGTGTCGGCGCGACTGCGTTTGAAGCCAATCTGTCGTAGAACTGTACTAAATTTTTCAAACCATATACATGGGCGGTGACTGCTTCAATCTGTATAACGATTTATGTAGAAGACAAACCATAAACTTCCCCGGTCGCTCAAAACTAGGAGGCTGCTGCATATAAATAGTCTTTGAAAGATCGCTATTAAGAAAGGCGTACTTCACATCAAGCTGATAAAGTGGCCATGTCTTAAAAATAGCCAAGGATATAAAAACACGAACCGAGATCAATTTGACAACTGGTGAAAAGTCTCAATATAATCCAAACCATACTGCTGAGTGAATCTTTTGGTCACTGGACGAGCTTTGAGACGGTCAATCGTCCCATCTGGATTTCGTTTGACAGAAAAGGCTCATCGACAACTGACAACCTTCTTATCTGAATGCGGAGATACCAATTTCTAAGTCTGATTAGAGTGCAGTATGGCAAGCTCCTCTAACATAGCTGCATGCCAACCTGTGTGCTGAAGTGCCTCCTGAACAGAGGAAGGAAGAGTGATAACAGACAAGAAAGAAACAAACTGACGAGCATATGGTGTCAATCTATGATAAGAAACAAAGTTAGAATTCGGATGTGTTATAGTACATAAACGCTTATCCTTTCGTAAGGCAATAGGAAGAGAGATATTTTTCTGAAGGCAGCAGTGGTGGAGAATCAGGAATAGGAGACTGTACCAGAGTACCCGCAGAAAAATCGTTAAGAGTAGAAATGGTGGGAGGAGTGGCGCTTTTGGGTCACGATGGTGATACACTTGTGGATAGGGGACACATGCTTAAAACTAAGACGTACAGATCGAACAGAAGCTCCGAGAAAGGTAGGTGAGGAATAAGGATAGTAGAAGTGGGTTTCTTGACAGGTGGTGGAAAATATGCTTGATCTTTTAAGAAGGTCACATCATATTAAATACAAACTTTAGAAGTGTCTGGGTGAAAGCAAACATATCATTTCTGGGATCGTGAGCAACCTGCAAATATCATACGGGTAGCTTGAGGATCAAGTTTGTCTACCTGAGGACCTAGAATATGAAGACAGTATAGACAACCAAACACCTTAGGAAGAACAGAAAAATGCTTGCCATGCGGAAACAAAATAGAGAAAGGGGACCGGTTGCCTAGGACTGGAGAAGGTATGCGATTGATTTAAAAACTAGCAGCTAAGACGCAAAATTCCACAATCGTTTAGGGATATGCATATGCAAAACAAAAGAACGAGCTAGCTCAAGTAAGTGTCGGTTTTTCCATTCAACAATCCTATTTTGCTGAGAAGTATAAGAGTATGAAGTTTGATGCAGCATACCATGAGTCTGACAAAATGCAGTAAACTCTGTACTAATATACTCTTTAGCATTATCTAAACGAAGAACCTTTACAGGAATCCCAAATTGATTAGTAATCTCAGCTACGAAGATTTTAAAGGTAGACAAAAGTTCAGACCTATTACGCAGAATATACAACCAAGTCATGCGTGAATGATAATCAATAAATGTCACAAAATATTTATAACCAAATATACTAAGAAATTTAAAGGGGCTCCAAATATTGGAGTGAACTAATGCAAAAGGTAAATCACGCCGTTTATTAACTGAATGAAAAGGAGGAGTGATGGTGTTTACCAAGACTACATGATTCACAACTGAATTCTGATAAATCTAAAGAAAGCAACATAGTACATAAAGAAGAAAGAGAAGAATGTCCCAGCCTCCGATACCACTGGATAGTATAAACAGTTGCAGACGTACTGTGAAGGTGATCAACATAGTATAGTCCATTCTGTTCATGCCCCCCCACCAATCTGCTGCTTTGTCAGAAGATCCTGTATCACAAAGTGAGATGGATAAAATATTACTGGGCAGATAGAATCATTTGCAATCTGACAAATAGAAAGAAGGTTTTGTTTTAAAGATGACACAATTGAAGCATTTTTCAGGTGTAAAGATGGAGTAAGTGATAAATCAGCAGAGCCAGAAACATGTGTGATATTACCATCAGTCATGGAAATAATCTTGTGAGGACTAGAAATAAGGTCAGACGGTCCATCACGAGACATGTGATGTCATGCATCTGAATCAGCGACTCACGAATTAGAATGAGAAAGGAACGATATATCTAATCAAGTAGAAAGGTTGGTAAGAGCTACAGAAGAGAGGAGACGACGCAACTGACCCCACTTAGCACTGGATAAAGATAAATGGCCGGCAGAAAAGGATGGTCGATCAGTAGTAAATGTTGTGGATGTCTGGCGAGCTGTAGGTGTATCATCAGGATATCATACTTCTCCTAACATCAGTTTTCGCGATGCTTAGTGCCGCCACAATAAGTACAATAAAGGCCCGCACGGCCACGACCACATCCACGGGAACCATGAACACGAGCAGTAATAGGGGGACGACCACAAGCAGTAATGAAGATTGAATCAGAATCAATGATGAATGGTGTAGAGGTAAATCACGAGAGAATGAGAATAAAATTGCCCAACATCCAAGCGAGTGCAAGTGTGAAAAAGTCAGAGCAAGGCGATCAAATAGATCATCGTTATTAACCGAGAGGAGCGAAGACAACTGGTGTTATGCGGCTGTTGGTAAGGACTAGGACTAGGGTTTTATAGGGCTGTGATTGGCATGGAGGAGATGACATCATTGGAGGAGGCCGTCTACAAGCAGAGGGTGGCGGCTATGGAGGCTGCGATGCAGTGAGGGTGAGGGCTGGTGCGTGCTGCTGGTTCATGGAGCAGGTGCTCGTGCGGTGGGTGCATGGTGTGTGCTGCTGGTGTGTGGTGCGTGCTAGGCCGGTGCATGGAGCGGGTGCTGCTGCTGATGCGGGTGGGTGCAGGTGCATGGAGCGGATGTTGCTGCTGATGCGGGTGGGTGCTGGTGCATGCTACTGCTGGTGCATGGAGCGGGTGATAGTGCTGATACAGGTGCTGGTGCTGATGCGAGTGGGTGCGGGTGTTGATGCTGGAGCGAATGCCGGTGCTGAAGCAGGTGGGTGCGGGTGCAGGTGTTGATGCTGGAGCGAATGCCGGTGCTCAAGCAGGTGGGCGTGGGTGCTGGTCTTGGTGGGTGCAGAGGAGGAGGCGGCTAGTGAGGGCACAGGAGGAGGCGTGGTGGTGAGGGCAGGTAGGGAAAATAGGGTTAGGGTTTAGGAGATTAGGGTTAAGGTTTCCTCTCGATTCTTTTCACCGCTTTGATACTATGAAAAGAATAAGAGGAAATAATTTATTAGCTCAATAAAAACAAGAGTTCATACAACTATATATAGAGAGTCATAAATCACCTCTCATATTTTAACCAATCTAATAACTAATTATATTCATAACTATTATATAATAACTAATTATATTCGTAGCAATGAGGATAATTGGGTTTAACAAATAACAAGGGTAGTCTTGAGCATTCAAAAATGAGAAAAGGATGTGAAGCACCTGAAGGTTTGTTAGTAGAAGTAATTAACAGCAGATTATTGAGGAAATAGGTAGGGCTTCGGGATGTTTACTTAACAATCAGGGAAGCTTTGTAAATTTACAACAGTAGTCAACTCTGTTACGGAGTCTGAGTGTAATTTAGAAAGTTTAAGGGAAGTAAGAAAGTTTAGGGTATTTTTTGTTGAGAAGAAAGTTCAGGGTAGTTTTGCGGAATCAGCCCATAAATTATAACTCTTTCTTGTACCAAAATTCCCAAATCACTGAAAATGGTGATATTAGGTTTTAGGAATCTCAAAATCTTCAGGAACCCTACAATTTTTGTATGAACCACAACATTTCTTGTTATAAATTAAACTTTAAGCGCATATTGATATTGCATTCGATAAAACCCTCTTTGGGTATGGAGTTAAAAAAACTTTTTCGGATCGGATCTTAGTGAACTTTGGTTATCTCCACTCTTAAGTATAGATAATCAGAATTTTCTTAGCTCCAAAATGAAAGCACGACATAGCTAGGATTTTCGAATCAAGTTTAGATAACTTTATGAAACTTTAGGTTATCTAAACTTAAACTTCATTCCCAAACAGGGCCTAAGAAATAATGTGAAGACATCTAAATTGATAAGAACCGCATACCAAACGAATCGGCATCGATAGAGAGAAATCAGGCAATGGGCATTTGATAGGCCGATCAACTTCTGGTTCAATTGGATGCTCCCTTGGCTTAAAATCTTCATCAAAATTATCAACAGAAATACAATTTCCTTTGCCCATTTCTCCATTAATTAGAAAACTCTGCTCATCACTAGCTTCATCTCTTTCACCCATATCTTCTCCTTCCTGAATTGCTCAGCATGGCAAAATAATGCACACAGACTTCTAATTTTAATCTTTTTTTTGTTGATCGGTATCATTTCAAAGAGGAAGGAGCAAGTGAAAAATTCATTACCATGAGAGGAGGCTGAGGCCTGATGAAGCCTGAGAAGTGACTGATGAGTCCCATGCCCACCATGCTAGTTATCTAAATATAATTTTTTTCCTTCTAATTTCTTCTCTTGTAAAAAGAATTTGAGATTTTATAGCAGTTGCCCATTCATTACAGCATATCTTAATGATTATAAGTTTTGTCATATTCATTGAACTTCTGTTGTTATTATATTTATTTTCCTTCTTTTTTGGGGGAGAAATTGCTGATAGAAAGTCTCTTCATTTCAAATTTGATGCATGCACTGTCTATTGGAGATAAAAGATTGAGGGGGAAATCTGAAAAGTTGACAATTGTTTCGAAATCATGAAAGAGCCCATTGTTGGCAGGAAGAAATTATTTGTTTTTTTAGGGAAGAATCATACTTCTCTAATTACTAAAACACATTTTCATGCTTCATATTTACTTAAAATCATATACATAAGTTGCACTTAAAAAATCCCCAACACGCGAAAAAGAGAATTTTTTGACATCTTCCATCATACTGTTAGGAGGCTAACGATGAGTATCGGTTAGACTTTTAAAATCTTCCCAACAATTCTTCTTTTTCCAAAATTCTAAAAATTTTCCCCAAATTGGTTTTAGCATTAGAGTGTCGATCAAAAATTTCTTAAATTGATCATGGAAATCGGCTTGTTTTTCTCAATCTTCTTCAGCAACGAGGTTGTCGAGTGTCGTTGTCCCTTCAAATGCAAGGTTTGAGTTCGTGGGGAACTTCATTTGAAAGGAGAGCGATTCTTCAAGAATCCCAATATTCAACTAAACGAGAATACGAGTTCTTTTTAGGAGAGTAGCACCGACCTAAATACCTAAAAGATAAGAGAACGACTCAAACACAAGTTCTAGTTCTATCTTCCTAACGAGATGCTGACTTTTGACAGAAAACTAGTGAGGGGGCTTTTTAGTGCAATTTAAATGTATGAGGTTTTTTTTAAAGTAAATATGAAATATATGAGGCTTTTTAGTAATTAACGAAGTATAAGGGGGCTTTTTAGTAAAAAAACCCTTGTATTTAAAACCTGATATTTTCATTAGTAAGTACTGTACCGTCTTTTTTCGCCTTCTATTTACTTATAGATTTGGGCATACTGTTATTATTCCTTGCTATTTTCCATGCTATTATGAGACCTTGATCTCACATGATAAAAATAAACACAAACAACCATGTAGGTCTCTTGGTTTTTCTCTTTCGCTCATTCTTGAATTTAGTAATATTAAATAATATGGGTAAAATAATAGCACGGGCATGTCAGACAACCGCAGGCTTGCTGCTATGTTGAGATTATTTTAAGCAATAAGTGTGGGTAAATCAATCTCTTCTAGCTACAAACTTTTCCATTAATTTTTTTTTCAAACTTTGTGACCTATTTAATAACTTTAATTTATATCCTACACGGTTTTCCATTGCGTGTGTATTAGAAGATTTCATAATCTGTCAGAAATGGAAACAAAATAATTTTATTTATTTATTTTTTGGATGCGCCCACTTTAGGGAATCAAATCAGTGTGCTTTTATTTCAAAGTGAAAATAACTTCTCTCCTTTAACAGCCACATGTTAGGTTGGACAAAATGTTGACGCTCTTCATGCTTGAATATGAAAGTTAGCCGGTTTCCCATACACTTCAGATCATGGTATTTTCGGTAAAAATTTTTACTTTCAATAAACTACTTCAAAATCAAACATTTTCAAAATCATGTGGGATTACGCTTCATTTTAACCCATCTTCAATCTGGGAGTATTGAGGTCGAAGAACACAAATACATTGTGAGGATAAAAGTTTGTGGTACCCTAATTTCATATTATGATTGTTCATTATTATTATTTTTAAGATGGCTGTAAACCGTATCAAAATTTATCTCTAACCAGCAAAACAGAGATATCATGAGCACAAGAATTTCAAAATAGAAAATTTCAATATAATTAGCAAATTATCTAAATGTCTGCTTCTGCTACTTATATTGATTTTTTTTTTAAAATCAATTTTAGCACACACATGTTTATTGCACGTGCTAGTTTCTAGCAAGTAGCAAAATTATGAACCCAACAAGACCAAAATAATAAATTCCATAAAATAACAAAATCCTGTTTCATGTTCATGAATATAAAGAAATAGAACATAAAACTCTGTTCAAATTTAAAAATAAATAAATAAATCCAAACCCTAGAAAGTCTATCTACAATCAATGAAGAAGCCCTTTCTTCCATATTATCACGATCCTCTTGATCTCTTCCGATATATATTCTTGATCTCCGCCTGATGGAGCTCCTTTTCGGGCCTCCGTCAGATGTTGTCTTCCGTTGATCTCGCGGTGGACTTAATTTATTATCTTTCTTCGCGTGCGGGTCTCAATGGGTTTTTGGAGGAAGAGGTGAGGTGGGGTGAGGGAGTTGTTGCCGAGTATCTGCAAAGAAGTCCCGGGGTGGTTTGGTACCATCGAGGACCCTTCGATGCTCAAGTTAGTGATGAGATCCGAGCAGAATAACGGCGTAAAAGTTTTAAAAATGGCTTACTTGACCTCTCTGTGATGGGGGTTTATATAGCGGTGGAGCACGCAGCAGCGGGCGCGAGAATCTCGCCGGCGGTTACGCCCCCCGACGTCACGCCCGCGTAGAAAGCGGATCGCCCATTAATGGGGATTGATGGCGTGGAAGTGGGATGTTGCTGGCGTGAAATCTGCGCATGGCGAGATTCGCGGAGCGGCGGGTACGCCTGTGAGCGGTGGAGTTGGTCAGAGGGCCGAGAAAGACGGCCCCGGCCGGGAGTTCGGGGTCGAGCGAGGAGGCCGAGGGGCCTTGGTCTGGTGGCAGCTCGGGGTGAGCTGAGGGGCCGAGGAGGCCAATTTGCAGGGTCCCCGAGGGGGGCCAGCTTGTGCTTGCAGGTCGGGCACGGGGTGGCCTGGTCGGCCCCTGCGGGCCCTTTCTTCTGAGTTCTGGGACACGTCATCTGCCACGTGTTATGATCTTGGGGATCGCTAATATCGAGCACTATTATTAGCCCCCCACTCTTGTCCCGACCAGCTGGTGGTCGGGTCAGGAGTGGACTGCTGGGTCTCCCGAGGTGAGATCCTTTCTAGGAGTGGACTGCTGGGCCTCCCGAGGTGAGATACTTTCTATGGTTTCGTCGGGAAGTGTCCTTGGGCCGTCGGTTGTCTTTTCCGCTAGCGAATCTGGGCGAGATCTTTGCATTTAAAGAAGGTGCGCCGGTTCATGCACTCTGTAGTCGAAGCGTTGGCCCACGTGTCGAGCGTCGATTAGCCGATGCGACGTACGCAGGTCTACGGCGTCTGATGGGACGCGGTCCAGCGCTGGGCTGCCACGTGGAACGATCGGAACCGCTGGGCGCGAGGAGCCATTTCGGCGGGAGACGATGGGCGCCGTTGGATGAGGTCGTATGCGGCAATAAATATGGGTGGGGCCCGCCCTAGGGCCCTTACTCTTTCATATTTCCCTCTCTCAAGCCTCAGTTGCTCGGCGCTCGTCTCCCCTCTTTCGTGTCCAACCTTTGAAGAATTTCTTTTCCCAGGTTAGATGTCTTCCTCTGTAGAGTCAGTAGACGTTGCAGGAGTAGATACTAAGGTTCCTTTAGATGTGTCTGAGTCTCTTCGGGGAGTAGGGGCTGGGCCTTCTCCCCGGGACCGTGAGGCGGAGGCCACCTCTAGGGAGAAGGCGACAGACGTGGCCCCCAGCACCTCGTGCTGGGTGAGGCATGAGGACAAGCTCGCCAATGCTTGAGCTCGCTTCCACATTCCCCCACGCTACGCGCTTCGTCTGGCCGAGGAGGTAGAGAGGGCAGACCAGGTACGGGGCAGGGAGATTGCCCTGTATTTGGAAGCTTTTTGGGGCGAAATGCGCCTGCCCTTCTCTCCTGAGGTCATCTCCGCTCTGAATTTCTTCGGTTTGGCCCCCGGCCAGTTAGTGCTGAACGCGTGGAGGATTCTCCTAAGGTTCTTGATCCGCCTGAGGCTGCAGGCGGTTCCTTTCAGTCTTTCCCTTCTCGATTCCTTCCTTGTTTTCAAGAGTCACCCTGGCGGTCGAGCTGGCGACCCGAGATGGGTTTACTTTACTTTTAGGAAGCGGCCTGGGGTCGCTGTCGGGACCGGGGTCGTGGTCTTGCCCTCCTCCATTCATGATTGGAAAAAGAAATTTTTCTTCGTTTCCCCTCCCGAGGGCGAGGACTGGCCGGTACCCATCAAGTGGTCGAAGGAGAAGTGCCTGCCGGGGAACCTGTCTGATGACCCCACCGCGGTGAGAGTTGCGTCATGGGAACCCGTCCCTCGACATGACGTGCTGTTGTCCGAGAGGGTTTTGAGCTGGGCCGGGCTAGCCCCGTCGAGTTCGTCGGTAAGTTAGGCTTGCTTTTCGGGTTTACATTTTACTTCGTGTTGCTGATCTGTTGGGTGTTCGTTTCATGCAGGATCCATGGACTTCGGCTCTCTCTGAGATGCTATGAGCCAGCCGAGGCAGCCTACTAGGGCCGGGGGCGCCAGCTCTTCTCAGGCGCAGCCCACTCCGGCCCCTACTGCCCCGGAGGCGGCGCCTCGAGGAAGCTCGGTGGCGGATCCCGCACCGGGCCCTAGCAGAGCATCGGGTCGGAAGCGGGCCCTGATTCTGGAGGACACGGCTTCGGAAGCGGAGATCGGCTCTCCCTCGGAGCCGCTTAAGAAGAGCTCCCGGAGACCCTCCCTGGGCCTGTCCTCGTCGACCGTAGTGGAGGAAGGGGGCTCTGGTTCACGGTGCCGTCGGGGCTGTCGGTCGCGGACAGCCTCCTGCACGAAATAGAGACCTCGGCTGGGGGTCGAGTTCCTGGAGGGACCCTCAGGGCCCAGCTGGCGTTGATCGCCCAGGAGTCCGTACAGGTAAGCCCCCATTTCATCTTGAGATTTGGTGCCCTTTTCTTTTTTCTGATCTTTTTATGTCTTTCCAGGTTCTCCAGCACGTGGCCCTCGCCCTCCGCGTGGAGACCGAGGTGGTAGCCCCAGCGTTGGAGGCCCGTCAGCTCGCCTCGTTGCAAGAGAGCTCCAGGCGAGAGTAGGAGGCGATGTCGGAGAAGATCGCCGCCCTGGAGGGCGAGGTGGTCGCCGGGAAAAGGGAGGTCGCCCGGCATCGCGAGGCCGCCGTGGTCGCCAAGGGCAAGCTCGAGGACTCCCAGGTGCTTGCCGGCAACCTGAAGAGGACGGTGAAGGCCCTTTGAAAGGAGCTGGGGGCGGCGGCCGAGGCGTTTAAGTCGGCTGAATCGAGGGCCGTAGCGAGCTATAAGGGGTCGAAGGATTTTTATAACGACCCGGCCGTGGCCACTGTAAGTCCACGTTGCCCACCCCGGTACTTGCGGGGAGGCGGAAAACATAATAAAAAACGGATTTTTAATGACTTAGGCAACATGGACCAAGCTTGTGAGGATCTTTGCTAAACTAAAACTAGCTAACCCTAACTACAAAGTAGCTAAGTGATGGAAAGGTTATACCTTTGGTCTTTAGTCCTTCTCTCCTTGCTCGTCGGAACGGTAGAAAGGCCTCACCTTGCTAGTCTCCTTCCGTCAAAGAACGATCCACCCGAAAGCCTCGACCTTTAGCTTCAACTCCAAGCTAGGAGTAACTAGAGTGCAAGAAATGCTAAGACTTGAACCCTAGAAGTGAGTAGAGAAGATCAAGTGAAGGTTTTTCTCAAGCTTTTTGTTTCTCAACACATGAGAGGGAGAGAGCTTGAGGGAGAGGATGAACAAGAGAGAGAAAAGATATGATAGAATGAATAATTAGTGAGCCATTCTCACTAATATGTGTGGATAATTTTAATTAGATAATTAGCTTGAAAATTGTCATGATAAATCATGACATGACCATTATCATTTCAATTTTGCAAAGATCAAAGAGCATCTTCCAAAACAAATGATGATGGTCAAGTGGTCAACAAGGTCAACAAGTCAACGAAGTCAAAATGTCAACAACAACCATGCACAATTTATTAAGCTAATTATCAATTAACTATAATCCACACAAAATCAATAGGGTTAATAAAATGACAATAGTCATTAACCCTAAACAAGGTCCTCTCCCTCAATCTCAAGCAACCGTGCATACGCACCCGCATTCGTGATCCGAGGAACACGAACACAATGAGAAAAACCAATCTCAAAACATATACTAGGATCCGGCTTAAACCAAAGCCCGCTAGTATAAACTGTCCGGACAGCAACCGTGCACAAGTGCGCGGATGCGAACGAACCCTGTCGCAAAACCATGCGACCTCTACTCGTTTTGCCTAAAGGCGAATAGCTTTCTGTGTGGGACTCTAAAGACTCGACACTACGCTGGCAGTGGGTTTAACCACAGACCGCAAGCGGCACTAGCTGTACGTAACGGTCCCCAGGTAGATGTCGATAAGAAGACTGACGAGGTGAACCTCATCTGCACTCCTACTGAGCCTGTATGTGACAGTCTCCGTACAGTCCGGTCTGTTCGTCTGATACATCGCATGGCGGGCCTAGGGGGGCGGTGAACGTCAGTCCCCTAATAGCGGTACAAGTCGTGTCGGAGTGAAGCCCAGAACACCCTGAGATAACACTGGAAGCCTACCAGTATATCTCGCTTGCCCTGGCCAGGGACTACTCGTGTAATGGCTCTCCTGGACACAGCGCGATGTCAACCCCCAATACCGGGAGAGACGAATCCTGTCTAACCGTCACTGCCTCCAAGTGCTTCGGGACTGTACCCAAAAACTACCTGTTTGCACGACTCCTCTGAGCCGTGGTAGGGTAGTAATCAAAGTGCAGTGGGAACACACTCGAGGCGAAGTGACAGTGTCAAGTCAGCGGACTAAGCTGTACTCATGTCACCTGGGAACTGATAACTGACGATAGGTATATTACCAACCATCAGTCCCCGACGAGTCCTGTCCAGTGTACTCGTAACCTAACGAGCACCCGCATACTATCCCAAGTACGACGTACTAACGGCTGTGGGACAGACCGTCTCCCACACTGGGATGAGAAGCGCATACGCTGGTCTACTCCGGAGTATCGATGCCCTGTCTCGATAGTCCAACGACCAGGGACCTGTATAAGGATGTGCTTATAGATTACCCAGCTCCCACGAGTGCGAGCGCCATCGCAACGCTGGTAATCAAGCACAGATCCTAAGGGCTCTACTAATATGTATACCTGCAATATGCTAAAAGAAACACATGCACATATTAAAGCAGAGACAAACCAAGTAGCATACTACCATTTCGAGCAAGATTGTATATACAACTGTGAATATCCCAAGCTTCCATTAAGTAATATACAAACTAGTATGATACAGTAATGGCCTCTAGGGCATATACACTAACAATCTCCCACTTGCACTAAGGCCATGTACTGGCGTATCGAAGACCTATCATCTCGATCAGCCGCTCGAACTGAGTCTGGGGCAAGGCCTTGGTGAATGGATCTGCTGTGTTATCCTCTGATGCAACTCTCCGGACCTCGATCTCCTGGCGATCTACAATCTCCCTGATCAGGTGATACCGCCTTAAGATGTGTCTGGATTTCTGATGGGACCTGGGTTCCTTCGCTAAAGCTATAGCCCCGTTGTTGTCGCAATACAGAGGTATTGGGTCAACAATGGACGGAACCACCTGAAGTTCTTTCAAGAACTTCCTCATCCAGACAGCTTCTTTTGCGGCATCAGATGCAGCGATGTATTCCGCTTCCATAGTCGAGTCAGCAACGGTTTCCTGTTTGGAGCTCTTCCAACACACCGCCCCTCCATTGAGGGTAAAGACAAAACCCGACATGGACTTGGAATCATCCTTGTCACTCTGGAAGCTGGAGTCAGCAAAGGCCTCAATCTGCAGGTCTTTTCCGCCATACACCAAGAACATCTCCTTAGTCCTTCTCAGGTACTTGAGAATGTTCTTTACTGCTATCCAATGTTTCTCCCCAGGGTTTGACTGATACCTGCTTACCACACTCAGTGCATAAGCCACATCCGGTCTGGTACACAACATCGCATACATTATAGAGCCTACCGCAGAAGCGTAGGGTATAATAGACATGCGATCCCTCTCCAAATCAGTCTTGGGAGACATCTCTTTGGAGAGGGTGATCCCGTGACAAGCCGGTAGATTACCGCGCTTGGAATCTTCCATACTGAATCTCTTCAGTATGGTGTCGATGTACCTGGACTGAGAAAGTCCCAATATCCTCTTGGATCTGTCACGGTAGATCCGGATACCCAGAATGTATGAGGCATCACCCAGGTCTTTCATGGAGAACCTGTGTGACAAGAACCCCTTGACAGATTGTAGCATAGGAATGTCATTTCCTATTAAGAGAATGTCATCCACGTATAAAACGAGGAATACTACAGTTCTCGCTACAAATCTACAATAGATGCATGGTTCATCCGGATTTTTGATAAAGCCAAATTCTTTGACCGTCTCATCAAAACAGATGTTCCAACTCCGCGATGCCTGCTTGAGTCCATAAATGGACTTGAGCAACTTGCACACCTTTCCGCTGCTCCCACCCTGAATGAAACCCTCTGGCTGATCCATATAGACACACTCCTCTAAATGACCATTTAGAAAAGCTGTCTTTACGTCCATCTGCCAGATCTCATAATTGTGGAAAGCAGCGAGGGCAAGAAGGATCCGAATGGATTTCAGCATAGCTACTGGAGAAAAGGTTTCGTCATAGTCCAAACCAGGTCGCTGACGAAAACCCTTTGCTACCAGTCTAGCTTTATAGGTCTCAACCTGTCCATCTACACCAATCTTCCTTTTGAAGATCCACTTGCATCCTACGGGTTTCACCCCGTCTGGAGCAATGTCCAACGTCCATACTTTGTTGGTGTACATGGACTCCATCTCGGTCCGCATTGCATCCAGCCATTTTACCGAGTCGACGCTCTGAATGGCTTGCTGGAAGCTAGTAGGCTCATCACAATCTAGGATGCAGTCTTCTCTATCCCCGTCAATGAGAAAACCGTAGTATCTCTCGGGCGGATGAGACTGCCTACTACTCCTGCGGAGTGGCATAGGAATGTCCTGTTCTTTTGAACCTTCTGGTTCCCCTAAGCTTTCAGTAATAGTTTGTGGTTCTGGGATCTCTTCCAGATCTATTGCGCTCCCACTTATTTCTTTTTCTAAAAACTGATGTTCCAGAAAATGGGCATTACGAGAAACAAGGACTTTTTGTTCCTCTGCGTAATAGAAAAGATACCCCCTGGAGTTCTTTGGGTATCCCACAAACTTGCACAGTACTGAGCGTGCCTCGAGCTTGTCCGTATGCTGCTTTTTGACATAAGCTGGACATCCCCAAATCTTCAAGTATTGAAGATAGGGTTTCTTCCCACTCCATAACTCATATGGTGTGGTAGGCACAGTCTTAGTGGGAACACGGTTCAAAAGATATGCAGCTGTTTCTAGTGCATATCCCCAGAACGATCGCGGTAACTCAGCGTTACTCATCATGGACCGTACCATATCCAATAGGGTCCGGTTCCATCTCTCCGATACACCGTTATGTTGCGGAGTGTATGGAGGAGTAAGCTGAGAGAGAATTCCATTCTCTTTTAAGTAATTCAGGAATTCGGCACTTAAGTATTCTCCTCCTCGATCCGATCTTAGGATCTTGATACTTTTGCCGGTCTGTTTTTCTACTTCATTCTTATATTCCTGGAACTTATCAAAAGCTTCGGATTTATGCTTCATTAAGAAGATGTGTCCGAATCTTGAGAAATCATCCGTAAAAGTAATGAAGTAAGAAAAACCGCTTCGCGCATGTGTAGACATTGGACCGCACACGTCGCTGTGTACGAGTCCCAAGAGCTCGCTCGCTCTTTCTCCGTGTCCAGAAAACGGAGCCTTTGTCATCTTTCCTTTGAGACAGGATTGACAAGTTGCATACGATTGATATTTGAACGGATCCAAATATCCTTCAGTATGTAACTTAGTCAATCTTCTCTCATTGATGTGACCCAGTCTACAATGCCATAAGAAAGTTTTATTAATTTCTGGAGACTTTCTTTTGTGTGTATTCTGGATATTGAAAACCTGCGGTTGGTTTAAAACGTAAATACCGTTGTTCAATGTACCTGACCCAATCAAAACTTGATTAAGGTGAATGTTCACTACATTACTTACAAATGCAAATTCATAACCTTCTTTAGATAATAAAGATACAGATATGATATTACAGGTTGCATTTGGTATATAATAACAACTACGCAAAACCAAAAAGTGTCCATCAGATAATCCCAGGTGATAGTCCCCAACGGCCTCTGCATCCATGCTAGCACCGTTCGCAACTCTGAGGGTCATGTCACCTGCCTTCAAAACTCTACGCTTTCTCAACGCCTGCAAAGAATTACAGATATGAGATCCTGATCCGGTATCCAATACCCAGGATGTAGAGTTTATTGATAGACAGTTTTCAATAACATACACACCTGAAGCTGAAGCTGCAACTCGCTTCAAATCCTGTGTTCTGGCTTTCCAAGCCTTGCAATCTTGTTTCCAGTGACCACTTTTGTGACAATAGAAGCATTCTTCCTTCCCCACCATCTTCCCCGCTACTTTTGTTGCTTTACCCTTTCCCTTCGTATCCACTTTACCGACACCGCCTCTTGGTTTGGCGGGGGCTTTCTTCTTCTTGCCCTTGGCTTTCGCCCTGGACCTAGAAGAGGAAGATCCTCCTACAAACAAAGTGGATGTCTCCCTACCCTTCTGTAGGGTGCCCTCAGCAGTCCTCAACATGTTCAGAAGCTCGGCAAGTTCAACCTCCTTTCCTTGCATGTTGAAGTTAAGAACGAACTGGGCGTAAGTGGAAGGAAGGGACTGGAGAATCAAATCGGTATAGAGTTCATTCTCCAACGTGGTCCCGAGGTCCGCGAGCTCCTCTATGTAGCCGATCATCTTAAGCACGTGGTCCGCTACCGATGATCCGACGGCCAACCTTGCCGAAAAAAGCTTCTTCGACACTTCGTATCTAGCGATACGAGACTGCTCTCCATACAGTTCTTTTGTATGGAGAAATATGGACTCTAGGTCCATATTCTCGTGCCTCCTCTGATGTTCGTTGTCCATCGAGGCTAGTACGAGGCATCTGGCCCTCGCGCAATCTATCTCCCATGTCTTACGGATTTCTACATCCGCGACGCTGGAGGTGGGACCTGGGACGGGGGGAGCTTTGGTGGTAAGTATATACCCCAGCTTGTCATAAGTGATAGCCATCTTGACATTCCTGAGCCAATCTTTGTAGTTTGGCCCTGTCAATATATTTTTATCTAACAGTAACTTAAGTCCGGTCATGTTGAATGGTCGCTGCAATTAGGAGAGAGAAAAGAAACACTTTAGCATGATGCTCTTGCAAGTTTAGAGTGGTTTTTAGTTTGTCTAAACTGGATGGCTCCCACTGTTTCTCGAATCCCTTCTCAAACCATAAAGAAAAGGATTAGCCGGGATCATTCTCACCGTACAATACTTGCTTAACCGTTCAGCCAGGCCAGTGTCGGTACTTCGAGGGAGGTTTTCCAACGCTTTCGCGAAGTTCCTTAATTAAGTAACCTCTTTTCCCTGTGGGCGTAGCCCCGCTAACACCTTTCTAGGCACCTACTAGGTTTATAGCATTGATCGTTAAGTGAGAGGTTTCCCGAGGAGTAGCATATACTCACAGTAGGATCGGGATCCAAATATCATCGCGTGATAAAACCGAAGGAATCCTACCAGGATCATCACACTCCAAATGGTATGCAACGCTAGCAAGTTTCAGTGCTTATGAAACTCCCGATGTGGATTTTTGCCCCATGCTCTTATGACCTTGGCGTGAGGTCAAAATGTCATAAGTCACATGTCAAGTTCTTCCCATCATTATCCTGGTTAATTTGAACCCACCCGTACCTACCCTTGACGTAGGCCAAAATGGCAGTACGACTGTCTCAAATCAACGCATTCTATCTATGCAACGGATAAATATCCGGCAGCTACCAATCACTATGCCTTGGCGTGAGGTCAAAATACATAGCTTGAATACTACCGAATATTTAACCGAAATGATGGAGGGCTACGGATGGTTTTGGCGAAACCGTGAACGTAGTGAACTTGATATAATCGATGGAACGAGATAGCTTTTAAAAGGAGTGGTTCAAGCTCCGCGTTTAAAAGTTTAGTTTTGAAAAGAACCGAGTGGTTTTCAAAATGTTCCAATCGACTTTTACTTGGTTTATTTCTTGCATTAGTTCTTTTAATGCGTCCCATCAATTAATCCTACCATTGCAGAAAACAACCAAAATATGACGTACGCTTATGCCATTCGCATTCGCCACGGGGCCCCGTCATCACCCGTTAGGTTACTTAACTAACGACAGAGCGGGGGCTGGGCTAGCGCGGCTGTAAAACATAAGCAACGCCTAAATAGTTATATATATATATAAATATACAGCAATGATAGACATTACAGATCACAGATGAATACATTGGATATACTAGGAATCCGCAATGCGTTCGAGCCTGCAACGCAAAGCGGATTACACGGTCGCGGTGAATAGCCAATACCCCACCCAAGACCCCTACGGGTGCGGCAAACTACCCGCCAAGCACCCGAAGCGAAGCAACCTCCCTCACCACCGTGAGTAGGCCACTCGGCACTTCGAGTACCCGGTAGTTTGTGCACCCCCTCCATGGGTCTATCCTAGGAGCAAAAACAGTAAAAAGAATTATACAATGACGGCTACAACCCCGACCCGGTTGTGCGGCCATACCAAGAATATTATTACATCAATTTACATGTTACAAATGAATGAAAGAAAAACAACGCTCATCTCACATCCACCCCGGCCATTCACCCGCGACAATCCAATCCATTCATATCCACAAACCAATAGCAATCACAGATCATGTATAACCCCGACTAATCGTCTTATAGCGATTAGCCGACGTTCAATACATGCAAGCATTACAGATATAACCGATGTAGTTAAAGTGTAGTGAAGTTCCGAAAAATACGGATTTATAGGCCCCCAAAAGTAAATTTTAGTTCTGGAAAATCTGGGCATATAATATATATCCTAAAAATCCCAAAATCAACAAAATAAGACACTGCACGAAAAACGATGCAGAGAGGTCATCAAGCCGCGGCGCTTCCGCGGCACGAGCCTACCTCGTGCGGCGGAAGCGCGGCGGTTTGGATGATTCTCTGTCTCGTTTTTCTTGGGTGTTTTTAAAAAACCCTGAGATGAATTTACAAATATAAAGTTTTCTATTTTGAGCAGAAAAAATTTCAACAGAAACTAGGGTTTTTCAAAGTTCGGTTTTTGGATTTTCGGTTTCGAAACTTCGTTACACTTCACTACCTAGCTAGTTTGAGTTTAGTTAGGCTCTGATACCACTGTAAGTCCACGTTGCCCACCCCGGTACTTGCGGGGAGGCGGAAAACATAATAAAAAACGGATTTTTAATGACTTAGGCAACATGGACCAAGCTTGTGAGGATCTTTGCTAAACTAAAACTAGCTAACCCTAACTACAAAGTAGCTAAGTGATGGAAAGGTTATACCTTTGGTCTTTAGTCCTTCTCTCCTTGCTCGTCGGAACGGTAGAAAGGCCTCACCTTGCTAGTCTCCTTCCGTCAAAGAACGATCCACCCGAAAGCCTCGACCTTTAGCTTCAACTCCAAGCTAGGAGTAACTAGAGTGCAAGAAATGCTAAGACTTGAACCCTAGAAGTGAGTAGAGAAGATCAAGTGAAGGTTTTTCTCAAGCTTTTTGTTTCTCAACACATGAGAGGAAGAGAGCTTGAGGGAGAGGATGAACAAGAGAGAGAAAAGATATGATAGAATGAATAATTAGTGAGCCATTCTCACTAATATGTGTGGATAATTTTAATTAGATAATTAGCTTGAAAATTGTCATGATAAATCATGACATGACCATTATCATTTCAATTTTGCAAAGATCAAAGAGCATCTTCCAAAACAAATGATGATGGTCAAGTGGTCAACAAGGTCAACAAGTCAACGAAGTCAAAATGTCAACAACAACCATGCACAATTTATTAAGCTAATTATCAATTAACTATAATCCACACAAAATCAATAGGGTTAATAAAATGACAATAGTCATTAACCCTAAACAAGGTCCTCTCCCTCAATCTCAAGCAACCGTGCATACGCACCCGCATTCGTGATCCGAGGAACACGAACACAATGAGAAAAACCAATCTCAAAACATATACTAGGATCCGGCTTAAACCAAAGCCCGCTAGTATAAACTGTCCGGACAGCAACCGTGCACAAGTGCGCGGATGCGAACGAACCCTGTCGCAAAACCATGCGACCTCTACTCGTTTTGCCTAAAGGCGAATAGCTCTCTGTGTGGGACTCTAAAGACTCGACACTACGCTGGCAGTGGGTTTAACCACAGACCGCAAGCGGCACTAGCTGTACGTAACGGTCCCCAGGTAGATGTCGATAAGAAGACTGACGAGGTGAACCTCATCTGCACTCCTACTGAGCCTGTATGTGACAGTCTCCGTACAGTCCGGTCTGTTCGTCTGATACATCGCATGGCGGGCCTAGGGGGGCGGTGAACGTCAGTCCCCTAATAGCGGTACAAGTCGTGTCGGAGTGAAGCCCAGAACACCCTGAGATAACACTGGAAGCCTACCAGTATATCTCGCTTGCCCTGGCCAGGGACTACTCGTGTAATGGCTCTCCTGGACACAGCGCGATGTCAACCCCCAATACCGGGAGAGACGAATCCTGTCTAACCGTCACTGCCTCCAAGTGCTTCGGGACTGTACCCAAAAACTACCTGTTTGCACGACTCCTCTGAGCCGTGGTAGGGTAGTAATCAAAGTGCAGTGGGAACACACTCGAGGCGAAGTGACAGTGTCAAGTCAGCGGACTAAGCTGTACTCATGTCACCTGGGAACTGATAACTGACGATAGGTATATTACCAACCATCAGTTCTCGACGAGTCCTGTCCAGTGTACTCGTAACCTAACGAGCACCCGCATACTATCCCAAGTACGACGTACTAACGGCTGTGGGACAGACCGTCTCCCACACTGGGATGAGAAGCGCATACGCTGGTCTACTCCGGAGTATCGATGCCCTGTCTCGATAGTCCAACGACCAGGGACCTGTATAAGGATGTGCTTATAGATTACCCAGCTCCCACGAGTGCGAGCGCCATCGCAACGCTGGTAATCAAGCACAGATCCTAAGGGCTCTACTAATATGTATACCTGCAATATGCTAAAAGAAACACATGCACATATTAAAGCAGAGACAAACCAAGTAGCATACTACCATTTCGAGCAAGATTGTATATACAACTGTGAATATCCCAAGCTTCCATTAAGTAATATACAAACTAGTATGATACAGTAATGGCCTCTAGGGCATATACACTAACAGCCACGACCCGCATTTGGCACGACGCCCTCGACGCCGTTAAGTCTCGGATGCCCGAGTTCGACGACGCGGATCTCCGGGCTGAGTTCCCCCTCGTGGGCGCCGACGAGCAAGGGGAAGAAGTTCCCGGCGAGGAGGCGGCTGAGGACCCAGCGCCCCAAGTGGTGGAGGTCGAGGACCCCGAGGTCGCGCCCGGCCCTGAGGTGTAGAACCCCGTTCTCCCATCTTCATTTTTTTTCTTTTGAATTTTGTAAGGCTGGGGAGCCCAAAAAATACCCTTTGTAAAAAAAAACTTTTGTCTTTGGCAATAGTAATAAAGTTTTTTTCTCAGCTCCATAGAATTGTGTTCTGTCATCTGTTTATGAAGAATGCTCGTGGAATATTTTTGCCTGCATCGTTGTGCTTTTACGTCAGGTTGGCCATCTGTCTAGCGATCGTCTGTCGAGTTGTCTGCAATCACTTGCCGACGAGCGCTTATGAGGAGGTATCTCCCTGGGCCTCGGAGTCGAGGGAAGATCATTTAGACTTGGACAGACCTGACGCCCCTCACTAGGGTCTCGGGTCCACGGCCACAGAGCATCTCTGATTCCGAGCATTGGTCACCATCCGGGGTTGACTGGGCAGGGTAGCTGCCCCGTCACCTCTTGCAAAGGCTTTATGGTTCCTGGCGCGGTGGTAGGGGAGTTGCCCACCAAGGATGGCCGAGCAGGGTAGCTGCTTGGTTGCCCCTTGCGAGGGCTTGGGTCTTTAGCGTTTGTGGGGCTGTAAGAAGCCCACTAAGGATGTCCGGGCAGTGGAGCTGCGCGGCGGCCTCTGGGCGAGGGCTTTGACCTTTGGCATCGTGGGTAGGCAACTACCAGCCTGGGATGAATGAGCGGGGCAGCCGTTTCTGTCCCGGCGTCGCGGGTAGGGAGCTACCAGCCGGAGTTTTTACCGAGCAGTGTAGCTGCTCGGTTGCCTCTTGCGAGGGCTTTGATCCTTCAGGACGGAGACCGAGCAGGGTTACTGCCCAGTGCCTCTTGGCGAGGACTTTGATCCCTGTCGGTTGTGGTAGGAAGCTACCAGCCGGGGATAGCCGAGCGAGGGCCCGACTGCCTCTGGGAGGACTTTGGTCCTTGGCGCGGGGAGAGCTATAAGGCTATAATAAGCCTACCAAGGACCCTTGGCCGGGCAGGGTTACCTCCCGGTGCCTCTTGGTGAGGGCTTTCATCCTGAAAGATAGCCGGGCGAGGGAACCTCGGGCTCGACTGCCTTTGAGAGGGCTTTTTGATCCCCGGCGTTGTGGCAGGGAAGCTGCCCGCTGGGGATAGCCGAGCGAGGGAACCTTGGGCTCGACTGCCTCTGAGAGGGCTTTTTAATCCCCGGCGTTGTGGCAGGGAAGCTGCTCGCTGGGGATAGCCGAGCGAGGGAACCTTGGGCTCGACTGCCTCTGAGAGGGCTTTTTGATCCCCGACGTTGTGGTAGGGAAGCTGCCCGCTGGGAATAGCCGAGCGAGGGAACCTCGGGCTCGACTGCCTCTGGGAGGGCTTTTTGATCCCCGGCGTTGCGGTAGGGAAGCTGCCCGCTGGGGGTAGCCGAGCGGGGAGACCTCGGGCTCGACTGCCTCTGGGAGGGCTTTCTGATCCCCGGCGTTGCGGCAGGGAAGCTGCCCGCTGGGGACGACCAAGCAGGGAAGTTGCTGGGCCGAATCTTGACGAGGTGTAGTCCGACCGTTCAGCTGTAGGTGCGATGGGAACGGTCGGGGCAACGGCGCGCGCAGCTAGCGCATTGAATGCGGGGGGAGGTGAAGCGATAGGGGCGCGTCGCTTCGTTCCCACCGGATAACGCTCGATGGACGCCGCGTGGCGGCGACTCCCTAGGCGAAAGCGGGCGGCTGTTAGGCAGCGCATCGGGCTATATAAGGAGTACTGGTTCTTCCCCCTTTCGCAAACATGCCATCGAGAATGGAGGATTTCCCGTTCACCATCCCCGACATCGTCAGCTTTGAAGATGTGTACCTTTACGACCCTTATTGCACCGAGGACACGGTGCAGTTGGTTTACGGGCGCATTGAGGATCATTTTGGCCGGCTGCTCCCCAGACGCTCCTCCTTGCTGCAGCTACTGATGTACTCCATCTGGAGGGCATCGCCGGGGCTTTACAACCCCCTGTCGGAGCTACTCTTCGATGAGGCCGTGGGCAAGCTACGGTCTTTGAGGCGCTTCGGCTTAATCTACGCGAACCGGCTGGCCCGCTCAGAGGCGCTCGTCCGCGAATGCTACGAGCTGAGGCTTGGGGTTGATGCCCGTGGGGGAACCGAGGACAGCGGTTGGACCTTGCGCGGCCCCGGTTGGCGGAGATTTTCGCCGAGTACCACGAGCAGTGCTCGCTGCACCCCCTTCCCCCTATTGTAATTTTCTTTCCTTTTTGCATGTATGGCTGAGGAGCCCATAATACCCTTTGAATAAACAAAGCTTTTCTTTCTTTTTCGCTATGCTCCATTGATCTTTATTAAATTAACAATAGATCCTAGGACGAATTTACATTGCTTTAAAAGAAAGGTACAGGCTAGAAGTTGACTTTATTGGCTTGGGCCGAGCTCCCTGAAGGGCTGTCTGCCCCCGCGCTTGGTATAAAGCATGGGGCTCCCTGAGCTCCGGGCTGGCCGTCCACTGAAGCAAGCATGATCTGGCCGATGGTCAGGTCGGTGGGAGGGCGATGCTGCTCCTTCTCGCGGCCGGTCTGCCATTTGTCCCTTAGGTAGGCGGCGAGGTGCCCAGACCGGATGAGCTCTTCGATATAGTCACTCAGTTGTTTGCAGTCCTCCGTGGCGTGGCCCAGTACCCGGTGGAAAGCGCAGTAGGGGCCCCGGGTTCTCTTTACGGCCTGACGCGGGACCGGAGGGAACTTGAAGAACCCCTCGTTCTGGGCCTCCTCCAGCAACACCGCGAGGGAGACGTTGAGGGTGGTATACTCTTGGAACTTCGGGTGGCAGGGCTACTGACGCTCCGGCCTCTCTTCCTGAGCCCTCTTCTTCTAGTCGGGCCGTTCTGCCCGGGGAAGGTTAGTGTTTCCCCTAATCAGAGCAAAGCTCTGTTTTGAATTTCAAAATTCAAAAATTTAAGCAACGCTTCAGATCCTGCGCGCTGCGCGCCACGTGTCAAAAGCAGACACGCCAGCGCCAAGAGCGCTGCGCCCTAGGCAGCGCACCCCCAATCAGAGCAAAATTCTGTTTCAAAATTCAAAATTTAAAAGTTGAAGCAACGCTTCAGATCCAGCGTTCTGCGCTGCGCGCCACGTGTCAAACAAGGGTGCGCTAGCGCAGAGCGCAGCGCGCTGCGCGCCACGTGTCTAACACGGGTGCGCTAGCGCAGAGCGCAGCGCGCTGCGTGTCTAACACGGGTGCGCTAGCGCAGTTGCACTGCGCTCTACGCTGCGCGCCACGTGTCGAACACGGGTGCGCCAGCGCTGAAATTAAAAATTCCCCCACCGTCAGATAAAAAGATCTACTAATAATAAATTATTAATTAATTAGAACTAAAGTTCTGTTATGGAAAGTTTTTTCAATCTTATTAAAATAAGAAAATTATTTTCTGTAAAACAGAAACCTTAGGATCAAAGATTCAACGGTGGGAAATATTCCTAAATCAATCAGAGAAAGATCTCTTAAAACTGATTAACGAATCATTTGGCCCTATATAAAGGGCCCTAGACTTCAAGTCTAAGAGAGAGAGAATACAGAAGGGAGAGAAGACAGAAAAGGAGAGAGAAAAGCCCTCTGCAAAAGAAGAGAAAACTCTTATAAAAAAGAAGATTTTTCTTCATCTTCTAGGTAAAAAGAACTACGTTCTTGAATAATAGAGATGAAACCATCTCGTAAAAAGAAGAACCATCTTCTAAAAAGATCAGAGATCTAAGAAAAGACCAAGGTCTTTAATAAAAAAGAAAAGATAAAAAAGATCTAATCATAAAAGGACTAAAAGAAGTATTTTACTTCATTCACAGATCTTTTGATCTATAAAGGCAGAGCCTTTTATAAAAACAAGAACTTTTGTTCTTGGATCTTGAGGAAAAAACCTCCTTTGAAGAAAATAAATTTGTTCTTTGATTTTAAAATTGATCAAACGCGCTTTGCGCTATTGAAAAGTGCTTTGCACTCATGAATTGCGACATTGCGCTCATTGGACCGGCGCTCAGCGCCAAAACTTGCCACGTGTCAATCAGAGACATAATCTGCGCTTTGCGCTTCTAAAACAGAGCACCGCGCTCATGGGCTGACGCTTTGCGCCAAGCGTGCCACGTGTCACTCACTGGTGCGCCAACAGACTAGCGCAATGCGCTCATAAATTAAAAGCGCAATGCGCTCATAAATTAAAAGCGCAATGCGCTAACAAACTAGCGCTTAGCGCTAAGCACGACACGTGTCCTCTTCGTGTGCGCTACCCGACAGAAACGCAATGCGCTCTTTGACTGGCGCAACGCGCCTGGCGCGCGCTGTCAGAACAAATTTTATTTCTGATACAAGACAAAAATGTCAGAGTCCAATGCCTAACATTATTAAAAGGGATGAGCCCAAATAAAGGCTTGATATCCAGAACAAAAATAAAATGTTAAAACATTTTAATTGGACTTAGCATAATTCTGGCCATAAGTCCTCAACTTATTTTGAATTGAGCACATCTGCTCTTTCAACCAACTCACCTTGGTTCAAAAGTACATCTCTTCACTCCTTTGATATTTGTCGTTGTAATTCCTCAACGTCTTCAAAGAGGTGGCGGGTCCAGACGACCACACATTTCACAGACTATGACGTCTTTAAATTGGACTGTGGGGTCCTTAAACTCATGGACTATGATGTCCTTAATCTCGATCGTGATGTTTTAAAACTAACATCGGACTGTGGGGTCCTTAAACCCATGGACTATGATGTCCTTAACCTTGACCGCGATGTCTTTAAACTAACGTCGGACTGTGAGGTCCTTAAACTCATGGACTATGATGTCCTTAACCTCTACCGTAATGTCTTAAAACTAATAACGGACTGTGGGGTCCTTAAACCCACGGACTATGATGTCCTTAACCTCGACCGTGATGTCTTTAAACTAACATTGGACCGAGATGTCCTTAAACTAACAATGGACCGCAATATCCTTAAACTAATCGATCGCAATGTCACTAAACTAAATAATAGAGTCTCAATTGCTCTTTTGTTGGATCTAAACGATCCCGTTAAGTTGATCTTAGTCTAAAAATTAGACTAACGTATCCTTAACAAACGTTTAAGTTGATCTTAGTCTCAAACGAGGCTAACGTATCCTTAAACCCAACCCCCAAATCCAAATCTAAGAAAGATACGGATTTGAACTAGTCCACACCCTACGGGCGACAACATAACTTAGTCTCCGTATACAATCCACGGGCAACCAAACACAAAACAAACACCCACGACACGAAGTGACCATCTGGAGAAGGAGAAAGTTGTTACCGCGATGCGGTAGCGTAATTAACTACAGAGGCTTGCGTTTGCAGGGAAGAGCGTCCCCACAATCAAAAGCCCCTCAAACGAGGAGGAATCTGACGAAGTCTGCTACATCGGCCGCATCCGTTTAAACCTTCGATATATGGTGCCATAAATCAACTTGACATCTTCGAAGAGGTGGACGGATAGCACCAATTAGCATCTGCCCCGAAATTCAGGCAAGACGTCCTCCGCGTCTCTGCCGCGTCTTTTGGAGGTGAACAGATTCTGGCACGCCCAGTGGGACCTTTTCCTCTTTCCACTCCACATTTCGTGTGTCGTGTTCGCGAACCAATCGTGGTTTGCTAATGGTTGCCCTTGGGTTTCGAGGTACTAAGATTTGGCGTTTGCTTGGTGTAGAAAGCGAAACAGCAATGGCATCTACTTGCACAAAGTGCTCCAACTGCAGCTGCAACTCGCGCTCCGTCTCATCTGGAGGCATAGCCTACGGGCCTCAAGCAGCCACCCTGTTCACAATGCCGGTGGAACAGGTCACTCAAGCCACCACTGGATTATTTTTTCGGGACCATGCTCCCGCCAACGAGCTTCACCGCTCCAGTGCCAACACCGGAAGCTCCCAAGAAGTCGGTCTTTGATCGGCTTACAGCTACTGCGGCCCCTCTCAACGGGTCGTCCAGCACCAGCACCTCGGTCTTCTCCAGATTTGGCCAAAGTTCAGGTGGGCCCATGATGAAGCCTGCACCTCAAGAAAATGTTATTCCGAAAAGAGTGACCAACCCTGCTCCTGAAGTCGTCAAGGCGGTTTCTCCAACCAAAGGGTCAATTTTTACAAGACTGGTTGTTCCGGTTTCCACTGCGGTTCATGTCCCCGCTCAGAAGTCTGTTTTCGACCGATTGAATACTGCGCCTCGACGGACATCAGTCTTCAACAGGCTGACGCCAGCAGCAGCCCCTCACCTGGGTAGGGGGCAAGACAAAGCCATTTCCATCGCTGAACCAAAACCAACGGCTCGACACGCTCGACGTCGCCACTGGCGCCGAGTAAGGAAGGCAGGGGGCAACTTCCCCTCTGGGCTAACTCCACCAGCTCAAACGGTGGAAGTTGATGCTGCTGTTCCAACCGGGAACAACTTTGAGCTGCTGAACAAGGTGCGCAGGAATTCGCCTACCGCCGTACTAAAAAGATCTCCGCCGCCGATGGAGACTGTCACAGAAATGAAGCCGGAACAGTCCCCTCAACGACTGTCTTCTAAAGTTTACAAAATATGGCGACAAGTCCGAGAGTCGGCTGTTGATCAAGACTATCCCTGCCGGCAGAAGAAGCTGAAGGTCCGACAGGAAGAAAACCGTCCTGTTAAGCCACGGAAGGCGACGGCTACTTGGGTGCCCACTGCAACGGCCCCCTCAACTTCGACCGCTCATAAGAGGAGAAGGCCGGAGAAAATACCCATACTTGCGACAAATGTCAAAGGCACTGAGCCCAAACGCCCTAAGTCTGGGGGCATGGTGGTGCATACTGTCTACATGGCATCCGGAAAAGAGGATAGCCGCGCTTCTACGGGCCATCGACCACTCACCCGATCCATCATGAGAGCTCAGGAACAACAGCAGCAGAAACTTCAGGAGATGCTGACTGCAATGGCCGCACTCACCGGGCCAAAAGAAAGCCCGAAGGCATCATCAGAACAGCGTCACGAACAAGAAACTGATGCTGACTTCCTTCGCAGAGTCCTCGAAAAGAAGGACAAAGAAGTCGTGGAGCAAGTGGCTAACATAAAGTGAATGGCACTTCTCTTCCAAGACATGGTGGGCATGATGATTGTTCACACTAGAATATTGTATTATTATATTCCCCATTCTTATTCTTTTTATAAATAAACAGGTGCTTTTGACGCATGTCTGCTACATGTTACAGGTTACAGGTTCTTGGACAGAAAACTGTGCAAACGATGTAAAGACGATGAAAATGTGGACTTTAACCAACAAACAGAGAATCTTGATCAAGCATACATAAGGAACAATTTACAAAGCAAGATTCAAGACATCGACTCAAAGTGAACGGTTAAAAAATCCATTGCAAATTGTTCACTGAAGATCTGGAACCAACCTAGAAGCCAAAATGGAAAAAGATATATAGAAATAAGATGCCCAAGCCAACAGAAATCAGCCCAGAAAAAATGGTGATTCAATCTTGTTAAAGGGCCGCGGAACCGCGGCCCAAGCCCACCATTGCCGCGGTTCCGCGGCCTTCTGGTGCCCTCGCTTCGTGAAATTTTTACATAATTTGGGTGCGGCTCTGAAAATATTTCCTAAGGGCTATTTTTGTAATTTCAGACATGCGAAACAAATGTAACCCCAGGGTTTCCTATTCTTTATAAATAGAAACTCTAATCATTGTAAATTTTATGCCTCCTTTTAATAAAAATTCAGAAATCCTTTTGGAGAGTATCGGTGTTTCTTTTCCTTTCAGAAATTCAGATCTGACAACCCTGCATGGATGATTGGAGGGATGCATCTGTAAGTAGATTTAATTTCTTGCCCTAGTTTAGATTTCAATTCTTTGCCCTAAGTAGATTTAATTTCATGCCCTAGGAACTTGTTTAGGGTTTAGCTTTGGGGAAGGATTTTGAGAGATGAGATCTCTCATCTCTTTCTTACCCACCAAATATTTACAATAGGACTCCATGCATACGCGCACACACCGCGCCCTACGGCACCCTACCCCTCGAGGTAGCGGTGATACCGTAGTGTAAAGGACCGGTTGCGCGCGTTTTCCATGGAGGTTAGGGTAAGGATCTCTAAAGGAAGGACAAGAATCTAGAGGAAGGAACACCTTCCCGAATGGATCTAATCCCCTTTATTGATAATTACCATAACTCCTCTTAGATCCTAATCTGGGTATAGAAAGCGTTGAGATTTATTTACATTTCCAAACCATTCCTAAACCTAACCCTAGCAAGATTTAGATCTAGATAATTGCCCTAGGATAATTTAGATTTTTAGATTTAATAACAACTCCGAACACCCTTCGGAATTAACTCGTAAGAAAGAATCGGAGATTCACAACATCCCTGTGGACCGACCCGTACTCACTGGCTAGCTGCAAAGCGACGCCGTTCTTGATTGCGGTTACAAATATTTTTGATCTATCTTTTAGAAAGCGCAAGCACGCCTAAATCACTCAAATCAAATGGCGCCGTTACCGGGGATGACGTAGTATTTCCTTTTCGCAATTTCGGGTTAATCTTAAAATTAAAAAATCATAAAAATTTGAAAAAATCAAAAAAATATAAAAATATATATATTTTGCTATTTTTGGAAGGGATACTGTGTTGTTTTAATTTTGCAGGATACACGAAAATCGGATCTGAAAATTTCCAGAAAGCAAACCAGAAAACAACACATCAGAACAGAGGTAGATTGCCACTACAGAGCCGTACAGTTTTTTCCAGGACCCGATCCAGCAGAATAACCGTGGAACCGCGGCCTTGATGTGATAAAAGCCACGGAACCTCGGCATTTCTGACGGTTCATCGCAAAAATTTTTCACGGTTTGATTTCTAATTTTCCCCTCTGTAAATCCTCATATATATTTTTCTCGAAATTCCTGCAAGATTTTGTACACTTTAAAAATATATTCCCTTCCAAATAACGATCTTGTGCAGGATTTTTGGGCCCCACTTGAACTAAATTGATTGTAAGTAATATTTTGTTGTTGCATAATTTTTCTCTAAAATCTTTTTGCAACAAAATTTTTCCAAATAAAGAGAAAAATAATAAAAATAAAAAGGACAAATTTTATTAGAAACTTGCAAAATTTTTGGCCTCAAATAGATCCTTGCACCAACCAACTTTCCTTCTTTCCTCTTCTTCTAACATGGGTACCCCACATAAGAAATCATTAGCCGAACTTTGGTATCCCGAACCTAATTTTGCGTCGTATGTCAATTTGTTCGATCAATTTAAAGACGATCCTTCCTTACCAAAAATTTCGTTGAAAGATCAAATAGAGGCGTCTAGGAGAAATAGTTTGATTTTTCAACCCACATTGTGTCAACCGAGTCAACCTTTACCACCTACATATGTTGATACCACTTCTTCAAGTCCTTCTGTCACTCCTAAGTCGATGTCCATTGCTGAGAATATTGCTCAATCTCGCGGTCGATCTTTCACCCCTCTCCACTCATCCAGTTCTAGGGATCAACACGACTATTCACCTTTTTATCCATATGTTGACCCTACCCCTGTCCAATCACCCACTTCCTACCAGTCATACCCGACTTTCCCACCTTCACTAGACACTGTTTTTACACAGCCTTTTGGGAGTTTCACGTCTCCGAACAATTTCGAATCTTTTACCGAAACCCCCTCACCACCCATGTCTAGTTTGGACCAGTCGTTGGAGACTTATATCTTAGCAACAAACAAAATGATGAGGAATGTGGAAGCGTCCATGGCCGCCCTTATGCAACCGAGTGAACCGGTAGCTAGTGTCCCGCTAGCTCTAAATTTTTCAATGTATGAGGCGGCAGTTGGACAGAGTGAGAATGAGAGAGGATTTTCAAATCAAACCTACCCTTACCCAATTGAAGCACACAACTCCAGTTTTCCATCGATTGCCCTAAATAGTTCACTTTTTGAAAATAAAAACGAGTTGTGTGATTTTGTAGTGTTTGATTTGCCAAATTGTGAGGAACCCCTTTCGAGTGAAACCGCACCTAATCCTTTCGATCTTTACACCTCCCATCTTGAACCTAAATCGATACATATCCATGCTTTTGATGAGGTGTCTAAAGAAATTGATTTTCACTTGATTGAGGATATAGACGCCGGGAATATTTCGGATGATGAACCTGTCGATTTAATTGAAATTTTATGTTCAAATCATCATCCTGAGTTATTAAATGTTTCTCCCGAATCTCATATGCGTCTAGATTTTGATGATAATGGCATGGATGAGTTAAATATTGAGGATAGTATTGAGGAGAGTCTTGAGGATAATATTGAGGTTGAATCATTTTTATTTGATGCGTCTGATTTTCCAATTCATCCTCCTGAACCTTTGACTGTTATATCACCCTCCCTCCTTCCCATTGTTCCGACTCTGCTTGAAGACTGTGAGCTTGAAACCTTTTCCTTTGAATCTGACACAATTCTCACAGCCGATAACACCTACGAGTGTTTCACTTTTTCGGACGATGTTGATGACTCACCGTCCGAGTTTGAGTCCTTTACATTTTCAGATGAGCCATCAGACTCAGTTGATTATAGTAGTTTCGAACCATTAATGAAATCTTTCAAGTTCGAAATAGTTTACTACGGTGAGAAAGCTACTGTCCCAAATTCACTCCCTTTCATCCGTCCTATTGTTCCGACCGAACAAATGACCGTTACGCTTTCATCTCCTATACCAAGTTCGGCGTACCCATATTTTCTTGCGAATCTTGAGGGATTTGACCCCATTTCCCGACAGGTTGATAGGTTAGCGCAATCGCTTATAAGATATCGATCATCACATATTGCGCTAATTTATTCACTCGATTTACACCATCAAGTTCGCGCGATCCTTCTTTCTCCTTTCCGCCCTTCTTCTCCCCTACCGAGACCATATTCTACCATTCTTCTTTCCACACGGTCTCGCGTGTTTCTCATTTCTTTACTCTACACCCCATTCTTGCACCAACTATACCACTATCACGATAAGATCTTTGAATGGTTGGTGCTAACCTTTGGGTTGTGTAAGGCCAAGCTTAAGTTTGGGGGGGCCTTTGTATATATGTACATATATTTTTTGTTTTCATTTTATAAAAAAAATAACAAATTTTTTTTCAAAATAATAAAATAAAAGAAATTGTAAATAAATAAACAGGGGAGTGCTGACATTTTGACCCTTTTGGTTCAGCATGACAGTGCGGATACTGTCAAGTTCAAGTTTGGGGGTATGCTGCTCGGTAAGTCTTCTTCCTTCGCATTCATTTGTACATATTTTTGCATTTGCATACTTATTTGAAAACCCATAAAAATTGAAAAATTGAAAAATTTATAAAAATTAATGTATTCAATTTTGGCTAATTGACTTGAGTTTGACAAATAGGTTAACTGGCTAGGAACAACTAGATCTTAGACTTAGTGAATTAAAAACCCCAAAAATAACATTCCTTAAAGTTTAACGGTAGAAAGTATATGCCTTTGTAGTTTATTTAGAAATAGGCAAATTTTGGGTTCACTTCTTGGGCTAAGTCGAAACAAGGGAAGAGTATTGATGTTCTTATTAGAGTATAAGTTTGAAAAATAGTTCCTGGTTTAAGTCTAGATTCTGAAAATGTATACCCTACAATTTGCACAATCACGCACCTTGAAACTTAGAATAGTAGAAGAGACCTTGAAATGCTCTTGTCTAAAGTCCTTAGTACGAAGAAAATAAAAGAAAAAGTGTGAATAAACAAAAGAAAAAAATGAACACTGGTTTTTGTAATTACTTAAGGCCGTAAAAAATAGAAAAATATTTAGCGAGGGTGCTTCATCACCTAGTGCCTTAGACCAACTGGTTTGGGAGTCACTGCTAAAAAGCCTTGGGTGTTGCAAAACTAGGAATTACGCTTAAATGTGCAAACACATCTTGTAATCGGTTGTTGGTACCTCAAGAAGTATTAACGGTCGCATGAAGGATGTGTAAGCAAAATTCAATTAAAAATTCACCTACAAATAAGTACTTTGGACAACGGACAAGGGTATGATTGCTTGATTTGAATTTCCAAGTGTAGGGGTGATTTATACACACACGTGGGGATATGTGATTAGAGTTTAGATGAGAGAAAGGAATGAAGAATAAAACTTGTATCTTTAGTAGGGTTGATAGAAATTCCTGAGTGGAGATGTAACCTTAGAAGGAAAATTTAGGAGACACCGAAAGATAAGTAGGTCTACATAACATATATAATCTTAAGTTAAATAATGAGGAAGTGTGAAGAATATGGGTGGATAATTTACGAGTCAAAAGATAATAGAATTCCTTGTTAGAAAACCTTATTGGAGAACAAAGTCAATGGGCCGAGTTGATAGGATTTTGTGGGTAGTATCCGCTGAAAACCCTCAGGAGACAACACTCCTCCTACTAGGGACACCTAGAGGTTTAACGGCTTGTTGCACGTGCTCAGTGCAATCGCGTTTCCCTGCGAAAGTGTGGTCAGGATTTTAGGGAATAAAATAATAAGTTTGCTCGAGGACGAGCAAAAAGATAAGTTTGGGGGTATTTGTTCACACTAGAATATTGTATTATTATATTCCCCATTCTTATTCTTTTTATAAATAAACAGGTGTTTTTGACGCATGTCTGCTACATGTTACAGGTTCTTGGACAGAAAACTGTGCAAACGATGTAAAGACGATGAAAATGTGGACTTTAACCAACAAACAGAGAATCTTGATCAAGCCTACATAAGGAACAATTTACAAAGCAAGATTCAAGACATCGACTCAAAGCGAACGGTTAAAAAATCCATTGCAAATTGTTCACTGAAGATCTGGAACCAACCTAGAAGCCCAAATGGAAAAAGATATATAGAAATAAGAAGCCCAAGCCAACAGAAATCAGCCCAGAAAAAATGGTGATTCAATCTTGTTAAAGGGCCGCGGAACCGCGGCCCAAGCCCACCATTGCCGCGGTTCCGCGGCCTTCTGGTGCCCTCGCTTCGTGAAATTTTTACATAATTTGGGTGCGGCTCTGAAAATATTTCCTAAGGACTATTTTTGTAATTTCAGACATGCGAAACAAATGTAACCCCAGGGTTTCCTATTCTTTATAAATAGGAACTCTAATCATTGTAAATTTTATGCCTCCTTTTAATAAAAATTCAGAAATCCTTTTGGAGAGCATCGGTGTTTCTTTTTCTTTCAGAAATTCAGATCTGACAACCCTGCATGGATGATTGGAGGGATGCATCTGTAAGTAGATTTAATTTCTCGCCCTAGTTTAGATTTCAATTCTTTGCCCTAGGTAGATTTAATTTCATGCCCTAGGAACTTGTTTAGGGTTTAGCTTTGGGGAAGAATTTTGAGAGATGAGATCTCTCATCCCTTTCTTACCCACCAAATATTTACAATAGGACTCTATGCATACGCGCACACACCGCGCCCTACGGCACCCTACCCCTCGAGGTAGCGGTGATACCGTAGTGTAAAGGACCGGTTGCGCGCGTTTTCCATGGAGGTTAGGGTAAGGATCTCTAAAGGAAGGACAAGAACCTAGAGGAAGGAACACCTTCCCGAATGGATCTAATCCCCTTTATTGATAATTACCATAACTCCTCTTAGATCCTAATCTGGGTATAGAAAGCGTTGAGATTTATTTACATTTCCAAACCATTCCTAAACCTAACCCTAGCAAGATTTAGATCTAGATAATTGCCCTAGGATAATTTAGATTTTTAGATTTAATAACAACTCCGAACACCCTTCGGAATTAACTCGTAAGAACGAATCGGAGATTCACAACATCCCTGTGGACCGACCCGTACTCACCGGCTAGCTGCAAAGCGACGTCGTTCTTGATTGCGGTTACAAATATTTTTGATCTATCTTTTAGAAAGCGCAAGCACGCCTAAATCACTCAAATCAATGATCCAGCCGGATCCCCCAGCCGGAGATCCTCCAGTAATAATTGAAGATGATAGAGGAGAAATATCGAATCCTCTACCGGCTTTGTCAACAGCCAAGGAGGAGACAATCTCTAAAGCTGTCCTGGATGACTATATTGCTCAGCAAATAAGAGTTCACCAGGCAAATGAAGCAGCCGGCCAAGTTGTCAAAACTGGGCGACCGTATCCAGGCTGGTATGATCAGATAAAGTACCCGCCGGGATACACGATCCCCAAATTCCATGTATACAAGGGGGACAGGCAATCCCCACCAGCACGTCGCCCAGTTTAGAGCTCTGTGCGGCAACACCGGGGGCGATGATAAGCTTTGGCTCCGTCAATTCGTCGGCAGCTTGTCGGAGACGGCGTTTGAGTGGTACCCCGAACTTCCAAACGACTCCGTCAAAACTTTCGCAGAAATGGAGTTGTTGTTCACCCAGCGATTCGCAAGTACTAGTGAACGCACCCCGATAACGGCATTGATCAATACCAGGGTGAAGCCAGGAAAGACATGGGTTCAGTACGCAATCCGATGGCGGAATCTGTGGACGAAGTGCGAACAACGCATCGAAGAAGCACCAGCGGCGGGCATGTTCGTGGGCACTCTAGACCCTCATGCAACTATTTCACAGTTCATGATGTTCTTCAAACTGACCACATTCCAGGCTCTAATCGACAAGCTAGCCCAGATGGATCAATTGGGTCATAAACCGTCTCCTCCGAAGCCGGAGCCACGGAATGAAAAAGGTAAAGGGAAGGAGACCTTCGTTGCGAAGACCCAAAAGCAGCCCAGTGCTTCCAGACCAACGGATCAATTGGAGGAGAGACGGCGCTATTACAATGAGAAAATGAAGCGCCCTTACTCATTCCCGCGGGATAAAACGAAAAGGCTGTTCGAGCTGGCGATGCGCAACAGGCTTATCAATTTGCTGAATCCAAGGCGACCATCGCAACCCAGCGAAGTGAATAATCCCAATTATTGCCCTTACCACCAAACGGTAAGCTATCCGATCGAAGATTGCTTCGTCTTTAAGGGATGGATCGAGGATCAGTACCAACAAGGCAAGTTTGCGTTGTCTGAGAAGTGGAAAGTGAGCTCACCACAACCGCATACTCCTAAGAAGATGGACACACCGAGGGCAACGTGCTCTTTTGTTGAAGAAGCTCCATGGGAGGTCGCTCTTTCAGCGAAAACCAAAACAATGCTGAATGATCTCTAGACATGCCCGGGGATCAGGTGGAAGAATCCGCTGGAACCCCAGATCATCGAAGGGATGCTGAAACCGCGCCCAACCCCAAAGATTGGTGGTGATAGCCAAAATGCTCACACACAGCCGTCGAAATCTTCGAAAAAAAAGAAGAAATCCAAAAAGCCCGTGAAGCCGGGCGACAAGCGTACGGACCTGCAGAAACAAATCGACGCGCTGGAAGAGTATAACCAGAAGGCACGGACTCCAATCACGCTCCAAGAGTTTCTCGGACACATCCTTGAAGACGAAGATGATGGAGAAGACTCATTGGATGAATCTGAGGATTGCGTAGCAAATTGCCATATGATCTCTCATTCATCAATAAACGACGAAGAAGCCCTTTGCTCAAAGAGACCGGGGGCAGGGCCTAAACCGGAACTTCCAGGGCTATCAGATGAGATAATCGACGCATTCCTAAACGAAGCTCTTCTGAAAAGCAAAGCTGATCAGGAGCGTGAGATGGCCATATTTGAAAAGGCCAAACGACGGCGACTGGACGAAAGGGGTGAAATACCCCTGCCAGATCAAGGTACATCCGTCACGAATAAAAGCAAGTTCAAGACGAGGAAAATGTTCGCCAAAGCCATATCAATGGGGATGAAGCTACCACCCTCCGAATCGAATGCCCTTGGTGAAACAGAAACACGTCCTAGCTACTGCTTATATCATCGAAAGATTTCGCACCCCACCGAAGAGTGCAACACTTTTAAAAGATGGTGGCAGGGATATGTTGCTCACTGGCAACATTTTAAGCGGATGAAATGCAAAACTCGTCGGGAGCAAAGAAATACGACCGAGAAGCGTAAAAGAACTACCGGCAACTGTCGCATGGTTAACGCCGGGGGATCGCAGATTCTCACCTTCGGAAGCGACTCTGACAAAGAAATGACTCTTGGCCCTTTCTTCAAAGAGTCCACCTTGGGAAAAATGGAGGAACCAAAGACCTGTGAAAACATTCAGCTATGCAATCGTACGCTGCCCGAAAAGAATCTTGGGCCCTCGAACAGTGGGTCGAATAGAAAAGATAAGGGAAAAGAAAAGGTCTCTGAGGATATCGCTCTAGATGACCAAGTCATAAAAGAACTGACCGCCAAGGACCCTCTAAAGAAGAGTAAGGTGGACTATAACGTTCTGACGCACTTGAGGAAGTTACCCTCACAGCTCAGCATTCTCGACGCCCTTTTATTATCAAAAGAAGCAAGAGAATCATTGATCAAGGCGCTACAAGAGCCAGAGCAATTCCAAGATTTTCTCGCCGAAGAAAAGATGAAGGACGAGCTGGAGGAAGAACACACAGCCGATATCACCTTCAGCGATGAAGACCTCCTCCTTAGGACGTGCAAGCACAACCGTCCCCTCTATGACTCAGGATACTACAACGATATAAAGATAAGCAAAATCCCGGTCGACAATGGGTCTTCCGTCAATCTCCTCAACGTGCGGGTGTTGAAGGACATCTGCATGAGCGTTCAACACCTCGCTCGTGATAAGATCACCATCTCCGGGTTCGACTCCCAGTCATCACGGACCCTCGGGTCTGTAATACTGATGCTGCGCTTCGGGCTGCTTGTCACAGACATTAAATTTCACGTCATTGACGTTAAGACATGCTACAATGCTTTGCTCGGTAGGCGTTGGTTATATGAGTACAACATTATTCCTTCTACACAGCACCAGTGTATGAAATATTTTAAAGATGGCCTCGAGTACACTGTGACGGGAGAGTTGAACCCATTCTCCGTGAACGAAGTCCGAAAGTACGAAGATGCAAAATACTTTTTACCAGATTTTGAGGACACAGAAAGATGTTACAAACCGGAGAACAAAGCTATCACCACCATTCCAGTCTTCAGGAGTGATACTGAGGAAGAGGAAGAGATAGTTTATTCAGGTCCACCCCAGTACAACAAGCCGGGACCGTCCGCTCCTATGTTGATCTTTGGCAGCGACTCGGAAGATGAGGTCCATGCTATATTCTCTGCTCGGCCTTCAATACAAACATTCGCTGATGAAGAGCAAAGTTTGCAAGTTGACATGGTTCTGCCCAAACATCATAAAGAACTAGACGCGATTGATACCTATAGTGTGGAAGAGCTGCAGACGTTCTATGTCCCTCCAAGACGAGAAAGTGAAAAGGCGATCCTATTCTATCGATCCGGGAAAACCAAAGGGGAGAAAGAAATCTGGCACGGCGCGGATTCTATACTTGACAATCTCCAACCCATCCGTTTGCGCAGATATTACACGAGCGGACTAAAAAGGCTGTTAAGGCGCCAAGGCGTACCTTTCAAACAGACCGCTCAAAAAGCTAAGTTCTATGACAGGATCTGGAACGTTCCCGAAACTCAGCGCAAGTTACCCAATGGGAGAATGGAAACGATTGGGCTTGGATATGTTTGATCCAAGAAACGGGAGCTACTCCGCGACTGCTACGTCGTACATGACTTTGATGAAGAAAGGGATGCTCAATGGGAGAATGCTAACGCTGAACCAGAAAGAGCCCCCGGCGTGAAAATGCCCAGTCCGTCGTTCGAAGAACAAATGGACAAGCTTATAAGGGAAGCTGGTCAAAAGGTTCAAGACGACCACAATCGCGAAATGGCCATTTACGAGAAATCCAGGACGCAACGCTTTCTTCAACAGGCTGCGAAAGATGAAAATGCTCCTCCCTGTCAACCCGTCATACAAAAGGCCCGACGCAAAGGCAAAAATAAATCAAAGAGCGGGAAAAGTGTTCGAGAGTGACAAAGTGGGACCAAGAAGCCACGCGATCAGGAATCGAGTAATCCAGATTCGTCCCTTATAAAGAAGATGGGTCGAGCATACTCTTTTCCTCAGAACAAAACACGGAAAATACTTGATCTCGCCATAAGACATCAAATGATTACACTTCCGGAGTCTAAACACCCCGAGCAAGCCAATGAGATCTCTCACCCAGACTATTGCTCTTATCACCGAGCGATAGGACATCCTCTTGAAGATTGCTTCACCTTCAAGAATTGGGTCAAAGACCAATATCAGCTCGGCAAATTCGCTCTATCCAGCAGCTGGAGTGTAACCCCGCCGCAGAAGCATGAACCCAAAGCCGCGCATACAGCGAGAATAGAACCAGATCAACATCGGTCTTGGAAGCGAGCTCATACTTGTCATATGATAACGCTATCAAAAGAAGAGCCCGAGAATATGGATGAACTCCCCTGGTGCTTCGAAAACAATGATGACGAGGTAATCTCAGAATTTCCACCGGCACCGAAAGAGCTGGAGGATGGAATACATACTACCGCAGATAATCTCAAGAAAATCGATTTGGGGACGGCAAGTGACCCGCGGCCTACATTCGTTAGTGAGTTGATGTCTGAAGAAAGGGTGTTTACACTAAAAGACGTGCTTATGCAGCATAGGGATTGCTTCGCATGGAAATATTCCGAGATGCCAGGACTAGATCCAGAGATTGCTGTCCACAAACTGGCAACATCCCCGGATGTTAAGCCAATCAAACAAGCACCAAGGAGAATGCAGCTTGAGCTTGAGATGAGTATCAACGCCGAGGTCAAGAAGTTAATCGACTTCGGCTTCATCCAAGAAGTTCAGTATCCTGATTGGATCGCCAACATCGTCCCGGTGATGAAGAAAAATGGGACAGTGCGCATATGTGTGGACTTTCGGGATCTCAATAAAGCCTGCCCGAAAGACGACTTCCCAGTAGCAGTCACTAAGCTGATGATAGATAACACATCCACTCACGAAGTTTTCTCCTTCATGGACGGATCGTCGGGGTATAACCAGATAAAGATGCATCCCGAGGACCAGAGGCACACCGCTTTCCGGACCCCTTTAGGTATATTCTGCTACAAAGTGATGCCCTTCGGTCTAAAGAACGCCGGTGCCACCTATCAGAGGGCCATGACGAAGATCTTCTATGACCTCATACATGAAATCGTCGAATGCTACATTGACGACCTCGTGGTTAAAAGCAAATCATACGAGGAACATCTCGAGCATCTGAAGATCGTATTTCAACTCCTTCGGCAATACAACTTGAAGATGAACCCTCTCAAATGCGCATTTGGAGTTTCCTCGGGCAAATTCCTAGGATTCATCGTCCGACACCGAGGTATCGAGATAGATCCGTCAAAGATAAAAGCAATTATGGAGATGCCCCCGCCAAGGACTCTCAAGCAATTGCGGTCTCTCCAAGGAAAGCTCGGGTATATCCGGCGATTTATAGCCAATCTTTCAGGAAAGTGCCGTCCTTACAGTCACCTGATGAAAAAGGGGACCCCGTTTGTTTGGGATCACAAATGCCAAAGCGCGCTGGACGAAATCAAGCAATACTTGCAAAATCCGCCAGTACTGGCCGCTCTGGTCAAGGGAAAGCCTCTCATTCTTTATACAACAGCCCTCGAAGGTTCCTTAGGCGCCTTATGGACACAAGAGAACGACCAAGGGAAGGAGAGAGCCCTCTACTATTTGAGTCGAGTTCTGCTGGGGGCAGAAAGTAATTATTCTCCCATCGAAAAACACTGCCTGGCGTTGATCTTCGCGATAACGAAGCTCAGGCACTATGCATTGGCGCATGAAGTCCGTCTCATATCGAAGGTGGATCCTCTCAAATATTTGATGTCAAAAGCCATATTGACAGGACGGCACGCTAAATGGGCCTTGCTCTTGATGGAGTTCTCAATAACTTATCAGCCTCTTAAGGCAGTGAAAGGCCAGGCCATCGCCGACTTCCTCGCTGATCATCCGATACCTGCCGATTCCCCTCTGAATTGCGAACTGCCAGACGAACATGCGTTTGAAACGATCGACGGAAGTGATACCCGGTAGGAACTTTATTTCGACGGAGCATCCTCCATGAAGAAGCGCAAACAAAACACACCCATAATCAAATCGGGGGTAGGCCTCATCTTCGTAACTCCACAAGGGGGGATAATGCGCCTTGCCTTCTCCTTAACAGAGCCGAGGACGAACAACGAAGCCGAGTATGAAGTCTTGATAGCAGGTCTCGAGATCGCCATCGACATGGGAATTGAAAACCTCCTCATATATGGAGACTCCCAATTGGTCGTTAGTCAAGTAAAGGGCGACTATCAAACGTGCAAGCATGAGTTGGTGAAGTACGGAGAGAAAGTACAACAATTGCTGACCCAAATTCCTTCCTACACCTTGGAAAGCATACCGCGTGCGGAAAATAGTAAAGCGGATGCATTAGCCAAGCTTGCTAAAGAATTGGCCGATGAGAACCTCGATGACGTAAGAATCGTGGTACAAAGCCGTCGGGTTCTTGCACCGGCAGAAATATCTCCGGAGTCGTCCGAGGAAAAGGGAGCGACCGAGCAAATAGCTCTACAAGTGAAAGACCAAGAAAAGGTCGAAGATTGGAGAGAAGTTTTTATAGACTACTTCAAATCCCGTCGAACACCTGAAGATGCGTCCTCAAGACATCAACTTATGAAACGAGCTCTGTCTTTCGCTTTCGTCAATGATACTCTGTACAAGAGGTCATTTGATTCTTTATGGTTGAGATGCCTGGGGCCTGAAGAAGCAAGAAGTGTCGTCCAAGAAACTCATGACGGATTCTGCGGTTCTCACCAAGCCGGGCCGAAGATGAAGTTGAAAATCAAACGGATGGGTTATTATTGGCCCACGATGATCCAGGACTGCCTTGAGTATGCGAAGCAATGCCAGTCATGCCAGATCCATGGGGACTTTATCCATCAGCATCCAAATTCTCTACATCCAACGGTGGCTAGCTGGCCGTTCGAAATGTAGGGGACTGACATAATCGGCCCTATCGAACCAGCATCGTCCAGAGGACATCGGTTCATTTTGGCGACAACTGATTACTTCTCTAAATGGGCAGAAGCAGTACCGCTGAGGGAAGTGAAGACGGAGAATATCCTCCATTTCTTCAAGACACACGTCATTTATCAGTTCGGTACTCCGCGACGGATCATCTCCGATAATGGGCCAGCCTACAGAAGCCACAAGATCAGCCACTTCGCACAACAACACAACATAGACTGGAGATACTCCTCAGTCTAGAATCCTCGAGCTAACGATCTGGCTGAGGCTTTTAACAAGACATTGACGAAGATGGTAAAGAAGACGGTGTCTCGAAATAAAAAGGACTGGCACGAGAGACTGCACGAAGCTCTCTGGGCGTACCGAACGATGTTCAAAACAGCCACGAACACAACGCCGTACGCGTTGGTATTCGGTACAGAAGCGGTACTCCCCCTCGGATAGAGCTACCCTCCCTACGAGTGGCAGTTCACTACGAGCTAACGGACGAAGAAAACGCTCACTTTCGGCTTGAGGAGCTCGATGCCCTTGATGAAACCCGGCTCATGGCGCAACAAAATCTGGAGGCTTATAAAGCAAAGATGACGCGCTCATTCGAGAGATTGACTAGGCCGAGAACATTCCGCCAAGGCGAACTCGTGCTAGTGGTTAAAAGACCTATGATACCTAATCGCGCTAAGCGGGAGAAATTCGAGCCGAACTATGAAGGCCCATATATCATAGACAAGGTCTACCAGGGTGGAGCCTATCTACTCATGGACATGCATGGCGAAAGGCCCTTCAGGCCAATAAATGGTCGCTTCCTGAAGAAATACTACGCCTGACGAGACACAGCCTAGGTCAATGATAGATGACGACGAGTATGTCTGCTCGCTATTCCCTAAGCCCAAACTCTATAAGTAGTAACTGGCCGTGGACCGAAACGTCCTTAAACTAACAATGGACCGAAACATCCTGTTCCCCTTCGAAAGACGGCGCACAGGACCGCGATGGGTCCTGACGCTGAGATTCGGAGCAGATACTATTTGGTTTTATCCATCCACCTCTCCAAAGATACCAAGTTGATTTATGGCACCGTGTATCGGAGGTTTAGACGGATGCGACCGATGTAGCAGACTTCGTCAGATTCCCTCTCGCTTGAGGGGTTTTTGATTATGGGGACGCTCTTCCCTGCAGGCGCAAGCCCCTGCAGTTAATTACGCTACCGCATCGCGGTAACAACTTTCTCCTTCTCCAGAATTTCACTTCGTGTTGTGTGTGTTTGTTTTGTTTGTGGTTGCCCGTGGATTGTATACGGAGACTGAATAATGCCGTCGCCCGTAGGACGTGGACTAGTCCAAATCCGTATTTACTTAGATTTGGGTTTGGTGTTTTTAGTTTAAGGATGCATTAGTCGCGTTGCGGCTAAGATCAACTTAAACGTTCGTTAAGGATACAATAGTCCTGTTTGAGACTAAGATCAACTTAACGTGATAATCCATTTAATATCTGGCCATCGGGACTCGTCACCCCTCTAACGTCGTTGAAGGATTACAACGGCAGATGTCAGAGGAGTTCAGAGATGTACCCTTGAACCAAAGTCGATTTGGAGTTTTATAGTCCATCTAAATGTTTAAGGATACGTTAGCCGTATTTAGGGCTAAGATCAACTTAAACGGGACCGTTTAGATCCGGCAAAAGAGCATTTGGGAGCTCTATTGTTCCAGTTTAGGGACGTAGTGGTCCATGTTCCAGTTTAGGGACGTGGTGGTCTGTCGCCAGTTTAGGGACGTGGTGGTCCAATATTAGTTTATGGACGTTTCGGTCCGATATTAGTTTAGGGACGTTTCGGTCCGATATTAGTTTAAGGACATCTCGGTCCGATATTAGTTTAGGGACGTTTCGGTCCAATATTAGTTTAAGGACGTTTCGGTCCAATATTAGTTTAAGGACATCTCGGTCCACGAGTTTAAGGACCCCGCAGTCCATATTGACATATGTGGTCATCGGGACCCGTCACCTCTCTGACGTCGTTGAAGGATTACAACGATAAGTGTCAGAGGAGCTCGGAGATGTACCCTCGAACCGGATATAAATTAATTTAAAAGAGCAGTCGTGCTCAGTCAATTTAATTTAAGGACTTACGGCCAGACTTGGGCTAAGTCAAGTTGAAAATGTTCAACATTTTATTTATTTTTAGTCCATTAGACCTGTGCTAGGGCTTTGCCCACACTTAAATAATGCATTGCATTACTTCTATTTTCTTGTTTGGGCTCTGCCCATAAAAGATACAGAGCATCAATTTATTTTGGGCTCTGCAAGGCCTCTGCATAGCATTTTATTATTTTTGTTTGGGCTTTGCCCATTTATAAATGATGCAGAGCATCAATTTAATTAGGCCTGTTTGGTCTTTTAATTGGGCCTGGCCCTTTAAGAAATGCCTTGCATTTGTTAGGCGCTTTGCGCCACTCACTGAGCGCAAGCGCTTGTGGTGAAGACACGTGTCATGCTCTGGTGAGCGCAAGCGCAACAATGCAGTGCGCTGCGCTAGTGCGCTGCGTTGTTGCGCTGCTAACACGTGGCGTGCTCTGGTGAGCGCATGCGCAACAGTGCAGTGCGCTGCGCTGTTGCGCTGCTGACACGTGGCGCGCTCTGGTGAGCGCAAGCGCAACAGTGCAGTGCGCTGCGCTGTTGCGCTGCTAACACGTGCAAAGCACTAAGAATCTTTTAGATTCAAGAACAGAAGTGCAAAGCACTATTTGATTTTTTGTTCTAATTTAGATCAAAGAAAAATAAGTTTTTTCTTGTTTTTCTTATCTCAGAGAACCAAAGGTTCATGAAAAGTGCAAAGCACTATTTTTTTGTCTTATTTTATTTTTATTAAAGATCATTGATCTTGTTTTTAGATCTATGATCTATTCATAAGAGAACTTTCTCTTTTTTCTAAAGGTTTTTACCTTTTTTTATTCTTGAGGAGTTTCTCAGAGTTCTCTTCTCTCCCCCCTTTTTTTAGAAAGATGTTGATGCCTTTTAATTGAGGCCTAGGGTCCTTTTTATAGTGCCCATAAATTAGTTAAATTTGTTAAAGAGATCTTTCTCTGAGTGATTTGGGGAATTTTCCCCACCGTTGGATCTTTGATCCAAGGGCTTCTGCTTTGCAGAAGAAAATCTTTTTGTTTTAACAAGAACAGAAAAGATTTCTTAAAATTTTAATTCTGTTTGGCGCAGATGCCCCAGCGTACATCGCAGCGCACAGTGCAGCGCAACTGCACTAGCGCATCTGCTCTGACACGTGTCGCGCAGCGCACAGCGCAGCGCAACTGCGCTAGCGCATCTGCGTTGACACGTGTCGCACAGCGCAGTGCTTGCGCAACCGAAGCGTTGCTTCCTTTAATAGAGCTTTGCTCTGATTGGGTGCGCCTTCTTGGGCGCTGCGCTGACGTATCAGCGCCTGACATGTGGCGTGTTGCGCCCGACACTTGAAGCGTTGCTTCAGAATTTTTGAATTTTGAATTTCAACAGAGCTTTGCTCTGATTGGGCAAAACAAATGCCCCCCCACCGTTGCGCTCACGTGGCGCACACGTGAGTGCAGCGGTGGCAAACTTCTGATCGTTGGATTAAGGGGTGAGCTCAAGGGGCGCAAGCGCCTTATAAATTGGACCTCTGGCCCTTAGAAAAATCTCACCATTTTCTAGATTTTGATTTCCAGAGCTTTGCTTTTGCTTAGAACTCCAGAGCTTTGCTCTCGTTTCCAGAACTTTAGAGCTTTGCTCTCATTTTCCAAGTTAGAAAATTTTAGGTAAAATTAATCTTTAATTAAATATTTTAATTAACTAATAGAGTTTTGCTTTTACAGATCTTTTGATCTAAAGAGATCCCCTTTGGGATTTTATAAACAGAGCTTCGCTCTCAAAAACTTGCAGATCTACAGGGATCTTGTTCATAGGTTTTAACCCATGAACAGAGCTTTGCTCATAGATTATCTGTGGATCTTTTAGATCTGATAAAATGAAAAAATTTCACAAGTTTTTCGTGGATTTTCCAAGATTCCAAAGTTTTTAATTCTTTTAGGTGTAGACATTTTCTGATGGACCTTTTCATTATTACTATAGAGCTGTGCTCTTTTTAAGGAATCTTATTTCCCTGGGGCCAGAGTTTGACAAGTGTCACTCTGTGACAGAGCTTTACTCTGAAAGGGGAGATTTTCTCCTTGTCTCTAGGAATTCTTCCCTCCCCCCTTTTTTTATAAATGGGAATGTTTTCCTGGGGACCAACTGACAATCTCATCCAATGATGAGATTGTCTTTTTAACTGACGTACTGTTATCTAGATTTTGTGGGTCCATCTTTGGTCTCCTGCTCACTGCACTGTTGTGTGGTGTAATTAATTAATTTTAATTTAATTAATGCATTTTCTTTTTTTTTTTAGACGCCAAACGTTGGAATTACAACACTAACGGCTAAATTGTTCTTTTGCAGCGATCATGTCTCTAGACACTTCATTCCCTTTCGTCCGCTCGGAGGAGGGATTTCCCGAGGCACCCTCGGACCGTGAGGTCCTGACCATGATTAAGGAGTACGACCCGGAATACAAGAGTCTCCACCTTTGGGGATCGTGGTATAATCAGATCATCATGGGCCGCCGGAGCTTCACATGCGCGGTGCCGTCGGAACCCATCATGGCGATTCACTATGCTACCCCACCCTCGGTGCAGTATGCCGTGGAGTTGGTGGATTGGACATCGAAGGGTTTTCTACATCCCGCTATAGATGCGATACCGGTTCAGCGTCCTATGGTTTTGGACATCCTAGGGCGCCGTATCTGTCAGGGTGAAGCACGACCTTGGGGGCAATCGTATAACCTTGGTCTGATCCCCCGCCACCCGATTGGCTATCTGCCGTGGGCCCGGTACATCCTGTCGACGAAGAAGTCGCAGTTGATAAGATTAGGACTGTACACTGCGGTCTACGTCTCTCTTTTCCAGTATCCCACGCTCCCCACCTGGTGGTTCAAAGCTTTCTTGGAGCAATGGAATATTCCTACCCACACTTTCCTTGCCATGGATCGGGAAGTGTCAATCTCCTTGGAGGAGTTTACGGAGGTATCCGGCTTACCAGTGATGGGGGAACATTATGAGGAGCTGCTCCCGACAGATGTGTACGTCTTTGGTGCTAGGCCAATGGTAAGGGGGGTCACACCAGAGAATGTCGTTCAACATCAATTCCCAAGCTTGATTAAAGTGTTGAACATATATGAGTCCCTCTTCGTCGAACATGGGGGTCGGGGAGTTAATTTTGAGGACTTCACTGCTCGTTTCCTTCGTCCAAGCGTCATCTCATCGGAAGCTTCCAAGTTCGCCACCCTGGATGACTCTTTCGGTCTAGGTGTGGACAACCTACCGGAGAAGGATATAGATCAAAAGGGTTTTTTTCTTCCGGACTTCCCTACTATGTCATTTGCAGAAATTGCGGCCCCTGGAATGGATGAGGAGGCCTTTTTCTTGGGATTTCTTGGATTGTGGCTGAGCTGGTTTGCGATCCCAATGCACTCTCATCGGATGCGACCCTCTGTCTTTTACCCAGCCTACCGGATGGTCATCGGGGTAAAGGTAGCTGTTGGGATTGCTGGCTTGGCGCACTTATACCATGGCCTTAGTCGAGCAGCGGATGCTAATGAGCCCGGGGTACTGCATGTGATCTTCCCGATGCATTACTTTGCATCGTGGCTCGAGCTACACACAGCGGGTGTCTTCGGCATGCATAAAAGGCCCTCGTTCTTTGACAAGTGCGGTTTTCCCCGCATTATACAGCTAATCGGCGCATCAATTGTAACCCCATCACCGCAGGACGCCAGGGGCTTACTCCTTCGCCCTCACACCGTTGGAGCCGGTATGTCCTTTGTCGATAAGGTATTGACCATTGGAAAGGTGTCTACCACTGTGACGCGGCCATTACAAGATGTCTTTAAAGATGGAGCCTCAGTTTTGACGGCTCGGGAGACCCTTCACTTATATTCCATTAGACCGGGTTTCTTAGTCTTTAGGCAGAATGGTGTGGCAATTTTTATGAGGTATAACCCGCATCGCTTTGCTCAACAACTGGGCTACGATCAAGGGGTCCCCTTGGAAGCCTTCTTGCTGGAACCCACTGCCACTGAAGAAGGGATGGAGAACGCACTGCACCATTTCATGCGCCTGAATACGAGCTCTCATTTTTTTTATCAATGCGCCGGCTTATGCTCTGAGACTCCTCAATGTGTACAAAGACTGGTACAATCATGCAACAGGAGCAGTTATAAAGGAGGAAAGGCGACTGTTGGTCGATCGTAAGGGTGTGCCTCCAGGTACCAATCGCAACGCTCCTTTGGTCCCAAGGACCCCAGTAGTTGCCCCTTTAAAAGAGGTCAGAACCGGACCATCGCGTGCGCGAAGTCCTCCACGTGAGTTGCCGCTCCCTGATATCACAGATGCACCTCCCGCATCCTGTGCTCCAGTGGAGACAGTGGTTGTACCCTCGCCGGAGTCTGGCGTGGGTGCGGACATCGGGACCCGTCGTCCCAAAGTGGCTGCTAAACGGAAGTCGATCCCCCGTGAGCCTAGGGTCGGAGGGCAAAAGAAAAAGAAGTCGCTCTTCGTTGCGGACGTCGTGTTCGGTCAGGAACCCCATGCTCCCTATGCCGAGGGCCTGATCGAATACGGGACGAACGAAGGACTAGTGATGCCGCCGCCGGACGATACAGACTTGGAAGCCGCTCTCGAAACTTCGGCGTGGTTGGCAAAACGTGACGCGTAGCTGGCCAAGCTTGCGCAATCAGGTAACTATTAGTCGCCTTTTCTTTATTGCAACATATCCTCTTCATTGCCTTTGACTAACACTTTTCTTTCTTTCCTTTCGACAGGCATCACTGATGAAGAAGCCATCGCCGCTTCTTTGAGGACTTTCCAGGAGGAGGAACGTCTTAGAGCGTCTATGGGCCTTAGTAAGTTTTAATCCATCAAGTCTCCATCTCCCTCGTGTTATGGTCGATCTAACCTTTCTTTTTTTATTGCAGAAACCTCAATGCCGTTCCCACCAAGCGACGCAGACGTTTTACCAGCTGCTGATGTTCCTGCTTCCTCTGGGCCACCGCAGGAGGTTCGTCTTGAAGAGCCGATGAAGGATGCCTTAAAGTCTCTGGAGGCATCCCTGAACGAGGATGACGACGCCTTGAAGGAGGCGTCACTAAGGTCCATCGCGACAGCCTGGGAGGAAAGAAAGCGGCTGAGGCGTGAGGCGAAGGCGCGCATGGCTGCCTTAGCTACGGGAGCGGGTCCCAGCACCGCCCCTCGTGCTGATACTCCATCTGAAGAGGCCCCTGTCGCCCTATCCACTGCCCGCAGAGAGGTGACGTGCACAATTCGGAGCGCAAACGGTAGATCTGCTTCAGGTAATATTTCTCTCAGAGTTTTTTGTTATAAGGATTTTTAATGTCATTGGTCCTTATATCCCTTATCTTGTAGGGCCGAGTCCGATCGAGGGGGAGGCGGAAACCGTTGATCCCAAAGAAACAGAGGAGGCGGTACCTGCCGAACTCGAGCCGACGCTGGGCAACGCCGTTGTGGCTTTGGAGCCTGAGGTGGAGGTCGAGGGGCCTGCAGCCGAGAAGGTCATTGATGCCGAACCTGAAGCAGTGGCAGATGATATGATCATTATAACTGAACCGGGGGTGGTGGTGGACGAGGTGCTTGAGGCCGGCGACCTCGTGGTGACAGTGGACGATACAACCGCGACTACTGAACCTGAGAGAGTAGTGGGTGAGGCAGCCATGATTCCCGAGGATGAGTCAACCGCTCCTTCTCTGGAATCTGGCAATACTCCAGTCATAGCCCTCCCCGTCTATGGTCCTCTGCCGTCTCCAGGTCTCGCGAGCACCACGACGGTTCCTATTGAGTCAGGTGATGAGGCCACGGGCGGTGGTCTCATGTCAATAGAGGAGGGAATCGCCTCCGTTTCAGCCGGCAGCTCGTCAGGTAAATCCCAAGTTGCTATCTTCTTCTTTTTTTATCTTACAATCCTTTCTGACAAATTTGCATCTGTTGTAATGCAGGTGCAGCCAGTGCCGATGCCCCACTGCTCGAGGGAGCGCCTTCAACGACTGCCTTGGTGGTGGTCACCTCTCAACCCTCTCTCATACCTTCGAAGATGTTGGAAGGTATGGGTTTGTAATTTATTAATCTTATCTTCCAGACGCATAATTTGCGTACTAAAGTTATACTGTTGTGTCTTTCAGAAGTGCTTTTTGACCACTTTTATCAAGTGTTGCTTCCCACACTTCTCCTTCCCATATGAATTCGCCTCCCCCTCTGGTGGCGCTGGTGAGTACCGTTCCCGATTGATATCTTTGTCTTTCAGTGGTAGAATTATTTCTAACTCTCTCTTGTCCTGACCGCAGTGTTACAAATCGAAGGGGGAGAAGAAAGATCGATTGCGCCACCGGCCCTTCCGGACTTGCCACCGGCTTCAACCGGTATAGTAAACTATCTTATCAATGACTTTCTCCGCATCTATTGAATCATCATCTAATCACATTTTGTCCTTTTCAGCTATCGTTCCAGTCTCGGTGCCTTTCGAGTCTCACATTACAATACCGGGCGGCCCTTCCCAGAGACGTCCGTCCTCAAAAGGTGCGGTGAATAGTCTGCGCATGTTGAGCGACTACATCGAGGAACTCGACGTCGAGGCTCCTACATCTGCTGAGGACTTCGCTACGACGGTTAACCCGATGTTGTTGATATTTGCCACCTTCCATGACGAGGGCATTGTCACCTCTTGGGTTAACTATTGTCGGGAGATTGAGGCCTGCCTTCATCAGCTGGAGTCGATGCGCCTATCCCCTGAGACTTTGGCCGTGAGCACTCAACGGGGAGCATGGCTCGAGCAAAGCACTTCTCATTTCCGTCATTTGGAACAAGAAGCAGCTTTGAGGCTAAAGGAGTGCCAAGAATCTTCAAGTGAAACTGCTCGCCTGCGTGCTGAAGTTGAGGCAAACGCTACTGAGGTAAAGGCCGTCTTCGAGGGCCTTCTGGAGCGCATATCAAATGGACTGAGACTGAAGCGAGCACTTTATGTCGCCGAGCATGACACTCCAGGCTGTGAAGCTGCTCATCAGGCTGTTAGGGATCAGCTTGCATCTGTCGTGCAACAGCGGGCTCAAGTAGAGGCAGAACTGGCGGTGGTAGCCGATCGGGAAAAGGCATGGAAGGAAGTGTGCGAACAACTGATAAAGCTACTTAAGACGCTTCCTTTCTAGTAGCTGCCTTTGTATCAATGTATTTGTAAAATTTTCCTTTTAAATAACATGTATCCATTCTTTATTCTTTTATACGATTCATCTTGTATTTGATTGAAGTCAGTGAATAAAGATACACATTTTCTTTTGCAATATCTTGTATGCTCTTTTGCTTTCTGCCTTCTCTTAGTTTTTTCCGAGAGATAGCAATGGCTTAGGCCGCAGGTTCAGATCTGCCGCCTAAGAATTTTCAACTCTATGAGCCGTGAGGGACTCATAGAGACTTTTCTCCCTACGGATCGAGAGGATCTCGTAGGTGGGTTTTTCTCCTTAGGAATCGTGAGGATCCCTAAGTGTTGTTTTCTCTTACAAGTCGTAAGGATCCTATAAGAGAATTTTTCCCTCTTACGAGTCGAGAGGACCCACAAGCGGTTGTTTCCCTCCTCGTCGAAATTTGACTTTGGAGAGTGAGACCCGTGAATAGTATGCAAGAGACCATTTTGGATTGACTTGCAGGGTCCCATTGTTCAGGAAGCAAGTTTTTTAGTCCCTGCTGCCTGAGGCTTTATTTGCATGTTGAGACGAATCGGGAATTTCCCGCGGAGACACAGTTTCTCTGCGAGCCGACGCGAATCAGGAGGCTCTCGTCAAGGAGTGTTTGTATCCGTGAGTCAAGGAATTTGCTAGGGATTATTTGTTTCCCAAGCGCCAAGGATTATTTGTTTCCTTGGGGTTTGAAATGAGTCGAGAATTTCCCACGGAGGCACTGGTGGCTCTGCGAGTCGACGCGGATCAGGAGGCTCTCGTCAAGGAGTGTTTGTATCCGTGAGTCGAGGAATTTGCTAGGGATTATTTGTTTCCCAAGCGCCAAGGATTATTTGTTTCCTTGGGGTTTGAAACGAGTCGAGGATTTTCCACGGAGGCACTGGTGGCTCTGCGAGTCGACGCGGATCAGGAGGCTCTCGTCAAGGAGTGTTTGTATCCGTGAGTCGAGGAATTTGCTCGGGATTATTTGTTTCCCAAGCGCCAAGGATTATTTGTTTCCTTGGGGTTTGAAACGAGTCGAGGATTTCCCACGGAGGCACTGGTGGCTCTGCGAGTCGACGCGGATCAGGAGGCTCTCGTCAAGGAGTGTTTGTATCCGTGAGTCGAGGAATTTGCTAGGGATTATTTGTTTCCCAAGCGCCAAGGATTATTTGTTTCCTTGGGGTTTGAAACGAGTCGAGGATTTCCCACGGAGGCACTGGTGGCTCTGCGAGTCGACGCGGATCAAGAGGCTCTCATCAAGGAGTGTTTGTTTCCCTGAGTTGAGGTGTCTGCTGAAGACACTGGTTTCTTCGGAGTTGGACTGAACCGTCAAGATTTGGCTTTGTCTTCTGGCGGAGCCTGTTGGGAGAGTATGGTTCCCTCTTTGTTTACGCCCTTGGATTGTATACAGGGATCGATGTGATCTTAACTGTAGGGGCAAAGTTTTATCATTTCTTTTTTTTTATTTCCGCGATGCTCTATCATTTCAGCTTTTATATCGCGAAGGTCGCGATTGCCCAATCATTTCGGCTTTTTTCGCGGTGCCCAATCATTTCGGCTATTTATTTTATTTTCACTCGCTGCTTTTTATTGCGAGTTGCCCAATCATTTCGGCTATTTTATGCATGTGCGGCTTACTGGCTTTCCGCCGTAAACCTGGAATTAGACAACGATTTCGGCATCAGCACCGCTACAACTGGGATATTGCCAGGAGCGAATCATCATCTGCCTCTGTCGATGTTGAACAAAGGTGGCTTAGCGACCAGGGTTAGGGTCCTGTCGTCTAAGGCTTTTAACTTCATGAGCCGTAAGGGTCTCACAAAGGTATTTCTCCCTACAAGTCGTGAGGATCTTGTAGGTGTATTTTCTCCTTAGGACTCGTGAGGATTCCTAAATGTTCGTTTCCTCTGTAAGTAAGGATCCTACAGGAAGGTTTTCTCCTCATAAATCGAGAGGATTTACAAGGGTTGTTTACCGTGCGAATATATCCCCAGTCTCGGATGAGACTTGATTAGGGAAATGTTTATTCGCACCCGTGGATTGTATACAAGAGCCCGTGTTGGACCACTTGTAGGGCAATATCGGAAGTTGTGGGGGTAGCTTAAGCACAGGTTTAGGTCTCTGTAACTTAAGACTTTCAACTCTTACGAGCCGTGAGGGTCCCATAAGAGAGTTCTCCTTACGAATCGTGAGGATCTCGCAAGTGTATTTTCTCCTTAGGAATCGTGGGGATCCCTAAGTGTGTTGCTCCCTTGTGAGTCGTAAGGATCTCACGCGGGTGGTTTCTCCCTACAAGGTCGAGAGGATCTTGTAAGTGTTCTTTAACGAGATTGCGCCCTTTCAGGTTTTCACAAACACTCGCCGGTAGCCCTGCTGTTTTTACTCACGGAGCCCATTCGGGTTTTCATCCGTGCTCATTTTGCTTATGGACATACGGTTTTTTATATTCTTTTTATTTTTATGTATATATATATATATTTTCTTTTTTTTTTACGAGGTCGCGCCCTTTCGGGTTTTCACGAACACTCGCCGGTAGCCCTGCTGTTTTTACTCACGGAGCCCTTTCGGGTTTTCATCCATGCCCTTTTTGCTTATGGACATACCGTTTTTTTTATTTTATTTTTATATGTTTTTTTTATATCTCGTCAGCCTAAAGATGCTGCGGTAGTAATTTAAAGACGTTTCGGTCTGCTATTAGTTTAAGGACATTTCGGTCCGCTATTAGTTTAAGGACGTTTCGGTCCGCTGGCCAGCTACTACTTATAGAGTTTTGGGCTTGGGAAGACAGAGAGCGGACATAGTCGTCGTCATTTATCATTGACCTAGGCTGTGGCTCATTAAGCGTAGTATCTCTTTAGGAAGCGACCGTTTATTGGCCTAAAAGGCCTTTCACCGTGCATATCTATGAGTAAATAGGCCCCGCCCTGGTAGACCTTATCTATGACGTACGGACCTTCATAGTTTGGCTCGAATTTTCCCCGCTTGGCGCGATTGGGGATCATAGGCCTTTTGACCACTAGCACGAGTTCGCCTTGGCGAAATGTCCTCGGTCGGGTCAATCTTTCATATGAGCGCGTCATCTTTGCTTTATAGGCCTCCAGATTTTGTTGCGCTATGAGCCGTGTTTCTTCAAGGGCGTCAAGCTCCTCAAGCCGAAGGTGAGCATTTTCTTCGTCCGTCAGCTCGTAATGGACTGCCACTCGTAGAGAGGGTAACTCTATCTCGAGGGGGAGTACTGCTTCTGTCCCGAATACTAACGCATATGGTGTTGCGTTTGTGGCCGTTTTAAACGTAGTTCGATATGCCCAGAGAGCCTCTTGCAGTCTTTCGTGCCGGTCTTTCTTATTTCGCGACACTGTTTTCTTCATGATCTTCGTCAAGGTCTTGTTGAAGGCCTCAGCTAGACCGTTAGCTCATGGATTATAAACCGAGGAATATCTCCAATCTATATTGTGCTGTTGCGCGAAGCGACTGATCTTGTGGCTTCTGTAAGCTGGCCCGTTATCGGAGATGATCCGTCGCGGAGTTCCAAACCGATATATGACGTGCATTTTGAAGAAGTGGAGGATATTCTCCGTCTTAACTTCTCTCAGCGGTATTGCCTCTGCCCATTTAGAGAAGTAGTCAGTCGTCGCTAGGATGAAACGATGTCCTCTAGACGATGCTGGTTCGATGGGGCCGACTATATCAGTCCCCCACATTTCGAATGGCTAGCTAGCCACCGTTGGATGTAATGGATTTGGATGCTGATGGATGAAGTCCCCATGGATTTGGCATGAGTGGCATTGCTTCGCATATTCGAGGCAGTCCTGAATCATCGTGGGCCAGTAGTAGCCCATGTGTTTGATCTTCAACTTTATCTTTGGGCCTGCTTGGTGAGAACCGCAGAGTCCGTCATGAACTTCCTGGACGACCCTTCTCGCTTCGTCAGGTCCTAGGCATCTCAGCCACAGAGAATCAAATGACCTCTTGTATAGAGTATCATTGACGAAGGCAAAAGACAGAGCTCGTTTCATGAGCTGATGTCTTGTGGACACTTCTTCAGGCATTCGATGGGACTTAAAGTAGTCTATGAAGAATTCCCTCCAATCCTCGGCCTTTTCTCGGTCTTTTATTTGTAGAGCCATCTGCTCGCTCGCTCCTTTTCCTTCGGATGATTCCGGAGATATTTCTGCTGGGGCAAGCACCCGACGGCTTTGCACCACGATTCTAACGTCATCGAGGTTCTCGTCAGCCAGTTCTTTAGCATGTTTGGCCAATGCGTCTGCTTTGCTGTTTTCCGCGCGCGGTATGTTTTCTAAAGTATATGAGGGAATTTGAGTCAATAATTGTTGCACTTTTTCGCCGTACTTCACCAGTTCTGGTTTGCATGTTTGGTAGTCGCCGTTTACTTGACTAATGACCAATTGAGAATCCCCGTATATGAGGAGGTTTTCAATTCCCATGTCAATGGCGATCTCGAGGCCTACTATCAGAGCTTCGTATTCGGATTCATTGTTTGTCCTCGGCTCTGTTAGGGAGAAAGCAAAGCGCATTATCCCTCCTTGTGGAGTTACAAAGATGAGCCCTACGCCCGTTTTAATTATAGGGGTGCTTTGTTTGCGCTTCTTCATGGAAGATGCGCCATCGAAATAAAGCTCCCATCGAGTACCATCACCGTTGACCGTATCAAATGCATGTTCGTCTGGAAGATCGCAGTTTAGAGGAGAATCGGCGGGTATGGGATGCTCAGCGAGGAAGTCGGCAATGGCCTGGCCTTTCACTGCCTTGAGAGGTTGGTACGTGATCGAGAACTCCATCAAGAGTAGGGCCCATTTAGCGAGTCGTCCCGTCAATATGGCCTTTGACATCAAGTATTTAAGGGGATCCACCTTTGAAATGAGACGGACCTCATGCGCCAACGCGTAGTGCCTGAGCTTTGTTATCGCGAAGATCAACGCCAGGCAGTGTTTTTCGATGGGGGAGTAGTTGCTTTCTGCCCCTAGTAGAACTCGACTTAAGTAGTAGAGTGGTCTTTCTTTCCCTTGATCATTCTCTTGTGCCCATAATGCGCCTAAAGAACCTTCGAGGGCGGCTGTATAAAGAATGAGAGGCTTTCCCTTAACCGGAGCAGCCAACACTGGAGGGTTTTGCAGGTACTGTTTGATCTCGTCTAGTGCGCTTTGGCACTTTTGATCCCAGACGAACGGGGTTCCCTTCTTCATCAGGTGGCTGTAAAGACGGCACTTGCCTGAAAGATTGGCTATAAATCGCCGTATGTATGCGAGTTTCCCTTGGAGAGACCGCAACTGTTTAAGAGTCCTCGGCGGAGGCATTTCTATGATCGCCTTGATCTTGGACGGATCTATTTCAATACCTCGATGTCGAACAATGAATCCCAGGAATTTGCCTGAGGAAACTCCGAATGCACGCTTAAGCGGGTTCATCTTCAAGTTGTATTGCCGAAGGCGTCGAAATACGGTCTTCAAATGCTCGAGATGTTCTTCGTATGATTTACTTTTAACCATGAGATCGTCGATATAGCATTCAACGATTTCGTGTATAAGGTCATCGAAGATCTTCGTCATGGCCCTCTGATAGGTGGCACCGGCGTTCTTTAGACCGAAGGGCATCATTTTGTAGCAGAATATACCCAAAGGAGTCCTGAAGGCGGTGTGCTTCTGGTCTTCGGGATGCATCTTTATTTGATTATACCCTGATGAGCCGTCCATGAAGGAGAAAACCTCATGAGTGGACGTATTGTTTATCATCAGTTCGGTGACTGGTACTGGAAAATCATCTTTCGGGAAGGCTTTGTTGAGATCCGGAAGTCCACGCATATGCGCACAGTCCCATTTTTCTTCATCACCGGGACAATGTTGGCGATCCAATCCGGATATTGAACCTCCTGGATGAAGCCAGAGTCGATCAACTTTTTGACTTCAGCATTGATACTCATTTCAAGCTCGAGCCGCATTCTTCTTGGTGCCTGTTTAATTGGCTTGATGTCCGGGGATATCGCCAATCTGTGTACAGCAATTTCTGGGTCTAGTCCCGGCATTTCGGAATAGTTCCACGCGAAGCAATCTCTATGCTGTAGAAGCACATCCTTTAACGCAGCTACCCTTTCTTCAGATAGTAACTCGCTGATGAATGTCGGCCGTGGATCGTTTACCGTCCCCAACTCAATCTTCTTAAGGTTATCTGCAGTGGTATGGATTCCATCTTCCAGCTCTTTTGGCGCTGGTGGGAATTCTGAGATTATCTCGTCGCTGCTGTTTTCGAAGCACCAAGGGAACTCCTCTATGTCCTCGGGCTCTTCTTTTAATATTGTAATCATGTGACAGGTGCGAATTCGCTTTCAATTCCAATGTGGAACTCGTTCTTCTCTCGTGGCCTCGGGTTCGTGCTTCTGTGGCGGCGTTACCTTCCAGTTGTCAGACAGAGCGAACTTGCCGAGCTGGTACTGATCTTCGACCCAATTCTTAAAGGTGAAGCAGTCTTCGAGTGGGTGCCCTATTACTCGATGGTAAGAGCAATAGTTTGGGTGTGAGACTTCGCTCGCTTGCTCGGGGTGTTTAGACTCCGGCAATGTGAGCATTTGATGTTTTAGAGCAAGATCAAGTATCCTCTTCGTCTTGTCCCGAGGGAACGAGTATGCTCGACCCATTTTCTTCATGAGGGATAGATCGATAACGCTCGATTCTCGTTTGCGTGGCTTCTTAGCCCTGCTTTGTTGCTGTTGAGCGCCTTTTTGGCTTTTCAGTTTGTTTCTGCCTCCGCGTCGAGCCCTTTTTATAACAGGTTGACGGGGGGCGGCATTTTCGTCCTTTTCGGCCTGTTGGAGGAGGCGTTGCGTCTTCGCTTTCTCGTAAATGGCCGTCTCGCGGTTGTGATCATCTCGGACTTTTTGACCAGCTTCCCTTATAAGCCTGTCCATTTGTTCTTCAAATGATGGACCGGGCAATTTTTTATCAGGAACTTTTGCTGGCTTAGAATTAGCGTCCTCCCACTGAGCATCTGCTTCTTCATCGAGGTCATACATGATGTAACAGCTGTTTAGTAGCTCTCGTTTCCTTGACCAGATGTATCCGAGCCCTTTTGTTTCCATTCTCCCGTTAGGCAGTTTACGTTGAGTCCCGGGAATGTTCCAGACCACGTCATAGAATTTGGCCTCTCTAACGGTCTGTTTGAAGGATATCCCCTGGCGTTTCAGCAGCTTCTTTAAACCCTCTGTATAATATCTGGGAAGACGGATAGGCTGAAGCCTGTCGAGCGCAGGATCCGTGCCATGCCAGATTTCTTTTTTCACCTTGGTTTCTTCAGAGCGGTAAAATAGAATTGCTTTTTCGCTTTCTCGTTTGGGAGGGATATAGAATGTCCGCAGCTCTTCTACACTGTAGATATTAAGTGCATCCAGTTCTTTATGATGCTCAGGCGGCACCATGGCGACTTGCAGGCTTTGCTCTTCGTCAGCGGACATTTGTATTAAAGGTCGAGCAGAGAATACGGCATGGACTTCATCTTCCGAGTCGCTGCCAAAGATCAATGTAGGAGCCGATGGTTCCGGCTTGTTGTGTTGGGGCGGATCCGAATAAACCATCTCTTCTTCTTCCTCAGTATCACTGCCGAAGATAGGGATGGTAGCGTTAGTTTTATTCTCCGGCTTGTGACACTTCTCCGTGTCTTCAAAATTCGGCAAGAAGTATTTGGCATCTTCATATTTGCGAACTTCATTTACGGAAAACGGATTCAGTTCTCCCGTTACGGTATACTCGAGACCATCCCTAAAATATTTCATACACTGATGCTGTGTAGAAGGGATGATGTTGTACTCGTGTAACCATGGTCGGCCGAGCAGAGCGTTGTAGCATGTCTTGGCATCTATAACGTGGAATTTAATATCTGTGATGAGCAGCCCGAAGCGTAATGTCAGTATCACAGATCCAAGAGTTTTTGACGATTGGGAGTCGAACCCGGAGATGGTGATCTTGTCCCGAGCAAGGTGCTGGACGCTCATGCAGATTTCCTTCAACACCCGCACGTTGAGTAGGTTAACAGACGACCCGTTATCGATCAGGATTTTGCCTATCTTTATATCATGGCAGTATCCCGAGACATAGAGAGGGCGATTGTGTTCGCACGTCCCAAGTAGAAGGTCTTCATCGCCAAAAGTAACATCGGCCGTGTGCACCTCCTCCAATTCATCCTTCATCTTTTCCTCGGCCAGGCATGCTTGGAATTGTTCTGGGTCTTGGAGCGCCTTAATCAACGAATCTCTCGCCTCTTTTGATAGCAAAAGGGCGTCAAGAATGCTGAGCTGTGAGGGCAGCTTCCTCAGATGTGCCAAGACGTTGTAATCCACCTTATTCTTCTTTGGTGGGTCTTTGGCAGCTAGCTCTTCCACCACTTGGTCATCTAAGATGATATCTTCAGAGGCATTTTCTTTCCCTTTATCTTTCCTGTTCGAGGGTCCGAGGTTCTTTTCGGGTAGCGTGCGATTACGTAGCTGGATATTTTCGCAAACCTTCGGTTCTTCTTCTTTTCTCGAATCGGACTCTTTAAAGAGGGGGGCAAGTTCTAGCTCTTCATCAGAATCACTCCCAAATATAGGCACTTGTGGTTTACCGGTGTTAATCATGCAACAATCGCCAGCAGTTCTTTTAAGCCCTTCGGTCATATTTCTTTGCTCTCGACGAGTTTTACGCTTTTCCCGCTTAAAGTGTTGTCGATGAGCAACATATCCTTGCCACCATCTATCGAAAGCTTTGCACTCTTGAGTGGGGTGCGAAATCTTTTGATGATATAAGCAATAGGAGGGGTGCGTTTCCATTTCACCAATGATGTTTCCTTCAGAGGATGGTAGCTTCATGCCCATTGATATGGCCTTAGCAAACTTTTTCTTCATCTTGAATTGGCTTTTGTCGGTAGCGGAGGTGTTTAGCTCCAACGAGATCGTCTCAGCTCCTTCATCGAGTCTCTGGCGCTTGCCCCTTTCAAATATAGCCGCCTCGCGCTCCCGATCAGCTTTACTTTTCAACCGAGCTTCATTAAGGAGTGCGTCAATTACTTCATCTGATGGCCCCAGAACTTTTGGTTCAGGATCTGCCCCCGGCTTTTCAGTGCAAGGAGTCTCCTCCTCGTTTGTGACCGAATGGGAAATCATATGACAGCTCGCCACATATCCCTCGGATTCATCCGATGAACTTCCTTCCTCATCTTCTTCTTGAAAAATGTGATTGAGGAATTCTTGGAGCGTAATGGGAGTCCGTGCCTTTTGGTTGTATTCTTCCAACGCGTCAATTTGCTTTTGTAAGTCCGTGCCTTTGCCGCCAAGCTTCACGGGCTTCTTAGATTTCTTCTTCTTCTTTTTCGAAGATTTTGACGGCTGGCTGCAAGTGCTTGAACCGCCACCATCGGTCTTTAGAGTTGGACGTGGCTTCAACATCCCTTCAATGACCTGCGGTTCCAACGGATTCTTCCACTTGATCGCTGGACATGTCTGGAGATCGTTTAGCATCCTCTTTGTCTTGGCTGATAATACGACCTCCCAAGGAGCTTCTTCAATGATGGAGCATGTTGCCCCCGGCGTATTCGTCCCTTTAGAGGTGTGGGGCTGTGGGGGATTCACCTTTCATTTGTCAGATAACGCAAATTTGCCCTGTCGGTACTGGTTTTCAAGCCAATTCTTGAAGACGTAGCAATCTTCGATCGGATGGCCTAGTACTCGATGATAAGGACAGTAGTTGGGCTCGCTGACGTCACTTGGTTGCAACGGACGTTTTGGATCCGGCAAATTTATGAGTCTGTTGCGCAACGCCAGCTCGAATAACCTCTTCGTTTTATCGCGGGGAAAGGAATAAAGACGTCCCATCCTATCCTCAAGGGGCACGTACGGTCGCATATTATTTTGACGAGCAACCGGCTTCGAGTCGCTCGGTTGTTGTTGAGCATTAGCGACGACGATCGCTTTTCCCTTCCCTTTGTCATTTCGGGTGTCTGGCCTTGGAAGAGGGGGTTTATGGCCCATTTGATCCATTTGCGCTAATTTGTCAATCAAGGCTTGGAAGGTAGTTGGCTTGAAAAACATCATAAATTGTGAGATGGTTGCTTGCGGATCAAGGGTCCCCACAAACATACCCACTGCGGGAGCTTCTTCAATGCGCTGCTCACACTTCGACCATAAGTTCCGCCATCGTATAGCGTACTGAACCCACGTCTTGCCTGGTTTTATCCTGGCGTTAATCAGTGCTGTCATCGGGGTACGTTCACTGGCGCTTGCAAAACGCTGAGTAAACAACAACTCCATCTCCGCGAAGGTTTTAATAGAGTCGTTCGGGAGCTCAGAGTACCACTCGAACGCCGTATCTGATAAACTTCCAACAAACTGGCGAAGTAAAAGCTTGTCATCTCCACCGGTATTGCCGCAGAGTGCCCTGAACTGGGCAACATGCTGGTGAGGATTGCCCGTCCCCTTGTAGACATGGAACTTGGGAATCGTATAACCTGGCGGGTATTTGATTTGATCGTACCAACTCGGATATGGTCTCCCCATTTTCACGACCTGGCCGGCTATTTCGGTTGCATGATGAACCCGTATTTGCTGGGCGATGTATTCATCCAAATCAGCTTTGGAGATTGTATCCTCTTTAGCTGTGGACAGAACTGGTGGAGGATTCGACGTCTCTTCCCTATCGTCTTCAAGAATGATTGGGGGATCTTCAGCAGGTGGATCTTGTTGAATCATCATACCCACCATATCCTGGAACAGGAGGGCCATTTTCTTTATGTTGGCTGCCTGCTCCGCAGCCTCTTTATCCTTCTTCTCTAGTACGCGACGAAGGAATTCAGCGTCCGTTTCTTGTTCTTGACGCTTGTCCGAGGATGTTTCAGGGGTTTCTTTTGGCCCTGTAAGCGCGGCCATAGCGTTCATCATTTCTTGGAGCTTCTGCTGCTGCTCCTGAGCCTTGGTCACTGACCTCGTGTGTGGTCTATGACCTGTTGATATGCGGCTATCTTCTTTTCCCGATGCCATGTAAACCGTATGAACTGTTATGCCCCCTGACTTGGGGCGTTTAGGTTCACTATTTTTAACTTTTGCCGCTGACGCGGGAGTTTTCTCTGGCCTCCTTCTTTTGTGGGCCATTGAGGTTGAAGGAACCGTTGAAGGGGGTATCCTAGCAGCTGCTGTCCCCCGCTGTTTAATGGGACGGTCCTCGTCTTTTTCCACCTTCGCCTTTTTTCGTTGACGGGAGTGATCCGTGTCGATAACGGAGTCTTGAACCCTCCTCCAAACTTTATAAATTCTTGAGGACAGCCGTTGAGGGGGCTGTTCTAGTTTCGTTTCTGAAACTCTCTCCGCAGGTGGAGGAGATCTTTTCAGTATAGCGGTTGGAGAGTTCTTCTGTACCCTCCTCAGCAGTTCAAAGCTGTTCCCAGTTGGAACAGCAGCGTTGACTTCCACCACTGGAGCCGGTGGAGTTAGCCCTGAGGGAGAGTTGCCCCCTGCCTTCCTCACTCGTTGCCAATGGCGACGTCGAGCATGACGAGCCGTTGGGACTGGCTCGGAGATTGAGACATCTTCTTTTTGCCCCCTGTCCGAATGGGGCGCCGCCGGTGTTAACCTCTTAAAGACCGAGGTTGTCTTTTGAGGGGTGACATTCAACCTGTCGAAGACGGATCCTTGAGCAGGGGTAGGAGTAGGAATCGTCAGCCTTGAAAAGACTGACTCTTTGACAGGGGAAGCCGCCTTGACGACTTCTGAAGCAGCAGCTGTTGCCCTCCTTTGGACAGCCATTTTAGAGTTCAGATTTAGCCTGGTGAAAACAGAGGCTGTCGGTTTGGTAGCGGGTGACCCGTTGACAGGGGCCGTCGTAGCAGTGAGCCGGTCGAAGACCGACTTTTTGTTCACTTCCGGTGCGGGTATTGGCGCAGGAAAGCTTGTAGGTGGGATCATGGTCCCGAAGAACAGGCCAGTGGTGGCTTGGGTCACCTGGTCTACTGGCAAAGTGAGGAAGGAAGCCGCTTGGGGCCCATATGCTGCACCTCCGGGGGAGGTGGAGCGTCCATTGCAGTGGCACTTCGAGCAGTTGGTGCAGTTAGAGGCCATTGAATCTTGAGTTTTGCGCCAGGCAAGAGACCAAATCTTAGTAACTTGAAATCCGAAGGCAACCATTAACAAACCGCGATTGGTTCGCGAAGACGACACACGAAGTGTGGAGTGGAAAGAGGAAGAGGTCCCACCGGGCGTGCCAGAATCTGTTCTCCTCCGAAAGACGGCGCACAGGACCGCGATGGGTCCTGACGCTGAGATTCGGGGCAGATGCTATTTGGTTTTATCCGTCCACCTCTCCGAAGATGCCAAGTTGATTTATGGCACCGTGTATCGGAGGTTTAGACGGATGCGGCCGATGTAGCAGACTTCGTCAGATTCCCCCTCGCTTGAGGGGTTTTTGATTGTGGGGACGCTCTTCCCTGCAGGCGCAAGCCCCTGCAGTTAATTACGCTACCGCATCGCAGTAACAACTTTCTCCTTCTCCAGAATTTCACTTCGTGTTGTGTGTGTTTGTTTTGTTTGTGGTTGCCCGTGGATTGTATACGGAGACTGAATAATGCCGTCGCCCGTAGGACGTGGACTAGTCCAAATCCGTATTTACTTAGATTTGGGTTTGGTGTTTTTAGTTTAAGGATGCATTAGTCGCGTTGCGGCTAAGATCAACTTAAACGTTCGTTAAGGATACAATAGTCCTGTTTGAGACTAAGATCAACTTAACGTGATAATCCATTTAATATCTGGCCATCGGGACTCGTCACCTCTCTAACGTCGTTGAAGGATTACAACGGCAGATGTCAGAGGAGTTCAGAGATGTACCCTTGAACCAAAGTCGATTTGGAGTTTTATAGTCCATCTAAATGTTTAAGGATACGTTAGCCGTATTTAGGGCTAAGATCAACTTAAACGGGACCGTTTAGATCCGGCAAAAGAGCATTTGGGAGCTCTATTGTTCCAGTTTAGGGACGTAGTGGTCCATGTTCCAGTTTAGGGACGTGGTGGTCCATCGCCAGTTTAGGGACGTTTCGGTCCGATATTAGTTTAGGGACGTTTCGGTCCAATATTAGTTTAAGGACATCTCGGTCCGATATTAGTTTAGGGACGTTTCGGTCCAATATTAGTTTAAGGACATCTCGGTCCACGAGTTTTAGGACCCCGCAGTCCATATTGACATATGTGGTCGTCGGGACCCGTCACTTCTCTGACGTCGTTGAAGGATTACAACGATAAGTGTCAGAGGAGCTCGGAGATATACCCTCGAACCGGATATAAATTAATTTAAAAGAGCAGTCGTGCTCAGTCAATTTAATTTAAGGACTTACGGCCAGACTTGGGCTAAGTCCAGTTGAAAATGTTCAACATTTTATTTATTTTTAGTCCATTAGACCTGTGCTAGGGCTTTGCCCACACTTAAATAATGCATTGCATTACTTCTATTTTCTTGTTTGGGCTTTGTCCAAATTTTGTTTTAACAAGAACAGAAAAGATTTCTTAAAATTTTAATTCTGTTTGGCGCAGATGCCCCAGCGCGTGACATGTGTCGCGCAGCGCAACTGCGCTAGCGCATCTGCACTGACACGTGTCGCGCAGCGCACAGCGCAGCGCAACTGCGCTAGCGCATCTGCGCTGACACGTGTCGCACAGCGCAGTGCTTGCGCAACCGAAGCGTTGCTTCCTTTAATAGAGCTTTGCTCTGATTGGGTGCGCCTTCTTGGACGCTGCGCTGACGTATCAGCGCCTGATATGTGGCACGTTGCGCCCGAGACTTGATGCGTTGCTTCAGAATTTTTGAATTTTGAATTTCAACAAAGCTTTGCTCTGATTGGGCGAAACACGTCCTTAAACTAACAACGGACCAAAACGTCCCTAAACTAACGACGGACCGGAACGTCCTTAAACTAACAACCGACCACTATGTCCTAAAACTAACCGTTGACCGAGATGTCGATAAACTACGGTGGATTGCAGCATCCCAAAGCTGATACAAAAAAAAGAATAAAAAAGAAAGAAAGAAAAACGGTATGTCTATAAGCAAAATGGGCACGGATGAAAACCCGAAAGGGCTCCGTGAGTAAAAATAGCAGGGCTACCGGCGAGTTTTGTGAAAACCTGAAAGGGAGCAACCTCGTTAGAATAAAAAAAAGATAAAAGAAAAAAACGGTATGTCCATAAACAGAAAGGGCACAGATGAAAACCCGAAAGGGCTCCGTGAGTAAAAACAGCAGGGCTACCGGCGAGTGTTTATGAAAACCCGAAAGGGCGCAACCTCGTTAAAAGACACTTGCAAGGTCCTCTCGACTTTGTAAGGAGAAACCGCCTGCGTGAGATCCTTACGACTCACAAGAGAGCAACACACTTAGGAATCCTCACGATTCCGAAGGAGAAATTACACTTGCGAGATCCTCACGACTCGTAAGGAGAACCTTCTTATGAGACCCTCACGCCTCATAAGATTTGAAAGTCTTAAGCTATAGGAATCTGAACCTGTTCTTAAGCAGCCCCCACAACCTCCATTAATACCCTACAGCGGCTCAATGCTGACCTTTGTATACAATCTACGGGCACGAATAAACATTTCCCTAACAAAGTCCCACCCGTGACTAGGGATATGTTCGCACGGTGAAAAACCCTTGTGAGTCCTCTCGACTTATAAGGAGAAAACACTCTTGTAAGATCCTTACGACTTATAAGAGAACATACACTTAGGAGTCCTCACGATTCCTAAGAAGAAAACGCGCCTACGAGATCCTTACGACTCGCAGGGAGAAATACCTTTATGAGACCCTTACGGCTCATGAAGTCAAAAGCCTTAATCGACAGGATCCTAATCCTGTTCGCTAAGCCACCTTTGTTCGATATCGACAGAGGCAAATGATGATTCGCTCCTGGCAATATCCCAGTTGTAGCGGTGCTGATGCCGAAATCGGTGTCTAATCCCAAGCTTGCGGCAAAAAGCTTGCGGGCCACACATGCATACGAGATAGCCGAAATGATGGGGCAACTTGCAACAAAATCAGCAAGTAAAAATGTATGCATGCAAAATAGCCGAAATGATTGGGCAACTCGCAATAAAAAAATAGCGAGTAAAAATAAAATAAATAGCCGAAATGATTGGGCACCGCGAAAAATAGCCGAAATGATTGGGCAATCGCGACCTTCGTGATATAAAAGCTGAAATGATAGAGCATCGCGGAAAGAAATTAAAAAAAATGAATGAAATTTATGCCCTACAGGTGATATCATGTAAATCCCTGTATGCAATTCAGGGGCGCAAACAAAGAGGGAATCACACCCTTTCTCCCCAAGCTTCATCAGAAGGAGAGGCCAAATCTCAATGGTTCATAGACAGCCTAGAGATCATCTCAATATTCGTTTTATTACAACGGACACAATATCAAGCAAAGCGGAACAGCGGCAACTCCCAGTTCCATGACTCGGCGGTGTACAGATGACCGAGAGTCAAACTCCGTCTCCGTGAAATGCGGATAAAATCAACCCTTCCTGGTCATGCGGAACGCGGATAATATCAACTCTGACCCCGTGTGAAGCATCCAGAGCGGAGCTTGGTCCTCGCCGAACACGGCAGTGAACCCGTGGGAAGCATCCAGAGAAAAATTCCTGGCTACGTGGAACGCGGATTATGTCACTTCTGACCCCGTGGAAAACGTCCAGAGCGGATCCTGGTCCTCGCAGAGCACGACAGTGAACCCGTGTGAAGCATCCAGAGTGGAGCCTGGTCCTCGCCGAACACAGCAGTGAACCCGTGGGAAGCATCCAGAGCAAAATTCATGGTCACGTGGAACACGGATTATGTCACTCCTGATCCCGTGGAAAACGTCCAGAGTGGATCCTGGTCCTCGCAGAGCACGGCAATTACCCCGTGTGAAGCATCCAGAGCGGAGCCTGGTCCTCGCCGAACACGGCAGTGAACCCGTGGGAAGCATCCAGAGCAAAATTCCTGGCTATGTGAAACGCGGATTATGTCACTTCTGACCCCGTGGAAAACGTCCAGAGCGGATCCTGGTCCTCGCAGAGCACGGCAGTGAACCCGTGTGAAGCATCCAGAGCGGAGCCTGGTCCTCGCTGAACACGATAGTGAACCCATGGAAACCATCCAGAGCAAAAATTGGACTGTGAGGTCCTTAAACTCATGGACTATGATGTCCTTAACCTCGACCGTGATGTCTTAAAACTAACATTAGACTGTGGGGTCCTTAAACCCATGGACTATGATGTCCTTAACCTCGACCGTAATGTCTTCAAACTAACATCGGACTGTGGGGTCCTTAAACCCATGGACTATGATGTCCTTAACCTCGACCGTGATGTCTTAAAACTAACATTGGACTGTGAGGTCCTTAAACTCATGGACTATGATGTCCTTAACCTCGACCGTGATGTCTTAAAACTAACAACGGATTGTGGAGTCCTTAAATCCATGGACTATGATGTCTTTAACCTTGACCGCGATGTCTGTAAACTACGATATCCTGGAAAACGTCCAGAGCGGAGCCTGGTCCTCGCAGAACACGGCAGTGAACCCGTGGGAAGCATCCAGAGCAACCCCTAGCTCCGTGAAATGCGGATAAGGACAACTTCATCCATCACTTGCGGGTCCTCACGACTCGTAAGGGAGTAAATTCTCTTGTGAGATCCTTACCACTTTCAAGAGAAAACACACTTAGGAATCCTCACGATTCTTAAGGAGAAATTACACCTACGGGATCCTCTCGACCGGTAGGGAGAAAATTCTTTATGAGACCCTCATGGCTCATAAAGTTGAAAAGTCTTAGGTGACAGGTCCTAACCCTGTTTTCTAAGCCATCACTATCTTACAAAGAGCACAAGATTGACAGTTATATACTATCTACAGACCGCACTTGCTAAAATCACATGGCAAACAACACAGCAAGAAAGAAGAAAGCAGAGAGATGACATAAGACATTATGAAGAACGTGTATCTTTTATTCATGAATTCGATTGGGTACAAAATACATCATATGAAAGAATAAAAGAACAAATATATTTTATTCAAAATTACAAATGGTACAAAAAAATTTATTGAGAGGAAAGCGCTTTCAATAATCCAATCAGCCGTTCGCGCACTTCCCTCAGCCCCTCTTCCTGATTAGCTGCCGCGGCCAACACCGCTTCGACCTGGGCTCGCTGCTGCAAGTAAGACGAGAGTTGTCCCTCGATGGCCCGCTGAGCTGCTTCACGATCTTGTGGATCCCGCTCGACGACGTCGAGCTTCTGCCTCAATGTTAACCCATCAGAGATACATCGCAGAAGGCCTTCGAAGATAACTTTCAACTAGGCAGCGTTCGCATCGACCTCAACATGCAGTCGAGCAGACTCGCTTGAAGTTTCTTTACATTCCCTTTGCTTTAAAGCCACTTCTTATTCAAGATGGTGGAAGTAAGAAGTGCTCTGCTCGATCCATGCAGCCCGTTGAGTGCTCATAGCCAGAATCTCAGGTGCGGGACGCCTAAGCTCAAGCTCATGCAAGCAAGCCTCGATTTCGCTGCAGCGATTAACCCAAGACTCAACGACACCCTCACCATGAAAGTTTATGAGCGTCGCCAGCATAGGGTTAACCTCTGCGGCAAAATCAGCAGCAGATGTGGGAGTCTCTGCGTCAAACTCCTCGATATATTCGCTCAGCATGCGTAGACTGGTCACAACACCTTTGGATGATGGACGCCTGGAAAAAGGCCCTGCCGGCATTATAATGCGAGACTCGAACGGGGCTGGAGTCGATGTGATTGCTGCAAAATAGATCATAATCAGATGTCGGCTCAGGAAATAAAGAAAATACACAAAAAGTAGAGTCTATTATACCGGCTGCGGCAGGGGGCAGAGCTGGGAGTACTGGTGGCGCAACGAGGCCTCGTCCCCCCTTCAATTCGTAAGGCCACAAGCAATATGAAGAAGAGTTAGCAGTAATGCGACTTCCCGTAAAAGAAAAGAACGCCGTTTAGAGAAAATACTCACCTATACCGGCAGGTGGACTAATCTCTGACAAGAAGGAGAAGTGTGGGTGCAGCACCTGGTACAGGCGGTCAAAAAGGACTCCTGCAAAAACGCGATAACGCAACGCCAGTACATGAATTATACAGCCAAGAGATAAGACTAATGGGTCACAAATCCATACCTTCCAGAATTTACGACGGTGCGAGAGAAGGTAGAGAGGTGGTCACCGTCAGGACGGTAACTGACGGTGCTGTCTCGAGTAGCGCGACATTAGCACTAGCCGCACCTGTATTAGAAACAAGATAAACCCTGTCAGGAAAAATTGAAAAGAGATTGCAGAATAAAAAGAAGGGCGGTGACCTAAAATTTACCTGATGAGTCGCCAGCCGGAGCCGTGACGAGGGCGTCACTTGATACAACGGCGGCGTCTCCTTCCTCCATCGGGGTGGTCTCACCTCCCGTCGCCTCATCCCCTGACTCCACAAGAGCCGTCTTCAGGCTCGCGACGCCAGGAGACAACAAAGAACCGTAGGCGGGAAGAGCGATGATCAGAGCGGTGCCCGACTCTTGAGAAAGAGCGGCCATCTCGGGCCTAGCAATTGTACCCGTTTCGCTCGCCACCACCTCGGGCTCAGTGATTGCAGCCGTCTCATCCACCGCTGCCTCAAGCTCGGCCGTGGTAGCCGTCTCATCCACCGCTGCCTCAGGCTCGGCCGTGGTAGCCGTCTCATCCACCGCTGCCTCAGGCTCGGCCGTGGTAGCTATCTCGGGCATAGCAATCGTGACTGTCTCGTCAGCCACTATCTCGGGCCCAACAATTACGGCCACATCGCCTACCGTCGCCCCAGGTTCAGCAGCTACCTCCTCCATCGTCCCCTTAGGCTCAGCGGTCGCCGCCACTTCTTCAGTAAGGCTCGGCCCTGCAGGACAAGATATATAAGAACTGATAGTTTAAAACTTTGACAACGAAGCCTCAAAGCACATTACCTGGGGTTGATTTACCGTTGGCTTCCCGAGCCGCACGTGCCGCCCGTCTGTAAGCTGTAGACAAGGCAACCGGAAACTCCTCTGAAGGAGTAGCAGCAGGGGTAACGGCGCTTGAACCTGCTCCCGCAGCTAAAGCAGCACTACGCTCCCTTGTTGCGCGCCTCAGGTGCTTCCTTTTCTCCCGAGCCGTCAAAACAGACCTTTTAGAAGCCTCCTTCAACAGGACGTCGTCGTCCGCATTCAGGGTTACCTCTGGAGCCGTCCAGGCTTCCGTCATCGGTTTTTTAAGTAAGGCCTCTTGCGGTAGTGCCGAAAAGGCCGGGACTTCGGTAGCTGGTCCGGGGAGAATTTCCACATCAGCTTGCGGGATAGGTATTGTGGTCCCTGCAATAAGACAAAGAAAGGGTTAGATTACTCCTAAGAAACATAAGCAGAAATATGGCGAGCCAAAATGTACCAAGGCCTAAGAATGCTCGAAGTCATTCCTCTTCTTCAAAAGTCTTGAGAGAAGCAGCGAGAGCTTCTTCGGTAGAAATGCCTATTAAAGAAGGAAAAACGTTAGTCAAAAAACAATGATAGAAGTATGATGCAATGGCGAAAAATACAACTAATGATTACCTGATCGCGCGAGGTTAGCCAACCCCTCTTCGTGTCTTGCCAATCGCTCGGAAGCTGTGATGGCAGCCGCCATATCAGCATCATCTGGCGGCATGAATAAGCCCTCATTTGTCCCATACTCGCTCAAGCCTTCACTATAAGGAGCATGAGGCTCCTGACCAAATACGACATCGGCGGAGAAGAGCGATTCTTTTTCTTCTTCTGTGAGAAAGCTCCGGTCGCAGCCAACACTATCTTGCGTTTCGTAGGCACTTTGGGACGGCGAGTCCCGATATTTGAGCCCACGCCAGATTTGGGTGAAGCTACGGTTAGCGTCTCTACGAGAGCACGGGGCGCCGATGGCACGTCCACAGGATCACGGGGCAATCCACGCGTGGGGCTTAGCACACGTGGAGGCTCAGCTGCAGCAGCCTCTCTTAGCGGAGGGGGCACAGCGATCCGTCGCCTTAAAGGGATGTTGCGATCGCTGGCAGGGGGCACACTTTTGCGATCGAGCAGCAACCGCCTCTTTTCCCTAATGACAGCACCCATCGCGTGTTGATACCAGGCCCCGTATATGTTAAGGGCCCTCGGGATGCAACTTGGTTCGCTAATGAAGAAGTGGGAGCCCGTATTCAAGCGCATAAAGTGATATAGCGCACCCCGTATTCCCTCTCTGGTGGCACCGGGTTCTTCCAAAAGCACCTCCAGTGGAACCCCCTGGTTATAACTCAGCTGCTGGGAAAAATGATGGGGGTTGTATCTCATAAAAAGCGCCGCATCATTTTTCCTGAATACGAGGAAGCCCGACCTGATGGAGTATAGATATAGAATCTCCCGGGCTTTCAACACGGAGGCCCCATCCTTAAAATTGTCGCGCAATGCCAGCACCGTCTTGGAAGTTTCCTGGCCAATTGTCAGGACTTTGTCCGTGAAAGACATACCAGCCCCAACTGTGCACGGACGAAGAAGCAAGCCCCTAGCTTCCCGCTGAGACGGATCCACGATAGACACGTCAACCAGTCGCATAATTCGCGGGAGCTTGCATTTCTCGTAAAACGAGGGTCTTTTATGAATACCAAATACCCCGAGCACTTGCATTTCCATCTACGAAGTAAAGTAGTGCATCGGGAAATTGGCAGCTTGCACCCCCGGTTCAGTTGTATCCGCCGCCACGCTAAGACCATGTTACAGGTGGGCCAGCCCGGCAATCCCGATGGCCACTTGTATTCCGACCACCATTCGATGTGCTGGGTAGAAGACGGCCGGCCTCATATAGCGAGGGTGCATAGGGAGCGCGAACCAACACAACCATAGCCTGAGAAACCCGAGAAAGAAAGTCCCCTCTTCAATGCCCGGAGCAGCGATTTCTAACAGAGGGATTATCGCGGCATCGGGAAGATAAAAGCCCTTCTGATCATCTTCCAGTACTGATCGATGGTCCAAGCCAAAGCCGAAGGGATTGTCGAGCTTGGCAAATTTTTCGCCTCGTTACGATAGAATCTCTGGGCGAAGAAACCGGGCAATGAAGTCTGCGAAACTGACCCCCCGGCCTCCGAATTCCAAGAAAAGACTCTTGTACATATTCAGCACCTTTATCAGACTAGGAAACTGGTGCTGGATGGCGTTCTCCGGTGTTAGGCCCATCACCACTGGCTTGGTGGCGAAAACATATTCGTCCGGAGGAAGCAGCTCCTCGTAGTGCTCCCCCCTAACCGGCAAACCGGAAATCTCATCAAATTCTTCTAAGGAGATTGAGACTTCTCTGTCCAGTAGAAGAAAGGTGTGGGTTGAGATGTTCCATTGCTCCAAGAACACCTTAATCCACCATGTCGGAGGAGCAGAATATTGGAACAATGAAGCGTAAACCGTAGGATATAGGCTGAGCTTCAGCAGTTGCGTTTTCTTCGCCGACAAAATGTACCTGGCCCACTGCAAATACCCAGACGAATGTCGGGGAGTCAACCCTATGTTGTAAGGTTGTCCCCAAGGCCGCGATTCGTCCTGGCTTATGCGCCGCCCCATAGTATCCAAAGCTGCTGGCAGCTGCATGGGTATGGCGGCAATCGAAGGTTGAAGAAGACCCTCCGAAGTCCAATTGACAACCTCCACGGCATAGTTCACCGGGGGTGCATCTGCATACGAAATCGACAAGATCGGATCTGATGGCGTCGCACAGGAGAAGCTTCGATGACCTCTGATTATCTGGTCATACCACCTACCCCACAAGTGAAGGTTTTTGTGTTCCGGGTCATAGTCTCTGATGAGCGCAAGAACCTCCCGGTCCACAGGTGCCTCAGGGAATCCTCCCTCTGAACGGAAAAACGGGAAAGAGAGATCGGAAAACATGTCGCCTTCAAGAAAGAACAGAATTCGATTGTCGGTACTATAATTTAATTTCAAAATTCTGACACTCGGCACTTTAAAATCTGTACCACACTGCAGTGCAGTGGAAAGGGGACCCAAGGGGGACCCACAAAATCCAGATGACAATACATCAATTAATAAAACAGCCTCATCATTGGATGAGACTGTCAATAAATGAGGAAATCCTTAAGGAATATTCTCATTGAATGAGAAATCCCTCGAGAAAAGGAGAAAATCTCCCTTTGAGAGCAAAGCTCTATAACAGAGTGACACTTGTCAAACTCTGGTCATGAAGGAATAAAATTTCTTAAAGAGCCTAGCTCTGTAATGATGATGGAAAATCCATCAAAGATTAATTAAAATTAATTCTTGAGAATTAAAATTCTTGGATCTTAAAGATCCATGAAAAAACTCTTAAGAGTTCTTCATCAAAAGATCAAAAGATCTACATATTATCAAAAAAGCAGAGCTCTGATGCATGGGATAAGAAACCCCAAGAAAAGATCTGTTTAGATCTATGGGTCATGAGAGCAAGGCTCTATTAATGAAACCTAAGAAGGGTTTTCTTTAGATCAAAGATCTATGAAGAGCAAGGCTCTGTTAATGGGTAAAAACCCTAATTTATTAAAATTAATTTAATTTTACCTAAGTTTGATAGAGTTCTAACTCTTGAAAGTTCTTGAACAGAAGAGCAAGGCTCTAAATAAAAATTCTTAAGAAAAAGATGGTAATCATCTGAGGACCAAAGGTCCTATTTATAGGCATTGAACCGCCTCCTCAACTTCTGAGTTGATCCAAAAGCTCAGATGTTGCCACCGCTGCACTCATGTGTGCGCCATGTGAGCGCAATGGTGGGGGGGCATTTGTTTCCCTCAATCAGAGCAAAGCTCTATTTTGAATTTCAAAATTCAAAAATTGAAGCAACGCTTCAGATCCTGCGCGCTGCGCGCCACGTATCAAAAGCAGACACGTCAGCGCCAGGAGCGCTGCGCCCTAGGCAGCGCATCCCCAATCAGAGCAAACCTCTGTTTCAAAATTCAAAATTTAAAAGTTGAAGCAACGCTTCAGATCCAGCGCTCTGCGCTGCGCGCCACGTGTCGAACACGGGTGCGCTAGCGCAGTTGCGCTGCGCTCTGCGCTGCGCACCACGTGTCGAACACGGGTGCGCTAGCGCAAGGTGCGCCAGCGCTGGAATTAAAAATTCCCCCACCATCAGATCAAAAGATCTACTAATAATAAATTATTAATTAATTAGAACTAAATTTCTGTTATGTAAAGATTTTTCAATCTTATTAAAACAAGAAGATTATCTTCTGTAAAACAGAAGCCTTAGGATCAAAGATCCAACGGTGGGAAATATTCCCAAATCAATCAGAGAAAGATCTCTTAAAACTGATTTAATAAATCATTTGGCCCTATATAAAGGACCCTAGACTTCAAGTCTAAGAGAGAGAGAATACAGAAGGGAGAGAAGACAGAAAAGGAGAGAGAAAAGCCCTCAACAAAAGAAGAGAAAACTCTCAGAAAAAAAAAGATTTTTCTTCATCTTCAAGGTAAAAAGAACTATATTCTTGAATAATAGAGATGAAACCATCTCGTAAAAAGAAGAACCATCATCTAAAAAGATCAGAGATCTAAGAAAAAGATCAAGGTCTTTAATAAAAAAGAAACGAACAAAAAGATCTAATCATAAAAAGACTAAAAGAAGTATTTTACTTCATTCACAGATCTTCTGATCTATAAAGGCAGAGCCTTTTATAAAAATAAGAACTTTTGTTCTTGGATCTTGAGAAAAAAGCCTCCTTTGAAGAACATAAATTTGTTCTTTGATCTTAAAATTGATCAAACGCGCTTTGCGCTATTGAAAAGTGCCTTGCACTCATGAATTACGCCATTGCGCCCATTGGACCGGCGCTCAGCGCCAAAACTTGTCACGTGTCAATCAGAGACACAATCTGCGCTTTGCGCTTCTAAAACAGAGCACTGCGCTCATGGGCTGGCGCTTAGCGCCAGGCACGCCACGTGTCACTCACTGGTGCGCCAACAGACTAGCGCAATGCGCTCATAAATTAAAAGCGCAATGCGCTAATAAAATAGCGCTTAGCGCTAAGCACGACACGTGTCCTCTTCGTGTGCGCTACCCGACAGAAGTGCAATACGCTCTTTGACTGGCGCAACGCGCCTGGTGCGCCACATGGCGCACTGTCAGAACAAACTTTGTTTCTGATACAAGACAAAAATGTCAGAGCCCAATGCCTAGCATTATTAAAAGGGCTGAGCCCAAATAAAGGCTTAATAGCCAGAACAAAAATAAAATGTTAAAACATTTTAATTGGACTTAGCCCAATTCTGGCCATAAGTCCTCAACTTATTTTGAATTGAGCACATCTGCTCTTTCAACCAACTCACCTTGGTTCGAGAGTACATCTCTTCACTCCTTTGATATTTGTCGTTGTAATTCCTCAACGTCTTCAAAGAGGTGGCGGGTCCCGACGACCACACATTTCATAGACTATAACGTCTTTAAATTGGACTGTGGGGTCCTTAAACTTATGGACTATGATGTCCTTAACCTCGACCGTGATGTCTTAAAACTAATATCGGACTGTGGGGTCCTTAAACCCATGGACTATGATGTCCTTAACCTTGACCGCGATGTCTTTAAACTAACATCGGACCGTGAGGTCCTTAAACTCATGGACTATGATGTCCTTAATCTCGACCGTAATGTCTTAAAACTAACAACGGACTGTGGGGTCCTTAAACCCACGGATTATGATGTCCTTAACCTCGACCGTGATGTCTTTAAACTAACATTGGACCGAGATGTCCTTAAACTAACAATGGACCACAATGTCCTTAAACTAATCGACCGCAATGTCACTAAACAAAATAATAGAGTCTCAATTGCTCTTTTGTTGGATCTAAACGATCCCGTTAAGTTGATCTTAGTCTAAAAATTAGACTAACATATCCTTAACAAATATTTAAGTTGATCTTAGTCTCAAACGAGGCTAACGTATCCTTAAACCCAACCCTCAAACCAAAATCTAAGAAAGATACGGATTTGGACTAGTCCACGCCCTACGGGCGACAACATAACTTAGTCTCCGTATACAATCCACGGGAAACCAAACACAAAACAAACACCCACGACACGAAGTGACCATCTAGAGAAGGAGAAAGTTGTTACCGCGATGCGGTAGCGTAATTAACTGCAGGGGCTTGCGTTTGCAGGGAAGAGCGTCCCCACAATAAAAAACCCCTCAAACGAGGAGGAATATGACGAAGTTTGCTACATCGGCCGCATCCGTTTAAACCTTCGATATATGGTGCCATAAATCAACTTAGCATCTTCGGAGAAGTGGACGGATAGCACCAATTAGCATCTGCCCCGAAATTCAGGCAAGACATCCGCCGCGTCTTCGCCGCATCTTTCTGAGGGGAATAGTTAGCATTCACCTCAGATTCCAGCTGGACCTCACGTTCGGTCTACGCCTTGACCTCGGCCATGGTCTTGGGTTGCGCCAGCGCGAAGGAGCGCAACCATTCCTTGTGCCTCAGACCAGATCTGAGTGCCGTTATGACGGTTTCATCTCGGTGCTTGGGCACCTCGAGAAGGGTGTTGTAGAAACGGGTAATGTAGGCCTTAAACGTTTCTTGTCCCCACTCTTAACCGTGAAGAGGTAGTCGACCGTGCGCTTCTGTCGACGGTTCCCCACAAAATGGCCGAAGAACTGAGTAGCCAGCTCGTCGAAGGTCGAAATCGAGCGCCGCTCGAGCCCCCGGAACCAGTCCCGACCTGCGCGGATGAGGGTAGCCGGGAAGGCTCTGCACTGGGCGGCGTCGGAGTGATCCTGGAAGATCATCACCGCGGTGAAAGCATCCAAGTGGTCTTTCGGGTCGGTTTTCCCGTCAAACAGAGAGACCTTTGGGGGCTTGTTGCGTGAGGAGACGTGGACGGCGAGCAGTTCCTCGGTGAACGGCTTCGTGAGCAAGTCGGAGGCGTACTTAGCTCCGTCTCTCGAGAGGTGAGCTTCTCGGCGCATGCCCTCGATCTTCTTCTGGAGGGCGTCGAGCCAACCGTGGTACCCCGAGGAATCTCCGCCTCGGGATCCCTGGCCCCCGCTATGGGTGACCTGCGTCTGGGAGCGGCCCCGGTTCTTCTCAATGAGGTGCCTCAGGTCCCGGGGTGAGGTAGCTCTTGAGCCGCCTGGGCGGACCTCTTCTGTGTGGCCCCGCCGATGGTGGTGGGGTCGACCACGCCCGTGTATAGGCGAGGTGACTGACAGCTCCTCAGGGGGATAGGGGTCACGAGGAGGCTTGAGGCGAGGCGCCCTAGCGGCGGATCTCGGTGTCGAGCCCTGTGGCGCCCAACGGTCCTCAGGGAGCACCGGTTCGAGAGACTGGCGGCCAGGAGACTGGCGGCCTGTTGGTGATCGGCCGTCAAGACAGGGACATGGCCTTCTGGAGGCGGTGGAGCGGCGATCTGAGGCCCGGGCGCGGCCGTTTGGACGCGGACAAGGGCCTCCACGAGGGATTACAGGTGATCTATCCGGCCTGCGAGGGCGTTGATGACTGTCATGGGAGGAGGTTCATCCCCGCCTTCAGTGAGTGGAAGACGGCGGCTGGTACCGGGATCCCCAGGATGGTCGTCTGCCATGAGTGTGGAGATAGGAATTCCAACTTTCTATTTTGTGGAGTTGTGTTCCCACAGACGGCGCCAACTGATGGAGCTCCTTTTCGGGCCTCCGTCAGATGTTGTCTTCCGTTGATCTCGCGGTGGACTTAGTTGATTATCTTCCTTCACGTGCGGGTCTCAATGGGTTTTAGGAGGAAGAGGTGAGGTGAGGGAGTTGTTGCTGAGTACCTGCAAAGAAGTCCTGGGGTGGTTTGGTACCACCGATGACCCTTCGACGCTCAAGTTAGTGATGAGATCCGAGCAGAGTAACGGCGTAAAAGTGTAAAAAATGGCTTACTTGACCCCTCTATGATGGGGGTTTATATAGCGGTGGAGCACGCAGCAGCGGGCGCGAGAATCTCGCCGGCGGTTACGCCCCCCGACGTCATGCCCGCGTAGAAAGCGGATCGCCCATTAATGGGGATTGATGGCGTGGAACGTGGGATGTTGCTGGCGTGAAATCTGCGCATGGCGAGATTCGTGGAGCGGCGGGTACGCCTGTGAGCGGTGGAGTTGGTCGGAGGGCCGAGAAAGACGGCCCCAGCCGGGAGCTCAGGGTCGAGCGAGGAGGCCGAGGGGCCTTGGTCTGGTGGCAGTTCGGGGCGAGCTGAGGGGCCGAGGAGGCCAATTTGCAGGGGCCCCGAGGGGGGCCAGCTTGTGCTTGTAGGTCGGGCACGGGGTGGCCTGGTCGGCCCCTGCGGGCTCTTTCTTCTGAGTTCTGGGACACGTCATCTTCCACGTGTCATGATTTTGGGGATCGCCAATACCGAGCACTATCACCGCCCTCGTTGATCCAAAACTCTCAAGCCGTGACGGATGTTCCTCTTTGTGAATCATTCTACGCCGTCGTCGTTCTTCTCCGATACCCTTACCAATTCTTTTCATGCCTTTATCAATGCTTTTCATGCACACAATCTGTTTCATCAAGAATAATTCAGCTCTCTCGTCGGTGGAGCATTGTGCCTCGACGGACGGACGCGGTAATCTCATAAGACGCTTGAGATAACAAAGCTTCTTTAGCTATTTCAATATCTTGTATGCATCGCAGGCTTTGAGTGCTTCAACTATGGTTTGTCTCTCTGTTCTTAGTATATAGTTGAAAGAGATGTCCAAGTTGGTGTAACAATCCTAATTTTCTTATACACTTTTTCCTATACAAATTTTTTTCAAAATATTTTTTTAAAAAATCCACAAAGGGGTATTTAAGCCTGAGCACAAGATTTAGGTAGTTATTTTTGTTTTTAATTATAAGCTACAAGAATGAAATAACTCCATTTTTAGTGTACAAGAAATTACTTTAAATTTAATGAATACTAGGAGTATTTATTCTTGCTGCTATCAGGATAAGTAATTAAAAACCACAATAATTACTAGAAGGAGCTTGTAGCTCATTGGTAATACCTTGCACTGCTGAACCAAGCCACCGGAGTTCAAATCCCATGCCCCACATTATTTTTGTATTTATTTTGTTTTATTTTTTTTGGAAGTCAACGGTAAAAAGGCCATAACTCCCAAAATATGTACTGGACAACAAAAAGTAAAAATACAAAGTTGTTCCTCAGGAAAACCCCCGGCTATTGGACCCTTGACTCGGCCCGACTCGGCGCCGCCGGCCGGCGAATCGGCCGACTCGGTCCGGCCGATCCGGCCGGACTTGGCCGGACGGCCGAGTCACCAACTGAGAAAAGTTGGCTCTTGACTTGGTCAACCCTCTTGCATACTTATTATACCTGGATCGGTTTTGATTTGGCCAATAAATCCCTTTTACTCCTAAGTTTAATGATTTTTAATGAATTTTTAATGTTTTTTATATTTTCTTTTAATATTTTTAATCCAAACCCTAACCCTAGCCTAGCCCTATATAAAGACCCCTATCCTCTACCTTTTCCCCTCACAACTCTAAGTCTACTCTCTCAAATTCTCGAGAACTCGGTACAAAGAGCGAGAAGCGAAGCGCTGCCGAAACCGACGACGGATTCCGGCGATCGTAGTAGAACCTTCGCGACGTTTTCGACGCACCGACAATCACCACTTCCCTTAGCCTCCTTAGTTTGTCCAAACCCGTAAGTCCCATCTCTTCTATCTCTCTTTTCTTTAATATAAAAATACGACTTTTTGGAACTCGACGGAAATCGGAACAAAACGATTTCCGATCCGGTTTTTCTGCAAATTTCCACTTGTCACCTAATACATAATACCTACCTATAGTCATGTTGACTATTAATCACCCATAAACCAATTTAAACAAACTTTCTCACATGAAATGACAGCTTCTTTGCAAAACCGTATTCTTTTCATAAAAATACCATAAAGTTTATTTTTCTTGTTCTAATTAAATCCCTCACTCCTAAATATGTTTATCTTGATCACTAAACTTGTAGAAAACAATTTGAATGAATTTTCACACATGAAATGATAACGTTTTCAAATACCGTATTCTTGCGCTTTAATACCTTCAAGTTTAATATATCATGTTTAACCTCTAAACTTCATTAAAACCTAAAATAAGTCATGAGGTAATGACCTACCTCTACACACACACAAATATAACCCTAATTGATAAACATCAAAATATAGAATACGAAAATACAGGACTTTTCACTAAAATACCATATTCTTTATAAACCTTTTCTAAAAGCTTTAAGTTGTACACAATTCTAAATAAAATCTTTTAAAATGAAAGCACGATAGGTCATGGACATCGATCGTTTATCTAAACTGTCTTGTGGTGTCTAGGCAAGTGTGTCTAGGCTAGTGGTTTTTAATTAGGCCCACGACTGTGGTTCCTTCCCACTTACCTGGCACTTAGCTGGCCGCAATTGACGGTGAAGAGGCGATTTGAGGCTTCTATTGACTTGTCGTTTAGACCTTAGAAATAGGTTAGTTGGCTTAGGAAACCCTAACAACTAAAATACGGAAAACTATACTTTTTGCAAATAAATACCTTATATTTATAAAACCGTTTTCCCAAATGAAAAGTATTTGTTAAACCTAAGCAAAGCGCCGCTACAACCCACTTTTGGGGAACCTGTTAGGGATAGTACGGTTCATCGTGCACCCGCAGGCTAGTAGTGCGAGATTCAGACCTCCGCAAGGAGCATTCGGTCTCGAAAGGTTTAAAATACAGCATTTAAGAATAATGTGATTTTGGAAAAAATAAAATATTTATTTAAAATTATTCTTGTATTAATATATATTTAAATACCAATTAGACACTTATTTTATTATAATATAAAGTTTCCACATTTTCCTAAAAATTACAAGATTAAAATTTACATTAAAATACCATGAGTTTCAAATAAATCAATTAATACTTTTATTAGGATATATTCACTAGAATAACACAAATAAAATTCACACTCATTATAACTATAAAGACGAATATTAAATACTTGAGGCGTATTTTGAAAACTATACAATAGTACTTTTTACATAAAACCCCCTCAAGTTTTATAAATTACAATAAGGCCCCTAACAAATATCGAACTTCAACTTACCTTCTTTTAGTCTGACTCGGGTTAGAGTCTGACTATTTCTGAGTTGAATATGATTCAAGTCAATCTATATTCTTTTATATTCCAACTCAATATGAACACAGGAATCCCAGAATCCAGTTAACAGTTTATATAACTTGACTGAACCGAACCATGGATATTTCTTTTTACATGGTTCCCAGTATTCCATTTACATGACTCTACGGTTATAACCGTTTCCTGATATCATAGTTTTGGTCAGTCAGTCGGTCAATCATGCAATCAATACAATTTTACAAGATAACAATACAAACAAGACATCGCGGGGTTTAAGGGGTAGATTGGTACGGAAGGTGTTAAAGGTGGCACGAGACGGTAAGATTAAGACACCTAACATGAATCCAATTGCCGTTGTTCCGGGTTGTATAACGGAGCCTTGTACTTCCATTTGCCCTGGTCTCTAGCATACTGAGACCCCTCTCGTATACACTGGCATCCTTCTGTACCAAGCTACAACAACAACGTTAACACCATACTACAATAATATAACAATACAATACAACATTAAAAGCTCTCTCTCTCTCTTACTCTCTTTCTATTTCTTCCTTATCTTGGGACTTACCGAGCGACCTGTTCGTTGACGACATTTTATTTCTTTCTTCTTTGAATGTCGTCAGGTGCGTTGGATCAAGCTGAGATTGAGCCCACCGGTGAAGACTTGGAGCAGTTTAACGAAGACCCCGAGCTCTAGATATTATACCTTGTTCTTTCCAGTATTTTCATTTACTGTTATGCCACTGTTTAGGCATCGCTTTTAATTTCAGTTGTATTTTCTTTTCATGCATTGTACAAAGAATGTTATTAATAAAAGTTGCTGTTATTCGTATATCTTTCGTCTCTTGTGATTTACTTTATATTGCTTAGTTACGCTTAGCGTATGTACTTCTGAGTATATACGTAGCGGGCCTCATCGCGTCCACTTTGCCGTACACTGGGAAGCGGGACGTGACAGTTGGACGCACGGCGAGAAGCCATGAGGTAGGAAGAAAAGAGGTAGAGAATGTTAAGGAAAATCTCAAATATCGCTTTATCTTGATTATTCCAAGGGATTTTTACCTGTAGCCCCTTCCAAAACATAGCAAATTCCTTTCTACCCTTCAAAAACTTGGTATTTACTTTTTACCCTCCAAAACTAATAAGATACATCATTTTACCCTTTTTACGATTTCCGTCAAGTTTTAACGGCATTATAACATTAAGTTTTTTTTTAAAAATATCTCAACCTCTCTTTTATTTTGGAAATACTCAATGTCTTCCTAAAATTGAAATTAAGATTTAATCTTTTGCTGCACCTTTCTCAAAATCAGCCATGAAATTAAAAACATTTTCAACATCCTTCTCTAGCAATGAAAATGTTGAATACTTCTGCGGTCTTACTTGTTGTGTTCGGGTAAATGGTAAATCTAAAATCTACGGAGAAAAGTTAAAAATAAAGTTAACGGTGTATTTTCTGACGGAAATCGTAAAGGGGTAAAATGATGCATCTTATTAGTTTTTGGGGTCAAAAGTAAATACCAAATTTTGATAAGCTAAAAAAGAATTTGCTCCATTTGGAGGAGGCTACGAGTAAAAAAACCCTTAGTCTAATACTCATATATTATGAACAATAATCACATGATTCTTTATATGGAAAATTACATATTGACACGGGGAGGATCGCGTCAAGATGTTACCTTCCGTTGATCTGCTGATGACGGCGATAGACGGCTGAGATTGGACCTGAAGGCTGGCTCCTGAAGCGTGTGGATTGATTGAAACGATTTCTTGGTTCGTTGTAATTGGGAAATTGTAAAGAAATCACAACCAAAAATTATTTGACCGTAATCAACTACGGTGTCGGATGTAGATTGTAAGTGAGTGCGGATCGTCCACATGGACAGTGTAATCGTTCGTCTTTCGAATTAGATGAATTGAAACTTTAAATAAAAGAAAACAAACAATTCAAGATTTGTATTTTGAAGTTCAAGAATTAGAAAATCTAGATCTAATAACAAGAAAAAGATAGAATCAATAATTGATAGTTTGATGATTTTTCCAACCAAATATCAAGAATCGAAATGAGGCTCGTAGGAATCGATAGGATCTATAGATGTGATGTAATCTTACAATTACGTATTCTTATCCTTCGATGAATTGATACTAGATCGATGATGATCGATCGAGAATTAGGGATTTCTTATGAAACTAGGGTTTCATGTTATCCCTTGTTCTTTCGTCGATATTATTCACATTCTAGCCTCTAGTAAATTCAAGAAACAATCGTAGATCCCTAATTTCGAGCGATCACAATCAAGAAAGTATCGCAACGAAACTAGGTCATCGATTCTTGAACTTGTTAGGGTTTACAAGACTCGTAGGACTCAAGAATCGTATTAAGATTTGTTACATCATCATTCTATTGATCGTCTCGACTCCTTTACGAGCGGAGTTTTACTCAAACATCATCACAAGAACTACAATCATAAATTGAGATCGAATCATGATGCAAGAATTTAAAGAAAGCAAGATTAAAGAATTTCACCTTTTATTTATATCAACAATTTCATTACATTCGCTCAAGAACTACAAGAGGAAGAACTCGATTGTCGATTTGGCTTCGCTCGGCTCCGTGAGTCGCAGATCGGCTTGGATCACTTGCTCGATTGGAGATCGGCTCCGCTCCTAAAAGGTTGAAGGGCTTCTCCCTTGATTGGTACTCGGGATCTTGAATTTGGAGTGGAATTAGGGTTAGGGTTTCGCACAAGTCTTGTCACTAGACTTGTGGAAGAAGATGATGTAAGAGGGAATTAGCTAACTAAAAGATTAACAACTAATGATGAACCAATGATTCCCCCTTTTACCCTAGGTCTAAGCTTCTATTTATAGACATCAAAACCCTAGATCTAGGATTTGAAATTTTAAGTTTCCCTCCAAAAGTTTGTTGAGATGAAATTTGAATTTCCCTCCAAAAGTTTGTTGAGATGAAATTTGAATTTCCCTCCAAAAGTTTGTTGAGGAGAATCTTCTAGAAGAGGTTAGTTAGGAGCTTAATCAAGATTAGCATGCTTAATGATCTTTGCTGATCTGGCAGAAGACTCTGGAGAATTCTGGAATTTGACGTGTCAAAATGAGGTGTGGCCACTGAGATAAGCATTGTGCACTGAAAATGAAGCGCTGACGTGGCAGAAGCGCCGCGGAACCGCGGCGCAAGCCGGCTCCCGTCGCGGTTCCGTGGCCATGTTGGAGGCTTGGGGCTTGGGACTTCTGGTGCTTGTTGGGCTTAAGTTGTGGGCCTTTCTTTGATATGTTGAATTGTATTTCTCCTTTTGAATTGCTACCAGATCTGAAAACATGGAGTTTGTGTATTTTTTATCAGCTTCTTTTGACTTTGCTCCTGCAATTTCCTGCACAAATCTCGAGACAAGTGTTGCGCAAATACAGAGATGATGCGATGCTATAAAATGCGGTCAATTTCCCTTAAAGTGCCGGTTTAAAAGTCTAACACATGAAATCTGATATTTAACGACTGATTTGCTAATATGTGAAATATGAATACCGAACACTTCTAAATGAGTGCAAAAGATGGGGAAATTGCCGTGTTAAAAATACATTATTTTCGACTGATCAAATTCCCCCAAACTTATTTTCGATCGTCTCGAGCGAACTTTTTTATTAAAAAGAGAAGGAGAAAATAAAGAAAGAGAAAAACTAACTAGCACACTTTCGTAGGCAACACGATTGCACTGAGCACGTGCAACAAGCTTTTAAACCTCTAGGTGTCCCTAGTAGGAGGAGTGTTGTCTTCTGAGGGTTTTCAGCGGATTGCACCCATAAAACCAATAATAAAAGGAAGATCATAAATATTACATTTAAAGAAAAGAATCATAAAAGAAAAGCCTTGAAAATTAGGGTTTCCAACTAAGCTAGCTTTTCGGTTGTCATGAGCCCTATCTTAATGGTCATGAAAAGATGTCAGAAATCACGTCCTCCCTCAATAAAATATCGTCTTATTCTTCATTCCTATCTTTCTTCCAAACATCGATCATATAACCCTGCGTGTGTGTAAAGACATCCCTACACCCGGAAAATTCAATTCAAGCTATCATACTCTTGCACATCAGCCTCAGTACTTTTTAATTAATGAATATTTGTATGAGATTGCTCACACACTTTCATGCGACCGTTAATACTTCTTGAGGTACTAACCGACCGATTACTCCTGTGCTTGCTTACTTAGTGTATTTTCCTCGTCTTGCACCACCTCAGGCATAGCAGTGACTCCCAGACCAGTTGGCCTTAAGGCACTAGGTGAAAAGGCACCCTCGCTATATATTTTTTATTTCCCTTGGATAACAAAACCAGTGTCCATTTTTCTCACCACTTTATATTTTTTATTCACTTTTTTTTTTATTTCCTTCATACTTTTGGCTTTAAGACAAGAGCATTTCAAGGTATCCTCTACTATCCCAGGCTTCAAGACGTGTGTACGTGCGAATAGCAGGGTAGCAACGTTCAAAATGTTTGGCTTCCAGAATAGAAACTATTTTTCAGATTTATTTTTATCCTCAGATTAGTGACTTCCTTCATCTTACTAACTCTTGGGACAACGGCTCATAACTACTTATTACTAGTTCGTATAAGAAAACTTCTAATTTTCTTAGTTTTCTTAAATTTTTCTAATCTCATGGATGTGCTTGTTCACTATCTAAACTTTTATTATCTTATTTATATAAAAAATATTTTTATTTTTATTTATTTATTTATTATTTTTTTTATTTTTATAGGTTTTAAAAAATATTTTGTGCTTATGCAAATGATATGCAAATAATGCGAAAATAAGCACAAACCTCCCCCAAACTTGTTTTCAACAGTGTCCTCACTGTTGCCTTCTGCTAAATCTCGAAAAACCTGTAAGCTTGGGAGGAATTTATTAGTGGGTGCAAAATATATAAGTGAAGATCCTCTCTCAAACTTATTTTTGGCTCAAAATTTTGTAAAAAAATTCTTTTCAAGAGCCAGAAAAAATGCCCCCCCAAACTTGAGTTATGCAATGCTAAGCTTTGAAAATCACATGAGGGGGTCAAAAAATTAGTGGTCGATGCCAAGCTTTGCAAAGACCAAATGTTAACACCAACCATTCAAAAATTTTATCAATGCAGTGCTCTGGTTGGTGGAAGAAGAAGTGGGGAAAGGTCAAGTGGTGGAAGAGAGAGTGTGTGCGTCTCATTTTTGAGAGACGATGCAGTGAATGTGATGGATTACTCGCATTCTTTTTACAGTTCAGAAGAAGGGGTGGAGGTTCAATTTCATTGATTGGGAGATGATTCATCTCAACAGCCGTGTCATTCAAAAATGCGAGTTCATCAGCGAAGATTTCCTCGAAAGTTCCATCAATACCCCGGTGAATAATGTCATCACAAAGTGCGGGGTGATCTTCAGACTCTAAGAACAGTTCATAATCAGTGTTAGTTGTTGACCTGGACATCTCGGTGGAAGAGTCCGTATGTGTATGATACATAGTTGGGTCAAACAATAACATATGAAAAGAGTCAAGATCGGTATCAAGAGGATCATCAAATTCGCTGCTGTCGACATCCATTAAGTTGACAGAATAGACTTGAGCAGTAGGTTCGGAGGGTACACTTCCCAACTTGTAAATGTTTAGCTCAATTGACCTATTCCCGAAGGATAGGGTCATAGAACCATTACGACAGTTGATTATTGCATTGGAAGTGGCCAAAAAGGGGCGACCTAAAATCACCGGAATTTGATTCCGTGGGTTCGCTACAGGCTGTGTATCAATTACAATAAAATCTACCGGGAATATAAATTCTCCGATTTTTATTAACACATCCTCCAGTTCACCCCTAGGTTTGGTGATTGATCGGTCAGCCATCTGGAGAGTGCAATGGGTTGGCTTCAACCCTCCGATCCCTAACTGCTCGTAAATAGAGGAAGCAAGTTAACACAAGCGCCAAGGTCTAGTAGAGCACGGTTGATGTGTTTTTCCCCGATAGAAATGGAAATCGTAGGATATCCAGGATCCTTACGTTTTCTCGGTAATTGTTGGGGGAAAGCCGTGTCTACTGTTTTTGCCATGAATATCTTCTTGGGCACTTGAGTCTTCCTCTTCCTAGTGCACAAGTTCTTAAGAGTTTTCGCATAGGACGGAACTTGTTGGATGGCATCTAGGAGAGGGATGTTGATGTTAACTTGCTTAAAAATGTTCATAATCTTCTCCATATGTGGACTCGGTGTGTTTGCCCTTAACCGATTATGATAAGGTGCTTTAGCAATAAGCGTTGGGTCGATCATAGGAGAAGGAAGTGGGGGGTAGACATGATCCCAAAAGAGGAGTGAGGATCGTCTGTGGAGAACTAGAAGAGATGGACTGAGGTGGCGAGCCTTGTGGGAAACGAAGAATAGGCTCACAGAAAGGTGGTGGGGTAGAAGAACCGGGGTCAGAATTAGAAGTGTGTGTGTGAGAAAAAGTCTCAGCCGGGGTTTTATTGATTGATTTATCAGTATCATCAAACTCTTCCCCAACATGATTGTCAAGCACTCTTCCAGATCTCAACGTGATTGCATCCACATGATGTGAATAGCCAGGATTTGGTAAGGGTTGAGCTGGAAGTTTCCCTTTCTCTCTTGCACTCATTTCGGCTTTTAATCGTGCAATTTCTTCTTCCATCGATTTAATACTCTCGCTTTGGGACACAGAGTTTTTCTTTATATCATCGACGGAAGTCTTTATTTCAGCCGATACTTGCATGAGATTTGTCAGAAGCAAGTTTATGAATGAAGAGAATTCATCAGTCCCGGTCAACTGCAAAGGACTAGACAGTGTGGGTGTGTTGACCGGATTTTGAAAGTTATGTGCTTGGAAGGGGTGCTGACTCAATTGAAGTGGTGGCTGCTGTTGTGGTAGAGGGACCCTTTGGAAATGATTCAAGGTTGGAACCGTGTTTTGAGATTGTGATTGGCTCCAAGCAAAATTAGGATGATTCCTCCAACCCTGATCATATGTGGAGGAAAATGGATCGTTTCTAGGTCTTTGAAATGCGGCATTGGTTTGCTCATGACCTTGAAACGGACATTCTTCCGTCAAGTGAGACGGATCAGAACAGTAGCCATATACAGTTTTGGAGAGTGATATTTGACTTAGGGCGGCGGCTAAAAATTTGTTTTCCATAGTCTCGAGTTTCTTGTGTATAGCTGCAATGTCAGCTCTAACTCCTATGGAAATATCATTGCCATCCCTAGACGATTGACTCATACCCTCCCACTGTAAAGATTTTTCAGCGAAATTTTCTAGGAATTCCCAGGCTTCCCTATCATCTTTGGTCATAAAGTTGCCTTGACACATGGATTCAAGGGTCTGTCTTGTGTAAGGAGTAATGCCCTCATAAATGATTCGGCACAGTTCCCATCTCGGGATGCCATGATGTGGACATTGGACTAACAGATCCTTGAAACGTTCAAGACATTTTGAAAATGTTTCATTTGGAAGCTGGGTGAATTGATAGATTTCGCTACGGACTCGAGCTGTCTTTTGGTGTGGGTAGAATTTCTTAAGGAATGCTTTAACGAATTCATCCCAATTTGAAATGGAATGTGCGGTAGTGTTATATAGCCACTTCTCGGCTAAATCGCACAAGGTAAATGGGAGAAGACGAAGACGCATAGCATCCACGGACAACTGTGAGGTACCCATCATTGCGCATACATTTTCAAATTTCGTGATAAACACGTATGCGTCTTCAGACTCGAGACCGTGAAATTTTGGTAGAAGGTTGATGTATTGGGATTTTATTTGAAAATTTTCCCCGTTGGCTGGTGGAATGGAAAGACAGGTGGAAAGGGGACCTCGTGTAGGATAGCACCTCTCTTTGAGAGAGATGCGAGGTGGATTCTGCGCACCAACGGACGGCGGCAGGGTAGTGGAAAAGAAGTTCGATGGAGACGGATCCATCGATGTGGGTGTGGTGGTGGGTAAAGAAAGGGTAAATGTAGAAATACCGACTTTAGGGTCGATCGAAAGGACGCGGACTAACAGGGACTAGAATCCCGTTGTCCAGCCTATCTTGCACTAAAAAGGGTTAGTACAAGTGGCAGCGTTGACTTTATAATTAGGGGAGTGATGAATGAATGCGGTGTTTGCTTTGAAAATTGGACAGATTTTTTTGAAAAAATGATGCAACACAACAAATGCAACACACAAAACCCTAATTCTAGGGGTCACTTAGGTCCGGCTCTAGACCGCTCCTAACTGCCAAAAGACAAGTCGCAGGATAGAATCCTCCACTGCCTCCTTGTCCCCCTGTGGCCAGGTAAGTGCCAGGTAAGTGGGAAGGTACTCCACTACGTAAGTAGTGGGCCTAATTAATAACCACTAGCCTTCGACACACTTGCCTAGGCACCACAAGAAAACGCGGATAAGCAATGAATTACCCACGGCCTTTTTCTGTCCTAAGTGAGCGCGACGGTCCTTAGAGTCATCTCTAGATATTTTTTAATTAATGAGGGTAAAGGCGGATGCAAGTTTGTGCTTTTTGGGGCTTAGGAAGGGTAATGAACTCCCCACCTAATCTGGATTTGGTTGTGCCCCTTAATTTTCCGTATTAATTATGCAAACAACCAAGAATCAAAACACGCAAAAATTTTATTTTGCTTTTGCGGCGCAGCGATTATTTGCAAAGAAACCTGCACAAAATGTTAGTTGGAGCTAAAAAGAGGAGAAAGGAGAAGGTAAGAAACTTACAGAGGAAAATTGGTACAGAGAGGGCTTCAAAAAGACGCGGAATCGCGGTCTCTTGAAGGGATCTCTGCAAATTTTTTTTATGATAATGCTTCTGTTGCTCCCCTTAGCTCTCTGGAATATTCACAAAAATTTTATCCAAGCTCCAATGATTCCAAATTTCCTCGCAATCAAATCACAACACACGTATTAGGGTTTGTGCGAGTTTAGATCTAAAAATTATAATGGAATAAATTTTTCAACTCAAATTTCAAAATACGAACAATTAGCGCACTATCCCCGGCAACGGCGCCATTTGATTGAAACGATTTCTTGGTTCGTTGTAATTGGGAAATTATAAAGAAATCACAACCAAAAATTATTTGACCGCAATCAACTACGGTGTCGGATGTAGATTGTAAGTGAGTGCGGATCGTCCACAGGGACAGTGTAATCGTTCGTCTTTCGAATTAGATGAATTGAAACTTTAAAGAAAAGAAAACAAACAATTCAAGATTTGTATTTGAAATTCAAGAATTAGAAAATCTAGATCTAATAACAAGAAAAAGATAGAATCAATAATTGATAGTTTGATGATTTTTCCAACCAAATATCAAGAATCGAAATGAGGCTCGTAGGAATCGATAGGATCTATAGATGTGATGTAATCTTACAATTACGTATTCTTATCCTTCGATGAATTGATACTAGATCGATGATGATCGATCGAGAATTAGGGATTTCTTATGAAACTTGGGTTTCATCTTATCCCTTATTCTTTCGTCGATATCATTCACATTCTAGCCTCTAGTAAATTCAAGAAACGATCGTAGATCCCTAATTTCGAGCGATCACAATCAAGAAAGCATCACAACGAAACTAGGTCATCGATTCTTGAACTTGCTAGGGTTTACAAGACTCGTAGGACTCAAGAATCATATTAAGATTTGTTACATCATCATTCTATTGATCGTCTCGACTCCTTTACGAGCGGAGTTTTACTCAAATATCATCACAAGAACTACAATCATAAATTGAGATCGAATCATGATGCAAGAATTTAAAGAAAGCAAGATTAAAGAATTTCACCTTTTATTTATATCAACAATTTCATTACATTCGCTCAAGAACTACAAGAGGAAGAACTCGATTGTCGATTTGGCTTCGCTCGGCTCCGTGAGTCGCGGATCGGCTTGGATCACTTGCTCGATTGGAGATCGGCTCCGCTCCTAAAAGGTTGAAGGGCTTCTCGCTTAATTGGTACTCGGGATCTTGAATTTGGAGTGGAATTAGGGTTAGGGTTTCGCACAAGTCTTGTCACTAGACTTGTGGAAGAAGATGATGTAAGAGAGAATTAGCTAACTAAAAGATTAACAACTAATGATGAACCAATGATTCCCCCTTTTACCCTAGGTCTAGGCTTCTATTTATAGACATCAAAACCCTAGATCTAGAATTTGAAATTTTAAGTTTCCCTCCAAAAGTTTGTTGAGATGAAATTTGAATTTCCCTCCAAAAGTTTGTTGAGATGAAATTTGAATTTCCCTCCAAAAGTTTGTTGAGGAGAAGCTTCTAGAAGAGATTAGTTAGGAGCTTAATCAAGATTAGCATGCTTAATGATCTTTGCTGATCTGGCAGAAGACTCTGGAGAATTCTGGAATTTGACGTGTCAAAATGAGGTGTGGCTACTGAGATAAGCATTGTGCACTGAAAATGAAGCGCTGAAGTGGCAGAAGCGCCGCGGAACCGCGGCGCAAGCCGGCTCCCGCCGCGGTTCCGCGGCCATGTTGAAGGCTTGGGGCTTGGGACTTCTAGTGCTTGTTGGGCTTAAGTTGTGGGCCTTTCTTTGATATGTTGAATTGTATTTCTCCTTTTGAATTGCTACCAGATCTGAAAACATGGAGTTGGTGTATTTTTTATCGGCTTCTTTTGACTTTGCTCCAGCAATTTCCTGCACAAATCTCGAGACAAGTGTTGCACAAATACAGAGATGATGCGATGCCATAAAATGCGGTCAATTTCCCTTAAAGTGCCGGTTTAAAAGTCTAACACATGAAATCTGATATTTAACGACTGATTTGCTAATATGTGAAATATGAATACCGAACACTTCTAAATGAGTGCAAGAGATAGGGAAATTGCCGTGTTAAAAATACATTATTTTCGACTGATCATGGATCTCAATGGGTTTGAGGTTGTTTGGGCCAAGCTATCTGCAAGGAAGTCCCGGGGTGGTTGTACCACCGAGGACTCTTCGACGGTCAAGTTAGAGAGGAAATCCGAGTAGAGTAACGGGTTAGTGGAGTAAAAATGGCTTACTTGAACCATCTGAAGGAGGGGTTTATATAGCGGTGGCGGCTGGCAGGTAGGCAAGAGAATCACGCCGGCCGTTACGTTCCCGACGTCACGCACGTGTGATGGGCGGGATCCTGCATTAATGGCGAGACATGCTCGTTAATGGGGGATCGTGATGGCGTGGAACGTGGGATGAGGCCGGCGAATATCTCGTGTATGGCGAGATTCGCGGGATGGCGGTTGTGCCTGTGAGTGGTGTCGTTGGTCAGTCGAAAAGACCGAGGAAGATGACCACGGCGGGAGAGCTCGCGGACCGGCTGGAGAGCTCGCGAACCGGCAGGAGAGCCGAGGTATCTTGGTTCTATGGTATTTTGGAGACGAGCTGAGAGGGCCGAGGAGGCCAATTCTGTGGCAGCCCGGATGTGAGCTGTGGGTGGTCTGGAAGGCCATCGAAGGTCGGGAGACTCCTCGGGCCGGAGGATGGCTCGGAGGCGAGCCGGGAGGGCGAGGAAGCTCAGCCCGAAGGGAGGTTTGGAGTAGAGCAAAAGGACAGTTGGCGTGGCTGCTGAAGTGCTCGGGGGCGAGGAGTGGGGTGCAACCTCGGAGACGGGGTTCGAGGGAATCCCCCACTGTAGCATACTGGTTCCCCCTCTGTGGCCCTCACGGGCCTAACTGGCATACGCATGTGACACGTCATCCGCCACGTGTCATGATCTAAGGAATTACCGTTATTGAGCATCATCATTAGCCCCCCACTCTCGTTCCGATCTATTTGTGGATCGGGTCGAGAGTGGACTACTTGGTTCTTTCTTTGCGGTTTGGCGTTGGTAATTTCTCGTGGTGGATTGTTCAGGGACGACACGGCGTTCTTGTTGTCGCGCATCGAGTATGAGTCAAATGAAGGACGAGTGTGGGAAGGTCGGTATCCTCCCTTTGTCGGAGTTGAGGCGCTGATCGCGCGTTGAGTATGAGTTTATTCGGCGGGTCTTAGATCCGTGTCTTTGTAAGGTAGGAAGCTACCCGCTAGGGATGCGCCGAGCAGGAAGGAACTCAGCGGCCTCGCGAAGAGGGCTTCAGATCCTCAGCGTATGATGGGCAGGAGGCTGCCCGCTGGGGATGCGCCGTGCAGGAAGAAACTCGGCGGCCTCATAAAGAGGGCTTCAGATCCTCAGCGTCTGATGGGCAGGAGGTTACCCGTTGGGGATGCTCCGAGCAGGAAGAAACTCGCTGGGGATGCGCCGAGCAGGAAGAAACTCGGAGGCCTCACGAAGAGGGCTTCGGATCCTCAGCGTCTGATGGGCAGGAGGCTGCCTGATGGGGATGCGCCGAGCAGGAAGGAACTCGGCGGCCTCGCAAAGAGGGCTTCAGATCCTCAGCGTCTGATGGGCAGGAGGCTGCCCGCTGGGGATGCGCCGAGCAGGAAAAAACTCGGCGGCCTTACGAAGAGGGCTTCGGATCCTCAGCGTCTGATGGGCAGGAGACTGCCCGCTGGGGATGCGCCGAGCAGGATGAAACTCGGCGGCCTCACGAAGAGGGCTTCTAATCCTCAGTATCTGATGGGCAGGAGGCTACCCACTGGGGATGCGCCGAACAGGAAGAAACTCGGCGGCCTCACGAAGAGGGATTCGGATCCTCAACGTCTGATGGGCAGGAGGCTGCCCGCTGGAAATGCGCCGAGCAGGGTAGTTGCTCGATTGCCCCTTGGCGAGGGCTTAGATCCTTAGCGCTAGAGGGGCCGTAAGAAGCCTGCTAAGGATGAACCGAGTAGTGAAGCTGCTCAGTTGCCTCTTGGCGAGGGCTTAGATCCCTGGCGTTGTAGGGTAGGAAACTACCAGCTAGGGATAACCGAGCAAGGGCGGGCCCTACTGCCTCTTGGCGAGGGCTTTTGATCCCGGCATCGTAGGGTAGGGAACTACCATCCAGGGATAGACAAGCATGGTAGCCTCTCAGCTGCCTCTTGGTGAGGGCTTCGATCCCAAGCGTCGTGGGGTAGGGCGCTACCAGCCAGGGATAACCGAGCAAGGGCGGGCACTGTTGCTTTATTATGATGGCTTTTGATCTTTAGCGCGGTAGGGGCCGTAAGAGGCCTACTAAGGATTGGCCGAGTAGGGTTACTGCCCGGCGCCTCTTGGCGAGGGCTTTGATCCTTAAGGACGGGCCAAGCAGGGTTACTTTCCGGTGCTTCTTGGCGAGGGCTTTGATCCCAGGCGTTATTGGGTAGGGAGCTACCAGCCAGAGATAACCGAGCAAGGGCGGGCCCGGTTGTCTCTTGCGAGGGATTTTGATCCTTAGCGCGGGAGGGGCCGTAAAAGGCCTATTAAGGATGGGCCGAGCAGGGTTACTGCCCGGTGCCTCTTGGCGAGGGCTTTTGATCCCTGGTATCGTGGGGTAGGGAACTACCAGCCATGGATAGCCGAGCAGGGTAGCCGCTCGGCTGCCTCTTGATGAAGGCTTCGATCCCATACGTTGCGGGTAAGAAGCTACCAGCCAGGGATGACCAAGCAGGGTAGCTGCTCGGCCGCCTCTCGATGAGGCTTTGATCCCTGGCGCTGCGGGTAAGGAGCTACCAGCCAGGGATGATCGAGCAGGATAGCCGCTCGATCGCCTCTTGATGAGGGCTTTGATCCCTGACGCTGCGGGTAAGGAGCTACCAGCCAGGGATGACTGAGCAGGGTAGCTGCTCGGCCGCCTCTCGATGAGGGCTTCGATCCCTGGCGCTGCGGGTAAGGAGCTACCATCCAGGGATGACCGCGCAAGGTAGCCGCTCGGCCGCCTCTTGATGAGGGTTTCGATCCCTGGCGCTGCGGGTAAGGAGCTACCACCCAGGGATGACCGAGCAGGGTAGCGGCTCGGTCGCCTCTCGATGAGGGCTTTGATCCCTGGCGTTGCGGGTAAGGAGCTACCAGCCAGGGATGACCGAGCAGGGTAGTTGCTCGGCCGCCTCTTGATGAGGGCTTTGATCCCTGGCGTTGCGGGTAAGGAGCTACCAGCCAGGGATAGCCGAGCAGGATAGCCACTCGGGCGCCTGTTGATAAGGGCTTCAATCCTTGGCGCAGCGGGTAAGGAGCTACCAGCCAGGGATGACCGAGCAGGGTAGCTGCTCGGCCGCCTCTCGATGAGGGCTTCGATCCCTGGCGTTACGGGTAAGGAGCTACCAGCTAGGGATGACCGAACATGGTAGCTGCTCGGTCGCCTCTTGATGAGGGCTTTGATCCTTGGTGTTGCAGGTAAGGAGATACCAGCTAGGGATGACCGAGCAGGGTAGCTGCTTGGCCGCCTCTCGATGAAGGTTTTGATCCCTGGCGTTGCGGGTAAGGAGTTACCAGCCAGGGATGACTGAGCAGGGTAGCCGCTCGGCCGCCTCTTGATGAGGGCTTCGATCTCTGGCGCTGCGGGTAAGGAGCTACCAGCCAGGGATGACCGAGCAGGGTATCACGATGAGGGCTTCGATCCCTGGCACTGCGGATAAGGAGCTACCAGCCAGGGATGACCGAGCAGGGTAGCTGCTCGGTCGCCTCTTAATGAGGGCTTTGATCCCTGGCGTTGCGGGAAAGGAGCTAACCAGCCAGGGATGACCCGGCAAAGTAGCTGCTCGGCCGCCTCTCGATGAGGGCTTTGATCCTTGGCGTTGCGGGTAAGGAGTTACCATCCAGGGATGACCGAGTAGGGTAGCCACTCGGCCGCCTCTTGATGAGGGCTTCGATCCCTGGCGTTGCGGGTAAGGAGCTACCAGCCAGGGATGACCGAGCATGGTAGCCGCTCGGCCGCCTCTCGATGAGGGCTTTGATCCCTGGCGTTGCGGGTAAGGAGCTACCAGCCAGGGATGACTAAGCTGGGTAGCTGCTCGGCCGCCTCTTGATGATGGCTTTAATCCCTGGCGTCCGCTTCTTGATGAGGGCTTTGATCCCTGACGTTGCGGGTAAGGAGCTACCGGCCAGGGATAGCCGAGCACGGTAGCCGCTCGGCTTCCTCTTGATGAGGGCTTTGATCCCTGGCGTTGCGGGTAAGGAGCTACCAGCCAGGGATTACCGAGCAGGGTAGCTGCTCGGCCGCCTCTCAATGAGGGCTTCGATCCCTGGCGTTGTGGGTAAGAAGCTACTAGTCAGGGATGACCGAGCAGGGTAGCTGCTCGGCTGCCTTTTGATGAGGGCTTTGATCCCTGGTGTTGCGGGTAAGGAGCTACCAGCCAGGGATGACCGAGCAGGGTAGCTGCTCGGTTGCCTCTCGATGAGGGCTTTAATCCCTGGCGTTGCGGGTAAGGAGCTACCAGCCAGGGATGACCGAGCAGGGTAGCTGCTCGGCCGCCTCTTGATGAGAGCTTTAATCCCTGGCGCTGCGGGTAAGGAGCTACCAGCCAGGGATGACCGAGCAGGGTAGCTGCTCGGCCGCCTCTTGATGAGAGCTTTGATCCCTGGCGTTGCGGGTAAGGAGCTACCAGCCAGGGATAGCCGAGCAGGGTAGCCGCTCGGCGTCCTCTTGATGAGGGCTTTGATCCCTGGCGTTAGGGGTAAGGAGTTACCAGCCAGGGATGACCGAGCAGGGTAGCTGCTCGGCTGCCTCCTGATGAGGGCTTTGATCCCTGGCGTTGCGGGTAAAGAGTTACCAGCTAGGGATAGCCAAGTAGGGTATCCGCTCGACCGCCTCTTGGTGAGGGCTTTGATCCCTGGCGTTGCGGGTAAGGAGCTACCATCCAGAGATGACCGAGCAGGTTAGCAGCTCGGCCGCCTCCTCACGAGGTTCTGTCCGACCTTCCCGGTGTAAGTATGGGGAATAGGGATAATCATGGGCAACATGTGTATCGAACGCGTGGAGGAGGTGAAGTGTCGGAGCCGCGTCGTTTCGATTTCGCCAAGAAAGGATCGAGGTTTGCCACGTGGCAGCACAGTTGTGGGTGAAACGGGCGACTGTTGGATTCTCGAGGGCGCAACAGGCTATAAAGCGGAGGGAGCGTTGATGGCGTTCGGGGGAGGAGATTCGTCCGAAGTTGAAATTAAGGTTTAATCTTTTACTGTCCCTTTCTCAAAATCAGCCATGAAATCGGAAAAATTTTCAACATCTTTCTTTAGTTATGAAAAGATTGAATGCTTCTGCGGTCTTTACTTGTTGTTTCGGGTAAATGGTGAATCTAAAATCTACGGAGAAAAGTTAAAACTAAAGTTTACGGGGTATTTTCTGACGGAAATCGTAAAGGGGTAAAATGATATATTTTATTAGTTTTGGGGTTAAAAAGTAAATACCAAGTTTTGAGGAGGTAAGAAGGAATTTGCTCTATTTGGAGGGGGCTACAGGTAAAAAAAAAACCTTAGTCTATTGCTCATAAATTATGAACAATAATCACATGATTCTTTATATGGCAAATTACATAAACCTAATCCTAATCAAACTAAGGCTCCCAATCTGTACGAATTCATATTTATTCTTAACTATTAAATTAAAACTCAAATTAATTGACCCAATCTACAATTTCAAAAATCTCACCTAATTAGAATTAGATTAAATTTCCAAAAAAGGATTGTGAAGATGGACCCTTATACAAGAAAGGAAAAGATTATATATTGAAATCAATAGATGTAGCTTGCCATAACAAGCTTCAAATTTATTTGAGATTTTAATTATCTTCGCAACCTACCCCCAACCTACCCCCACCCCCACCACACACACACACACACACAAAAAAAAACCATTCCCCTTCTTAAATGTTTCATGCTAGCTATATATCTAGCCAGATGATTTTCAGTATTATCTTTAAAAAATTTAAAATATATTTATTTTTCATATAAGTACTTTAAATTGCAACCCTTTTCCCTCCCAAAAGACTTGTATTAAGTTTACATTTTAGTACATAAACTTTTCTAATATTAGATTTATAGTTAGTTCTTCTTCTCAAATTAAAGTCCCGATCCGATCCAATAAGAACACATGGCAAGAAATATTCTCCTAATTTCGCGAAGATAAAATCTTTAACATGTATTTATACAAGCCTTATTTTCCAAGTAAAGCATACCCCCAAAATTCACTCTCCATTTTAATCTTCAAAGGAAACAATAGCAAAATCAAAGCTAAGAAAATCATGAACACGATAAAATCACTCTTTGTTGCATAAAAATATCTGAACACAACAAAATCCCACACCATAAATGTCTATTGCTATTTTTTTAATAAAAAAATTCAGTCTCTTGCATCAGAGAGCAGCCCTTGCATTTTCTCCACAATGAGATTTATATCCCCATCCCCTGCTTCTCTCTCGATCGCCTCGATCTCTTCCTTCATCGATCTAAAACTCTCAAGCCCGGATCGGTGTTCCTCTCTCCGACTCATTAGCTGTTGCTCGCCGCCGCCGCCGCCGCCGCTCATCTCTGCATTCAATATACGCAGGCACTCAAGCTGTTCCCTTAAAAACTTTCGGGTGCTCGCATCATCAAAGCATTGCTTCTCTTTAAACAAACGCCGCATGCTCACGAGATCTTTGAGAAGATGTACCTTCATTTTCTGTTGCATTGCTTTCGCTTCGTTGTTGGATTTGATGGCTTCTTCGAGCTGCCGACGCTCCCATATTAGCATTATTGTGAAGCGGCGATCTAAATGCGAAGTGCGAAGAGAAGCCATGATCCGAAGAAAGGAATAAAGAAGAGGAGATATTGATATTTAGATGAGGTTTTTATAAAGGTTGAATGAGAGAAAAGGTTTTGAACTGGCGGTTTTTTTTTTTTTTTTAGATTTCTGATATGGCATATATGGAAATCAAGTAGGTTATAAGGAGAAATTTGTTCTCTTTTTGTGGATGCACTGTTAAATCAAATCAAATTGATAACTTGCCGGCTGGCTCGACTTGTGCGTCTGATTTCTTCCGTCATTTTACTCTTTAAAAGAAAAGAGAGAGAAAGGAAAAAACCGACACCGACACTATTTCATTAGGCGAAACCGACAAGGGCTAAAGTGAAAAAGAAAAGAAAAGAAGGTCCATGTGAGTAACAAAAGTATTTTTTTCTACCGCGATTTGTTTATCCAAAAGTTTACCAAAAGGACAAACGCCATGAGCCAATCCTGATTAACACTATAGGTGTTGCTGGTCCTGCCATTTTGTCGCTTAAGTAAATTTTTGAATAGACAAATTGCAGGTAAGAAAAGTATTGATTCAGATCAATTTAATCTAATTGTGCCAAATTAATCATACATTGACTGGGGGAGAACAAATTTCAAAAATGGGTAAATTGTTAAAATATCCCATGCACCTTTTGCCGCCGTGAAAAACCCCCTGTCTCGAAACTGTAGTGTACCTGTGATATCTAAACAGTAGCCTACTGCTATATCTAGTTTCCTGCGATATCTAAATAGTAGCCAGCGATATCTAAGTAGTTGACTGTGATATCTAAACCGTTTCCTTAGATATCTAAATAGTTTGTATAAATTGGTTAGATATAGCACGCTATTATTTAGATATTGCAGGAAAAAAATTTCTAGGAGATTTTGACTACTGTTTGGCGGCCAGAGTGTTTTTGACAGCGGAAAAAAGTGCTTGGGGTTGACAATTTACCCTAAAAGGCCCCTTAAGCAACTTTTTCTGTTGTCAAAAACCCCCGGCCTCGAAAAGTTTGTCAAAACCCTCTAAAATAGATTTTAGCGGTCAAGAATTCTCTTACATGTGATATCTAGTAGTTGTCTGATATATCTAGTTTCCTACGATATCTAAACAGTAGCCAGCGATATCTGAGCGGTTGCGTGTGATATTTAAACTGTTTCTTGCGATATCTAAATAGTTTGTATGAATTGGTTAGATATAATAGGCTGCTGAATAGTTAGTGAACCTGAAAAGAGCAAAAGAAAAATATTCAAGTCTAAACAGATCGTCCAAGCTTCTAACTTAACCACGAATCGCGCGGGGCTGAGCCCGGCCCAACTAAGGGCCTGCTCGGAAAGCAAAACGTCAGCCCGCTGGATCGGCTCCCACATGGACACCACCCTCGCCTTGGGAGAGGACGACCGCTTCACCCGCAGGCAGTCGGCCCTATGCCACTTTACAGGCATAGGCCAATTCTCGCTCTCGGGTGGTCCGACGAATACAAACTTCTCCTTCCATTCGTGAATGGAAGAAGAAACAACTACTACCCCCGACCTGGCCGTCTCTCCCTTGCATTTTTTGAAAAAAAATATACACCCAGCTCGGCTCGTCCTTACGGGTGCCGGGATGATTTTTATAACAGAGCAAGGAAGTGAGAAGGGTCAGGCTGAAAGGGATATCTTCAAGTTTCAACCGGACTAGGAACCTAAGGAGAATTCTCCATGAGTTCGGCACTAGCTGGCCCGGGGCAAGTTGGAAGCAATGTAATACCCCACATACTTCAAGTGGAAAGGGCAGACGCATTCCGGCCCAGAATGCATCCAGGTACAAGGCAATCTCCGTACCCTGCACCTGATCCGCTCTTTCATCTTTCCTAGCTAAATGGAGCGAATAGCTAGAAAGAATGTGGAAACGAACCCGAATCTCGGTAAGCTCGTCCACGATTTTTAGGATGGAGGGTGCATCGCGAGCGTTTTCGATCCGCACTTTAAGGGCCCTTACCGTCGCCTGACGAGGAGCAGCGCGGGTGACCCTAACTCTATGATGGGAACTCAACGCGGATAGGGCAGATGAAGAACCATATGAAAACATCCTAGGCTCGTCTCCAACAACTGTAACCTCATCGCTCGACTCAACCCTAACAAATTCCACAGACTTCTCAGAGGAAGACATCTAACTTGATTCAAAGGAAGGAGTTCTCCCCGGAAAGAGCGCGAAGATCCGATCTAAAGGATGGAGCGCCGAGCTATCTCTCGCAGTAAAAGGAAAATAATGGCGAAAATGTGGATCCTAAGGGGATCCCACCCCTATTTATACTGCTTGGGTGATGCATTCGACAGCTCAGATCGTTTCCCGCCAAAACGAAGCTTCATGCCTGCCAGTTGTCGACGCCCCATGTGTCGAATGACTATTGGAGACGTCCCTTCGGGCGCAGGCGACAGCGATAACCCGTCGCGTCTGCCAATCCGCGTTGGACACGTGGCATGCGCCTCAACTGACGTACAAGCTAATCGGCGCTCACTCTTGAATGCACGGTCTCTTCCTCCTGATCCGCTGACATCATCAAAGATACTCCACGCGGGCTCAAAGATCTGAACGATGCGACCGACCTATGTCTAGTCGCCCCGAAATCCGCGCCGATAGATTCTTGACTGCAAGCTGAGCCCGGAAGACCGATCAGACCACTCTCGACCCGTTCTATAAATAGGTTGTAACGCCTTAGATTTCGATTAGTGTTAGTTTAGACGATAATGCGGGTTTTTGGTAAAAAGTTTACCAATTTGGGTTCCTCACATTTTATAACATTTAATTGATAATTTATTATTATTTGTTATGGCATGCACACACATGTGCATGTTTATGTGAGGGTGTGTTTGTGTTATCTAGATTAGTGACCATGACAATTTAACCCTAATCCTAATCTTTTGCTTGATTAAACCCTAGATATTTGTTGTGAGAAGGGAGATATTTCCTTTGCTTGTTTTGTTTGTGGGGAGGTGGCAAGTGACTCATTGAAAAGAGTCATGCTTGCATTAATGGTGAGTTAATGCAAGGTGCTCTCACCCCCTTATCCCCACCTCTCTCTTTTTATCCTCACACACTCTCATTCTCACTCTATTTCCTTCTCATTCTCATTTATTTTCATCTCTCTTCACCTCAAACTGAACACTTAAATTTCCATCACAAAAACCTTCACAAATCTCACCAAAATCATATCTTTTGCCTTGATTTGCCTCTTGAATACCTTGGAGCTTAGAAAGCTAGGATCTTTGAGCTTGTGGGAGTAGATAATGATCTCTTTCTATTAATTAAGTCTTTTTAGTGTTGCGTAGCCTATTAATTTCAATTTAGATCGCGTATTGTATCGTTTCGTGCAAATATCGTACTTTTAGTGTAGTTTTGGGTCTCGGATGATCTGCTATCAAATCAGGTATTTGTTGCAAAAGTTCCCATCACAGTGACCTAGTGTAGTGACCTGGAACCTATCCTCAAAATACGAACCCATTCTCTCATGTTCAGGCCGCAAATATATTGCGGCCATACTGGTGAGTTGTGGGTTGAGTTTTGGTGTAGGGGTCTCTGGAGTTGTATGTGGTCTCATGGTACTTGCAAGTTTTACAGATTGTTGGTATAGAAAAATCTGGGATCACTTACTTGTTTTCTTGTGTTTCGTTTCACGCGTTATATTATCCGATACGGTTCGTGTTCTGTATTGCTGTTGCTCTGAGTTGGTTTCGTTGTATCGCTATGCACGTTAGCCACAATACGAACACTTGAGAGTTTGTTATGTGTTGTCGCGTCGGTCAAACGTAGTTTGTACGTGTTTTGGGTCTATTGCTAATATATACTTGTTATATTGTTTTATGTTTTAGGTTCGCAGGCGGGGACTTCATACGCTGCGAAGAAAGGGAAACAGGTGGTGGGCTTTACTTAGCCAGGAGCATTGGTGAGTAGATTTAGCATCTACAGGGGAATCGCCCGCTTGGCGTTATGCGTCTGGGCTAGAGATGATATGATATTAGTCGCATTTTCTATTGCATATATAGAGTTTGCGCATACACCTCATTGCATATTATTACCTGTTGTGCTTGGACTTGTACCCTTAGGACACTGCACTATTATTGACGGCTCATATTGCACGAGAACTGATTTTATACCACTCACACCGTCAATAATTGCCATTACACGCACAACACCTTTACATATGTAATATTGTATTGTTTAGGGATATTGAGACATGATCCTTATTTTCCTTCGTGCATATGACATATAGCATACCTGTATACCTACATGCTTACACATATGCCTTGACATGCTTACATACTATTAACCCATATACATATATGGTATTGAACCAATAGCGATAGATATATACACATATGAGACATAGCTACATATACATCGTGCATACAAACTTACACTTATACCTGGGGGGTATATTACATCATTACTGATAGGTAGATACATATACCTTGTTATACCTACATATTTACATATATATCTGGCTATAACTACATGTTCACCTTTATTTGATGTTATATTAGACTTGGAGAAATTAGGAACCGCATGATATATATATTAATTTGTTGTAGTTAAATAGCAGCTTTTCCTTTATATGCTCACATTACAGTTTTATGTTGCATATATTATATTCATGGATTTTCGCATTGAGATATGGATTTTTGATGATGTTTTCTGGATTTGAGGACCATGATAGTTTCATGAAATTATGCATTATTTGAAAAACCCGGTTTCTCTTGATATGATATTTCAGCAGCCACCATGAGATTTATCGGTTCTGATATATATACCCCATGCGAGAAGGAGTCGTGGGCCGTGTGAGGGTACATGGTAGGGTCCGGAGGTACCCCGGGACGAGAAAGGTATGTCGATGCACCATACCGATGAGCCTGACAGGGGAACCATACCTACCGGTGATAGTACCTATGACTCGGCGGTTATCGTGGGGATACTGACGGGAGTCATGTACGTATGGATACGTCGAAAGACGAGGGTCGAAGCTGGGCACTCGGGTTTTCGGGATAGCGTATGATACGTACCTATCAGGGGGCTAGTCGTGATGACAGCACCTGATAGATCAGTATTTATGTGTCTATACTTGACACTTGGTTTCATGATATTTTTACTCCTAAGTATATATAACAGTGGAATGTGACGCTGTTATATATATATATATATATATATATATATATATATATATATATATATATATATATATATATATATATATATATATATGCGCGCGCACACACACACATATATATATATATTAGTGGAGTGGGACGCTAATATATATGTATACATATCTAATTTATATACATCATCATAATAATCTTGCAAATATACTTGTTCAGGATATAAGAGATTCACTTGATATTGGATACATGATTTATGAGATTCACTTGATATTGGATACAAGATATATGAGATTTACTTGATATTGTACATTCAGGATATATGAGATTTACTTGATATTGTACATTCAGGATATATGAGACTTACATGATATGAGAGCCAATTTAGGGGCTGATTTGAGGAAATTAGGATTTGGATTGTCTTGATAGAATTTGGTCCTACTATGAGATCAGGATTCCGTGGGAATGACATGTTTTATCGCATACTCCGCATTTATTGTTTATGCACTGCTTCATGTATTAGTAGTACCTGATAGTACCTGATAGAGTACCTTCCATGACTGTTGCATTTACATACTTTTATTTTATATGCATTGCTTTATGTATTAGTTGTACCTGCTAGAGTACATTTCATGACCGTTGCATATATACATTGTCATATCATTGCTTCATGTATTAGGAGTACCTGATAGAGTACTTTACATGATTGTTGCATACAGATTGTCATATTATTGCTTCATGTATTAGTTGTATCTACTAGTGTACCTTTCATGACGGTTGCATTCATATGACCTTTTATTGCTATTAGCTTGCCTATGTTAGATTCGCGCTGTACGTGCATACTTGCGATTACCTGCATATGCTATTTACTATTCACGAGTTGGCAACTCATCCCCGTTGTGCCACAGTGTTTTGCAGGTTGTTCCCCAGAGTAGTCGAGGTAGGCTATTCATCTATCGTATCATCTTTTGCTGCGGATACCGCTCCGGCTCACAGTGTGCAGTTTTGCTTTAGGTGGGTTTTGTGGTAATCCGTTCATGTTCATTGTATATTCGTTGTATCCTGTACTCTCCATCTACCACTTTCATGTATTGACTTAGAGACTTGATGTGAGGACGATATTGTATATTATTTTGGTGACTTGGATGTCTTTTATGCAGTTTTACGTATATCGTCTTTTATTTCTTCGCTACGGCGTCGTATATTTGTTGTGGTGGTTGTTTTCCGCCTTTGGGCGTGTATTTGCTCCCGTTTGGGGATGCTTTACTTATATTTATGTTGTACCCATTTTGGGGTTAGTTTTTACAAAGGAGGTGATGCCAAAATTGTAACGGAAATAAAGTTGGATTTTAAAGGATTTGGGTTGAGATTTCAAAAGTTTTAAAAATGTTATCATCACTTACTATTTTTGATGGTTTAGATTGCTGAGTTTTCGGCTTACTTAAATTGCGTTACGCCTGTAGACGTTGCGTAGTTTAAGGGCCGTCACGTGCCAATTTCGGGTCGTGACAAAGTTGGTATCAGAGCGCTAGGTTTTACCTTTCGGAGTGTAGGATGACCTTGGTATGATGGAGTAGGTAGCTTAAGCAGAGTAACGTAGTGTGTGTATGTCCGCGGCATACTCACGACACGGTACTCCGCCTAAAGTGACCTAGGTACAAATTGCTTGAAATTCCTTTCTTGATGATACATATCCTTGTGATTCGATTTCTGTGTTCTTATCGAATCCTATCTCTTATTATAGCCTTTGCCGTCGATGACTATGGAGACTCAGAATGATGCAGCGAGGGCCGAGGTCAGAGTTGACTCGGATGGGATGAGGACTGATCAGGATGGCACGCTCGCTGTACTGGAGCAGATGGATCCGCCTTCGATAGACCGTATCGCTAGGCTGGAGGCTGAGATACAGGACTTGCACCAGACGATGAGGTCTTTGGTTGAGACCAGTAGAGCGCAGCGACAGGAGATTGCCACCCCTATTACCCAGTTGTTCTTTGCGGTCAGTACACCCGAGATATGATGGGTAACCTCAGACACCCGAGAGGTACTCCGGTAGCCTCAAGGACGGTGACAGGGAGGATCTTGTTTACCCAGACTTGACACTACTGTTGTTCCAGGATATGAGACCCGGTAGGAGGGTTGTCGTAGTCAGTGGGAGCAGCGGAAGCATAGTGAGCAAGATGCTTATATCTATTTATAGACTTGAGCAGTTATAGCGGAGATAGATCATCTAATTTTGATATGACAGTCATGGTTTTGACTTCAATCAGAATAGGGGATAGATCTGTTAAGAAGGTAGTAGGGTGTGATGTCATGGTATATGAATGACATACACAAAGTAGGAAGTAAAATTCCTATACTACGATCGGTTGTACTGTGGTCGTCACACAGTTGTTTCTCCAGAAAGGATATGGATATAATATTTGACATTCTGGTTTCTAGATCTATGGTTTTAGATCTAGATTTGGGTAGTTTCCCAATGTGGGTACTTTGACAGATATTCTGATGGTTTTTAGAATAGATGACTCCTAGCATGGTGGTGTACCTGCAGGTGATGGAGTCACCCTCTCTAAAGGTGTCTTACAGACTAAAGTGGAGAGGGATGTGCATGATTGGCAGATCACTTGCTTAGGCAATTGAGTCAATCATGAGATGTCAAGTACCACACCAAATGTTGTTTTTGCACTAGATGCAATAAGTTTGTATTAATCCAATCCTGGAGAAACATAAGGAAGCAGTTATAGAACATAAGTACATGTTCTACGGATTTGATGACGGCAGCCTCCTTCGGGAGACGATTATCATTCCAGGCTTCAAAGGTGACATGGTTGACAGAGTGATTGTCAGAGTTATAGTTTTTCCCTCTGACGAAGAGGGACAGTATTATGGACAGGTGGTTCAAGAGGATACTGTGGGTGGCATGGTGCCGGATACTGATTAGGTTCAGTGATCGATACAGTCTAAGAAGTTTGGATTTGGAGTTCATTTATGAACTAGGTCCCATCAGATATCCAGACATATTCTAAGACAGGTATTACTCGATTCGGGAGATGGCGTTCTCCGCGAACTTGAGATTAAGAGAGATATAGAAAGAAACTTCTAGGCGGATCCACTCACTAAGGCTATTTCTCGAACACAATAGTTTTACAAACGGGCTTTGTGATACTGATTAGTAGAGGAGTTGGATGTTCGGTTTCACACGGGCTGTGAGTAGTCGACATCGCAATAATTAGCCTTGAGTGCAAGTGGGAGATTGTTGGAGATAGTGCCCTCATAGTCAATTATTGGATCGCAGGTACGTGATTGCAATGATTGCGGAGGACCTATACCGGTAGGACAGTCTTACTCGAGATGATAGTATGCTATCTGGTTTGCCTTTATCAGTCGTGTACATGTTCAGGTGACTGATTGCATGTTGCACTTTGATAGAGCCCTTAGGATCTTGCTTTACTACCAACAGTATGATGGCGATCATATACGTGAGAGTTGGGTAGTTTATATGCATATCCTTAATTGTGGTCCCTAGTCGTGGGAGTTTCGAGACAGGGCATCGATACTCCGGAGTAGACTAGTGTGTACAGTCGAGACCCCGACGAGGGGCGGTGGCCGGTCTCACAAGCCACTGGTGTCAGTTGGATCACCTAAGATGTATACAGGTGCTCATTGGGTTATGAGTACACCGGACAGGACTCGCCGGGAATCTGCTAGTTAGTACTATATCTACCGTCAGATAGCAGTTCATTGGTGACATGTGTACAGGTTAGTTCATCGACCTGAGGTCGTCATTTGTCTCGTGTGAGTTCCCACTGTGCTTTGATTTCTACCCTACCACGGCTCAAAGGAGTCGTGCAAACAGGTAGCTTTTGGGTACAGTCCCGAGCCATATGGAGGCACGTGAGCGGATCGGCAGGGGATTCGTCTCTCCCGGTATTGGGGGCGAGGTCGTACTGTGTCTAGGAGAGCCATTACATATAGTCCATGGCCATGGCAGGAGATTTACTGGTAGGTACTCCAGTAGTATCTCAGGGTGTTATTGGGCTTCACTCCGACACGACTTATACTGCTATTGGGGGTCTGACGTTACTAGCCCCCTAGGCAGATATGCGATACTCATAGACGAACGGACCGGACTGTATATACATTGTCACTGTTAGGCTCAGCAGGGTTTCTGGATGAGTTCGCTCATCAGCTTCCCTTGAGGTCAGTCCATGGGCAGCCGTTACGCATTGCTAGTGCCGCTGACGGTTTGTGGTTAAACCCACTGCCAGGGTACTGACGAGTCATTAGAGTCCCCCACAGATAGTTTCCCAAGTTCGGGCGAAACGTTGTAGAGGCCGTATGGTTTTATGACAGGGTTCGGAAAATGCACGTGCGTTTACGCACGTGTTATTTTTCGGGCAGATGATACTGGTCGGCTTTGGTTTAAGCCGGATCCGAGTATTATATTGAGTAGGTATAATATCTTTGTCTCAGTTGCATTTGTATTCGGTCGTAATACAAATGCGGGTATATTTATACAGTTTCGGGGTTATCCTGAAAGTCGTTTCAGGATCACTTTTGGAAGTTGCCAGTTTCCAGTTTTTTATCAGCCGTCTTTTAACATTCGGTTAAAGACGGATTTATCTTTTCTTGGATTAGGGTGAGTCATCATTCTAGAAGCTTCTAGAAGTGGTGATGAGGCTAGTGAGTCATTAGTGCTTTAATGGAGCCATTAATGCAATGGTGACTAGGTTAATGAATCACCATTTGCATTAATGATGTTTTGTTTGCATGAAGGATATTTGTGGTTGATATTTGTTTTTATAATCACTCTCCCCTCTCCTACACTCACCTCCCTCTTTGCCTATATATGGCCGCCCCCCTCTTCCCCTCTTCACACTCTCACTTGATGTTTCATTTGTAGAAAAAGATTATGATAGTATTTGGGGTGCATGGAATTTCACAGTTCATTTCATTCTATCACCCGATTCCCTCGGCAACTTCATTTACCGATCGTCCACGGACTTGGACGAAGTGAGACAAAGTCATCTACTCATTCTTTACATCATTCTTGGTCGTCTCTTTTAGCAAACTTGACGACCGAGTTGCCTCGAGTCAGAGGCGGGAGCCCGTTTAAAGAATCAGTGACGTGGTGCCACCTGGACGAGCAGATCGGAGATCGATGAGATCGGAGCAGCCGCAACGGAGAGTGGGATGATGGTTAAAGAACGAAGGACTCGGATCGTTCGGTATAACCTTTCTACACTCTGTACAGTTTGTTAGTTTAGCAATAATGGCAGATCCGGGTTAAAGTATACGATAGCGCCAGTTAAAAGTTTTTTGTTCCGCATTTGGCGTCTGTAGACGGCCGGGGCGCTAGCGTAGACTTACAGTGGTATCAGAGCCTCACCATTTTGCTATACTAACTTGTGCTAACGCGTTTAAAATATCGATCGAAACGAAATTCAAAAATCGCATTTTTCCAACTTGACAGTTTCTGTTGATTTTAAATGGTGTCCTAAAATTATTCCACACATCTCAGAAAACTGTGCAGGGTTTTTTAAGCACACGTGCAAAATTTGAACACGTGATCTCACCAAAGCGCCGCGGATTAGCGGCCAAACCCATGGTTTAGCCGCGCATCCGCGGCCAAATGATGGGATCAGTGCACCAAATTTTGTATGTGTCTTCTCTGTTGGAATTTGGGGGTTTTGGTATATATCATTTGGGCCCAGGTTTTGTTACTGTTCACCAGTAAGTCGTGGGGCCCACTTCTTGATATTTTGTCGATCGAAATTTAAACACGATAGTTTACAGTGCTTACATTATATCTCCGACCGGGAATGTCATTTGATCGGTAAACCGCGTCTGATTGCTATAGTTCTTTTAGACGGGTTTGCGAACGTGACATTCGCGTTGATGTTCTGTGTTGTGCTGTGATGTTGCGGATTTGTCGTGGAGGATAGCAGTGTGCAATGGTAGTACAGTTTGAGTTTATTTGTACATTTGATATTGCGGGGCGAGCGTCCAACTTGTGGACTGCCGTCACTGCCTGTTGTATAATATTCTTTTGGGGCACGACCAGGTTGCGGTCGATGTACCTATTGTACTATTTTTCATTACTGTACTAGGTTTTGCCCCGCGACGGAGTGCACGGATAGCCGGGTTCTGGAGGGGCAACGGGTCCGCATCTCATGGCTTTGAGAGGCAGAGGGGTCCCACTCTAGAATTGGCAGACTATTCGCCGCACTCGTAGGGGGTACAGGTTGACCCAAGGAGGGGTGCCCAAGATTACCGGATTCCGTGAAGTGATGGGTGGTCCATTCACTATGCTGTAGGGGGCTGCCTCGCTTCAGGTTTTGGCGGGTAACTTGCCGCACCCGTAGGGGTCTAGGTTTCATTGCACAGGCTATCCACACGACAGAGGAACGTCGGGTTTCAGCAGCGGCTCTGTGAAACCCGGGGATCCCAGATTATCTGTATTGTTCTGTGATGCTTATTACTTTTCTGTAATGTTGCATACTATCACGCCTGGAGCGATTATTGTATATTGGTTTATATACTATTAGATATTGTATATGTTTTACACCCGCGCTAGTCCAGTTCCCGCTCTGTCGTTAGTTAAGTAACGTAACGAGTGATGACGGGACCCAGTGACGAATGCGGATGGCATATACGTACATTTTATTTTTGTTCTTTTCTGGTGTGATCGATTGATGGGACTGCGTTGATTCTGATCAATGCAAAGCAAAACAAACCTGTTTGGATGTTGTTGGAACAAATTTAAAAAGTGTTATTGCAAAGACGTTTCCTTTTGTTATGCATAGCGGTATTCAGTGGAATATCCTGCACCTCATTCGACGGGGCATGGGCTGATATCCCTTCACCGGGACTGACCCCTTGGGCAGAAGTTTGCGTCAGAGTAATAACTTCACTATAGTCGATTACATGTTGCTTTGCATAGCGGTATTCAGTGGAATATCCTGCACCTCATTCCACGAGGAAAGAGCCGAGATCCTTTTACCGGGAGTGACCTCTTTAGCAAAGGTTTTCGCCACTATATTTTATAAAAAGCTATCAGGTTCCTTCAACGAGATCAAGTTCATTACGTTAAAGGTTTTTCGCTAAAAACCAGCCGTAGCCCTCCGTCATTTCATATGAATGGTCAGTAGTATTCAAGCTATGTTGGTCTGGCCCTTAGCTAGGACATAGTGATTGGTAGCTACTGGGGTGTTCACATGTTGCATAGATAGATGCGTTGGTTTGGGACAGTCGTACAGCCTTGTTGGCCCTTAGTCAAGGGCGAGTACGGGTGGGTTCAAATTAACAAGATAATGATGGGAAGAACTTGACATGTGACTTATGATGGGTTGGCCCTTAGTCACGATCATAAGAGCATGGGGTAAAAATCATATCGGGAGTTTCTAAAGAAACTGAAACTTTCCAGGCATGCGCATACCTTCTGGAGTGTGATAACGCGAGTGGATTCCGTCACGTTATCATGCGATGAGAGTTGGATCCCGATTCCCACTGATGAGTTGGTTTACTCTTCGGGTGATCCCGATTGATTCTTCTTTAGGTTTGGAGGAGAATTTGACAGGACAGTGGGAGGTTTCCGGATTAGATAAAGTGATAACCATTCTGATCTAGGTTAGAGTGCACGCAGAGTGTTTCTTCTCTCTCTCTCTTTGGCAGCGACCTTTGACCGACCCTAGACTATGACTCAGTGACCAGGTTGACCGAACCTTCTTAAAATACTGGCTTTTTGGATTGTCTGTGTTGCATAAGTCATTGCCACTCCTTCTTTTACCCTTTGCATTTCTCAGAACACCCGTATTACTACGGATATCCACTTCCATTGGATAGATCCATCGTATGGTTATATACGAACTCGAAGGGACTTCTTCGAGGATGGATCCAGGTTCAGGAGAAATAGAATTGGTTTATTCAGCTGTCTTTTATTATCACCTTCTCTCAGGTTGCGAGAGCTCCTTGGTTTAGGAGAGTACACCTATTACGCTTATTGGATAGTCTTATTCCAAACCATAGGCTGGTGCCGAAAGGTAGGGAATGAAGAAAACCAATTAGCCTAAGTAGGGTGTGCAGAAGGTAATATGTAAAGACAAAATAAAGGGATTAGAAAGAGGGCAAAGTAAATTGCGACTGTTATCATTCACAACCAAAACCGCGTACTTCATCGCCACTCCTATTTCACCTTTAAAGGAATAAGGTATTATTCAGTTTTCTTTTATCATCACCTTCTCTCAGTTGCGAGTACTCCTTGGTTTAGGAGGGTACACATATTATGCTTACTGGATAGTCTTCTTCCAAACCATAGGCTGGTGCCGAACGGTAGGGAAGGAAGAAAACCATTTAGCCTAACGATGGTGTACAGAAGGTAACGACTAAAGACAAATAAAGGGATTTGGAGAGATGGCAATAAAATATACGGTTGAAGTCATGAATTGGATTATGGAAGAGGCATTGCTATGAATACCAGGATACCCCTACGAAACATTTTCATGTTTCAGTGCATTGTTAAAAGAAAAACTGTTTTCCCGATTAGACACTTACTCCAAGGGTATGTATTTACCAGGTTTCATTCTCATATCTGTATGGGTTTACAGATGATGAGTGGGAGTAAGATATTGGGAATTAGGTGATCATCCTCATTATATCGGAATTCGTTGTAATTGGTGATATTTGAGGAAATCGCCAGGGTACGGTTTTCAACCTACGACGCACAGGTTATGAGTTGTTTAACTCAGCGGACTTATACAGAGTATTGTATGTTGTCCAAGTGTCCTTCAGGACAAAGGGGTAGGTCCTCGTACTATGTTCTATTTACTTATAACTTCTCTAGTATTTAGACGAATGTTTCGTAGAAATACAAGGTCTAAGTTTTGAGAAGTTGTGGGTATAAGAATAAAGTAGAGAACCGGGTATCACAAGTATCGGGATTCTTCAAAGAGATCGAAGATGTAGATTCTTGTGATTGGTATTCAGATGATAGTGATGGTTTTGAGAAACGTGTTTCTCTTTCAGGTTACTCATAATTGGATGGATTCCTAAGTTGAGTAATGCTGATTAACCTCTTTCTATTAAGTCGATATGCACTGGAGACAGCTGCATGATTTGAATCTGGTTCCAATTAAATAAGTGCCAAAGTTTCTGTATTGGATATAGAATGGATCGTACCTTAAAAGATGTTAAGGTACGGGGAGTTGTCCAGCTTATGCTTAAAACCAGACTCTGGATAACTCAGGGCACGTTTCTGTAATGGCTGTTTGTGGGTTGACCCTGGCTATGACGAGGGTTGATATTCTACCATTTGGAAGATCAATAGTGATATTGTTCTTGACTCGCCACAGTTTTAGTAAAATGGATCTTTTTCAGAAAACAGTAGTGGGAGTATGGTAGAACTGGAAGTGATTCCAGAACCGCGAACGATTACGGAAAATTTAATAGGACCTATATATTCAATCAGGTTTGACATTCCAATAGCCACTCCACAGATATGATGGGTAACCTCAGACACCCGAGAGGTACTCCGGTAGCCTCAAGGACGGTGACAGGGAGGATCTTGTTTACCCAGACTTGACACTACTGTTGTTCCAGGATATGAGACCCGGTAGGAGGGTTGTCGTAGTCAGTGGGAGCAGCGGAAGCATAGTGAGCAAGATGCTTATATCTATTTATAGACTTGATCAGTTATAGCGGAGATAGATCATCTAATTTTGATATGACAGTCATGGTTTTGACTTCAATCAGAATAGGGGATAGATCTGTTAAGAAGGTAGTAGGGTGTGATGTCATGGTATATGAATGACATACACAAAGTAGGAAGTAAAATTCCTATACTACGATCGGTTGTACTGTGGTCGTCACACAGTTGTTTCTCCAGAAAGGATATGGATATAATATTTGACATTCTGGTTTCTAGATCTATGGTTTTAGATCTAGATTTGGGTAGTTTCCCAATGTGGGTACTTTGACAGATATTCTGATGGTTTTTAGAATAGATGACTCCTAGCATGGTGGTGTACCTGCAGGTGATGGAGTCACCCTCTCTAAAGGTGTCTTACAGACTAAAGTGGAGAGGGATGTGCATGATTGGCAGATCACTTGCTTAGGCAATTGAGTCAATCATGAGATGTCAAGTACCACACCAAATGTTGTTTTTGCACTAGATGCAATAAGTTTGTATTAATCCAATTCTGGAGAAACATAAGGAAGCAGTTATAGAACATAAGTACATGTTCTACGGATTTGATGACGGCAGCCTCCTTCGGGAGACGATTATCATTCCAGGCTTCAAAGGTGACATGGTTGACAGAGTGATTGTCAGAGTTATAGTTTTTCCCTCTGACAAAGAGGGACAATATTATGGACAGGTGGTTCAAGAGGATACTGTGGGTGGCATGGTGCCGGATACTGATTATGTTCAGTGATCGATACAGTCTAAGAAGTTTGGATTTGGAGTTCATTTATGAACTAGGTCCCATCAGATATCCAGACATATTCTAAGACAGGTATTACTCGATTCGGGAGATGGCGTTCTCCGTGAACTTGAGATTAAGAGAGATATAGAAAGAAACTTCTAAGCGGATCCACTCACTAAGGCTATTTCTCGAACACAATAGTTTTACAAATGAGCTTTGTGATACTGATTAGTAGAGGAGTTGGATGTTCGGTTTCACACGGGCTGTGAGTAGTCGACATCGTAATAATTAGCCTTGAGTGCAAGTGGGAGATTGTTGGAGATAGTGCCCTCATAGTCAATTATTGGATCGCAGGTACGTGATTGCAATGATTGCGGAGGACCTATACCGGTAGGACAGTCTTACTCGAGATGATAGTATGCTATCTGGTTTGCCTTTATCAGTCGTGTACAAGTTCAGGTGACTGATTGCATGTTGCACTTTGATAGAGCCCTTAGGATCTTGCTTTACTACCAACAGTATGATGGCGATCATATACGTGAGAGTTGGGTAGTTTATATGCATATCCTTAATTGTGGTCCCTAGTCGTGGGAGTTTCGAGACAGGGCATCGATACTCCGGAGTAGACTAGTGTGTACAGTCGAGACCCCGACGAGGGGCGGTGGCCGGTCTCACAAGCCACTGGTGTCAGTTGGATCACCTAAGATGTATACAGGTGCTCATTGGGTTATGAGTACACCGGACAGGACTCGCCGGGAATCTGCTAGTTAGTACTATATCTACCGTCAGATAGCAGTTCCCTGGTGACATGTGTACAGGTTAGTTCATCGACCTGAGGTCGTCATTTGTCTCGTGTGAGTTCCCACTGTGCTTTGATTTCTACCCTACCACGGCTCAAAGGAGTCGTGCAAACAGGTAGCTTTTGGGTACAGTCCCGAGCCATATGGAGGCACGTGAGCGGATCGGCAGGGGATTCGTCTCTCCCGGTATTGGGGGCGAGGTCGTACTGTGTCTAGGAGAGCCATTACACATAGTCCATGGCCATGGCAGGAGATTTACTGGTAGGTACTCCAGTAGTATCTCAGGGTGTTATTGGGCTTCACTCCGACACGACTTATACTGCTATTGGGGGTCTGACGTTACTAGCCCCCTAGGCAGATATGCGATACTCATAGACGAACGGACCGGACTGTATATACATTGTTACTGTTAGGCTCAGTAGGGTTTCTGTAACATTTCAAAAAAGATAAAATGTTAATTTTGGGAATTTTTATAATTTAATATTATTTTATTGAATATTTTAATATTTTGGAATTATTAAATACAAATAAATGGGGAAAAAATTTGGAAAATTTTGGAAAATTCTAAAATATGGTAAATTAGAGAATTATGATATTTTAAAGTTTTTGCGATTAATTTGACACTAATTTAGTGCTAATCGCGATTAAAAATCGCTAATCGGTTTTTAGCTTTTTGTGCAACACATGCACATATCACTTTTTCACACTTGTGCATTTTCTTGCCATGCTTTTCATTTGGGTTTACTATTTGAGTGAGAAGGGTTTTAAAAGGAAAAAGAAAAGGAAAAGAATAAAGAAATGGGTAGTTGGTGAGAGAGAGAGAGGTATGGGCTTCATTGACTAAGGACTTAACCATTTCTCCCCTCATTTCCCTCCCTCTTCTCCCTTCTCCTACTGCTGCTCCTGCACCTCCTTTCCCTCCCCTCTTCAAGCTCCAAAACACCTCTAAAACAACCCCAAAACCCAATCTCCATTTCATTAAATGTGTGCACAATCCCTAGATCTACAGTTGGTGCTAAAGAAGCAAGGATTTTGGCCACTAGGGGCAACTCAAGAAAATTCTTGAGTTGCCAAATGAGGTATTTTCTGGACCTTAAACTTAGTTTATGCATTTCCTTTACCCTCATATTAAGATCAAATCGATATTGTGTGATATTGTGGACTTGTGGATAACCTAGTTAGGGTTGTGATGATTTATGGGTTGTAATATGGAATTGAGGTCAGTAGAGGTTATACCATCACCCTAGTGTATGAATTGGAAACCCAAAACCTGAAGCTTAAACCATAATACGGATTTTAGAAACCGATATCGGGGAATTTATGAAATCTGTGAAGGGTATATTAAATCTGCTATCACCCGAGACACCCTAAATTAAAATTGATTGGACAGTGACACGTGCAGGCACCCAGGAAGCTAACCCCAAGACCCCAGCTCCCACTTCTTCTTCCCGGCCGCCAATTTATCCCCATTGGCCGCAAATTGCGGCCTGGGTCCCACCATTTTGGCTCGTATTGGTTCTGTAGCTCCTACATGTTCATGTTAGACCCCTGGTATATATAGATTTGTATAAAGTGACCTAGGGTAAAATCTGGGACATATTTCCTAAGTTGCTGTTTTAGATTCATGTTTCCGTATTCCGTATTTTTAATTCTGCAATTGTGGATTGTGTTTTGCCTCGACTATTTGGCGTTTATACGACGATATAGAGGATGTGTTGATGGTTTTGAAGGCGTGCCATGAGTTTTAACCTATAGGCCTCTTATCGTATCATTTTGGATTTCATGTGCCGTTTTAGCTTTGATTTGGTTTTAATGCGCATATACGATATTTTGATGTGTAGGTACCCCATGAAGACTTCGGGACGACAAGCAAGCGCGTGGCGACGTCCACAAATGAAGACGCTAGGTGAGTAGATTATATCTACTGGGGGAAGTCGGGTGGATGGCGTATAGCACCCCCGCAGTCCGTAGTTGTTATTATATATGATAGTTAGGTGTATTATGGATAGTGTAGGGTTAGAAGTGACTAGTGTAGTTCATAGTCGCGAACCCTAGAATAGAATTACACCTACACGCACACCCTTGCATATTACTTATATTGGCACTGTGTTGATGATATTGGATGACTTTGGAGATGAGTCAATGATATTGGGCTTTGTGCCGCGAGATCGGTGATGTGATATGATTCGTATTTGGGATACGAAATGTGATTCTTGCGGGCTTGGGATGTGTGTTTACCCCGCATGCATACTTTATTGATGGTATCGATTTATACTAGACATAGAATAGTATCCCAGATTATATGATATGTTGATAGTGATACCTGAAGTGTGATGAGATAGTGTGATATTGACCCGTACCCAGCTATTGGGATGCCGTACGACGATTTACCGTATGAGCTTTACATTGATGATAGATCCGCACTCATGACTTGAGGATGTCATATGATATACTGTATCGTACGCGATACTATTGAGGCGGAATCACCGACTATTATATTTATATATATATCGACTCAGATGTTAGGCGGTTTCCTTACCTGTAGCTCAGCTTGTTAGTTCAGCTGTATAGTTTAGTGTAGTAGTTAGATTAGATTAGACTCCTACCTATTTCAAAACTAGCGGGTCGTGGGTATTTTAAAAGACAGGTCAAGGGATCTACGGACATTTCAAAAGGCGTATCTTTTCATAAAAACACCGTAGCCCCTATTTTCAAAACCCCATGATTCGTGATATTTCAAAAGGCACCATTTGTAGGACTTATATTAGATTAATGCAGATTAGTTATAGTTGCGTCTAGATTCAGCTCCCACTTTTTTTGTGGTTCGCTTTGCATCGCATTCTTATATTATGTTTCATACTCCATTATTGATATCATGCTGTTAGGACACTAGCACCATTACCGATGTTGCGTATGTACCACGTACACTTACTTGCCGGCTCACACACATCTTCATCGGTAATTGCCATGTCACGTACACCTTACAAAATACTATTGCTTGACATAACCTATTAGCTAATAGTTTAGACATTGTAGTTATTACCTGCTACTTCATGCATACTGATATTCATTGTTATGCCGCATTCATGGATTCTCATGCATATATTCACTATTTTACGTGTTACTGAGGTTTTGGATTTGGATTTCCGTGAGATTTTCTGGATTTGGAGGAAAACCGCAAAAACACAGATAAACATTTTCTCTCTTTTAAAATAAAATGTGCGGTTTTCCCATGATGTATGAGTCGCCCACCATGAGTTTGCTGATGGATTTGGAAACCCGATTCGAGGAGACGGATGAACCGTTTCGGGTACATGGTGGACCCGGTGCGGTACCCCGGGGCAAGATGAATGTGGTGATGACGTTGAGCCTGGCAGGGGAGCACTACCGACCGGTGATTTTACCTCACGTGTCGGATATCCGGAGGATACCGTCGTGGTCTTGAGATTGATGGTAGGGGCCGGTCTGGACTGACGGTGCCCTAGATTTTGTGATTGGGATACAGAGATATCGGGATATTTGGATTACGTTTTGTGCCGATGTTAGGCACTGTTTTATGCTGATTTCATTATGATACCTCATTTTAAAAATACAAAGGAAATTTCACTAAAGTATGAAAACAATTTCTTCATTTACATGTATTATGTTCTCATGCATTCATACCTCGTTCTTATGTTATATTGCTACCTGAGGCACTGACACAGGCACAGGAGATTACACTCGGGTTAGATATTTACCCTAGTCTTGTTATAGGCTGCATGTTTTATATTGAGGATTTTGTACTGATCGTTTTGACCTAGGATTATGTCTTGCGTTCGGTTTCTGCTTGTAGTTATTCTCTATTCACGAGTTGGCAACTCACCCCCGTTGTGCCACAGTTCTTGCAGGTTTTGCCGTACAGGTTCCTTTGCGGCATTTCTGGCACATTGCTTCCTTGCGGGTGAATTGCATTTGGTAGGTGGTTCCTTTTGCATCAAAACCACCATTGTACTTATATTATTCTTTGTATCTAGAATTTCCATCAACCAAATTTGTTTATTGTTTCAGACTCAGACTTTAGTGATGTTTTATTTGGCCTTAGAGTCGCGCTTAGTAGTATTGCGGTTTTCATGCTTACTGTGTTTCTTTTGGATCGATCCTCGCCTTTCGGCGTTGTATATTATATTACATGTGTGGTTGTGACCGTCAATTGACGAAGAGCTAGCTCCCGCTTGGGGATGCCTTTTATCATTGTATATATGTTATGCTTGTTGTACCCCGTTCGGGACCAGTATTTACAAAAGTAACTCTGCCGAAATTTTTAGAAAAGACTTTACCTTTTAAAAATGCACATTCGGCTTAGTTATTTAAAAACCTCGACTTCAAACATATTTTCCTTCACTTCTTTAAACCAGTTTTCTTCACTTACTCTTAAAATGGTTTTAGATTTCTGGGCTTTGGCTTACTTGGATCAGATGGAGTCCTATAGATTTCATATGGTTCGAGGGCCAGTCACGTGCTCTTTCGGGTCGTGACAAAAGTTGGTATCAGAGCGCTAGGTTGACCTTGGTTCGAGTCTAAGTATGACTATGTGGAGCCTAGGGCGTTTATATATATACAGAACTTAGGCTTGACCTTACGGAACTTAGACTTAGTCGAGGGGGTATTTGACCCGAACTTTCGTTGTATAGGATGACCCTTGGTTGATGGAATAGGTGACTAAAGTAGAGTGACGTACCGTTGGTATGTTCCGCGGCATATTTACGACACGCCACTCCGCTTAAGGAACCTTAGGATGTATATATTTTCGAGATCAGTGATTCTCTTTATATCCATGATTATACATCCATTTGAGATCCCCGATTCTATTAGTCCATGATCATACCTTCATTGATGCTGTTCCTTCTTATGATCGTGTATCCACTCTGGATCTGTTGTTTCCTTTCTTGCCATTGATCTGCTCTCTTCGATACTCGATTGAGGTTCCTGTCGCCATGTTTGAGTGCAGTTTGGGCTGCTGCTAGGGTTACGGTCAGTGCGAGCTCGTCTGGTACGAGGGCTGACCATTGTGTTTTCTGGTGACATGGGAACGTCTCGAGTTAGTATTGATGACTGTGACCTCAAGTGGAGGCGAATGCTTGGTTTTGCACCGGATGATCAGGCCATTGTTAGAGCTGCCAGTTGAGAGAGGACTGTTGATGTACATCATACCTCAGAGATTATGATGTCGCCTACCGTGCAGACAGAGGGACCAGCTGTTGCTGAGATTGACGGGATGTCGCTTTCGGAGCTTACGAGCTTAGATTGTCGGAGCTTCCAGACAGATATGAGACAGATTATAGCTAGTCTACTCGATTTGAGAGACGAAGGTGATTCGTCCGATTTATGCACCGGAGCGGGCCCAGTTGAGTTGAAGATTTCCAGTGTGGAGAGTCTTACTCAGATCTAGAGCAGACCGATTCAGAGATGACCGCCAATGTGTCGTCTTTCCTGGAGGATTGAGGCGCTGATCGGCGTGCAGGTGAATGAGCCAGTTGCTGCTGCAAATGACGAGATATTGCCCAGATGGTTGGAGCTGCTGCAGCGTGAGCATATACTTAGAGAGATGATAGCGAGTCGCCAGTCACCTGAGGATGAATGACTAGGACATTGGGTTCGTCCGTTTACCGATGCGAGGTCATCAGATAGATTGATTCCAGCTAGAGACGACTTCACGCAGATTCGTTGAGAGTCGATTGAGACGATCGAATGTCAGGAGCCCATTTTCCAAGTTTAAAGTATACGGAAAGACATGCAGGTGATTCTATGGACCCTCTAGAAGAATGAAACCCTAACTCGACTTAATGACCGTGTGAAAGCCTTTGAACCTTAGGGTTTACGGCAGTTCCGCGGCGCCATTAGTGAGGCTTGGGTTTGCCCTTCTACGGCTGGACCACCGACGCTGAGGCATGTACTCGATACTATTAAACTGTACTCAAGATGTTGATCTCTTGGGGGATTATAAGGTTCTGACGAGTCGATCGAATGTTTCGACATCATTCGGATATCATGTGATGGGATGTATTGCTTGGGAGACTCCAGATACGAGTATAGCCGTTGGAGCATAGTCCATGCAGCCACGATGAGACGAGTCCGAATCAGTCGACATTGAAGCAGAGTGAAGAAAAGAGTTCGCAAGAGATTTCGACGAGATGACGTCCCACTCCGCTGACATTAGAGATGTGATACGCACCCAGAGGCGTTGTATATGGATATATCTTCCAGAAAGAAGCGCGATAAGTATGCAGCCGTTCCGGAACAAGAATTTGCTTCAGCAAGGGATGATGACTTCTGGGCAATTCGGCAGGGATGAGATTTGAGAGAGACTTCGACATGACCTTTCTGGAATACTATACGAGAAGACCTGACCCAGGAGTGGTCATATTGCGCACAACCAGCAGGCCAGAGTTAGCATTGTCGACGAGATAGTTGACCAGATTCGGATAAAGGAACTTACCCAGATGCGTTGCGAATCGATCAAGGACGGACGAGTATTGAGTATTCCTCCGATGGTTGGGACGTGTTCCCGAGGACCTGTTCGGCCTGACATCTTCTACAGAATGATGAAGCTACAGAGTATGCGATTTCGAGTCCGTGTGAGAGACTTCAGATTGACCGTGGCCGAGAACAGTGCAGTGCGTAGATATGCATGGAGTGACGTCATAGTGGACGACGATAGAGACAGGTGGAACCAGAGGTTCGGGCGAGACGCTGACGAGCTGTCATTGCTTCCCGTCGAGACCAGAGGTCAGATATGCTTACAGAGGCATTGGGATGCAACCAGATTCCGAGAAATATTGTGCTGAGGACACAGATGTCTATTGAGTGAGAAGAGATTATGCAGGAGAGCCAGCCTCTGTACAGTTCGGCATAGGCAAGATCGGAAGAGACCTTGAGCAGGATTCCTTCCAGGACATTGCTGCAATGATGTTTGCACCCAGGATCAGATATGTGACGTGCATTCAGAGAGTCAGAGGCCGACGCCAGTGATGGGCTGCCTCACGAGTGGTCGTGAGGATTGACCGATAGGTGACCAGAGAAGTACCAGAACGGAATCGTCCCCGTTAGCACACCTGACAGGGCCGATGAGCCGATTGACTGCGAGATAGGTAATCCGTAGAGAAGATAAGGACCCAGAGTCAGAGGGCGCCAGACCGTGAGCAAGAGGCAAGTAGATATCTTGCGCTGCTAGCAGTGGATGCACCGACTCCTTCTCGACCTCGAAGGAGGAACTACCGACGACGGTACTATGATTTGTGATTTTGTGATTCGATTATCACGTATCCGTCATTTTGGATTTCGGTATTTTGGGCGTTCTGTTTGCATGATTTAGTTTTGATGACTGAGTTTCATGATATTTGTTTCATGCACCCACTGGATATTTATATTTTGCGCATAGTTATTACATTCGAGGTATTGATTGTGAATTCACGCCCACCTTATACAGTGATTTGATTTACACTTCCAGAGTTTTCATGCACCTTTAGTGTTTTGATATACGATTTTGGTGCATGCCAGATGCACTAAATCGGGATTCTTCGTGCATGTTACATGCACCTGATTTGGTTGCTGTCAGGCACACACGTTGCCTATGACAGATGTTTCGTGCACACCCGTTGCACCTAGATGTTGTTTTGTACACCTGTATGACACATATATGGATTTTGATTCCTTGCGCACCAGACGCATAGGATATTCTCTATGTATTGATGTCTTCGGAGCCCCGACAAATTGGAGTATTACAAAAATTGTTTTAGTATTGGGGGTTTAAATTTAAATTCGGGGACCGAATTTCTTTAAGGGGGGTAGATTGTAACATTTCAAAAAAGATAAAATGTTAATTTTGGGAATTTTTATAATTTAATATTATTTTATTGAATATTTTAATATTTTGGAATTATTAAATACAAATAAATGGGGAAAAAATTTGGAAAATTTTGGAAAATTCTAAAATAGGGTAAATTAGAGAATTATGATATTTTAAAGTTTTTGTGATTAATTTGACACTAATTTAGTGCTAATCGCGATTAAAAATCGCTAATCGGTTTTTAGCTTTTTGTGCAACACATGCACATATCACTTTTTCACACTTGTGCATTTTCTTGCCATGCTTTTCATTTGGGTTACTATTTGAGTGAGAAGGGTTTTAAAAGGAAAAAGAAAAGGAAAAGAATAAAGAAATGGGTAGTTGGTGAGAGAGAGAGAGGTATGGGCTTCATTGACTAAGGACTTAACCATTTCTCCCCTCATTTCCCTCCCTCTTCTCCCTTCTCCTGCTGCTGCTCCTGCACCTCCTTTCCCTCCCCTCTTCAAGCTCCAAAACACCTCTAAAACAACCCCAAAACCCAATCTCCATTTCATTAAATGTGTGCACAATCCCTAGATCTACAGTTGGTGCTAAAGAAGCAAGGATTTTGGCCACTAGGGGCAACTCAAGAAAATTCTTGAGTTGCCAAATGAGGTATTTTCTGGACCTTAAACTTAGTTTATGCATTTCCTTTACCCTCATATTAAGATCAAATCGATATTGTGTGATATTGTGGACTTGTGGATAACCTAGTTAGGGTTGTGATGATTTATGGGTTGTAATATGGAATTGAGGTCAGTAGAGGTTATACCATCACCCTAGTGTATGAATTGGAAACCCAAAACCTGAAGCTTAAACCATAATACGGATTTTAGAAACCGATATCGGGGAATTTATGAAATCTGTGAAGGGTATATTAAATCTGCTATCACCCGAGACACCCTAAATTAAAATTGATTGGACAGTGACACGTGCAGGCACCCAGGAAGCTAACCCCAAGACCCCAGCTCCCACTTCTTCTTCCCGGCCGCCAATTTATCCCCATTGGCCGCAAATTGCGGCCTGGGTCCCACCATTTTGGCTCGTATTGGTTCTGTAGCTCCTACATGTTCATGTTAGACCCCTGGTATATATAGATTTGTATAAAGTGACCTAGGGTAAAATCTGGGACATATTTCCTAAGTTGCTGTTTTAGATTCATGTTTCCGTATTCCGTATTTTTAATTCTGCAATTGTGGATTGTGTTTTGCCTCGACTATTTGGCGTTTATACGACGATATAGAGGATGTGTTGATGGTTTTGAAGGCGTGCCATGAGTTTTAACCTATAGGCCTCTTATCGTATCATTTTGGATTTCATGTGCCGTTTTAGCTTTGATTTGGTTTTAATGCGCATATACGATATTTTGATGTGTAGGTACCCCATGAAGACTTCGGGACGACAAGCAAGCGCGTGGCGACGTCCACAAATGAAGACGCTAGGTGAGTAGATTATATCTACTGGGGGAAGTCGGGTGGATGGCGTATAGCACCCCCGCAGTCCGTAGTTGTTATTATATATGATAGTTAGGTGTATTATGGATAGTGTAGGGTTAGAAGTGACTAGTGTAGTTCATAGTCGCGAACCCTAGAATAGAATTACACCTACACGCACACCCTTGCATATTACTTATATTGGCACTGTGTTGATGATATTGGATGACTTTGGAGATGAGTCAATGATATTGGGCTTTGTGCCGCGAGATCGGTGATGTGATATGATTCGTATTTGGGATACGAAATGTGATTCTTGCGGGCTTGGGATGTGTGTTTACCCCGCATGCATACTTTATTGATGGTATCGATTTATACTAGACATAGAATAGTATCCCAGATTATATGATATGTTGATAGTGATACCTGAAGTGTGATGAGATAGTGTGATATTGACCCGTACCCAGCTATTGGGATGCCGTACGACGATTTACCGTATGAGCTTTACATTGATGATAGATCCGCACTCATGACTTGAGGATGTCATATGATATACTGTATCGTACGCGATACTATTGAGGCGGAATCACCGACTATTATATTTATATATATATCGACTCAGATGTTAGGCGGTTTCCTTACCTGTAGCTCAGCTTGTTAGTTCAGCTGTATAGTTTAGTGTAGTAGTTAGATTAGATTAGACTCCTACCTATTTCAAAACTAGCGGGTCGTGGGTATTTTAAAAGACAGGTCAAGGGATCTACGGACATTTCAAAAGGCGTATCTTTTCATAAAAACACCGTAGCCCCTATTTTCAAAACCCCATGATTCGTGATATTTCAAAAGGCACCATTTGTAGGACTTATATTAGATTAATGCAGATTAGTTATAGTTGCGTCTAGATTCAGCTCCCACTTTTTTTGTGGTTCGCTTTGCATCGCATTCTTATATTATGTTTCATACTCCATTATTGATATCATGCTGTTAGGACACTAGCACCATTACCGATGTTGCGTATGTACCACGTACACTTACTTGCCGGCTCACACACATCTTCATCGGTAATTGCCATGTCACGTACACCTTACAAAATACTATTGCTTGACATAACCTATTAGCTAATAGTTTAGACATTGTAGTTATTACCTGCTACTTCATGCATACTGATATTCATTGTTATGCCGCATTCATGGATTCTCATGCATATATTCACTATTTTACGTGTTACTGAGGTTTTGGATTTGGATTTCCGTGAGATTTTCTGGATTTGGAGGAAAACCGCAAAAACACAGATAAACATTTTCTCTCTTTTAAAATAAAATGTGCGGTTTTCCCATGATGTATGAGTCGCCCACCATGAGTTTGCTGATGGATTTGGAAACCCGATTCGAGGAGACGGATGAACCGTTTCGGGTACATGGTGGACCCGGTGCGGTACCCCGGGGCAAGATGAATGTGGTGATGACGTTGAGCCTGGCAGGGGAGCACTACCGACCGGTGATTTTACCTCACGTGTCGGATATCCGGAGGATACCGTCGTGGTCTTGAGATTGATGGTAGGGGCCGGTCTGGACTGACGGTGCCCTAGATTTTGTGATTGGGATACAGAGATATCGGGATATTTGGATTACGTTTTGTGCCGATGTTAGGCACTGTTTTATGCTGATTTCATTATGATACCTCATTTTAAAAATACAAAGGAAATTTCACTAAAGTATGAAAACAATTTCTTCATTTACATGTATTATGTTCTCATGCATTCATACCTCGTTCTTATGTTATATTGCTACCTGAGGCACTGACACAGGCACAGGAGATTACACTCGGGTTAGATATTTACCCTAGTCTTGTTATAGGCTGCATGTTTTATATTGAGGATTTTGTACTGATCGTTTTGACCTAGGATTATGTCTTGCGTTCGGTTTCTGCTTGTAGTTATTCTCTATTCACGAGTTGGCAACTCACCCCCGTTGTGCCACAGTTCTTGCAGGTTTTGCCGTACAGGTTCCTTTGCGGCATTTCTGGCACATTGCTTCCTTGCGGGTGAATTGCATTTGGTAGGTGGTTCCTTTTGCATCAAAACCACCATTGTACTTATATTATTCTTTGTATCTAGAATTTCCATCAACCAAATTTGTTTATTGTTTCAGACTCAGACTTTAGTGATGTTTTATTTGGCCTTAGAGTCGCGCTTAGTAGTATTGCGGTTTTCATGCTTACTGTGTTTCTTTTGGATCGATCCTCGCCTTTCGGCGTTGTATATTATATTACATGTGTGGTTGTGACCGTCAATTGACGAAGAGCTAGCTCCCGCTTGGGGATGCCTTTTATCATTGTATATATGTTATGCTTGTTGTACCCCGTTCGGGACCAGTATTTACAAAAGTAACTCTGCCGAAATTTTTAGAAAAGACTTTACCTTTTAAAAATGCACATTCGGCTTAGTTATTTAAAAACCTCGACTTCAAACATATTTTCCTTCACTTCTTTAAACCAGTTTTCTTCACTTACTCTTAAAATGGTTTTAGATTTCTGGGCTTTGGCTTACTTGGATCAGATGGAGTCCTATAGATTTCATATGGTTCGAGGGCCAGTCACGTGCTCTTTCGGGTCGTGACAGTTTCTGGATGAGTTCGCTCATCAGCTTCCCTTGAGGTCAGTTCATGGGCAGCCGTTACGCATTGCTAGTGCCGCTGACGGTTTGTGGTTAAACCTACTGCCAGGGTACTGACGAGTCATTAGAGTCCCCCACAGACAGTTTCCCAAGTTCGGGCGAAACGTTGTAGAGGCCGTTTGGTTTTATGGCAGGGTTCGGAAAATACACGTGCGTTTACGCACGTGTTATTTTTCGGGCAAATGATACTGGTCGGCTTTGGTTTAAGCCGGATCCGAGTATTATATTGAGTAGGTATAATATCTTTGTCTCAGTTGCATTTGTATTCGGTCGTAATACAAATGCGGGTATATTTATACAGTTTCGGGGTTATCCTGAAAGTCGTTTCAGGATCACTTTTGGAAGTTGCCAGTTTCCAGTTTTCTATCAGCCGTCTTTTAACATTCGGTTAAAGACGGATTTATCTTTTCTTGGATTAGGGTGAGTCATCATTCTAGAAGCTTCTAGAAGTGGTGATGAGGCTAGTGAGTCATTAGTGCTTTAATGGAGCCATTAATGCAATGGTGACTAGGTTAATGAATCACCATTTGCATTAATGATGTTTTGTTTGCATGAAGGATATTTGTGGTTGATATTTGTTCTTATAATCACTCTCCCCTCTCCTACACTCACCTCCCTCTTTGCCTATATATGGCCGCCCCCCTCTTCCCCTCCTCACACTCTCACTTGATGTTTCATTTGTAGAAAAAGATTATGATAGTATTTGGGGTGCATGGAATTTCACAGTTCATTTCATTCCATCACCCGATTCCCTCGGCAACTTCATTTACCGATCGTCCACGGACGTGGACGAAGTGAGACAAAGTCATCTACTCATTCTTTACATCATTCTTGGTCGTCTCTTTTAGCAAACTTGACGACCGAGTTGCCTCGAGTCAGAGGCGGGAGCCCGTTTAAAGAATCAGTGACGTGGTGCCACCTGGACGAGCAGATCGGAGATCGATGAGATCGGAGCAGCCGCAACAGAGCGTAGGATGATGGTTAAAGAACGAAGGACTCGGATCGTTCGGTATAACCTTTCTACACTCTTTACAGTTTGTTAGTTTAGCAATAATGGCAGATCCGGGTTAAAGTATACGATAGCGCCAGTTAAAAGTTTTTTGTTCCACATTTGGCGTCTATAGACGGCCGGGGCGCTAGCGTAGACTTACAGGACTGTGGTACGTGTGCAGAGTTTTCAGCAGTTGAAGACTCGGTTGACAACTGCACCAGTTCTTTCCTTGTTTTCTAGTTCGGGCGACTTTGTTGTTTAACTGTGATGTTTCGCGAGTGGGGCTCGATTTTGCGTTGATGTGGCATTATAGAGTTATTGTCACGCCCCGCTTCCCAAAATACGGAATACGGGAGGCGACTAGGCCAGCCATGCTCCTACGGTCACAGAATAATCCTGCCGTAGTCACATTTCGGCTTCTAGTATTACATGGTAATCAGTAAACACAGCACAGAAGTAAAGGAAATACATCACTAGTTTATTACACCAACTTTCATTGTTCACAGTTTACAATAGAATGATAGAAAAGAAACTACTAACCAAGTGCGAATACAAGGTTAATTTATGGAAAGCGGTAAAAGTACTGATGACACGACCGTCTAGATCTCTGCGAGCTCGAAGGATAGGTCTGACTTCTGAATCCGGTCCTCTTCAAACTCTGAGCATGCATACTCAGGTCGTCAGGGCGACACAATAGCAATATTATAATAATATTAAAAGTAATAACGGTGGAGGTAAATAATGCAACGATCAGTATGTTAACAGACAATGCAATGTATGATCTGTGTCCCTATCAGTCTCTAAGTCACTTTTGAAATCGAGTTGCGGAAAGGAGGGATCATGTTTAACGAGGGTCTCGTACATACCCGAGACTATGGCCCGCTGTTGCCCGGGACATAACCCTGTCAGCCGGACCACTAGGTCCAAACCTAATATATAAGAGTCGCTGTTCGAATGATCATCCTCTAAATCACTGTGCCTCGCTAAATACAAGTTCCTTTCCACTTCGATTTCCCCTTTCCCCAGGTTTCACTATCTATAAGTATGGGCTAGCTGTGTACAAGTACGCATCAATAACACTGTTTTGTTCACTATTCACTGTATTATTCACTGTCACGAATCACTCACTTTTCACTGGCGTACTTGACACAACCAAACCGATACTACTCACGTTCGACAATGCATTAAACACTGAAAACTCAGTAATGACGCGCACTATCGCTAGAGGTACTGCAGTCGGGTAAAACTATGAATCATGCCACTAAACAATTTATATGCAATACAAGTCATTATGTGTCTCATGAACTTATAAAAATCGCATAAAATCATATGCTCAGAATTAAATAAAATGATATAAAAGAGGTAAAAAGTAAATTTAACCATCAGTTCAATAAAATTGATTTCAAGTCAATCGGGTTTTGGGTTCACAAGCTACAGTCGTTTCATTTTAAGTGTTCGCTGCTGGAATTTCGGTTCCTGAACTGAATGTCCATTTCGCAACACAGTTTTCACCCTGTTGGGATCAAAATTAGGTGACGCTATAGTTGAACAAAATTTAGGTTTATCAGTTAGGTTTCCAACGCATCATACGGATCGATAATATCCATAGTGTAATGGAAGTTATGTACTGTACAACAATGGAGTATACGTTCTGTCCCTGTTTCGGGCTGCTATGCGTTCTGTTGATTTAAAATACAATTTAAATAGTAAACGATAGTAGAAATGAATGAAATCACTTTCAGTGGTTAGCTAACGGATTTATATTATCTATGGTATAGGGTTCCGCATTATAACATTTTCATACAGCGGAGTGAAAGCGTTACAATACGGGAATCGACAGCTAGAGCTGCTTTGGACTGCAGTCCAGAGCCACACTCAGAACCAGTTTCCGTCATCCTTTTAAAACTGAAACAGAATAAAAATTATATGGGGTTCTAGTTTGTCGAGTCGGCTTCGATATGAGCCCTCGAACGCAACATTACGATGTATAATCAATTTACTATGATTTTTACAAAATTAAGGTACAGCAATTTACAGATTCGATGGATATAAATGGGGACGACATTTCACGGTGTTAGGATCCGTATTTTTGAGCCAACTCTTAACACAGTATTCATTATCACTCGGGCCAACTGTTATGTTCAAATTCCGTCATTTTAGGGGAGTTTTCAGATTATGGTTCGTATCGAACACTTATAATAATATAGTATCGCAATCGAAATGAACGTATAATAGCATGAAGCAAGTATTAAACTTGCCTGACGATGACGGTCGGCGAGGGCAGGCGACGGGCGCGGCACGGGCGTGGGTTCAAGTTTTCTCATGGTCGCGGGATGAAGAAGAAGGAGAGAAGAAGGTAGGGACGTTGGGAAATTTGAGAAGGGAGTGAGAGAGATTGAGGGAGTGTGTGTTTTGTTGGGAATGTGGATTTTATAGAGGGAGAAAGGGAGTGAACGTGAGATTTGGGATGAGTGGGGGTGAGTTGTAAAGAAGAGAGGTAGTGAGGTGTGAGGGTGTAAAGAGAGAAAGAGAGTGAGGTGTGAGGGTGTAAAGAGAAAAGAGAGGTGTAAAGAAAAAAGAGAGTGGGGTGTGGGGTGTAAAGAGAGAAAGAGAGTGAATAAAGAGAGAAGAGAGTGAGTGAACGGGAGAGAAGAAATGAAGAGGGAGATGAGAATATAAGGATTAGAATAGGTTTAATTTATGTAATAATATATTAATTTGAGTTTTCTGGCTAATACAAACTTATTCCGGAACATGTCCGGGTCGGGTCTAAAATTCTAGTTTTAAAATACGGATACTATACGAATCAACTAAAACCATAAAATGATGTCCGGTTAATAAAAATGTATACCCCCAAGAACGGATACACGTAAAATGCACGGAGTGATCCAAACAAGTCCGTTTCAATAACGGAACGAGAACAAGATGTACGGATGCCACCACAGGGTCAGGTATGGGTTAGGATTTATAGTTTTAGGTAATAATTTGAGAATAAAGAAAAATATATAAAAATGAATAGAAAATAGAAAATTTTCAAGGAAAAATTGGAAAAATACGAAAAATTTACATACGGAACAGGGGATTTACATCATGCCCTCCTTACAAAAATTTCGTCCTCGAAATTAAAACGAAAACAACGGAATATCAACACTGTACAAACAGATGCGGAAAACGTGCCCGAATATCCTCCTCGCGTTCCCATGTAGACTCCCTTGGTGAGCGACCATTCCAAGAAACTCGAACCAGGGGAATCACTTTGTTCTTCAGCACTTTTTCCCGACGATCGAGAATGGTGGTAGGCTGCTCCTCGTAGGACAGATCAGTGCCCAATGTCATTGCCGAATGATCCAGAACATGGCTGTCATCCCGAACATAACGCCTCAACTGAGATACGTGAAAAGTGTTGTGCACACCAGCTAGCGATGGAGGTAAGGCAAGTCGATAGGCCACCTCTCCCACTCGCTCTAGCACCTCAAAAGGTCCGATGAAACGGGGACTGAGTTTCCCAAGACCTCCAAACCTGATAACCCCGCGGGTAGGAGAAATCTTTAGGAATACATGATCTCCGATCTCGAATTCTAGCGTTCTCCGGCTTGCATCCGCCCAACTCTTCTGTCGGTCTTGAGCCTTCTTAATGTGCTGTCTGATTATCTGGACCTTGTCTACCGTCTGAACAATAAGTTCGGGGCCCAGTAATCTCCGCTCTCCCACGTCATCCCAACAAACAGGGGATCGACATTTCCGTCCATAAAGTGCTTCGAATGGGGCCATCTGGATGCTAGCTTGGAAACTGTTGTTATAAGAAAACTCCACTAGATGGAGGTGATCCTCCCAAGAACCTTGGAAGTCTAGCATGCAGGCCCTCAACATGTCCTCGAGCGTCTGAATCGTACGCTCGGATTGTCCGTCCGTCTGTGGATGATAGGCTGTGCTGAACTTGAGACGTGTACCCAGACTCTCCTGTAAGCTCTTCCAAAAGTGTGAAACAAATCTGGTGTCTCGATCTGAAACTATGCTGACTGGAACTCCGTGAAGTCGCACTATCTCTTGCATGTATTTCTCCGCAAGCGACTCTGTCGACTGTCCCACTCGGAAGGGTAAAAAGTGTGCAGCTTTCGTAAGACGGTCGACGATAACCCAGACGGCGTTGTTACCCCTTAGGCTCCGAGGTAAGGCAGTCACAAAATCCATCGTGATGTGCTCCCACTTCTACTATGGTATCGGAAGCGGCTGCAACAGTCCAGCGGTTCTCTGGTGTTCTGCCTTTACTTGCTGGCATACTAAACACCTGGATACAAACCGTGCAATCTCTCGCTTCATCCCGTTCCACCAAAAGTGTTGCTTTAGGTCTCGATATATTTTCGTGCCTCCCGGATGTATAGAATAAGCCGAACTATGAGCCTCAGCTAGTACCTCTTCTCGAACATCTCCCTTGGGGACGCAGAGTCTGCTACCGAATCTTAGAGAACCGTCTCGATGTATGAGTAAGTCCATCCTCAGCCCGGCTTCCACCTGCTCTCTGAACTTCTGCAATCGAGGGTCGCCATCTTGCGCAGCCTGAATGCGATCTACAAGAGAAGACTGTACATGTAGCTGCCAGAACTGTCTGATTGCGCTCGGTGTAACAACTTCTAGTTCGAGCTTCTGAAAATTCTCGATGATGCTTCTCTGACTGGTCATCATCATGACTGCTGGCTTGCGACTGAGAGCGTCGGGTACAACGTTTACTTTTCCCGGATGATACAGTAAGTCCAAGTCATAGTCTGCCATTAATTCTAACCATCGACGTTGCCTCATATTCAGTTCTCTTTGAGTGAACACATATTTCAGACTCTTGTGATCCGTATACACTTCCACCTTTTCGCCTAACAGATAATGCCTCCAGATCTTCAATGCAAAAATCACGGCGGCTAACTCCAAGTCATGTGTTGGGTAGTTCCTCTCGTGATTCTTCAGCTGTCGTGAGGCGTAAGCAATCACCCGACCGTGCTGCATCAGGACACAGCCTAATCCCTTCCCTGAAGCATCGCTGTGTATCACCAAACCACCTGAATTATCTGGCACTGTAAGAATATGTGCCGTGGTCAATTTTTGCTTCAGTACCTCAAAAGCCCGAGTACACTCCTCCGTCCATACGTACGGTACATCCTTCCGTGTCAGCTTTGTCAAAGGTTCAGCGACTCGTGCAAAGTCTTGAACGAACCGCCGATAATATCCTGCCAGTCCCAGGAAGCTTCTGATCTCGGCCACTGACTTCGGTGTCGGCCAATCTCTAACAGATTCTATCTTCGCCGGGTCCACTGAGATGCCTTCGCCCGAAACAACGTGTCCCAAGAACTGCACTTTGTCGAGCCAGAACTCGCACTTGCTCAATTTTGCGTATAGCTTCTCTTCCCGAAGAATTTGTAGTACCGTTCGCAAGTGTTCGGTATGCTCCTCTCGGGTCTTAGAGTAGACTAGTATGTCGTCGATGAATACAACGACAAACGTGTCCAAATATTTCGCAAATACTCTATTCATCAGATCCATAAAGATAGCAGGAGCATTGGTAACACCGAATGGCATCATAAGAAACTCATAATGTCCGTATCGGGTCCTGAAAGCCGTCTTGCATATATCTTCGGTCGCTACTCTGATCTGGTGATAGCCCGAACGGAGGTCCAACTTCGAAAATACTTTGGCCCCACCCAACTGATCAAATAAGTCGTCGATACGCGGAATGGGGTATTTGTTCTTTATCGTAACTCTGTTCAGCTCCCGGTAGTCTATGCACATCCGTAGTGAACCGTCCTTCTTCTTCACCAACAAGACTGGTGCCCCCCACGGTGAAGCGCTTGGGCGGATAAATCCTTTCTCCAGGAGTTCTTCAATTTGTTTCTTTAGTTCTGCCAACTCAACCGGTGCCATTCGATACGGTGCCTTGGAAACTGGTGCTATACCAGGAATCAAATCTATCGTGAATCCCAAGACACGGGGAGGTGGTAGACTTGGCAGATCTTCAGGAAATACATCAAGGAAGTCCCGAACGACTTCTGGTGCAGGGTGTCCATTAACTTCCATAGCCGTCAATACCTTCGGTTTAGCTCTAAACTTGGCTGGCTCCAATGACTCGCTTCCTCCTTCAAAAACAAACTCTGGATGATTGGGAATGCGGAAAGTCATATTCCTTGCTCGGCAATCAATAATTGCATGGAATGTACTCATCCAATCCATCCCGAGAATTGCGTCATAGCTGCCAGTTCCGATTAAGAGGAAATTCGCATAGAATTCCCTGCCACACACTACAACTGGACATGATCTACACTCTCGACTAGATACTATAATACCATTACCCGTATGTATTTCCCAACCCTTGGTTAATGGTTCATGTGGTATGGAGTGTGTATCAACGAAATGTGCAGATATGAAACAGTGTGATACTCCAGAATCAAACAGTACTTTAGCTGGCATGGAATGAACGAGTAGAATACCTGTAACAACTTCACCTGAGGCCTCTGCCTGTTCGGCGGTCAAGGTGAAAGCCCGTCCCTGACCGTGGCCTGTGTTGGTTTGCCTCTGCTCCAGTGTCCTCTGCTGCTGCGGTCCCGACCCTCCCTGTAGCTCCGTTCGCTGAGGGCAACCACTAACCTGGTGCTGGTTGGATCCGCAAATCAAACACTGTCCCTTGGCACGGCGACAATCTTTTTGGGTGTGTCCATCCCTGTGGCAGTAGCCACAGACTAAAGCTTTACTCTGTGGACGATGCTGGGGCACAAATGAACGCTTCATCTGCGTCGTCCCTGGCCTGTGGATTGGTATAAACCCTCGGGACGATGTGTGTGTACGTGGCGGAACTATTGGGGGCCTCCTATCACTCGAGTTGGGGCCCCTAAATTTATTGATAAGCTTCTCCTGAATTCGTGCCGCGTTGAGCACCAGTGCGAAAGTCTGTAACTCGAGTGATGCGATCAACTGCTGTAGCTCGAAGTCAAGTCCTTGTATGAAACGTCTGGCCCTGGTGGCTTCTGAAGTGACCATATACGAAGCAAATCGGCTCAGACGGTTGAATTCTTCCGCATACACGTCAACGGGACGGCCGTTCTGCTTCAGTAAGATAAATCTTTCTTCCATCTCTGCCTTGGCGGTGGGAGGAAAATAGTGGTCCAAGAAACACTCTTTAAACTTGCTCCACTCGATCGGCCCATCGAGTCTGCTCTCTTCGACTGACCACCATGTACGGGCCTCATCCTCCAACCGAATCTTTATCACATTCACTTTCTCTCCATCGGGTACCCGTGCAGCCGTCAGTAGGTTCCCCATATTGATCAGCCATTGTTCGGCTTCGAGTGGTTCGGCTAGTCCCGAAAATGCAGCTGGGTGTAACCTCCGGAAATCCGATATGGTGCCAGTTCTGGCAAAGGTAGCTGGTGAAATGGTGCCCTCGGGGACGGTAATGAGTGCGGAGGATCCCCCTATTGCAGAAATTGCCCTGAGTCCCTCGGCGAGTAAATCCGTCTTTCTCTCTTGAGCTTCCGCGAGGGTCGTCAGTACATTCAAGATTTTCTCAGTGCGATCCTGAGAACTAGCGTCTGAGGACTGGTCGTTCGGGGACGACATGTCGCTGGAAGATAGATGGACGGGTATGATTAGGTATAAGGGTGAAGGTGAGTGATGGTGAAGTGAAAATAATATAATAAAGCGTAGTTAATGTTATCCTTTAATACTCAAGCCTGGCTCTGATACCAACAAAACCATGTCACGCCCCGCTTCCTAAAATACGGAATACGGGAGGCGACTAGGCCAGCCATGCTCCTACGGTCACAGAATAATCCTGCCGTAGTCACATTTCGGCTTCTAGTATTACATGGTAATCAGTAAACACAGCACAGAAGTAAAGGAAATACATCACTAGTTTATTACACCAACTTTCATTGTTCACAGTTTACAATAGAATGATAGAAAAGAAACTACTAACCAAGTGCGAATACAAGGTTAATTTATGGAAAGCGGTAAAAGTACTGATGACACGACCGTCTAGATCTCTGCGAGCTCGAAGGGTAGGTCTGACTTCTGAATCCGGTCCTCTTCAAACTCTGAGCATGCATACTCAGGTCGTCAGGGCGACACAATAGCAATATTATAATAATATTAAAAGTAATAACGGTGGAGGTAAATAATGCAACGATCAGTATGTTAACAGACAATGCAATGTATGATCTGTGTCCCTATCAGTCTCTAAGTCACTTTTGAAATCGAGTTGCGGAAAGGAGGGATCATGTTTAACGAGGGTCTCGTACATACCCGAGACTACGGCCCGCTGTTGCCCGGGACATAACCCTGTCAGCCGGACCACTAGGTCCAAACCTAATATATAAGAGTCGCTGTTCGAATGATCATCCTCTAAATCACTGTGCCTCGCTAAATACAAGTTCCTTTCCACTTCGATTTCCCCTTTCCCCAGGTTTCACTATCTATAAGTATGGGCTAGCTGTGTACAAGTACGCATCAATAACACTGTTTTGTTCACTATTCACTGTATTATTCACTGTTCACTGTATTATTCACTGTCACGAATCACTCACTTTTCACTGGCGTACTTGACACAACCAAACCGATACTACTCACGTTCGACAATGCATTAAACACTGAAAACTCAGTAATGACGCGCACTATCGCTAGAGGTACTGCAGTCGGGTAAAACTATGAATCATGCCACTAAACAATTTATATGCAATACAAGTCATTATGTGTCTCATGAACTTATAAAAATCGCATAAAATCATATGCTCAGAATTAAATAAAATGATATAAAAGAGGTAAAAAGTAAATTTAACCAGCAGTTCAATAAAATTGATTTCAAGTCAATCGGTTTTTGGGTTCACAAGCTACAGTCGTTTCATTTTAAGTGTTCGCTGCTGGAATTTCGGTTCCTGAACTGAATGTCCATTTCGCAACACAGTTTTCACCCTGTTGGGATCAAAATTAGGTGACGCTATAGTTGAAAAAAATTTAGGTTTATCAGTTGGGTTTCCAACGCACCATACGGATCAATAATATCCATAGTGTAATGGAAGTTATGTACTGTACAACAATGGGGTATACGTTCTGTCCCTGTTTCGGGCTGCTATGCGTTCTGTTGATTTAAAATACAATTTAAATAGTAAACGACAGTAGAAATGAATGAAATCACTTTCAGTGGTTAGCTAACGGATTTATCTTATTTATGGTATAGGGTTCCGCATTATAACATTTTCATACAGCGGAGTGAAAGCGTTACAAAACGGGAATCGACAGCTAGAGCTGCTTTGGACTGCAGTCCAGAGCCACACTCCGAACCAGTTTCCGTCATCCTTTTAAAACTGAAACAGACTAAAAATTATATGGGGTTCTAGTTTGTCGAGTCGGCTTCGATATGAGCCCTCGAACGCAACATTAAGATGTATAATCAATTTACTATGATTTTTACAAAATTCAGGTACAGCAATTTACAGATTCGATGGATATAAATGGGGACGACATTTCACGGTGTTAGGATCCGTATTTTTGAGCCAACTCTTAACACAGTATTCATTATCACTCGGACCAACTGTTATGTTCAAATTCCGTCATTTTAGGGGAGTTTTCAGATTATGGTTCGCATCGAACACTTATAATAATATAGTATCGCAATCGAAATGAACGTATAATAGCATGAAGCAAGTATTAAACTTGCCTGACGACGACGGTCGGCGAGGGCAGGCGACGGGCGCGGCGCGGGCGTGGGTTCAAGTTTTCTCGTGGTCGCGGGATGAAGAAGAAGGAGAGAAGAAGGTAGGGACGTTGGGAAATTTGAGAAGGGAGTGAGAGAGATTGAGGGAGTGTGTATTTTGTTGGGAATGTGGATTTTATAGAGGGAGAAAGGGAGTGAACGTGAGATTTGGGATGAGTGGGAGTGAGTTGTAAAGAAGAGAGGTAGTGAGGTGTGAGGGTGTAAAGAGAGAAAGAGAGTGAGGTGTGAGGGTGTAAAGAGAAAAGAGAGGTGTAAAGAAAAAAGAGAGTGGGGTGTGGGGTGTAAAGAGAGAAAGAGAGTGAATAAAGAGAGAAGAAATGAAGAGGGAGATGAGAATATAAGGATTAGAATAGGTTTAATTTATGTAATAATATATTAATTTGAGTTTTCTGGCTAATACAAACTTATTCCGGAACATGTCCGGGTCGGGTCTAAAATTCTAGTTTTAAAATACGGATACTATACGAATCAACTAAAACCATAAAATGATGTCCGGTTAATAAAAATGTATACCCCCAAAAACGGATACACGTAAAATGCACGGAGCGATCCAAACAAGTCCGTTTCAATAACGGAACGAGAACAAGATGTACGGATGCCACCACAGGGTCAGGTATGGGTTAGGATTTATAGTTTTAGGTAATAATTTGAGAATAAAGAAAAATATATAAAAATGAATAGAAAATAGAAAATTTTCAAGGAAAAATACGAAAAATTTACATACGGAACAGGGGATTTACAGTTATCGCTTTTGCTTCCCGACAGTTGGAGGAAATACGAGCAGGATATCCCACTCATGACCCAGAGATGGCCGCGATAGTCGTGCGTTGGAGATTTGGAGACACTACTTATGCGGAGAGTCGTGTCAGATTTTTCCGTACCACCAGAGCTTAATGTACATCTTCCTGCAGCGGTTTTGATGGTTGAGACATCGCCGTCGGATGAAGCTTGTGAAGGATTGTGTTTGTGAGATCCTCGTTACCCGTGGCAGGCGATTGTGGTAGCTGATGCTGGAGTCGTAGGCCCGGGGTTAGCTTGTCCCAGTTGTGCGCAGTCTGAGACAGTCTTCTGCAGATTTACAGTTCTTGTGCGATCGTTGAGTACAGCTTAAGTTCGCCTCTATTGAGGGGACAACTTGCTCATGTCCGTGCCCGTCCACTTTTCCTTAATCGTTTTCGCGAGGCACAGCCCGCAGATGCTCTTTTGTCAGAGATTCTTGATCATACTCGACTGGGTAAAGATTTGGAGTCCTTGATTTATGACCAGGGTGTGCTACGTTTAGGGACGCGTTTGTGTGTACCTGATGCTGATGGTCAGAGACGCGAAGTCTTAGAGCAGGCACATCAGTCAGCTTTCTGTGTTCATTCAAGTTCCACCAATTTGTAGCGTGACTTGTGAGATAGTTACGAGTGAACAGGGATGAAGAGTGAAGTCTCGGATTTTGTCTCGAGGTGTCTGTCTTGTTGTGAGCTAAGGTCGAGCATCCGAGACCGGCTGGAGAGTTGCAACCTTTAACCGTTCCGGAGTGGGAATGGGAGCAGATCTCCATGAATTTTCGTTGTGGAGCTACCCCAGTCTAGAAAGGGTGTGACTCCATTTGGGTGTTTGTTGTCTGGTTATACTCAGTTTGCTCAATTGTTCTTCGTTAAGTTTGTGTGTTGCACGGAGTTCCTTCATGTGTTGTATCCAATGGAGCCACCCTGTTCGCTTGCCATCTTGGGCAAAAGGTTCAGGAAGCCTTGGGTACTGGTTGAACTTTAGCTCCACTTTTCCATCCGCAGTATGATGGTTTGTGAGAGCGGGCTATACAGACTCTGGAGGATATGCTTATGTGTACGTACTAATTGTTGGCAGTTGGGATCGTCACTTGCCATTTTCGGGGTTCTCCTTCGATAGCTGTTATCAGGAGATATTCCAATTGGCAACCTTTAGGTTTTGTTTGGTAGGTCGTGTCGATCGCCAGTCTATTTTTCTGACTCTGCGTGAGTAGGATTTTTGGACCCCAGCTAGTCGAGAGGCTTCGGAGAAGATCCAGTTGATTCAGGTCAGGATGAGAACAGCCCAGTGCAGACATGAGTCTTATGCCGACCATGGTGGTCACAGACTTAAGTTCGCAGTGGGAGATCATATATTCCTACGGATTTTCCGATGAATGACTTGGTGAGTTTTGGGAAGCTTGTCCCAGGATTGTAGGTCCTTTTGAGATCCTTAAAGCGAGTTAGTTCCGTTGCCTATGATTTGGCACTTCCGCCCAGATTATTGAGTAGTCATCCCGTATTCCCTGTATCGATGCTTCGCAAATATCTTCATGACCTTTCTCATATGATTTAGCACCAGACCATTTAATTGGGACGTGATCTTTTCGTTCACCGGCAGCCAATTGTGTTAGTGGTTCGGCTGGTGGAGAAATTTCGGTCAAAGGGTCTTGCCATCTGTGGAGGGTTTTCTTTGGCGCAGCCGTATAGTGAGGTGATCACTTGGGAGGCTGCGAGCGAGATTTGGGAGTTTTGTACTCATCTCTTTGAAGGTACGCTTAGTGAGAATTTTAAATTCGGGGACGAATTTTTATAAGGGGGGAGATTGTAACGCCTTAGATTTCGATTAGTGTTAGTTTAGACGATAGTGCGGGTTTTTGGTAAAAAGTTTACCAATTTGGGTTCCTCATATTTTATAACATTTAATTAATAATTTATTATTATTTGTTATGGCTTGAACACACATGTGCATGTTTATGTGAGGGTGTATTTGTGTTATCTAGATTAGTGGCCATGACAATTTAACCCTAATCCTAATCCTTTGCTTGATTAAACCCTAGATATTTGTTGTGAGAAGGGAGATATTTCCTTTGCTTGTTTTGTTTGTGGGGAGGTGGCAAGTGACTCATTGAGAAGAGTCATGCTTGCATTAATGGTGAGTTAATGCAAGGTGCTCTCACCCACTTATCCTCACCTCTCTCTTTTTATCCTCACACACTCCCATTCTCACTCTATTTCCTTCTCATTCTCATTTATTTTCATCTCTCTTCACCTCAAATTGAACACTTGAACTTCCATCACAAAAACCTTCACAAATCTTCACAAATCTCACCAAAATCACATCTTTTGCCTTGATTTGCCTCTTGAATGCCTTGGTGCTTGGAAAGCTAGGATCATTGAGCTTGTGGGAGTAGGTAATGATCTTTTTCTGTTAATTAAGTCTTTTTAGTGTTGCGTAGCCTATTAGTTTCAGTTTAAATCACGTATTGTATCGTTTCGTGCAAATATCGTATTTTTGTGTAGTTTTGGGTCTCGGATGATCTGCTATCAAACCAGATATTTGTTGCAAAAGTTCCCATCACAGTGACCTAGTGTAGTGACCTGGAACCTATCCTCAAAATACGAACCCATTCCCTCATGTTCAGGCCGCAAATATATTGCTTCTGGCCGCAAATTGCGGCCAGACTGGTGAGTTGTGGGTTGAGTTTTGGTGTAGGGGTTTCTGAGGTTGTATGTGGTCTCATGGTACTTGCAAGTTTTACAGATTGTTGTTATAGCAAAATCTGGGACCACTTGCTTGTTTTCTTGTGTTTCGTTTCACGCGTTACGTTATCCGATACGGTTCGTGTTCTGCGTTGCTATTGCTCTGAGTTGGTTTCGTTGTGTCGCTATGCACGTTAGCCACAATACGAACACTTGAGAGTTTGTTATGTGTTGTCGCGTCGGTCAAACATAGTTTGTACGTGTTTTGGGTCTATTGCTAATATATACTTGTTATATTGTTTTATGTTTTAGGTTCGCAGGCGGGGACTTCGGACGCTGCGAAGAAAGGGAAACTGATGGTAAGCTTTACTTAGCCAGGAGCGTTGGTGAGTAGATTTAACATCTATAGGGGAATCGCCCGCATAGCGTTATGCGTCTGGGCTAGAGATGATATGATATTAGTCGCATTTTCTATTGCATATATAGAGTTTGCGCATACACCTTATTGCATATTATTACCTGTTGTGCTTGGACTTGTACCCTTAAGACACTGCACTATTATTGACGGCTCATGTTGCACGAGCACTGATTGTATGCCACTCACACCGTCAATAATTGCCATGACACGCACAACACCTTTACATATGTAATATTGTATTGTTTAGGGATATTGAGACATAATCCTTATTTTCCTTCGTGTATATGACATACATCATACCTGTATACCAACATGCTTACACATATGCCTTGACATGCTTACATGCTAGTTACCCATATACCTATATGGTATTATACCATTAACGATAGATATATACACATATGAGACATAGCTACATGTACATTGTTCCCCGCCGAACACGGAGACGCGACCGCGCAGGTCCGTCTTGCCTGAAATTCGGGGCAGATGCTAATTGGTGCTATCCGTCCACCTCTCCGAAGATGCCAAGTTGATTTATGGCACTATGCATCGAAGGTTTAAACGGATGCGGCCGATTTAGCAGACTTTGTCAGATTCCCCCTCGTTTGAGGGGTTTTTGATTGTGGGGACGCTCTTCCCTGCAGGCGCAAGCCCCTGCAGTTAATTACGCTACCGCATCGCAGTAACAACTTTCTCCTTCTCCAGATGATCACTTCGTGTCGTGTGTGTTTGTTTTGTTTGTGGTTGCCCGTGGATTGTATACAGAGACTAATTTATGTTGTCGCCTGTAGGACGTGGATTAGTCCAAATCCGTATCTTCTTAGATTTGGGTTTTGGGGGTTGGGTTTAAGGATACGTTAGCCTCATTTGAGACTAAGATCAATTTAAACGTTTGTTAAGGATACGTTAGTCTAATTTTAGACTAAGATCAACTTAACAGGATTATTTAGATCCAACAAGAGAGCATTTGGACTCTATTATTTAGTTTAGGGATATTGCGGTCGATTGGTTTAAGGACATTGTGGTCCAAGGTTAAGGACATCATAGTCTATGGGTTTAAAGGGACCCCACAGTCCGAGGTTAAGGACATCATAGTCCATGGGCTTAAGGACCCCACAGTCCGAGGTTAAGGACATCATAGTCCATGGGTTTAAAGGGACCCCACAGTCCAAGGTTAAGGATATCATAGTCCATGGGCTTAAGGACCCCACAGTCCGAGGTTAAGGACATCGTAGTTCATGGGCTTAAGGACTCCACAGTCCGTAGTTTAAAGACATCGTAGTCTATGAAGTTTAAGGACATCGTAGTCCATGAGTTTAAGGACCCCACAGTCCGTAGAAATGTGTGGTTATCGGGACCCGTCACCTCTCTGAAGACGTTGAAGGATTACAACGACAGATATCAGAGGAGTAAAGAAATGTACCCTCGAACCGGTGTGAATTGATTGGAAAGTCTGTAGCCCAGTTTGGGACTAAGATCTGCTGAATATTCGTGAGCAGATGGGCTCCGTTCAATATAAGTTGAGGAATTATGGCTAGAATTGGGCTAATTCCAATGAGATTAAAATGTTTAACATTTTATTATTCTGGGCTGTTGAGCCTTTATTTGGGCTTGGCCCTTTCAATAATGCTGAGCATTAGATCCTGATACTTTTTTTGTCTTGTATTGAATGCATAGCATTCATCAGAACAATGTGTTCTGACAGCGCGCTATGTGGCGTGCCAAGCACTTTGCGCTAATTAAAGAGCGCATTGCGCTTCTGCCAAGTAGCGCACAAGAAAAGGACACGTGTCGCGCTTGGTGCTGAGCGCCAGATGATGGGCGCATTGCGCCAGTTTATGAGCTCATCGCGCTAGTTTAGTGGCGCACACGTGAATGACACGTGGCGCGCTTGGCGCTGAGCGCCAGCCAACGAGCGCAGTGCACTATTTTAGAAGTGCAAAGTGCAAGTTGCATACGTGGTTGACACGTGGCGCATTTTGGCACCGAGCGCCAGTCCAAGGAGCACAGAAGCGCAGTTCAAGAGTGCAAGGCACTTTTCAATAGCACAAAACGCATTTGATCAAATTTATGTTCTGTGAACAAATTTATGTTATGTGAACAAATTTACGTTCTTTTTAAAGGAGGCTTTGCCTCAAGATTCAAGAACAACGGTTCTTATTTTTGAAAGGGCTTTGCCTTTGTAGATCAATGATCTGTGAATGAAGTAAATACTTCTTTTTTTTTAAGATGAGATCTTTTGATCTCTTTTTATAAAAGATCTTGGTCTTTTGTAGATCTATGATCTTTTAAGAATATAATTCTTCTGTTTTAATGAGATGATTTCATTTCTTTGTTCAAGAATCGTTCTTTTTACCTTGAAGAAATATCTTCTTTCAAGAGCTTGCTCTCTTTCTTTTGAGTTTTCTCAAAGTTTGTAGGGGGGTTTCTCTATATCAGACTTGAAGTCTTGGGGCCTTTATATAGGGCAAATTGATTTGTTAAATCAGTTAAAGAGATCTTTCTCTAATTGATTTGGGGATGTTTCCCACCGTTGGATCTTTGATCCTAAGGCTTCTGTTTTGCAGAAGATAATCTTCTTGTTTTTAACAAGATTAAAAAGATCTTTCTATGCAGAATTTATTCCGTCTTTGGTAATTTTTATTTACCACTGGATCATTGATCCAACGGTGCTCTGATTTACGGAGCACAATCTTGTTGTTTGGAAAGATTTTGAGGAATCTTTCCTTAATAGAATTTAATTCTGATTAATTAATAATTTATTATTAGATCTTTTGATCTAATGGTGGGGAATTCTTCATTCCAGCGCTGGCGCACCTACGTTTGACACGTGGCGCGCAGCGCAGCCTGCGCTAGCGCACCCGTGTTTGACACGTGGCACGCAGCGCGCCGAGCGCAGGCGCACTCATGGTGCACTGTCTAAGGCGCAGCATACCTGGCGCTAGCGCATCTGTCTTTGACACGTGGTCCGTAGCGCGCCTAACGCCGGATCTGAAGCGTTGCTTCAATTTTTAAATTTTGAATTTTAAAACAGAGTTTTGCTCTGATTGGGGAAATAAATGCCCCCCACCATTGCGCTCACGTGGCGCACACGTGAATGCAGCGGTGGCAGCATCTTAGCCCTTGGATCATCTCAGAAGTTGAAGAGGCGGTTCAATGCCTATAAATAGGACCTTTGGTCCCTTAGATGATTATCAACTTCCTTCTTTGAAAATTTTTGTTCAAAGCATAGCTCTTTTGTTTAAGGACTTTTCAAGAGTAAAAACTCTTTCCAAACTTAGGTAAAGTTAAAAACTTTTAATAAATTAGGGTTTTACCCATTAACAGAGCCTTGCTCTTCATAGATCTTTGATCTAAAGAAAACCCATTTAGGGTTTCATTAGCAGAGCTTTTCTCTCATGAACCCATAGATCTAAAGAGATCTTTTCTTGGGTTTCTTAGCCCATAAACAGAGCTTTGCTCTTTAGATTTCTTAATTTTTGATGAAGAATTCTTAAGAGTTTTTTCATGGATATTGAAGATCCCAGAATTTTTTATTCATAAAAAAATAATTGATTTTAATTTTCTTTCCTGAAGGGTTTTTCCATCATCATTACAGAGCCAGACTCTTTAAGGAATTTTATTCCTTCATGATCAGGATTTGATAAGTGTCACTCTGTCATAGAGCTTTGCTCTCAAAGGGAGATTTTCTCCTTTTCCCGAAGGATCTCTCATTCAATGATAATTTTCTTGAGGATTTCCTCATTAATTAACAGTTTCATCCAATGATGAGGCTGTTTTATTAATTATTAATTGATGAATTGTCATCTAGATTTTGTGGGTCCCCTTTTGGTCCCTTTTCCACTGCATTGCAGTGTGGGATAAGTTTTAAAGTACCGTTAAAATTTAAAATTAAATTATAGTACTGACAGTTGACTTCTGTCCCCCTTTTTTGCAGGCGACATGTTTTTCGATGCTACGTTTCCATTCGTCTGTTCAGAGGGAGGATTCCCTGAGGCACCTGTGGACCGGGAGGTTCTCGCGCTCATCAAAGACCATGACCAGGAACACAAAAATCTCTACTTGTGGGGTAGATGGTATGACCAGATTATCAGAGGTCGTCAAAGATTCTCTTGTGCGACGCCGTCGGAGCCTATCTCGGCGATTCCGTATGCAGATGCACCCCCGGTGAACTATGCCGTGGAGGTTGTCAATTGGACTTCGGAGGGTCTTCTTCAACCTTCGATTGCCGCCGTACCCATGCAGCTGCCGGCGGCTTTGGATACCCTGGGGCGACGCATATGCCAGTGCGAGTCACGCCATTGGGGACAGCCCTACAACATCGGGCTGACTCCTCGTCATCCGGACTGGTACTTGCAGTGGGCCCGGTACATCTTGTCGGCGAAGAAATCGCAGCTGCTAAAGCTCGGCATATACCCTGCGGTTTACGCTTCGTTGTTCCAATATTCTGCACCTCCCACATGGTGGATTAAGGCGTTCTTGGAGCAGTGGAACATCCCTACCCATATCTTCCTTCTACTGGATAGAGAGGTCTCCATTTCCTTGGAGGAATTCGCCGAGGTTTCTGGTCTACCGGTCGGGGAGGAGCACTACGAGGAGCTGCTTCCTCTGGATGAATACGTTTTGCCACCAAGCTGGTGGTGATGGGCCCCACGCCAGAGATTGCCATTCAGCACCAGTTCCCTAGTCTGATAAAGGTGCTGAACATGTATGAGAGCCTCTTCCTAGAATCCGGAGGTCGGGGGGTCAGTTTTGCGGACTTCATTGCCCGGTTTCTTCGCCCGGAGATTTTTCACAACGAGGCAAAAAGTTTGCCAAGCTCGATGATCCCTTCTGCTTTGGCTTGGACCGTCAGCCGGTACTGGAAACTGATCAGAAGGGCTTTTTCCTTCCTGATGCTGCGATCCTCCCTCTGTCAGAAATTGCCGCTGCGGGCATTGACGAGGAGGCTTTCTTTCTTGGGTTTCTTGGGCTATGGTTGAGTTGGTTCGCGCTCCCTATGCATCCTCGTTACATGAGGCCTTCCGTCTTCTACCCCGCACATCGCATGGTTGCCGGAATATAAGTGGCCATCGGGATCGCCGGATTAGCCCACCTATACCACGGTCTTAGCATGGCGGCGGATACCATTGAACCGGGGGTGCATCCTGCCAACTTCCTGATGCATTACTTCACTTCATGGATGGAGATGCACGCGCTCGGGGTCTTTGGCATTCACAAGAGACCTTCATTTTACGAGAAATGCAAGTTCCCGCGAATTATGCGGCTGGTTGACGCCTCCATCGTGAGTCCGTCACAGCGGGAAGCTAGGGGCTTGCTCCTTCGTCCGCGCACAATCGGAGATGGTATGTCTTTCACGGACAATGTCCTGACGATCGGCCAGAAAACTTCCAAGACGGTGCTGGCATTGCGCGACGTTTTTAAGGACGGGGCCTTCGTGTTGAAAGCCCGGGAGATTCTCCATTTATACTCCATCAGGACGGGCTTCCTTGTATTCAGGCAAAATGATGTGGCACTATTTATGAGATACAACCCTCATCATTTTGCCAAGCGGCTGAGTTATAATCAGGGGGTCCCGCTGGAGACTTTCTTGGTAGAACCCGCTGCCACCAAAGAGGGAATGCGGGGTGCGCTGCATCACTTCATGCGCTTGAATACGGGCTCTCACTTCTTTATCAGCGAGCCGAGTTGCGTCCCGAGGTCCCTTAACGTACACGTGGCCTGGTATCAACACGAAATGGGTGCTGTTATTAGGGAGGAGAGGAGGCTGCTGCTCGATCGCAAGAGTGCGCCCCTGCCGGCGATCGCAACGCCCTTTGAAGTGATGGACCACTGTCCCCCCTCCGCTAAGAGAGGTCGCTGCAGTTGAGCCTCCACGTGTGCTAAGCCCTACGCGCGTCTATGGAGATGGTGGATGTACCATCGGTGCCCCGTGCTCCCGTGGAGACGGTAAATGTAGCTTCTCCTAAATCTGGCGTGGGCTCAGACATCGGGACTCGCCGTCCCAAAGTGCCCACCAAGCACAAGCTGGTGCTGGCTGCGATCGGAGCTCGCTCACAGAAGAAGAAAAAGAAGTCAATCCTTTCTGTCGATGTTGTACTTGGCCAGGAGCCTCACGCTCCTTACGGCGAGGGCCTGAGCGAGTATGGGACAAATGGGGGCTTATTCATGCCGCCAGATGATACTAATCTGGCGGTTGCCATTGCAGCTTCTGAGCAATTGGCCAGCCACGAAGAGGGGTTGGCTATCCTCGCGCGATCAGGTAATCATTAGCTGTATTTTTCGCCATTGCATCGTATTTCTATTATCGTGTTTTGACTGACGCTTTTCCTTCTTTAACAGGCATTTCTACTGAAGAAGCTCTCGCAGCTTCTCTCAAGACCTTTGAGGAAGAGGAAAGACTTCGAGCATCTTTAGGCATCGGTACATTTTGGTTCACCATATTCCCGCTCCCGTTTCTTATGAGTAATCTGACCCCTTCTTTGTCTTATCGCAGGGACCACAATGTCGATCCCGCAAGCTGATTCGGAGATTCTTCCCGGGCCATGCATCGAAGTCCCGGCCTCCTCAGGGTTGCCAAAAGAGGCTTTACTCAAGCAACCGATGTCGGACGCTGTAACGGCTCCAGAAGTAGCTCCTGGCGTGGATGATGACGTCCCATTGACGGAGGTCTTGAGAAGGTCGGCTCTCACGGCCCGGGCGAAAAGGAAGCGCAGAATGCGTGCAGCAAGGGAGCGTAGTGCTGCCTTAGCCACGGGTATGGGTTCGAGCACTGCTATCCCAGCCCTTACTCCCGCAGAGGAATTTCCGGCTGCCTTGTCCACTGCCTACAGACGGGTAGCACGTGCGGCTCGGGAAGCAAACGGAAGATAAATTCAAGGTAATGTAACATGGGGTTCCGTTGTCAAAGTTTTAATTACCAGTTCTTACATATCTTATTTTGCAGGGCCGAGTCTTACCGAAGAAGTGGTGGCGACCGCTGAGCCTGGGGAAGCGATAGAGGAGGTAGCCGTGATTGCCGAACCTGAGGCGGCGGTAGACGAGGTGGCTGCAATTGCCGAGCTCGAAGCAGCGGCTGGTGATACAGTCACGATTGTTGTGCCAGAGATAGCGGCCATTGCCGAGCCCGAGGTGGCGATGGGTGAGACGGCCACCATTGCTGAGCCCGAGGTGGCCGCTCCCTCTTAAGAGTCGGGCACCGTCCCGATCGTTGCTCTTTTCACTTGCGGCTCTTTGCCATCTCCTGGCATCGCAAGCGTTACGACTGCTCTTGTAGAGTCAGGGGATGAGGCGACGGGAGGTGGGACCAACCCGATGGAGGAGGGAGAAGCCGTCGCTGTATCAAGTGACGCCCTCGTCGCGGTTCCGACTGGCGAATCACCAGGTAGATCTTGGGTCGTTGCTTTTCTCTTTATTTTGCAATCCTTTTCAATCTTTCTTGACATGGTTTATCTTGTTTCTAATGCAGGTGCGGCGAGTGTTGAGGTTGCGCTACCCGAGGCTGCGCCATCAATTACCGCCTTGACGGTTACCACTCCTCTACCTTTTCTCGTACCATCTCAGATGTTGGAAGGTACGGATTTATGACCCATCAGTCCTACTTCTAGGCTGTATAACTTATGTACTAACGTTGCATTACTGCGTCCTTGCAGGAGTCCTTTTTGACCACCTGTATCAGGTGCTGCACCCACACTTCTCCTTCCTGTCAGAGATTAGTCCGCCTGGCGGTGTCGGTGAGTATCTTTTCTAAACGACGTTCTTTCTTTAATGGGCAGTCACATTATTCCTAATTCTTCTTTGTATTGCTTGTAGCCTTACAAATTGAAGGAGGGGACGAGACTATCGTTGCGCCACTGGAGCTCCTAGCTCTGCCCCCTGTGGCAGCCGGTATAGTAGACTCTACTGTAAGTGCACGGCAGCGCCCCGGCCGTCAATCCGACGTCGGAATACGTAAACGAAACTTTTACAAAACTTATAAACCGGCGCTACCGCGGACTTTAAACCCGGATCGGGCCATTAACCTAATGCTAGCTAACTAGAGAAGGGGTAGAGAGATATACCGAGCGATCCGTGTCCTTCGGTCTTCTCGTCGTCGTCCCGATCTCCCCGTGGAATATCCGGTCTTCATCTCCTCGTCGGAAGGGCACCACATCGCCGGGTTCTTTTACGGGCTCCCACCTCTGGACCGAGGCAACTCGGGCACGAAGTTGGCGAGTCGACGTGTCCAAGAATGCTGTAGGCTAAGTGTAGAACACCGGGTCTCATGGGGTTACTAGAAGTTGCCTTGTATTGGTGGAGGAATTGTGAACTTTGGAGAGAGGTGAGGAATATGTAGCATGCAAAGAATGAGATCAACATTTTTCCTCTCAATAAAAATGAATTCCCCTCACCCCTCAAGAATGTGGCCGGCCTCAATTCTTGGAATGAGAGGAGAGAGTGAGTGGATCAAAATAATAATGCAAGAGAGAGAAAGGGTGATGATGAGAGAATAAAATGATCACAACAAAAGTCCACACTCATAAACAACCATCTCACATCTTATCACAAAAGTCAAGCAATGATGATGCACAATCATGAAGCAACCATGTGCCACTAAAAGTCTTCCCCATGCACAATTGCAAATAACCCCCTCCACCAAAAATTCAGCCAAAGAAAGAAACAAAAGAAAATGGCCGAAACGGAATGCAAACTGGAAACTTCAAAAAACTGATCCCGTAATAAATTACAGGAAAACCCCGCGACTGTATATACATACCCGCATTTGTACTGCGACCGAATACAAATGCAATGAGACAAAATCTACACTGTACAATACTAGGATCCGGCTTAAACCAAAGCCCGCTAGTATTATCCGTCCGATCATGATCCGTGCAATACTGCACGTATATGATCGAATCCTGCCATATCTCCATACGGCCTCTACAGCGTTTCACCCGAAACTTGAGAAACGGTCTGTGAGGGACTCTAAAGACTCGTCAATACTTTGGTTGTGGATTTAACCACTAACACATCAGAGGTATTAGCCATACGTAACGGGCTACCAGGTATTGACCAAAAGGGACGTCGATGAGTGAACTCATCCTGACACCCTACTGAGCCTGTCAGTGACAATATCTATACAGTCCGGTCCGTTCGTCTATGAGTATCGCATGGCGGGCTTAGGGGGTTGGTAAAAGTCAGACCCCCAAAAGCGGTACAAGTCGTGTCGGAGTGTAGCCCAGAACACCCTGAGATACAACTGGAATACCTACCAGTAAATCTCCTGCCTTGGCCAAGAACTTCGTGTAATGGCTCTCCTAGACACAGCGCGATCTCACCCCCAATACCGGGAGAGACGAACCCCTGCAGATCCGCTCACTGCCTACATGTGGCTCGGGACTGTATCCAACTAAAACATGTTTGCACGACTCCTTTGAGCCGTGGTAGGGTAGTAATCAAAGTACAGTGGCAACTCACACGAGACAAATGACGATCTCAGGTCGATGAACTAACCTGTACACATGTCACCAGGGAACTGCTATCTGACGTCAGGTATAAGACTAACTAGCATGTTCCCGGCGAGTCCTGTCCGGTGTATTCATAACCCAATGAGCACCTGTATACATCTTAGGTGAACCAACTAACACCAGTGGCTTGTGAGACCGGCCACCGCCCCTTGTTGGGGTCTCGACTGTATACACTAGTCTACTCTAGAGTATCGATGCCCTGTCTCGAAAACTCCCACGACTAGGGACCTTTTAAGGATGTGCTTATAGACCCACGTATATGATCGCCATCATACTGATAGCCGTCAAGTAAGAATCCTAAGGGATCTATCAACCCGCAATAGTGATCTGTAAGATCACCTAAACCAGTACACGATGATAAAGATAAACCAGATAGCATACTATCATCTCGAGTAAGACTGTTCTATCGGTATAGGTCCTCCCTCAATCATTGCAATCACGTGCCTGTGATCTAATAATTGACCCTGAGGGCACTATCTCCAACAATCTCCCACTTGCACTCAAGGCTAATTATTGCGATGTCGCATACTCACAGCCCATGTGATACCGAACACCCAACTCCTCTACTAGTCAGTCTCACAAAACCCGTTTGCGAAACTATTGCGTTCGAGGAATAGCTTCAGTGAGTGGATCCACTTTGATGTTTCTTTCTATGTCTCTCTATATCTCAAGTTCGCGGAGAAAGCCATCTCCCGTAATGAGCAATACCTGTCTTAGAATGTGTCTGGATGTCTGATGGGACCTAGTTCATAAATGAACTCCAAATCCAAACTTCTTAGACTGTATCGTCAACTGAACTTAATCAGTATCATGCGTCATGCCTCCCTCAGTGTCCACCTGGACCACCTGTCCAAAATACTGCCCCTCGTCAGAGGGAAAACTATAACTCTGACGGCCACCCTGTCGTCAAGGTTACCTTGGAAGCCTGGAATGATAACTGTCTCCTAAAAGAGGCTGTTGTTATCATATCCCTAGAACATCCACTTATGTTCTAAAACTGCTTCCGAATGTTTCTCCAGGATTGGATTAATATCAACTTATTGCATCTACTGCAAAAACAATATCTGGAGTGGTACTTGACATCTCATGATTGACTCAATTGCCTAAGCAAGTGATCTGCCAATCATGCACATCCTTCTCCCCTTTAGTCTGTAAGACACCTTTAGAGAGGATGACTCCATCACCTGCAGGTACACAACCGTGTCAGGAGTCGTCCATTCTAAAACACCTTTTAGAATGCCGTCTAAGTACTCAAATTGGGAAACTACCCAAATCTAGATCTAAAACCATAGATCCAGTAACCAGAATGTCTGATATGAAATCCAAGTCCTATGTGGAGAAACTACCGTGTGACAACCAAAGTATAACCGACCGTAGCATAGGAATTTCACTTCCTACTCTGCGTATGTCATCCAAATACCAGGACATCACACCCTACTACCTTCTTAACAGATCCATCCCCTACTTTGATGAAGTCAAACCTATGACTGTCACATCAGAAATAGATGATCTATCCGCTATATCTGCTTTAGTCTATTAATAGACATAAGCCACATGTCCACCAATGCTTCCGCTGCTCCCACTGACTACGACAACCCTCTGGCAGAATCATATACACGTGCACTTCTAAAGCTTGTTTAGAACAGCGCTATACTCATTCTCCTGCCGGGTCTCACAGTCTGGAACAACAGTAATGGCAAGTCTGGGTAAACAAGAACCTCCCTGCCACCGTCTTTGAGGCTATCGAAGTACCTCTCAGGTGCTTGAGGTTACCCACCATATCTGCGGAGTGGCTAATGGAATGTCAAACCAGATTGAATTTTTAGGTTCTTATCAAATTTTCAGTAATCGTTTGCGGTTCTGGAATCACTTCCAGTTATACCATACTCCCACTTCTGTTTTCTGAAAAAATCCATTTTACTTAAAACTGTGGCGAGTTTAGAACAATATCACTATTGATCTTCCAGATGGTAGAAAGTCAACTCTCGTCATATCCCGGGTCAACCCACAAACAGCCATTACAGAAACGTGCCTTGAGTTATCCGGAGTCTAGTTTTAAGCATAAGCCGGACAACTCCCCGTACCTTAACATCGTTAAGATATGAACTGTTCTATATCCAATATAGAAACAGAGACACTAATTTAATTGAACCAGATTCAAATCATGCAGCTGTCTCCAGTGCATGTCAACTGAATGGAAAGAGGCCGATCAACATTACTCAACTTAGGAGTACTTCCAATTATGAGTAACCTGAAAGAGAAGCAAGTTCTCTTAATCATTACTATCAACTGAATACCATGCACAAGTATCTACATCTTCGATCACCTTGAAGAATCCAGATACTTGCAACACCTGGTTCTCTGCTTTATTCATATACCTATAACTTCTCAAAACTTGGACCTTGTGTTTCTACGAAACACTTGTCTAAAAACTAGAGAAGTCATAAGTAAACCGAATACAGTACGAGGATCAACCCCTCTGTCCTAATGGACACGGGACAATATACAATACTCTGTACAAGTCCCTTGAGTCTAATAACTCACTCCCTGTGTGTCGTAAGTTGAAAACTGTACTTATGGTCAAGAAGAGTTACACCGATGTTTAATGCTCCTTACCTAACCATCAACTGATATAGGTAAATATCATCGACATAATTTCAAAAAGGTATATCTCACTCTATAAAAATAGACGTACAGATGTATCAATTTGAAATTGGTGCATTAGAATGGATATTCAAAACCAAATATTCGTCGTCCGGCAAACAACCCAGGTGACTTCCTCAAATATCACCAATTACAACGAATTCCGATATAATGAGGATAATCACCTAATTCCCAATAGCTTACTCCCACTCATCATCTGTAAAACCATACAGATGTGAGAATCATACCTGGTAAATACATACCCTGGAGCAAGTGTCTAATTGGGAAATCAGTTTTCTTTTGACAGTACACAGTGAAACTGAAACATTGAAATGTTTCGTAGGGGTATCCGGGTATTCCTAATAATACCTCTTCCATTATCAGATTCACAACTGTAACCGTATATTTCTTTTCCATCTCTCCAAATCCCTTTCATATGTCTTTAATCATTACCTTCTGTACACCCTCTTAGGCTAAATGGTTTTCTTCCTTCCCTACCGTTCGGCACCAGCCTATGGTTTGGAAGAAGACTATCCAATAAGCGTAATAGGTGTACTGTCCTAATCCTAGGATCACTCGCAATGCGAGAGAGGGTAAAGATAAAAGACAACTGAATAAAACCTTATTCTTATTTCTCCTGAACCAGAATCCATCCCCGAACTGGAACAAGTTCCTTTCGAGTTCGTATATAACCATACGATGGAGTATCTAATAAACTGTGGATCTTCGTAGTGATACGGAGTGTCCTGGAGAAATACAAAGGTGAAGTGGGAGTGGTAATGAAATACTTGGTTTGGACGTGAATAGCAGTCGCAATTTACTTTGCCCTCCTTCTAATCCATTTATTTGTCTTTACTTAATTTCTTCTGTACACCACACTTAGGCTAATCGGCTTTCTTCATTCCCTACCATTCGGCACCTGCCTATGGTTTGGAAGAAGACCATCCAATAAGCGTAACAAGTGTACTATCCCCTAATCAAAGGAGCACTCGCAACCTGAGAGAAGGTAAAAGGAAAAGAAAACTGAATAGTCCTATTCGTTTTCTCCAGAACCAGAAACTATCCTCGAATCTGGAACAAGTTCCTTCGAGTTCGTATATAACCATACGATGGTTTTATCCAATGGAAGTGGACGTTCGTAGTAATACGGGGTGTTCTGGAGAAAAGGGTAAAAGTAGGAGTGGCAATGAGGTATACAACTCTGACAATCCAAAAGCCAGTGTTTAAGAAGGTTCGGTCAACTTGGTCACTGAGTCATAGTCTAGGGTCGGGTCATGGTCGCTGCCAAAGAGAGAGAGAGAGAAAAGAAACACTCAGCGTGCACTCTAACCTAGATTAGAATGGTTATCAATTTATCTAATCAGGAAATCTCCCACTGTAACGTCAAATTCTTCTCCAAACCTGAAAGAAGAATTAGTCGGGATCACCCGAGAAGTAAACCAACTCATCAGTGGGAATCGGGATCCAACTATCATCGCATGATAACGTGACGGAATCCGCTCACGTTATCACACTCCAGAAGGTATGCGCATATCTGGCAAGTTTCAGTTTCTTTAGAAACTCCCGATGTGATTTTTGCCCCATGCTCTTATGACCTTGACGAAGGCCAACAAATCATAAGTCACATGTCAAGTTCTACCCGTCATTGTCCAGGTTAATTTGAACCCACCCGTACAAGCCCTTGACGAAGGTCAACAAGGCTATACGACTGTCCCAAACCAACGCATCTATCTATGCAGCAGAAAGGGAACAAGCAGCTACCATTCACCATGCCTTGACGAAGGTCAACAAACATAGCATGAATACTACGTGCTACCCATCTGAAATGACAGAGGGCTACGAATGGTTTTTGGCGAAAAACCTTTAACGTAATGAACTTGATATCGTTGAAGGAACCAGATAGCTTTATAAAAATATAGTGACGAAAACCTTTGCTAAAGAGGTCACTCCCGGTGAAGGGATCTCGGCTCTTTCCCTGTAGAATGATGTGTAGGATATTCCAACTGAATACCACGATACAAAGCAAAAGTAATCGACTATAGTGAAGTTATTGCCCTGACGTAAACTTCTGTCCAAGGGGTCACTCCCGGTGAAGGGATCTCGGCCCTTGCCTCGTCGATTGAGGTGCTGGATATTCATAACCGAATACCACTGTGCAAAACAAAAGAGAACGTCCTTGCAATAACAGCTTTTTGAAAAATGTTCCAACAACATCAGAATAGGTTTGTTTAGCTTGCATTGATCCGAATCAACGCAGTCCCATCAATTGATCACACCAATAAAGAACGAAAATAATGATGTACGTATATGCCATCCGCATTTGCCACTGGGTCCCGTCATCACCCGTTAGGTTACTTAACTAACGACAGAGTGGGGACTGGACTAGCGCGGATGCAAAACATATACATCATCTACTAGTATGTATATCAATATATAATATTCGCTCAAGGCGTGATAAAAATGCAACATCACAGAAATGTAATAAGTATCACAGAACAATACAGATATCTGGGATCCCCGGGTTTCATAGAGCCGCTACTAAAACCCGACGTTCCCCTGGTCGTGTAGATAGCCTGTGCAATGAAATCCTAGACCCCTACGGGTGCGGAAAGTTACCCGAAAAAACCTGAAGCGAGGCAGCCCCCTTCAGCAACGTGAATGGACCACCCAGCACTTCACGGAATCCGGTAACTTGGGCACCCCTCCTTGGGTCAACCTGTACCCCCTACGAGTGCGGCGAATAGCCCGCCAATTCTAGAGTGAATCCCCCTCCGTCTCAATGCCATGAGATGCGGGCCCGTTTCCCTCTAGAACCCGGCTATCCCTGCACCCCTCCGCGGGGTAATCCTAGTACAGAAAGTAAGATATACATACAACGGGTACATCGACCTCATCCCGGTCGTGCCCCAAAATAATAATATACAAACAGGCAGTGACGGCAGTCCATATGTCGGACGCTCGCCCCGCAATATCAAATGTACATATACAACCAAACTGTACTAATATTGCATCCAGGCTATCCACCACGACAATCCGCAACATCACAGCATAACACAGAACATCAACGTGAATGTCACGTTCGCAAATCCGTCTAAAAGGGCTATAGCAGTTAGACAGGATTTACCGATCAAGTGACATTCACGGTCGCAGATATAATGTAAATACTGTGAACTAACATATTTAAAATTTTCGATCGACTAAATTTCCCGAAGTGGGCCCCAAGCACTACTGTAGCACTCAAAATAAATCTGGGCCCAAAAATAATATACCAAAAACCCCATTTTCAACTCAGAATGCTACTGTGAAAATTTGGTACGAGGATTACATTTTCCCGCCGTGGAACCGCGGCTAGAACAGGGGTTTGGCAGCGGTCCCGCGGTCCTACTGAGGAATAACTGTATCGAATTTTTACAGTATGCTTAAAAATGCCTGCATGAATTTCTGCAATGCTTCAAATAATTTTCCGAGCCAAAAAAAATTCGACAGAAAACTGATGCATGAAAACGCGGTTTTTGGAATTTTCGTTCGATCGAACTTGTAAACACGTTAGAGCAAGCTAGACTAGGTTAATGACGTGCCTTTGATACCAGTGTAAGTGCACGGCAGCGTCCCGGCCGTCAATCCGACGCCGGAATGCGGAAATGAAACTTTTACAAAACTTGTAAACCGGCGCTACCGCGGACTTTAAACCCGGATCGGGCCATTAACCTAATGCTAGATAACTAGAGAAGGGGTAGAGAGATATACCGAGCGATCCGTGTCCTTCGGTCTTCTCGTCGTCGTCCCGATCTCCCCGCGGAATCTCCGGTCTTCATCTCCTCGTCGGAAGGGCACTACATCGCCGGGTTCTTTTACGAGCTCCCACCTCTGGACCGAGGCAACTCGGGCACGAAGTTAGCGAGTCGACATGTCCAAGAATGCTGTAGGCTAAGTGTAGAACACCGAGTCTCATGGGTTTACTAGAAGTTGCCTTGTATTGGTGGAGGAATTATGAACTTTGGAGAGAGGTGAGGAATATGTAGCATGCAAAGAATGAGATCAACATTTTTCCTCTCAATAAAAATGAATTCCCCTAACCCCTCAAGAATGTTGCCGGCCTCAAGTCTTGGAATGAGAAGAGAGAGTGAGTGGATCAAAATAATAATGCAAGAGAGAGAAAGGGTGATGATGAGAGAATAAAATGATCACAACAAAAGTCCACACTCATAAACAACCATCTCACATCTCATCACAAAAGTCAAGCAATGATGATGCACAATCATGAAGCAACCATGTGCCACTAAAAGTCTTCCCCATGCACAATTGCAAATAACCCCCTCCACCAAAAATTCAGCAAAGAAAGAAATAAAGGAAAATGGCCGAAACGGAATGCAAACTGGCAACTTCAAAAAACTGATCCCGTAATAAATTACAGGAAAACCCCGCGACTGTATATACATACCCGCATTTATACTGCGACCGAATACAAATGCAATGAGACAAAATCTACACTGTACAATACTAGGATCCGGCTTAAACCAAAGCCCGCTAGTATTATCCGTCCGATCATGATCCGTATAATACCGCACGTATATGATCGAACCCTGCCATATCTCCATACGGCCTCTACAGCGTTTCGCCCGAAACTTGAGAAACGGTCTGTGGGGGACTCTAAAGACTCGTCAATACTTTGGTTGTGGATTTAACCACTAGCACGTCAAAGGTATTAGCCATACGTAACGGGCTACCAGGTATTGACCAAAAGGGACGACGATGATCGAACTCATCCTGACACCCTACTGAGCCTGTCAGTGACAATATCCGTACAGTCCGGTCCGTTCGTCTATGAGCATCGCATGGCGGGCCTAGGGGGTTGGTAAAAGTCAGACCCCCAAAAGCGGTACAAGTCGTGTCGGAGTGTAGCCCAGAACACCCCGAGATACTATTGGAATACCTACCAGTAAATCTCCTGCCTTGGCCAAGGACTTCATGTAATGGCTCTCCTAGACACGGCGTGACCTCACCCCTAATACCGGGAGAGACGAACCCTGCAGATCCGCTCACTGCCTCCATGTGGCTCGGGACTGTACCCAACTGAAACCTATTTGCACGACTCATTTGAGCCGTGGTAGGGTAGTAATCAAAGTACAGTGGGAACTCACATGAGACAAATGACGATCTCAGGTCGATGAACTAACCTGTACATATGTCACCAGGGAACTGCTATCTGACGTCAGGTATAAGACTAACTAGCATGTTCCCGACGAGTCCTGTCCGGTGTACTCATAACCCAATGAGCACCTGTATACATCTTAGGTGAACCAACTAACACCAGTGGCTTGTAAGACCGTCCACCGCCCCTCGTCGGGGTCTCGACTGTATACACTAGTCTACTCTGGAGTATCGATACCCTTTCTCGAAAACTCCCACGACTAGGGACCTTTTAAGGATGTACTTATAGACCCCAGCTCCCACGTAAATGATCGCCATCATACTGCTGGCCTTCAAGCAAGAATCCTAAGGGTTCTATCAACGCGCAATAGTGACCTGTAAGGTCACCTAAAGCAGTACACGATGATAAAGATAAACCAGATAGCATACTATCATCTTGAGTAAGACTGTTCTATCGGTATAGGTCCTCCCTCAATCATTGCAATCACGTGCCCGTGATCCAATAATTGACCCTGAGGGCACTATCTCCAACATTTCATGTATTTTCTTTATTTCCTGAGCCGACATCTGATTATGATCTATTTTGCAGCAATCACATCGACTCCAGTCCCGTTCGAGTCTCGTATTATGATGCCGGCAGGGCCCTTTTCCAGACGTCCATCCTCCAAAGGTGCTGTGACCAGTCTGCGCATGCTGAGCGAATATGTCGAGGAGCTTGACGCGGAGGCTCCTTCATCTGCTGCAGATTTCACTGCCGAGGTCAATCCAATGCTGGCGACGCTTGTGAACTTCCATAATGAAGGCATCGTTGAGTCTTGGGTTAATCATTGTAGGAAGATTGAGGCCTGCCTGCATGAGCTTGAGCTTAGGCGTCCTTGTTCCCCTCCGAAAGACGGCGCGACGGACGTCTTGCCTAAAATTCGGGGGAGATGCTAATTGGTGCTATCCGTCTACCTCTCCGAAGATGCCAAGTTGATTTATGGCACCGCATATCGAAGGTTTAAACGGATGCGTCCGATGTAGCAGACTTCGTCAGATTCCACATCGCTTGAGGGTTTTTGATTGTGGGGACGCTCTTCCCTGCAAGCACAAGCCCCTGCAGTTAATTACGCTACCGCATTGTAGTAACAACTTTCTCCTTCTCCAGATGATAACTTCGTGTCGTGTGTCTTTGTTTTGTGTTTGGTTGCCCGTGGATTGTATACGGAGACTGAGTTATGTCGTCGCCCGTAGGGCGTGGACTAGTCCAAATCCGTATTATCTTAGATTTGGGTTTAGGGGTTTGGGTTTAAGGATACGTTAGCCTCATTTGAGATTAAGATCGACTTAAACATTTGTTAAGGATACGTTAGTTTAGTTTTTAGACTAAGATCAATTTAACGGGATCGTTTAGATTCAACAAGAGCGCAATTAAGGGGGCCCTGTTGTTTAGTTTAGTGACATTGCGGTCAATAGGTAGTTTAAGGACATTGCGGTCCGTAGGTAGTTTAAGGACATTATGGTCCAATGTTAGTTTTAAGACATTGCGGTCAAGGTTAAGGACATCATAGTCCATGGGTTTAAGGACTCCACAGTCCGGCGTTAGTTTTAAGACATCACGGTCAAGGTTAAGGACATCATAGTCCGTTGTTAGTTTTAAGACATTCCGGTCAAGGTTAAGGACATCATAGTTCATGAGTTTAAGGACCCCACAGTCCGTATCAATGTGTGGTCATCGGGACCCGTCACCTCTTTGAAGACATTGAGGGATTACAACGCCAAGTATCAAAGGAGTGAAGAGATGTACCCTTAAACCAAGGTAGATTAAATGATCTTTGGCCCAATTTGGAACCAAGACCGATTAATTATATTATGAACCCATTAGCCCAGTTAAGTTTGAATTGAGGACTTATGGCCAATTTGGGCTAAGTCCAATCATGTTTGGAATATTGGCCTTCTGTTGGTTCATTGAAGGAGAGGTTTTGCCTCTAGAAACTTAGCCAATTGGGCTAAAGCTAGTGTTAAATACTAAAGACCAACAATGTTGAACATTGAGATCAAGATTAGCAAGTTAGTGTTTAACACTAAAAGATAGTCAGTGTTAAACACTAGCAACAAGGCTTTCAAATTAGTGTTAAACACTAAAGCAAATCAGTGTTAAACACTGGCAATAGAGATTTCAAATTAGTATTTAACACTAAGGCAAATAAGTGATAATCACTGGGAACAGAGATTTTAAATTAGTGTTGAACAGTAAATAAAATTCAGTGTTAAACACTGCAAATAAAGTTTTTTCGAATTAGTGTTTGAACACTAGAGCAAATCAGTGTTAACACTGGATACAGAGATTTTAATTTAGTGTTAAACACTAAGGCAAGAGGGGTCACGTGGTAGCACGTGAGAGCGTCATGCTTCCCTTTATTTTGTTCGGTCAAAAGTATTGAATATTTTGAAGTATCACGTGCTGTCACGTGATGGGAATTTGGGTGTTTGTCTGTTAGAGCTTCAGCCAAGGGGTCACGTGGTAGTACGTGAGAGCGCCCTAGAGCTCTTTTCTGTTTCTTTTGCCTTTTTCTCTGTGTGCTCCAGGGGTCACGTGGGGCACGTGAGGCGTTGCCTCAAAGCTCTTTTCTGTGGATCTTTACAGAAGTCACGTGGTAGCACGTGATTCTGGTTCTTTGTATGCTTTAAAGATCTGTTCATCTTTTAAGAATTAAATTCTTTATAGGGTTAAACCCTAGCAATAAACTTTAGAGGAATTAAATTCATGTTTTCTTCTGAAGAATTATATTCTTAGATAGGGTTAAATCCTAATTTCTTTTCTGTAGGAATTAAATTCCCCATATATGTAAAGAATTAAATTCTGGCATAGGGTGAAACCCTAATTTCTTTTTTAAGGGAATTAAATTCCTGTGAGTTTTAGAGAATTAAGTTCTCAATTAGGGGTAAACCCTGGATCTGTCCATTTTTAAGGAATTAAATTCCTATAATATAGGGTTAAACCCTAATTTTATCTCAAAGGAATTAAATTCATATAATTCTGTGAGACTTAAATTCTCAAAACTCAATTCCTCCTCTATGTTTTAGATCTGCATGGCAGGATCTCAACCCAATAAGAATTAAATTCTCAATTCATGGGGAGATGTGCACTTTGCAGATCCTCCACTAGAGAAAGAACTAAGTTCTTTTCTTTATATTAAGAGTTAAACTCTTTTGAGAATTAAATTCTCTTTTGAAACTTCTCTTTTCTTACCTAGGGTTTTTCTTTTTGTAGAGAATCAAATTCTTTCTTCTGAATTTTCCAGATTCCAAGGCTCTATCTCTCTCTCTATCTGTGTTCCAAATTCTCTCCTTTGGCTCTTATTTATAGGAAAAGGAAAAGACTCAATCTGTTTTAGTGAATCTTTCATTGAAAGATTTGATTTGTTTATTGAGAGATTTGATTTATCTTCATCATTAATCTGGGCCTTTAGATTATCAGGTGAATTTTATTCACCATTGGATTTTAAATCCAAAGATATCTCTTTGTTATTTCGGTTAGATTTAGGGGGAAATCTTTCCAAGCCCAAGGTTTTTCCATAAATTGGTGATATTTAATCACCTTTAGATTTTTAATCCAATGGTTTCAGATAATTCTTTTTCATTTTGGAAAGATTTGAAAGATCTTTCCTCAGAATTTAATTCTTGTTAAAGAATAAGGCTTTTAAAGTCGGTCACGTGTGGCCACGTGACCGTTGGTCATGTGTGAGCACGTGACCCCTGGTCACGTGTAAGTATGTGACCCTTGGAATGAGCTTCTTTCCTTCTGCGCTCTGTTTTCTGGCCGCTGCTTAGCCATCACGTGCCAACACGTGACCACTGGTCACGTGTGAGCACGTGATGCCTCTTCTGAAGCTTTTTCTTGATTTTTAATCAGGGGATGAATGTGCTCTGTGCCGCTGCTTTAAACATCACGTGCCAACACGTGACCGCTGGTCACGTGATGCTTCCTCTGAAACTTTTTCCTGATTTTAAATCAGGGAACAAATGCCCCCACAGCGTTGTTCTCACGTGTCTGCACGTGAGTGCAATGCTGTCACTTTTGTGACCGTCGGATCTGCTTTGGGAGTAGGGTAGATGGAACGTTTTCCATCCCATCCTATAAATGCCCATGTCCTTTCAGAAGAGCCTCCACTTTGCTCATCTTCCTTCTTTGAGAACTTCCTTCTTTTGAGAATTTAATTCTCTTTTTCCAGAGCTTAGTTCTCTGCCTTGAAAAATTTTCAGAGTTTAACTCTGTTCAAGAAAGACTCTTCCTTTGAGGTAATGATGTTGAACGATCGAAGAACCTTCATTTTAAAAAAAACTCTCTGGATTTTAAATCCACATCAAGGGCTTCACCCCTTTTAACATGAACCCATTTTTTCTTCAAGTTCATCAACAAGAATAGAGACCCATCTAATTTTCAAACTGTAGATCTCTTGGGGTTTCTCTAATCTTTTAGGGAGATGATAATGTCCATGGAATTTAATTACATCTCGAGGAGTTCTGGCTCTGGAACAAAAATTTCTGGGAATTTAATTCCCTTTTTCAAAAAAGGAATTTAATTCCTCTGAAGAACTAAGTTCTTCCTAGAGAACTTCATGGGTTTTCTTGCCTTGAGTCATCTTCTTCACAATCCAGAAACAGTTTGCACTATTGGTCTTTGGGAATTTAATCCCCTTGATTTTGTTTGATTCATCACAGAGTCCAAGGTGGATTTGTCTTTTAGGGGAGTATATAGGGTCACTTGAAACCCACTACCTATGTAATGAGAATATTCCCTTTGTCTCATTATATTTGCTTGGCCTCATTATTAACGAGCCGTCAACCTGATTCTGTGGGGCCCATGTGTTTTGTAGCCAATGGCCCCATAAAAAGAGTCTGCTGTCGCTTTCTTCAACTGTTTTCATATATATATTTAAGCTCATGTGTGTGTGTGTGTGTGTGTGTGTATTGCTGGCTCCGCTTTTGACAGTTTTCCTTTATTTGATTCCAGGTGCGATGGCTTCAGTCTCGTGCTTTCTCTTCACTCGCTCGGAGGCCGCTTTTCCTCAATCACCATCCGACGAGGAAGCGATGGCGATGATCCGAGCTCATGACCCGAACTGCACCAGCTTACTTCTATGGGGAACTTGGTACAGTCATATCATCCGGGGTCGCCGGAGTTTCCTCTGTGAAGTGCCGACAGTGCCCACTTTCCCGTTCTTGCCGATGGACCCTCCGAGGACGGTTTTCGTTGTGGAGATGCCAAATTGGACTCCAACGGGACGGTTCGAGCCTTCAACAATCGGTATCCCGAACCATCCGGTCCCCACTATAGATATCCTGGGACGACACATTTGTCAGGGTAAGGCCCACCCATGGGGACAGATCTATAAGATATGGCTTACTCCTCGACACCCCACGGGCTACCTCGTCTGGGCTCGCTATATCCTTGCCACCCATCGTGTGCGGCTGTAGAAGGTCGGACTCTACCAGGTGATATATGCGTCGCTCTTCCATTATCAATCCCCGCATGTCTGGTGGGTAAAGGCGTTCTTGAATCAATGGAATCTCCCTACCAACACTTTTCTTCTGGGGGACAGAGAGGTTTCGATCTCTTTGGGGGAGTTTTATGAGATCTCAGGGATGCCCATTCGAGGGAAACTTTATGAGGAGTTGCTGCCTTCTGATGAATATGTCTTTGAACCCGAGCCCACACCGCTTGACGGCTTTTCTGCTGAGAATGCCGTCCACCACAAACGTCCCAGCTTAATCAAGGTGCTAGGTATCTTTGACCGATTGTTCACCGAATCTGAGGAGCAGGGCGTTACTTTTAAGAGCTTCATTGCCTGTTTCCTTCGCGAGGGCGTCTTGTTGAAAACATCTCCGATGTTTGCAAATATCAAAGACCCCTTTGGGATTGGTCCAAAGAATCTGCCGACCAATGAATCGGATCTACCGCAGTATTACATCCCCATAATGTCGCCGATGTCTTTCGAATCCATCGCAGCTCTCGGCATGGATGAGGAGACGTTCTTTGTTGGGTTTATCAGTGTCTGGCTCAGCTGGTTCATCATCCCTATGCACCGCCGCTTTATGAGAGTTTCGGTCATTTATCCGGCTCACCGTATTGCTGAGGGAACGCGACTGGCCATCGGCATCCCGGCATTGACGCATCTTTATCACGGGTTGGGCGCTGCGGCTAATACTTCCACCCCTGGCGTAGATGTGGTAAACTTTTCGCTTCACTACTTTACGTCTTGGATCGAAATGCACGTCTCGGGTGCTTTCGCTATGCATCAGAGGCCCGCATTCTACGACGCCTATACTTTCCCTCGGCTTATGCGATTGGTGGATGCTTCTGCCGCTGACCCGACTCAATTCGGGGCTATTCGGGCGTTGATTTCTCCTTACGCTACTGCTGGCGGGTTAGTATTTAATGATCGGGTCTTATCTTCTTCCGCGGGTTCAGCACAGCCGCTTTGGGACTGGTCAATAGATAACACGCCCTCTTTGAAGCCCCGGGAGGCCGCGCGCTTATACGCAATCAGACCGGGTTACCTGGTATTCCGTCAGGATAGCGCGGCCCTCTTCATGCGGTACAATCCGCATCGCTTTGCCCGGCAATTTGGCTACGATCAGGGCGTCCCGTTTGAAGCTTTCACAGTCACGCAGGTTCCTTCGCTCGAGGCCGTTCGAGATGCTGCCCATCATTTTGTGAGACTGAACACCGGTTCTCAGTTCATGATCCCCGATGGTGATTACATGCTTCGATGCGTGGGGTCGTTCACGGGCTGGTATCTCCATCGAGTCAACCTGTTTATTATTGAGGAAAGAAGGGTACTTCTTGGTCATGGTGCCCCTACTCAGGTTCCGGCCACGGGAGCTACGCTGCGACCGTGCGCCCCGGTCCGCTTTCTTCTGAGGGATACCGGCACTGCGCTTATTCCGGGGGAGTCGGGGGTGGATCTTACTCCAACAGCTAGTATGTCCCTGGGTATTCGGTCGCGGGGTAGACGGGCTCCGGTAACAGGGCCACTACCCGAGGCACCACCACCCTTCGTGGCATCAACAATGGCGGTGTCATCCCTGGTTGTGGCACCGGGTGAGGGTGACAGGGATGAGGGCGTTGAGGGCGACGTGGGCCAGCACCTCGCTAAGGCTCCGCGGGGAAGGAAGCGATCATCCTCGGCGACCGGCTCTGGGTCCAAGCGTCGAAGGAAGGTTTCTACTAATTTGCTTGACTCCTTAATAGAGTCTGAGCCTATTCTTGAGGATAAACCGTTGGCCCTGCAGGAATCAGATGCTGGACTACTTTTCCCGAGTTCGGCCGCCGAGGAAGCCGCACAGTTGGCTGAGGCCATACGGCGTTCTAAAGATGAGTCTCAGAACGCAAGGGTTCCCAAGAAAGCTTATCCCGCCGTGATCTTCTACGAAGACCACTCATGGATCCGGTGACGGTTTATCGGCCCTTTGGAGGAGTGGGGTGAAAGGGCACTGAAGCAGGCCGCTTCGGAGGATGCTGCGGACGCACATGCCTTATGGACTGGCGGTCACGAGTCCACCCTCGAACCCCGGCGAGCACGCCTCCTTGAGAAGGAGAATCGGCTTGAAGAAGCCATATTGAAGGCTTCCCTGCGCATTGGTATGTTTTTATACTTCTTTGCAATTTTTCGGATTGTTTATGCTCGTATATATGTATTCTGATTCTTGTGTGGATTGTACAGAGTCCTCGGCGATGGGGGAGGTCCCTACGGGCTTGTTGAAGCTAAAGCCTGTTGACGTTCCCGATGCAGCCTTGCTCGATGTAGAGGGGGCTGACGAGGCTGTTCCTTTTTCCATAGAGCCTCCAGTGGTGGTTCCTGATCACGGAGCACTTGCTCTTTTGGAAGAGGCTCCTTTGGGGGTTGCCGTCCCAACGACTCTTCCTGCGGGCGGCCCAGAGGCTGGAGGAGAGGTAGTGGGGACTACCCTCCCTTTGCTGGAGCCGGAGATAACGGCGGAGGCCGTTGAAGCCGCCATCCCCCCGACTCAGAATGGGAGGAGTGTTGAAGGTAACCTTCTACATTTTAAACTAGCAATCTTTCTGTTGCCTAAACTCTTTTGCTTTTCTAGAATTGCGCGGGCTGGCGGCCTCTATCGCTGATTTTTCTCCTCGGCAATCGTTTCAGCATCTATTGGAGATGGCAGCTCCGCAGGCGATCTCCCCTCAGCGCATCGTCCTTTCCTCTGGGAAAGGTTAGCGTCGTTCGCCATTTTTTATTATAGCATTGTTGCTATTTTGCGAAATGACATTGATGTCTCTTACAGTTTTGGAGTCCGATGATGAGGTCGAGGTCGTTGAAGGGCCAGGGGAAACTTCAGCTCCTATTTGCATGACCGTAGGTAAGTGACATTTCAATGTAGTCCCACTTTTTCTTCCGCTTAAGAGTTTTACTGACATTTTTCAAATCCGAACAGCCCTGCCAGCCCCCATAGCGCTGGAATCGCGTATCACTATGCCGCCCGGCACCTATGCTTTGCGAGCCTCAGAATGCTTGGCGCAGTTAAGCCTTGTCTCCTTGTCGTCTTTGATCGAGGAGCTTCGTGCTGGCAGCGCAACCACAGCTGAAGCATTTGCCGCCGAAGCTAACGGTTCTCTTCCTTTTCTTGCCACCTACCATAGCGTAGAGGTGGTGCGAGTCTGAGTGGAGTTCTGTCGGCAGGTGGAGTCTTGCTTGCACGCCCTTGAGTGTTCCCGCCTTTCCTCGGAGGCCGTGGCTGCAAAGGCGGACTTGCGGGGGCTGATAGCGCGGTGCGCGGCAAACATGGCATCATGTGAGAAGAGGCTCGGCTGCAAATTCTCGGAAAGAGAGCTGGCCTCTAAGGCATTGAGCGAGCTTCAAACCAGCCTTACAGCCAAAGCCAATAAAGCCTATGAACTCTGGCGGGTACTTCAAGAGTCTATCAGAGAGGTAGTGGCTCTTGATAAAGCTATCGTGTTCACTCGCGAAAGGGTCGAGCTCACAAGGCCACTGAGAAAGAGATCGAAGGCCGGCTTGCCTCGTATCAGGCCCAGCAGGCTCAGGCAGAGGCCCGTCTTCTGGCAATCCTGAATCATGAAGCTGTGGCCCAGCAAAAACAGAATGAGTTAGCAAAATTGCTAAATCGCCCGCCAGCTTGAAAACTTGTATCTTTTCCTTTCATTTTGTACATACTCCTGAATGAGAGTATATTCTTTTTGCTTTTTCATGAATCGTACTTTGTATCCATTTTGGTTTATGAATAAAAGACATATTTTTCTTCTCAATGGTGTGTCTCTTTTTATTGAATGTGTTCTACGGACAGGTTATCTTGGTCTCTTTGCAGGGTAGCGATGGCTTAGGATTCAGGGTTAAGATCTGCCTCCTAAGACTTTTGAGCTTTATGAGCCGTGAGGGTCTCATAAAGAGTTTTTCTCCCTACAGGTCGAGAGGATCCCGTAGGCGTAAGTTCTTCTTAAGAATCGTGAGGATTCTTAAGCAGGTTTTCCCTTGGGAGTCGTAAGGATCTCACAAGAGAGTTTTCATCCTCACGGGTCGTGAGGATCCGCAAGTGCTGGGTGCGGTCGCCCTTATCCGTATTTCACTGGGTCAGGGGTTGCTTTGGGATGTTTTTCAAGGTACCGTAGTTTAAAGACATCGCAGTCAAGGTTAAGGACATCATAGTCCATGGGTTTAAGGACTCCACAGTCCAATGTTAGTTTTAAGACATCACGGTCAAGGTTAAGGACGTCATAGTCCATGGATTTAAGGACTCCACAGTCCGATATTAGTTTTAAGACATCACGGTCAAGGTTAAGGACATCATAGTCCGTGGATTTAAAGACTCCACAGTCCAATGTTAGTTTTAAGACATCACGGTCAAGGTTAAGGACATCATAGTCCGTGGGTTTAATGACTCCACAGTCCAAGGTGTGGTTACCGGGACCCGTCACCTCTTTGAAGACGTTGAGGAATTACAACGACGAATATCAAAGGAGTGAAGAGATGTACTCTTGAACCAAGGTAAATTCAGTCTAGAATCATGGTGGTTGATCGTTAGTTTTAAGACATTACGGTCGAGGTTAAGGACATCATAGTCAGTGGATTTTAAGGACTCCACAGTCCGATGTTTGCTCTGGATGCATCACACGGGTTCACTGTTGTGTTCGGTGAGGACCAGGCTCCGCTCTGGGCGTTTTCCGCGGGGTCAAAGAGTGACGTTATCCGCGTTCCACGTGACCAGGAATTTTGCACTAGATGCTTCACACGGGTTCACTGCCGTATTTGGCGAGGACTAGACTCCGCTCTGGATGCTTCACACGGGTTCACTGCCGTGCTCTGCGAGGACCAGGATCCGCTCTGGACGTTTTCCACGGGGTCAAAGAGTGACGTTATCCGCGTTCCACGTGACCAGAAATTTTGCACTAGATGCTTCACACGGGTTCACTGCCGTGCTTGGCGAGGACTAGGCTCCGCTCTGGACGTTTTCCACGAGGTCAAAGAGTGACGTTATCCGCGTTCCACGTGACCAGGAATTTTGCTCTAGATGCTTCCCACGGGTTCACTGCCGTGTTCAGCGAGGACAAGGCTCCGCTCTGGACGTTTTCCACGGGGTCAAAGAGTGACGTTATCCGCGTTCCACGTGACCAGGAATTTTGCTCTGGATACTTCCCACGGGTTCACTGCCGTGCTCTGCGAGGACTATGCTCCGCTCTGGACGTTTTCCACGGGGTCAAAGAGTGACGTTATCCGCATTCCACGTGACCAGGAATTTTGCTCTGGATGCTTCCCACGGGTTCACTGCCGTGCTCTGCGAGGACCAGGATCCGCTCTGGACGTTTTCCACAGGGTCAAAGAGTGACGTTATCCGCGTTCCACGTGACCAGGAATTTTGTTGGTTGTATCCGCATTTCACGGAGTTGGGATTTGACTTTCGGTGATCTGTACATCGCCGATTCATGGAACTGGGAATCGCTGCTGTTCCGCTTTGCTCGAGGTCGTATTTGCCGTAACGAGACAAATGTTGAGACGATCTCTAGGTTATTTGTGGCCCGTCGAGATTCGGCTTCTTCTTCTGATGAAACCTGGGGAGGAGGAGTGCGACTCCTTCTTCGTTTGCGCCCCGGGATTGTATACAGGGATTGATTTAGCATCACCTGTAGGGCAGAAATTTCGTTTTTATGTTATTTCTTTTTCCGTGATGCTCTATCATTTCAGCTTTTATATCGCGAAGGTCGCGATTGCCCCATCATTTCGGCTATTTTTCGCGGTGCCCAATCATTTCGGCTATTTAATTTTTACTCGCTACTTTTTATTGCGAGTTGCCCAATCATTTCGGCTATTTTTCATGCATACATTTTTACTTGCTGCTTTTTATTGCAAGTTGCCCCATCATTTCGGCTATTTCGTATACATGTGTGGCTTGCTGGCTTTTCGCTGCAACCTTGGATTTAGACACCGATTTTGGCATCAGCATCGCTACGACTGGGATATTGCTAGGAGTGAATCATCATCTGCCTCTGTCGATGTCGAACAAAGGTGGCTTAGTAAACAGGGTTAAGGGTCCTGTCGACTATGGCTTTTGACTTCATGAGCCGTAAGGGTCCCACAAAGGTATTTCTCCCTACAAGTCGTGAGGATCTCATAGGTGTGTTTTCTCCTTGGGAATCGTGAGGATTCCTAAGTGCATGTTCTCTTGTAAGTCGTAAGGATATTACAAAAGGGTTTTCTCCTTATAAGTCGAGAGGACTTACAAGGGTTTTTCACCATATAAACATATCCCTAGTCACGGATGGGACTCGGTTAGGGAAATGTTTATTTACGCCCGTGGATTGTATACAAGGGTCAGTATTGAGCCACTTGTAGGGCAATATCGAAGGTTGTGGGGGGTTGCTTAAGCACAGGTTTAGGTCTCTGTAACTTAAGACTTCCAAATCTTATGAGCCGTGAGGGTCCCATAAGAGAGTTCTCCTTACGAGTCGTGAGGATCCCGCAAGTGTATTTTCTCCTTAGGAATCATGGAGATCCCTAAGTGTGTTGCTCCCTTGTGAGTCGTAAGGATCTCACGCGGGTGGTTTCTCCTTACTAGGTCGAGAGGACCCTGCAAGTGTCTTTTTAACGAGGTTGCGCCCTTTCGGGTTTTCACAAACACTCGTCGGTAGCCCAGCTGTTTTTACTCACGGAGCCCTTTCGGGTTTTCATCCGTACCAATTTTGCTTATGGACATACCGTTTTTTTTATTCTTTTTTTTACTATTTTTATTCTTTTTTTTCTAACGAGGTCGCGCCCTTCCGGGTTTTCACGAACACTCGCCGGTAGCCCTGCTGTTTTTACTCACGGAGCCTTTTCGGCTTTTCATCCGTGCCTATTTCGCTTATGGACATACCGTTTTTTTAATTTTATTTTATTTATATTCATCTCGTCAGCCCAAGGATGCTGCGGTAGTAGTTTAAGGACGTTTCGGTCCGCAGCTAGTTTTAGGACGTAGTGGTCCGTCGTTAGTTTAGGGACGTTTCGGTCCGTTGTTAGTTTAGGGACGTTTCGGTCCGTTGTTGAAGAAGGCCGATTACTACTTATAGGGTTCGGGCTTAGGAAGATAGCGAGCGGACATAGTCGTCGTCATCTATCATTGACCTAGGCCTTAACCCATTAAGCGTAGTATTTCTTTAGGAAGCAACAGTTTATTGGCCTGAAAGGTCTTTCACCGTGCATATCCATGAGTAGATACGCTCCATCCTGGTAGACCTTGTCTATGATGTACGGGCCTTCATAGTTCGGCTCGAATTTTTCCCGTTTAGCGCGATTGGGGATCATAGGTCTTTTGACCACTAGCATGAGTTCGCCTTGGCGGAATGTACTCGGCCTGGTCAATCTTTCGTATGAGCACGTTATCTTTGCTTTGTAAGCCTCCAGATTTTGTTGCGCTATGAGCCGTGTTTCATCAAGGGCATCAAGCTCCTCAAGCCGAAGGTGAGCATTTTCTTCGTCCGTCAGCTCGTAGTGGACTGCCACTCGTAGAGAAGGTAGCTCTATCTCGAGGGAGAGTACCGCTTCCCTACCGAATACCAACGCGTATGGCGTTGTGTTCGTGGCTGTCTTGAACGTAGTCCGACACGCCCAAAGAGCTTCTTGCAACCTCTCGTGCCAGTCCTTTTTGTTTCGGGACACCGTCTTCTTCACGATCTTTGTCAAGATTTTGTTGAAAGCCTCAGCTAGACCATTAGCTCGCGGATTATAGACTGAGGAATATCTCCAGTCTATGTTGTGTTGCTGCGCTAAGCGACTAATCTTGTGGCTCCTGTAGGCTGGCCCGTTATCGGAGATGATCCGTGTCACGCCCCGCTTCCCAAAATACGGAATATGAGGGGTAGACAAGGCCAGCCATGCTCCTACGGTCAAGGAAATGTCCTGCCGTAGTCACACTTCGGCTTCTAGTTTATCATGGTAAACAGTAAAGATGCGCAGGTAATGAGAAATGCAGTAACTGAAAGGAACAATGTGAAGACTGACCTGAAGTGGAACAAACGAATGTAACTCGGAATGGCAAGACAAGAAGTCTGTGATGCACTGGTCCAGCCTAAGTCTTCTCCTCACACTGAGCATGCATACTCAGGTCGTCAGAGCGACGCAACAATAATATTATTATAATAAGATAAAACAGGTATATGAGGTAATGATGGTGTAAGAATAATGCAAGAAATCACTGTGTCACTATATGATGCAGAGTATGTTATGTGTCCATATCGGTCTCTAAGACATGTTTGAAATCACATAGTGGAAGGAGGATCATGTTTAACAGGAGTCTCGTACATACCCGAGACAACGGCCCACATGCCCGGGACATAACCCTGTCAGCCGGATCGCTAGATCCTATCCTACACGTATTAGTATCACGGTTCGAATGATCATCCTCTAAACACGGTCCCGCTAAATACGATACTCTTTCCACTTTGATTTCCCCTTTTTCCCCAGGTTTACACTATTTATGATCTTGATCTAGTTGTGTACAAGTATACCAATGGCACGGTTTTATCACTGTTCACTGTATTTATCACTGTCACGAATAATCACTTTCCATTGGTGTACTCGTCACTCCTAAACCAACATCTATCACGCACGATAATGCAATGTCCACACGCACTAACACTGAGTATATGGCAAGGGTATGATATATGTATGTATGCTACCAATAGGCTCTGTATGTTATGAATCAATATGCATGTCATTAACTTACATAAATTGCATAAATTAATATGTTAAGAATTCAGCAAAATGATACAAGTAAGATAAATAGAACACTCAGTCAGCAATTCATCAAAATTTGTTTCAGTTCAATCGGGATTCCATTTCTCAAGATATAGCTGTTTCATTTTAAGTGCTCGCGGCTGGAAATTCAGTTTCAGAACTGAACGTCCGTTTCGCGACATGAATTGCACCCAGTTGGGCTCAGAATTTAGCGATGTCACAGTTAAATGAAATCTAGGGTTTTCGATAGGGTATTCAACGCAATAGACGGATCCTCAATCACATCTGTACGTTGAAAGTTATACACAGTCTAATGTCAGTATGTCATTTCAGAATCTGTTCTGGACAGTCATACGTTATGCCCTTTTAAATACAGTTTAAAATATCAAACGGCGATGAATCGGAATGAAACTACCAATTTTATTTAAATAACAGAAATATATTTAATCTACTGCAGGGTTCCGTAAAATACGACTTCAGAAAACACAGCAACACAGGTCTTTGGACAGAACACAATAATCAGAAACGCTCTGGACTGCAGTCCAGAGTCGCATTCCGATCCAATTATCATCACGGTTTCAGAACAGAAAATATTAAAATTCTACATAGGGTTAAATTTCGTCGAGTCGGCTTCGATTTAAACCCTCGAACGCAGCATTCCGTTGTATAATCAATTTACTATGATTTTTACAAAATTCAGGTGCAGAAATTTACAGATTCGACGGATCTAAATGGGAATGACATTTCACGGTGTTAGGATCCGTATTTTCGAGCCAAATTTTAACACAATATTCATTATCACTTGGGCCATCAGTCGTGATTAGTTTCCGTCAATTTAAAGGGTGTTTTCAGTTCGTGTTTTGCATCGAACACTTATAATAATATAGTATCGCAATCGAAATGAACGTCTAATAGCATGAAGCAAGTATTAAACTTGCCTGACGACGAATTGATGACGATATGGCAGCGGTGGCTTGGGTGTTTGGACAAGGATTTTTTTGGTAAGGGAGAGAGGGAGAAGGAGAGAAGGAGAGAGGAAGCATAAGAGAAAGAACAAGAGGATGGGGTGTTTAAATAGCATTAGGATTTGGAATGAGTGGGGGTGAGTTGTAAAGAAGAGAGGAAGTGAGGGTGTAAAGAGAAAGAGAGAATAATGTGTTGTAAAGAGAGGGAAAAAGAGAGAGATAACGTGAGGGGAGGGAGTGAACGTGAGGGGGTGAGGGGATGAAAGAGAGAGAGATATGAGTAGGTATAATTAAAGAATATAATATTCGTCCGTTTTGAGATTTTGGCAAATACAAACTTACTCCAAAACACGCCCGGGTTGGGTCTAAAAATTCAGATTTAAAATATGAAAAATATATGTGACGTCCAAATTTCAAAATGAATGCCCGGGTAACGAAAATGCATACCCCCAAGATTGGATGCACGCACGTGCGCGTAGTCATCCAAACAAGTCCGTTTCACTGAACGGGACGAGAACAAGATGCGTGGATGCTACCACGGTGTTAGGGGTATCATGCAGGCCATGCTAGGTATTTTTAAAATATTTTATTCGACTTTATATATTATATTAAAAAATGCAGATACCAGATATAATACTATTCACACCCAAAGAGCAATAAATCAAGAAGTAGCCATAAATAAAGAAATACCCAAAAAGATAAAATTGGTATGAATGAACTAGGGTATTACAATCCGTCACGGAGTTCCAAACCGATAAATGACGTGCGTCTTGAAGAAATGGAGGATATTCTCCGTCTTCACTTCCCTCAACGGTACCACTTCTGCCTATTTGGAGAAGTAATCAGTCGTCGCTAGGATGAAACGATGTCCTCTGGACGATGCTGGTTCGATAGGGCCGACTATGTCAGTTCCCCACATTTCGAACGGCCAGCTAGCCACTGTCGGATGTAGTGGATTTGGATGCTGGTGGATGAAGTCCCCATGGATTTGGCATGAGTGGCATTGCTTCGCATATTCGAGGCAGTCCTGAATCATCGTGGGCCAGTAGTAGCCCATCCGTTTAATCTTCAACTTCATCTTCGGGCCTGCTTGGTGAGAACCGCTGAGTCCGTCGTGAACTTTCTGAACGACTCTTTTCGCTTCGTTGGGTCCCAGGCATCTCAACCACAGAGAATCAAACGACCTCTTGTACAGAGTATCATTGACAAAGGCAAAAGACAGAGCTCGTTTTATAAACTGGTGTCTTGAGAATGCATCTTCAGGCGTTTGACGGTATTTGAAGTAGTCTATAAAGACTTCTCTCCAATCCTCAGCCTTTTCCTGGTCTTTTCTTTGCAGGGTCGTCTGCTCAGTCTCTCCCTTTTCTTCGGATGATTCCGAAGATATTTTTGCCAGTGCGAGGACCCGACGGCTTTGTACCACGATTCTGACGTCATCGAGGTTCTCATCAGCCAGTTCTTTAGCGAGCTTGGTTAACGCGTACGCCTTGCTATTTTCTGCACGCGGTATGCTTCCCAACATGTAGGAGGGAATTTGAGTCAGCAGTTGCTGTACTCTCTCTCCATACTTCACCAGCTCTGGCTTGCATGTTTGGTAGTCGCCGTTTACTTGACTAACGACCAATTGGGAATCTCCGTATATGAGGAGGTTTTCAATTCCCATGTCGATGGCGATCTCGAGGCCTGCTATCAAAGCTTCATACTCGGCTTCATTGTTCGTCCTTGGCTCTGTCAAGGAGAAAGTAAAGCGCATTATCCCTCCTTGTGGAATTACGAAGATAAGGCCTACCCCCGATTTGATTATAGGGGTGCTTTGTTTGCGCTTCTTCACGGAAGATGCTCCATCGAAATAAAGCTCCCATCTGGTATCACTTCCGTTGATCGCGTCAAACGCATGTTCATCTGGCAGATCGCAATTCAGAGGAGAATCAGCAGGTATCGGATGTTCAGCGAGAAAGTCGGCAATGACCTGGCCTTTGATTGCTTTAAGAGGTTGATAAGTTATCGAGAACTGCATCAAGAGCAAGGCCTATTTAGCGAGTCGACCAATCAATATGGCCTTCGACATTAAATATTTAAGGGGGTCTACATTTGATATAAGACGGACTTCATGCGCCAACGCATAATGCCGGAGTTTCGTTATCGCGAAGATCAACGCTAGGCAGTGTTTTTCGATGCGAGAGTAGTTGCTTTCTGCCCCCAGAAGAACTCGACTTAAATAGTAGAGCGCTCTCTCTTTCCCTTGGTCGTTCTCTTATGCCCATAATGCGCCTAAGGAACCTTCGAGGGCTGTCGTATAAAGAATAAGAGGCTTTCCCTTGACTGGCGCGGCTAACACCGGCGGGTTCTGCAGGTATTGCTTGATCTCGTCCGGTGCGCCTTGGCATTTGTGATCCCAGACGAACGGGGTTCCCTTCTTCATCAGGTGGCTGTAAGGGCGTCACTTGCCTGAAAGGTTGGCTATAAATCGCCAGATGTACGCGAGCTTCCCTTGGAGAGACCGCAATTGTTTGAGAGTCCTTGGCGGTGGCATTTCCATGATCGCCTTGATCTTCGACGGATCTATCTCAATGCCTCGGTGCCGGACAATGAATCCTAGGAATTTGCCTGAGGACACCCCGAACGCGCATTTGAGGGGGTTCATCTTCAAGTTGTACTGCCGAAGGCGTTGAAATACAGTCTTCAAATGCTCTAAATGCTCTTCGTATGACATGCTCTTGACTACGAGGTCGTCGATATAGCATTCGACGATTTCATGTATGAGGTCATCGAAGATCTTTGTCATGGCCCTCTGATATGTGGCACCGGCGTTCTTTAGACCGAAGGGCATCACCTTGTAGCAGAATATACCCAAAGGGGTCCGAAAAGCGGTATGCTTCTGGTCTTTGGGATGCATCTTTATCTGATTATACCCTGATGAGCCGTCCATGAAAGAGAAAACCTCATGAGTGGACGTGTTATCTATCATCAGCTCGGTGACCGGTACTGGGAAGTCGTCCTTCGGGAAAGCTTTATTGAGATCTTGGAAGTCCACGCGTATGCGCACTGTCCCATTTTTCTTCATTACCGGGACGATGTTGGCGATCCAATCCGGGTACTGAACTTCCTGGATAAATCCAGAGTCGATCAGCTTCTTGACTTCGGTGTTGATACTCATTTCAAGCTCGAACAGCATTTTTCTCGGCGCCTGTTTGACTGGCTTAACGTCCGGGGATACCGCCAATTTATAGACAGCTATTTCTGGATCTAGTCCTGGCATTTCGGAATAGTTCCATGCGAAACAATCTCTATGCTGCATAAGTACGTCTTTTAATGCAGCCACCTTTTCTTCATATAGCAGCTCGCTGACGAATGTCAGTCGCGGGTCGTTTGCCGTTCCCAACTCAATCTTCTTGAGATTATCTGCAGTAGTATGTATGCCATCTTCCAGCTCTTTTGGCGGTGGCGGAAATTCTGAGATTGCCTCGTCGTCATTGATGTTTTCAAAGCACTAGGGAAGGTCATTCATGTTCTCGAGCTCCTCTTTTGATACCGTTATCATATGACAGGCACGAGCTCGCTTCCAAGACCGATGTGGGTCTGGTTCTGCTCTTGTGGCTTTGGGTTCGTACTTTTGTGGCGGCGTTACCCTCCAGCTGCTGGATAGAGCAAACCTGCCTTGCTGGTATTGGTCTTCAACCCGGTTCTTGAAGGTGAAGCAGTCTTCGATAGGGTGTCCTATGGCTCGGTGATAAGAGCAATAGCCTGGATGAGAGACCTCGTTAGCTTGCTCAGGATGCTTAGATTCCTGAAGTGTAATCATTCGATGCTTTAAAGCGAGATCGAGTATCTTCTTCGTCTTGTCTTGAGGGAAAGAATACGCTCGACTCAACTTCTTCATGAGGGGCAAATCCGGACCGCGCAATACCTGATCACATGACTATTTGATCCTGCGTTGTCGTTGTCGACCTCCTTTTCCACTTTTTGACTCACTTCTGCCTCTGCATCGGGCCTTTTGCGCAACGGGTTGACAGGGAGGAGCATCTTCATCTTTTGCAGCCTGTTGAAACAGACGTTGCATCCTGGCTTTCTCATAGATGGCCATCTCGCGATTATGGTCGTCCTGAGCTTTTTGACCTGCTCTCCTGATAAGCTTGTCCATTCGTTCTTCAAACGACGGATTCGGCACTTCGATTGCGGGATCTAGTTTTGATGAGGGGTTGGCATTTCCCGACAGGGCGTCCTCTTCTTCATCGAAATTATATATGGCGTAGCTACCGTGGACTTGTTCCCGTTTCTCGGATCTCACATATCCAAGCCCAAGCGTTTCCATTCTCCCGTTGGGCAATTTGCGCTGAGTCCCAGGGACATCCAAATCCTGTTATTGAATCAAGTTTGTTAAATAGTCTGTTTTAAGGGTACCCCTTGGCGCTTCAATAGCCTTTTTAATCCGTTTGTGTAATATCTGGACAAACGGATAGGTTGGAGCCTGTCGAGTGTAGAATCCGCGCCGTGCCAGATTTCTTTCTCCACTCTTGTTTCCGTGGACCGGTAGAACAGGATCGCCTTTTCACCTTTTCGCCTGTGAGGGACGTAAAATGACCGCAGCTCTTGCACGTTGTGAGCTTCAAGTGCGTCAAGGTCTTTGTAGTGCTCCCGTGGAACCATAGTAATTTGCAAACTCTGATCATCGCCAGGGGATGCTTGTATTGATGGCCGACTGGAGAACACAGCATTAACCTCATCTTCCGAGTCACTTCCGAAGATCAATATGGGGGCGGACGATCCCGGATTGTTGCGTCGAGCCGGCCCAGCGTAATCTATCTCTTCTTCTTCTTCGGTATCACTCCCGAAAACAGGAATGGGGGCAGCGGCTTTGTTCTCCGGTTTGCGACACCTCTCTGTATCCTCGAAATTTAGCAAAAAGTACTTTGTATCTTCATATTTACGGACTTCGTTTACCGAGAACGGGTTCAGCTCTCCTGTTACGGTGTACTCGAGACCATCCTTGAAGTACTTCATACACTGGTGTTGCGTAGAAGGGATGATGTTGTACTCGTGTAACCAAGGACGACCGAGCAAAGCGTTGTAGCAGGTCTTGGCGTCAATGACATGAAACTTAATGTCCGTGATGAGTAGTCCGAAGCGTAATGTTAGTATTACAGATCCAAGAGTCCGTGACAACTGGGAGTCGAAACCAGAGATGGTAATTTTGTCCCGAGCGAGGTGCTGAACGCTCATGCAGATTTCCTTCAATACTCGAACATTAAGGAGATTGACGGAAGATCCATTATCAACCAGGATTTTGCCTATCTTAATATCGTGGCAGTATCCAGAGACATATAGGGGACGGTTGTGGTCGCACGTCCCGAGGAGAAGGTCTTCGTCACCGAAAGTGATATCGGCCGTGTGTACTTCTTCCAGGTCATCCTTCATTCTCTGTTCGATGAGGAAGGCTTGGAATTGCTCGGGCTCTTGTAGCGCCTTGATTAATGAATCTCTCGCTTCTTTTGATAATAAGAGGGCGTCGAGAATGCTGAGCTGCGAAGGTAGCTTCCTTAGGTGCGCTAGGATGTTGTAGTCCACCTTACTCTTCTTGGGAGGGTCCTTGGCAGTCAGCTCTTTCATGACTTGGTCATCTAAAGCGATATCCTCAGTGACCTTTTCCTTTCCTTTATCTTTTATAGTTGCGGGTCCGAGATTCTTTTCCGGGAGCGTGCGATTGCGCAGCTGAATGTTCTCGCAGGCCTCCGGTTCTTCCTCTTTCCCTAAGACGGATTCTTTAAAGAGAGGGCCCAGAGCCATTTCTTCATCAGAGTCGCTCCCAAAGGTGAGAACTTGTGATCCCCCGGCGTTGACCGTATGACAGTCGCCGGTAGTTCTTTTATGCCTGTTGGTTGTACCTCTCTGCTCCCGAGGAGTTCTGCGTTTCATTCGCTTAAAATGTTGCCGGTGAGCAACTTACCCCTGCCACCATGTCTTAAAGGCGTCGCATTCCTCAATAGGGTGTGAAATCTTCCGATGATACGAGCAGTAATTAGGATGCCTCTCCGCCCCATTGAGTGTGTTTTCTTCGAGGGTGGTAGCTTCATTCCCATTGATATGGCTTTGGCAAACCTTTTCCTCGTCTTGAATATGTTTTTATCCGCATCGGATGTCTTTTGATCTGGCAGGAGTGCTTCACATCTTTCGTTTAGACGGCTGCGTTTGGCTCCTTCCGATGCGGCCATCTCACGCTCCCGATCGACTTTACTTTTCAAACGAATCTCGTCTAGAAAGGCGTCGATCATTTCATCTGTCGGCCATACAAGTTCTGGCTCAGGCTGTGCCCCCAGTTTCTCAGTGTCAGGAGTTTTCTCATCGTCCGTAAACGAGTGGGACATCACATGACAGCTCGCCACATATCCCTCGGATTCATCCGACGAGCTTTCTCCATCATCTTCCTCTTAAAAGACGTGGTTGAGGAACTCTTGGAGTGTGACGGGAGTCTGCGCCTTTTGATTGTACCCCTCCAGCGCGTCAATCTGCTTCTGCAAGTCCGTGCGCTCGTCTCCGGGCCTCACGGGCTTCTTGGATTTCTTCTTCTTCTTTGAAGATTTTGACGATTGGGTGTAAGTACTTGGGCCATCACCACTGATATTTGGAGTTGGGCGCGGCTTCAGCATCCCTTTAATGATCTGAGGTTCAAGCGGGTTCTTCCATCTGACTGCCGGGCACGCATGAAGATCACTCAGCATCCTTTTGGTTTTAGCTGATAGCACGACCTCCCATGGCACTTCTTCAATGAAAGAACAGGTTGCCCCCGGTGTATCCGCCTTCTTGGGAGTATGCGGCTGTGGCGGGTTCACCTTCCACTTCTCGAACAGCGCAAACTTGCCCTGTAGGTTTTGATCTTCAATCCATCCTTTGAAGACGAAGCAATCCTCAATTGGATGGCTTACTGTTTGATGGTAAGGGCCGTAGTTGGGGTTATTCGCCTCACTGGGTTGCGGCGGTCGCCTTGGGTTTGGCAAGTTGATGAGCCTGTTGCGTACTGCCAGCTCGAATAGCCTCTTCGTCTTATCCCGCGGGAATGAGAAGGGGTGCTTCATTTTCTCATTATAATACCACCGTCTTTCTTCCAGTTGGTCCGCCAACTTTAGGGCACTGGGTTGCTGCTGAGCGTTCGCAACGAAGGTTGCCTTCCCTTTACCCTTGTCATTCCGAGGTTCCGGCTTCGGGGGAGGCAGTCTGTGACCCATCTGGTCCATCTGGGCCAACTTGTTGATCAAATCCTAAAACGTGGTTGGCTTAAAGAACATTATGAACTGTGAGATAGTTGCATGAGGATCTAGGGTACCCACGAACATGCCCACCGCGGGCGCTTCCTCAATGCGTTGTTCGCATTTCGACCACAAGTTTCGCCAGCGTATAGCGTACTAGACCCACGTCTCGCCCGGTTTCACCCTGGCATTAATCAACGCTGTTATCGAGGTGCGTTCACTGGCGCTCGCGAATCGCTGCGTAAATAGCAGCTCCATTTCAGCGAACGTCTTGACGGAATCGTTCGGGAGTTCAAAATACCATTCGAACGCTGTTTCTGACAAGCTGCCGACGAATTGGCGAAGCAAGAGCTTATCGTCGCCACCAGTGTTGCCACAAAGCGCCCTGAACTGGGCCACATGTTGATGGGGATTGCCCGTCCCCTTATAGACATGAAATTTCGGTATTGTATAGCCCGGCGGGTACTTGATCTGGTCATACCAGCTCGGATATGGTCGCCCCGTTTTTATGACCTGACCGGCCGCCTCAGTCGCCTGATGAACCCGTAACTGCTGAGCTATATATTCATCCAAGTCAGCTTTGGAGATTGTCTCCTCCTTGGCTGTTGACAGAGCCGGTGGAGGATTTGACGTTTCTCCCCTGTCGTCTTCAAGGATGATCGGAGAATCTTCAGCAGGGGGATCTTATTGGATCATCTTACCCACCATGTCCTGGAACAGGAGGGCCATTCACTTTATATTAGCTGCTTGTTCGGCCGCCTCTTTATCCTTCTTTTCCAGTATCCTGCGGAGGAATTCCGCGTCCGTTTCTTGCTCCTGGCGTTGATCAGAGGACGCTTCGGGGCTTTCTTTTGGCCCAGTGAGTGCGGCCATTGCGTTCATCATTTCTTGGAGCTTCTGCTGTTGCTCCTGAGCTTTGGTCACTGACCGTGTAAGCGGTCTATGACCTGTAGATGCACGGCTGTCCTCCTTTCCCGACGCCATGTATACAGTATGGAACACGATGCCCCCGGACTTAGGGCGTTTAGGCTCACCGCCTTTGGCATTTGCCGCAGGTGCGGGGATTTTCTCTGGCCTTCTTCTCTTGTGGGCCGTTGAAGTTAAGGGGGCCGTTGCAGCGGGCACCCTGGCGGTTGTCGTCCTTTGTTGTTTGACAGGACGTTTCTTTTCTTCCTGCACTTTCGCCTTTTTCTGCTGACGAGAGTGATCTTGGTCGATTACGGAATCTTGAACCCTCCGCCAGACTTTATAAATTTTGGAGGACAGCCGTTGAGGGGGCTGTTCCTGCTTCATTTCTGTAACCCTCTCCGCTGGTGGAGGAGATCTTTTTAGCGTAGCAGTCGGAGAGTTCTTACGTACCCTCCTTAGCGGTTCAAAGTTGTTCCCAGCTGGAACAGCAGCGTTGACTTCCATCACTGGAGCAGGTGGAGTTAGTCCTAAAGGGGAGTTGCCTTCGGTCTTCCTTATTCGGCGCCAGTGGCGACGTCGAGCATGTCGAGCTGTCGGGACTGGCTCGGCGATAGGGATAATTTCGTTTTGCCCCCTTTCCGGATGAGGCGCCGCTGGTGCCAGCCTCTTAAAGACTGATGTTGTCTTTTGGGTGATGATGTTTCAATCTGTCAAAGACAGATCCTTGAGTAGGAGCAGGAGCCGAGATGGTCAACCTTGAAAAGACTGACTCTTTAACAGGAGAAGCCGTCTTGACGACTTCGGGAGCAGAGGTGACTGTCTTCCTCAGGACGCCGTTTCAGGGTTCATGGGCTTCTTGGCGGGCCCATCAGGGTTCTGGTTCAGCCTGGCAAAGACAGAGACTACTGGTTTGATGTTGGACGACCCATTGAAAGGGGCCGTTTGTAGCAGTAAGCCGATCGAAGACTCGACTTCTTGTTCGCTTCCTGGGCGGGCACCGGCATGGTGAAGCTTGCAGGCGGGAGCATGGTCCCAAAAAACAGACCGGTGGTGGCCTGGGTCACATGTTCCACCGGTATGGCAAGGATGGAGGCCGCTTGAGGCCCATAGGCTACACCTCCAGGTGAGGCGGAGCGTTGGTTGCACTTGCATTTTGAGCAGCTCGAGCAGTTAGTGGCCATTGATGCTTGATTTCTGCGCCAGGCAAAAGACCAAATCTTAGTAATTTGAAATCCAAAGGCAACCATTAACAAACCGCGATTCGTTCGCGAAGATGACACACGAAGTGTGGAGTGGAAAGAGGAAAAGGTCCCACCGGGCGTGCCAGAATCTGTTTCCCTCCGAAAGATGGCGCGACGGACGTCTTGCCTGAAATTCAGGGCAGATGCTAATTGGTGCTATCCGTCTACCTCTCCGAAGATGCCAAGTTGATTTATGGCACCGCATATCGAAGGTTTTTAAACGAATGCGTCCGATGTAGCAGATTTCGTCAGATTCCCCCTCGCTTGAGGGGTTTTTGATTGTGGGGACGCCCTTCCCTGCAGGCGCAAGTCCCTGCAGTTAATTACGCTATCGCATTGCTGGTAACGACTTCTCCTTCTCTAGATGATCAGTTCGTGTCGTGTGTGTTTTGTTTTGTGTTTGGTTCCCCGTGGATTATATATGGAGACTGAGTTATGTTGTCGCCCGTATGACGTGGACTAGTCCAAATCCGTATTATCTTAGATTTGAGTTTGGGGTTTTGGGTTTTAAGGATACGTTAGCCTCATTTAAGACTAAGATCGACTTAAACATTTTGTTAAGGATACGTTAGTCTAGTTTTTTAGAGTGAAGATCAACTTAACGGGATCGTTTAGAATCCATCAAGAGCGCAATAAGGGGGCCCTGTTGTTTAGTTTAGTGGACATTGCGGTCAATATGTATTTTAAGGACATTGCGGTCCGTAGGTAGTTTAAGGACATTGCCGGTCCAATGTTAGTTTTAAGACATTGCGGTCAAGGTTAAGGACATCATAGTCCATGGGTTTAAGGACTCCACAGTCCGGCGTTAGTTTCAAGACATCACGGTCAAGGTTAAGGACATCATAGTCCGTTGTTAGTTTTAAGACATTCCGGTCAAGGTTAAGGACATCATAGTCCATGAGTTTAAGGACCCCACAGTCCGTATCAATGTGTGGTCATCGGGACCCGTCACCTCTTTGAAGACATTGAGGGATTACAACGCCAAGTATCAAAGGAGTGAAGAGATGTACCCTTAAACCAAGGTAGATTAAATGATCTTTGGCCCAATTTAGAACCAAGACCGATTAATTATATTATGAGCCCATTAGCCCAGTTAAGTTTGATTTGAGGACTTATGGCCAGCTTGGGCTAAGTCCAATCATGTTTGGAATATTGGCCTTCTGTTGGTTCATTGAAGGAGAGGCTTTGCCTCTAGAAACTTAGCCAATTGGGCTAAAGCTAGTATTAAACACTAAAGACCAACATTGTTGAACACTAAGATCAAGATTAGCAAGTTAGTGTTTAACACTAAAAGATAGTCAGTGTTAAACACTAGCAACAAGGCTTTCAAATTAGTGTTAAATACTAAAGCAAATCAGTGTTAAACACTGGCAATAGAGATTTCAAATTAGTGTTTAACACTAAGGCAAATCAGTGTTAATCACTGGGAACAGAGATTTTAAATTAGTGTTGAACACTAAATAAAATTCAGTGTTAAACACTGCAAATAAAGTTTTTTCGAATTAGTGTTTGAACACTAGAGCAAATCAGTGTTTCCACGACGGGGACGTATTTCCGAGACGGGGTCATGTGGATGACGCATTTCCGAGACGGGGTCATGTGGATGACGTATTTCCGAGACGGGGTCATGTGGATGACGTATTTCCGAGACGGGGTCATGTGGATGACGCATTTCCGAGACGGGGTCATGTGGATGACGTATTTCCGAGACGGGGTCATGTGGATGACGTATTTCCGAGACGGGGTCATGTGGATGACGCATTTCCGAGACGGGGTCATGTGGATGACGTATTTCCGAGACGGGGTCATGTGGACGACGTATTTCCGAGACGGGGTCATGTGGACGACGTATTTCCGTGACGGGGTCATGTGGACGACGTATTTCCGAGACGGGGTCATGTGGACGACGTATTTCCGAGACGGGGTCATGTGGATGACGTATTTCTGTGACGGGGTCATATGGATGACGTATTTCCGAGACGGGGTCATGTGGATGACGTATTTCCGAGACGGGGTCATGTAGATGACGTATTTCCATGACGGGGTAATGTTGATGACGTATTTCCGCGACGGGGTCATGTGGATGACGTATTTCCGAGACGGGGTCATGTGGATGACGTATTTCCGCGACGGGGTCATGTGGATGACGTATTTCCAAGACGGGGTCATGTGGATGACGTATTTCCGCGACGGGGTCATATGAATGACGTATTTCCGAGACGGGGTCATGTAGATGTGTAAATCCCCGTTTCCTTCAATGAAAATCTTCCTACATTTATTTTTCCTAGTTCCCCGATTTTTTCCTTTCCTTTTTTCCTCGTATTTTTGTAGGAAATTGGTTGCTAGATTTGTCATATTTAAATTTCTCTAGACCATTAAATTAAAACCCTAAATTCCCTTTATCAATTAACCTCAGCCCAAACTCCCTGATATCTCAGCCCAAAATAAATTAATTAAGATTAACATTAAATTCCATTTTAAATTAACCCAGCCCAACACAAATCAAATTAAATTAATTTAACATTAATTTTCCTACGGCCCACTCCCCTCTTCAGCCCGTTTCCCTTTTTAATTAAACTAAAAACCGCCGGCCCAGCTCCAAGCCCAGCCTCCCTACTCCCTTACCCGACCCGCTTCGTAAACCCTTCCTCCTTCCACACGTCCGTTTTATTTTCCTGCTCGTTTTCTTTCTTCACTTCCCACGTCGTCCCCCTCACGCCCACGTCGCCGCGCCGTTACCCCACGTCCCCGCGACCCCGACCACGTCCGCGCACCCCTCATCTCCCCTTACTCCTCACCCCCTCATCACTCTCACTCTCCAACTCACTCCCCTCTCTCTCGAAAATTCCCACGAACCCACTGCAGCCGCTCACCCTCATCGACAACGACGAGGACAACGACTGCAACCCCTTCATTCATCCTCCCTCGTTCTCTTTCCTCCACTAACAGAGCCTCCTTACACTCCTCCACCATCGAGCTCTCTCAACCCACGCCGAGCTTACTGCACAACACCACAGCCACCCCTGCCCTCGACGTTGGCGAGCCACCACTGCACCTGAACCACCGTCGACCTCTGCACCCTCTACATCTCCACCACCTCCTCCAAAACCCACACCCGAGCCCACTGCTCCCCCCTCTCTCTCTAACCCATTTCTCTACCCCCACTGTACACATCGCCGGAGCGATCACCGCCGACATCATCGACCCCAGCGCATCCCAGGAGATCGACAGAGCAACCCACTCCGCTTCCAACGAACACAGGCCACCTCCAGACAACTCCGACGTCGAACCCGAACACGAGCCGAGGCCGCGAATCCAAACCGTGCCGATTTGTTGGTATCAGAGCCGTGTTTAGTAACAAGGGATAACATTAACTACACTGTATTACATTATTTTCGCTTCACTATTCCTGATTTTTATCCTTGAATCTAATCTTCTCCTTTTAAATCTTCCAGCGATATGACGTCCCCGAACGACCACTCCTCGGACTCAAGTTCTCAGGATCGCACGGAAAGGATACTTAGTGCACCGACTCTCTCGCGGAAGCCCAGGAGAGAAAGACGGAGCTACTCGCCGAGGGACTTAGGGCTATTACCGCTGCAGGAGGACCCTCCGCACTTATTACCGCCCCCGAGGGCACTGCTCCACTAGCTTACACTGCCAGGGCTGGCACCGTATCAGATTTCCGGAGGTTGCATCCAGCTGCATTTATAGGGCTAGCTGAACCCCTCGAGGTCGAGCAATGGCTAGTGAACATGGAGAACTTACTGACGGCCGCCAGGGTACCAGATGAAGATAGGGTGAATGTGATAAAGATCCAATTGGAAGATGAAGCCCGTACATGGTGGTCAGTGGAAGAAAGCAGGCTAGACAGGCCGATCGAATGGAACAAATTCAAGGAGTGTTTCCTGGACCATTATTTTCCTTCCATCGCCAAGGCAGAGATGGAGGAAAGATTCATTCTACTGAATCAGAATGGCCGCCCCATGGACGTATATGCGGCAGAGTTCAACCGTCTGAGCCGATTTGCTCCATACATGGTTGCTTCAGAGGCTACCAGGGCCATACGCTTCTTGCAGGGATTTGATTTCGAGCTACAACAGTTGATCGCATCATTGGAGTTGCAGACTTTTGCATAGGTACTCAACGCGGCGAGAATTCAGGAGCAATTGATCAACAAATTCAGGAAGCCCCCAGTCGTTCCAGCACGTACCCATGCACCTTCTCGAGGAGCCATACCAGTTCACAGGCCTGGAACGACTCAGATGAAGCGCCCATTTATGCCACAACATCGCCCCCAGAGACAGAACGTAGTTTGCGGCTACTGCAATAGAGATGGGCATACCCAGAAGGACTGTCGCCGCGCCAAGGGACAGTGCTTAATTTGCGGATCCAGTCAGCAGCGGTTGCCCCGAGCGAGCAGAGATACAGGGAGGTTCTGGACCGCAGCAGCAGAGGCCACAGGAGCAGAGGCAACCCTATACAGGTCGCAGTCAGGGACGGGCTTTCACCTTGACCGCCGAGCAGGCAGAGGCTTCTGGAGAAGTTGTCACGGGTACTCTACTCGTACATTCCTTGCCAGCTAGAGTACTATTTGATTCTGGAGCATCGCACTTTTCATATCTGAGCATTTCATTGATACACACTCCATACCACATGAACCACTAACCAAGGGCTGGGAGATACATACGGGTAATGGCATTATAATATCTGGTCGAGAATGTAGATCATGTCCGGTTGTAGTATATGGCAGTGAATTCTATGCGAATTTCCTTTTGATCAGGACAGGAAGTTATGACGCGATTCTCGGGATGGATTGGATGAGTACCTTCCATGCAGTTATTGATTGCCTGGCAAGGAACTTGATCTTCCGCATTCCCAACCACCCGGAGTTTATTTTCGAAGGCGGGATCGAATCTTTGGAGCCAGCCAAGTATAGAGCCAAGCTAAAGGAGCTGACAGCTATGGAGATTGATGAGAGCCCAGCCCCAGAGATTGTTCGGGACTTTCTGGACGTGTTTCCTGAGGATTTACCAGGTCTACCACCTCCACGCATCTTGGAATTCTCGATCGATTTGACCCCAGGTACAGCACCGGTTTCCAAGGCCCCGTATAGAATAGCACCGGTTGAACTGGCAGAATTGAAGAAGAAAATTGAAGAACTCTTGGAGAAGGGATTTATTCGGCCAAGTGCTTCACCGTGGGGTGAACCAGTCCTGTTAGTGAAGAAGAAGGATGGATCGCTGCGGATGTGTATAGATTATCGGGAGCTGAACAAAGTCACAATAAAGAACAAGTACCCAATCCTGCGTATCGACGACTTATTCGATCAACTAAGTGGGGCCAAAGTATTCTCGAAGTTGGATCTCCGTTCTGGATATCATCAAATCAGAGTAGAAGCCAAGGATGTATGCAAGATGGCTTTCAGGACCGGATACGGACATTATGAGTTCCTTATGATGCCGTTCGGTGTTACCAATGCTCCAGCGATATTCATGGACTTGATGAACAGGGTGTTTGCAAATTACTTGGACACGTTTGCCGTTATATTTATTGACGACATACTTGTCTACTCGAAGACCCGGGAGGAGCATGTTGAGCATTTGCGCACGGTTCTACAAATTCTTCGGGAAGAGAAGCTGTATGCGAAATTAAGCAAGTGTGAATCTGGCTTGACAAGGTTCAGTTCTTGGGACACATCGTTTCGGGCGAAGTCATCTCAGTGGACCCGGCAAAGATAGAGTCTGTCAGAGATTAGCCAACGCCGAAGTTTGTGGCCGAGATCAGAAGCTTTCTGGGGTTGGCAGGTTATTATCGGAGGTTCGTCCAAGACTTTTCAAGAATCGCTGAACCATTGACGAGGCTGACATGGAAGGATGTACCGTTTGCATGGACAGAGGAGTGTACTCAGGCATTTGACACACTGAAGCAAATGTTAACCACGGCGCCTATTCTTACAGTACCAGATGATTCCGGTGGGTTGGTGATACACAGTGATGCCTCAGGGAAGGGATTAGGCTGTGTTCTGATGCAGCACGGTCGAGTGGTTGCTTACGCCTCTCGACAACTGAGAAATCACGAGAAGAACTATCCTACGCATGACTTGGAGTTAGCTGCAGTAGACTTTGCGTTGAAAATTTGGAGGCACTATCTATTGGGCGAGAAGGTGGAGGTGTACACGGATCTTAAAAGCCTGAAGTACGTCTTCACTCAGAAGGAACTAAACATGAGGCAGCGCCGATGGCTAGAGCTGATGGCAGATTACGACTTGGACCTTCAGTATCACCCGGGAAAAGTAAATGTTGTACCAAATGCACTCAGTCGCAAGCCAGCGGTCATGATGTTGACCAACCAGAGGAGCATTACTGAGGACTTTCAGAGACTCGAGCTTGAAGTCATTACACCGAGCGCACTCAGTCAATTTTGGCAACTACAGGTGCAGTCTTCCCTTGTGGATCGTATCAAGGCTGCACAAGCGGATGATCCTCGATTGCAAAAGTTCAGAGCGCAAGTAGAAGCCAGGTTGAGAACGGACTTAATCATTCATGAAGATGGTTCTCTGAGATTCGGTAGCAGACTTTGCGTACCCAAGGGAGATGTTCGAGAAGAGGTACTGGCTGAAGCGCATAGTTCAGCTCATTCTGTGCATCCGGGAGGTACGAAGATGTATCGGGATCTAAAGCAGCATTTTTGGTGGAACGGGATGAAGCGGGAAATTGCGAGGTTCGTATCCAGGTGCTTGGTATGCCAGCAGGTGAAGGCGGAACATCAGAGGACGGCAGGATTGTTGCAACCACTTCCGATATCAGAATGGAAGTGGGAGCACATTACCATGGATTTCGTGAAAGCCTTACCACGGAGCCTTAGGGGCAATAACGCCATTTGGGTTATCGTCGACCGCCTCACGAAAGCTGCACACTTCCTATCTTTCTGAGTGGGACAGTCGACAGAGTCACTGGCAGAGAGATACATGCAGGAGATAGTGCGACTACACGGTGTTCTAGTCAGCATTGTGTCAAATCGAGACACCAGATTCGTGTCGCACTTTTGGAGGAGCTTACAAGAGAGTTTGGGTACCCGCCTCAAGTTCAGCACAGCTTATCACCCGCAGACGGATGGACAATCCGAGTGTACGATTCAGACGCTCGAGGATATGTTGAGAGCCTGTATGTTGGACTTTAAGGGTTCCTGGGAGGACCATCTGCATCTAGTTGAGTTTTCCTATAACAACAGTTACCAGGCTAGCATCCAGATGGCTCCTTTCGAAGCACTTTACGGGCGGAAGTGTCGATCCCCAGTGTGTTGGGATGATGTGGGAGAGCGAAGATTACTGGGTCCCGAGCTCATTATTCAGACAGTCGACAAGGTCCAAATGATCAGGCAGTGTATTAAGACGGCTCTGGATCGACAGAAGAGTTGGGCAGATACCAGCAGGAGGGCACTAGAATTTGAAGTCGGAGATCACGTGTTCCTGAAGATTTTCCCTACCCGTGGAGTTATCAGGTTCGGAGGTCGGGGAAAGCTCAGTCCCCGTTTCATCGGACCTTTTGAGGTGCTAGAGCGAGTGGGAGAGGTGGCCTACCGACTTGCCTTGCCTCCATCGCTAGCTGGTGTGCACAATACCTTCCACGTGTCTCAGTTGAGGCGTTATGTTCGGGATGAGAGCCACGTTCCGAACTATTCGGAGTTAGTTTTGGGTACCGATCTATCATACGAGGAGCAGCCCACCACCATCCTCGACCGCAGAGAGAAAGTGCTGAAGAACAAGGTCATCCCGAGTGTCTTGCGGCGGTCGTTCCCCAGGAGAATCTACCTGGGAGCGGGAGGAAGATATCCGTGCATGTTTTCCCCATCTCTTTGTTTAGTACTTTGTTTCATTGTATCCTTGTTAAATTTCGAGGACGAAATTTTTGTAAGGGGGGTATGATATAAATCCCTGTTTCCTTCAATGAAAATCTTCCTATATTTATTTTTCCTAGTTCCCCGAGTTTTTCCTTTCCTTTTTTCCTCGTATTTTTGTAGGATATTGGTTGCTAGATTTGTCGTATTTAAATTTCTCTAGACCATTAAATTAAAACCCTATCAATTAACCTCAGCCCAAACTCCCTGATATCTCAGCCCAAAATAAATTAATTTAGATTAACATTAAATTCCCTTTTAAATCAACCCAGCCTAACACAAATCAAATTAAATTAATTTAACATTAATTTTCCTCCGGCCTACTCCCCTCCTCAGCCCGTTTCCCTTTTTAATTAAACTAAAAACCGCCAGCCCAGCTCCAAGCCCAGCCTCCCTACTCCCTTACCCGACCCGCTTCGTAAACCCTTCCTCCTTCCACACGTCCGTTTTATTTTCCCGCTCATTTTCTTTCTTCACTTCCCACGTCGTCCCCCTCACGCCCACGTCGCCGCGGCGTTACCCTACGTCCCCGCGACCCCGACCATGTCCACGCTCCCCTCGTCTCCCCTTACTCCTCACCCCCTCATCACTCTCACTCATCAACTCACTCCCCCCTCTCTCGAAAATTCCCACGAACCCACTACAGCCGCTCACCCTCACCGACGACGACGAGGACAACGACTGCAACCCCCTCATTCATCCTCCCTCGCTCTCTTTCCTCCACCAACAGAGCCTCCCTACACTCCTCCACCACCGAGCTCTCTCAACCCACGCCGAGCTTACTGCACAACACCACAGCCATCCCTTCCCTCGACGCCGGCGAGCCACCACTGCACCTGAACCACCGTCGACCTCTGCACCCTCTACATCTCCACCACCCCCTCCAAAACCCACACCCGAGCCCACTGCTCCCTCTCTCTCTCTCTCTAACCCACTTCTTTACCCCCACTGTACACATCGCCGGAGCGATCACCGCCGACATCGTCGACCCCAGCGCATCCCAGGAGATCGACAGAGCAACCCACTCAGCTTCCAGCGAACACGGGCCACCTCCGGACAACTCCGACGTCGAACCCGAACGCGACCCGAGGCCGCGAATCCAAACCGTGCCGATTCGTCACGCGTTCGTACCATTGCTGCTGCCGTGCGTCGTCAAAACGTCTCCAGGTAAGTACCCTACTTGCTACATGTTAGTTTATTTCCGATACAAACTAAAATCGTATAAATTCCATGTTTACAATTCACAATAACTAATATGACATAAATGTTCGATGCAAGATCCCAATGAAAACCTTCATTTAATTTGACGGAACTCAATTGCATATTATGTCCCGTCTGGAAATGAACTATTTATAGAAATTTCACTGAAAAATATGTCTGTTAACGACTTAAACGATCACCCCCAATTACACCCGTAAAAACTGGGAATTTCCCGCATCTCAAAATTGTTAAAATCACCATTAATTGTGTACATAATGAAATGATGCGTTCAAAGGCTCAAATCGAAGCCGACTCGACGACCTGTAACCTTATACAAGTTCTTAATCGTTTCTATACTGATATTATGACGAGAAATGGTTCGGAGAGCGGCTCTGGACTGCAGTCCAGAGCAACTCTGGTTATTGTTTTCTGTCCCGTAATGCTCACTACCTTGTTTCCTGAACTCGTATGTTGTGGAACCCTGCATTTTATTGAAGATAAATATGTTAGCTAAATAACTCAAGTGATTTCACCCCGTTATATCGTCGTTTGTTATTTAAACTGCAATTTAAAAGATCAGGACGTCTAGCAGTCCCAAACAGAAACAGAATTGACATACTAGTGTTGAACAGTGCATAACTTTGGACGTACAGACGCGATTGAGAATACGTCTATTGCATTGAAAACCCTAGATTTCATTCAACTCTAGAGTCGCTAAATTCTGATCCCAACTGGGTGAAATTTGTGCAGCGAAACGGACGTTCAGTTCAGAAACTGAATTTCCTACAGCGAGCACTTAAATTGAAACGGCTGTAACTTGAAACCAGAAACCTGATTGAACTGAAACCAATTTTGATGAACTGCTGACAGAGTGTACTTGTTATCGTATTTGTATCATTTCGCTGAATTCTGAACATATGAATTACTGCAATTTTTGTAAGCTTATGACATGCATATTGATTCATATCATACATGACTTGTTAACGGCATAAATACACATACCTTACCTAATTGTCATATATATAGTGTTAGTGCGCGTTAGTATTCAGTGGATATTATATTATCGTGCGTGAATGATATTGGTTTAGGAGTGTCAAGTACACCAATGGAAAGTGAATGATTCGTGACCGTGATTAATACAGTGAACAGTGACAAAACTGTGCTTTTGGTGCATACTTGTACACGACTAAACCATAATCATCAATAGTGTAAACCTGGGGGAAAAGGGGAAATCGAAGTGGAAAGAGTATCGTATTTAGCGGGACCGTGTTTTAGAGGATGATCATTCGAGCAGTGATATATATATTAGGTAGGATCTAGCGATCCGGCTGGCAGGGTTATGTCCCGGACGTGTGGGCCGTTGTCTCGGGTATGTACGAGACTCCTGTTAAACATGATCCTCCTTTCCACTATACGATTTCAAATATAACTTAGAGACCGATAGGGACACAGATCATACTTTGCATCATTTAGTGACATAGCGATTACCAGCATTCTACTTTCACTGTTATTATTGTATTTGCATGTTTCATGTCACTAATATAAAAATTGCTATTATGTCGCTCTGACGACCTGAGTGTGCATGCTCAGACCTCGAGGAAGAACCAGCGCAGGAGTCGGATTTACCTTTCGAGATGACGGAGATCTAGCCTGGAGTACCTTTTCTTCGTTTTCTGTTTTCCCTAGAAATCTTGTATTCAAACTCGGTTAGTTGTTCTTTCCTATTTATTTGTGAATTGTGAACAATGAAAATTCGATGTAATATTTTAGTGATGTATTTCCTTTACTGCTGTGCTTTGTTTACTGATTACCATGTAATGCTAGAAGCCGAAGTGTGACTAAAGCAGGATTATTCCTAGACCGTAGAAGCATGGCTGGCCTAGTCATCCCTCGTTTTCCGTATTTTGGGAAGCGGGGCATGACAAGATGACGTATTTCCGTGACGGGGTCATGTTGATGACGTATTTCCGCGACGGGGTCATGTGGATGACGTATTTCCGAGACGGGGTCATGTGGATGACGTGGCGTCTGTTGTAATGAGACGAATATCGAAGTGGTCTTCCAGGTTGTCTGGGAACCATCGAGATTTGGAGTAGGGGCTTTGTCGTAGCTCCAGGGCTGGTTGTAGCGTCTGAATCCTGCTGTAATAGGGAGGAACGCTGTTGATGATCTCTGGGCTATCCCTGAACCGTCGAGATTTGGCTTCGTTTTGATGAAGCCTAGTGGTAAGGTATGATTCTCTCTTTGTTTGTTCCCCTGGATTGTATACAAGGATTGATGTGATATCACCTGTAGGGCAGAAAATTTGATTTTTCTTTATTTCTTTCCACTATGCTCTATCATTTCAGCTTTTATATCACGAAGGTCGCGATTGCCCAATCATTTCGGCTATTTTTCGCGGTGCCCAGTCATTTCGGCTATTTGTTTTGTTTTTACTCGCTGCTTTTTATTACGAGTTGCTCAATCATTTCGACTATTTTGCATGCATACATTTTTACTTGCTGATTTTGTTGCAAGTTGCCCCATCATTTCGGCTATTTCGTATGCATGTGTGGCTCGCTAGCTTCTTTGCTGCAAGCTTGGAATTAGACACCGATTTCGGAATCAGCACCGCTACAACTGGAATATTGCCAGGAGCGAATCATTATCTGCCTCGTTCGATGTCGAACAAAGGTGACTTAGCGAACAGGGTTAAGATCCTGTCGACTAAGGCTTTTGACTTCATGAGCCGTAAGGGTCTCATAAAGGTATTTCTCACTGCGATTCGTGAGGATCTCGTAGGTGCGTTTTCTCCTTAAGAATCGTGAAGATTTCTAAGTGCATGTTCTCTTATAAGTCGTAAGGATCTTACAAGAGTGTTTTCTCCTTATAAGTCGAGAGGACTCACAAGGGCTATTCACCGTGCAAACATATCCCTAGCCACGGATGGGACTTTGTTAGAGAAATGTTTATTCGCGCCCGTGGATTGATATGAAAGAACATAAAGAATGGGCCAAAGGAAAATTGAGGGGAAAATTATAGAGGATTGGGGCTGGGCTGAGTTTAATATAGGGTTTAATAGGAAAAGAAAATTGAGTGGGCTGAGGAATGAAAGAATTGTGAAGGGGAAAGGGAAAAATTAGTTAGGTTTAGGATAGGTAAAATTATAAATAGGATAAATGAAATTATAAATAAATAAGATTATAAAAATAAAATAAATAAAATTATAAAGCAACAAACTACAGATTTTGGTATAAAAAGGGGCTGGGTATTACAGTATATGAGGAGGTTTTCAATCCCCATGTCAATGGCGATCTCGAGACCTGCTATCAAAGCTTCATATTCGGCTTTGTTGTTCGTCCTCGGCTCTGTTAAGGAGAAGGCGAAGCGCATTATCCCTCCTTGTGGAGTCACGAAAATGAGGCCTACCCCTGCTTTGATTATAGGGGTGCTTTGTTTACGCTTCTTCATGGAAGACGCTCCATCAAAATAGAGTTCTCACCGGGTGTCGTCCCCGTCGATCGTGCCAAACGCGTGCTCTTCAGGCAATTCGCAGTTCAAAGGAGAATCGACAGGTATCAGATGTTCGGCGAGGTAGTCGGCGATGGCCTGGCCTTTCACTGCTTTGAGGGGTCTGTATGTCACCGAGAATTCCATCAAGAGTAGGGCCCATTTAGCGAGCCGTCCCGTTAATATAGCCTTCGACATCAAGCATTTGAGAGGATCCACCTTTGATATGAGATGGACCTCATGTGCCAACGCATAGTGTCTGAGCTTCGTTACTGCGAAGATCAATGCCAGGCAGTGTTTTTCAATGGGGGAGTAATTGCTTTCTGCCCCCAGTAGAACGCGACTCAAGTAGTAAAGGGCTCTCTCTTTGCCATGATCGTTCTCTTGTGCCCACAGCGCGCCTAAAGAACCCTCAAGGGCTGTTGTGTACAGGACGAGAGGTTTTCCTTTAACGGGAGCGGCCAGTACTGGCGGATTCTGCAGGTATTGCTTGATTTCGTCCAGTGCACTTTAGCATTTGTGATCCCAGACGAATGAGGTTCCCTTCTTCATTAGGTGACTGTAGGGACGGCATTCGCCTGAGAGATTGGCTATAAATCGCCGGATATACGAGAGCTTCCCTTGGAGAGACCGCAATTGCTTGAGAGTCCTTGGCGGAGGCATTTCCATAATTGCCTTGATCTTTGACGGATCTATCTCGATGCCTCGGTGTCGAACGATGAACCCTAGGAATTTGCCTGAGGACACTCCGAACGCGCATTTGAGAGGGTTCATCTTCAAGTTGTATTGCCGAAGGCGTTGATATACGGTCTTCAGATACCCTAGATGTTCCTCGTAGGATTTTCTTTTAACTACGAGGTTGTCGATATAACATTCGATGATTTCATGTATGAGGTCATCGAAGATCTTCGTCATGGCCCTTTGGTAGGTGGCACCGGCGTTCTTTAGACCGAAAGGCATCACCTTGTAGTAGAATATACCCAAAGGGGTCCGGAAAGAGGTATGCTTCTGGTCTTCGGGATGCATCTTTATCTGATTGTATCCTGACGATCCATCCATGAAGAAGAAGACTTCGTGAGTGGACATGTTATCTATCATCAGCTCGGTGACCGATACTGGAAAGTCATCCTTCGGGCAAGCTTTATTAAGGTCCCGAAAGTCCACACATATGTGCACCGTTCCATTCTTCTTTATCACGGGGACTATGTTGGCGATCCAATCAGGATATTGAACCTCTTGGATGAAGCCGGAGTCGATTAGCTTTCTGACCTCGGTGTTGATGCTCATCTCAAGCTCAAGCCGCATTCTTCTCGGTGCCTGTTTGATTGGCTTGACGTCTGGGGATATCGCCAATTTGTGCACATCAATCTTTGGATCTAATCCTGGCATCTCGGAATAGTTCCAAGCAAAGCAATCTTTATGCTGCATGAGCACGTCTTCTAGCGTAGTCACCCTTTCTTCAGACAACAGCTCACTGATGAACGTCGGCCGCGGGTCACTTGCTGTCTCCAAATCAATTTTCTTGAGGTTATCTGCAGTAGTATGTATCCCATCTTCCAGCTCCTTTGGTGCCGGTGGGAATTCTGAGATTACCTCGTCATCACCGTTGTCGAAGCACCGGGAGAGGTCATCTATATTCTCGGGCTCCTCTTCTGACAACGTTATCACGTGACAGGTACGAGCTCGCTTCCAAGACCGATGTTGATCTGGTTCTACTTTCACGGCTTTAGGTTCATGCTTTTGTGGCGGGGTTACCCTCCAGCTGCTGGATAGAGCGAATCTGCCCTGTTGATATTGATCTTCGACCCGGTTCTTGAAGGAGAAGCAGTCTTCGAGAGGATGTCCTATTGCCCTGTGATAGGAGCAATAGCCCGGGTGAGAGACTTTGCCTGTTTGCTCGGGATGCTTGGACTCCGGGAGGGTAATCATTTGATATTTTATGGCCAGATCAAGTATCCTCTGTGTTTTGTCCTGGGGAAAAGAGTATGCTCGACCCATCTTCTTTATAAGAGACGAATTCGGATTGCTCAATTCCCGATCACGTGGCTTCTTGGTCCCGCTTTGTCGCCGTCGGACGCCTTTTCCGCTCTTTGATTTATTTTTGCCTATGTGTCGGGCCTTTTGTATGACGGGTTGACAAGGAAGAGCATTTTCATTTTTCGCAACTTGCTGAAGAAGGCACTACGTTCTGGCTTTCTCATAGATGGCCATTTCGCGATTATAGTCATCTCGAACCTTTTGACCCGCTTCCCTTATAAGCTTGTCCATTTGTTCTTCGAACGAAGGACTAGGCGTTTTCATGGCGGGAGCTCTTTCTGGTCCAGGGTTAGCATCTTCCCACAGAGCATCTCCCTCTTCATCAAAGTCATGTATGACATAGCAGTCGCGGAATAGCTCCCGTTTCTTGGATTGAACATACCCAAGTCCGGTCGTTTCCATTCTCCCGTTGGGCAACTTTCGTTTGGTTCCGGGAACGTTCCAGATCCTGTTATAGAACTGAGCTTGTCGAGCAGTCTGTCTGAAGGGTACGCCTTGGCGCCTCAACAGTCTTTTTAATCCGTCTGTGTAGTATCTGGGCATACGGATGGGCTGGAGCCTTTCAAGTGTAGAATCGGCACCAAGCCAGACCTCTTTCTCCAAGCGCGACTTCGGGATTTTCTTTAGACGATGGATTAGCGAGTGGTACCGCCTGAGCAAGCATCTCCTGCAGCTTTTCACATTGCAGTTGAACTGTTAGTGTATATGCCCTATGGGCCATTATTGTATCATACTAGCTTGTATATTACTTAATGGAAGCTTGGGATATTCACAGTTATATTAACAGTCTTGATAAACATGGTAGTATGCTACTTGGTTTATGTCTATCTTAATATGTGTGTACGTATTGATAGAGCTCTTAGGATCTTACTTGACTACCAGCGTTGTGATGGCAGTCACACTAGTGGGGGCTGGGTAGTCTACAAGCACATCCTTTTTCAGGTCCCTAGTCGTAGGATTATCGAGACAGGGTATTGATACTCCGGAGTAGACTAGTGTGTACGCTTCTCATCTCAGTTGGGGAGATAGTCTGTCCCACAGCCATCAGTACGTCGTACTGGAGATAGTATACAGGTGCTCGTTGGGTTACGGGTACACCGGACAGGACTCGCAGGGAACTGTTGGTTGGTATTATACCCATCGTCAGTTAACAGTTCCCAGGTGACATGAGTACAACATAGTCCGCAGACTTGACACTGCTGCTTCGCCTCGAGTGTGTTCCTACTGTTCTTAGATTGCTACCCTACCACGGCTCAAAGGAGTCGTGCAAACAGGTAGCAGTTGGGTGCAGTCCCGAAGCACTTGGAGGCAGTGGCGGTTAGACAGGATTCGTCTCTCCCGGTATTGGGAGTTGATATCGCGCTGTGTCTGGAGAGCCATTACGCAAAGTCCCTGGCCAGGGCAAGCGAGATTTACTGGTAGGTTTTCCAGTAGTTTCTCAAGGTGTAATGGGCTTCACTCCGACATGACTTATACCGCTTTTAGGGGATTGACGCTTGCCGCCCCGTAGGCCCGATATGCGATAGTCCTAGACGAATAGAACCGGACTGTACGGAGATTGTCACATCAGGCTCAGTAGGAGTTCGGATGGATTTCCTTATCGGCTTTCTTATCGACATCTACCTGGGGACCGTTACGTACAGCTAGTGCCGCTTGCGGTCTGTGGTTAAACCCACTGCCAGCGTAGTAGTCGAGTCTTTAGAGTCCCACACAGAGAGTTTCCCTGCTTCGGGCAAAACGATATAGAGGTCGTATGGTTTTACGACAGGGTTCGGACGCATACGTGTTTTTACGCACGTATGATGTTCGGACAGTTTTTACTAGCGGGCTTTGGTTTAAGCCAGATTCTAGTATCGGATTATTGGATTTATACAGTCTAAAGTATTTCCGTGTTTTCACGGATAAGAGGGACGTTCTCGTAATTTGTCGAGAAGCTTCTAGAAGTTTGATGAGTTGGAGGCTAAGGTGGCATTTGCATTTATTGGTTTAATGAGTCATGGTGTGATTCATCCATGGAGTTAATGATGCATTTATGATTTAAATGACTCATGAGATGAATCACTATGTGAGTTAATGAAGCATGATGACATATTATTATTTGTTATTCATTTAATAATATGATATGCTTCATATATTCACAATGATTTCATTATTCCAAAAGGATTCTCACTCTCACCTTCTCTCTCCTCAAGCTCTCTCTCTTCAAATCCTAACCCTAACCTCTCATGTGTTGAGATTAAGGGTTAGCAAGACTTATTAATCCTTAATCCTACTCTATATTCCCTAGGTTGCTTTAATTAGCACTTTGAGTAACCTAGTTACCTCAAGTTAGAGGTCAAGTTTGGAGTAGTAGCTCTCGAGTGGATCTTCTATCACAAAGAGGAGGCCGACGAGGAGGTGGTTAACGAGAAGAAGAAGGACTTGGTTCATTAGGTATAATCTTCTTTAATAGCAGCTAATTCCTCCTATGATATTGTTAGTTAGGGCTTGGCAAAGATCCGTAAGTTAGTCAATGTTTGTTTTAAACAAAATAATTGTTTTACCTATTCCGCCTCCCCGCAACTCGTGGGGTGTATAACGTTGACTTACAGTGGTTTCAGAGCCTCGCTAAACCATAACTAACTTGTTAGCAAAGTCGTTAGATATTCGATCGCAAAACGAACCGGAAAAAAACATCATTTTCACATAGTTTCTGTCGTTTTTAAAATAGGGTCTAAAAATTTTTCAGGGGCTCTTAAAAATACAAGCAGGGAAATATAAGGTTACTGGAGAAATTTGGGGTCATAACTCATCCAAACCGCCGCGGATCCGCGGCCGATCCAACGGATCCACCGCCGAGTTAGGGCCGAGTCAACCCAAAATTCTCCAGTAACTCTTCTGTGTTAATTTTGGTTTTTCTGGGATATTTGTTTTCTGCTCAAGTCTCAGGTGCACAAAGAAGTTTTTGGAGTAGAATCATTTGCGTTTGCTCGATCGAAATTCTACGATATTTGGCTAATTTGATTATATCTGTGATTTGTATAATGTGTTCGTAAACCACCCCTAACTGCTAGTATGTCGGTTGGCAGGGGGTTGCACATTTCTGTAATGGTTTTTACTGTTTGTGTTTGTAGACTAGTTGGATTGTCTTGAATGGATAGCCGGGGATGTGAGACGAGTGTTTCTTTCATTCAAATATAATTTGTAAATTGTTGTAATATTCTTTTGCGGGGCACATCCAGGTTGCGGTTGTAGCCACCGTTGTATTATTTCATTTACTGATTTTTGCACCTAGGATAGACCCAAGGTGGGGTGCACAAACTACCGGGTATTTTGAAGTGTTTAGTGGCATACTCACGTTGTTGAGGGAGACCGCTTCACTTCGGGTACCTGGCGGGTAGTTTGCCTTACCCGTAGGGGTCTAGGGTGGGGTTTTGGCTATTCATCACGACTGTGTAATCCGCATCCGTCTTTCTTTGCAGGATCAAAATAAATGCGGATTCATAGAAAATCTAATATGTTCATCTGTGATCTGGAATGCCTATTATTGCATCTGACGAATGTACAATATCTATATATGATAGCTATTAGACGTCACTTATGTTTTACACCCGCGCTAGCCCAGCCCCCGCTCTGCCGTTAGTTAGGTAACCTAACGGGTGAATGACGGGACCCAGTGGCGAATGCGAATGGCATAAGAGGACGTTGTATTTTCGTTGTTTTCTGCAATGATAGGTTAATTGATGGGACGCATTATATTAATGCAAAGAAAATAAACCAAAGTTGAATCATTGGAACAGTGTAAAAGAAATCACTCGGTTATTTTAAAACAGAGGATATTTTTTAAATTGCGGAGCTTTAACCACTCCTTTTAAAAGCTATCAGGTTCATTCGATCATATCAAGTTCACTATGTTCACGGTTTCGCCAAAACTATTCGTAGCCCTCCGTCATTTCATTTGGGTATTCAGTAGTATTCAAGCTATGTATTTTGACCAAAGCCAAGGCATAGTGTTTGGTAGCTGCAAGGTATTCATTTGTTGCATAGATAGACGAGTTAGTTTGGGACAGTCGTATTATCATTTGACCAAAGTCAGGGGTATGTACGGATGGGTTCAAATTAACAAGATAATGATGGGTAGAACTTGACATGTGACTTATGAAATTTTGACCAAAGCCAAGGTCATAAGAGCATGGGGCAGAAATTTATATCGGGAATTTCTAAAGAAACTGAAATTTGCAAAGAGATGCATACCATTTGGAGTTTGATGAATATTGGTAGGATTCCTTCAGCATTATCACACGATGATATTTGGATCCCTATCCTACTGTGAGTATCCGCTACTCATCAGGAGATTCGTCACTTAACGATCAATGCTATAAACCAAGTAGGTGTTAAGAAAGGTGTCAGCGGGGCTACGCCCCCAGAGAAAAGAGGTTATTTAATTAAGGAACTTCGCGAAAGCGTTGGAAAACCTCCCTCGAAGTACCGACACCGGCCTGGCTGAACGGTTAAGCAAGTATTGTACGGTGAGAATAGTCCTGGCTAGTTCTTCATTTTAGGTTTGAGGAGGGATTCGAGAAATAGTGGGAGCCATCCAGTTTAGATAAACTAAAAACCACTCTAAACTTGCAAGAGCATCATGCTAAAGTGTTCCCTCTCTCTTCTAATTGCAGCGACCCAAAACATGACAGGCCTTAAGTTACTACTAGAAAAATATATATTGACAGGGCCAAACTATAAAGATTGGCTGCGGAATGTCAAGATGGTTTTGACTTATGACAGATTGGGGTATGTCCTTACCACTAAGGCACCTACTGTCCCTGGTCCTAATTCCAGTAATGCGGATAAGAAAATCCACAAGACCTGAGAGTTAGATTGTGCGAAGGCCACGTGCATCGTGCTTGCCTCTATGAATAATGAACATCAGAGGAGGCACAAGGATATGGATCTTGAATCCATATTTCTCCATACAAAGGATCTGTATGGAGAGCAATCTCGTATAGCAAGATACGAGACCTCGAAGAACTTGTTTCAGGCGAGGTTGGCCGTCGGATCGTCTGTAGGAGAACATGTCCTAAAGATGATTGGCTATATAAAAGAGCTCGCAAACCTCGGGACGACTTTGGAGAACGAGCTCTATACAGACTTGATTCTCCAGTCCCTTCCTTCCACCTACGCCCAATTTATTCTGAATTTCAACATTCAAAGAAAAGATGTTGAACTTCCAGAACTCCTTAATATGTTGAGGAGTGCAGAAGGCACCTTGCAGAAGGCAAGGGAAACACCCGCTATGTTTGTTCGCGGTGCTTCTTCTTCCGGGTCCAAGGCTAGGGCCAAAGGATGGAAGAATAAGGCCGCCACCAAACCTAGAGGAGGTGTTAGTAAGGTGGGAGTCAAGAGAAAGAAAAAGATTGCGGTGCCAGTAGTGGCAATGGACGAGTGCTTCCACTGTCATAGGAACGGGCACTGGAAGAAAGATTGCAAGGCTTGGATTGGCAAGAACCAGGAACCGAAGCAAGCTGTGGCTTCGACTTCAGGTGTGTTTTTAATTGAAAATTTTCTGTCAATCAACTCTACTTCCTGGGTATTGGATACCGGATCAGGATCTCATATATGTAATTCATTGCAGGTACTGAGAAACCGTAGAGTGCTGAAGGTTGGTGATATGACCCTCCAGGTTGCTAACGGAGCTAGCGTGAGTGCTATGTCCGTAGGGGATTATCATCTTGGATTGACGAGTGGACATATTTTGGTTTTGCATAACTGTTTTTGTGTACCCAGTTGAACGTGTAATATCATATCGGTTTCGTTGTTATCAAAAGAAGGTTATGATTTCACGTTTGTAAGCGATGTTGTTAGCATCCACCTTAATCATGGTTTGATTGGGTTCGGTACACTGGATAACGGTATATATGTCTTAAACCAATTACAGATTTTCAATGTCCAGAACACACTAAAAAGAAAGTCTCCAGATTTAAATAGGGCTTTCTTATGGCATTGTAGACTAGGTCACATCAATGAGACAAGGTTAACTAAGTTACATAGAGAAGGATATTTAGATCCGTTCGAATATCAATCTTATGCCACTTGTCAATCATGTCTGAAAAGAAAGATGACAAAGACTCCATTCACTGGACATGGAGTAAGAGCGAGCGAGCTCTTAGGACTCATACATAGCGATGTATGTGGTCCAATGTCTACACATGTAAGAAGTGGTTTTTCCTATTTCAATACTTTTACGGATGATTACTCTAGGTACGGATTCATTTTCTTGATGAAACATAAATCCGAGGCTTTTGAGAAATTCCAAGAGTATAAGAATGAAGTAGAAAACCAAACCGGCAAAAGTATCAAGACACTGAGATTTGATCGAGGTGGTGAATACTTAAGTGCTGAATTCCTAGCTTACTTAAAAGAGAAAGGAATTCTCTCTCATCTTACTCCTCCATACACTCCACAGCACAACGATGTATCGGAGAGACGGAATCGAACCCTATTGGATATGGTACGTTCCATAATGAGTAATGCTGAGTTACCGCGATCTTTCTGGGGTTATGCGCTAGAATCAGCGGCATATCTTTTGAACAGGGCTCCTACCAAGATTGTGCCTACCATGCCATATCAGATGTAGAGTGGGAAGAAACCCTATCTTCAGCATCTGAAGATATGGGGAACTCCAGCTTTTGTTAAAAAGTAGCATGCGGACAAACTCGAGGCATGATCAGTACAGTGTAAGTTTGTGGGATATCCAAAGAACTCTAAGGGGTATTTCTTCTATTACGAAGAGGAATAAAAGGTTTTTGTTTCTCGTCATGCCCATTTTCTAGAACAGCAGTTTTTAGAAAAGGAAACAAGTGGGAGCGAAATAGAACTGGAAGAAATTCCAGAACCACAAACTACAACTGAAAGTTTGGTAGAACCAGTAGTTCAAGAAGAACAGGATATTCCCGCACCCCTCCGCAGGAGTAGTAAGCCGTCTCATCCGCCTGAGAGATACTACGGTTTTCTCATAGATGGGGATAGAGAGGATTGCATCATTGATGATGATGAACCTACTAGCTTCCAGCAGGCCATCCAGAGCGGCGACTCGGTACGATGGCTGGATGCAATGCGGACCGAAATGGAGTCCATGTACACCAACAAAGTATGGACTTTGGACTTTGCTCCAGGTGGGGTAAAACCCATAGGATGCAAATGGATCTTCAAGAAAAAAATTGGTGTAGATGGACAGGTGGAAACCTATAAGGCTAGACTTGTTGCAAAGGGTTTTCGTCAAAGACCTGGTTTGGACTATGACGAAACTTTTTCTCCAGTGGCTATGCTCAAATCCATTCGGATCTTTCTTTCCATTGCTGCCTTCCATGATTATGAAATCTGGCAGATGGACGTAAAGACGGCTTTTCTGAATGGTAATTTAGAAGAGTGCGTCTATATGGATCAGCCAGAAGGTTTCAATCGGAGTGGGAGCAGCGGGAAAGTGTGCAAGTTGCTTAAGTCCATTTATGGACTGAAGCAGGCATCGCGGAGTTGGAACATCTGTTTTGATGAAACGGTCAAAGAATATGACTTTATCAAAAATCCAGATGAACCATGTATATATAGTAAAATTGTAGCACAAACTGTCGTATTCCTCGTCTTGTACATAGATGACATTCTATTGATAGGAAATGACATTCCTATGCTCCAATCTATCAAAAGATTCTTATCACACAGGTTCTCCATGAGAGACCTGGGTGATGCCTCTTACATTTTGGGGATCCGGATCTATCGTGATAGATCCAAGAGGATGTTGGGACTTTCGCAGTCCAGGTATATCAACACTATACTGAAAAGATTCAGTATGGAAGATTCTAAGCGCGGTAATTTACCGGCTTGTCACGGAATCACCCTATCCAAAGAGATGTCTCCCAAGACTGATTTGGAAAGGGATCGCATGTCAGTTATACCCTACGCTTCTGCGGTAGGCTCTATAATGTATGCGATGTTGTGCACCAGACCAGATGTAGCTTACGTACTGAGCATGGTAAGCAGGTATCAGTCAGACCCAGGGGAGAAGCACTGGATAGCAGTAAAGAACATTCTCAAGTACCTGAGAAGGACTAAGGAGATGTTCTTAGTTTACAGCGGAAAAGACCTCAAGATCGAGGCCTTTGCTGATTCCGGCTTCCAGAGTGACAAGGATGACTCCAAGTCCATGTCAGGTTATATCTTTACCCTCAATAGAGGGGCGGTGTGCTGGAAGAGTTCCAAGCAGGACACCGTTGCTGACTCGACGATGGAAGCGGAGTATATCGCTGCTTGCGATGCCGCAAAAGAAGCGGTCTGGATGAAGAAGTTCCTCACAGAACTTCAGGTGGTTCCTACCATTGTTGATCCAATACCGCTGTATTGCGACAACAATGGAGCTATAGATTTAGCGAAGCAACCCAGGTCCCATCAGAATTTCAGACACATCTTAAGGCGGTATCACCTGATCAGGGAGATCATAGATCGCCGGGAGATCGAGGTCCAGAGAGTTGCTACAGAGGAGAACACTGCTGATCCATTCACAATGGCCTTATCTCAGATTCAGTTCGAGAGGCTACTCGAGATGATCGGTCTTCGATACGCCAGTACATGGCCCTAGTGCAAGTGGGAGATTGTTAGTGTATATATCCTAGGAGCCATTATTGTATCATACTAGCTTGTATATTACTTAATAGAAGCTTGGGATATTCACAGTTATATTAACAGTCTTGATAAATATGGTAGTATGCTACTTGGTTTATATCTATCTTAATATGTGTGTATGTATTGATAGAGCCCTTAGGATCTTGCTTGACTACCAGCGTTGTGATGGCAGTCACACTAGTGGGGGCTGGGTAGTCTATATCGAGATAGGGCATCGATACTCCGGAGTAGACTAGTGTGTACGCTTCTCATCCCAGTTGGGGAGATGGTCTGTCCCACAGCCATCAGTACGCCGTACTGGAGATAGTATACAGGTGCTCGTTGGGTTACGGGTACACCGGACAGGACTCGTAGGGAACTGTTGGTTGGTATTATACCCGTCGTCAGTTAACAGTTCCCAGGTGACATGAGTACTGCATAGTCCACAGACTTGACACTGCTGCTTTGCCTCGAGTGTGTTCCCACTGTTCTTAGATTGCTACCCTACCACGGTTCAAAGGAGTCGTGCAAACAGGTAGCAGTTGGGTGCAGTCCCGAAGCACTTGGAGGCAGTGGCGGTTAGACATGATTCGTCTTTCCCGGTATTGGGAGATGATATCGCGCTGTGTCTGGAGAGCCATTACGCAAAGTCCCTAGCCAGGGCAAGCGAGATTTACTGGTAGGTTTTCCAGTAGTTTCTCAAGGTATAATGGGCTTCACTCCGACACGACTTATACCGATTTTAGGAGACTGACGCTTGCCGCCCCCTAGGCCCGATATGCGATAGTGCTAGACGAACAGACCGGACTGTACGGAGATTATCACATCAGGCTCAGTAGGAGTTCGGATGGGTTTCCTCATCGGCCTTCTGTAAGTGCACGGCGGCGCCCCGGCCGTCAATCCGACGGCCAAACGCGGAAACGGTGGTAAACTTAAAATTTTGCGGACTTAGCAAACCGGCACCACCGCGCACTAAACCCCGGATCGTGCCATTAAACTAAATCTAGCTAACTAACAAGATAGGTTAGAGATATACCGACGATCCAAGTCCTCCGGTCTTCATCTCCACTCCGATCTTCTCGCGGGATCTCCGTCCGTCTCCTCCTCGTCGGAAAGGGCACCACGAAGCCGGGTACTTTTACGGGCTCCCACCTCTATACCGAGGCAACTCGCGCATGAAGCCGGCTACTCGACATGCTCAAGATATGCTGTAGGGAGTGTAATGTAGAATGTATGTCTCACTTTGGGGTTGGTTGCCATATGTGGATGATGGAGGAAACAAGGATAAAAAAAATGGTGCTTGCATTTTTCTTGGCGTGAAATGAGATCAATGAAATGAAACACTCTCAAGGATGAAGATGAAACTCTCTTCTTCTCTTTTCTTTTTCTCTCTTTTCTTTTCTTCTTCTCTTTCTTTTTCTTAACCATCAAAAACTTCTTACCTTAAGTCTAGAATATGGTGGAGGAAGAACAATATCATATCAAGAGGGAGGTGAGTGTAGGAAAAGAAAAGAGGTGACCACATCCAAGAACATAATCATCACTAAATCTCAAATCAACCTCAAATCCATTTCAAATCTCATAAAGCAAAGATGCTAACCATTATGAAGGAAAAAGAAAAGATGCTATCATAATGCATGAAAACCCTCCACAAAAGTAATTTGCAAAACTGCAAATTACCCCCTCCATCAGAAAAGTCCGGCCGGGAAAGAACAAAGGAAAACCGGCCGGGACGGAAAGCAAAATGGCAACTCCAGAAAACTGGTCCCGTAATAAATTACAGGAAAACCCCATACTGTGCATACACACCCGCATCTGTATTCCGACCGGATACAAATGCAAAGAGACAAAATCTACACTGTACTAAACTAGGACCGGCTTAAACCAAAACCGGCTAGCAAAATCCGTTCGATCCTGATCCGTGCAATACCGCACGTATCTGATCGAACGCTGCCATATAACTATACGGCCACTAGTACAAACCGTCCGATCCTGATCCGTGCAATACCGCACGTATCTGATCGGACCCTGCCATATCTCCATACGGCCTCTACAGCGTTTCGCCCGAAAGCTTGAGTAACTGAAAGTGTGGTGGACTCTAAAGACTCGTCAATACTATGGCTGTGGATTTAACCACTAGCACGTCAGAGGTATAAGCCAATACGTGACGGGCCACCAGCTATTGACCAAAAGGGACGTCGATGAGGAAGCTCACCCCGACACCCAACTGAGCCTGTCAGTGACAATATCCGTACAGTCCGGTCCGTTCGTCTATGAGCATCGCATGGCGGGCCTAGGGGGTTGGTAAAAGTCAGACCCCCAAAAGCGGTACAAGTCGTGTCGGAGTGTAGCCCAGAACACCCTGAGATACTACTGGAATACCTACCAGTAAATCTCCTGCCTTGGCCAAGGTCTTTGTGTAATGGCTCTCCTAAACACAGCGCGACCTCACCCCCAATACCGGGAGAGACGAAACCCCCGAAGATCCGCTCACTGCCTCCATGTGGCTCGGGACTGTACCCAACTAAAACCTGTTTGCACGACTCCTTTGAGCCGTGGTAGGGTAGTAATCAAAGTACAGTGGGAACTCACACGAGACAAATGACGATCCCCAGGTCGATGAACTAACCTGTACACATGTCACCTGGGAACTGCTATCTGACGTCAGGTATAAGACCAACTAGCATGTTCCCGGCGAGTCCTGTCCGGTGTACTCATAACCCAATGAGCACCTGTATACATCTTAGGTGAACCTACTGACACCAATGGCTTGTGAGACCGGCCACCGCCCCTCGTCGGGGTCTCGACTGTATACACTAGTCTACTCTGGAGTATCGATGCCCTGTCTCGAAACTCCCACGACTAGGGACCTTTTAAGGATGTGCTTATAGACTACCAGCTCCCACGTATATGATCGCCCTCATACTGCCGGTAGTCAAGCAAGAATCCTAGGGGCTCTATCAACGTGCAATAGTGATCTGTCATGTCACCTAAAGCAGTACACGATGATAAAGGTAAACCAGATAGCATACTATCATCTTGAGTAAGACTGTCCTACCGGGATAGGTCCTCCCTCAATCATTGCAATCACGTGCCTGTGATCCAATAATTGACTCTGAGGGCACTATCTCCAACACCTTCTTATCGACATCTACCTGGGGACCGTTACGTACAGCTAGTGCCGCTTGCGGTCTGTGGTTAAACCCACTGCCAACGTAGTAGTCGAGTCTTTAGAGTCCCACACAGAGAGTTTCCCTGCTTCGGGCAAAACGATATAGAGGTCGTATGGTTTTACGACAGGGTTCGGACGCATACGTGTTTTTACGCACGTATGATGTTCGGACAGTTTTTACTAGCGGGCTTTGGTTTAAGCCAGATTCTAGTATCGAATTATTGGATTTATACAGTCTAAAGTATTTCCGTGTTTTCACGGATAGGAGGGGCGTTCTCGTAATTTGTCGAGAAGCTTCTAGAAGTTTGATGAGTTGGAGGCTAAGGTGGCATTTGCATTTATTGGTTTAATGAGTCATGGTGTGATTCATCCATGGATTTAATGATGCATTTATGATTTAAATGACTCATGAGATGAATCACTATGTGAGTTAATGAAGCATGATGACATATTATTATTTGTTATTCATTTAATAATATGGTATGCTTCATATATTCACAATGATTTCATTATTCCAAAAGGATTCTCACTCTCACCTTCTCTCTCCTCAAGCTCTCTCTCTTCAAACCCTAACCCTAACCTCTCATGTGTTGAGATCAAGGGTTAGCAAGACTTATTAATCCTTAATCCTACTCTATATTTCCTAGGTTGCTTTGATTAGCACTTTGAGTAACCTAGTTACCTCAAGTTAGAGGTCAAGCTTGGAGTAGTAGCTCTCGGGTGGATCTTCTATCACAAAGAGGAGGCCGACGAGGAGGCTGTTAACAAGAAGAAGAAGGACTTGGTTCATTAGGTATAATCTTCTTTCATAGTAGCTAATTCCTCCTATGATATTGTTAGTTAGGGTTTGGCAAAGATCCATAAGTTAGTCAATGTTTGTTTTAAACAAAATGATTGTTTTACCTATTCCGCCTCCCCACAACTCGTGGGGTGTATAACGTTGACTTACATGAAATTTTGTTAAGGACTGAGTTTGAGGTCGATGACTAGTAGAAGCTCGAATTTTGTCTTTGGAATTCACCACATAGACTATGTGAACTACCATGCCCCCAGGCTTGGGGTGTTTGGAGTTTGCTTTGGGCACTTGAGCTTTATTGGGCCTCTCTTTTTTGTGAAAAGCCGCTTTGGTTTTGGGAGGAACCGTTGTCTCAGGATCCGTCTCGGGGTGAGTCCCTTTCTCCTGCTTCCACACCTTATATATAGATGAGGAAAGTTGTCTCAGGGAGCGAACTGGTTTCTGCTCTCGTGGGATCTCCATGGGCTGCAGAGATTTCTTCAATATTGTGGTGGGAGAATTTTGTCTGACCCTTCGCAACAGTTTGAAGCTGTTCCCGGTTGGAACAACAACATTTACCACTGGGGTTGAAACAGGACCATACGAATAACTGCCCCCAGCTCATTTTGTATGATGTCGATATCGACGTCGACCAGAGCTTGAATATTCTGCCCTCTGCGTCGACCTTGGTCCTTGGCAGGTGCCAGTTGCTTAAGGACTGATTCCATTGGCAAAGCTACAGTTTGGGGAATCAGCCTGTGGAAGACAGACTTCCACTGGGCTTCCTCCATCGGCGTTGAGGCACCGAGGGTGGGAGGTGGGAGCATAGACCCAAAGAGAAGCCCATTGATTTCTTGAAGAGCCGGATTGCAGAGATTTGAGGCTGCAAGTGACCCATACTTGACTCCACCGGATATGACAGAGCCTGAGTTGCTAGGGTAGGAGCAAACACCATTCTTCATAGAGACAAAATGCCGGCTTCAATATCCACTCCCCTAAGGGCAACCAAAAACATATACACCGCGATTATCTGATCGCGGGAAAAACACGACACACAGAAATGTGGAGTGGAAAGAGGAAAAGGTCCTACCGGGCGTGCCGGAATCTGTTCCCCGCCGAACACGGAGACGCGACCGCGCAGGTCCGTCTTGCCTGAAATTCGGGGCAGATGCTAATTGGCGCTATCCATCCACTTCTTCAAAGATGCCAAGTTGATTTATGGCACCATGCATCGAAGGTTTAAACGGATACGGCCGATGTAGCAGACTTCGTCAGATTCCCCTCATTTGAGGGGTTTTTGATTGTAGGGACGCTCTTCCCTGCGGGCGCAAGCCCATGCAGTTAATTATGCTACCGCATCGCGGTAACAACTTTCTCCTTCTCCAAATGGTCACTTCGTGTCGTGTGTGTTTGTTTTGTTTGTGGTTGCCCGTGGATTGTATACGGAGACTAATTTATGTTATCGCTCGTAGGACGTGAATTAGTCCAAATCTGTATCTTCTTAGATTTGGGTTTTGGGGGTTGGGTTTAAGGACACGTTAGCCTCATTTGAGACTAAGATCAACTTAAACATTTGTTAAGCATACGTTAGTCTAATTTTAGACTACGATCAACTTAACGGGATCATTTAGATCCAACAAGAGAGCGTTTGGACTCTATTGTTTAGTTTAGGGACATTGCGATCGATTGGTTTAAGGACATTGCGATCCAAGGTTAAGGACATCATAGTCCATGGGCTTAAGGACCCTACAGTCTGAGGTTAAGGACATCATAGTCCATGGGTTTAAAGGGACGCCACAGTCCAAGGTTAAGGACATCATAGTCCATGGGCTTAAGGACCCCACAGTCCGAGGTTAAGGACATCGTAGTCCATGGGCTTAAGGACTCCACAGTCCGTAGTTTAAAGACATCATGTTTCCCCAATCAGAGCAAAGCTCTGTTTGAATTTCAAAAATTCAAAAATTGAAGCAACGCTTCAGATTCTTTGCGCTGCGCGCAACGCGCCACGTGTCAAGAGCTAACACGCCAGCGCTGCGCCCAAGACAGCGCACCCAATCAGAGCAAGGCTCTATTTAAAATAAAAATAAAGGAAGCAACGCTTCAGATGATCTGCGCTCTGCGCTGCGCGACACGTGGCAGCGCAGTTGCGCTGCGCGACAAGTGTCAAGCGCAGATGCGCTTGCGCCAGCTGTGCCAGCACTAAAACAGAATTAAAATTCCAGAAAGACCTTTCTGATCTTATTAAAACAATAAGATTCTCTTCTGTAAAACAGAAGCCCTTGGATCAAAGATCCAACGGTGGGGAAAAATCCCTAAATCACTCAGAGAAAGATCTATTTAACTGATTTAAGAAATCAAATGGCACTATAAAAAGGCCCCTACACTCCAAGTCTAAAACACATTAACACAGAAAGAACTCAGAGAAATCTTCTGAAAACTGTGAGAAATAACTCAGAAAAAGAAGAAAGGCAAAACCTTTGGAAAAAAGAAGAATTTTTCTTCTAAAAAGATCAATGATCTAAGAACAAGATCAAGGATCTTCAATAAAAAATAATAATATTAATAAAAAGAAGTAATTTACTTCTTTACTAGATCATTTGATCTACATAAAGGCATTGCCTCTTGATGATCCATTGGATCTGGAATCTTAAAAGATTCTTTTCTTTAATCCAAAATTGGATCAAAATATTGAACAGTGCCCTGCATTTATAAAATTTGCACTGTTGCGCTCTTGGGTTGGCGCAAGCCACCAGAGAGCGCCACGTGTCAGCCCCAGAAAAAACTGCGCCTTGCGCTTTAAAAACGGAGCACTGCTCTCTTAAAATTGGCGCAAGTCACCAGAGCGCGCCACGTGTCAGCAGCGCAACAGCGCAGCGCACTGTCGCAGCGCACTGCGCTTGCTCTCACCAGAGCATGACACGTGTCACCTCCACATGCGCTTGCGCCTTGCGCTGGCGCAAAGCGCCTGACAAGCCACGTGGCACTTTGTCAGGCTAATTAATGCACTACATTATTAAAAAGAAGGGACAGAGCCCAACTAAAAAGGCCTAACAGGCCTAATAAAAAATGCAATGCATTATTAAAAAGAGGCAGAGCCTAAACAAAGGACTATCAGACCAAAACAGATGCTGTGCATCATTTAAAAAAGGGCAGAGCCCAAATAAAGGTCTAATAGACCAAACAAAATGCCATGCATTATTAAACAGGGGCAGAGCCCTAGTAAAGGCATAAAGGCCAAATGCAAATAAAATGTTGAACATTTTCAACTGGACTTAGCCCAATTCTGGCCGTAAGTTCTCAAATTAAATTGACTGAGCACAATTTCTCTCTTAAATCAATTTACACCCGGTTCAAGGGTACATCTCCGAACTCCTCTGATATTTGTCGTTGTAATCCCTCAACGTCGTCAAAGAGGTGACGGGTCCCGACAACCACACATCGATATAGACTGTGGGGTTCTTAAACTCATGGACTTATGCGTCCTTAAACCAACAATACGGACTGTGGGGTCCTTAAACTCATGGACTTATGCGTCCTTAAACCAACAACACAGACTGTGGGGTCCCTAAACTCATGGACTTATGCGTCCTTAAACCAACAATACGGACTGTGGGGTCCCTAAACCCATGGACTTATGCGTCCTTAAACCAATAACACGGACTGTGGGATCTTTAAACTCATGGACTAATGCGTCCTTAAACCAGTATGCATCCTCAAAATGGGAATGATGGACCACCATGTCCCTAAACTGGAAATGGACCACCATGTCACTAAACTAGCAATGGACCACCATGTCCCTAAACTAGCAATTGACCGCAATGTCATTAAACTAAACAATAAGAGCCAATTGCTCTCTTGTTGGATCTAAACGATCCCGTTAAGTTGATCTTAGTCTCAAATTAGACTAACGTATCATTAACAAACGTTTAAGTTGATTTGTCTAACGTATCCTTAAACTAAAACCCCAAACCCAAATCTAAGAAAATACGGATTTGGACTAATCCACGTCCTACGGACGACAACACAAATTAGTCTCCATATACAATCCACGAGCAACCACGAACAAGACAAACACCCACGACACGAAGTGAAATTCTGGAGAAGGAGAAAGTTGTTACCGCGATGCGGTAGCGTAATTAACTGCAGGGGCTTGCGCCTGCAGGGAAGAGTGTCCCCACAATCAAAAACCCCTCAAGCGAGGGGGAATCTGATGAAGTCTGCTACATCAGCCGCATCCGTCTACACCTCCGATACACGGTGCTATAAATCAACTTGGTATCTTCGGAGAGGTGGACGGATAAAAACAAATAGCATCTGCCCCGAATCTCAGGCAAAAGACGTCCAGTCTCGAGCCGTCTTTCGGAGGGGAACAGATTCTGGCACGCCCGGTGGGAACTTTTCCTCTTTCCACTCCACACTTCGTGTGTCGTCTTCGCGAACAAATCGCGGTTTGTTAATGGTTGTCATCGGGTTTCAGGTTACTAAGATTTGGTCTCTTGCTTGGCGCAGAAATCAAACATCAATGGCGTTCAACGGCTCAAACTGCTCCAACTGCAAGTGCAACCAACGCTCCGCCTCACCTGGAGGCATAGCCTATGGACCTCAGGCGGCATCGCTGTTCATGATGCCAGTAGAACAAATTACCCAAGCTACTACCGGTCTATTTTTCGGGACCATGCTCCTGCCAGCAAGCTTCACCATCCCAGTGCCCACACCGGAAGCTTCAAAAAAGTCGGTCTTCGATCAACTTGCTACTACCACGGCCCCTCTCAACGGGTCGTCCAATCCCAACTCTTCAATCTTCACCAGGCTGAACTCGAGCTCCAAAGGGCCTACCATGAAGCCTATAGTACCTCAAGGGGCCATCCCAAGCAAGATAGCTGCTCCTGAAGTCGTCAAGGCGGCTTCTCCTCTCAGAGGGTCGGTCTTCACGAGACTGACTGCTCCCAATCCCGCTCCCGTTCAGAAATCTGTGTTTGACCGGTTGGACACAACTTCTCAGCGGACGTCAGTCTTTAAGAGGCTGACACCCGCGACAGCCCCTCACCTGAACAGGGGGCAAGACGAAGCCGTCGCTGAACCAATCCCAACAACCCGTCACGCCCGACGCCGCCACTAGCGCCGGATAAGGAAGACTGGGGGCAACTCCCCCTCTGGTCTAACTCCACCATCTCCAACGGTGGAAGTTAATGCTGCTGTTCCAACTGGGAATAGCTTTGAGCTGCTGAACAGGGTACGCAGAAATTCGCTAACTGCGGTGCTCAAAAGATCTCCTCCACCGGTAGAGACCGTCGTGGAAGCAGAACCTGGAAAACCGGAACAGTCTCCTCAACGGCTGTCTTCCAGAATCTACAAGACTTGGCGACGAGTCCGGGAATCGGTGATTGATCTGAACTTCTCCCATCAGCATAAGAAATCAAAAGTTCGACAGGAAGAAAATCCCCCTGTCAAGCAGCGAAAGACGATGTTACATATATATATATCTGGCTGATATATTACATCATTACTTACACTTATACCTGGGGGGTATATTACATCATTACTGATAGGTAGATACATATACTTTGCTATACCTATATGTTTACATATATATATATCTGGTTATAGCTACATGTTCACTTTTATTTGATGTTATATTAGACTTGGAGAAATTAGAAACCGCATGATATATATATTAACTTGTTGTAGTTAAATAGCGGTTTTTCCTTTATATGCTCACATTACAGTTTTATGTTGCATATACTATATTCATGGATTTTCGCATTGAGATATGGATTTTTCATGATGTTTTCTGGATTTGGGGACCGTGGTAGTTTCATGAAATTATGCATTATTTAAAAAACCCGTTTTCTCTTGATATGATTGTAGGGTGTTTTTCGTCACCCCATTGAGATGGGAATATGCGCGCGCTTGTCAGGCGTACTACAGATTCCCTCTGCCTAGGATAGGCTGGGGTTTATTGATTGTGGGGATCCGAATCTCCGGCAGCCGCGAACTAAGCTATCGTTAATTACCTCTCGCCTTTGGAGCGAGGGAACCTCCGATTGACGGGTTAAATTGGTCATGCGAACTCAACGTGCAGTGTTGTGTTTTGAAAGGGGGTTTCAGATATATCGGGGGTCCCGCGGAGTTTTTAAGGGGGTCCCGCTACCCGGATAGCTGGTTGGGGGCCAAGAGGGCTAGCAACCCCCTTGCGGGGTGCAGGACAGCGCCCCGTTAAAAAATTTTCTAACAGGGGACAGTGTTTTTAGTGTGGAGTGTGTGTAAAAATGGGGGAAAAGGGCATCCTTGGATGCGTGGGAAAAAGCGCCAGTGTTTTGGGTGCTAGCGCTTTGAGCGCAGGGACGCTGGCACTTTGGGTGCGAGCGCCCCACGTGCCAGGCACGTGGGCGCTCGAGCGCTAGCGCTTTGAGCGCAATAGCGCTAGCGCTCAAAGCGCTAGCGCCCCACGTACCAGGCACATGGGCGCTCGGGGGCTAGCGCTCTGAGCGCAAGAGCGCTAGCGCCCCATGTGCCACGCACGTGGGCGCTCGGGAGGCAAAAGGGACTTGGTCTCTGCATTGGGAGTTGTACTCCCAGAAAGGAACACTTATTATTTTGTGTGTGTGTGTGTGTGTGTGTGAGGAGTCTTATTATTTTGTGTGTGAGTGTGTGTGTGAGGAGTTAAACTCCTAGGCTATTCTGAAGATGATGAAGGGGCTTCTCCCCTTGAACCCTGGATCTTCCCCAAAGTGGGGTTTCTGGAGATGGGTCTCCTTCTTCTTCCCGTCGTTTGGCCGGATCTTGGAGAAAGGGGGTGGGATTTAAAAATCTTCCATTTTCGAGATCTAATAGAAGATCCAAGCTCCCCTTTGTGGGTTTTGTGGTGAAAAACTATTTAGTTTTGGAAAAGGAAGAGTAAATCTCTTGATTTAATTCAAAAGAAAGAAGAAGGTTTTAGAACCTTGAGGAAGGAGAAAGAGGCACAGGCCCTAGTTTTTGGGGAGAATGAAAAGTATATCTTTATTCATCATCATGTTGCCTTATATAGGCTTACACATTTACATATAGCCCCTTGGGCTTTACAAAATGGCATTTTGCCCATCCCATGTCTCATGTGCTATTTCTTTTTGCACATAAGCCATGGACTTACAAAATTTTGGCTTTATGCCCATTTTGTTTACATTCATGCATAAAAAAATTACATAAAAATTATTTATTACATGATTTCACTTTGGCATGGGAGGGCCGGCCGCTTCATGTTCGGACTCGACCTGGGCATGGGCCCACTTGGCTTGGGGTTGCTTTGACTTTGACTTGGTCAACCGGGGTGCAATTTTCGACTTCAACAATGATATTTCAGCAGCCACCATGAGATTTATCGGTTCTGATATATATATATCCTATGCGAGGAGGAGTCATGGGCCGTGTGAGGGTACATGGTGGGGCCCGGAGGTACCCCAGGGCGAGAAAGGTATGTCGATGCACCACGCCGATGAACCTAACAGGGGAACCATACCTACCGATGACAGTACCTATGACTCGGCAGTTATCGTGGGGATACCGACGGGAGTCATGTACGTATGGATATGTCGAAAGACGAGGGTCGAAGCTGGGCACTCGGGTTTTCGGGATAGCGTATGATACGTATCTATCAGGGGGCCAGTCGTGGTGACAGCACCTGATAGATCAGTATTTATGTATCGATACTTGACACTTGGTTTCATGATATTTTTACTTCTAAATATATATAACAGTGGAATGGGACGCTGTTATATATATATATATATATATATATATATATATATATATATATATATATATATATATATATATATATTAGTGGAGTGGGACGCTAATATATATGTATACATATCTAATTTATATACATCATCATAATAATCTTGCAAATATACTTATTCAGGATATAAGAGATTCACTTAATATTGGATACATGATTTATGAGATTCACTTGATATTGGATACAGGATGTATGAGATTTACTTGATATTGTACATTCAGGATACATGAGATTTACTTGATATTGTATGTTCAGGATATATGAGACTTACATGATATGAGAGCCAATCTGGGAGCTGATTTGAGGAAATTGAGATTTGGATTGTCTTGATGGACTTTGGTCCTACCACGAGGTCAGGATTCTGTGGGAATGACATGTTTTATTCCATACTCCACATTTATTGTTTATGCACTGCTTCATGTATTAGTAGTACCGATAGAGTACCTTCCATGACTATTGCATTTACATACTTTTATTTTATATGCATTGCTTCATGTATTAGTTGTACCTGCTAGAATACCTTTCATAACTGTTGCATATATAGATTGTCATATCATTGCTTCATGTATTAGGAGTACCTGATAGAGTACTTTACATAATTGTTATATACAGATTGTCATATTTGTTAGGTAAAAATTTACACCCCCGTTGACCGAGTCAAAGTCAAGGTCAACCCCAAACCAAGTGGGCCCAAGCCCAGGTCAAGCGGGCCCATACCCAAGTCGAGCCCGCGGCCAGCCTCCTCCATGCTTAAATATAGATCATGTAATAAATAATTTTTATGTAATTTTTTTATACATGAATGTATGCAAAACGGGCATAAACCCAATATTTTGTAAGCCCGTGGCTTATGTGCAAAAAGGAAATGGCACATGAGCCATGAGATGGGCAAAATGCCATTTTGTGAAGCCCAAGGGGCTATATGTAAATATGTAAGCCTATAAAAGGCAATATGATGATGAATAAAGTAATACTTTTCATTCCCTCCACAAAAATTTTAGATCTGAGATCTTTTGTGCCTCCTTCTCCTTCTCCAAGGTTCTAAACCTTCTTCTTTCTCTTGAATTAAATCAAGAGTTTTACTCCTTCTTTTCAAAAACAAAATAGTTTTTCACCACCAAACCCACAAAGGAGAACTTGGATCTGTCCTCAGATCCCAAAAAGGAGAGATTTTGAGATCTCACATCTCTTGATCTTCAAGATCCAGCTAACAGAGGAGGAAGAAGAAGAACCCCTTTCATTTACCCCATAAACACATTTAGGAGTCCAACTCCACTATGATTTCTCTTCCGAGAATCTTTTTTTGGCTAAAAGCCTATTTTCCTCGCCGGCGCTCAAGCGCAGAGCGCCCACGTGCCGACACGTGGCGCGCTTGCGCTCAAGCGCAAAGCGCCAACGTGCCGACACGTGGCGCGCTTGCACAACAGCGCCCTGCGCTCGAGCGCAAAGCGCCCGAGCGCAAAGCGCCCATGTGCCGACACGTGGTGCACTTGCGCTCAAGCGCAAGCGCTCGAGCGTAAGTCGCCCCAGCGCCGACACGTGGCGCGCTTGCGCTCAAGCGCACAGCGCTCTGGCGCAAGTCGCCCCCGTGCCGACACGTGGCACACTTGCGCTCAAGCGCCCGGCGCTGTGGCGCAAGTCGCCCCCGTGCCGACACGTGGCCCACTTGCACTCGAGCGTCAGGCGCTGAAGCACAAAGCGCCCACGTGCCGACACGTGGCGCGCTTGAGCTACAGCGCCCTGCGCTCAAGCGTAGAGTGCCCACGTGCTGACACGTGGCATGGTAGCGCCTGAGCGCATAGCACCTGGGCGCACAGTGCCCAAGGCGCTGGCCGCACGCATCCTTTGGATGCCTTTTCCCCCTCTTTCTTTTATATATATATATATACATATATGCATATATATATATGCACATATGCATACATATGTGCACACACACATACACCACGACACTGTCCCTGTTAGAAAAAAATTTCTAACGGGGCGCTGCCCCGCACCCCGCAAGGGGGCTGCTAGCCCCCTTGACCCCCAGCCCGCTATCCGGGTAGCGGGACCCCCATAAAAACTCTGCGTGGCTCCCGATATATCCTAAACCCCCCTTTCAAAACATAACACACGTACACTGCACATTTAGATCGCATGACCAGTTTAACCCTTGAATCGGAGGTTCTCTCGCCCTAAAGGCGAGGGGTAATTAACGGCAGCTTAGTCCGCGGCTGCCAGAGATTCGGATCCCCACAATCAATAAACCCCGGCCTACCCTAGGCAGGGGGAATCTGTAGTATACGCCTGACAAGCGCGCGCGTATTCGCATCTCAATGGGGTGACGAAAAACACCCTACAATATTATTGCTTCATGCATTAGTTGTACCTGCTAGTGTACCTTTCATGACTGTTGCATTCATATGACCTTTTATTGCTATTAGCTTGCCTATGTTAGATTCGCGCTGTACGTGCATAATTGCGATTACCTGCATATGTTATTTACTATTCACGAGTTGGCAACTCACCCCCGTTGTGCCACAGTGTTTTGCAGCTTGTTTCCCAGAGTAGTCGAGGCATGCTATTCATCTATCGTATCATCTTTTGCCGCGGATACCGCTCCGGCTCACAGTGTGCAGTTTTGCTTTAGGTGGGTTTTATGGTTATCTGTTCATGTTCATTGTATATTCGTTGTATCCTGTACTCTCCATCTACCACTTTCATGTATTGACTTAGAGACTTGATGTGAGGACGATATTGTATATTATTTTGGTGACTTGGATGTCTTTTATGCAGTTTTACTTATATCGTCTTTTATTTCTTCGCTACGGCGTCGTATATCTAGTATGGTGGTTGTTTTCCGCCTTTGGGCGTGTATTTGCTCCCGTTTAGGGATGCTTTACTTATATTTATGTCGTAACCATTTTTGGGGTTAGTTTTTACAAAGGAGGTGCTGCCAAAATTTTACAGGAAATAAAGTTGGATTTTAAAGGATTTGGGTTGAGATTTCAAAAGTTTTGAAAATGTTATTATAACTTACTATTTTTGATGGTTTAGATTGCTGGGTTTTCGGCTTACTTAAATTGCGTCAGGCCTGTAGACATTGCGTAGTTTAAGGGCCGTCACGTGCCAATTTCGGGTCGTGACATAGGTCAGGACCAGAGTGGGGGGCTAATGATAATGCTCATAAGGGGAACTCCCCAGATCATAACACGTGGTAGATGACGTGTCCCGGGGCTCACGGGACAAGAGCAAACATGATGCATTGAAGGCATTCCCCAGGCTATCGTCCTGAGGCATGATCCGACATTCGATGGATCCCTGAATACTCCTATGGTCGCCTTACAAATAACCATCGGCTCGCCTCCGAGCCCTTCTACACGCTGAGCTTCCTCAGCCCTCCCTGCTCGCATCCGAGCTATCACAGAACAGAGCTTTCTCGGCCTCCCGCTCGCCTTCGAACTTCCCATCGAGCTAAGCCTTCCTGTCATGCCCCACTTCCCAGAGTACGCTAAGATAGGCACATAACAGATCCAACTATGCTACCTGTGGATAGGAAAAATTCCTCCACAGTCACATTACGATTGTAGAGATATCAAGGACATGAAAGTAAACTAAACTATCTAATACATGTCCATGAGCCAGAAGAAATGAGTCAAGAAATAATATAATATGCGGAAGCAAAAGATCTAATAAATAAAACACCTGGAAAGTAAAACTGGATACCAACAGGATCCTCACTGCTCGGTCTAACAGCGGCAGTACTCCTGATCAGCCTGCGACAAAGGTAGAGGATCTGGGCCATGCAAAACCCAGACGTCAGTGCGTCATAACATAAATAATAATATAATCAGGGGGTAACGAGTCATGCAGGCATGAGTATGAACGGTAAAACAGGTATAACAGTAATATACATAAAGAAAATGAAAGGAAAGACACAAGTGACGTATAGTGAGTGATCTAAACTGGTCTACTGGGTTAGCTACTCTCAAGTCTTTCGAAATCAATTTGATGAATCATCGATGTAACTCAATAGTATCCCGTGCGTGCCCGGGACTACGGTGAAGATTCTCGGGCTGAATCCGAGACGTGCCACTAGGCAGTAAAAGGGTAGTATGTAACGATGAGTGATGTCAGCGGCATCACCTTGGGGTTGGCCTTGCCCGTAAGACTGATCAGTAAAGGTATCGAACTGTCGAGTTACAAGTCAGGTTTCATCATTGATTTCCCCATACCCCCAAGTTATGTGTCCAAGTCAGGTATTAATAAATCTGGAGCTAATGCCAACACAGGATCAAGCAGGTACAGGTTTGTCTGAATAGACAACAGGAAATGTCCGTAGGGACAACAGGTCAAGTTTGTCGGCATTAGTAACAAGATCAGGTAACAGGTCAAGCTGTGGTACATCAGGTTATGTTAAGTAGTGTATATGGATCTAATCATGTCAAGAAGTGCACGGTATCAAGTCGTGTCAAGTAATAGTATATCAAGTCATGTCAGGGGGTGCACAAATGTCATGTGGGTGCTCATAATCAAACTATAATAAGCATGGGCACACAAAAACAAGTATGGGGTACCAATGTAACAGTAAAATGGAATAATGTGATGTGGTATACAAATAGATATAAATTCCAGATATGGATGCACAACTATCGATTAGGGTTACGTTTATAGTTCTAATATTAAATAGGATGCAATTTATTAATCATGGGGTATTACAACAATAGTATTAGGTTATAAATAAGATCGGTAAATGCAGCTATATGTGTTCTATTTGATATGGATGCGAATTGATATCATAACACCTTTAAATGATAAACTAGTTAATGCACGATGTTCAATTAAACAATGTGAATGGTTATATTCAACTTGATGCGGTATACTATAGTATGATATGTGACAAGATAAGTTTGCATATGCTAGATATAAAATGATAAGAATGGATGCATACGGTCATTGTAAAACAAGAACTTTGGATGCACGGTTTGCAATTCACTTATTATATTTATTAAAAATAGATGCATAAAATGTAATGTAGCATGTAGCAAGACAAACTTGCCTCGACGAATCAAGAAACGGGTGTATGGAACATCTCACGTCGGCGTAAAAAGTCGCGACGCGCGCACGGTACACAGAACGGATCCAAACAACGCACAAGGTGATCACACAAGTCAGGTACGCTCGCTGGGTCGTCGGGACCGTCGACGTTGTCACGGCTCCGGCGATCTAAACAAGGACAGAGGATATTTAAAGAAAAGAACAGTAAATAAAAGAATGAAGAAGAGAAGAAAGGAAGGAGGATAAAAGTTTGAGAAGAAGAGAGATGCTTACTGGATCTGCAGAGAGGGGGAATGTCGACGGGGTCGACGGAGCACCGGCGAGGTGGTTTGGTGAATAGGTTTTGGTTAGGGTTTGCTGGGTTTCAGTTTGCAGAGTAACGGGTTTGAGTTGCTAGGTTTAGCAAGGGAGAGGGGAAAGGAACTGGAGGAATACAAGGAGGTGATGACGGGTTGAGGCCGACGAGCACTGGCGGCGAGGTGTGCAGGCGACGGGTACGGTGAAGGCTGTGGGTTGTTGTTGCAATGGTCTCGATGGTTGGTCGAGGAGAGAGAACATAGGAGAGGGAGGAGAGGAAAGGAAGGAGATGGCGAGTAAATGTGGAGATGATCGGCATGGACGAGGTAAGGTAGTGGTGCAGGTGGGTTAATGGGTGCAGCGTGTTGCAGGGTTGCTCGGGGAGATGAAAGGAGAGGAAGGTGAGGTGGAAGAGGTGAGAGAGGAGGCAAGGTCGATGAGATGAGATGAGGTCGAGGAAAGGTCGAGGAAGAAAAAGGCGGCTAGGGTTTCGTGGGGATCTCGCGGGGTTAAAAGAAGATTACACGAGGAAGAAGGAATAGAAGAGGGAGGTGAGGCTAAGCCTCCGGGAGGTGACGGGATTTAAATCACCGCGAGAAGAGAGAGGAAATGTTGCGAGAGGAGAAAGATAGAGAGTAGCGAGAGGAGAGAGAGGGGGGAGGAGAGATGAAGTCGTCGGCTGGTGGGGGGAGAGAAAGAGAGAGGCTGCGAGAATGAGAGAGAGAAGGAGAGAAGAGAGAGAAAATGAGTGGGTCTGTGCTGGGGGAGAGAGAAAGAGAATGGGAAAAAGAGGAGAGAGAGAGAGTTTGTTTAAACTGTTTTGATTTTTATCGAATAAATATTTTAGTTAGTTATTAAAATTTAAAAAATAAAGATATTAAATTTAATAAAATTTGAATTTTGGCGGGATACAAAATATTCCAAAACACGCCCGGGTCGGATCTAAAATTTCATATTTAAAATACGAAAATTATATGCAACTTCCAAAATTTAAAATGAATGATCAGGTAACGAAAATGCATACCCCCAAGAACGGATGCACGTACGTGCGCGTAGCTATCCAAACACGTCCGTTTCACTGAACGGGACGAGAACAAGATGTACGGACGCTACCACGGGGTTAGGGGTATCATGCAGGCTATGGAATGCAATTTTAATTTATTTTCCGTGACAAAAAATGTTATATGTAAAATATGCGATGCTAGATGAAATGCCAGTATGCAGTTTACATTCGATGCACGTGTCTGTATAACGAGCCAGGGTAATCTATAAATATGAATCAACAAGTTCAAGTAAGCGGGTCGGGTCGAATGCAATGTAAAAATGTAAAATATCATTCGCACCCAAACATGATAAATCAATAAAATACCACAGATATATAAATACGGGAACTGGAATTGGTATAAAAGAACTCGGTTGTTACATTATACCCAACTACAAAAAGAATTTCGTCCTCGAAATTCCAAAAACAAGAAAGGATAAACAATCAACAAACTATAAGAAAAGATGTGGAAATTTCAGCCGGATTTCATCTTCTCTTTCCCAAGTTGATTCTCCATGTGAGCGATTTCCCCAAGAAACAAGTATAAGAGGGATAACTTTGTTCTTAAGAACCTTTTCTCTTCGATCCACAATCGACATCGGTCGCTCCTCAAAAGTCAAATCTTCTCGTACAGTCAGCTCCGAATGATCCAACACATGTGTTTCATCTTGAAAATATTTACGGAGTTGAGATATATGAAACATGTCGTGAACATTCGCCAAGCATTGCGGTAACGCCAAACGGTATGCTACTTCTCCTACACGCTTCAAAATCTCAAAATGTCCAATGAATCGAGGACCGCTTTCCTCGACTCCCAAAGCGAATCACTCTTCTAGTCGGTGATATCTTCAAGAATACTAGACCACCAACAGCGAACTTTAGAGGTCTTCTCGATGTATCTGCACAACTCTTTTGTCGGTCTTGTGCTGCTTTCATATGATTCCGGATAGTGTTAACCTTCTCCACCGTTTGCACGATCAAATCCGGTCCCAACAATATTCGTTCTCCAATATCGTCCCAACAAACAGGTAAACGACACTTGTGACCATATAATGCTTCGAATGGTGCCATCTGAATAGTCGCCTAAAAACTGTTATTGTAAGAAAACTCCACCAAGTGTAGATGATCCTCCCATAAACCCTTGAAGTCTAATATGCAAGCTCTCAACATGTCTTCAAGAGTTTGGATCGTTCTCTCCGACTGGCCATCTGTCTGAGGATGATAAGCTGTGCTAAACTTCAACCGCGTCCCCAAACTTTCCTGTAAACTCCTCCAGAAGTGCGATAAGAATCGGGTGTCACGGTCAGACACGATGCTCACATATACTCCATGCAATCTCACAATCTTCTGCATGTACCGTTCTGCCAATGCTTTTGTTAATTTACCAACTCGAAATGGTATGAAATGAGCTACCTTGGTCAATTGATCAACAATCACCCAAACTGCATTATTGCCCCTTGGACTCCGCGATAAAGCCGTTACGAAATCCATGGTTATATGTTTCTACTTCCATTGAGGAATCGGAAGTGGTTGCAATAAACCAGCAACCCTTTGATATTCAGCCTTAACTTACTGATACACCAAGCACTTTGCTACAAAGCGGGCAATCTCCCGTTTCATGCCTTCCCACCAGAAATGCTGTCGTAGATCACGGTACATCTTTGTGCCTCCTGGACGTACGGAATACGCGGAACTGTGTGCCTCCTTCATAACTTTTTCGCGGATATCTCCCTTTGGCACACACGAACGACTACCATATCGTAATGAACCATCTTCATGAATCAGTAAATCCGTTCAAATTCCAGCTTCAACCTATTCTCGAAACTTCTGCAATCTTGGGTCCTGTAATTGCGCTGCTTTAATATTCCAGATCAACGACGACTGTACTTGCAGCTGCATCAACTGTCCCGAAGAATGCGGTAGCACAATCTCCAAATCAAATCTCCGAAAGTCTTCGATAAGTTCCTTCTGTGCAGTCAACATCTGAATTGCTGGCAACCGACTAAGCGCATCTGGCATAACATTTACTTTCCCCGGATGGTATTTAAGATCAAGATCGTAGTCAGCCATCAACTCCAACCATCTACGCTGCCTCATGTTAAGCTCTTTCTGTGTGAACACATACTTTAGGCTTTTTTGATCGGTGAATACTTCGACTCTTTTGCCCAATAAGTAGTGTCTCCAAATCTTCAAAGCGAAAATCACAGCTGCTAGCTCCAAGTCATGAGTTGGGTAATTCTTCTCATGGGTCTTCAACTGTCTTGATGCATAAGTTATAACCTTCCCATGCTGCATCAAAACACATCCCAATCTTTTCCCAGATGCGTCGCTGTGAATCACCAATCCTCCGGAACTATCTGGTACGGTCAAAATAGGAGCGGTTATCAGTCTCTGCTTCAACATCTCAAAAGCTGACGCACACTTATTCGTCCAAACAAATGGTACCTCCTTGTTCATAAGCCTGGTCAAAGGCTCAGCCAAACGAGCAAAATTCTCCACGAACCTTCTGTAATATCCGGCAAGTCCAAGAAAGCTTCCGATCTCTACAACGTTCTTCGGAATCGGCCAATCTCGAACTGCGGCAATCTTTTCGGGATAAACGGCGATTTCATCTTCGGATACGACATGCCCCAAAAACTTCACTTCTTCAAGCCAAAACTCGCACTTACTCATCTTTGCATACAATCTTTCTTGCCTCAATATCTGCAGTGCGATCTTCAAGTATTCTGCATGCTCTTCAATACTCCTCGAGTAGACCAGAATATCATTAATGAACACCACTATAAACTGGTCCATGAATGGTGAAAAGATTCGGTTCATCAAGTCGATAAATATCGCCGGTGCATTCGTTACTCCGAAGGGCATCACTAAATACTCGTAATGTCCATACCGAGTTCGGAACGCAGTCTTGCAAATATCTTCTGATTTAACTCGGACTTGATAATATCCGGATCGCAAATCTAGCTTCGAGAATACCCTTGCGCCAGTAAGCTGCTAAAATAATTCGCCAATGCGAAAGATCGGGTACTTGTTCTTAATAGTCACCCGGTTTAATTCTCGATAATCGATGCACATCCTCCTTGTGCCATCTTTCTTCTTGACTAGAAGAACTGGAGCTCCTCAAGGTGAATTGCTGCTGCGAATCCAACCCTTCTCAAGTAATTCGGTAACCTGCTTCTTGACTTCTTCCAACTCCACTGGGGCCATTGGATAGTACGCTTTAAAGATTAACGCTGCACCAGGAATAAGATCGATCGCGAACTCCACATTTCGTTTTGGTGGTAAACCCGAGATGTTCTCGAACACGTCCATGAACTCTCGAACTACAGCTGGCGCTTCCTCCTTATCAACTTCCATCGATGAAAAAAAACATCGTTTGTCGGCCTAGCCCTAAACTCGACTGGCCCGACAGAACTGCTACCTCCAGCAAAACAACTCCGGATGTCCGGGAATCTGGAAAAATCACTTTCTTTGCCCTACAATCAATGTGAGCGTGGAAAGTGCCGAGAAAATCTATTCCCAAGACATCAACAAACAAAGGGATGCACCAGAATTGAATAATTCTAATGCGGGGATGACATGAACAAGTAGGATACCTGAAACGATTTCACCTGAAGCCAAACACTGAAGAAGATAAGCATGGTAAACAGAATTCAAGCTTGCGATAAAATATGAACTGGAAAGCAAAAGAAGCAAGGCAATATAACGACCATGAAACAAGGAAGTGAATCAAGACCAGGACTCCAAGTTACTTAAATAGAGTACCGCATTGTAACCATGCTGCAGTTCATAGTTACAATCACATAACTCCACTCAAGTCGCCCAAATCCTAGTATCAGAATCAAAGAACGGGGAGAAACAATAGGGAAACAAAAGGTTTCAAGCCGAGATGCAAAGTGGTTTGTATATCGTCAAGGCAAAGGATAAAGAGAAAGATATGATTCAAAAATCATGATATCAACGTGGCAAGACATGCTCCTAGTTACGGGTATTCTGATTCGTGTATTGGGTCCAATACTCAACTACAAAAAGAATCAAACCCGATTAACCTAAATCCTATGGCTCTGATACCAAACAAACCCTGTCACGTCCCGCTTCCCAGAGTACGCTAAGATAGGCACGTGACAGAGCCAACCATGCTACCTGTGGATAGGAAAAATCCCTCCACGGTCACATTACGGCTGTAGAGATATCAAGAATAGGAAAGTAAACTAAACTATCTAGTACATGTCCATGAGCCAGAAGAAATGGTCAAGAAATAATATAATATGCGGAAGCAAAAGATCCAATAAATAAAACACCTGGAAAGTAAAACTGGATACCAACAGGATCCTCACTGCTCGGTCTAACAGCGGCAGTACTCCTGATCAGCCTGCGACAAAGGTAGAGGATCTGGGCCATGCAAAACCCAGACGTCAGTGCGTCATAACATCAATAATAATATAATCAGGGGGTAACGAGTCATGCATGCATGAGTATGAACGGTAAAACAGGTATGACAGTAACATACATAAAGACAGTGAAAGGAAAGACACAAGTGACGTGCAGTGAGTGATCTAAACTGGTCTACTGGGTTAGCTACTCTCAAGTCTTTCAAAATCAATTTGATGAATCATCGATGTAACTCAATAGTATCCCGTGCATGCCCGGGACCACGGTGAAGATTCTCGGGCTGAATCCGAGACGTGCCGCTAGGCAGTAAAAGGGTAGTATGTAACGATGAGTGATGTCAGCAGCATCACCCCGGGGCTGGCCTCGCCTGTAAGACTGATCAGTAAAGGTATCGAACTGTCGAGTTACAAGTCAGGTTTCATCATTGATTTCCCCATACCCCCAAGTTATGTGTCCAAGTCAGGTATTAATAAATCTGGAGCTAATGCCAACACAGGATCAAGCAGGTACAGGTATCTCGGAATAGATAACAGGAAATGTCCGTAGGGACAACAGGTCAAGATTATCGGCATTAGTAACAAGATCAGGTAACAGTTCAAGCTGTGGTACATCAGGTTATGTCAAGTAGTGTATATGGATCTAATCATGTCAAGAAGTGCACGGTATCAAGTCGTGTCAAGTAATAGTATATCAAGTCATGTCAGGGGGTGCACAAATGTCATGTGGGTGCTCATAATCAAACTATAATAAGCATGGGTACATAAAAACAAGTATGGGGTACCAATGTAACAGTAAAATGGAATAATGTGATGTGGTAAACAAATATATATAAATTCCAGATATGGATGCACAACTATCGATTCGGGTTACGTTTATAGTTCTAATATTAAATAGGATGCAATTTATTAATCATGGGGTATTACAACAATAGTATTAGGTTATAAATGAGATCGGTAAATGCAGCTATATGTGTTCTATTTGATATGGATGTGAATTGATATCATAACACCTTTAAATGATAAACTAGTTAATGGACGATGTTCAATTAAACAATGTGAATGGTTATATTCAACTTGATGCGGTATACTATAGTATGATACGTAAAGAGATAAGTTTGCATATGCTAGATATAAAATGATAAGAATGGATGCATACGGTCATTGTAAAACAAGTACTTTGGATGCACGGTTTGCAATTCACTTATTATATTTATTAAAAATAGATGTATAAAATGTAATGTAGCATGTAGCAAGACAAACTTGCCTCGACGGATCAAGAAACGGGTGTACGGAACGTCTCACGTCGGCGGAAAAAGTCGCGACGCGCGCACAGTATACAGAACGGATCCGAACAACGCATAAGGTGATCACACGAGTCAGGTACGCTCGCTGGATCGTCGAGATCGTCGACGTCGTCACGGCTCCGGCGATCTAAACAAGGACAGAGGATATTTAAAGAAAAGAACAGTAAAGAAAAGAAAGAAGAAGAGAAGAAAGGAAGGAGGATAAAAGTTTGAAAAGAAGAGAGATGCTTACTGGATCTGCAGAGAGGGGGAATGTCGACGGGGTCGACGGAGCTCCGGCGAGGTGGTTTGGTGATTAGGGTTTTGGTTAGGGTTTGCTAGGTTTCAGTTTGCAGAGTAACGGGTTTGAGTTGCTGGGTTTGGCAAGGGAGAGGGGAAAGGAACTGGAGGAATACAAGGAGGTGATGACGGGTTGAGGACGACGAGCACTGGCGGCGAGGTGTGTAGGCGACGGGTACGGTGAAGGCTGTGGGTTGTTGTTGCAATGGTCTCAAAGGTTGGTCGAGGTAAGAGAACATAGGAGAGGGAAGAGAGGAAAGGAAGGAGATGGCAAGTAAAGGCGGAGATGATCGGCGTCGACGAGGTAAGGTGGTTGTGCAGGTGGGTTAATGGGTGCAGCGTGTTGCAGGGTTGCTCAGGGAGATGAAAGGAAAGGAAGGTGGGGTGGAAGAGGTGAGAGAGGAGGCGAGGTCGATGAGACGAGATGAGGTCGAGGAAAGGTCGAGGAAGAAGAAGGCGGCTAGGGTTTCGTGGGGATCTCGCGGGATTAAAAGAAGAATACACGAGGAAGAAGGAATAGAAGAGGGAGGTGAGGCTAAGCCTCTGGGAGGTGACGGGATTTAAATCACCGCGAGAAGAGAGAGGAAATGTTGCGAGAGGAGAGAAATAGAGAGTAGCGAGAGGAGAGAGAGAGCGGGAGGAGAGATGAAGTTGTCGGCTAGTGGGGGAGATAGAAAGAGAGAGGCTGCGATAATGAGAGAGAGAAGGAGAGAAGAGAGAGAAAATGAGTGGGTCTGTGCTGGGGGAGAGAGAAAGAGAATGGGAATAAGAGGAGAGAGAGAGGGAGTTTGTTTAAACTGTTTTGATTTTTATTGAATAAATATTTTAGTTAGTTATTAAAATTTAAACGTTGATTTAAAAAATAAAGATATTAAATTTAATAAAATTTGAATTTTGGCGGGATACAAAATATTCCAAAACACGCCTGGTCGGGTCTAAAATTTCAGAATTAATACGAAAATTATATGCAACTTCCAAAATTTAAAATGAATGATTAGGTAACGAAAATGCATACCCCCAAAAACGGATGCACGTACGTGCGCGTAGCTATCCAAACACTTCCGTTTCACTGAACGGGACGAGAACAAGATGCGCGGACGCTACCACGGAGTTAAGGGTATCATGAAGGCTATGGAATGCAATTTTTATTTATTTTCCGTGACAAAAAATGTTATATGTAAAATATGCGATGCTAGATGAAATACCAGTATGCAGTTTACATTTGATGCATGTGTCTGTGTAACAAGCCAGGGTAATTTATAAATATGAATCAACTAGTTCAAGAAAGCGGGTCGGGTCGAATGCAATGTAAAAATGTAAAATACCATTCGCACCCAAACATGATAAATCAATAAAATACCACAGCTATATAAATACGGGAACTGGAATTGGTATAAATGAACTCGTTTGTTACACTTCCCGGTTCTACCGAGCAACCAGGAACACAGAGCCCAAGCACCTCCGCCACGGCTCCGCGTATCTCGCCAGAAGCGAGATATCCGCCGTCCCACGATCCCGCGTTACACACCGTCGTATCCTCCATTAACGAGCGTATCTCATCATTATCGGGGGGATCTCGTCTTTCACGCAGGCGTAACACCAGGGGCGTAACTGTTCAGTCGAAAATATTGTATTCTGTAACATATCAATTTCTTCATTATTTTAATCATTTAAGGGTGTTTGTTATAAATGACACATATTATAAGAATCATCTGGAAAATACCAATTACCATGTGTTGTACTTTATAACCGGCATTATGAAGGAAATTGTATGTTTAATATGCCATGCATAATATTCTACATCTCTCAACATTTTATCAAGATTGTGTGCAGAAAATTCTTCAGGTCAAATAACCGGAATCGCAAAAGTGCAGATAAATCGCAGCAAGTCAAAGATTTAAAATCTGGCTGCAACCAAGCAAACATTAGAAGATTACAGACATCAAATCAACACCCAGAGACCAAAACCAAGATACCCCAGAAATATGATGCAGAGATCCAGTCATATGGCCGCGGAACCGTGGCCGAGTTGCCGCAGAACTGTGGCCGAGTAGGGTCGTCAGCAGTCAACATCTCTCCAGAAGCTTCATTCTAACCTCTTAGCTTCCTTGAGACGCTAAATTACCACGTGGCTTCTTCTAGAAGACTCCTCATAACAATCTTATTCTAGAAGGCTCTTTCTAACAACCTTATTCTAGAAGGCTCTTTGTAACAACCTAGCTTATGAGGGAAGCTTGATTTGAGATCTATAAAAGGGGATCTAGGGCTAAGCTAAAAGGTTATTGGTGGATGGTGGTAAAAAGTTGAGTGACACAACTTGAGATTCAATTCAAGATCCAAATCCAAATCAAGAGTCAATTGAGAGCATTATCAAGCGAAGGCATCTAAAGATCTTTTATCGCAACGCCGATCGTCATCGGAGCAAGAGATCCACAACCGATCCACGTCTCACGGCGATCTTCGAGCCACGCAAAGATCGACGACAAATTCACTTCTTCAAAGGAACGATCGAGAGCTTCTTCTTATACTTCGAATTGAGGAATTATGTAAATTTGAAAAAGATTTATTAAAGGTGATTATTACTCTTAGTCTTGCTTTATTTAGATTCTTGCATTTTGAAATATCTCCTTCTTGATTATTCTATTTTCATGATGTGTGATTGAAATCTCTGCTTGTAAAGAATTCGAGAGATTTGGTAGATCAAGTGATGATAAAATCCTAATACTAATCTTAAGTCTTATGAGATTTGTGAACTTTAGGAACAAGAATCATCAATGACCTAATTTGGAGCGAGATCGCATTCTTGATTATTTCGTTGCAAAGTAGGGATTAAATGATTGATGATTCTCTTTGCTAAAGATTAGATCCGAATGATAATCAATGAAAAGATAAGGGATAAAGAAAAAGAAACCCTAGTTTTTTCAATAGATCTCTAATCTTCATTCATCACCATCGATCTAGCTACAATTTATCAATAGATAAGATTAGTCATTATTAAATTCATCATTGCTACTAATTTGATAGAATCTTACAAGTTTTTCTACATTCCCTTGATAACCGATATTGATCTTGGATATATTCTTAATTTTTCTTAAATTCTTGAATGTTTTCTTGATTTTCTTGAAATGACAACTCAATTAAATCATGAATTTCTTTCTTGAATTTTTCTTTACTATTTTCTTTCAATTCATCTAAAACAAGATCGATCAAATACACGAATCTCAGTGGACGACCCGTGCTCACTAACGATCGCTTCAAACGACACCGTTATTGATTGCGGTTTACAAAATTCTTTGATTGTGAACACTTTACATTTTACTAGACAACATCGAGAATTTGGATCAACCAGTAACCGACGGTGAATATCTCGCGTCAGCTTGCTCTATACGACCACTATAAAAACCCCTCTCTCAAACGACTCAGGTAACGCAATTTCATTCCAATAAGCCGCTACTCTACTCAAATATCTTGGCTAACTTGATCGTTGGCGGGTCCACTGTGGTACAATCATCCCGGGACTTCTTTTGCAAATAGCTCGGTTTCATCTTAAAACAAGCCCATTGAGATCCACACGCTCAAGGAGGCAACCCTCAAATTCAATCTCAGCCATTGTTCAACGCTCACGACAGATCGACAACATCTGAAGGAAATCCATACCTCCGTCACTTTGTTTTTCTCTTTCGCTCAATCTTGAATTTAATAATACTAAATAATATGGGTAAAATAACAGCAGGGGCATGTCAGACAACCGCAGGCTTGCTGCTATGTTGAGATTATTTTAAGCTTTTCCATTTATATTTTTTTTTTCAAACTTTGTGGCCAATTTAATAACTTTAATTTATACCCTACACAGTTTTCCATTGCGTGTGTATTAGAAGATTTCATAATCTGTCGGAAATGGAAACAAAAATAATTTTATTTATTTTTTTTTTGAAGTGAAAATACCTTCTCTCCTTTAACAGCCACATGTTAGGTTGGACAAAGTGTTGATTCTCTTCATGCTTGAATATGAAAGTTGGCCAGTTTCCCATACACTTCAGATCATGGTATTTTCAGCAAAAAAATTTATTACTTTAAAATCTAACATTTTCAAAATCATGTGGGATGATGCTTCTGTTTAACCCATCTTCAATCTGGGAGTATTGAGGTCGAAGAACACAAATACATTGTGAGGATAAAAGTTTGTGGTACCCTAATTTCATATTATCATTGTTCATTATTATTATTTTTAAGATGGCTGTAAACCGTATCAAAATTTATCTCTAACCAGCAAAACAGAGATATCATGAGCACAAGAATTTCAAAATAGAAAATTTCAATATAATTAGCAAATTATCTAAATGTCTGCTTCTGCTACTTATATTGATTTTTTTTAAATCAATTTTAGCACACACATGTTTATTGCACGTGCTGGTTTCTAGCAAGTAGCAAAATTATGAATCCAACAAGACAAAAATAATAAATTCCATAAAATAACAAAATCCTGTTTCATGTTCATGAATATAAAGAAATAGAACATAAAACTCTGTTCAAATTTGAAAATAAATAAATAAATCCAAACCCTAGAAAGTCAATCAACAATCAATGAAGAAGCCCTTTTTTCAATATTATCATGATCCTCTTGATCTCTTCCAATACATACTCTTGATCTCCGCCCTCGTTGATCCAAAACTCTCGAGCCATGACGCGTGTTCCTCTCTGTGAATCATTCTACGCCGTCGCCGTTCTTCTCCGATAACCTTACCAATTCTTTTCATGGCTTTATCAAAGCTTTTCACGCACACAGTCTATTTCATCAAGAATAATTCGGCTCTCTCAGTCGGTGGAGCATTGTGTCTCGACGGACGGACACGGTAATCTCATAAGACGCTTGAGATAACAAAGCTTCTTTAGCCATTTCAATACTTGAATGCATCGCGGGCTTTGAGTACTTCGACTATGGTTTGTCTTTCTGTTCTTAGCATATAGTTGAAAGAAATGTCCAAGTTCGACGCACGGCGAGAATCCATGAGGCAGGAAGAAAAGAGCTAGAGAATGTTAAGGAAAATCTCAAACATTGCTTGCTCTTAATTATTCTAAGGTTTTTTTTTACCCCTAGCCTCCTTTCAAAACACAGCAAATTACTTTCTATCTCTCAAAATCTTGGTATTTACTTTTTACCTCCCAAAACTATTAACATATACCATTTTACCCTTTTTACGATTTCCGTCAAGTTTTAACGGCATTACAACATCAGATTTTTTTTAAAATATCCCAACCAGTCTTTTATTTTGGAAATACTCAATGTTTTCCAAATTAAGGTTTAATTTTTTGCTGCACCTTTCTCAAAATCAGCCATGAAATCAAAAATATTTTCAACATCTTTCTCTAGTTATGAAAAGGTTGAATGCTTCTGCGGTCTTATTTGTTGTTTTCGGGTAAATGGTGAATCTAAAATCTACGGAGAAAAGTTAAAGCTAAAGTTTATGGGGTATTTTCTGACAGAAATCGTAAAGGGATAAAATCATATATCTTATTAGTTTTGGGGTTAAAAAGTAAATACCAAGTTTTGAGGAGCTAAAAAGGAATTTGCTCTGTTTGGAGGGGGCTACAGGTTAAAAAAACCCTTAGTCTATTGCTCATATATTATGAACAATAATCACATGATTCTTTATACGGCAAATTACATAAACCTAATCCTAATCAAACTAAGGCTCCCAATCTGTACGAACTCATATTTATTCTTAACTATTAAATTAAAACTCAAATTAATTGACCCAATCTTCAATTTCAAAAATCTCACCTAATTAGAATCAGATTAAATTTCCAAAAAAGGATTGTAAAGATGGACCCTTATACAAGAAGGGAAAAGATTATATATTGAAATCAATAGATGTAGCTTGCCATAACAAGCTTCAAGTTTATTTGAGATTTTAATTATCTTCGCAACTCCCATTACGATTTCCGTAACAAGCTTCAAATAGATGCCCCATCTGCGTTAATGTTATACATCATTTTACTCTCTTTACGATTTACGTCAATTTTTAACAGCATAATATCATATTTTTCTTTAAAATATCCCAACCACTCTTCTTCTTATTTCTTCCTCAAATTGAAATTATGGTTTTAGTTTTTGCCGCACTTTTCTCAAAATCGACAATAAAATCAGGAGCATCTTCAACACCCTTCTTTATTTATGAAGAAGTTGAATATTTCTGCAGTCTTACTTGTTGTATTCGGATAATTGGTAAATCTAAAATTCATGAAGAAAAATTAAAGTTAAAGTTAACGCAAAATTCACTCTCCATTTTAATCTTCAAAGGGAACAATAGCAAAATCAAAGCTAAGAAATCATGAACACAACAAATTCACACTTTGTTACATCAAAATATCTGAACACAACAAAATCGATCCCACACCATAAATGTCTATTGCTATTTTTTTAATAAAAAAATTCAGTCTCTTGCATCAGAGAGCAGCCCTTGCATTTTCTCCACAATGAGATTTATATCCCCATCCCCCGCTTCTCTCTCGATCGCCTCGATCTCTTCCTTCATCGATCTAAAACTCTCAAGCCCGGATCGGTGTTCCTCTCTCCGGCTCATTAGCTGTTGCCCGCCGCCGCCGCCGCCCATCTCTGCATTCAATATACGCAGGCACTCAAGCTGTTCCCTTAAAAACTTTCGGGTGCTCGCATCATCAAAGCATTGCTTCTCTATAAACAAACGCCGCATGCTCACGAGATCTTTGAGAAGATGTACCTTCATTTTCTGCTGCATTGCTTTCGCTTCGTTGTTGGATTTGATGGCTTCTTCGAGCTGCCGACGCTCCCATATTAGCATTATCGTGAAGCGGCGATCTAAATGCGAAGTGGGAAGAGAAGCCATGATCCGAAGAAAGGAATAAAGAAGAGGAGATATTGATATTTAGATGAGGTTTTTATAGAGGTTGAATGAGATAAAAGGTTTTGAACCGGCGGTTTTTTTTTTTTAGATTACTGATATGGCGTATATGGAAATCAAGTAGGTTATAAGGAGAAATTTGTTCTCTTTTTGTGGATGCACTGTTAAATCAAATCAAATCGATAACTTGCTGGCTGGCTCGACTTGTACGTCTGATTTCTTCAGTCATTTTACTCTTTAAAAGAAAAGAGATAGAAAGGAAAAAACCGACACCGACACTATTTCATTAGCCGAAACCGACAAGGGCTAAAGTGAAAAGAGAAGAAAAGAAGGTGCATGTGAGTAACAAAAGTATTTTTTTTTACCGCGATTTGTTTATCCAAAAGTTTACCAATATGACAAACGCCATGAGCCAACCCTGTTTAACACTATAGGTGTTGCTGGTCCTGCCATTTTGCCGCTTAAGTAAATTTTTGAATAAACAAATTGCAGGTAAGAAAAGTATTGATTCAGATCAATTTGATCTAATTGTGCAAAATTAATCATACATGGACGGGGGAGAACAAATTTCAAAAATGGGTAAATTGTTAAAATATCCCATGCACCTTTTGCCGCCGTGAAAAACCCCCTGTCTCGAAACTGTAGTGTACCTGTGATATCTAAACAGTAGCCTACTGCTATATCTAGTTTCCTGCGATATCTAAATAGTAGCCAGCGATATCTAAGTAGTTGACTGTGATATCTAAACTGTTTCCTTAGATATCTAAATAGTTTGTATAAATTAGTTAGATATAACACACTATTATTTAGATATTGCAGGAAAAAATTTCTAGGAGATTTTAACTACTGTTTGGAGGCTAGAGTGTTTTTGACAGCGGAAAAAAGTGCTCGGGGTTGACAATTTACCCTAAAAGGCCCCTTAAGCAACTTTTTCTGTTGTCAAAAACCCCCGGCCTCGAAAAGTTTGTCAAAACCCTCTAAAATAGATTTTAGCGGTTAAGAATTCTCTTACATGTGATATCTAGTAATTGTCTGCTATATCTAGTTTCCTACGATATCTAAACAGTAGCCAGCGATATCTGAGGGGTTGCGTGTGATATTTAAACAATTTCTTGCGATATCTAAATAGTTTGTATGAATTAGTTAGATATTGTAGGGTTCCTAGGCACTCTAATGAGGTCTCACAAGGCATCAACCATGCCAATTTCAAATTTTACGGGTGCCGAGAAACCCTAATACGGATCGTTAAATAGATTTCTAGGCGACAAATCAAACTAGTTAACAAATTAACTAAGTGAACGGAAATACAACCTTTGTAGATCCAGTGCTCCACCTCCATAGCTCCGCAATGAAGTCTCCTCGCTGTCCAAGTCGAACCCCGGGCTCTAGCGTCGGCTTCATCGGAGAATGGACGGGCTAGGTCATCGACGACATGCCGAAGATGATCTACGTCGAGGCATCACTAGGTCAAGCTCCACTTTCACCAAGCCATGAAAACTTGTGAAGGAAACACACTCTACTACTTGGCAAGAGGTAGAGGATGAAGAAATAGGAAGTGGGTTCACTTTAGAATTGGATTTCTCACTTGTTTTCATCACTTGCCATTAATGTAGCAAGCTTTCTTCATGGAAGAAGAAGATGAATAAGAAGAAGAAGATATGATAAGTTGTTTTCAAAATAAAAAGTAAATCAATACTTATCATAATAATAACCATGGTCAAGTGTAGAGAATAAATCATGGTTAGTGGGAATGGTTAGGGTTAAGCATGGAGACAAAATGGTCACTTGGTCAAAGCTTCATGAAGCTTCAACATCCATCCAAAGAAAGCCACCATTTTGCATTATGCTTATCATTTTCCAAAATGAATAAATAAATAAATAAATAGATATGAAAATGAAAACCCTAACCATTACATAACCATGGTTTAAACTTTACACAAAACACAAGTTAGCATGCATCATCAAACATGATACATACAAGTGCACAAAAATATATCACATATACAATGTGCACAATCCAAGTGAGAAAATCCATTTAAAGTAAACCAATACTAGTTAATGCAAAGTAATATATCAAATATATAATTATACATTAAATCATTAAATCAACACTTGATTTAACGATCCGGTCATATCGCATACAACCGACTAATATCCAATGTATCGGCTTATCGAATCAACCCTTGATTCGATAACTAGGTTATATCGCATACAACCAATCGATACATTCATCGCGAGAATGAAATACGGTATCACATACACGCATTATTCTCGGTCCCGCACATATCTCATATGCGCTCCTATTTCGTTTCGCTTGAGCCAGGAAACCTCTGTATAGGACTCTAAAGACTCGTCAATACGCCGGCAGCAGATGATGATCATATCAAACACCCACAAGCCGCAAGCGGTCTGCTAAACGTAACGGCTACCCGGGTATTGAGCGATCAGAAGATCGACGAGCAAGCCCGCTCACACTCCAGTGAATCCAACCAGTAACACTACCGTACAGTCCGGTCTCGTCGTCTGATATGTCGCATATCTCGCCTAGGGGTGGTAAACGTCAAACCCCAATAGCTCGATAAGTCGTGTCGATGTGAGGTCTATAACAATTTGAGAAACTACTGGTAACACTTACCAGTAAATCTCAGCAACCCTGGCCAGGGATTTCCTGTTATAGCCAATCGAACACAGCGCAACATTAACTCCCTATACCGGGAGAGACAAATCCCCTCCTATCGCTCATTGCCTCCATGTGACTCGGGACTGTACCTAAAAACCACCGTTTTGCACGCCCTCTTGGATGTGGTAAGATGGAAATCAAAGCACAGTGGGAACCACACAAGACTCTATGACGATCTCGGGTCAACAGACTACTCTGTACCAGTGTCACCAGAGAACTGCCATCTGACGTAAGGTATAATACCATCTGGGAGTTCTCGGCGAGTCCGTCCAGTGTACCCAGTCTCTACTGAGCACCCGTATATCATCTCTGATGTCAAACACCGATGGATATGGGATCATCCATCGCCCATCTGTATGGGTCGAGAAGGTACACGCTAGTCTACTCTGGTATATCGATGCCCCGTCTCAATACACCCACGACTAGGGACTTTGAAGGATGTACTTATGGACTACCATGTCCCCACTAGTATGATCCGCATCATAGTCCAGATAGTCAAGTACACATCCTAAGGGCTTTACCAACATGTAATAGAGATCCAATCTGAGTACACGTTAAGGTAAAGAGTAACCAGATAGCATACTATCATGTCGAGCAAGAAAGTCCTCCCTATATATGTCCCAGCATCCACTACAATATACATCCTATGTACAGTAATGGCCTCTAGGGCATACATATAACTAACAATCTCCCACTTGCACTAAGGCCATCTGTAGCAGTGGTTGTAGTATCTCATACTCAACCATCCCATAAAAGTCTCTCTCTGGGAATAGGCCTTCGTGAGTGGATCCGCCGTGTTATCCTCTGAGTCTACTCTCCTAACCCCGATCCCTTAGAGATCAACCATCTCCATGATCAAGTGATACTGCCTTAGAATATGTCTGGATCACTGATGGGACCTGCGTTCCTTGGCATAAGCCACAACTCCATTGTCTCACAATGGTAGGAACATAGTTCATCTCATGAACCATTATACATCCAAACAGCCTCTTTGGTAGCATCTTAAGTAGCGATGTATCCTGCCTTTATCGTCTAGTATGTCGCGGTATCTAGCTTGAAACTCTTCCAACATACCTTCCCTTTACTGAGGGTAAAGACAATGCCTGCGACTGACATTCAGTCGTCTTTATCACCCTGGAACCTTTCCAGTGATTTTCCCCAGAATCGTTTGATATCATCTCACTACAACTAGTGAGAATCCTAACATCCAATTAAATCTATCTCATAGATCCAAAACTCATGATTTAGGAGGTATCATTTTGATCCTACACGGAGAATCATTGTGATAAACGGAGATTGATCGAGCGTAGCATAAGAAACTCCTTCCCTATCAAGAGTATGTCATCCACGTACTCTACGAGGATCGTCACCATACTCCCTACTACCTTTTTGTTTATACAAGGTTCATCTACCATTTTGATGATGTCAAACTCTTTGACTAATCCATCAAAACAGATGTTCCAACTCCGCGATGCCTGCTTTATCGTATAAAGCATCTTGCACACGTTTCCGCTGCTCCCACTGTCTACGAGGCCCTCTGGCTGTGTACTTATAGACGCTCTCTTCTAAAACATCATTTAGAAAAGCAGCCATGACACCCAACCACCAGATATCGTAGTCATGGTATGTAGCCGTGACAAGTAGGATCTGGATGGACTTAAGCATAGCTACTTGAAAAGGTTTCATCATTATCCGCACCTGGTAAATGATGCAAACTTTTAACAAGTCTAGCTTTGAAAGTCTCAACCTTTCCATGTACACCAAGTAATCTTCTCAAGATATACTTTCTCCTGATGGGGATTTAACCCTTCAGATATAGCAACCAACGTCCATACTTTGTTGGTGTATAAGGATTCCATCTCAGATCGATAAACATCCAGCCATTCTTACAGAGTCTCACTCCTGATGGCCAGCTCGAAACTAGTTGGGTCATCATCTCATGATGTAATTCTCGCTCCTACTGTCATAGAGAAACCGAAGTAACTCTCAGGTGGGTGAGGAACCCTATTAGATCGGCGGAGAGGCTGAGGTTCGTTGGAAACTATTGAATCCTTTGGTCCTATCAAATCATCAGCTGCAGTTTGTATAGCTGGAACATTTCCAGTTCTACATAACAGTATTTGCCTCGATCTTGTCCGGATTATGCTTTTAGACATAGTCCGGACAACCCCAAATCTTAACCAACTTAAGATATTGGCTCTTCCCTTTCTATATCACATATGAAGCGGTAGGCAGCTGATTTGATTGGAACCCTTATTCAATAGGTATGCAACTTCTCAAGTGCATAACTCCCTAAGGAAAAAGGTAACTCAGTATTACTCATCATAGAGCACACCATATCAAATAGGGTGTATCTGCTCCGTCCCGATATACCATCGTGCAATGGTGTATACGGAGGAGTAATGCTGAGAGAGAATCTCATTCTCCTTTAGAATAGTCCAGGAATTCCATGCACAAGTATTCTCCTCCCTGATCTCATCATAGGACATAATACTTATACCCGTATTGGTTCTCTACTTCTAACTTATATTCTGTGAATATCTCAAAAGGTTCGGACTTGTGTTTCAATAGGAACATAGGTCTGAATCTCGAAAGATCATCAGAGAATGTAATGAAGTAAAAAGAACTGTTCTTGGCATGTGTAGACAGGGGACCTAACATACATCATCATGTATCAGTCCCAAGAGTTCACTAACTCGTTCTCTATTTCCAATAAACAGAGCTGGTGTCATTATATCTTTGTAACATGACTAGCAAGTTTCACAAGATGTAAATTCAAACTGATTTAAATATGCATCTAAATGTAACTTCAGCTAGTCGGGTCGCATTGATATGACCTAGTCTACAATACCTCAAGAAGGATTCGTTCATTTCTGAACTCTTCCTCTTGTGTGTGTTCCATATATTAAGAACTGTAGTTTGATTTAGAACATCAATGCTTTTAGATAACGTGCCTGAACTGATCAACTTTTGATATAGGAAATGTTCAAAACATTATCCAACAATACAAAATTTTATCATTTCTTTACTAATAAAGAGACTGATATGATTTTGTATATCAGGTTCGGTATCTAATAACATTCGTTCAGAATCAATGTATTGGTAATACAGGGTGACAGTGACCGACAGACTTGGCTGCAACACTTGCCCCGTTTTCTGCCTCATGAAACTTATCACCCGTTCTCAGTTTTTCTACCTTTTTGTAGCCCTATGTAACAGATTACATATCTGGGATCCTGATCCGGTATCATATACCCAGGATTCGGAGGATACTGAGAAACAGTTCTTTGTAATGAACACACCCGAAGATGATGCATCAACATGCACTCTCTTCGTTTGGGCGGCATGAGAATCTTGGTATTCCCCTATTTCCTGCTCTGTCTTATAACAATTATAAGTTGGAGCGGGACCAACGTTCCCCAGCTCAGTATAACAAGCGGGTTCGGTCAATAATCCGTACTATTATCTTGATTAAGGCGTGATATGGTCGCTACCTGGAGAGAGAGAGAAGAAAACACTCAGCGTGCGCTCTTGCAAGAATAGATTGGTTATTATTTTATCTAATCAGGATGGCTCCCACTGTTTTTATCAAATCTTCCTTCAAACCCTAAAAGGAAAGACTAGCCGGGATTAATTACACACTACAAGTTCGCCAATCTTTCAGCCAGGCCAGTGTCGGTACTTTGAGGGAGGTCCCCCGTGCTTTCGCACGAACCTAATTAATGTAAACCTCGTTTTCCCAGAGGCGTAACCTCGTTAACACCTTTCTAGACACCTACTTGATCGGCTAATTGTAATGTGTAAAACTCTCCCAGGAGTAACTCTTACTCGCAGCAGGTATCGGGATCTAACTATCTCATAGAAGGTATGCAATCTCATTGCAAATTTCAACACTTGAAATTCCCGATAATATTTTGCCCCCAGCACCCTATAACCTTGACGGAGGTCAACAAACCATAGGCTACTAGTCAAGTTCAACCCGTCATTTCTTGATCGAATTAAACCCACCCGCACGACCCTTGACGGAGGTCAACAAGACCGCACGACTACCCTAATCCAATCTGCATCATATGCATAAGCAGATAAATACTAGTTAGCTACCGCACACTACGCCTTGACGGAGGTCAACAAACGTAGCACGAATACTAAGTATGACTTATCTGAAATGACGGAGGGCTACGACAGGTTTTTCTGAAAACCTATTGCGTAAAGAACTTGATATCGTTGTAGGATCGAATGAATTTTGAAATGGAGTGTCTTTGAGGTTTTTCTAGCTTTGCTAAAGGAGTCACTCCCGGTGAAGGGATCGTCGGTCCTTTACTCGTCGAATGAGGTGCGGGATATATCATATATATCACTGTGCAAAGCAAAAACTCTTAAAAGCAATCAAAAGACAAACCGAGTGTGTAGCATCTGCCAGTTATTGCTAAAGGAGTCACTCCCGGTGAAGGGATCTCGGTCCTTTCCTTATCGAATAAGGTGCAGGATATATCACATATACCGCTGTGCAAAGCAAGAACTGTAGCTACCTGTTTTATTTTGAAATTCGATTCTACAACATCTTAGGTTTCTTTTATTTCATTAATCTCATTAATGAAGTCCCATCATTTAAGTACCTAAACATCACAGATAAATACGACGTACACTTATGCCATCCGCATTCGCCTCGATGTCCCCTCGTGCACCGTTAGGTTAGGTAACTAACGGCAGAGTGGGGCAGGGCTAGCGCGGGTGTAAAACATAAGTAACGCCTATATAATATATCATATATACTATATACTGTATCTATCACAGAACATCACATGATCACATCACAGATATCGCAGCAGAAGAAACATATGAAATATTGGATATACTAGGACGTCCGTATTTTCAATACGAGCCAGTATAAAACACGGATTCCACAGTCGCGATGAATAGCCAAACCCACACCCCTAGACCCCTACGAGAGCGGCAAGCAACCCTACCAATTCTGGAGTTAGGAGACCCGGACTCGACTCCTCGAGTTGGTCTCCCTCTGGACTCCAGAACCCGGTTACTTGTGCCCTCCTCCTTGGGTCTATCCTAGTGCAGAAAAGTAAATAATATACATCAACGGTGACAACTTCCGCAACCTGGAAGTGCCCCAATAAAAGAATATTACATACAAGTTTTTACATGAATGAAAATGAAAAACACTCATCTCACATAAAAACCCCCGGCTATTCAAACACGACGATCCAATATAACATATCCAGCAACACATAACATCACATGTCATCAACGTAAGTAAATATGCGCATCCCAATTTTCGTTGACATATAGCAACGAAACCGGCGATATCACATATTACACTTACGGTCACAGAAAAGAAAGTGTAAAACTACAACAGTTGGAATTCGCAACCTCTTTAGACATCGCATGCCTAATCAAATGAATTACTTAGACATCGCATGCCTAATAATTATAAACCCCGCATTTTAGTCTCAAAATCGAAAACTCTTTTCAATATCAAGTCGGGCAATTCAACAAGATTCCCGACATCCTGATCGAATGCTCGTTGCAAACTTCAGTAGACAGTCGCACCCCCGATACCGTCGACGAAGTGCACCAAGGCGGAACACCGCTACCGGGAGCACCCGAACGGATGCTTTCGGCGACGGGGTTCTCCTGCAGTCACTTGGTCGGGGCTAGGGGGTGTAGCTGTCTATTAAGTTTACCCGGCGAGTATCCGCGTACGCTACGTGATTGCGACGGACTTTTGATCACATCAAAATTCCGTGGCAACCGATCAAGTGAGACTAAACTGCTATGTTTATAACATTCATTCAGTTATCTCATAACTAATTGTGAATTCCAATTATTGTATCCCATTCCGGATAAATAGAAAATGTCAAACTTTCCGATCGAACAATCGAACACCCAAGTTTTCCCGATACAGATCAACACATGAAACAAGTCTAAAAACATTCAGTTCGTGCCTCAGTACCAACGGTCCAGCCGTAGAAGGGTCAAGTCAACGCCTCACATGTGGCACACCGTACTGCCCCAAACCCGAAGGTTCAAAGGGCAGTTCAAGACGGTCACATAATCGAGTTAAGGTTTGTTGTCTTCTAGAGGGTCCATCGAGTTACTTGCACTACTTAGAACGTCTTTAAACTACGGAAAAATCCAACACTTGGAAATTTCCCGACAGGGGAAAAATTGGGTATTTATATCCGGTCGAACTTTTTAACATATTCTAAAATTTATCCGGAAAGCCACATAGACAAAATCTGATACTCCGATCGAAACACCGAATCCCCAAAACAACCCCAGAAAATTCAACTCTTGAATAAATATTAAAAATTCCCAGAAAATCCAGCATAATATAATAAGAGTTACTGTGCAATCAGTAGAGGATGACGTCATCATTTTGTCGCGGAACCGCCGCAGAAGGCAGGCTTCTGCCGCGGTTCCGCCGCGATTGTTACTGTTCATGAGTCAATTTTTGCGTCGTAATTCTTATAATTCCCTGCTGAATTTTTTAAGCATTTTTAATCTGGAAAAATCCCAGTTTTTAGAAAAAGTCCAGAGAGCATGGAAATTTTAGGGTTTCGGGTTCGTTCGGGTTTCAAACTTCGTCTACCCATCGCCTAAGGCTTTAGCTAGGCTCTGATACCACTGTAGGGTTCCCAGGCACTCTAATGAGGCCTCACAAGGCATCAACCATGCCAATTTCAAATTTTACGGGTGCCGAGAAACCCTAATACGGATCGTTAACTAGATTTCTAGGCGACAAATCAAACTAGTTAACAAATTAACTAAGTGAACGGAAATACAACCTTTGTAGATCCGGTGCTCCACCTCCATAGCTCCGCAATGAAGTCTCCTCGCTTTCCAAGTCGAACCCCGGGCTCTAGCGTCGGCTTCATCGGAGAATGGACGGGCTAGGTCATCGACGACGTGCCGAAGATGATCTACGTCGAGGCATCACTAGGTCAAGCTCCACCTTCACCAAGCCATGAAAACTTGTGAAGGAAACACACTCTACTACTTGGCAAGAGGTAGAGGATGAAGAAATAGGAAGTGGGTTCACTTTAGAATTGGATTTCTCACTTGTTTTTATCACTTGCCATTAATGTAGCAAGCTTTCTTCATGGAAGAAGAAGATGAATAAGAAGAAGAAGATATGATAAATTGTTTTCAAAATAAAAAGTAAATCAATACTTATCATAATAATAACCATGGTCAAGTGTAGAGAATAAATCATGGTTAGTGGGAATGGTTAGGGTTAAGCATGGAGACAAAATGGTCACTTGGTCAAACCTTCATGAAGCTTCAACATCCATCCAAAGAAAGCCACCATTTTGCATTATGCTTATCATTTTCCAAAATGAATAAATAAATAAATAAATAGATATGAAAATGAAAACCCTAACCATTACATAACCATGGTTTAAACTTTACACAAAACACAAGTTAGCATGCATCATCAAACATGATACATACAAGTGCACAAAAATATATCACATATACAATGTGCACAATCCAAGTGAGAAAATCCATTTAAAGTAAACCAATACTAGTTAATGCAAAGTAATATATCAAATATATAATTATACATTAAATCATTAAATCAACACTTGATTTAACGATCCGGTCATATCGCATACAACCGACTAATATCCAATGTATCGGCTTATCGAATCAACCCTTGATTCGATAACTAGGTTATATCGCATACAACCAATCGATACATTCATCGCGAGAATGAAATACGGTATCACATACACGCATTATTCTCGGTCCCGCACATATCTCATATGCGCTCCTATTTCGTTTCGCTTGAGCCAGGAAACCTCTGTGTAGGACTCTAAAGACTCGTCAATACGCCGGCAGCAGATGATGATCATATCAAACACCCACAAGCCGCAAGCGGTCTGCTAAACGTAACGGCTACCCGGGTATTGAGCGATCAGAAGATCGACGAGCAAGCCCGCTCACACTCCAGTGAATCCAACCAGTAACACTACCGTACAGTCCGGTCTCGTCGTCTGATATGTCGCATATCTCGCCTAGGGGTGGTAAACGTCAGACCCCAATAGCTCGATAAGTCGTGTCGATGTGAGGTCTATAACAATTCGAGAAACTACTGGTAACACTTACTAGTAAATCTCAGCAACCCTGGCCAGGGATTTCCTGTTATAGCCAATCGAACACAGCGCAACATCAACTCCCTATACCGGAAGAGACGAATCCCCTCCTATTGCGCATTGTCTCCATGTGACTCGGGACTGTACCCAAAAACCACCGTTTTGCACGCCCTCTTGGACGTGGTAAGATGGAAATCAAAGCACAGTGGGAACCACACAAGACTCTATGACGATCTCGGGTCAACAGACTACTCTGTACCAGTGTCACCAGAGAACTGCCATCTGACGTAAGGTATAATACCATCTGGGAGTTCTCGGCGAGTCCGTCCAGTGTACCCAGTCTCTACTGAGCACCCGTATATCATCTCTGATGTCAAACACCGATGGATATGGGATCATCCATCGCCCATCTGTATGGGTCGAGAAGGTACACGCTAGTCTACTCTGGTATATCGATGCCCCGTCTCAATACACCCACGACTAGGGACTTTGAAGGATGTACTTATGGACTACCATGTCCCCACTAGTATGATCCGCATCATAGTCCAGGTAGTCAAGTACACATCCTAAGGGCTTTACCAACATGTAATAGAGAGACAATCTGAGTACACGTTAAGGTAAAGAGTAACCAGATAGCATACTATCATGTCGAGCAAGAAAGTCCTCCCTATATATGTCCCAGCATCCACTACAATATACATCCTATGTACAGTAATGGCCTCTAGGGCATACATATAACTAACAGATATAATAGGCTGCTGAATAGTTAGTGAACCTGAAAAGAGCAAAAGAAAAATATTCAAGTCTAAACAGATCGTCCAAGCTTCTAACTTAACCACGAATCGCGCGGGGTTGAGCCCGGCCCAGCTAAGGGCCTGCTCGGAAAGCAAAACGTCAGCCCGCCGGATCGGCTCCCACATGGACACCACCCTCGCCTTGGGAGAGGACGACCGTTTCACCCGCGGGCAGTCGACCCTATGCCACTGTACAGGCATATGCCAATTCTCGCTCTCGGGTGGCCCGACGAATACAAACTTCTCCTTCCATTCGTGAATGGAAGAAGAAACAACTACTACCTCCGACCTGGCCGTCTCTCCCTTGCGTTTTTTGAAAAAAATATACACCCAGCTCGGCTCGTCCTTACGGGTGCCGGGATGATTTTTATAACAGAGGAAAGAAGTGAGAAGGGTCAGGCTGAAAGGGATATCTTCAAGTTTCAACCGGACCAGGAACCCAAGGAGAATTCTCCATGAGTTCGGCACTAGCTAGCCCGGGGCAAGTTGGAAGCAACGTAGTACCCCACATACTTCAAGTGGAAAGGGCAGACGCATTCCGGCCCAGAATGCATCCAGGTACAAGGCAATCTCCGTACCCTGCACCTGATCCGCCCTTTCATCTTTCCTAGCTAAACAGAGCGAATAGCTAGAAAGAATATGGAAACGAACCCGAATCTCGGTAAGCTCGTCCACGATTTTTAGGATGGAGGGCGCATCGCGAGCGTTTTCGATTCGCACTTTAAGGGCCCTTACCGTCGCCTGACGAGGAGAAGCGCGGGTAGCCCTAACTCTATGATGGGAACTCAACGCGGATGGGGCAGACGAAGAAGCATATGAAGACATCCTAGGCTCGGCTCCAACAACTGTAACCTCATCGCTCGACTCAACCCTAACAAATTCCACAGACTTCTCAGAGGAAGACATCTAACTTGATTCAAAGGAAGGAGTTCTCCCCGGAAAGAGCGCGAAGATCCGATCTAAAGGATGGAGCGCCGAGCTATCTCTCGCAGTAAAAGGAAAATAATGGCGAAAATGTGGATCCTAGGAGATCCCACCCCTATTTATACTGCTTGGGTGATGCATCCGACGGCTCAGATCGTTTCCCGCCAAAACGAAGCTTCATGCCTGCCAGTTGTCGACACCCCACGTGTCGAATGACCATTGGAGACGTCCCTTCGGGCGCAGGCGACAGCGATAACCCGTCGCGTCTGCCAATCCGCGTCGGACACGTGGCATGCGCCTCAACTGACGTACAAGTGAATCGGCGCTCACTCTTTAATGCACGGTCTCTTCCTCCTGATCCGCTGACATCATCAAAGATACTCCATGCGGGCTCAAAGATCTGAACGATGCGGCTGCCCTATGTCTAGTCGCCCCGAAATCCGCACCGAAAGATTCTTGACTGCAAGCTGAGCCCGGAAGACCGATCAGACCACTCTCGACCCGTTCCATAAATAGGTTGTAACGCATTAGATTTCGATTAGTGTTAGTTTAGACGATAGTGCAGGTTTTTAGTAAAAAGTTTACCAATTTGGGTTTCTCACATTTTATAACATTTAATTAATAATTTATTATTATTTGTTATGGCATGCACACACATGTGCATGTTTATGTGAGGGTGTGTTTGTGTTATCTAGATTAGTGACCATGACAATTTAACCCTAATCCTAATCCTTTGCTTGATTAAACCCTAGATATTTGTTGTGAGAAGGGAGATATTTCCTTTGCTTGTTTTGTTTGTGGGGAGGTGGCAAGTGACTCATTGAGAAGAGTCATGCTTGCATTAATGGTGACCTAGTGACCTGGTGTAGTGACCTGGAACCTATCCTCAAAATACGAACCCATTCCCTCATGTTCAGGCCGCAAATATATTGCGGCCATACTGGTGAGTTGTGGGTTGATATGATATTAGTCGCATTTTCTATTGCATATATAGAGTTTGCGCATTCACCTCATTGCATATTATTATCTGTTGTGCTTGGACTTGTACCCTTAGGACACTGCACTATTATTGACGGCTCATGTTGCACGAGCACTGATTTTATACCACTCACACCGTCAATAATTGCCATGACACGCACAACACCTTTACATATGTAATATTGTATTGTTTAGGGATATTGAGACATGATCCTTATTTTCCTTCGTGCATATGACATATAGCATACCTGTATACCTACATGCTTACGCATATGCCTTGACATGCTTACATACTATTAACCCATATACATATATGGTATTGAACCAATAGCGATAGATATATACACATATGAGACATAGCTACATATACATCGTGCATACAAACTTACACTTATACCTGGGGGGTATATTACATCATTACTGATAGGTAGATACATAAACCTTGTTATACCTACATGTTTACATATATATCTGGCTATAGCTACATGTTCATCTTTATTTGATATTATATTAGACTTGGAGAAATTAGGAACCGCATGATATATATATTAACTTGTTGCAGTTAAATAGCGGCTTTTCCTTTATATTCCCACATTACAGTTTTATGTTGCATATATTATATTCATGGATTTTCACATTGAGATATGGATTTTTGATGATGTTTTCTGGATTTGAGGACCGTGATAGTTTCATGAAATTATACATTATTTGAAAAATCCGGTTTCTCTTGATATGATATTTCAGCGGCCACCATGAGATTTATCGGTTATGATATATATACCCCATGCGAGGAGGAGTCGTGGGCCGTGTGAGGGTACATGGTGGGGTCCGGAGGTACCCCAGGGCGAGAAAGGTATGTCGATGCACCATGCCGATGAGCCTGACAGGGGAACCATACCTACCGGTGACAGTACCTATGACTCGGCGGTTATCGTGGGGATACCGACGGGAGTCATGCATGTATGGATACGTCGAAAGACGAGGGTCGAAGCTGGGCACTCGGGTTTTCGGGATAGCGTATAATACGTACCTATCAGGGGGCCAGTCGTGGTGACAGCACCTGATAGATCAGTATTTATGTGTCGATGCTTGACACTTGGTTTCATGATATTTTTACTCCTAAGTATATATAACAGTGGAATGCGACGCTGTTATATATATATATGTGTGTGTGTGTGTGTGTGTGTGTGGAGTGGGACGCTAATATATATGTATACATATCTAATTTATATACATCATCATAATAATCTTGCAAATATACTTGTTTAGGATATAAGAGATTCACTTGATATTGGATACATGATTTATGAGATTCACTTGATATTGGATGTAAGATATATGAGATTTACTTGATATTGTACATTCAGGATATATGATATTTACTTGATATTGTACATTCAGGATATATGAGACTTACATGATATGAGAGCCAATTTGGGGGCTGATTTGAGGAAATTTGGATTTGGATTGTCTTGATAGAATCTGGTCCTACCACGAGGTTAGGATTCCGTGGGAATGACATGTTTTATCCCATACTCCGCATTTATTGTTTATGCACTACTTCGTGTATCAGTAGTACCTGATAGAGTACCTTCCATGACTGTTGCATTTACATACTTTTATTTTATATGCATTGCTTCATGTATTAGTTGTACCTGCTAGAGTACCTTTCATGACCGTTGCATATATACATTGTCATATCATTGCTTCATGTATTAGGAGTACCTGATATAGTACTTTACATGATTGTTGCATATAGATTGTCATATTATTGCTTCATGTATTAGTTGTACCTGCTAGTGTACCTTTCATAACTGTTGCATTCATATGACCTTTTATTGCTATTAGCTTGCCTATGTTAGATTCGCGCTGTACGTGCATACTTGCGATTACCTGCATATGTTATTTACTATTCACGAGTTGGCAACTCACCCCCGTTGTACCACAGTGTTTTGCAGGTTGTTCCCCAGAGTAGTCGAGGCAGGCTATTCATCTATCGTATCATCTTTTGCTGCGGATACCGCTCCGGCTCACAGTATGCAGTTTTACTTTAGGTGGGTTTTGTGGTTATCCGTTCATGTTCATTGTATATTCGTTGTATCCTGTACTCTCCATCTACCACTTTCATGTATTGACTTAAAGACTTGATGTGAGGACGATATTGTATATTATTTTGGTGACTTGGATGTCTTTTATGCAGTTTTACGTATATCGTCTTTTATTTCTTCGCTACGGCGTCGTATATCTGTTGTGGTGGTTGTTTTCCGTCTTTGGACGTGTATTTGCTCCCGTTTGGGGATGCTTTACTTATATTTATGTTGTACCCATTTTTGGGGTTAGTTTTTACAAAAGAGGTGCTGCCAAAATTTTAACGGAAATAAAGTTGGATTTTAAAGGATTTGGGTTGAGATTTCAAAAGTTTTAAAAATGTTATTATCATTTACTATTTTTGATGGTTTAGATTGCTGGGTTTTCGGCTTACTTAAATTGCGTTACGCCTGTAGACGTTGCGTAGTTTAAGGGCCGTCATGTGCCAATTTCGGGTCGTGACAAAATTGGTATCAGAGCGCTAGGTTTTACCTTTCGGAGTGTAGGATGACCTTGGTATGATGGAGTAGGTAGCTTAAGCAGAGTAACGTAGTGTGTGTATGTCCACGGCATACTCACCACAGGTACTCCGCCTAAAGTGACCTAAGTACAAATTGCTTGAAATTCCTTTCTTGATGATACATATCCTTGTGATTCGATTTCCGTGTTCTTATCGAATCCTATCTCTTATTATAGCCTTTGCCGCCGATGACTATGGAGACTCAGAGTGATGCAGCGAGGGCCGAGGTCAGAGTTGACTCGAGTGGGACGAGGACTGACCAGGATGGCACGCTCGCTGTACTGGAGCAGATGGATCCGCCTTCGACAGATCGTATCGCTAGGATGGAGGCTGAGATGCAGGACTAGCGCCAGACGATGAGATCTTTGGTTGAGGCCAGTAGAGCGCAGCGACAGGAGATTGCCACCCCTGTTACCCAGTTGTTCCTTGCGGTCAGTACACAATATTTCGTCACTTACACAGCACAAGTGGATGCAGCCCTAGTTGACGAGGCACGTCTTCCAGAGACTTTGGGAGTTCGAGGACCGAGGAGGGCTAGTATAGGTGTGTCAGCCCCAAGACAGAGGTTCGGTCGCCGAGACAGATTTCGTGACCGTCGCGGGAGTAGCAGAGGCTTAGGACGAGGACCGTCGCTCAGCACTCATCCCCGGGAGGGTCAGCAGCCATCGCGTGGATGTTTCTGGTGCGGGAGCCTTCATCACCTCATCAGGAATTGTTCCTTAGCACCGCGTCAGACTCGTGTTCGGAAAGGTCGTGGTCGCGAAAGGTTCGCTCGGAGAGGACAGGTTGGCAGAGGGGAGTTCAGCCAGTTGCGGGTAGGGGGCAGACACGAGAGTTTGCTTCTACTCATCGGGACGCGCGGGCGTCCAATGCAGAGTTTTTAGGTATTCTTAATTCATATGTTCTTTTGATGCACTTGTTTGTTTTACACACTTTGTGCCGTAGTTGGGCCGAGAGTCGTGTTATCTAGATCATCTGTTTGTGGTGTTAATTTCTGTCAGCGATTCTTTTGTTGCGCGACACATGTTTCGGTCGTGTGCTAATCGGATAGGAGATAGAGATTCGTCCATCGTTTTGATCCTCCTAGAGATGTTGGATTTGACGTTCTACTGGGCACGGACTGGTTAGCTATGTGCTAGGCATCTGGGGACTGCCGCGAGGAAACAGTCAGGTTTTGTTTTCCCGACGAGTCAGTTCTTGTTGTGCAGGGGGACAGTGGTGCCGCCCGTCACAGCTTGAATTCAGCCTTTTTCGCTAGTCGGCTTTTGAGGATAGGATGTCGAGGATTCTTGGTTTTCATTCGGAATGCTGGAGCCACAGTGGGTTTGTTGTACCGGCTTTCCATCGTGCGAGAGTTTTCCGACGTTGTTCCAGATGAGCCGGCGGAGTTTAGGGAACTTAAGGATCAGCTGCAGAGTTGTTGTTGGGGGACTTGTGCGTCTGAGTGTTTCGGTTTGGGGAGCTCCTATTCTGTTCGTCAGAAGAAGGACGGCAGTTGAGGTTGTGTATTGACGGATCGTCAATTGAACCGAGTTATGGTGCGGATAGGTATCCTTTACCTCGCGTTGACGATTTCTTCGATCATGTCCGGAGTGCGAGACTTTTTCTAAGTTTGTTTGGAATCAGGTCATCATTGTTGTGGGTTCGGAGTCATAACATTTCGAAAACTGCTTTTTGTGCGCGCTACGGGCAGTATGTGTTTTAGTGGTGTCGTTGGACTCACCAATGCCCTAACAACATTCCTGGATATGATGAACCATATTTCTTCAGGCCGTTCCTCGACCAGTTCATTGTTGTGTCATTGATGACATTTTGGTCTTTTCCAAGAGTCGTGAGGAACGTGAGCAGCACTTAAGGATTTGTTTTGCAGATACTGGGAGAGCACCAGCTGTTTGCTAAATTCTCGGAGTGTTCCTTCAAGCTTGATTGTGTTGACTCCTAGGTCTTGTGGTTACAGGAAACGGTTTCGTATGGTCCCGAGGAAGATCGAGGCCGTACAGCTTTGGCCCAGACTTGTGTACGGGGCGGGGGTCCGCAAATCTTTGGGCTTAGCAGGTTTTTACCGCTGTTTCGTGTAGGATTGCTAGTGTATCGCTGCACCATTGACTGGACTGACCGGAAAGGAGGTTCTTTTTCTTGGACTGTGGCATGTGTGCGGAGTTTTCAGCAGTTGAAGACTCGGTTGATAACTGCACCAATTCTTTTCTTGTTTTCTAGTTCGGGCGACTTTGTTGTTTAACTGTGATGTGGCATTATAGAGTTATCGCTTTTGCTTCCCGACAGTTGGAGGAAGTACGAGCAGGATATCCCACTCATGATCTAGAGATGGCCGCGATGGTCGTGCGTTGGAGATTTGAAGACACTACTTATGCGGAGAGTCGTGTCAGATTTTCCCGGACCACCAGAGCTTAATGTACATCTTCCTGCAGTGGTTTTGATGGTTGAGACAACACCGTTGGATGAATCTTGTGAAGGATTGTGTTTGTGAGATCCTCGTTACCCATGGCAAGGCGATTGTGGTGGCTGATGCTGGAGTCGTAGGCCCGGGGTTAACTTGTCCCAGTTGTGCGCAGTTCTGAGACAGTTTTCTGCAGATTTACAGTTCTTATGCGATCGTTAAGTACAGCTTAAGTTCGCCTCTATTGAGAGGACAGCTTGCTCATGTCCGCGCCCGTCCACTTTTCCTTAATCGTTTTCGCGAGGCACAGCCCGTCGATGCTCTTTTGTCAGAGATTCTTGAGCATACTCGACTGGGTAAAGATTTGGATTCCTTGATTTATGACCAGGGTGTGCTACGTTTAGGGACGCGTTTGTGTGTACCTGATGCTGATGGGCAGAGATGCGAAGTCCTAGAGCAGGCACATCAGTCAGCTTTCTGTGTTCATTCAAGTTCCACCAATTTGTAGCGTGACTTGTGAGATAGTTACGAGTGAACAGGGATGAAGAGTGAAGTCTCGGATTTCGTCTCGAGGTGTCTGTCTTGTTGTGAGCTAAGGTTGAGCATCTGAGACCGGCTGGAGAGTTGCAACCTTTAACCGTTCCGGAGTGGGAATGGGAGCAGATCTCCATGAATTTTCGTTGTGGAGTCTACCCCAGTCTAGACAGGGTGTGACTCCATTTGGGTGTTTGTTGTCCGGTTATGCTCAGTTTTCTCAATTGTTCTTCGTTAAGTTTGTGTGTTGCACGGAGTTCCTTCATGTGTTGTATCCAATGGAGCCACCCTGTTCGCTTGCTGTCTTGGGCAGAAGCTTTAGGAAGCCTTGGGTACTGGTTGAACTTTAGCTCCGCTTTTCCATCCGTAGTACGATGGTTTGTGAGAGCGGGCTATACAGACTCTGGAGGATATGCTTATGTGTACGTACTAATTGTTGTTGGCAGTTGGGATCGTCACTTGCCATTGTTAGGGTTCTCCTTCGATAGCTGTTATCAGGAGATATTCCAATTGGCAACCTTTAGGTTTTGTTTGGTAGGTCGTGTCGATCGCCGGTCTGTTTTTCTGACTCTGCGTGAGTAGGATTTTTGGACCCCAGCTAGTCGAGAGGCTTCGAAGAAGATCCAGTTGATTCAGGTCAGGATGAGAACAGCCCAGTGCAGACATGAGTCTTATGCCGACCGTGGTGGTTACAGACTTGAGTTCGCAGTGGTAGATCATATATTCCTACGGATTTTCCGATGAATGACGTGTTGAGTTTTGGGAAGCTTGTCTCAGGATTGTAGGCCCTTTTGAGATCTTTAAAGCGAGTTAGTTCCGTTGCCTATGATTTGGCACTTCCGCCCAGATTATTGAGTAGTCATCCCGTATTCCCTGTGTCGATACTTCACAAATACCTTCATGACCTTTCTCACATGATTTAGCACCAGACCATTTAATTGGGACGCGATCTTTTCGTTCACCGGCAGCCAATTGTGTTAGTGGTTCGGCTGGTGGAGAAATTTCGGTCAAAGGGTTTTACCATATGTGGAGGGTTTTCTTTGGCGTGGCTGTATAGTGAGGTGATCACTTGGGAGGCTGCGAGCGAGATTTGAGAGTTTTGTACTTATCTCTTTGAAGGTACGCTTAGTGAGAATTTTAAATTCGGGGACGAATTTTTATAAGAGGGGAGATTGTAACGCCTTAGATTTCGATTAGTGTTAGTTTAGACAATAGTGCGGGTTTTTGGTAAAAAGTTTACAATTTGGGTTTCTCATATTTTATGACATTTAATTAATAATTTATTATTATTTGTTATGGCATGAACACACATGCGCATGTTTATGTGAGGATGTGTTTATGTTATCTAGATTAGTGGCCATGACAATTTAACCCTAATCCTAATCCTTTGCTTAATTAAACCCTAGATATTTGTTGTGAGAAGGGAGATATTTCCTTTGCTTGTTTTGTTTGTGGGGAGGTGGCAAGTGACTCATTGAGAAGAGTCATGCTTGCATTAATGGTGAGTTAATGCAATGTGCTCTCACTCCCTTATCCTCACCTCTCTCTTTTTATCCTCACACACTCTCATTCTCACTCTATTTCCTTCTCACTCTCATTTATTTTCATCTCTCTTCACCTCAAACTGAACACTTGAACTTCCATCACAAAAACCTTCACAAATCTCACCAAAATCACATCTTTTGCCTTGATTTGCCTCTTGAATGCCTTGGTGCTTGGAAAGCTGGGATCTTTGAGCTTGTGGGAGTAGATAATGATCTCTTTCTGTTAATTAAGTCATTTTAGTGTTGCGTAGCCTATTAGTTTCAGTTTAGATCGCGTATTGTTTCGTTTCGTGCAAATATCGTATTTTTAGTGTAGTTTTGGGTCTCGGATGATCTGCTATCTAACCAGATATTTGTTGCAAAAGTTCCCATCACAGTGACCTAGTGTAGTGTCCCGGAACCTATCCTCAAAATACGAACTCATTCCCTCATGTTCAGGCCGCAAATATATTGCTTCTGGCCGCAAATTGCGGCCAGACTGGTGAGTTGTGGATTGAGTTTTGGTGTAGGGGTTTCTGAGGTTGTATGTGGTCTCATGGTACTTGCAAGTTTTACAGATTGTTGTTATAGCAAAATCTGGGATCACTTGCTTGTTTTCTTGTGTTTCGTTTCACACGTTACGTTATCCGATACGGTTCGTGTTCTGTGTTGCTATTGCTCTGAGTTGGTTTCGTTGTGTCGCTATGCACGTTAGCCACAATACGAACACTTGAGAGTTTGTTATTTGTTGTCACGTCGGTCAAATATAGTTTGTACGTGTTTTGGGTCTATTGCTAATATATACTTGTTATATTGTTTTATGTTTTAGGCTCGCAGGCGGGGACTTCGGACGCTGCGAAGAAAGGGAAACTGGTGGCAAGCTTTACTTAGCCAGGAGCGTTGGTGAGTAGATTTAACATCTACAGGGGAATCGCCCGCATGGTGTTATGCGTCTGGGCTAGAGATGATATGATATTATTCGCATTTTCTATTGCATATATAGAGTTTGCGCATACACCCCATTGCATATTATTACCTGTTGTGCTTGGACTTGTACCCTTAAGACACTGCACTATTATTGACGGCTCATGTTGCATGAGCACTGATTGTATGCCACTCACACCGTCAATAATTTCCATGACACGCACAACACCTTTACATATGTAATATTGTATTGTTTAGGGATATTGAGACATGATCCTTATTTTCCTTCGTGCATATGACATATAGCATACCAGTATACCTACATGCTTACACATATGACTTGACACTCTTACATGCTAGTTACCCATATACATATATGGTATTGTACCATTAACGATGGATATATACACATATGAGACATAGCTGCATGTACATTGTTCCCCGCCGAACACGGAGACACGACCGCGCAGGTCCGTCTTGCCTGAAATTTGGGGCAGATGCTAATTGGTGCTATCCGTCCACCTCTCTGAAGATGCCAAGTTGATTAATGGCACCATGCATCGAAGGTTTAAACGGATGCGGCCGATGTAGCATACTTTGTCAGATTCCCCCTCGTTTAAGGGGTTTTTGATTGTGGGGATGCTCTTCCCTGCAGGCGCAAGCCCCTGCAGTTAATTACGCTACCGCATCGCGGTAACAACTTTCTCCTTCTCCAGATGGTCACTTCGTGTCGTGTGTGTTTTGTTTTGTTTGTGGTTGCCCGTGGATTGTATACGGAGACTAATTTATGTTGTCGCCCGTAGGACGTGGATTAGTCCAAATACGTATCTTCTTAGATTTGGGTTTTGGGGGTTGGGTTTAAGGATACGTTAGCCCTCATTTGAGACTAAGATTAATTTAAACGTTTGTTAAGGATACGTTAGTCTAATTTTAGACTAAGATCAATTTAACGGGATCATTTAGATCCAACTAGAGAGCATTTGGACTCTATTGTTTAGTTTAGGGACATTGCGGTCGATTGGTGTAAGGACACTGCGGTCCAAGGTTAAGGACATCATAGTCCATGGGTTTAAAGGGACCCCACAGTCCGAGATTAAGGACATCATAGTCCATGGGCTTAAGGACCCCACAGTCCGCGGTTAAGGACATCATAGTCCATGGGTTTAAAGAGACCCCACAGTCCAAGGTTAAGGACATCATAGTCCATGGGCTTAAGGACCCCACAATCCGAGGTTAAGGACATCGTAGTCCATGGGCTTAAAGACTCCACAGTCCGTAGTTTAAAGACATCGTAGTCTATGAAGTTTAAGGACATCGCAGTCCATGAGTTTAAGGACCCCACAGTCCGTAGAAATGTATGGTTGTCGGGACCCGTCACCTCTCTAAACACGTTGAAGGATTACAACGACAAATATCAAAGGAGTAAAGAGATATACCCTCGAACCGGTGTGAATTGATTGGAAGATTTGTAGCCCAGTTTGGGACTAAGATCTGCTGAATATCCGTGGGTAGATGGGCTCAGTTCAATATAAGTTGAGGACTTATGGCCAGAATTGGGCTAAGTCCAATGAGATTAAAATGTTTAACATTTTATTATTCCGGGCTGTTGAGCCTTTATTTGGGCTTGGGCCCTTTTAATAATGCTGAGTATTAGATCCTGACACTTTTTTTGTCTTGTATTGAATGCATAGCATTCATCAGAACAATATGTGTTCTGACAGCGCGCCACGTGGCGTGCCAGGTGCTTTGCGCTAATTAAAGAGCGCATTGCGCTTCTGCCAAGTAATGCACACGAAAAAGATACGTGTCGCGCTTGGTGCTGAACGCTAGATGATTGGCGCATTGTGCCAGTTTATGAGCGCATCGCCGCTAGTTTAGTGGCGCACATATGAATGACACGTGGCGCGCTTGGCGCTGAGCGCCAGCCAACGAACGCAGTGCGCTATTTTAGAAACGCAAAGTGCAAGTTGCATACGTGGTTGACACGTGGCGCATTTTGGCACTGAGCGCCGGTCCAAGGAGCGCAGTTCAAGAGTGCAAGGCACTTTTCAATAGCGCAAAGCGCATTTGATCAAATTTATGTTCTGTGAACAAATTTATGTTCTTTTTAAAGGAGGCTTTGCCTTAGATTCAAGAACAACAGTTCTTATTTTTTAAAAGGCTTTGCCTTTCTAGATCAATGATCTGTGAATGAAATAAATACTTTTTTTTATGATGAGATCTTTTGATCTCTTTTTATAAAAGACCTTGGTCTTTTGTAGATCTATGATCTTTTAAGAAGATAATTCTTCTGTTTTAATGAGATGATTTCATCTCTTTGTTCAAGAATCGTTCTTTTTACCTTGAAGAAATGATCTTCTTTTAAGAGCTTGCTCTCTTTCTTTGAGTTTTCTCAAAGTTTGTAGGGGGTTTCTCTATATCAGACTTGAAGTCTTGGGGCTTTTATATAGGGCAAATTGATTTGTTAAATCAGTTTAAGAGATCTTTCTCTAATTGATTTGGGAATGTTTCCCATCGTTGGATCTTTGATCCTAAGGCTTCTGTTTTGCAGAAAATAATCTTCTTGTTTTTAACAAAATTAGAAAGATCTTTCTATGCAGAATTTATTTTGTCTTTGGTAATTTTTATTTACTATTGGATTATTGATCCAACGGTGCTCTGATTTACAGAGCACAATCTTGTTGTTTGGAAAGATTTTGAGGAATCTTTCCTTAATAGAATTTAATTCTGATTAATTAATAATTTATTATTAGATCTTTTGATCTAACGGTGGGGAATTCTTAATTCCAGCGCTTGCGCCGGAGCACCTTGGCCGGCGCACCTACGTTTGACACGTGGCGAGCAGCGCAGCCTGCGCTAGCGCACCCGTGTTTGACACGTGGCGCACAGCGCGCCTAGCGCTGGCGCACTCATGGTGCACTGCCTAGGGCGCATCGCACCTGGCGCTAAAGCATCTGTCTTTGACACGTGGCGCGCCTAGCGCCGGATCTGAAGCGTTGCTTCGATTTTTAAATTTTGAATTTTAAAACAGAGCTTTGTTCTAATTGGGGGAAACAAATGCCATCCATCGTTGCGCTCACGTGGCGCACACGTGAATGCAGCGGTGGCAGCATCTGAGCCCTTGGATCATCTCAGAAGTTGAAGATGTGGTTCAATGCGTATAAATAGGACCTTTGGTCCCTTAGATGATTATCATCTTCCTTCTTTGAAAATTTTTGTTCAGAGCATAGCTCTTTTGTTTAAGGACTTTTCAAGAGTAAAAACTCTTTCCAAACTTAGGTAAAGTTAAGAACTTTTAATAAATTAGGGTTTTACCCATTAACAGAGCCTTGCTCTTCATAGATCTTTGATCTAAAGAAAACCAATTTATGGTTTCATTAGCAGAGCTTTGCTCTCATGAACCCATAGATCTAAAGAGATCTTTTCTTGGGTTTCTTAGCCCATAAACAGAGCCTCGCTCTTTAAATTTCTTAATATTTGATGAAGAATTCTTAAGAGTTTTTTCATGGATCTTGAAGATCCCAGAATTTTTTATTCATAAAAAATTAATTGATTTTAATTTTCTTTCCTGATGGGTTTTTCCATCATCATTACAGAGCCAGACTCTTTAAGGAATTTTATTCCTTCATGATCAGGGTTTGACAAGTGTCACTCTGTCATAGAGCTTTGCTCTCAAAGGGAGATTTTCTCCTTTTCCCGAAGGATCTCTCATTCAATGAGAATTTTCTTAAGGATTTCCTCATTAATTAACAATCTCATCTAATGATGAGACTGTTTTATTAATTATTAATTGATGAATTGTCATCTAGATTTTGTGGGTCCCCCTTTGGTCCTCTTTCCACTGCATTGCAGTGTGGTACAAGTTTTAAAGTATCGTTAAAATTTAAAATTAAATTATAGTACTGACAGTTGACTTCTGTCCCCCTTTTTTGCAGGCGACATGTCTTTCGATGTTACGTTTCCATTCGTCCGTTCAGAGGGAGGATTCCCTGAGGCACCTGTGGACCGGGTGGTTCTCGCGCTCATCAAAGACCGTGACCAGGAACACAAAAATCTCCACTTGTGGGGTAGATGGTATGACTAGATTATCAGAGGTCGTCAAAGCTTCTCTTGTGCGACGCCGTCGGAGCCTATCTCGGAGATTCCGTATGCAGATGCACCCCCGGTGAACTATGCCATGGAGGTTGTCAATTGGACTTCGGAGGGTCTTCTTCAACCTTCGATTGTCGCCGTACCCATGCAGCTGCCGGCGGCTTTGGATACCCTGGGGCGGCGCATATGCCAGTGCGAGTCGCGCCCTTGGGGACAGCCTACAACATCGGGCTGACTCATCGTCATCCGGCCGGGTACTTACAGTGGGCCCGGTACATCTTGTCGGCGAAGAAGTCGCATCTGCTGAAGCTCGGCGTATACCCTGCGGTTTACGCTTCGTTGTTCCAATATTCTGCACCTCCCACATGGTGGATTAAGACGTTCTTGGAGCAGTGGAATATCCCTACCCATACCTTCCTTTTACTGGATAGAGAGATCTCCATTTCCTTAGAGGAATTCGCCGAGGTTTCTGGTCTACCGGTCAGGGGGAGCACTACGAGGAGCTGCTTCCTCCGGATGAATGGTGATGGGCCTCACGCCAGAGAACGCCATTCAGCACCAGTTCCCTAGTCTGATAAAGGTGCTGAACATGTACGAAAGCCTCTTCTTGGAATCCGGAGGTCGGGGGGTCAGTTTTGCGGACTTCATTGCCCGGTTTCTTCACCCGGAGATTTTGTCGCAACGAGGAGAAAAGTTTGCTAAGCTCGATGATCCCTTCGACTTTGGCTTGGACCGTCAGCCGGTACTGGAAACTGATCAGAAGGGCTTTTTCCTTCCTGATGCTGCGATCATCCCTCTGTCAGAAATCTCCGCTGCGGGCATTGACGAGGAAGCTTTCTTTCTTGGGTTTCTTGGGCTATGGTTGAGTTGGTTCGCGCTCCCTATGCATCCTCATTACATGAGGCCTTCCGTCTTCTACCCCGCACATCGCATGGTTGCCGGAATACAAGTGGCTATCGGGATCGCCGGGTTAGCCCACCTATAGCACGGTCTTAGCGTGGCAGCGGATACCACTGAACCGGAGGGTGCATCCTGCCAACTTCCCGATGCATTACTTCACTTCATGGATGGAGATGCATGTTCCCCTCCGAAAGACGGCGCACAAGACTGCGAGGCCTTGACGCTGGGATTCGGGGCAGATGCTATTTGGTTTTATCCGTCCACCTCTCCGAAGATGCCAAGTTAATTTATGGCACCGTGTATCGGAGGTTTAGACGGATGCGGCCGATGTAGCAGACTTCGTCAGATTCCCCCTCACTTGAGGGGTTTTTTGATTGTAGGGACGCTCTTCCCTGCAGGCGCAAGCCCCTGCAGTTAATTACGCTACCGCATCGCGGTAACAACTTTCTCCTTCTCCAGAATTTCACTTCGTATCGTGTGTGTTTGTTTTGTTTGTGGTTGCCCATGGATTGTATACGGAGACTGAGTAATGCCGTCGCCCGTAGGACGTGGATTAGTCCAAATCCGTATTTACTTAGATTTGGATTTGGTGTTTTTAGTTTAAGGATACATTAGCCGTGTTGAGGCTAAGATCAACTTAAACGTTTGTTAAGGATACGTTAGTCTCATTTCAGACTACGATCAACTTAACCGTTTGTTAAGAATATGTTAGTCTCATTTTAGACAAAGATCAACTTAACGGGATCGTTTAGATCCAACAAAAGAGCATTTGGGCTCTATTGTTTAGTTTAGAGACATTGCGGTCGATTACCAGTTTAAGGACGTAGTGGTACATTTAATATATGGCCGTCGGGACCCGTCACCTCTCTGACGACGTTGAAGGATTACAACGACATGTGTCAGAGGGGTTTGGAGATGTACCCTTTGAACCAAAGTTGATTGGGGGTCTTATAGTCCAATTTGGGACTAAAGTCTGTTTGAATGTTTAAGGAAACGTTAGCCATATTTGAGGCTAAGATCAACTTAAACGGGATCGTTTAGATCCGACAAAAGAGCATTTGGGAGCTCTATTGTTCCAGTTTAGGGACATGGTGGTCCATTGCCAGTTTAAGGACATGGGGGTCCATCGCCAGTTTAGGGACGTGGTGGTCCGTTATTAATTCCAGTTTAGGGACGTGGTGGTCTATGTTCCAGTTTAGAGACGTGGTGGTCCATAATTTAAGGACGTTTCGGTCCACGAGTTTAAGGACCCCGCAGTCCGTGTTGATGTGTGGTCGTCGGGACCCGTCACCTCTCTGACGTCATTGAAGGATTAAAACGATAGGTGTCAGAGGAGTTCAGAGATGTACCCTTGAACCGGTCGTAAATTGATTTAGGAGAGCAATCTCGCTCAGTCAATTTAGTTTGAGGACTTACGGCCATGATTGGGCTAAGTCCAGTTGAAAAATATTCAACACTTTTTTTTTTGGTCTGTTAGACCTGTGCTAAGGCTTGGCCTATAATGCATTGCATTATTTTCTATTTTTTTTGTTTGGGCTCTGCCCAATAAAAGATGCAGAGCATCAATTTATTCTGGGCTCTGCTCATTTATGAATGATGCAAAGCATCTATTTTGTTTGGGCTCGGCCCCTTTTAAAATGCATAGCATTTTTATTATTTTGTTTGGGCTCTGCCCATTTATAAATGATGTAGAGCATCAATTTAATTAGGCCTGCTTGGTCTTTTTGATTTGGGCCTGGCCTTTTAAGAAATGTCTTGCATTTATCAGGCGCTTTGCGCCCATTAGAGAGCGCAAGCGCTTGTAGTGTTGACACGTATCGTGCAAGCGCAGTACGCTGCGCTAATGAGCTGCGCCTGCGCTGCTGACACGTGGCGCGCTCTGGTGGCTTGCGCCAATCCAAGAGCGCAACAACGCAGTTTGCAAGTGCAAGGCACTATGATTTAAGAATCTTTTAGATTCAGGAACCAATGGTTCATATAAGAAGTGCAAAGCACTATTCGTTTCCTTGATCTAATTTAGATCAAAGAAAAACAAGTTTTTTCTTTTTATTTCAAGAACCAAAGGTTCATAAAAAGTGCAAAGCACTATTCTTTATTTTGTTCTTCTTGTTTTAAAGAACCAGTGGTTCATAAGAAGTGCAAAGCACTGTTTATTATGTGAAGATCATTGATCTTGTTTTTAGATCAATGATCTATTAGAAGAAATTTCTTCTATTTTGTGAAGGTCTTTACCTTTTTCTTAAAACTTTTTCAGAATTCTCTCTGTTTGAAGCTCTTGATTTTTTCAAGAATGTTCCTCCTTTTGAATTGAGGTCTAGGATCCTTTTTATAGTGCCCATAAGTTTGTTGAATTTGTTAACGAGATCTTTCTCTGAGTAATTTGGGGAATTTTCCCCACCGTTGGATCTTTGATCCTAGGGCCTCTGTTTTATAGAAGAAAATCTTCTTGTTTTAACAAGAACAGAAAGATTTCTTTAAAATCTTAATTCTGTTTGGCGCAAATGCCCAAGCGCGTGACACGTGTCAAGCAGCACAACTGCGCTTGCGCAACCGCGCTGACACGTGTCGCACAGCGCAGCACAACCGCGCTAGCGCAACCGCGCTGACACGTGTCGCGCAGCGCAACTGCGCTGCCACGTGGCGTGCAGCGCAGAGCGCAGGACAGCTGAAGCGTTGCTTCTTTAATTAAAGTTTGAATTTTCAAAGTAGAGCTTTGCTATGATTGGGGGAAGTTGAAGCGCTGCTTTATCTTCCGCCTTAGAATTTGAACAGAGCTTTCCTCTGATTGGGGTAAACAAATGCCCCCCCACCGTTGCGCTTACGTGGTCTCCAAACGTGAGCGCAGCGGTGGCAGACTCCCAACCGCCGCGCCATCCCTTGGAAGCTAAAAGGGCATTTGATACCTATAAATAGGACCTTTGGTCCCTTAGATGATTTTCATCTCTAAAATTTTACTTTCAGAACTCAGAGCCTTGCTCTTTATTTTCAAGAATCTTCAAGAGTTAAACTCTTAAAACTTTTAGGTGAAAATTTTAATTTGGATTAAATTAAATTAAATTAATTTTCATTGATAGAGCCTCGCTCTCAATAGATCCCTGATCTAAAGGAAACCCATTTAGGGTTTCACTTAGCAGAGCTTTGCTCTACAGGTCTTAAAGGGATCTAAAGAGAACTAAAGGGGACCCTATTAGGGTTCCATAGAGCTCTGCTCTCTGAAAGATTTTCCTTGGATTTTCTTAATTCATTAATGGAGCTTTGCTCCTTCCAAATCATACAACAAAACTCTTAGGAATTTTTCATTGATCTTGGAGTTTAAACATGGCATTTTATTCCTCAGTGCATTATATCGTTTTGCTTAATCAGTCTTTCTGATCATTTTGTTGATTTTCTTTCACAGAAACAATGGACGCCCATATGTATGCTCTTAACGAGATTATCTCTTACGGTGACATCCGCCGACTTGGCCGTTCTCAAAATCGAGAGTTCACAAACGCGGAGTGTGCTGAAATCATGAGCCGCTTCGACGCATACAACGGTTCGCTGCTTCCCCGACGTTCCTCTCTCCTTAAGCTTATCGTGAGAGCCATCTGGGAAGCGCTTCCCCTATTCTGTTCCGGTGTGCCGCTTAGTGCGTTGGATGCCACCGAGGATAAGGTGCACTCGGTGTACCTGATGAACTTTATCTCGAAGAGACGGAGAGACAGTCTCGTCGATCTCTTGCACGAGGTCTTTCAACAGTCTGCCATCCTCGCTGCTTATCGGAGGGTGGAAGACATCAGGGGGGATCCTGACGCTTGTGCTCGCGAAAGAAAGCACACCAGGATGGTCCGCGAGGCTTGGAAAGTCATAGATAGGGTTGCTTTCGAGTTCCTCAATCCATGTCCTGGGTTCGAGGTTATACCTTTGTAAACATTTTAATAATGTTATTATCCATTTCTCCGTGATTGTAAGAACCCCCTTTTATGATATGAATAGAAAATTTCCATTTCAGCTTGTCTTATCCCTTGTTCTGAATCTTTTGTACATGCATGGATGAGTATGTCTCGAACGCTTGATCAAATGAAAATTGGATGTTTTTTCTGTCGCCTCTCTCTTTCTTTTATTATCAGTATACTGCTTTAGTAAACATGGTTGATAGGTGATAGAGCGAGCATCCTGTATTGGCTTCCTCAAAAGGCAGCGATGGCTTAGGCCGCAGGTTCAAATCTGTCGCCTAAGACTTTTCCACTCTATGAGCCGTGAGGGTCTCATAGAGACTTTTCTCCCTACGGATCGAGAGGATCTCGTAGGTGTATTTTATTCTTAGGAATCGTGAGGATTCCTAAGCGCGTTCTCTTGAAAGTCGTAAGGATCTCACAAGAGAATTTATTCCCTTACGAGTCGTGAGGACCCGCAAGTGATGGGTGAAGCTGTCCTTATCCGCATTTCACGGAGTCAGGAGTTGCTCTGGATGCTTCGCACGGGTTCACTGCCGTGCTCTGCGAGGACTAGGATCCGCTCTGAACGTTTTCCACAGGGTCAAGATTGACATAAGTCGCTTTCCACATAGCCAAGAATTTTTTCTCTGGATGTTTCACACGGGGTCAGCATTGACATAAGCCGCGTTCCGTGTAGCCAGGAATTTTTGCTCTAGATGCTTCCCACGGGTCCACTGCCTTGTTCGGCGAGGACTAGGTTCCGCTCTGGATGCTTCGCATGGGTTCACTGTCGTGCTCTGTGAGGACCAGGATCCGCTCTGGACGTTTTCCACGGGGTTAGGATTGACATAAGCCGCTTTCCACGTAGCCAGGAATTTTTGCTCTGGATGTTTCACACGGGGTCAGGATTGACATAAGCCGCGTTCCACGTAGCCAGGAATTTTTGCTCTAGATGCTTCCCACCGGTTCACTGCCGTGTTCGGCGAGGACTAGGTTCCGCTCTGGATGCTTCACACGGGGTCAGGATTGACATAAGCCGCGTTCCACGTAGCCGGGAATTTTTTCTCTGGATGTTTCACACGGGGTCAGGATTGACATAAGCCGCGTTCCACGTAGCCAGGAATTTTTGCTCTAGATGCTTCCCACGGGTTCACTGCCGTGTTCGGCGAGGACTAGGTTCCGCTCTGGATGCTTCACACGGGGTCAGGATTGACATAAGCCGCGTTCCACGTAGCCAGGAATTTTTGCTCTGGATGTTTCAGACGGGGTCAGGATTGACATAAGCCGCATTCCACGTAACCAGGAATTTTTTTTATTGTATCCGTATTTCATGGAATGAGGGTTTGACTCTGGGTGATTTGTATATCGCCGAGCCATGGAACTGGGAGTTGCCGCTGTCCCGCTTCGCTTGAAGTTGTATCCGTTGTTACGAGACGAGTGTTGAGATGACCTCTAGGTCATTTGCGACCCGTCGAGATTTGGCTTCTTCTTATGATAAAACCTTGGAGAGGAGTATGATCCCTTGTTTGTTTACGCCCTTGGATTGTATACAGGGTTTGATGTAACATCACCTGTAGGGCATAAATTTCATTTTTCATTTTGTTTCTTTTTCCGCGATGCTCTATCATTTCAACTTTTATATCGCGAAGGTCGCGATTGCCCTATCATTTCGGCTATTTTTTGCGGTGCCCCATCATTTCGGCTATTTATTTTATTTTTACTCGCTGCTTTCTATTGCGAGTTGCCCAATCATTTCGGCTATTTTGTATGCATACATTTCTACTTGCTGCTTTTTATTGCAAGTTGCCCTATCATTTCGGCCATTTATTTTATTTTCACTCGCTGCTTTTTATTGCGAGTTCCCCAATCATTTCGGCTATTTATTTTATTTTCACTCGCTGCTTTTTATTGCGAGTTGCCCAATCATTTCGGCTATTTTATATGCATACGTTTTTACTTGCTGCTTTTTATTGCAAGTTGCCCTATCAATTCGGCTATTTTTGTATGCATATGTGGCCTACTGGCTTTCCGCCGTAAACCTGGAATTAGACACCGATTTCGGCATCAGCACCGCTACAACTTGGATGTTGCCAGGAGCGAATCATCATCTGCCTCTGTCGACGTCGAACAAGGGTGGCTTAGCGAACAGGGTTAAGGTCCTGTCGACTAAGGCTTTTGACTTCATGAGCCGTGAGGGTCTCGCAAAGTCATTTATCCCTACAAGTCGTGAGGATCTTGTAGGTGTATTTTCTCCTTAGGAATCGTGAGGATTCCTAAGTGCATGTTCCTCTGTAAGTCGTAAGGATCCTACAGGAGGGTTTTCTCCTTGTAAATCGAGAGGATTAACAAGGGTCGTTCACCATACGAACATATCCCCAATCACGGATGAAACTTGGTTAGGGGAATGTTTATTCGCGCCCGTGGATTGTATACAAGGGTCAGTATTGAGCCACTTGTAGGGCAATATTGGAAATTGTAGGGGTTGCTTAAGCACAGGTTTAGGTCTCTGTAGCTTAAAGCTTTCGAATCTTATGAGCCGTGAGGGTCCCATAAGAGAGTTCTCCTTACGAGTCGTGAGGATCTCGCAAGTGTATTTTCTCCTTAGGAATCGTAGGGATCCTTAAGTGTGCTGCTCCCTTGTGAGTCGTAAGGATCTCACGCGGGCGGTTTCTCCTTACAAGGTCGAGGGGACCCTGTAGGTGTCTTTTTACGAGGTTGCGCCCTTTCGGGTTTTCACAAACACTCGCCGGTAGTCCTGCTGTTTTTACTCACGGAGCCCTTTCGGGTTTTCATCCGTGCCCTTTTTGCTTATGGACATACCCTCTTTTTTTATTTTTATATATTTTTTTTACGAGGTCGCGCCCTTTCGGGTTTTCACGAACACTCGCCGGTAGCCCTGCTGTTTTTACTCACGGAGCCCTTTCGGGTCTTCATCCGTGCCCATTTTGCTTATGGACATACCGTTTATTTTTTTATTATTTTTTTTTTCTGTCAGCCTGAGAATGTTGCGGTAGTAGTTTAAAGACGTTTCGGTCGTTTGCAAGTTTTAGGACATTGTGGTCCATCATTAGTTTAAGGACGTTTCGGTCCGTCATCGCTGTCTTTGAGGCGAAGCTCTAGTTTACTGACTTTTCGGTCTACAGGGTTTTCTCTATGACTGAGCATGATGCCCCCGGCGTATCCGTCTTTCTCAGAACGTGCGATTGTGGCGGGTTCACCTTCCAGTTTTCAGACAGCGTGAACCTGCCCTGTTGGTATTGGTCTTCAACCCAGTTTTTGAAGACGTAACAATTCTCGATCAGGTGACCTACCGTTAGGTGGTAAGGGCAATAATTAGGATTATTAACATCGCCTGGCCGCAACGGACTTTTTGGACTTGGCAGATTGATGAGTTTGTCGCGCACTGCCAGATCGAACAGTCCCTTTGTTTTATCTTGCGGAAACGAGTAAGGACGTTTCAACTTTTCTTGAAGGGGTTGCTGCTTGTTGTTTCGGCAAACAACCGGTCTAGGGCCTCTTGATTGCTGTTGAGCATTGGCTACGAGGGCTGTTTTTCCCTTCCCTTTATCCTTTTTGTTCGATCTCTTATTTGCGGGGCCGAGATTTTTTCCGGGCAGCGTGCGATTACACGGCTGAACGTTATCGCAACTTCTCAATTCTTTCATCTTTGAAATGGATTCCTTGAGGAGAGGGTTGAGGGCAGCTTCCTCGTCAGAGTCACTTCCAAAGGTGATAATTTGCGATCCCTTGGAGTCGGCTATATGACAATCGTCGGCTGCTCTTTTGCGCTCATCTATCACATTTTTCTGATGTCTACGAGCTCCACACTTTGTCATGTTGAAGTGTTGCTTTTGAGCGACATACCCTTGCCACCAACACTTAAAGGAGTCGCAGTCTTCGGTAGGATGTGTGATCTTCTGATGATATAAGCAGAAGTTAGGATGCATCTCTACTTCACCGAGAGTATTTTCTTCAGAAGGTGGTGGCACCATTCCTGCTGACAGGGCTTTAGCGAACCTTTTCCTCGTCTTGAATTTGTTTTTATCCGCAGCGGATGGCTCTTGATTTGACGGGAGTGCTTTGACTCTTTGGTCTAGTAGTCGGCATTTGGCTCCTTCCAATATGGCCATCTCACGCTCTTCATCGGCTTTAACTTTCAAACGAATCTCATTCAGGGAGGCATCGATCAACTCGTCTGACGGCCGCGGAATTTCTGGTTCAGGGTCCGCCCTCGGTTTTTCGGCGCAAGGAGCCTCTTTATTATCTGTCAGTGAGTGAGAGATCACATGACAAGTTGCCCCCGGCGTGTTCGTCATCTTTGGAGTATACGGCTGTGGTGGGTTTACCTTCCAGTTTTCAGACAGCGCAAACTTACCTTGCAGGTAGTGATCCTCGATCCATCCCTTAAAGACAAAACAATCCTCGATCGGGTGACTTATCGTTTGGTGATAAGGGCAGTAATTGGGATTATTAAGATCGCCTGGTTGCAACGGACATTTTGGATTCGGCAGATTGATGAGTCTGTTGCGTACTGCCAGTTCAAACAGTCTTCTCGTTTTATTCTGAAGAAACGAGTAAGGACGTCCTAGTCTCTGCTCGAGGGACGGGCGTGGATGCGCGTTATTTTGGAGAACGACCGGCTTTGAGTTGCTCGGCTGTTGTTGAGCGTTGGCAACGACAGTCGCCTTCCCTTTTCCTTTCTCATTTCGAGAGTCTGGTTTTGGAGGAGACGGTCCATGGCCCATCTGGTCCATCTGGGCTAATTTTTCGATCAATGCTTGGAAGGTGGTCGGCCTGAAGAACATCATGAATTGTGAGATGGTCGCTTGCGGATCAAGAGTGCCCACGAACATGCCTACCGCAGGTGCCTCTTCTATGCGCTGTTCGCATTTCGACCATAGGTTCCGCCATCGTGTTGCGTATTGGACCCATGTTTCACCTGGCTTTATCCTGGCATTTATCAGTGATGTTATCGGGGTGCGTTCACTAGCACTCGCGAATCTTTGCGTGAACAATAACTCCATCTCCGCAAATGTTTTGACAGATTCGTTAGGTAGCTCCGAATACCATTCAAAAGCTGTTTCTGCTAAGCTGCCGACGAATTGGCGAAGCAACAATTTATCATCGCCTCCAGTATTGCCGCATAAGGCCCTGAATTGAGCGACATGCTGATGTGGATTCCCTGTCCCTTTATATACGTGGAACTTAGGGATCGTATATCCCGGCGGGTAACTGATTTGTTCATACCAGCCCGGATAGGGTCGTCCAGTTCTAACAGTTTGCCCAGCTGCTTCACTCGCCTGATGAGCTCGTATTTGCTGAGCTATATAGTCATCAAGCGCGGCCTTGGAAATGGTTTCTTCCTTGGCTGCTGAAAGAGCCGGAGGAGGATCAGATGTTTCCCCTCCGTCATTTCCGACAATGACTGGAGGGTCTTCAGCTGGAGGGTCCGGCTGTAATATCATCCCTACCATGTCTTGGAAGAGGATGGCCATTTGTTTTATGTTAGCCGCTTGTTCTACGGCTTCTGTGTCCTTCTTTTTGAGGATTCTACGTAAGAAGTCAGCATCAGTCTCTTGTTCATGACGCTGCTCTGATGATACTTCCGAACTTTCTTTCGGTTCGGTAAGTGCAGCCATCACAGTCATCATTTCCTGAAGCTTCTGTTGCTGCTCCTGGGCTTTTGTCATGGATCGGGTAAGCGGTCGGTGGCCCGTCGAAGCGTGGCTTTCCTCCTTTCTAGAAGCCATATAAACAGTATGCACCACCATGCCTCCAGACCTGGGGCGTTTGTGTTCAGCGCTTTTACGCTTCGTCATGTTCACAGGGGCTTTTTGCGGCCTCTTTTTCTTCTGAGTGATTGACGTTGAGGGAGCCGTTGCAATGGGTATCCATCCAGCTGTTGCTTTTTGTGGCTTGACGGAGTAATCCTTCTCCTGCTGAACCTTCATCTTTCTCTGTCGGCGGAGATAGTTTTCATCAATCACCGACTCCTGGACCTGTCGCCAGACTTTGTAAATTTTAGAGGACAACCGTTGAGGGGGCTGCCCTAGCTTTTTCTCTGGAGCATTCTCCACAGGTGAAGGAGTTCTCCTCAGCACCGCAGTAAGAGAGTTTCTGCGCACCGCATTTAGCAATTCAAAGCTGTTCCCGGTTGGAACAGCAGCATCGATCCCCACCGTTGGAGCTGACGGAGTTATCCCAGAGGGGGAATTACCCCCGGCCTTCCTCACTCGGCGCCAGTGGCGACGTCGAGCGTGTCTTGCGGATGGAGTGACCTCCGTTGTTGGATAAGCTTCTTCATGCCCCCTGCTCTGGGTAGGGGAAGCAGCTTTGCGGACCTCGCCTGGAGTAACAACCGGAATGGCCATCCTTATAAAAACTGACTTCTTGGAAGGAGAGGCCTTTCCAATGATTTCGTCCACTTGAGTCGGGAAGGATATCCACTTTGGGATGGCCGCTTCGGGTATCGCGGGCTTGTAAACATTCTGGCCCAGTCTTTTGAAAACTGAAGTATTGAAGTTGGGCGACCAGTTGAGAGGGGCCGCGGCAGTGGTAAGTCGATCAAAGACGTGGTGGTCCATTGGTAGTTTAAGGACATTGCGGTCCATTGCCAGTTTAGGGACATGGGGGTCCATCGCCAGTTTAGGGACGTGGTGGTCCGTTACTAATTCTAGTTTAGGGACGTGGTGGTCTATGTTCCAGTTTAGAGATGTGGTGGTCTATAGTTTAAGGACGTTTCGGTCCAATATTAGTTTAAGGACGTTTCGGTCCAACATTAGTTTAAGGACGTTTCGGTCTAATATTAGTTTAAGGACGTTTCGGTTCAACATTAGTTTAAGGACGTTTCGGTCCACGAGTTTAAGGACCCCGCAGTCCGTGTTGATGTGTGGTCGTCGGGACCCGTCACCTCTCTGACGTCGTTGAAGGATTACAACGATAGGTGTCAGAGGGGTTCAGAGATGTACCCTTGAACCGATCGTAAATTGATTTAGGAGAGCAATCTCGCTCAGTCAATTTAGTTTGAGGACTTACGGCCATGATTGGGCTAAGTCCAGTTGAAAAATATTCAACACTTTTATTTGTTTTTGGTCTGTTAGTCCTGTGCTAAGGCTTGGCCCATAATGCATTGCATTATTTTCTATTTTTTTTGTTTGGGCTCTGCCCAATAAAAGATGCAGAGCATCAATTTATTCTGGGCTCTGCTCATATATGAATGATGCAAGGCATCTATTTGTTTGGGCTCGGCCCCTTTTAAAATGCATAGCATTTTTATTATTTTGTTTGGGCTCTGCCCATTTATAAATGATGTAGAGCATCAATTTAATTAGGCATGCTTGGTCTTTTTGATTTGGGCCTGGCCTTTTAAGAAATGTCTTGCATTTATCAAGCGCTTTGCGCCCATCAGAGAGCGCAAGAGCTTGTAGTGTTGACACGTATCGCGCAAGCGCAGTGCGCTGCGCTAATGAGCTGCGCCTGCGCTGCTGACACGTGGCGCGCTTTGGTGACTTGCGCCAATCCAAGAGCGCAACAGCGCGGTTTGCAAGTGCAAGGCACTATGATTTAAGAATCTTTTAGATTCAGGAACCAATGGTTCATATAAGAAGTGCAAAGCACTATTCGTTTCCTTGATCTAATTTAGATCAAAGAAAAACAAGTTTTTTCTTTTTATTTCAAGAACCAAAGGTTCATAAAAAGTGCAAAGCACTATTCTTTATTTTGTTCTTCTTGTTTTAAAGAACCAGTGGTTCATAAGAAGTGCAAAGCACTGTTTATTATGTGAAGATCATTGATCTTGTTTTTAGATCAATGATCTATTAGAAAAAATTTCTTCTATTTTGTGAAGGTCTTTACCTTTTTCTTAAAACTTTTTCAGAATTCTCTCTGTTTGAAGCTCTTGATTTTTTCAAGAATGTTCCTCCTTTTGAATTGAGGTCTAGGGTCCTTTTTATAGTGCCCATAAGTTTGTTGAATTTGTTAACGAGATCTTTCTCTGAGTGATTTGGGGAATTTTCCCCACCGTTGGATCTTTGATCTTAGGACCACTGTTTTACAGAAGAAAATTTTCTTGTTTTAACAAGAACAGAAAGATTTCTTTAAAATCTTAATTCTGTTTGGCGCAAATGCCCCAGCGCGTGACACGTGTCGCGCAGCGCACAGCGCAGCGCAACTGCGCTAGCGCAACCGCGCTGACACGTGTCGCGCAACGCAACTACGCTGCCACGTGGCGTGCAGCGCAGAGCGCAAGACAGCTGAAGCGTTGCTTCTTTAATTAAAGTTTGAATTTTCAAAGTAGAGCTTTGCTCTGATTGGGGGAAGATGAAGCGTTGTTTCATCTTCCGCCTTGAAATTTGAACAGAGCTTTGCTCTGATTGGGGTAAACAATGCACGCGCTCGGGGTCTTTGGCATTCACAAGAGACCTTCATTTTACGAGAAATGCAAGTTCCCGCGAATTATGCGGCTGGTTGATGCCTCCATCATGAGTCCGTCACAGCGGGAAGCTAGGGGCTTGCTCCTTCGTCCGCGCACAGTCGGAGATGGTATGTCTTTCACGGACAAAGTCCTGACGATCGGCCAAGAAACTTCCAAGACGGTGTTGGCATTGCGCGACGTTTTTAAGGACGGGGCCTTCGTGTTGAAAGCCCGGGAGATTCTCCATTTATACTCCATCAGGCCGGGCTTCCTTGTATTAAGGCAAAATGATGCGGCGCTGTTTATGAGATACAACCCTCATCATTTTGCCCAGCAGCTGAGTTATAATCAGGGGGTCCCGCTGAAGGCTTTCTTGGTAGAACCCGCTGCCACCAAAGAAGGAATGCGGGGTGTGCTGCATCACTTCATGCGCTTGAATACGGGCTCTCACTTCTTTATCAGCGAGCCGAGTTGCGTCCCGAGGACCCTTAACGTACACGTGGCCTGGTATCAACATGCAATGGGTGCTGTTATTAGGGAAGAGAGGCGGCTGCTGCTCGATCGCAAGAGTGCGCCCCTGCCGGCGATCGCAACGTCCCTTTGAAGCGATGGACCACTGTCCCCCCTCCGCTAAGAGAGGTCGCTGCAGTTGAGCCTCCACATGTGCTAAGCCCTACGTGCGGGTTGCCCCGTGCTCCTGTGGAGACGGTGGATGTATCATCGGTGCCCCGTGCTCCCATGGAGATGGTAAATGTAGCTTCTCCCGAATCTGGCGTGGGCTCAGACATCGGGACTCACCGTCCTAAAGTGCCCACCAATCGCAAGCTGGTGCTGGCTACGACCGGAGCTCGCTCACAGAAGAAGAAAAAGAAGTCGATCCTTTCTGTCGACGTTGTACTTGGCCAGGAGCCTCACGCTCCTTACGGCGAGGGCCTGAGCGAGTATGGGACAAATGAGGGCTTATTCATGCCGCCAGATGATACTAATCTGGCGGTTGCCATTGCAGCTTCTGAGCAATTGGCCAGCCACGAAGAGGGGTTGGCTATCCTCGCGCGATCAGGTAATCATTAGCTGTATTTTTCGCAATTGCATCGTATTTCTATTATCGTGTTTTGACTGACGCTTTTCCTTCTTTAACAGGCATTTCCACTGAGGAAGCTCTCGCAGCTTCTCTCAAGACCTTTGAGGAAGAGGAAAGACTTCGAGCATCCTTAGGCATCGGTACATTTAGGTTCACCATATTCCCGCTCCCGTTTCTTATGAGTAATCTGACCCCTTCTTTGTCTTATCACAGGGACCACAATGTCGATCCCGCAAGCTGATGCGGAGATTCTTCCCGGGCCAGGCATCGAAGTCCCAGCCTCCTCAGGGTTGCCAAAAGAGGCTTTACTCAAGCAACCGATGACGGACTCCGTAACGGCTCCAGAGGTAGCTCCTGGCGTGGATGATGATGTCCCATTGACGGAGGTCTTGAGAAGGTCGGCTCTTACGGCCCGGGCGAAAAGGAAGCGCAGAATGCGTGCAGCAAGGGAGCGTAGTGCTGCCTTAGCCACGGGTGTGGGTTCGAGCACTGCTATCCCTGCCCCTACTCCCTCAGAGGAATCTCCGGCTGCCTTGTCCACTGCCTACAGACGGGCAGCACGTGCGGCTCGGGAAGCAAACGGAAGATCAATTCAAGGTAATGTAACATGGGGTTCCATTGTCAAAGTTTTAATTACCAATTATCACATATCTTATTTTGCAGGGCTGAGTCTTACCGAAGAAGTGGTAGCGACCGCTGAGCCTAGGGCAGCGATAGAGGAGGTAGCCGTGATTGCCGAACCTGAGGCGGCGGTAGACGAGGTTGCTGCAATTGCCGAGCTCGAAGCAGCGGCTGGTGAGACAGTCACGATTGTTGTGCCTGAGATAGCGGCCATTACCGAGCCCGAGGTGGCGATGGGTGAGACGGCCACCATTGTTGAGCCCGAGGTGGCCGCTCCCTCTCAAGAGTCGGGCACCGCCCCGATCGTCGCTCTTTCCGCCTGCGGCTCTTTGCCATCTCCTGGCGTCGCAAGCGTTACGACGGCTCTTGTAGAGTCAGGGGATGAGGCGACGGGAGGTGGGACCATCCCGATGGAGCAGGGAGAAGCCGTCGCTGTATCAAGTGACGCCCTCGTCGCGGTTCCGACTGGCGACTCACCAGGTAGATCTTGGGTCGTTGCTTTTCTCTTTATTTTGCAATCCTTTTCAATCTTTCCTGACAGGGTTTATCTTGTTTCTAATGCAGGTGCGGCGAGTGTTGAGGTTATGTCCAAGTGGCAAGGCATCGGTTTTTGGAGCGGAACAAGTGCCTTAGATACGAAGTCTAATCAAATCAGTGACAATCGTTCGAATGCGTTATTGGAAATCGTCGCTACCCGAGGCAGCGCCATCAATTACCGCCCTGACGGTTACCACTCCTCTACCTTCTCTCATACCGTCTCAGATGTTGGAAGGTACGGATTTATGACCCATCAGTCTTACTTCTAGGATGTATAACCTATGTACTGACATTGCATTACTGCGTCCTTACAGGAGTCCTTTTTGACCACCTGTATCAGGTGTTGCACCCACACTTCTCCTTCCTGTCAGAGATTAGTCCGCCTGGCGGTGTCGGTGGGTATCTTTTCTAAACGACGTCCTTTCTTTAATGGGCAGTCACATTATTCCTAATTCTTCTTTGTATTTCTTGTAGCCTTACAAATTGAAGGAGGGGACGAGGCTATCGTTGCGCCACCGGAGCTCCCAGCTCTGCCCCCTGTGGCAGCCGGTATAGTAGACTCTACTTTTCGTGTATTTTCTTTATTTCCTAAGCCGACATCTGATTATGATCTATTTTGCAGCAATCACATCGACTCCAGTCCCGTCCGAGTCTCGCATTATGATGCCGGCAGGGCCCTTTTCCAGATGTCCATCCTCCAAAGGTGTTGTGACCAGTCTGTGCATGCTGAGCGAATATGTCGAGGAGCTTGACGCGGAGGCTCCTACATCTGCTGCAGATTTCGCTGCCGAGATCAATCCAATGCTGGCAATGCTTGTGAACTTCCATAATAAAGGCGTCGTCGAGTCTTGGGTTAATCATTGTAGGAAGATTGAAGCCTGCCTGCATGAGCTTGAGCTTAGGCGTCCGGCTCCTGAAATTTTGGCCGGAAACTCCCAGCGGGCTGCGTGGGTTGAGCAAATTGCCCTGTTCCTTCATCATTTCGAATAAGAGGCGATCCTCAAGCGAAAGGAACGTGAGGCGACTTCCGCTGAGTCTTCCCAACTGCGTGCCCAGGTCGAAGCGAATGCTGCGCAGCTGAACTCCATCTTTGAAAGCCTTCAACGATGTATTTCCGACGGGCTAGTGCTAAGGAAGAAGCTTGACTTTACTGAACTGGTCGCGCAAAGTCAGGAGGCTGTTCAGCAAGAAATTGATGAGAAACTTTCATCTTGTCTGCAGCAACGGGCCCGAGTTGAAGCGGAGCTGGCTGCGGCGGCTGACCTTGAGAAGGAGTTGAGAGGAGTGCACGAACAACTGGCTGACTTATTGAAAATGCCTCCTTCTCAGTAGCTGCCTTTGCATCAGTGAAACACATGTAATCTTTTGAATAACATGTATCCATTTTTTATTCTTTTATATGATGTATCTTGTATCAAGTTCATGAATAAAGACACATTTTTCTTATCTCCCACTGTCGTTTTCTTCTCTTTTCTGTGTTGTTGTCATGTGATTTTAGCAAGTGTGTCCTGTAGATAATAAAGAACGTTTCATCTTGAACCCTCCGAGAGGTAGTGACGGCTTAGGAAGCAGGTTCAGATCTGCTACCTAAGACTTTTCAACTTCATGAGCCGTGAGGGTCTCATGAAGACTTTTCTCCCTATGAGTCATGAGGATCTCGTAAGTGTAATTTCTCCTTAGGAATCGTGAGGATTCCTAAGCGTGTTTTCCCTTATAAGTCGTAAGGATCTTATACGAGAGTTATCTTCCTTACGAATCGAGAGGACCCGTAAGTTTCTAGTGAGATTGATATGTAAATGATGTATTTTTCGTGACGGGGTCATGTGGATGACGTATTTCCGAGACGGGGTCATGTGGATGACGTATTTCCGAGACGGGGTCATGTGGATGACGTATTTTCGCGACGGGGTCATGTAGATGACGTATTTCCGAAACGGGGTCATGTGGATGACGTATTTCTGAGACGGGGTCATGTGGATGACGTATTTCCACGACGGGGTCATGTAGATGACGTATTTTCGAAACGGGGTCATATGGATGACGTATTTCCGAGACGGGGTCATGTGGATGACCTATTTCCGAGATGGGGTCATGTGGATGACGTATTTCTGAGACGGAGTCATGTGGATGACGTATTTCCGAAACGGGGTCATGTGGATGACGTATTTCCGAGACGGGATCATGTAGATAACGTATTTCCGTGATGGGGTCATGTGGATGACGTATTTCCGAGACGGGGTCATGTCGATGACGTATTTCCATGACGGGGTTATGTGGATGACGTATTTCCGCAACGGGGTCATGTGGATGACGTATTTCCGCGACGGGGTCATGTGGATGACGTATTTCCGCGACGGGGTCATATGGATGACGTATTTCCGAGACGGGGTCATGTGGATGACGTATTTCCGAAACGGGGTCATGTAGATGACGTATTTTCATGACGGGATCATGTGGATGATGTATTTCCGCGACAGGTTCATGTGGATGATGTATTTCGAGACGGGGTCATATGGATGACTTATTTCCGAGACGGGGTCATGTGGATGACGTATTTGTGAGACGGGGTCATGTGGATGACTTATTTCCGAGACGGGGTCATGTGGATGACGTATTTCCGAGACGAGGTCATGTGGATGACGTATTTCCGTGACGTGGTCATGTTGATGACGTATTTCCGCAGCGCGGTCATGTGGATGACGTATTTCCGAGACGGGGTCATGTGGATGACGTATTTCCGCGACGGGGTCATGTGGATGACGTATTTCCGCGACGGGGTCATATGGATGACGTATTTCCGAGACGGGGTCATGTTGATGACGTATTTCCGCGACGGGGTCATGTGGATGATGTATTTCCGAGACGTGGTCATGTGGATGACGTGGCGTCTGTTGTAATGAGACGAATATTGAAGTGGTCTTCCAGGTTGTCTGGGAACCATCGAGATTTGGAGTAGGGGCTTTGCCGTAGCTCCAGGGTTGGTTGTAGCATCTGAATCCTGCTGGAATGGGGAGGAACGCTGTTGATGATCTCTGGGCTATCCCTGAACCGTCGAGATTTGGCTTCGTTTTGATGAAGCCTAGTGGTAAGGTATGATTCCTTCTTTGTTTGTGCCCCTGGATTGCATACAGGGATTGATGTGATATCACCTGTAGGGCAAAAAATTTGATTTTTCTTTATTTCTTTCCGCTATGCTCTATCATTTCATCTTTTATATCGCGAAGGTCGCGATTGCCCAATCATTTCGGCTATTTTTCGCGGTGCCCAATCATTTCGGCTATTTGTTTTATTTTTACTTGCTACTTTTTATTGTGAGTTGCCCAATCATTTCGGCTATTTTGCATGCATACATTTTTACTTGCTGATTTTGTTGCAAGTTGCCGCATCATTTCGGCTATTTTGTATGCATGTGTGGCTCGCTAGCTTCTTTGCTGCAAGCTTGGAATTAGACACTGATTTCGGCATCAGCACCGCTACAACTGGAATATTTCCAGGAGCAAATCATTATCTGCCTCGTTCGATGTCGAACAAAGGTGGCTTAGCGAACAGGGTTAAGATCCTGTCGACTAAGGCTTTTGACTTCATAAGCTGTAAGGGTCTCATAAAGGTATTTCTCCCTGCGAGTCGTGAGGATCTCGTAGGTGCGTTTTCTCCTTAAGAATCGTGAGGATTCCTAAGTGCATGTTCTCTTATAAGTCGTAAGGATCTTATAAGAGTGTTTTCTCCTTATAAGTCAAGAGGACTCATAAGGGCTATTCACCGTGCAAACATATCCCTAGCCACGGATGGGACTTTGTTAGGGAAATGTTTATTCGCACCCGTGGATTGTATACAAGGGTCAATATTGAGCTGCTTGTAGGGCAAAATTAGAGGTTGTGGTGGCTGCTTAAGAACAGGTTCAGATCCCTGTAACTTAAGACTTTTTAATCTTATGAGTCGTGAGGGTCTCATAAGAGGGTTCTACTTACGAGTCGTGAGGATATCGCAAGTGTAATTTCTCTCCAGGGATCGTGGGGATCCCTAAGTGTGTTTCTACCTTGTGAGTTGTAAGGATCTCACGCAGGTAGTTTCTCCTCACAAGATCGAGAGGACCTTGCAAGTGTCTTTTAACGAGATTGCGCCCTTTCGGGTTTTCACAAAACTCGCCGGTAGCCCTGCTGTTTTTACTCACGGAGCCCTTTCGGGTTTTCATCCGTGCCCTTTTGCTTATGAACATACCATTTTCTTTTTCTTTCTTTTTTTTTATTCTAACGAGGTTGCGCCCTTTCGGGTTTTCACAAAACTCGCCGGTAGCCCTGCTGTTTTTACTCACAGAACCCTTTCGGGTTTTCATCCGTGCCCATTTTGCTTATGGACATACCGTTTTCTTTTTTTTCTCTTTTTTTATTCTTTTTTTTGTATCAGCTTTGGGAAGCTGCAATCCATCGTAGTTTATCGACATCTCGGTCAACAGCTAGTTTTAAGACATAGTGGTCCATCGTTAGTTTAAGGATATAGAGGTCCATCGTTAGTTTAAGGACGTTTCGGTCCGTCGTTAGTTTAAGGATGTTTCGGTCCACTGTTAGTTTAAGGACGTTTCGGTCCGATGTTAGTTTAAGGACGTTTCGGTCCGTTTTTAGGCTACTACTTAGAGAGATTGGGTTTAGGAAGATAGCGAGCGGACATAGTCGTCGTCATCTATCATTGACCTAGGCCGTGACTCGTCAGGCGTAGTACTTTTTTATGAAGCAACCATTTATTGGCCTAAAGGGTCTTTCACCATGCATGTCCATGAGTAGATAGGCCCCACCTTGGTAGACCTTGTCTATGATATACGGGCCTTCATAGTTCGGCTCGAATTCCCCCCGTTTAGCACGATTGGGGATCATAGGTCTTTTGACCACTAGCATGAGTTTGCCTTGGCGGAATGTCCTCGGCCTAGTCAATCTTTCGTATGAGCGCGTCATCTTTTCTTTATAAGCCTCCAGATTTTGTTGTGCCATGAGCCGGATTTCATCAAGGGCATCGAGCTCCTCGAACCGAAGGTGAGCATTCTCTTTGTCCGTTAGCTCGTAGTGAACTGCCACTCGTGGAGAGGGTAGCTCTATCTCGAGGGGGAGTACCGCCTCTGTACCGAATTACCAATGCGTACGGAGTTGTGTTCGTGGCCGTTTTGAATGTAGTTCGATATGCCCAGAGAGCTTCATGCAGTCTCTCGTGCCAGTCCTTCTTATTTCGAGACACCGTCTTTTTTACGATCTTCATCAAGGTCTAGTTAAAAGCCTCAGCTAGACCGTTAGCTCGAGGATTATAGACTGAGGAGTATCTCCAGTCTATGTTATGCTGTTGTACGAAGCGGCTGATCTTGTGGCTTCTATAGGCCGTCCCGTTATCGGAGATGATCCGTCTCGGAGTCCTAAACCGATAAATGACGTGTGTCTTGAAGAAATGGAGGATATTCTCCGTCTTCACTTCCCTCAGTGGTACTGCTTCTGCCCATTTGGAGAAGTAATCAGTTGTCGCCAAGATGAATCGATGTCCTCTGGACGATACTGGTTCGATGGGGCCGATTATGTCAGTCCCCCACAATTCGAACGGCCAGCTAGCCACTGTCGGATGTAGCGGATTCGGATGCTGATGGATAAAGTCTCCGTGAATCTGGCACGAATGGCACTACTTCGCGTATTCGAGGCAGTCCTGGATCATCGTGGGCCAATAATAACCCATCCGTTTGATCTTCAACTTCATCTTCGGCTCGGCTTGGTGAGAACCGCAGAGTCCGTCATGAGTTTCTTGGACGACTCTCTTTGCCTCTTCAGGTCCCAGGAATCTTAGCCACAGAGAATCAAATGATCTCTTATACATAGTATCATTGACGAAAGTGAAAGACAGAGCTCGTTTCATAAGCTGATGTCTTGAGGATGCATCTTCTGGCGTTCGACGGGATTTGAAGTAGCCTATAAAGGCATCTCTCCAATCAGTAACCTTTTCCTGGTCTTTTATTTGCAGAGTCATTTGCTCGGTCGCTCTATTTTCTTCGGACAACTCTGGAGATACTTCTGCCGGAGCAAGAACCCGACGGCTTTGCATAAAGATCCTTACGTCATCGAGGTTCTCGTCAGCCAGTTCTTTAGCGAGCTTAGCTAATGCATCTGCCTTGCTATTTTCCACGCACGGTATGCTTTCCAGGGTGTAGGAGCGAATTTGAGTGAGTAGTCGCTGTACTCTCTCGCCGTATTTCACCAACTTAGGTTTTCACGTCTGATAGTCGCCGTTTACTTGACTGACGATCAGTTGGGAGTCTCCGTATATGAGGAGGTTTTCAATCCCCATGTCGATGGCGATCTCGAGACCTGCTATTAAAGCTTCATATTCGGCCTCGTTGTTCGTCCTTGGCTCTGTTAAGGAGAAGGCGAAGCGCATTATCTCTCCTTGTGGAGTCACGAAAATGAGGCCTACCCCTGCTTTGATTATAGGGGTGCTTTATTTACGCTTCTTCATGGAAGACGCTCCATCAAAATAGAGTTCCCACCGGGTGTCGTCCCCGTCGATCGTGCCAAACGCGTGCTCATCAGGCAATTCGCGGTTCAAAGGAGAATCGGCAGGTATCGGATGTTCGGCGAGGTGGTCGGCGATGGCCTGGCCTTTCACTGCTTTGAGTGGTCTGTATGTCACCGAGAATTCCATCAAGAGTAGGACCCATTTAGCGAGCCGTCCCGTTAATATGGCCTTCGACATCAAATATTTGAGAGGATCCACCTTTGATATGAGATGGACCTCATGTGCTAACGTGTAGTGTCTGAGCTTCGTTACTGCGAAGATCAACGCCAGGCAGTGTTTTTCAATAGGGGAGTAATTGCTTTCTGCCCCCAGTAGAACGCGACTCAAGTAGTAAAGGGCTCTCTCTTTCCCTTGATCGTTCTCTTATGCCCACAGCGCGCCTAAAGAACCCTCAAGGGATGTTGTGTACAGGACGAGAGGTTTTCCTTTAACGGGAACGGCCAGTACTGACGGATTCTGCAGGTATTGCTTGATTTCGTCCAGTGCGTTTTGATATTTGTGATCCCAGACAAACGGGGTTCCCTTCTTCATTAGGTGACTGTAGGGACGATATTTTCCTGAGAGATTGGCTATAAATCGCCGGATATACGCGAGCTTCCCTTGGAGAGACCGCAATTGCTTGAGAGTCCTTGGCGGAGGCATTTCCATAATTGCCTTGATCTTTGACGTATCTATCTCGATGCCTCGGTGTTGAACGATGAACCCTAGGAATTTGCCTGAGGACACTCCGAACGCGCATTTGAGAGGGTTCATCTTCAAGTTGTATTGCCGAAGGCGTTGAAATACGGTCTTCAGATGCTCTAGATGTTCCTCGTAGGATTTGCTTTTAACTACGAGGTCGTCGATATAACATTCGACGATTTCATGTATGAGGTCATCGAAGATCTTCGTCATGGCCCTTTGGTAGGTGGCACCGGCATTTTTTAGACCGAAAGGCATCACCTTGTAGCAGAATATACCCAAAAGGGTCCGGAAGGCGGTATGCTTCTGGTCTTCGGGATGCATCTTTATCTGATTGTATCCTGACGATCCATCCATGAAGGAGAAGACTTCGTGAGTGGACGCGTTATCTATCATCATCTTGGTGACCGGTACTGGAAAGTCATCCTTCGGGCAAGCTTTATTGAGGTCCCGAAAGTCCACACATATGCGCACCATTCCATTCTTCTTCATCACGGGGACTATGTTGGCGATCCAATCAGGATATTGAACCTCTTGGATGAAGCCGGGGTCGATTAGCTTTCTGACCTCGGCGTTGATGCTCATCTCAAGCTCGAGCAGCATTCTTCTCTGTGCCTGTTTGATTGGCTTGACGTCCGGGGATATCAACAATTTGTGCACAGCAATCTCTAGATCTAATCCTGGCATCTCGGAATAGTTCCATGCAAAGCAATCTTTATGCTGCATGAGCACGTCTTTTAGCGTAGCCACCCTATCTTCAGACAACATCTCACTGACGAACGTCGGCCGCGGGTCACTTGCTGTCCCCAAATCAATTTTCTTGAGGTTATCTGCAGTAGTATGTATCCCATCTTCCAGCTCCTTTGGTGCCGGTGGGAATTCTGAGATTACCTCGTCATCACCGTTGTCGAAGCACTGGCATATTCTCGGGCTCCTCTTCTGACAACGTTATCACGTGACAGGTACGAGCTCGCTTCCAAGACCGATGTTGATCCGGTTCTACTTTCACGGCTTTAGGTTCATGCTTTTGTGGCGGGGTTACCCTCCAGCTGCTGGATAGAGCGAACCTACCCTGTTGATATTGATCTTCGATCCAGTTCTTGAAAGTGAAGCAGTGTTCGAGAGGATGTCCTATTGCCCTGTGATAGGAGCAATAGTCCGGGTGAGAGACTTCGCATGTTTGCTCGGGATGCTTAGACTCCGGGAGGGTAATCATTTGATGTTTTATGGCCAGATCAAGTATCCTCTGTGTTTTGTCCTGGGGAAAAGAGTATGCTCGACACATCTTCTTTATAAGAGACGAATTCGGATTGCTCGATTCCCGATCGCGTGGCTTCTTGGTCCCGCTTTGTCGCTGTCGAACGCCTTTTCCGTTCTTTGATTTATTTTTGCCTCTGCGTCGGGCCTTTTGTATGACGGGTTGACAAGGAAGAGCATTTTCATTTTTCGCAACTTGCTGAAGAAGGCGCTGCGTTCTGGCTTTCCCATAGATGGCTATTTCGCGATTATGGTCATCTCGAACCTTTTGACCCGCTTCCCTTATAAGCTTGTCCATTTGTTCTTCGAACGACGGACTGGGCGTTTTCACCGCGGGAGCTCTTTCTGGTCCAGGGTTAGCATCTTCCCACAGAGCATCTCCCTCTTCATCAAAGTCATGTATGACATAGCAGTCGCGGAATAGCTCCAGTTTCTTGGATTGAACATACCCAAGTCTGGTCGTTTCCATTCTCCCGTTGGGCAACTTTCGTTGGGTTCCGGGAACGTTCCAGATCCTGTCATAGAACTGGGCTTGTCGAGCAGTCTGTCTGAAGGGTATGCCTTGGCGCCTCAACAGTCTTTTTAATCCGTCTGTGTAGTATCTGGGCAGACGGATGGGCTGGAGCCTTTCAAGTGTAGAATCGGCACCAAGCCAGACCTCTTTCTCCAGGTGCGACTTCGGGATTTTCTTTAAACGATGGATTAGCGAGTGGTGCCGCCTGAGCAAGCATCTCCTGCAGCTTTTCACGTTGCAGTTGAACTTTTGTTAAGGACCGAGTTTGAGGTCGATGACTAGTAGAAGCTCGAACTTCGTCTTTGGAATTCACCACATACACTATGTGAACTACCATGCCACCAGGCTTGGGGTGTTTGGAGTTTGCTTTGGGCACTTGAGCTTTATTGGGCCTCTCTTTTTTGTGAAAATCCACTTTGGTTTTGGGAGGAACCGTTGTATCAGGATCCGTCTCGGGGTGAGTCCCTTTCTCCTGCTTCCACACCTTATATATAGATGAGGAAAGTTGTCTCAGGGAGCGAACTGGTTTCTGCTCTCGTGGGATCTCCATGGGCTGCAGAGATTTCTTCAATATTGTGGTGGGGGAATTTTGTCTGACCTTTCGCAACAGTTTGAAGCTGTTCCGGTTGGAACAACAACATTTACCACTGGGGTTGAAACAGGACCATACGAATAACTGCCCCCAGCTCATTTTGTATGATGCCGATATCGACGTCGACCAGAGCTTGAATATTCTGCCCCCTGCGTCGACCTTGGTCCTTGGCAGGTGTCAGTTGCTTAAGGACTGATTCCATTGGCAAAGCTACAGCTTGGGGAATCAGCCTGTGGAAGACAGACTTCCACCGGGCTTCCTCCATCGGCGTTGAGGCACCGAGGGTGGGAGGTGGGAGCATCGACCCAAAGAGAAGCCCATTGATTTCTTGAAGAGCCGGATTGCAGAGATTTGAGGCTGCAAGTGACCCATACTTGACTCCACCGGATATGACAGAGCCTGAGTTGCTAGGGTAGGAGCAAACGCCATTCTTCATAGAGACGAAATGCCGGCTTCAATATCCACTCCCCTAAGGGCAACCAAAAACATACATACCGCGATTATCTGATCGCGGGAAAAACACGACACACAAAGTGTGGAGTGGAACGAGGAAAAGGTCCCACCGGGCGTGCCAGAATCTGTTCCCCGCCGAACACGGAGACGCGACCGCGTAGGTCCGTCTTGCCTGAAATTCGGGGCAGATGCTAATTGGTGCTATCCGTCCACCTCTCCGAAGATGCCAAGTTGATTTATGGCACCATGCATCGAAGGTTTAAACGGATGCGGCCGATGTAGCAGACTTCGTCAGATTCCCCCCTCGTTTGAGGGGGTTTTGATTGTGGGGACGCTCTTCCCTGTAAGCGCAAGCCCCTGCAGTTAATTACGCTAACGCATCGCGGTAACAACTTTCTCCTTCTCCAGATGGTCACTTCGTGTCGTGTGTGTTTGTTTTGTTTGTGGTTGCCCGTGGATTGTATACAGAGACTAATTTATGTTGTCGCCCGTAGGACGTTGATTAGTCCAAATCCGTATCTTCTTAGATTTGGGTTTTGGGGGTTGGGTTTAAGGATACGTTAGCCTCATTTGAGACTAAGATCAACTTAAACGTTTGTTAAGTATACGTTAGTCTAATTTTAGACTAAGATCAACTTAACGGGATCATTTAGATCCAACAAGAGAGCATTTGGACTCTATTGTTTAGTTTAGGGACATTGCGGTCGATTGGTTTAAGGACATTGCGGTCCAAGGTTAAGGACATCATAATCCATGGGTTTAAAGGGACCCCACAGTCCGAGATTAAGGACATCATGGTCCATAGGCTTAAGGACCCTAAAGTCCGAGGTTAAGGACATCATAGTCCATGGGTTTAAAGGGACCCCACAGTCCAAGGTTAAGGACATCATAGTCCATGGGCTTAAGGACCCCACAGTCCGAGGTTAAGGACATCGTAGTCCATGGGCTTAAGGACTCCACTGTCCGTAGTTTAAAGACATCGTAGTCTATGAAGTTTAAGGACATCGTAGTCCATGAGTTTAAGGACCCCACAGTCCGTAGAAATGTGTGGTTGTCGGGACCCGTCACCTCTCTGAAGACGTTGAAGGATTACAACGACAGATATCAGAGGAGTAAAGAGATGTACCCTCGAACCGGTGTGAATTGATTGGAAGATCTGTAGCCCAGTTTGGGACTAAGATCTGCTGAATATTCGTGAGCAGATGAGCTCAGTTCAATATAAGTTGAGGACTTATGGCCAGAATTAGGCTAAGTCCAATGAGATTAAAATGTTTAACATTTTATTATTCTGGGCTGTTGAGATTTTATTTGGGCTTGGCCCTTTTAATAATGCTGAGCATTAGATCCTGACACTTTTTTTTGTCTTGTAATGAATGCATAGCATTCATCAGAACAATATGTGTTCTGACAGCGCGCCACGTGGCGTGCCAGGCGCTTTGCGCCAATTAAAGAGCGTATTGCGCTTCTGCCAAGTAGCGCACACGAAAAGGACACGTGTCGCGTTTGGTGCTGAGCGCCGGATGATGGGCGCATTGCGCCAGTTTATGAGCGCATCGCGCTAGTTTAGTGGCGCACACGTGAAAGACACGTGGCGCGCTTGGCGCTGAGCGCCAGCCCAAGAGCGTAGTGCGCTATTTTAGAAGCGCAAAGCGCAAGTTGCATACGTGATTGACACGTGGCGCATTTTGGCGCCGAGCGCCGGTCCAAGGAGCGCGAAACGCAGTTCAAGAGTGCAAGGCACTTTTCAATAGCGCATAGCGCATTTGATCAAATTTATGATCTATGAACAAATTTATGTTGTTTTTAAAGGAGGCTTTGTCTCAAGATTCAAGAACAACAGTTCTTATTTTTGAAAGGGCTTTGCCTTTGTAGATCAATGATCTGTGAATGAAGTAAATACTTCTTCTTTTTTATGATAAGATTTTTTGATCTCTTTTTATAAAAGTCCTTGGTCTTTTGTAGATCTATGATCTTTTAAGAAGATAATTCTTCTGTTTTAATGAGATGATTTCATCTCTTTGTTCAAGAATCGTTCTTTTTACCTTGAAGAAATGATCTTCTTTCAAGAGCTTGCTCTCTTTCTTTTGAGTTTTCTCAAAGTTTGTAGGGTTTTTTTTCTATATCAGACTTGAAATCTTGGGGCCTTTATATAGGGAAAATTGATTTGTTAAATCAGTTAAAGAGATCTTTCTCTAATTGATTTGGGGATGTTTCCCACCGTTGAATCTTTGATCCTAAGGCTTCTGTTTTGTAGAAGATAATCTTCTTGTTTTTAACAAGATTAGAAAGATCTTTCTATGCAGAATTTATTCTGTCTTTGGTAATTTTTATTTACCATTGGATCATTGATCCAACGGTGCTCTGATTTACGGAGCACAATCTTGTTGTTTGGAAAGATTTTGAGAAATCTTTCCTTAATAGAATTTAATTCTAATTAATTAATAATTTATTATTAGATCTTTTGATCTAACGGTGGAGAATTTTTAATTCCAGCGCTGGCGCACCTTGCGCTAGCGCACCTACGTTTGACACGTGGCGCCCAGCGCAGCCTGCGCTAGCGCACCCGTGTTTGACACGTGGCGCGCAGCGCAGCCTGTGCTAGCGCATCCGTGTTTGACACATGGCGCGCAGCGTGTCTAGCGCTGGCGCACTCATGGTGCACTGCCTAGGGCGCAGCGCACCTGGCACTAGCACATCTGTCTTTGACACGTAACGCGTAGTGCGCCTAGCGCCGGATCTGAAGCGTTGTTTCAATTTTTAAATTTTGAATTTTAAAACAGAGTTTTGCTCTGATTGGGGGAAACATACATCTTACATACATACTTATACTTATACCTGGGGGTATATTACATCATTACTGATAGGTAGATACATATACCTTGCTATACCTACATGTTTATATATATATATATATATATATATATATATATATATATATATATATATATATCTAGTTATAGCTACATGTTCATCTTTATTTGATGTTATAATAGACTTGGATAAATTAGGAACCGCATGATATATATATTAACTTGTTGCAGTTAAATAGCGGTTTTCCCTTTGTATGCTCACATTACAGTTTTATGTTGCATATATTATATTCATGGATTTTCGCATTGAGATATGGATTTTTCATGATGCTTTCTAGATTTGAGGACCGTGGTAGTTTCATGAAATTATGCATTATTTGAAAAACCCGGTTTCTCTTGATATGATTGTACGGTGTTTTTCGTCACCCCATTGAGATGGGAATACGCGCGCGCTTGTCAGGCGTACTACAGATTCCCTCTGCCTAGGATAGGCTGGGGTTTATTGATCGTGGGGATCCGAATCTCCGGCAGCTGCGGACTAAGCTGTCGTTAATTACCTCTCGCCTTTGGAGCGAAGGAACCTCCGATTGACGGGTTAAACTGGTCATGCGAACTCAACGTGCAATGTTGTGTTTTGAAAGGGGGTTTCGGATATATCAGGGGCCCCGCAGAGTTTTTAAGGAGGTCCCGCTACCCGGATAGCGGGCTGGGGGTCAAGGGGGCTAGCAGCCCCCTTACGTGGTGCGGGGTAGCGCCCCGTTAAAATTTTTTCTAACGAGGGACAGTGTTTTTAGTGTAGAGTGTGTGTAAAAATGGGGGAAAAGGGCATCCTTGGATGCGTGGGAAAAAGCGCCTGCGTTTTGGGTGCTAGCGCTTTGAGCGTAGGGGCGCAGGCACTTTGGGTGCTAGCGCCTCTTGTGCCAGGCACGTGGGCGCTCGAGCGCTAGCGTTTTGAGCGCAAGAGCGCTAGCGGTTTGAGCGCTAGCGCCCCACATACCAGGAATGTGGGCGCTCGGGCGCTAGCGCTCTGAGCGCAAGAGCGCTAGCGCCCCACGTGCCAGGCACGTGGACGCTCGGGAGGCAAAAGGGACTTGGTCACTGCAATGGGAGTTGTACTCCCAGAAAGGAACACTTATTATTTTGTGTGTGTGTGTGTGTGTGTGTGTGTGTGTGTGTGAGGAGTTAAACTCCTAGGCTATTCTAAAGATGATGAAGGGGCTTCTCCTCTTGAACCCTGGATCTTCCCCAAAGTGGGGTTTCTGGAGATGGATCTCCTTCTTCTTCCCGTCGTTTGGCCGGATCTTGGAGAAAATGGGTGAGATTTAAAAATCTCCCATTTTCGAGATCTAATAGAAGATCCAAGCTCCCCTTTGTGGGTTTTGTGGTGAAAAACTATTTAGAAAACATGAGCGCTAACCAAGAACGAAGAGGTGTTTGGAAAAGGAAGAGTAAAACTCTTGATTTAATTCAAAAGAAAGAAGAAGGTTTTAGAACCTTAAGGAAGGAGAAAGAGGCACAGGCCCTAGTTTTTGGGGAGAATGAAAAATATATCTTTATTCATCATCATGTTGCCTTATATAGGCTTACACATTTATATATAGCCCCTTGGGCTTTACAAAATGGCATTTTGCCTATCCCATGTCTCATGTGCTATTTCTTTTTGCACATAAGCCATGGACTTACAAAAATTTGGCTTTATGCCCATTTTGTTTACATTCATGCATAAAAAATTACATAAAAATTATTTATTACATAATTTCATTTTGGCATGGGAGGGAGGGCCGCTTCATGTTCGGACTCGACCTGGGCATGGGCCCACTTGGCTAGGAGTTGACTTTGACTTTGACTTGGTCAACCGGGGTGCAATTTTCGACTTCAACAATGATATTTCAGCAGCCACCATGAGATTTATCGGTTCTGATATATATACCCCATACGAGGAGGAGTCATGGGCCGTGTGAGGGTACATGGTGGGGCCCGGAGGTACCCCGGGGCGAGAAAGGTATGTCGATGCACCATGCCGATGAGCCTGACAGGGGAACCATACCTACTGGTGACAGTACCTATGACTCGGCGGTTATCGTGGGGATACCGACAGGAGTCATGTACGTATAGATACGTCGAAAGACGAGGGTCGAAGCTGGGCACTCGGATTTTCGGGATAGCGTATGATACGTACCTATCAGGGGCCAGTCGTGGTGACAGCACCTGATAGATCAGTATTTATGTGTCGATACTTGACACTTGGTTTCATGATATTTTTACTTCTAAATATATATAACAGTGGAATGGGACGCTGTTATATATATATATATATATATATATATATATATATATATATATTAGTGGAGTGGGACGCTAATATATATGTATACATATCTAATTTATATACATCATCATAATAATCTTGCAAATATACTTGTTCAGGATATAAGAGATTCACTTGATATTAGATACATGATTTATGATATTCACTTGATATTGGATACATGATGTATGAGATTTACTTGATATTGTACATTCAGGATATATGAGATTTACTTGATATTGTATATTCAGGATATATGAGACTTATATGATATAAGAGCCAATCTGGGGGCTGATTTGAGGAAATTGGGATTTGGATTGTCTTGATGGACTTTGGTCCTACCACAAGGTCAAGATTCCGTGGGAATGACATGTTTTATCCCATACTCCGCATTTATTGTTTATGAACTGCTTCATGTATTAGTAGTACCGATAGAGTACCTTCCATGACTGTTGCATTTATATACTTTTATTTTATATGCATTGCTTCATGTATTAGTTGTACCTGCTAGAGTACCTTTCATGATTGTTGCATATATACATTGTCATATCATTGCTTCATGTATTAGGAGTACCTGATAGAGTACCTTACATGATTGTTGCATACAGATTGTCATATTATTGCTTCATGTATTAGTTGTACCTGCTAGTGTACCTTTCATGACTGTTGCATTCATATGACATTTTATTGCTATTAGCTTGCCTATGTTAGATTCGCGTTGTACGTGCATACTTGCGATTATCTGCATATATTATTTACTATTCACGAGTTGGCAACTCACCCTCGTTGTGCCACAGTGTTTTGCAGCTTGTTTCCCAGAGTATTCGAGGCAGGCTATTCATCTATCGTATCATCTTTTGCTGCGGATACCGCTCCGGCTCACAGTGTGCAGTTTTGCTTTAGGTGGGTTTTATGGTTATCTGTTCATGTTCATTGTATATTCGTTGTATCCTATACTCTCCATCTACCACTTTCATGTATTGACTTAGAGACTTGATGTGAGGACGATATTGTATATTATTTTGGTGACTTGGATGTCTTTTATGCAGTTTTACTTATATCGTCTTTTATTTCTTCGCTACGGCGCCGTATATCTATTGTGGTGGTTGTTTTCCGCCTTTGGGCGTGTATTTACTCCCGTTTGGGGATTCTTTACTTATATTTATGTTGTACCTATTTTTGGGGTTAGTTTTTACAAAGGAGGTGCTGCCAAAATTTTAAAGGAAATAAAGTTGGATTTTAAAGGATTTGGGTTGAGATTTCAAAAGTTTTAAAAATGTTATTATCACTTACTATTTTTGATGGTTTATATTGCTAGGTTTTCGGCTTACTTAAATTGCGTTACGCCTGTAGACGTTGCGTAGTTTAAGGGCTGTCACGCGCTAATTTCGGGTCGTGACATAGGTCGGGACCAGAGTGGGGGGCTAATGATAATGCTCATAAGGGGGAACTCCCCAGATCATGACACGTGGTAGATGACGTGTCCCGGGGCTCACGGGATAAGAGCAAACACGATGCATTGAAGGCATTCCCCAGGCTATCGTCCTGAGGCATGATCCGACATTCGATGAATCCCTGATCACTCCTATGCTCGCCTTACAAATAACCATCGGCTCGCCTCCGAGCCCTTCTACACGCTGAGCTTCCTCAACCCTCCCTGCTCGCATCCGAGCTATCACAAAACAGAGCTTTCTCGGCCTCCCGCTCGCCTTCGAACCTCCCATCGAGCTAAGCCTTCCTGTCACGCCCCACTTCCCAGTGTACGCTAAGATAGGCACGTGACAAAGCCAACCATGCTACCTGTGGATAGGAAAAATCCATCCACGGTCACATTACGGCTGTAGAGATATCAAGAACAGGAAAGTAAACTAAACTATCTAGTACATGTCTATGAGCCAGAAGAAATGAGTCAAGAAATAATATAATATGCGGAAGCAAAAGATCCAATAAATAAAACACCTGGAAAGTAAAACTGGATACCAACAGGATCCTCACTGCTCGGTCTAACAGCGGCAGTACTCCTGATCAGCCTGCGACAAAGGTAGAGGATCTGGGCCATGCAAAACTCAAACGTCAGTGCGTCATAATATCAATAATAATATAATCAGGGGGTAACGAGTCATGCAGGCATGAGTATGAACGGTAAAACAGGTATGACAGTAACATACATAAAGACAGTGAAAGGAAAGACACAAGTGACGTGCAGTGAGTGATCTAAACTGGTCTACTGGGTTAGCTACTCTCAAGTCTTTCGAAATCAATTTGATGAATCATCGATGTAACTCAATAGTATCCCGTGCGTGCCCGGGACCACGGTGAAGATTCTCGGGCTGAATCCGAGACGTGCCGCTAGGCAGTAAAAGGATAGTATGTAACGATGAGTGATGTCAGCAGCATCACCCCGGGGCTGGCCTCGCCCGTAAGACTGATCAGTAAAGGTATCGAACTGTCGAGTTACAAATCAGGTTTCATCATTGATTTCCCCATACCCCCAAGTTATGTGTCCAAGTCGTATTAATAAATCTGGAGCTAATGCCAACACAGGATCAAGCAGGTACATGTTTGTCTGATTAGACAACAGGAAATGTCCGTAGGGACAACATGTCAAGATTGTCGGCATTAGTAACAAGATCAGGTAACAGGTCAAGCTGTGGTACATCAGGTTATGTCAAGTAGTGTATATGGATCTAATCATGTCAAGAAGTGCACGGTATCAAGTCGTGTCAAGTAATAGTATATCAAGTCATGTCAGGGGGTGAACAAATGTCACGTGGGTGCTCATAATCAAACTATAATAAGCATGGGTACACAAAAACAAGTATGGGGTACCAATGTAACAGTAAAATGGAATAATGTGATGTGGTATAAAAATAGATATAAATTCCAGATATGGATGCACAACTATCGATTAAGGTTACGTTTATAGTTCTAATATTAAATAGGATGCAATTTATTAATCATGGGGTATTACAGCAATAGTATTAGGTTATAAATGAGATCGGTAAATGCAGCTATATGTGTTCTATTTGATATGGATGCGAATTGATATCATAACACCTTTAAATGATAAACTAGTTAATGCACGATGTTCAATTAAACAATGTGAATGGTTATATTCAACTTGATGCGGTATACTATAGTATGATATGTGACAAGATAAGTTTGCATATGCTAGATATAAAATGATAAGAATGGATGCATACGGTCATTGTAAAACAAGTACTTTGGATGCACGGTTTGCAATTCACTTATTATATTTATTAAAAATAGATGCATAAAATATAATGTAGCATGTAGCAAGACAAACTTGCCTCGACGGATCAAGAAACGGGTGTACGGAACGTCTCACGTCGGCGGAAAAAGTCGCGACGCGCACACGGTACACAGAACGGATCCAAACAACGCACAAGGTGATCACACGAGTCAGGTACGCTCGCTGGGTCGTCGGGATCGTCGACGTCGTCATGGCTCCGGCGATCTAAATAAGGACAGAGGATATTTAAAGAAAAGAACAGTAAAGAAAAGAAAGAAGAAGAGAAGAAAGGAAGCAGGATAAAAGTTTGAGAAGAAGAGAGATGCTTACCGGATCTGCAGAGAGGGGGAATGTCGACGGAGCTCCGGCGAGGTGGTTTGGTGATTAGGGTTTTGGTTAGGGTTTGCTGGGTTTCAGTTTGCAGAGTAAGGGGTTTCAGTTGCTGGGTTTGGCAAGGGAGAGGGAAAAGGAACCGGAGGAATACAAGGAGGTGATGACGGGTTGAGGCCGACGAGCACTGGCGGCGAGGTGTGCAGGCGACGGGTACGGTAAAGGCTGTGGGTTGCTGCTGCAATGGTCTCGAGGGTTGGTCGAGGAGAGAGAACATAGGAGAGGGAGGAGAGGGGAGGAAGGAGATGGCGAGTAAAGGTGGAGATGATCGGCGTCGACGAGGTAAGGTGGTGGTGCAGGTGGGTTAATGGGTGCAGCGTGTTGCAGGGTTGCTCGGGGAGATGAAAGGAGAGGAAGGTGAGGTGGAAGAGGTGAGAGAGGAGGCGAGGTCGATAAGACGATATGAGGTCGAGGAAAGGTCGAGGAAGAAGAAGGCGACTAGGGTTTCGTGGGGATCTCACGGGGTTAAAAGAAGAATACACGAGGAAGAAGGAATAGAAGAGGGAGGCGAGGCTAAGCCTCAGGGAGGTGACGTGATTTAAATCACCGCGAGAAGACAGAGGAAATGTTGCGAGAAGAGAGAGATAGAGAGTAGTGAGAGGAAAGAGAGGGGGAGGAGAGATGAAGTTGTCGGCTAGTAGGGGAGAGAGAAAGAGAGAGGTTGCGAGAATGAGAGAGAGAAGGAGAGAAGAGAGAGAAAATGAGTGGGTCTGTGCTGGGGGAGAGAGAAAGAGAATAGGAAAAAGAGGAGAGAGAGAGAGAGAGTTTGTTTAAACTGTTTTGATTTTTATTGAATAAATATTTTAGTTAGTTATTAAAATTTAAACGTTGATTTAAAAAAATAAAGATATTAAATTTAATAAAATTTGAATTTTGGCGGGATACAAAATATTCCAAAACACGCCCGGGTCGGGTCTAAAATTTCAGATTTAAAATATGAAAATTATATGCAACTTCCAAAATTTAAAATGAATGATTAGGTAACGAAAATGCATACCCCCAAGAACGGATGCACGTATGTGCGCGTAGCTATCCAAACACGTCAGTTTCACTGAACGGGATGAGAACAAGATGCGCGGACGCTACCACGGGGTTAGGAGTATCATGCAGGCTATGGAATGCAATTTTAATTTATTTTTCGTGACCAAAAATATTATATGTAAAATATGCGATTCTAGATGAAATGCCAGTATGCAATTTACATTTGATGCACGTGTCTGTGTAACAAGCCAGGATAATCTATAAATATGAATCAACACGTTCAAGCAAGCGGGTCGGGTCGAATGCAATGTAAAATACCATTCGCACCCAAACATGATAAATTAATAAAATACCACAGATATATAAATACGGGAACTGGAATTAGTATAAATGAACTCGGTTGTTACATTATACCCAACTACAAAAAGAATTTCGTCCTCGAAATTCCAAAAACAAGAAAGGATAAACAATCAACAAACTATAAGAAAAGATGTGGAAACTTCAACCGGACTTCATCTTCTCGTCCCCAAGTTGATTCTCCATGTGAGCGATTTCCCCAAGAAACAAGTATAAGAGGGATAACTTTGTTCTTAAGAACCTTTTCTCTTCGATCCACAATCGACATCGGTCGCTTCTCAAAAGTCAAATCTTCTCGTACAGTCAGCTCCGAATGATTCAACACATGTGTTTCATCTCGAACATATTTACGGAGTTGAGATACATGAAACACGTCGTGAACATTCGCCAAGGATTGCAGTAACGCCAAACAGTATGCTACTTCTCCAACACGCTCCAAAATCTCAAAAGGTCCAATGAATCGAGGACTGCTTTCCTCGACTCCCAAAGCGAATCACTCCTCTAGTCGGTGATATCTTCAAGAATACCGGACCACCAACAACGAACTCTAGAGGTTTTCTCGATGTATCTGCACAACTCTTTTGTCGGTCTTGTGCTGCTTTCATATGATTCCGGATAGTGTTAACCTTCTCCACCGTTTGCACGATCAAATTCGGTCCCAACAATATTCGTTCTCCAACATCGTCCCAACAAACAGGTAAACGACACTTGTGACCATATAATGCTTTGAATGGAGCCATCTGAATAGTCGCCTGAAAACTGTTATTGTAAGAAAACTCCACCAAGTGTAGATGATCCTTCCATGAACCCTTGAAGTCTAACATGCAAGCTCTCAACATGTTTTCAAGATTTTGGATCGTTCTCTCCGACTGGCCATCTGTCTGAGGATGATAAGCTGTGCTCAATTTCAATCGCGTCCCCAAACTTTCCTGTAAACTCCTCCAGAAGTGCGATAAGAATCGGGTGTCACGGTCGGACACGATGCTCACATATACTTCATGCAATCTCACAATCTTCTGCATGTACCGTTCTGCCAATTCTTCTGTTGATTGACCAACTCGAAATAGTATGAAATGAGCTATCTTGGTCAATCGATCAACAATCACCCAAATTGCATTGTTGCTCTTTGGACTCCGCGATAAAGCCGTTACGAAATCCATGGTTATATGTTCCTACTTCCATTAAGGAATCGGAAGTGGTTGCAATAAACTAGCAACCCTTTGATATTCAGCCTTAACTTGCTGATACACCAAGCACTTTGCTACAAAGCGGGCAATCTCCCGTTTCATGCCTTCCCATCAGAAATGCTGTCGTAGATCACGGTACATCTTCATGCTTCCTGGACGTACGGAATACGCGGAACTGTGTGCCTCCTTCATAACTTCTTCGCGGATATCTCCCTTTGGCATACACAAACGACTACCATATCGTAACGAACCATCTTCATGAATCAGTAAGTCCGTCCGAATTCCAGCTACAACCTGTTCTCAAAACTTCTGCAATCTTGGGTCCTGTAATTGCGCTGCTTTAATATTCTCGATCAACGACGACTGTACTTGCAGCTGCATCAACTATCCCGAAGAATGCGGTAGCACAATCTCCAAATCAAATCTCCGAAAGTCTTCGATAAGTCCCTTCTGTGCAGTCAACATCTGAATTGCTGGCAACCGACTAAGCGCATCCGGCATAACATTAACTTTCCCCGGATGGTCTCGGTCCTACGACCAACTCCACCGTTCACAGGCGTAACCGCCGCTCCGCAAATCTCGTCATGCGCAGATTCTCCGCCAACAACATCCCACGTTCCACGCCATCACGATCCCCATTAATGGGCGATCCGCACTCTACGCGGGCGTGACGTCGGGAGCGTAACTGCCGGCGAGATTCTCGCGCCTGCTGCTGCGTGCTGCCACCGCTATATAAACCCCCATCACAGAGGGGTTAAGTAAGCCATATTTACTCCACTTAGCCGTTGCGCTGCTTGGATCTAATACTAACTTGATCGTCGGAGAGTCCTCGGTGGTACCAAACCACCCCGGGACTTCCTTGCAGGTACTCGGCGCTAAACTTCTCAAATCACCAATCTCCTCAAAACCCATTGAGACCCACACGCAACAGGAGATCACCTCCAAAATCCACCGGGGGATCGACGGAAGACAACATCTGAGGAAGACCCGAAAAGGACCTCCATCACTTCACCTCATATAAATCCTTTATTATATATTTGAAGGGATCAATGGATCCACGATTTTTCTCAAAATATTAACGAGAACACAAATTTCAGAAATGCATACCAATTCTAATTTTATTTTACCGAAATAGACCCGTTGTTTCATTAACCCTTTTATCAAACTAAGTGTAAATGCGGTACAAATGGTTAAATGTAACAAGGTTACGATTTGTTTCCTTTGAATTTTTTTGTAAACCCTAGCTGACTGGAAGTGACCGTTTGATTCACAGTTTCATTTTATTTTTTTGTAAGTATGCCCCACTTGTTTTTTTTCCATCAAATGTTAGTATATAAAATTCCGGGGGTTTTTACCTGTAGCCCCTCAAAACTGACCAAATTTTATTCTATCTCTAAAATCTTGGTCTTTATTTTTTTACTCCCAAATTAATGTTATACATCATTTTACCCCATTTACGATTTCCATCAATTTTTAACAGCATAATAGGATGTTTTTCTTTAAAATATCCCGACCACTCTTCTTCTTATTTCTTTCTTAAATTGAAATTATGGTTTAAGTTTTTGCTGCAATTTCTCAAAATCGACCATAAAATCAGGAGTATCTTCAACACCCTTCTCTAATTATGAAGAAGTTGAATACTTCTGCAGCCTTACTTGTTGTATTCCGGTAAATGGTAAAATTAAAATCTATGGAGAAAAAGTAAAGCTAAAGTTAACGAGAGTTTTTTCTGACGGAAATTGTAAAGCGGGCAAAATGATGTAATTTATTAGTTTTGGAGTAAAAAGTAAATACCAAGTTTTTAGAAAGAAATTTGCTATGTTTTGAAAGGCTATCGGCGAAAAAATATGCATATCAAATTCTAATTTTACTTACCTAAATAAAAGCATCGTTCGGAAACCGCCTTACCAAACTAGGCATATGTGTTTCCTTATTTTCCAAGCAAAGCATACCCCCAAAATTCACTCTCCATTTTAATCTTCAAACGAAACAATAGCAAAATCAAAGCTAAGAAATCATGAACACAACAAATTCACATTTGTTACATCAAAATATCTGAACACAACAAAATCGATCCCACACCATAAATGTCTATTGCTATTTTTTTAATAAAAAAAATCAGTCTCTTGCATCAGAGAGCAGCCCTTGCATTTTCTCCACAATGAGATTTATATCCCCATCCCCCGCTTCTCTCTCGATCGCCTCGATCTCTTCCTTCATCGATCTAAAACTCTCAAGCCCGGATCGTTGTTCCTCTCTCCGACTCATTAGCTGTTGCTCGCCGCCGCCGCCGCCCATCTCTGCATTCAATATACGCAGGCACTCAAGCTGTTCCCTTAAAAACTTTCGGGTGCTCGCGTCATCAAAGCATTGCTTCTCTATAAACAAACGCCGCATGCTCACGAGATCTTTGAGAAGATGTACCTTCATTTTCTGCTGCATTGCTTTCGCTTCGTTGTTGGATTTGATGGCTTGTTCGAGCTGCCGACGCTCCCATATTAGCATTATCGTGAAGCGGCGATCTAAATGCGAAGTGCGAAGAGAAGCCATGATCCGAAGAAAGGAATAAAGAAGAGGAGATATTGATATTTAGATGAGGTTTTTATAGAGGTTGAATGAGAGAAAAGGTTTTGAACCGGCGGGGTTTTTTTTTTCAGATTACTGATATGGCGTATATGGAAATCAAGTAGGTTATAAGGAGAAATTTGTTCTCTTTTTGTCGATTTTTGTCGATGCACTGTTAAATCAAACCAAATCTAAATAGTTTGTATAAATTGGTTAGATATAACATGTTATTATTTAGATATTGCAAGAAAAAATTTCTAAGAGATTTTGACTACTGTTTGGAGGCCAGAGTGTTCTTGACAGCGGAAAAAAATGCTTGGGGTTGACAATTTATCCTAAAAGGCCCCTTAAGCAACTTTTTCTGTTGTCAAAAACCCCGACCTCAAAATGTTTGTCAAAACCCTCTAAAATAGATTTTAGCGGTCAAGAATTCTCTTACATGTGATATCTATTAGCTGTCTGCTATATCTAGTTTCCTGCGATATCTAAACAGTAACCAGCAATATCTGAATGGTTGCAGTCCTTCTGAGGCGGAGGCGGGGCGGGAGAAGAGGATCGAGAAGATGGCGTTGAGGGTCGGCGAGAATCTGTTCAATTTTATGCAGTCCTTCTGCGGCGTCGACGGCAGCAGGCTGGTGGTCCCCATGGACATCTTGGATCGCTAGTTCAAGAAGTTCCAGGAGAGGGCCAAGAAAGATCCCGATCACTTGAAAGGATTCGCTGCTGTTTGATTTTCGATTTCGATTTGGGCGGAAGGTACCATTTTTATGCTTTGTAGATGGTTCATCTTGTAGCTTGTTTCATGTTTGAGGAAATGTATCCAGAATTTTTGTTTAAAAAATCTGCATTTTAAAATTTGTTATAAATTTGTTGTTGTCCAAATCGCTCAAATTAGATACAGTTCGCTGTTACTGTAGCCAATACATTACAAAGTTCGAAATTTTAATTTGAAATAAACTTGAGGACATAAACACTGTTCTAATAATGTCGGAGACTGAAATGAATTGTTAGAAACCAGTCTCTTTGCAACCTTGGAAAACTCAGGAAAATTCGCATCGAAGGGGTTCTGAATGATAGAGACCTCATGCGATCTCGATCTCGCCTTAGGGAATGACTTTTCTTGCTCTTTGCTCTTAGCAAAGTTGTTCTGATGTGCTGCCTTCTTCTGATAAGTAGGTTTCCACCTTTTTAGTGTAACCGGGGCTTCATCCGTCTAACACCAAATTTTAGGATTGGTCAGTTAACAAATATCTGCGAGGAAGATATGCATCTCACTGTTTGCTATATTAGAAAACTTCGACGATGCTACATTCTTAAGGTATTTTAGTGAAAAACCGTGATAATTGATTTTAGTCTAATTTACACTGTTGTGAATTGCCAGGCCAGTTCTCTGAAATTGAAACTGAGCTTGCAACATCGAGAATACTCATACTCGTATAAATTTTCTTCAAGTTAGCCTGAAGAATCAATTAACTGGAATGAAATTGTATGCACATCAGCGACAAACTTTCACATTGCTATGCAACTTGAAAAGGTATAAATCACTTGACAGAGTTAAGGAAATACATAAATAAAGTAAAACATATGGTTTTGATAGAATTATCTTTCTTTTTGTATGCCCAAAATCTCTTGAAATGGTGATATTAGGCTTTAGGAGATCCAAAGTCTTCAAAAACCCTACGGTCTTTAATTTTTTTCTCTTTCAAAAACTGGGACATTCTTGGAATAAATTAGAGTTTAACTGCAAATAAATATTGAATTTGTTAAGGACCTGTTTGGCTATGGAATATGATAACCGGAGAAATATAAATTTTTTTAATATCTAGTTATCTGAATGATCTGCCATTCATATATTAGGCAACAAAACAAGATCAGTTGGTTTTCAATATCATTTGGTAATTCTAGTGCTGCCTCTTTAGCGAGGGAGTCTTTATTTAAAAATAGGTTATCGCTAGTCTCTGATTTTCTATTGCATGATAAGACCGGCTCTTTTACCTTAGCATGATTTAAATGTACATGTGTAGTCAATTTCTCTTTAGAATGTGTTCTGCTCAATTATATTGTATCCTAGAGTTCAATACATTTACGTACTGCAAATATATCATTCACCTCTACCCTGGACTCATTTTCAGTCCAGGAGAGTTTTGAAGGTTGGTCCTTGATTGGACGAGCTCAGAATTCATAAACTATAAGTTTGTGTTTCTCTATATCATCTAGCCCCTAAATTTATGGCAAAGGCCCCACCCTTGTCCACAATAGCTTGTTAATGAGTTTAGTACCAAATAATTCAAAGAATTACTGTTTTGACAAGTATAATATAGATTTTTGTTACTTCGGACATGGAGCTTTCTCAGCATGAATTCATATTTTTATATTCTCCTCAGCCGACTACATTTTGATTGACAATGTACATTTGTTTCATCAGATGTTGATCTCTTACTCTTTAGTTGGTTTGTTTTGTAGAAACTATCTTTAAGACCTTACTCACTCAAGTCACCTTATTCCTTATATATATGGACTATGGATCTTTCTTTGGCTCCAATATCCCATTGTATCATTCCCTTTTCCGACGAATCACGTAATTCTTTGAACTCACATAGTTGTAAACCAATTTTCCATTGCGCTGCTCTCTGTATATAAAATTGTATCTAGACAAGTTTGCTTTGTGCAGGCATTTCTTGAACAATTTTCTACATGTATTGACATTCAGTTTTGAGAATATAACTCTCAAGTGTTAAAAAAAGATCCAGTGTACAGATCAGCTTATGCTATTTCATCCCATAAAAATCTTGGCTTTATAATTCTTAATGTTAAGCTTAAACTGAACATACAAAGTTAAAAATCATTAGATAACCTTGTGATCTCAGAAAGACAAGAGGCTTGCATCTCTGAAAGACCAACTTGCTTTTTTCACTCCTTTATTGGAAGATTTAAGAGCGGAGAAAGTGGAACGTCTCAAGCAATTTGCAGATGTGGGTTTTCAGATCGAAAAGGTCAGAATGGAGATTTCTGGATGCAGTCATCAGAATCATTCGTCTACCACCCCTGCAACTGTTGATGAACACGATCTTTCCATAAGGAAGCTGAACGAACACCAAGCTCAACTTCGCAATCTCCAAAAGGAGAAGGTATACCATCATCACTATTACACTTGGTTTTAAGCACGTTGGATGCATGTGTATATGCATTCTTTTTATTCATCAATTTTATAATGCAATATAAATCATATTTATTATTTCTGAATAGATTTCTTATTACATTCAATCTTATTTGACTTGTAATAATTAACATTATTTGAAAATTATGGTAATTAATGGATATGTAAATAAATACAAAATAAACTTTATTCTCGATAAATGTGTGTAAATAATACATTTAAATGTCTTATTATGTATGGTAACAACGAGGAGAGGGATATTACATTGCTTACATTGAAATCTATATGCAAAATAAAATTTTGTTAGGAGATTATATTAATTTCCCAAGGACTGCAAATAATGGTGTGGGCCCCATGTTTTGTTTTTCTTCCAAGCACACATGAACGACATATCTCGGAGCTTGCTGGTTTCCCTATAATGGGTTTTTTGCACTTCAGCGCATTGGTGGCTGACGTGGCGCAAAATTGAAAAGTTGATTTGGACCATGAAAGCCTTTGCGTTATAACAGAGATTTTTCTTAATCTATCAATTGCTCCTTTTAAGTAGATTTTGACACTTGAAATCTACATTAAGGGTTGGCGATATATGCCTCGATAAATGCCTCGTGAGTGAAGCATAAGTATAAATATTGATATATCATTTGTTGTATCAAAGGATATCATTTTTAACCCTCATGTTAGTCATGTATTAGATTTTTCCTTCATGCAAATTTTAGTCTTTAGTAAGAACTTGCACTTCTAGGTATTTTAGCATATGGTTAATCTAAACACTTTATGGTTTAGTTTCTGAAAAGTTGCATTCTTGTGATAATTAATTTTTATCTTAATTGGCGTCCGTGTTTTGGCGCATCCAGTCCGAGCATCTTCATCAGGTTCTTGAGCATGTAAACGAAGTTCATTCTTTATGCGGCGTTCTTGGAGTCGACTTTGGAAAAACTGTGGATGAGGTACACCCTGGTCTACATGATCCTAATCTAGGGAAGTCTACAAACATTAGTAACAGCACTTTGTAATGACTAGCCCGAACAATTCAAAAGTTAAAAACTGAGAAGAAAGTTCGAACTCAGAAGGTAAAGCTGTACTACTCTCACACATGTCTTATATAACTTCGTCAATTTTTGCTGACGTGTCTGAGCTCTCTAGTTGCGAGAAGTAGTTCAAAAACTATTGGAACTTGATGGATTCATCTCAAGAAGAGACGAGTCATTTCGAGAGAGTTACAAATGCCGTTTGATCATCAGATGTCACACAATCTGGTGTTTTATCACAAGAAACAATTGAGAAGGTTTTCTAATTGCAGCTTAATTAACTTTTATTAGTTTTTGTTAATAGATATTAAGGTTTGCCTATTTTGCAGACGGAAGCTGAGGTTGAAAAACTGACAAAACTAAAAGCCAGCAGAATGAAAGAACTTGTTTTGAAGAGGAGAACAGAACTGGAAGAAATATGCAAGGAAGCACATACTGAACCTGATATAAGCACGGCGCCTGAGAAATGGTGTGCAATGATATATTCTGGTGAGTGTTCTTCTCTCTTTATTGTCTGGATACTGAAAGAAATTACTGTAACACTTTATATGACCGCTTTTTTACCATTTAGGCATTGTTGATTCTTCTGAACTTGTGGCCAATATCGAGGCACAAATCATGAAAGCAATAGAGGAATCCATGATTAGATAAGACATTATGGATAAGATAAACAAATGACAGGCGGCTTGCGAAGAAGAAATCTGGCTTGAAGAGTATAACCAAGTAAGGCAGTTTTTGTCCTCTTTATTATAGTTTCCATTCATGAAAACAACAAGACTTTGTTGATCTATGTTACGATTTCAAGCAATATCTTTTCGTTAAGAATAGTTATACGAAAACATGATGCATGTAGAAGGCATTATTTAGAGGAAATGATAACTGGTGTTCTATACAAGATAAGCCTATCATTTATTTTGCAAAAAGTATTCAATTTAGCAGGCTGATTATCAACTTTGAGTTAATAGTTTTGCTTTACATGTGTATTTATTAACAGTCCACCATTCCCCGTACATTTCCTCTTGAAAATTTCTTCAATTCATGCTTATTGTTTCAAAGCTAAAGTCTTTTTCATTGATTGCTTTGCTGGACGAGAACAGGTACAGTGCAGGTAGGGCGCTCACTTAAACCTGAAACGAGCAGAGAAGGCTAGAGTAACTGTCAGCAAAATTCCAGGTAATGTTCTTGTGGTTCCCATATGTTGCATCCAACCATCTAATTTCTAAACCTTGTTACCAAAGTGTAACTGTGACTTGAATCTGGTTTCAGCTATGGTTGAAAACCTAATTAGCAGAACCTTTGCGTGGGAAGACGAAAGAAATACGCCTATCCTCTATGATGGGGTGAGCCATCATTTCTGTTCCAGATGACAATTGAGTAATTTCTCCAATTTATGAGTTTTGTCAAATTTGGGTCCTTTTATCTTTAACCAGGTTCGCTTAGTGTCTATCTCAGAAGAGTACAGAATAACTAGACAGTAAAAGGAGGAACAGAAAAGGAGGCATCGGGTAGGCATTTCTCTTGGGACTTTTTCTTATGGCTATACGAATTGATTTTACATTCTATTTCCTTGCCTTGTTACAGGATCATAAGAAGCTACAAAATCTACTGCTGACGGAAAAGGAATGAAGTATGGATCCAAACTTACCCAAAAAGGACCAACAGTTTCATTAGAGAAGCAAATGGGTATTCCATAAATGGAATTGGGTATTCATGACACCCTCACCTCAAAGAGTTTATGTTGGCAGCGCCACAACTGAGATCCTCACTCCACACTCTTATTCTGGTCGGCACAACGGGAATTACTTCAGGGAGACGAGGCGGCTGTCTACAGCACCTTTGAATTTTGTTGCGATATTGAAAGAAGATACTTTATCTACCTTCACATCTATGAGTGGCTCGGAACATGGTTCTTCTCCACCTCACTTTTGAATCCAGATTTAAATGGCACTATCCTTGTTATTAAGCTATATTTGCCACATAAATTATATTGCTTGATCTATTTTGTTTCAAGTATACAATAAGAAGTCATTTTTGCGGTAAAAACTTGTCTTGTCGATATGGAGTTCACTGGTGCAATTTTGCATCCCAGAAAATGTTACCCAGGATGCACTCTTGATACTCTCCGTTTCTTTCCCATTAATTTTTCACTTGAAAAACGAGTAAAAGAATTTTTATGATTGCCTAACCTTGCTCACACTGCTTTATATGTTCCCCAGTAAGTCCACATGTTTTCTTCTAAATTTACATACGGCACGAATATCTTTTCTGGGTTTTTTAAGCTAGGTTTACCCTTTTATCAACTGATATTTACATTTGAAACTAGCAATTAAACCCGTGTATGACGCACGGGCGGGTGTTACATGCTGTCAAAAATATTCACTGGTGACATATACAATCAAAGATAATAATTAATGCTAGAGGAAAAAGGAAATTATAACCATAATTATTGTTAATTTAACACAAATCTAAAATGAAAATAACATATCCCAGAAAGTTATAGCAACAATGGGTAAATAAAGAAAAAACTTAATTATGAGTAGCAAATTAATCATGGATCAAATTAAAAGAAAAATGCTTGTTTTATTTTGTACAAAGATGCAAGATATCATAAGTGAAATTATATCTAATTATATCTAACCGAAAATTAACTATAAAATACAAACGGATAAAATTCAAATACATAAAATTTAAGGTCGATGCTGAAAAAGTTTGGATTACCAAAACGGAAAAACTTACAATTTAGAATTTGGTGAATAGTCAAGTCAATTTAAATAAATTAATTTGTTGAAAGTTTTGAGATGTAGTAGACTTTAATACCCATATTTTCTTTCTTTTTAAATATATGCCATTTCAAAATTAAACTTATGATTAGTTTTTGAGCACGGATCGGATGCGTAAGGAATAAGTATGCCTAAGGAATAAATATGTCATGCTTAAAATTATTTATGTTTTCTGTATTAGATGCGTAAGGAATAAGTATGTAATTAAAACTGAATAAGTATTAGAAAAATGAGACATGCAATTAAGACTCTATATTGTTTTATTCATTAAAAGAGTTTTCTATGGAAAATAAATTTTTTTTCTAAGATTATAACTAAAAATTACCTTTTTCTGTTTATGCATGCAATCTTTATATATTCATGTTCATAATTACTTCCTACTCATTTGATACATGCTTACTCTTTCTTTAAGCACTTGCATATGAATGTTATACATTATAGGGGCCAATGAAAACTTTTCCATCTCACCTTTTTCTCCTTGCTTCACTCAATCACATGGACCATAAAAAAAAGTCCAAAATTCCCAAACTTGATAGTAGTACATAGCTTTTTGTGGTATTAAAAAAAGTGTTTAAGGGTACTTTCGGGATAACAAAGATAGTGCTTTTATCTTTTACTACCCAACTTTGTATTATGATATAGATAGATAGATAGATACTGGATTTTGTCCCCACACATAATGTGTATGAGATCAAAGATGATCGAATATATTTATAGACGAATATTATTTTTTGCTATTATTAAGAAAAATGTATAAATATTATTTTTTATACATATGTTTTCACTATGTTTGAAAAATGATAAATTATGTTGTTAGTTATTTTTTTTGTTATTTAGATACAAATATTAAAATCTTTGAGAAATAACTCAATCATCAACATTTTTATTAAAGGAAATCATGAACGTTTTTCCTTGCAAAAAATTCAATATATGATTTCCAAAGGACAAATCTATACAAAAAACTGAATCGTGAATATTTTTTCAAAAATTAAAATAAAAAAAATAAGGGTAAAATCTATTATGAGAAATTATTAAGAATAACATTTTAGCCAAATGAATTAAAATAAAATAAAAACCAAATTATTAAAAAAAACAGCTCACAAATTAATCACCTTTGCTCTTGGGTCTCATATTAATGAATCCTTTGAAAATGAATAATGGAAAAGAATATGAAAAGAAATATAGGTAAAGAGAAGGGCAAAAGTGAAAGTGCCAAAATTAGTGTTTTGACTTGCAAAAGATTTCTTGATCAACAGAACTTCGTATTAAAGTAATAGATAGATAGATAGATTGTGAACTCTATCATGGGAAACTGTAATCATGCTGGTGTTTCCAAAATAGATGGACATAGAGAGTGGTTTTCCGTGACTTTGCCAAAATTAAGAAACTCATGATTTAATTCTATCACTGAATTGCATCGCAAGTTGCTGCTTATCCGCAGGGCATATTTGCTGTAAAGCAATCCAAAATTGAAAGTAATGTAGGAAAAGTAACACAAGACAAGGCATCAAATGCGATTCTAAAAATTAAGGATATACAAGAACTGATAAATGTATTTATATTATTTTTCAACACCTCCTTTCTTTTTTCTGATAATGAAATAAGTAGAATCAATCTGCAGCCTCAATTTCTTTAAACCGCCATGCGAACATCCTTAAAAAGCTTTCCTTGATGTATGTATTGTGTAAATGAGTAAATACGTAGATATGCTAAATTCCTGATTTACTTTTACAGGAAGAATTTGATGGTATACAGGTGGAGATCAGCATGATCAGAAGACGATAGAAGCATTTCTGTATCTGCAAGGATGTACACTAGTGTTTTGATGTGCAAATTTTACTGCAAGCTTGAAAGCTATTCCTTTTTATAGATTCAATGGGGGTGATTATGTACATTGAATTAGAGAGTATCTGTGTAGCTGAAAAGTTGTTTCTTAATGTTGATGGGGATGTAGAAAATAATTTACTGGTGCTACCTTTGGATTTTGATGTAAATATACAGGATCATGTGTAATTTTTCAACACGTAGTCTGTGCACTTTCAGTTTCTTATTATCCTCTTCTCCAAGATACTGTACCAATGGTTTAAAGAACGTTCCTACAGGTTAATGCTTAATTTACCCACGTGAAATTTCTACCGAAATCTATCCAAGGGACATATATCGTGGCCCCACTTGTTTGACATTATTATCTAAGTCTGTTTTGTTTTGTCCGCAGGGTAGATTTTGATAGGATTTCAAGTGGGTAAGAAAAGTTTTGCTCATAGATAGAGAATTCTATTTTCGTATTATCTTTGTGTAAAAAAATTATCTTTATTGTCATCCTTGCATAGGAGCCATGCTTATCTTTTCTATATCGGTCTAATCTTATCGAATGTCCCCAAAAGAGAGAATATTATCTAATATTAGATGTTTGTCCATGCCATTCACTGTGTAGGAGTTGTGCAGGATGAATAAATACCATTTTATATGAGAGAGAGAGAGAGTGTGTGTTGGACATATATAGAATTAAGACTAAATTAAAGATTTTCTTTTAATTTTCTTAGAATAAATGAGAAAATGTCTTACAGATATTCCTTGGTTTTGAGTTATAATGTTTGAGATATTGCTTTCCTTGTACCAGGCTCAGCCACTGGCACAAAATTTTCAGATCAGCCACCAAGAAACTGCTCCTTTTCGCCCCAAAACTTATCTGTTGCACTTCCGACTGCAGTGTTTTTTTAGACAATAAAACTGTATCGGTGTTATGCTTAAACATTTAAACATCTTGCTGTATTTTCCAAGACAAAGGAAGAGAGCCATGTTAGCTATCCTAGGATCCGCTAATTCTCTTCCATGTTTAAATAGAAATTCTGTATGATTATATGAAGGATTGCATCCAAATCCGAATATCTACCGGGTACGGATATGGATTTTGATATCTGGCCGGATACGGATACGGATATATATTTAAATATTCTTTCGGATACGGATACAGATAAGGTTTAGCAAAATTATCCGGATGCGTATACAGATCCGGATATTCGCAGAAAAATACAAGAAAATATATCTTTTAATTATTTTACATGCTATGCATTTAAAAAAGATATTATAACATATATACTAGCATGGACCCCTGAAGCGATAGGGGAAAGCTTGGCTGTTCGAATACCATCTAAAATAAAGATAAAAATTAAGAAAACCATCTGAAAAAAATAGAAGTAAATTTCTATAGTACTAAATGAATCCATGCTATTACCCTATCAAAATCAAAGTTTTAACCAAATTACAGCCGGACCATGGTTATTGAGTGCATAGAGTTTTTTTATTGGCTATTGATGATACTCTATATTGACGAGCTCCCAGATCAGGACACGTGACAGATAACGTGTTATAGGACTCAGAAGAAATGGCCCACATGGGCCGATCAGGCCACCCTTGCACCTGAACTACGAGTACGAGCTGGCCCTCCTCAGAGCCCCTGCAAAATGGTCTCCTCGGCCCCTCAGCTCGCCTCGAGCTACCACAGGACCAAGACTCCTCGGTCCTCTCGCTCGCCTCCAAGCTCCCTAGCCAAGGCCATCTTTCTCGGTCCTCCGACCGACCAACTCCACCCCTCACAGGCGTAACCGCTGCTCCGCGAATCTTGCCACACGCAGATTCTCCGCCAGCAGCGTCCCACGTTCCACGCCATCACGATCCCTATTAATGGGCGATCCGCTCTTTACACGGGCGTGACGTCGGGAGCGTAACTGCCGGCGAGATTCTCGCGCCTGCCGCTGCGTGCTGCCACCACTATATAAACCCCCATCACAGAGGGGTCAAGTAAGCCATTTTTTATTCCACTTAACCGTTACTGTGCTCGGATCTCGTGCTAACTTGATCGTCGGAGGGTCCTCGGTGGTACCAAACCATCCCGAGACTTCTTTGCAGGTACTCGGCGTAAACTCCTCAAAACTACCAATCTCCTCAAAACCCATTGAGACCCACACGCAACAGGAGATCACCTCCAAGATCCACCGGGAGATCGACAGAAAAAACATCTGACGGAGACCCGAAAAGGACCTCCATCAGTTGGCGCCGTCTGTGGGAAACTAAAACTCCACAAAAACAAAGTTGGCCTTCCGATCTCAATCCACATGACAAGCGACCACCCTGAAAATCTAGGTACCAGCCGCCGCCTCCCCTTTACCGGAGGCACGGATGAACCTCCCCCGGTGACCATCATCAATGCTCTCGCCAGCCAAATAGATCGGCTATAGTCCCTCGTAGAGGCGTTCGTCCGTGTCTAAATGGCCGGGCCAGGGCCCCAGATCACCGCTCCTCCGCCTCAAGAAGACTCTGCCCTCGCCGGCACGGCTGACCACCGGCAGGCTATGACCCTTGGCCACAGATCTCACGGGCCGATACTCCCTTAGGCCCACTGGGCGCCCCATGGCTCCACACCAAGATCCGCCGCCAGAGCGCCTCGCCTCGAGCATCCCCGCGACCCTTACCCCCCTGAGGAGATGTCGGTCACCTCGCCTGTCCCCAGGAATGAACGACACCCCATCCCTCGTCGAGGTCGCACGGAAGGGGCTCACCACGATGGCTCGAGAGCCACCTCGCCCAGAGATCTGAGGAACCTTATCGAGAGGAACCGGGGCCGCGCCCAGACGCATGTCTCCCAAAGCATAGGCCAGGGATCACAAGGCGCCGAATTCTCGGGGTACCATGGTCGACTCGACGCCCTCGAAAAGAAGATTGAGGGCATGCGCCGGGAAGGTCACCTCTCGGGCGACGGGGCTAAGTACGCCGCCGACTCGCTCACTAAGCCGTTTACCGAGGGAATGCTCGTTGTCCACGTCTCCTCACGCAACAAGCCCCCGAAAGTCTCTCTGTTCGACGGGAAAACCGACCCTAAAGACCATTTGGATACTTTCACCGCGGGGATGAGCTTCCAGGACCATTCTGACGCCGCCCAGTGCAAGGCCTTCCCAGCCACCCTCATCCGCTCTGGTCGGGACTGGTTCCGAGGACTCGAGCCTCGCTCAATCTCGATCTTTGACGAGCTGGCTACTCAGTTCCTCGGCCACTTCGTTAGGAACCGTCGGCAGAAGTGCACAATCGGCAGAAGGAGACGTTCAAGGCTTACATCACCCGCTTCTACAACGCCCTCCTCGAGGTCCCCGAGCACCAGGACGAGACCGTCATCACAGCGCTCAGATCTGGTCTTAAGCACAAGAAGTGGTTGCACTCCTTTGTGTTGGCACAGCCTAAGACCATGGCCAGGTCAGGGCGTGGACCGAGCGCGAGGTTCAGCTGGAGTCCGAGGTGAACGCGAACCTCCCTCGAGAAGAACGGTCCGACCAGAAGAAGAGGGCTCGGGAAGAGAGGCCGGAGCGTCAGCAACCCTATCACCCGAAATTCCAGGAGTACACCCCGCTCAACGTCTCCTTCGCAGTGTTACTAGAGGAGGCCCAGGGCGAGGGGTTCTTCAAGTTCCCTCTAACCCCGCGTTAGGCCTCGAAGCGAACCCGGGGCCTTTACTGCGCCTTCCACCGAACGCTGGGCTACGCCACGGAGGATTGTAAGCAACTCCGGGACTACATCGAGGAGCTCATCCGATCGGGGCACCTCGCCTCCTACTTGAGGGACAAACGGCAAGCCGACCGCGAGAAGGAGCAGCGTCCCCCTCCCGCTGAGCTGACCATCGGCCAGATCATGCTCGTTTCGATAGATGACTAGTCCAGCGCTCAGGGAGCCCCGTACTCGGTGCCGAGCATGGAGACCAACAAGCATCCGGGAGGCTCGGGCCACGCTAATAAGGTCATCTATTAGCATGTACTTTGTTTTCAAAGTAATGTAAACTCTTCCTAGGGTATGTTGTTAATTTAATAAAGATCAATAGAACATTGCGAAAAAAGAAGGAAAGGTCTCATTTATTCAAAAGGTATTATGGGCTCCTCAGCCATACATACAAAAGAAAAAGAAATTTACAGCAGCGGGGGAAGGGGTGCAGAGAGCACTGCTCATGGTACTCGGTAAAGATCTCCGCCAGCAGAGGCCTTGCGAGATCCAACCTCAGCTCTCGATTCCCCCAGCACGCGTCGACCCCGAGCCTCAATTCTTAGCACTCACAGACGAGCGCCTCAGAGCGAGCCAGTCGGTTCGCGGAGATCAGGCCAAAGCGCTTCAGAGACTGCAGCTTGCCCATGGCCTCGTTATAAATCTGCTCGGACAAGGGGTTGTAAAGCCCCGACGATGCCCTCCAGATGGAGTACATCAGCGGCTGCAGCAGGGAGGAGCGTCGGGGGAGCAGCCGGACGAAGTGGTCTTCAATGCTCCCATAGACCAACTGCACCGTGTCCTCGGTGCAGTTCTGATCATAGAGGTATACATCTTCGAAGTGGATGATCTCGGGGATGGTAAAGGGGAAGTCTTTCATTCTCAACGATCTGTTTACGAAGAAGAGAAGGACCAGTGCTCCTTCAGCCTTATATAGCCCACTGCGTCTCAATGGAACTCAACAGTCGCCCGCTTTCGCCTAAAAGGTCGTTGCCACGCGGCAACCATCAAGCCTTCTCTGGCAGGATCGAAACGACACGACCTCGGCGCTTCGCCTCCCCCCACATTCAATGCGCATGCTGCGCGCACGTTCGCCACGACCGTCCCTATTCCCCATACCTGCGACCGAATGGTCAGGCGGAACCTCATGAAGAATCAGCCGAGCAGCTTGTTGGATGTATATGCCCTAAAGGCCAGTATTGTATATGTATACATATAGATACTAGGGATATGTATGTACAGAACAATCTTGCTCAGTTTTATAGTATATTATTCGACTTGTCTTTATCAGGATATGTGTATTTATTTCTGTTGTTGTTATATCTAGCTTGCACATATTGATGAAGACTCGATGTGGTAGTATACTATTATGGTTTGTCTTTATCTTAACATGGCATATGTCATACTCGTTATTACATATTGTGGTTACATGTTGATAAAGCCCCATAGGATCTTGCTTGACTACCTGCGTTGTGATGGCGGTCATAGTTGTGGGAGCAGGGTAGTCCAGAAGCACATCCTTAAATGGTCCCTAGTCGCGTGAGTATCGAGACTGGGCATTGATACTCCAGAGTAGACTAGTGTATACGTTTATACCCCCGTCGGAGGATGGTTGGTCCCGCAGCCATTGGTCTGATGTACCCAAGATCGTATACAGGTGCTCACTGGGGTGAGTACACTGGACGGACTCGCCGAGAACTTCCATGTGGTACTATACCTATCGTCAGATGGAAGTTCTCAGGTGACATGTGTACAGGTTAGTCCTTGGACCCGAGATTGGCATTTGTCTCGTGTGAGTTCCCACTGAACTTTGATCACTACCCTACCACGGCTCTACTGAGTCGTGCAAACAGGTTTTGGTTGGGTTCAGTCCCGAGCCACATGGAGGCAGTGAGCGATTGTCGGGGATTCGTCTCTCCCGGTATAGGGAGTCGATATCGCAATGTGATTCGATTGGTCAGGACCATAAGAGCTTGACCAAGGCACTTGGGATTTACTGATAGATTGATCAGCAATTTCCCGGATTGGTCCTGAACCATATCGGCACGACTTATCAGGTTATTGGGGTCTGATGTTTACCATCCCCTAGACCCGGTATGCGATACTCTTTGACGAAGAGACCGGACTGTACGAATATTGTCACGGATAGGCTCAGTAGGAGTTCGGACGAGCTTGCTCGTCGGCCTTCCTTTTCGACAGGTACCTAGGCAGCCGTTACGTACAGCTAGTGCCGCTAACGTGCTTGTAGTTAAACCCACTGTCAGAGTACTGTCGAGTCTTTAGAGTCCCACACAGAGGGTTTCCCTGATCCAGGCAAAACGATGTAGTAGCCGTATTGGATACGTGCAGGGTTCGATCGATTGATGTACTTGGTACTCAGATTTTTGATCGGACAGTTTGTAATACTAGCCGATTCGAGTTTGAGCCGGATTATTAAATCAGGTATTGATTTAATAATTTGCATGTATGTATTTCGATATATATTCTAGTATTACGTTTTTCGTGTTATTCTATCTCTTTTGGGCGTTCGGATTTTTATCCGATTGCCGGTATATTTGTACAGTAGACTGAAATCCGTATTTACTACAGATTTTCTTCTAGAAGGTGGCCACCTCATTATGTATTTTCCTTTTATTTGATAATTGGAAATGAGGTGTAAAGTAGAGAGTATGGGAGGAAAAGAGGTGACCATACTTCAATAGTAGTCAAATGAATTTATAATTCATTTTGGAGTTACTATTAAAGCATGGTTGCTAATTGTTTAATGAAAGAATTCATACACAAAACCTATCTGTGTATTTTCTCTTTCATGCTATAGTTCATAATTTCTTGAGCTCCCATTTTTCTCTCAAGTTCCTCTCTCCTCTTGCTTTGCTCCACCTTCATCTTCTTCCTCTTTCACTAACATTCTCATGTGTTGAGAAACAAGTGAAGAGATTAGAAAAGAGATAGCTAACACTTAGACAACCCCACTACATCCTAGACCACTTGGACTAGCATCCTAAGTTCTCTAGTTCTTTTGACATATTGCAAAGAGCTAGAGCCATGGATCATACTCCCCGGGTGGATCATCTACTACAAAAGGAGGCCGGAGAACAAGCTCGATCCCAGAGGGCCGATGGAGCCGGAGTTCAAGTTCAAGCATGTTCAAGGTGGATGCAAGGAGCTAAGGATGAAGAAAGAAGACCGAAGAACTTGGTTCGTTTGGTGAGGTTTCTATCATAGTAGATAGCACTTCTTCTTTTGCTAGTTAGTTTTATGGAAAGATCCGGTTAAGTTTTATTCTAGTACCAAGTTTTTGTTCGCAAGAAAATTTTTATTCCGTATTTGGCCACGGAAGTTGGCCGGGGCACTAGGGTAACCCTTCACAGCTACCCTGCTCAGTTATCCCCGGTCAGTGGCTTCCCCACTCACAACGCCAAGGATTAAAATCCCTCGCCAAGAGGCAACCGCGCAGTTTTACTGCCCGGTTATCCTTAGCAGGCCTCCTCAGGCCCCTCCAACGCTAAGGATCAAAGTCCTCCGTAGAGGCAGCCGAGCGGCTTCCCTGCTCGGCTATCCCTGGCCGGTAGCTCCCCTACTTGCAACGCCGGAAATCGAAGCCCTCGCCAAGAGGCAACCGCGCAACTTCATTACCCGGTTATCCTTAGCAGGTCTCCTAAGGCCCCTCTAACGCTAAGGATTCAAGTCCTTCTTAGAGGCAGCTCAGCAGCTACCCTGCTCGGCTATCCCCGCTGGTAGCTTCCTACCACGACCGACAGGGATCAAAAGCCCTCCCAGAGGCAGTCGAGCCCGACCCTCGCTCGGCCCTTCTTCAGGACAAAAGCCCTCGCCAAGAGGCACCGGGCAGTAACCCTGCCCGGCCAAGGTTCCTTGGTAGGCTTCTTACAGCCCCTCCCGCGCTAAGGACCAAAGTCCTCCCAGAAACAGTTGAGCCCTTGCTCGGCTATCCCCGGCTGGTAGCTTCCTACCACAACCGACAGGGATCAATGTCCTCGCCAAGAGGCACTGGGCAGTAACCCTGCTCAGTCCCCGTCCTGAAGGATCAAAGCCCTCGCAAGAGGCAAGCGAGCAGCTACCCTGCTCGGTCATCTCCGGCTGGTAGCTCCCTACCCATGACGCCAGGGATCGAAGCCCTCGCAAGAGGCATCCGAGCGGCTACCCCGCTCGGTCATCCCAGGCTGGTAGTTGCCTACCCACGACGCCAGAGATCAAAGCCCTCGCCAAGAGGCAACCGCGCAGATTCACTGCCCGGTCATCCTTAGAGGACTTCTTATAGCCCCTCCGACTCTAAGGATCAAAGTCCTCCTTAGAGGCAGCTCAGCAGCTACCCTTCTCGGCTATCTCCGGCCGGTAGCTCCCTACCCATGATGCCAGGGATCGAAGTGTCACGCCCCGCTTCCCAAAAGAAGGAGAAGGATGACGTGGCAAAGTCCGCAACCTAACTGTATTGAAGGTGGTATATTCAATACAGTTACGTTAAGCATATGAATATTTAATATGCAGGATGTGTACCAAAACAAAAATAATAAAAGCGAAAGGCATTTTATTTCCATTAACCAAACTTTATTACATCCCAAAAGAAAGAGTAAAATAAACTCAGTAGTTTAATTACATCGAAGGAGAAACAAAAGCCCTAAACATGTGGGCAACAACAAAAAAATTAAAACTAGCTAATCTTCCATCGTCCAGTCTGCATAATCTTCATAAGTTGGCTTCATACCTTGATCTTCGCTGAAATACTCTTTCTTATCTGACGGACATTCCAAAGATAGAGGAAGAAAAGGAAAGTCCGTCAGCGAGTTATACACGGGTAGGATTGCCTCATAAGATAGTAAAGGTATAGAAACGAACAGGCGTATATAAGAGTATGATGTATGCAACGTAAAGTAGGGGTGTAAATATTTGAAATGCATAAATTTAAGACGTTTTGAGGAGAGGTATATATGAGCATGTGTATGTTGCAAGGTATATGTAGATGAAGGTAATAGTATGTATTAGTTTGTTAAATAAGGGTCCGGATACTCGTGATTATTCCGTTGTGGCCACGGAATAATAACTGGGGAAGTGAAATGTACCGTTTCACTTCCCGGGATCATGATCGAGTAGTAGGGGAATCCGAGTTCCGAATTATCCTTGCCTAAACAAACTACCCATCCTCGTGGTTCAGTATAAAGGTTCGGACGAATTAGAGTTAGTACTTATACTTCTAGGCATGGAATTTTCACATTATATAGTCGCCCATATATTGGACTGGTCACCCGGAATATCGGGATCTTCATATTAGTATAGTCGCCCATATATTGGACTGGTCATCCGGGATATCGGGATCTTCATATTTGTATAGTCGCCCATATATTGGACTGGTCACTCTGTCTGCAGGGATCTTCATAACGTATTTCATACCTAGGTCCGCGCATTCTAACCCTAACCGTATCATATTTTGTATATGTCATGTTGTCATAAACTGGTATTTTAGAAAGAGTATTGATCTCGTTTAATATGGCCTTCCACAACCACTCGTTTTATTTTCTAGAATTTGTAAAGTACTTCGTGTTATCTTAGAGAAAACTTAGTTAAAAAGAATAATAGTATTTAATTATCTTTTATTACTTCTAAGAAAAACCATGATATTTGGGATATTTATTATTTTGGAAAAACATAATATTTTACGGAAAATATCCTTTCGATAAAAGGTTGTGGTGTTTATTTGGCAGGAAGGGCGCGGAAGCTACCGTTTCACGAATGCAATGCAAGCAAGGTAGCTTGCTTACTCTCCGTCTAGCGTACGTTGGCGGCAAGGTTTGAAAATCTTTTGCAAGAGGTTTTTATTTGAAAATCTAGACCGCTCCTAATATTCCAAAAGGACAAGTTATGAGGTCCTCATATCGCCTCTTCACCGCCAATTGCGGCCAGGTAAGTGCCAAGTGAGTGGGAGGCTCTCCACTATAAGTAGTGGCCCTAATTAAGTAACCACACGTCTTAGACATACTTGCCTAGACACCATAAATTCTGGTTTGGATAAACGATCCATGCCTACAACCTTTCCTTTGTCCTAGATTGGTGTTATTTTAAAATTACCTTTTAAAAGATACTAAATATTCCATTTTTTTAAAAAGATATCGTTATTTAAATTTTAATATTTTCTTTCTTAAAAAGTTGAGGGGGTTTTAAAAATATTTGTAAGTAAAATATACGTATACTGTATCTAAAATATTTATTTTACATATTTTTATTTCTTATAGATATTTTAAACAAGTATAATATTTAAATTAAACGAGGGTATCTTGTGGAAGTAACCTATTTCGAGATCATTTTTATAGTATGGGTATGTCAGAGGTGAAATGAAAATTCATGGGTAACATCAGATTCCAGGTATTATGGGTGCGCAATATAATTTTATGTACAGAGGAAATTTAAACACCATTTTTAAAATATGGGTTAACATTATTATGATTAAGGATACAGGAAAAAGGGTATGCACAAATATTATAACACCATTTTAAATGGGGGTTAATGATTAGAAGTTGGAACTAGGTTATTAAGATAGAAGAAGGTGACAGGAAAAGGAGAGAGAGGTGGATCCTACCTTTTGTTCGAGTCGGATGCCGAAGAGTTGAAAACGTAGTCTCGTACTAAATCCTCAATAGATCCGCGTCCCAATTTTTTCTCTGCAATTGGATGGAGCCGCAGCGTCGGCGTCGTCGATATGAAGGCACCGATATTTTTTTCAGAATTTTTGGAGTTCGGTAGTGTGTGAAATTTAGGTTTGAAAGTGTCTATTTATAGCGTTTTCACCAACCATAAAAATCCAAAATTTCCGTTAAATATACACGAAAATCTGCGCTGCCAATCATTGCCGAATCATTCGTTAATGATTTGCCCGCCGCCTATTCACCTCAGTCGTTAGATTGAGATCCAACGGCTGAAATCGCTCCGCCTAAGTCCCGCCGCCTGCCACGCGTCGCGCGTGTGGAGACCATGCGTTTTCACGTGGTCCCCACCATGTAGGTGCGCCAGTGTGATCTGGGCCGTTGGATCTTGGATCCAACGGTCCAGATCAAAGAGGTTTTAATTATTTTATTTTATTTTATTTTTTATATAAAAATAATATTCTGTTTATTATTTAAAAATTGTATTTGGTTTTTAAAAAATTGTTAAAAATAGTTAAAACACGGAAAAATTATGGAAAAATTTCAGAAAATATATTTTATTATTATCTTTAGTATAAAAATAGTTTTGGGCTAAAACTAAATAATATATTCATTCCTATGATTTTAGTTAGTTATTAAAGTTATATATAAAATCTAGTTTATCCTTTAAAACATTTTTAATTGATGATAGAAATATGTATATTATTTTAAGGCGTTATAAAATTTTATTAAAACATTTTAGGCCTATAAAACAATAAATAGATTTTAGAAAAATTCCTTTAATCATATTCAATGTTTTGAAAATTATTAACACTACTTTAAAAATTAGTATTATATAAAAGAAACACGTAAATAATTATTTGATAGTAGAAATATAATTTATTAGGTATTAGAAAATATGGCCGTTACAATCTACCCTCCTTAAAATAATTTCGTCCTCGAAATTTCAGAAGGTAGGTCAAGGAAAGGAAGAAATCACTAAGAAGAGATTATCGTGGTTAAATATTTTGGTCTCGCACTCTCATCCCGTTTCCTCGCTTCCGTGTATGTCTGCCTAGTAGTTCTTCCTTCATATAGCTCTGGCCAGCTGGATTGTCTTGTCACTCAAGATTTCATCCTTCTAGTATTCCGACCGGTTGCTGCTCGTAGGTTATGCTAACCTTTTCGTGATCTCGAAACGTTCAAAAGTAGGGCAAGGGTTTCCAGCATACCCTCCAACGAAAGTAGCAAAAGTAGGCTATACATAAACCCACCGTCTCCTTCCAAGATGTTAAACGGAAAATGAGTCGTGGGCTGAGTTTTCCTTGCTCGCTGCATTGTATCACCATCTCCACTTTTTTTCTACAATTATGTCAATCTTACAAATTCTCCATCTTCAGGGTCGTCCCAATCGATCGGTACTTCTCCCATATAAAACTTGACCTCTCTCATCCGCTTCATGTGTTTTCAACCATCCGTGTTCCCATGTTCTCCTTAGAGTAATGTTTCTATATCTTCAAGACGAAAATTTACCATTGCCAGTTCTAAATCTGAACATGATAATTGCGTCCACAAGTCGTTAGTTGTCTTGACGCGTATGCGACTATATTGCCGCGCTGATACATCACATCACTAAGTCACTCCTCCGAAAAATTGTTGTGGATGTTTAAAACTTCTGGGTTTGCTAAGAATTGCAAGAATGGTTGTGATAGTTACGATCTACCCTCCTTATAATAATTTCATACTTGAAATTTTCAAAAGAGTGGCCACTACTAGGCACGGAAATCGGTAACGCTGTCAGGAATCCTCTTTGCTGCATGTGTCGCTCCCGCGAGTTGGTGTATCACTTGATGCATGGAAAGTCTCTCTGTTGTCTTTCCATGTGGCATCAACCTTCTCGGCCGTCATGGTGTCACGCCCCGCTTCCCAGTGTACGACGAAGGGAACGCGACGAGGTCCGCTACGTATGTACTCAGAAGTACATACGCTAAGCGTAGCTAAGCAATATAAAATAAATCACAAGAGACGAAAGATATAGAAATAACAGCAACTTTTATTTATTAACATTCTTTGTACAATACATGAAAAGGAAATACAAATGAAATAAAGATGCCTAAACAGTGGCATAACAGGAAATGAAAAGTGCTGAAAAGAAAAGTGTATAATGAAATTATACTGCAGAGTCTTCGGCAAATTGCTCCAAGTCTTCCTGTGATGGCTCAACTTCTGCCGGGTCCAAGTCACCTGACGACATTCAAAGAAGAGAGAAACAGAATGTCGTCAGCGAACAGATCGCTCGGTAAGTCCCAAAGATGGGGGAGAAATAGACAAGAGTAGGAGAAAGAGAGAGAGCTTTTTAATATTGTATCGTATTATTGTAATGTTGTAATGTTATATTAACGTTGTTGTTTGTAGCTTGGTACAGAAGGATGCCAGTGTATACGAGGGGGGTCTCTATATGCTTGAGACCAGGGCAAACGGAAAGTACAAGGAATCGTTAAGCCACGGTACAACAGCAGCGGAATATAGGTTAGGTGTCTTAATATGACCACCTCGTGCCACCTTTAACACCTTCCGTACCAATCTACCCCTTAAACCCCGTAGTGTTTTAACATTATTGTTGTACTGTTTTGTGTAAGTTAGATGACTGACCAAAACCATGATATCAGTAAACATGTTGTAACTGCATCATCAGGTAAATGGAATAACAGGATAATGGATGTATATCCATGGTTTGATTCAGTCAAAATTGAATAGATTGTTAACTGAATTCAGGGATTCATGTATTCATATTGAGTTGGAATATAAAAGAATATAGATTGACTTGAATCATATTCAAGTCAGAAATAGTCAGACTCTAACCCGAGTCAGACTAAAAGAAAAGGTATTTGAAGTTCTATAATTGTTAGGGTCCTTATTGTAATTTATAAAACTTGAGGGGGGTTTATGTAAAAAGTACTTTTGTATAGATTTCAAAATACACCTCAAGTATTTGTTATTCGTCTTTATAGTTATAATGAGTGTGGATTTTATTTGTGTTATTCTAGTGAATATATCCTAATAAAAGTATTAATTTATAATATAGATTTATTTGAAACTCATGGTATTTTAATGTAACTTTTAATCTTGTAATTTTTAGAAAAAGTGGAAATTTTATCTTATAATAAAATAGGTGTTTAAATGATAAATATACATATGTTAATACAAGAATAATTTTATATAAATATTTTATTTTCCAAAAATCTCATTTTTCTTAAATGTCGTATTTTAAACCTTTCGAGATCAAATGCTCCTTGCGGAGGTCTGAATCTCGCACTACTAGGCCCGAGGGTGCACGATAAACCGTACAATCCCTAACGAGTTCCCCAAAGGTGGGTTGTAGTGGCGCTTTGCAAAGGTTTAATAAATACTATTCATTTAGAAAACGGTTTTATAAAGATAAGGTATTTATTTGTAAAAAGATGTCAATTTCCGTATTTTAGTTTCTAGGGTTTCCTAAGCCAACTAGCCTATTTCTACGGTCTAAACGATAAGTCATTAGAAGTCTCAAACCGCCTCTTCACCGTCAATTGCGGCCAGCTGTTCCCCTCCGAAAGACGTGCAAGACGGGACGTCTCGCCTGAAATTCGGGGCAGATGCTAATTGGTGCTATCCGTCCACCTCTCCGAAGATGCCAAGTTGGTTTATGGCACCATGTATCGAAGGTTTAAGCGGATGCGACCGATGTAGCAGACTTCGTCAGATTCCCCCTCGTTGAGGGGTTTTTGATTGTGGGGACGCTCTTCCCTGCAGGCGCAAGCCCCAGCAGTTAATTACGCTACCGCATCGCGGTAACAACTTTCTCCTTCTCCAGATGGTCACTTCGTGTCGTGTGTTTTTGTTTTGTGTTTTGTTGCCCGTGGATTGTTTACGGAGATTGAGTTATGTCGTCGCCCGTAGGGCGTGGACTAGTCCAAATCCGTGTTATCTTAGATTTGGGTTTGGGGGTTTGGTTTGAGGATACGTTAGCCATGCTTGAGGCTAAGATCAACTCAAACGTTTGTTAAGGACACGTTAGTCCGATTTGAGACTAAGATCAACTTAACGGGATCATTTAGATCCGACAAAGGAGCTTTTGGACTCCATTGTTCCAGTTTTAGGGACATAGTGGTCCATCGTATGTGTGTGGCCGTCGGGACCCGTCACCTCTCTGACGACGTTGAACGATTACAACGACGGATGTCAGAGGGGTTCAGAGATGTACCCTCAAGCCAGAGTTAACTTGGGGGATTCGTAGTCCAGTTTGCTTGAAGGTTTTAAGGATTCGTTAGCCATCTTTGAGGCTAAGATCAACTTAAACGGGACCGTTTAGATCCGACAAAAGAGCATACGGGGCTCTATTGTTCTAGTTTAAGGACATTGCGGTCCATGGGTAGTTTAAGGACATTGCGGTCCATGGGTAGTTTAAGGACATTGCGGTCCATTGTTAGTTTTAAGACATCTCGGTCAAGGTTAAGGACGTCATAGTCCATGGGTTTAAGGACTCCACAGTCCGGTATGTGCTCTGGATGCTTCACACGGGTTCACTGCCGTGCTTGGCGAGGACCAGGCTCCGCTCTGGGCGTTTTCCGTGGGGTCAAAGAGTGACGTTATCCACGTTCCACGTAACCAGGAATTTTGCACTAGATGCTTCACACGGGTTCACTGCCGCGTTAGGCGAGGACTAGGCTCCGCTCTGGATGCTTCACATGGGTTCACTGCCGTGTTCTGCGAGGACCAGGATCCGCTCTGGACGTTTTCCACGGGGTCAAAGAGTGGCATTATCCGCGTTCCACGTAACCAGGAAGTTTGCATTAGACATGGGTTTAAGGACCCCACAGTCCATATCATGGGTGGTCGTCGGGACCCGTCACCTCTTTGAAAACATTGAGGGATTACAATGCCAAGTATCAAAGGAGTGAAGAGATGTACCCTAGAACCGGAGTGGCTTGAGTAGTCCCTGGCCCAATTTAGGGTCAAGACTGATTAATTATATTATGAGCCCATTGGCCCAGTTAATCACGAATTGAGGACTTATGGCCAGCTTGGGCTAAGTCCAATCATGTCTGGAATATTGATTTCTTGTGAGTCCATTGAGGGAGAGGCTTTGCCTCTATCCCTTTAGCCAATTGGGCCAAATACTAGTGTTAAACACTTCAGAGCAATCAGTGTTGACCACTGGTAATGAGGTTGACAAGTTAGTGTTTAACACTAAAAGATAATTGGTATTAAACACCAGCAACAAGGCTTTTCAAATTAGTGTTAAATACTAAAACAGCTCAGTGTTGAACACTGCAAGTAAGGCTTTTTAATCAGTGTTGAATGCTAAGGCCCAACAGTGTTTTAACACTGGGTTTGAGAGTTCCAATTTAGTGTTGAACACTAAGGCAAAAGGGGTCACGTGGAAACACGTGAGAACGCCCTCTTTCCATTTATTCTGCTGAAATCGCTGCATCTTTCAGAGCATCACGTGCCATCATGTGACGGGCATTCATATGCCTATGTATTAGAGTTTCTGTCAAGGGTCACGTGGGTCACGTGGGGGACTGCCTCAAAGGGCTTTCTGTAGACCTCTTGAGGGGGTCACGTGGTGGCACGTGACCCTGCCTCCACGTATATTGTTTTAGAGAATTTGTTGATCTTTCTTTTCAGGAATTAAATTCCTCGAGCTTTAATTTTCAAAGGAATTAAATTCCTACTTCCTTTTGAAGACTTATATTCTGGAGTAGAATCGAACCCTGAATCTTCTGTAGGAATTAAATTCCTCGTTTATGTGAAGAACTGAATAGGGTTAAACCCTAATAAAAGCATTTTAAGGAATTAAACTTCCAGTCCCTGTTAAATTATGATTAAAGGAATTGAATTCCCGTTGTTTCAACAGAACTAAGTTCTTAATTAGGGTTCAACCCTGTTTCTTTTTGTTCTGAAGGAATTAAATTCCCATGATACAGGGTCGAGCCCTAATTTTATTTTAAAGGAATTAAATTCCTATAGTTCTGTGAGAGTTAAATTCTCATGCTTGCATTCCTTCTCTATGTTTTGGATCTGCATGGCAGGATCTCGACCCATTGAGAATTAAATTCTCAACCTTAAGGGGAGATGTGCACTTTGCAAATCCTCTATCAAAGAGAGAAGAAATATGCTCTTCTGTTTTATGTATCAGAGTTAAACTCTGTTGAGAATTAAATTCTCTTTCTTTCAAGAGGCCTTCCCTTTCTTACCTAGGGTTTTTGCAGAAGATCCGAGTCTTTTCAAAGTATCAAAGCTCTCCTCCTTTTTTCTTTCTTTTCTTCTCTGCGCATGTATGTTTTTTGTATCTCTTGGCTCCTATTTATAGGAGAAGCAGCCGAATCAATCAGTTTTTGACGAATCTTCATGGAGATATTTGATTTGCATTCATCGTTCATTTTGGACCTTTGGATTATTAGGTGAATTTTATTCACCATTGGATTTCAAATCCAGGGGTTCCCCTTTATTATTTCGGTTAGATTTAAAGGGGAGATCTTTCCAAACCCGGGATTTTCCATAGATAGATGATATTTAAATCACTTCTGAATCTTTAATTCAATTGGTCTCAGATAATCACTTTCCTTTGGAAAGATTCGAATTTCTTTCAGAATTTAATTCTGTTGACAAAATGGGCTTTGAAAGCCGGTCACGTGTGACCACGTGACTCATGGTCACGTGTGGGCACGTGACCCCCTTTGGAATGAGCCTTTTCCTTTCTTTTGCGCGCTGTCTTCTTCTGCTGCATAGCCGTCACGTGCTACCACGTGACCCCTGGTCACGTGTGAGCACGTGACCCTGTCTGGCGCCTCTTTCCTTGGTTCTTCTGAAGAACGAGTTTGCTGCCTTGAACGTCACGTGCCAACACGTGACCCTGGTCACGTGGGAGCACGTGACTTCTTCTGAAGCCTTTTCCTTGACTTGATCAGTTAACCGACGTGCCTTTGACGCTTGCATTTAAATGTCACGTGTCGCCACGTGATCCTGATCACGTGGGAGCACGTGACTCTCCTTGAAGCTTTTCCTTTTCTTCTTCGTAGTCAGGAAATTGAACTTGCCTTGATGATGTTTTTAGGTGTCACGTGCCAACACGTGACCGCTAGTCACGTGTAAGCACGTGACCCTCTTCTGAAGCTTTTCACAGAAGCTTTCCTGACTTTAAATCAGGAAACAAATGCCCCCACAGTGTTGTTCTCACGTGTCTGCACGTGAGTGCAACGCTGTCACCTCTTGCGACCGTTGGATTCATTTAGGGATTTGGGAGATGAAACGTTTCCATTGTTTTCTATAAATACCGCTGTCTCTTCATAGGAGCCTTCATTTTGCTCATCTTCTTCTTCTGAGAACTTTTTCTGAGAATTTAATTCTCTTCTTCCAGAGCTTAGTTCTCTGTTTTAAAATTTTCCAGAGTTCAACTCTGTTGACGGATCCCTTTCCTTCAAGTAATAATGTTGAACGGCCAAAGCGCCTTCGTCTTTAAAAGAACTCTTTGGATTTTAAATCCGCGTTAAGGGTTTCACAAAGAACCCATTTTTCTTCAAGTGATTTAACCAAAATATGAGACCACTTAACTCCCGCAGTAGATCACTTAGGGTTCAGATGATCCCTTAGGGAGATGATGATGGCGGTTCAAACCCATAGAATTTAATTCCATTCAAAATATTCTTGGGAATTTAATTTCCTTTTTCCTAATAAGGAATTTAATTCCTATGAAGAACTCAGTTTCTTCACGCGGGGGCTTCCTGGGGTCTCTTGGCCCTAGGTTGTTCTTCCTGCCATTAATGCAACGGGGGCTTTGCAATGATGTCTTTTGGTGGGAATTTAATTCCTGTGATTTTGCCAAATTCATTGTAGAGCCCGAGACTGCTTCTGTTGGGGGAAAATGTGCATGGTCGTCATTCTTTGAGGATATTCTCTTTGTTTTATTGTAACGCTTTGGCCTCATTATTAATGAGCCGTCATTCGGATTCTGTGGGACCCATATGTTTTGTAGCCAATAACCCCCAAAAACTATGCTGTTGCTTTCTTTAACTAGTTTTCATGTTTATGCATGAATATACGTTGCTGACTTTTCTTCTAACGGTCTTCCTTTATTGGATTTCAGGTGCGATGGCTTCTGTTCCGCGCTTTCCCTTTTCTCGCTCAGAGGCTGCTTTTCCTCAGTCGCCGTCTGATGAGGAAGCGATGGCGATGATTCGGGCCCATGACCCGAACTGCACCAATCTTCTTCAATGGGGACCTTGGTACAATCAGATTATTCAGGGTCGCCGGAGCTTTCTTTGCGCGGTGCCGACGGAGCCCACTTTCCCATTTTTACCGATGGATCCTCCGAGGACAGCTTTTGCTGTGGAAATGCCCAACTGGACTCCAACGGGGAGGCTGGAGCCTTCGACGACCGGCATTCCAAACCATCCGATTCCAGCCATAGACATCTTGGGACGGCGTATCTGCCAGGGTGAGGCCCACCCGTGGGGACAAATTTATAAGATAGGGCTCACTCCTAGGCATCCTACGGGCTACCTTCCCTGGGCTCGTTACATCCTTTCTGCCCATCGGGCGCGATTGCAGAAAGTCGGGCTCTACCAGGCCGTATACGCGTCGCTATTCCATTACAAGTCCCCGCATGCCTGGTGGGTCAAGGCATTTTTGAACCAGTGGAATCTTCCCACTAATACTTTCATTCTGGGAGATCGCGATGTTTCGATTTCTCTTGCTGAATTCTATGATATCTCGGGGCTGCCGATAAGGGGTAATCTGTATGAGGAGTTGTTGCCTCCTGACGAGTACGTTTTTGAGCCCGAGCCCGCCCCAGTTGACGGCCTGTCTGCTGAGAATGCTATTCGCCACAAGCGTCCCAGTTTAATTAAGGCCCTAGGCATCTTCGACCGATTGTTCACCGAGTCCGAGGAGCAGGGCGTTACTTTCAAGAGCTTCATTGCTTGTTTCATTCATGAGGACGCCTTATCGAAGACAGCCCCGAAGTTTGCCAACATTGGGGACCCCTTTGGGTTTGGCCCGAAGAGGTTGCCGACCAACGAATCAGATCTACCTCAGTATTACATCCCTATTATATCGCCAATATCTTTTGAATCCATTGCCGCCCCAGGCATGGACGAGGAGACGTTCTTTGTGGGGTTTATTAGTGTCTGGCTCAGTTGGTTCGTTATCCCCATGCATCGCCGCTTCATGAGAGTCTCGGTCATCTACCCGGCTCATCGTATTGCTGAGGGGATGCGGTTGGCCATCGGCATCCCGGCCTTAGCGCACCTCTATAATGGATTGGGCACCGCAGCTAATACCTCTACGCCTGGCGTGGACGTAGTGAACTTTTCACTTCATTATTTCACGTCATGGATCGAAATGCATGTGCTGGGGTCTTTTGCCATGCATCAGAGGCCCGCTTTTTACGATGCCTATACTTTCCCGCGACTTATGCGGCTGGTGGGTGCTTCTGCTGCCGACCCAACTCAATTTGGGGCTATTCGGGTGTTGATCTCTCCTCATGCCACCGCTGGCGGGTTGGTCTTTAATGATCGGGTCCTGTCTACTCCTTCAGGTCCCGTTCAGCAACTTTGGGACCAGTCAAAGGACAACGCGCCTTCTCTGAAGCCCCGAGAGGCCACGCATTTGTATTCAATTAGACCGGGCTACTTGGTGTTTCGCCAGGACAGTGCAGCTCTTTTTATGCGGTACAATTCGCATCGATTTGCCCGGCAGCTCGGATACGACCAGGGTGTTCCTTTTGAGGCTTTTATGGTCGCCCCGATCCCTTCGCTTGACGCTGTTCGCGATGCCGCTCATCATTTCATGCGGTTGAACACCGGCTCTCATTTCATGGTCCCTGAAGCCGAGTACATGCCCCGATGCGTAGGTGCATTTACGGGCTGGTATCTTCATCGAATCACCCCAATTATTGCTGAAGAAAGAAGGGTTCTTCTTGGTCACGACTCCCCTCCTCAGGTTTCGGGAGCTAAGCTGCGACCGAGGGTTCCAGTCCGCTTCCCTTTGAGGGAGATTGGCACCGCCCTCATTCCAGGGGAGTCAGGGGTAGACCTTACTCCGACAGCTGGTATGCTCTTGGGTTCCCGATCGCGGGGCAGACAGGCTCCAGTAGTAGCACCTCTGCCGGTGGCGGTACCATCCTCCGTGGCGTCGACACTGGCGATGTCGTCCTCGGTTGTGGCACCGAGTGAGGGTAACAGGGACGAGGGTGTTGAAGGCGATGTGGGCCAACGTCGCCCTAAGGCTTCGCAAGGGAGGAAGCGGTCATCCTCAGTGGCCGGCTCTGGGTCTAAACGGCGGAGGAAAGCGGCTACCGCCCTGCTTGATTCTGTGGTGGAGTCTGAGCCTGTCCTCGAAGACGAACCATTGGCCTTGCAAGAGTCAAGCGCTGGACTTCTCTTCCCGAGTTCGGCTGATGAGGAGGCTGCACAGTTGGCCGAGGCTATACGGCGCTCAAAAGACGCGTCTCATAACGCCAAGGTTCCGAAGAAGTCTTACCCCGCTGTAATTTTCTATGAAGACCCTTCGTGGATTCGGCGGCGATTTATCGGCCCTTTGGAGGAATGGGGGGAAAGGGCTTTGAAGCAAGCCGCTTCGGAAGACGCAGCTGATGCACTCTCTTTGTGGACCGGCGGTCATGAGTCTACCCTTGAACCCCGGCGAGCCCACCTCCTTGAGAAGGAGAAGCGGCTTGAAGAAGCCATATTGAGGGCTTCTTTGCGTGTAGGTACGTTGTGCTTCCTTTGTAGTCTCTTTGATTATTCATGCCTGTGCATATGCATCATTATTCTTATTTGAATCATGCAGAATCCTCGACGCTGGGGGAGCTCCCTACGGGCCTATTAAAGCTGAAGCCCGCCGAAGTTCTTAATGAAGCTTTGCCGGATGTGGAGAGGGTTGACGAGGCTGCTCCTCTCATGATAGAACCTCCAGCGGCGGTTCTTGATCAGGGAGTGCCTGCCCCTTTGGGGGATGCTCTCCTGGAGGCCGCCATCCCAATGACTCTTGCTGAGGGTGGCCCAAAGGCTGGAAGCGAGGTAGTCGGGACTACTCTCCCTTTGTTGGAGCCTGAGGTCATGGCGGAGACCGTTGAGGCTGCTATCCCCCCGGCTCAGAATGGGAGGAGTGTCGAAGGTATCCCTCTGCGTTTTAATTTAGTAACCCCTTCATGGCTTGAAATCTTTTATCTTTCCCAGAATTGCGCGGTTTGGCAGCCACGATCGCGGATCTGTCGCCTCGCCAATCATTTCAGCGTCTATTGGAGACGGCAGCCCCGCAGGCGATCCCCCCTCAGCGTATTGTCCTTTCCTCTGGGCAAGGTTAGTGTCATTCACCATTTTTTTTTACCATAGCATTGTTACTATTTTGCGAAATGACGTTGATGTCTTTTATAGTTTTGGAAGCCGACGATGAGGTCGAGGTCGTTGAAGGGCCAGGGGAACCTTCAGCTCCTACTTGCATGACTGTCGGTGAGTGACATTTTATTATAGTCCCGTTCATTCTGCGTTTAAAAGTTTTGCTACCATTTGCCAAATTTGAACAGCCCTGCCAGTCTCCATGGCTTTGGAATCGCGCATTGTGATGCCGCCCGGCCCCTACGCTTTGCGGGCTTCAGAACGCTTGGCCCAATTGAGCCTTCTCTCCCTATCTTCTTTCGTCGAAGAGCTCCGTGCTGGTAGTGTGACCACATCCGAAGCGTTTGCCGCTGAAGCTAACGGTTCTCTTCCTTTTCTCGCCACCTATCATAGCGAGGAGGTGGTGCGGGTCTGGGTGGAGTTCTGTAGGAAGGTGGAGGCTTGTTTGTATGCTCTTGAATGTTCTCGCCTTTCCTCGGAAGCCGTGGCTGCAAAAGCGGAGTTGCGAGGTCTGATAGCACGATGTGAGGCAAACATGACGTCATGTGAGAAGAGGCTTGGCCGCAAATTCTCGGAGAGGGAGCTAGCCTCTAAGGCGCTGGGCGAGCTTCAAGCCAATCTCACAGCCAGGGCCAATAAAGCGTATGAACTGTGGCGGGTGCTACAGGAGTCCATCAAAGAGGTGGTGGCTCTCGATAAAGCCGCCACGTTCACTCGTGAGAGGGTCGAGGCTCATAAAGCCACCGAGAAAGAGCTCGAAGCCCGGCTTGCTTCGTATCAGGCTCAGCAAGCTCAGGCGGAGGCTCGTCTTCTGGAGATCTTGCATCATGAAGCCGTGGCTCAGCAACAGAACGATGAGCTGGTAAAATTATTGCACCGCCCGCCGGCTTAAGGACTTGTATCTTTTCTTCTCTTTTTTTTTGTACATACTCATGGATAAGAGTATCTTCCTTTTTATTTCTTTCATGAATTGTATTTTGTATCCATTTTGGTCTATGAATAAAAGATACATTTTTCTTCCAATGGTGTGTCCCCTTTTTATTGAATGCATTCTACGGATATCCTATCTTGATCTCCTTGCAGGACAGCGATGGCTCAGGATTCAGGGTTAAGATATGCTTCCTGAGGCTTTTGCATTTTATGAGCCACGAGGATCTCATAAGGAGTTTTTCTCCCTACGGGTCGAGAGGATCCCATAGGTGTGAGTTCTTCTTAAAGATCGTGAGGATCCTTAAGCGGGTTTTCCCTTGAGAGTTGTAAGGATCTCGCAAGAGAGTTTTTTCTTCCTTACAGGTCGTGAGGACCTGCAAGTGCTAGATGTGGTCGACCTTATCCGTGTTTTACGGAGTCAGGGATCTCTCAAGGTATCGTAGTTTAAAGACGTCACGGTCAAGGTTAAGGACCTCATAGTCCGTGGATTTAAGGACTCCACAGTCCAATGTTAGTTTTAAGACATCACGGTCAAGGTTAAGGACCTCATAGTCCGTGGATTTAGGAACTCCACAGTCCGATGTTAGTTTTAAGACATCACGGTCAAGGTTAAGGACCTCATAGTCCGTGGATTTAGGGACTCCACAGTCCGATGTTAGTTTTAAGACATCACGGTCAAGGTTAAGGACCTCATAGTCCGTGGATTTAGGGACTCCACAGTCCGACGTTAGTTTTAAGACATCGCGGTCAAGGTTAAGGACCTCATAGTCCGTGGATTTAGGGACTCCACAGTCCGATGTTTGGTTGTAGGGACCCGTCACCTCTTTGAAGACGTTGAGGAATTACAACGCCAGGTATCAAAGGAGTGAAGAGATGTACCCTTAAACCAGGGCAGAATCCGTAGGGAATCGGGGGGTTTGATCGTTAGTTTTAAGACATCGCGGTCGAGGTTAAGGACGTCATAGTCCATGGATTTTAAGGACTCCACAGTCCGATATTTGCTCTGGATGCTTCACACGGGTTCACTGCCGTGCTTGGCGAGGACCAGGCTCCGCTCTGGGCGTTTTCCGCGGGGTCAAAGAGTGACGTTATCCGCGTTCCACGTAACCAGGAATTTTTGCACTAGATGCTTCACACGGGTTCACTGCCGCGTTAGGCGAGGACTAGGCTCCGCTCTGGATGCTTCGCATGGGTTCACTGCCATGCTCTGCGAGGACCAGGATCCGCTCTGGACGTTTTCCATGGGGTCAAAGAGTGACATTATCCGCGTTCTACGTAACCAGGAAGTTTGCACTAGATGCTTCACACGGGTTCACTGCCGCGTTAGGCGAGGACTAGGCTCCGCTCTGGATGCTCCGCATGGGTTCACTGCCATGCTCTGCGAGGACCAGGATCCAATCTGGACGTTTTCCACGGGGTCAAAGAGTGACATTATCCGCGTTCTACGTAACCAGGAAGTTTGCACTAGATGCTTCACACGGGTTCACTGCCGTGTTAGGCGAGGACTAGGCTCCGCTCTGGATGCTTCGCATGGGTTCACTGCCATGCTCTGCGAGGACCAGGATCCGCTCTGGACGTTTTCCACGGGGTCAAAGAGTGACATTATCCGCGTTCGACGCGACCAGGAATTTTGCGCTAGATGCTTCACACGGGTTCACTGCCGTGTTCGGCGAGGACTAGGCTCCGCTCTGGATGCTTCACACGGGTTCACTGCCGTGTTCTGCGAGGACCGGGCTCCGCTCTGGACGTTTTCCACGGGGTCAAAGAGTGACATTATCCGCGTTCGACGCGACCAGGAATTTTGCGCTAGATGTTTCACACGGGTTCACTGCCGCGTTAGGCGAGGACTAGGCTCCGCTCTGGATGCTTCACACGGGTTCACTGCCGTGTTCTGCGAGGACCGGGATCCGCTCTGGACGTTTTTCACGGGGTCAAAGAGTGACATTATCCGCGTTCAACGCGACCAGGAATTTTGCACTAGATGCTTCACACGGGTTCACTGCCGTGTTAGGCGAGGACTAGGCTCCGCTCTGGACGTTTTCCACGGGGTCAAAGAGTGACGTTATCCGCGTTCCACGTAACCAGGAATTTTGTTGATTGTATCCGCATTTCACGGGATGGAGGTTCGACTCTTGGTGATACATATCGCCGAGCCATGGAACTGGGGGTTGCCGCTGTTCCGTTTCGCTTGATGTTGTGTCTGCTACCATGAGACGAACATCGAGATGATCTCTAGGCTATCTGTGAACCGTCGAGATTTGGCTTCTTCTTATGATGAAACCTGGGGGAGGAGTATGATCCCTTCTTTGTTTGCGCCTCTGGATTGTATGCAGGGACAGATGTAACATCACCTATAGGGCGTGGATTTCATTTTTATTTTATTTCTTTTTCCGCGATGCTCTATCATTTCAGCTTTTATATCGCGAAGGTCGTGATTGCCCCATCATTTCGGTTATTTTTTCGCGGTGCCCAATCATTTCGGCTATTTATTTATCTTCACTCGCTGTTTTTTATTGCGAGTTGCCCCATCATTTCGGCTATTTTGTCATGCATACATTTTTACTTGCTGCTTTTTATTGCTAGTCGCCCCATCATTTCGGCTATTTCGTATGCATGTGTGGCTCGCTAGCTTTTTCGCTGCAAGCTTAAATTTTTAGATACCGATTTCAGCATCAGCATCGCTACAACTGGAATGTTGCCGGGAGCGAATTATCACCTGCCTTTGTCGATGATGAACAAAGGTGGCTCAGCAAACAGGGTTAAGGGTCCTGTCGACCAAGGCTTTTGACTTTATGAGCCGTAAGGGTCTCACAAAGGTATTTCTCCCTACAAGTCGTGAGGATCTTGCAGGTGTATTTTCTCCTTAGGGATCGTGAGGATTCCTAAGCGTGTGTTCCTCTGTAAGTCGTAAGGATCCTATAAGAGGGCTTTCTCCTTATGGGTCGAGAGGACCTACAAGGGCTGCTCATTATATGGACATATCCCTAGTCACGGGTGGGACTTTCCTGAGGAAATGTTTATTCGCGCCCGTGGATTGTATACAAGGGTCAGTACGAGCTGCTTGTAGGGCAATACCGAAGGTTGTGGAGGATTTGCTTAAGAACAGGTTTAGGTTTCTGTAACTTAAGACTTTCAAGTCTTATGAGCCGTGAGGGTCTCATAAGAGAATTCTCCTTACAAGTCGTGAGGATCTCGTAAGTGTACTTTCTCCTTAGAAATCGTGAGGATCCCTAAGTGTGCTGCTCCTTTGTGAGTCGTAAGGATCTCACGCAGGCGGTTTCTCCTTACAAGGTCGAGAGGGCCCTATAAGTGTCTTTTAACGAGGTTGCGCCCTTTAGGGTTTTCACAAACACTCGCCGGTAGTCCAGCTGGTTTTTTCCTCACGGAGCCCTTTCGGGTTTTCATCCGTGCCCACTTTGCTTATGGACATACCGTTTTTTATTTTATATACTTTTATTTTATTTTTTTTTTATCTCGTCAGCCTAATGATGCTGTGGTAGTAGTTTAGGGACGTTTCGGTCCGTCGCTAGTTTAAGGACGTTTCGGTCCGTTGTTAGTTTTAAGGACGTTTCGGTCCGTCGTTAGTTTAAGGACATTTCGGTATATCATTAGTTTAAAGACGTTTCGGTCCGTCGTTACGGGAAGGCAGGCTGCTGCTTGTAAGGTCTGAGCCTGGGAAGATAGCGAGCGGACATAGTCGTCGTCATCCATCATTGACCCAGGCTATGGCTTATTAAGCGTAGTATTTCTTTAAGAAACGGCCGTTTATTGGCCTGAAAGGTCTTTCACCGTGCATGTCCAAGAGTAGATAAGCTCCACCCTGGTAGACCTTGTCTATGATGTAAGGGCCTTCGTAGTTTGGCTCAAATTTTCCCCGTTTGGCACGATTGGGGATCATAGGTCTCTTGACCACTAGCACGAGTTCGCCTTGGCGGAATGTCCTCGGCCTGGTCAATCTCTCGTACGAGCGCGTCATCTTTGCTTTGTAGGCTTCTAGATGTTGTTGCGCTATGAGCCGAGTTTCGTCGAGGGCATCAAGCTCCTCAAGCCGAAGGTGAGCATTTTCTTCGTCCGTCAGCTCGTGGTGGATTGCCACTCGTAGAGAGGGTAACTCTATCTCGAGGGGGAGTACTGCTTCCGTCCCAAATACCAACGCGTACGGCGTTGTGTTCGTGGCCGTCTTGAATGTAGTTCGATAAGCCCAAAGGGCTTCTTGCAGCCTCTCGTGCCAGTCTCTCTTATTCCGGGAAACGGTCTTTTTTATGATCTTCGTCAAGGTCTTATTGAAGGCCTCGGCCAGACCGTTAGCTCGTGGATTGTAAACTGAAGAATATCTCCAGTCTATATTGTGCTGCTGCGCGAAGCGGCTAATCTTATGGCTTCGGTAGGCTGGCCCATTATCGGAGATAATCCGCCGTGGGGTTCCGAACCGATAGATGACGTGCGTCTTGAAGAAATGGAGGATATTCTCCGTCTTCACTTCCCTCAGTGGTATTGCTTCTGCCCATTTGGAGAAGTAATCAGTTGTCGCCAGGATAAAACGATGTCCCCGAGACGATGCTGGCTCGATGGGGCCGACTATGTCAGTCCCCCACATCTCGAATGGCCAGCTGGCCACCGTTGGGTGTAGTGGATTTAGATGTTGGTGGATAAAGTCTCCATGAATCTGGCACGAGTGGCACTGCTTCGCATACCCGAGGCAGTCCTGGATCATCGTGGGCCAGTAGTAACCCATCCGTTTAATTTTTAACTTCATCTTTGGGCCTGCTTGATGAGAACCACAGATTCCGTCGTGAACTTCCTGAATGACTCTTTCTGCTTCGTCAGGTCCCAAGCATCTTAGCCATAGAGAATCAAACGACCTCTTGTACAGAGTATCGTTGACGAAAGCGAAAGATAGAGCTCGTTTCATGAGCTGATGTCTTGAGGACGCTTCTTCGGGCATTCGGTGGGACTTAAAGTAGTCTATGAAGACTTCCCTCCAGTCTTCGGCCTTCTCATGGTCTTTTATTTGTAGGGTCATCTGCTCAGTCGTTCCCTTTTCTCTGCATGATTCCGGAGATATTTTTGCCGGGGCGAGCACTCGACGGCTTTGTACAACGATTCTGACGTCGTCGAGGTTCTCGTCAGCCAGTTCTTTAGCAAGTTTGGCTAACGCGTCTGCTTGCTGTTCTCCGCGCGCGGTATGTTCTCTAAAATATAGGAGGGAATTTGGGCCAACAGTTGTTGCACCTTTTCGCCGTACTTTACCAACTCCGGCTTGCACGTTTGGTAGTCACCATTTACTTGACTAACAACTAGCTGAGAATCCCCGTATATAAGGAGGTTTTCAATTCCCATGTCGATGGCGATTTCGAGGCCTGCTATCAGAGCTTCATATTCAGCCTCATTGTTTGTCCTCGGTTCTGTTAAGGAGAAGACGAAGCGCATTATCCCTCCTTGTGGAGTTGCAAAGATGAGGCCTATCCCCGATTTGATCATTGGGATACCTTGTTTCTGTTTCTTTACGGAGGACGCTCCATCGAAATAGAGTTCCCATCGAGTGCTTCCGCCGCTAATCGTATCAAATGCATGCTCGTCCGGCAAATCACAATTCAGAGGAGAATCGGCCGGTATCGGGTGCTCAGCGAGGAAGTCAGCAATGGCCTGGCCTTTCACTGCCTTGAGAGGTTGATAGATTATCGAGAACTCCATCAAGAGCAGGGCCCATTTAGCGAGTCGTCCCGTCAATATGGCTTTTGACATCAAGTATTTAAGGGGATCCACCTTCGAGATGAGACAGACTTCGTGTGCCAACGCGTAGTGCCTGAGCTTTGTTATCGCGAAGATTAATGCCATGCAATATTTTTCAATGGGAGAGTAATTGCTTTCTGCCCCTAGTAGAACTCGACTTAAGTAGTAGAGTGCTCTCTCTTTCCCCTGATCGTTCTCTTGCGCCCATAGTGCACCCAAGGAACCTTCGAGGGCGGTTGTATAAAGAATGAGGGGTTTTCCCTTGACCGACGCAGCTAATACCGGCGGGTTCTGCAGGTACTGCTTGATCTCGTCTAGTGCACCTTGGCATTTTTGATCCCAGACGAATGGGGTTCCCTTCTTCATCAGGTGACTGTAGGGGCGGCATTTGCCTGAAAGATTTGCGATAAATCGCCGGATGTATGCGAGCTTTCCTTGGAGAGACCGCAACTGTTTGAGGGTTCTTGGCGGAGGCATTTCCATGATCGCTTTAATCTTTGACGGATCTATTTCAATACCTCGGTGTCGAACGATGAATCCCAGGAATTTGCCCGAGGAGACTCCGAACGCACATTTGAGGGGATTCATTTTCAAATTATATTGCCGGAGGCGTTGAAACACAGTCTCCAGATGCTTTAAATGCTCCTCGTATGACATGCTCTTTACTACGAGGTCATCGATATAGCACTCAACGATGTCATGTATGAGGTCATCGAAGATCTTTATCATGGCCCTTTGATAGGTAGCGCCAGCGTTCTTTAGACCAAAGGGCATAACCCTGTAGCAAAATATACCCAAAGGGGTCCGGAAAGCGGTGTGCTTCTGGTCTTCAGGATGCATCTTTATCTGATTGTATCCTGACGAACCGTCCATAAAGGAGAAAACCTCGTGAGTGGACGTGTTATCTATCATTAGCTCGGTTACCGGTACTGGGAAATCATCCTTTGGACAGGCTTTATTGAGATCCCTGAAATCCACGCATATGCGTACCGTCCCATTCTTCTTCATTACCGGGACGATATTGGCGATCCAATCGGGATATTGGACTTCTTGGATAAACCCAGAATCTATCAGCTTCTTGACTTCGGCGTTGATGCTCATCTCAAGCTCGAGTCGCATCCTTCTTGGCGCCTGCTTGACTGGCTTGATATCTGGGGATATTGCTAATTTATGCACAGCAACCTCCGGATCTAAACCTGGCATCTCGGAGTATTTCCACGCGAAGCAGTCTTTATGTCGCAGAAGCACGTTCTTTAACGCGGCCACCCTTTCTTCAGAGAGTAGCTCGCTGACAAATGTCGGTCGCGGGTCATCCACCGATCCCAACTCAATCTTCCTGAGGTTATCTGCAGTAGTATGTATACCGTCTTCCAGTTCTTTCGGAGCGGACGGAAATTCTGAGATCACCTCATCATCGCTGTTTTCAAAGCACCGGGGAAGGTCATCTATGTTCTCGGGCTCTTCTTTTAATATCGTAATCGTATAACAGGCGCGAATCCGCTTCCGGGACTGAGGTGGATCCGGTTCTGCTCTTGCGGCCTTGGGCTCGTGCTTTCGTGGCGGCGTTACCCTCCAGCTGTTGGATAAAGCGAATCTGCCCCGTTGGTACTGGTCCTCGAGCCAGTTCTTGAAGGTGAAGCAGTCTTCGGTGGGGTGTCCTATGGCTCGGTGATAAGAGCAATAGCTCAGACGAGAAGCCTTGTTAGCTTGCTCAGGGTGTCTAGATTCTGGAAGCGCGATCATTTGATGTTTTAGAGCGAGCTTGAGTAACTTCTCCGTCTTGTCTCGGGGGAAGGAGTACGCTCGACTCGTCTTTTCCATGAGGGACGAATCCGAGCCGCGCAATACCTGTAACCCTCTAATCCTACGTCGTTTTTGTCGGCTCTTCTTTCCGTTCCTTGACTTATTTCCGTCTCCGCATCGGGCCTTTCGCATGATGGGTTGACAAGGATGAATATCTTTGTCTTTTGGAGCCTGCTGAAATAGACGTGGCGTCCTGGCCTTCTCGTAGATGGTCATTTCGCGGTTGTGGTCTTCCCGAGCTTTCTGACCCATTTTCCTGATAGGCTTGTCCGTTCGTTCTTCAAACGACGGACTTGGCGCTTCAGTCGCGGGGTGCAGTTTTGATGAGGGGTCGGCATCTCCTGACAGGGCGTCCTCTTCTTCATCAAAGGTATATATAGCGTAGCTGCTGTGGGCTCGCTCTCGTTTTCCGGTTTTCGCGTATCCAAGCCCAAGTGTCTCCATTTTCCCGTTGGGCAATTTGCGCTGGGTTCCAGGGACATCCCAAATCCTGTTGTAGAACCGAGCCTGTCGAACAGTTTGTTTTAAGGGTACTCCTTGGCGCTTCAATAACTTCTTTAATCCATTTGTATAGTATCTGGGCAGACGGATGGGTTGGAGTCTGTCGCATGTAGCATCTGCGCCATGCCAGATCTCTTTCTCTATTTTCGACTCTGAGGATCGGTAGAATAGGATCACCTTCTCACCCCTTTGCATGGGAGGGATGTAAAATGTTTGCAGGTCCTGCACATTATGAGCTTGAAGCGTGTCGAGATCCTTGTAGTGTTCTCGCGGTACCATGGTGATTTGAAAGCTATGGTCATCGCCCGGAGGTATTTGTATTGACAGCCGATTGGAGAACACAGCATTAACTTCATCCTCTGAATCACTTCCGAAGACCAGTATGGGGGCGGGCGTCCCCAGGTTGTTACGCTGAGATGGCCCTGCATAAACTATCTCTTCCTCTTCTTCGGTATCGCTTCCGAAAACAGGAACGGTGGCGGCGGCTTTGTTCTCCGGGTCGCGACACCTTTCTGTATCCTCGAAATCTGGAAAAAAGTACTTCGCATCTTCGTATTTGCGGACTTCGTTCACGGAGAATAGATTCAACTCTCCTGTTACGGTATACTCGAAACCATCCTTAAAGTACTTCATACACTGGTGTTGTGTAGAAGGGACGATGTTGTATTTGTGTAGCCAAGGACGACCGAGCAAGGCGTTGTAGCAGGTTTTGGCGTCAATGACATGAAATTTGATGTCTGTGACGAGAAGTCCAAAGCGTAATGTTAGTATCACAGATCCGAGAGTCCGTGACGATTGTGAATCGAAACCGGAGATAGTAATTTTGTCACGAGCGAGGTGTTGCACACTCATGCAGATTTCCTTCAACACTCGAACATTAAGGAGATTGACGAAGGATCCATTATCCACCAGGATCTTGCCTATCTTGATGTCATGGCAGTATCCGTAGACGTATAGGGGACGGTTATGGTCGCACGTCCCGAGAAGGAGGTCTTCATCACCGAAAGTGACGTCGGCCGTATGCATTTCCTCCAGTTCGTCCTTCATCTTTTCAGTGGCGAGGAAGGCTTGGAATTGTTCAGGTTCTTGCAACGCCCTAATTAGCGAGTCTCGCGATTCTTTTGACAATAGGAGGGCATCAAGGATGCTAAGCTGAGAAGGTAGCTTCCTTAAGTGCGCGAGGATGTTATAGTCCACCTTACTCTTCTTAGGAGGGTCTCTGGTAGTTAGTTCTTTCGTGACTTGGTCATCTAAAGCGATATCTTCAATGACCTTTTCCTTTCCCTTATCTTTTCTGCTCACGGGCCCGAGATTCTTTTCTGGGAGTGTGCGATTGCGCGGCTGAATGTTCTCGCAGGCCTCTGATTCCTCCTCTTTCCCTAACACGGATTCTTTAAAGAGAGGGCCCAGAGTCATTTCTTCATCAGAGTCGCTCCCAAAGGTGAGAACTTGTGACCCCCCGACGTTAACCATGTCACAGCTGCCAGTAGTTCTGTTGCGCCTGTCGACAGTGCTTCTTCGTTCCCGACGGCTCTTGCGTTTCATGCGCTTAAAATGTTGCCGACGAGCAACATATCCTTGCCACCATATCTTAAAGGCGTCGCACTCCTCTGTGGGGTGTGAGATTTTCCGATGATATGCGCAATAATTAGGGTGCCTCTCCGTCCGATCGTGTGTATTCCCTTCCGAGGGTGGTAGCTTCATCCCCATTGACATGGCTTTGGCAAACCTTTTCCTCATCTTGAATATCTTTTTGTCTACTTCGGACGCCTTTTGATCTAGCGGGGGTAGTTCAACTCTTTCATTCAGTCGCCTGCATTTGGTTCTTTCTGACGCTGCCATCTCACGCTCCTGATCCGCTTTACTCTTTAGCCGAATCTCGTCTAGAAAGGCATTGATCATTTCATTTGTCAGCCACGCACGCTCTGGTTCAGGTTCTGCCTCTAGCTTCTTAGCGTCAGGAGTTTTCTCATCATCGGTAAACGAGTGGGAGATTACGTTACAACTCGCCACATACTCTTCGGATTCATCCGATGAGCTCTCTTCATCATCTTCTTCTTGAAAGATGTGGTTGAGGAACTCTTGCAGTGTGACAGGGGTTCGCGCCTTTTGATTGTATTCTTCCAGCGCGTCGATCTGCTTTTGCAATTTCGTGCGCTCGTCTCCAAGCTTCGCGGGCTTCCTGGATTTCTTCTTCTTTTTCTTCGAAGCTTTTGACGGCTGGGCGTGAGTATTTGGGCCCTTATCACGAGTCTTCGTAGTTGGGCGGGGCTTCAACATCCCTTCGATAATTTGAGGTTCAAGAGGGTCCTTCCACTCGATCGCAGGGCACGCATGAAGGTCTCTCAGCATTCTTTTGGTTTTAGTTGATAGTACGACCTCCCATGGAGCTTCTTCAATAAAGGAGCAGGTTGCCCCCGGTGTATCTGCTTTCTTAGGAGTATGCGGTTGTGGTGGGTTCACCTTCCACTTTTCGGACAGTACAAACTTCCCCTGGAGGTATTGATCTTCAATCCATCCTTTGAAGACGAAGCAATCTTCAATCGGATGATTTACCGTTTGATGGTAAGGGCAATAGTTAGGGTTATTCACCTCGGTGGGTTGTGGCGGTCGCCTTGGATTTGGTAGGTTTATAAGTCTGTTGCGTATTGCCAGCTCAAATAATCGTTTCGTCTTGTCTCGTGGGAACGAGTAGGGACGCTTCATCTTCTCATTATAGTACCGGCGTCTTTCTTCCAATTGATCTACCGGTTTCGGGGCGTTAGGTTGCTGTTGGGCATTCGCGACAAAGGTTGCCCTTCCTTTACCCTTGTCATTCCGCGGTTCCGACTTCGGGGGAGGTGGTCTATGACCCATCTGGTCCATCTGAGCCAACTTGTCGATTAAAGCCTGGAATGTCGTTGGCTTAAAGAACATCATGAATTGCGAGATGGTCGCATGGGGGTCTAGGGTGCCCATGAACATGCCCACTGCGGGTGCCTCCTCAATACGTTGCTCGCATCTCGACCACAAATTCCGCCAGCGTATAGCATACTGGACCCAGGTTTCGCCTGGTTTTACCCTGGCGTTAATCAATGCAGTTATTGGAGTGCGCTCGCTGGCACTTGCGAACCGCTGAGTGAATAACAACTCCATTTCAGCGAACGTTTTGATGGAATATTTCGGGAGTTCCGAATACCATTCGAACGCTGTTTCTGATAAGCTGCCAACGAACTGACGGAGTAACAGTTTATCATCCCCGCCGGTGTTACCGCAGAGGGCCCGGAACTGGGCGACATGTTGATGGGGATTGCCAGTCCCCTTGTATATGTGGAATTTTGGTATTGTATAGCCTTGCGGGTATTTGATTTGGTCATACCAGCTTGGATACGGCCGCCCCGTTTTCACGACTTGACCAGCTGCCTCAGTCGCATGATGGACCCGGATTTGCTGGGCTATGTAGTCAGCCAAGTCCGCCTTAGAGATTGCTTCCTCCTTGGCCGTTGAGAGGGCCGGCAGTGGATTCGACTTTTCTCCTCGGTCGTCTTCAAGAACGATTGGGGGATCTTCGGCGGGCAAGTCTTGCTGGATCATCATTCCTATCATATCTTGGAAGAGAAGGCCCATACGTTGTATGTTGGCTGCTTGTTCAGCAGCCTCTTTGTCCTTTTTCTCCAGTATCCGGCGAAGGAATTCAGCGTCGGTTTCTTCCTCCTGGCGTGCGTCTGAGGACGTTTCTGGGCTTTCTTTTGGCCCGGTAAGTTCGGCCATAGCATTCATCATTTCTTGGAGCTTTTGCTGTTGCTCCTGGGCTTTCGTCACGGATCGGGTAAGTGGTCGGTGGCCTGTAGAAGTGCGGCTCTCCTCTTTTCCAGAGGCCATGTATACGGTGTGGACCATCATGCCCCCAGACTTAGGGCGTCTGGGTTCAGTGCTTTTAGCCGTCGTTGCACGTTGGGGGGTCTTCTCTGGCCTCCTCCTTTTATGAGCCATGGAGGTCGAGGGGGCCGTTGAGGTGGGCGTCCCGACAGCCTTTCGGGGTTCAGCCTGGTGACCAGCTTCCGGTTGGATTTTCAACTTTTTGTGCCGGCGGGAGGAGTTTGGATCGATGATCGAGTCTCGGGCCTGTCGCCAAACCTTATAGATTTTGGAAGACAGCCGTTGAGGAGATTGGGGTTGTCCTGGTTCTATTTCCGCAACCTTCTTTAATGGGGGAGGAGACCTCTTCAGCACTGCAGTAGGAGAATTTCTTCGCACCTTGTTTAGCATTTCGAAGCTGTTCCCAGTTGGAACAGCAGCATTAACTTCTGCCACCGGGGCTGGTGGAGTCAACCCGGAGGGGGAATTGCCCACAGCCTTCCTTATTCGGCGCCAATGACGACGTCGAGCGCGTCGTGCGGACGGCGCTGGTCCAGCGGTAAGAATGGTCTTGTCTTGCCCCCTGTGTGGGTGGGGGGTTGTTGTTGGTGTTAGCCTGTCAAAGACTGATGTCTTCTGGGCAGTAGGAGCGGGAGCCGAAGCCATCAATCTTGTAAAGACTGACTTTTTGGCCGGAGAAGCCACTTTGGCAATTTCGGGGGTAGGAGCGGCCACTTTCTTAGCAGTAGCCTCCTCTGAGATTGTAGGCTCCATGATAAGTTCGCAAGATTTCTGGCCCAATCTAGAGAAGACCGAGGCGTTGACGTTGGGCGACTCGTTGAGAGGAGCCGCGGCAGGGGTAAGACGATCAAAGACCGACCTCTTGAGAGCTTCCTTTGTCGGCACCGGCGCCACGAAACTTGATGGGGGGAGTATAGTCCCAAAGAACAATCCGGTAGTGGCTTGAGTCACTTGGTCCACCGGCATTGTGAACAACGAAGCAGCTTGGGGTCCATAGGCTATACCTCCTGGTGGGGTAGAGCGTTGGTCGCCATTGCAGTTTGAGCAGTTGAAGGACTTCGCGGAAGTAGCAGCCATCGATCCTTTGTTTTCTGCAATAGGCAAGACGCCAATTCTTAGTATCTTGAAACCCAAGGGCAATCATTAGCGAACCGCGATTGGTTCGTGAATCACGACACACGAAGTGTGGAGTGGAAAGAGGAAAAGGTCCCACCGGGCGTGCCAGAATCTGTTCCCCTCCGAAAGACGTGCAAGACGGGACGTCTCGCCTGAAATTCGGGGCAGATGCTAATTGGTGCTATCCGTCCACCTCTCCGAAGATGCCAAGTTGGTTTATGGCACCATGTATCGAAGGTTTAAGCGGATGCGACCGATGTAGCAGACTTCGTCAGATTCCCCCTCGTTGAGGGGTTTTTGATTGTGGGGACGCTCTTCCCTGCAGGCGCAAGCCCCTGCAGTTAATTACGCTACCGCATCGCGGTAACAACTTTCTCCTTCTCCAGATGGTCACTTCGTGTCGTGTGTTTTTGTTTTGTGTTTTGTTGCCCGTGGATTGTTTACGGAGACTGAGTTATGTCGTCGCCCGTAGGGCGTGGACTAGTCCAAATCCGTGTTATCTTAGATTTGGGTTTGGGGGTTTGGTTTGAGGATACGTTAGCCATGCTTGAGGCTAAGATCAACTCAAACGTTTGTTAAGGACACGTTAGTCCGATTTGAGACTAAGATCAACTTAACGGGATCATTTAGATCCGACAAAGGAGCTTTTGGACTCCATTGTTCCAGTTTTAGGGACATAGTGGTCCATCGTATGTGTGTGGCCGTCGGGACCCGTCACCTCTCTGACGACGTTGAACGATTACAACGACGGATGTCAGAGGGGTTCAGAGATGTACCCTCAAGCCAGAGTTAACTTGGGGGATTCGTAGTCCAGTTTGCTTGAAGGTTTTAAGGATTCGTTAGCCATCTTTGAGGCTAAGATCAACTTAAACGGGACCGTTTAGATCCGACAAAAGAGCATACGGGGCTCTATTGTTCTAGTTTAAGGACATTGCGGTCCATGGGTAGTTTAAGGACATTGCGGTCCATGGGTAGTTTAAGGACATTGCGGTCCATTGTTAGTTTTAAGACATCTCGGTCAAGGTTAAGGACGTCATAGTCCATGGGTTTAAGGACTCCACAGTCCGGTATGTGCTCTGGATGCTTCACACGGGTTCACTGCCGTGCTTGGCGAGGACCAGGCTCCGCTCTGGGCGTTTTCCGTGGGGTCAAAGAGTGACGTTATCCACGTTCCACGTAACCAGGAATTTTGCACTAGATGCTTCACACGGGTTCACTGCCGCGTTAGGCGAGGACTAGGCTCCGCTCTGGATGCTTCACACGAGTTCACTGCCGTGTTCTGCGAGGACCAGGATCCGCTCTGGACGTTTTCCACGGGGTCAAAGAGTGGCATTATCCGCGTTCCACGTAACCAGGAAGTTTGCATTAGACATGGGTTTAAGGACCCCACAGTCCATATCATGGGTGGTCGTCGGGACCCGTCACCTCTTTGAAAACATTGAGGGATTACAATGCCAAGTATCAAAGGAGTGAAGAGATGTACCCTAGAACCGGAGTGGCTTGAGTAGTCCCTGGCCCAATTTAGGGTCAAGACTGATTAATTATATTATGAGCCCATTGGCCCAGTTAATCACGAATTGAGGACTTATGGCCAGCTTGGGCTAAGTCCAATCATGTCTGGAATATTGATTTCTTGTGAGTCCATTGAGGGAGAGGCTTTGCCTCTATCCCTTTAGCCAATTGGGCCAAATACTAGTGTTAAACACTTCAGAGCAATCAGTGTTGACCACTGGTAATGAGGTTGACAAGTTAGTGTTTAACACTAAAAGATAATTGGTATTAAACACCAGCAACAAGGCTTTTCAAATTAGTGTTAAATACTAAAACAGCTCAGTGTTGAACACTGCAAGTAAGGCTTTTTAATCAGTGTTGAATGCTAAGGCCCAACAGTGTTTTAACACTGGGTTTGAGAGTTCCAATTTAGTGTTGAACACTAAGGCAAAAGGGGTCACGTGGAAACACGTGAGAACGCCCTCTTTCCATTTATTCTGCTGAAATCGCTGCATCTTTCAGAGCATAACGTGCCATCATGTGACGGGCATTCATATGCCTATGTATTAGAGTTTCTGTCAAGGGTCACGTGGGTCACGTGGGGGACTACCTCAAAGGGCTTTCTGTAGACCTCTTGAGGGGGTCACGTGGTGGCACGTGACCCTGCCTCCACGTATATTGTTTTAGAGAATTTGTTGATCTTTCTTTTCAGGAATTAAATTCCTCGAGCTTTAATTTTCAAAGGAATTAAATTCCTACTTCCTTTTGAAGACTTATATTCTGGAGTAGAATCGAACCCTGAATCTTCTGTAGGAATTAAATTCCTCGTTTATGTGAAGAACTGAATAGGGTTAAACCCTAATAAAAGCATTTTAAGGAATTAAACTTCCAGTCCCTGTTAAATTATGATTAAAGGAATTGAATTCCCGTTGTTTCAACAGAACTAAGTTCTTAATTAGGGTTCAACCCTGTTTCTTTTTGTTCTGAAGGAATTAAATTCCCATGATACAGGGTCGAGCCCTAATTTTATTTTAAAGGAATTAAATTCCTATAGTTCTGTGAGAGTTAAATTCTCATGCTTGCATTCCTTCTCTATGTTTTGGATCTGCATGGCAGGATCTCGACCCATTGAGAATTAAATTCTCAACCTTAAGGGGAGATGTGCACTTTGCAAATCCTCTATCAAAGAGAGAAGAAATATGCTCTTCTGTTTTATGTATCAGAGTTAAACTCTGTTGAGAATTAAATTCTCTTTCTTTCAAGAGGCCTTCCCTTTCTTACCTAGGGTTTTTGCAGAAGATCCGAGTCTTTTCAAAGTATCAAAGCTCTCCTCCTTTTTTCTTTCTTTTCTTCTCTGCGCATGTATGTTTTTTGTATCTCTTGGCTCCTATTTATAGGAGAAGCAGCCGAATCAATCAGTTTTTGACGAATCTTCATGGAGATATTTGATTTGCATTCATCGTTCATTTTGGACCTTTGGATTATTAGGTGAATTTTATTCATCATTGGATTTCAAATCCAGGGGTTCCCCTTTATTATTTCGGTTAGATTTAAAGGGGAGATCTTTCCAAACCCGGGATTTTCCATAGATAGATGATATTTAAATCACTTCTGAATCTTTAATTCAATTGGTCTCAGATAATCACTTTCCTTTGGAAAGATTCGAATTTCTTTCAGAATTTAATTCTGTTGACAAAATGGGCTTTGAAAGCCGGTCACGTGTGACCACGTGACTCATGGTCACGTGTGGGCACGTGACCCCCTTTGGAATGAGCCTTTTCCTTTCTTTTGCGCGCTGTCTTCTTCTGCTGCATAGCCGTCACGTGCTACCACGTGACCCCTGGTCACGTGTGAGCACGTGACCCCTGGTCACGTGTGAGCACGTGACCCTGTCTGGCGCTCTTTCCTTGGTTCTTCTGAAGAACGAGTTTGCTGCCTTGAACGTCACGTGCCAACACGTGACCCTGGTCACGTGGGAGCACGTGACTTCTTCTGAAGCCTTTTCCTTGACTTGATCAGTTAACCGACATGCCTTTGACGCTTGCATTTAAATGTCACGTGTCGCCACGTGACCCTGATCACGTGGGAGCACGTGACTCTCCTTGAAGCTTTTCCTTTTCTTCTTCGTAGTCAGGAAATTGAACTTGCCTTGATGATGTTTTTAGGTGTCACGTGCCAACACGTGACCGCTAGTCACGTGTAAGCACGTGACCCTCTTCTGAAGCTTTTCACAGAAGCTTTCCTGACTTTAAATCAGGAAACACCAGCTAAGTGCCAGGTAAGTGGGAAGGAACCACAATAGTGGGCCTAATTAAAAACCACTAGCCTTGACACACTTGCCTAGACACCACAAAGTCAGTTTAGATAAACGATCGATGTCCATGACAAATCGTACTTTCTTTTTAAAAGATTTTATTTAGAATTGTGTACAATTTAAAGCTTCCAAGAATGGTTTATAAAGAAAATGGTATTTTAGTGAAAAGTCTTGTATTTTCGTATTCTATGTTTTGACGTTATCAACTAGGGTTATATTTGTGTGTGTGTAGAGGTAGGTCATTATCTCGTGACTTATTTTAAGGTTTAGTGAAATTTAGAGGTTAAATATGATAAATGAAACATATGGGTATTTAAGTGTAAGAATACGGTATTTGTAAAAGTTATCATTTCATATGTGAAAACTCATTCAAATTGATTTTTACAAGTTTAGTGATCAAGATGAACATGTTTAGGAATGAGGTAATTGATTAGAAGAAGAAAAATAAACTTTATGGTATTATTGTGAAAAGAATACGATATTACAAGAAAGTTATCATTTCATGTGAGAAACTTTGTCCAAATTGATTTTTATGTGATTAATAGTCATCATGGATATGTTTAGGTGTTATGGATTAGGTGACAAGTGGGATTTGGTAGAAAAACCGAATCGGAAATCGGTTTGTTCCGATTTCCGTCGGGTTTCATAAAGTCGTATTTTTAGAAATAGAAAAGAGAGAAGATTAGGACTTACGGGTTTCAAACTCTTCTAAAGAGTAAAGAGGAATTAGGGAGAAGGCTGAAGTGTGGTTTCATCGCCGGTTGCTTCAAAGAACGTCGCCGGAATCCGTCAGCGCTTCTCCGTGAACTCGGTTTCAAAGCACACTTTCTTGTGGAAATTTTAAGAGAGTAATTCTATGCTTTTAGAATGAGAAGGTAAGGGGTAGGGGTCTATTTATAGGGTAGCTAGGATAGGGTAGGTGAAGGGTTTTATTTATTTAAAAAATTTTGTAAATATTTAAGAAAAATCATTAAAATTTGTATTGAATTGGGTGTAATTAACATTTGAAAACCGATCCCATAAATTGGAGTAAACAGGGGGTTAAAGGAGACGAAAAGGCGAAACTTTCATGTAGACGACTCGGCCGTCCGGTCCGCCGGCCGACTCGGCCGAGTCGGGCCGAGTCGGGGTGCCGTCGGGCGTGGGTTCGCCTGACGTAGGCTCTGGTATACTCACATTTTTAGGTTCAGTTCAATTTTTGGGAGTTATGGCCTATGGACTGTTGGACTTCCAAGAATTTTAAAAGAAAAATAATCTAAAAATAATGTGGGGCATGGGATTCGAACTCTGGTGGCTTGGTTCAGCAGTGCAAGGTCTTACCAATGAGCTACAAGCTCCTTCTTGTAATTATTGTAGGGAAATAGATACTTAAAGTGTTATCAGCAATATTAAACACTCCATGTATACTTAAATTTTAAATCAAATTTTTTGTATACAAAAATTGGAGTTGTTACAATCTACCCTCCTTACAAAAATTTCGTCCTCGAAATTTGTAAAAGGAAGGTGTAACAGTTTCAAGAAAGTTTTGTGATAGAACTATTGGTAGTGTATGAAAATATTTAGAAGAAAGAAATATTGCAAAATGTTTTGGTCAAAGTGAGGGAGTTACCTGGGTTACCTTGGTTCCTAGTCTCAGGTTCTAAGGCTGTTAAGGTGGGGGCTTGACGTGTCGACACCTTTTTCTGTGAAGCCGATACATCGATGCCGGACTAGGTAGGGATGGTCCAGGTGGAGGTGGTGTTGGGAGTGCAGGAGTCTGGATAGCTGGCTGCTTCGGGTAGATAGTGGGTGTGTGGGCTGTGTTGCGTCTATAGGGACAGTCTCCAATTCTATGATCGGATGCGCCGCAAACTAGGCACAGGCCTTTTGCGCGCCTACAGTCCTTCTACAAGTGTCCATTCCTATGGCAGTAGTAGCAAAATCCTAAACTTGACTGGTTAATTGTTTCCTTCTGTCTCTTGGGTTTTGCAGGTTGTGTAGTGTAGGTTCCTCTTGCTATCTGAGTGGCAGAGCGTTTCTTGACGGTTGCTCCTGCTTCTATTCGGTTTAATAATATAGCAGTCTGCTGCTGCAGTCCAACCAGGAGGCTTCGAATTTCCTCAAGCAGAACCGTTTGCTTGTTGAGTGGAGCAGGAACGGCAGGTGTGAGTGGTAGTGGTGGAGGTGTGTTGTCGACATCGGTGCTGGTGTTGGTTGGGGAATCCATAACCTTGAATGAAAAATTTAGGTTAGGACAGGTTCAAAGTATATGATTCAAGAATAAGAAATGATGGGATTCAAGGAACATGATTGTAAAGAATGTTTTTAGTTGCTGGTTCTTGTGTTATATTGCTTTGGTTGTTCACGCAGACCAGAACTGCATGACAGGGATTCATACAGCTCTGACCTGCATGGGCCACCAACAAAACTTGTCACGCCCCGCTTCCCAGTGTACGACGAAGGGAACGCGACGAGGTCCGCTACGTATGTACTCAGAAGTACATACGCTAAGCGTAGCTAAGCAATATAAAATAAATCACAAGAGACGAAAGATATAGAAATAACAGCAACTTTTATTTATTAACATTCTTTGTACAATACATGAAAAGGAAATACAACTGAAATAAAGATGCCTAAACAGTGGCATAACAGGAAATGAAAAGTGCTGAAAAGAAAAGTGTACAATGAAATTATACTGCAGAGTCTTCGGAAAATTGCTCCAAGTCTTCCTGTGATGGCTCAACTTCTGTCGGGTCCAAGTCACCTGACGACATTCAAAGAAGAGAGAAACAGAATGTCGTCAGCGAACAGATCGCTCGGTAAGTCCCAAAGATGGAGGAGAAATAGACAAGAGTTGGAAAGAGAGAAAGAGAGAGCTTTTTAATATTGTATCGTATTGTTGTAATGTTGTAATATTATATTAACGTTGTTGTTTGTACCTTGGTACAGAAGGATGCCAGTGTATACGATGGGGGTCTCTATATGCTAGAGACCAGAGCAAACGGAAAGTATAAGGAACCGTTAAGCCACGGTACAACAGCAGCGGAATATAGGTTAGGTGTCTTAATCTGACCACCTCGTGCCACCTTTAACACCTTCCGTACCAATCTACCCCTTAAACCCCGTAGTGTTTTAACATTATTGTTGTACTGTTTTGTGTAAGTTAGATGACTAACCAAAACCATGATATCAGTAAACATGTTGTAACTGCATCATCAGGTAAATGGAATAACAGGATAATGGATGTATATCCATGGTTTGATTCAGTCAAAATTGAATAGATTGTTAACTGAATTCAGGGATTCATGTATTCATATTGAGTTGGAATATAAAAGAATATAGATTGACTTGAATCATATTCAAGTCAGAAAATAGTCAGACTCTAACCCGAGTCAGACTAAAAGAAAAGGTATTTGAAGTTCTATAATTGTTAGAGTCCTTATTGTAATTTATAAAACTTGAGGGGGTTTTATGTAAAAAGTACTTTTGTATAGATTTCAAAATACATCTCAAGTATTTGTTATTCGTCTTTATAGTTATAATGAGTGTGGATTTTATTTGTGTTATTCTAGTGAATATATCCTAATAAAAGTATTAATTTATAATATAGATTTATTTGAAACTCATGGTATTTTAATGTAACTTTTAATCTTGTAATTTTTAGAAAAAGTGGAAACTTTATCTTATAATAAAATAGGTGTTTAAATGATAAATATACATATGTTAATACAAGAATAATTTTATATAAATATTTTATTTTCCAAAAATCTCATTTTTCTTAAATGTCGTATTTTAAACCTTTCGAGACCGAATGCTCCTTGCGGAGGTCTGAATCTCGAACTACTAGGCCCGAGGGTGCACGATAAACCGTACAATCCCTAACGAGTTCACCAAAGGTGGGTTGTAGTGGCGCTTTGCAAAGGTTTAATAAATACTATTCATTTAGAAAACGGTTTTATAAAGATAAGGTATTTATTTGTAAAAAGATGTCAATTTCCGTATTTTAGTTTCTAGGGTTTCCTAAGCCAACTAGCCTATTTCTACGGTCTAAACGATAAGTTATTAGAAGCCTCAAACCGTCTCTTCACCGTCAATTGCGGCCAGGTAAGTGCCAGGTAAGTAGGAAGGAACCACAATAGTGGGCCTAATTAAAAACCACTAGCCTTGACACACTTGCCTAGACACCACAAAGTCAGTTTAGATAAATGATCGATGTCCATGACAAATCGTACTTTCTTTTTAAAAGAATTTATTTAGAATTGTGTACAATTTAAAGCTTCCAAGAATGGTTTATAAAGAAAATGGTATTTTAGTGAAAAGTCTTGTATTTTCGTATTCTATGTTTTGACGTTATCAACTAGGGTTATATTTGTGTGTGTGTAGAGGTGGGTCATTATCTCGTAACTTATTTTAAGGTTTAGTGAAGTTTAGAGGTTAAATATGATAAATGAAACATGAGGGTATTTAAGTGTAAGAATACGGTATTTGTAAAAGTTATCATTTCATGTGTGAAAACTCATTCAAATTGATTTTTACAAGTTTGGTGATCAAGATGAACATGTTTAGGAATGAGGTAATTGATTAGAAGAAGAAAAATAAACTTTATGGTATTATTGTGAAAAGAATACGATATTACAAGAAAGTTATCATTTCATGTGAGAAACTTTGTCCAAATTGATTTTTATGTGATTAATAGTCATCATGGATATGTTTAGGTGTTATGGATTAGGTGACAAGTGGGATTTGGTAGAAAAACCGAATCGGAAATCGGTTTGTTCCGATTTCCGTCGGGTTTCATAAAGTCGTATTTTTAGAAATAGAAAAGAAAGAAGATTGGGACTTACGGGTTTCAAATTAAAGAGTAAAGAGGAACTAGGGAGAAGGCTGAAGTGTGGTTTCGTCGCCGGTTGCTTCAAAGAACGTCGCTGGAATCCGTCAGCGCTTCGCCATGAACTCGGTTTCAAAGCATATTTTCTTGTGGAAATTTCAAGAGAGTAATTCTATGGTTTTGGAATGAGAAGGTAGGGGGTAGGGGTCTATTTATAGGGTAGTTAGGATAGGGTAGGTGAAGGGTTTTATTTATTTAAAAAATTTTGTAAAAATTTAAGAAAAATCATTAAAATTTGTATTGAATTAGGTGTAATTAACATTTGAAAACCGATCCCATAAATTAGAGTAAACAGGGGGTTAAAGGAGACGAAAAGGCGAAACTTTCATGTAGACGACTCGGCCATCTGGCCGAGTCCGGCCGGCGGCGCCGGCCCGAGTCGGCCGGTCCGCCGGGCGACTCGGCCGAGTCTGGGTGCTGTCGGGCGTGGGTTCGCCTGACGTAGGCTCTGGTATACTCACATTTTTGGGTTCAGTTCAATTTTTGGGAGTTATGGCTTGTGAACTGTTGGACTTCCAAGAATTTTAAAAGAAAAATAATCTAAAATAATGTGGGGCATGGGATTCGAACTCTGGTGGCTTGGTTCAGCAGTGCAAGGTCTTACCAATGAGCTACAAGCTCCTTCTTGTAATTATTGTAGGGAAATAGATACTTAAAGTGTTATCAGTAACATTAAATACTCCATGTATACTTAAATTTTAAATCAAATTTTTTGTATACAAAAATTGGAGTTGTTACACATGGTGAAGGTCTGATGTTTGGGTTCATTCCTTTGCGCTTGCTGAAAAACACGCTCCTGTGATGGCAAGGGTGGTCCTTTTGGTGTTGCCCTTTGACCGGTTGGTTTAGTTGCGGAAAGTGGCAGTTTTCCTTATGTTGGTGTCCCATAATTAGCCAGCTTGTTGATGAGGCCTGATTGTCTCTCTCTCTCTGAGGACAATCCCCAATGGCATGATCCGGAGACCCACAGACTATGCAAAGTTTGTTCAAAATGCGACGGTCTCTCATATGGTGTCCGGTCTTACCACAAAGGTTGCATACAACGGCTGTTTTTCCGAAGATAGTTGGTACTGCCGGTCTCTTAGGTGGTTGTGATCTCCCGTTGAATCTGAAAGATAATCCCTCAAGAATTTGATTGGCTGATCGTTTAATGCCAGACAAACGGTCATCCTTCCTTATGCGTCTCTAAAGGTCTTCAAAGTTTCGTGTCGCCTCTAAAATTTCATCATAAGTTGATAAGGTAGCGGAAGACATGGAAGACTGTGTCTTCAGGTCCAATCCTTGTCGGAATCACTTAGCATAAAGTTCTGGGGTTGCCACTAGATGATGCGCGAACCGACTTAACCTTGAGAACTACGAAGCGTACTCGTCCACCGACTTATCCTACATGCTCCCTTGTTGGAACTGTATAAACTCCCGTTCCATTTTTAAGTGTGCCACGACTGGAAAGTACTGGGTATCAAAACGTTGTTTGAACCTTTCCCGGTCGATGGGCTCCTTCGATCTACTTTCCTCTGCCTCCCACCATATCCTGGCATTATCTGTAAGTTGTAGCTTAGCGATGTTCACCCACGCGTCCTTCGGAATTTGGGCGGCACTGAGATCATTAACTGTTCCCTTAAGCCATTCTTCAGCTTCTAAAGGAGTTTCTTTCCCCGAAAAAGTCTTAGGGTGGAGTGATTTGAACTGCTTCACTCCCACCGAACCTTGTGGAACTGGGGTTAATGCCTTACTTAAAATCTCTGCTTGCTGCTGCCTACTTTCTCGTAGCTCCTGATGAAGGGCAGCTGCCTGCTGCTGCTGTTGCTCCAGTAGTCCTTACATCCTTTGTAGCATAGCTGCTTGTTGAGCAATGGATTCATTGACTCCATTTCCCCTTCTGTTGCGGTTATAGTGTCGTCCGACCATTGATGACCAGGATCAGAATAGGTTAGATTACAAACGGCTGAGGTGAGACAAGATAATAACTTGCATGAAAGAACAACAATTAATGCAAGAGAGAGACTAATAAAAAGAGCAAGAGACACAAAAGAGATCTTTGCTCGAAACTAAGATTTTATTATCCAACTTCAATATGGAGAGTACAACCGGAAATAAGGACATGGCCATACTATTCTTACATCATTTTATTCGGCCAAAGAAAGGAAAAAGACTTATTAGTCTCGATTACGGGAGTTCAACAAGTGGTGATAGGTTCTTGAACTAAGAAAATTATGACCATTCCCATGGTGCCTTGCGGGGACAACTGCCTAAGTTTCTTCGATCTCGAGTTCCTCCTCACTCGAACCTTCGTCCTTCGACTCATTCTCGGCAGGAGCCTCGCTCTCTGATTCCATCTCTATAGGGTTTTCTTCTTCTGCAGGAGCCTCCTTTTTCTGGCCCATCCTTTATATGCTCCTCTTCCATGGGATCTTCTTCTTCTTCGGAGTCGTTGGCCATCATAGACTCCGGAGTTGCAGTATCGACTTCCTCGCCTTCCGAGTTGCTGTCGGAAATAACCGCCTGGGAGTCTACAACTTCGTCGTCTGAATCTCCAGATGCAGAGTCAAAAGTAATATTGGACATGTCATCCTCGTGGGAAAGATTTACCATGACTTGAACAGAAGGTTATGGACAGGGTACAAAATGTCAAGGAAGGGATAAGGGACATAGGAAAACTATGATATCGGTATAGATGGATGAGATTCACAAATATAATTAGTCAGTTAACGGTTTCATTTTAGTACACAAGAGGACCTGCATGGGCCACCACAAAAACCTGTCACGCCCCGCTTCCCAAAAGAAGGAGAAGGATGACGTGGCAAGGTCCACAACCTAACTGTATTGAAGGTGATCTATTCAATACAGTTACGTTAAGCGTATGAATATTTAATATGCAGGATGTGTACCAAAACAAAAATAATAAAAGCGAAAGACATTTTATTTCCATTAACCAAACTTTATTACATCCCAAAAGAAAGAGTAAAATAAACTAAGTAGTTTAATTACATCGAAGGAGAAACAAAAGCCCTAAACATGTGGGCAACAACAAAAAAATTAAAACTAGCTAATCTTCCATCGTCCAGCCTGCATAATCTTCATAAGTTGGCTTCACATCTTGATCTTCGTTGTAATACACATTCTTATCTGACGGACATTCCAAAGATAGAGGAAGAAAAGGAAGGTCCGTCAGCGAGTTATACTCGGGTAGAATTGCATCATAAGATAGTAAAGGTATAGAAACGAACAGGCGTATATAAGAGTATGATGTATGCAACGTAAAGTAGGGGTGTAAATGTTTGAAATGCATAAATTTAAGACGTTTTGAGGAGAGGCATATATGAGCATGTGTATGTTGTAAGTTATATGTAGATGAAGGTAATAGTATGTATTAGTTTGTTAAACAAGGGTCCGGATACTCGTGATTATTCCGTTGTGGCCACGGAACAACAACTGGGGAAGTGAAATATACCGTTTCACTTCCCGAGATCATGATCGAGTAGTAGGGGGATCCGAGTTCCGAATTATCCTTGCCTAAACAAACTACCCATCCCCGTGGTTCAGTATAAAGGTTCGAATGAATTAGAGTTAGTGCGTATACTTCTAGGTATGGAATTTCCACATTGTATAGTCGCCCATATATTGGAATGGTCATCCGGAATATCGGGATCTTCATATTAGTATAGTCGCCCATATATTGGACCGGTCACCCGGGATATCGGGATCTTCATATTAGTATAGTCGCCCATATATTGAACCGGTCACCCGGGATATCGGGATCTTCATATTTGTATAGTCGCCCATATATTGGACTGGTCACCCTGCCTGCAGGGATCTTCATAAAGTATTCCATACTTAGGTCTGCGCATTATAACCCTAACCGTATCATATTTTGTATATGTCATGTTGTCATAAACTGGAATTTTAGAAAGAGTATTGATCTCGTTTAATATGGCCTTCCACAACCACTCGTTTTATTTTCTAGAATTTGTAAAGTACTTTGCGTTATCGTAGAGAAAACTTAGTTAAAAAGAATAATAGTATTTAATTATCTTTTATTACTTCTAAGAAAAACCATGATATTTGGGATATTTATTATTTTGGAAAAACATAATACTTTATGGAAAATATCCTTTTAATAAAAGGTTGTGGTGTTTATTTGAAAATCTTTTGTAAGAGGTTTTTATTTGAAAATCTAGACTGCTCCTAATATTCCAAAAGGACAAGTTATGAGGTCCTCAAATTGCCTCTTCACCGCCAATTGCGGCCAGATAAGTGTCAGGTGAGTGGGAGGCTCTCCACTATAAGTAGTGGCCCTAATTAAGTAACCACTCGCCTTAGACACACTTGCCTAGACACCACAAAGTCTGGTTTAGATAAACGATCGATGCCTACAACCTTTCATTTGTCCTAAATTGGTGTTATTTTGAAATTACCTTTTAAAAGATACTAAATATTCCCCTTTTTAAAAAGATATCGTTATTTAAATTTTAATATTTTCTTTCTTAAAAAGTTGAAGGGGTTTTAAAAATATTTGTAAGTAAAATATACGTATACTGTATCTAAAATATTTATTTTACATATCTTTATTTCTTATAGATATTTTAAACAAATATAATATTTAAATTAAACGAGGGTATCTTGTGGAAATAACCTATTTCGAGATCATTTTTATAGTATGGGTATGTCAGAGGTGAAATGACAATTCATGGGTTACATCAGATTCCAGATATTATGGGTGCGCAATATAATTTTGTGTACAGAGGAAATTTAAACACCGTTTTTAAAATATGGGTTAACATTATTATGATTAAGGGTACAAGGAAAAAGGGTATGCACAAATATTATAACACCGTTTTAAATGAGGGTTGATGATTAGAAATTGGAACTAGGTTATTGAGATAGAAGAAGATGACAGGAAAAGGAGAGAGAGGCGGATCCTACCTTTTGTTTGAGTCAGATGCCGAAGAGTTGAAAACGTAGTCTCGTACTAAATTCTCAATAGCTCCGCGTCCCGATTTTTCCTCTGCAATTGGATGGATCCGTTGCGTCGGCGTCGTCGATACGAAGGCACCGGTATTTTTTTCAGAATTTTTGGAGTTCGCTGGTGTGAGAAATTTAGGTTTGAAAGTGTCTATTTATACCGTTTTCATCAACCATAAAAATCCAAATTTCCCGTTAAATATACACGAAAATCTGCGTTGCCAATCATTGCCGAATCATTCGTTAATGATTTGCCCGCCGCCTATTCACCCCAGTCGTTGGATTGAGATCCAACGGCTGAGATCACGCCGCCTGAGTCCCGCCGCCTGCCACACGTTTTCGCGTGGTCCCCACCACGTGGGTGCGCCGGTGTGATCTGGGCCGTTGGATCTTGGATCCAACGGTCCAGATCAAAGAGGTTTTAATTATTTTATTTTATTTTATTTTTTTATATAAAAATAATATTCTGTTTATTATTTAAAAATTGGATTTGGCTTTAAAAAATTGTTAAAAATAGTTTAAAACACGGAAAAATTATGGAAAAATTTCAGAAAATATATTTTATTATTATCTTTAGTATAAAAATAGTTTTGGGCTAAAACTAAATAATATATTCATTCCTATGGTTTTAGTTAGTTATTAAAGTTATATAAAATCTAGTTTATCCTTTAAAACATTTTTAATTGATGATAGAAATATGTAGATTATTTTAAAGCGTTATAAAATTTTATTAAAACATTTTAGGCCTATAAAACAATAAATAGATTTTAGAAAAATTCCTTTAATCGTATTCAATGCTTTGAAAATTATTAACACTACTTTAAAAATTAGTATTATATAAAAGAAACACGTAAATAATTATTTGATAGTAGAAATATATTTTATTAGGTATTAGAAAACATGGTCGTTACAATCTACCCTCCTTAAAATAATTTCGTCCTCGAAATTTCAGAAGGTAGGTCAAGGAAAGAAAGAAATCGCTAAGAAGAGATTATCGTGGTTAAATATTCTGGTCTCGCACTCTCATCCCGTTTCCTCGCTTCCGTGTATGTCTGCCTAGTAGTTCTTTCTTCATATAGCTCTGGCCAGCTAGATTGTCTTGTCACTCAAGATTTCATCCTTCTAGTATTCCGACCGGTTGCTGCTCGTAGGTTATGCTAACCTTTTCGTGATCCCGAAACGTTCAAAAGTATGGCTAGGGTTTCCAGCATACCCTCCAACGAAAGTAGCAAAAGTAGGCTATACATAAACCCACCGTCTCCTTCCAAGATGTTAAACGGAAAATGAGTCGTGGGTTGAGTTTTCCTTGCTCGCTGCATTGTATCACCATCTCCACTTTTTTTCTACAATTATGTCAATCTTACAAATTCTCCATCTTCAGGGTCGTCCCAATCGATCGGTACTTCTCCCATATAAAACTTGACCTCTCTCATCCGCTTCATGTGTTTTCAACCATCCGTGTTCCCATGTTCTCCTTAGAGTAATGTTTCTATATCTTCAAGACGAAAATTTACCATTGCCAGTTCTAAATCTGAACATGATAATTGCGTCCACAAGTCGTTAGTTGTCTTGACGCGTTTGCGACTATATTGCCGCGCTGATACATCACATCACTAAGTCACTCCTCCGAAAAATTGTTGTGGATGTTTAAAACTTCTGGGTTTGCTAAGAATTGCAAGAATGGTTGTGATAGTTACGATCTATCCTCCTTATAATAATTTCATACTTGAAATTTTCAAAGGAGTGGCCACTACTAGGCACGGAAATTAGTAACGCTGTCAGGAATCCTCTTTGCTGCATGTGTCGCTCCCGCGAGTTGGTGTATCACTTGATGCATGGAAAGGCTCTCTGTTGTCTTTCCACGTGGCATCAACCTTCTCGGCCGTCATGGTGAAGGTCTGACGTTTGGGTCCATTCCTTTGCGCTTGCTGAAAAACACGTTTCTATGATGGCGAGGGTGGTCCTTTGGGTGTTGCCCTTTGACCGGTTGGTTTAGTTGCGGAAAGTGGCCAGTTTCCTTGTGTTGGTGCCCCATAATTAGCCGGCTTGTTGATGAGGCCTGATTGTCTCCCTCTCTGAGGACAGTCCCCAATGGCATGATCCGGAGACCCACAGACTATGCAAAGTTTGTTCAAAATGCGACGGTCTCTCATGTAGCGTCCGCTCTTACCACAAAGGTTGCATACAACGACTATTTTTCCAAAGATAGTTGGTACTGCTGGTCTTTTAGGTGGTTGTGATCTCCCGTTGAATCTGGAAGATAATCCCTCAAGAATTTGATTGGCCGATCGTTTAATGCCAAACAAACGGTCATCCTTCCTTATGCGTCTCTGAAGATCTTCAAAGTTTTGTTGTTGGGGTAAAAATTTACACCCCCGTTGACCGAGTCAAAGTCAAGGTCAACCCCAAGCCCGATGGGCCCAAGCCCAGGTCAAGCGGGCCCAAGCCCTCCTCCATGCTAAAATATAGATTATGTAATAAATAATTTTTATGTAATTTTTTTTTATACATGAATGTATGCAAAATGGGCATAAAGCCAATATTTTGTAAGCCCATGGCTTATGTGCAAAAATGAAATGGCACATGAGCCATGGGATGGCTAAAATGCCATTTTTATAAAGCCCAAGGGGTTATAGGTAAATATGTAAGCCTATAAAAGGCAACATGATGATGAATAAAGGAATACTTTTCATTCCCCCAAAAATAGGGTTCTTTGTGCCTCCTGCTCCTTCTCCAAGGTTCTAAACCTTCTCATTTCTTTGAATTAAATCAAGAGTTTTACTCTTTCTTTTCCAAAACTAAGTAGTTTTCCACCACAAAACCCACAAAGGGGAACTCAGATTTTCCATCAGATCTTAAAAAGGAGTGATTTTTAAAATCTCCTACTTCTTGATCTTCAAGATCCGGCCAAACAACAGGAGGAGGAAGAAGAACCCCCTTCATCATCTTCAAAACATCCTGGGAGCTTAACTCCATATATATAAAACAACAAATATTTCCTTTTTGAAGCATAGTTTCTGTTTCTTAGGCTAAAAGCCTCCTTTTCTCCCCGGCGCTCAAGCGCAGAGCGCCCGCGTGCCGACACGTGGCGCGCTTGCGCTCAAGCGCAAGTCGCCCCGGTGCCGACACGTGGCGCGCTTGCCCTCAAGCGCAAGCGCTCGAGCGCAAGTCGCCCCGGTGCCGACACGTGGCGCGCTTGCGCTCCAGCGCAAGCGCTCGAGCGCAAGTCGCCCCCGTGCCGACACGTGGCGCGCTTGCGCTCAGGCGCAAGTCGCCCCGGTGTCGACACATGGCGCACTTGCGCTCAAGCGCAGAACGCCCATGTACCGACACGTGGCACTCTAGCGCCTGAGCGCACAGCACCTAGGCGCACAGCGTCCAAAGTGCTGCCCCACGCATCCTTTTGGATGCCTTTTCCCCCTCTTTCTTATATATATATATATATATATATATATATATATATATATATATATATACACACACACACACACACACATATATATATATACACATATTTATACACACACGTACTCCGCGACACTGTCCCTGTTAGAAAAAAATTTCTAACGGGGCGCTGCCCCGCACCCCGCAAGGGGGCTGCTAGCCTTCTTGACCCCCAGCCCGCTATCCGGGTAGCGGGACCCCCGTAAAAACTCTGCGTGGCTCCCGATATATCCAAACCCCCCTTTTCAAAACACAACACACGTACACTGCACATTGAGTTCGCATGACCATTTTAACCCGTTAATCGGAGGTTCCCTCGCCCCAAAGGCGAGGGGTAATTAACGGCAGCTTAGTCCGCGGCTGCCGGAGATTTGGATCCCCACAATCAATAAACCCCGGCCTACCCTAGGCAGGGGGAATCTGTAGTATATGCCTGACAAGCGCGCGCGTATTCCCATCTCAATGGGGTGACGAAAAACACCCTACATTTGTGTCGCCTCTAAAATTTCATCATAAGTTGATAAGGTAGCAGAAGACATGGAGGACTGTGTCTTCAGGTCCAATCCATGTCGGAATCTCTTAGCATAATGTTCTGGGGTTGCCACCAGATGATGCGTGAATCGAGTTAACCTTGAGAACTACGAAGCGTACTCGTCCACCGACTTATCCCACATGCTCCCTTGTTGGAACTGTATAAACTCCCGTTCCATTTTTAAGTGTGCCACGACTGGAAAGTACTGGGTATCAAAATGTTGTTTGAACCTTTCCCAGTCGATGGGCTCCTTCGATCTACTTTCCTCTGCCTCCCACCATATCCTGGCATTATCCGTAAGTTGTAGCTTAGCGATGTTCACCCACGTGTCCTTCGGAATTTGGGCGGCACTGAGATCATTGACTGTTCTCTTAAGCCATTCTTCAGCTTCTAAAGGAGTTTCCTTCCCCGAAAAAGTCTTAGGGTGGAGTGATTTGAACTGGTTCACTTCCGCCGAACCTTGTGGAACTGGGGTTAGTGCCTTACTTAAAATCTCTGCTTGCTGCTGCCTACTTTCTCGTAGCACCTGATGAAGGGCAGCTGTCTGCTGCTGCTGCTGCTCCAGTAGTCCTTACATCCTTTGTACCATAGCTGCTTGTTGCGCAGTGGCTTCATTGACTCCATTTCCCCTTCTGTTGCGGTTATAGTGTCGTCCGGCCATTGATGACCAGGATCAGAATAGGTTAGGTTACAAATGGCTAAGGTGAGACAAGATAATAACTTGTATGGAAGAACAACAATTAATGCAAGGGAGAGACTAATAAAAAGAGCAAGAGACACAAAAGAGATCTTTGCTCGAAACTAAGATTTTATTATCCAACTTCAATATGGAGAGTACAACCGGAAGTAAGGACATGGCCATACTATTCTTACATCATTTTATTCGGCCAAAGAAAGGAAAAAGACTTATTAGTCTCGATTACGGGAGTTCAACAAGTGGTGATAGGTTCTTGAACTAAGAAAAGTATGACCATTCCCATGGTGCCTTGCGTGGACAACTGCCTGAGTTTCTTCGGCCTCGAGTTCCTCCTCACTCGAAGCTTCGTCCTTCGACTCATCCTCGGCAGGAGCCTCGCTCTCTGATTCCACCTCTATAGGGTTTTCTTCTTCTGCAGGAGCCTCTTTTTTCTGGCTCATCCTTTATATGCTCCTCTTCCATGGGATCTTCTTCTTCTTCGGAGTCGTTGGCCATCATAGACTCCGGAGTTGCAGCATCGACTTCTTCGTCTTCCGAGTTGCTGTCGGAAATAACCGCCTGGGAGTCTACAACTTCGCCGTCTGAATTTTCAGATGTAGAGTCAAAAGTAATATCGGATATGTCATTCTTGTGGGAAAGATTTGCCATGACTTGAACAGAAGGTCATGGACAGGGTACAGAATGTCAAGGAAGGGACAAGGGACATAAGAAAACTATGATATCGGTATAGATAGATGGGATTCACAAATATAATTAGTCAGTTAACGGTTTCATTTTAGCACACAAGAGGACTTGCATGGGCCACCACAAAAACCTGTCATGCCCCGCTTCCCAAAAGAAGGAGAAGGATGATGTGGTAAGGTCCGCAACCTAACCGCATTGAAGGTGGTCTATTCAATACAGTTACGTTAAGCGTATGAATATTTAATATGCAGGATGTGTACCAAAACAAAAACAATAAAAACGAAAGGCATTTTATTTCCATTAACCAAACTTTATTACATTCCAAAAGAAAGAGTAAAATAAACTAAGTAGTTTAATTATATCGAAGGAGAAACAAAAACCCTAAACATGTGGGCAATAACAAAAAAATTAAAACTAGCTAATCTTCCATCGTCCAGCCTGCATAATCTTCATAAGTTGGCTTCACATCTTGATTTTCGCTGTAATACTCATTCTTATCTGACGGACATTACAAAGATAGATGAAGAAAAGGAAGGTCCGTCGACGAGTTATACTTGGATAGGATTGCCTCATAAGATAGTAAAGATATAGAAACGAACAGGCGTATATAAGAGTATGATGTATGCAACGTAAAGTAGGGGTGTAAATGTTTGAAATGCATAAATTTAAGACGTTTTGAGGAGAGGCATATATGAGCATGTGTATGTGTTAGTGTATATGCCCTAGAGGCCATTACTGTATCATACTAGTATGTATATTACTTGATGGAAGCTTGGGATATTCACAGTTGTACAGACAATCTTGCTCAATATAGTAGTATGCTACTTGGTTTGTCTCTGCTTTAATGTGTACATGTGTGTTTATTTATTATATCACCTATACGCATTAGTAGAGCCCTTAGGATCTTTGCTTGATTACCGGCGTTGTGATGGCGATCACACTTGTGGGGGCTGGGTAATCTACAAGCACATCCTTATACACGTCCCTAGTCGTGGGAGTACCGAGATAGGGCATCGATACTCCGGAGTAGACTAGCGTATGCGCTTCTCCTCCCAGCAGGGGAGACGGTCTGTCCCACAGCCGTTGGTACGTCGTACTTGAGATAGTATGCGGGTGCTCGTTAGGTTACGAGTACACTGGACAGGACTCGTCGGGAACTGATGGTTGGTATTATACCTATCGTCAGTTATCAGTTCCCAGGTGACATGAGTACAGCTTAGTCCGCTGACTTGACACTGTCACTTCGCCTCGAGTGTGTTCCCACTGTTCTTTGATTACTACCCTACCACGGCTCTACTGAGTCGTGCAAGCAGGTAGTAGTTGGGAGCAGTCCCGAAGCACTTGGAGGCAGTGACGGTTAGACAGGATTCGTCTCTCCCGGTATTGGGGGTTGACATCGCGCTGTGTCTAGGAGAGCCATTACACGAGTAGTCCCTGGCCAGGGCAAGCGAGATATACTGGTAGGTTCCAGTGTTATCTCAGGGTGTTCTGGGCTTCACTCCGACACGACTTGTACCGCTATTAGGGGTCTGACGTTTACCGCCCTCCTAGGCCCGCCATGCGATGTATCAGACGAACAGACCGGACTGTACGGAGATTGTCACATACAGACTCAGTAGGAGTTCGGATGGGTTTACCTCATCGGCCTTCTTATCGACATCTACCTGGGGACCGTTACGTACAGCTAGTGCCGCTTGCGGTCTGTGGTTAAACCTACTGCCAGCGTAGTGTCGAGTCTTTAGAGTCCCACACAGAGAGTTTCCCTGCACTGAGCGAAACGTGTAGAGGCCGTATGGTTTTACGGCAGGGCTGCGATCACTTACGTACACTAGTATGCGTATGATGTTCGGGCAGGCAGTACTAGTGGGCTTTGGTTTAAGCCAGATCCTAGTATTGCACGGATGGATGTGTTTTGTCTTCTGCGCATCCGCATTCTACGGAATACGGATGCAGGTGTGTATGCACAGTTCTCTGGAGCGATGAAGGAGGAGGTGCCTCATTAGGGTTTTGGCAGATGGTTCGGCCAAAACCGCTATGTGGCAGACTCATTCGGGTTTTGACAGTTGATTCGGTCAAAACCATATTGAGGCGGACTCATTAGGGTTTCGACAGTTCGTTTGGTCAAAACCATAATGAGCCGGGGACATTATTTACTAATCCTTTCATTGATAATTTTGTCATGACTAATTACATTGACCATTTGACCATCTTGACTTTGTTGACCTTTTGACCAAAGTTGACTTGGACCTTCTTACAAGATCTAAAGTATTCTTTGGTTTTCTTTTTATTTAGTTATGATAATGGTCATGTCATTTGTAGCCATCACCTTTATCTTGATTGGATTTGTAATGATGATGTTTATGCATTATTGCAACCATGGTTAGCTTTTCTCTTGGTTAAGCTTTTCATTTGCTTATTCTCATTCTCTCTCTTGAAATGAGAAGCTCCATGGTTGCTAGAAAATCTCCTTCTTCTTCCTCCTCTTGATTTCTCCTTTGATCTCATGTGTTGAGAGAAAAAGGATTCTACTTGACAAACACATCCATACATCCTCTCTACACAACCTAGGGCTTCTAGATTAGCAATCTCCTTGCCCTAGTTACCTCGGCTTGAGGTGGAGCTCGGCGTACATCTCTCGGGTGGATCGTCTTCGACTCAAGGAGGCCGCGGAGGTGACCGAAGTCCGGATCAACCTTTGAGCAAGCAATGAGAAGAACAACAAGAAGAGAAGAACATCATAGAAGAACAACAACTAGAAGTGAAGGAGTTCAAGTTGAGGTATAACCACTTTGCCGAGTAGTTAAATCTTCTTTGCAAGTATACTAGTTAAAGATCCGGCTTTTACGGTCCATGTTACAAAGTTTAGAAAAATTTTGATTTACCGTTTCCGCAACCCCGAAAGCACCGGGAGAGGTAACGTGGACCTAACAGTGGTATCAGAGCCAAACTAAACATGAACTAGCTTGGTAGTAAAGTGTATCGAAGTTCGAAACGGAAAAATCGAAAAAACCAAGTTGTAAAAATCTGAGTTTCTGTTAAAACTTTTTCTGGTCAAAACAAAATTTGTTATAGCCCAAAAATCATCTTAGGGTTTTTAGAAGAAAACCACCAAAAATGATGCAGCGACTCAACCAAAGCGCCGCGCTTCCGCGGCAAGAGCAAGCTCTTGCCGCGGAACCGCGGCCAAGTTGGTGAGTTACTGCATCGATTTTGGTGCAGTGTGTTTCTGACATGGTTTTAGGATTTTTCAGATATATTATATGTGCCCAGATTTTCCAGAATAGAAATTTGTTTTTGGGGGCCTATAATTCCGTATTTTTTCCGAACTTCAATATACTTTGACTATAAAGGTTATATCTGTGATGTTCGCATGTATTGAACGTCGGCTAATCGCTATAAGTCGATTAGTCGGGGTTATACATGATCTGTGTTTGATATTGGAATGTGTATATGAATGTGTTGGACTGTCGCGGGTGAATAGCCGGGGTGGATGTGAGATGAGTTTTTGTTTTTCTTTCATTCATTGTAAATGTAAATTGATGTAATAATTATTATTTGTTTGGCCGCACAACCGGGTCGGGGTTGTAGCCGTCATTGTATAATTCTTTTTACTGTTTTTGCTCCTAGGATAGACCCATGGAGGGGGTGCACAAACTACCGGGTAGCTCGAAGTGCCGAGTGGCCTACTCATGGCATTGAGGGAGGTTGCTTCGCTTCGGGTACTTGGCGGGTAGTTTGCCGCACCCGTAGGGGTCTTGGGTGGGGTATTTGGCTATTCACCGCGACCGTGTTATCCGCTTTTCGTTCCAGGCTCGAAAGGATTGCGGATTGCTAGTATATCCAATGTATTCATCTGTGATCTGTAATGTCTATCATTGCTTTCTATTTAGGCGTTGCTTATGTTTTACAGCCGCGCTAGCCCAGCCCCCGCTCTGTCGTTAGTTAAGTAACCTAACGGGTGATGACGGGGCCCCGTGGCGAATGCATATGGCATAAGCGTACGTCATATTTTGGTTGTTTTCTGCAATGGTAGGATAAAATTGATGGGACGCATTAAAAGTACTAATGCAAGAATATCACGCATTAAAAGAACTAATGCAAGAAAATAAACCTAAAAGACGTTGTTGGAACAATTTTTCAAAAGGCTGTTATTGCAAGGACGTTCAATTTTGTTTTGCATAGCGGTATTCGGTTGTGAATGCCCAGCACCTCAGTCGACGAGGCAAGGGCCGAGATCCCTTCATCGGGAGTGACCCCTTGGACAAAAGTTTGCGTCAGGGTAATAACTTCACTATAGTCGATTATTCTTGCTTTGCATCGAGGTATTCAATTTGGAATATCCTGCACCTCATTCGACGAGGAAAGAGCCGAGATCCCTTCACAGGGAGTGACCTCTTTAGCAAAAAGTTTTCGCCACTATATTTTCAAAAAGGGTGCAATCATGTTCCTTCAACGATATCAAGTTCATTACGTTAACGGGTTTTTCGCCAAAAACCCAGCCGTAGCCCTCCGTCATTTCGGATTAATGTTAGTTAGTATTCGTGCTGCGTTTGTTGACCTAGTCAAGGCGTAGTGAACGGTGGCTAAATAATATTTTTCTGTGGATTGCAAATGTGATTGGTTAGGACAGTCGTGCGGTCTTGTTGACCTAGTCAAGGGCACGTATGGGTGGGTCTAATGCAATCAGGAATATGACGGGTAGAACTTGTCTAACAGTTTGTGGCTTGTTGACCTAGTCAAGGTCACAAACAGTTAGGGGCAAAAACCACATCGGGAGTTTCAAAAGAACTGAAACTTGCAGATTTAGCATACCTTCTGGAGTGTGGTGAATAGAGTGGATTCCATCTAGGTTATCACACAATGACAGTTGGATCCCGATCCCACTGATGAGTTGGTTTACTCTCGGGAGATTATTTCACTTAACGATCAATGCTATAAACCTAGTAGGTGTCAAGAAAGGTGTTAGCGGGGTTACGCCCCCAGGGAAAAGAGGTTCTTTAATTAAGGAACTTCGCGAAAGCGTTAGAAAACCTCCCTCGAAGTACCGACACTAGCCTGGCTGAAAGGTTAAGCAAGTATTGTGACGTGAATTAAAACCCGGCTAGTTCTTCTTTTAAAAGGTTTTAAGAAGAATTTGAGGAAACAGTGGGAGACATCCTGGTTAGATAAATTAATAAACCAATCTAATCTTGCAAGAGCATACGCTGAGTGTTTCTTTTCTCTCTCTCCAGGCAGCAACCTTTTCACGCCCTAATCAAGATAATAAAATGTATCGCTTGACCGAACCGAATTCTTATTCGGGACTGGGGAAAGTTGGTTCAGCTCTAACTTATGACAACAATCATGAGTATGAGAATGGGAAAGAGGAAAGTATGGATTTCCAGGATACCCAGTTGAAGAAGAAGCATGGTTTTGCATCTACTTCAAGTGTTCTTGTAATTGAGAACTGTTTTACGGTCAACCCTACCTCCTGGGTACTTGATACCGGATCAGGATCTCATATCTGTAATTTATTGCAAGGACTGAGAAAAAGTAGGAAAGTTGCACCGGGTGATATGTCGCTCAGAGTAGCGAACGGAGCACAAGTTAATGCGGCAGCCGTCGGTGAATATCACCTAGTATTGCCGAATGGCAAGACTATGATTTTGAACGATTGCTACTATGTACCCTCCATGGTTTGCAACATCATATCAGTTTCTTTACTCGATAAAGATAGATATAAGTTTGTTCTTGAAAAGAATATCATGAACATTTACCTTGATGAGGTACTGGTTGCAGAGGGTACACTGTTTAATGGTATCTACGTTCTAAATCAGAATACAGTTCTCAATATACAAAACACACGCAAGAGGAAGAATTCAGATACGAATGAATCCTACTTGTGGTATTGTAGACTTGGTCATATCGGAGAGAAAAGACTGAGTAAGTTGCATAAAGATGGACTCTTGAATGCGTTCGAGTTTTCATCTTATGGAACTTGTCAGTCTTGTCTCAAAGGGAAGATGACCAAATCTCCGTTCACCGGACATGGAGAAAGAGCAACCGAGCTCTTGGGACTCGTACATAGTGATGTATGCGGTCCGATGTCTATACATGCAAGGGGTGGGTTCTCGTACTTCATTACATTCACTGACGATCTCTCTAGGTTCGGATATGTGTATCTGATGAAACACAAATCTGAAGCTTTTGAGAAATTCAAGGAATTCAGAAACGAAGTAGAGAACCAGACAGGCAAAAGTATCAAGATCCTCCGGTCTGACAGGGGAGGGGAGTACTTAAGCACGGAATTCCTAGATTACTTAAAAGAGAATGGTATTCTCTCTCAGCTTACTCCTCCTTATACACCACAGCACAACGGTGTTTCGGAGCGGAGGAATCGTACCCTGCTGGATATGGTTCGCTCCATGATGAGTAATGCCGAGTTACCTCTTTCATTTTGGGGACATGCGCTATTGACAGCAGCATACCTATTGAATGATGTTCCGTCTAAATCAGTGCCTAAGACTCCGTTCGAGATATGGAATGGAAAGAGGCCATATCTTAAAAGATCTAAGATATGGGGTTGTCCGGCTTATGTTAAATCGCATAAACCGGATAAACTAGAGGCACGATCAGTTTTATGCAAGTTTGTGGGATATCCAAAGAATGGTTATGGATATCTATTCTACCACACCGAGGAACAGAAGGTGTTTGTTGCTCAGCATGCCGTTTTCTTAGAAACGGAGTTTCTTGCAAAAGAAATTAGTGGGAGCACGGTAGAATTGGAAGAAATTCAGCGACCACAAACTGAAACTGAAAATTTGACAGAACCTCAAGATTCAATAACCCCAGACGAACCTCAGCCACTCCGCAGATCTGGTAGGATTTCTCATCCGCCCGAGAGATACTACGGTTTTCTCATAGACGGGGATCGAGAGGATTGCATCTTGGAAGAAGATGACCCTACCAGTTTCAGGCAGGCCATTGTCAGTAGGGACTCTGATAAGTGGCAGGAAGCAATGCAGTCCGAAATGGAGTCCATGTACACCAATAAAGTGTGGACCTTGGATATTGCTCCACCTGGGGTAAAACCCGTTGGATGCAAATGGATCTACAAAAGGAAATTTGGTGTAGATGGGTAGGTGGAAACCTATAAAGCTAGACTCGTTGCAAAAGGTTTTCGTCAAAGACCTGGTTTGGACTATGACGAGACTTTTTCTCCGGTGGCTATGCTCAAATCCATTCGGATCTTACTTGCCATTGCTGCCTTCCATGACTATGAAATCTGGCAGATGGATGTTAAGACGGCTTTCCTAAACGGTTGTTTGGAAGAGTGCGTTTACATGGATCAACCAGAAGGTTTCGTAGACAGTGGGAGCAGCGGAAAGGTGTGCAAGTTGCTTAAATCCATTTATGGATTAAAGCAGGCATCGCGGAGCTGGAACATCTATTTTGATGAGGCAATCAAGGAATTTGATTTCATCAAGAACGAAGATGAACCCTGTGTTTATAAGAAGATTGTAGGACGAACTGTCGTGTTCCTAGTCTTGTACGTGGACGACATTCTTTTGATAGGAAATGATGTTCCTATGCTACAGTCGGTCAAGCTGTTTTTGTCACAAAGGTTCTCCATGAAGGACCTGGGTGATGCCTCGTACATTCTGGGGATCAAGATCTATAGAGATAGATCCAAGAGACTATTGGGACTTTCGCAGTCCAGGTACATAGAGACCGTACTAAAGAGATTTAGTATGGAGGGTTCCAAGCGCGGTAACATACCCGCATTGCACGGAATTACCCTCTCCAAGAAGATGTCTCCTAAGACTGACGAGGAGAGGGTTCGCATGAGCACTATACCCTACGCTTCGGCGGTAGGATCTATAATGTATGCGATGCTATGTACAAGACCAGATGTAGCTTACGCGTTGAGCGCGGTAAGCCGGTATCAGTCAGACCCAGGGGAGGACCACTGGACAGCAGTGAAGAACATTCTCAAGTACCTAAGAAGGACTAAGGAGATGTTCCTGGTTTACGGTAATGGAGACCTCCGGGTCGAGTCCTTTACCGATTCAAGCTTCCAGAGTGACAAAGATGACAGCAAGTCCGTCTCGGGTTTTGTGTTTACCCTCAACGGAGGGGCGGTATGTTGGAGGAGCTCCAAGCAGGATACCGTCGCAGACTCGACAATGGAGGCTGAATACATTGCTGCAAGCGATGCCGCAAAAGAGGCGGTCTGGATAAAGAAGTTCATTAGTGAACTTCAGGTGGTTCCGTCCATTGTTGACCCAATACCTGTGTATTGCGATAACAATGGGGCTATAGCTTTAGCGAAGGAACCAAGGTCCCATCAGAAATCCAGGCACATCTTAAGGCGGTATCACCTGATCAGGGAGATCATTGATCGACAGGAGATCGAGGTGCGGAGAGTGGACACAAAGGACAACACTGCAGACCAATTCACAAAGGCTTTACCCCAGACTCAGTTCGAGTGGCTGATCGAGATGATAGGTCTTCGATACGCCGGTACATGGCCTTAGTGCAAGTGGGAGATTGTTAGTGTATATGCCCTAGAGGCCATTACTGTATCATACTAGTATGTATATTACTTGATGGAAGCTTGGGATATTCACAGTTGTACAGACAATCTTGCTCAATATAGTAGTATGCTACTTGGTTTGTCTCTGCTTTAATGTGTACATGTGTGTTTATTTATTATATCACCTATACGCATTAGTAGAGCCCTTAGGATCTTTGCTTGATTACCGGCGTTGTGATGGCGATCACACTTGTGGGGGCTGGGTAATCTACAAGCACATCCTTATACACGTCCCTAGTCGTGGGAGTACCGAGATAGGGCATCGATACTCCGGAGTAGACTAGCGTATGCGCTTCTCCTCCCAGCAGGGGAGACGGTCTGTCCCACAGCCGTCGGTACGTCGTACTTGAGATAGTATGCGGGTGCTCGTTAGGTTACGAGTACACTGGACAGGACTCGTCGGGAACTGATGGTTGGTATTATACCTATCGTCAGTTATCAGTTCCCAGGTGACATGAGTACAGCTTAGTCCGCTGACTTGACACTGTCACTTCGCCTCGAGTGTGTTCCCACTGTTCTTTGATTACTACCCTACCACGGCTCTACTGAGTCGTGCAAGCAGGTAGTAGTTGGGAGCAGTCCCGAAGCACTTGGAGGCAGTGACGGTTAGACAGGATTCGTCTCTCCCGGTATTGGGGGTTGACATCGCGCTGTGTCTAGGAGAGCCATTACACGAGTAGTCCCTGGCCAGGGCAAGCGAGATATACTGGTAGATTCCAGTGTTATCTCAGGGTGTTCTGGGCTTCACTCCGACACGACTTGTACCGCTATTAGGGGTCTGACGTTTACCGCCCCCCTAGGCCCGCCATGCGATGTATCAGACGAACAGACCGGACTGTACGGAGATTGTCACATACAGACTCAGTAGGAGTTCGGATGGGTTTACCTCATCGGCCTTCTTATCGACATCTACCTGGGGACCGTTACGTACAGCTAGTGCCGCTTGCGGTCTGTGGTTAAACCCACTGCCAGCGTAGTGTCGAGTCTTTAGAGTCCCACACAGAGAGTTTCCCTGCACTGAGCGAAACGTGTAGAGGCCGTATGGTTTTACGGCAGGGCTGCGATCACTTACGTACACTAGTGTGCGTATGATGTTCGGGCAGGCAGTACTAGTGGGCTTTGGTTTAAGCCAGATCCTAGTATTGCACGGATGGATTGTTCCCCTCCGAACGGCGGCCGAGACATGGGATGCCTCGCCTGAGATTCGGGGCAGATGCTAATTGGTGTTATCCGTCTATCTCTCCGAAGATGCCAAGTTGATTTATGGCACCGTGTATCGGAGGTTTAGACGGATGCGGCCGATGTAGCAGACTTCGTCAGATTCCCCCTCGTTGAGGGGTTTTTGATTGTGGGGACGCTCTTCCCTGCAGGCGCAAGCCCCTGCAGTTAATTACGCTACCGCATCGCGGTAACAACTTTCTCCTTCTCCAGCTGGTCACTTCGTGTCGTGGGTGTTTGTTTTGTTTGTGGTTGCCCGTGGATTGTATACGGAGACTAATTTATGTAGTCGCCCGTAGGACGTGGATTAGTCCAAATCCGTATTTTCTTAGATTTGGGTTTGGGGGTTTGGTTTAAGGACACATTAGCCATATTTGAGGCTAAGATCAACTTAAACGTTTGTTAAGGATACGTTAGTCCAGTTTGAGACTAAGATCAACTTAACGGGATCGTTTAGATCCGACAAAAGAGCGTTTGGGCTCTATTGTTCCAGTTTAGGGACATGGTGGTCCATTGCATGTATGGTTGTCGGGACCCGTCACCTCTCTGACGACGTTGAAGGATTACAACGACAGGTGTCAGAGGAGTTCAGAGATGTACCCTTGAACCAATGAGTTGATTGGGGGGGATTCATAGTCCAATTTAGGACTAAAGTCTGTTTGAACGATTAAGGATACGTTAGCCATATTTGAGGCTAAGATCAACTTAAACGGTTGTTAAGGATACGTTAGTCCAGTTTGGGACTAAGATCGACTTAACGGGATCGTTTAGATCCGACAAAAGAGCATTTGGGGGCTCTATTGTTCCAGTTTAGGGACATGGTGGTCCATTGCCAGTTTAGGGACATGGTGGTCCAATACCAGTTTAAGGACATAGTGGTCCATTGGTAGTTTAAGGACATTGCGGTCCATTGGTAGTTTAAGGACGCATAAGTCCGCGGGTTTGAGGACCCCACAGTCCGTATCTTGGTTTAAGGACGCATAAGTCCATGAGTTTAAGGACCCCACAGTCCGTGTTGATGTGTGGTTGTCGGGACCCGTTACCTCTCTGAAGACGTTGAAGGATTACAACGACAAATATCAGAGGAGTTCCGAGATGTACCCTTGAACCAATGATTGTAGTTTAAGGACGCATAAGTCCATGGGTTTAAGGACCCCACAGTCCATATGGGTATGTTTAAGGACGCATTAGTCCGTTAGTTTAAGGACGCATAAGTCCGCGGGTTTAAGGACCCCACAGTCCGTATCTTGGTTTAAGGACGCATAAGTCCATGAGTTTAAGGACCCCACAGTCCATATCTTGGTTTAAGGACGCATAAGTCCATGAGTTTAAGGACCCCACAGTCCGTATCTTGGTTTAAGGACGCATAAGTCCATGAGTTTAAGGACCCCACAGTCCGTTGAATGTATGGTTGTCGGGACCCGTTACCTCTCTGACGACGTTGAAGGATTACAACGACAGGTGTCAAAGGAGTTCCGAGATGTACCCTTGAACCAAAGTTGATTGAAAGAGCAGATGTGCTCAGATCAAGATGATTTGAGGACTTATGGCCAGTTTGGGGTAAGTCCAGTTATGTTTGAAATATTGGCCCTCTGTTGGTCCATTGAAAGAGAGGCTTTGCCTCTGAAACTTAGCCAATTGGGCTGAAGCTAGTGTTAAACACTAGAAACCAACAGTGTTGAACACTGGGAATAAGATAGCAAGTTAGTGTTAAACACTAAAAGATAATCAGTGTTAAACACTGGGAACAGTGTTTTCAAATTAGTGTTAATCACTAAGAAAATCAGTGTTAAACACTGCAGATAGAGCTTTCCAATTAGTGTTAAACACTAAGGAGGTAGGGATCACGTGCGGACACGTGACAGCGCCCTGATTTCCCTTATTTTATTCAGCAGGTAAGTATTTAACACCTTTAATTTCCTAGCTATCACGTGTGGGCACGTGATAGGCATTCATCCATTCGATACTAAAGGGATTCGTTAGTGGTCACGTGGGGACACGTGAGGGCGCCCTAAAGGGGGGACCAGATCCCTTTTCTTCGTTCTGCAATTAAGTGTTAAACACTTCTTCATCTTTTGAGCATCACGTGTTGACACGTGACGGTGATCTATGTGCTGACTGTTAAAGCGTTTGCTAAGGGGTCACGTGGTAAACACGTGAGAGCGCCCAAAGCCTTCATTTCCATTGATCTTTCTTTCTGCGTTTTGGGAGTCACGTGGGAGCACGTGATGGCATCAAAAAGTGGGGCCAGGTCCTCTTTATTTTGTTCTGCAAACAAGTGTTAAACACTCTTAATTTTCATAGCCATCACGTGTGGGCACGTGATGTATAATCATGCCCTGGTTTATTAGAACACTTATTAGGGGTCACGTGCTAACACGTGAGAGCGCCCAGAATTGTTTCTGCCTTTGCTTTTGTTCCATATATAATGAGGGTCACGTGGGAACACGTGAGGCATTGCCTCAAAGCTTTCCTCTTCTCATTTTTGGGGGATCTGTTCAGGGGTCACGTGGGGCACGTGCGAGCGCCCAAAGCTTTCATTTCCTTCTGCGTTTTGGGAGTCACGTGGAAACACGTGAGGTGATGCTTCAAAGTTCTTTGCAGGGGATCTTTTCAAGGGTCACGTGGGGCACGTGACCCTAGTTCTTTTCATGAACAGAGATCTTTTAAGAATTAAATTCTTTATAGGGTTGAACCCTAATTATGATTTTGAAGGAATTGAATTCCGATCGTGAAAGAATTCTTATTTAGGATAAAACCCTGATTTCTTTTCAAAGGAATTAAATTCCCAGATATGTAAAAGAATTAAATTCTTGATTAGGGTTAAACCCTAGTTTTGTTTTAGGAGAATTAAACTCTCAAACCTCAATTCCCCTTCTAAGTTTAGGATCTGCATGGCAGGATCTCAACCCGATGAGAATTAAATTCTCATCCTATGGGGAGATGTGCTCTGTACAGATCTTCAACCAGAAGAAGAACTAAGTTCTTTTCTTTAAATAAGAGTTAAACTCTTTTGAGAATTAAATTCTCCTTTGAATCCTCTCTTTTCTTACCTAGGGTTTTTCTTTTGCAGAGAATTAAATTCTTCTTTCTCTGTTTCTTCTTCTCTTGAGAATTAAATTCTCCTCCCTCTGTTTTTCTCTCCAAAAATGTCCATCCCCCCTTCTCTTCTCTTGGCTCCTATTTATAGGAGGATGAAGAGAATAAATTTGTTTAGCAAATCTCTCATTGAGAGATTTGATTTGCATTCATCATTAATCTGGGCCTTTAGATCATTCAGTGAATTTTATTCACCGTGGATTTTAAATCCAAAAGATATTCTATTTGTTATCCTGGCGAGATTTTCAGGGAAATCTTTCCTTGTCAAGGGTTTTCTATAAATTGGTGATTTTTAATCACCCTTGGATTTTTAATCCAACGGCTCCCCATGACCCTTTTCCATTTGGAAAGATTCAGAAACTTTTAGAATTTAATTCTATTCATTATTTTAGAGGCTTTAAAAGCCCATCACGCGTCTGCACGTGACCCATGGTCACGTGTGAGCACGTGATGCCCCATTGGGGTCTTTTCTGAATTTTTATTGTATCTTTTAACTCCTCCAGCGAGTTCTTAAAAGCCCATCACGTGTGGACACGTAATTCCTCATAACTTTTGATCCCGGATGAATTACGAGGCCCATAATATATCAAATCGAAGGGTTTTTCGAGCCGCTTTCGATACAATCAGAATTTATCTGTTTCTCATTCGGGAGTTTGTCAAAAAAAAAGCCCAGAAGATACTGGTTCCCATTTTCTTAAGCGTATCGCCGCCATTTGATACCTTGGGCTCTTTCGCGCAGAAATTTTCGGCGGGAACAAATGCCCCCCACTACTTTGCCCACGTAAGTATTTACGTGGGTGAAGTAGTGCAAAGTAATGCATAGCGTATGACCTGTTTCGGGTTGGTATATTACTTTCAGAATCTTGATCTGAGAAGATAACGAGCGGACACAAGCGTCGTCATTTATCATTGACTCAAATCTCGACTCTTAAGAGATATAGTTCCAAACCCTTAACTCCATGAGCCGCACCCTTCTATCTCTTTATATCTTACTCTGGAGTGAAGTAGTTTATATGCTCATGAGTAGCTTTTCCATTTCAGTGGCATGTAGCTTTGGCGAGTGTGGCTCATAGATGGTCCATCTTGACCTCTTTGCAGGGCAGTGATGGCTTAGGAGACAGGGTTAGGATCTGCCACCTAAGACTTTTCAACTTTATGAGCCGTTAGGGTCTCATAAAGACTTTTCTCCCTACGAATCGAGAGGATCTCGTAGGTGTATTTTCTCCTTAGGAGTCGTGAGGATTCCTAAGTGTGTTTTCTCTTATAAGTCGTAAGGATCTTATGAGAGAATTTTTCCCTCTTACGAGTCGAGAGGACCCGTAAGCGGTTGTTCCTCTCCTTGTCGAAATTCGACTTCGGAGAGTGAGACCCGTGGATAGTATGCAAGAGACCATTTTGGGCCGACTTGCAGGATCCCAATGCTTAGGAAACAGGTTTTTTAATCCCTACCGCCTAAGGCTTTATCTCACGAGTCGAGATGAATCGAGAAGTTCTCGCAAAGACATCAATTTCCTCACGAGTCGAAACGAATCGAGCAGATCTCGCAAGAATATCCTAACGTCACAGTTAACCTCTGCTCTTTACGACAGAAGTCCGTTAGGGTCTGTGGTACTTAGGGTTTTGGCCGTCGTACCGTCGCATGAGCTGATGTATTCCTCGATAGGCAATCGCGCTGTTCGAGTAGCCCTGCGACTGCCGTGTCTCTGATCCCTTCGGGGGCTGGACAAGACGTCTTCAAGCAATCCTCCTTGGCAGTTTGACCGTCGGAAGAGCAAGCGCTAGGAATTTGCCATGCCGCTTTTTACTTGAGGTTAGGCTCATTTTGGAGAGCCCGATGAGTCATAACCACTCCGCGCTGGTGTGGGATGATCTCCGATAGTCTTTTAGGCTTTATATGACTTGCCGTTAAGACCCTGAAGCTAGGAATTTGGCCTTTGCTTCGTTTGCTGGCATCGCGTCCTCTGTATCGAGACGAATGTCGTGGTTGTCTCTAGGTTGCTGGTGAACCGTCGAGGTTTGGAACTAGGGATTTTGCCGTGGCTCCTTTTGGTGATGTTGCGTCCGCTGTATCGATACGAACGTCGAGGTGGTGACCACTCCATGGGGGATGATCTCCGGTGGTCTTTCAGGCTTTATATGACTTGCCGTTAAGACCCTGAAGCTAGGAATTTGGCCTTCGCTTCGTTTGCTGGCATCGCGTCCTCTGTATCGAGACGAATGTCATGTTTGTCTCTAGGTTGCTGGTGAACCGTCGAGGTTTGGAACTAGGGATTTTGCCGTGGCTCCTTTTGGTGATGTTGCGTCTGCTGTATCGAGACGAACGTCGAGGTGGTGACCACTCCACACTGGGATGATCTCCGGTGGTCTTTCAGGCTTTATATGACTTGCCGTTAAGACCCTGAAGCTAGGAATTTGGCCTTCGCTTCATTTGCTGGCATCGCGTCCTCTGTATCGAGACGAATGTCATGGTTGTCTCTAGGTTGCTGGTGAACCGTCGAGGTTTGGAACTAGGGATTTTGCCGTGGCTCCTTTCGGTGATGTTGCGTCTGCTGTGTCGAGACGAACGTCGAGGTGGTGATCACTCCATGTTGGTGTGAGATGATCTCTGATTGTCTTTCAGGCTTTATATGACTTGCCGTCAAGACCCTGAAGCTAGGAATTTGGCCTTCGCTTCGTTTGCTTTGGCGCGTCCGAATCTTGCTGGGGGAAGAACGCTGGGGTGACATTTCATCTGCTGTATCGAGACGATCGTCGAGGTGGTGACCACTCCGCGCTGGTGTGAGATGATCTCCGATTGTCTTTCAGGCTTTATATGACTTGCCGTCAAGACGTATGAAGCTAGGAATTTGGCCTTCGCTTCGTTTGCTTTGGCGCGTCCGAATCCTGCTGGGGGAAGAACGCTGGGGTGACATTTCATCTGCTGTATCGAGACGAATGTCGAGGTGGTGACCACTCCGCGCTGGTGTGAGATGATCTCCGATTGTCTTTTCGGTTTTATATGAGTTACCGTCAAGACCCTGAAGCTAGGAATTTGGCCTTCGCTTCATTTGCTGGTATCGCGTCTGCTGTATCGAGACGAATGTCGCGGTGGTGATCACTCCATGTTGGTGTGAGGACCAAGATCCGCTCTGGATGTTTCCCACGGGATCGAAGAGTGACGTTGTCCGCGTTCCACGTGACCAGGAATTTTGCTCTAGACGCTTCACACGGGTTCACTGCCGTGTTAGGCGGGGACTAGGCTCCGCTCTGGATGCTTTGCACGGGTTCACTGCCATGCTCTGTGAGGACCAGGATCCGCTCTGGACGTTTTCCACGGGGTCAAAGAGTGACGTTATCCGTGTTCCACGTAACCAGGAATTTTGCACTAGATGCTTCACACGGTTTCACTGCCGCGTTAGGCGAGGACTAGGCTCCACTCTGGATGCTTTGCACAGGTTCACTACCGTGCTCTGCGAGGACCAGGATCCGCTCTGGACGTTTTCCACGGGGTCAAAGAGTGACGTTATCCGCGTTCCACGTGACCAGGAATTTTGCACTAGATGCTTCACACGGTTTCACTGCCGCGTTAGGCGAGGACTAGGCTCCACTCTGGATGCTTCGCATGGGTTCACTGCCATGCTCTGCGAGGACCAGGATCCGCTTTGGACGTTTTCCACGGGGTCAAAGAGTGACGTTATCCGCGTTCCACGTGACCAGGAATTTTGCACTAGATGCTTCACACGGGTTCACTGCCGCGTTAGGCGAGGACTAGGCTCCGCTCTGGATGCTTCGCACGGGTTCACTGCCGTGCTCTGCGAGGACCAGGATCCGCTCTGGACGTTTTCCATGGGGTCAAAGAGTGACGTTATCCGCGTTCCACGTGACCAGGAATTTTGCACTAGATGCTTCACACGGGTTCACTGCCGCGTTAGGCGAGGACTAGGCTCCGCTCTGGATGCTTCGCACGGGTTCACTGCCGTGCTCTGCGAGGACCAGGATCCACTCTGGACGTTTTCCACGGGATCAAAGAGTGACGTTATCCGCGTTCCACGTGACCAGGAATTTTGCACTAGATGCTTCACACGGGTTCACTGCCGCGTTAGGCGAGGACTAGGCTCCACTCTGGATGCTTCGCATGGGTTCACTGCCATGCTCTGCGAGGACCAGGATCCGCTCTGGACGTTTTCCACGGGGTCAAAGAGTGACGTTATCCGCGTTCCACGTGACCAGGAATTTTGCACTAGATGCTTCACACGGGTTCACTGCCGCGTTAGGCGAGGACTAGGCTCCGCTCTGGATGCTTCGCACGGGTTCACTGCCGTGCTCTGCGAGGACCAGGATCCGCTCTGGACGTTTTCCACGGGGTCAAAGAGTGACGTTATCCGCGTTCCACGTGACCAGGAATTTTGCACTAGATGCTTCACACGGTTTCACTGCCGCGTTAGGCGAGGACTAGGCTCCGCTCTGGATGCTTCGCACAGGTTCACTGCCGTGCTCTGCGAGGACCAGGATCCGCTCTGGACGTTTTCCACGGGGTCAAAGAGTGACGTTATCCGTGTTCCACGTAACCAGGAATTTTGCACTAGATGCTTCACACGGTTTCACTGCCGCGTTAGGCGAGGACTAGGCTCCGCTCTGGATGCTTCGCACTGGTTCACTGCCGTGCTCTGCGAGGACCAGGATCCGCTCTGGACGTTTTCCACGGGGTCAAAGAGTGACGTTATCCGCGTTCCACGTGACCAGGAATTTTGCACTAGATGCTTCACACGGTTTCACTGCCGCGTTAGGCGAGGACTAGGCTCCGCTCTGGATGCTTCGCACGGGTTCACTGCCATGCTCTGCGAGGACCAGGATCCGCTCTGGACGTTTTCCATGGGGTCAATGAGTGACGTTATCCGTGTTCCACGTGACCAGGAATTTTGTTGATTATATCCGCATTTCACGGAGTTGGGATTTGACTCTCTGTGGGAGTACATCGTCGAGTCATGGAACTGGGAGTTGCCACTGTTCCGCTTTGCTTGATGATATGTCCGTTGTGACGAGACGAGTGCTGAGGTGGAGTTGGGATTTTGCCATCACTCCGCTTTGCTGACCATGGGGTCTTTTATTATCTTTGCATGTACATCCTGCTGGACTGTGAAGGAACGCCGTTGTTAACATTGCATCTGCTGTAATGAGACGAATGCTAAGGCGGAGTTAGGATTTTGCCATCGCTCCGCTTGATGGTGTAACATCTGTGTCCTGCTGGAATGAGGAGGCACGCCGTTGTTGGTCTCCAGGCTGTAGATGTGGCCATTGAGATTTGGAACTAAGGACTTTGCCATGGTTCCGTTTCGTTGCGACTCCGAGGTTGATTATTGACGTCACGTCTGCATCTGGCTGGAGTGAGGAGGAACGCCGTTGGTGATCTCTAAGTTGTCGATGTTGACGTCGAGACCCTGAAGCTCGGGATCTTCTTTTTGCTTCGTTTGTTGACATTATGTCTGCAATATTGCGATAAATGTCGAGATTGTCTCTAGGTTGTCTATTAACCATCGAGATTTGGCTCCGCTTTCTGATGGAGCCTGTTGGGAAGGTATGGTTCCCTTTTTATCTGTGTCCCTGGATTGTATACAGGGATCGATGTGATTTCACCTATAGGGCAAAAAGTTTCATTCTTTCATTTTTTTTATTCTTTCCGCGATGCTCTATCATTTCAGCTTTTTATATCGCGAAAATCGCGATTGCCCAATCATTTCGGCTATTTTTCGCGGTGCCCAATCATTTCGGCTATTTTTCTTTTTACTCGCCGCTTTTTATTGCGAGTTGCTCAATCATTTCGGCTATTTTTCATGCATACACTTTTACTTGTTGATTTTGTTTGCAAGTTGCCCCATCATTTCGGCTATTTCGTATGCATTTTTTTTTGGCTCGCTGATTTTTTCTCGCGAGTGTGGAACTTGGAATCTGGTGCCAATCTCAGCATCAGCATCGCTGCGACTGGAATATAGCCAGGAGCGAATCATCATTTGCCATGAAAGGACTTAGAATTTGATACCGGTTTAGGCATCAACATCGCTGCAACTGGGATATTGCCAGGAGCGAATCATCATTTGCCTTGAAAGGGCTTGGAATTTGATACCGGTTTAGGCATCAGCATCGCTGCAACTGGGATATTGCCAGGAGCGAATCATCATTTGCCTCTGTCGATGTTGAACAAAGGTGGCTTAGTAAACAGGGTTAAGGGTCCTGTCGGCTAAGGCTTTTGACTTCATGAGCCGTAAGGGTCTCACAAAGGTATTTCTCCCTACAAGTCGTGAGGATCTCGTAGGTGCGTTTTCTCCTTAGGAATCGTGAGGACTCCTAAGTGCATGTTCTCTTGTAAGTCATAAGGATCTTACAAAAGGGTTTTCTCCTTATAAGTCGAGAGGACTTACAAGTGTTGTTTGTTGTCCAAGCATATCCCCAGTCACGGATGAGACTTTGTTAGGGAAATATTTATTCGTGCCCGTGGATTGTATACAAGGGTCAATACGAGCCGTTTGTAGGGCAAGATCGGAGGTTGTGGGGGGTTGCTTAAGAACAGGTTAAGGTTTCTGTAACTTAAGACTTTCAAATCTTATGAGCCGTGAGGGTCCCATAAGAGAATTCTCCTTACGAGTCGTGAGGATCTCGCAAGTGTGTTTTCTCCTTAAGAATCGTGAGGATCCCTAAGTGTGTTGCTCCCTTGTGAGTCGTAAGGATCTCACGCAGGTGGTTTCTCCTTACAAGGTCGAGAGGATCATGTAAGTGTCTTTTAACGAGGTTGCGCCCTTTCGGGTTTTCACAAACGCTCGCCGGTAGCCCTGCTGTTTTTACTCACGGAGCCCTTTCGGTTTTTTCATCCGTGCCCATTTTGCTTATGGACATACCGTTTTATTTTTTTTTATAATTTTTTTTTAGACGAGGTCGCGCCCTTTCGGGTTTTCACGAACACTCGCCGGTAGCCCTGCTGTTTTTACTCACGGAGCCCTTTCGGGTTTTCATCCGTGCCCATTTTGCTTATGGACATACCGTTTTTTTTTTTCTTGCTTCTTTTTTGCTTCTTTTTTTTTTTTTTTTTTAAACCACGCCAGCCTGATGATGCCGCGGGTTGATAGTAGTTTAACGACGTTTCGGTCATTTGCAAGTTTTAGGACATTGCGGTCCGCCGTTAGTTTAAGGACGTTTCGGTCCGACGCCAGTTTTAGGACATAGTGGTCCATCGTTAGTTTAACGACATTTCGGTCTACCGTTGCCGTATTTGAGGCGAATTTCTAGTTTACTGACTTTTCGGTCTAGGAGTTCTTCCCTATGAATGAGCATGATGCCCCCGGCATATCCACCTTTTTCGAAGCATGTTGTTGTGGCGGGTTTACTTTCCACTTTTCGGGTAGCGCGAACTTGCCCTGTTGGTATTGGTCTTCAACCCAGTTTTTGAAGACGTAGCAATTGTCGAGTGGGTGACCCATTACTCTGTGGTAGGGACAATAGTTAGGATTGTTAACGTCACCTGGTTGCAATGGACGTTTTGGATCTGGCAGAATGATAAGCCCGCTGCGCACTGCTAGCTCGAACAATCTCTTTGTTTTATCTTTGGGAAACGAGTAAGGACGTTTCAACTTCTCATTGAGGTATCGCGGCTTGTTGTTTTGACGACAAAACAGTCTCGGGTTACTCGGCTGTTGTTGAGTATTGGCAACAAAGGCCGTTTTTTCCTTTTCCTTTCTCATTTCGTTTGCTCCGTCGTTTGCGGGTCCGAGATTCTTTCCGGGTAGCGTGAGATTGTACGGTTGAACATTCTCGCAACTCTCCAATTCTTTTGTTTTAGAAATGACTTCCTTGAAGAGAGGGTTAAGAGCGGCTTCTTCATCAGAATCGCTTCCAAAGGTGAGAACTCGTGATCCCTCGGGCTCGTCCCTATGACAATTGCCGGCAACTCTTTTATGCTCATCTGTCGTATTTTTTCGCTGTCTACGAGCTTCCCGCTTTATTCTATTGACGTGTTGTCTATGAACGACATATCCTTGCCACCAACACTTAAAGGAGTTGCAGTCTTCAGTAGGATGTGCGATCCTCTGATGATATAGGCAGAAATTAGGGTGTACGTCCGTTTCATCAAAATGTATACCACCATGAGAATTTTTTCTGAAAGAGGGCGGCCTCATCCCCATTGCTATGGCTTTGGCGAATCGTTTCCTTGTCTTGATCCTGCTTTTATTTGCGGCGGATGTACTTTCATCCGGTGGGAGTGTTTCGACCCTTTCATCTAGTCGCCGGCGTTTGGCTTTCTCGAATATGGCCATCTCGCGCTCTCGATCAGCTTTGCTTTTAAGACGGGCTTCGTTCAGGAAGGCATCAATCATCTCGTCTGACGGCCACAGAAGTTCTGGTTCGGGACCCGCCCTCGGTTTCTCGGTGCAAGGAGCCTCTTCATCATCTATCAATGAGTGAGAGATCATGTGACAACTTGCCCCCGGTGTGTCCGTCTTCTTTGGAGTGTGCGGCTGTGGTGGGTTTACCTTCCACTTTTCAGACAGCGCAAACTTGCCTTGTAGGTACTGATCCTCGATCCATCCCTTAAAGACGAAGCAATCCTCGATCGGGTGACTTATCGTTTGGTGGTAAGGGCAATAATTGGGATCGCTGACATCGCCTGGCTGCAACGGACGTTTTGGATTCGGCAGATTGATGAGTCTGTTTCGCACTGCCAGCTCGAACAATCTCCTCGTTTTATTCTGAGGAAATGAGTAAGGACGTCCTAGCCTCTCTTCGAGGGATGGGCGTGGGCGCATATTGTTTTGACGGACAACCGGCTTCAAGTTGCTCGACTGTTGTTGAGTATTAGCGACGAAAGTTGCTTTCCCTTTCCCCTTTTCATGCCGAGGATCCGTCTTTGAATGAGATGGTGTGTGACTCATCTGATCCATTTGGGCCAACTTATCAATTAAAGCCTGGAACGTGGTCGGTTTGAAGAACATCATGAATTGCGAGATGGTTGCTTGCGGATCAAGAGTGCCCACGAACATACCTACCGCAGGTGCTTCTTCGATCCGTTGTTCGCATTTTGACCACAGATTCCGCCATCGTGTTGCGTATTGAACCCACGTTTCACCTGGCCTTATCCTGGCGTTGATCAGTGCTGTTATCGGGGTGCGTTCACTAGCACTCGCGAATCTTTGTGTAAACAGCAACTCCATCTCCGCAAATGTTTTGACAGAGTCGTCAGGTAGCTCCGAATACCATTCAAAGGCTGTTTCTGCTAAGCTGCCGACGAATTGTCGTAGTAACAATCTGTCATCGCCTCCAGTATTGCCGCATAAGGCCCTGAATTGAGCGACGTGCTGATGCGGATTTCCCGTTCCCTTGTATACATGGAACTTAGGGATCGTATATCCCGGCGAGTAACTGATTTGGTCATACCAGCTCGGATAGGGCCGTCCGGTTCTAGCAATTTGCCCAGCCGCTTCATTTGCCTGGTGAGCTCGTATTTGCTGAGCTATATGGTCATCCAGTGCGGCCTTGGAAATGGTTTCTTCCTTGGCAGCTAAAAGAGCCGAAGGAGGATTCGATGTCTCTCCTTTGTCATCTTCAAGGACAATCGGAGGATCTTCAGCAGGAGGATCTTGCCGGATCATCATCCCTACCACATCTTGGAAGAGAAGCGCCATTTGTTTTATGTTAGCCGCTTGCTCTGCGACTTCTTTGTCCTTCTTTTCGAGGACTCTGCGTAAAAAGTCAGCGTCGGTTTCTTGTTCTTGACGCTCATCCGAAGACGTTTCGGAGCTTTCTTTTGGCTCAGTGAGTGCAGCCATTGTAGTCATCATTTCCTGAAGCTTTTGTTGTTGCTCCTGGGCTTTCGTTACGGATCGGGTGAGCGGTCGGTGACCCGTCGAAGCACGGCTTTCCTCCTTTTCGGAAGCCATATAAACGGTGTGCACCACCATGCCCCCAGACTTGGGGCGTTTGTGTTCGGTGTCTTTGCGATTTGCCAAAGACACAGGGGCTTTTTGCGGCCTCCTTTTTTGAGTGATTGGAGTTGAGGGGGCCGTTGTAGTGGGCACCCAAGTAGCCTTTTCTTTTTGTGGCTTGACAGAGTAATCCTTCTCATTCCGTACCTTCATCTTTTTCTGTCGGCGGAGATAGTTTTCATCAATCACCGAGTCTTGGACTTGGCGCCAGACCTTGTAGATATTAGAGGACAGCCGCTGAGAAGAATGTTCTGGCTTGGCTTTCGCAACGTTTCCCACCGGAGGAGGGGATCTTTTTAGTACGGCGGTAGGAGAGTTTCTGCGCACCGTGTTCAGCAATTCAAAGCTGTTCCCGGTTGGAACAGCAGCATCGATCCCCACCGTTGGAGCTGGTGGAGTAAATCCAGAGGGGGAGTTGTCCCCAGCCTTCCTTACTCGGCGCCAGTGGCGACGTCGAGCGTGTCGTGCGGATGGAGTTGTTTCGGCCGTAGGGGCGACTTCTTCATGCCCCCTGCTTTGAGGAGAGACCGTTATTGGTGCTAGCCTGTCGAAGACTGACACCCGGTTGAGAAGCAATGTCTAATCTGTCAAAGACAGACCTCTGGGTAGGAGAAGCAGCTTTGAGGATCTCGCCTGGAGCAGCAACCGGAATAGCCTGCCTTGTAAAAATTGACTTCTTGGAAGGAGGAGCCTTTCCAATAATTTCGTCCGCTTGAGCCGGGATAGCTATCCGCTTTGGGATGGCAGCTTCGGGTATCGCGGGTTTGCTGATGTTCTGGCCCAGTCCATTGAAAACTGACGTATTGAAGCCGGGCGACCCGTTGAGAGGGGTCACGGCAGTGGTAAGTCGATCAAAGACCGACTTCTTTGGAGCTTCTTGCGATGTCATTGTGGCATTGAAGCTCAACGGTGGGAGCATGGTCCCGAAGAATAATCCAGTGGTGGCCTGAGTTACCTGCTCCACTGGCATCTTGAAAAGGGAGGCCGCTTGGGGCCCATAAGTCACTCCTCCAGCAAGGACCGAGCGAGAGTTGCAGTTGCAGGCAGTGCAGTTTGAAGCCATCGATCTTCTGATTTCTGCACGGAGCAAGACACCAAATCTTAGTATCTTGAATCCACAGGCAACCATATCAAACCGCGATTCGTTCGCGAACACGACACACGAAGTGTGGAGTGGAAAGAGGAAAAGGTCCCACCGGGCGTGCCAGAATCTGTTCCCCTCCGAACGGCGGCCGAGACATGGGATGCCTCGCCTGAGATTCGGGGCAGATGCTAATTGGTGTTATCCGTCTACCTCTCCGAAGATGCCAAGTTGATTTATGGCACCGTGTATCGGAGGTTTAGACGGATGCGGCCGATGTAGCAGACTTCGTCAGATTCCCCCTCGTTGAGGGGTTTTTGATTGTGGGGACGCTCTTCCCTGCAGGCGCAAGCCCCTGCAGTTAATTACGCTACCGCATCGCGGTAACAACTTTCTCCTTCTCCAGCTGGTCACTTCGTGTCGTGGGTGTTTGTTTTGTTTGTGGTTGCCCGTGGATTGTATACGGAGACTAATTTATGTAGTCGCCCGTAGGACGTGGATTAGTCCAAATCCGTATTTTCTTAGATTTGGGTTTGGGGGTTTGGTTTAAGGACACATTAGCCATATTTGAGGCTAAGATCAACTTAAACGTTTGTTAAGGATACGTTAGTCCAGTTTGAGACTAAGATCAACTTAACGGGATCGTTTAGATCCGACAAAAGAGCGTTTGGGCTCTATTGTTCCAGTTTAGGGACATGGTGGTCCATTGCATGTATGGTTGTCGGGACCCGTCACCTCTCTGACGACGTTGAAGGATTACAACGACAGGTGTCAGAGGAGTTCAGAGATGTACCCTTGAACCAATGAGTTGATTGGGGGGGATTCATAGTCCAATTTAGGACTAAAGTCTGTTTGAACGCTTAAGGATACGTTAGCCATATTTGAGGCTAAGATCAACTTAAACGGTTGTTAAGGATACGTTAGTCCAGTTTGGGACTAAGATCGACTTAACGGGATCGTTTAGATCCGACAAAAGAGCATTTGGGGGCTCTATTGTTCCAGTTTAGGGACATGGTGGTCCATTGCCAGTTTAGGGACATGGTGGTCCAATACCAGTTTAAGGACATAGTGGTCCATTGGTAGTTTAAGGACATTGCGGTCCATTGGTAGTTTAAGGACGCATAAGTCCGCGGGTTTGAGGACCCCACAGTCCGTATCTTGGTTTAAGGACGCATAAGTCCATGAGTTTAAGGACCCCACAGTCCGTGTTGATGTGTGGTTGTCGGGACCCGTTACCTCTCTGAAGACGTTGAAGGATTACAACGACAAATATCAGAGGAGTTCCGAGATGTACCCTTGAACCAATGATTGTAGTTTAAGGACGCATAAGTCCATGGGTTTAAGGACCCCACAGTCCATATGGGTATGTTTAAGGACGCATTAGTCCGTTAGTTTAAGGACGCATAAGTCCGCGGGTTTAAGGACCCCACAGTCCGTATCTTGGTTTAAGGACGCATAAGTCCATGAGTTTAAGGACCCCACAGTCCATATCTTGGTTTAAGGACGCATAAGTCCATGAGTTTAAGGACCCCACAGTCCGTATCTTGGTTTAAGGACGCATAAGTCCATGAGTTTAAGGACCCCACAGTCCGTTGAATGTATGGTTGTCGGGACCCGTTACCTCTCTGACGACGTTGAAGGATTACAACGACAGGTGTCAAAGGAGTTCCGAGATGTACCCTTGAACCAAAGTTGATTGAAAGAGCAGATGTGCTCAGATCAAGATGATTTGAGGACTTATGGCCAGTTTGGGGTAAGTCCAGTTATGTTTGAAATATTGGCCCTCTGTTGGTCCATTGAAAGAGAGGCTTTGCCTCTGAAACTTAGCCAATTGGGCTGAAGCTAGTGTTAAACACTAGAAACCAACAGTGTTGAACACTGGGAATAAGATAGCAAGTTAGTGTTAAACACTAAAAGATAATCAGTGTTAAACACTGGGAACAGTGTTTTCAAATTAGTGTTAATCACTAAGAAAATCAGTGTTAAACACTGCAGATAGAGCTTTCCAATTAGTGTTAAACACTAAGGAGGTAGGGATCACGTGCGGACACGTGACAGCGCCCTGATTTCCCTTATTTTATTCAGCAGGTAAGTATTTAACACCTTTAATTTCCTAGCTATCACGTGTGGGCACGTGATAGGCATTCATCCATTCGATACTAAAGGGATTCGTTAGGGGTCACGTGGGGACACGTGAGGGCGCCCTAAAGGGGGGACCAGATCCCTTTTCTTCGTTCTGCAATTAAGTGTTAAACACTTCTTCATCTTTTGAGCATCACGTGTTGACACGTGACGGTGATCTATGTGCTGACTGTTAAAGCGTTTGCTAAGGGGTCACGTGGTAAACACGTGAGAGCGCCCAAAGCCTTCATTTCCATTGATCTTTCTTTCTGCGTTTTGGGAGTCACGTGGGAGCACGTGATGGCATCAAAAAGTGGGGCCAGGTCCTCTTTATTTTGTTCTGCAAACAAGTGTTAAACACTCTTAATTTTCATAGCCATCACGTGTGGGCACGTGATGTATAATCATGCCCTGGTTTATTAGAACACTTATTAGGGGTCACGTGCTAACACGTGAGAGCGCCCAGAATTGTTTCTGCCTTTGCTTTTGTTCCATATATAATGAGGGTCACGTGGGAACACGTGAGGCATTGCCTCAAAGCTTTCCTCTTCTCATTTTTGGGGGATCTGTTCAGGGGTCACGTGGGGCACGTGCGAGCGCCCAAAGCTTTCATTTCCTTCTGCGTTTTGGGAGTCACGTGGAAACACGTGAGGTGATGCTTCAAAGTTCTTTGCAGGGGATCTTTTCAAGGGTCACGTGGGGCACGTGACCCTAGTTCTTTTCATGAACAGAGATCTTTTAAGAATTAAATTCTTTATAGGGTTGAACCCTAATTATGATTTTGAAGGAATTGAATTCCGATCGTGAAAGAATTCTTATTTAGGATAAAACCCTGATTTCTTTTCAAAGGAATTAAATTCCCAGATATGTAAAAGAATTAAATTCTTGATTAGGGTTAAACCCTAGTTTTGTTTTAGGAGAATTAAACTCTCAAACCTCAATTCCCCTTCTAAGTTTAGGATCTGCATGGCAGGATCTCAACCCGATGAGAATTAAATTCTCATCCTATGGGGAGATGTGCTCTGTACAGATCTTCAACCAGAAGAAGAACTAAGTTCTTTTCTTTAAATAAGAGTTAAACTCTTTTGAGAATTAAATTCTCCTTTGAATCCTCTCTTTTCTTACCTAGGGTTTTTCTTTTGCAGAGAATTAAATTCTTCTTTCTCTGTTTCTTCTTCTCTTGAGAATTAAATTCTCCTCCCTCTGTTTTTCTCTCCAAAAATGTCCATCCCCCCTTCTCTTCTCTTGGCTCCTATTTATAGGAGGATGAAGAGAATAAATTTGTTTAGCAAATCTCTCATTGAGAGATTTGATTTGCATTCATCATTAATCTGGGCCTTTAGATCATTCAGTGAATTTTATTCACCGTGGATTTTAAATCCAAAAGATATTCTATTTGTTATCCTGGCGAGATTTTCAGGGAAATCTTTCCTTGTCAAGGGTTTTCTATAAATTGGTGATTTTTAATCACCCTTGGATTTTTAATCCAACGGCTCCCCATGACCCTTTTCCATTTGGAAAGATTCAGAAACTTTTAGAATTTAATTCTATTCATTATTTTAGAGGCTTTAAAAGCCCATCACGCGTCTGCACGTGACCCATGGTCACGTGTGAGCACGTGATGCCCCATTGGGGTCTTTTCTGAATTTTTATTGTATCTTTTAACTCCTCCAGCGAGTTCTTAAAAGCCCATCACGTGTGGACACGTAATTCCTCATAACTTTTGATCCCGGATGAATTACGAGGCCCATAATATATCAAATCGAAGGGTTTTTCGAGCCGCTTTCGATACAATCAGAATTTATCTGTTTCTCATTCGGGAGTTTGTCAAAAAAAAAGCCCAGAAGATACTGGTTCCCATTTTCTTAAGCGTATCGCCGCCATTTGATACCTTGGGCTCTTTCGCGCAGAAATTTTCGGCGGGAACATGGATGTGTTTTGTCTTCTGCGCATCCGCATTCTACGGAATACGGATGCAGGTGTGTATGCACAGTTCTCTGGAGCGATGAAGGAGGAGGTGCCTCATTAGGGTTTTGGCAGATGGTTCGGCCAAAACCGCTATGTGGCAGGCTCATTAGGGTTTTGACAGTTGATTCGGTCAAAACCATATTGAGGCGGACTCATTAGGGTTTCGACAGTTCGTTTGGTCAAAACCATAATGAGCCGGGGACATTATTTACTAATCCTTTCATTGATAATTTTGTCATGACTAATTACATTGACCATTTGACCATCTTGACTTTGTTGACCTTTTGACCAAAGTTGACTTGGACCTTCTTACAAGATCTAAAGTATTCTTTGGTTTTCTTTTTATTTAGTTATGATAATGGTCATGTCATTTGTAGCCATCACCTTTATCTTGATTGGATTTGTAATGATGATGTTTATGCATTATTGCAACCATGGTTAGCTTTTCTCTTGGTTAAGCTTTTCATTTGCTTATTCTCATTCTCTCTCTTGAAATGAGAAGCTCCATGGTTGCTAGAAAATCTCCTTCTTCTTCCTCCTCTTGATTTCTCCTTTGATCTCATGTGTTGAGAGAAAAAGGATTCTACTTGACAAATACATCCATACATCCTCTCTACACAACCTAGGGCTTCTAGATTAGCAATCTCCTTGCCCTAGTTACCTCGGCTTGAGGTGGAGCTCGGCGTACATCTCTCGGGTGGATCGTCTTCGACTCAAGGAGGCCGCGGAGGTGACCGAAGTCCGGATCAACCTTTGAGCAAGCAATGAGAAGAACAACAAGAAGAGAAGAACATCATAAAAGAACAACAACTAGAAGTGAAGGAGTTCAAGTTGAGGTATAACCACTTTGCCGAGTAGTTAAATCTTCTTTGCAAGTATGCTAGTTTAGTTTAGTAAAGATCCGGCTTTTACGGTCCATGTTACAAAGTTTAGAAAAATTTTGATTTACCGTTTCCGCAACCCCGAAAGCACCGGGAGAGGTAACGTGGACCTAACAGTATGTTGTAAGTTATATGTAGATGAAGGTAATAGTATGTATTAGTTTGTTAAATAAGGGTCCGGATATTCGTGATTATTCCGTTGTGGCCACGGAACAAAAACTGGGGAAGTGAAATGTACCGTTTCACTTTCCGGGATCATGATCGAGTAGTAGGGGAATCCGAGTTCCGAATTATCCTTGCCTAAACAAACTACCCATCCCTGTGGTTCAGTATAAAGGTTCGGACGAATTAGAGTTAGTGCGTATACTTCTAGGTATGGAATTTCCACATTGTATAGTTGCCCATATATTGGACTGGTCACCCGGAATATCGGGATCTTCATATTAGTATAGTCGCCCATATATTGGACTGATCACCCGGGATATCGGGATCTTCATATTTGTATAGTCGCCCATATATTGGACTAGTCACCCTGCCTGCAGGGATCTTCATAAAGTATTCCATACCTAGGTCCGCGTATTCTAAGCCTAACCGTATCTTGTTTTGTATATGTCATGTTGTCATAAACTGGAATTTTAGAAAGAGTATTGATCTCGTTTAATATGGCCTTCCACAACCACTCGTTTTATTTTCTAGAATTTGTAAAGTACTTCGCGTTATCTTAAAGAAAACTTAGTTAAAAAAGAATAATAGTATTTAATTATCTTTTATTATTTCTAAGAAAAATCATGATATTTGGGATATTTATTATTTTGGAAAAACATAATACTTTACGGAAAATATCCTTTCGATAAAAGGTTGTGGTGTTTATTTGAAAATCTTTTGCAAGAGGTTTTTATTTGAAAATCTAGACTGCTCCTAATATTCCAATATGACTAGTTATGAGGCCCTCAAATCGCCTTTTCACCGCCAATTGCAGCCAGGTGAGTGGGAGGCTCTCCATTACAAGTAGTGGCCATAATTAAGTAATCACTCGCCTTAGACACACTTGCCTAGACACCACAAAGTCTGGTTTAGATAAATGATCGATGCCTACAAGCTTTCCTTTGTCCTAAATTGGTGTTATTTTAAAATTACTTTTTAAAAGATACTAAATATTCCCTTTTTTAAAAAGATATCGATATTTAAATTTTAATATTTTCTTTCTTAAAAAGTTGAGAGGATTTTAAAAATATTTGTAAGTAAAATATACGTATACTGTATCTAAAATATTTATTTTACATATCTTTATTTCATATAGATATTTTAAACAAATATAATATTTAAATTAAACGAGAGTATCTTGTGGAAGTAACCTATTTCAAGATCATTTTTATAGTATGGGTATGTCAGAGGTGAAATGACAATTCATGGGTTACATCAGATTCCAGGTATTATGGGTGCGCAATATAATTTTGTGTACAGAGGAAATTTAAACACCGTTTTTAAAATATAGGTTAACATTATTATGATTAAGGGTACAAGGAAAAAGGGTATGCACAAATATTATAACATCATTTTAAATGAGGGTTGATGATTAGAAGTTGGAACTAGGTTATTGAGATAGAAGAAGGTGACAGGAAAAGGAGAGAGAGGCGGATCCTACCTTTTGTTTGAGTCGGATGCCGAAGAGTTGAAAACGTAGTCTCGTAATAAATTCTCAATAGCTCCGCGTCCCGATTTTTCCTCTGCGATTGGATGGATCCGTAGCGTCGGCGTCGCCGATATGAAGGCACCGGTATTTTTTTCAGAATTTTTGAAGTTCCGTAGTGTGAGAAATTTAGGTTTGAAGGTGTCTATTTATAGCGTTTTCACCAACCATAAAAATCCAAAATTTCCTCCAAGAACAAGCTTCAGGTGTGACATAGCTGCTCCAATCACCTTGAAAATGTTAAATATACACGAAAATCTGCGCTGCCAATCATTGCCGAATCATTCGTTAATGATTTGCCCGCCGCCTATTCACCTCAGCCGTTGGATTGAGATCCAACGACTGAGATCGCGCCGCCTGAGTCCCGCCGCCTGCCACGCGTTTTTGCGTGGTCCCCACCACGTGGGTGCACCGGTGTGATCTGGGCCGTTGGATCTTGGATCCAACGCTCCAAATCAAAGAGGTGTTAATTATTTTATTTTATTTTTTTATATAAAAATAATATTCTGTTTATTATTTAAAAATTGGATTTGGCTTTAAAAAAATTGTTAAAAATAGTTAAAACGCGGAAAAATTATGGAAAAATTTCAAAAAATATATTTTATTATTATCTTTAGTATAAAAATAGTTTTGGGCTAAAACAAAATAATATATTCATTCCTATGGTTCTAGTTAGTTATTAAAGTTATATAAAATCTAGTTTATCCTTTAAAACATTTTTAATTGATGATAGAAATATGTAGATTATTTTAAGGCGTCATAAAATTTTATTAAAACATTTTAGGCTTATAAAACAATAAATAGATTTTAGAATTTTTTTTAATCATATTCAATGCTTTGAAAATTATTACCGCTACTTTAAAAATTAGTATTATATAAAAGAAACACGTAAATAATTATTTGATAGTAGAAATATATTTTATTAGGTATTAGAAAACATGGTCGTTACACGAAGCCCTCGCAAGAGGAATCTGATCGGCTACCCCGCTTGGTCATCCCAGGCTGGTAGTTGCCTACCCATGACGCCAGAGGTTAAACCCCTCGCCAAGAGGCAACCGCGCAGTTTCACAGCCCAATCATCCTTAGCGAGCTTTTTACAGCCCCTCCAACGCTAAAGATCCAAAATCCTCTCAGAGGCTGTCGAGCCCGACCCTCGCTCGACCATCCCCATCTAGTGGTCGTCGCTCGCAACGCCAGAAGTCAGAAGCCTTCGCCGGGGGCAACCGAGCAGCTTCCCGTTCATGCTCGGCACAAATACGAAAGATGGCCCTCTGCCCATCACATGCAGAGGATCCGAGGCCCCAACAAGGGGCACCAGGTCTATCCAAGTCTGAACGATCCCTCCTCGACTTCGGGGCCATCGAGACGCCTCCTTCTCAGCAGCGGTTGGCACGCTTGGAAAGTGATCGAAATCAATTCGACGAATGATCGCTAGACAGATAGCCGACCTGACATGAAAGGCCAACAGTGCAAGCAAAGATATTTTACGAGCATTCTTCACAAACAGAAGATAAAGTGCAAACCGATGAAACCAAGGAAAAAAGTTTTATTACCAAAGGCAAAGTCTTTACAAAGGGTATTTTGGGCTCCCCAGCCTTACAAACTGCCCGGAGGCTTACAAAAATTCCAAAAGCAAGAAAATAAAAGAAGGATGAAGACGGGGGCTTTAGGCCTCGGGGCCGGGCGCGACCTCGGGGTCCTCGACATCCAACACGGGACGAGTAGGGTCCTCGGCGACTTCCTCGTCAGGAATCTCTTTCCCCTGGTCCTCGGCGTTCGCGAGGGGGTATTCGGCCCGGAGCTCTTCGTCGGCGAACTCCAGCATTCGGGCCTTAACGGCGTCGAGGGCCTCGTGCCAGATGAGGGTTGTGGCCACGGCCAGGTCATCATAGAAGTCCTTCAACTTCTTGCAACTCTCCACTGCCTTCGCTGCCGAGAGGTCAGCCAACTTCGCCGCTCTCAGGTCGGCCGACTTTGCCGACTCGGCCCCCCCAGCTCCTTCCGGAGGGTCTTCACCATCTTCTTCAGGTTGCCGGCGAGCACCTGAGCGTCCTCAAGCTTGGCCTCGACAGCCACGGCGGCCTCGCGGTACCGGGCAACCTCCCGTTTCCCGGCCTCCACTTCGCCCTCCAGGGCAGCAACCCTCACCATTACCGCCTCCAGCTCCCGCTTGGAGCTCTCTTCCAGCGAGGCGAGCTGGCCCTCAGCTTTCATCGCCGGGGCTATCATCTCGGCCTCCATGCGTAAGGCGAGGGCAACGTGCTGGAGAACCTGAAAGATAGGAAAGAGATCAGAAAGATGAAGGAGGCACCGAATCTTACAAAACACCAAACACTTACCTGCATAGACTCCTGGGCGATGGACGCCATCTGAGCCCTGAAGGTCCCCCCGAAGACCCTACCCCCCGCCGATTTCTCTGTCTCATGAAGCAGGCTATCCGCGACGGACAGCCCTGAGGGCACCTCGAACTGGAGGCCTCCTTCCTCCACCATGATCGGCGAGGGCAGGCCCCTGGAAGACCTCTGGGAACCCCTCTTAAGCGGCTCCGATGAAGAACCGATCTCCTCCTCTGAGGCCAGGTCTTCCAGCATCCAAGACCGCTTCTGGCCCGACGCTCTGCTAGGCCCCGGGGATGGATCCGTCCCCGAACGCTCACGGGACGCGACCACCGGAGGAGAGGTAGCCGAGGCTGGCTTTGCACGAGAAGAGCTGGCGCCCCCAGCCTTCGTGACCTTCCTCGGCTGGCTCATGGAGGCTCGGAGCTCGTCCAGATACATGGGTCCTGCACAAAACTAAATGCAAAGAAGTCAGCGACACAAACAATATATAAGCCAAAAAGCAAGCCTAAGCTTACCGACGAACTCAACGGGGCTGAGTCCGGCCCAACTCAGGACCCTCTTAGACAGCAGCACGTCGAATCGAGGGATGGGCTCTCACGACGCCACTCTCACCGCGGCGGGGTCATTGGACTGGTCCCTGGCAAGCATTTTTCCCTCGACCACTCGGTAGGCACGGGCCGGTCCTCGCCCTTGGGAGAAGAAACGAAGAAGAACTTCTTCTTCCAGTCGTGGATAGAAGAAGGCAGGGCTACAACCCCTGTCCCGACGGCACCCCCCTGTCGCTTTCTAAAAGAGAGGTAGACCCACCTCGGGTCGCCCGCTCGACCCCCATGATGATTTTTGAATACGAGGGAAGAATCAAGGAGGGAGAGGCTGAACAGCCTGTAATTTCAGGCGGATCAGGAACCCGAGGAGAATCCTCCACGAGTTCGGCACTAACTGGTCAGGGGCTAACCCGAAGAAGTTCAGCGCTTCGACGACCTCGGGAGAGAAGGGCATGCGCATTCCACCCCAAAAAGCTTCCAAATACAGAGCGATCTCCCTATCTCGTACTTGGTTTGCCATGTCTCCCTCCTTGGCCAGACGAAGCGTATAACATGAGGGGATGTGGAAGCGAGCCCGAGCATTGGCGAGCTCGTCCTCATGCCTCACCCAACACGAAGTGCCAGGGATAGCATCTACCTCCTCCTCCCTGGGGGCTGCCCCCGCCACACGATCCCGGGAAAAGGATCCGACCCCTGCTCCCCGGGAGGACTCAGGCTAAACTAAAGGGTTCCTAGAACCTACTCCTACGACATCTACAGACTCTACGAAAGAAGACATCTAACCTTAAGAAGAGGGATCCTCAGGAACGAAAGCGGAAGAAAGAAGACGAGCGCCGAGCAAGCAAGACTTAGAGCAGGGAAATATGAAGGAGTAGGGGCCCTGGAGCGGGCCCCACCCTTATTTATCACCGCAAACAATCTCATCCAATGGCGCCCTTCATCTCCCGCCAAGACGCCTCCTCGTGTCCAACGGCTCCGATCGCTCCACATGTCATGCCCACACTGGGCCGCATCCCATCAAACGCCGCAGGCCTGCATATGTCGCGTCGGCCAACCGACGCTTGACACGTGGACCGTCGCTTCAATGGCAGGATGCACGAACCGGCGCACCTACCTTAAATACAGAGATCTCGCCCTGATTCGCTGGCAAAAGAGACAGCTGACAGCCCCGGGACGCGTCCCGACAAAACCTTAGGAGGGAGCTCATCCAGGACGGCCTGGCAGTCTACTCTTGACCCGACCCGTATCTGGTCGGGACAAGAGTGGGGGCTAATGATGATGCTCTATATTGACGAGCTCCCAGATCAGGACACGTGGCAGATGACGTGTCACAGGGCTCAGAAGAAAGAGTCCACATGGGCTGACCGGGCCACCCTTGCACCTGAACTACGAGTACGAGCTGGCCCTCCTCAGAGCCCCCTGCAAATTGGTCTCCTCGGCCCCTCGGCTCGCCTCGAGCTGCCATAGGACCAAGACTCCTCGGCCCTCTCGCTCATCTCCAAGCTCCCTAGCCGAGGCCATCTTCCTCGGTCCTCCGACCGACCAACTCCACCACTCATAGGCGTAACTGCCGCTCCGCGAATCTCACCACGCGCGGATTCTCCGCCAGCAGCGTCCCACGTTCCACGCCATCACGATCCCCATTAATGGGCGATCCGCTCTTTACACGGGCGTAACGTCGGGAGCGTAACTGCCGGTGAGATTCTCGCGCCTGCCGCTGCGTGCTGCTGCCACTGTATAAACCCCCATCACAGAGGGGTTAAGTAAGCCATTTTTTATTCCACCCAGCCGTTACTCTGCTTGGATCTCGTGCTAACTTGATCGTCGGAGGGTCCTCGATGATACCAAACCACCCCGGGACTTTCTTTGCAGGTACTCGGCGTAAACTCCTCAAAACCACCAATCTCCTCAAAACCCATTGAGACCCACACGCAATAGGAGATCACCTCCAAGATCCACCGGGAGATCAACCGAAGACAACATCCAACGGAGATCCGAAAAGGACCTCCATTAGCTATCCTCCACTAAAGTAATATTTAAATTAGGAAATACAATAATCACGATTTTATCTTCGGACTAATTTAGTATAGTACTTATTAATAATAATAGTCAAGTTCAACCATTTAAGAGAAAGCTTCTTAGTGATAATACTTGAATCAATAACTCTGCCGAAATATTAATTGTTGGTGTAATCTAATCAATATAGCCGAATCCATATCATTACTCTCTCTCAAATAACAATTAGATTTTTTGATGCATAAGTTAAGGCATTTTTTTGTGAAATGCTGAAAGAGAAAGATGCTTTTGTGAAATATGTATAGCTTTGTCGCGGGACTACAGTCCTAATTTCAAATACTGGCGGTAATCAAATTTGAAAACAATTGACGGCCGTAAATTATTTTTACGTTCCAAATGCGGATGTTAATCACATTTCAAAGCAATTGAGGGTCATAAATTAGTTTGGGTCATAAATTTGTTTTACAATGAGCGTTATGAGGGACTAAAGGTGAAGTGTAAAGCTAGCTAAGGGTTACACATAAGTTTTGCAGGATTTGGGTGCGCATTTGCTAGGACAAAATCCAGCCCAATTTTGTCCTCTTCCGCATTGATTTATATATATAATAATGATGATAATTAATAATAATAAGAAGAAAAAGATTGTTCCTCTATTTTTTTTATAAAATTGTTTTAAAATTCGCTGATCATATTTTAATATGTTTATTTATTCATATATTATTCAATTTCATATAAGTTAATTTCAATCAAATATTTTTTAAGTCATATTAAATAAGTATTCGATGAAATATATCGATTACACACACATTTCCATTTCGTATTTACAATTTTTTATATTATATGATATTTATACAATTCCCGATTCGTATCCGTAGCTGTATCCGTCTCTTTAATATACTTTTCGTATCTGTATCCGTATCCGTATCCGAAATTAAAAAGCGGATACGATAATTCTCATATCAGATCCGTATCCGATCCAGATGCAAACCCTAATCTAATTATACAGATTAAGTACCAAGGTTCGAGAACTCGGTTTCGGTTTCGGTGTCTCATAATTTTATTAGTTTCGTTGGGTTTCGGGTAGTTTCGCTAATCTCGGTTCGGATTTCGGTTTCAACGGTAATACAACAAACATAAGTGTAAATATATTAAATACTTAAATTTATACTTCTGTATTAACAAGACAATGATCCTGGTATTTAAAAATCCATCCATTATGAAAAATATATTGAAAAGTTTACTTATATAAGCATCAATACAGGCTTTGGGTTCACTTTTTTGCGGTTTTCTATCAGCGCAGGCCTACAATGATCACACTAACAGTAAAAACGGTATAAAAACAGGTTTTTAAAGATTTTGACCGAAATAATATTGTATGGTTGATTTCGTATTAGTGTACACCGAAACCGACACGAAACAACCATGTATGTAAACCCAGAACCTTGTTAAATACCTTCTCAAGCCGTCGAGCATACATCCTTTAAACCTGTAGAACTCCTCACAACCCCCTTCTTCTTCCTCCTGTTCCTTCTCCCCGCAAAAGAATCACTCCTCCATCAAATCCCCATCAAAAAAAGATCCCAACTTTCCCATAGAGAAAAAAACGTTCGGGGTTGTGGTCCCAGATCGGAGCTTCACGCAGATCGACACCCTCCACTACCTCCTCGACATGAACACCCTCGTCGGCGACGCCAGCCCTGCCACCAGGTCAGGGACCTCTGCATCTTCCTCCTGGGCCCCACCTCCCTACCCCCTGCAAGGCCCTCTCTCTTTATATACGTTGGCATGCAGGACAATGGGGAGAACGAAACCCTAACATTCAAAAGAGGTATGCCGTTGTTTTTCCCCCCCTCCCCACCTCTCTCTCTCTCTCTCATTAAACCCTATCTCTGTTCTTCATGATTGTGATCATTAGCAAAATGTCTACCGCTGCTGCTGGGATGGTTTTCTTGGCTTTCGCTCTGGTGGTGGGAATCGCTGCTGCAGGTTGGTTTGGGTTTCAAAGTCATTTTTTTAATCTCTCTCTTTCTCAAAAACTTGGGAGCATGATTAATGATACATTTCATGCATGTGAAAAATGTCTTTTTTCTATAAAAATTACTGTTTTTCTTGATAAAAACATTCTATTGTTATGGATCTATGGAAAAATGCTCTTTTCTCTCTCTCTCTCTCTCTTTCTCAAAAACTTTGGAAGCATGATTAATGATACATTACATGCATGTTCAAAACGTCTTTTTTCCTATAAAAATTACTATTTTTCTTAATAAAAACAATATATCTTTTGTTATGGGTCTATATGGCAAAATGCTCTTTTTTTTCTTTCCTTTTTTTTGTAGATCTTAAAGCTCTATATCATTTCTATGCTTTATATATTTCTGTGCTAGCTATTGGAATACCACACTAGGAAAATTTGAAGCCATCGTGTATTTGTCTGAACTAGCTTTCAATTGTTGTTATGATTCCTTACATAAAGCTTACTGAAACATCGGAACATTGGGACTGTTGTATTCAAGTGAAATTGAGTGTGGGAGTGATTAGTCAGAAGATTTATGATTGTTGTACTATCTGTTGTAAGCTAACTGGAAGCGATTAGCCAATTAATCAAACGATTTGTTTGAAATTAAGTCAAAAATAATAATAAAAAGTTATCTTAACCTAAATTACCTTTAGATGTCACTGTTTTTCACTAAGTTATCTTAAAGCTAATTATTATAGTAGACTCCGTTAAAGTGCCGATTTAAGCGCATTTTGTGGGTCATTATGCATGTTTGTACTATACATGCTACGTTATGTACGTACATGAAAGTAATTTTAAGAATTATTTATAAAGGAATGAATGTAATTCTACTTGGGCTTCAATTTTACTGAAATCTATATATACTTTAGATAAATGTTTATTCATTTATCTACATTTTTGCTATGCTGTTAATACTTGTATTATTAGCTTAATTGTTGGTTAGAAGGCAAATGGATTTTAAATAACACAGAAAGTAAGGGTTAAAAAAGAATAAATTTAGATGAATAGGTAATGTATATAAATAACAAAAATTATAGGGTTTATATGTAAAAAAATCCCACTTTTTAAGAAAAGAGAACATTTACCATCTTTTGAGAGAGAGAGTAGGGCGACTTAGACTATTGCATATAAAGTATAAATTAAAGAAGTTTCTATAAATTTTTTTATTTTTCCTTGTCAACTCGTAGCCCTTGGTTTTGAGTTACAGTAGTAAAGATAAGTTTATGTTAAAAACACCTTTTTTCTATTAAAATTACTATTTTTTCAAATAAATTTACTCTTTTTCTTAATGAAAACAATCTTTAATTTGTTATGGATCTACAAAAAGTCCTTTTTTATAGATCCACGAAAATCAAAGTAATCTTAAAGCTAAATAACCTTTAAATGTCACTGTTTTTCACCAAGTATCTTAAAGCTAATTATTATAGTAGACTTTGTTAAAGTGCTAATTTAAGCGCATTTTGTGGATTCATTATGCATGTTTGTACTATACATGCTAGGTTATGGAACGTGCGATGCACGTGAAAGTAATTTCAAGAATTATTCATAAAGGAATGGTTGTAATTCTACTTAGGCTTCAATTTTACTAAAATCTATATATACTTTAGATAAATATATATTCATTTATCTACATTTTTGTTATACTATTAATACTTGTATTATTAGCTTAATTGTTGGTTAAAAGGCAGATGGATTTTAAATAACAAAGAAAGTAAGGGTTAAAATAGAATAAATTTAGATGAATAAGTGATGTATATAAATAAAAAAAAATTATAGGGTTTATATGTAAAAAAAATCCCACTTTTTAAGAAAAGAGAACATTTACCATCTTTTGAGAGAGAGAGAGTAGGATGACTTAGACTATTGCATATGAAGTATAAATTAAAGAAGTTTCTATAAATTTTTTATTTTTCCATGTCAACTCATAACCCTTGGTTTTGAGTTACCGTAGTAAAGATAAGTTTATGTTAAAAACACCTTTTTCTATTAAAATTACTATGTTTTCAAATAAATTTACTCTTTTTCTTAATGAAAACAACCTTTTGTTATGGATCTACAAAAAGTCCTCCTTTTTTTTATAGATCCACGAAAAACAAAGTAATCTTAAAGCTAAATAACCTTTAGATGTCACTGTTTTTCACCAAGTATCTTAAAGCTAATTATTATAGTAGACTCGGTTAAAGTGCTAATTTAAGCGCATTTTGTGGATTCATTATGCATGTTTGTACTATACATGCTAGGTTATGGAACGTGCGATGCACGTGAAAGTAATTTCAAGAATTATTCATAAAGGAATGGTTGTAATTCTACTTAGGCATCAATTTTACTAAAATCTATATATACTTTAGATAAATATATATTCATTTATCTACATTTTTGTTATACCATTAATACTTGTATTATTAGCTTAATTGTTGCTTAAAAGGCAGATGGATTTTAAATAACAAAGAAAGTAAGGGTTAAAATAAAATAAATTTAGATGAATAAGTGATGTATATAAATAACAAAAATTATAGGGTTTATATGTAAAAAAAATTCCACTTTGTAAGAAAAGAGAACCTTTACCATCTTTTGAGAGAGAGAGAGAGAGTAGGATGAGTTAGACTATTGCATGTGAAGTATAAATTAAAAAAATTTCTATAATTTTTTTAATTTTCCTTGCAAAAAGGAGAAGTTGTTAACTCATAACTCTTGGGTTTGAGTTACAATAGTAAAGATAAGTTTAAGTTAAAAACACCTTTTTGTATTAAAATTACTATTTTTTTCAAATAAAATTACTCTTTTTCTTAATGAAAACAATCTTTTGTCATGGATCTACAAAAGGTGCTCTTTTTTTTATAGATCTACGAAAACAAAGTTATCTTAAAGCTAAATAAGCTTTAGATGTCACTGTTTTTCACCAAGTTATCTTAAAGTTAATTATTATAGTAGACTCCGCTAAAGAGCTAATTTAAGCGCATTTTGTGGATTCATTATGCATGTTTGTACTATACATGCTAGGCTATGGAACGTGTGATGCACGTGAAAGTAATTTTAAGAATTATTTATAAAGGAATGGTTGTAATTCTACTTAGACTTCAATTTTACTAAAATCTATATATACTTTAGATAAATGTTTATCATTTATTTACATTTTTGTTATACTATATATTAATACTTGTATTATTAGCTTAATTGTTGGTTAGAAAGCAGACGGATTTTAAATAACAAAGAAAGTAAGGATTGAAATATAATATATTTAGATGAATAAGTGATGTATATAAATAACAGAATTTTTACGGTTTATATGTAAAAAGATTTTCCCACATTTTAAGAAAAGAGTGCCTTTACCATCTTTTGAGAAAGAGTATGATGGCTTGGAACTCTTGCATGTGAAGTATAAATTAAAGAATTTCTATATTTTTTTATTTTTCCTTACAAAAAGAGAAGTTGTCAACTCATAACCATTGGTTTTTGAGTTACAATAGTAAAGATAAGTTTATGTTGAAGGCACATTTTTCTATTAAAATTACTATTTTTCATATAAAATTACTCTTTTTCTTAATGAAAACAATATTTTGTTATGGATCTACAAAAATTGCTCTTTTTTCATTTTCTTTTTTTAATAGATCTACGAAAAACAAAGTTATCTTAATACTAAATTACCTTTAGCCGTCACTGTTTTCACTAATTTATCTTAAAGCTAATTATTATAGCAGACTCTGTTAAAGTGCTAATTTAAGCACATTTTGTGGATTCATTATGCATTTTTGTACTATACACTAGTTTATGGAACGGGTGATGCATGTGAAGGTAATTTTAAAAATTATTTATAAAGGATTGATTGTAATTCTACTTAGACTTCAATTTTACTAAAATCTATATATACTTTAGATAAATGTTTATTCATTTATCTACATTTTTGCTATACTATTAATACTTGTATTATTAGCTTAATTGTTGGTTACAAGGCAAATGGATTTTAAATAACAAAGAAAGTAAGGGTTAAAATAGAATAAATTTAGATGAATAAGTGATGTATATAAATAACAAAAATTATAGAGTTTATATATATAAAAAATTCCCAATTTTTATGAAAAGAGAACCTTTATCATTTTTTGAGAGAGTAAGTAGGATGACTTGGACTCTTGCTATTAAGTATAAATTAAAAAAAAATCTTTTAACCTTTTTATTTTTCCTTGCAAAAAGGAGATGTCAACTCATAACCCTTCGGTTTGAGTTACAATAGTAAAGATAAGTTTTTTCTATTAAATTTTTTGAAAAATTACTCTTTTTATTAATGAAACCAATTTTTTGTTATGTATCTACAAAAAATGCTCTTTTTTTATAGATCCATGAAAAACAAAGTTATCTTAATGCTAAATTACCTTTAGCCGTCACTGTTTTTTATTAAGTTATCTTAAAGCTAATTATTATAGTAGACTCCATTAAAGTGCTAATTTAAGTGCATTTTGTGGATTCATTATGCATGTTTGTACTATACATGCTAGGTTATGGAACATGTGATGCCCGTGAAAGTAATTTTAAAAATTATTTGTGAACGAATGATTGTAATTCTACTTAGGCTTCAATTTTACTAAACTCTATATACTTTAGATAATTGTTTATTCATTTATCTACATTTTTGCAATGCTATTAATACTTGTATTATTAGCTTGATTGTTGGTTAAAAGGCAGATGGATTTTAAATAACAAAGAAAGTAAGGGTTAAAATAGAATAAATTTAGATGAATAAGTGATGTGTATAAATAACAAAAATTATAGGGTACATATGTAAAAAAAATTCCCACTTTTTAAGAAAAGATAACCTTTACCATCTTTTGAGAGAGATGACTTGGACTCTTGCATGTAAAGTATAAATTAAAGAATTTTCTATAATTTTCTTATTTTTCCTTTCAAAAAGAAGTTGTCAACTCATAACCCTTGGGTTTAAGTTACAATTGTAAAGTTAAGTTTATGTTAAAAGCACATTTTTCTATTAAAATTACTATTTGAAAAAATAAAATTACTCTTAATGAAAACAATCTTTTATTATAAATCTACAAAAAGTGCTCTTTTTTTTATAGATCTACGAAAAACAAAGTTATCTTAATGCTAAATTACCTTTAGCCGTCACTGTTTTTCACTAAGTTTTCTTAAAGCTAATTATTATAGTAGACTCCGTTAAAGTGCTAATTTAAGCGCATTTTAGTGAAAATAAACTCTTATTTTAAATATTTTTTAAAGAGATTTGACATTTTTCGTTATCTAATTAACTAATATAAAGTTGGGTCATGGGAATGGAATCTTTCGCCAAAACATTATTTTTAGCAAGTTTTTCCCAAAATGCCCTTACTAATTTTAAATGTAACATTATTTCTTGATTTTGGTTGTGCAAGGGCAAATTTAGAAAAAAAATCTTAATAATTCCCATGTTCATGGAAAGGATTTGTAAAATCCTTAGAAATAGCTTGCTCATTTTCTACAGTATGAGGGCAATGGAGTTTTCCCATAATTATCCTTGGGTTTTATAATTCATAATATTTGATTGAGATTTAGAAAAATATTTTTAAAAGAGAAATAATAATATTTTGTATCAAAATAGCCACAAAAAATGTCATATATTTTTTTCAAATATGGTGAAACAATAATGCTTCAAATAGTAATAGTTATTTATTTTATTTATAAAAAACTATAATTGTTTTAAAGCTGCTAAAATTTCTCGACTTAAATAACTATCGTTATTTAACAATTTACTATGTAATGAATTCATTGAATTTTTTTAGATAAAATATTGACATAATTTATTATTTGCATTGGTTTATAGTCACTATATAACATAAACTTGACATTCGTTTTTGTAAATTGTAAATTGAAACACCAAAACAGGATATCCATTTAGATATGATGATCATTCTTGGTATCTACGCAGAAGTCACTAAGTATATGGTAATTATATTTAAAAATTACTAAAAGGTTTTGGTATTTAAGTGAAATTTAGCCTTTATTCAGTCATGAAATATTAAACAAAGATTTAAATTATCATATGATATTTCTTATAAAAAGAAGTCAAATACTATCTTGATATTCAACTAAAGAGATAATATTTAGAAAATTATTGAAATTATATTCAATAATTAGATTATTTATCATGCATAATATAAAGTATGTAATTATCTTTTTTTAATAAATTACATTCAATAATTTTAGTTCCATCACAACTAATGTTTTATATGCTTATAATTTATACAAAAATTTAAAAAAATACTAATTCTATTTATTTTTGTAAGAACTATAACATTTATGAAGAAATATCACAATCTATAAGAAAATCCGATTAATGACGATTATTTTGAACAAGAAGAAGATGGATATATACTTTCTTTTATCATGTGCTGCTTATATTTCAAATTGTAAGAATTTTATGTACCGTAGGAATTCATCTTTGAATATAGTGGACCGTCTTTGATCCCACGCGTTACGCTTGAAGTCAAAGTCTGATACCACTATAAAGTTGGGTCACTCAAGGGAATCTTTTGCAAAAGAATTTTTTTCTCGAAACACTAGTTTTTCTTTTTCCCTTTTTGCCATTGTCTTTTCATTTTATTATTTTTCCTACCCATTTCCATATGGTCCATGTGAGCCCAAAATAAATATGTGTCCCAAAAAGAAAAAAATATGTAGGTTTTCTGGTTTCAAATTTTATTTCTTTGTTCTTTTTTATTTCTTTAATTTATCCTTAAATCCTATGGCAAGAAATGAAATTGTGTTGATTTAGAAAGAAATTCTGGTGTTTTTATTTTTTTCAAGAAAATCATTAGTATTTTTTTATCTTCATACATATTTTTTATTTTTAAACAAAACATAATAGAATGAATAAAATATGTTTATTAGATAATCCATTCTTTACATTTGCTTATAAAAATTATAGTTGCTTTAAAGTTGACGCTCATGTTTCATTATTTAAATAATTATCAATGTTCATTCAAAAAAGAAAATTTATCAATGTTTAAAATGTCATACTTTCAAAATAATAATAATCATAATATAGATTTTTTAAAATGAAGCTAATACTAATTTTCTATGTTTTTAAAATGGCTACTAATTTCTTCTTGACAAAATGAATGATATTGATTTTCCATTTGCTTTTTCAATTTTTTCACAAATATATATCTTGAATCATTTTGATCCCACGTGTTATGCGTGGGGTCAGTCTGGTTACTTAGGGCATGTTTGGATTGGATTATATTTAGTCAACAAGTGATTAAAAATCACATTAAGATGAGCCCCAGGTGGATAGTGTGTTTGAATCTCTCTTTTACTGTTTAATAAGTGATTATTTTACCATGAGTTCTATCATGACCAGATTAAAAATGACATCTTTTCCCACTTAAAAATAAGCTAGGAATTCCTATCTTTTCCATAAGTGATTATAGAATAGTAGAGTTAACAAAGTAATATATCATAATACCCCTTATTTTTTCATCCAAATTTTAAGATGGTATTAATGATACGTCTTTTTGGTCATTTTACACTCAATAATTACTTATCTATTTTTTCATTCAAACACACTATTTACTTATAATCACTTTTTATACAAAATCATCCAAACACTAAACAATTTATTTGCCATAAGCACTTATAAGTGATTTTTCATTTTTTCCAGAAATAATCAATTATAAGTGATTATGGCAAATAATCAATTAAAAATAAGTTCATCCAAACAGTCCTTTAATAAAATTAGCTTTAAGGTTGGACAGTGAAAAAGGCAGCAATTAAAGGTATTTTAGTGAAATTTAGCCTAAAAGAATTGTACAACTGATTGAAAACATCATTCTAGGTGTTTGCTCGCAAAAAATTGGCTCAGATATGTTTCGCAAAGTTCATAGCCCACACATTGAATTTTGTGCTAGGGTACCTATGGAACTTATTTATTTACTAGCAGGAAAACAAGGAAGAATAAATAATTTTTTTTAAAAAAAAATTCTCATGCATGTTAGGTCTTTTCTTTGCTCACCTCTTTATGTAAAGATAAACAAAATATACTGTTCATATGTAAGAAAAAGTAAGAAAGGATCTAATTCTAAATAGATAAAAGTGCAGAGAGCTTGAGCTTATACTCCAGGTCTTTTCTTTGCTTACCTCTAAGGTTTCATATAGTACTCTTCTTCTTCGATGATTTGAATCTATACTATGCGGACATCCAAATTACATTTTAAGTAATATGACCCAATGTATCTAAACTTGAAATTAAAACACGCAAAAACATGATGCCAATCGATCATGCGCGCGCGTAAATATATATAAATTGGGTTGCCAAATAAAAGAAAAAACCAATCTTACATTTTTAATTCATAAATGTTTGTTTAACCTATCCATTCATTTCATGCGTATATAGGATTCATTATGCATATTTGTACTATACATGTAAGTTATGTTAAAAACGTCTTTTCTCTATTAAAATTACTATTTTTTTCAAATAAAATTACTCTTTTTCCTAATAAAAACAATGTTTTATCATGGATGTTCGAAAAATGCTCCTTTTTATTTTATTTTTGTTGATCTATAAAACTACCAGTTTCTTTAATAAAAACAATGTTTTGTTATGGATCTATAACTGATATCTCCCATTTGTTGGAGCCCATTATTATTGCCTCTTCCTCTTGGCAGAACCTCATCGTCCTGAAAACCTTATAGAAATTGCAACTTATTGTCCATAAGAAAATAATCTCAGTGGATCTGGAGTCTTGTGCATATATAATATATTTAAAGCATGAAGAGAGGATATTTCTAGATAATTAAAGAAAAGAACGGATGCATATTTGATTCTTCTTTCTTAATTATAGGGTTATATATGCGCAAATTAAAAGACATTGTATATACTTCCATCTTACCATACATGAAAACGATCCAGGCAAAAGAAAATTTATTACAATTTTAATTTTAAGTAGCGTATTGAGAAAGGGGGTTATGCAGAAGTGATAGCAAACTAGACATATGCATGCCCGTTCTTCGTTTTTTATCTTCCTCTTCATCATATTCAACTTTTGCGCAGTCTAGAGAACCTTCTTAGAACAATCTCATTATTCAGCGTAACATATGTGCTGAGTCGAGCAATCCTCAAGCCTCGAGGTTTCTTATAGTACTGCTCTGAAAACTTTCCAAGGTGCGCAGTCGATATATATCATTGTTCCGCTGTCAAAAAAAGAATCAATATCAATGTTCTCGTTGCCTTCATTAAAATGACCACGTCTATGAATATTTCGTGATGTAAATCATGCTGAGAATAACCACTGATATATTTATAAGATCTATTAAATGCATGCATGGAAGAGTGAAGCTGAAAAGATCTACTCTAATTTTCAAAACTTCGGTTGGCATAAGAGTGTGAGCGTCCTTTCATTCATGTCATGATTATAGTAGTCGCCATAAAGGATTTCTTAATTAGAGGTTTGAGGAAGTAATTAAGTAGTGAAAATTCAGTTACCTTATATGCAATTAATGGGTAATACAACAGAAATGAACTTATTGAGTTGTTAATGATAACCGAGTTGCCATCCCCGCTTTCGGATTAGTCTTAATTATTGAAAGTTTTGATGTGGAAAGCAACGTGGCTAACAAGAAGTCGGTTTTAAGAAATAAAAATAGGCCAGGTTGATTTCAATAAATAAATATTAAAGGAAGGTTTCTTCAAAAAATTGCCCTTTTGATGGATCTACACAAAAAGAAAAAGAAAAAATGTTCTTTTTTCTTTTTTTAAATAATTTTGTTCTATTAGTCTTTTTTTAATACTCAAATTCTTCTTTTTAAGAAATTATTAAGATTTACTAGTTATTAAGTCAAGATGGTGATTGTTAAAAAATGATTTAAAACTATTAAGCAGCTCAAGAATAAAGCCCAACCGGTCCAGAAAACGACGCATGTGTTGATGTACGTATAATCAGCGTATGCGGACGGTAAGGGGGCCGTATGTATGCAGAGAAAATTAATGCAATTGGACGTTTGTTGAAATTTTTTAAAGAGATTCTGAATGAGACAAAGACATCAAAGAAGACATTAATGTGGGGTGCTTTCATTGAGAGAATTGATTGCTTGGATGTTGGTTTTCAAAATGATTAACGTGGGCTCCATATTTGTTGAAAGAGAAATTGTATAAAGGCTTGGCATGTGTGTTGAAAATGACACATGCATTAAATCCGAAGAAGAGGCTGACTATTTAAGCATATGAGTGTTTTTGATTCGATATATCATTCAATCAAAGAAACCCAATCACAAGTTAAGAATCAAATATCTTTCTCCAAAGAGTTTTCTGTGAGGAAATAGAGAGAGTGATTACTGCAAGTTTGCAGTGAAAGAAAAGAGTTTGTAATCTTGTATCTTGTAAAGAAAAAAGAAGAAGAAAAACTAGTGCGGCAAAAGTGGACTAAGCAAATTGCTGAACCACTATAAAAATTTTCGTGTCTTCATTTTATTTGTGCGATTGTTTTCTTTTATCCGTCGTCGTTCTCATATATTCGGTGGAAATATTCCTAACATGATCTTCCTCTTCATCATTTTCAACTTTTGTGCGGTCTAGAGAACCTTCTTAGAACAATCTCATTATTCGGCGTAACATATGTGCCGAGTCGGGCAATCCTCAAGCAACAAGGTTTCTTATAGTACCGCTCTGAAAACTTTCCAAGGGGCGCAGTATATATATATATATATATATATATATATATATATATATATATATATATCATTGTTCCACTGTAAAAAAAATACCAATATCAATGTTCTCGTTGCCTTCACTAAAATGACAACCACCTTATCTATGAATTTTTCGTGATGTAAATCATGATATATTTATAAGATCTATTAGATGCATGCATGGAAGAGTGAAGATGAAAAGATCTACTCTAATTTTCAAATCTTCGGTTGGCAAAGAGTGCGAGCGTCCCTTCATTCATGTCATGATTATAGTAGTCGCCATAAAGGATTTCTTAATTAGAGGTTTGAGGAAGTAATTAAGTTGTGAAAATTCAGTTACGTTATATGCATTTGATGAGTAATACAACAGAAATGAGCTTATTGAGTTGTTGATGAAAACCGGTTTACCAACCCCGGTTTCGGATTAGTCTTAATTATTGAAAGTTTTGATGTGGAATGCAACGTGGCTAACAAGAAGTCGGTTTTAAGAAATAAAAATAGGCCAGGTCGATTTCGATAAATAAATATTAAAGGATGGTTTCTTCAAAAAAATTGTCCTTTTTATGGATCTACACAAAAAAAGAAAAGAAAAAATATTCTTTTTTAATAATTTTGTTTTATTAGTCTTTTTTTTAAATACTCATATACTTCTTTTTAAAAAAAAATAAAAATACTATTTATTTTTATGGATCTACAACCAAAAGATAAATACTAAAATTTTGTTTAATAATTTTGCTTTATTAATTGTTCCTATTTTTTAATACTAAATTTTTAATTATATGTAATTTTTTATTTCAGGGTCGAGCTTGCACAGGAAGTTAGTGTTGGCACCCTGCTTGCCCTGTATTGGATTGGGTTAAGGCGATGGGGCAAATTGTATACTTTGGGTTTTATCGACTGATTTGTTCTTGTTGAAATGCCTTCTTAGGCTTAGGTGACTGTGTTGAATGCCACCAAGGCTTATGTGTTTCTCTCTGTTGTTTCGGTTAAATGCCTACTGAGACTTCTGTGTTTCCGTCTCTGTTGGTTTGTTGAGATGCCTTCTTAGGCTTAGGTGTCTGCGTCTGTTTTATAATCATGTTCTTGTTTGTTTCTTTTAACTAAACTCTTCTTGTTTGTTGTTGTTCTTTTTATTAAACTAAGAAGATGTTATTGTTTGTTGAAATACCTTTGTATTGGATAGCTGTGTAGTACTTGTGTTCTTGTGGCTATTTCAATTATTTACTATTTAGGCTTTTAATTGTGGATTATTAAGGCTTACCTTCTTGTTTGTTGAAATGCCATGATCCACTTCATCTGCCAAAAGCTTAAGAAGGACAGTTAGCTTCATTTCTACCCCATTACATATTAGTTCTATTCATCTTTGTTTGAGTAGAAGATACTGAATTATCTCTAGTCTAGCATCGGGATCAATATGTGATTTAACTAATGTATTAGAATTTGTTTCAGGTGGGCATATTGTGATGAGGATGAGAATTCCCAATGAAGGTTCTTGCGATCCAGTGGCACCTCTATAATTGCCGCACTCTTTGCACTCGTTTCATCGTGTGTCAGATGCAGATTCACTTCATAAGGTAATATGATATTGTTTGTTACATGTATTAATTATGTTTTAGAAAGTGGATCGATTATCTTTGTCCTTTAAGAACTCGTTAGGAAGCAAAAACTGTTGTTACCTGAATCTGACTCTTTTAACATTCTCTGATCCAGAAAATGCACACAGTTTACCATACATTGGTTCTAAAAGAAAGCCATGTGTTTGTTTTTCAATACATAGGGTTTTGGCGTTAGCTTACATGATCTGTTGAAAGCATAAGCTACTGTCGGAAGGGATGGTATGTGTTGTTATTGATTGATTTTATCTGGAAATCATGTTTTATTCCATACTATATCTTAAATGTGGATGCAAACCGGCATTCTATTCACATTTCAAAATAGACATTGAGGTTTAGGTTAATGCAATTCTAGGGGAAAACCACAACCTACTTATTCATTTACTTTATTGCAAGGATAAGCAAATGTCTTCTACGAAAATGTGACCGACATGGTATGTAGTTAATGAAGTTAGCACACAGAAGATATTCTTTTCAAGTGAAAGGAGCATAGAGGGCTATTCTGAACCTTATATTTTGAGAGAGGAAGAATATTCTTAACTTTTGCTAGGTTATGATTTACTGCATTAAAAATATTTGGATCCTTGAAGATGATGATTATATTTGACTTAAATAGCTTGTCATGTTGATCGTTTCTCAGGAAGGTTACTGCACGTTCCTTTTTTGGGGGGTGGGGTGCTGCGGTTGGAACTTGGAACTACTTTTGTATGTACTGAATTTATTCGCGATCAAATATCTGACAATCTAAAAATCTTTATTCCATATGGTTTGTTAAAGCCATGCTGTTATTGTCATATTCAGTACTTGTACCAATATCGGTTAATTTTCCTTGATCCTGATGTTATGCTCAATTATATAGGTATGGATGCTCAAGTATCATACGGATTTCATTCAAAGCGGAAGTTGAACCCAGAAAAGTTCAAGAATCAGCTGGTTTAATCAGGTCCTTACTCTCCATATCTGATTAGAATAAGGAATCCCGCAGCATCATACAGGTTTGTAGTTTGTAGATTGCTGCTTTTCTTTATTATAATGAATATCTTAGTATGCACACAAGGATAATAAATACCGAGGAGTATGTAGCAGGACATGTGCTAACATATTATTCTATAACATATATTACATCCTTAACAGACTGCCTATGCTAAACTTGGATGCACACAAGGATGGTCTTGTCCCTCTCTAGTTCTTTCCTCTTCAAATAAAGTCGGTACACTTTACCGTTTTTCAGCTTCTTGTTTATATACCTGATGCATATATATGTCCAAGTTATATATCAAGCTCTTGGTATTTCATTTGTATAATACTGGTTCAGAAACCTTTTTGCATCTTAATTGGTAACAAATGCAGCTAGCACATTATTTGATAAAAAGTATTTAGAATAATAATGTGCCTGCTTGACTATACATGCTGATATTGTTCGTTATAGGTAAATATTTCTTGATCTTCTGTGCATTTTCTATTTGGTTTGGTATTTCCAGTAATGGACCTATTTGTGCAACACTCTAATGCTAGGTTATCTACCAGACCACCAATGAGATATTTAAATTGAATACAGCACCTGCTCTGTTCTTTTGCAGACTCGATAGAGTTGTGAAAATCGTTAAAAGAAATAGAAATTACCTACCCTGTTGTCTATGTAATTTTGATCCCCCAGATGTAACGTAACCATAATGTGATTAGAGTTGTACTTGTAGTTATCATTAACCTCAATATCGACATGTCAACAATTATTGATGAATGTGCTTGGTGTTCAATAACTCTTAAACTGATGGAGTTCAATGCAGGAACGTTTTCGCACTTCACTGAAGGTCACGAGAATACCTGGTCACCAGGAAGAACTCCAAATTTCTCACAGGTATACAAATGTAGACATCCTATCGAGTTTGAAGCGTCCATTATTACAATTTCTATCTTTTATAACATACCTATGGATGAAAATTCGACCATTTTAATAATGCCACTGTTCAATTTGAATGTTGTTGAGCTACTGGACCAAAATTATCACCCTTGCAGAGTTAGGTCAATTATTTGCCTCGACTTACCTAGCTTTTCTGGAGGATTTAATCCACAGGGAACACCAAGCAAATGGAAGAGACGAGATGTGAGTTTTACTCTTCAACTAATATAGTTGCATATTGATTTAAAAGTCGAAAATTAATTCCCATCTCGAACTAATAGCTGTAATCTTTAGTATACAGAAAAATTTAACTGCGCCATTTCGACTTATTGAGATTGTCGGCTTTAGAGATGCTTGGCAGGGGTTGCTTCTCCTTGCTCCTAAAGGACATGGCACTCGTCCTGCGCCAGGTAAAAATAACACATCCTCTCCTTTTAAATAAATGTTGTGCATGTTTTTGCTTACTATGTTCGTTCATTGTGCATGTCTTCTCCTTATTTGTAATTCTCTTGATCTGTAGGCATATGGGGCACGCTTCCAGTTCCATAAAGGGTGCAGCTGATCATACATACATGAGAATCGATGGAGAGCCATGGAAGCAACCCTTGCCTATAGATGATGATAAAGTTGTGGTTGAAATCTAAAACCTTGGCCAAGTGAACAAGCTCGCGACACATAACTGCATATCTAAAAGCATCCATGACCCTTTGTCTCCTTCATTTAGTCAGAAAGATGATGATTCGAGCAGTGAAGAGTCGGAAGAAGACTGACTATGAAGTGAAGAGAGAGTTTGGTGCTGCTGATACTTTCCAAGCTCCCTTAGGATTTGGGTAGGCTACATCTTAGTTAATTCTGCATACAAGAGGTCACCGGTTCGATTCGTAACAAAGGCCGCATCAAAAAGAAAAAGGGAAGGGAAAAAGAAAATATCTGCTCAATGTATGTACAGGTTTTTTCTGTTCAGTTTGCTCATTGAATTGCTTATACCATAATGACAGCAAATTAGATCCAACTATAGAAACATCATTATTCTTGTGTAAGCCTTTTTTATGAACTCTCTGCTATCACAACGCGAAATTTGAGTAATAGCTTGGCAGAGCTACTTCCTTGAATACAGAAAATCTTCTGCTGCGCCACACTTTTGGGCTTCTTGATCTCAGACTCCGAATTTGCAATCAATTTCAACAACGTACAGTCTCTCTTTACTGTTTTTTTTTTGTTACGTGTTACTTCATCGGGAATAAACGTAGGTTGAAAAAATATATGATGGATTATCCTGATGGTTTAACAATATCTGGGTTTACTATAAAGATAAGGCGTCTAGTATCGAGACAACTAGGAAAGATGAGCAATGTAGGAATGATTTAGGGCAGAGAGGAGTAATACGCGATGATTTTGAACAATCAGAATGGTGTGTGGTTTGGCTAGCGTCGTCATTTACAGTTTTTTTAGCTCCTATTTGTAGGTACGTCGTTTTCAAATGTGCTAGATACCTTTTTCCGACACGAGTAAACTGAATATCATATGTTCATTTTGAAAATGATGAGCAGTTTCACCACTTGTGGAGTGAATCTCAGAAATGGGTCATCTTTAGTGCCTTGGGATTTCGACTTCACTTAGGCGAGCAATTTGACCTAATAAATATAATTATAATAATAGTTAATCATTAATATTTTATAGTGAAAGTATAATATTATTTATTATTAGTCACTGTTAATTAAATATAATGATCCATGCAATACGAAGTAAACATAAACAAGTAATTTTATATCATAACTATTAAACTTATTGTGAATAAACTAAATATTCACAATAATCATTAAATGTTATACTGTGGTTTTAGTTTTCGGTTGCCATCATCAAATGTCACGGTGTACCCCATTACACCCCATTATCGCGCTTATCATGGGCTTTTGACAGGACTTCAAGCCCATGGCCCATTCTACAGAGAAATGGTGTTAATTGCATTTAAAGCTGTGGGGCAAAAAATTGCAAAAATAAACAAAATTTAAGCAGTCGTTGTGGATTTAACAATTTACACTTCCTTGAAATGTGGTCTTTTTATTTAAAACAGTAAAGAGGTGCTTGGCAAAATAAAATTTAAAAAAAATAAAAATTAAAGAGGTTATTTTAGAATTAACAATTACTTTCCTCAAAAAAAAACGTGGACATTATTGGGTGTTGGGGATTAAAATTCACCCCAGATTTCTTATCGAATAATATCCTAGAATGCAACTCTATTCCTTTTTTACTTAAAAACACGCTATTAATAATGTAATCTTAGCTTTTAATTCAACAGAAACTATCATACAAGGCCTAACAAGTGTGGTGCACGGATACATAATTATATGCTCACATATCTATGAAGAATATATATCACCGGTTGTTTAGAAGGAGAAATAAAAAGTGCTTAAATACCTTTATAAACCTATAACTGTCGTTGAATTCAACAAGATATGTTAGATACATAGGGCAGAGTTATATTGCTCTCGGGTACCTTTTTGGCATCATATGTTCCTCTAAAAGAATAAATATATTGTTATCATGTTTTGACGCTATAAGTAATTTTGAAGGATGGTTCTTACACATACATATATCGACCGAAGCATTGTTTTAGTTTAATCCTTTTTTATCCGCCAAGGTGGTAATGACCGAAAATGTTCATATTTCAATGCATCAAAAACCCACAATTGTGTTTTAGGAAGAGGTTAACGGAGGGAAGAGGCCATAGGAGGGAATTTCCTTCTATGGCGTCGAAAAAGTACGTCCTACCTCATTTTTTCCGGCGATCGGCATCCATCGTCTTCATCGTTATCATCTAAGATGTGGGTGCACCAAATTTCATGCGATTCTACAACCTTTTTCACCGTTGATTTAGCAATATAAAAAGTTCTGTTGTTGGTAAACCGTTAATTTTGAACCCACTAAATCAACGGTGAAAAAGGTTGTAGAATCGCATGAAATTTGGTGTATCCACATCTTCGATGATAACGATGAAGAAGATGTGTGCCGACCATCGGAAAAAATAAGAGAGGGGATACATTTTCGACACCATAGAAGGCATCTTTTCCTCCGCTAGGAATTAAGAACCAAAACCACACATGGTCCCAAAAATGGCAAACCAATAATTATTTTTTCCAAAGTGCAACTCCAAGTGCACCGCATGTGCCAACAACCCTTCAATCTCTCTCTTAGTCTCTCTCTCTCACACGTGCCTGGATGGCCGTAACGGTCCGTTAGGCTTTCGATACCACGTGGCGTTTCCTTTGCCGTTGGACTGTGAAAGAGGGAGGGGCATGATCGGAAAAGCATGGAGATTTAATGGGGATGCGCCACCAAACACGGTGCCATTGCCAACTCTACAATATCCTAAAGCTATCGGAAGGAATGAGGATTTTCAAAAGTTCCACGTCATTTTGTTCTAATTCCATTTGTATCCTTTCATTACAAAATCAACTATGTATCATGAACTTTTGATATTTTTGTATATAGATACCATGGACTTTCAAAGTTTTTCACATAAATAATACCATGGTGCTTGTTTCTTACGAATAAATACCATGGAGTTTCAACGGTTTCCAGATAAATACTATGGATTTTGTTTTTTATGAATAAATAACATGAACTTTCATCCTCTCTTAGATAAATACTATGGACTTCTTTTCTTTACAAATAAATACCACGAAATTTCCGCAATTTCCAGATAACCGCTATGGACTTTGTTTTTCACAAATATATACAATGATTCAAAGTTCTTCGGATAAATACCATAAACTTACACTGTTCGCGAATAAATGCTATTGACTTTCACTGTTTGTTTTTTTAGGTAAATGCTACAAATTTCTTTTTTGACAAATAAATACCACGAATTCTCATCGTTCTGCAGATAAATATCAGAAACTTTGTTCATTACAAGTAAAATCCATGAACTTTCATCAATTAGATAAATACCATGGAATTTGTTGATAAATAGATACCGTGCACTTTCGCCTTTTTCTAGATAAATACCGTATCTTTGTTACCGATAAATACCATGAACTTTCAACATTTTCCAGATAAATACCATGAATATCTTGAACTTTAAAAGTTTTTCACGTAAATACCACAGACTTTGTTTGTTACGAATAAAATACCATGAACTTCAACTTTTTTCACATAAATATCGTGGACTTTGTTGTTTATGAATGAATACCATGAACATTCATCGTTTCTAAAAAAATACCACGGGCTTTGTTTTTTCACAAATAAATATCATGAACTTTCCCCAAATTGTATATGAGTGAATATATTGAACTTTCACCGTTATTTAGATAAATACCATGGAATTTGTTGGTTACCGGTTCTATTTTTTACGGTGGATAAAAGTTTTATAGATTATTTGTAAACATTGCACCTGAGCATGGTGTAACCTAGCGATGGAACAGTCATGAAGGAAAAGCTTTTCTGTATGGACATTAAAAATTTCCCTTAAAGTGGATGGGGCACACGCCTCTTGTGTACGTAATTATATTGGTAAGTATTTATTTTATTTCAGTCTATGTTTTATAATAAAATACAAGATTATATTTCTAGATAAATATCAATTTGCACATTTTTGTTGTGCATATTTATTTATATCGATATACCAATATTTTTTAGTTTAGGTTTTGGTTTCATATATGATCATTTGCAATAAAAAAAATGATGTATCATGTCAGGTTAAAATACGCCGCGATAGTTTAATGTTTCTATTATAAATCATGAAGTTTGAAATTATGATAACTTATGATATAAAAATTGCATAGTCATTATGTAAGATGTATGATTCGAGAAACTATTCTGCTTGACATGTGCAGTATGTCTGAACATAAAAAAAAGAGATGACAAGTATGGAAAGGGCATTTTGGGGAAGTTCCCAAAATTTTATGGAGAGAGACCATGCCATTAGATTTTAGGTGAAAGCGACAGCTGGATGAAGTCGAAAGAAGATGGCCTCATCATCGTTCTCTTCCCCGTGTTTGCTGTCTCTATCAACTAATTCCCAAAGTGGGCCTTTCCAAAATCTAATATTTTGTTTTCCCCAAAATACCCTCGCAGCCTGCCATTCTCCTGTCCCTTGAACAATTAAATCAAAGAAATTACAAAAGGAACAAAGAAAAACAACAGATATATCATTATCTTATAGTGTAACCTGTATATTGAAATCACATTGTTAAATGATGTAGGTTATTTGGTAGCTAAAATATGGAAAAATAAATTGTTATATTTGTTTATGGATGAAAACATTATCATTGGCCATTTTCTCGAAAATTAGCTTTTTAGAAAAACACAAATTTGAAAAATTATAAAATTAATGATGGTAGTTACTAAAGTGTCAAATCCGCCTAGTCATAAAATAGACACTTGTTGATGCACCGCGGATAAAAATCATTAAATGATATTTTTAAAGAAAAGAATTGTAATGATCTGTAATTAAAATAAATTCATGGCTTTATCTAATTTAGTTTCTATATATTATGTAGTGATTGTTGATTATGGATTGATCATAGCTAATATGACATTTGCGGTTCTAGAGGTAAATAATTTTATATTTTAATCGCCCTCAACCAGTCAAAGAAAAACATCGAGGTCCTATCCTAAAACATAAAATTGCTGTGTCACGGTGTAATTCCTTTTTAAAACTGAGTTTAGTCTAAAACCAATCTGCCTGCAAAGTCAACTCTATCAATTTTAATTCAAAACCAATAGCAGTCACATAGCGCACGAGAAATTCTGGTTAAAAAGAGTTTAATGCCTTCGATACAGCCGACACATAGTTAAACATGGGTTTTAAGGGTGTGGGACCCATCCCCATTCTACGTTATGTCGATCTCTTCGTCGAGGTCGACCGCTGTGCCATTATTATTTTCTTATAAAAAAATGCATTAGATTGATATGAATGCTAAAGATCCATGACAAAGAGGAGAAGAAAAAAATGCTAGGTTAACGAGGTATTTAAAGATTTTCAGCCACCAAAATATGCTGGCTTATTAATTTCTCGATAGAACCTAATTAAAACAGTAAAATAAATTTCTGTTCAGAGCCTCATTATATTTCTGTTCATGGAATTGAATCACATCAATGTTGCATCGAAGTAAAGGTAAGAACTACCCAGCGGAAATAATAATGAGCTTTATTAATTGAATCCTCTACCATTAAAAATGAGAATTGAAGAAGTTGATTTCAACAACTGGCTTATAACTTGCTTGGTCACATAGCATGTGCCATTCCTAGCCTCTAAATTTTAACTACAACTTAAAGTTTGCTGCCTAAATTGCACCAACAAGTTTTTCTCAACTCCTACTCTTTGAACTCCTATAAAGGAACTCTCATTTTTAGTTCTATATATAGGTCCATAAATAGAAATCAAACCCAATAACACAACAAGGTTTTCAGAGGTGAATAATGAAAAGAAGAATCTTCAGAAAAAAAGATTTACAAAATTAAACATCAATTTACGAAAAATTTATAATTTCACCATCATAATTTTAAAATCCATTCCCTCAAAATCCAGTCCTATTGTCGATTTAGCATGTAGCTGAATGCTTAAATATTGTAGAAAATAACTCTAATGATCACAGTTCTTCGTCAAAATGAATATAACACCGACGGTTTAAATGTATAGCCGTTAGTCAGTAGAATGCGGCTCGAACAGGTAGCCACGTTGAAGGACGTGCTCATGCAATATAAAGACTGCTTCACATGGAACTATTCCGAGATGCCCGGCATAGATCCAAAGATGGCAGTACATAAATTGGCCATATCGCCGGACATAAAACCAGTCAAACAGGCGTCAAGAATAATGCGGCTCGAACTTGAGATGAGTATCAACGCTGAAGTCAAGAAACTAATCGACTCCGGCTTCATCCAAAAAGTTCAATACCCCGACCGGATCGCTAACATCATTCTAGTAATAAGAAGAATGAGACGGTGCGCATCTGCGTGGACTTTCGGGACCTCAACAAAGCTTGCCCGAAGGATGATTTCCCAGTACCTGTTAATGAGCTGATGATCGATAACACGTCTACCCATGAGGTCTTTTCCTTCATGGATGGATCTTCAGGATACAATCAAATAAAAATGCATCCTGAAGATCAAAAGCATATCGTCTTCTGGACCCCGCTGGGCATATTTTGCTATAAGGTGATGCCCTTCGGTTTAAAAAACGCTGGCGCTACCTACCAAAGGGCTATGACGAAAATCTTCGATGACCTCATACACGAGATCGTTGAATGCTACATCGACGACCTAGTGTTAAAGAGCAAATCTCATGAGGAGCAATGGGAACACCTTAAAATAGTGTTATGACGTCTTCGGAAGTATAATCTGAAGATGAATCCTCTAAAATGCGCGTTTGGAGTCTTCTCAGGCAAATTCCTCGGATTCATCATACGACACCGGGGTATCGAAATCGACCCTTTGGAAATCATGGCGATTATGGAAATGCCCATGCCAAGAACCCTCAAACAACTGCGGTCTCTTTAAGGAAAGCTCGCTTATATCCGGCGGTTCATAGCCAACCTCTCCGGAAAATACCATCCCTACAGTCATCTGATGAAGAAGGGGACCCCGTTCGTCTGGGATCGAAAGTGACAAAATGCACTAGACGAAATCAAGCAATACCTGCAAAATCCGCTGGTATTGGCCGCTCTGGGTAAGGGAAAACCCCTTATCCAATATACAACGGCCCTTGAGAGTTCTATAGGCGTGCTATGAGTACAAGAGAACGATCAAGGAAAGAAGAGAGCTCTATACTATTTGAGTGGAGTTCTTCTGGGGGCAGAAAACAACTACTCCCTTATTGAAAAACATTGCCAGACACTGATATTCGCAACAACGAAGTTTTGACATTACGCCTTGGCACATAAGGTCCATCTCATATCAAAGATGGATCCTCTCAAATATTTGATGTCAAGGGCCATATTAACAGGAAGGCTTGCCAAATAAACTCTCCTCCTGATGGATATCTCAATAACGTATCGACCCTTCAAAGCAATGAAAAGTCAGGCCATTGCTGACTTTCTCGCGGAGCATCCGATACCAGCCGACTCCCCCTTAAATTGTGAGTTGCCGGATGAACATGCGTTCGACACAATCGAAGGAGAGAAAGAAGAAAATGATTCCCAATGGGAACTCGATGGAGCGTCTTCCATGAAGAAGCGAAAGTAAAACGCCCCTATAATCAAAGCCGGGGTGAGCCTTACCTTCGTGACTCCGCAAGGAGGAATATTGCGTTACACACTCTCGTTAACAGAGCCAAGGACTAATAACGAAGCTGAATATGAAGTTTTGATAGCAGGTCTCGAGATCGCTGTCGACATGGGAATCAAAGACCTCCTCATATATGGAGACTGCCAGCTGATCGTTAGCCAAGTAAATGGCGACTATCAGACGTGCAAGCCAGAGCTGATAAAGTATGGCAAAAGAGTGCAGCAACTGCTGACACAAATCCCCCCATACGTCCTGGAGAGCATATCTCGTGCAGAAAACAGTAAGGCGGATGCATTGACCGAATTGGCTAAAGAACTGGCCGATGAAGACATCGATGACGTAAGGATCGTCGTGCAAAGCCGGCGTGTTCTCGCGCCAATAGTTATATCTTCGGAACACTTAGTAGAGCCATCCGAAAGAAAAGAAACGGCCGAAAAAGAAGCTCTTCAAATATAGGACAAAGAAACGGTCAAGGATTGGAGGGAAGTCTTCATAGACTACTTCAAATCCCAACGAACGCCCAAAAATGCGTCGTCTAGACATCAGCTCATGAAACGAGCTCTGTCATTTGCCTTCGTCAATGATACTCTATATAAGAACTTTCGACTGTCTGTGGCTAAGATGCCTGAGACCAGAAAAAGCGAAGAGAGTCGTTCAAGAAATTCACGACGGACTCTGCGGTTCTTACCAAGCTGGGCCAAAGATGAAGCTGAAGATCAAAAGAATGGGTTATTATTGGCCCACAATAATTTAGGACTGCCTCGAATATGCGAAGTAGTGTCACTCGTGCCAAATCCATGGTGACTTCAATCACCAACATCTAAATCCGCTACATCCAATGGTAGCTAGCTGGTCGTTCGAAATGTGGGGAACCGATATAATTGGCCCTATTGAAACGGCGTCGTCCAAAGGACATCGGTTTATATTTGCAACAACCGACTACTTCTCTACGTGGGCAGAAGCAGTACCACTAAAGGAGGTGAAGACAGAATATCCTCCATTTCTTCAGGACACATGTCATCTATCGGTTCGGCACTCCGCGATGAATTGTCTCGGATAATGGGCCAGCTTATAGAAGTCATAAAATCCGCCGCTTCGCACAACGGCATAAAATAGATTGGAGATACTCTTCAGTCTATAATACTCGGGCCAACGGTCTAGCTGAAACTTTCAACAAGACCTTGACGAAGATTATAAAGAAAGTGGTGTCCAGAAACAAAAGAGACTAGCATGAAAAGCTGCATGAAGCTCTCTGGACGTACCGAACAACGTTCAAAACAGCCACGAATACAATACCATACGCGTTGGTATTCGGCACAGAAGCAGTGCTTCCCCTGAAAATAGAACTCCCTTCTCTACGAGTAGCGGTTCGATACGAGCTGACAGATGAAAAAAATGCCCACCTTCGGCTTGAGGAGTTTGACGCCCTCGACGAAACTCGCCTTATAGCACAGCAAAATCTGAAAGCTTATAAGGCAAGGATGACACGGTCATACGAAAGACTGACCAGGCCGAGAATATTCCGCCAAGGCGAACTCGTGATAGTCGTCAATAGACCGATGATCCCCAATCATGCAAAACGGGGGAAATTCGAGCCGAACTATGAAGACCCGTACATCATAGACAAAGTCTACCAAGGTGGAGACTACCTGCTCATGGATATGCATGGCGAAAGACCCTTCCGGCCAATAAACGGTCGATTCCTCAAAAAATACTACGCTTGACGAATCACGACTTAGGTCTATGATAGACGACGACGCTCGTGTCCGCTCGCTATCTTCCTGAGTCAAAACTCTGAGAATAGTATGCAAAAAAGCTCCGTCGCCTCAAATATGGTGATGAAGGACCGAGATGTCCTTAAACTACAAATTCGCCTCAAACATGGCGGTAACGGACCGAAATGTCCTTAAACTAGAACCTCGCCTCAAACATGGCGACAACGGACCGAGAAGTCCTTAAACTAATTATCCTCTTCAAATATGGCGATAAAGGACCGAGAAATCCCTAAACTAATTATCTGCCTCAAATATGGCAACATTGGACCGAGAAGTCTCTAAACTAACAACGGACCGAGATGTCCCTAAACTAGAACCTCGCCTCAAATATGGCGACATTGGACCGAGATGTCCCTAAGCTAAAATTTCGCCTCAAACATGGCGATAATGGACCGGAATGTCCCTAAACCAGCACATCGTCCCCAATACGGTGACATGCTCCCTTGAGATCTATATTTCAATCGAAATCTTAACGACGAAGGTTGCAACTCAAGTCTCACTGGCTATATAGCTACTCCGGCAATGAAGCCACCCCCAAAACCCACCAGCAAACAGATGGGTCACCTACGACGAAGCTACTTTTGAGAGTTTCATTATTAAAAAAAGGTATGTCCAAAAGCGAAATGGGCACGGATGAAAACCCGAAAGGGAGTCGTAAGTAAAAACAGCAGGACTGCCGGTGAGTTTGTGAAAACCCGAAAAGGCGCAATCTCGTTTAAAAAACGGTATGTCCAAAAAAAATAGGCATGGATGAAAACCTGAAAGGGCGCCGTGAGTAAAAACAGCAGGACTGCCGGCGAGTTTATGAAAACCCGAATAGGGCACAAACTCGTAAAACAAAAAAATTCATATGCACTTGCAAAGTCCTCTCGACCTTGTGAGGAGAAAATACCTGCGTGAGATCCTTACAACTCACAAAGAAGAAACACACTTAGGAGTCCTCATGATTCCTAAGAAGAAATTACACTTACGGGATCCTCACGACTTGTAAGGAGAATTCCCCTTATAAGACCTTCACGGCTCATAAGATTCAAAAGCCTTAAGTTACAGGGATCTGAACTTGTTCTTAAGTAGCCACATCCCCCAAGTTGCCCTACAGGCGGTCCAATATTGACCCATGTATACAATCCACGGGTATGAATAAATATTCCCTCACCAAGTTCTACCAATGGCAAGAAATGTCCCCATATGGTGAACGACACTTATAAGTCCTCTCGACTTATAAGGAGAAAACACTCTTGGAAGATTCTTACGACTTACAAGAGAAAATATCACTTTGGAATCCCCATGATTCCTAAGGAGAGAATACACTTACGAGATCCTCTCGACTCGTAGGGAGAAATACCTTTGTGAGACCCTTACGGCTCATAAAGTCAAAAGTCTTATTCAACAGGATCCTAACCCTGTCTATTAAACCATCTTTATTCAGATCGACAAAGGCAAATGATGATTCACTCCTGGCAACATTCCAGTTGCAGCAATGTTGATGCCTAAACAGGTGTCAAACTCCAAGTCCTCTTACAGAAAATGATGATTCGCTCTTGACAACATTCCAGTTGTAGCGATATTGATGCCTAAACAGGTGTCAAACTCCAAATCCTCTTATGGCAAATGGTGATTCGCTCCTGGAAATATTCCAGTCGTAGCGATGCTGATGCCAAGGTTGGTATCAGATTCCAAACTCGCAATAAAAAACAGTAGCAAGTAGCAAAAATATGCATATAAAAACAGCCGAAATGTTTGGGCAACTCACAATAAAAAGCAGCGAGTAAAAATATAAAACAAATAGCCAAAATTATTAGGCACCGTGGATAAAAAGCCGAAATGATTGGGCAATCGCGACTTTCACGATATGAAAAGCTAAAATGATAGAGCATCATAGCAATAAAAAATAAAATTAAATAAAATTTCATCTGCCCTGGAAGTATGTCCATATTGACTCTTATATATGATCCATGGGCACAAACAAATGAAAAGGGAACCATACTTTCCCACCAGGCTCCGTCAAAAGGTGAGCCAGATCTTGACGGCAATATCTACAACCTAGAGATCAGCTCGACGTTCTTCTCATTCCAACAGGGTGTAGACGTGACGTCAACAAAGCTCCAAGGAGCCAAATCAAAATGGAGTAATGGCAAAATCCTAGCTCCAACTCGGCGTTCTTTCTTATTACAGTAGGATGTAGACGCAACGTTAATAAAAGACCCAAGGATCGAAACAAAAATGAAGCCATGGCAAAATCCTAGCTCCAAGTCTTGACGGTCATATACAACCCAGAGACTATCTCGACGTTCCTTCTCATTCCAGCAGGATGCATACACAACGTCAACAGAAGACCCAAGGGTCGAAACCAAACATGGAATAACGGCTAATTACTAATTCCAAGTCTCGACGGCACGTATACAGCCTAGATACCATCCCGACGTTCCTCCTCACATCAGCATGATGCGAATGCGGCTATCAAATAAAAATGGAGCAATGGCATATTCCTAGCTCCGTACTTCAACTGCGATACATACAGCATGGAGGTCCTACCAGATGCCTGCCCTACTTTAGCAAAGAATCGGCGTGACATCATCAAAACAAAAAAATGAAGCAACGGCATTTTCCCAGCTTCGGGTCTTGAAGGCAACTCATATAAAGCCTAAAAGACTATCGGAGATCATCCCACACCAAAGCGGAGTAGTTATGGCTCATCGAGGCTCCAAACTAAGCCTAACCTCAAGTAAAAAGCGCCATGGAAAATTCCTAACGTTTGTTCTTCCGACGGTAATATGACCTAAGGAGATTACTTGAAGACGTCTTGTCCAGCCCCCGAAGGGATCAGAGACACGACAGTCGTGGGGCTATTCGAACAACGGCTTAAAGACCGCATATCGAGAAATATATCAACCAACGTGACGGTACCACGGACTAAAACCCTAGTACCACAAGCCTAACGGACCTCTGCCGTAAAGAATGGGGGTTGTTTGCATATAACGTTAGGACAAGTTTGCATGTAAACCCAAGGAAGGTAAACTAAAAACACTCCGAAATGAGTACATAAACTAGAGACTCCGAAATGAGTGAATAAACTACAAACTCCGAAATGAGTACATAAACTAGAGACTCCGAAATGAGTAATTAAACTACAAACTCCGAAATGAGTACATAAACTAGAGACTCTGAAATGAGGAAATAAACTACAAACTCTGAAATGAATACATAAACTAAAGACTCCGAAATGAGTAAATAAAGTACAAACTCCGAAACGAGTAAATAAACTAGTGAGCACTAAATCAAGACATCGGACACAGGGGAGCACATGCAAAAAAATATGAATTCTTTATTTATAAATCAAAATGGTTTATATTTATGTAAAGAAAAGTGGGAAATACAATTTTAACTGTTAAGAAGGCGGGGCTTTCAATAAATTGGCAAGCCGCTCACTTTCTTCCCGCAGCTCCTCCTCGCGTGCCACTACTGCAGCTAGCCTCGCTTCGACTTGAGCGCGTTGTTGCAAACATGATGAAAGCTTCTCAGCGATTTCCTGCTTTGCAACCTCGCAATCTCGCATGCCCCGCTCGGTAAAGTCGAGGTTCTGCCTCAGCGCCAGTCCATTAGAAATGCATTGTTGGAGGTTTTTGAAAATAACTCGCAGCTGCGCGGCATTCGCTTCGACTTGGGCTCGCAATCGGCTGGATTCATCAGAATCCGTCTCATGCTCCTTTCACTTCAAGGCCAATCTTTGCTCAAAGTATTGAATAGAATCGGCACATTGCTCGATCCACACGATCAGTTGAGCCTTCGAGATTAATGCTTCAGGAGTGAGACGCTTGATTTCGATCTCATGCAGACAAGCCTCGATCCGCTTACAATAATCAACCCAAAGGCCGACGAAATCTTCGTTGTGGAAATTCACAAGCGTCGCCAGCATCGGGTTGACCTCGTCAACAAAATCAGCGGCAGAAGTAAGAGCTTCAACATTAAGATCTTCGATGAATTCACTCAGCATTCACCTGCTATTTGCCGCACCCCTGGAAGATTGACGCTTAGCAAAGGGCCCCGCAGGCATGAAAATGCGAGACTCAAAGGGCGCCAAACCTGGTGTAGCTGCTGCAGCATAAATCATGTACAAAGAAGGGTCGGATTTAAACCTGAAAAGTAAGGAAGAATACTGATGGACGAGATCTACCATACCGGTGGTCAAAAGTGGCAGGGCAGGGAGCACAGGAGACTAGGTTATTCCTCTGCTCTGTCCCTCGAGCTGTGATATTGTGGTCAAGGAAAGCCTAGCAATAGAAAATTTACTCGTGGAAAGATGAAATAATAGGTGAAGAATATACTAACCAACGCCTGAAGGGGGAACGAATTCCGATTGGAAGGCGAAGTACGGGCTTAACATCTGGTGTAAGCAGTCAAAAAGCACTCCTACAGGATTGCAACAATATATGGTTAATACAAGAAAAAGTATCCATACTGAAACAAGAAATGAGGGATCTCTACCTTTCGTCATTACACCCGAGAGGACTCGGGGGGACACAAAAGAGAGGGGTGGAGCAGTGACAATTGTGGCCACGGCTGACAGTGATCCTTCAATCAGCGCAACGCCGGGGTCTACCACGCCTGTATTCAGAATAAAGGAAATATCAGCAGAAATGTTTAATGGGATTGAGAAACCAAAAGTAATAGCTCAAGGTATACCTGATGGGGCGAAAATCATAACAGGGTCTGGAGTGTCACCAGCCTCAACGACTTCCTCAGTTTCCATCATCATCGGGAAGGTGGATTCGACATCCACGCCTTCATCCCCTGAATCAATAAGGGTCGTCGTAATGCTCGCATCACCCGCTGATATCGGGGATCCACGAAGGGAGGAAGCGGCAATCGGAACAGTCCCAAATTCGAAAGGGAGACCTGATACTCCAGGCACTTCGAGCGCTGGCACTTCGCCCGTCACGTCACCACCTAAACTAGGCCCTGTTAAAAAAATAAGAGTATTATAATCTAAGGAAAAAAGACTGCTATCAGGTTTCAATAAGGTATTGTGCACTGTTTTACCTTGAAGCGACCGCTCAGCTTCTTCGTGATCCCCACGCGCAACCTGCCTATGAGTGGTGGACATGGCAGAAGGAGTGTCCTCCATGCAAACGTCAGAAGGTCGGGCATCACTCGAACCCGCGTATGTGGCTAGATTAGTCTGACTCTCCTTTGTGGCGTGCTTTTTGCGCTTCCTCTCGGCTTTAGCTGTACGTACAGATCTCCTCAGGACCTCCGACAGAGGAGCGTCTTCGTCCAGATCAAGCTCGGCCTCGGGACATACTACAACATCCGTCATCGGCTGCTTCAGCGACGCCTCCCGTGGCGACCCGGGGAGGACCTCAGCCGTAACCGGTGGCTCTGAAGGCTCTTCCGCATCACCACCCGAGGTTGGTATTGTACTCGGAACAATATGGGCTGCGGTGGTGAAAGTCTACTCTAGCATCACCATGAGGTTCTAATGACATCAAACATGCCAAATTCAAATTTTTATAGGTGCTAAGCTAGACTATCCATGATCTTTAGCTAGTTGATTAGGGTTTACAGTTTGATATCAAGAAAAACTATGAGAAGTGAAGATGGATATACCCTCGTAGACCGAGTCCTTCACTTCATATGCTCAGTGTAGTAGTCCCGCGATTGCACTAGGCTCCACTTGAGGTTTTGGACAAGCTTCCTCCGATGACCTTCGTGCCGAAGATGATCCACGCGAACTCCTTCCAACTTAAGCTACCTCTACACTAAACTCTTTGGTGTAGAAAACACGCTACACTCGATCGCTAGTCAAGTGTAGGATGGTAAATGAAGGGATATTAAAGCTCACAAGTTTGTGTTCAAGCTTCACGATTCACATCACATGGGAAGGTTGAAGCTTGAACAATGGTGAGGAGGATGAAAAGGAGAGTGTGATCTCAAGCCATGAAGAAAAATGAGCAAAAAGACTAAGTGAAGAATGGCTTCATCACTCCATTATTGAAGCATGAAAAAAATATCACATATTAAAATAGCACCATGCTTCAATAGTAGAATAAGATGAATAAAATAATGATATAAGCCATGCCACACCATACCCTCCATGTCTTCTTATTTTCCACCTCATTATTCTGTTTTCACAAAATAGAATTTTAACCATGCTACACATACACACACACGCGCGCGCACGCATATAAGAAAATATTTAGTGAGCTAATGATATTAGTTAAGATATAATTAAATCAAATATAATATATATCACATTATTAAATCAACACTTGATTTAATAATCCGGTTATATCACATATAACCGACTAATATCATTTATCTGTATATCGCATTATCAAATCAACACTTGATTCGATAATCTGGTTATATCACATATAACCTAGATTTTGAGAATTAAATTCTCTATTTGAGGTTTTGATCCCCTTTCTTTTCTCACCTAGGGTTTTTCTTTTGTTGAGAATTAAATTCTCCCTTTTTTCTCTCTGAAATTTCAAGATTCCAAAACTCTATATCTCAAAACTCTCCTCTGGCTCCTATTTATAGGAGAAGGAAAAGAATCAATTTGTTTAGTAAATCTTTCATTGAAAGATTTTGTTGTTTTTTCATAATTAATATGAGCCTTTTGATTATACAGTGAATTTTATTCACCGTTGGGTTTTAAATCCAAAAATATTCTATTTGTTATTTCTGGTGAGATTTAGGGATTTTTAATCACCCTTGAATCTTTAATCCAACGGTCCCCTTGGATTTTAAATTTTATTCTTTCCTTATCTAAATTTTTTCCATAAATTGGTGATTTTTAATCACCCTTGGATCTTTAATCCAACGGTCCCCATAATCCTTTTCCATTTGGAAAGATTTAAAAGCTTTTAGAATTTAATTCTATTAACTGTAAGGCTTTCGAAGCCAGTCACGTGCTGGCACGTGACCCTTGGTCACGTGTGAGCACATGCCCACCAATTGAGTCCTTTCCTCAGCGTTTACATATGCTTCAGTTGTAACCGTCACGTATCAATACGTGACGATTGGTCACGTGTGAGCATGTGACACCTCATTGAGGTAATTCCTTCAGCCATTTGTTATTTTATTTCTGTTTTAATTGACACGTGTCAACACGTGACCATTGGTCACGTGTGAGCACGTGATACCTCACTGAGGTAATTGCCGACTTTTAGGATTAAATTCTATTAAACTGTGAGTCTTTGAAAGCCTGTCACGTGCTGGCATGTGACCTCAAATTGGGTCATCTTTCAGCCTTTTGCTTTCCGTTTTTGTTTTAGTGAGAATTTAACCATCACGTGTCATCACGTGACCATTGGTCACGTGTGAGCACGTGATACCTTATTGAGGTAATTCCTGATTTCTTAGAATTAAATTCTATTAAGCTGTAAAGCTTTCAAAGCCTGTCGTGTGCTGGCACGTGACCCTTGGTCACGTGTGAGCACGTGACCCCCAATTGAGTCATCTTTCAGCCGTCTGTTTACCTTTCTGTTTGATGGGATTTTAACCATCACGTGTCATCACGTGACCATTGGTCACGTGTGAACACGTGATACCTCATTGAGGTAATTCCTGATTTTTAATCAGGAAACACTCATATTTAATTTGGCCCACGCAAATATCGCATATGTGTCCTACTTCATTTCGCTTGAACCAGGGAACTTCTGTGTGGGACGCTAAAGACTCATCAATACGCCAGCAGTATGTGATGATCACATCAGTCACCTACAAGCCGTCAGTGGTACTAGCTGGATGTAACGGCTACCCGGATATTGAGTGATATGAAGATCAACAAGCAAGCCTGTCCATACTCTCCATGAAGCTTATCAGTAACACTACCGTACAGTCCGGTCACTTCGTCTGATATGTCGCATATCATGTCTAGGGGTGGTAAACGTCAGACCCCAGTAACGTGATAAGTCATGCCGATGTATGGCCTATAACGGTTCGAGAAACTACTGATAACTCTTATCAGTAAATCTCAGCAGCAACCCTGGCAAGGGACTGTTTACCCCAATCAGAGCAAAGCTCTGTTCAAATTCCGAGGCGGGAGATGAAGTAACGCTTCATCTTCCCCCAATCAGAGAAAAGCTCTGCTTTGAAAATTTAAAATTTAATAAATGAAGCAACGCTTCAGTTTATTTGCGCTGCGCAACACGCCACGTGTCAGGCGCAGATGCATCAGCGCAGCGCCCAAGAAGGCGCGCCCAATCAGAGCAAAGCTCTATTTAAAGGAAGCAACGCTTCAGTTGCGCATGCACTGCGCTGCGCGACACGTGTCAGCGCAGATGCACTCGCGCAGTTGCGCTGCGCTGTGCGCTGCGCGACACGTGTCAGCGCAGTTGCGCTAGCGCTGTGCGCTGCGCGACACGTGTCACGCGCTGGGGTATCTGCGCCAAACAGAATTAAATTTCTAAGAAATCTTTTCTGTTCTTGTTAAAACAAGAAGATTTTCTTCTGCAAAACAGAAGCCCTTGGATCAAAGATCCAACGGTGGGGAAAACTTCCCAAATCACTTAGAGGAAGATCTCTTTAACAAATTTAACTAACTTATGTGCACTATAAAAAGGACCCTAGGCCTAAAAAAACGAGAAAAAACATTTTTCTTGGAAAAAAGCCAAGAGCTTCAAACAGAGAGAGAATTCTGAGAAAAGCTCAAAGAAAAGAAAGGTAAAAAACCTTCATGAGAGAAAAAGAAATCTCTTTTAATAAATCATTGATCTAAAAACCAGATCAATGTTCTTCACATAATAAATAGTGCTTTGCACTTCTCATGAACCCCTGGTTCTTTAAAAAACAAGAAAACAACAAAACAAAAAGAATAGTGCTTTGCACTTTTATGAACCTCTGGTTCTTGAAACAACAAAAGAAAAATTTATTTTTCTTTGATCTAATTTAGATCAAGAAATCAAATAGTGCTTTGCATTTCTGTTCTTGAATCTAAAAGATTCTTAGTGCTCTGCACTTCCAAACCGCGCTATTGCGCTCTTAAGAGAGCGCCACGTGTCAGCTAAAGAACCACTTGCGCTACGCGCTCTTGAAATAGAGCTTTGCTCTCTGGAATTGGCGCAACTCACCAGAGCGCGCCACGTGTCAGCAGCGCAACAGCGCAGCGCACTGCGCTGTTGCGCTTGCGCTCACCAGAGCACGACACGTGTCATCACCATATGAGCTTGCGCTCATTACTCGGCGCAAAGCGCCAGACAAATGCACTGCATTGCTTACAAAAGGGGCCAAGCCCAATTAAAGAAGGCCTAACAGGTCTAATGAAATGCAATGCATTATTTTAAAAAAGGGGCAGAGCCCAAACTAAAATAGATGCTCTGCATCATAAATAAAGGGGCAGAGCCCAAATCAAAAGCCTAGCAGGCCAGAATAGAATGAAGTGCATTATTAAATATGGGTAAAGCCCTAGCACAGGCCTAATAGGCCAAAGATCAAGAAAAATGTTGAATATTCTCAACTGGACTTAACCCAATTTTGGCCGTAAGTCCTCAAATTAAATTGACTGAGCATAGCTCTCTCTTGAATCAATTTACATCTGGTTCGAGGGTACATCTCCGAATTCCTCTGACACACGTCGTTGTAATCATTCAACGTCGTCAGAGAGGTGACGGGTCCCGACGACCACACCCTTCAATATTGGACCGAAACGTCCTTAAACTAATGTTGGACCGAAACGTCTTTAAACTACCTACGGACCACCACGTCCCTAAACTGGAATATGGACCGAAACGTCTTTAAACTACCTATGGACCACTACGTCCCTAAACTGGAATACGGACCACCACGTCCCTAAACTGGAATATGGACCGAAACGTCCTTAAACTAATATTGGACCGAAACGTCCTTAAACTAATGTTGGACCGAAACGTCTTTACACTACCTATGGACCACTACGTCCCTAAACTGGAATACGGACCACCACGTCCCTAAACTGGAATATGGACCGAAACGTCCTTAAACTAATATCGGACGGAAACGTCCTTAAACTAATATCGGACCGAAACGTCCCTAAACTGGAATATGGACCACCACGTCCCTAAACTGGTGATGGACCACCACGTCCCTAAACTGGAAAATGGACCACTACGTCCCTAAACTGGAACAATAGAGCCTCCAAATGCTCTTTTGCCGGATCTAAACGGTCCCGTTTAAGTTGATCTTAGCCCTAAACACGGCTAACATATCCTTAAACATTCAAATGGACTATAAAACCCTAAATCAACTTCGGTTCGAGGGTACATCTCCGAACTCCTCTGACACCTATCGTTGTAATCCTTCAACGATGTCAGAGAGGCGACGAGTCCCAACGGTCATATATTAAATGGATCACCACGTTAAGTTGATCTTAGTCTTAAATCAGACTAACGTATCCTTAACGAACGTTTGAGTTGATCTTAGCCGCAACGCGACTAATGCATCCTTAAACTAAAAACACCAAACCCAAATCTAAGTAAATACGGATTTGGACTAATCCATGTCCTACGGGCGACGGCATTACTCAGTCTCCGTATACAATCCACGGGCAACCACAAACAAAACAAACACACACGACACGAAGTGAAATTCTGGAGAAGGAGAAAGTTGTTACCGCGATGCGGTAGCGTAATTAACTGCAGGGGCTTGCGCCTGCAGGGAAGAGCATCCCCATAATAAAAAAACCCTCAAGCGAGGGGGGATCTGACGAAGTCTGCTACATCGGCCGCATCCGTCTAAACCTCCGATACACGATGCCATAAATCAACTTGGCATCTTCGGAAAGGTAGACGGATAAAACCAAATAGCATCTGCCCCGAATCTCAGCGTCAGGACAATCGCGGTTCTGTGCGCCGTCTTTTGGAGGGGAACAGATTCTGGCACGCCCGGTGGGACCTTTTCCTCTTTCCACTCCACACTTCGTGTGTCGTCCTCGCGAACCAATCGCGGTTTGTTAAATGGTTGCCTTTGGATTTCAAGTTACTAAGATTTGGTCTTTTGCCTGGCGCAGAACTCAAGATCCATGGTTTCTAACTGCACCAACTGCGCGAAGTGCCACTGCAACGGACGCTCCACCTCGCCTAGAGGTGTAGCATATGGGCCCCAAGCGGCCTCTTTCCTCGCTCTGCCGGTAGAACAGGTGACCCAAGCCACCACTGGCCTATTTTTCGGGACCATGATCCCACCTACAAGCTTCTCTATGCCAATACCTACACCGGAAGTGAACAAAGAGTCGGTCTTCGACCGGCTCACTGCTACGACGACCCCTGTCAACGGGTCGCCCGCTATCAAACCGACAGCCTCTGTTTTCACCAGGCTAAATCAGAACCCTAAATTGGCTGTCCCAAGGAAGGCAATAACTGCTGATCCAGAAGTCGTCAAGGCGGCTTCCCCTGTCAAAGAGTCAGTCTTTTCAAGACTGACGATTCCTGCTCCTATCCCTACTCGAGGATCTGTCTTCGATAGGTTGGATATTCCAAGTGGATTTTATTCCAAAGATGTGATCTTAGAGCTCTCTTAGTTTGCGCTCATCCCTTGCTTGTTTGAGTCTACGCGCTTCTGTTTCCGAAACCTTCTCCGACCGACGCCGGCTCCATATCGATACACCTCAGCAAACTTTTCACACCTCAAAAGACAACCTCAGTCTTTAAGAGGTTAACACCGGCGGCGCCTCATTCAAACAGGGGGCAAAAAGAAGATGTCTCAATCTCCGAGCCAGTCCCAACGGCTCGTCGTGCTCGACGTCGCCATTGGCGACGAGTGAGGAAGGCAGGGGGAAACTCTCCCTCAGGGCTAACTCCACCGGCTCCAGTAGTGGAACTCAACGCTGCTGTTCCAACTGGGAACAACTTTGAATTGCTGAGGAGGGTACGGAAGAACTCTCCAACCGCTACATTGAAAAGATCTCCTCCGCCTGCGGAGAGAGTCCCAGAAACAAAGCAAGAACAGCCCCCTCAACGGCTGTCCTCAAGAATTTATAAAGTTTGGAGGAGGGTTCAAGACTCCGTGATCGACACGGATCACTCCCGTCAACGAAAAAAGATGAAGGTGCAAAAAGAAAAAGACCGTCCAATTAAACAGCAGAGGACAACGATCGCTAGGGTGCCCACTGCAATGGCCCCTTCCACTTCAACGGCCCACAAAAGAAGAAGGCCGGAGAAAACCCCCGCACCGGCGACAAACACCAGAGGTGATGAACCTAAACGCCCCAAGTCAGGGGGCATAACAGTTCATACGGTTTACATGGCATCGGGAAAAGAAGATAGCCGCATTTCAACAGGTCATAGACCGCACACGAGGTCAGTGACCAAGGCTCAGGAGCAGCAGCAGAAGCTCCAAGAAATGATGAACGCTATGGCCGCACTTACAGGGCCAAAAGAAATCCCGGAAATGTCCTCGGACGAGCGTCAAGAATAAGAAACGGACACCGAATTCCTTCGGCGCGTACTAGAGAAGAAAGATAAAGAAGCTGCGGAGCAGGCAGCCAACATAAAGAAAATGACCCTCCTGTTCCAGGATATGGTAGGTATGATGATTCAACAAGATCCACCTGCTGAAGATCCCCCGATCATTCTTGAAGACGATAGGGGAGAGACGTCGAATCCTCCACCAGCTCTATCCACGGCTAAGGAGGATACAATCTCAAAAACTGATTTGGATGAATACATTGCCCAGCAAATACGGGTGCATCATGCGACCGAAGCGGCCGGTCAGGTCGTAAAAACGGGGCGGCCATATCCAAGTTGGTACGATCAAATCAAGTACCCGCCAGGTTATACAATTCCCAAGTTCCATGTCTACAAGGGGACGGGCAATCCTCATCAGCATGTTGCCCAGTTCAGGGCACTGTGCGGCAACACCGGCGGTGACGACAAGCAGTTGCTTCGCCAGTTTGTCAGAAGCTTATCAGATACGGCGTTCGAGTGGTACTCTGAGCTCCCAAATGACTCTATTAAAACCTTCGCGGAGATGGAGCTGTTGTTTACTCAATGTTTTGCAAGTGCCAGTGAACGTACCCCAATGACGGCACTGATTAATGCCAGGGTAAAACCCGGTGAGACGTGGGTTCAGTACGCTATACGATGGCGGAACTTATGGTCGAAGTGCGAGCAGCACATTGAAGAAGCTCCCGCGGTGGGTATGTTTGTGGGGACCTTTGATCCGCAAGCGACCATTTCACAATTTATGATGTTTTTCAAGCCAACTACCTTCCAGGCCTTGATTGACAAACTAGCGCAAATGGATCAGATGGGCCATAAACCTCCTCTTCCAAGGCCGGACTCCCGAAATGACAAAGGGAAGGGAAAAGCGATCGTCGTCGCTAATGCTCAACAACAACCGAGCGACTCGAAGCCGGTTGCTCGTCAAAATAATATGCGCACGTACGTACCCCTTGAGGATAGGATGGGACGTCCTTATTCCTTTCCCCGCGATAAAATGAGGAGGTTATTCGAGCTGGCGTTGCGCAACAGACTCATAAATTTGCCGGATCCAAAACGTCCGTTACAACCAAGCGACGTCAACGAGCCCAACTACTGTCCTTATCATAGAGTACTAGGCCATCCGATCGAAGATTGCTACGTTTTCAAAAATTGGCTTGAAAACCAGTACCGACAGGGCAAGTTCGCGTTATCTGATAAATGGAAGGTGAATCCCCCGCAGCCCCACACTTCTAAGGGGACGAATACGCCGGGGGCAACATGCTCCGTCATTGAAGAAGCTCCTTGGGAGGTTGTATTATCAGCCAAGACAAAGAGAATGCTAAACGATCTTCAGACATGTCCAGCGATCGAGTGGAAGAACCCGTTGGAACCGCAGGTCATTGAGGGGATGTTGAAGCCACGTACAAATCCAAAGACCGATGATGGTGGTTCAAGCACTTGCAGCCAGCCGTCAAAATCTTCGAAAAAGAAGAAGAAGAAATCTAAGAAGCCCGTGAAGCCTGGCGACAAGCGCACGGACTTACAAAAGTAAATTGATGCGCTAGATGAATACAACCAAAAGGCACGGACTCCCATTACGCTCCAAGAGTTCCTCAATCACGTCTTTCAAGAAGAAGATGAGGGAGAAAGTTCATCGGATGAATCCGAGGAATATGTGGCGAGCTGTCATATGATTTCCCATTTGATCACGAATGATGAGGAGACTCCTGACACTAAAACGCTGGGGGAAGATACCGAATCAAAAATTCCGGAGCTATCAGTTGAAATGATTGACGCGTTCCTTAACGAAGCTCGACTGAAAAGTAAAGCTGATCGAGAACGCAAGATGGCTATATTTGAAAGGGCCAAGCGCCAGCGACTTGATGAAAGAGCTGAGACGATCCCGCTGGAGCAAAACACCTTCGCTACCGACAAAAGCCAATTCAAGATAAAGAAAAGATTTGCTAAGGCCATATCAATGGGCATGAAGCTACCATCCTCTGAAGGAAAAATTACTGGTGAAATAGAAATGCACCCCTCCTATTGCTTATATCATCAGAAGGTCTCGCACCCCACTCAAGAGTGCAAAGCTTTCGATAAATGGTGGCAAGGATACGTTGCTCATCGACAACGCTTTAAGCGGGAAAAGCGCAAAACTCGTCGGGAGCAAAGAAATACGACCGAAGAGCTTGAAAGAACTACCGGTGATTGTCGCATGGTTAACACCAGCGGGTCACAAGTGCTTACATTCGGGAGCGATTCTGATGAAGAGCTGGAACTTGCCCCTCTCTTTAAAGAGTCCGCTTCGAGTAAAGAAGAAGAGCTGAAGGTCTGCGAAAATATCCGGCTGCGGAATCGGACGCTGCCTGAAAAGAACCTCGGACCCTTGAACAGAAAAGATAAAGGGAAAGAAAAGGCCTCTGAAGATATCGTCTTAGATGACCAAGTGGTGGAAGAGCTAAACGCCAAGGACCCACCGAAGAAGAATAAGGTGGATTACAACGTCTTAGCGCATCTGAGGAAGCTACCCTCACAGCTCAGCATTCTTGACGCTCTCTTGCTATCAAAAGAGGCGAGAGATTCGTTGATTAAGGCACTACAAGATCCGGAACAATTCCAAGCTTTCCTGGCCGAGGAAAAGATGAAGGATGGGTTGGAGGAAGTGCACACGGCCGATGTCACTTTCGGCGACGAGGACCTTCTCCTTGGGACGTGCGAACACAATCGCCCCCTCTATGTCTCAGGATACTGCCACGATATTAAGATAGGCAAAATCCTGATTGACAATGGATCCTCCGTTAATCTCCTCAACGTGCGGGTGTTAAAAGAAATCTGCATGAGCGTCCAGCACCTTGCTCGGGACAAGATCACCATCTCCAGGTTCGACTCCCAATCGTCAAAGACTCTTGGATCTGTGATACTGACGCTACGCTTCGGGCTACTCGTCACGGACATTAAGTTCCACGTCATAGATGCCAAGACATGCTACAACGCTTTGCTCGGCCGACCGTGGTTACACGAGTACAACATCATCCCTTCTACACAACATCAGTGTATGAAGTATTTTAAGGATGGTTTTGAGTATACCGTGACGGGAGAACTAAACCCGTTCTCTGTGAACGAGGTCCGCAAATGCAAAGATGCCAAATACTTCTTACCAGATTTCGAAGATACGGAGAAGTGTCACAAGCCGGAGAATAAAGCTAATGCCACCATACCTATTTTCGGCAGTGATACCGAGGAGGAAGAGGAGATAGTGTATTCGGGTCCGCCCCAACACAACAAACCAGGACCGTCCGCCCCTACGTTGATCTTTGGTAGCGACTCAGAAGATGAGATCCATGCTGTATTCTCTGCTCGACCTTCAATACAGATATTCCCTGATGAAGAGCAAAGTCTGCAAGTCTCCATGGTGCCGCTTGGACACCATAAAGAACTGGATGCACTTAGTACCTACGGTGTAGAAGAGTTGCGAACATTCTACATCCCTCCCAGGCGAGAAAGCGAGAAAGCAATTTTGTTCTACCGCTCTGAAGAAACCAAGGTAGAAAAAGAAATTTGGCATGGTGCGGATTCTACGCTCGACAGGCTTCGGCCCATCCGTCTCCCCAGATATTATATGGAAGGTTTGAAAAAGCTGCTGAAACGCCAGGGGATATCCTTCAAGAAGACCGTTCGAAAAGCCAAGTTCTATGATAAAGTTTGGAACGTTCCCGGGACTCAACGTAAACTGCCTAACGGGAGAATGGAGACGAAAGGACTCGGATACATCCGGTCAAAGAAACGGGAGCTGCTAAACAGCTGTTACGTCATGTATGACTTCGATGAAGAAGCAGATGCTCAATGGGAGGACGCTAATCCTAAACCCGTGAAAGTTCCAGATGCGAAAGTGCCCAGTCCGTCGTTCGAAGAACAAATGGACAAGCTTATAAGGGAAGCGGGTCAAAAAGTCCGAGATGATCATAACCGCGAAATGGTCATCTACGAGAAAGCCAGAACGCAACGCCTTCTCCAACAGGCCGTGAAAGATGAAAAGGCTGCTCCCTGTCAACCTGTTATAAAGAAGGCTCGGCGCGAAAGCAGAAATAAGTCGAAAGGCCAAAAAGGCGCTCAACAACAACAAAGCAGGGCTAAGAAGCCACGCAAACGGGAGTCGAGCGTTATTGATCTATCCCTTATGAAGAAAATGGGTCGAGCGTACTCGTTTCCTCGGGACAAGACGAAGAAGATACTTGACCTCGCTCTAAAACATCAGATGCTTACACTGCCGGAGTCTGAGCATCCCGAACAAGCAGGCGAAGTCTCTGACACAAACTATTGCTCTTACCATCAAGTAATAGGACATCCTCTTGAAGATTGCTTCACCTTCAAAAATTGGGTTGAAGATCAGTACCAACTTGGCAAATTCACTCTGTCTGACAACTGGAGGGTAGCGCCGCCACAGACGCACGAGCCCAAGGCCACGAAAGAAGAACCGGTTCCACATTGGGATTGGAAGCGAATTCGCACCTGTCACATGATTACAATATTAAAAGAAGAGCCCGAGGACATAGATGAGCTCCCTTGGTGCTTCGAAAACAGCAGCGACGAGATAATCTCAGAATTCCCACCAGCGCCAAAAGAGCTGGAAGATGGAATCCATACCACTGCAGATAACCTCGAGAAAATTGAGTTGGGGACGGCAAATGACCCGCGACCGACATTCATCAGCGAGCTGTTATGTGAAGAAAGGGTGGCTACGTTAAAGGATGTGCTTCTACAGCATAAAGATTGCTTCGCGTGGAATTATTCCGAAATGCCGGGACTAGATCCAGAAATTGCTGTACACAGATTGGCGATATCCCCGGACGTCAAGCCAGTCAAACAGGCGCCGAGGAGAATGCGGCTCGAGCTTGAAATGAGTATCAATGCTGAAGTCAAGAAGCTGATCGACTCTGGCTTCATCCAGGAAGTTCAATACCCTGAATGGATCGCCAACATCGTCCCGGTGATGAAGAAAAATAGGACAGTGCGTATATGCGTAGACTTCCGAGATCTTAATAAAGCTTGCCCGAAGGATGATTTTCCAGTGCCAGTCACCAAACTGATGATAGACAATACATCCACTCATGAGGTTTTCTCCTTCATAGATGGCTCATCGGGGTATAACCAGATAAAGATGCATCCCGAAGACCAGAAGCATGCAGCCTTCAGGACCCCTCTAGGTATATTCTGTTATAAAGTGATGCCCTTCGGTTTAAAGAACGCCGGTGCCACCTATCAAAGGGCCATGACAAAGATCTTCGATGACCTTATACACGAAATCGTTGAATGCTATATCGACGATCTCGTGGTTAAGAGCAAATCATACGAGGAACATCTCGAGCATCTGAAGACCGTATTTCAACGCCTTCGACAATACAACTTGAAAATGAACCCGCTCAAGTGTGCATTTGGAGTTTCCTCAGGCAAATTCCTGGGGTTCATTGTTCGACACCGAGGTATTGAAATAGATCCGTCAAAGATTAAAGCGATCATGGAAATGCCTCCACCGAGAACGCTCAAACAGCTGCGGTCTCTCCAAGGGAAGCTCGCGTACATACGGCGATTTATAGCCAACCTTTCAGGAAAGTGCCGTCCCTATACCCACCTGATGAAGAAGGGAGCCCCATTTGTCTGGGATCACAAATGCCAAGGCGCACTGGACGAGATCAAGCAATACTTGCAGAACCCGCCGGTGTTGGCTGCTCCGGTCAAAGGAAAACCCCTCATTCTTTATACAACCGCCCTCGAAGGTTCCTTAGGCGCATTATGGGCACAAGAGAACGATCAAGGGAAAGAAAGAGCACTCTACTACTTAAGTCGAGTTCTGCTGGGGGCAGAAAACAACTACTCTCCCATTGAAAAACATTGCCTGGCGTTGATTTTTGCGATAACAAAGCTTAGACACTATGCGTTGGCGCATGAAGTCCGTCTCATTTCAAAGGTGGACCCCCTTAAATACTTGATGTCGAAGGCCATATTGACGGGACGACTCGCTAAATGGGCCCTGCTCTTGATGGAGTTCTCGATAACATATCAACCTCTCAAGGCAGTGAAGGGCCAGGCCATCGCCGACTTCCTCGCTGAGCATCCGATACCGGCCGACTCTCCTCTGAATTGCGATCTTCCAGACGAACATGCGTTTGATGCGATCGACGGTGATGATACCCGATGGGAGCTTTATTTTGACGGAGCATCTTCCGTGAAGAAGCGCAAACAAAGTACCCCTATAATTAAATCGGGGGTAGGACTCATCTTTATAACTCCACAAGGAGGGATAATGCGCTATGCGTTCTCCCTGACGGAGCCGAGGACAAACAACGAAGCCGAATACGAAGCTCTGATAGCAGGCCTTGAGATCGCCATTGACATGGGAATTGAAAACCTCCTCATATACGGAGATTCTCAACTGGTCGTTAGTCAAGTAAACGGTGACTACCAAACGTGCAAGCCAGAATTGGTAAAGTACGGCGAAAAAGTGCAACAATTGTTGACCCAATTCCCTCCTATACTTTGGAGAACATACCACGCGCGGAAAACAGCAAAGCAGACGCGTTGGCCAAAATTGCTAAAGAACTGGCTGACGAGAACCTCGATGTCGTTAGAATCGTGGTACAAAGCCGTCGAGTGCTTGCCTCGGCAGAAATATCTCCGGAACCATCCGAAGAAAAAGGAGCGAACGAGCAGACAACCCTGCAAGTAAAAGATTGGGAAAATACCGAGGATTGAAGAGAAATCTTCATAGATTACTTCAAGTCCCACCGAATGCCTGAAGAAGCGTCCACAAGACATCAGCTCATGAAACGAGCCCTGTCTTTCGCCTTCGTCAACGATACTCTGTACAAGAGGTCATTTGATTCTTTATGGTTGAGATGCTTAGGACCTGACGAAGCGAAAAGGGTCGTCCAGGAAGTTCACGACGGACTCTACGGTTCTCACCAAGCAGGCCCAAAGATGAAGTTGAAGATCAAACGGATGGGCTACTACTGGCCCACGATGATTCAGGACTGCCTCGAATATGCGAAGCAATGCCACTCATGCCAAATTCATGGGGACTTCATCCACCAGCATCCAAATCCACTACATCCAACGGTGGCTAGCTGGCCGTTCGAAATGTGGGGGACTGATATAGTCGGCCCCATCGAACCAACATCGTCTAGAGGACATCGTTTCATCCTAGCGACGACTGACTACTTCTCTAAGTGGGCAGAAGCGGTACCGTTGAGGGAAGTAAAGACGGGGAATATCCTCCACTTCTTCAAGATGCACGTCATATATCGGTTTGGAACTCCGCGACGGATCATCTCCGATAACGGGCCAGCCTACAGAAGCCACAAGATCAGTCGCTTTGCACAGCAGCATAATATAGACTGGAGATATTCCTCGGTTTATAATCCGCGAGCTAACGGTCTAGCCGAGGCCTTCAACAAGACCTTGACAAAGATCATAAAGAAAACGGTGTCCCGAAATAAGAGAGACTGGCACGAAATACTGCAAGAAGCTCTTTGAGCATATCGAACTACGTTCAAGACGGCCACGAACACAACGCCGTACGCTTTGGTGTTCGGTACAGAAGCAGTACTCCCCCTCGAGATAGAGTTACCCTCTTTACGAGTGGCAGTCCACTACGAGCTAACGGACGAAGAAAATGCTCACCTTCGCCTTGAGGAGCTTGACGCTCTTGATGAAACCCGGCTCATAGCGCAACAAAATCTGGAAGCTTATAAAGCAAAGACGACACGCTCATATGAAAGATTGACCCGACCGAGGACATTCCGCCAAGGCAAACTCGTGCTACTGGTCAAAAGGCCTATGATCCCCAATCGCGCCAAGCGAGGAAAATTCGAGCCAAACTATGAAGGCCCATACATCATAGATAAGGTCTACCAGGGTGGGGCCTATCTACTCGTGGACATGCACGGTGAAAGGCCTTTCAGGCCGATAAACGGTCGCTTCCTAAAGAAATACTACGCTTAATGAGCCACAGCCTAGGTCAACGATAGATGACGACGACTATGTCCGCTCCCTATCTTCCTAAGCTTAAGCTTTCTAAGCAGTGGCCAGCCTTCTCCATGACGGACCGAAACGTCCTTAAACTAACGACGGACCGAAATGTCCTCAAACTAATAGCAAACCGAAACGTCTTTAAACTACTACCGCAGCATCTTTAGGCTGACAAGATAAAAAATATATATATATAAAAATAAAAAAATAAAATAAAAAAATAAATAAAAACGGTATGTCCATAAGCAAAAAAGGGCACGGATGAAAACCCGAAAGGGCGCCGTGAATAAAAACAGCAGGGCTACCGGCGAGTGTTCGTGAAAACCCGAAAGGGCGCGACCTCGTAAAAAAAATATATAAAAATAAAAAGAATAAAAAAAAACGGTATGTTCATGAGCAAAATGGGCACGAATGAAAACCCGAAAGGGCTCCGTGAGTAAAAACAGCAGGACTACCGGCGAGTGTTTGTGAAAACCTGAAAGGGCGCAACTTCGTTAAAAGGCACTTACAGGGTCCCCTCGACCTTGTAAGGAGAAACCACCCGCGTGAGATCCTTACGACTCACAAGGGAGCAACACACTTAGGGATCCTCACGATTCCTAGGGAGAAAATACACTCGCGAGATCCTCACGACTAGTGAGGAGAACTCTCTTATGGGACCCTCACGGCTCATAAGATTTGAAAGTCTTAAGTTACAGAGACCTAAACCTGTGCTTAAGCAACCCCCACAACTTCCGATATTGCCCTACAAGTGGTTCAATACTGACCCTTGTATACAATCCACGGGCGCGAATAAACATTTCCCTAACCAAGTCTCATCCGTGACTGGGGATATGTTCGCATGGTGAACAACCCTTGTAAATCCTATCGATTTATGAGGAGAAAACCCTCCTGTAGGACCCTTACGACTTACAGAGGAAACGAACACTTAGGAATCCTCACGATTCCTAAGGAGAAAATACACCTACAAGATCCTCACGACTTGTAGGAAGAAATACCTTTGTGAGACCCTTACGGCTCATGAAATCAAAAGCCTTAGTCGGCGGGACCTTAACCCTGTTCGCTAAGCCACCTTTGTTCGACACCGACGGAGGCAAATGATGATTCGCTCTTGGCAATATCCCAGTTGTAGCGGTGCTGATGCCGAAATCGACGTCTAATTTCAGGTTTACGGCGAAAAGCCAATAGGCCGCACATACATACGAAATAGCCGAAATGATAGGGCAACTTGCAATAAAAAGCAGCAAGTAAAAATGTATGCATGCAAAATAGCCGAAATGATTGGGCAACTCGCAATAAAAAGCAGCGATTAAAAATAAAATAAATAGCCGAAATGATTGGGCACCGCGAAAAATAGCCGAAATGATTGGGCAATCGCGACCTTCGCGATATAAAAGCTGAAATGATAGAGCATCGCGGAGATAAAACAAAAAATGATGATAAAACTTTAGCCCTACAGTTAAGATCACATCGATCCCTGTATATAATCTAAGGGCGTAAACAAAGAGGGGACCATACTTTCCCAACAAGCTTCGCCAGAAGACGAAGCCAAATCTCGACGGTTCAGTCCAACTCCGAAGAAACCAGTGTCTTCAGCAAATTCCTCGACTCACGGATACAAACATTCCTTGACGAGAGCCTCCTGATCCACGTCGACTCGCAGAGCCACCAGTGCCTCCGTGGGAAATCCTCGACTCATTTCAAACCCAAAGGAAACAAATAATCCTTGGCGCTTGGGAAACAAATAATCCCTAGCAAACTCCTCGACTCACGGATACAAACACTCCTTGACGAGAGCCTCCTGATCCGCGTCGACTCGCAGAGCCACCAGTGCCTCCGTGGGAAATCCTCGACTCGTTTCAAACCCCAAGGAAACAAATAATCCTTGGCGCTTGGGAAACAAATAATCCCTAGCAAACTCCTTGACTCACGGATACAAACACTCCTTGACGAGAGCCTCCTGATCCGCGTCGACTCGCAGAGCCACCAGTGCCTCCGTGGGAAATCCTCGACTCGTTTCAAACCTCAAGGAAACAAATAATCCTTGGCGCTTGGGAAACAAATAATCCCTAGCAAACTCCTCGACTCACGGATACAAACACTCCTTGACGAGAGCCTCCTGATCCGCGTCGACTCGCAGAGCCACCAGTGCCTCCGTGGGAAATCCTCGACTCGTTTCAAACCCCAAGGAAACAAATAATCCTTGGCGCTTGGGAAACAAATAATCCCTAGCAAACTCCTCGACTCACGGATACAAACACTCCTTGACGAGAGCCTCCTGATCCGCGTCGACTCGCAGAGCCACCAGTGCCTCCGCGGGAAATCCTTGACTCGTTTCAAACCCCAAGGAAACAAATAATCCTTGGCGCTTGGGAAACAAATAATCCCTAGCAAACTCCTCTACTCACGGATACAAACACTCCCTGACGAGAGCCTCCTGATTCGCGTCGGCTCGCAGAGAAACCAGTGTCTCTACGGGAAATTCCCGATTCGTCTCAACATGCAAATGAAGCCTCAGACAGCAGGAACTAAAAAACTTGCTTCCTGAACAATGGGACCCTGCAAGTCAATCCAAAATGGTCTCTTGCATACTATTCACGGGTCTCACTCTCCAAAGTTTAATTTCGACGAGGAGGGAAACAACAGCTTGTGGGTCCTCTCGACTCGTAAGAGGGAAAAATTCTCTTATAGGATCCTTACGACTTATAAGAGAAAACCACACTTAGGAATCCTCACGATTCCTAAGGAGAAAACCCACCTACGAGATCCTCTCGATCCGTAGGGAGAAAAGTCTCTATGAGACCCTCACGGCTTATAGAGTTGAAAAGTCTTAGGCAGCAGATCTGAACCTGCGACCTAAGCCATCGCTATTTCTTAAGAAAGTCAGGATACTCGCTCTAATCATCCGTTAACCATGATTATTAAAACAGCCTGCTAACAATAAAAGAAAGAGGAAAATGACAGAAAGAACATCCGATTTACATTTGATCAGGCGTTCGAGACGCATTCATTTATGTATGGGCAGAAGACTCAGGACGAGAAATAAGACAGGCCGAAATAAAAAAAAAAGCGTTTCCATTCATATTGCTAAAAATTCTTACAATCACAAGAGCAATGAATAAGAAACATTATTCAAATTATTACAACGGTATAACCTCAGATCCGGGGCATGGATTGAGGAATTCAAAAGTAAGGCCATCCAGAGTTCTTCTGGCCTTTCTAATTATTCTTATGCGCAGCCTCTCGCGCTCCTCTGTGTCAAGATCCTCGGCAAGCCCTTCCGGCCTTCGATAAGCAGCAGCTATCGTCGTCTGCTGGAAGATTTGATGTAGGATGTCAATGAGGCTGTCCCGCCGTTTCTTCGAGATCAGCCCCGTCAGGTACACTGAATGCACCTTATCTTCGGTATCATCCAGCGCATTGAGCGGTAGGGCCTCGTGAAGACCCGGAAGTGCTCTCCATATTGCTCCAAGCACGACTTTCAAAAGAGCCGAACGATGAGGTAGCAGCCAACCACCGCTTGCGTTCAGACGACCCATGACCTCTGCACATTGAGCGTCTGTAAACTCCTGGTTTTGTTGACAACCCTGTGCGCGGATATCGTCATAGGTGATGAACTCGTGCAAACTGTATAGATGCACCGCCATTATGCCTGGAGAAAATACCACAGGAAGATTAGCGATAGAAGAAAAATAATATACATAGAGAAAAAAAAGCGTTTCCATTCATATTGCTAAAAATTCTTACAATCACAAGAGCAATGAATAAGAAACATTATTCAAATTATTACAACGGTATAACCTCAGATCCGGGGCATGGATTGAGGAATTCAAAAGTAAGGCCATCCAGAGTTCTTCTGGCCTTTCTAATTATTCTTATGCGCAGCCTCTCGCGCTCCTCTGTGTCAAGATCCTCGGCAAGCCCTTCCGGCCTTCGATAAGCAGCAGCTATCGTCGTCTGCTGGAAGATTTGATGTAGGATGTCAATGAGGCTGTCCCGCCGTTTCTTCGAGATCAGCCCCGTCAGGTACACTGAATGCACCTTGTCTTCGGTATCATCCAGCGCATTGAGCGGTAGGGCCTCGTGAAGACCCGGAAGTGCTCTCCATATTGCTCCAAGCACGACTTTCAAAAGAGCCGAACGATGAGGTAGCAGCCAACCACCGCTTGCGTTCAGACGACCCATGACCTCTGCACATTGAGCGTCTGTAAACTCCTGGTTTTGTTGACAACCCTGTGCGCGGATATCGTCATAGGTGATGAACTCGTGCAAACTGTATAGATGCACCGCCATTATGCCTGGAGAAAATACCACAGGAAGATTAGCGATAGAAGAAAAATAATATACATAGAGGGCTAAATTCCTAGAGAGCAGAGCTTTGTTCAGGGATTAAAACCCATGAACAAAAGCTCAATGAAACCCCAATGGGGATCTCTTTAGATCAAAAGATCTGTGAGAGAAAAACTCTTTGACTGAGATTAATTTAAATTAATTTGATTTGCATTAATTTTACCTAAAGTTTCTAACTTTGAAAATGAGCAAAGCTCTGCTAGTGAAACCCCAATGGGGATCTCTTTAGATCAGAAGATCTATGAGAGCAAAGCTCTGCTGGTTAAGATTAATTAAAATTAATTTAATCTAAGAATCAATTTTACCTAAAAGTTTTTCTAAAAACTTTGGAAAGGAGAGCAAAGCTCTGGAGTTCTTGAAGACAAGAGCAAAACTCTGAAATTTTTTGAAAATAAAAATCTGAAAGATGATAAGCATCTGTGGGGGACCAAAGGTCCTATTTATAGGCATCAAGTGCCTCTTCGACTTCCAAAAGTTGTCACGGCGGTTGGAATTCCGCCACCGTTGAGCTCACGTTTGGGGCCACGTAAGCGCAACGGTGGGGGGCATTTGTTTACCCCAATCAAAGCAAAGCTCTGTTCAAATTCCGAGGCGGGAGATGAAGCAACGCTTCATCTTCCCCCAATCAGAGCAAAGCTCTGCTTTGAAAATTTAAAATTTAATAAATGAAGCAACGATTCAGTTTATTTGCGCTGCGCAACACGCCACGTGTCAAGCGCAGATGCATAAGCGCAGCGCCCAAGAAGACGCGCCCAATCAGAGCAAAGCTCTATTTAAAGGAAGCAACGCTTCAGTTGCGCATGCACTGCGCTGCGCGACACGTGTCAGCGCAGATGCGCTCGCGCAGTTGCGCTGCGCTGTGCGCTGCGCGACACGTGTCAGCGCAGTTGCGCTGCGCTGTGCGCTGCGCGACACGTGTCACGCGCTGGGGCATCTGCGCCAAACAGAATTAAATTTCTAAGAAATCTTTTCTGTTCTTGTTAAAACAAGAAGATTTTCTTCTGCAAAGCAGAAGCCCTTGGATCAAAGATCCAACGGTGGGAAAAATTCCCCAAATCACTTAGAGGAAGATCTCTTTAACAAATTTAACTAACTTATGGGCACTATAAAAAGGACCCTAGGCCTAAAAAAACATTTTTCTTGGAAAAAAGCCAAGCGCTTCAAACAGAGAGAGAATTCTGAGAAAAGCTCAAAGAAAAGAAAGGTAAAAAACCTTCATGAGAGAAAAAGAAATCTCTTTTAATAAATCATTGATCTAAAAACCAGATCAATGTTCTTCACATAATAAATAGTGTTTTGCACTTCTCATGAACCCCTGGTTCTTTAAAAAACAACAAAACAACAAAACAAAAAAAATAGTGCTTTGCACTTGATTGGCAGAGATTCTGCGTGTTCTAGTTTAATTACCGCAATCAGGATGGTGTCGCTTTTGCAGCTAGCCGGATGAGTACGGGTCGATCCACAGGGAGATGGGAGTCTTTTTCTTAATGTCTTGACGAGTTAAGTCCAAATATGTTGGGTTTGTTTGAGTTTAGCTAATTGAAAAAGAATGATAAGAGAACTTGTTAAGGGTAGGATTTGGTTGGTTTAAGTTAGGAGGATCGCTCACTTGATTCTTTTGCCACTTCTTAATATTGATGTTACGGTAATCGGCAACAACGGGGATTAGGACGACTAAGAGAAAACTTGCGAGTATAAGCTAGGCTTTCCAACACTTCGTTTTCTCTTTTTGGTCCTTGTCCGTCCGTTCTTGGCTCTTAGCCACAACCTCAGGTTGATTCAACCACAACCGGTCTCACTAGGGTATCACCGCTATTATGAAGAATAGGGTGCCGTAGGGAGCGGATTGTGGATCAATTAACGAGAGTTCAAATCAAGATATATGTAAAAGAGAAAAGTGAGGGAGTTTTCCGTCTTTCAAACTTTCCGATTTCTACCCTAACAAGTGAAAAATTACTCACCCATTAGAAAAATTAAATGAAAATAAAACAAAGAAAGAGGGTAATAAGAATTGAGGTAGAAAATCACAACTAGCTATTCGGGACCTCACTTAGACAAGGATCACACTAAGCATCATGGTTGTAAGGATAACCGAAAAATGGAAGAAAATTAAAACGACAATTTAAAGAAATAACAACAACTACGTTTAACAATAAAAATTACAAGCAATATAAGAAACGGAATTACAAATTACACAAATAGATAAAGAACACTTCTTGCATGCTTCACACTCAACAAAACCTCTCACAAGTTTTAATGGAGGAAGATGGAGGAAAATGGACTTTTATTAGAAACTAAATAATTCTAATACAAAAATTACAAATGAAAACTAAGTACCCTCTCATGGTTCTGCTCTGGGCTATTTATAGGCCTGAGTTTGAGATTTTAGCAAAATAGTACAAAGCTACACACAATTTCAGAAAACACCCCAAAAAACCACAGCCTGGGGACACGTGGCCACCGCGCTTGCGCGGCCAAATCAAGGGTTTGGCCGCGCATGCGCGGCGGTTTGGTGGCCGAACCCTTGTTTCTTCTTTTCTCTGGTCTTGTGCTTATTTTTCCTAATCTTTGAAAACTTTATACTGCAAAATCAACTTTCAGAGGATCTCCAGATTTCTTTTCCAAAATGTCTTCATTTCTTCACTTTTTGACTTTCACCGTTTTTGACTTTGATTTTTCCTTTAGTCCCAAATGACGACTCTTTTCGTCCCCTCTTCTGAACTGGTACGGGACGGATGTTGGAACCCGGCTTTTATCTATTTTTGACAGATGTTCTGGATTTTGCCGTAAATGTGGTGATTTTGTCAGATTTGCTCTCTTTTGGACTGGAAACCTGTAATCTGTAACATGCAGCAAATACGGATAAAAAGCACCTATCTGTATGCAATGTGATTAAGAATGAGCGGTACAAATATACAAAAATATGTGATGAACAAATACCCCCAAACTTATCTTTTGCTCGTCCCGAGCAAAACCATTTTATTCACAAAAAAATCCTAACCTCACTTTCGCAGGGAACGCGATTGCACTGAGCACGTGCAACAAGCCGTTAAACCTCTAGGTGTCCCTAGTAGGAGGAGTGTTGTCTCCTGAGGGTTTTCAGCGGATTACACCCACAAAATCCGATCAATTGGCCGTCGACTCTAATCTTCTATTTCAGCATTCTAACCAAAAACCCTATTATCATAAACTTAGAAATTACTAACCCGTATTCTTCACACTTCCTTTCCATTTAATTTAAGATCCTATACGCCTAGCCAGTTTATAAAGCTTTCAGCATCTCCTGAGTTTTCCTTCTTAAGCGGAATCTCAAATCCGGAATTTTTATCCACTCTACTGAAGAAATAAACCCTATTTTTCATTCCTCGTCTCTCCTCCAAACTCTGATTATATACCCCTACGTGTGTGTAATTGTCACCCCTACACTTGGAAATTCAGTTCAAGCTATGATACCCTTGCCTTAATACCTAGTACTACTTCTTTTTATTAATGATGGACGGTTTTGTTCATACATCTTTCATGCGACTATTAATGCTTCTTGAGGCACTAACGGCCGATTACTGAATGTGTGAACTTAAAGCGTAAATAGCAGTTTCCAGGTCTTGACTTCATTCTATTTTTTTTCTCTTTTTCTTTTCACTTTTTTTTTCAAGACCGGATATATTTTTCAGCGTGCTCTTATGGTGTTTAGCTTCAAATACCGTTTTTTCTTTCATACTAGGCTTTCAGGCAAGAGTATTTCTAGGTATCCTCTACTATTCCGAGTTTCAAGGTGGTGTATGTGCATTTTGTAGGGTATATACTTTCAAAAATTTGGACTTAAGATTTAGAATTATTTTTCAGAATTATTCTTCAAATAGAGCTTCAATAATTTTCCCTCATTTTGACTTCGCCTAAGAATTAGACTCAAAATTTGCTTATTTCAAAACAAACCGCTGGAGCGTATACTTTCTATAGTTAGACTTCAAGGAATGTTATTTTTAGGGTTTATAATTAACTAAGTTTAAGATCTAGTAGCTTCTAACTAGTTAACTGTCATATTAGACTTGAGTCAGAAACGGTCAATAATATTTTTGTTTTTTTTTTTCTAAAATTTTTGTTTTTATTTTCAAGTTTTTCAATTTTTTTGTATTTTTTTTTATTTTTTTTTTATTTATTTTTAAAAATGCAGTGCAGAATTTAAACATGCAAAGTAAAACCAAATATTTACATAAAAGATAAATAAAATATGCAGATGCAATGCAAGGATAACTATTTACAATCTAATCCCTCCCCCAAACTTGTTAATGGCAGTGTCCTCACTGCCCCCTGCGTCGTCTCCTAGACGCTGCGGTACTCGTCCCTGGTTCACTTGAATCTGCCCTAGGGGCCCTAGATCGCGACCTCGATCTCTCCTCTCGTGCCAAAAGTGTTGCCATTCCTTGTTCTAAGCTTGCCATCCTCTGATCGAGGGTTGTCATCATACCCATCATTCTGTCTACCCCCCTATGTGTCCGTCTAAGTAAGCGTGTTTGCTCAGCGGGGGTAAGCTCTTCATCGCTCGCTGTGGAGCTCGAGCTGGCTACTATATGCTCGCTCGGTTCGGTGCGTGACCATACATCGTGAAGTCTAGTGTAGGATGTCGAAACACCCTCAAGAACAGGTCGAATGCATGTGTCAGCTTGCATGTGTACTGCAAACTCGTCAGAAGGGATGAACTGGCGACACAGTTGTGTCACCAGCATAGGGCACGGAAGGTTGGTTGAAGTTTTGCCAGCATCAATCGACTGAAGTAGTACCGTGCACATGTCATAACTTGGATGTTTGTTCATTAATGTGTGCACGATGTGTAGCGATGGTGTAAAAAATGTCGTGTTGTGCGAGCTGCCAAAAATGTTATTTTGTGCCCATCGGCACACAGTCAGTACATTCGCGTAAAGTGTACGCGTCGGAATCCCTTTCCGTGGTTCCCTATAGCAATAATTCCCATCAACGGGGTGTAATCCTCAAATTGGAGGGGTTGGTCATGTGCGGGTATTCGTGGGATCAATGTGACTTCATGAATGAAGTCCCTATCTATTCGTATCTCTTGACCTCCCCAAAACAACCTAATAAATCCGTATTTGTGATAGCTACCCTCCTCCATGTACGTATAGAATCGTCGGACTAGATCCGGAAGCGCGAATGCGTTCGGATGGTTATACAGAAGATAATTCCATCCGCGTTTCCGGATCTCGTCGCCAAAATAACTCCCGTACATATTATGTTCAAAAATTTGGGAGAAATTTCGCTCATATTGCAAGTTTGAAGCCATTACAGAATTCTACAAATTTTCACAGATCAGATCAGAGTTAGAATGGTGCAAACCTCCTCTGGAAAAAATTCCAGAGGCTGAAGAATCCAAGCGGCGGCGCTTCCGCGGCGGGAGGTGGGGTGCGGCGGCGGTTGGGCGGCGGCTGTAGGAGATCAGGGTCTGTGCTTTGGGCGCCGGCTAGGGTTTCTGATGGGGAGATTTGTGAGGCAGAAAAATAAAACTGAAGGGTTAGAGGGCTATTTATAGGGGGTTTGATTATTTACACTTAAACCCCCATAAATAGAAATATTATTTACAAATACATATTTACATTTTTATTATTATTTATTTTTTTTTTATTTTTTCCTTTTCTGAAAATTTTTATTTTTAGTTTTTGTTTTTATTATTTGAAATTTTTCCAGGCATAAAGAAAAAAAAAACCAAAATTGTATTTACATACCCCCAAACTTATTTGAAACAGTGTTTCCACTGATTTTGGCTGGATTATCGAAGTTTGGGTGTAGGGGGGAGAGGAAGATTATTCAAGGTAAACCGGCTCCTGTAAGAACAGGAGCTCCTCTGTTTGATCGGCGCTAAGGTACGGTTTGAGTCGATGTCCGTTCACTTTGAAAAACGAACCGTCCTTTGGATTTTCCAAATCCACAGCGCCATGCGGATAAACATTCCGCACGAAATACGGCCCGTTCCATCGAGATCTGAGCTTTCCTGGATGGAAGTGTAGCCGGGTGTCGTAGAGAAGTACCTGTTGACCAGGTACGAAGGTTTTGCACACAAGGTGTTTATCATGAAACACCTTCGTTCGATTCTTTACGACAACCGCGTTATCGTAAGCTTCATCCCTAAGCTCGCTCAGTTCGTTCAGTTGCAGCTTCCGATTGCTGCCCGCATCTTCTAGAGACAGATTCAGCTCTCTTATCGCCCAAAATGCGCGATGCACTATTTCGACAGGAAGGTGGCAAGCTTTTCCGTATACAAGCCGATAAGGAGACATGCCAAGGTTGGTCTTATAAGCGGTTCGGAATGCCCAAAGAGCATCTGTGAGTTTTAAAGACCAATCCTTACGGTTCTTGGAAACCGTTTTCTCCAATATTTGCTTGATCTGCCGATTTGAAACTTCGGCTTGACCACTTGTTTGGGGATGGTAGGGCGTGGATAGCTTATGATTAATGGAATACTTCCGCATCAAGGCTTCGAAAGTCTTATTGCAAAAGTGAGTTCCATTGTCGCTAATGATTGCTCGGGGGTGCCCAAAACGAGAGAAAATGTTTTCTTTAAGGAACCTAACGACAACCTTGTTGTCGTTAGTTCGGCTGGGCACAGCCTCGACCCATTTAGAGACGTAATCAACAGCTAGAAGGATGTACAGGTTCCCAAAAGAGCTGGGAAACGGCCCCATGAAGTCTATCCCCCAAACATCGAAAATCTCCACAACCAAGATTGGTTGGAGCGGCATCTCATTTCTCCGGGATATCCGGCCCATGTGTTGGCACCGGGAGCAAGTCTTGCAATAGTCATAAGCATCTTTGAAGAGTTGTGGCCAGTAGAAACCACATTGCAAGATCTTCTCAGCTGTCTTCCTGGGCCCAAAATGCCCGCCACACGCTTGATCGTGGCAAAATGACAGCACACTCTTGAATTCCTCATTAGGGACACATCGACGAATAATCTGGTCAGGACAGTACTTGAACAAGTAGGGTTCGTCCCAGTAAAAATGTTTTACTTGGGATAAGAAGCGAAGTCTGTCCTGGCTCGACCATTCGGTCGGTAGCAATCCCGTGGCCAAATAGTTCACAATATCTGCGAACCAGGGTTCGCAAGATACTGTCAAGAGCTGTTCGTCCGGAAAAACGTCGTTTATCGGAATTGGAAGCGAAGGCGAAGAAGGAAGTCGCGAGAGATGGTCGGCAACTACGTTTTCACATCCTCTTTTGTCCTTAATGACAAGGTCAAACTCCTGAAGCAAGAGGATCCAACGTATTAACCGAGATTTAGCATCTTTCTTCGCAAAAAGATGGCGCATAGCTGAATGGTCCGTGTAGACGATGACTGGAGAGCCGATGAGGTAGGGCCTGAACTTTTCTAAAGCAAATACAACAGCTAAGAATTCCTTCTCAGTTGTGGTATAATTGAGTTGGGCGTCGTTCAGGGTTCGGCTGGCGTAGTAGATTACGTGCGGCATTTTGTTGATGTGTTGTCCAAGGACAGCACCGATGGCAAAGTCGGATGCATCGCACATGATCTCGAATGGGTGCGTCCAGTCAGGAGAAGAAAGAACGGGAGCAGAAGTGAGTGAGCGTTTCAGTGACTCGAATGCAGTCACACAGCTTGAGTTGAAGTCGAAAGGTGTATCCTTGGCCAGCAAAAGAGTCAAAGGCCTAGCAATCTTGCTAAAGTCTTTGATGAACCGTCTATAAAAACCGGCATGGCCAAGGAAGGCTCGGATATCTCTGACGCAACTGGGAGGAGGAAGATTGGAAATGACCTCAATCTTTGCTTTGTCAACCTCTATGCCGTTTTGCGAGATGATATGTCCTAAGACAATACCTTCGCGCACCATGAAGTGGCATTTCTCCCAGTTCAAAGTGAGATTCTTGTCCTTACATCGGGTAAGGGCAGCGTCAAGATGCAGCAAACACTCGTCAAAGGAGTCGCCGAAAATGGAGAAGTCATCCATGAAGATCTCCAAGAATTTCTCCACCGTGTCTGAGAATATTCCCATCATACACCGCTGGAAGGTAGCGGGCGCATTACATAACCCAAAGGCATGCGTCGATATGCAAACGTGCCGAAAGGACAAGTGAAAGTGGTCTTGTCCTGGTCTTTTTCGGCGATGGGAATTTGGTTATAGCCAGAGTAGCCATCAAGAAAGCAGTAATACTCATGTCCAGCCAATCGTTCAAGCATCTGGTCAATGAAAGGTAGCGGAAAGTGGTCTTTCCGCGTTGCGGCGTTGAGTTTTCTGTAATCAATGCAAACTCGCCACCCAGTTTGGGTTCGAGTAGGGATTAATTCATTCGCCTCGTTGGTTATGACCGTGATGCCCGACTTCTTGGGGACAACATGAATGGGGCTAACCCACTGGCTATCAGAGATAGGGTAAATGATACCACTATCTAGACATTTGACGATCTCCTTCTTCACAGCCTCCTTCATGACTGGATTAAGACGTCTTTGTGGATCCCGGGCTGGTTTGGCATCATCCATCAGATGAATGTGATGCTCAACGATGAAGGGACTAATCCCCTTGATGTCCGCCATGGACCAGCCAAAAGCTTGCCTGTTGCTGTGCAAGACCGTGAGAAGGGCTTTCTCTTGCTCGGGAGCTAGAGAAGCCGAGATGATGACAGGGAGGGTCTCGTTGTCACCCAAGTAAGCGTACTTGAGGTGAGAAGGCAAAGGCTTGAGTTCGAGTGCTGGAGGTGAAACGATTGAAGGCAGGATTGGTGCAAAGGTTTCGAACTCAAAGGATTCCAGCAAAGGTTCAAAGCGAGTGTAGGCAACCGAGTTGGATGGTCCAGGTAACTCATCCGGAAAGTCGAAGGATTCAAACTCGGGTTGTGCGCAGCTAAGATCGTTCGAAAACGTGAAACACTCGTACTCGTAGTCGGGCGCGGAAGTAGCAGCAGGTTCGAAGAGAAACGCACTAGTGGCGTCAAGATGATCGTGGTCAAACAGAAACTCCTCGAATTCACACTCTTCTGGTGTGATCTCCTGGATCGAGCAGACGTCCAGTATATGAGCATTAGGTTCGGCGGGCTGATTCCCCAACCTAAAAATGTTGAGTTCAATCGTCATATTTCCAAAAGAGAGGTTCATTGAACCGTTGCGACAATTGATCACAGCATTTGAGGTTGCGAGAAATGGGCGACCGAGTATCACCGGAATTTGATTCCGGGGGTTAGCTACAGGCTGTGTATCTAATACAATGAAGTCAACGGGGAATATGAAGTCCCCGACTTTTATCAACACATCCTCTAGCTCACCCCTAGGATGGGTGATTGATCGGTCGGCCATTTGGAGAGTACAATGCGTAGGTTTCAGCTCTCCTATGCCTAATTGCTCGTATACTGAATATGGAAGCAGGTTAACACTGGCACCAAGATCTAATAGTGCGCGGCTGATGTTCTTATCCCCAATGGTAATAGAAATAGTAGGACATCCAGGGTCCTTCCGTTTTAGTGGTAAAGATTGGGTAAGGGCATCACTCACGGCACTAGCCAAGAAAACTTTCTTTGGTACCTGAGACTTCCTCTTTTTCGTGCACAAGTCCTTTAAGATTTTCGCGTAGGAGGGGACTTGTTGGACGGCATCTAAAAGAGGGATGTTAATGTTAACCTGCTTAAATAACTTCAAAATCTTCTCTATTTGTGGATTTTGTTTGTTAGACCTCAACCGGTTTGGAAATGGAACATTTTGAAAATTGGTTGAGTCTAATGCTGGAGGAGGAGATTTTGGAGTTGGAACGGATCCCAGAATAGGTGTTTTCGTGGAGTGAGAAGTGGGTCCATTCAAAGCAGAAGAAGAGGAAGAAGAGCCTTGTGAAGAGCGGAGAATAGGCTCAGAAGATGACGAAGTAGGAGAAGAAGAAGAAGAAGAAGAAGAAGAAGCGGCGGCCGGGGTGTTATCGTTGATCCGTGTGCCAATGTTATTTTGCAGCATCCTCCCCGATCTCAGTGTGGTCACGACACTCACATTATGGTTTTGTTGTTCAAGAGCAACATGTGCATTATGTGGGTGACCGGGATTTGGAAGTGGCTGGGACGGGAGCTTCCCCTTCTCTCGCTCGCTCAGGGCCGCGTTCAGCTGTGCAATCTGGGCCTCGATGGTTTTGATGCTTTGCCCGTGTGCGGCAGTGTGTTGCACTAAAGATTGAATCGAAGACTGGATGTTGGCGGTGGATTGAGTCGATTGTTTAACAAATGCCTCCAGACTTCGCTCGAGCGAGGAAACCTTATCGTTGTTCGACGGAACAAAGTTGTTTGGTGGAAAAGAGTTGTTCGGTGCAAAGTTGTTCGTCTGGTTTTGGAAAGGTTGGGGTTGGAAGGGCTGCTGATATTGAGTTTGTTGCTGCGCTTGTTGCTGCGGCGGAGGGGGCCTCTGGAAATTATTGCCCTGGAATTGATTCTGATTCTGATTCTGATTCCAGGCGAAATTGGGATGGTTCCTCCAGCCGGGATTGTATGTGGAAGAGTATGGATCATTCCTCGGTCTTTGCTGGAATGCATTGACCTGATCCTGTCCTTGCGATGGTGGATTGTAAGGACACTCTTCGGTCAGGTGGGAAGGATCAGAACAACAAGCGCAAATGGTACGAAGAGGGAGAACAGGGGAAGGAGCAGGAGCAGGAGAAGAAAATTTGCTCTCAATTGCCTCAAGCTTTCTCGTTATTGCAGCCATTTCAGCTTTCATCGCAATAGAGACATCAAGTTGGTGGATTCCTACCCTAGACTGACCGGTAGAAGTGGATGTAGAGGAAGATGAAGAAGAAGAAGTCGGTCTGGTGCTCTCCCACTGTAGCGTTTGCTCCGCAAGGTCGTCAAAGAACTGCCACGCTTCCTCGTCAGATTTCGATAGGAAGTGGCCCTGACAGATGGTTTCCAGCAACTGCTTCGTTGCTGGGTTCAGTCCCTCGTATAAGGTTTGGCAAAGTTGCCATCTTTCTATACCGTGGTGAGGACACTGAACAAGAAGGTCTTTGTATCGGTCAAAGCATTTCCAGAAGGGTTCAGAAGGAAGCTGGGAGAATTGATTGATTTCATTGCGAATCCTTGCGGTTTTATGATTTGAATAGAATTTTTTTAGAAACGCCTTAACAAACTCGTCCCAACTGGTGATGGAGTGGGAAGCGGTGCTATACAGCCATTTTTCCGCAAGATCGCATAGAGTGAATGGAATGACTCGTAGACGTATAGCATCGTCCGACAGTTGGGTTGTTTTCATCATGGCACACACGTTCTGAAATTTGTTGATGAAGATATAGGCATCTTCAGATTCAAGCCCGTGAAAACGTGGAAGCATGTTGATGAAGTGGGGCTTAATTTCAAAATTATCCCCATTGGCCGGTGGAAGAGAAAGGCAAGTGGGGAGTGCGGAACGTGTGGGATAGAAACGATCCTGGAGCGCAATTCGTTGCGGCGCTACAACAGGCGGTGGTGGTGTGTTATTGTCCATAGGAGGTGGAGCCAATCCAGGGGTAGTCAAAGAGATGTTCGGATTAAATCCTGACATCGCGGAAGAAGAGGTTGGTGAAGGTGAAGGTGAAGGTGAAGATGTATGAACAGAATTCCGGTCAACGTCGGAGTTAGCCGGCAAAGGAAGGGGTGAAAGAGGAGTGGAAGGAGTATCGACTTCGGAGTCGATCGCGTAGTCGGAGGCGACTAACGAAACACGGACTAAACGGGCGCTAGTGTCCCGAGTCCAAGCGGACATATACTAAACGAGTTTAGTATAGTCTAAGCGAAGAAGGTGAGGGTAAGAAAACGTCAATGAGAAAGGCAATGGGTGGTGGAGTGAAAAATGGAACGCGGCGACAAAGGGCAAGTTTTTGTAAAAGTTTTTGATTTTTTTTTCTTTTTATATATTTTTTTTTAGAAAGAGTTTACAGAGAAATGTTCAGATTTACGGTTTTACGTAATCACGAACAAGATATGCACACTCACACCTAGATCTATGGTCACCTAGGTCTGCTAGACCTGCTCCAAGACTTGATTGTCGAAGCAAAACTGTGTCGAGAAACAAACTTAAGATACACTGATCAAGAGGCCAGGTAAGTGCAGAGATAAGGGGAGGTTTTCCAACGCTTTCGCGAAGTTCCTTAATTATGTAACCCTTTCTCTTTTGGCGGTTGCGTCGTTAACACTTTCCTAGACACCCCTTAAACAATGCACCGTTAAGCGAGGTTCTAAACACGGTTTAACTTCTCCTAATGAGCGCGAAGTCCTTAGGGCTAAGTCTAGTATTTTTTATTAACAATGGTCAATGCATATGCTTTTGTGATTTCTGGGGTCCTGGGAAGGGTGATGAAATCCCCACCCAATCTGAATTGGTTTCAAGCCCCTTAAAGTCCGTATTAATCAATGCAAAGCAGTAACAAATCAACTGCAAACAATTTTTTTTTTATTTTTAGCGCGGCGCAAAGAATGCTGCAGAAAACACAGTTCAGTGGAGTTTAGAGGAGTTGAGAAGTGGGTTGGGATACTCACAGAGGATTTTGGTTTTCGCCTTGATCCGCCGCGGTGTAGCCGCGAGGTATGGGTCTAACTTCCCACAACTTTGTCACTGAACTTGAAATTCTCCTTTTCCTGCACTCTTGCACAAAGAATAACAAAATGATTTTGTACAGTATATTTTTTTGTTTTGTTTTTGGTTATATTTTTATTCACAAATTAACCCGAAATTACAAAAAGAAATAAACTACCGTCTCCCCGGCAACAGCGCCATTTGATTGGCAGAGATTCTGCGTGTTCTAGTTTAATTACCGCAATAAGGACGGTGTCGCTTTTGCAGCTAGCCGGATGAGTACGGGTCGATCCACAGGGAGATGGGAGTCTTTTTCTTAATGTCTTGACGAGTTAAGTCCAAATATGTTGGGTTTGTTTGAGTTTAGCTAATTGAAAAAGAATGATAAGAGAACTTGTTAAGGGTAGGATTTGGTTGGTTTAAGTTAGGAGGATCGCTCACTTGATTCTTTTGCCACTTCTTAATATTGATGTTACGGTAATCGGCAACAACGGGGATTAGGAAGACTAAGAGAAAACTTGCGAGTATAAGCTAGGCTTTCCAACACTTCGTTTTCTCTTTTTGGTCCTTGTCCGTCCGTTCTTGGCTCTTAGCCACAACCTCAGGTTGATTCAACCACAACCGGTCTCACTAGGGTATCACCGCTATTATGAAGAATAGGGTGCCGTAGGGAGCGGATTGTGGATCAATTAACGAGAGTTCAAATCAAGATATATGTAAAAGAGAAAAGTGAGGGAGTTTTCCGTCTTTCAAACTTTCCGATTTCTACCCTAACAAGTGAAAAATTACTCACCCATTAGAAAAGTTAAATGAAAATAAAACAAAAAAAGAGGGTAATAAGAATTGAGGTAGAAAATCACAACTAGCTATTCGGGACCTCACTTAGGCAAGGATCACACTAAGCATCATGGTTGTAAGGATAACCGAAAAATGGAAGAAAATTAAAACGACAATTTTAAGAAATAACAACAACTACGTTTAACAATAAAAATTACAAGCAATATAAGAAACGGAATTACAAATTACACAAATAGATAAAGAACACTTCTTGCATGCTTCACACTCAACAAAACCTCTCACAAGTTTTAATGGAGGAAGATGGAGGAAAATGGACTTTTATTAGAAACTAAATAATTCTAATACAAAAATTACAAATGAAAACTAAGTACCCTCTCATGGTTCTGCTCTGGGCTATTTATAGGCCTGAGTTTGAGATTTTAGCAAAATAGTACAAAGCTACACACAATTTCAGAAAACACCCCAAAAAACCACAGCCTGGGGACACGTGGCCGCCGCGCTTGCGCGGCCAAATCAAGGGTTTGGCCGCGCATGCGCGGCGGTTTGGTGGCCGAACCCTTGTTTCTTCTTTTCTCTGGTCTTGTGCTTATTTTTCCTGATCTTTGAAAACTTTATACTGCAAAATCAACTTTCAGAGGATCTCCAGATTTCTTTTCCAAAATGTCTTCATTTCTTCACTTTTTGACTTTCACCATTTTTGACTTTGATTTTTCCTTTAGTCCCAAATGACGACTCTTTTCGTCCCCTCTTCTGAACTGGTACGGGACGGATGCTGGAACCCGGCTTTTATCTGTTTTTGATAGATGTTCTGGATTTTGCCGTAAATGTGGTGATTTTTTCAGATTTGCTCTCTTTTGGACTGGAAACCTGTAATCTGTAACATGCAGCAAATACGGATAAAAAGCACCTATCTGTATGCAATGTGATTAAGAATGGGCGGTACAAATATACAAAAATATGTGATGAACAACACTTTTATGAACCTCTGGTTCTTGAAACAAAAAAAGAAAAATTTATTTTTCTTTGATCTAATTTAGATCAAGAAATCAAATAGTGCTTTGCACTTCTGTTCTTGAATCTAAAAGATTCTTAGTGCTCTGCACTTCCAAACTGCGCTATTGCGCTCTTAAGAGAGCGCCACGTGTTAGCTACAGAACCACTTGCGCTACGCGCTCTTGAAATAGAGCTTTGCTCTCTGGAATTGGCGCAACTCACCAGAGCGCGCCACGTGTCAGCAGCGCAACAGCGCAGCGCACTGCGCTGTTGCGCTTGCGCTCACCAGAGCACGACACGTGTCATCACCATATGAGCTTGCGCTCATTACTCGGCGCAAAGCGCCAGACAAATGCACTGCATTGCTTACAAAAGGGGCCAAGCCCAATTAAAGAAGGCCTAACAGGTCTAATGAAATGCAATGCATTATTTTAAAAAAGGGGCAGAGCCCAAACTAAAATAGATGCTCTGCATCATAAATAAAGGGACAGAGCCCAAATCAAAAACCTAGCAGGCCAGAATAGAATGCAGTGCATTATTAAATATGGGTAAAGCCCTAACACAGGCCTAATAGGCCAAAGATCAAGAAAAATGTTGAATATTCTCAACTGGACTTAACCCAATTTTGGCCGTAAGTCCTCAAATTAAATTGACTGAGCATAGCTCTCTCTTGAATCAATTTACATCTGGTTCGAGAGTACATCTCCGAACTCCTCTGACACACGTCGTTGTAATCATTCAACGTCGTCAGAGAGGTGACGGGTCCCGATGACCACACCCTTCAATATTGGACCGAAACGTCCTTAAACTAATGTTGGACCGAAACGTCTTTAAACTACCTACGGACCACCACGTTCCTAAACTGGAACATGGACCGAAACGTCCTTAAACTAATATTGGACAAAAACGTCTTTAAACTACCTATGGACCACTACGTCCCTAAACTGGAATACGGACCACCACGTCCCTAAACTGGAATATGGACCGAAACGTCCTTAAACTAATATTGGACCGAAACGTCCTTAAACTAATGTTGGACCGAAACGTCTTTAAACTACCTATGGACCACCACGTCCCTAAACTGGAATACGGACCACCACGTCCCTAAACTGGAATATGGACCGAAACGTCCTTAAACTAATAACGGACCACCACGTCCCTAAACTGGAATATGGACCACCACGTCCCTAAACTGGCGATGGACCACCATGTCCCTAAACTGGAAAATGGACCACTACGTCCCTAAACTGGAACAATAGAGCCTCCAAATGCTCTTTTGCCGGATCTAAACGGTCCCGTTTAAGTTGATCTTAGCCCCAAACACGGCTAACATATCCTTAAACATTCAAATGGACTATAAAACCCTAAATCAACTTCGGTTCGAGGGTACATCTCTGAACTCCTCTGACACCTATCGTTGTAATCCTTCAACGATGTCAGAGAGGAGACGAGTCCCAACGGTCATATATTAAATGGATCACCACGTTAAGTTGATCTTAGTCTTAAATCAGACTAACGTATCCTTAACGAACGTTTGAGTTGATCTTAGCCGCAACGCGACTAATGCATCCTTAAACTAAAAACACCAAATCCAAATCTAAGTAAATATGGATTTGAACTAATCCACGTCCTACGGGCGACGGCATTACTCAGTCTCCGTATACAATCCACGGGCAACCACAAACAAAACAAACACACACGACACGAAGTGAAATTCTGGAGAAGGAGAAAGTTGTTACCGCGATGCGGTAGCGTAATTAACTGCAGGGGCTTGCGCCTGCAGGGAAGAGCGTCCCCACAATAAAAAAAACCCCTCAAGCGAGGGGGAATCTGACGAAGTCTGCTACATCGGCCGCATCCGTCTAAACCTCCGATACACGGTGCCATAAATCAACTTGGCATCTTCGGAAAGGTAGACGGATAAAACCAAATAGCATCTGCCCCGAATCTCAGCGTCAGGACAATCGCGGTTCTGTGCGCCGTCTTTCGGAGGGGAACAGGGACTTCTAGTTATAGTCAATCGAGCATAGCGCAACATCAACCCCCAATACCGGGAGAGACGAAACCCCTCCTATCGCTCATTGCCTACATGTGATTCGGGACTGTACCCAAAATCCATATGTTTGCACAACTCTTCTTGAGCGTGGTAGGGAGGAAATCAAATCACAGTAGGAACCACATAAGACTCTATGACGATCTCGGGTCTACAGACTAACCTGTACCAGGGTCACCAGAGGACTGCTATTTGACGATAGGTATAATACCAACTAAGAGTTCTCGGCGAGTCCGTTCGGTGCACCCATTCTCTAATGAGCACCTGTGTACAATCTTTGATGTCATACACCAATGGCTGTGGGATCAGTCATCGCCCTCTAAGGGACAAGAAATATACACACTAGTCTACTCTGGAATATCGATGCCCTATTCTCGATATCCTCTCGACTAGGAACAGTTAAAGGATGTACTTTTGGACCACCCTAGCCCCACTAGTATGATCTCATCATAATCTTGTTAGTCAAGTACATATCCTAAGGACTTTATCAACATGTAAGAGACAGACAGTATAAAGATACCAGTTTACATGTTAAGATAAATGTAACCAGATAGCAGTCGAGCAAGAAAGTCCTCTATATATATGTCCAAGCATCCACTATATCAACAATAATGGCCTCTAGGGCATACATATTCCTAACAGGCGATTCCTGTAATAGGAAAAGGAAAGGATTCAAGTTATGAATCAAATAAACTAAATATGAAAGGGCGTCGTGAAACAAATCATACCAAGACCCATGGAAGCGTGAAGCCTCTCCTCCTCCTCAAACGTTTTGAGGGACGCCAAGAGAGCCTCTTCAATAGAGATTCCTGTTAAGAGAAGGGCGTTAGTAAAGCGTAATAAGTTTATAAAAAGGGATATATACAGGGGTGTATAAATGAAATATACCGGACGCCGCAAGAGAAGCTAACGCCGCTTGCTCACGGGCCAGTCTTTCAGAAGCTTTGATAGCAGCTTGAAGGTTGGTAGTGGCAACAGGAGCTTCGAATAGACCATCGTTAGTGCCATACTCAGACAAGCCTTCGTTATAAGGAGCTTAAGGCTCTTGGCCGAAAACAACATCAGCTGAGAACAGAGATTTCTTCTTCTTCTGCGAGCTGGCACCCACACTCGATGATAAGAGTTTTCGCCTAACAGGCTTCTTTCGGACGGCGGGTCCCGATCTCCGAGTCAATACCCGACTCGGGGGACGCAGCAGCCACCACAGCCACAGGAGCATTTACCTCCGGTCAATGCTTTTCTGGAAAAGTTTTCGGAACCACAACTGTGTTGCTTCCCCTCAAAGAAAGAAGCACAACCGCTCGTCGCTTCAGCGGGACCACTGGAATATTGGCTGGGACAGCATCCTTATGGTTAAGCAGCAGCCGTCTCTCCTCCTTGATAACAGCGCCCGCCGTATATTGGTACCAAGCAACGTAAGCACTCGAGGCCCTTGGAATATGACTCGACTCGCTGACGAGGAAACGAGACCCCGTAGTCAGACGTTTGAAATGATGCGTTGCGTTGAGAACACCTTCCTCACTAGTAATTGGATCAACGATAAACGCCTCGAGGGGAACGCCTTAGTTGTAACCCGATTGCTGGGCAAAATGGTGCGGGTTATATCTCATAAACAAAACCGAGGCATTCTGTCTGAATACTAGGAAACCCAGCCTGATAGAATACAAGTGGACAATCTCTCGGGCCCTCAATGCAGAATCTCTGTCCTTGAAAACGTCGTGAAGCGGCTGGATTTCTTTGGAAGATTCCTTGCTGATGGTCAGGACTCTGTCGACGAAGGTCATGCTGTCCCCGACCATGCGCGGGCGAAGAAGCAATCGCCAAGCCTCACGCTGTGTTGGGTCTGGAGAAGAAGCATCGACCAAGTGCATGACCCGAGGAAAATTGTATTCTTCATAAAATCTGGGTCGTTTATGCACAACAAAAGCACACAGCACATGCATCTCGATCCATAAGGTGAAGTAATGTAGTGGGAGATTAACGGGCTTCAGACCCGGGTGAGTAGTGTCGGCCGCTAGACTCAGGCCATGATATAAATGAGCCAGACCTGCAACCCGAACGGCCAGACGTGTCCCCGCTACAATACAGTGAGCCGGATAAAAGATAGACGGTCTCATATAACGGGGATGCAACGGAAGTGCGAACCAGCTCAGCCACAAGCCGATGAACCCCAGGAAGAATGTCTCCTCATCAATGTCCGGAGCAGCGACCTCTGCGAAAGAAACGATCGGGGTATCCGGAATAAAAAACTGCTTTAAATCTACTTCCACGGTCGGTAATTTGTCCAAGCCAAATCCGAACAGATCATCAAGCTTAGCGAACTTCGCAGCTTTCTTCGGCAAAGCCTCCGGACGAAGGAAGAGGGCGATGAAATCTGTAAAGCTAACTCCGTGCCCACCAGACTCTAAGAATAAGCTCTCGTATATGTTCAACACCTTGATCAAGCTCGGAAATTTGTGTCGAACTGCATTTTCTGGGGTAAGACCCATGAACATTGATTCGGTAGCGAAGACATACTCGTCAAGAGGAAATATCTCCTCATAATGCTCTCTTCTGACGGGTAATCCGGATATCTCCGTGAATTCCTCTAGCGATATTGAGACCTCCCGATCCGATAAGAGAAATGTGTGGGTCGGGATATTCCATTGCTCCAGAAAAGATTTGACCCACCACACATGGGAAGTGTGGTGGTGAAAAAGGGATGCATAGATCGCTGGATATATCCCGGTCTTCAGTAGCAGCGACTTCTTGGCCGACAGAATGTATCGGGCCTACTGCAGATAGCTAGCCGAATGACGGGGAGTCATTCCTATCATGTAAACCTGCCCTAAGGACGCGATTCTCCTTGGCATATGCGACGCCTTAGAATTTCTAGAGACATCGGTGGTTGCACTGGTATCGATGCCATGGAAGGTTGGAGACGACCTTCCAAGGTCCAGTTGACCTCTTCTACTGCGTAAACGACCTGCGGAGGTCAGCGTGATGGATTAACGGGATCGGTTCTGACGGCGCTGCGCAAGTAAAGCTGCGCCGACCCCGGATAATGTGACTGTACCACGACCCCCATAGATGAAGAGACTTTTGCTCTGGGTCATAATCCCGAATGAGCGCAAAGTCTTCCCGATCTGTAGGCGCATCGGCGAAAGCACTCTCTGAGCGAACGGAGGGAAGGAGGAATCGGAAGCCATAGTACCTATAAATAAAATAAAAAGGAGGTTAATTATCGACACAATGTTCAAGACTTTAGCATTTTCATTACACCTAAATTTGTACTATATACTGGCATGTTAAAGTCACCACAATTCAAAGAGAAAGGGACAATGGGCCCCACAAAATCAAGGTAACGCCCCCATCAATGGTGAGGAAGGCACTCATTGTAAGAATCCAAAAGGATTCTCATTTAATGAAAAATCTCATTGGACTGTGGAATTAAACTCCTAATATTCTCGAAAAATGAGTTCTACAGCAGATTCAAATCTGCAAGAAGAACCCTAAAAAGAAAATAAGAAAAGAGAATAAAATTTCCAAAAGAATTTCTTTAAAAGAATTTTTCTCAGAGCTAAGCTCTGTAGAACAACCCGGAATTAAATTCCTCTAATAATGGGATTAAATCCCAGAAATTCTCATGGGAAATATACTGGAATTAAATTCCAAAGAACTCTTAAAGATCAGAGTAATAGGGTAAAACGAATCAAAATGAGAGCTTTTTGAACCAAATTTTAAAACTAGTTTTTAAAAGAAAGGGTTTATGAATCAATTTGGACACAAGATGCAATTGTTAGTAAATGATCGGCTTTGATACCATGTTAGGAATTGGCGCTAGGGTCACAACACTTGCGAACCCGGCGGAAGTATAAAACGAAAATTTAACAAAGCATAGCATCAATTCCTAACTCAAGTTCAAGCATTTAGTAATAATTAACAAAAAAAAAGAAACTAGAGAGAGAATTAATGGGCTACAACTTTTGTAGCGTGTCATCCAATTGTGGAAGACCTGAGCTATTGGATATAGACGCTCTTAAGGCAATTATTGTAATTGTAGGAGGACCAATATGGATATAAATAATCTTGCTCAAGATGATAATATATTATCTGGTTTGTCTTTATCATTCGTATGTATACATTTTGCTTGCTATTAAGTATCTCTAATATATAATGATAAAGCCCATAGGATGTTTGTTGGATTACCAGGGTTATGATAGAGATCATAACAGTTGGGCTTGGATAATCCATTAGCACGTTCTTAAATGTCTCTAGTCGTAGGAGTATCAAGACAGGGCATCGGTACTTCAAATTAGACTAGTGTATAAGTTTCCTTATCCGGTTGGAAGGCGATAGCTGGTCCCACAGCTATTGTTGTTTGACACCGAGAATTGTGTACAAGTGTTCATTGGAGAATGAGTTTCACTGGACGGACTCATCGAGAACTACTACATGGTATTATACCTATTGTCAGATAACAGTTCTTTGGCGACATGAGTACATGGTGGTCTTTAGACCTGGGATCGTCTTAGTGTCTTGTGTGTGTTTCTAATGTACTTTGATTACTACCCTACCACAGCTTTAAAGAGTCATGAAAACATGTTTTTGTTGGGTATAGTCCCGAAGCACATGGAGGTAGTGAGCGGTCGAGAGGATTCGTCTTTTCCGATATAGGAAGTCAATGTTGCGCTATACGAGACATGACTATAACCAGAAGCCCGCGGCCGCGGCAGTTGAGATCAACTGATAAGTGTCGTCAGTTGTATCTTTGATGGTTTTAAGTCCTCTGTCAGCATGACTTATTTGGTTATTGGGAGTCTGACATTTTCCACCCCCAAACCCGTTATGTGAAACTCTCGGACGAAGAGACCGGACTGTACGATGACTGTCACTGATAGGCTCTGATTGTGTTCGGATAAACTTGCTTGTCGACCTTTCTTTTGGTCAATACCTGGGTAGCTGTTACGTACAGCTAGTGTCACTGACGTTCTTGTGGGTTGACAGATATGATTCTAACATACTACCTGCGTATTGATTGAATTTTTAGAGTTTCACGTAGAGGTTTTTCCCGCTCAGACAAAACGATATAGTGTGTGTATGGCGATACATGCGGGAGTTCGATTAAATATGTGTATTGCATACATGTATGTTAATCAGACGCTTTTTTAATACTATCTGGTTTATGTTTAAGTCGGATTATTAAATCAAGTGATTCTCATACATCTATGTTTCTTGTATCATCAACCATGATACCAAAAAAAAAAAAAATATATATATATATATATATAGAGAGAGAGAGAGAGAGAGAGAATAATGGAGGAAAGATGCCATAGGAGGGAATATCCTCCTATGGCGTCGAAAAAATATAACCTCCATCGGTTTTTCTGACGATCGGAATCCATTATCTTCATCGCTATCATCTAAGATATGGGTACACAAAATTTCATGTGATTCTACAACTTTTTCACCATTGAAAATGTAAAAACTTCTATTATCGGTAAACTGTTAATTTTGAACCTATTAATTCAACGGTGAAAAAGTTGTAGAATCACATGAAATTTGGTATACCCACATCTTAGATGATAACGATGAAGATGATGGGTTCCGATCGTCGGAAAAACCGATGGAAGTTGTATTTTTTCGACGCCATAGGAGGAAATTCCCTCCTATGGTCTCTTTCCTCCATTATTCTCATATATATGTATGTATGTATGTGTGTGTGTGTGTGTGTGTGTATAGGAAAGATGTCATAGGAGGGAATTTCCTTCTTTGGCGTCGAAAAAATACAATCTCCATCGTGTTTTCCGACGATCGGCACCCATCATCTTCATCGTTATCATCTAAAATTAGGGTACGCCAAATTTCATATGATTCTACAACTTTTTCACCGTTGAATTAGTGGGTTCAAAATTAACGGTTTACCGACAATAGAACTTTTTACAATGCTAAATCAACGGTGAAAAGGTTGTAGAATCACATGAAATTTGGTGTACCCACATCTTAGATGATAATGATGAAGATGGTGAATGCCGATCGTCGAAAAAAATGAGGGAGAGTGTATTTTTTCGACGCCATAGAAAGAAATTCTCTCCTATGACATCTTTCCTCCATTATTCTCTCTCTATATATACATACATACATACATACATATATAACACACCATTCAGTACAAATTCAGGGATGTGTACATGATACACATGTTATATATATATATATATATATATATATATATATATATATATATATAAAAGGGGACAACTCATTTAGAAATTAAGAAAATGAGGTGAAGTTGAAAATAGTGTAGAGATTCCTATGGTTGCATTATTTATATGAAAATTGCTTTACAAAACAAAATCAACCATACTCTCTACTATCATTCCAATCATCTCATTCTCTTTCTGATGGAGCTCCTTTTCGGGCCTCCGTCAAATGTTGTCTTCCGTTGATTTCGCGGTGGACTTAGTTGATTATCTTCCTTCGCGTGCGGGTCTCAATAGGTTTTTGGAGGAAGAGGTGAGGTGAGGGAGGTATTGCCGAGTACCTGCAAAGAAGTCCCGGGATGGTTTGTTACCACCAAGGACCCTCCGACGCTCAAGTTAGTGATGAGATCCGAGCAGAGTAACGGCTTAAAGGTGTAAAAATGGCTTACTTGACCCCTCTATGATGGGGGTTTATATAGCGGTGGCGGCATGCAGCAGCAGGCGCGAGAATCTCGCCGGCAGTTACGCTCCCGGCGTCACGCCCGCGTAAAGAGCGGATCGCCCGTTAATGGGGATCGTGATGGCGTGGAACGTGGGATGTTGCCGGCGGAGAATCTGCGCATGGCGAGATTTGCGGAGCGGCGGTTACGCCTGTGAGTGGTGGAGTTGGTCGGTCGGAGGGATCGAGGAAGATGGTCTCGGCGGGAGAGCTCGGGAACGAGCGGGAGGGCCGAGGTATCTTGGTCCTGCGGTAGCTCGGAGGCGAGCTGAGAGACCGAGGAGGCCAATTTGCAAGGGCCCTGAGGTGAGCCAGTTTTGTGCTTGTAGGTCGAGCCTGATCGGCCCATGTGGGCCCTCTCTTTTGAGTTATGGGACACATCATCTGCCACGTGTCCTGATCATAATAGGTCGCCAATATTAAGCATCATCATTAGCCCCCCACTCTTGTCCCGACCAGCTAGTGGGTCGGGTCAAGAGTGGACTGCCGGGCCGTCTGGGGTAAGCTCCCTCCTAAGGTTTCGTCGGGACGCGTCCCCGGGCTATCGGCTGTCTTTTCTACAAGCTTATCAGGGCGAGATCTCTGCATTTAAGGAAGGTGCGCCGGTTCGAGCGTCCTGCCACTGAAGTGACGGTCCACGTGTCGAGCGCCGGTTGGCCGACGCGACGTGTGCAGACCTATGGACTGATGGGGCGCAGCCCAGTGTGGGCGTGACATGTGGAGCGATCGGTCATCGGGTTGATTTCGATCACTTGCCGAGTGTGCCAAGCGCTGCTGAGAAGGAGGCATCTCCATGGCCCCGAAGTCAAGGGGGGTTACTCAGACTTGGATAGACCTGATGTCTCTTGTTGGGGTTTCGGATCCGCTGCATGTGATGGGCTCAGTGGCCTCGTTATGAGGGCTACAAACCCGCAGCGTCTGTTGGGCAGGAGGATGCCTGCTGGAGATGACCGAGTAGGGAAGCTGCTCGGTTGATTTTGGCGAAGGTCTTGACCCCTGGCGTTGCGAGTAGGGAAGCTACCGGCCAGGGATAGTCAAGTCCGGAAGGAATTTGATCCTTGTCTTTGTTGGGTAGGAAGCTACCCGCCGGGATGCGCCGAGTAGGAAGGGGCTCGGCGGCCTCACGAAAAGGGCTTCAGATCCTCAGCGTTTGATGGGCAGGAGGACGCCCGCTGGGGATGCGCCGAGCAGGAAAGGACTCGGCGGCCTCGCGATGAGGGCTTCAGACCATCAGCGTCTGATGGGCAGGAGGATGCCCGCTGGGATGCGCCGAGCAGGAAGGAACTCGGCGGCTTCAGGATGAGGGCTTGAGATCCTCAGCATCTGATGGGTAGGAGGATGCCCGCTGGGGATGCGCCGAGCAGGAAGGAACTCGGCGGCCTCGCGATGAGGGCTTCAGACCATCAGCGTCTGTTGGGCAGGAGGATGCCCGCTGGGGATGCGCCGAGCAGGAAGGAACTCGACGGCCTCGGGATGAGGGCTTCAGACCATCAGCGTCTGATGGGCAGGAGGATGCCCGCTGGGGATGCGCCGAGCAGGAAGGAACTCGGCAGCCTAGCGATGAGGGCTTCAGACCATCAGCGTCTGTTGGGCAAGAGGATGCCTGCTGGGGATGCGCCGAGCAGGAAGGAACTCGACGGCCTCGCGATGAGGGCTTCAGACCATCAGCGTCTGATGGGCAGGAGGATGCCCGCTGGGATGCACCGAGTAGGATGGAACTCGGCGGTCTCACGATGAGGGCTTGAGATCCTCAGCATCTGATGGGCAGGAAGATGCCCGCTGGGGATGCGCCGAGCAGGAAGGAATTCGGCGGCCTCACGATGGGGGCTTGAGATCCTCAGTATCTGATAGGCAGGAGGATGCCCGTTGGGGATGCGCCGAGCAGAAGGAACTCGGTGGCCTCGTGGTGAGGGATTGAGATCCTCAACGTCTGATGGGCAGGAGGATGCCCGCTGGGGATGCGCCGAGAAGAAGGAACTCGGCGGCCTCACGGTGAGGGCTTGAGATCCTCAGCGTCTGATGGGCAGGAGGATGTCCGCTGGGGATGCGCCGAGCAGAAGGAACTCGACGGCCTCGCAATGAGGGCTTCAGACCATCAGTGTCGAAGGGGACGTGGGAGGCCTGCTAAGGATGGCCGAGCAGGGTAGCTGCTCGGTGCCTCTTTCCGAGGGCTTTGACCTTTAGCGCTGGAAGGGCCGTGAGAGGCCTGCTAAGGATGGTCGGGCAGTGAAGCTGCGCAGTTGCCTCTTGGCGAGGGCTTTGATCTCTGGCGTCGTGGGTAGGCAACTACCAACCTGGGATGACCGAGCAAGGCAGCTTCTCGGTTTCCTCTTGCGAGGGCTTTTGATCCTTCAGGACGGGGACCGAGCAGGGTTGCTGCCCAGTGCCTCTTGGCGAGGACTTTGATCCTTGTCGGTTGTGGTAGGAAGCTACCAGCCGGGGATAGCTGAGCAAGGACCCGAATGCCTCTGGGAGGACTTTGGTTCTTGGCGCGAGAAGAGCTATAGGGCTGTAAGAAGCCTACCAAGGACCCTTGGCCGGGAAGGGTTACTTCCCAGTGCCTCTTGGCGAGGGCTTTTGTCTTGAAGGATAGCCGAGCGAGGGATCCTCGGGCTCGACTGCCTCTGGGAGGGATTTCTGATCCCTGGCGTTGCGGTAGGGAAGCTACCCTCCAGGGATAGCCAAGCGAGGGATCCTCGGGCTCGACTGCCTCTAGGAGGACTTTCTGATCCCTGTCATTGCGGTAGGGAAGCTACCCACCATGGATAGCCGAGCGAGGGATCCTCGGGCTCGACTGCCTCTGGGAGGACTTTCTGATCCCTGGCGTTGCGGTAGGGAAGCTACCCGCCAATAATAGCCGAGCGAGGGATCCTCCGGCTCGACTGCCTCTGGGAAGACTTTCTGATCCCTGGCGTTGCGGTAGGGAAGCTACCCGCCAGGGATAGCCGAGCGAGGGATCCTCGGGCTCGACTGCCTCTGGGAGGACTTTCTGATCTCTGGCGTTGCGGTAGGGAAGCTACCCGCCAAGGATAGCCGAGCGAGGGATCCTCGGGCTCGACTGCCTCTGAGAGGACTTTCTGATCTCTGGCGTTGCGGTAGGGAAGCTACCCGCCAGGGATAGCCGAGCAGGGTAGCGCTGGGCTGCCTCTTAGTGAGGGCTTAGATCCTTGGGCGAGGTGGCCCTCGAGCCGCCGTGGCGAGCCCCCTCTGTGCGACCCCGTCAAGGGAGGGGGTGTCGGTCTATTCGGCCGGCGAGGGCGTTGATGACGGTCGCCGGAAGAGGTTCACCCGCGCCTCCAGTGAGGGGGAGGCGGCGGCTGGTATCTGGATCTTTAGGGTGATCGCTTGCCATGTAGATGGAGATCGGAAAGCCAACTTTGTTTTTTTGTGGAGTTTCGGTTCCCACAGACGGCGCCAACTGATGGAGCTCCTTTTCGGGCCTCCGTCAGATGTTGTCTTCCGTTGATCTCGCGGTGGACTTAGTTGATTATCTTCCTTCGCGTGCGGGTCTCAATAGGTTTTTGGAGGAAGAGGTAAGGTGAGAAAGGTGTTGCCGAGTACCTGCAAAGAAGTCCCGGGATGGTTTGGTACCACCAAGGACCCTCCAACGCTCAAGTTAGTGATGAGATCCGAGCAGAGTAACGGCTTAAAGATGTAAAAAATGGCTTACTTGACCCCTCTGTGATGGGGGTTTATATAGCGGTGGCGGCATGCAGCAGCAGGCGCGAGAATCTCGCCGGCAGTTACGCTCCCGACGTCACGCCCGCGTAAAGAGCGGATCGTCCGTTAATGGGGATCGTGATGGCGTGGAACATGGGATGTTGCTGGCGGAGAATCTGCGCATAGCGAGATTTGCGGAGCGGCGGTTACGCCTGTGAGTGGTGGAGTTGGTCGGTCGGAGGGACCGAGGAAGATGGTCTCGGCGGGAGAGCTCGGGAACGAGCGAGAGGGCCGAGGTATCTTGGTCCTGCGGTAGCTCGGAGGCGAGCTGAGAGACCGAGAAGGCCAATTTGCAAGGGCCCTGAGGTGAGCCAGCTTTGTGCTTGTAGGTCGGGCCTGATCGGCCCCTGTGGGCCCTCTCTTCTGAGTTCTGGGACACGTCATCTGCCACGTGTCCTGATCATGATAGGTCGCCAATATTGAGCATCATCACTCTCCCCTTTTATCTTCTTCATTCTTGAAAATGAGAGGGTTAAAAAGAAAGCGGGAAAATTTATGTGAGCCAACCACGTCTCCAATCTAGTGGATCAGTTCTTCACATAGATTACTCTAATAGTGAAAATGAAGCTTGATTTGGGGTTTTCTCGATGTGGATCATTTTCGGTGAAAAGTTTGACTTGCAAGTTCGATCCGGAGGTGACGGAGTTTAACTCGGGTCTTTTACGATTGGATAGACATGCTACAAAGGTTGTAGCCTTCTAAAACCCCCTCTGGATTACCCGTGTTCGCAATTATTAGTAAATGCGATCATGTTGTTGTGGAATTGGTAGCTATTGCTTCTAAATTTTCGTTTTACACTTCTGTCGGGTCCACGAGTCCTGCGACCCTAGCGCCGATTCTATCATTGGTATCAAAGCCGGTAATTTACTAGTATTTGCAATTGCTGTTGATATCCAATTTACCTAAAACTTGCGTCATGCACATTTTTTTTGATTTCCCCATGCTCATCCCCTCCCCCCCCCCTCCGGGGGCGCTTTGAGCATCATGCATCGGGTTTATAATATCAACTTGGTGTGATAGAATTGTTTGTATAGCCTTAAACAATTAGCTAACATTTACCCATTCCCTCCCAAATGTTTTTTCCCCTCACCCAAATTGTGACCAACCGAGCCCAATTTTGTTTTGTGCTCGGGTTGCTTTCGAATAAAAAAAATTTGGGAGGATAATGGGAAATATTAATTTATTGCTCAATGGCTTTTTGTAACAAATCTGTTCACGCAGAGAACATTATTTAATGTTTAAATTCGCATGGATGCATGTTTAATTTTAATTGTATCATCAACATATGGTTTGATTAAATTGTGTAATCAAATTATTTTTATACAAAGTTGATATCTGTTAGTAAATGTCGACGAATTGATGTGTGATTAATTCGACGGGTTGCACATAATAAGTCTGCTGTATTGGTGTGTTTGGTTCGGTTCAGATTATCGCAATGAATAGTCCATCGTGTGAATTTTTTGTAATACCTGTGTTGTATTATTACTACAAAGATGGGATGTCCGAGGGGAAAATCCACAGGGGCAATTATATTTTGCCTCTACAGTTAATTAAAGATAAGTATAAATTTAATTAACTGATATAAATAGAGATGGGATAATTAGAGATAAGCATAAATTTAAATACAGATTAGCTTAAATAGAGATAAGTTTGATAATTTAATGCCACCGAAATCTTCTTCTCTGTGGGTTGTTTTATAAAGCCGCAGCAGCTCTGTTAATTGATGATATATATATATCTTCTTCTCTGTGGGTTGTTTTATAAAGCCGCAGCAGCTCTGTTAATTGATGATATATATATATATATATATATATATATATAGAGAGAGAGAGAGAGAGAGAGAGAGGGAGGAGGGAGGGGTTAATGGAGAAAATGCATCATAAGAGGGAATTTCCTCCTATGACATCGGAAAAAATGCATCTTTCATGATTTTTTCGACGATCGGCATACATCACCTCCAGCTTTATCATCTAAGATGTGGATACACCAAATTTCATGTCACCTCCATCTTTATCATCTAAGATGTGGATACACCAAATTTCATGTGGTTATACCATTTTATCACCGTTGATTTAATTGGTGCAAAATTAACTGTTCAGACAATAGAACTTTTTACATTGCTAAATCAACGATGAAAAAGTTATGGAATCACATGAAATTTGGTATACCCACAGCTTAGATGATAACGATGAAGATGGTGGGTGCCGATCGCCGGAAAAAATGAGGGAGGGTGTATGTTTTCGACGCGAAATCCCCTCAAATGGTCTCTTTCCTCCATTAACCTTATATATAGAGAGAGAATAATGGAGGAAAGCTGCCATAGGAGGGAATTTCCTCCTATGGCGTCGAAAAAACACACCCTCCCTCAATTTTTCCGACGATCAACACCCGCCATCTTCATCATTATCATCTAAGATGTGGATACACTAAATTTCATGTGAATCTACAACCATTTCACCGTTGATTTAACAATGTAAAAAGTTCTATTGTCGGTAAACCATTAATTTTGAACCCACTAAATCAACGGTGAAAAGATTGTAGAATCACATGAAATTTGGTGTACCCACATCTTAGATGATAACGATGAGGATGGTGGATGCCGATCGTCGGAAAAAATAAGAGAGGGTGTATTTTTTCGACGCCATAGGAGCAAATTCCCTCCTATGGCCTCTTTTCTCCATTAATCTCATATATATATACACACACATCATTGAAGGAAATTCCCTTCTATGGCATCTTTCCTCCGTTATTCCCTCCTGTGCCATCTTAGAGATAAGATTAATTTTAAACTTAGAGATTAACTAAAATTAATTGCTGCTGCTGCACAGATCTTTTGAGCACGAGATCTCTCCTGTTGGCTGCTGCTTCATCTTGGCTCTCCTCTTGGGCTTTTAATGGGCCTTAAATAAATTGCATCAACATTTAGTCCATAATATTATTGCATTAAGCTTTAATCTATAAGCTCCAATAAAATGTACTAATTCAATGACTGACACTACAAATTTAAGACATTGAACCATGTTCTAATAAAACATAACTCAATCTGTGATTGTAAATAACACATACTTTTTCCCCAGTGGCAACCTAATAATTAAACTATTTTATTTCACAAACTAAATCTCTTAGTTAATTGCGGCACAATTTTTTTTTTAAAAATCAGCAATGTTGGGTTATTCCCATTTTTGGCAGGCAATGGCACCAAAAATCCACTTTTGTTAATAAATTTATGAATTCAACAAAAAAACCTAAGCTCGACCTATAAAATAGCGTCGGTTACCCTCTCTTTCTTACAAAAAAATGAAGAGAGAGAAAGTGTGTGCAGGAGAGAGAAAGAGTGAGTGTGGGAGCTCATAAATAGGGCAACATTTTTTTTTTTTCAATTTTGCCCAGATTATGCCCAATATTTGCTCTCCCTCTCTCTCCAATTTGCTGCACCCTGCTCCCCTTTCATTCAGCTCCAACTCCAAAACCCAACTCAAATTCCTAATTTTCAAGAAAAATATTTGAGATTGAGATTCTGAGAGAGAGAGAGAGAGAGGGGCACGTTTTTTGATACAACCCCCCTTCTCTCCTTCCAAAAAACACATCACAACTTGGCCAGAGACCTCTCCCCTTGCCAACTTATATATACAACTTCTTCATTGAGCTTTTTAGAGAGTGAAAGAAGAGAGAGAGAGAGAGAATGAGTTCAGGCGATGACCATGAGGCTCAAGAGAAGAGAAAGAAGAGATACCATCGCCACACTCCTCGCCAAATCCAAGAGCTTGAAGCGTATGTTAAAATATTCAAAAGGCGTCTTTTTTTGTTTTTTTTTTGTTTGGTGAATTTGTTATTGGGTTTTGATTTTGGGGCTAAAATATTGATGGGTTTTTGATGTTAGGTTGTTTAAGCTTTGCCCACATCCAGATGAGAAGCAGAGGATGCAGCTCAGCAGAGATTTGGGATTGGAGCCAAAACAAATCAAGTTTTGGTTTCAAAATAGAAGGACCCAGATGAAGGTTTGGATGTTTTTTTTTTCCTGATGAAAATATTTGATTAGATTTATTTTGAGATGAAAGGGATAGAAAAAGAGCAGCCCCTTTTTTCTCTATCTTCACTTTTCTTTTTTGTCATGGTTGTGTTTATCACTTTTTGATGAGGTGATTAGATAAAAGATGGAATTTTTAAGGTAGATTGATGATTTTTTTATTAAAAAAATTAAATCCTTTTGTTATAGGCACAACATGAAAGGCATGATAACTGCTCTCTTCGTGCCGAAAATGACAAGATCAGATGTGAGAACATCGCCATTCGAGAGGCTCTGAAGAACATCATCTGCCCGAATTGCGAAGGCCCGCCGGTGTGTGAGGATTCATACTTTGATGAGCAGAAGCTTCGAATGGAGAATGCAAGATTAAAAGAAGAGGTTGCTTATTGATTTCTATTTGTTTTCGCTCCTTTTATGATCGGGTTCTATTAATTAGTAGTTATTCAATTCTAGCATTATTCAAACTACTTCATGATTATGAATGTACTAATAGTAGCAAAGAGGCTGGGGTTTATAATACTAATCTTCATTTATTTTCTATTTGCCTCGTGTTTATAGTTGAAATATTTTGGATTTAATATGGATGCTTGGGAAAAAATTATTATTTGATACTGCAATTGATCTATTTTATGCCCTCTGACTAAATATTCTGTTATGAAGAGCCATTTTACTGCGGGCTTGTGATTAGATTTTCTTGTTTTAGTACCCTATTCACACCCTCGAGCATTACGTCGTTATATATCAGTCGACACAAGCTCTATTTGTTTACGGTGTTTTAGGATTTCCATCATTAAGCATAAATTCATCGCATTCTTGATAAAGATCGGATAATGGATTTGAGATGCCATTTAATTACAGCAACCTATTTATTTATGCCGTTAGTTATTATTGTAGTTTATGTAAATGATGACTTCTTTTATCAATTAATATTGATCATTTTACTATTTTTTAATAGTATCTTTCAATGCAATCATTTATGTGATATAAAATAGAGCTTTTAAGCATATATTTATGAAGACTGGATGATGTTTTAGCACCATTTTTTGTCAAAGTTTTGGGATAACATATAGCTTTGTCGCTTTTATTTGGATAAATAGCTATAGGAAAGACTACAAGTAGATATTGCACCCCTTAATTGAATAGGAAACTTCAATTAATCCCATTCATGAGCTAATTCATTTCTTATATAATCATCGGAGCTTGATTTATGATGTAGATTTAGCTTCGTTTTCCGTAAAACTTATTCTTCTTCCATCATTTGATACCGCAGCTTGACCGCGTCTCAAGCATCACATCGAAATATCTTGGACGACCGATTACCCAACTCCCGCCGATTCAACCAGTATCCGTATCCATGCTAGACTTATCAGTTGGAAGTTACATCAACCAAGGATTCGGCCCTTCTCTCGACCTTGATCTCCTCTCTGGGACTTCGTCAAACATTCAATTTCCTTTCCCGTCTCCATTATCCGACATCGAAAAGCCCATCATGGCAGAGTTAGCGTCAAACGCGATTGAAGAGCTCATAAGGCTAATTCAAACGGACGGGCCCCTTTGGATCAAGTCTAGCAATGGAAGAGAAATCCTCGATCTCGAGACTTACAATAAGATCTTCTCAAAGCCCGGGCATCAATTCATAGGCCAAGATGCACGTGTTGAGGCATCGAGGGATTCGGGCCTTGTGTTTATGAGTCCTATGACCTTGGTTGAAACCTTTATGGACTCGGTCAGCTCTTTTTCTTCGTGTTTTTATCTATTGCTAATGATGTATATGGAGTATTTATTGAATTAAATTTGGTTTGGATGCAGGTGAAGTGGATGGAGCTATTTCCAACGATCGTTTCTAAGGCTAGAAATGTTGAAATCCTTGCAAGTGGAATCGCTGGAAGTAGAAGTGGATCTTTAGTACTGGTAAATATCGATTCTTCAATCCTAGTGATGAGAGCTAATATTGTGTTACATTACAACAAATGATCCCCCGATCCTCACCACAACTTCAAAGGTTTGGTGGAGCTGCAGGAACTTTAAGACGATGATAGACCAACACGGGTTCAGCTTCCATAGATGCGAACTAAAAAGCAAATTACAAATTTTTTTAATGAAAACTATAGTATAAAAATCCTAGTAATTGTGTTAGTAGAGACTAATATTGCACTTTGTAACTTTTCTTATTTTATATTTTCAATGAAATGTTTTATGTGGCTAGGGTCATACCGATTTTTTCCGTATCCCTAAAAAAACCCTAGGTGCCAGCCTAGAATGAGGACGGTCAACCTCAAGGGGACTGTTAGAGTTTAAGATATACAAAAGTGTTCTAATTCCAAGTAAATCGCAGATGTATGGGGAGTTTCAGGTTCTTTCACCGGCGGTCCCCGCTCGCGAGTTCTTGTTCCTCCGATACTGTCAACAAATTGAACAGGGCTTGTGGGTGATTGCCGATGTTTCAGTGGATTTCCCAAGATATATCAATCAATTAGGTTCTGCACCGCCAAGAATTCGAAGGCTCCCTTCTGGTTGTATGATTGAGGATATGCCCAATGGTTACTCAAAGGTAATTTAAATACCTTCTAATCAACCAAATTTTACGAAACGAAAATAATCTTACCATCTCAGATTGATTATAATGTAGGTGTCATGGGTTGAGTTCATGGAGATTGAAGATAAGAATCAGAACCTAGGTTTATTTCATGATTTAGTTCATAGTGGCATCGCTTTCGGAGCCCAACGATGGTTATCGACTCTTCAAAGAATGTGTGAGAGATTTCACTGCCTAATTGCGAGCGGAGCTAACAATAGAGATCCTGGAGAAGGTAAATTATAAAACAAAAATCAAATTAATAAGCTACTTGAATTACTATCTGAAAATATACGGGCTCTTGCAATTTCAGCAATGCTAACGTCTGAAGGGAAAAGGAGCATGATGAAGCTATCGCAAAGAATGTTGAACATTTTCATCAATAGCTTGTGCCCTTCGAATGGCAATCAATGGAATACTCTCGCGGGACTAAACGAAGTCAGAGTCCGATTCATACCTCATAAGAACACAGACCCGAATCTTCCCAATGGCGTTGCTCTTAGTGCTGCGACCTCTTTATGGCTGCCCGTCCCGTGTCAGACCGTGTTCAATTTCTTCAAGGACGTACGCGCTCGAGCTCAGGTTTCTTCATTTTCATGTCTTTGATGTCGCTGATATTAATTATTTTTAGTAGTATTCATACTTCAATTTTTTTCTTGGTAGTGGGATATTCTGTCTAACGGCAACATGGTGCAAGAGGTTACTAGCATTACAGCCGGTTTAAATCCAGGGAACTCAATCTCTCTCCTTCGGGTAATTTTCTCCGCTTTCGTGTGTTTATGTAGAAAATTATAGGCTAATTGGTTACTCTTATATTTTCATTGTTTACCAGAATCTACTACTATTATATTTTCGCTGATCTCTTCCTGAAAAAAAATTAACAGAAGCTAACTCCGGACCAAAACACGATGCTCATCCTTCAAGAGAGCTGCACCGACGCATCGAGCTCGATCATCGTCTACGCACCAATCACCCTTCCTCAAACGGACATCGTCATGAGCGGGGAGGACACCTCATACATCTCACTTCTCCCCTCGGGCTTCTCCATTCTCCCTGACGGCCGTCCTGACATGAGCCCAGGAGCATGCTCATCCGCCTCTTCAAGCTCGAACCCGACGCCAGGCTCATCCGGCTCGCTCCTAACCATCACATTCCAAATCTTGGTCAGCAGCCTGCCTTCCGCCAAGCTCAACACCGAGTCGGTCGAGAGCATCAACCGCCTCATCAGAGAAACTGTGCAGCACATCAAGGCCGCATTGAACTGCGCCTGAAATAACAATATTGCAATAACTGTTGTTAAAATCGAGCGAGCTCGGAAGTCAAGAACGCACCATAACTTGAGCAACAGGTAATGGTTCGGGCATTGACTTCTGTTTCCATGAAGGATTCATTTATGAAACACATTTATATGAGACTTGATCTCTTTCTCTTCTTCATTTTTACTGCTTATAGAGAGACTAGTTCTTTAATATGTGTTTGAATTTTGATGGTGACCAACTTAAGTTGATTCTAATAGTAATGTGGAGAACTTTTGAATGATGAGGGTGGTCCCTTTATTTATAGGGGAATCTATGAGAAGCTTTCAAAAGTTTTTATGGCTTTGATTTAATTGTGGATGTTGACTGCTCGTAAAATTTTATTCTGCAAAGAAATAAAGACTGGCCTGCATTCATTTTTGCAGTTGCTTCTATTTACTCTTCCTTTGTCAGAAAATTAAATGTATATTCTTTTTTAATCAGAATTAAATGTATATTTTTTAGGGTAAATTGTCAAAAAAGGAAAAAAAAACCCTCCTGTTTCAAACTTGTGTAAGATTCCTTGGGCTTTCTGCTCTTGTTAAAAAGCCTTTAGGCCCAATCAAAATGTCATATATACTGGTTACCTGTAATTTCTAAGCAGTTTCAGTTGTCTGCAATATCTAAACAGTTGCATGTAATATGCAAGCAGTTGCCTATAATATACAATTAGCTGAGGGAATACAATGCCTAAATGAAATACAGCTTAGGGGTTTTTTCACAAAAAATTCGAACGGCAGGGCTTCTTCAATAATTTTGAAAATTATAAGGGTTTTTAGACAACTTCCCGGTAGGCCGGGGGCGACCCTATTTTTTTTATTGAATAATAGAAGATGCAAGTGGGATTTTAGCCTTAGACCTCCTTCTCAACTGCGTGGAGTTCTTGGTATGTAGTGATTGTAGCCAGCTTTCTTAAATTTTGTCATTGAAGAAATTAATTTCTGGTACATTTAGGTGTGGTTTTTATTATGTAATTAATTTTGTTCTGATCGATGTATTTAATATTCCTGGTTTGCCTTATGAAAATTAAATTCGCATATTGATTAGCAATTGATGCTCTCCATGAATGCCAATTGAGTGAATGATGATTTTGGTGGCCGTGCCAAATATTAATGAAGGTTGATATCGCTTTGACGAATATATATACCATTCTCAAAACTTGATATTTTCATGGGTAAATTACACTAAAGTGCTTCTAACTATCATGGTTTCAACAATACTACCTTAAAATACCTCCAACTATCACCGATTTTGCAGCAACAAGTATCTTAATCTATGTAAATCAGAGAAAACACCCTTGGTCTTTGTGTTTACAATCATTTACATATTGACCGTTGTATCCCTCACCTTCATTACCATTAGCTCTATCCAAAAGCTCTCCTATTTTTGAAATACTGATACTTTTGGACATGGAGGTTGAAGCAATTACCATTGATCCGTATGAAGCAATTTCGACAAGGGAAGAATTCAATCCTAGCTAAAACAATTGAAAAATGAAAGGCGAAAAAGTTCTCCATCAAAAAAAAATTAAAAATACCAATGGGCAATGGCTCAGTTGGTATGTCGCTTCCTTTCATGAGAAGACCGCGGGGTTCGAACCCCAAAAGGGGAAGTGGCATAAATTAATGCTTTCGGGGTAAATTCGTGGGTTCCATGGGTGGTTGTGTGGGTGGTTGTGTGGGTTGTGTGCTATGGGATGCGGTGTATTCTTGGACGAGGTTTATGGATCAGGTCAAAAATAAAATAAAATAAAATAAATTGGTTCGCAAGCCTTAGTTATAAGAATGGGCCAATCACAGGCCACCAATGAGCAACTTTTTATCTACAAATCCAAAGGCCATCATATTAATGGCCCAAGCCTATCTGAAGCTTCTGTTGGGCTGGGATTAAAAAGGCCTCATGCTTAGGTTTGGATATTATTTATTAAATCCTCTTTTTTCAGGAATAATAGGCCCTTTAAGATTTAGCCTAAATAATTGACATACTAGCAAGACAAAAGAATTGATTCAGGGGCTGTGATTTTATGCATTATAATGTTTTGGTAATCTGAACATGTTTAAACCCTATGTTTTCATATTGAGAAAACGGAATCTTATATTACATTAGGAGTAGATTTTCTCATATAGCCTCGCAAAATATCAAATCTCCACCACTTTTCGATTACGGGCATCCACCGTCTTCATCTTCATCCTCTAAGATGTGGATACACCAAAATTCAAGTGATTCACATGCCTTTTCACCGTTAATTTAATTGGTGCAAAATTAACGGTATCCCGATAATTGGAAATTTTAAGTACTTTTACTTCCCAAAAGCAACGGTGAAAAGAGCTGAAAATCACATCAAATTTGGTATATCCGCATCTTAGACGATGAAGACGAAGACGAGGACGGTGGATGTTGATCGTCGAAAAGAAATCGTGGAGGGTTGATTTTTTGCAACACCATATAAGAAAATCTTCGTCCATGACATCTGAGATCCCGCCCTCGCTTTCATATTTGGTGCATTGAGAGAATTCTTAAACGTGGACGTAAATTTTTCAAATTACCAAACAGATCATGGCGTGGATGACAACGACAACTATATCAACCGTGACAAAGGGCAACAATAAGGTCAAACCAAAATGGGGGAAGTGATTTTCAGGTTTCAATCTTATAAATATAACGACACACACACGCTCGTATGCTAGTTTGACGATCTCAGGTCATTAAGGTTGGGATTCATCTTAATCTTCTAATTAAGGCATACTTTTTTTTGCCAATCTCAAAGCGGGATTCCTTGAATGTTTACCAAGAGATGACCAACTCCAAACCTCTAAGGTCCATACGAAAAACAAGGAATTCATTTCAAACTTCAACCTAAAGTCCGAGACTTATTCGGGCTCAAACATTAAAGAACTCTCTAATCACATCATCCTACCTACAGGCCATAACACTCAATGAGGTGTTGACCGTCTCTAAACATATGTTTTCATTTTGCTTAATTACTTTTACTTTTACGGACACATGCGTGACGAAGAGTTATATGATACTTCCTCCGTCCCATTTTAATAGTCGTTTTGGCATTTCTCACGTTTATTAAGGTGTTAAATTATGACCGGTTCTATTTACCGCAATACCTCCAATTAAAATAACCTCACAAAAACCAAAATGCAACAGGTGACATGAATGGGATTTTAATGAAGGGTAAATTCGGCAATCAATTGATAAAGTAACCTCAATTACATAAAACAACTAGAATTCTGGGACCAAAAAAGTCTTTAAAACGGCTATTAAGATGGGACGGAGGGGGTAACGTTTATTTAGACATAGATAAACGGCCATACACACAACCCTTTGAGTACCATAAAGATATAATAAAACATGTAACCTGACAAAAACTATGCACTTACTAAATGTCAGTGTTCAAAATAATGATTGTGTGTAGCACAACATTACATCACTAAATAGCGAAAAACGCAAATAGCGTTGTGCATAACGTAAGCTACACGGATTATTAATTATTACTAATTATTATTATCAACTTATTTACAATAAATTATATTTGTTACGTCCCGCTTCCCAGAGTACGGTAAGGAGACGTGATGAGAGCTGCTATGTATTTACTCAGAAGTAAACACGCTAAGCGTAACTAAGCAATATAATATAAAATATACACAAGATACATGAATGTAAATGAATAGTAACTTTTATTTATTAAATATTTCTTTACAAATACAACTGAAAATGTAAATACAGGAATGTAAAGCAATTCATAAACAATGGCATGAGCTGAAAAGAAAATATATACAAGTATCTGGAGCTCTGGATCAATGGTGAACTGCTCCAAGTCTTCAGTACTGGGCTCGACCTCCAGAGAGTCCGATCCACTTGACAACATTCCAAAGAAAGAAAAGAAGGAATGTCGTCAGCGAACAATCGCTCGATTGATCCCAAAAATATGTAAGAATAGACAGATGAATAGACAGATATGAGAATATTACTGGTAAGTTTGTTATGTTAACACAGTTGTTTGTAGCTTGGTACAGAATATGTCAGTGTATACGAGAGGAGTCTCGCTATTCCGGAGACTAAGGTATACGGAACACAAGAAACCGTTAAGCCACGGTACAACAGCAATGGATATTCATGTTAGATATATTAAAGTGACCGTCTCGTGCCACTTCTAACACATTCCGTACCAGTCTACCCTTTTAAAACCCCGTAAAATCTTTTGTATTGATTGTATTGTTTTGTTTTATAGATAGAAGACTTGCCGAAACCATGATATCATGTAAACGGAATAGATATAAATGGATAGTCATGTAATCAGAGTATATCTATGGTTCGGTTCAGTCGAGTCATGTTGATATAGATTGAATTCTGGTATAAATGGATTCATGTTGTATTGTAGTCAGATTGATTTTATATTAGATTTAGACTCTGTCTGAGCCAGACACTTTAAAACAAATTGAAGTTCTGAATTAGTTTTGATGTTATCGATAACTGCTGCACATGGACGGTATGATTTGTGTCTTTTTCCAAGACAATTACCGTATTGATAACACCGTTTTTAGGTTGTCTACCTTAGATAGGCAAACACCCATATTCTCCGGCTCCCGGAGGCTCAAGAGAACCGGTCCCGCTTAAACCTATGTTTACTAGGATTCTTATTGTAAATTAATATAACTTGGGGGGTTTATGAAAAATAGTTTTAATATATTTTCAAAATACACCTCAAGTATTTAATTATTGTCTTTAGCGTTTTCATAATTGTAATTTTTTATAAAGTGAAATATTCTAGTGGATATAGCCTAGATTTCATTGTATATGGTATTTTAGTGTAATATTGGAATTGTATTGATTTGTAATGATAGTTTCATAAAATTTGTGATTCTTTTGATTTAGAAAACATGGAATATATATATTGTATACTTAAAGTAGATTTTTTTGATAATATATATATATGTATATAATATAACTTATTTATTAAATAGAAATTACATTTTTCTTAAAAATTGTATTAAAAATTCCATCGAGATCGGATACTCCGTGAGGAAGTCTGCATCTCGCTCTACTAGACCCGAGAATGTGCGATAACCCGCACCATCTCGCTCTACTAGACCCGAGAATGTGCGATAACCCGCACCATCCCGATCGGGGTTTCCCAAAATGGGTTGTAGAGGCGCATTTGTAAGGAATTAAATAATACACTTTTAAAGAAAATGGTTTTTTAAATGTTTATGGTATTTAAATGTAAACTCGTATTTTCCCACAAACTAATGTTCCAAAAATTATCGTGCTGTGTTAAGAATGTGTGTTGTGATAAGGTGGGTCATTACCTCGTAAGTTTTCTAAAGGTAATATGATCAAAATGAATAAGCAATGTCGTATGTAAATATGATGGTATTTTACCGTAAAACTGAAATAGAAGTTGCAATACATATTATTTTGAATTGAAACTTGTTCTGAATGTTGTTTTATATTTGTTAAATAATATAAGAAGAGATGGTAATTTGTTGTTTAACAAAAATTTGGGGTTTTAAGGAAAAGAGAATCGGAAGTTGGAATAACTCCGCTTAAGTTTTAGACTAGAGATTGAGAAGGGGAGAGGTGGCTTACAAGTTGGAATTAGAGAGAAGAGATAGAGAGGAATTTTGGGATCATCGGGGAGTCGTTTTGTCGCCGGATTCTTCCCGAAACGTCGCCGGAACTTCGACCTTTGCTAACTTCACTTGTACAACTTTGGACTTGAAAATTTTAGAGAGTTTTTGTGATAATTTTCAGAATGGAGATAACTATGGTGTAGGAGGTATTTATAGGATAGAATTAGGGTTTAGCTTAATGAAGAATGGAATTAAAATGCGCATTAAAATGGATTTAAGAGAGGGATTAGCACTCTCTGGATGATTGCAGCGAATTTAAACAACATGGGGGTAGTAGGGTATGCCAAGGGATGCTAGGATTAAAATTTAGAAGCATCCCCTACGGATAAAACCGGCAGTGCCAGCCCCTTCTCAAAATCTCGTCAGCCAAATCCGATAGGTTGGGGTTGGGATTGGTGCCACATGTCCATGTCGTCTCATATACCTCAATTGAGAGGTTAGAACTTGTAACGTTTTAGAAATCGTTATGCGAATTTTTCTGTTTTAGGGTGAAATAGTCGGTGTTTTCCGTTTTAACCCGATTGTGATCAAACTTCTGTATAGACTTGACGGCACCTAGTGTAGTGATTGTTCTAAAGAAGTGTATGTTTGTAGTTAACCGCAATCAATAACGGTGTCGCGTATAGCTAGACCGAGATGAGTACGGGTCGTCCTCTGGGAAACGTGGAACCTTTTACTTTTACTTTAGATGTGTTGAGAAAGAGAGGAGGGATAAAGAATTTTATAGAATGGTTTCTAGATCTACGTTAAACAAGAATGTAAAATATAGATCTAGATTATTTTAAAGATGTAGTAAATATAATAAGAAGGCTTGTAGGGTTCGTTAGGATTTAGTAGTTATGGACGATTAATTAAAAGTTACCCTTTTTATCCATTAATAGATTTAGAACTAGAACGACGGTGATGCGTGTAGATTAGGGTTTCTGAAGGGAAAAGGAATCTCACTCTTAACCCTTATCTCGACACGGAACTCCGTTCATATCTAGCCTTTACCAAAACAATCATTAATCTAATCTCTAATCGCGGTCAGAACTAGCAAAGAATTGCTAGCGCGCCCGATTAGGATGTTAATGATTCTTTTGATAAAGTTCCTAAACTTTATAGGACTTAAAAAGGGTTTAGTTATTTTCATCGTCCATTAGCCTACCCTAATCCTACGAACCCTAACAAGCGGGGAATTACTCGCGCATGTTGGGAGAAGAAGATGAAAAGAAAGAGAGGGAAAACATAATGGAAAATGCAAAAGAATTAAATAAAATAACTACCTTTATTAATCAACTTGAACAATCTACGCTTTATTCCTTTGAAAATGATTACAAAAACTTGGTTTGCTTCTCGAACTCTTCCGAAGGAGGTAGATGAACAGTTGATGATCAGCCTGGATGCATGAGCCGTCTTGGACTTCGTGATCTCTTCGGCTTGATGGCTTTTCCAAGAGGCTCTCGGTGCTCTTTTATAGTGCAAAGCCAGAATCTTTCAGTTGGAAACTTGGTAAAATATGTCAGAGATTCATGCCCCAAATTTTCAGCAATTGATCCCTCAATCTTGCCGCGGATCCACGGCCCAAGGGGGTTATGGCCGCGGATCCGCGGCCATTTGATCTCATCCCTCCATCAATTTTTAGGGCTTTGTTCTTTATGACATGTGTACTTCTCTGGAACCTTTGCATCTTTGAAATATTCTCGTGGTTGCTGCCAGACTTGGTCTCCAAGTTTGTTTCTTAATTTGGCAAGATTTCTTCAACAACTTGATTTGCTTGAATCTAGTCTTGGAAAATTCTGCACAACTTGGAAATATTCTGCACAACAACTCAAATAAGATTTTAGTAGACTTTGTTCTACTAGGATTAGGTCAATAATATTATTTGCATACATTTTCCTACCAAATGATAATAAAAATATATTAACACATGGAAAATAATGTTTTTACACATAAACCCTCATATGTATAATATATCATATTAAAGTCCTTTTTTAATATAAAAATGGTAGGAAAAATGTACTACAAATATGCAGTTTTATCGACTGAACAAATACCCCCAAACTTATCTTTGATCGTCCCGAGCAAACTAGTTTATTTAAGAGGAGAAAAAGAAAGGAGAAAACTAAGCACACTTTCGTAGGCAGACACGATTGCACTGAGCACGTGCAACAAGCCGTTAAACCTCTAGGTGTCCCTAGTAGGAGGAGTGTTGTCTCCTGAGGATTTTCAGCGGATTACACCCACAAAATCCTATAACAAAAGAAAGATGGTGAAATTTACATATAAAGATAATAACCATAAAAGAAATACTTTGAAAAGAAGAGTTTCCAACTATACTAGCTTTTCAGTTGTCATGAGCCCTATCTTAATAGTCATGAAAAAATGTTAGAAATCACATCATCCCTCAATAAAACATCGTCTTTATTCTTCATTCCTACCTTTCATCCAAACATTGATCATATAACCCCACGTGTGTGTAAAGAACATCCCTACACTCGGAGAATTCAATTCAAGCTATCATACTCTTGTCCATCCACCTCGGTACTTTTTAATTTTATGAATACTTAGATTTGCTCACACCTTTTCATGCGACCGTTGATACTTCTTGAGGTACTAACCGACCGATTACTCATGTGCTTGCAGATTCGGTGATAATATTTTCCTCGTCTTGCACCACCTAAGGCTTAGCAGTGACTCCCAGACCAGTTGGCCTTAGGGCACTAGGTGAAGAGGCACCCTCGCTATATTTTTTTATTGCTGCCTTGGCGATACAAAACCAGTGTTCATTTTTTTTCTTTTCACCATTTTTATTTTTTTCTTCATTTTTTTGACTTCCTTCATACTTTGGCTTTTAGACAAGAGCATTTCAAGGTATCCTCTACTATCCCGAGTTTCAAGACGTGTGTAAGTGCATATAGTAGGGTATCAACATTCAAATGTTTGGTTTCCAGAATAGAAATTATTTTTCAGACTTATTTTTATCCTCAGATTAGTGACTTCCTTCATTTTACTGACCCTTGGGACAACAGCTCATAACTACTTATTACTAGTTCGTATAAGAAAACTTCTAATTTTCTTGGTTTTCTTAAACTATTCCTATCTTTTGAATGTAATGTTTCACTTTCTATTCATTTGTTATATATAAAAAAAAAAATTTAATGCCCGGTGTCAAAGATAATTCAGTGAATACAAACCTCCCCCCAAACCTGTTTTCAGCAGTGTCCTCACTGATGTAGCCTTTTGAGAACATGGACCTGTATACTAAGAGCGAGATACAAGGGGTAAAATAATAGTTAAATGAAAAATTCCCCCAAACTTATTTTTTGACACGCACGGATATTCAATCAAATCCATTTTTTTTACTCACCTCCATTTTTAAAATAAGAAAATGATATAAAACATGGAGGTGAGGCGGAGGAAATTTTAGTTTTGATAAAGCGGCTCCTGTAAAAACAGGAGCTCCTCCGCGGGGTCAGCAGAAAAATACGGTTTTAATCTATGCCCATTTACTTTAAAAATCGAACCGTTTTTCAAATTTTCGACTTCAACCGCCCCGTGCGGGTGTACATACCGCACCACAAAAGGTCCTTTCCAACGAGATTTAAGCTTACCCGGATGAAGATGGAGACGGGAATCGTAAAGAAGGACTTGTTGCCCCGATGTGAAGGTTTTTCTAGAAAGATTTTTATCGTGGAATACTTTAGTCCTATTCTTTACTATCACCGCATTATCGTAAGCTTCATCGCGGAGTTCGCTTAGCACATTCAATTGCAGCTTCCGATAGCTGCCTGCATGATCAAGATCAAAATTAAGCTCTTTAATAGTGTAGGGTGTTTTTCGTCACCCCAGTGAGATGGGAATACGCGCGCGCTTGTCAGGCGAACTACAGATTCCCCCGGCCTAGGGTAGGCCGGGGTTTAATGATTGTAGGGATCCGAATCTCCGGCAGCCGCGGACTAAGCTGCCGTTAATTACCCATCGCCTTTGGGGCGAGAGAACCTCCGATTAACGGGTTAAACTGGTCATGCGAACTCAATGTGCAGTATACGTGTGTTTTGAAAGGGGGTTTTGGATATATCGAGAGCCACGCAGAGTTTTTACGGGGGTCCCGCTACCCGGATCGCGGGCTGGGGGTCAAGGGGGCTAGCAGCCCCCTTGCGGGGTGCGGGGCAGCGCCCCGTTAGAAATTTTTTTCTAACAGGGACAGTGTCGTGGAGTACGTGTATGTATAAATTTGTATACATATGTATATATGTATATATGTACACAAAAAGAGGGGGAAAAGACATCCAAGGGATGCGCAGGTGCGCAAGCGCGCGCGCCACGTGTCGGCACGCGGGCGACTTGCGCACTTGCGCAGTTGCGCAAGCGCGCGCGCCACGTGTCGGCACGCGGGCGCCTTGCGCAGTTGCGCAAGCGCGCGCGCCACGTGTCGGCAGGCGGGCGACTTGCGCACTTGCGCAGGTGCGCAAGCGCGCGCGCCACGTGTCGGCACGCGGGCGACTTGCGCACTTGCGCAAGCGCGCGCCACGTGTCGGCACGCGGGCGACTTGCGCACTTGCGCAGTTGCGCAAGCGCGCGCGCCACGTGTCGGCACGCAGGCGTCTTGCGCACTTGCGCAAGCGCGCAGGTGAGGCACAACAGGCTTTTAGCCTAAAAAAATTTCTCAGAAGAGAAATCAGAGAGGAGTTGGACTCCTGAATGTGTTTTTCTTCTCTTTTTTTTTGGGGGGGGGGGTTTAGTGAAAGATGTTCTTCTTCTTCCTCCTGTTGCTTGCTGGATCTTGAAGATCAAGAGATGTGAAATCTCAAAATCTCTCCTTTTTAAGATCTGATGACAGATCCAAGTTCCCCTATGTGGGTTTTGTGGTGGAAAACTATTTAGTTTTTTAAAAAAGGAAGAGTAAAACTCTTGATTTAATTCAAGAGAAAGAGGAAGGTTTTGGAACCTTGAAGAAGGAGAAAGATCTCAGATCTAATTTTTGGAGAGAATGAAAGGTATATCTTTTTTTATTCATCATGTTGCCTTTTATAGGCTTACATATTTGCATATAGCCCCTTAGGCTTCACAAAAATGGCATTTTAGCCATCCCATGGCTCATGTGCCATTTCATTTTTGCACATAAGCCATGGGCTTACAAAATATTGGCTTTATGCCCATTTTGCATACATTCATGTATAAAAAATTACATAAAAATTATTTATTACATGATTTTGTTGTTGGCATGAGGAGGCTGGCAGCGGGCTCGACTTGGGCATGGGCCCGCTTGACCTGGGCTTGGGCCCACCTGGCTTGGGGTTGACCTTGACTTTGACTAGGTCAACGGGGGTGTAAATTTTTACCCCAACAAATAGCCCACATTGCCTTATGTTCAATCTCGACAGGGAGGTGGCATGCCTTCCCAAACACAAGACGGTATGGAGACATACCAAGATCGGTCTTATAAGCGGTGCGGAATGCCCAAAGAGCATCCGTCACTTTGGTTGACCAATCCTTACGGTTTTTGGAAACCGTCTTCTCCAATATCTGTTTGATCTGCCTATTTGAGATCTCAGCCTGCCCGCTTGTTTGGGGGTGATAGGGCGTAGAAACCTTGTGAGTGATTGAATATTTCCGCATCAAGGCCTCGAAAGACCTATTGCAGAAATGTGTCCCGTTGTCGCTAATGATAGCGCGAGGGTGTCCGAATCGCGAGAAGATGTTTTCTTTAAGGAACTTAATGACAACCTTGTTGTCATTAGTGCGACACGGTATAGCTTCCACCCACTTCGAGACATAATCAACCGCTAACAAGATATATAGATTCCCAAAGGAGTTGGGAAAAGGGCCCATAAAATCAATACCCCAAACATCAAATATTTCCACAACCAATATAGGTTGGAGCGGCATCTCATTCCTTCGTGAAATCCGACCCAAATGCTGACATCGCGGACAAGTTTTGCAATGTTCAAATGCATCTTTAAATAATGTTGGCCAATAAAAGCCACATTGCAAAACTTTCTCCGCCGTTTTTCGAGGTCCAAAGTGACCGCCGCATGCCTGATCATGACAAAATGATAACACGCTCTTGAATTCATCGTTAGGGACACACCTGCGAATGATTTGATCGGAACAATACTTGAATAGATTTGGTTCATCCCAGTAAAAATATTTTACTTGGGATAAAAACCGAAGTTTGTCTTGTTTCGACCAATCGCTAGGTATAAGTCCCGTTGCAAGATAGTTCACGATATCCACGAACCAAGGTTCGTAGGATACATTCAAGAGCTGTTCGTCGGGAAATGAGTCATTTATTGGCACGGTCACAGTTGGCGAAGAAGTGATTCATGAAAGATGGTCGGCTACTACGTTTTCACATCCACTCTTGTCTTTGATAACAAGATCAAATTCTTGTAACAATAGGATCCAACGTATTAGCCTGGCCTTCGCATCCTTCTTCGTTAAAAGATGTCGTAGGGCGGAGTGATCTGTGTAAACCACAATAGGCGAGCCAATCAAGTAGGGCCTGAACTTCTCTAATGCAAATACAACTGCCAAGAGTTCTTTCTCGGTAGTTGTGTAATTTATCTGTGCATCATTCAAGGTCCTACTTGCATAGTAAATTACATGTGGCATCTTATCAATATGCTGTCCTAAGACAGCACCAATAGCAAAATCTGACGCGTCACACATAAGCTCGAACGGGTGGTTCCAATCCGGAGATGATAGAATGGGGGCTGTAGTGAGTGATTCTTTAAGCAATTCAAAAGCAGCCTCACAATCCGAATCGAAGTGAAAAGTAGTGTCCTTGGCCAATAGAAGGGTTAAGGGTCTAGCAATTTTGTTAAAGTCCTTAATAAATCTCCTATAAAATCCTGCATGACCAAGGAAGGATCGTATATCTTTGACACAATTGGGACGAGGGAGGTTTTGAATGACATCTATTTTAGCTCTATCAACCTCAATGCCTTTATGTGAAATTATATGTCCAAGTACAATACCTTCTTGGACCATAAAATGGCATTTTTCCCAATTCAAAGTCAAGTTCTTATCCTTACAGCGGGTAAGAACAGCGTCAAGATTACGAAGGCAGTCCTCAAAGGAGTCCCCAAAAATGGAGAAATCGTCCATAAAAATTTCTAGAAAATTTTCCACCATATCTGAAAATATCCCCATCATGCACCGCTGAAATGTAGCGGGAGCGTTGCATAACCCAAAGGGCATGCGTCTATAAGCAAAAGTTCCGAAAGGACAAGTAAAAGTGGTTTTATCTTGATCCTTTTCGGCGATGGGGACCTGGTTATAACCAGAGTATCCGTCCAAGAAACAGTAGTATTCGTGTCCCGCTAATCGTTCCAACATCTGGTCAATGAAAGGTAGAGGGAAGTGATCTTTCCTCGTCGCGGCATTGAGTTTCCTGTAATCGATACATACGCGCCACCCAGTTTGGGTGCGTGTTTAGATTAACTCATTAGCCTCGTTAGTGATGACCGTGATGCCAGACTTTTTAGGGACCACATGAATTGGACTTACCCATTGACTATCAGATATGGGGTAAATTATTCCACTATCAAGGCACTTGACGATTTCTTTCTTTACCGCCTCCTTCATAACGGGATTTAACCGTCTTTGTGGGTCTCGGGTTGGTTTGGCTTCATCCATCAGATGTATGTTATGTTCAACAATTAAGGGACTAATCCCTTTGATGTCGGCCATTGTCCAACCAAATGCTTGCCGATTCGATCTCAACACTGCCAAAAGTGCATTCTCTTGCTCTAAGGCTAGAGAAGCGGAAATAATCACTGGCAAAGTCTCATTCTCTCCTAAATATGCATATTTAAGATGAGAAGGTAGCGGTTTGAGATCAAGAATTGGCGGAGAGACTATAGAAGATGGGGTAAGCGAATGATATTCGGACTCCCGAAGAGGTTCAAAATTTGCATAAGATGTTGACTCGGAAGGTGCTGCTGACTTTTGCAATGAGTCAACGGGTTCAATCTCAAGGTCTGACTCATTGAACATATCCTCACTGTAAAGTGGTGCAAGATCGAACGATGTCTCATTAGTGTTGTCGAGAACATCAAAGCAAAGCTCCTCATCCATGCAGCTTTCGGAAACTATCTCGTGGATGGAATAAACATCCAGCAATTGAGCAGAAGCTTCTGATGGCTGACTTCCTAGCTTGTAAATATTAAGCTCAATTGTCATTTTCCCGAAGGATAAGTTCATAGAACCGTTACGACAATTAATCACAGTGTTAGAAGTTGCTAGAAAGGGTCGACCAAGTATCACCGGGATTTGATTGTGTGGGTTTGCCACAGGTTGTGTATTTAAAACAATAAAGTCCACGGGAAATATGAATTCCCCGACTTTAATTAACACATCCTCTAGTTCGCCCCGAGGTTTGGTGTAGATCGATCAGCCAATTGGAGAGTACAATGGGCGGGTTTTAACTCTCCAATTCCTAACTGCTCGTATACTGAATAAGGAAGCAAGTTGACGCTAGCGCCTAGATCGAGTAAAGCACGATTTATATTTTTACCCCCAATAGAAATAGAGATTGTAGGACAGCCGGGGTCCTTACGTTTCTTTGGTATTTGTTGGGTAAAAGCTGTGCTAACATTACTCGTCATGAAAACCTTTTTAGGCACTTGAGTTTTTCTCTTCTTAGTGCACAAGTCTTTAAGGATTCTTGCATAAGATGGGACTTGTTGAATAGCATCTAGGAGAGGAATATTCACGCTAACTTGCTTAAACATTTCCACAATCTTCTCCATTTGCGGGTTAGGTCGGTTGGCCCTAAATCGGTTTGGAAATGGAGCTCGATCAATAAGTTTTGGGTCCAACGTTTGTGGAGAAGACTGTGGCGACGGATTTGATCCCAAAATTGGAGTGGGAATCGACTTAGATAGATTTGGTGAAATGTTTGAGCCTTAGGGAAAACGGAGAATAGGCTCGGACGAAGGTGGGAGACTAGACGAGTTAGGGGAAGAAGAAGAAGAAGAAGAAGGGGTATCAAATGTGTCACTATCATCAATTTGCTCACCCACTTGGTTATTCAGCACTTTTCCCGATCTCAACGTAGTGACGGCATTCACATTATGACTTTGTGAATGGCCAGGATTCGGTAGGGGTTGAGATGGGAGTTTCCCTTTCTCTCTCGCACTCATTGCGGCGTTTAACTGTGTGATTTGGTTTTCTATTGATTTAATACTCTCACCATGGGAGGAGGAGTTTTTCGTTAGGGTATCAATAGAAGACCTTATCTCAGCCGAATTTTGCATGGATTGTTTCATGAACATATCCAAAGTTTGTGCGAGTGAGTTGTCAGTACCGGCCACTTGTGGTGTAGAAATGTTGGCCGGATTTTGGAAATTCTGTGACTGAAAGGGGGGCTGATTCTGTGGTTGTGGTTGCTGTGGAGAAGGTCTTTGATAATTACTTTGTTGGTTTTGATTCCAAGCAAAGTTAGGATGATTCCTCCATCCTTGATTATATGTGGAAGAATAAGGATCGTTTCTAGGTCGCTGCTGAAAAGCAGCATTAGCTTGAAACGATACATTCATAGGACATTCTTCCGTTAGGTGTGAAGGATCCGAACAACAACCACAGACAGTCTTGGGAAGCGTGACCTGATTTAGGGAGACTGATGAAAGTTTGTTCTCAATAGAATCGAGTTTCTTTTGCATCGCTGCCATTTCGGCTTTCACTGCGATAGAAACATCGAGCTGGTGAATACCTCCCTTAGTTGAATGTGGTCTTACGCTTTCCCACTGCAATGTGTGTTCAGCGAGATCTTCCAGATATTTCCATGCTTCACCGTCATCTTTAGACATGAAATTGCATTGACACATTATTTCAAGCATCTGCTTTGTCGCTGGATTAATGCCCTCATATATAATCCGACATAAATCCCATCTTTGTATTCCGTGATGGGGGCATTGGACAAGCAGATCTTTGAAACGTTCAAAGCACTTCCAAAATGGTACATTGGGAAGCTGGGTGAACTGGTTGATCTCGCTCCTAACATGTGCAGTCTTATGATTTGGGTAAAACTTCTTAAGAAATGCTATGACGAATACATCCCAATTAGTGATAGAGTGTGCGGCAGTATTATAAAGCCATTTCTTTGCCAAGTCGCACAGTGTGAATGGGAGAAGACGTAAGCGCATAGCATCTAAAGTCAATTGTGAAGTATCCATCATTGCGCATACGTTTTTGAATTTGGTGATGAAAACGTACGCGTCTTCCGACTCAAGCCCGTGAAATTTGGGCAGCAGATTGATGTAGTAGGGTTTAATTTCGAAATTATCCCCGTTAGGTGGTGGAAGAGATAAACAAGTAGGAAGAGGACCACGAATAGGATAGCATCTCTCTTGGAGAGAGATGCGCGGTGGATTCTGCGCACCTTCGGGCGGTGGCAGCGTGGTGTTATAATTAGATGGAGTGCCGTCCATCACGGTTGAAGTGGTGTGTGGTGGGGGAAAAGAAGATGAAGAAGTACCGACTTCGGCGTCGATAACAGGAACGTGGACAAGACGGGCACTAGGATCCCGTGTCCAGCCGAGCATGCACTAAGCGGGTTTAGTGCAAGCGGCAGCGTGTGTGTGATTTAAAAATTGGCTTGTTTTGAAAAAGTGGGACTCAAGACAAATCTCCCTAAGATGCACAAGCAACCCTAGAACTAAGATTACCTAGGTCAGTCTCTAGACCGCTCCTAGACTTCCAAAGGACAAGCCGTAGGATAAATCCTCTACCGCCTCCGTACTACCTTTGTAGCCAGATAAGTGCCGGGTAAGTGGGAAGGAACCACGTCGTGGGCCTAATTAAAAACCACTAGCCTTTGTCACACTTGCCTAGGCACTACAAAAATAATGCGGATAAACGATAGATTACCCACGACCTTCCTCTGTCCTTATTGAGCGCGACAGTCCTTAGAGTCTGGTCTAGATATTTTTTAAATTAATGAAGGGTTGATCTATATGCTCGGTTTGTGATTTGTGGGGCTTAGGAAGGGTGATGAAATCCCCACCTAATCTTGATTTGGTCTTTGCCCCTTAAAGTCCGTATTAAATATGCAAAACAAAACCAATCACAAAACTTTTGCAAAAAGATTTTTGAACGGCGCTATTTTGCAAAGAATCCTGCAGAAAATATATTTTATTGGATTTGAGGGGAGAGAGAAGGAGTTGAGAATCTTACCAGAGAATTCCGTAGCCCTAATCCCTCCAAGCCGCCGCGTTTCCGCCGCAGGAAGCACCTTTGTGCCGCGGTTCCGCCGCGAGGTGGATGGATCGCTTGCTGAAATTTTTTCTGTGATCTCCTTTGCACCTCTGGATCTCTAAAAATGTCTCTATTTTCTGTTTTCCTCAATTCTGTGACTCCATATCTCCTTGCAAAAATCCACGCACAAATCGTTAAATATGCAATTTGCGGTTTTGTGTTAATAATGATATGACTCGTCTAAGAATCCAACACAAATAGTAAAAATAAAAAATTACGCACGTATCCCCGGCAACGGCGCCATTTGATTGATTGATTCGAAAGAAGTGTATGCTTGTAGTTAACCGCAATCAATAACGGTGTCGCGTATAGCTAGACCGAGATGAGTACGGGTCGTCCTCTGGGAAACGTGGAACTTTTTACTTTTACTTTAGATGTTTTGAGAAAGAGAGGAGGGATAAAGAATTTTATAGAATGGTTTCTAGATCTACGTTAAACAAGAATGTAAAATATAGATCTAGATTATTTTAAAGATGTAGTAAATATAATAAGAAGGCTTGTAGGGTTCATTAGGATTTAGTAGTTATGGACGATTAATTAAAAATTACCCTTTTTATCCATTAATAGATTTAGAACTAGAACGACGGTGATGCGTGTAGATTAGGGTTTCTGAAGGGAAAAGGAATCCCACTCTTAACCCTTATCTCGACACGGAACTCCGTTCATATCTAGCCTTTACCAAAACAATCATTAATCTAATCTCTAATCGCGGTCGGAACTAGCAAAGAATTGCTAGCGCGCCCGATTAGGATGTTAATGATTCTTTTGATAAAGTTCCTAAACTTTATAGGACTTAAAAAGGGTTTAGTTATTTTCATCGTCCATTAGCCTACCATAATCCTATGAACCCTAACAAGCGGGGAATTACTCGCGCATGTTGGGAGAAGAAGATGAAAAGAAAGAGAGGGAAAACATAATGTAAAATGCAAAAGAATTAAATAAAATAACTACCTTTATTAATCAACTTGAACAATCTACACTTTATTCCTTAGAAAATGATTACAAAAACTTGGTTTGCTTCTCGAACTCTTCCGAAGGAGGTAGATGAACAGTTGATGATCAGCCTGGATGCGTGAGCCGTCTTGGACTTCGTGATCTCTTCGGCTTGATGGCTTTTCCAAGAGGCTCTCGGTGCTCTTTCATAGTGCAAAGCCAGAATCTTTCAGTTGGAAACTTGGTAAAATATGTCAGAGATTCATGCCCCAAATTTTCAGCAATTGATCCCTCAATCTTGCCGCGGATCCGCGGCCCAAGGGGGTTATGGCCGCGGATCCGCGGCCATTTGATCTCATCTCTCCATCAATTTTTAGGGCTTTGTTCTTTATGACATGTGTACTTCTCTGGAACCTTTGCATCTTTGAAATATTTTTCATGGTTGCTGCCAGACTTGGTCTCCAAGTTTGTTTCTTAATTTGGCAAGATTTCTTCAACAACTTGATTTGCTTGAATCTAGCCTTGGAAAATTCTGCACAACTTGGAAATATTCTGCACAACAACTCAAATAAGATTTTAGTAGACTTTGTTCTACTAGGATTAGGTCAATAATATTATTTGCATACATTTTCCTACCAAATGATAATAAAAATATATTAACACATGGAAAATAATGTTTTTACACATAAACCCTCATATGTATAATATATCATATTAAAGTCCTTTTTTAATATAAAAATGGTAGGAAAAATGTACTACAAATGTGCAGTTTTATCGACTGAACATGTAGCTAGAATGAAACTAGTTTGCGGGTTTTGGGGGTCAATTGAAAGTTTTGGTTCAAATAGAATTTTCCCTAATTTAATATTATTTTAAGTTGTTAATTATGCACTTTATTAATGGTAATTACAATTTTGGGCTTGGGTTAATTACTTCTAATGTGAATCTATGTTAATCTAATCACTAGATTTTTAGTTAATCCAACCATCATAAACTATCTAGATATTTGTAATTGAAATTGAATTTTTAAAAGAAAAGAAAGAGGTGGCATAATACTTTAATTGCTTTAATGTGCATGTATTGCCATTTTTAGCTAGATATTTCCATTTCTTTGCACAAAACCCCCCTCCTTTTTGTAAGGCCGAGCCCTCCCCCCTTTGCTGTCCTCCTTCTTCTCTTGCTCATTTTCATCTCTCGAAAGCTAAAATAAATCGCCAAAAATCCTTAAATAATCCTACAAACTCATAATTAAATCCAAACCCATCATTCTTCTTCACAAAACTTGCTTTGATCTTCAAGAAAACATCATTTTTGGAGGCTAAAATGATAGATCTAGTTTCTATTTTGTGTTCTTGAGGATGTATAATTTCTAACCCAAATCTTTAATTGTTATGTTTAAATCATTAAATTAGCTATTTAATTGTTTAATATAGCTTAACTAGCATGATTTGTGGTTTCATGATAATTTTAATGAAGTTCAAGTTAGGGTTTAACTTGATAAAAAGGGTAAATTGTTAATTGAAGATTAGGAAAACTTAACCTGGTGGGAATATGATAATTGTTGTTAATTCCTAATTTGTCTAATTGTGTTTTTAGCAAACCAGGTTTTAATAAAGCAAGTTTTGGGTGAGATTAAATTTATGGAAATGGTTTGGATATCTTAGTTAAGCTACTTTGCGATATTTGTTATCGCTATAATTGTGTTAGCTTTAAACTTGTGCTAATTTATGCGATAAATTGCTTACTACGTTTCGGTGAATTTTGGACGTAGGTTCAATTGGTCGTTGCGAGATTATATATATTATCTTCTTCTCGAAGTATTGTGTTGAGTTTGCGCGATCGGTACGATCGGAGTCTAGACTTGGTGGTTGCGTAGTTTAGCGACCCTAGCTAGGGTTTTTGCCGATGTCATGCGCGTTTTGTGCACTAGGTGCACAGTGTAATTTTCTGTCGTTATCCTTGCGTTTCGTTATCTTTGTGTCGGCGTAGTATTTAGCTTATGTGATGTGTTTGTGAAATTTTAGGGTCGCAAGTGGGGACTTCGGACGCTGCGAAGAAGGAAAAGCAGGTGGTTGGTTTTACTTAGCCAGGAGCGTTGGTGAGTAGATTTAACATCTACAGGGGAATCGCCCGCATGGCGTTATGCGTCAGAATTAGATATGATATGATATTAGCCGCATGTTTATATTGCACATATAAAGATTGTGCAAAAAACGTCATTGCATATTATTACTTATTGTGCTTAGACTTGTACCCTTGGACATTGCACTATTATTGACGGTTCATATTGCACGGGTACTGATTGTATGCCACTCACACCGTCAATAATTGCCATGACATGCACAACACCTATGCATACGTGATATTGTATTGGTTAGGGACTTGAGACAAAATCCTTATTTTTACTGTGCATATGACACATAGGATACCTGTATACCTGCATGCTTACACATATGCCTTGACATGCCTACATGCTAGTTACCTATATACCTATATGGTATTATACCATCAGTGATATGTATATACACATATGAGATATAGCTACGTGTACATCATGCATCATACTTGTACATATACCTGGAGGGTATTACATCATTATTGATAGGTAGATACACATATCTTGCTATGCCGACGTGGTTACGTATATCTGGCTATAGCTATATGTTCACATTTATTTCATGTTGTATGGACTTGGAGAAATTATAAACCGCATGATATATAATAACTTGTTGCAGTTAGATAGCGGTTTTTCCTTCATATGCTCACATTACTGTTTTATGTTGCATATGTTATATTCATGGAATTTTGCATTGAGATATGGATTTCACATGATATTTTCTGGATTTGAGCACCGTGGTGGTTTCATGAAATTATGCAAGTATTCTTATTCTTTACTTGATATTTGATGCATCCACTCAGAGATTTGTTTTAAACCGATACAGGATCGAGAGTGTCGATGTTGGGGCACTTAAGATTCGGAGGACGTATATACCGATACGTGGAACACAAGTGTCGAGGTGAGACACTTGGGTTTCGAGGAACATATAGATATCAGAAAACCGATACGTGAATCACGGGTGTCAATACCGGACACTTACGATTCGAGAAACGTATGAATATGAGAAAGACCGATACGTGGATCACGGGTGTCGATACCGGACACTTACGATTTGAGGAACGTATGGATATGAGTATTTATGTGTCGATACTAGACACTTGTTTTCATGATATTTTTACTCCTAAATATATATATAATAGTGGAATGAGACGCTGTTACATATATATATATATATATATATATATATATATATATATATATATATTAGTGGAATGGGACGCTAATATATATGTATACATATCTAATTTATATACATCATCATAATAATCTTGCAAATATACTTATTCATTACATGAGATTTACTTGATATTGGACACTCAGGATATATGAGACTTACAACATATGAGGGCCAATTTGGGGGTTGATTTGAGAAATTTGGGATTTAGATTCTCTTGATGGACACTGGTCCTGCCACGATGAGGATGGCATGTTTTATTCTATACTCCGCATTTATTTGATATGCATTGCTTCATGTATTAGTAGTACCTGAAAGAGTACCTTTCATGACTGTTGCATATATATATATTGTCATATTATTGCTTCATGTATTAGTCGTACCTGATAGAGCACCTTTCATGACTGTTGCATACATATGGCCATTATTGCTATTAGCTTACATGTGATAGATTCGCGTAGTACATGCATACTTGCGATTAGCTGCATATATTATTTACTATTCACGATTTGGCAACTCACCCCCGTTGTGCCACGGGGTTGCGGGTTGTTCCTTAGAGTAGTCGAGACAGGGCTTCTACCTATCATATCATCTTTTGCAGCGGATACCGCTTCGGCTGACTGCGTGCAGATTTGCTATAGGTGGGTTTTGCGGTTATCCGATGTTGCTCATTGTATATCTTTGTACCTTGTACTCTCTATCTACCATTCTCATGTATTGACTTAGAGACGAGATGTGAGGATGGTATTGTATATTCTGGTGACTTGGATGTCTTTTATGCTGTTTTACTTATATCGTCTTTTATTTCTTCGCTACGGCGTCGTATATTTGTTGTGGTGGTTGTTTTCCGCTGTTGGGTGTGGATTTGCTTCCGTTGGGGATGTTTTACTTTATCTTTATGTTGTACCCATTTTAGGGGTTAGTTTTTACGAAGGAGGTGCTGCCAAAATTTTTAAGAAAGAAAATTTGGACTTTAAAGAATTTGTATTCAAGATTTTCAAAAGTTTTAACAATGTTCTTATCACTTAATACTTTTGATGGTTTAGATTGCTGGGTTTTTGGCTTATTTAAAGTGCGTTACGCCTGTAGACGTTGCGTAGTTTAAGGGCCGTCACGTGCCAATTTCGGGTCGTGACAAAGTTGGTATCATAGCGCTAGGTTTTACCTTTCGGAGTGTAAGATGACCTTGGTATGATGGAGTAGGTAGTTTAAGCAGAGTATTGTAGTGTGTGTATGTCCGCGGTATATTCACGACACGGTACTCCGCCTAAAGTGACCTAAGTACTAATTGCTTGAAATTCCTTCCTTGATGATACATATCCTTGTGATTTCCGTGTTCATATCGAATCCTATTTCCATTTATAGCCTTTTGTCGCCGATGACTATGAGGGCTCAGAGAGAGGCAGCAAAAGCCGAGGTCAGAGTTGACTCGTTTGGGACGAGGACTGACCGGGACGGTACGCTCGTTGTTCAGGAGCTGTTTGATCCGCCTTCGATAGATCGTATCGCGAGGCTTGAGGCAGATATGCAGGACTTGCACTAGATAATGAGGTCGTTGGTTGAGGCCGGTCGAGCGCAGCGACAGGAGGTTGCCGCCCATGTTACCCAGTTATTCCTTTCTATCAGCACACAGTATTGTGTTACTTACACAGCACCAGTAGACGCAGCCCTATTTGACGAGGAGCGTCTTTCCGAGACTTTGGGAGTTCGAGGACAGAGGAGGGCTCGTGCAGGTGTGTCAGCCCCGAGACAGAGGTTCAGTCGTCGTGACAGGTTTACGTGCACGTCGCGGGAGTAGCAGAGGCTTGAGATGGGGAGAGTCGTGTTAGCTAGATCAACCTTTTGCTGTGTTAATTCTGTCAGCGATCCTTTTGTTGGGCGACACGTGTTTCGGTCGTGTACCAATGGATAGGAGATAGAGATTCGTCCGTAGTTTTGATCCTTCTAGATATGTTGGATTTGACGTTCTCCTGGGCACGGACTGGTTAGCTGCGTGTTATGCGTCTATGGACTGCCGCGGGAAAACAGTCTGGATTTGTTTTCCCGGTGAGTCGGTTCTTGTTGTGCAGAGGGGACAGTGGTGCCGCCCTCACAGCTTGAATTCAGACTTTTTCGCTGATTGGTTTTTGAGAAGAGGATGTCGAGAATTCTTGGCTTTCATTCGTGATACAGGAGCCACAGTGGGTGTAACAACCCTAAATTTCCTATACAAAATTTTTCAAATATTTTTTTCAAAAATCCACAAAGGGGTATTTTAGCATGAGCACAAGATATAGGTAATTATTTTGTTTTTAATTACAGGCTACAAGAATGTAATAAATCCATTTTTAGTGTACAAGAAATTACTTTAAATTTAATGTATACTTGGAGTATTTACTCTTACTGCTATCATTTTAAGTAACTAAATAACTCAATAATTACAAGAAGGAGCTTGTAGCTCATTGGTAATACCTTGCATTGCTCAACCAAACCACCAGAGTTCAAATCCCATACCCCACATTATTTTTAATATGGATTTTTTAAAAAACCTTTAGAATACCAAGAGTTTACACGTGCATATCTCACAAAACCCCACTACACCCAAAGATGTAACACTTGCAGAGGGTAGATGAACCGTCGGGGGAGATCCAGGTCACCGGAATCGGTCGGGAATCGGCCAACTCGGCCTTGACTCGGCCGACTCAGTGATCCGACCGAGTCACGGCCGAGTCACCCCCGATTCGGCCGATTCCGGCGAGGGTCACAACATGAAAGTTGTGTCTTTTGGTATTCCCTACGTACCTGCAAAGTTTCAGCCTCATAACACTTCCAGAGCTCTTTAAAATCCCCAATTACTCCACTTTTAATACATTTTTATTACATTTTATCATATTTTTATTTTTAACTTTTCATCTACCCTAACCCTAGCCTAACCCTATAAATAGCAACCCTACACACTACCCTCTCACCCCCCAAAATCTTGAGCGACTCTCTCAAAAGTTTCCACAAGAAGTGTGCTTCGAAATCGAGTTTCCGGCGAAGCTCTGACGGAATTCCGACGACGCGTTTTGGAGCAACCGGCGACGTAATCACCCCTCGGCCTTCCTCCCTAGTTCTCTTACTCTTTAGAAGAGTTTAAACCTGTAAGTCCCACCTCTTCTACCTTCTTTTTCTTTAATGTAAAAATACGAATTTCTGGAATCCGACGAAAATCGGACAAACCGATTTCCGATTCGATTTTTCTTTAAAATTCCACTTGTCACCTAATACATATTATCCACCCATATGCATGTTGACTATTAATCACCCTTAAACCAATTTAATCACACTTTTCCACATGAAATGATAAGTTCTTTACAAAACCGTATTTCTTTCATTAAAATACCATGAAGTTCATTTTTCTTAATGTAATCAAGTACCTCACTCCTAAACATGTTTATTGTGATAACTAAACTTGTTTCAATCAATTTGAATGAAATTTCACACATGAAATGATAACGTTTACGAATACCGTATTCTTGCATTTTAATACCTTTAGGTTTAACATAACTTATTTCACCTTTAAACTTCACCAAAACCTAATATAAGTCACGGGGTAATGACCTACCCTTACACACACTCAATATAACCCTAAATGATAAATATCAAAAATACAGAATACGAAATTACATGACTTTTCGCTAAAATACCATAACCTTTATAACCTTTAGTTAAATCTTTAAATTGTAAACTTTTCTAAATAAAATCTTATATAAAATGAAAGCACGATTGGTCATGGACATCGATCGTTTATCTAAACTGTCTTGTGGGTCTAGACAAGTGTGTCTAAGGCTAGTGGTTTTTAATTAGGCCCACGACTGTGGTTCCTTCCCACTTACCTGGTACTTACCTGGCCGCAATTGACGGTGAAGAGGCGATTTGAGGCTTCTAATGACTCATCGTTTAGACCATAGAAATAGGCTAGTTGGCTTAGGAAACCCTAATAACTAAAATACGGAAACTATACTCTTTTGCAAATAAACACCCTATATTTATAAAACCGTTTTCCTAAATGAAAAGTATTTATAAAACCTAAGCAAAGTGCCGCTACAACCCATCTTTGGGGAACCTGTTAGGGATAGTACGGTTCCTCGTGCACCCGCAGGCTAGTAGTGCGAGATTCAGACCTCCGCAAGGAGCATTCGGTCTCGAAAGGTTTAAAATACGATATTTAAGGAACGTGAGACTTTTTTGTAAATAAAATATTCATATAAAAGAAAATTATTTATGTGTTTAATTATATATAATTATCATTTAAACACCTATTTTGTTATAATATAAAGTTTCTACTTTTTCCTAAAATTCAAGATTAAAAATTACATTAAAATACCACGAATTTCAAATAAACAATTAATTCTTCTATTAGGATATATTCACTAGAATAACACAAATAAAATTCACATTCATTATAATAATAAAGATGATTATTAAATACTTGAGGTATATTTTGAAAACTATACAAAAGTACTTTTTACATAAAACCCCCTCAAGTTTCATAATTTACAATAAGGACCCTAACCGATTATAGAACTTCAAATTCTCTTTCTTTTAGTCTGACTCGGGTTAGCGTCTGACTATTTCTGACTTGAATATGATTCGAGTCAATCCATATTCTTTATATTTCAACTCAAGATGAATACATGAATCCCAGAATCCAGTTAACAATCTACTTGACTGAACCGAACCATGGATATTCCTTTTACATGTTTCCCAGTATTCCATTTACATGACTCTACGGTTATAACCGTTTCCTGATATCATGGTTTCGGTCAGTCAATCAAGTCAATCATGCAATCAATACAAGTTTTACAAGATAACAATACAAACAAGACATCGCGGGGTTTAAGGGGTAGATTGGTACGGAAGGTGTTAAAGGTGGCACGAGATGGTAAGATTAAGACACCTAACCTGAATCCAATTGCCGTTGTTCCGGGTTGTATAACGGAGCCTTGTACTTCCATTTGCCCTGATCTCTAGCATATAGAGATCCCTCTCGTATACACTGGTATCCTTCTGTACCAAGCTACAACAACAGCGTTAGCACCATACTACTATAATATGACAATACAATACAACATTAAAAACTACTCTCTCTCTCTCTCTCTCTTTTACTCTCTGTATATTTCTCCATTATCTTTGGGACTTACCGAGCGACCTGTTCGCTGACGACATTCTATTTCCTTCTTCTTTGAATGTCGTCAGGTGCGTCGGACCAAGCTGAGATCGAGCCCACCAGTGAAGACTTGTAGCGGTTCCATGAAGACCTCGAGCTCTAGATATTGTATCTTGTTCTTTCCAGTATTTTTCATTTTCATGTTATGCCACTGTTTTGGCATCGCTTTTCATTTCAGTTGTATTTTCCTTTTCATGCATTGTACAAAGAATGTTATTAATAAAAGTTGCTGTTCTTTTATACTCTTGTCTCTTGTGTATTTATATTGCTTAGTTACGCTTAGCGTATGTACTTCTGAGTATATACGTAGCGGGCCTCGTCGCGTCTCCTTCGCCGTATACTGGGAAGCGGGGCGTGACAGTGGGTTTGTTGGACTAAGTTCCTATCATGCGGGAGTTTCCGATTTTGTTCCAGATGAGCCAACGGAGCTTAGAGAGCTTAAGGATCAGCTGCAGAGTTGCTAGATAGGGAGGACTTGTACGTCCGAGTGTTTCGCTTTGGGGAGCTCCTATTCTGTTAGTTCAGAAGAAGGACGGCAGTTTGAGGTTGTGTATTGATTGATCATCAATTGAACCGAGTTACGGTACGGATAGGTATCCTTTAGTTCGCATTGACGATTTCTTTGATCAACTCCAGAGTACGAGACATTTTTTTAAGTTTGTTTGGGATCGGGTCATCAGTGGTTGCGAGTTTGGAGTGATGACATTCTGAAAACTGCTTTTGTGCGCGCTACGGGCAGTATGAGTTTTGGTGGTGTTGTTGGACTCACCGATGCCCTAGCAGCGTTCGTAATGTGATGAACCCGATTTCTTCAGGCCGTTCCTCGAGCAGTTGTTTGTGGTGTTATTGATGACATTCTGGTCTTTTCCAAGAGTTGTGAGGAACGTGTGCAGCACTTGAGGATTTTCTTTGCAGACATTGGGAGAGCACCTGCGGTTTGCTAAATTCTCGGAGTGTTCCTACAGGCTTGATTGTGTTGAACTTCTAGGTCTTGTAGTTACGGGAGACGGTATTTGTATGGACCCGAGGAAGATCGAGGCCGTACTGCTTGGCCCAGACTTGCATCAGGGACAGAGGTCCGCAGTTTTTTGGGCTTAGCCGGTTTTTACCGCCGTTTCGGGCACGATTTCTTGTGTATCGCTGCACCATTGACCGGACTGGTAAGGAAGGAGGTTTCTTTTCTTGGACCGAGGCATGCGAGCGGAGTTTTCAACAGTTGAAGACTCGGTTGACGACTGCACCAGTTCTTTCTTTGCTTCTGAATCGGGCGACTTTGTTGTTTAACTGTGATGTTTCACGAGTGAGGCTCGATTTTGCGTTGATGAGGCATTTTAGAGTTATCGCTTTTGCTTCCCGGTAGTTGGAGGAAGTACGAGCAGCATATTCCACTCATGATCTGGAGATGGCCGCGGTGGTTGTGCGTTGAAAATTTGAGGACACTACTTGTGTGGAGAGTCGTGTCAGATTTTCACGGACCACCAGAGCTTGTGTACATCTTCCTGCAGCGGGTTTTGATTGTTGAGACAGCGCCGTTGGATGGAGCGCGTGAAGGATTGTGTTTGTGAGATCCTTTGTTTCCTGTGGCAAGGCGATTGTGGTAGCTGATGCTTGAGTCGTAGGCCCGGGGGTAGTTTGTTCCAGTTGTGCGCAGTTCGGAGACAGTCTTTTGCAGATTTACAGTTCTTATGCAATCATTGAGTACAGCTTAACTTCGCCTTTACTGAGGGGACAGCTTGCTCATGTCCGCGCCCGTCCACTTTTACTTAATCGTTTTCGTGAGGCACTGCCCGCCGATGCTCGTTTATCTGATATTCTGGAGCATGTTCGGCAGGGTAAAGATTCGGAGTTCTGATTTGTGACCAGGGTGTGCTACATTTCGGACTCGTTGGCATGTACCTGATACTGATGGGTAGAGACGTGAGATCCTAGAGCAGGCACATCAGTCGGCTTTCTGTGTTCGTCCAAGCTCCACCAAGATGTGCCGTGACTTGTGAGATAGTTATGGATGGGTAAGGATGAAGAGTGAGGTTTCGTATTTCGTTTCGAGGTGCTTGTCTTGTTGCGAGCTACGGTTGAGCATTGAGACCGGCTGGAGAGTTGCAACTTTTTTACCGTTCCGGAGTGGGAATGGGAGAAGATCTCCATAAAATTCGTTGTGGGTCTACCCAGGTTTAGTCGGGGGTATGATCACATTTGGGTGATTGTGGTCCGGTTGTGCTCAGTTTTCTCAGTTGTTCTTTGTTAAGTTTGTGCGTTTGCACGAAGTTCCTTCATGCATTGTATCCAATAGAGGCACCCAGTTCGCTAGCCGTCGTTGGCAGAAACTTCAAGAAGCCTTGGGTACTGGTTGAGCTTTAGCTCCGTTTTTCCATCCGTTGGCCGATGGTTAGACAGAGCGGACTATACAGACTCTGGAGGATATGCTTGCGCGTACGTACTAATTGTTGTTAGCAGTTAGGATCGTCACTTGCCATTGATATGGTTCTCCTTCGATAACTCTTATCAGGAGACGTTTCAGGTGGAAACTTTCTTGGCTTTATGTGTTAGGTTGTGTCGATCGCCAGTCTGTTTTACTGACTACGCGAGAGCGGGATTTTTGGACCCCAGCCAGTCGAGAGGCTTCGGAAATGATCCAGTTGATTCAGGTCAGGATGAGAGCAGCCCAATGCATACATGAGTCTTATGCCTACAGTTGTTGTCGCAGACTTGAGTTCGCAGTCGGAGATCATGTATTCCTAAGAATTTCTCCGATGAATGGCGTGTTGAGTTTTGGGAAGCTTAGTCCCAGATTGTAGGTCCTTTTGAGATCCTTGAAGCGAGTTAGTACTGTTACCTATAATATGGCACTTCCGCCCAGATTATTGAGTATTCACCCGTATTCCTTGTGTCGATGCTTCGTAGATACCTTCATGATTCTTCTCACATGATTCAGCACCAGACCGTTTAGCTTGAACGCGATCTTTCATTCACCGAGCAGCCGGTAGTTATATTGGATCGGCAAGTGAAGAAACTTCGATCAAAGGTCTTGCTATCTGGTTCTTTGGCGTGGCCCTACTAGTGAGGAGATCACTTGGGAGGCCGAGAGCGAGATGCGGAAGAAATTCGCTCATCTCTTCGAAAGTACGCGTAGTTAAATTTTAATTCGGGGACCGAATTTCTTTAAGGGGGGAGATTGTAACGTTTTAGAAATCGTTATGCGAATTTTTCCGTTTTAAGGTGAAATAGTCGGTGTTTTCCATTTTAACCGATTGTGATCAAACTTCTGTATAGACTTGACGGCACCTAGTGTAGGTAGAATGAAACTAGTTTACGGGATTTGAGGGTCAATTGGAAGTTTTGGTTCAAATAGAATTTTTCCCTAATTTAATATTATTTTAAGTTGTTAATTATGCATTTTATTAGTGGTAATTACAATTTTGGTCTTGGGTTAATTATTTCTAATGTGAATCTATATTAATCTAATCACTAGATTTTTAGTTAATCCAACCATCATAAAATATCTAGATATTTGTAATTGAAATTGAATTTTTAAAAGAAAAGAAAGAGGTGGCATAAGACTTTAATTGCTTTAATGTGCATTTATTGCCATTTTTAGCTAGATATTTCCATTTCTTTGCACAAAACCCCCCTCCTTTTTGCAAGGCCGAGCCCTCCCCCCTTTGCTGTCCTCCTTCTTCTCTTGCTCATTTTCATCTCTCCAAAGCTAAAATAAATCACCAAAAATCCTTAAATAATCCTACAAAATTAAATCCAAACCCATCATTTTTCTTCACAAAACTTGCTTTGATCTTCAAGAAAATATCATTTTTGGAGGCTAAAATGATTGATCTAGTTTCTATTTTGTGTTCTTGAGAATGTATAATTCTGACCCAAATCTTTAATTGTTATGTTTAAATCATTAAATTAGCTATTTAATTGTTTAATATAGCTTAATTAGCATGATTTATGGTTTCATACTAATTTTAGTGAAGTTCAAGTCAGAATTTAACTTGATAAAAAGGGTAAATTGTTAATTGAAAATTAGGAAAACTTAAGCTGGTGGGAATATGATAATTGTTGTTAATTCCTAATTTGTCTAATTGTGTTTTTAGCAAACTAAGTTTTAATAAAGCAAGTTTTGGGTGAGATTAAATTTATGGAAATGATTTGGATATCTTAGTTAAGCTACTTTGCGATATTTGTTATCGCTAGAATTGTGTTAGCTTTAAACTTGTGCTAATTTATGCGATAAGTTCCTTATTAGGTTTCGGTGAATTTTGGACGTAGGTTCAATTGGTCGTTGCGAGATTATATATATTATCTTCTTCTTGAAATATTGTGTTGGGTTTGCGCGATCGGTACGATCGAAGTCTAGACTTGGTGGTTGCGTAGTTTAGCGACTCTAGCTAGGGTTTTTGCCGATGTCGTGCGCGCTTTGTGCACTAGGTGCGCAGTGTAATTTTCTGGGCGTTATCCTTGCGTTTCGTTATCTTTGTGTCGACGCAGGATATTTAGTTTATGTGACGTGTTTATTAAATTTTAGGGTCGCAAGTGGGGACTTCGGACGCTGCGAAGAAGGGAAAGCAGGTGGTTGGCTTTACTTAGGCAGGAGCGTTAGTGAGTAGATTTAACATCTACATGGAAATCACCCGCATGGCGTTATGCGTCAGGGCTAGATATGATATGATATCAGCCGCATGTTTATATTGCACATATAGAGATTGTGCATAAAACTTCATTGCATATTATTATCTGTTGTTCCTATACTTGTATCCTTAGACACTGCACTATTATTGACGGTTCGTGTTGCACGAGCACTGATTGTATGCCACTCACACCGTCAATAATTGCCATGACACGTACAACACCTATGCATACGTGATATTGTATTGGTTAGGGACTTGAGACAAAATCCTTATTTTTACTGTGCATATGACACATAGCATACCTGTATACCTACATGCTTACACATATGCCTTGACATGCCTACATGCTAGTTACCTATATACCTATATGGTATTGTACCATTAGTGATAGGTATATACACATATGAGACATAGCTTCGTGTACATCATGCATACATACTTGTATATATACCTGGAGGGTATTACATCATTATTGATAGGTAGATACACATATCTTGCTATGCCGACGTGGTTACGTATATCTAGCTATAGCTACATGTTCACATTTATTTCATATTGTATGGACTTGGAGAAATTAGAAACCGCATAATATATAATAACTTGTTGCAGTTAGATAGCGGTTTTCCTTCATATGCTCACATTGCTGTTTTATGTTGCATATGTTATATCATGGAATTTTGCATTGAGATATGGATTTCACATGATATTTTCTGGATTTGAGCACCGTGGTGGTTTCATGAAATTATGCAAGTATTCTTATTCTTTACTTGACATTTGTATGCATCTACTCAGAGATTTGTTTTAAACCGATACGGGATCGAGAGTGTCGATGTTGGAGCACTTAAGATTCAGAGGACGTATATACTGATACGTGGAACACAAGTGTCGAGGTGAGACACTTGGGTTTCGAGGAACGTATAGATATCAGAAAACCGATACGTGGATCACGGGTGTCGATACCGGACACTTACGATTCGAGAAACGTATGAATATGAGAAAGACCGATACGTGGATCACGGGTGTCGATATCGGACACTTACGATTCGAGGAACGTATGGACATGAGTATTTATGTGTCGATGCCAAACACTTGTTTTCATGATATTTTTACTCCTAAGTATATATATAACAGTGGAATGGGACGCTGTTATATATATATATATATATATATATATATATATATATTAGTGGAATGCGACACTAATATATATGTATACATATCTAATTTATATACATTATCATAATAATCTTGCAAATATACTTCTTCATTACATGAGATTTACTTGATATTGGACACTCATGATATATGAGACTTACAGGATATGAGGGCCAATCTGGGGGCTGATTTGAGAAATTTGGGATTTAGATTGACTTGATGGACACTGGTCCTGCCACGATTAGGATTCCGTGAGGATGACATGTTTTATTCTATACTCCGCATTTATTTGATATGCATTGCTTCATGTATTAGTAGTACCTGATAGAGTACCTTTCATGACTGTTGCATATACATATTGCCATATTATTGCTTCATGTATTAGTCGTATCTGATAGAGCACCTTTCATGACTGTTGCATACATATGACCATTATTGTTATTAGCTTGCATGTGATAGATCGTGCAGTATGTGCATACTTGCGATTACCTGCATATATTATTTACTATTCACGAGTTGGCAACTCACCCCCGTTGTGCCACAGGGTTGCAGCTTGTTCCTCAGAGTAGTCGAGGCAGGGCTTCTACCTATCATATCATCTTTTGCAGCGGATACCGCTTCGGCTGACTGCGTGCATATTTGCTATAGGTGGGGTTTGCGGTTATCCGATATTGCTCATTGTATATCTTTGTATTTTGTACTCTTCATCTACCATTCTCATGTATTGATTTAGAGACGAAATGTGAGGACGATATTGTATATTCTGGTGACTTGGATATCTTTTATGCAGTTTTACTTATATCATCTTTTATTTATTCGCTACAGCGTCGTATATCTGTTGTGGTGGTTGTTTTCCGCCGTTGGGTGTGGATTTGCTCCTGTTGGGGATACTTTACTTTATCTTTATGCTGTACCCATTTTTGGGGTCAGTTTTACAAAGGAGGTGTTGCCCAAATTTTTAAGAAAGAAAATTTGGACTTTAAAGTATTTGTACTCGAAATTTTCAAAAGTTTTAATAATGTTCTTATCACTTACTACTTTTGATAGTTTAGATTGCTTAGTTTTTGACTTACTTAAAGTGCGTTACACCTGTAAATGTTGCGTAGTTTAAGGGTCGTCACGTGCCAATTTCGGGTCGTGATAGAACTTCAATGAGATCATCTTCATATAGTTTAGGATTAAATACCAAATTCTTAAGAACCTCAATTGAAAAGTGAAATTAGCACACGCATGGCGTAGCGTATATTATTTATTAAAAAGCGTAAGCTATTTGGAAAAAAATATAAGTTATTTTGTATTTAAGCTATTTGCCAATGTTACGCAACGAATAGGCTATACTACGGTACATAACGTAAAATAGCAAGACATATAAGGAGTTATTTTAAACATTGCTAAATATACATTTTTACGTATAAAAAAAATAGACCACGAAACCAGAAATTTATGAAAACCAAACGATAAGATAACTTCTCATGTCTCATGCTTAATAGGCAACCAAATGCGGTGGGTTGCCTTGCCAAAACCAAGGCCTCCCTTGGTTTCCACCACCACCTTTTGAACCGCCTACCATAAATAAATACAACTAATTATGGGCTTTTTTCATACGGGCCCGTTAAAACATCTGTATTTTGAAAAACACTCCCGAAACTAAATATTTTTAAATACACCCCCTAAAATCTCTCCGTTGACTAAAAACCCCCCATTTAGTTAAGTTAATTAGGATTAATAACTGGATTAAAACTAATACGACGAATTGTGAGATAAAAAGGCTTATATAACATCAAAAACCTCATCTTTTTTTATTTTTGTGCAAAACCTATCGATCTTACTGTTCTAAACTCCCATCTTCAAGCTATTATTTTACCTTCTTAACGGAGATCTCTAAAGGTAGCAGCCGTATCAGGGATGGTAATTAAGTATAGGAGCCAATTTAATTTAATTGAAAGTTTCAGGGGTGGAGTTAAAAATATGGTGTTTTAGGGGATATTTTTTAAAATAGCAATAGTTTAGGGGCCTGTATGAAAAAACCCTTAATTATATTCATTCTTATATCTCAAAATTTTATGAACTTTTGGAAATATGTACATATTCCAAGATTTCATTAATTAATATACATATTTTTAGACAGGATAAAAAAAGAAAAAGAAAATCTATCTTGCCCCGTTCTCTCTCTCTCTCTCTCTCTCCATCGGTTTCAAAGAACCCTAGCTAGAGAGACCTCTCTCTCCAAAGTAAGTATTTTGCCCTTCACCTTCTCCCCCTCTTCTTCGCCCTTTTTTTAGCTAAAAAATATTATCATCAAATCCCTAAACTTTTTCGATTTTATTGTGGCAACTATTTCCCCCCAAATATTTCACATTGTTTAAAGATCCCATTTTTTTTCAATTTCCACATCAATCTTTCCTTTTTAATTAGAAAATGTGGATTATTAAAGTGGTCTCGATGCTGCAGTGCCGTTTTCCCCAATCCTAGAAATTAGGTTTTTTTTTTGTTATTCAGGGTTTGATTGCTGTTTTGTGAAATTGATAAATGGGTTTGTTAACTAGATCGAGATGAGCGAAATGATGTACAAAAGATTTGCATTTTTCGTTTTTCATGCATGGTTATTGTTGATTTTGCTTATCTTAGACTTGGATTTTGTGTAAATTTTTCACCGATTTGGTTTCTTTGCTTTTACGTTTGATTGGATTGGCCAAATGAAGCATTCAGATGGCCAAATCGATCCTGTTCTTGTCCCATTTCACGAAATTTCCTGCAATTTTTTCCCGATCTGTACTGTTTTCAAATGCTGCCGTGTTAGCTGATTTGATCATCATAAGCTGAACTATGATTCAACTTGCAATTAGGGTTCGTATGTAGTGAAAGAAGACAAATTGGCATTGATGGGTGGACAAATATCAGCAAGAAACCCATTTCTTATCCTGTTTTCACCTAAAACACTGCTAAACTTCCTGGTTTTTGCTATGTTTTCTATTAACATTGCATTTCTGTAGTGCTTCGCCTCTTTTGATCTCTCTGATTTGATAGCTGATATTGGATTTAGTGGTCTGTTACAGAAATGGGGTTTCAAGAAGTTTCAAGAGGAGCAAAAGTCGGTAATAGTGTGGACCTGTGTGGTTCAAATTAGTAAACCGAATTTCAATTAACAACCAGTCTTTTGCTAATGTCAACCAAATTTTCCTTCTTTTGATGTGTTTGATATTTAAGCTGGGTTTTCCTAGAGTTTATATTCAACAAGTCAGCGTTTATTTCGACTCTCTCGTTTTAGTACTTGCCTTTTCATTGTTCAAGTCCCCTTTTATCATAACTGTAATGTATATAGTTTTACTAGTAATAAGAAGAATTGAAAGCTTAGAAATGTTTTGGATGGATTAATAAGAATTGTTGAAAATGCCAGACATTTTGGCCAATTTTGCATATATGGACGATGACGGAGGATTGAACTTGCGCAACTGGGGCTACTTTGATCAACCCATCAAGCGAAACAGCTTAGGGTTGCAACTCATGTCAAATGTAACAGTGGATTGCGACACCAAGCCGCTTCTCCCACATGTGGCATTCCTCCCCCGAAATTATCATGCACCCGAGCCAACTGTACCCATGGAATTTATTAGGGATAATTGGATCCATCATAACCGAGACAATAATAAACTTCATCACATTCTTCCGTTGCACCAACAAGGCTATAGTGTCAATGTCATGCCTGATACTTCGGGATCACATACCATTCAAATGCTACAAGCCCCCATTCAGCAAAAGGAAGAGAGCCCTGCTCAAATTGACGATTCTACTACCAACGGCCTTAACGATGCTCCTTTGAAAAAAAGATCTCAAGGACGACCCGTTAAGCCACCGAAACAGAAGAAGCCTAAAAAGGTTATTAATCATGAAACAGATGATTCAAATAATGGTGTTGTTGTATCTAAAGGGAAAGGCGGGAAGAAGAGCGTCGATCAAAATTTGGTAATTAATGGGATAGATTTGGACTTATCGGGAATTCCACCGCCCGTGTGCTCGTGCACAGGGAATCCACAACAGTGTTATCGGTGGGGAATTGGAGGTTGGCAGTCTGCTTGTTGCACTACAAGCCTTTCAATGTATCCGCTTCCTTTGAGCACCAAAAGAAGAGGTGCACGGATTGCAGGGCGAAAAATGAGTCAAGGTGCATTTAAGAAGGTCCTAGAGAAGCTCGCTGGTGAGGGGTACAATCTTTCGAATCCGATTGATTTGAGGACTTTTTGGGCTAAGCATGGGACCAACAAGTTTGTGACGATCAGGTAAATTGGTGTTGTTAACAATGTGCATGGCCTTTGCACAAGGGTCTGTTTCTTATGGTGTATATACATGTGGCCCTTGTGTTGAGGAACGGCTGAGTAGTTGTAGCTGTTTAATTTTCTTGTCAAGTCAAATTTCGCATGTTGTTTAAAATCAAGACGATACGGTCTCTTGTTTACTTTTACAGCCGGTAGTTTAGTGAGAGAACTAGATGGCTCATCAATTAACTCAGTATTTGTTTTACCCCCTGTTATCAAGCTCTTAATCTTATTTTCCATTTCCAGATGAGATTACTATAGTTTCCTTGTAACTACATGCAGGAGTACTTATGGATAGTAGTATTCTTATGTAGATTAATATATATGGGAACCATTTATAATCTGTTTTCCTTAAAATATAAACATATATGCCATATGCTAGTTTTTGTTGATATGATTTGGTGATTCTTGTGGATAACTTACTGTTTTTACTTTGAGTAAATATACTGCTTTTATGCGCTATCTAAATGGCATTCAATTATAATTTCCATGTTTAATCTTCTCTGAGGATATTAAATGCTTAATTATATTTAGCTTTGTTGTTGGTTGTGTAGTTAAATTATCCTGCTTCTTTACTTATATAGAGATTGATTTTAATTTATATTGCTTCTCATTTCTACAACGTAGTCCATCAAAATAGAGTTGGTTAGAGAGAATGACTTAACATCATGAAAGATTCAGACAAGTATGACAAAGTTTGAATAATCATCAACCTCACATCACAACACTATAAGTTGACGCCAAATTCAGACAAGTATGACAAAGTTTGAATAATCATCAACCTCACATCACACCACTATAAGTTGACGCCAAACATCATGGTAGACTTTTTCTTCGCCGGGGGGGGGGGGGGAGGCAACGAAGAAAATCAAGGAAGGGCCTCCATAAGTCTTTGAAGGATGATAGAATAGTAATGTTTCCGGTAACACAATTTAGCTCAAACCTAGGACTAGCTTGGTTTTAAATGTTGGATGTTAGCTTCATGGCCGTCGAAGAAATTTCATATAGGAAAGCGGATCCTAGGGTTTTAGTAAATAATATATGGTATATCAGAGGAAAGATATGCCTAAAATGTAATATTAATGACATTCACTGAATGTAGTATATTATAATGTAAATTATAATAATACAATTTAAGGAAACATATAAATTAATTTACGAAACTTAAATATATTTATACAAGATGATGAAAGTATCCTTATTAATTATAAGATAATATCCACAAACTATTGTATAGTCCACATGTAAACAAAAACATAACGAATTAAATTCTAAGCGCGATATGAATTTATATAATGAAATCATCAAATGTCGGTGTAGACAACCTGACAATATTGGCGATGTGTCAAGCACAATCTAAGGCATATGTGGCTTTAAATGAATCATATAAGTAATGAAGCATGGTCACAAACATGATATGTGGATACGACACTTCATAGATATATAGACCTAACAAATTCCTAAAATTGGAAACAAAAACACAATATATAGAAATTATGTATATGTATTGAGAAATAAAATAAAATTTAATATATGCTATACACTATTAGTATAACCGTATTTATTTATAACAATTGGCAAGAATGACTAATATCATAGAGCAATACTGTGATACGTAACATACTTATGTTATATATACCATAAGAAATCTTTCTAATTGAAAAATATTAATAGATTTGTTCACCAAAAGAAAATATGAGATATAACAAATTTAGGACCATCAATGTCATCGAGTGATATTTGTGTTACACAGCAATAGTTGTGTTTGTAAAAATAAAAAATTCTAAAAATTTAGGACCGACAACTATTTCATAGAGTGATATTTGTGTTACATAGCAATAGTTGTGTTTATAAAAATTAAAAATTCTAAAAATTTAGGACAATCAATATCATAAAGTGATACTTGTGTGACATAGCAATATTTATGTATATCTGAAGAGATATGCCTAATAAAAAAATATCAATATATTTGTCCATCAACAGAGAAAGTAATGTCCATATGTAACAAGAATAACTAATAAGTTGATAATATAATATAATATAATTTAATTACAACGAATTCATAACTATTCTTTATATATGAATAAAGGAGCGTAACTAGATTTATAAATGAATTAAATTTCACCTTATCTATATTATAATGATAACCCCGCAGGGGTCTTGCATAATTTGATCACAATTTGAAATCATGATATCTATTTTTAAGCTATCATGTCACAAACATGTTTGAAATATGGATCTACTAGGTAAGCAAAAAAAAAAAATAGAAAAGAAAAAACTCTCAAAAGCGTCATTATTATTACCATATCCTTTTAGTATTTACATTTTCGTTCCCCAAACAAACGCCCGATCTTAAAAACATATTTATTGAAAAGAGTCGCCTGTCATCATGTCTCGCTGATTATTCTTTGTAATTAACTCTCTCATTCTTTTCTTCTTATAAATTTACGAAAAAATCAACTTCATACAATATGCATATTTTATCTTTAAAAACTATTTTGAAATTTATATTTACCAATATGCACTTAAATATTAATTTTGATTTTTTCATTAAGTATGAAGCTTATAAATATGATTGTGTGTATTTACAAATATACTTTAATATACAAGTGTTCACCTAATATAAAATAATTCATATATTTTCTTTTTTCTTAATGGTCAATAAATCATGTAAAACAAATATTTATTGGATTATTATCTAATCATACATGCATTCATTCTCTATACTTAAATTCTATTATAAAATTGTGCATCACACGCAATCAAACATAATTTTTTAAACTCATAAATACGCTGAGTTAGTATTTAAATCATATAAATCAATCAAACATAATCTTTCATACTCGTAAATGATTTTTGGATTGCTATTTAAATTATGCCAAACTCTAGTGGCTTACAATACAATATTGGGGAACTATAAAATGCTGGCAACTCAAAAATGGTTAAAAACATAATTTTTAAATTATTTGTATCAGAAATTATAACAATCATATTACAAAATGAGTATACAATTGTTTCATAAAGTAAGAAAACATAAAGAAAAATCAAATAAAGTAAGCTGCAGTGTAATCAATCAATCAATCTAATCATAAGTTTAGAGCCACTATCATCAATCGAAATTTTTTCAAAAAGAAATAAAAGAGAAAATTCACTTCCAGATAAATTTTTTATAGGGTTATGATACTCAAGAACAGTTTATAATCCATTATATGGGAAGTGATTAACTTAAAAGTAAAAAAAAGAATCTAATTGTCTGGATTACTTGTTCAACAGTTATAGCAATCATATTACAAAATGAGTATACAATTATTCATAAATAAATTAGAAATAAAAGAAAAGGTAGACCAAATAAAGAACGCACTGACTTTATTATCCTCATAGATATTAGGGCCAACACCGCTCATTAAAGAAAAATATATAAAAACAATAAATACGTTGCCAAACAAATATAAAAAATCTATGTATTATAATTATGATATTCAAGAATAGCTTGTAACTCCATGTTAGGTAAGTTATTAACTCCAAAAATACAAAAATAATGAAAACACAACAAGAAGCCTTGCAAGCATTTTTTCAATGAAGATTACGAGTCATAAAAAATAAAAATACAGAAAAAGAGAAAACATATAGTTATATGAAATAGTTACACTTGAGATTTTGCGCGCTTGTAAAGTTATCAAAAACAAGTTATTGTACGAGAGGTCCATATACAAAAGCGTATGATATGTATCTCACATATTTAAAGTGTACCAAACACATATATGGCGTGAGGTACATGTCAGACTCGAACATAGTATCATATTGCAGTAGTACATGTGTCATAGGATATCAAATATAGACAATAAAGTCCCGTGGCGGCCTTATTTAATCTCGATAAGTTGGACATGTCATTGACATTTAAAAAAAATGGTTGTTGCCTCGTACCGAACCCCTAATCAAAGAACTTGGATAAAGCAATAAACGTATAAAGCTTGATATACGGGGAAGATGAATCAACATATAGGCATAAAATAATCAAGAGTAATATAACCGTGTTTCTAAAGCATGACTTGTTTGAAATGCCACAATACGTGGGAGAAATAAGATTTAATATGGTAAATGACGAGATTTGAATCGAGGACCGCTTGATGGTCTTGAGTTAGATAATTACTAACCCAAAAAGTTAAGCTCGTGGGATGTGGGCAAAAAATGTAAATCAAGCAAACTTAACATTTTGTGTATCTAGTAAGCAATTTTGTTGATTCACCCTCTCCACCCAAAGACTTATCTATGGGTTAATTTTTACCCTGAAATTTACCATCTTAAATACCTTAACCATACATACATGTATCATAACTTTATGTGCTCACAGTTTGTCAGAACAAACATCTTAAGATCGTATCCGACTTACCCATTTTAGCGGATTATTAAAGCTTCATATTATCTAGGTTTTACTATTCTATTTCATGGTATTGAACATCTTTATTGCATCTTGTCTATTGGAAAGTTCATCCATTGCTTCCTGCAGTCATGTAGTAGCCAACTTTTGATAATCATTTGTCTCATTTCTATAATTCAATGGTTCTATAATTCTGCATAAGAAGATTTTAGCAGGGTGTCCTGCTTTTATCGTATTAGTTGTGCTTATTAATTTGATCATGATCAGCTCTATTTTTAATCATGGTCATGTTAAATTGTGTTTCTCCATAATTCAACAATACTTGCCCGAAGTCTCAATCTCTTGATGAGTTTCTAGGCTAGCTTTATATGTAATTGTGGAATATATTACCATGTCCATGATTCCACCTTTGGATATGAAAACTTTTAGAACTAACGGAAACCTTTGTCTTTCAAGGAAATATATGACAATATTGCTGTTAGGTCACAAATTTAGGCTTACTGTCATTTTTGAGTAGTTAACTAATTGTATGCACACATTGTTTTTGGGGACAGTTTCTTGAAGTTAAAAAAAGTAGGCATCCTATTGTATCATATGCATGTTTACTTGTGCAGTCTGAGGCTACCATAACATTTGAGACTACTCGTCTGAATGAAACTGCTGATTAATTCTATGATATTACTATATATATATTTCTTTTACGAAATTGGGTGGGACTGTAGAGTAGTTAAAGAGAATTAGACCATAGTAGATGCAGCTAAGAGCCACATTGGTTATGCAGTATAAATTTTGGTATGCATTGTTCTCTTTTATTGGATTTCATAATGGGATTTGTATATAGTTTAGATGAATTTGCAATATTTCAGCTTAAGTTATGAGGATTTAATGGATATTGGGATGGGGATTTGAAAGATGAAAGGTATGCCTCCGATGTTTTGCTTGTTGTGAAGTTTTCATGCCTGTTAAGTTTGTTTGTCTAACGTCCCTTGGTCAATCGCTTTAAGAATCAAGATAGATGATTGAATTTATGTATGGCATGTCATTCATATTGAGGACTAGATATAGAAATTTTACGGCCTTCTTTTTGTATTTTATTCGATTGGAGGCAACATATATATGGTCCAGTTAAGCATTGTGAGAACTGATAAAAGTTATTGTGATATCTGAGGAGCAATGGAGCTGTAGCCACACATTGTCTGTGTTTTATCTCAATAAAAACTCTTTTGAAATCAAATGGTAGACTTTTGTAAATCACACTTATCACACATTTCAATTAGTGTCAATTTACCGATATGTATCAGGTACTAGTTTTATATGATACGGAGTAAACTCCTGCTTAATGGGTAGCTTTGGTGGTGTGAGTTTTGGGAATAATCATTGACCATACATTTGATTTCAACTTCATCTTTCACTTGAAAGAGTGGTCCTTATAGAATGTTATGGACATTTTATTATGCATGTGTTGTTGCTGTAGAGCCCGATCATGTCCATGTCTAAGATGATTTATCAACTATTTAGGAATGTGTTTCAGGAATTTCAGGCCTGTATATTATTTACTGTATTGGACTGTAAGTTCGAGCATATAAATTCACATATTTCAGATATTGTACTTAATTTATTTGGTTTATATTCTGTGCATGCGTGGGTGTGTGCATGTCTTTTTAGATTTTGGGTTGTATTTGTTTGCACTGCTAGACCTCTCGCCTTTTTATTCAATGTTCAGTGTCTCGGTCGAACTAATTTTGATATTTTTATATTCAGTTTGTTTGACATAGGCGCGTTATCATACATGATACATATTCTTCAAGCATGAACAAATGCCCTTTCAATTGTGTGCGTTTCATGTTGTATGCTTAAATAGTGTCCATAATAGATTACTTCTAGCATGCAAAGAGCAATGCAGTTTGTTCTTTACTTAATTGTTTATGCTACCGACATTGATCGAGCCTCGTATGTTTGGATAGACACAGTGTATAAATGTACGTATCCGCAGTTTTTCCTATGTCTGTATTCAACTTGGAAGCTGGGGAAATATATCTGTTTATTGATATAGCTTAATTTCTATTTGTTTGATGAATGGCAATTTCATATGTTTTTGATGGTGGTAGTTTGATTGTTAACCTTGCTGTTTGGTCTTTTTAGTGATGCCGACATATTTGCATAAATTTTTTTAGCATGTTGCTCTCTTTCTTGTTTTGGGCCCCTTTTGTTCAAGGGGTTTTTAACTTGTAAGCCCCCAAAACATAGAAAATTCATTTCTAACCCTAAACTTGTATTTACTTTTTACCTCCAAAGCTGAAAAAGCTGATAAGGTATATCATTTTACCCCTTTTATGATTTCTGTTAGAAAAAAATCCCGTTAACTTTAATGTTAACTTTAATTTTAATTTTTCTCCATAGATTTTAGATTTACCATTTATCTAAAAACACCATAGAAGCATTCAACCTTTTTATAGCAAGAGAATGAGGTTGAAGATACTCATGATTTCATGGCCGATTCCGAGAAAGGTGTGACGGAAGTTTAAATCTTAATTTCAATTTGGGAAAGAAATTGCGTATTTCCAAATAAGAAGAGAGCTAGGGATATTTTACAGAAAAACCTGATGTTATGCAGTTAAAAGATGATGAAAATCATAAAGTGGGTAAAATGATGTATTTTATTAGTTTGAGAAGTAAAAAGTAAATATCAAGTTTTTGGGAGGTAAAAAGAAATTTGTTATGTTTTAGGGTGCTGCAAGTAAGAAACTCTTAGTTTATTTGTATTATTTGAGTGAAGCAGATTGTAGCTAATTCATTTCTCAAGGTGATATAACATGCATGCTGCTTTGGTCAAAGAGCAAAATATTAACTGCATGCAGCAGTTTCTGCCTCAAAATCACAGCCTAGTCGTTAAACTTGTAAGCTTTTAGGCCCAAGTGAATAATGAATGAACTGGGCAGTAGCCCAACAACCACAAATTTGTCTAAACTTAACTGTTACGGTTATTTTTGGAATAATAGACTGTAGCCTGATATAAACGGCAAGTGAAGGTTGAATCTTAGATCTCTTGCTCAATTATAAGAGGTTTTACCAGTAGGTCGGTCATGATAGCATTTCTTTGTTACAAAATTTATCATTAGACAAACCACATAAAGCCATAGATTATTGATGGACAAGTAAAGCGAACACATTTACTGTTTGTATCATAGATTTTATTCTATTTGGTATTTGTTACTTATAGTTTGCATGCATTTGTTAAAATTCCTTTCCAAGGTTTTGTGCATTTATATAGGATAGGAAAGTGATGCATTAGTATAAAGGAGTTGAAATGTGACAACATATAACTACTTTATCGAAAATGAACATCACCAAAAAATTATATAGCTTACTATCTTGATTTCTATTAATTGGGTATGCCTCCCGCGGTATAAATTTTTGCGGCATAAACTTTTTGAGAGAACGCCAGTTCGATTCCCGGAAAGAAAGGAAAAAAAGAAAAGAAAAATACTATCATGATATCTCCTTAATCTTCTCTTTGTCAAGTGATTATGGAACATATAGCATCTTATGAATTAGTGAAACAAAGTGGGGCTTTTGGGAAAGGGGAGGGTCTCATGCTCCAAAGATTCCATTGTTTTGACTGTAGCATTCTTATGAGCCAGAACATCACATGGTCTGTTTGGGATGGATTCCCCTATGGTCTCACAAGGGGCCTTTATCAAAAAGCAATAAAGTGAAGCCCATCTTTATTAGCTTCTACAAGCCCAAGTTGAAAGGAACCCTAAATCCTTGATGACTGATTTTGTGTCAGCTTTACTTGGGAAAAATTAAAAATCAATTTTTCATGGATAAATTGTATTTGTTATTTATTGCATCGGGCACGTTAATGAAAAGGCTGGTAGATGAGTATAAGAAAGAGGCATTTCTCTTGGATTACCTTCACTTGCATAGAAACTTTGGTTTGTCATTGTCACAAATTGATTAGCTTTAGCTTTTGTGTTTTGTGTGGGTAAAATGAAAGGCCCTTTTCCTTGTAACTAAACATTCCATAACTAGCTTAGCTTTTGGGTGCAACATGCTTCCACTCTAATCCAAAGCTTCTTTCCATTTCCTTCTGCCTCTTGCTTTTTGTTCCATTCTCATTTGTCTTTCACCACTATGAGTGAGAGGGGATGGGGGAGCACATGGCCTTTGTCTCTCTTCTCCTTTCTAAAAAGGGGTTTAACAACCAAGAGAGGAGTTGGAAAGCAAAGAAAAGGGTGTAGGCCCCTTCATTCCACTAGCTAGCCCATGTTGCCTTTGGCCCAACTCATATCACCATAAATTATATTCTATTTATCTAATTATTAATTATCATTTACTTGTTGATGAAGACTTTTGTGTTGATATCATGAGGGAGAAATAAGGAAGTGGTACCACCACAAGTAAAGCTAGAGAAGGAAGATCCCTTCTTGAAGAAGAAAGCATTCATGATATAGAAAAATCCACTATTTCAAGTTTATCTAAATATCAATTTTTTAAAAAGGTGTTTTTATTTTATACTAAATCAATATATATGTAAAATACATTTAGATATTATATAGTAACCCATTTATAACCGTCGTATCAAACGGTAACTTGGTGAATATTACAATCAGCAAGAATCAGTATACCCGCAAAAACCATTTCGTTCTGAACCCTAAATAGAAGGAAATCATTATCTAACAACTTTTTGTAAACCTTTTATCTGTAGCATTTGATCGAGATTTTCTTAGCCATAACAAGCGGAACTTCATATTTAGAGAGATAAATGAATCCAATATATGCAGAAATATGACATCAAAAAAATGATATCCAATACCATTGGCTTTACATATAAGTTGTCTTTTATTAAGGATAAGAAAAATCTGACATGGATATGGAATCTATCTCTCGTATATCAAATTAGCTTAATTGCAACTATGCTTTTATTCTTTCACCCACCATGTGATCTTGCCTCCATCATAGGCTCGAAACTAAAGAAGAGAATTCCATTCAAATTAAAATAATCACTTTTCTAAATAAAAAAGTTTTCCCTTAACCAATATACCTTAAATATGCTTATAAGAAAGTGTGTGGGTTATGAAGAGAAGGTAAAAGATAAAAAGTGAAAACAAACAAAAAGCCCATAGGCGCCTTTTGTCTTTTGCCATGAATGAAACAACAAAGTGATGACAAATAGTCAAATAAATTTCTGGTCAAGATTGGTTGACTATTGTATTAAATGGAGTGTTTATGATGATTAAAGTGTGCCGTACACTTTAATCAATCCCAACTTTATTTCCATTTTCCAATAGGGAGGCCAAAGAAATTATTAGTCCGACTTGGACTTGAAAGGTGCCATAATTCTTTTGTGAGACCATGGGGCATGTTTGGTTGCTGTATTAGTATGCATTTGAACTGTGGAATCATAGGATTCCATAATTTTGTGTTTGGTTGATTGATTTGGATTTATAGAATTCTTTTGTATTTTAGGAGGAGTTTTTTAAGGATTTTCAAGGATTAGACACTATTCATTGTACTTTTATATGGGACCTATATACTTTATTTATTTAATAATCCTCTCTCTATCTCTCTCTCTAAAATCCTCAAATCCAAATCCCACTTTATTTTTACCAACCAAACAAAGATTACAAGAATCTACAAATCCAATACTAGGAATCCAAAACCAACCAAACAACAAATTACCAAATCCAGAAATTTCAACCGTACTATTTTGGAATCCAAATTTCATAATCTTGCAACCAAACAGGCCCTAGTACAGCTGTTTGTATTTTTCTTTAGGTATCTCGTAACCAGATACATATGATCGGAAACACACGACAAACATTAAGTAAATGCCGATGAATATGTGATTAGAAGCGGAGACAGATTTAGAAATTTTGGTCAGTTGGGCAAAATAAAGACAATGATGTTCTATTGAAAAATACTACTAAAAAATATATAAAAACATTATACAATTTAAAAATTGAAAAATAATCATTAAAATAATTTAATCATTTGAAAATTTTCATATTATAAAGCTGAATTGAAGCCTATACCATTAACATGAACCCACATGCCGTCTTCTCATTTTTCAAAGAAAATCCAAAAAAAGAAAAAAAAAACTCTTTAAATTTTTGCTTTGCATTTTATTTCTTAGGACATGTTTGGTTGGGCTGTTGCGAAAGAGTTTTTAGCAAAAAGTATTGTTGAAGAAAGCCCTTTAGGCAAAATCGCTGTTCTAAAATGTGCATTTTGATTTGAAAGCCGTTTGGTTCAAAAACCTGTTAGGAGTTGCAAAAATGTTGTTGATTGTTTAAATGACCATAAAGGGTATCATTTTTCTTAATATTTGAGAGAAATCAGTGAAGAAAAACATAATTTTTTAAATCTGCAATTTACTTTCAAAGGATTCATAAAGATAAAAAAATCTGCCCAAAAATATCCGCAGAAAAATATTTGAGATTCATTTTCTCGATCTATGGATTCTTCGTCGAAATCGAGAGGTTTCAATAGCCGGATGCATGAAGCTCAAAACTTGGATCTCGTCAATCAACTTCTCGATGATCATATCGAGCTCGGAGGCCTGAATTGCCTAGTGTTCTTCGCCATCGTCATCTTTTAGGGTTTCGATCTGGGAGCCTCAATCACTCTTGGGACCTTAATCGTTTAAGACTTCGAACTGGGGAGATGATGAGAAGAGAAATCAAGTGCAAGGCCCTGGCTGGGATGAGGAGGAGATGACAATAATAAAAAAAATTTAGGAAGAGGTTTTTCCCAAAATCTTCATTTTTAGCTTCTGAAAAAAGAAGATTTTCTTCTGCTATAGCTCGAGGGCTTAAATCGCCTAGTGTTCTTCGTCATCGTCATCTTTTAGGGCTTCGATCTGGGGACCTCAATCATTCTTGGGATCTCGATCGTCTAGGGCTTCATATTGGGAAGATGATGAGGAGAGAAATCAAGTTCAAGGGTCTGGCTGGGATGAGGAGGAGATGACAGGAATAAAAAAAATTTAGGAAAAGCTTTTTACCAAAATCTTTATTTTTTAGTTTCTCAAAAAGAAAATTTCTTTTTCTTTAGCTCTAAAAGAGCTTCGAGGTTGCATGTTTGGTATTTTTTCTTCAAAAGTACCTTTTTAGCACCAAAAGAGCTTTTAGGAGCTCAAAACGTCTAACCAAATGGGCTCTTAGACACTTTCTTTCCTCTTCCTTTCTAAATTTGTGCTTTACATTCATTTTACACAAACCTCAATACAAAACTCTAGTAAAAATAAATAATGCAAACACAAGGAATTGAAATTAAGCAATTGTGTAACTTACCATTTAGGTTAGACTCCAATGTTGATGTTTTATACCATATATGTGTATAAAATATATTCCAAAATATAATACTTTCTTGTTACCGATATAAATATTTTGTTTTTTGGCAAAAATTCAGTGTGGGCAATTGCCTTAACTGTGCCCAATGTAGATCTACTCTTGATTAGAAGGGTCATTTGGTTGGTTAAAACTAGTGTCTTATATAGCTCTAATATACTCAAATCAAAAAATAGATGTTGGCTTTTAAGTTGGTTATTTCAAACTTTCAATGTACTGTTGAATTTGTTAGTTTGTTAAATAGAAAAAATGAGAGAGGCTAGATAGAATGGATTCTTTTAATCTATGAAAATGCGCATTTATGCCAATAGTCATATTGTTTGGAAGAGTTGCCTTTTTGGATTGAAATGATTTCTTGAAAAAGTGCATTTATGCTAACATTCATATTGTTTGGAAGAGTTACCTTTTGATGAATAAATTGGATTGAAAGGATGCTATGAAAAGTTGCATTTATACCTATTTAAATGAGTGCCAGGAACAATTACAAATCACATTTTCCTTCAGACACGTGTGCTCTCTCTCTCATACTTGTATTATCTAAAATACTCAATATCAAATTTTGAAGTTTTAAGGAGAATCTTCAGTTTTGTCGACTGCCGATTTCTGGGTTGTTTTGATATATCATAGAGATGATTTGGTACAAACCCATCGGCAAACTCTTTTAAGTGGGTGGGGAGGGGGGGCAAATATCACCTTTGCTTCCGATCTTCGATACTAAGATGATCTACCTTGAAGTTTCTTTAACACAAGCTAACACTCATGAAATGATGTGAACACCCTCATCTAAATGGCAAGGGAAGATGAGGATGATGAAGTAGGATTTTTGGTAGACTTTAGAATTGGAGTTCCGTATTCGGGTTGTTCGGCACGGCTAAATTTTTAATCGGGCATGGTTGATGCCTCGTAGACCCTTGTGCGCGTGCCTAGCAACCCTACAGTGGTATCAGAGCAACACATGAAACAAGTCTAAAGACATTCAGTTCGTGCCTCAGTACCAACGGTCCAGCCGTAGAAGGGTCAAGCCAACGCCTCACATGTGGCACGCCGTACTGCCCCAAACCCGAAGGTTCAAAGGGCAGTTCAAGACGGTCACATAATCGAGTTAAGGTTTGTTGTCTTCTAGAGGGTCCATTGCGTTACTTGCACTACTTAGAATGTCGTTAAACTACGGAAAGATCCAACACTTGGAAATTTCCCGACAGGGGGAAAATTGGGTATTTATATCCGGTCGAACTTTTTAACATATTCAAAAATTTATCCGGAAAACACATAGACAAAATTTGATAATCCGATCAAAAATTCGAATCCCCAAAACAAACCCAGAATGCTCAACTGTGTAGTAAAAGTTAAAATATCCCAGAAAATACAGCACAAAGAATTAGGAATTACTGTGCAGAAAACACTAAACAATGGAACAGTACAGCCGCGGAACCGCCGCACCATGCATAGCACGTGCCGCGGTTCCGCGGTGGAAAAGTCGATTCAGACCCTCATTTTTCACAGTAATTCATAACAAACCCTGCTTGATTTTCAGCATATTTTTAATATTTAAAAATGCTTAAAAAATTCAGCAGGGAATTCTAAGAATTACGGTACAAAAATATTTTGGTGAACAGTAAAAAGCGTGGCGGAACCGCTGCAGAAGCATGCCTTCGGCGGCGTTTCCGCGGCGCAATGGTGACAAATATCACCTTAAAGACAGTGATATCACGATTCGAAGTAACAACTCAATTCCATTTCTATTCTCAAGTTTTTCAACAATCTTAAGGTAATATCTGCAATTGAAATGGGATCGGAGACCGTGTTCAAGATGATGAGCTAAAACTTTGTGAAACTGAACCAGATCGATGGTTCAAAATTTTCTCATTGGAAGGACAAGATATTGTTCCTGCTCACCGCGTTGAAGGTTGCCTATGTTCTAAATCCTAATTTAACAGAGATTACAGAACCCACAAAGGGAGAGTTCGAGGATTTGAAGGCACTTCGTAAGAAGCGCATGGAAGACGGATTGCTGTGCAGGGGTCACATCCTCAATACTTTGGCAGATCGATTGTATGACCTCTTCACTTCAATCAAAACTCTAAAGGAGATATAGAAGGCCTTGGAATTCAAATACAACACCAAAAAGTAAGGTGTGGATAAGATTTTAATTATGCGGAATTTTGAATTCTCCATGGTTGAGAATATTTTCATTATGGATCAAGTCCATAACCTATAATTGTTATTTTCTAAATTTAAAGATTCGAAAGTTGACTTTTCTGAAAAATTGCAAGTGGGCACTATAATAGCCAAACTCGCTTCTAGTTGGAATAGTTATAGAAAGAAGATTTTGCACATTACTGAGAATTTTACTTTGGAACAAATTAAAAAACATTTGCGGATTGAAGAGAAAACTCAAAATCTGCAAAAGAAACAAAATGATCAATCTGTTTCTAAGATGAATATGGTTGGTAGGAATAGTCAGTCCCATAAATCGGGGCTAGACAAAAGAGAAAACACTTTGAGTACAACCATAACTCTGGCAAACAGAAGTGCAAGAATAAAAATTGTTATTCCCGTGGGAAGCCAGGACACATCAAACGTGATTGCAAGAACAGGAAGAAACAGAAGAGGGAGAACGTCGGTGCTGCAAATATGGTTCAAAATAACGAATCTGTAATCGTGGACATGGTCTCTGATTTGCACATCGGCATGATATCTGAAGTCGATACAACAGCTGCAACTAAGTCTCATGATTGGTGGTATGATTCCAGTGCAACTGTCCATGTCTGCAATAACAAATCTCAATTCAAGAACCATGAAGATGTTGCGGAGGGACATGAAGTGCTGATGGGAAACTATGACAAGGCTAAAGTTCTCGGCAAGGGTAGTGTCGAACTTCATTTTACTTCTGGAAAGAAACTGGTACTAACCAATGTCTTCCATGTTCCGAAAATCAGAAAGAATCTTATGTCAGCAAATTTGTTATGTAAGAAGGGGATTAAGTGTGTACTTGAGTCAGACAAATTAAATTTGTCAAAGAATGGGGTGTTTGCTGGGAAAGTATACTCTTGCGATAGAATGTTCAAACTCAGTATCAATAAAGTTGATATTTCTGCTTATAATGTTGAGCCATCTTTTTCTTTATGGCATAGTAGATTAGTGTCGGGGTTAAAATTTATACCCCATTGACCAAAAGTTAAAGTCAAAATCAAACCACTGACAAGTAGGCCCAACCCAAAGCAAACGAACCCTACTTTCGAATCCAAGCTGGCCCCATGTCCGAACCTATGCCGTGGCCACACCCCAACCGGTCCCATGCCAAGAAAGTATAACAAATAAATGTAATATATAAATAAATGTGCAAAATGTAAAATAAATAAGCAAAAATCCAAATTATGTAAAGCCCAGGCACATGTGCAAAAAAATAATAATAAGCACATGGATATGGGATAGGCAAAATGCCATTTTGTAAATCCCATGGAGCTATGTGTAAACTTCTAAGCCTATATAAGGAAACATTATGATGAAATGAAGTATAATCCATTCTCCTTAAAAAAATATTAGGGTTTGTGTCTCCATCTTCTCTCTCTCAGGTTCTTCTATCACGCTTCGCTTCCCAGAATACGCTAAGATAGGCACGTGGCATAGCCAACCATGTTACCTGTGGATAGGAAAAATCCTTCCACAGTCACATTACGGCTGTAGAGATATCAAAAACAAAAATAAACTATCTAATACATGTCCATAAGCCAGAATAAAACGAGTCAAAAATAAAATAATGCGGAAGCAAAAGATCTAATACAAGAATAAACTGGAATGTACGTCCCATAATGCGGGCTCACATCAGGAATGAAAATACCGAAAGTAGAAAACTAACTACTAGCAAGTCCTCACTGCTCAGCATGCTGACTGAAATACTCCTGCTCGGACTGCAGCAAAGGTAAGAATCTGGGCCATGCAAAACCCAGACGTCAGTGCATCATAATATCAAGCAATACTATAAACAGGGGTAGCAATACATGCATGTATAAGTATAAATGGTAAAACAGGTATAACAGTGATATAAGTAAGGACAGTGAGGGTAATGTGTAGTGAGTAATCTAAACTGGTCTATTGGGTTAACTATTCTCAAGTCATTAAAATCAATTTGATGAATTATCGATGTAACTCAATAGTATCCTGTGCGTGCCAGGGATCACGGTGAAGATTCTCGGGTTAAAGCCGAGACATGCCGCTAGGCACTAAAATAGGAAATATGTATAGATGAATGATGTCTGCAACATCATCCCAAGGCTGGCCTAGCCTCTAAAACTGATCAGTAAAGGTATCGAACTGTCGAGTTACAAGTCATGTTTCATCATTGATTTCTTTATACCCCCAAGTTATGTATTCAAGTCAGGTATTGATAAATCTGGAGCTAATGCCAACACAGGATCAGCAGGTAAAGGTTTGTCTGGATAGACAACAGGAAATGTCCGTAGGGACAACATGTCAAAGCTGTTGGCATTAGTAACAAGATTAGGTAACAGGTAAAGCCATGGTACATCAGGTCAAGTCAGGTAATATATAGGTATCATGTCATGTTAAGAAGTGCACGGTACCATGTCGTGTCAAGTAGTAGGTGTATCAAGTCATGTCAGGGGTACACAAATGTCACGTGGGTGCTCATAATCAAACTATAATAAGCATGGGTATACAAAACAAGTATGAGGTACTAATGGAACAATAAGATGGAACATTATGATGTGGTATGCAAAAGGTACAGATTAAAGCATATGGATGCACAGTTATCGATTTGGGTTAAGATTATAGTTCCAACGTTAACTAGAATACACTTTATCAAATATGGAATGTTAAAATCTCACTAATATGTATTAAATAATCTAGAGATGCAATTGAATATATATTAGGCTAGATGTATGCAAACGGTTGTCCGATAGGGTATAAACTATTAAAGGGGTACTATGGGCTATGCAAATAATTATTATGTGATTTAAATATGGACGTGGGTACCACGTATGGTAAACTAAAATACAACATGGTATGTTTCAAGTTCTAAATCTAAAATGATATAAATAGACATCGAAATGTAAAAATGGAACATGTGGCATTAGATTTAATCTACGGGTTCAATATGCAATTAAATACGTATAAAATAATATAAGTAGCATGTAGCAAGTTTTACTTGCCTCGACAGATCAAGAAACGGGTATACGGAACGTCACACGTCGGCGGGAAAAGTCGCGATGCGCGCACGGTACATGGAACGGATCCAAACAACGTACAAGGGAATCACACGGGTCAGGTACGCTCGCTGGGTCGTCGGGATCGTCGTCGGCACGACCGGATTCCGGCAATCTAAAAGAACAGTGAACATTTAATAAGAAAAGAAAATTATAGGAAGGAAGAAGAAGGAAAGAATGGAAGGAAGAGGAAGAATGAGAAGAGGAAGAGTTGCTCACTGGATTTGTAGAGGGGTGATGGCGTCGACGGTGATGATCGGAGGAGCTCCGGCGATGAGGTTAGGGTTTGTTTTAGAGGAGGTAGGGTTAGGGTTTTGCTAGGGTTTGGTATTGGTTTTGTTGCTGGGTGTGCAGGGTTTAATGAGGGAGAAGAGAACAGAGGAGAGGGAGAGAAGAGGTGGAAAGAGGTGGTGATTGGCGGCGATGGAATGAGGTGGTGCAGGTGGGTTTCTTGGGTGCAGGGTGATGGTGCGGCTGGGCTCGGATGAGAAAAAAGAAGAAGAAGATGATGACGATGAGGAGGAGGAGATGTGAATGGAGATGAGGGTTGAGCTTTGAGGAGGCAGAGGAGGCGGCTAGGGTTAGGGTGGAGTTGTTGCGATGGGTTCTCGTGGCGAGCTCGGGGGTTTAAAAGAGAAGAAAGAAAAGAAGAGAAGGGAGGTGACAGTAGGGAGGGGGCGGTGACGAGATCGTCTACAGAAATCGCAAGAGGAGAGAGAGTGGATCGCGAGAGGAGAGAGATAGAGAGAGCGAGAGGGGAGAGAGAGAGAGAAGAGGAGAAAGAAATTTGTATTGTAGCGGGAGAGAGAGAAAGAGAGAAGAGAGAGAGGAGAGAGGCTGCGGTGGAGAGAGAGAGAAAGAGAAGAGAAAGGAAAAAGAGAGAGAGAGATTTTAGTGGGGCCCAGTCGACAGAGAAAAGAGAGAGGGAGAGGGATTCTGATAGGTTAGAGAGTTAGGATTGGGATTTTTAAGTTTAAAATTTTTGATAAAAGATTTTAGTTTGTTTTAAAAGAAATCTTGTGAGCTGTTTAAAATATTAGAATAAAATTTTAAAATTAATTGAATTTTAGCGGGAATAAAATGTTTCAAAATGCGCCCGGGTCGGGTCGAATGCAATGTAAAAGTAAACTACCATACGCATCCAAACATGATAAATCAATAAAATACCACATATCAATAAATACGAGAACTGAAATTGGTATAAATGAACTCGGTTGTTACATCTTCTCTTCCTCTTCATTTCCAATTAAATCAAGAACTTAGCTCTCTTTTTCTCAAAACTAAATAAAATTTCAGCATAAACCCATTGAAGGAGAGTTTAACTCTCACATCAAATCCAAAAAAGAAATATTTTTGTTATCTTTTTCTTCCTCCTTGAAATCCAATTTGAGAGAGAGAGAGAAGAAGGGAAATTCACCTTCCAAGGCTCCATCAAGAGAAGAAAAGGGATATCTTTTCATCACCTAAGATCCAAATCTTGGAGCTTCAAGAAAAACCATTTAATAGTCTTTTGGGAGTTTAACTCCATTTAAAAGTCTTTTGGGAGATTAACTCCACTAAAATTCTTTTGGGAGTTTAACTTCTAAATAAAAATTGTAGAAGTTCAACTCCATATTTTAAAATCTTTTGGAGTTCATCTCCATAATAATTTTTTTTGGAGTTTAACTCTATTTAAAATTCTTTTGGAAGTTTAACTTCACTAAAATTCTTTTGGGAGTTTAACTCCATTAAAAATCAAAGGGGTTTAACTTCAAATTCGGTCCATGCAACCTCGGGCTCGCGCCCGCCCGCCCGCGTGTGCCGCATGTGTGCATAAGTGAACCGCGCACGCGCATTCGCTACATGCTTGCACTTCACTTCCACACTTGTTTATAAAAAAAATAAAATTTTAAAAAAATGTTTATTTGAAATAAAAAAATTCTTTTGTCACAAATAGAATAATTTTTTTTTGAAATGAACACGCGCTTCTGAACTACTTTCAAACACCAACACCTTATATTGAGTTCGCACGATATGTTTGACCTTTTAATCGGAGGTTCTCTCGCTCTAAAAGCGAGAGGTAATTAACGACAGGTTAGTCCGCGCCTGCCGGAGATCTGGATCCCCACAATCAATAAATTCCAGTCTACTCTAGACAGGGGGGAATCTGTATACACATGATAAGCGTGCACATTCTCATTTCAATGAGGGTGATGATAAATACTCTACAATTAGCACATATTAAGTTTCGCACTTTAAAATTTATGTTTAAGTATGGTTTGATTGCTTGCAAAAACGAGGAAAATAGGTAACGTGAAATTTGCATTCAAGAAAAAATTACTAGAAAACTTTATTCCTCGGTTGAAAGAAATTCAGAATTGTTAGAACTTATACAGTTTGATATATGTGAATTGAATGGTATACGTACTAGGGAAAGAAATATACATTTTATTACTTTTATAGACGATCACTCTCGTTTTACTTATGTTTATCTAATGAAGTTTAAGGATCAAACTTTTGATATGTTCAAATGTTATAAATCTGAAGTTGAAAATCAAAAGGGAAAGAAAATAAAGATCCTTAGGAGTGATAGAGGTGGAGCATATTTTTCCATTGAATTTTCTTTCTATTGTGAAGAAAATTGCATTATACATTAGTCTAGTGCACCATACACCCCATAGCAGAACGGATTGGCAGAAAGGAAAAACAGGACGCTGATTGACATGTTAAATGCCATGATTCTAAATGTTGGGCTGCTGATAAATTTGTAGGGGGAAGTATTATTTACAGCATGTCACATGCAAAATAGAGTGTCCTCTCGGAAAACTCAAGTATCTCCATATGAACTATGGAAAGGAAGAAAACCAAATTTGAATTATTATCAGAGTTTGGGGTTGTCTGGCATTTTATAGAATTTCAGATCTTAAAAGAACAAAGTTAGGATCAAGGGCTTTAAATAGTGTTTTCATAGGTTATGCAGAAAATTCCAAAGCATATAAATTGCTGGAATTGGTTTCAAATGTGATTGTGGAATCAAGAGATGTAGAATTTATCGAAACTAAATTTGTAAATGATTCCAAAATTGCTGCAGAGCCTATTCAAACACAAGAAAATAACACTAATTCTGGTTCTTCTAGCAATAAAAGGAAGTCTCCTGAATCTTTTCCTGAACCAAAGAGGAGTCAAAGGTTTAGAAAAGAGAAGAATTTGGCTCCAGGCTTTGTTTCTTCCCAAGCGATAATTTTTCTTGTTGAAGGAAGTAGAGATATTGTACATAAAGAGATATCCATTGTAACGACCTTAAAATTCCTATACACTTTTATTAATCCAATGTTAATAAAAGAGTGTATTTTTGTTTTGGTTTTGACTTATAAGTTATTATTGATAACTTATATACAAGAAACATTTTGTAGCTCACTGGTTAAGACTTTCCATTGCTGTTCTTTAGCCTGCAAGTTCAAATCCCATCAGTTTGAATTATTTTTAATATTTTTCTTTTTAAATTTTTTGGAAGCCCAAGAGTTGCACGTGCATTACACGGAGAAACAAAGAGTTGCAAATAAATTAAACAATATAAATGATACATAAATACCTAGATGATTGCACTGCACGAACCCCGAGGCAACTACCTCTTTTTGGACCGCCAAATCCCCGCCACCGGCGGTTGGATTTTCCCCAAAATCCTCCACTCTTTGCCCGTGCATCCCTCCAGCTCTCCGCTATTCCTTTTTCCTATTTGATTTTCCTGCAATTAACCAGAGAACCCAAACCCTTCATCTACCTCTCTACCCCCACTTTTAATACATTTTTATTATCTGTTTAATTTCCTCTACACCTATACTTTTCCCTATAAATACCTAGTGTTTCTTCTTAGTTTTTCTCCTAAATTATTCTGAAAATACCATTCAAAATTCTATCTCTCAAAACTCACTCTAGCAAAAGAAGTCAAGCGCAAAAGTCCAAACCAACTCCGTCGCTTAAATTCGTTCCTCCGCATGTTACCTACATAGAGTTCGTTCTTGTACACGTAATTGGACCCAAGCTCAAGTCTCCATGCACTGAAGGTCTCGGTTTCTCAACCGAGGTTTCTTTTCTTCTTTTTCTCATTTGTACGAGTACAAGCGGAAACCGTAAGTCCTCTCTTTATCTTTTCTTTTCCTTCTTGTATACTCTCTTCTATTTTTCCACTTCGCCACCCCGCATCCCTTGTAACTACGCTAAATTCTCCATCTACTTTTCTCTCTTTTTGCTTCTCCTATTATATCGACACGAAAAATACGGTATTATAAACAAAGTTTATATATATATATATATATATATATATATATATATATATATATATATTCATTGTAATTCGACATGTTCATCATAAATTTTCATTCCATGATATCAAGAAAATACGAATTTACAACTCTATCCATATCTCACAATTTTAATATGATGTTTGTTATGTTAAATAATATGTAGATTACAAATAACGAATAAACTATGAACTTTGCTTATACCTCTTTTAACCTGATCATGAACCATACCTTTAGAAAATTCACGGGGTAATGACCTGCCCCATCACATACATTATGGTTTCATAATACGATATGCTAAGCTACAAGTTTAGCCAAAATGAAACAATTATATTAAAATACCATTACTTTTATAAAAAGTGTTTTTATCGATATTTTTAAATCCTTTGCAATTACGCATCTACAACCCTTTTAGGGGAACCCATTTACGGATGGTGCGAGTTATCGCACGTCCTTAGGATAGTAGAGCGGGATACAAAATATCTTACAGAGCATTCAGTCTCGAAAGTAATAAAAATACGATTTTTAAAAAATACGATATTTTAACAAATCAAATCATTTGAAAATTTTATAAATCATAAATTCGTATTTTTCTATGAAAACAAATTTTGAAAAAACTATATTTTTAATATGGAAAATTAAAATTACACAAAATACCATCAAGTTTCTAAAAGTATAGTTTTCATAAAATAACCATAACTTTTAAAAAGCTAGGTTTCACTAAAATACCGCTAAAACTAAAATACCTTTTTATAAAACTCTTAATATTATAAATCACCCTCGAGATTTATTTTTTTACAATATTAAAACATTTTTCATAAAATCCCCTCGAGAAATGCAAACAATGTAAATAACAAGAATAAATCTTTAAGGACAATATATTATAATAGGTTTAAACGGTATAATTTCTCTTGAGCCCCTGCGAGCCGGAAAAAATGAGTGCCTGCCTACTCAGGTTAGACAACACTGCAACTTAACGGAGTTATCAATGACAATTGTCTTGGAAAAAGTCACAAATCCTGCCGTCCATGTGCAGCAGTTGTCCGATTACTTTTGAACTTAAAAATTTCAACGGTTAAATCCATTCACAAGAAGATGATTATAGACTGAATACAAACTCGAACTCGAATCCAGACTCAAAACCAAACTTGAATGCTTGATCTTGAACTTTTGAACTTGAAACTCGAACCTGGATACTTGAAGTTAACATGAATACATGAACCCAATATCTACTCTTGAGCTGACTTGACTCTAACCATGAATACAACTTGACACGAATACATGAACACTTGATACGGATACTTGATTTTGATATGAACTCAATCTTGCAACTTGATGTATTCATGGATCCGAATAAGGTTGGTAATTTTAACTATAATTTAGAATATACGGGGTGTTGGGATAGTTCAAGTGCGAATCCAACGAAATCTCAGGAGTCTCCCTAGATCATGAATACATGTCTACTAATACAAGCAATCTATCATGAGGGCCCGTGTTTCCTTGCTCTTGGATTATAGCCTGTTAAGTTTGGAATACTTCAATACTAGGTTGAAGTCCCGTTACTAATACTTGATTCGGGCCCGTGGTTCCTTATACCTGGATTAGAGCTTGTTGGGTTCGAGAACACTCTTGAGATTGGTTGACATTCACTCTTGAACTTACGTTAAATTAGTTTACCCATGTAGAGACCTTTTAAGACATTTATATGCACTTCATATTTACTATAGCTACAATACATGGCCATACTATACTATTTTGCTATTCTCATGTTACATTGCCATGCTTATAAATATATTGTCATACTCATGATACCTTACCAATAGAACTGCATGTTACATAGAATTACCATACTTATATTAAATGATATATTTAAACACCATATCTCCTAATACATTGCTTCATGATATCTATTTTTCCAACTTGTTATTATACTTTTATACTTCACACCTTTTCTTGGGGACTTACCGAGCGAAATTTCGCTGACGGGCATCCACCCGTTTCTTTCTTTTTGGATATTCGTCAGGTGGTCTAGAAACTGAGGAGATAGAAGCGACCGCAGAAGATTACGACCAGACCACTACTCAAGCTTAGCTTAACTCATCTTTTCTTTCAGTTTATGTATGCCACCTGTTTAGGCATTTCTTTTCTTGTATTTCCTTTTCAGTTGAACTCATGTATTGTAAATGTATCAAATTTGAATGTAAATAAAGTTGTTAAAGTTTAAATCTCATATTAATTTCTTATTCTTTTATATTGCTCAATTATTCTTAGCGTATTTATTCTGGGAAATGACCTTCTCGAAATAAATACGTTGTGGGCCTTATCACATACCTGCTTCCGTCTTTTGGGAAGCGTGGCGTGCCACCCATTTTACTAAACATAAAGAAAGATCCAAATCATTTGGTGAAGTAATGACATCTAGAGATGTTGCTTTCTGGAACGAGGCAATAAATGATGAAATGGACTCCATTTTATCAAATAACACTTGGGTGTTGACAAACTTACCTTTAGGATCAAAACCTATTGGGTGTAAGCAGATATTCAGAAGAAAATACAACACGGATGGATCCATTCAAACTTTTAAGGCCAGATTAGCGACTAAAGAATTTAGACAGAAAGAGGGGATTGATTATTTTAACACATACGTATCTGTGGTTAGGATACCGTCCATTAGAATGTTGTTATTATTAGCCTCTACAATTTATTTGTGCACCAAATGGACGTTAAAACAACTTTTTTAAACGGTGATCTAGACAAGAAAGTTTACATGGAACAACTTGAAGGGTTTGTTCTACCAGGTAATGAAAAGAAAGTTTGCTAGTTAATTAAGTCATTGTATGGATTAAAACATGCATCAAAACAATGGCACGAGAAATTTGATTATGTAATATTGTCCCATGGGTTTAAGCATAATAATGCAGACACATGTATTTACTCCAAATCACAAGTGAATATGGTGTTATAATTTGTCTCTATGTTGATGATATGCTCATTATTGGGACAAATATATTTGGTGTGACTGAAACTAAGAACTATCCATCTTCTCCATATAAAATGGAAGATTTGGGAGAAGTAAATACTATCTTAGGTATTAAAGTAAAGAAACATAGCGGGGGTTATGTTTTGTGTCAATCTCGTTACATTGATAAAATATTAAACAATTTTAAACACCAGAAAATCAAACAAGCAAATACCCCTTATAATGTATTATACAAGTTGATTGAAAATTCTGGAAGAGCAGTTGCTGTACTAGAATTTGCTAGTGCTATTGGCAGTCTCATGTATGCCATGCATTGCCCTAGGCCAGATATTACTTTTGCAGTATGTAAACTTTCTAGATTTACAGGTAATCCTGGTATTGCACATTGGAAAGGTATAGAAAGAGTTCTTAGATATCTCAAAAAAACTAAAAATTTAGGACTTTTCTAATAATTATCCTGCGTTGCTAGAAGGATTTATGATGCTAGTTGGATAACTAGTGCAAATGATAATAAGTCAACATTTAGATGGGTATTCACACTTGGGGGATGAGCTATTTCTTGGACTTCAAAGAAACGGACATACATTACTCATTCTACAATGGAATCAGAATTTGTTGCATTAGCGGCGGCGGGTAAAGAGATGGAATGGCTGGATATAAAGTTGTGGCTACAACCACTGCCAGCCATCTCTTTGCGTTGTGACAGTTAAGCAACTGTATCTCGTGTTTTTAGTAAAGTTTACAACGGAAAATCGTGGCATAAGCTTAAGACATGAATATATCAGATAATTGATAACATATGGAATAATCACAATTACATATGTAAAATCAAGTGAAAATTTGGCTAACCCATTTACAAAGGGACTCTCGAGAGATTTGGTAAAAAGTATAAAAACTTGAATAGGTCTAAGGTCTTTCTTATAAATCACCATTAATGAAAACCCAACCTTGTCTTCAGCACTACCACTGGTTAAAAGATTCAATGCGTAATAAAAAATTACTGATGAGTGATTGGGAACTGTTACGTTTTGGAGGTTGAATTTACACTCTTAATGAAGAATTTCCATGAACATTTGGAACATTTCGTTTCTGAATAAAGGAACCTTTTTCAAGTAGTGTTCGATCGATTATGTATTAATCAATATTCGATTGATTGGTTCGAGGCTATCGACAAACATGGAGTTCAAGATTGCTCAAAGTAACGGGGGCAGATATAAGGAACTTCACCTATATGAACATTAGAAGTGGTGCCGCTTCTATCAAAAGTTGGAATTGAATTTTTGGACATGTTCATGAAATTATTTGGAGGAAGCATATGTCCATAACGGTGCTAAAATTTTCGGTGAACTTTTAAGTGAGATTGGATAGTAGCGCGTGTGTGATATTTCTGGTTTTATTGAAAATAATCATGGTTCAAGCGTTCAGCCACTAATAATTTAGTTAAAATCCTGATTTATTTGCACTAATGGAAGGTTCAAATCGAAAGATATCTTTTCTTATGCATGAAACTATCAGTATTTTAGTATTTCTTACCATTTAATAAACTAAGTGGGGGATTATTGAATTTGTTAATTTGTTAAATAGAAAAAATGAGAAAGACAGTTAGAGTGGATTTTTTTAATCGATGAAAATGTGCATTTATACCAACAGTCATATTGTTTGAAAGAGTTATCTTTTTGGATTGAAAGACTGCCATGAAAAGGTGCATTTATGACAACAATAATATTGTTTGGAAGAGTTACATTTTGATGAATATATTAGACTAAAAGGATACAAAAAAAGGTGCATTTATGTCTGTTTAAACGAGTACCAGGAACAATTAATTGCAAATCACATTCTCCTTCATAAACATGTGCTCTCTCTTTCTCTCTCTCATACTTGTATTATCTAAAATACTCATTATCTAATTTTGAAGTTTTAAGGCGAATCTTCAGTTTTGCCAACTGCCGATTTATGGGTTATTTTGATATATTATAGAGATGATTTACTACAAACCCATCAGCAAACTCTTTCGAGTGGGGGCAAATATCATCTTAAGGATAGTGATATCACGATTCGAAAAAACAACTCAATTCCACTTCTATTCTCAATTTTTCCAACATGTACAAGAGAGGCTATGATTTTGAGTTATAAAACAGGTATGTAGTTGGAATATGTTCAAATCTATTTTCTCGACTACAACAATTAAAACATAAAACGGATAGAATTGCTACTAGCCTACTAGCTAGGTTTTATATTATTGTTGAATATGTAGTTAGAATTTAAGATATTATCATTGGAAGTAGCTTTCCAATAAACATATGGATAGAATTACTACTTGATTATTAATGCATGTCACATACAAGTCATTACAGAGGTCATATTTTGATCGTCATTAAAATTTAGTGTGAATTTAAGTTAACCATTGATCTTATGTGAATTTAAGTTATTTTAAAACAATGCCTTTTTCTTCTATTAAGTTTCTTATATCACCACTTGGACTCCGGAGGAAATTCCAAAGCTAGAGTTGAATTAATGTCTCATTGGAACTAAATGAGAACTGCTCTATTTTATTTTAGAAATAGAAATGAATTAATGTCTCATTGGAACTAATTAACCTTCCCCCTCTTCTGTTTGTTTATGCATGCGAGGCTCATCTAAGTCATCTCTTATGTGCAGTGCCCAGAAAGAGAGAGAGAGAGAGAGAGAGAGAGAGAGGCCTGCAGCTTAGGATGTGTTTGGTTTCAGTCCATGAAAAAACCATATCAGAGTAACACATATATGGTTGCCAGATTTATATATAGGACACTTAATTATGCTATATCAGTATAGACGATTTGAATCTGTAATTTTTTCCCCTCCTTTTAACTTTTCATTTTTTAATTCACTCTTTTTAAAGCCCGAACTTCCTGCTGCTGAGGTCCTTGACCCTAAAATTAATTTTATTGATAAGGATTGGAATATAAACCAAGGAGGACATATTGCCTGTAACCTCATCTAAAACTCACCTAAAGCAATTCTAATCACTTGTTTGTACATTGGAAGTGAAATAAAAGCAACTTATCAATTCTAATGTTGTTGTATATCAAGACTACGAGACTAACATCCAGAGAAGGGCCAGACGTCTGGAGCAATGAGCTTCAGATGTCCAGCAAGAAAGTCCAAAAATCCAGAAAGCTCATAGACGTCTGCCAACGCTCTGGCCAGACGCGTTGAAGGGCGCAGACGTCTGACCTTATAGGGTTAGATGTCTGGCGACGCTCTGCTTCTCGAGCAGAGGGAATGCAGACATCTGCCCCTCATAGGGTCAGGCGTCTATCGAACGGAAAAGTGCGAATTCCAGTTCGAGATTTATCTCGAAAAATCAGTTTCTAGATGGTAGTTTTGTAAAATTTGGGATTTTATTGTAACTCAGATTGTATGGACTATAAAATGGATCTTAGGGTTATAATTTAAAGGTATTTTTTTATTATAAAGTTTAAGCGAGACGCAACGGCGGTTCCATAAGGGATCAAAACGATCATAAGAAGAACTTGTAGAAGAAGGAGATTTCGTTGGAGATCATAAGAAGAGAATTATTGTAATCTTCTGTAAAGTGTTTCTTTTTCTCAAATTCTAATAAAGTTCTCCTCCTTTCCATCCAATCTTTTATGTTATTCGATTTTGCATAGTTTCTAGTTTTTTTTATTCGTTTTAAAGGGATCTTATGATCCATAAGGATTGTTGGTTGTCGCTCTCCGCCGTGCCACGATCCCCAACAACCGGTATCAGAGTACGTTCTGTAGTTTTGCGATTTAAGTTTATGGTGGATGACGACACTTGTGGCCACTCCTCATCTTTTTAGATCGTGATTCTATTGATAGTGGTTCATAAGGATCCGAGTGAAAGGTCTTCACTTAGAAATTAGGGATGACGGATAACAAGGTCAATAACACGAAGTTCAAAGTGGAGAAATTTAATGGAAAATAGAACTTCTCGATGTGGTAGTGAAGGGTTAAGGCACTTCTGATGAAGGAAGGGCTGTTTAAATTACTTGGCGGTAATAAACCTACAGACATAACAGATGCTGCATGAGCAGAATTAGATCGGAAGGCATAATGCATGATAGAGCCTTATTTGGCTGTCAACGTGATGTACAACGTCATGAAGAAGACTTCTGCGACAAGATTATGATTGAAACTAGAGAGTTTGTACATGAAAAAATCGTTGTCAAAAAAGTTGTATTTAAAGAAGTAATTTTACGGTTTACGCATGCATGAAGGAAGGGACTACTATTCACGACCATCTAAATAGCTTCAACAAGATAGTTAACGATCTTCTATGCCTTGAAGTAAAGTTAGAGAAGGAGGACCAAACGCTGTTGCTCCTATTTTCACTTATAAATTCATTTGAACACTTGGTGAGAACGATTCTCTATGGGAAGGATACTCTTAAGATGGAGGGGTTACGGTGACGCTTCTCAACAATGAGATCATGAAGAAATTAAATCTATCGGAGAAGTCATCAGGGTTGTTTACCGGTGAAAAGGGAAGGTCAAAGACTAGAGACGGAGGCGAGAGAGTGAACCGTGCTTCTTTTAGAAACAACCAGGGCATAGAAAGAAGTAATGCCAAAAGTACAAACAGTGGTTGGAAAAGAGAGGTAAATGTGCCAGTATAAAGAGTTCGGATCAAGCTAGTGTTGTGACCATAGCAGAAGAAGAAGATCCATGTGATGTATATACCGGGAAGGAAGATTCTGATACTTGGATATTTGATTCTGAATGTTCATACCATATGTGCCAAAAGAAGGAGTTGTTCGACATCTATAAGGAGTACAATAGCAGCTGTGTTCATATGGGGAACAATGCAAGGCCATTGACATAGGGAACATCAAAGTCCGCATATTTGATGGTGTGGTGCGAATGCTTGTGAACGGGCCACATGTTCCAGAACTAAAGAAGAACCTGACTTCTTTAGGAGCATTGGATGCGGTAGGATGCAAGTTCGTAGGTCAAGATGGAGTACTAAAGGTTGTCAAGTGTGCCTTAGTGGTCATGAAGGGACAACGACCAAAAAATTTGTATCGTTTGGACGACAGCACAGATACTAGTGGTGCATCCGTAGCTACAGAGAAATAGGTGGAGGCTATCGCAAAACCGTGGCATATGCATTTTGGCCATATGAGTGAGAGAGGACTTCGCAAGTTGCAAAGAAGGGAGTTGCTGAAAGGTATTACCACGTGTAAACTGGACTTCTACAAATATTGCATGATGGGAAAGCAACATAAGATTGGCTTCAAGCAAGCCGTGCATATAGTCACAATATTCACGAATTATTCGGCGATTTTACGAATAATTCGCGAATTATTGAATGGACGATTAACTCTGCAATTTAATCGACATTGGCGGATGATTCGTTCAGTATGCGAATTATTCACGAATTATTCGCAAAAATCAGCAAATAATTCGCAAATTAACGAATAATTCACAACATTAAATGAGCACTTGAAATACATCTCTCACTCGCCTTCGACTTCACGACTCCTTGACTATACAACTTTACGACTCCACCGCCGCCTCACCGCCTCGCCGATTATCTAGGGTTTCTCCAGTCCAGAATCGCCTTCAGCCTTCCCTCGACTCCACCGCCGCCTCGCCGCCTCCTCAAATCTAATCCATCTCTCCAGACTCGAATCTCCAGACTCCAACGCCACCTCGCCGGAGTGTCTCTCCTTTCCTTCCTTCGATTCCAATACCGCCGGAGATTCCCAAGGTATTCTTCTCTAGTCTAGGGTTTTTCCTTTTTGGGTTCTGATGAAAAATGGATTATGATGAAAAATCAATTTTTTGATGAAAAATTCCCTCAATCAACACATATCCAAATACTGTTTATGTTGAAAATTCTCTCAATCAACTCCAACTGAAACATTATTGAAAATTTAGGATCTTTGATAATGGTACTGTTTATGTGCCCAAAAAAAAGATACATCAATTTAGTTTTTGTTCATGAGTGATGAAGAAGAAGAAGAGGATATTGATTGAGGGAATCTCAGTTGTTAGGTATTTGGATATGTGTTGATTGTTGTTCCATTTTAATGCTAAAAATCGATTTTTAAGGATAGATTGAAGAAAATATTAGGACTTATGTTTAATTAAATTTTGTGAATTGTGTAATGATGCATTGTTTTGTGAATTATGTTTTTTCATATAGAAATATGCCACGTGAAGGGATCCCTGGAATATCTTACAAAAGTTGGAGGCACAAAAGTTAAATGCAACTTTTGTCAAGAAGTGTTTGTCGGGGGTATAACTCGGATGCGATATCATTTCTCAAAAATCACTTGCAAAGATATTCGGCCTTGTCCCAATGTTACCGATCCTATTTGTGATCTTGCTTTGAAAGGAGTACACGATTTGGAATCTAAAAATAAGAAAACAAAGATTTCAGGGTTTTGGAATCCTTCTAGTAGTTCTTCGGGTTCTATTGCACAAGAATCTTCAATTTCTCAAGAGGACGCTCAAGTGACTTAACCACAAAGTGGAATTCAAAGAACTATTAATGCAATGATTAAGAAGGCAAAAAAGGAGGAAGCAGACAAATCACTAGTTAGATGTATGGTTAATGATAACTTGGCATTTAGCTTGTTGCGTTCTCCAAGCTTTCATGAAGTTATTCGTGCCATTGCCAAAGTTGGACCAGGTTATGAGCCACTGAGTAGTGAATTAGCAAGACCAACACTCTTGGAGGACCTGAAGGGCGAAGTAAATGAATATGTGCAAGGTATGAGACAATCATAGGAGACTTGTGGTTGCACAATAATGTCGGATGGATGATGGAAGGAATCAACCTTAATTGAATTTGCTCGTTTCTTGCCCTAAAGGTGTGGTATTCTTGAAGTCTTTATGCACGGTGGGAAACAAGAAGGGTGCATTATGTGTGTGTGTGTGTGTGTGTAACTTCATCTCATTGGTTTTTGAAGATATTGGTCCGAATAATGTTATTCAATTCATATCGGACAATGCTTCAAACTACCTAGCCGCCGGAAATATGATTGTGGATAAGTACAAACATATTTTCAAAACTAATTGTGCGGCACATTGCATCAATCTAATGTTCAATAATTTGATGCACTTGAAAGTGTGGCTCCCATTCTTCATAGTGCAAGAAGAGTCGCTAAGTTCATGTATAGGTACCAACATGTGTTGGATTTGATGAGAGCTCATACGGGTGGTTGTAAGTAAAAAAGGCCCGGAGCTACAAGATTTTCTACACAATTTATTTGCCTTCAATCTATCTTGGAATAAGAGCAACCTCTCCGATATAAGGTTGCTTTTTCGGAATGGAGAGAATTGGCTCCATGCAAAAGTTTGGAGGGTATGGAGATACAACTTGTTTCAAGGGAATGAGTTTTGGGATTGTGGTAGACAACTTATAAGGGTTATGGAACCTCTTTTTCGAATCTTAAGAATGGTTGATAGTGATAGTTCTTCATCCGGATACATATATTATGGAATTCAGAAAACAAAAGCGGCCATAAAGCTTATTTTCAATGAAGATAGTACCAAATATTTTCCATTTTGGACAATCATTGATGAAAGGTGGAAGAAATATTTATATTGTGATATGTATGCGGCGGCTTTTTATTTGAATCCTCACTTGTTTTATGATGGGCGTGCAAAAATGGATACCGATGTAAGAAACGGTTTGGAGAAAGTCATATTAAAAATGTTAGCTTAAAATGAGAGGATTAATATAGTTAGAGAGCTCAAGGATTACCAAAGGATCCGAGCATATTTGGAGAGATGTCAATTTGATCTTTACATGTTGCTCATGTTAAATGTTTTTAAATAATTTTTTCTTTTCGTTTATGGTATTAGGACTATGGTGGGACATGTGGGGTAACACGGTGCCTACATTGCAAAAGTTGTAAATTAGAATATTGAGCCAAACATGTAGTTCATCAGCGTGTGAGAGAAATTGGAGTGCTTTTGATGCGGCATACACTAAAAAGAGGAACCGGCCTGATCCTACTAGATTACAAGATTTAGTGTATGTGAGAGTGACCAATCATTTGAAGAGGACAATGTAAAAGAAAGATTTCACGATCCAAATGTGGCACGTGACCGGCATTTAAATCACGTGACATCTAAAGACGTCGACGCGGTTCAAGTAAGCCGAAACCCGGAATCTAAACCCTTTTTGAAATTATTGGAGGTGAGGTTTAAATAATTATCCGATAAAATCAATTTAAATAACATCTAAATTTAACTAAGTATGTTGAAAAGCCTTTATGATGTTTGAAACTTGACATCACCTCCTTTACATTTTTCTAAAAACCCGATACAACATAATAAAATAGCATCCCAACGGAAGCTAGTCTCCACGTCTAAACGATGGAGCAACCAACAATCGAAATCAGCAGTCGACTCCCAATAGTGCGACATCACCACACATAAACTCTAAGTCTTGCTTCTAAGTCCATAATATACCACTTAAGTTGATGGAGTTTCCACTAGATACAAGAATATATGAATAATCAAGAGTGAGTATGATACAATAATAACCCACTTACCAATCAATCCCCGAAAAGAATGTGTGCCCAAACCGCTGATAATCTAAGCGGTAAAACCTGCAAGAAACCGTGGCACAACGGGGATGAGTTGCCAACTCAGTGAATAAAAGTACATCTAAAGGTAGAAATCGAAATGCATGATGATACCTAGGTCATAAGTATAGTCCTATCATAATCTGTACCAATATACTATATGATCTGCATATGTGCAATACTAACTATCATGCAATCCCAAGTATAATATCTCCATGTCATATGAGTCAAAATCATGAATCTATATTTCATGTTGGAATCCCTTTTTGTATATGAATGTCTGTACAAATATATGCAAATACCGTCCCCCGGATCAGTCCTGGTTGAATCCACTAAATAATATCTAACTGTGTACCTCATGATGATGATCATATCAATATATGTAGATGTCCAGCATCGACATCGACATCGACATCGAAATCCGAAATCTCTCGTGTCCATCATCGACACGTAAATACAGATACCGTTGACACCATCTCAACAGATAATCTCCACCCGATATCTTGGCTACGATCAGTATCCTCTGAATATCTGCCGTACCCAATCGAAACCTGGTCAGTATCCCCTGGATATCTGCCGTGCTCATTTCTATCTCCGGTCAGTATCTCCTGGATATCTGCCGTGCTCATTTCTATCTCCGGAATCGAGTATCCTCGTTAGGCTCCCCGCCTATAATGCGGCTTTCTTTCCCCTCGGCCCCGACCGGGTCCACCATGTATCCGACTGTATGCCCTCCAACTCAGTCCGGATATTTCACAAATCCAGAACTGTATAGGTATCCCACCCGGTCCGGAATCAAAATCAGGAAACACAAAACTCATGGTGGACGTTTAACTCATCATATCAAAATATCAAGTAAGAAACAAGAATACTTATATAGATTATATTGATGATATTATACACACACACACACACATAACAGTATCCCATACCACCGATATATATCATCAGGAGTAAAATACCCAGAAAATCCAATGAATCAAATACAACATTTATAGTAGTAATATTCGTAATTTACAACAGGAATAAGAAAAGACTACGTAATCATATCACATAAGCATAATAATCTCAATTGTACGGTGTCATGGCACTACTAATGATGCGTAGTGTAGCATACACGTCTGTGCTCGTGCAACATGGCAATCATTAGTATTTGTGCAAGTGTTCTACGGTATAACGACCTATTTATTTTAATACATATATAACATCACGGTTCTACAGTGACATGGCAGTACCAATGAGGTGTAGTATAACATATATTCACGTGCTTGTGCAATATAGTACTCATTGGTATTTGTGCAGTGTTCTATCAGAGTGTGTGTAACGCAGAAACGTATAATATTGATAATATAATGCAAACATGTAAAGTAATCTAAACGCAACTATTGTAATTACTTGCTATGAGCTATACCATTATCTTTAGAAATGATTGAAACGTTAAGTTTGAAATAAGGAAGCTGCCCTAGATTTAAAATAGATATCCGTTTTAGAAACTGTCACGCATCCTAGTATTTTTATTTAAAAGACAAACGAATCGTAGTTTTTAAAAGAATATAACTCACACAAGTATTATATCCTAAAACAGAATATAATTTAACTCTACGAGTCAAAGGATAAATTGGCCGTTATTCGGCATACAAAGTTCATCATTTTCAATACGTAAAAATCCTTGTATCATATCTCATCATATCACTGTATCTGTATCATCTCAAGTCTAGCGTGATTTCTCGTACAAATCTATCAAACCATATCCATATCGTATCACTGTATATCATCTATAACTATGCATGAAACTGTATGAAATTGAAGGACATACTAGATACGATACTATATAAATATCTTGAATAATTACTAAACTAACTAGATATCATAATACTATTTGTAAGGTTGCGGGGGTGCTATACGCCATCCTCCCGATTTCCCCAGTAGATGTAAATGTACTCACCAACTTAGTAAGCTTGCTAAAATCCATGCTGCTATATCCACCAACTTCGTCTTGGAAATCCTCGAGTCGTACCTATATTCATATTTAAATCGTATTGATATAATTATTATATTAAAAACCAAAACAACAAGCTAAACGTCCGTAGGTTAGAACCTACAGCACACTTAACCCAAAAACGACAATATAATTCTATCATTAACGTATAAACGTTAACGGTTTAGCTGTAACATCAAAATACGAAAACTCTGTATCGTAAATATCTGAATTTTGATAAAACCATTTCTAAAATGTTTCCAGATTTTACTATGTAAATATTTAGACAACACAAATAATACAGAGACTTATAAAATACCAACTCAAAGCTACATAAGAAGAATCAACATCAAAGGACATGAGGAGGCCGGCGTCGCCGGATCTTGTATGGGTTTTTGGGGTTCTGGTTTCAAGTGTTGTCTCCTAGTTGGCTCATTATACTCTTGGTATTACTAGTTTTTCTAGTGATTAAACCTATTAGTTTCAGATTCGATTACAATAGCTAAATTATCACAAAAACCTAGTTTAAGATACTGCACAACTAAACATGCTACGTATCGTATATAGAATTTTTACCCCAAACTGATATTAGCTTACAGATTTAACCTACTGAAAAATTTGCTTAATTAAACAATGCCAAACATACCTAAACACCTACAGAGAGATACCCTACAAATTACAACACCCAACTCCCCCACAAAACCGGCGACCTCGGATTTTGCCTCAATGTCGCCGGCCAAAATCCGAGGGGATGGGTCCGTCTTCCTATGGGTTATTCTAGATCCAATTTACAAGGTTAAGGTACCGTTTTGGTTTTAAAATTTACATCTAAACTATAGCAGATTCAAATAGAGGCTAAACTTATCAAAATACGATATCCGATTTCTAAAATAAAACAGTACTGAACTAAGAACTGTAGGGTTAGACTTATACCTATTTGAATGATTCACAAGAGAACACCAGATCAAAGATGATATGTGGGAACATCTATGGTTTATGGTATCATAAGTTTGGAGAAGTGCACACTTGAATAAGGAATTCATTGCTCTCTTTCCTTGGATAGGAACACTTAGAATTATTTTTGGTTTGGGGCTGAAGAGTGTAGTGTTTCAGTTGGAAAATAGTTACTGAATTTTATAAGTATTAGATGTAATTAGGGTGAGGAGCTTTGTGAAGAAAGTATGAGATGTGTGATGAGAGGTGGAGGTGGAATGAGAGAAAGGCGGTGGTGTCACTTGATGAAGCATGAGTGATTCATGCAAGGAGGAGGTGTTAGATTGGAAGAAGGAGGTGTAAAATGAAGAAGGAGGAGGTGGAAAGATAATAAGGAGGAGGTGTTAGCTTATAATTAAGGGTCAAATGAGGTGTTTTGTGCGAAGGTTAACATATAATAATATATGCCATTTATGATAAAATATAATAATGAGTAAAACCTTCATATCATAAATCCAAATCCATATAACATAAAAGATATGAAATCATAAATCTATTACTTAAATGTTATTAGCTTAATGAAAAATTCAATATCATGTTAAAATATCATTTTTCTTAATATCACCCACTTTATTCATAATTATCAAAATAATTACATTTTTCGGATATGATTCCGATACTCAATTTCATAAGCGATATTATTTTTGTAAAAATATCATTTTCATTATTTATAATAAAAATTATAATTAAATATTCTTAATTTTCCAAAATGTTACAGTCTCTTCCCCTTAAAGAAATTCGGTCCCCGAATTTAAATTAAACCTCTTTCGTAAAACATTTTCATAACCCAATTACTTATTTTAAAACAATTCCCGGGGTCAAATTTTAAAACATAAAATTTGCTTGATATCACAAGACTCCAAAGACCCATATGAGCTAAAATACATCAGAACGCAACCGTGTGTGTGAAAACTCAAAAGATATAATCTTTCATAATTGTAACTCTAGCGGTTGCTATGAGAATTATTCCCGTTATGGCAAAAATTTTGCCAAATACGAAAACTATTGTGTATCCTAAGTGCACAAAATCAATGTCATGATCGCAGTGTAATATCAGTGCACACGACCAAGCGAAAATATAAAAATCAACTCTATCACATGTTATTCAAGTGCAAAGCACAAAAAAAAATCAACCCTAATGGGTTTACACGTAAGTCTCAAACCACACTTCACGGTGTGCACGAAAACAAAACAGCGCTAAGTGTAACAGACGTGCACGAAATGATATCCACCGCATCCGTTGTGCATGGAATAAAATTATACAAAATAATACCAAGTGCATCAGGGTGCACAATTTAAATCTCAAGTGCATCGGGGTGCACACAACTAAAATCAAATGCATCAGAGTGCATAAAATCAAACGGCAACTAGTGTGCACGAAATCAAACCAAGTATAACTAGAATATATATATAAATTCTTAACCATGTGCATCTGATGTGCACGGAAAATCAGTGTAGTGCATCCGGTGTACACAACACTCCAATCGAGTGCAGTCATCTCGCACTAAAATCTCAACAAGTGCACCTGGTGTGCACAAAGCATAAGTCAACGTGAAATTACTGTACATAGAAATCTCATCAAGTGCACCTGGTGTGCACAAAACATAAATTGATCCTCAAATCCTTAAAATACATATATCAAAATCACGGACGTCGAGTTGTCCTTTCTCCAATGTTTGAAAATGAATGTTTTAGATTATAAAAACGTAAATCGAACTCAAAAGACATCGAAGCATATTCTCTTCAATGTCGGAAGGTGTTTATACCACCGGATTGGCATAGTAAGAATTACTACTTGTCGTCTGCCACGTTCTAACGTCTTTTGTCTCTGAATTCTGGTTCTTTTTGCAAATCTCTAATATCATGGCTTCTTGATGCGATTGTCTGGTGAGTAACAACAACACCATTCGTCTTATTGCGGATACATCCGATCACACCTTCTTGACCAGTAGTCCAGTCCTTTGTAAGGTAACACGTTTGATAACGGAAATCTCTGTCCTCTGCTTGTGTGCTAACAACTAAGCTTAGTCCAATCTTATTTATTATAAACTCCTGGAAAAGAATCCATCAAGTCTTCTACTAAAATCATTTATCCAGTCTGCCCGGAACTAGTACTCATTACTGAATCCACTTTTCCTTTGGTAACCACTGTCATTCCCTTTTAATTTCCTCCTGAAAGTGTAGTCGTATGCGTCATCAAGTCTTCGATATCAACTGTGAAGAATAACTGTCCACTAAAACTTCGCACCATTCTCCTGTTCCTTAAATCCCTTATATCAATCACTTAAGGAGCGTATCTGCATAGTCACGCGAATTGCAAGTCATACTTGGTTATGACCAAACTCGGAGTCTTACAAACTCGGAAACATGAATCCGTTACTTCCGATACTCTGTAGAGGACTCTGGCTAATATCACCTTCGAAAGCTCGTCCCAATCCGTCGGATGAAAACTTACTGCACGATCTCCTTCTTGGACGACTTGCATCCGGTCTAAGCAAGATCCATCTGTAGAAGTACATCAATTTCACCGATCCAGTATCGGAGCACCACAACGGATTAAAAGTCCTAACCATCCCACATCTGAACGGTTATGAATCCTTCCGACCTATCTACACTTATAAACCTCTAGCTTCATAAGCTCTGGAAGCAACATCTCGATAATCTCAGCAATGATTGGTACCGCTGTCTGAACAGTACACAACACCATGATTTTCGGAGAGGGAAAAACATCACGTCTCCAGTCCGACTGATCTCTAACAATGACTCTACCCTCTGGTGCAGATCCCGAAGAAACTCGTTTCATAATTAGAACTTGATCAAATAGGAATAAACGAGGTGTCTCTATATCATCGGAAAGTCACCCCGATCAGTCCGTGTCCCAGACAAGTCTGCTCTGACCATATCTCTAACCGCATCTCTCACTCAGCTTCTATAAACATGGTGACCGGAACAATCAACATGTAGTGACGAGGATAGATCAACGGAATGAATAGAAGGAAGATCTCAAGATATAATTCCTAAGGTATTTTAGGCGGAGTATCATATCGTAAATATACCGCGGAACATATGTACGGTACGCCACTCTACTTAGTACCTACTCCATCAACAAAGGTCATCCTATATAACGAAAGTTCGGTATAAGACCCCCAAAGTCAAGTCTAAGTCCTATAAGGTCAAGCCCACGTAACAAAATGTATGCCCAGACTCCATATAGTCAACCTAGACTCGAACAAAGATTAAACCAAACGCTCTGATACCAACTTTGTCACGACCCAAATGTGGCACGTGACCGGCACTTAAATCACATGACATTTAAAGACGTCGACGCGGTTCAAGTAAGCCGAAATCCGGAATCTAAACCCTTTTTGAAATTATTGGAGGTGAGGTTTAAATAATTATCCGATAAAATCAATTTAAATAATATCTAAATTTAACTAAGTATGTTGAAAAGCCTTTATGATGTTTGAAACTTGACATCACCTCCTTTAAATTTTTCTAAAAACCCGATACAACATAATAAAATAGCATCCCAACGGAAGCTAGTCTCCCCGTCTAAACGATGGAGCAACCAACAATCGAAATCAGCAGTCGACTCCCAAGAGTGCGAAATCACCACACATAAACTCTAAGTCTTGCTTCTAAGTCCATAATTACCACTTCTAAGTTGATAGAGTTTCCACTAGATACAAGAATATATGAATAATCAAGAGTGAGTATGATACAATAATAACCTACTTACCAATCAATCCCCGAAAATAATGTGTGCCCAAGCCGCTGATAATCCAAGCGGTAAAACCTGCAAGAAACCGTGGCATAACGGGGATGAGTTGCCAACTCAGTGAATAAAAGTACATCTAAAGGTAGAAATCGAAATGCATGATGATACCTAGGTCATAAGTATAGTCCTATCATAATCTGTACCAATATACTATATGTTCTGCATATGTACAATACTAACTATCATGCAATCCCAAGTATAATATCTCCATGTCATATGAGTCAAAATCATGAATCTATATTTCGTGTTGGAATCCCTTTTTGTATATGAATGTCTGTACAAATATATGCAGATACTGTCCCCCAGATCAGTCCTGGTTGAATCCACTAAATAATATCTAACTGTGTACCTCATGATGATGATCATATCAATATATATATATATATATATAGATAGATATCCAGCATCGACATCGAAATCCGAAATCTCTCGTGTCCATCATCGACACGTAAATACAGATATCGTCGACACCATCTCAACAGATGATCGCCACCCGATATCCTGGCTACGATCAGTATCCCCTGGATATCTGCCGTGCCCAATCGAACCCCAGTCAGTATCCCTTGGATATCTGCCGTGCTCATTTCTATTTCCGGTCAGTATCCGCTGGATATCTGCCGTGCTCATTTCTATCTCCGGAATCGAGTATGCTCGTTAGGCTCCCCGCCTATAATGCGGCTTTCCTGCCCCTCGGCCCCGACCGGGTCCACCATGTATCCGACTGTATGCCCTCCAACTTAATCCGGATATTTCACAAATTCGGAACCGTATAGCTACCCCACCCGGTCCGGAATCAAAAGAAGGAAACACAAAACTCATGGTGGGCGTTTAACTCATCATATCAAAATATCAAGTAAGAAATAAGAATACTTGCATAGATTATATTGATGATATATTATATATATACATATATAACAGTGCCACATACCACCGATATATATCATCAGGAGTAAAATACCCAGAAATCCAAAGAATCAAATACAGCATTTATAGTAGTAATATTCGTAATTTACAACAGGAATAAGAAAAGACTACGTAATCATATCACATAAGCATAATAATCTCAATTTTACTATGTCATGGCACTACTAATGATATGTAGTGTAGCATACGCGTCTGTGCTCGTGCAACATGGCAATCATTAGTATTTGTGCAAGTGTTCTACGGTATAACAACCTATTTATTTTAATACATATATAACATCACGGTTCTACAGTGACATGGCAGTACCAATGAGGTGTAGTGTAACATATATTCACGTGCTTGTGCAGCATAGTACTCATTGGTATTTGTGCAGTGTTCTATCAGAGTGTGCGTAACGCAGAAACGTATAATATTGATAATATAATGCAAACATGTAAAGTAATCTAAATGTAACTATTGTAATTACTTGCTATGAGCTATATCATTATCTTTAGAAATGATCGAAACGTTATGTTTGAAATAAGGAAGCTGCCCTATATTTAAAATAGATATCCGTTTTAGAAACTGGCACGCATCCTAGTATTTTTATTTAAAGGACAAACAAATCATAGTTTTTAAAAGAATATAGCTCACACAAGTATTATATCCTAAAACAGAATATAATCTAACTCTACGAGTCAAAGGATAAATTGGCCGTTATTCGGCATACAAAGTTCATCATTTTCAATACGTAAAAATCCTTGTATCATATTTCATCATATCATTGTATCTGTATCATCTCAAGTCTAGCGTAATTTCTCGTACAAATCCATCAAACCATATCCATATCGTATCACTGTATATCATCTATAACTATGCATGAAACTGTATGAAATTGAAGGACATACTAGATGCGATACTATATAAATATCTTGAATAATTACTAAACTAATTAGATATCATAATACTATTTGTAAGGTTGCGGGGGTGCTATACGTCATCCACCCGACTTCCCCAGTAGATGTAAATCTACTCACCAACTTAGTAAGCTTGCTGAAATCCATGCTGCTATATCCACCAACTTCGTCTTGGAAATCCTCGAGTCGTACCTATATTCGTATTTAAATCGCATTGATATAATTATTATATTGAAAACCAAAACAACAAGCTAAACGCCCGTAGATTAGAACCTACAGCACACTTAACCCAAAAACAACAATATAATTCTATCGTTAACGTATAAACGTTAACGGTTTAGCTGCAACATCAAAATACGAAAACTCCGTATCGTAAATATATGAATTTTGATAAAACCATTTCTAAAATGTTTCCAGATTTTACTATGTAAATATTTAGACAACACAAACAATACAGAGACTTGTAAAATACCAACTTAAAGCTACATAAGAAGAATCAACATCAAAGGGCATGAGGAGGCCGGCGTCGTCGGAATTTGGCTATGCGTCGCCGGATCTTGTGTGGGTTTTTGGGGTTCTGGTTTCAAATGTTGTCTCCTAGTTGTCTCATTATACTCTTGGTCTTGCTAATTTTTCTAGTGATTAAACCTATTAGTTCCAGATTCGATTACAATAGCTAAATTATCACAAAAACCTAGTTTAAGATACTGCACAGCTAAACATGCTACGCATCGTATATAGAATTTTTATCCCAAACTGATATTAGCTTACAGATTTAACCTACTGAAAAATTTGCTTAATTAAACAATACCAAACATACCTAAACACCTACAGAGAGATACCCTACAAATTACAACACCCAACTCCCCCACAAAACCGGCGAGCTCGGATTTTGCCTCAATGTCGCCGGCCAAAATCCGAGGGGATGGGTTCGTCTTCCTATGGGTTATTCTAGGTCCAATTTACAAGGTTAAGACACTGTTTTGGTTTTCAAATTTACATCTAAACTATAGCAGATTCAAACAGAGACTAAACTTATTAAAATACGATATCCGATTTCTAAAATAAAACAATACTGAACTAAGAACTGTAGGGTTAGACTTATACCTATTTGAATGATTCACAAGAGAACACCAGCTCAAGGATGATATGTGGGAACATCTATGGTTTGTGGTATCATAAGTTTGGAGAAGTGCACACTTGAAGAAGGAATTCATTGCTCTCTTTCCTTGGATAGGAACACTTAGAATTATTTTTGGTTTGGAGCTGAAAAGTGTAGTGTTTCAGTTGGAAAATAGTTTCTGAATTTTATAAGTATTAGATGTAATTAGGGTGAGGAGCTTTGTAGAGAAAGTATGAGATGTGTGATGAGAGGTGGAGGTGGCATGGGAGGAAGGAGGTGGTGTCACTTAATGAAGCATGAGTGATTCATCCACGGAGGAGGTGTTAGATTGGAAGAAGGAGGTGTAAAATGAAGAAGGAGGAGGTGGAAAGATAATAAGGAGGAGCTGTTAGCTTATAATTAAGGGTCAAATGAGGTGTTTTGTGTGAAGGTTAACATATAATAATATATGCCATCCATGATAAAATATAACGACGAGTAAAAACCTTCATATCATAAATCCAAATCTATATAACATAAAAGATATGAAATGATAAATCTATTACTTAAATGTCATTAGCTTAATGAAAAATTCAATATAATGTTAAAATATCATTTTTCTTAATATCACCAACTTTATTCATAATTATTAAAATAATTACATTTTTCGGATATGATTCCAATACTCAATTTCATAAGCGATATCATTTTTGTAAAAATATCATTTTCATTATTTATAATAAAAAGTATAATTAAATATTCTTAATTTTCCAAAATGTTACAAAAAAGCAACTTGATTCGACTCCGATCAATCTTGAAAAACTTGATTGTAATGTTACCGATATATTTTATGGAGGTGGTAGAGCTTGCATTCACGATGATCGTATTCATGGCAATGATGATTATGAGAATGATGGTCATGGTGATGAAGATGATGGAGGCAATGGTGATGAAAATTCCGTTGAACTCGACTTTTTAAATGCTACGGATATTTCTCCTTTGGGAGTGCCATATATTATTTGCTTTGTAATCCGAATCCGAATCCGAATCCGAATTTTCGACCCCGCCGAATTATTCCCGAATCACGAATTTGTGACTATGACAGTATACAAGATCGAAAGACTTCTCGATTATATTTACTCAGACATATGGGATCCATCACCGATAGCATCAAAGGGAGGTTCCGTATACCATGTCACTTTTATTGATGACTTCTTACAGAAGGTTTCCAGTTTTAAGGAGTGGAAAGCGGCTGTGGAGAAACAAAATGGACGATCAGTGAAGTATTTGCAGACAGATACTGGAGATGAATACACCTCGAAGGAATTTCAAGACTATTGTAAAGAATAGGGCATATAGAGTCAATGGACAGTTTCAGGACTTCCAGAATGGGGCAACAGAGCGCATGAACATGATAATATTAGAGAGAGATAGAAGTATGCGGTTGCAATCCGATTTTCCGGAGGACTTCTGGATAGAGGCGGTGAGTCATGTGTGCTATTTGGTTAATAGTTCTCCTTCTATGGCCATAAATCTTCAGATCCCAATAGAAATATGGAGAGGAGAGCCAATCAGTTATGATTCTCTGTGAGTGTTTGGGTGTCCTGCTTACTCGCTTGTGAATCAGAAGGTTAGAACCAAGATGGATTCAAAGTCAAAAAGATGAGTTTTCTTAGGATTCAAATTTAGAGTTAAAGGTTATAAATTATGGGATCCAGAAAACAAAAGGGCGTTCATTGGCCGAGATATGATCTTTGTAACGCCCCGCTTCCCAGCGTACGGGAGCGGAGACATGGCGGGCCCGCAACGTACTTACTAAGAAGTAAATACGCTAAGCGTAAATAAGCAATATATGTAAAAAAATGCACAAGAATGACAAGTGATATAAAATGAACAACTTTTATTAACATTTATCTTTACAATACAGCTGCTTTGAAAAAGAAAGATACAATGATAATAAGTAATGCCTAAACAATGGCATACAAACTAAAATAAGTACAAGATGAACTATTAGTCCTGCTGGGCAGTGAGCTGGTCCACGTACTCCTGGCTAGACTCGATTTCCTGAGAGTCCAGTCCTCCTGACGAACATTCCAAAGAAAGAAATAGACATGAATGTCGTCAGTGAACTAGCGCTCGGTAAGTCCTGAAAGAAAGAAATGAATATAGCAAGTGATGAGAACTGATCTGTTAAGATATACATGTATAAGATTTCTATTCTAACGTAGTTGTTTGTACCTTGGTACAGAAGGTATTTGTGTATACGAGAGAAGTCCATCTTATCCCGTAGACTATGGTAACATGTAGTACAAGGCCCCGTCAAAACCTACGGGACAACGGCACGAGAGTTCATGTAGGTGTCATTTAGTGATCATCTCATGCCACGTTACCAATCTACTCCGTTAGCCCCGTAATATATTTTATATATTATAAGGCTTGCCGAGACCATGGATACAAGTTGTTCAAGTAGTCACGATCAGGATGTAAGCTTGTAGTCATGTCAAGTTATAACTATAGTTCGGTCAGGTCAAGTCTTGTATTCAGGTTTAATATTCAGGTTCATATTCAAGTATACATGTTAGAGTTTTGATTCATGTTTGAATTGGATTCTGGTTTGAGTTTGGATTCAAGTTTGATTTAGACTCAGACTTGAGTCAGACACTTATAACTAATTTAGATCCTGAATTAGGTTCGGGAGTTATCGGTAACTGCTGCACATGGACGGCAGAATTTATGTCTTTTTCCAAGACAATTACCATTGATAACACCGTTAAGTTTTCTACCTTAAATAGGCAAGCACTCATTTTCTCCGGCTTCTTGGAGCTTAAGAGAATTGATCCCGCTTAAACCTATATTTACTAAAATCCTTAAATATAGTTTTATATAACTCGAGGGGTTTTTATGAAAAATATTTTTAATATATAGTTTCAAAATAACCTTGAGAAGTTATTTATATTATTTAGGGTTTCCATGGATGTGAATTTTAGGGATTTGAGGTATTTTAGTGATAATAGCATAGCTTAGATACTTCAGGGTATTTTACTGTACAACTTGACTTTTGTTGGTATCTTGATGGTATTTTGATGAAACTTATAATTCTTTCATTTAAAAAAAAATAAGGTTATTATATTTTGAAAATATATCGATTTATAATATTTATATAATTATTAAAAATTAAAATTTTAATTAAGTAGAAAATTGCGTTTTTCTTAAAAACCGTATTAAAAACCTTTCGAGACCGAATGCTCCGTGAGGAGGTCTACATCTCGCTCTACTAGACCAAGGATGTGCGATAATCTGTACCATCCAATAGCGGGTCCCCTAAAAGGGTTGTAGAGGCTTATTTGCAAAGGGATTGAAAATATAATTTAAAAGAAAACTGTTTTATAGTAACCGGTATTTTAATGAAATCTTGTATTCGTAACAAAAATGTTTTCGAAGAGTATCGTGCTATGGAACCATGTGTGTATGTGAGAGATAGGTCGTTACCTTGTGAAATTCCTAAAGATATGTTTAAGCAAAACAAATAATGATGGTATACAAAGTTCATGATATTTTAATGTAAAAGTTAAATTAAAATTATGTTACATGACATTTTTGAGTGAAAGTTGTTTCTAAACCTTAGTTTTATGATTACAAACTTTTTGTAAGGATATGGATGAAAAATATGCAAGAAAAAGTGGATTTTATATAGTATAGAAGAAGATGTCGGTATTAACTCTATTTCCGACATTTGTTTTGAAAAGAGATATTTCAAGGAGAAGAAGGAGGTTTGAGAGGGACTTACTGGTTATTTAGGCTAAGAGAAGGTAGAAGGAGAGAGAGTTGTCGCCGGAATATGTTTCGATCCTCGCCGGAACTTGATCGCTTGCTAACTCCTCTTCTATTCCACTTGTACTTGAGAAATTTTGAGAATTTTGGCTATAATATTCAGAATGAGGAAGGGTTAGGGCATGAGGTAGAATTTATAGTGTGAAATTAGGGTTTTAGAATTAAAAAGATGAATTAAAATGCATTAAAAAGATGATAAATGGGGAATTGAGGGGTCTCTGAGCAATCAAACAGTGCAGGGGAGCTAGGGGATTATTGGCTATGGTTCACCCGTAATGAGCATCTCGCCGGTCGTTTGTGAGAGTGGGGCCGGTGGATTGGTGCCACGTGTTCCTCTCTGTATTAATACTCTTTTGCACATGTTTATTTCTTCAAACTCTTCATTTTTATGTGTATTGCACGTGTAAACTTTTGGGCTTCTAAAATGTTTAAAAGAAAAATCAGAAAAAATATAATGTGTCTGATGGGGTTCAAACACAAGGGCTACGTCACAGCCTTTGCAAGGATTTACCAGTGAGCTACAGGTGGCTTCTTGCTGTTCTTAAACAAAAATTAACTTATAAATTGTACTCAGGATTGTAAACTCCTTTCTGTACATTAAACTGAAAAAAATTGTATAGTAAATTCAGAGTCGTTACTTTCTACCCTCCTTATAAAAATTTCGTTCTCGAAATTTACAATTACATATGGACCAATTTACAAATAAATAAGGGTATCTTGCACGCATGTCATCTTCTCATTCCCAAGTTGATTCTCCTGGTGAAACTTTTCTCCACATCACTCGGACCAAGTTTACTTCCTTATTCCGTAATGTCTTTACCTTTCTGTCCAGAATCTCAACAGGTTGTTGCTCACAAGTTAGGTCCGTCTGTACAGTGAGCTCGGAGTGACCAAGGATGTGGCTGGGGTCGCTCACATATTTTGAAGCCGGGATATATGGAACACGTTGTGTACTCCTTCCAATGAGGGTGGTAGTGCCAAACGGTATGCCACTTCTCCGACTCGTTCGAGTATGTCGAACGGTCCTATGTATTTGAAACTGAGCTTACCCCTCTTGCCAAAGCGGATTACTCCTCTGTTTGGAGAGATGTTTAGAAAAACATGGTCTCTAGGTTGGAACTCTAGATGTCGGTGCTTTGCATCAGCCTAATGATTCTGTCGGTCTCGAGCTACGCGCATTCTTTCCCTGATCGTGCGAACTAAATCCACAGTTGCCACGATCATCTCTGGTCCAAGGAGTTCACGATCTCCGATGTCGTCCCAACCTAGTGGTGAACGATACTTCTTTCTGTAGAGTGCCGCGAAAGGTGCCATTCCAATGCTCCCCTGATAGCTGTTGTTGTATGAAAACTCCATAAGGTGTAGATGATCTTCCCATGAACCTCCGAAGTCTAACATACAAGCTCTTAGCATGTCCTCCAGAATCTAAATTGTTCGCTCGGATTGTCCGTCCGTTTTTGGATGGTAAGCCATGCTGAAGTTCGGACTCGTTTTCAGGCTAGCTTGCAGACTCTGCCAAAACTGTAATCGGAATATGGTATCATGATCGGAGACGATGCATACTGGTACTCCATATAATCTTACAATTTCCTGCATGAGTTCATGGGTATACAAAATAGTACACTTTAAGGTTAAGTCTTACTTTAGATTCATGCTTACCTCTATGTACTTCTTTGCTAACGTCTCGATATATTGGCCAATTCGAAAGAGAGCCGACTTGGTGAGTCGATCCATGATAACCCATACTGCGTCATTACCTTTCGTGCTGCGAGGAAGGGCAGTCACGAAATCCATGGTAATGTGCTGCCATTTCCATTTTGGGATGGATAACGGCTGAAATAGACCAGCAGTTCTGTGATGTTCAGCCTTTACTTGCTGACACACCAAACACTTGGCCACGCTTTTGGCTACTTCGCGCTTCATTCCATGCTACCAGTAGTATTGCTGTAGATCCTTGTACATTTTTGTACCACCGGGGTGTACAGAATAAGGAGAACTGTGAGCTTCTTTCATCAACTCTTCTCGAACAGGACCTTGTGGTACACTTAATTGACTTCCATATCTCAAGGATCCATCTTCGTGGATGATGAAGTCAGTTCAAAGTCCACTTTCTCACTTGTTCTCGGATCTTTTGTAGCTTGGAATCATTTGCTTGAGCTGTTTTGATCTGATTGACAATAGTAGACTGGACTTGTAAGTTCATCAAATACGAAGCGTTACCTGGCATAACTACTTCGATTGCCAATCCGTGCAATTCTTGCTGTAGCTTCTACTGAGCGGTGAGATTCATTACTAATGGCTGACCGCTAAGTGCATCAGGAACTACAATCACCATCCCAGGATGATATTGTAGGTTGATGTCCAAGTCCGCCATGAGTTCTAGCCATCTTCTTTGCCGCATATTTAGTTCCTTCTGAGTAAATACATACTTCAGACTTTTGTGGTCCGTGTATATATCCACTCGTTCTTCCAGAAGATAGTGGCGCCAAATCTTAAGTGCAAAGATAACGGTTGCCAACTCCAGATCATGTGTTGGATAGTTGCGCTCATAAAATTTCAGCTGTCTTGATGCAAAGGCTACAACTTTTCTATGCTGGCGTAGAACACATCCTAATCCCTTACCGGGCGTATCACAATGTACGACAAAACCTCCAGATTGATTCAGTATTACAAGAATAGGAGCTGAAGTTAATCTTGTTTTGAGTTCTACAAAAACTTGTTCACATGCTTCTGACCACACGAGTGCTTCATCTTTACATGTGAGCTTGGTCAGGGGTGCTGCAATTTTCGAAAAACCTTCAATGAGTTTTCGGTAGTATCCTGCTTCGAATATCCTTCACCGTTTTTGGTGTCGGCCATTCACTGACAGCTGACACCTTAGCTGGATCTACTGAGATTTCTTCACCTGAAACAATATATCTGAGAATCGGACTTGGTCTAGCCAAAATTCAAACTTGTTGTATTTGGCATAGAGCTGATGCTGTCGCAATGTCTCCAGGATAATCCGTAAATGCTCGGCATGTTCTTTCCAATTCCTTGAATACACTAGGATATCGTCGATGAAAATAACAACGAACCTGTCTAAGTACTCTCGGAAAACTTAGTTCATCAGATTCATGAATATAGCAGGTGCATTGGTCACTCCAAATGGCATCACGAGATATTTGTAATGAGCGTATCGAGTCCTGAATGCCGTCTTCGGAATATCAGACTCTTTGACCTTCATCTGATGATAACCCGAACGAAGATCTAGCTTTGAAAATACACAAGACCCACTTAGCTGATCGAAAAGATCATTGATGCGCGGTAGTGGATACTTGTTCTTTATCACCACTTCTCGGTAATCTACATATATTCTGTATGAACCTTCTTTCCTCTTCACAAGCAAAACTGGAGATCCCCAACTTGAAGTACTGGGACGAATCCAACCTTCCTTCAAAAGTTCGTCCAACTGAGTACGAATCTCTTTCAATCCTTCTGGACTTAACCGGTACGAAGCTTTGATCATCGGTTGCGCACCTGGTAGCAAATTAATGCTGAATTCAAGAGCTTGATCGGGAGGCACACCTGTTATATCTTCAGGAAACACATCCTCGAACTACCTCTGGCTTTTCCTCTTCGACCGGTATAGTAAATATTTCTGCATTCTTTGGATTGGCACGGAAGATTCCTGGCTCCAAAGTTCTATCTCCACTCTTGAAGTAAAAGACTGGGTGATTTGGTATCTCAAATACTACCCTCTTTTGACGGCAGTCAATCGTAGCATAGAAAACTCCCAGCCAGTCCATCCTCAACACAACGTCGAAATTTAGGATGTCCAGTACTTTGAAATTCGCGTAGAATTCTCGTCCGCAAACTACAACTGGACACTGATCCAATCCCATAGTTGCCTTCAATACTCCATTCCCGGAACTGACATTCCAACTTGAAATGAGTGGCTTCATGGAAATCACGTGCGTTCTCATGAATCGTTGGGACATGAAGCAGTGTGATGCTCCAGTGTCGAACAGTGCTAGAGTGCAGGAAAGGTGGCTACTAGTATAGTACCTAAGTTGTATGATGTTGGTTTATAGGAAAATATATGGTGATATCTAAGGATTGAAAAGATGAAAGGATTGGGAATTACCAGTAATCACTTGGCCAGTGGATTCGACTTTCTCAATTGTCATGGTGAAAGCCTGACGTCGGGGTACATTCTTCCTTGCTGGAGGCATATTCCTCTGTCCCTGGGGCATGTTTCTCTGCCCTTAAGGCATGTTCCTCTGTGCTTGATGGAATTGACGAGGAGGCTGTGCAGGAGGTCCACGTGGAGGTGGAGAAAGTAGAGCTAGACGAGGTGCAGGAGCTTGAATAGCTGGCCGCTGCAGAACTGTGATTGCGGGTCTAGGTGCTGGAGCTGGGTTGAGACGATATGGACATGCTCCAATGGCGTGAGTGGATGCGCCACAAACTAAACACAGGCTATTTGCACGTCTGCGGTCCTTTTCTAGGTGTCCATTCCTTTTGCAGTAGAAGCAAAAGTCTGGGCTTGGCCGGTTAAATGATCCTCCCGGTCTTCTGGGTGCAAATGTCGGCCTAGAAGAGGCTCCTCCTGTCATCTGAGTGGCAGGGTGTTTCACACCGGCAATCTGCTGTCTGCCCTTCTTCTTCACCACTACCTCATATCGTCGGGTAGCCTTCAAAGCGAGATCATGGGTTGGGAAATCCCCTGTAGCAAGTGCAGCTTGGATTTTCGGGTCTAACCCTTGCTGAAATCGTCGTGCCTGGATCTCAGCAGTAGGAATTAGGTATGCCGCGAACCTGTTACGACCTTGTGTTAGCAGTGTAATAAGTGATATCAGAAATTTGAATATTGAGCCATATCTTACCTGCTAAGAATGGTAAACTTAGCATCATATTCATCCACGGATTTGCTCCGCATCGAGCCTTGTTGTAAGTGGATGAACTGCTGTTCCATGTCGAAATGAGCAGTTTCAGGGAAGTATTTTGCGTTGAACATATCGCGAAACGTCTTCCATTCAATCGGTTGGTCAAGACGGCTTTCTTCAGCCTTCCACCATACTCTGGCGTTGTCCGTTAGTTGCAGTTTCGCAACTCTCACCCAAGAAATCTCTGGCACTTGTGCTGCTGCCAGGTCATCTTTGATAGACTGAGCCCATTCCTCTGCCTCTAGTGGGCTCTCTTTTCCTGAGAAATATTTCGGATGTAGTGCCCGGAATTGCTTGAGTCCGGATGCCTCAGCTTCTGGGCGGTGCATGAGGATTGCAGTCTGCTGCTGCTTACCCTCTAAGAGGCTTTTTATCGCCTCAAGCAGTACCGTTTGTTCATTGATGGGAGCTGCAACGATAGGTGGGGGTGGTAGAGTAGATGGTGGTGTGTTTCCATTGACGTTGGTACTCGTGTTGTTTGGTGAATGCATGATCTTGATAGAAAGAAATGTTAGGATAGATTCAAGGAATTTGAAATGTAAAGAATGTATAATTGCTGATTCTTATAATTCTTGTGATATATTGCTTAGGAATCCATGCAGAACTGACTTGCATGGGCCGCCAACAAAATCTGTCACGCCCCGCTTTCCAGTGTAAGGAAGCGGAGACGTGGCGGGCCCGCAACGTATTTACTAAGAAGTAAATATGTTAAGCGTAAATAAGCATTATATGTAAAAAAAAATGCACAAGAATGACAAGTGATATAAAATGAGCAGCAACTTTTATTATCATTCATCTTTACAATACAACTGCTTTGAAAAAGAAAAATATAATGATAATAAGCAATGCCTAAACAGTGGCATACAAACTGAAATAAGTACAAGATGAACTAGTAGTCCTGCTGGGCATTGAGGAGGTCTCATATCGCTTTACTATCCCAAGAATGTGCGATAATCCGCAACATCCAATAGCGGGTCCCCTAAAAAGGGATGTAGAGGCTTATTTGCAAAGGGATTGAAAATACAATTTAAAAGAAAACCGTTTTTATAGTAACTGGTATTTTAATGAAATCTTGTATTCGTAACAAAAAAGTGTTCGAAGATTATCGTGCTATGGAACCATATGTGTATGTGAGAGCTAGGTCGTTACCTCGCGAAGTTCCTAAAGATATGTTTAAGCAAAACAAATAAAGATGGTATACAAAGTTCATGATATTTTAATGTAAAAGTTAAATTAAAGTTATGTTACATGACATTTTTGAGTGAAAGTTGTTTCTAAACCTTAGTTTTATGATTACAAATTTTGTGTAAGGATATGGATGCCAAATATGCAAGAAAAAGTGGATTTTATATAGTATAAAAGAAGATGTCGGTATTAACTCCACTTCCGACATATATTTTGAAAAGAGATGTTTCAAGGAGAAGAAGGGGGATTGAGAGGGACTTACTAGTTATTTAGGCTAAGAGAAGGTAGAAGGAGGGAGGGTTGTAGCCATGGTGTCGCGGGGTTGTCGGAACTTTCTTCGATCCTCGCCGGAACTTGATCGCTTGCTAACTCCTCTTCTACTCCACTTGTACTTAAGAAATTTTGAGAATTTTGGCTATAATATTCAGAATGAGGAATGGCTAGGGCACGGGGTAGTATTTATAGTGTAGAATTAGGGTTTTGGAATTAAAAAGATGAATTAAAATGCATTAAAAAGATGATAAATGGGGAATTGAGGGGTCTCTGTGTGATTGCAGAGCAATCAAACAGTGCAGGGGAGTTAGGGGTAGGGGAAGGGCCGTGTGTGAAAAGCCCGGGGCTTATTGGCTACGGTTCACCCTTCCCCGTCGGCCATAATAGGCATCTCGTCGGTCGATGGTGAGAGTGGGGCCGGTGGATTGGTGCTATGTGTTCCTCTCTGTATTAATACTCTTTTGTACATGTTTATTTCTTCAGACTCTTCTTTTTATGTGCATTGCACGTGTAAATTTTTGGGCTTTCAAAAAATTTAAAAGAAAAATCAGAAAAAATATAATGTGTCTGATGGGGTTCGAACACAGCGGCTACGCTACAGCCTTTGCAAGGCTTTACCGGTGAGCTACAAGTGGCTTCTTGCTATTTTTAAACAAAAATTAACTTATAAATTGTACTCAGGTTTGTAAACTCCTTTCTGTATATTAAACTGAAAAAAAATTGTACAATAAATTCAGAGTCGTTACAATCTTCGATGAGGAATCAATGTTGAAAGACGTGGCTGGAGATAATAAAGAGGCAGGTGGAGCATCAAGGGACAATGATCCAGCGGAGGTGAAGTTTTCTGGAACTCATAAGGATATAGACACTGAATGACAATTTCAGCCTATTGATGTGAAGGTGGACGTGCAGAATACGAAGACGGACTGTGAGAACCAACCCCAACAGGACCCACAAACAATGGTATTAAGGAGATCAACACGTACACATAAGGCACCAGTCAGGTACGGTTTCGAAGATATGGTCGCATTTGCTGTAGTCATCGAAAGAGGAGATCCTAACTCTTATCGGGAGGCCATTGGGCAAGAGGATAGAGATCTATTGATTGTTGCGATGACAGAGGAGATGGAGTCATCTCGAAAGAATAACATGTGGAAGCTGATTGCGCCATCGAAAGAAAAAAAGGGCTATTTGTTGCAAGTGAGTATTCAGGAAAAAGGATTTTGAGCAAAACAAGGCAAGGTTAATTGCGAAGGGTTTTGCTCAAAAGGAGGGGGTTGGCTATAACGAGATTTTCTCGCCTGTAGTCAAGTATACATCTATTCGAGTTTTGTTGGTAAAAGTAACACTTAATAATTTAGAGTTGGAGCAAATGGACGTAAAACCAACCTTTCAGTATGGTGAGGAAGAGACAATCTTCATGAGGCAACCTAAAGGATTTGTAGAGCCCGGCAAGAGGATCATATATGCGAACTCAACTGGTCTCTATAAGGGTTGAAACAGTCTCCTAAGCAGTGGTACAAGCACTTTGTGTTGCGATTCTAGGCTCGTCTAGTAGAGTTTGAAGCGCGACGGAAGCAGTAATTTAAAAAATCTAGAGAGTAGTAGCAAACCCAACCCAAGAATCAAACCAAAATACTAAACTTGTAACTAATCTAGTAAGCTAAAACAAAGAGTTTGGCGGGTTATAACCTTTGTAGCATGTTAGCCATCTCTCCTTGTATTCGGATAGCTTCCATGAAGCCCGGAACAAGTTTGCTCGATGATCTTCTCGCCGAATATGATCCACCTTGAGATAACTCCAATACAAATTTTAGCTTCAAATTGATCTCATCAAAATAAAACAACCCACTAATTAAACTTCCTAAGAATGATTAGTAGGAGGTGTAGAATAACCAACTCACTTAATTTTTCTCTTTTCTTTTTCATTCCTCGCTTGAAGAAAATCAAGAGGAAGAAGAAGAAGAACCATGGAGGAGATGAGAGTATTAAGAAGATAAGCAGGCTAAAAGAATAAGAACAAAACAAGAATGAGTCATTACCAATGAGTCATCAAAAAAACACCTCATGAATTTTACAACTATCTTAATTCCATGACTCATTCTTATTCTCATACTTCCATAACTTATGTATCAACATATATGTCACAATATTTATATTAAATATAAATATAATTAAAGAGAAGAAAATAATAAAGTGAGCATGATATTAATTAACATATAAATATATTAATATATAAATATACATTTAATTACTAAATCAACACTTGATTTAATAATCCAGTTATATCATATATGTACCGGCTAATATCCATAAACACCCGAAGAAAATACGTGTATTAAATACACGTGTTTAATCGAACACCTGCAGTATCCCGATACGTGTTCTACATCATTTCGCATGTGTTGGGATATCTCTGTATGGGACTCTAAAAATTCGACAATACGCTGACAGTAGATTAGGATCATATCCATAGCCCACAAGCATATCCGCGGTACTAGCTGCATGTAACAGCTACCCAGGTATTGATCAAAAGAAGATCAACGAGCAAGCTCATCTGAACCCTGCAAATTCTGTCCACGACATCACCGTACAGTTCGGTTTCTTCGTCTAAGAGTATCGCATATCGAATCGAGGGTTTGGAATCTATCAGACCCCAATAACTCGATAAGTCGTGCAACAGAGGACTCATAACCAACCGGAGATACAACTGATAACACCTATTTATTTATCTCCACTGCGATGGCCATCGACTTGTGGTTGTAGTCATGCCCTGCACAGCGCGATATCAACTCCCTATACCGGGAGAGACGAATCCCCTCGACTGCTCACTGCCTTCATGTGCTTAAGGACTATTCCCAACAAAAACCTGTTTGCACGACTCCTTTGAGCCGTGATAGGGTAGAAATCTAAGTATAGTGGGAACAAACATAAGACACTATGGCAATCTCAGGTCCTAGGGACTACCCTGTACTCATGCCACAAGAGAACTGCTACCTGACATTGGTATATTACCAACTAGGAGTTCTCAGTGAGTCTGTCCAGTGTAACTCATCCAATGAGCACATGTATACAATCCTCAATGTCCAACACCAATAGCTGCAGGATCAGTTATTGCCCTCCAACCGGGTTAGGAAACGTACACACTAGTCTAAACTGGAGTACCGATACCCAGTCTCGATACTCCTACGATTAGAGACATTTAAGGATTTGCTTATCGACTACCCAGGCCCCACTAGTATGATCACCATCATGGTCCTTGCAGTCAAGCAAAATCTTAGGGTTTTATCTCATGTCTATACGATACGTGATAGTGAATAAAACACATCACTTGAAAGATAAAGACAAACTAGATAGTATACCATCATCTCGAATAAGATTGTTCTCTTGTATTGGTCTTCCTTCAATTACAATAATTGACTTGAGGGCAGCTATATCCAACAATCTCCTATTTGCACTTAAGGCTAATTATTGCGGTATCACATACCTAACTTCTGTACTAATAGTTTCGCAAACCGTGTTCGAGAACTAGCCTCAATGAGTGGATCAGGAATGGCGCATCTTTCTGTTTCTCCCTGGATCTTAACTTCGTGGAGATCAAATATCTCCCGAACTGAGCGATATCTGTCTTAGTATTTGCCTGGACAGACGATGAGATCATGTTCATAAATGAACAATTTTATCCAGCGAATTCTCAGGCAGTATCCTTTGCTGATTTATAATCATCATCTAGTGCCGCGACTATCTCAGTATCCCATTTAGAACTTTTTCCAATATACTGCTTCTCAAAAGAGGGTGAACTTATAACTCGCGACAGACATTCTGTCATCTTTGTTACCTAAGAAGTTAGAATCGGTAACCACCTCTCTCAGGAGGCTGCCATTACCAAACGCTAAGAACATCAAATGTTCTTCACTGCTAGGAACATCACTTCCTATCATGAGTATGTCATCCACATAGCATATGATGAATTTGACAACACTCCCTACTACTTTCTTCCAAATACCAGGTTCATCTCACATTTTAATGAAGTCAAACACTTTGACCGTTACAACAAAACAGATGATATTTCCGCCATGCCTGCTTTAGTCTATATATAGACTTAAAGTACTTACACACTTACCACTGCTCTCACCGACTAAGATAACCTTCTGCCAGAGTCATATACACGAACATTTCTAAATCCTATTTAGAAATACATTACAGTCATCCATCTGCCAGATATCATAGTCATGAAAAACAACAATGACAAGTTATACCCGTATGGACTTCAGCACAAAAATTGAAGTAATAGTTTCATCATACTCCACATTGGGTATTTGATGAAAACCTTTTACTACAAGTCTAGCCTTATTAGGTCAGTATCTTTCCATTTGCATCGATCTCGAAACATCCACTAGCTCCTAATGGGTTTTACCCCTTCAGGAGCACCCAACAAAGTCCATACTTTGTTGCAGAGTATGAAGTCCAATTAGGATAACTTGGCATCCAACCATCATTCGGAAATCACCACTTCTTATGGACTGCTGATAACTAGTAGGGTCATCATCACATGATGCAAGCCTTTATCACCGTCAAGGAGGCCGTAGTACCTTTTAGGTGGCTGAAGTCACCTACTAAATATGCGGAGTAGGCTAGTGTTTGTCAGGATCAATTGAATTTTCAGGTTCTACTAAATCTTCAGTAACCGTTTGTGGTTCTGAAATCACTTCCAATTCTACCATATTCCCATTAATTTCTTTTGTAAGAAATTTCTTTTCTAAAAAGGTGGCATGTCGAGAACAAAATAACTTTTGATCCCGAAAATGGTAGAAAGTTAAACCCTCGTCGATGCCCAGGATAACCTACAAACTGCCATTACTGAAATGTGCCTTGAGTTTATCCAGATTCTGATTTTAAGCATAAGCCGGACAACTCAACATCTTAACAATTTTAAGATGATAACCCATTTTATATCACATATAGAATTCGAGACACTGATTTATGTAGGGTGTTTTTCATCACCCCATTGAGATGGGAATACGCGTCGCTTGTATGGCGTAATACAGATTCCCCCTGCCTAGGGTAGGCTGTGGTTTATTGATTTTGGGGATCCGAATCTCCGGCAGCCGCGGACTAAGCTGCTGTTAATTACTACTCGCCTTTGGAGCGAAGGAACCTCCGATTGACGGGTCAAACTGGTCATGCAAACTCAATGTGCAGTATGCGTGTGGTGTGTTTTGATGGGTATTGAGTATATCTGTCACGCCCCGCTTCCCAAAATACGGAATACGGAAGGAGACTAGGCCAGCTATGCTACCGCGGTCAGGGAACAGTCCCGTCGTAGTCACACTTCGGCTTCTAGCATTATATGGTAATCAGTAATCACAGCACAGAAGTAAAGGAAACACATCACTAGTTTATTACACCAACTTTCATTGTTCACAGTTTACAATAGTTAAAAAGAAAAAGAAACTACTAACCAAGTGCGAATACAAGGTTGATTTATGGAAAGCGGTAAAAGCACTGAAGGCACGACCGTCTAGATCTCTGCGAGCTCGAATGGTAGGTCTGACTCCTGAACTGGGTCCTCTCCAAGCTTTGAGCATGCATACTCAGGTCGTCAGGGCGACGTAATATCAATATTATGATAATAACAATGAGGCAAGAAAATAAAGTAATAACGGTGTAGACAACAAAATGCAGATAATCGATATGTCAATAAACAATGCAATGTATGATATGTGTCCTTATCGGTCTCTAAGTCACTTTTGAAATCGAGTTACGGAAAGGAATATTCATGTTTAACGAGGGTCTCATACGTACCCGAGACTACGACCCACTGTTGTCCGTGACATAACCCTGTCAGCCGGACCGCTAAGTCCAAACCTAATATATATAAGAGTCGTTGTTCGAATGATCATCCTCTAAATCGCTAACCTCGCTAAATACGAGTTCCTTTCCACTTCGATTTCCCCTTTTCCCCATGTTTCACTATCTATAACTATGGGCTAGTTGTATACAAGCACGCACTAATAACACTGCTTTATTCACTATTCACTGTGTTGTTTACTATTACGAATCATTCACTTTTTTCTGGCGTACTCGACACAACTAAACCGATACCATTCATGTTCGACAATACATTATATATTGAAAATTAATAAGGACGCTCACTATCGCTAAAGGTATTGCAGTCGGGTAAATATGTGAATTATGCCGCTAAACAAATCATATTCAATACAAGTCATTACGCGTCTTATGAACTTAGAAAAATTACATTAAATCGTACAATCAGAATTAAGCAAAATGATAAAAGGGATAAAAATTAAACTTAATCAGCAATTCAACGAAATTATTTTCAAGTCAATCGGGTTTCGGGTTCGCAAATTACAGTCGTTTCTTTTTTAAGTGTTCTCTGCTGGAAGTTCAGTTCCTGAACTGAAAGTCCATTTCGTAACACAGTTTTCACCCTGTTCGGATCACAATTAGGCGACACTACAGTTGGATAATATTTAGGTTTATCAGTTAAGTTCCTAACGCACCATACGGATAGATAATATCTATTGTGTACTGGGAGTTATACATTATTTAATATCGAGATATATGTTCTATCCCTGTTTGGGACTGCAGTATGTACTGATAATTTAAAATATGACTAAAATAGTAAACAATGGTAAAAACGAATGAAACTACCTCCAATAGTTAGCTAACAGATTAATTTTCGTAACAGTATAGGATTCTGCATAATAAAATTATCACACCGAGTTGTAAAAGCATTTTATATCAAGTGTCGATAAGCAGAGCTGCTCTGGACTGCAGTCTAGAGCCGTATTCCTGAATAATTTTCATCACCTGTTTAAAATAGAAACAAAATATAAATTATATAAGGTTCTAGGTTGTTGAGTCGGCTTCGATTCGAGCCCTTGAATACAAAATTCCGGTGTGTAACTAATTTACAATGATTTTCACAAATTACATGTACGGAAAGTTTCAGATTTAGCGGATCTAAATGGGGATGACATTTCACAGTGTTAGGGTCCGTATTTTCGACCTAACTCTTTACATAGTTTTCATTATCACTAAAGTAACCCCTTACACCTAATTTCCACCATTTTAAGATGATTTTTAGTTTAGGGTTTGCATCGAGCACCTATGATAAACATTTGATACGCAACCAAAATGCTCGTTTGTTTCAACCAATAAACGGTATTTGATTCTATAATTTTCTTACAGCGTTATCACTAGCTTCTAGACTTGATTATATCTCAAACAATAGTACTGAGATTAAGATACGGCTCATTATTAAATCACAATAGTAATTTTCGATATAGTTCGTACGCAATCGAAATAAACATAATATAGCATGTAAGCAAGTATTTGAACTTGCCTGACGACGTATCGATGACGATACGGCAGCGACACGGCAATAGCGGTGATCTACGGCAACGGCAACGGCACGGCGCGATCACGACGCAAACATGACCGGGTTTAGCCTTGTTGGAGCTTGAACTTGAGCGTGATGGCTCAGTGGGTGTGACGGAGAGGGGTTGCAGCCGGTGGGTTGGAGAAAGCGATGGCTGCGGGTTGCTGGGCGAGGCGGCTGCAGTTGGTTTTGATGGAGTCAGGGTTTGGAGATGGGGGTCGAGCTCGGTGGTGAGATGGGGTCGATGGAGGAGTTGCGCGGTGGTCGGAAGCGGCAGGCGGCCGTGGAGGAGCCGGCGACAAGGGAGCAGGTTCGGCGAAGAGATGCTTGTGGTCGCGGTGGCTATGAGGTGGTGGTGGGTGCAGATGAGGGCTCGGGATGCAGTGGAGTAGAGAGGAGGAAGAAGAGGGTGAAGGGGTTGGTGATTGCGGTGAGCCGACGGCGGTGATGATGGTCGGAGCAGTGGGCGTCGGTAGAGGTGCTCGGGAGAGGAGATGAGAAAGAACTCGTGGGGGTGATGTGGTGATTGTGAGAGAGAGGGAGAGGGAGAGGGAGGGAGAGAGAGGAAGAGAGAGAGAGAGAGAGAGAGAGAGAGAGAGTGTGTGTGTGTGTGTTTAAAGTGAAGGGAGAAAGAAAGTGATATGAAAATTAATTTTATAATTATTAGAATTTAATTAAGGATTTAATGAAATTGATTGGGTTAGGATTTGAGTTTTAAATGAGAATAATTTTAAATTTGAAAAGGTTGAAAGAAATTGGTGGGGAAAAAGTGGAAGGTTTAGGCTAACGGGCTTGGGCCTTGGATTAGATTGTAGGGAACAAAATAATTGGAATACAAAAGAAAAATTAAAATGGGTAAACTATTTATACTAACATTTATTTAAATACCAGAATTGTTGTATAAAACGGGACTGGGTATTACAATATCAGGGGTCTCGCAGAGTTTACGGGTGTCCCGCTACCCAGATTGCGGGCCGGGGGCCAAGGGGCCTAGCAGCCCCCTTGCGGGATGCGGGGCAGCGCCCCATTAGAAATTTTTTTCTAACGGGGAAAGTATCGTGGAATGTATATATATATATATATATATATGTATATATATATATATATATATATATATATATATATATATATATATATAAAGGGTGAATGGTATCCAAAGGATATGTGGGCGCCAGCGCCTCACGTGCCAAGCACGGTGGCGCCGGGCGCCAACGCCTCACGCGTCTGGCACATGGGCGCTGGACGCCAGCGCCTCTAGCGCCCGACACGTGGGTGCTGGGCGCCTACGGAAAAATGGGCTTACCCCTGTACTGGGAGTTGTACTCCCAATTGACTTTTGGAGTTAACCTCCTGAAAGAAGGACAAAGCGGCTTAGCTCTTGCACTGGGAGTTGTACTCCGAATTCACTTTTGGAGTTGAACTCCTAAAAAGAAAGATTTATTATATATATATATATATATATATATATATATATATATTGTGTGTGGAGTTAAACTCCTAAGAGATTTTCGGAGATGATGAAAGGGCGCTCCTTTCTTCTCCATTGAGCCCTGGGTTTTCTCTTAAGCCTTGGATCTTCCCAAAGTGGGATTTTTGGAGATGGGTCTCCTTCTTCATTCTCTCTGTTGGCTGGATCTTGGAGAAAAGAGGGCGAGACTTAAAAATCTTCCTTTTTAAATATTTGATGGGAGATCTGGGTTCCCCTTTAAGGGTTTTATGGTGAAAACCTTTTTTTTTTGGAAAAAGAAGAGTTAAACTCTAGATTTAATTCAAAAAAAAAAGGGAAGAAGGTTCAGAACCTTGAGAAAGGAGAAGGGGGCACATAAACCCAAGATTTTGAGGGGAGTGAATTATTTTCTTTCATTTCATTGTCATGCTGCCTTATATAGGCTTACAAATTTACATATAGCCCCTTGGACTTTACAAAATGGCATTTTGCTCATCTCATGTTTCATGTACTTATTTATTTTTGCACATGAGCCATGAGCTTTACAAACATTTGGCTTTTTGCCCATTTATTTTACATTCATGGATGAAAATTATATTAAACTTATTTATTACATAATTTTCTTCTTGGTATGGAGGAAGCCAGCCGCTTCATGTTCGGGCTTGACTTGGGCATGGGCCTACTTGGCCTGGGCTTGGACTCGTTTGGCTTGGGGTTGACTTTGATTTTGACTTGGTCAACCGGGGTGTAAATTTTGGCCCCAACAATTTAGTTGGAACTGGTATCAATTGATATGCATCTATTTCTAGTGCATCTTTTAATTGAAAAGGCAATTTAGCATTACTCATCATGGAGCGCACCCACATATAAGTAATTCGAGAGAGAAATAGATTCTCGATTTAAATACTACGGAATACCTGGTATAAGTATCCACATTTTCGAACACTTCGAAGAATCTTTATACTTTCAATATTTGGTTCTCTACTTTATTCCTATATTTTATGAACTTCTCAAAATCCTTAGACTTTGCATTTCAACAAGAATGTGTATCTAAACCAGAGAACTCATAGGAAAACGGAACGAAATATGAGTACCAACTCCTTGTCTGTGCGGATACCGGACAACATACATCATCATGTATAAGCCCTATGAGTTCATAAACTCATACTCTATGTGTTGTAATTTGAAAACTGTATTTTGGTTAAGAATGTATATTCTGTTGTTCAATGCACCCAACCCAATCATCAAACGTTAAAGGCAAATGTTCATAACATAATTTTTGAAAGTTTATATCTTACTTTATCAAATAAAGAGACAAATATATTAGTTTTTAAAAGTTGGTGCATAATAACAGATATTCAAAACCAAAAGTTTGCCGAAAGGCAAAATCAGCTGATTTCCCCAATAGCAACAATTGCTACAACATCCGATATTGAAGTTCAAATCACCTTTCCAATAACCTAATCCTTCTTAGTATCTGTAACAGTTTACAGATGTGGAGTGTTAATCCGGTATCTAAATACCTATGAGTCAGAATTAATTGTAAAACGGTATTTGATTACAATCACACAGAAAACATGAAATATCAAAATGTTTCAAGGGATGGCCGGGTATTCTAAGTAATGTCTCTTTCATTGTTCAGGATCATAACAGTAGTTGCATTTTCCTTTCCGTCCACTTCGACCCCTTTTGGATATCTCTCTTTTTTACCTTGTGTATACCTGACTTATGCTAGTTGGTTTTCTTCTTATCCTTCCTTTCAGCTCCAACATCGGGATTGGAAGAAGACTATCCAACAAGCGTAACTAGTATATTATTCTTATTTAAGAAGCTCTCAAATTTGAGGTAAGATGAAGAGGGGAGACAAATGAATTTTATCATATACCATTCACTTTCTCTAGAACTTGCAGTTATTCTCGACTGAAACAATTTATTCGAGTTCGTATCTAATTATACGATTGTCTTTCAAGCAATATGAATCTCTGTATCGGATACAAAGTGTTTTGTAGGAAGCAAAAGGGGAAGTGAGAGGGGTAAGGACATATGCGACTTTGTCGTGAAATAGGGCAATCATGACATTCCAAAGCAGTTGATTGTAAAAAAAAGTTCGGTTAACTAGTTTTTACGAGTTTTTAGTTTAGGGTAAGTTTTAGGTCGCTTCCAGAGAGAGAAAAGAAATACTCATCGTGCACTCTAACTTAAATTAGATTGGTATATTTATCTATTCAGAATGGCTCCCACTGTTTTGTCGAATTCTCTTTCAAACCCTAAAAGGAGAACTAGCCGGGATCATTAATAGAAAATCTTCCGAGAGTAACTATTACTCACAGTGGGAATCGGGATCCAAATTATCATGATGTGGTAACCTTAACTAAATTCAACAAGTCACCCCACTCCATAGAAGGTATGCAATTCTCATTACAAGTTTCAACACTTAAAACTCCCGATATCGGTTTTTACCCCTAACGGCTTATGACCTTAACTATGGTCAACAAATTATAAGTCGCTAGTCAAGTTCAACCTGTCATTTCGTGACTGTTTTATACCCCCTCGCAGGACCCTTAATTATCGTCAACAAGGTCGTACGACTGTTATAACTAGTCGCATTATATGCAAGCAAGAAGATATCACTTAGCTACCGTACACTACGCCTTAACTATAGTCAACAAACGCAGCACAAATACTAAGTACTCTATTTCCTGAAATGACAGAGGGCTGCGGCTAGTTTTGAAGAAAACATTTAACGTAATGAACTTGATCTCATCGTAAGAACCAAGTGGTTTTGCAAATTTATAGTTACGTAGACTATTGCTTAAGTGCGGATTCCCCGTGAAGGGATCGGGGCTCTTATCTCATTGAATGAGGTGCAGGATATTCCTAACTGAATACCTCGATGCAAAGCAAATGACTACGGCTATTCAATTTGCAAATTTATAGTAACACAATATTTTACCAAAGAGATCACTCCCTGTGAAGAGATCTAGGCTCTTTCCTCGTATAATGAGGTGTAGGATATTCCTAACCGAATACCTCTGTGTAAAGCAAATGATTCGACAATAACACCACAATATCTGATATTTGGTTTCGACAACGTGTTTTAGGTTTATTACCTTTGCATTAATCCGAATCAATGCATTCCCATCATTTAGATAATCACATTATCTAGCATCTTCTTATACAATTACAGAAAAGCATTAAAAGAAAATAGAATACTTATATACGCCATCCGCATCACTCACGGGGCCCCAGGTCTTCACCGTAAGGTTACTTAATTTACGGCAGGGTGGAGACATGGCTAGTGTGGGTGCAAAACGTATATAACATTTATCTCTCTCTCTCTCTCTCACACACACACACACATCACTATATATATCATCGCATGCTGATAATCAACATTACAGGCAAGCAATAAATACAGAGATTGAATGGTCGGATTACCTAGGAATTCCGCGTTTCGTTCGAGCCATCAAACGAAACGTGACATTCCCCGGTCGTGTGAATAGCCCGTGCGCAGCCAAAAGCAGACCCCTATGAATGCAGCAAGCTACCAGGTAACCCAAAAAATGAGGCAACCCAGCATCATCATCATGAGGGGGTCACCCAACACTTTCTCGAATCCGGTGATTCGAGCACTCCTCCGCGGGTCTATCCTATACCTTCTATATGCGCGGCAAGCAACCCGCCAATCCTAAACTCGAGCGACCCGATCTTAACTCCTTGAGATGACCACCCGCTACAATCTAGAACCCGATCACCCATGCTCTTCTCCGCGGGTAAACCTATAACCCGTATTATACAACGGCGACAACGATCGCAACCTGATCATGTCCCGACAAATAATAATACAACACGGTAATGACGACCACAAGTCGGTCGTTCGCCCCGAAAAAGAATATACATATAGCGGAAATGGCGGCCGCATGTTGGAGCTCGTCCCGAACAAATGAATATACAAGATGGTTATAAGCATAAATGGAAATAACACTTATCACAATTTTTGTAATGACTCTGAATTTACTGTACGGAATTTTTCCAGTTTAATGTACAGAAATGTGTTATACAGCCTGAAATTGGGTTATAAGTTAATTTTGTTAAATAACAGCAAGAAGTCACTTGTAGTCCACCGGTAAAGCTCTTGCACTGCTGTGATGTAGACCCTGTGTTCGAATCCCATCAGACACATTATTTTTCTGATTTATTTTTTAAAACTTTTTGGAAGCCCAATAGTTTACACGTGCAATACATACAAAAATAAAAAGTCAGAAAAATCAAACATGTGGAAAATGGTTTAAACATAGAGATGTACACGTGGCTAAAATCCAGAGCACCAAAGCCCTAGATTGATCGGCCAAATGCCCCCTAGGCCGGCACCGACGGTCCAACAGTGGCCAATAAGGCCCGGGCTTTGCACACTCGACTCTTGGCCTACCCCTAACTCCCCTGCACTGTTTGATTTCCCTGCAATCAAACAGAGCCCCTTCAATTCACAATTTATCATCATTTTAATGTATTTTAATCCACCATTTTAATTCCAAAACCCTAATTCCACACTATAAATACCATCCCACACTTTGGTTCAGCATCATTCTGAAATTTCTAGCTAAAACTCTCAAAAAATTCTCTAAGTACAAGTGAAGTTAGCAAGCGGTCAACTTCCGGCGAAAAATCGAAGCTATTCCGGCGCCCCCGCGACGTCACGAAGTTCAACCCTCCCTCTTCTACCTTTCTTTAAGTTAATCAACAAGTAAGTCCCTTCTAAATATCTTCCTCTTTATTGTAATTCATTTTCAAACTTTTATCGGTAAAAGTGGAGTTATACCGACATCTTCTTTTCTAAAAACACACAACTCCCTTTTTCTTTACATTTTAATCAATTCAACTTCATTATATACTTGTAACCTTAAATCATAAGGTTTAGAATCTAATTTTAGTCAAGGATAACATGTAAAATAAGTTTAATTTAAGTTTTTCGTTTAAAATACCATGAGCTTTAAATATTAACTTTTTTAGTATTTGCTTAAACATACCTTTAGGAAAACTTCAGGGGGTAACGACCTACCCCTCACATACAGACATGGTTCCATAGCACGATACATCTTGATTGGAATATTTGTTACGAGTTCAACTTTACAAGAAAATACCATTTACTATAAAAACCGGATTTCTTTTAAATTTTATTTTAAATTCTTTTGCGAATATGCCTCTACAACCCTCTTTAGAAGACCCGCTATTAGATGGTGCAGATTATTGCACATTCTTGGGCTAGTAGAGCGAGATGCAGACCTCCTCATGGAGCATTCGGTCTCGAAATGTTTTAAATACGGGTTTCAAGAAAAATGCATTTTTTTACTTAAATAAAATTTAATTTTTAATAATTATATAAAAAGTACAAATCTATATATTTTCAAAATATAATAAACTTACATTTTTTAAATAAAAGAATTACAGGTTTCACCAAAATACCATCAAGATACAAACAAAATACAAGTTTTACAATAAAATACCATGAACTTTCCAAGCTAAGCTATTATCATTAAAATATCTCAAATCTTTAAAATTCATATTCATGGAAACCCTAAATAATATAAATAACTTTTCGAGATTATTTTGAAACTATATTAAAAATATTTTTCATAAAACCCCCTCGAGTTATATAAAACAATATTTAAGGACTTTAGTAAATATAGATTTAAGCGGGATCAATTCTCTCGAGCCCCGGGAAGCCGGAGAAAGTGAGTGCTTGCCTATTTAAGATAGAAAACTTAACGAAGTTTTCAATGGTAATTGTTTTGGAAAAAGACACAAATACTGCCGTCCATGTGCAGCAGTTACCGATAACTTTCGAACCTAATTCAGGATTTAAATAAGTTAGAAGTGTCTGACTCAGTCCGAGTCTAACTCAAGTCTGAGTCTAACTCAAACCTGAATCCAAACTCAAATCAGAATCCAATTCAAATATGAACCCAAAGTCTAACATGTATACTTGAATATGAATCTGAATACTTGGATTCAAACTTCAATATCAAACCTTAATACATGATTTGACTTGACCGGACCATGGCTATAACTTGACATGACTACAAGATTACATCCTGAACCTGACTACTTGAACAACGTGTATCCATGGTTTCGGCAAGACTTGTAATATAATCTATATAATACATTACGTAGGGATAACATGGTAAATTGGTACGGAATGTATTAACGTGGCACGAGATGGTCACTTAAAAGATACCTACATGAACTCTCATACTGTTGTCCCGTGGGTTTTGACGGGGCTTTGTACTACATGTTACCATAGTCCACGGGGTAAGATGGACTCCTCTTGTATACACAAATAACTTCTGTATCAAGCTACAAACAACTACGTTAGAATAATAATCATATAACTGTACACTTACCAGTTCCATTCTCATGACTTGTTCTATTCCATTCTTCCTTTTGGGTCTTGCTGAGCGTTAGTTCGCTGATGTCATTCCTGACTATTTTCTTTCTTTGGAATGTTCGTCAGGAGGACCAGACTCTCAGGAGATCGAGCCTAGCTAGGAGGACGTGGACTAGCTCACCGCGCAGCAGGACTACTAGTTTCTCTTGTACTTACATTCAGTTTGTATGCCACTGTTTAGGCATTGCTTTATATCATTGTATCTTTCCTTTTCAAAGCAGTTGTATTGTAAAGATGAATGTTAATAAAAGTTGCTGTTTATTTTATATTTCTTGTCATTCTTGTGCATTTTATATATATTGCTTAATTACGCTTAACATATTTATTTCTTAAGAAATACGTTGCGGCCCGCCACGTTATCGTTTCCGTACTTTGAGAAGCGGGGCATGACAATTTTGCACGGGGTCTATTCATTTCGCGACAATCCAAACACATTCCATCCATACCATTATCTCAATAACAAATGCGCAATCTCGTCTAATTGATCACATAGCAATTAGGCGATGTTAACCAACGTATTTCCTTATATTATCCGTGTTCGAGCCGACTAAATTTAACATTTTGATTTAGTCGATTCGAACCATGACATTAGAATTTATAACCGTGAGATCGCAACCTTGAAATTCTAAAAATTGAATTTCAAGTTCATCCCGGCAACGAAAATCCCCTCATTTTTGAGCGAAATCGAACCCCGTTAACCCGAAAAAAACCAACACTATATGAGCCTTGATTCAGCCATGTTTCCGAAATGGGGTCGAATCAGGGGTGGGATCAGCCCCGCATCAGGGCTGAATCGGCCTGGGAACAGCCCCAAATTGGGGCTGATCCAGTGGCTGATTCAGCCCCGGCTTCGGTTCGGCCTCGAATCGGGGCCGAATCGAGCTTAAATTGGGTGGGTTCGGGTTATTGTGAGCCTACTCTAAACTCTTGGTCCGAACCAAGAATTCGGTGGCTCCGGCACAAGGAAAAAATGATAGCTTTTCATGCAAATATTTAAAACTAGTTTTGAAAATTTTGGGTTTCATGAATTTCAATGTCACCAAAACAAGTTGTATTCTTTTGGTATGGCTCCGATACCACTGGTGGGATTCTAGGCTCGTCTAGTAGGGTTTGAAGCGTGGCGGAAGCGGTAATTTTACAAATCTAGAGACCAGTAGCAAACCTAACCCAAGAATCAAACAAAAATACTAAACCTGTAACTAATCTAGTAAGCTAAAACAAAGAGTTTGGCGGGTTACAACTTTTGTAGCGCGTTAGCCATCTCTCCTTGGACTCCGGATAGCTTCCACGAAATCTGAAACAAGGTTGCTCGATGTTCTACTCGTCGAAAATGATCCACCTTGAGATAACTTCAACATAAGCTTTAATTTCAAATTGATCTCATCAAAATGAAACAACCCACTAATTAAACTTCCTATGAATAATTAGTAGGAGATGTAGAATAATTAGCTCACTTAATTTCTCTTTTCTTTTTCATTCCTCACTTGAAAAAAAATCAAGAGGAAGAAGAAGAACCATGGAGGAGATGAGAGTATTAAGAAGATAAGCATGGCTAAATGAATGAGAACAAAACAAGAATGAGTCATTACCAACGAGTCATAAAAAAAATCACCTCATGAATTCTACAACCATCTTAATTCCATGATTCTTTCTCATTCTTCTATATAATTCCCATACTCCCATCACTTATGTATCAACATACATGTCATAATATTGATATCAAATATAAATATAATTAAAGAGAAGAAAATAATAAAGTGAGCATGATATTAGTTAATATTTAGATATTAGTTAATATATAAATATATCAATATACAAATATACATTTAATTATTAAATCAACACTTGATTTAATAATCCGGTTATATCATATATGTACCGGCTAATATCAATAAACAACCGATTAAAATACGTGTATCAAATACACGTGTTTAATCGAACCTCTGCACGTATCCCTATACGTGTCCTACATCATTTCGCATGTGTTGGGATACCTCTGTGTATGACTCTAAAGACTCGACAATACGCTAACAGTAGATTAGGATCATATCCATAGCCCACAAGTATGTCAGCGGTACTAGCTGCACGTAACGGCTACTCAGGTATTGATCGAAAGAAGATCAACGAGCAAGCTCATCTGAACCCTACAAACTCTATCAGTGATATACCGTACAGGCCGGTCTCTTTGTCTAAAAGTATCGTATATCGAGTCTAGGGTTTGGGATCTATCATACCCCAATAACTTGATAAGTCGTGCGCGAAGGACTCATAACCAACCGGAAATACAACCAATAACACTTATCAGTTTATCTCCACTGCGATGGCTATCGACTTGTGGTTGTAGTCATATCCTGCACAGCGCGATATCAACTCCTTATACCGGGAGAGACGAATCGCCTCGACCGCTCACTGCCCCCATGTGCTTCAGGACTATACGTAACAAAAACATGTTTGCATGACTTTTTTGAGCTGTGGTAGGGTTGAAGTCTAAGTATAGTGGGAACACACATGAGACACTATGTCGATCTCAGGTCTTAGGGACTATCCTGTACCCATGTCAAAAGAGAACTACTACCTGGCATTGATATATTATCAACTAGGAGTTCTCAGTGAGTCTGTCCAGTGTAACTCATCCAATGAGCATCTGTATACAATCTTCGATGTCAAACACCAATAGTTACAGGATCAGTTATCGCTCTCCAACCGGGTCAGGAAATGTACACACTAGTCTAAACTGAAGTACCGATACCCAGTCTCGATACTCTTACGACTAGGGTCATTTAAGGATGTGATTATCGACTACACAGGCCCCCACTAATATGATCTCCATCACCGTTCTTGTAGCCAAACAAAATCCTAGGGTTTTATCTCATGTCTATACGATACGTGATAGTAATTAAAATGCATTATATGAAAGATAAAGACAAACTGATAGCATACTATCATCTGAAGTAAGATTATTCTCTTGTACAGGTCCTCCTTCAATTACTATAATTGACTTGAGGGCGCCTATATCCAACACTTTGATTCTTTTATGAGGAAGACCAACTACTCTCGATATGAGTATGACAGCTGCGTATACTTGAAGCGGCTTAAGAATGGTTCGTCGATATATCTATTTATATATGTCTATGACATGTTGATTGCTGCAAAGCGTATAGCGGAAATAAAGGCGCTCAAAACTTTATTGAGTACAGAATTTGACATGAAAGATTTAGGTAAAGCAAAGAAAATTCTTGGGATGGAGATTATTCAATACAGGAAGGCTGGAAACTTTTAGCTATTCCAAAGAATGTATTTTGCGAAAGTGTTCGAGAGATTCAACATGAAGGACTCAAGATAGATGAGTATCCCTATCGCCAGTCATTTCAAGCTATCCTCCAAGGAGTGTCCGAAATCAGCGGAGGAGAAGGAAAAGATATCTCGAGTACCATATGCTAGTGCGGTAGGATCGCTTATGTACGCTATGGTATGCACACGTTCAGACATATCCCATGCGGTAAGTCTGATTAGCCGGTATATGTCAAATCCAAGAAAGCTCCATTAGGAATGGAAAGCTGTAAAATAGATATTTCGGTATCTAAAAGGATATAAAGATCTCGGTTTACCTTTTCATAGGTCATAAGATAAATCGAGTCAATTGCAAGGATACATAGATACGGATTACACTGGCGATTTGGAAAAAAGAAGATCAACTACGGCTATTTATATACAGTTGCAGAATCTCCAATCAATTGGAAGTCGATACTTCAGGATATCGTGGCGCTCTTAACGACGGAGGCAGAATACATGGCAACAGTGGAAGCATCTAAGGAAGTCTTATGGTTAAAAGGTCTAGTTGGCGAGTTCGGATTCGATAAGGGGTTGATTCAGTTATTTTGTGATAGTCAAAGCGTCATTCGTTTGGCGAAAAATCAGGTATACCACAGTCGAACTAAGCACATCGACGTGCGGTATCACAAGATAAGGGAGTGGGCCGAAAAGAAGATCGATTTGATTAAAATCGATACTAAGGTGAATCCGGCGGGTATACTAACGAAGGTTATTCCTATCGAGAAGTTCAAGACAGCCTTGGTTTCTATTCAAGTACTCAAATGTGAGTAAGGATGATCTCGGTAGGAGGTTTGCAACAGTTTACAATTCTGAGGAAAAACTGTGATATTTACCGGTTTCGCAGTTCTGGTGAAAAATTGTGACAGTTTGCGGTTTCAAGATTGGAGCTGTGCCAGTAAAGGAAACAGGGAGAATGACTAAAGCAACCGTAAATGATACAAGAAGAGAGCAATAATTTTTCAAGATGGCTATAAAGATATACAAGTCAAGATGGAGATTGTTGTGAAGGTGTCTTGTATATCAAGATTACGAGACTAATATCCAGAAAAGGGTCAGATGTCTGGAGCAATGAGCTTCAGACGTCTGGAAAGAAAGTCCAAAAATCCAGAGAGCTCGCAAACGTTTGAGCAATGAGCTTCAGGCGTCCGCAAACGCTCTGGCCAGACGCGCTGAAGGGCGCAGACATCTGACCCTATAAGGTTATATGTCTGGCGACGCTCTAATTCTCGAGCAGAGGGAATGCAGACATCTGCCACTCATAGGGTCAGACGTCTGTCGAAGGGATACGTGCGAATTCCAGTTCCAGATTTATCTCGAAAAATCAGTTTCTAGGTGACATTTTTGTAAATTTTGGGATCTTATTATAACTCAGATTGTATGGGCTATAAATAGAATTTTAGGGTTAAACTTTAAGGGTATTGTCTTGATCATAAAGTTTAAGAGAGACGAAACGGCGGCTCCATAAGTGATCAAGACGATCATAAGGATAACTTGTAGAAGAAGGAAAACTCGCTGGAGATCATAAGGAGAAGGTTTTTGTAATCTTCTTTATGCTATTTTTCCTCTCAAGTTCTAATAAAGTTCTCCTCTTTCTTCCCAATCTTTTGTGTTGTTCGATTTTACGTAGATTTTAATTTTTTTATTCGTTTAAAAGGAATCTTGCGATCCATAAGGATTGTTTGTCGTCGATCTTCGCTGCGCCGCGAGCCCAAACACAGGCTTCATAAAAGCATGTAATGTGATCTCATCTTTGTAAAGAATTTGGTGCAAAGTGCATGGTTTTTGTGATGATTATTAGTATCTATAAAGTATGGATCCCATGTTGCAAAAGTTTGTTCCTTTTGGCATTTAGGTTAATCGTGTTAACGTGGCATGAGGTGGAAAGAATAATGCCTTGATCTTTTTGTCGCTTTTGTGCTCCCCAACCGCAATGAACTTCTTTGCATGCGATCGATTCACAGAGTATATATTCGAACCGATTGATAACTTCTCACATTAAAAAGGAAATTTTAATTCAAAACAAAAGTTGCATATGCATGTGTTCTTTGTATTAATCAGCTGAGGTTTCGATAAATTATAAGTCTCCTTTTGGACTTGTTAAGGTTGCTCTATTATTATCAACACAAGCTAAACATACATAATCTAATGGGAATATTGAAAACGAAAAAAAAAATAAAGCCAATAAAATAATATTTTAAATAAAGGATATGAGACTTTATTAAACCAGAAATCTCTTGAGACAAGATGCTCTAATTCTATATCAAGCATTATATATAGCATCACTAGTGTAGGTGCATAAGATATTAGGGTAAAATGAATCATCAAGCCAATTTAAATCTTATCAATAAAATAAAATAAAACGAGTCATTAGGGCTTTAAAGGGAAAAGAAATTAAGTTGAGAATGATATATATATTTTTTTATGTTGGAGTTTGAGAATTTGTGATTTTGTATATTAGAAATAATCTTTGGTTATGCTTGATACATTTGAATGGAAGATTACCCGGAATCCTCATATTCTGGGGAATAAGATGAATGTGCATCCAAATCCAAGAAATCTTGTATTATCATGCTTGGTGTATTTTAATCATCCAAGATATCATATGTATGCAATCGTCGATCGGTGACGGATAATGGAAGGTACGGCCGGCGGCGAGGACGGCGGGTGGCGTCCAACATCCGACCAGCGTCGAGGGAGATCGGCGGCCAACATCCAACCGGCGTCGAGGGAGACCGGTGGCAAACGTCCAACTGACGACAGCTAGTAAGGGAGGCCGACGGCGACCGGCGAGAGGCCGAAAGCAAATGTCAGACTGACGTAGGGGGCAAGGGAGGCTGGCGGCGAACGGTCGGTGGCAGCCTATGAGGGAGGCCAATGGCGGGTGGCGGATGGTCATGGCACATGTCGCGTTAGGTGTGCATATTTCATGTTAATCTAGATAGACACCTGTTTTGGAAGGAACTGGATTTTTATGAAATTTGGTCATTTAATTATCACGGTAATGCAATACTCCTAGAAATATTTTTTACATCTGAACATGGAAGATAATAGTTCACGGTAATATGAGATTACACTCCTACCGATCACAACCTGCAGGTTATAACCGTCATCGACAATATTATTAAGAATTGAGGAAAGAGTCATGATATTTGGTGGTTGAATCCAGCTCATCTTGAATCATGAGGCAAGCAAGGTCAAATTAAATTATAGGTTTTACTAATTTAAACTCATTTAATTAATATAAGGGTAAATTGTAAAAAAAAAAAGCATTTTTTTTCTGTTGTCAGAAACCCCTTGGCCTCGAATCTGTAATCAAATCCCCCTTTAAAAAGTTTTTAGTTGTCAAAAAACTCCTTACATGTGATATCCAGCAGTTTCCTGTTATATATAGTTGCCTCTGATATCTAGACTGTTTTCTGCTATATCTAAATAGTTTGTATGAATTGATTCGATATAGCAGGCTGCTGTATAGATAGAAAAAAAATTCAGAAGATTTTGGCTACCATTTCAGGATCAAGGGTTTTTGCCAGCAGAAAAAAATGCTCGGTTTGTTTATGACAATTTACCCCAAAAAAAAACTCTATCTGAGGACTTTTTGATTTGGAGATGCAGATTAAGTTTCTGACACATGTCCACATGCATGCTTATGACGAAACCTTTGATGGCTTGCTTCGTTTCTTATTATTTGACCAGTTCTCACATCTCATTAACTTGATGAAATGTCATGGTTTCTCAAGACAAAACAAATCAAAAATATATCACGAATATATAGCAACATTCCTTACACAATTCATTTCTTTGGTGTTTCTAGAAGTTGTTTTCTTTATAACATGAATTAGTCTGATTAAATATAGAAACCGGAAATATTAGACAAAAGGGTTTTCTTATATCTCGCCCCCAAAATTTCAATATTTCCAAATTTCACCTCCAAAATTTTGTATTTCCTAATTTGATCCCAAAACCATTAAATTGTCCAAATTTCACCCCTAAAAGTTAGTATTTCCAGATTTCACCGCCAAAACCATTAAGTTATCAATAATTAAAATTTCATTTTTCCAAAAAGTTTCTTAATTTTCTCCATTTTGCTGTGAACTCTTTCTCCAAGATCATTAAGCCCAGTCTATGATACCCTAACCGCAAAATTTTTGAATTAAATCACCACTTGCATAGGAGTAGCTCTAACTTATATTGTTGCTTCAAGTTGTCGTAATTGTTATGATGAAGCCACAAAGGAGCTTGATTTTATCTATTAAAATGATAAACATTGGATGAAGATGAAATGTTCTAAATTTCGCTCTTAAGAGAATTCCTAATTTTGCAATTGTGAGAAATCTAAAACCCTAGTCCCTATTTAACATGAGAAAAAAGAAGAAAACCATTTGGGGTGAAATTTGAACAACTTAATGGTTATGGGGTGAAGTTTGGAAATAATAGATTTTGGAGATGAAATTTAGACAACTTAATAGTTTTGAGGATGAAATTTGAAAATATTAGATTTTCGGGATGAAATTTGGACAACTTAATAGTTTTGGTGGTGAAATTTGGAAATATTAAATTTCCAAAGTGAAATTTAAAAATATTGAAATTTTGGAGACGAGATATAAGAAATACCTTAGACAAAATTACCAGCTCATGCAGCGCAACACGGTACGAGAGTTTTTAGAAAACATCTAAAATGGATTGATAGATTTACCGTAATTATCCAAAATAAGTTATGGACAACGCTTGGACGCGTATCTGGAACACGGATTTAATTAGAAAATAAGACTATGTGGAATATAAGATTTTGGCTCCAAATCATAACCATCTATATATTACACCGTAAATGGTGGATGACCCGCTTCTTCCTAGAGTTCTCGACAATATACTTGTACTTTTTAACTTTTAAGTATCATATAAGGTGACTTTATAAGTAATTTCTATGAAAACTATTATTCTCAAAAAAATATAAAATTATGCCAAACATAAGAATCTAATAGACTCACTCTCAAATTAAATAATGTCCAACCCTACTGCTGGTGCATGATTACAGAGAGCTCACGTGCTTGGGGTTGGCAGGCTCTGGCCAGCATAAATGCATGCATATCACTCTCAACTGGTAGGATATTAATTAATAATATTGTTTTATGTTCATGAAAACTTTAATTTTGTTTCTTTATCATCACACAGCTTGTTATATTCTCTCTCTCTCTGAAGTCCTTAACCTAGCTACTTGCAAGGAAATGCCCAAAAAGAAAGCCAAGCTCTCACATTTGTTAGCTTGACAAAAGGTTTTTTGAGACACAAACAAACTCTCATATCATTTACGACTCCATCGAGTGACTGGGATAGTAAGTTGTTTAATGGACAGCAAGGTTTTTTACAATGAATTTTGATGTTCTTATTCTCCAAGCTGCTAAGTTTTTGGAATGAACATGTGGATTTCTCTTTATTTGAAGTAATGGGGGAAGTACCTGCTGTATTAAATTCTTAAGACTTGATATGGGATGTAGACATTTTACTTTCTCTAATGTATATTTATCTTTTTCTTTCTTGTCTTTTCTTCTTATGTTTCTCAGTTTCGTTAAGTGTTTTTACTGAAACACTGGCTCTTCACTTTATCTCTATAAAAACAAACTCTCATGTCACATGCAAGCTTTACATAATATTGTTACAGCACTCATCTATAAATTTCTGTCTAGAGTCGCACACAATTCATCACCACCAAACCCTCGACTCTAATGTCATCTCTTCAATCCTTATCTTCCGCATCCGAAACCCTAAAAAAGAAACGCAGGCCGGCAGGCACGCCGGACCTGGACGCGGAGGTCGTCTCCCTGTCCCCGAAAACCCTATTAGAATCCGACAGCTACGTCTGCGAGATATGCAACCAAGGCTTCCAGCGTGACCAGAACCTCCAAATGCACCGCCGGCGGCACAAGGTGCCGTGGAAGCTGCTCAAGAGAGAGCCTTCGTCCGCGAGTGCAAGCGAAGCGAAGAAGAGGGTGTTTGTTTGCCCTGAGGTCAGCTGCTTGCATCATGATCCTGGTCATGCGTTAGGGGATTTGGTCGGAATCAAGAAGCATTACAGAAGGAAACACAGCGATCGGAAGCAGTGGGTTTGCGAGAAATGCTGCAAAGGGTACGCGGTGCAATCGGATTATAAGGCTCATCTCAAGACTTGCGGGACTCGCGGGCATACTTGTGATTGTGGCAAGGTTTTCTCAAGGTAAATTTTGTTTGTGTTTTTTAGATTTTTAATTTTTTCATAAGTTTTTGGTTTTTTGGTTTCTTGTTTTAATTATGTGTAACAAACTTCTATTAAATTAGTCGCAAATTTAAGACTTGAACAAGATATAAATGGGTGTTTTAAAGAGTTTACCCTAGTTTTACATCATAGGTCTAATTCCATGAATTTTCAAAGAATAGGTTATAAAGCCAAACCCACACACCCAACAAATCCATGCCATACACATGCACTCAAGGGACCAAAGTTGCCCCATAAGCATTATTTTGGCCACTTAATTTCCTTCTTCGGGATTGAACCTCACAATCTCCTCTTCTCAGGAGGTGCCATACCAATAAAGCTATTCCACGCTCAATCATGAGCTCCCTTCAGTGGTTGAGAGCGGTGGTTTTAGTTTTTGACTTGTTAGTGCTCAGTTCATAATCTAAGAAGGAGAGAGAGATGCATGCTGAATTTTTTACCTTTTCAAATGACCCATCTTTTTGGGTTATATTTTCCTTCGTTTTCTATTAGAATTTATCTTAATGCAATAAATATTATAGCGAGGGAATTGAAATATTACATGTTGCTCTTATATCATATGGGCACTCAATTTCCAATGCTAGTTCTCTGTAGTTGCTTTCATCTTGCTTTAAACTGCACTACCATTAAATACCCACTTCTTAAAACCCTAAGAATTAATGAAATTCTTGGAGATCAATTTGGTCCCCCCTCAATCCAATTTAATTGCAGCACCTTATTCCTCTGTTAGTTGACATTGGTTATGAAAATTAATTGAGATCTATGTTTGATAGACAAAAGCACTAAATTAATTAAAGTGGAGAATCAACAAAGTGTATATATACATATTTCTGTATAATTATTAATTTGCCTTATATTTGGGTGTGTGATATCATATTAATTAAATCATTCCAAATAAAATTTCTTGACTTTTCTTAATTAGCACCCATCACTATCTAACCAAAACTTTAATCTTTTTTCTCAACTAGCTCTCCATCCTCTTTTTTCACCATCACTTTATAATTTATAGGTGCAAGAAAGGCAATGAAATAATAGAAAATATTGCTCAAGCTGCCAAACAAATATATACACTGATTCCTTGAACAATGTCTGCTCTGAGACCTTCTTCTAAATTTTCATTCCCATTCACTGCCATCATCAGTGTTGTCGTTTGGAATCTGATCGCACCTTTTTTTTGGGAATCAACTTCCTTCGGAGATCAAACTTGTGACCTTACATTGAGAGGAAATTGGTTTTAACTGAGCTAATTAGCCCAGTTGGTTATCTGATCACACATTTGGTAGCTTAGTAAACATGTTGTGAGTGCTCAATGTTTATAGTGCATTTATTACTCCTCCTGTAAATCATGGTAGAAATAGGGAGAAAAACATAATTAGGGTTATCGGGTATGCCTACATTTTACTACTCACACCGCGGTGGTGTCTTGGTAGATAATTAATGTTAAATCTCTTATTTGCAAATCAGTATTTTAAATTGTTGATTTCTGGGGATAACACAACTTAAGATTAGGACAAATATGCTAAAATTCGACCACGGCACTAGATGGACTTTACGAGGTTAAGCCTTCATGACATACTAAGCTGTCATCCAAACTAGCCTGCTAATATTTTTGTCCATATGAATTTGCATTGCAAATTTCCCTTGAGTTATTAATCATGCTTTCAAAGTCCTAAAACTCTTATCAAATTTTAGTAAATGATTTTGCTTCTTGTTTTCTTTGATAAATACAGGGTGGAGAGCTTCATTGAGCATCAAGACACATGCAATGCTAGTAACAACCAATCCCAACTGAAAATAAACATCCCTCAAACCTTAACTCTATCAAGAAGCACTGCTTCAAGCCCTACCCCTTGCATCAAAACCAACTTCGCTTCTTCGTTCCTCCGCCCGAATATCGAGCTTCAGCTCCTTCCGACATCAGCTTCACAAGCCCAAGCCGAAGCCACCACAAACTATGCCGCATTCGAAGGCACGTGCATTGCACACGTCAACCTCTCTCTTGGTCCTAGCAATGCCCAAGAGTCCAAGCAGCAAGCCAAGAGGCAATTGGAGTTTGCTGAGCTTGAGTTTGCAAAGGCCAAGAGAATAAGGCAGCAAGCTCAAGCTGAGCTTGAAAAGGCCTTGATTTTGAGAGACCATGCAGCTAAATCTATCAATTCTGTTTTGCTTCAGATCACATGCCGATCATGCAAGCTTAAGATGTGGCCTAATTCATAGTTGTTGTTTTTAAGGGGAAAAAAAGATATTGGTTGATTTGTAGAGTTCTTTTTGTAAAATGAAATTAATTATGGGGCTGTTTTGATTTTTTATTTGGTTTTGTTGTTTTATGTAGAAATGAGGAGGGAAACTGATTTTGTTTCTTATATTAATTGCTTATTATGTAATTTGTTAAGAGGAAATTGATGTGACATGAACTGGCATCTTTCACTGCTTGTTTTTGTTCCATTTTAATTTATTTTTGTGGATTCTGTGGAGGCAAGACAAGAATTAAATAAGGTGTTAAAGACAAAATATATAAAACAGTTGTTATTTATTTATTTGTGTTTTTCTTAGAATAAGGTGTTTTTGTCCTCTATATTTTAGTTGATACTGGAAGTTAATGCATTCTCATGAGATATATATATATATATATATATATATAAGTTTGAAGTTTGAACTAGGTCTATGCTAGCCTTTGGCATTTGTTGTTGAATCAATTATTTTTCCCATCAACGTGGGTCCCGCATCAATAACCTTGTTTGAATGCATCCCGAAGATAAGTGATTATTTACTTGAATTATGTGTTTCCATTTAAAAATGACATTTTTTCCCACTTAAAAATAAGCCAGGATTCTTAGTTTATTTCATAAGTGATTATGGAATAGTAAACATGACCAAGTAATATACCATAATATCCCTTATTTTATCATCCAAAATTTAAAATGACATTAATGATACGTCTTTTTAATCATTTTACACTCAATAATCACTTATTTACCAATTTTCATATAAAATCATCTAAACACCAAACAGCTTATTTGTTATAATCACTTATAAATGATTATTTTATTTTTTTCAAAAAACAAACGCTATAAATGATTATGGTAAATAATCAATTAAAAATAATCTTTTTTTCATGCAAACAATCAACATTGCTAGCTAGCTAGCGACATAGAATCATTGCCGATGCTATCAATGATCCTTGTTTTAATTTTGTTCTTACTCTCTCCATTCATCCAATAACAATTCTGCTCACTCATGTTAAAGCCTGTGTATTTTCAGAACTTGCATGTTATGTTACATCATATCTCTATATTGTATGAATGCCTTGGTTTTCAGTGTTATATTCTGCTCTCTCTCTCTCTCTGTGTCTCTCTCTCTCATGGAGGAGCAGTAGCCAGCTCTTTTAGCCTTAATTAAGGGGCTAAACTCCAAATTCATAAATGGAGAGGATTTATACATCCCTAGAGTTCAGCGTTCCCTGGACTTTATCTCTTTTTGGCACTTTCTTGCATTTGCTTTTCCTTGGCCATTGTCATCTTTTCAAAAGGCCTGCCGCTCTGTTTCCTTTCACCTTTTCACCATAGTGAATCCAAGAAAAAAAAAGGGTTAAATTGCTTTATAATACCAATGTTTCACGAGTTCCGCGGAATAATACTAAAATGTTTATTTTTCAGCATTTAAATACCACAATATTTAGCTTCATTTGCAGTTTGATTCCTTCTATTAACTAGGCGTTAGAATATTCTGTTACGTACTTTGTACGTGGGTATTTTTGGAGAATTTTGCTCTTTGCTGTTTTAAATTTAAAGAAGACAAAAGAAAAAGAAAAATCTAACCCTAGCCTAACCCTAACCCATCTTCTTCCTCTAACTTATTGAGATCCTCGGAATGCCAGTTTCTGGCACTCCGGCGGCAAAGGGAGATGGAGACTGATGTGGTCAGAAGGTGGCGACGATACGATGGGATGAGGGTGGAGAAGGTGGCGGCCATGGAAACCATGGGAAGAGGTGATGACAATGGTGGCTATGGAGGCGAGGTGAAGATTAATGATAGCCGTGGAGTGAACGGGGGTGGCGATGGGGAAGAGGAGGAGGAGGTGGCCATGAGAGTGATGGGAAGGAGGCGATGGCAAAGTGGATGAAGGTGGCGGAGGTGGTGGCGATGGGAGCAGAGGTGGAGGTTGATGGCGGCGATGGGGCAAAGTGTATGGTGGTGATTGAAGCGGAGACGGAGGAGGTGGTGACCATAGAGTGATGGGAAGGAGACTGATGGCGAAGGGGACAAAGGTGGAGGAAGTGATGGCTATGGGAGTGATGGGGGAGGAGACAATGGAGAAGGGGGCAGAGGTGGAGGAGGTGGTGGCGATGGGAGGTGGAGGTGAAGTTTGATGGTGGGCATACACTATTACAATAAGGGATTGCCCCTACGGATATAGTTATCCGTAGGGGCAATAAAAGTTTGCCCCTACGGATTAATCCGTAGGTCCCCATGGTTGTCTCTACGTTGCCATACGAATTAATTTAAAAATATTAAAACGTAATTTGTTATTTGGTCTTACGGAGCCGCAAAAAAAGGACCTACGGATTAATCCGTAGGGGCATGTATATGGATTATTTATAAAAAAATAAAGCGCAGAAAAGTTCTCGATCCCTAAAAAATACTCTCTCTCTCTCATCACTCGATCTCCTCCGTACGCCTCTCGTCGCCACCGCCTGCGTCCCGTCGCCACCGCTCTCCTGCGCGCGGCTCGTCATCCCCGACATCACCGTCGACTTCCTCATCAACTTCCTCGTCGCCACCGCCCGTGACTCGTCACCGATTGCATCGTCGACCGTCTCCGGTCTCCTCCATCGCCGGCCTAGCTACAGGTTAGTAAATTCCATAGTTTTACTTCTAATTATGCTTTTATTTCTGTTTTTGTTGATTATTGGGTTGCTACTTGGGTTAGGGTTAGGGTTCAGGGTTCGGTTAGGAGGAGGGTTAGGGTTCGGTTGAGGGTAGGGTTCAGCTGAGGATGGAGTTGGTTAAGGTTCGGTTGAGGGTGGGGGTTGGTTAGGGTTAGGATTAGGGTTAGGGTTCGGTTCAGTTAAAGTTAGGGTTAATTAATTGGGGTTAGGGTTAAGGTAAGACTTAGGCTAGGGTTAGGGTTAGGGTTAGGGTTCAGTGTATGGTTAGGGTCAGGGTCAGGGTTTAGGGTTAGGGTTTGGTTCAGGTTTAGGGTTAGAGGCTAGGGTTAATTTGGGTTAATTAGCGGTTAGGGTTAATTTGGGTTAATTATTGATAATTTAAAAGGGTTAGGATGTTGATTAGGGTTAATTAGGTTAATTAGGGTTAAGTTTGGGGATTAGGGTTACTTAGGTTAATTTGGGTTAAGTTTGGGTTGATTAGGGTTAATTAGGTTAATTTAGATAAATTGGGTTAATTAGTGATAATTTGTGTTAGGGTAACGATTATAGTTAATTATGGTTAATTAGGTTAATTTGGGTTATTTAGGGTTAGGGTTTAGGGTGCACTAGTTCATTCAGTAAGATACTCGATGATAACGTAAACATACAACTTTACCGTAAACGCAATAAAAATTTACCCTAAACTAAAAACTTCGAATCCTTAATAACGAAACGTAAACGTAAAACCTATTCAAGTTAAATGTTCAACTTAAAATCAATATATGATACTCGATGATAATATGAAACTTTCATAATCTCATCGATACTGATATATGAAAATCAAAGCGCAACTTAGTCCCTGTCTATCGGTTAACATACGTTCGATGTTCGTCGTGACATAGAACTATACCAAGGTTGTTAAATATCGAACGGTATAGTTCGGTACTAACAACCATCGTATAGTCTATGTGACGAGAAAATTCAATCGTATGATAACCGATAGATTTGTCCAGTATGGACAAGTTAGGAATGTATAAAGCAAACACCTGCATTCACTTGTGTTTTCATCCGAGTTATTTCGTCGGTACTTTTCCTCTGGTTCTCCGTGTATAAAGATAGATTAGATGTTCATTTCAACGTTATTTCATAGCTTTGAAATGATTATCTATTTTATTACAGTGTACTCAGAGAACAGCGGGAAGGTGATGCCGAAATTTACTCGAAACGGTTGAAAGCACAAGCGAATGGGTGTCTGCTCTATTCATTCTTAATGGGATAGAAGCCTACCCCCGACAGTCGAAACAAACACATACGACACGAATACACAACAAACGCACACACAACACACACACTAACAATTCTACACTTAAGCGAAATCATAAATTGAAACACACATATATAGAATACAACTCATAAATGGGTATCCTCAAATCTAATTTTGATTATCGATAATTTATTCTTTTCAACGACAAATGCATACACAAAGCATATACACAGATTTTCTCCTTTGTCAGTAACCATCCCGTTCTTAGATTTCTCAATATAGTTATCATAACCTACAATTTATATGTTATACAGTCTAACATGGACCATGAGTACATCAGAGTTAAGGACTAGATGTATGCGGATTGGCAATAACGTATGCAACCTAAGTTTGTCGCAGGAGTTGCTGCTTTTATTGAATTTGCACGCACACAAAATAAGATCGTGATAGAGAAGATTCTCTGCCCGTGCGATAGATGTGGGAATAAGTACTGGCAGAAGGTAGAATTTGCAGAGCTTCATATCGTTAAATATGGTTTTACTAGACTTTATACAACTTGGCAATATCATGAGGAAGGAGAAGAAGACAATAATGCGGCAGAAGCAGAAGGAGAAGACGGTAATGCGGCAAAAGAAGAAGGAGAAGACGGTAATGCGGCAGAAGAAGAAGACAGTAATTTCTTTCCAGGAGAAGAAATGGAGGATATGGCAGATACTGCCCTAGGTGAATCTATTTGTACCGAAGATGACATTCCTTCCGGTCAAGAACCGCGTGCGGATAAATATGAAAATTTCATGAATGACGCTAGAAAACCAATTTATGAGAATGCAAAGTATTCCACCCTCTCATGGTTCGTCCAACTTTTCCAGATTAAGTGCCTAAATGGATGGAGTAATAAGTCATTCACAATGCTTCTTTCGTTCTTGAAAGATTCTATACCCCCGGGAAATAACGTGCCCTACAGCGGGTACGGACCCCAGAAGATGATGTCTGATTTGGGTCTGAAGTGTGAGAAGATTCAAGCATGTCCTAAAAATTGCGTGTTGTACCGGAAAGAGAATTCAGATTTGAAAGAGTGTCCAACATGCGGAGATGCCAGGTATAAGCCGAAAGATTCTGATAAGAAGCTCAATATACCTGTCAAGATAGCACGATAATTTCCCATAACACAGAGGCTGCGGAGGCTATTCAGGTGCAAGAAAACAGCCGAGCTAATGATTTGGCATAACCGTGCTCCTCCAAGTGAAGATGGAAAAATGAGTCATCCAAGAGATTCACCGGCATGTCAGGATTTTGATAGGAGGTACGAAATATTCAGTAGCGATCCTCGCAATGTTAGGCTCGGACTCGCTAGTGATGGTTCTGCCCATTCAACTATATGGCTGAAAGCCACAACACATGACCCGTTGTAATGATAATTTATAATCTGTCGCCTTGGTTGGTTATGGACCAATCATACTTTATGACGCCTCTACTTATCGACGGACCAAACTCACTGGGAAACGTCTATCTCCGATCTCTGATCGATGAGTTAAAATCTTTATTCATTAATGGTGTAGAGACTTACGATGCAAACACAAATACAACCTTCATACTGCGTGCGGTTTTAATATGGACAATTAATGACTTTCCTGCGTATGGAATGCTATCAGGTTAGTCTGTACATGGTCACAAAGTATGTCCTTATTGCCATCAACATACAACATCGAAATTCTTGAATTTTAGCAGGAAGATTTGTTATTGCGGCCATCGACGTTTCCTGCCTCTAGACCACCCCTACAGGTTAGACGTTGTTCACTTTGATGGTCATCAGGAGCTTCTTGGACCTCCAGCCCCATTGTCCGGAGAGCACGTGACTACTCAGTGTGATGGTTACAATAATGTGACCTTCGGGATGGATCCGACAAAATAGGTCAAACCACCATTCTGGAACAAGTTAAGTATTTTCTTCGAGCTTCCGTACCGGTCAACAAATTTAGTGAGTCATTGTCTGGACGTCATGCACATAGAGATGGGAGTATCCGAGTACGTACTCAACTTGCTTATTTGTAAAGACGGGAAATCGAAAGACAACCTCAATACTCAGATGGATCTACAGGACTGGGAAATTAGAAGTGAATTGCATTCTAAACCGATAGCGGGTAAATCAGGCAAGTTTGTACTTCCCAATGCTGCGTATCATATGTCATAACCGGAGAAGAAAAGATTCCTGCAGGTGTTGTATGATTTGAAAGTTCCTACAGGTTTCTCAGGATCATTTAGCAAGAAGATAAAAATTGTGAAAGGCTGTAGGGATTCTATAGCACCACACTAGGTTAAGGGTAGCATCACACATGCTATAACAAAAATTTTAGAGGGTGCTAAACAATTCCAACCATGAATCGAACTAGAAAGATAGAGTAACAACTAGCTAGTATCATATGCTACAAGTGTCTAACACTAAGTGGGAGAGAATACAACCTTTGTAGACCTCATCCTAGACTCCTTGGATCGATTGAGCTTTGAACCGGTTGGCTTGTGTCCTTCCAAGTCCATGATGATCCACCACGAAGTCTCTTTGCACCAAGCTCCAAGCTTCTCTTGATCAAGGAAGAAGAAGAAGCAAACACTCCAATCTAGTAGGCTAAACTAAAGTGGAATGGTGATTTAGGTTTGGATCTCAATTAAAAACCTTTTTTTTAATCCTTTCTCTTTCTTTTGAAACCCTAGTGAGCTTTGAGGAGAGAGATGAAGAAGGAGATGGCACAAGCTAAACTCAAAAGAGAATAATGATAACCATTCCCAAACTCAAGAGAGTAAGAGAGAGTTGTTACGCCAAACCATGGTTACAAAATATCTGGATATTTTGTAACTTGAGTTTAAGCAAAACCATGGGTCAAAACCATGGGCAAAAGAAACCATTGACTTTGTCAACTCGAGAGAGTTGAATAGTCAACCATGATTTTAATCCCATTTTGCTTTTCTCAAATAAACAAAATATCTAAAAATTGTTACCATGTGAGTCTTACATTGCCACCACCAATGTATCATCAACCATGACACATGTATGCTTGCATGTATGCATGCACATCAACATATACATACACATGCATGCAACAAAAGAAATAGGTTTAAATAAATGAGCTAATGGACTTAATATTAAATCAACACTTGATTTAATAACCCGGTCATATCATATACGACCCGTCCAATAGTAAACGCCCGAATAAAATATGGTATCCAATACACGCATTTAATCGAGCTCCCGCGCATATCACATATGCACCCCAAATTATTTCGCCTAAGCTAGGAGACTCCTTTGTGGGACTCTAAGACTCGTCAATACGCTAGCAGTAGGCAGTGATCACATCACATGCCCACAAACCGTCAGCGGCACCAGCAGTACGTAACGGCTCCTACGTATTGAGCGATCAGAATAAACAAAAGCAAACCTGCTAAAACTCCTGTCGAGCCAACTGGAAACACTTACCGTACAGTCCAGTCTCTTCGTCAAATATGTTGCATATCAGGTCTAGGGATGGCATCGTCGACCCCAATAACTCTGATAAGTCATGTCGGTATATGGCTCATAACAGATCGAGAAACTACTGATAACACTTATCAGTAAATCTCAGCAGCCCTGGCCTGGGACTTCCTGTTATAGCCAATCGTACATGGTGCAACATCAACCCCCAATACCGGGAGAGACGAAACCCCTCCTATCGCTCATTGCTTCCATGTGCCTCGGGACTGTACCTAAAATCCACCTGTTTGCACGACTCAGTAAAGCCGTGGTAGGGTGGAGATCAAAGTACAGTGGGAGACACACAAGACTCTATGACGATCTCGGGTCTACAGACTAACCTATACCGGTGTCACCTGAGAACTGCTATCCGACAATAGATATAATACCACATAAGAGTTCTCGGCGAGTCCGTTCAGTATACCCAGTCTCCATTGAGCACCCGTATACTATCTTTGGTGTCACCACACCAATGGATATGGGATCATCCATCGCCCATCATATGGGACAAGTAACGTATACGCTAGTCTACTCTGGTGATATCGATGCCCCGTCTCGATATACCCACGACTAGGAACATTTCAAGGATATGCTCATAGACTACACATGTCCCACTAGTATGATCCGCATCATAATCTCAGTAGTCCTGCATCATCCTAAGGGCTATATCAACATGTACCAAATGAATGAAAATATGATCAAATGAACATGTCAAGATAAAAGGTGCAACCGGATAGCATACTATCATGTCGAGCAAGAATGTCCTCTGGACACACACACACACACATACTGGTACATACACTATCATATAATGGCCTCAAGGGCTTACATATATCCAACAAAGGAAAGATCGATGGGCTGAAAAGTCATGATCACCATGTTATTATGGAGCACCTTCTCCCATTAACCCTCAGGACTTCCCTTCCCGAATCGGTTGGTCTAGTAATCAATGACCTATGTTGTTTTTTCAAAAAATTATGCACTAAAACACTGGATGTTGTGGCGCTGGAGAAAATAGAAAATTCTATTTCGTTGATACTTTGCAAGTTTGAGCGTATTTTCCCACCGTCATTCTTCGATATCATAATACACCTGACGGTTCATCTTGCAACTGAGGCTAAGTTAGCTGGAGTGGTACAGTATCGATGGATGTATCCCGTCGAGAGGTACGTGAAATTTTTCGTTTCGCGCAATTTGTAAAATTATTGTTGTCATGTATGCCCGTTTTTATTTATTTAATATATTTTTGTTTATGTACCTCTACACTCTAAAAAAGTATATACGCAATAGAAATCGACCAGTGGGTTCTATCATGCAAGGTTATCTTCTAGATAAAGCAACCATATTTTGTTCCCGCTATCTGAACGAGAACATTGAGACGAGACTTAACCGGCCTCGAAGAATTCAGGACAGACCATATGGTAAAGCTGATTATAAGAGGGTAGACATTTTATCAACAAGATATATGGGTTTATCCTCCTCAATAGCGCATGTCTTGAAAAAATTAGAGAGTAAGTTTTTTTGGATTAATTGTTATATTTGTATTTGTGTGTGTATGAAATGATATAATATTAATATCATAATTTATTGTCGAGAACAAAATTCATTTTAACGAGGTACGTGAGGGGCATCCTGATTGGAACGATGAACGATTGGAAAAATATCATCATGATAATTTTTGCGATTGGGTTGTAGATCATGTAAATTATTCGAATAACATGTTATTGCTACTAGTTTTAATCTAAACTTATATCGTTATGTATTTGTTGTAAAATTTGTTTTGTTAGATCCACGATCCGAACTTGTCTGCATCATTAGAGAGTGATTCAAGATGTCTAGCTCAGTTTCCTAGTATGGAGGTTGCATATTATAAAATATTCGGTGTCCTTGGATATAAATTCGAAATTAAGAACATAAAAACATCTAGAACCACTCAGAATAGTGGAATTGCGACGGTAGGATCGGATGGTGTGATTTATTATGGATACTTAAATTATATACTTGGCATCCAATATCCCGGGCGATCAGAACCATTTTATATATTTCAGTGTACTTGGTACGATACACGAACCGATACGGATAAGTGGAGAAACAATCTCAGGACTTGGAAAGATGAATATGGATTGACCGGTGTGAGCACACTTCGATTTTACGGTCAGGACGATCCGTTTATCTTTCCGAACTAAGCGTTCCAAGTATACTACTCACAGTGTTTGGAGCATCCGGGATGGAGTGTTGTATGCCGTTGGAAACCCAGGGATGTTTACGATGTCCTAGAATTCGAGGACAGTGATGAGGATGAAGAAGAGAGAAGACTTAGAGTGCTCCGACCGTCTGTTTCAAAAGACGGGTTGTTTTCGGCTGATCATGAAGTTACGTGGGTTAGAAATGATATCGATGATGAAATCCAAGTAGATATGTCTAATGCGTCCACGAAAGGAAAAAGGTTATCAGTAATGTTATATTATTGCTTCACATTTTACGATCTATACATATATAGCATGCATATGTAATGATTGTCTAATGCGTCAATGAACCATTTTATCTAGATTTGATGACGATGACGGGAGCACCGAGGGGCGGCAGGAGCTCCAGCCGCGGCACCGGCAAAGGCAGAGGCTGAGCGGTTCTGCCGTCCGGAGAGCTGCGTAAGGAGCTTCAGAGGGCCGGTCTTGCACCCCGATCGGAGACCTCTTCGGATGCCTCCTTCTGTGTGGACTTTGCCACACCTCCAGTTATATTGCACGCATATTCATTTTGAATGTAATATTATAGATATATATGCATATTCATGTCAAAATTACTTACATAGTCAATGTTTGATTGTCTAGCTGTTGGTGGTGCGTCCACATCAGGGACAGAGGCCACTCCCGCACCTCCAGGTATGTTTATATATCATATAGTACATGTATATTAATTTAGAATATTATATCATAAATATACATACATTCCTTTTGCTTTTACGTACTTACATCTCGGGTAGAGGCCATCACCGCACCTGCGGGTATGTATATATCCTATAGTGTATACATGTTGATTTAGAATGTTATATTATTGATATACACATTCTTTTTACAATTACTTATATAGTCAATATTTGATTGTCTAATTATAGATGGTGCGTCCACGTCTGGTGCAGGGGCCACTCCCGTCACTTCCATACCCTCCGCCCAGTCTGCAGGTTTGTATGAATAAATATAAAATATTTATTCATTTTACATATCCTTTAAGAATAAACATGAACTTCATGTAATTTTATCGATATTTATTTTCCAGTTGGAGATGCGTCCACGTCCGGATCACCGGCTGTTCTTCACCGGAGGAACTATCGTCCCACTCGTGCTGCTGCCCGGGCCCAGGCTCGTGCTTCTGTTGCCGGAGGTATATATCACACTTCAATTTTTATTAAACCTTGATTTCTTAATATCACTTTGTATTAATATTGATTGTCTTGATATTTCTTGTAGATGCAGGGCATCCCCATCCCGAGAGGGGAACTCGAGACCCGAATCGGTCCTACAACCTGAGGCTCGACAGAGCTAGAGGAGGCAGCATTCCCCCTCTTCTTTACCCCTGATTATCGCTATACCGGCGATTATGCTGAGAGGTTCGACCAATATATGTGGGATGAGATCCGCCTCGTGAAGAAGTATCCACTTCACATTGAGTGGGGTGACCAGCACCGGCGCTCATTTGCCCTCCTCTGGGATCAGCCTCGGGTATTAATATATAGTTTCATTTGACTTACCCAATATATTTATTATTATTTAACACTTGCAATTTAATAACATTGTTTTTTTTGTATTTGCAGTTGGATTACAACTTTCAGCCTGTACCCGATCCTGATCACCCTGAGAGAGTGCTCGATCTTCACACTCTGTACCATGGCCTGATGAAGAACATGCAATCAAAGGTCCGATACAATAGGAACGAGCTGAAGATCGACTGCTATTCCCTGTGGATGGCGACCCCCGAGACAGAGAGAGCGGCTCTCCTACATACTCCGGCCTTTGCGAGAGTCGACGTAGATACATGGCCTCTCTTGTGCCAATATTTCGACTCTCAGCGCAAATAAGTTTGTATTTTAAATGTAATTCATTATTTAGTATATAATTTATTTTTTTGTGTTGCTTAATTATAAAACTAAATCTGAATGTGTTGTGCAGAAACATGGCGATCAAAATAAAGAGAATAGGAAGTCGGCGAAGAGGGGTCGCCCCACTTATATAGGTGGCTCGAGAAATATTACTCGTGCCATGGAGTTATCGGTAAATTAGAATAGACCTACTGTGATATAATGCAATATTAAGAGTTATTTTATAATATATGTAAATTTTTTGCGAATTGCAAAGTGCTCAGACCATGGCGCAGGATGGTACACCGAGCGTGTTGTCCGCATATCTTTCCATCCACAGCATCTCGACAGATCCTTCCACGGGCGAGCTTCGATTCCCCGACACCGCTACCCAGGAGTATTGCGTAAGTGTTAATATTTATTCTAACAGGTTTGAAATTTTTGTTTTGAAAAGTTCAAATTTAAATGATATACTTATGTTTTAATGGTTAATGTGGGTGTAGGAGCGGGTGGTGGAGCAGGCGGAGGCATCGGGATCGATTTTACTGGACAGAACGATCCGATGCTGCTGACCCCAGTTCTAGACGCCGCACACGGAGGGTACCACGGAGGTTGGGAGAGAGACCGGGGATTGGGTCCTAGTAGGGCCCGTATGAGGTTGGACTCTACTCCGGCGGTTACTTCCCTTACCCCCCATGAGTGACGTCTAGAGCAAGATGTTGCCATCTTGAAGACCACCGTCCAGGAGTTGAAGGAGATGATGATATGTATACTACTTAATAGTAAAATATTATATCATATTATGGATAATAACATATCCAATATTAGTAGCCTGAGCTTATTTGGTTGTAGACTTAACTTTGATTAATCTTAGATTGGGGTTTCGCAATAACCTGATAATGAAACTAATTCGACTAATACACAGTTCTTAATCGTTTATTACACACAAAATTGAACAGATGTGACAGGATACTTCGGCTGTGGCTCCACATGTATCTCCTTCGGCTGCGGCTCCGCAAGCCACTACCTCGGCTGCGGTTGCGCAGACCACTCCTGCAGCTCCACATCCCGTTCAGACTCCTGCACAGTTCGCTCCTTCATTGGTCGAGTTTTTTGATGACTCAGGGTTGCACTGAGGAGCAGATACGCCAAATTACGTCGATTATCAGAGGTGGAGGAGCTGGACCGAGCTAGGGTAGATTTATTTATATTTTTGAGAATGTATATACTTATCTGATACATATTGTATAAATTTTGGACGATAATGGTTGGTGGTTGTTTGCTTGTTCACGATGATTTATCCTGATATCGTATTCTGTGTGTCTATTTCTTTTATATATTATGCGTGAGATGTTGATTATGAATATTTCTGTATTTGGTTATATGATGTATATATTATTGTGCACAGGGCGGGTTAAAAACAGGAAGCCCTTTTAAAAAAAAAACCCTTATATTATGTCCCTACAGATTAATCCGTAGGGCCATATGTTGCACCTACGGATTAATCCGTAGGTCCACAGTTTGCCCCTACATATTTATCCGTAGGGACAAAATATCAGGATAACTGACATTTTGCCCCTATGGATTCAGTAACAGGAGTTACACGTGCCCCTACGGATACACCCGTAGGGGCGGCTAACTCCATAGGGGCTGGATAACTGACATTTTGCCCCTATGGATTCAGTAATAGGAGTTACATGTGTCCTTACGGATACACCCGTAGGGGCTTATATGTAGACCTACGGCTAACTCCGTAGGGGCTGGAAGTTTCCCCTACGGATAGCACCGGAGGGGAAAGTATTTTATTTTATAAACCACTAAATTAAATAAATATTTTGTCCCTACAGAATACACTATAGATACATAGTCCCCTACGCATTAAACCGTAGGGGCAATTTTTACTCCGTAGGGACATGTTCAGGACGAAAACTTGTACCTGCGACGATTGCACCTACGAAGAATTTTCTAGCCCCTACGAATATATCCGTAGGGGCAGTGCTTTGCCCCTACGGATAAAGCCGCAGGGGCAACCCCTTATTGTAGTAATGATAAGGGTGGAGTGGTGGTGGCCATGAGGCGAGGTGGAGGCTTAGGTGGCCATGGGAGGAGGCGAAGGTGGTGATGCGACAGTGGAGGTGATGGAGCGGAGGTGGTAATGCTGCGGCAAAGATGATGCGGCGGCGGAGGTGGCCATGGGGTGGAGGTGGTGATGTTGCGGCAAAGGTGATTGGGTGCGGCAGTGGAGGAGATGGAGCGGTGGTGGTGATGCTGCGGCAAAGATGATTGGGTGCGGCAGTGGAGGAGATGGAGCGGTGGTGGTGATGCTGCGGCAAAGATGATGCGGCGGCGGAGGTGGCCATAGGGTGGAGGTGGAGATGTTGCGGCAAAGGTGGAGGTGGTAGCTATGGATTTGTGTTATGTTAGATAATTAGGGATAAGGTTCGCTAATTAGGGTGAAAGTTAACGTTAGGCTAGGTCATTAAGTGTAGGGTTAGTTTTTTTCTTTTTTAAATCCAAAATAATTAGGGGTATTTTAGTCATTCTGCCTATGATATTAACACCGTCTGGAAAAAAATATTGTGATATTATTCTGCAGTAATTGTGAAATATTATGAAATTATTAAGCAATTGAACCAAAAAAACAAGGGTAAATTGTCAAAAAGCCCTCAGCTAGTTTGGGAGTTGTCTAAAAACCCCTGATATTTTCAAAATTGTTGAGATAGACTACCATTCAAAAATTTTGTGAAAATCCCATGAGCTGTATTTCATTCAGGCCTTTGTTCTCTCAACTCCTTAGATATTAGAGGCAATTAGTATAAACGAGGTTTTAATTGAGCCCCGGGTGTTTTAACAAGATCAGAAGGCCGAGGGGTAATTACACAAGTTTGAAGCGGGAATGGGGCTTTTTGACAATTTACCCAAAATAACAAACATTTTTAGTATACTTTACTTTATAGGTAGGGATGGGGTTTCCTATGCAAATCGGAAGATATAATATCTATATTCTAATAAAACACTCCAATAAACCTTATTCAAACAACACGGTTTCATGTGCCAATAGCTTGAATCAAATCCCTTTATTTCATTACTAGCAACAAATACAAATCATTACCATGAAATTAACATTTATTCAGGAATACTAATGGTAACTGCTTCAAAATTTAATCAGAAGAATACATAGAGAGAGTACCAAAAAGAATTACATGCATGAAGTATTTATTTATTTCCTGGCAGTGACATAAGGTGAGCAGAGAATTATAGCAGCCCTGCATATGGTAGCCAATAGAAGAAAACCAGTGGAAACATAAGCCAAATTGAAATATTTGTCAAGGCCAGGCAACAAAATATTATCTGGGTCCTCATCAACTTTGCCTCTTGATATCCACAGTATACCAAAACCCTGCCCCCACTCCACTTGCAAAAAACAATGCCAATACCTGCATAATATACAAGAGTATGAATTTATAAATTACTCCCAACAAAATTTAACAATGTATATTAATAAGAAAACATATGATATCATAATGAACAAATTAGAATGTTAATTAGGTAGCCATTAACAAGAAAACATATACTAAAAACAGAGCTCTGTTAATTAGGTCCCCTGGGTGCGTGTGTTGTGTGTTTGTGTTGCTGTGTGTGGGTGTGGTGTGTGCTTGGATGAGGCTTATGTCCCAGTTCAAAAAGAAAAAAGAGGAAAAAGAAAAACGAGCAGCTCACCAAATCAAATAATTGATGCAACCAAATATTCAATCCGCTATAGAAATAGTTTCCCATGCTGAGACTAAGCGCCCAAAATGGTATGTGAATATAAGCGAGTAAGCGTCACCGATCGCATCCACCACCAAAAGAAGGTACCTAAAATTCCATGCACAGCAAAATCAATATGAAACTAACACTAGCAATGATATTAACTATTTTAACTCGAACAATCGATTTTCGTTCAATTTCAACTTAAACATGGATATTAACCTGTAGGAATAAAAAAATCTGAACGTGATTGTGTCCGAATCCGGTACCTTAACGGTGTTAAGAACGAGAATGACAAGAGAAGCGACTAGAAGAACAAAGGTAAGGATTCTAAGTATAAGGATGATTTCTTCTGACTCTCGTCCATCTTTCTGATAGCTTTAGATGAATTAATCCTTGAGCTTATTCATGCATTTTATACAGCAATGTTAGTACGAGGAAGGTGAGATCTCCGACGGTAATGAAAGCTGTGAGATCTCCGACGGTAATGAAAGCTTATCGATATATGTTATAAGGAAATGCAACACGTAAAGTAACATTATTTGGCTTGATTGATAGTTTGCCAAGATCCAAATGCTCAATCTCTAGCAGGAGCAACTTCTTTGTGTCCTTGCATGCAAATGGGATATAAGCCTGGTATGATTGAGACGGTTGGGCTTTGTTGTAATCGTTTGGCCGATCCAAGCCAGCTTCGGAATGATTTGTAGGGCTTGAAAAATCAAAATATGTATTGTGGATTAGGGGGCTGTTTTCACTGATTATTCATAGATTTATGATTGAAAATCTTGACTGTCCTTGTCCTCGTTATGGCTAAGATAATTAGGTTTGCACATTTAGTTATGCAGCAGGCTCCCTTCATAAAAATAAGAATTTATTTAAGCAATCTACTTATGTGGAGCTTTATAATAAAACATAGATGAAAAGAACGATTGAAACTGTTTCAGCCATAAAACCGAAGAAAACAATCGATAGAGATGTCCCGAATTTTGGCTCCGATAGGCTATAGTCCCATTGGGAACAACCAAATTCAAGACTTAATTTGTATACCCAAATTAATATATATTATTAATTCAGGAACGAGTAGTTCACCGCACGAATAAATAAGAATTTGTGCTGTATCCATTCATTATTTAGATTGCAGCAATGCCGTCTTTTAAAATTTAATTTGTAAGATAAGATTACGTTGACTAATTAAGTCATAGCGTATTAAGCGGATATTGTCGGACTTTAAAATAGATTAAGAAAAATATGATTAATAACTCAAAAGGTTATATATATAGGAAACATGAAAGCCATATAAATGACAATCTTTTCTATGAGTTACATGAAATTAGTCATGGTATATTCTTTCAGCAGACAGAAAAATCCAAATTGTGTTCTTGGGAAATGTTAAGAAAATTTGAGGGGCTTAAGTGGACTCGATGGTAAGATTTTGTAACTCACAGCCGATAAATGTTTAAATCCTAAACTTGTAATGAAGTGTGAAGTGTCATAACAATAATCAGGTGACGGTCTAAAAAAATCAAGCGCAAATCGGCCCCAATTCTTAATAAAGAAGGCCGAGGCCTAGGAAATCGCCAGGTTTCATTTCTAAATATATATAAGAAGTCAAGGCATTTACATTCATTTCTAAGCCTAAACATTCTCTAAAAATATGACATGCATGGCCTCCATCAAATAAACTAAAAAGTGAATCTGGGACAGACTGAAAGCTTGCATTTCTTAATGAAGGTCATATATATACATCACCGGCGATGTATAATCTATATTTACAAGCATGTAGACTCCATAAAGTTTACATAATCTTGATTAATTAGCTGAGGCCTTAACCATTAGTTTCAGTGGGAGGCATCCCTATAAGCTTAGGTTATGATTTGAAAACACTAACGACTACGATTACTCGACATGCATACCTCTGTCGGGGGCGGAGCTCGCAAGCGACGCGTACACAACACAACTTGGGTGCCCATTCTAACCCAAAAGCCCGAGCTGCTAGGTAGAGGTCCAAGTTACATTATATACACATCAACTTTCCCTTAAACTCCCGATGTGGGACTATACGAGTCACACAAACTCGACAATCCCGAGCTTAGCTCGTATCGTACATACCCGCCTGCACCGTTGTAGGTGGCATACAACATACGACTACAGATTACTCGACATGCATACCTCTGTCGAGGGCGGAGCTCGCAAGCGACGCGTACACAACACAACTTGGGTGCCCATTCTAACCCAAAAGCCCGAGCTGCTAGGTAGAGGTCCAAGTTACATTATATACACATCAACTTCCCCTTAAACTCCCGATGTGGGACTATACGAGTCACACAAACTCAACAATCCCGAGCTTGACTCGTATCGTACATACCCGCCTGCACCGTTGTAGGTGGCATACATACCAAGCTTACACTGGGCTTCCAACACCCAGTGGGAAGCCTTTGTACTCACAACCTTACTTCAGTGATGTAACAACACTGGTGTCCAGGACAAGCACTCAACCCATACCCGACCCATCAATATTTTTTTTTCTCGCTCCACCCTCTCTCTCGCCTGCATACCTCTGTCGAGGGCGGAGCTCGCAAGCGACGCGTACACAACACAACTTGGGTGCCCATTCTAACCCAAAAGCCCGAGCTGCTAGGTAGAGGTCCAAGTTACATTATATACACATCAACTTCCCCTTAAACTCCCGATGTGGGACTATACGAGTCACACAAACTCAACAATCCCGAGCTTGACTCGTATCGTACATACCCGCCTGCACCGTTGTAGGTGGCATACATACCAAGCTTACACTGGGCTTCCAACACCCAGTGGGAAGCCTTTGTACTCACAACCTTACTTCAGTGATGTAACAACACTGGTGTCCAGGACAAGCACTCAACCCATACCCGACCCATCAATATTTTTTTTTCTCGCTCCACCCTCTCTCTCGAACAAACCAGGCTCTTATACCATTTGTCGGGGGCGGAAGCCCGCAAGCGACGCGTACACAACACAACTTGGGTGCCCATTCTAACCCAAAAGCCCAAGCTGTTAGTTAGAGGTCCAAGTTACATTATATACACATCAACTTCCCCTTAAACTCCCGATGTGGGACTATACGAGTCACACAAACTCAACAACCTCTCCCTCTTTATAATAACAAAATCAAACATTGCCCTAGCTACCACAATGCTATCATGCCCTAGAGAAGCTTTAATAAAAACCCTATACTAGGAATTGATTGAATAGATGACATTAGTTCTTTCATATTTGATTAGACAAACATTTAGTATAATTTCACAATGTGTTCGGATCTCCAGTTCAATTTTCGGTACGCCTTATCAATTCATCAAGCATTAAATTGTTCTAAAATAAGCATAATATCTTTTGTTTTTGTAGATGAATAAGGTGAGTTCAAACCAATTCAGAAACATCTTATTATGAGATCAGACATCAATATTCTAATGTTTTGTTATATTGGATCTAATTAAGATCACACGTACGTGGAATACAATCTATAAGAATGATTCTGTCTCTCTTTTTGTGTTGCTGGCTGTTGCTGCCATTTGCTTCAATGATGAAAAAGATAACTTTGGTGGATGATTAATGTGAATGCTATACTGTTATTGTAGTGCAAGCCACTGTTTTCTACAAGTTAAAATGCAAATTAAGCTACTCAATTCATGTTTACATAGTCTCTGGAATCGAAGTTCGTAGAATGATAACTGAAGCACAAAATAGAGCAACACTGATTAAAAAAAGGGTAAAAGTAAAAAAGGAGGAGCCATCATCACACCCATTGTCATTGATGCCTTAACTTTTTTGAGGAGCCATTGGTTAATTTGTTTCTCTTTTGATTGAGAAGCATAAGGATCTACCCTCATGCACCAACGCTTTACAAATTTAATACATCTCCCAAGTAACCTAAGCGTGTTCGTGTGTGTGTGAGGGAGCGGCTTATTTGCTTGTAACTAAGTTAGTTACACCCTATGCAAAAACAATATGATAGATTATTTTTTGGATGATCGTCGCCGTTTATTTTGATCCTTATGTTCCAAAATATGGGTAAACAAATTATTTGTTTTTTGTTTATTGATCAAGGTTTGTAAAATGTTATGTTTGTCGGGAAAACGTTCATTTTGGCACCATTTGATCCATAGGTAAAAAGTAACCAAATAACATAAAATTTGATATGTTGGGATTATAGTGTGGCCCATTACTCATGTGTGTGTGTGTGGGGTGTGGTCCATTACTCCTTGCATCTTTGTTAAGATTATGCAAATGAAGAAAGAAGCATGCATAACAACTAAATTCAATAACATATAGATGCTGTCAGAAACATATATAGTAAATAACATATAATGAAACATAGATAATGGTTTCAGGATTATAATTTACCTGAAAAGAGAAGTGCAGGCTGTAGAGGGATCTGAAGCACTCAGATTAGAGATCTTGGATTCTGTTTTGCACCAAGGAAACTCATTTTGGATCATGTGCTTTGACCAAAAGCCAAACATTCCTTCTGCTCCCTTTTCCCAACACCATGAGTAGTAATCAACACACACAACCAATTAATTCATTTCTTAATGAATCCACACAGAATTGCCTCCTTATAAACACCCTTCTGTTTCTCTCTAATTTATCTTTAATCTCATCCAGCAACTTCAATGGAGAAAGCATGCAAGCTTCTCTTTCTACCAATCTTCTTCATGTCCTTCCCTTCGCTGTTATTCTCGGTCCCCAATCACATTCCAAGTACCAAAACCGATGCCGAAGCATTACTACTATTCAAGGACTCGATCCGTGTGGACACAAACCGAGTTTTATCAAATTGGCAACCATCTGAAAGCCCATGCAATTGGTTTGGCGTGTCGTGCGATGAAGGACGGGTCGCACGTCTCAATCTCAGCGCGTGCGGTTTATCAGGAAACCTCTCTTTCTACCCTCTTGCTTCTCTTCACGAGCTCTCCGTTCTTGATCTCTCCAACAATCGCTTTTCTGTAAGCTCCTCTTCTCTCCTTCAGCTCCCTCATGCATTACAACAGCTCGATCTCTCTTCCACGGGGGTTTCAGACATCATGCCGGATAATTTCCTCTCGGTTTATCCTAATCTTGTGTCGCTCAATCTCTCGCATAATAATCTATCAGGTTCCCTGCCAAACAATTTTCTAACCAATTCTGAGAATCTCCAAATTTTAGACCTTTCCTCTAATAACTTGTCGAGCACGATATCTGGGCTTTGGTTCCAAAATTCTTGTACTGGCTTGATTCGGTTTGATATTTCGATGAACCGCTTAACTGGCGTCATCCCTAGCTGTCTATCCAATTGCACAAATTTAAATACATTGAATCTATCTTACAATTCACTTGCTGGAGAGATTCCGCAAGCTTTCGCAAATCTTCGTGGCTTGCAGAGGCTAGACCTCTCTAATAACCGCCTCAATGGTTTAATTCCTTCTGGCTTAGGAAATGCTTGTGGATCTCTCCTAGAACTGAAGCTATCAAGTAACAACTTCTCCGGCTCGATTCCTGATACGTTCTTCTCATGCTCGTTGCTCAAATTGCTCGACCTCTCTAACAACAACTTGTCCGGCTCGATTCCCGATGATGTTCTAAGAAACCTGTCTTCGTTGGAAACCCTGCAATTAAGCAACAATTTCATATCAGGAAAGTTCCCGAGCTCGATTTCTGGCTGCAAGAACTTAAAGATTGCTGATCTTAGTTCAAACAAGCTCACGGGAGAACTCCCTCCGGAAATTTGCCCAGGCGACACTTTGCTTGAAGAGCTAAGGATTCCTGACAATTTAATCAGTGGCAGAATCCCACCACAATTAGCAAACTGTTTGAGGCTTCGAACCATTGATATCAGCATAAACTACCTCGATGGCCCGATTCCTTCAGACCTCGGCAGGCTTGCGAATCTTGAACAGCTGATGCTATGGTTCAATAGCATCGACGGAAATATCCCTTCAGAGCTCGGGCAGTGCAGGAAACTGAAGAATCTCATCCTAAACAACAATTTCATCTCTGGTGAAATCCCACCAAATCTTCTCAAATGCAGCAACCTCGAGTGGATATCATTTACAAGCAACATGATCAGTGGAAAAATTCCTCGAGAATTCGGCAAGCTCTCGAGGCTGGCAGTGCTCCAACTAGCAAACAACAGCCTTAGCGGCGAGATCCCAAAAGAAGTTGGAAATTGCAGCAGCCTCGTATGGTTGGATCTGAATAGCAATCGTCTCGCCGGTGAAATCCCAACAAAACTCGGTCGGCAAGTTGGAGAGAAAGCATCAATCGGAATTCTTTCCGGAAACACCTTGGCTTTCGTTAGAAATGTCGGGAATTCTTGCAAAGGTGTTGGAGGGCTTGTTGAATTTGCTGGCGTCCGACCGGAGAGATTACTCCAAGTGCCGACACTCAAGACTTGTGACTTCACAAGGCTATACTCAGGCACGACCCTAAGCGACTGGACTCACTACCAAACATTAGAATATCTCGACCTCTCGTACAACAATCTTCACGGCGAGATCCCCGTGGAGTTTGGCGACATGATGGTGCTACAAGTTCTCGATTTAGCCCACAATAGGTTAACCGGAGAGATACCTTCGTCGCTGGGCCGGCTACGCAACCTAGGAGTGTTCGATGCATCACATAACAAGCTTCATGGAACGATTCCTGATTCCTTTTCAAACCTTTCGTTTTTGGTGCAAATAGACTTGTCGGATAACCAACTCACTGGACCGATCCCTTCGAGGGGCCAGTTGAGCACACTTCCGGAAACTCAATACGCAAACAATCCCGGGCTTTGTGGTGTGCCGCTGCCTCCATGTGAATCCTTAGCAAGCAATGATGTCCCTGCCACATCTCAGCTCGACGACGGAATGAACGGGACAAGGAGCTCGGCTGCATCTTGCGCCAATAGCATCATTCTCGGTGTGCTGCTATGCGTGGCCTTAGTTTGTAGTGTTATCATAGCATGGGCAATTGCAGTTCGAGCAAGGCGAAAGGAAGCAGCAGAAGCCAAGATGCTCGACAGCCTTCAAGCAGTGCATTCAGCAACAATATGGAAGCTTGGAAAGCCAAAGGAGGCCCTCAGCATCAACGTCGCAACTTTTCAACGACAACTTCGGAGACTAACTTTCTCGCAACTCGTCGAGGCCACAAACGGCTTCTCTGCTGCAAGCCTAATCGGTTCGGGCGGTTTCGGAGAGGTTTTCAAGGCCGTGTTGAAAGACGGTTCCATGGTTGCAGTCAAGAAACTAATCCATTTAAGCTACCAAGGCGACCGAGAGTTTGTAGCAGAGATGGAGACTCTAGGCAAAATCAAGCACAGCAACCTCGTCCCGCTGTTAGGATACTGCAAGATCGGCGAAGAGAGGCTGCTTGTGTATCAGTACATGAAATTCGGTAGCCTCGAAGACATGCTCCACGGCCAGGAGAAGATCTTGGCCTGGTATGAGAGGAAGAAAATCGCGAGAGGAGCAGCCAAAGGGTTGTGCTTTTTGCACCACAACTGCATCCCACATATCATACACCGAGACATGAAATCAAGCAACGTGTTGCTTGATGAAAGCATGGAGGCTCGAGTCTCGGACTTTGGAATGGCGAGACTGATTAGTGCGTTGGATACTCATTTGAGCGTGAGCACATTGGCGGGTACTCCCGGTTACGTGCCGCCGGAGTATTATCAGAGCTTCCGATGTACCGCAAAGGGCGACGTCTACTCGTTCGGGGTTGTGATGCTCGAGATGATAACTGGAAGGAGGCCGACGGATAAAGAGGAGTTCGGGGATACGAATCTAGTTGGCTGGGTGAAGACGTGTGTGAGGCAAGGGAAAGCGATGGAGGTAATTGACGAGGAGTGGGTTAAGGATGTAAGCAAAGATGAACGCGAGGAAATGATGAGGTTCTTGGATATTGCGATGCAATGTGTCGATGATTTCCCTTCGAGGCGACCGAATATGATGCAGATGACGGCGTTGTTGAGAGAGTTCAGTTCTGGGGGCTGATGTTGTTCGGTTTGAAATTTAGATGAACCAGTTAACTAATGTCATCCCTAGCCATCTATCCAACTGCACAAACCATTTTTAAAACATCCAATTTATCAACAATTCACTTGTTGGAAAGATTCCACAAGCTTTCGCAAATCTTCGCCGAGGGCGATTATTTCATGGAGTCGAACTTTTTGAAGGCCTTGTCAACGGGGGAACTCCATGGAAATTAGAAATTCCTATAAATATCATATTTTCGTGTTTGTAATGATTTCAGATGCAGCAGTTGCAACACTTTGTGTCTAGGATGGTCGCCGGAAAATCAACTAAAATTCTACGTGTAATAGTTCGTCACTCGTTTATTTGCATGAAGTAATATATTAATACTATAGTTGAACGAACAATTGGTAATTTGGTATAAGTGGGTCTTAGCTTTGGTGATTTGGTACAAGGGGATCTAAGCATTGTTAATATGAAACATAATATATAGTGACACCGAACCTTTGTTAGTGATACCAGGGGTGCATATTGTTTGCATAGAGCACATTAATGTCATCAAATAATTATTAGTTGCGATTTTCAATGTTCCTATCTAATTATTGTTGAGAATTTTCGTTATCTGACTATTCCTAGAATTTCACATTCATCAAGATATTATACTTATTACTGGATAGTGGGTGTATTCAAGCTTACAGAGAAGGGATGTAACTTCGCTCAGAAGGTGCAATTATGCTTCAACTGAGAGCAACTCGCTCTTCACATGTTCAAATCACTCATAATATAAGTAGCATATATTACAACATGAAACCTTTAAAGCAAGCCCTTTTAGTTTCAGGGTGTTATGTCAAATAAATGACAGTTAGATCTTTAAAGTGTTGGAGTAGGTGAGAAAATGGACAGTTAAAATTTTAAAAAATCCTGCAAGGATATGTATTCGAAGATCTTGAGAGCAGCTGTGCGTTCACAAACACGGAGCTTAAAGCAGATTCGGCCAACTCCCAGTGTAAGGATCACAAAGCCGATCTACCATAGGAACAACATCTTGAGTTCTGGTGTGCACCAATCAGCAATTCGATTTCAGCCGCGATGAACGATTCGATGGCGATCAGATAGAGCTCTTTTCTGTTCTGGACCTAATGAATTTGGAGAGATTACTTTGTAGTATTATCTGAAATACTAATCTGAGATCAACAAGAGTTTGCAATATTCTTTGAATCTCAATTTGAGTAGGAAGTGATCCTACTCAGTGATCGGTAATCTCAGTGGGAGATTATCCCATTCAGTGATCTGAGATGGACAGAGACTGTTTTACAATAGTTTCTGTGATCCCATTCGGTGATTCCATTCGGTAATTCTTCCCCAAATGCAACATTTGTTGTTCTTTTCTCTTTTTCTATATGTCCTCTCTTTTGCTCTCTGGTTCGAGTCTCCTTATATAGGAGAACTTATACCAGGCCCAAGAGTCACACTAGTTACGACTCTTCGAAACTGGTGGAAAGCCCAACATGCGCAATTCAATCAGTCCAAACTGTCTTGGGTAGCTCAACAGCCTCTGGTCTATCTGTCTGAATAGCCCAAAGCGTATCCTCTCTTCCTGAGAGGTGTCTGCCCAAGCTATACTCATGCCGTAGAGGGTGTTTGCCCGAGCTATACCTGCCCGCCTGGAGGTATCTGCCCGAACTACCCATCCACCCGGATAGTATCTGCATCCGCCCGAACTGTTAAGAGAGGAGCCCAACCGTCTCACCATAACTGCATAGAATCCTATGAGGCATCCATGCGAGCGTCAACATGACGTCCAACTAGACAGCCAACTAGGCTGCCGCATAGACGCCAAGGGACGACTAACTAGGCCATGATGCATACGTGTTATGTGTAAAGTGATGTGCGCTCAATACGCCTCAGTCCGATTGGCCCAATCCTAATCCATGGCCGCCGGCCTACGCCCACACCTACAGCCCCGGTCCCGGTCCGAACCTAAGCCCAAGCCACTAGTGTACTTATGTAATTAATTAATTAACGGCAAGATTTGAACCGTTGACCTCTTGAGTGACAAAATATTTGCAAATCAACTGGGCTACTAGAATCTTTTGTTATTATTTAAAATAAATAACATATATCATATAGTTCAAAATTTCACCCATTATTTTTAACAAAAAACACCTTCAAGATCCAACAATCCCCCACAAGTTTCTAACTAATATCCAGGTCTTAGTCACAGCGCACGGTGAAGATGTCACATGGACTTGAATCTCACTTAGACCAACTAAGCTGCAGTTAGGTGCATGATGAACTAAGTCTTGAACCAGCACTTCACTAACAACTCAACGATCATACTATAATTAAACCAAACTATGCAATAGTAGACTATGCCTTGAACTATTCCCTATTTCCTGAGTTTTTAGCACGTTAATGGCCCAATGTTTTATCAAAGTTTCTGCTAGGGTTTTTAGAATCTTCCTCAAGAATCTATAGGAGTCGGCCAAAACTCCTTCTCAAGCATGGGTGAGTTCCTTTGGCGTGCTTTCCATTAAGCACCCTGCATCCCAGATGCGCTGCACTCATTAAGACTCTAAGCCATGCTAATTTTAATGTGTTCCTCAGACATGCTAGCAATCAAGCACCCAACATCCCGGATGCATAGAACACATTGAGACTTCAAATCATTGTTTCATCATAAGTTCCTTAGGCATGCTCACAACCAAGCACCCAACATCCCAGATGTATAGAACTTATATGAGTTTCTTAGGCATGCTTGCAACCAAACATCCAGCATCCCAGATATATAGAACTCATAGATTCTCCAAACCATTTTCTCATCTATGTGTTTGTTAGTGTATATGCCCTAGAGGCCATTACTGTATCATACTAGTTTGTATATTACTTAATGGAAGCTTGGGATATTCACCTTGTATAAACAATCTTGCTCAATATAGTAGTATGCTACTTGGTTTGTTTCTACTTCAATGTGTACTTGTGTTTATTTTAGTGTATCACTTATACACATTAGTGGAGCCCTTAGGATCTTTGCTTGATTACCAGCGTTGTGATGGCAGTCACACTAGTGGGGGCTGGGTAATCTATAAGCACATCCTTATAAAGGTCCCTAGTCGCAGGACTATCGAGACAGGGCATCGATACTCCGGAGTAGACTAGCGTATGCGCTTCTCATCCCAGTGTGGGAGATGGTCTGTCCCGCAGCCATCAGTACGTCGTACTGGAGATAGTATACGGGTGCTCGTTGGGTTACGAGTACACTGGACAGGACTCGTCGGGAACTGACAGGTTGGTATTATACCTATCGTCAGTTATCAGTTCCCAGGTGACATGAGTACAGCTTAGTCCGTTGACTTGACACTGGCACTTCGCCTCGAGTGTGTTCCCACTGCACTTTGATCACTACCCTACCACGGCTCAAAGGAGTCGTGCAAACAGGTGGTGGTTGGGTGCAGTCCCGAAGCACTTGGAGGCAGTGACGGTTAGACAGGATTCGTCTCTCCCGGTATTGGGGGTTGACATCGCGCTGTGTCTAGGAGAGCCATTACACGAGTAGTCCCTGGCCAGGGCAAGCGAGATATACTGGTAGGTTTCCAGTGTTATCTCAGGGTGTTTTGGGCTTCACTCCGACACGACTTGTACCGCTATTGGGGGACTGACGTTTTACCGCCCCCTAGGCCCGACATGCGATGTATCAGACGAACAGACTGGACTGTACGGAGACTGTCACATTCAGACTCAGTAGGAGTTCAGATGGGGTTCACCTCGTCAGCCTTCTTGTCGGCATCTACCTGGGGACCGTTACGCACAGCTAGTGCCGCTTGCGGTCTGTGGTTAAACCCACTGCCAGCGTAGTGTCGAGTCTTTAGAGTCCCACACAGAGGGTATTCGCCTCTGGGCAAAACAGAGTAGAGGTCGCATGGTTTTGCGACAGGGTTCGTTCTCATCCGCGCACTTGTGCACGTTTGGAGTCCGGACGGATATTGCCAGTGGGCTCTGGTTTGAGCCGGATACTGGTATATGTTTTGGGGTTACTTTTATCTCTCAGTATTCATGTTCATCGGAACAAGAATGCAGGTGTGTATGCACAGTTGTTTGAGGCGGAAGAAGAGGTTTTTCATTAGGGTTTCGAAACGGGTGCGCATGCACAGTTGACAGTCGTCTTTTTTCCAAACCCTAATGAATTTGTGAGATATCTATTAATAATAGTAATTAAATGGAATTATGTTATGGTTGGTTTTGTTGACTTGTTGACCATGGTTGACTTGTTGACCATGGTTGAATGTTTGACCATCATCATTATTTTGCAAGGATGCTCCTTGATTCTTGCCAACATTCATTTAATGAAGTGATGATAGTGGTCATTCCAAAACAACCATCAACTATTCTCATTTGAATTATTATTACTAATTAGATAATTCTTTTTCTTTTGATATGGTTGCAAAAGAAAAAAGATAGCTCATTCTTTCATAACCATTCTCTCTCCTCATTTCATCTTCTTCTTCCTCAAGCTCAAGGTGATTCCTTCTCATGTGTTGAGAATCCCTCACCTTGAAAAAGAAAGCACCCCATAGATACTCTCTACTCTCTCTAGGGTTCTAGGTTTAGCAAGCCGGAGATCCTAGTTCACTCAAAGTTCGAGAAAGAGCCCAAAGGTTGAACCCTCAGGTGGATCCATCTTCGACGGAAGAAGGCTACGAGGCAAGAACCATCAACCTCTACAAGGTTTCAAGAAGAAGGAGTTCAAGTTTAGGTATAACCATCTTTCCGAGTAGCTAACGCTCCTTTGTATGCTTGCTAGTTTAGTTTAGACACGATCCCGACCTTGTTTAGTCCATATTGCCCCATGCGTTAAAAATTTGATTTTTATACCGTTTCCGCCTCCCCGTAAGAACCGGGGGTCGCAACGTGGACTTACAGTGGTATCAGAGCCTAACTAAACTTAAACTAGCTTGGTAGTAAAGTGTAACGAAGTTCGGAACCGAAAAATCCAAAAACCAAACTTTTACAAAACCCTAGTTTCTGTTAAAAAAATTTCTGGTCAAAACGAGATTTGTTATACACCTAAATTCGGCTCAGGGTTTTGTGTGAACACCCAAGAAAAACGATCCACTGATTCATTCAAACCGCCGCGGTTCCGCGGCATGAGGTAGGAATTTGCCGCGGAACCGCCGCCGTTTGTTGTCCTCTCGTCATCGTTTTTCGTGCAGTGTGTCTCTGTGTTGGTTTTGGGATTTTTAAGATATATTATATGTGCCCAGATTTTCCAGAACAGAAATTTACTTTTGGGGTCCTATAATTCCGTATTTTTTCCGAACTTCACTGCACTTTGACTATGATGGTTATATCTGTGATGCTTGTATGTATTGAACGTCGGCTAATCGCTATAAGTCGATTAGTCGGGGTTGTACATCTCTGTAATCTGTGTTTGATATTGGAATGTGTATATGAATGTGTTGGACTGTCGCGGGTGAATAGCCGGGGTGGATGTGAGATGAGCTTTTGTTTTTCTTTCATTCATTTGTAACATGTAAATTGATGTAATAATATTATTTGTATGGCCGCACAACCGGGTCGGGGTTGTAGCCGTCATTGTATAATTCTTTTTACTGTTTTTGCTCCTAGGATAGACCCATGGAGGGGTGCACAAACTACCGGGTACTTGGCGGGTAGTTTGCCGCACCCGTAGGGGTCTTGGGTGGGGTATTGGCTATTCACCGCGACCGTGTAATCCGCTTTTCGTTGCTGGCTCGAAAGGATTGCGGATTGCTAGTATATCCAATGTATTCATCTGTGATCTGTAATGTCTATCATTGCTTTCTATTTAGGCGTTGCTTATGTTTTACAGCCGCGCTAGCCCAGCCCCCGCTCTGTCGTTAGTTAAGTAACCTAACGGGTGATGACGGGGCCCCGTGGCGAATGCATATGGCATAAGCGTACGTCATATTTTGGTTGTTTTCTGCAATGGTAGGATTAAATGATGGGATGCATTAAAAGAACTAATGCAAGAATATCACGCATTAAAAGAACTAATGCAAGATAATAAACCAAGTTAAAGTCGTTGGAACACTTTCGAAAAACCACTCGGTTCTTTTCAAAACTAACTTTTAAATGCGGAGCTTGAGCCACTCCTTCTAAAAGCTATCATGTTCCATCGATTATATCAAGTTCACTACGTTCACGGTTTCGCCAAAACCATCCGTAGCCCTCCGTCGTTTCATATGAATATTCAACAGTATTCAAGCTGTGTTTGTTGGCCTTAGTCAAGGCACAGTGTTTGGTAGCTGGTGGGTATTCATATGTTGCATAGATAGAATGCGTTGGTTTGGGACAGTCGTATTGCCTTGTTGGCCATAGTCAAGGGTATATACGGGTGGGTTCAAATTAACCTGGATAACGGCGGGTAGAACTTGACATGTGACTTATGATTTGTTGGCCTTAGTCAAGGTTATAAGAGTATGGGGCAAAAATCCACATCGGGAGTTTCATAAGTATTGAAACTTGCTAGATTTGCATACCATTTGGAGTGTGATGATTCTGGTAGGATTCCTTCAGTTTCGTCACGCGATGATATTTGGATCCCGATCCTACTGTGAGTATATGCTACTCCTCGGGAAATTTTTCACTAAACGATCAATGCTATAAACCTAGTAGGTGTCTAGAAAGGTGTTAGCGGGGCTACGCCCCCAGGGAAAAGAGGTTATTTAATTAAGGAACTTCGCGAAAGCGTTGGAAAACCTCCCTCGAAGTACCGACACTGGCCTGGCTGAATGGTTAAGCAAGTATTGTGTGGTGGGATTGATCCCGGCTAATTCTTCCTTTATGGTTTGAGGAGGGATTCTAGAGACAGTGGGAGCCATCCTGTTTAGAAAAACTAAAAACCATTCTAAACTTGCAAGAGCATCGTGCTAAAGTGTTTCTTCTCTCTTCCCCTGCAGCGACCAAATTCGAAATGACTGGACTTAAGTTACTTCTAGATAAAAACATACTGACAGGGCCAAACTACAAAGATTGGCTCAGGAATGTAAAATTGGCAATCACTTACGACAAGCTGGGGTATCTTCTTACCACCAAAGCTCCCCCCGTCCCAGGTCCCACCTCCAGCGTAGCGGATAAGGAAATCCGTAAGACTTGGGAGATTGATTGCGCGAAGGCCAGGTGCCTCGTGCTTGCCTCTATGGACAACGAACATCAGAGGAGGCATGAGAATATGGACCTCGAGTCCATATTTCTTCATACAAAAGAACTGTATGGAGAGCAGTCTCGTATCGCAAGATACGAAGTGTCGAAGAAGTTATTTTCGACAAAGTTGGCCGTCGGATCATCGGTAGCGGACCCGTGCTTAAGATGATTGGCTGCACTGAGGAGCTCGCGGAACTTGGGACCATGTTGGACAGTGAACTCTATACGGATTTAATTCTCCAGTCCCTTCCATCCACTTACGCCCAGTTCATACTGAATTTCAACTTGCAAGAAAAGGAAGTTGAACTTTCAGAACTCCTCAACATGCTGAGGAGCGCAGAGGGCACCCTACAGAAGGGTAGGAAAACACCCACTTTGTTTGTAGGAGGATCTTCTTCCTCTAGGTCCAAGGCGAAAGCCAAGGGAAAGAGGAAGAAAACCCCCGCCAAACCAAGAGGCGGTGTTAGTAAAGTGGGTACGAAGGGAAAGGAAAAGGCAACAAAGATTGCGGGAAAGCTTGTGGGTAAAGAGGAATGCTTCTATTGTCACAAGAGTGGACACTGGAAGAAAGATTGCAGGGCTTGGAAAGCCAGGACACAGGAACTGAAGCAGGTTGCGGCTTCAGCTTCAGGTGTGTATGTTATTGAAAACTGTCTTTCTATAAACTCTACTTCCTGGATATTGGATACCGGATCAGGATCTCATATCTGTAATTCTTTGCAGGCGTTGAGAAACCGTAGGTTTTTGAAGGCAGGTGACATGACCCTCAGAGTTGCGAACGGAGCTAGCATGGATGCTAAAGCCGTGGGAGACTATCACCTGGGAATGACAGATGGGCATGTTTTGGTTTTGCGTAATTGCTTTTTTGTACCCAACGCAACTTGTAATATCATTTCTGTATCTTTGGTTTCTAAAGAAGGTTATGAATTTGCGTTTGTAAGTAATGTTGTAAACATTCACCTTAATCAAGTTCTGATTGGGTCAGGTACACTGAGCAATGGTATATACGTATTGAACCAACCACAGATTTTCAATATCCAGAATACACACAAAAGAAAGTCTCCAGATATCAATCAGGCTTTCTTATGGCATTGTAGACTGGGTCACATCAATGAGACACGGTTGACTAAGTTACATAAAGAAGGATACTTGGATCCGTTCGAGTATCAGTCTTATGCCACTTGTGAATCTTGTCTCATGGGAAAGATGACAAAGACTCCGTTCACTGGACACGGAGAAAGAGCGAGCGAGCTCTTGGGACTCGTACACAGCGACGTGTGCGGTCCAATGTCTACACATGCGCGAAGCGGTTACTCTTACTTCATTACTTTTACGGATGACTTTTCAAGGTACGGTTATGTCTTCTTAATGAAACATAAGTCCGAAGCCTTTGAAAAGTTCCAGGAATATAAGAATGAAGTAGAGAAACAGACCGGCAAAAGTATCAAGATTCTAAGATCGGATCGAGGTGGAGAATACTTAAGTGCCGAGTTCCTGAATTATTTAAAAGAGAACGGAATTCTCTCTCAGCTTACTCCTCCAGACACTCCGCAACACAACGGTGTATCGGAGAGACGGAACCGAACCCTATTGGATATGGTACGGTCCATGATGAGTAAGGCTGAGTTACCGCGATCTTTCTGGGGTTATGCACTGGAAACAGCTGCACATCTCTTGAACCAAGTTCCTAATAAGACAGTGCCTACCACACCATATCAGATGTGGAGTGGGAAGAAACCCTGTCTTAAATCCTTTAAGACATGGGGATGTCCGGCTTTTGTAAAAAAGCAGCATGCGGACAAGCTCGAGGCACGCTCAGTACAGTGCAAGTTTGTGGGATACCCAAAGAACTCCAAGGGGTATCTTTTCTATTACGCAGAGAAGCAAAAAGTCCTTGTTTCTCGTCATGCCCGCTTCTTGGAAACTGAGTTTTTAGAAAATCAGATAAGTGGGAGCGCAGTAGAACTGGAAGAAATTCCAGAACCACAAACCATTACTGAAAGCTTAGAGGAACCAGAGGGTTCGAAAGAACAGGACATTCCTGCGCCGCTCCGCAGGAGTAGTAGGCAGTCTCATCCGCCCGAGAGATACTACGGTTTTCTCATAGACGGGGATCGAGAGGATTGCATCATAGATTATGATGAGCCTACTAGCTTCCAGCAGGCCGTTCAGAGCGTTGACTCGGTAAAATGGCTGGATGCAATGCGGACCGAAATGGAGTCCATGTACACCAACAAAGTATGGACGTTGGACATTGCTCCAGACGGGGTAAAACCCGTAGGATGCAAGTGGATCTTCAAAAGGAAGATTGGTGTAGATGGACAGGTTGAGACCTATAAAGCTAGACTTGTAGCAAAGGGTTTCCGTCAAAGACCTGGCTTGGACTATGACGAAACCTTTTCTCCAGTGGCTATGCTGAAATCCATTCGGATCCTTCTTGCTATTGCTGCCTTCCACGATTATGAGATTTGGCAGATGGACGTAAAGACCGCTTTTCTAAATGGAAATTTAGAGGAGTGTGTCTATATGGATCAGCCAGAGGGTTTCATTCAGAGTGGGAGCAGCGGAAAGGTGTGCAAGTTGCTTAAGTCCATCTATGGACTAAAGCAGGCATCGCGGAGTTGGAACATCTGTTTTGATGAGACGGTCAAGGAATTTGGCTTTATCAAAAATCCAGATGAACCATGCATCTATAGTAGATTTGTAGCGAGAACTGTAGTATTCCTCGTTTTATACGTGGATGACATTCTCTTAATAGGAAATGACATTCCTATGCTACAATCTGTCAAGGGGTTCTTGTCACAAAGGTTCTCCATGAAAGACCTGGGTGATGCCTCATACATCCTGGGGATCCGGATCCATCGTGATAGATCCAAGAGGATATTAGGACTTTCTCAGTCCAGGTACATCGACACCATAGTGAAAAGATTCAGTATGGAAGATTCCAAGCGCGGTAACCTACCGGCTTGTCACGGGATCACCCTCTCTAAAGAGATGTCTCCCAAGACTGATTTGGAGAGGGATCGCATGTCTATTATACCCTACGCTTCTGCGGTAGGCTCTATAATGTATGCGATGTTGTGTACCAGACCGGATGTAGCTTATGCACTCAGTGTGGTAAGCCGGTATCAGTCAAACCCTGGGGAGAAACACTGGATAGCGGTAAAGAACATTCTCAAGTACCTGAGAAGGACTAAGGAGATGTTCTTGGTGTATGGCGGAAAAGACCTCCAGATCGAGGCCTTTGCTGACTCCAGCTTCCAGAGTGACAAGGATGATTCCAAGTCCATGTCGGGTTTTGTCTTCACCCTCAATGGAGGGGCGGTGTGTTGGAAGAGCTCCAAACAGGAAGCCGTTGCAGACTCGACTATGGAAGCGGAATATATCGCTGCATCTGATGCCGCAAAAGAAGCTGTCTGGATGAGGAAGTTCTTAAAAGAACTTCAGGTGGTTCCGTCCATTGTTGACCCAATACCTCTGTATTGCGATAACAACGGGGCTATAGCTTTAGCGAAGGAACCCAGGTCCCATCAGAGATCCAGGCACATCTTGAGGCGGTATCACCTGATCAGGGAGATCGTGGATCGCAAGGAGATCGAGGTTCGGAGGGTTGCTTCAGAAGAGAACACTGCAGATCCATTCACCAAGGCCCTACCCCAGACTCAGTTCGAGCGGTTGATCGAGATGATAGGTCTTCGATACGCCAGTACATGGCCTTAGTGCAAGTGGGAGATTGTTAGTGTATATGCCCTAGAGGCCATTACTGTATCATACTAGTTTGTATATTACTTAATGGAAGCTTGGGATATTCACCTTGTATAAACAATCTTGCTCAATATAGTAGTATGCTACTTGGTTTGTTTCTACTTCAATGTGTACTTGTGTTTATTTTAGTGTATCACTTATACACATTAGTGGAGCCCTTAGGATCTTTGCTTGATTACCAGCGTTGTGATGGCAGTCACACTAGTGGGGGCTGGGTAATCTATAAGCACATCCTTATATAGGTCCCTAGTCGCAGGACTATCGAGACAGGGCATCGATACTCCGGAGTAGACTAGCGTATGCGCTTCTCATCCCAGTGTGGGAGATGGTCTGTCCCACAGCCATCAGTACGTCGTACTGGAGATAGTATACGGGTGCTCGTTGGGTTACGAGTACACTGGACAGGACTCGTCGGGAACTGACAGGTTGGTATTATACCTATCGTCAGTTATCAGTTCCCAGGTGACATGAGTACAGCTTAGTCCGTTGACTTGACACTGGCACTTCGCCTCGAGTGTGTTCCCACTGCACTTTGATCACTACCCTACCACGGCTCAAAGGAGTCGTGCAAACAGGTGGTGGTTGGGTGCAGTCCCGAAGCACTTGGAGGCAGTGACGGTTAGACAGGATTCGTCTCTCCCGGTATTGGGGGTTGACATCGCGCTGTGTCTAGGAGAGCCATTACACGAGTAGTCCCTGGCCAGGGCAAGCGAGATATACTGGTAGGTTTCCAGTGTTATCTCAGGGTGTTTTGGGCTTCACTCCGACACGACTTGTACCGCTATTGGGGGACTGACGTTTTACCGCCCCCTAGGCCCGACATGCGATGTATCAGACGAACAGACTGGACTGTACGGAGACTGTCACATTCAGACTCAGTAGGAGTTCAGATGGGGTTCACCTCGTCAGCCTTCTTGTCGGCATCTACCTGGGGACCGTTACGCACAGCTAGTGCCGCTTGCGGTCTGTGGTTAAACCCACTGCCAGCGTAGTGTCGAGTCTTTAGAGTCCCACACAGAGGGTATTCGCCTCTGGGCAAAACAGAGTAGAGGTCGCATGGTTTTGTGACAGGGTTCGTTCTCATCCGCGCACTTGTGCACGTTTGGAGTCCGGACGGATATTGCCAGCGGGCTCTGGTTTGAGCCGGATACTGGTATATGTTTTGGGATTACTTTTATCTCTCAGTATTCATGTTCATCGGAACAAGAATGCAGGTGTGTATGTACAGTTGTTTGAGGCGGAAGAAGAGGTTTTTCATTAGGGTTTCGAAACGGGTGCGCATGCACAGTTGACAGTCGTCTTTTTTCCAAACCCTAATGAATTTGTGAGATATCTATTAATAATAGTAATTAAATGGAATTATGTCTTGTTGACCATGGTTGACTTGTTGACCATGGTTGAATGTTTGACCATCATCATTATTTTGCAAGGATGCTCCTTGATTCTTGCCAACATTCATTTAATGAAGTGATGATAGTGGTCATTCCAAAACAACCATCAACTATTCTCATTTGAATTATTATTACTAATTAGATAATTCTTTTTCTTTTGATATGGTTGCAAAAGGAAAAGATAGCTCATTCTTTCATAACCATTCTCTCTCCTCATTTCATCTTCTTCTTCCTCAAGCTCAAGGTGATTCCTTCTCATGTGTTGAGAATCCCTCACCTTGAAAAAGAAAGCACCCCATAGATACTCTCTACTCTCTCTAGGGTTCTAGGTTTAGCAAGCCGAAGATCCTAGTTCACTCAAAGTTCGAGGAAGAGCCCAAAGGTTGAACCCTCAGGTGGATCCATCTTCGACGGAAGAAGGCTACGAGGCAAGAACCATCAACCTCTACAAGGTTTCAAGAAGAAGGAGTTCAAGTTTAGGTATAACCATCTTTCCGAGTAGCTAACGCTCCTTTGTATGCTTGCTAGTTTAGTTTAGACACGATCCCGACCTTGTTTAGTCCATATTGCCCCATGCGCTAAAAATTTGATTTTTATACCGTTTCCGCCTCCCCGTAAGAACCGGGGGTCGCAACGTGGACTTACAGTGTTCGTTAGGCATACTTGCAACCAAACATCTAACTTCCCAGATGCATAGAACACACAACGGTTCCAAGCCTTTCTTACATCAATTCGTCTAGTTTACATAATTTTTGAACAAATAATCTCGTTATTAGTAGCTAAGGTTTGAACTAATAACTTGATTAAATAGTAAATTTAGTAAACCTACATAGATTGAGATGCAGAAAAACGGCATGACCATTAACTTAACGTTATACCGGTCCGTCTGGTTTACATAATTTTTGAACCAATAATCTCGTAGCTAAGCTTTGAACTAATAATTTGATTAAATGGTAAATGTAGTAAACCTATATAGACCTGAGATCCATAGAAACAGAAGTCTTGTCGATCAGATCTTTTTCAAACTCTTTGTTAAGGCATTTGCTACATTTTTTGAAGATCGAACGTCAATCACTGAGATGACTCTGCGGGTTATCAACTTGTTTAGATGCCAATGCTTCAGATGAATAGTCTGCCAATTGTCACAATAGACAGTGATTATTGCTCCTTATGGTTCTTTCAACGGAAGATCTCTCAGAAGATCGCTGAGCTACTCAACTCCATCTCTTGCAATAGCCAAAGCATAAAACCTAGACTTCATTGAAAATTTTGCAATCATAGTTTGCATCTTGGACTTCCAGGAGATAGCCGCTCCTCCCATAGTAAAGACAAACCCTCTAGTTGATCTGTACTCGTGTGGTTCCAAACACCAACTTGCATCAGAGAATCTGATTGATGAGGAAAATTGAAGTGCAAATACCGCAATCAAGAACGGGTCGCATTAGCTAGCCGAAGGTGAGTTGCGGGTCGTCCACAGAGAAACGATTAGTTATTGTTCTAATTTTAGATGAGTTAACACAAGTTGTTTGAGTTTTTGGTCCGTTTTTTAACTATGTGATTTGAAAAGAATGAAAGAGGCTTGCTAGGGTTTTCATATTAGGTAGTTTAAGTAAGGTAATAATTCTGTATTCTTGGATTTGAGCTCCTCATTTGGGTCGATGCTTGAGTAATAGTAAGTAACGTGAATTAGAGTTTTTTTTATAGGGGTACTCACGAGTATAGACTAGGCTTTCCATGCGCTAAGTCCCCTATATTGCCCCTTATCCTTCCATTCCACACTCTTATCACACTAGCACTCGGCCAGCAAAGCACAACTTATCTCGACAATGGGTTGCAAAATCATGAAGGATAGTGCGTCCAAATAGAGAGGGTTGTGCCGTTTTGGTCGAGGTTCAACTCAACAAGTTTGAACAAAGAAAAGGACGGTTGCCGTTTCTTATACTATCCTCTCCAAAACCCCAACAAACAAGAAAATCTATTCACTCATCATGGAAATGAAAAGAAGAGAAGAGAAGACAAGGAGAAGGAGTTCATCATATTCACAAGAAATGAAAATGTTATTACAAGCAAATCAATGGTTACTTAGCACTTGGGGTCTTCCTTTAATGAAGAAGAGACCCTCTTTGTTAATGGCAACCTATAATAAAATTTAACTAAACTAAAACAAGAATTAAAGAGCATAAATGAAAAAAGAGGCTAACTAAGAACAAAAAAGCTAAAGAGCATAATGGAAAAATAAAAAGTTCAATCAATTAATGCTCATGCTTCATCAACATACAAGAAAATAAAAGTTCGAGCATCTTCGAGAATGAGAGCCATGGAGCTAGCATTCAAAGAAGAAGGAGAAAATATCCTATCTACTATCTATGACTAATTCTAAAACTATCTAAACTATGTTCAATTTGGCTACTGATCCGAGCTATAATGCCTTTAGGGGGAAACACTAAGAAGATTCTGGAGGCCTTCGAAAATGCCAAAATAGCCCCCAAAGCCTATCTATTGTGGTTTTTTGGCGGCCAAATTGTTTTGTTGGGCTTTGGGCCTTTATGTGTGTTCTTCTGGGTATTTTTGGGAGTCTTCTAGCACTTGAAAACTTGAATTTGAACACTTTGAATTCTGCAGGATTTGATCATTGACCGTTGACTTTGACTAGGTCCATTTTACATCGTTTTGATCTTGAAAGTCCATCAATTGATAAAATACCTATTTCATGTACTTATATAGCACATACGGATCAAATAGCACTTATTTATATATATAAGATTAAGAATGAGCGGTATTAGAATGCAATAAACCATGATGAATAAATACTCCCAAACTTATTTTTTACTTGTCCCGAGCAAAAACTTATTTTAAAGAAAAAGAAAAGGTCCCAACTCATTTTCGTAGGCGTCACGGTTGCACTTAACGCATGCAACAAGTCGTTAAACCCCTAAGCTGATGTTCAGTCGATAAAACTGCATATTTGTAGTACATTTTTCCTACCATTTTTATATTAAAAAAGGACTTTATTATAATATATTATACATATGAGGGTTTATGTGTAAAAACATTATTTTCCATGTGTTAATATATTTTAATTATCATTTTGGTAGGAAAATGTATGCAAATATTATTGACCTAATCCTAGTAGAACAAAGTCTACTAAAATCTTATTTGAGTTGTTGTGCAGAATTTTCCAAGTTGTTATGCAGAATATATCAAAGAAATCAAGCTGTTGAAGAAATCTTGCCAAATTAAGAAGCAAACTTGGAGACCAAGTCTGGAAGCAACCGAGAGAAGATTTCTGAAATATGAAGATGCCTAGGATTGCCAAATGTCACCAGATGAAAGAACAAGAAAAATCATCAAATGATCCCCACCCTTGAGCGCGGATCCGCGGCCAAACCCACCCTTGGGCCGCGGATCCGCCGCAATTTAAGGGGGTTAGAAGGAAAGATTTTGGGAGTTAAATCATTGATAAATTTTAGCAAGTTTTCAACAATAATATTCTGGCTTTGCACTATAAAAAGGCACCGATGGCTTCTTGGAAAAGTTATCAAGCCGAAGAAATCACGAAGCTCCCGACGCTCACGCATCCAGGCTGATCATCGACTGTTCAATTACCTCCTTAGGAAAGATCGAGAAGCAACTAGTTGTAATCATTTTCTATGGATTAAAAGTGTAGTTTGAAGAAGTCGATTAATAAAAGTAGTTGTTTTATTTAATTGTTTTTTTTACATTATGTTTTCCCTCTCTTTCTTTTCATCTTCTTCTCCCAACATGCGCGAGTAATTCTCCGCTTGTTAGGGTTCGTAGGATTAGGGTAGGCTAATGAACGATGAAAATAATTAAACCCTTTTTAAGTCCTATAAAGTTTAGGAACTTTATCAAAAGAATCATTAACATCCTAATCGGGCGTGCTAGCAATTCTTTGCTAGTTCCGACCGCGATTAGAGATTAGATTAATGATTGTTTTGGTAAAGGCTAAATATGAACGGAGTTCCGTGTCGAGATGAGGGTTAAGAGTGGGATTCCTTTTCCCTCCAGAAACCCTAATCTACACGCATCACCGTCGTTCTAGTTCTAAATCTATTAATGGATAAAAAGGGTAACTTTTAATTAATCGTCCATAACTACTAAATCCTAACGAACCCTACAAGCCTTCTTATTATATTTACTACATCTTTAAAATAATCTAGATCTATATTTTACAATCTTGTTTAACGTAGATCTAGAAACCATTTTCACAAAATTCTTATTTCCTCCCCTCTTTCAACACATCTAAAGTAAGAGTAAAAGGTTCCACGTTTCCCAGAGGACGACCCGTACTCACCTCGGTCTAGCTACACGCGACACCGTTCTGATTGCGGTTAAACTACAAAAACACACTCTTTCGTATCAATCAAATGGCGCCGTTGCCGGGGATACGTGCGTAATTTTTTATTCTTACTATTTGTGTTGAATTCTTAGACGAGTCATATCATTATTAAAACAAAACTGCAAATTGCATATTTAACGATTTGTGCGTGAATTTTTGCGAGAAAATCTGGAGTCACAAACTTGAGGAAACAGGAAACAGAGACATTTTTATAGATTCAGAGGAGCACAAAAGGCCATACAAAAAATTTCATCAACTGTTCCTTCTGCCACGCGGCGGAACCGCGGCAAAAGCACCCATTCTGCGGCGGAACCGCGACAAGTTGGAGGAATTAGGGAATAAATCTTCTCTGGTATCTTTCTCAACTCCTTCTCTCTCCCCTCAAATCCAATAAAATCTATTTTCTGCAGGATTCTTTGCAAAATCGCGCCGCAAAAAAAAATCTTTTTGCAAAAGTTTTGTGATTGGTTTTGTTTTGCATATTTAATACGGATTTCTAAGGGGCAAAGACCAAATCAAGATTAGGTGGGGATTTCATCACCCTTCCTAAGCCCCACAAATCACAAACTGAGCATATAGATCAACCCTTCATTAATTTAAAAAATATCTAGACCAGACTCTAAGGACCGTCGCGCTCAATAAGGACAGAGGAAGGTCGTGGGTAATCTATCGTTTATCCGCATTACTTTTGTAGTGCCTAGGCAAGTGTGTCAAAGGCTAGTGGTTTTTAATTAGGCCCACGACGTGGTTCCTTCCCACTTACCTGGCACTTATCTGGCTACAAGGGTAGTACGGAGGCGGTAGAGGATTGATCCTGCGGCTTGTCCTTTGGAAGTCTAGGAGCGGTCTAGAGACTGGACCTAGGTAACCTTAGTTCTAGGGTTGATTGTGCATCTTAGGGTGATTTGTCTTGAGTCCCACTTTTTCAAAACAAGCCAATTTTAAAACCACACACACGCTGCCACTTGCACTAAACCCGCTTAGTGCATGCTCGGCTGGACACGGGATCCTAGTGCCCGACTTGTCCGCGTTCCTGCTATCGACGCCGAAGTCGGTACTTCTTCATCTTCTTTTTCCCCACCACACACCACATCGACCGTGATGGACGACACTCCATCTAATTATAACACCACGCTGCCACCGCCCGCAGGTGAGCAGAATCCACCGCGCATCTCTCTCCAAGAGAGATGCTATCCTATTCGTGGCCCTCTTCCTACTTGTCTATCTCTTCCACCACCTAACGGGGATAATTTCGAAATTAAACCCCACTACATCAATCTGCTGCCTAAATTTCACGGGCTTGAGTCAGAAGACGCGTACGTTTTCATTACCAAATTCGAAAACGTATGCGCAATGATGGATACTTCATAACTGACCTTAGATGCTATGCGCTTATGTCTTCTCCCATTCACACTGTGCGACTTGGCAGAAAAATGGCTTTATAATACTGCCGCACACTCTATCGCTAATTGGGATGAATTCGTCGTAGCATTTCTTAAGAAGTTTTACCCAAATCATAAGACTGCACATGTTAGGAGCGAGATCAACCAGTTCACCCAGCTTCCCAATGAACCATTTTGGAAGTGTTTTGAACGTTTCAAAGATCTGCTTGTCCAATGCCCCCATCATGGAATACAAAGATGGAATTTATGTCGGATTATATATGAGGGCAATAATCCAGCGACAAAGCAGATGCTTGAAACAATGTGTCAATGCAATTTCATGTCTAAACATGACGGTGAAGCATGGAAATATCTGGAAGACCTTGCTGAACACACGTTGCAGTGGGAAAGTGTAAGACCACCTTCAACTAAGGGAGGTATTCACCAGCTCGATGTTTCTATCGCAGTGAAAGCCGAAATGGCAGCGATACAGAAGAAACTCGATGCTATTGAAAACAAGTTCTCAACATTCTCCCTAAATCAGGTCACGCTTCCTAAGACTGTCTGTGGTTGTTGTTCGGATCCTTCACACTTAACGGAAGAATGTCCTATGAATGCATCGTTTCAAGCTAATGCTGCTTTTCAGCAGCGACCTAGAAACGATCCTTATTCTTCCACATACAATCAAGGATGGAGGAATCATCCTAACTTTGCTTGGAATCAAAACCAACAAAGCAATTATCAAAGACCTCCTCCACAGCAACCACAACCACAGAATCAGCCCCCCTTTCAGTCATAAAATTTCCAAAATCCGGCCAACATTTCTACACCACAAGTGGCCGGTACTGACAACTCACTTGCACAAACTTTGGATATGTTCATGAAACAATCCATGCAAAATTCGGCTGAGATAAGGTCTTCTATTGATACCCTAACGAAAAACTCCTCCTCCCATGGTGAGAGTATTAAATCAATAGAAAACCAAATCGCACAGTTAAACGCCGCAATGAGTGCGAGAGAGAAAGGGAAACTCCCATCTCAACCCCTACCGAATCCTGGCCATTCACAAAGTCATAATGTGAATGCCATTACTACGTTGAGATCGGGAAAAGTGCTGAATGACCGAGTGGGTGAGCAATGTGATGATAGTGACACCAATGATACCCCAGCTTCTTCTTCTTCCCCTAATTCGTCTAGTCTCCCACCTTCACCCGAGCCTATTCTCCGTTTTCCCCAAGGCTCGAACCCTTCGCCCATTTCGCCAAATCCATCTAAGTCGATTCCCACTCCAGTTTTGGGATCGAATCCATCCCCACAGTCTTCTCCATAAACGTTGGACCCAAAACTTATTGATCAAGCACCTTATCTAAACAGGTTGAGGGGCAACAGACCAAGTCCACAAATGGAGAAGATTGTGGAAATTTTTAAGCAAGTTAACATAAACATTCCTCTCCTAGATACTATTCAACAAGTTCCGTCATATGCGAAAATCTTAAAGGACTTGTGCACTAGGAAGCGAAAAGTTCAAGTACCTAAAAAAGTTTTCCATGCGAGTAATGTGAGCACAGCTTTTACACAACAACTACCCAAGAAACGAAAGGACCCCGGAAGTCCTACAATTTCTATTTCCATTGGGGGTAAAAATATCAATCGTGCTCTACTCGATCTTGGTGCTAGTGTTAACTTGGTTCCGTATTCTCTTTATGAGCAATTAGAGATCGGAGAGTTAAAGCCAGCGCATTGCACTCTTCAGATGGCCGATCGATCTATCACCCAATCTAGGGGTGAGCTAGAGGATGTGTTAATCAAAATCGGGGAATTCATATTCCCTGTAGACTTTATCGTTATAGATACACAACCTGTAGCAAACCCACGCAATCAAATTCCGGTGATACTCGGTCGACCCTTTTTGGCCACTTCCAACGCAGTAATTAATTGTAGAAACGGCTCTATGACCCTATTCTTTGGAAAGAAGTCAATTGAGCTTAACATTTACAAGTTGGGAAGTGAACCCTCCGAACTCTATGCTCATGTGTGTTCTGTCGAATTAATAGATGTCGACAGCAGCGAATTTGATCAACCTCATGATACAGACTCTTTTCATATGTTGTTGTTTGACCCAACCATTTACTCTTCCACCGAGTTGTCCAGGTTAACATCTAATGAGGAACCTTATATTGAGTCTGACGATCACCCCATTTTTTCTGATGACATTATTTTTCGGGGTATTGATGAAACCTTTGAGGAAATTTTCGCTGATGAACTCGCATTTTTACAAGACACGGGTGTTGAGATGAATCAATTCCAAGATGAAGAAATTGGACCTCCACCCCCTCTTTTGGACAATCATGATAATGCGAGTAATCCATCATCACTATCACTGTGCCGTCTCTCCAAATTGAGACGCAATCCTTTTCCATTACACCTCTTGTCACCTCCCCACTTCTTCACGTCAATAGGTGACATGTTCTTCCACCAACCTTGGTGCTTCATCGATAAAATTTTTGAATGGTTGGTATTGACCTTCGGTCTTTGCAAAGCTTGGCATTGACCAATAACCTTGACCCCCTCGTGTGATTTTAAAAGATTAAAATTGTTTAAAGTTTGGGGGGTGGTATATTTTGGCTCTTGAAAAGAAAATAATTTTTACAAATTTGTGAGCCTAAAATAAGTTTGGGGGAGGATTTTCACTTTCATATATTCTTGCCCCCATTAATAATTTCCTCCCAAGTCTATAGGTTTTTGAGCTTAACGGATGACATCAGTGAGGACACTGCTGTAAACAGGTTTGGGGGAAGTTTGTGCTTATTTACACATCAATTTGCATCATATTTTGCATAAGCACAATATTTTCAAAAAATTTCAAAAATTTTCTTTTATAACAAAAGAGTAGAAAGTGAAAAATTACATCAAAAAGATAGGAATAGTTTAAGAAAACTAAGAAAATTAGAAGTTTTCTTACACGAACTGGTAATAAATAGTTATGAGCTGTTGTCCCAAGGGTTAGTAAAATGAAGGAAGTCACTAATCTGAGGATAAAAATAAGTCTAAAAAATAGTTTCTATTCTGGAAGCCAAACATTTGAATGTTGATACCCTACTATTTGCACTTACACACGTCTTGAAACTCGGGATAGTAGAGGATACCTTGAAATGCTCTTGTCTAAAAGCCAAAGAAAAAAATGAAGAAAATATGAAAATGGTGAAAAGAAAAAAATGAACACTGGTTTTGTTATCGCCAAGGCAGCAATAAAAAAATATAGCGAGGGTGCCTCTTCACCTAGTGCCCTAAGGCCAACTGGTCTGGGAGTCACTGCTAAGCCTTAGGTGGTGCAAGACGAGGAAAATATTATCACCTAATCAGCAAGCACATAAGTAATCGGTCTGTTAGTACCTCAAGAAGTATTAACGGTCGCATGAAAATGTGTGAGCAAATCTTAATATTCATCAAATTAAAAAGTACTAAGGTAGATGTACAAGAGTATGATAGCTTGAATTGAATTCTCCGAGTGTAGGGATGTTCTTTACACACACGTAGGGGTATACGATCAATGTTTGGATGAAAGGTAGGAATGAAGAATAAAGACGAGGTTTTATTGAGGGATGATGTGATTTCTAACATTTCTTCATGACTATTAAGATAGGGCTCATGACAACTGAAAAGCTAGTATAGTTGGAAACTCTTCTTTTCAAGGCCTTTTCTTTTATGGTTCTTATCTTTATATGTAAATCTCACCATCTTTCTTTTATTATAGGATTTTGTGGGTGTAATCCGCTGAAAACCCTCAGGAGACAACACTCCTCCTACTAGGGACACCTAGAGGTTTAACGGCTTGTTGCACGTGCTCAGTGCAATCGTGTCTGCCTACGAAAGTGTGCTTAGTTTTCTCCTTTCTTTTTCTCCTCTTGAATAAACTAGTTTGCTTGGGACGATCAAAGATAAGTTTGGGGGTATTTGTTCAGTCGATAAAACTGCACATTTGTAGTACATTTTTCCTACCATTTTTATATTAAAAAAGGACTTTATTATAATATATTATACATATGAGGGTTTATGTGTAAAAACATTATTTTCCATGTGTTAATATATTTTAATTATCATTTTGGTAGGAAAATGTATGCAAATATTATTGACCTAATCCTAGTAGAACAAAGTCTACTAAAATCTTATTTGAGTTGTTGTGCAGAATTTTCCAAGTTGTTATGCAGAATATATCAAAGAAATCAAGCTGTTGAAGAAATCTTGCCAAATTAAGAAGCAAACTTGGAGACCAAGTCTGGAAGCAACCGAGAGAAGATTTCTGAAATATGAAGATGCCTAGGATTGCCAAATGTCACCAGATGAAAGCACAAGAAAAATCATCAAATGATCCCCACCCTTGAGCGCGGATCCGCGGCCAAACCCACCCTTGGGCCGCGGATCCGCCGCAATTTAAGGGGGTTAGAAGGAAAGATTTTGGGAGTTAAATCATTGATAAATTTTAGCAAGTTTTCAACAATAATATTCTGGCTTTGCACTATAAAAAGGCACCGAGGGCTTCTTGGAAAAGTTATCAAGCCGAAGAGATCACGAAGCTCCCGACGCTCACGCATCCAGGCTGATCATCGACTGTTCAATTACCTCCTTAGGAAAGATCGAGAAGCAACTAGTTGTAATCATTTTCTATGGATTAAAAGTGTAGTTTGAAGAAGTCGATTAATAAAGGTAGTTGTTTTATTTAATTGTTTTTTTTACATTATGTTTTCCCTCTCTTTCTTTTCATCTTCTTCTCCCAACATGCGCGAGTAATTCTTCGCTTGTTAGGGTTCGTAGGATTAGGGTAGGCTAATGAACGATGAAAATAATTAAACCCCTTTTAAGTCTTATAAAGTTTATGAACTTTATCAAAAGAATCATTAACATCCTAATCGGGCGCGCTAGCAATTCTTTGCTAGTTCCGACCGCGATTAGAGATTAGATTAATGATTGTTTTGGTAAAGGCTAGATATGAACGGAGTTCCGTGTCGAGATGAGGGTTAAGAGTGGGATTCCTTTTCCCTCCAGAAACCCTAATCTACACGCATCACCGTCGTTCTAGTTCTAAATCTATTAATGGATAAAAAGGGTAACTTTTAATTAATCGTCCATAACTACTAAATCCTAACGAACCCTACAAGCCTTCTTATTATATTTACTACATCTTTAAAATAATCTAGATCTATATTTTACAATCTTGTTTAACGTAGATCTAGAAACCATTTTCACAAAATTCTTATTTCCTCCTCTCTTTCAACACATCTAAAGTAAGAGTAAAAGGTTCCACGTTTCCCAGAGGACGACCCGTACTCACCTCGGTCTAGCTACACGCGACACCGTTCTGATTGTGGTTAAACTACAAAAACACACTCCTTCGAACCAATCAGCTGACCTAGAGGACAAGTGTTGTCTCGTGAGGATTTTCAGCGGATTACACCCACAAAATCCCGTGAAGCTAGTTTTGCAATTCAACCGATGAATTTAATCCTAAAATTTAAATTTCTATGTTAGAAACTCTATCTCCCAAGTTAGAATATCCAACCCTTATTTTTCACACCTCTCTCTATTTAACTTAAGCACATATACATCTTTACATGCTTGTGCAATAACGTCGTTTTGTCTCAAAATTTTCGATTTAAAGTCTTCATATCTCCATTTTATTTGATAACATCTTATTAAAGTGTCTTGGTTACTTCGTAACAAACATTCGGTCGATGACTCCCAAACTAGATGATTTTAGGGCACCGTGTGAGAAAACACCCCGAAAGGTTCATGTTCATGCAACCAAGACTTATTCACACACACACACACGCACACATATCGTTGACACTCTTCAGTAGTTTAGACTGTTGGATATGTATGCCCTAGAGACCTTTATTGTATGGCATGCTGGGGATATATATGTACAGGAAAATCTTGCTCAATATGATAGTATGCTATTTGGTTTGCCTTTATCTTAACATGTGATATTTTACTTGTTATTTCATATCGCTTATACATGTTGATAAAACCCTTAGGATCCTTACTTGACTACCAGCGTTATGATGGCAATCATACTTGTGGGAGCTGGGTAGTCGATAAGCACATCCTTAAATGTCCCTAGTCGTGGGACTATCGAGACTGGACATCGATACTCCAGAGTAGACTAGTGTATACATTTTTAGACCCTGACGAGGGGCGATGGTTGGTCCTGCAGCCATTGATGTGATGCACATAAGATTGTACACAGGTGCTCACTGGGGGTGAGTACACTGGACGGACTCGCCGAGAACCGGCTAGATGGTATTATACCTATCGTCAGATAGCAGTTCTCAGGTATCATGAGTACAGATAGTCTGTCGACCTGATGCCGTCGTTTTTCTCCTGTGAGTTTCTACTGTACTTTGATTACTACCTTACCACGGCTCTAGTGAGTCATGCAAACAGGTTTTAGTTGGGTACATTCCCGAGCCACATGGAGGCAGTGAGCGATTGTTGGGGACTCGTTTCTCCCGGTATAGGAAGTCGATGTCGCGCTGTGTTCGGTTGGCCAACACCATAAGTCCCTGGCCAGGGATGATTGAGAATTACTGATAGTTAGATCAGTAGATTCTTGGATGATCTTGAGCCACATCGGCACGACTTGCAGGTTATTAGGGGTCTGGCGTTTTCCACCCCTAGACCCGGCATGCGATACTCTCAGATGAACAGACCGGACTATATGGAGATTTTCACGGACAGACTCGGTAGGAGTTCGGACGAGTTTGCTCGCCGGCCTTCTTTTCGACAGATATCAGGGTAGCCATTACGTACAGCCAGTGTCACTGATGTGCTTGTGGTTAAACGCGCTGCCAGTGTACTGTTGAGTTTTTAGAGTTCCACACAGAGAGTTTCCTTGGTTCAGGCAAAATGACGTAGAGGCCGTATGGTTTTACGTGCATGGTTTCGATCATATACGTGTACTAGCTACACGTATTTTTGATCGGATGGATAATACTAGCGGGCTTAGGATTAAGCCGCAATCTTGTATTATAATATTGGATTATTTTCATCTCTTGGTATTCGTAGTACGAATATGGGTATGTATATACAGTGAAGGGTATTCTTGTATTTTCAAAAGAGTGCTTCTAGAAGAAGACACCTCATTTGTGATAAATCCATTTTGTCTAATGGATAATGAGGTGGAGGTATGAGGTGTTTTTTAAGCATGGCTACATTAGATGACTCACTCATTTAGATAACTATTGAAGCATGTCGCATTATTTTTATGATAAATGATATAGTTGATATTATCAACTCTTAGCCATTCTTTAACTCATTCTTGACTTAACACCCTCTTTCCTCCTTTGCTCTCTTCTTCTTCCTCAAATCCTAAATACTCTCATGAGTTGAGAAATCTAGGGTTATTGATAAATTAATCCAATAAATATTCTATACATCTCCTAATCTATCTAGATTAGCAAACTACGTATTTTAGTTACCTCATTCAAGAGGTTAGAACTTAAACCATAGACTCTCGGGTAGATCTTCTTTGACACGAGAAGGCCGATAACCAAGCTCGATCTGTACAAATGTGGAACTTAAGAAGAGGATAAGAAGACCCAAAGGACTTGAACATAAAGGTATAAATCACTTCATAGTAGATTAGAACATTTGTTAGTATTGCTATTTGGGGTTTATGGTCGATCTTGGAAGTTTGGTCGATGTTGCTTGCAATAAAATAATATTTTGTTAATTCCGCCTCTCTACAAACCCTGTAGAGTGTGTGACATCGACTTATATGGTATCAGAGCCACTCCATAAGCCTTAGATAGCTTGTAGCGACGTTTGAAATCCGCTATTTTTGTCGCGCACGAGCTGCCGACAAAAACAGTTCCTAAAAATGATATTTTAAGATGTTTGCACACCCCGCGGGCTCACGGTTTGAACCAAGAAGCCCTAAGGTGAAGCATGGGCATCTTGAGGATACCCTGGGGGGACCAAAGCCCAGGCCCACCCCTTAAGACCACCAAAAGGCGGCCTTGGGGGTGGTGACCTGAGAGCACCCCAATAGGGTGCTCTCGGGTCTACCTGCCCTTGGGAGACACCTTGTGGTGGCCCGGGGGGGTACCCTCCCGAGGCCCCCAGATCGACAGTTAATTTTAGCCCCTTCACCTCTGCGAAAATTCGGACGGGTTTCGAATTCGTTTCGACTCCCGGATTAGTTTAAAACGAATTTTTTGGTGACTTTAGTGGATGGTTTTTCAAGTCTTGAAAAATTAGTTTCGTTCGCTAATTGTGCGTGGAATTCTAAGGTCGTGGTTTTTTTTAATTGCTTTATTAATGTGTATATGTTTTCTTAAACGTCTTCTAATCGCTATACGTCGATTAGAAGGGGTTGCACATATCTTATAATATTCGGATGCGAATGGTTTCATGGATCGTCGTGTGAATAACCCGGTATGAATCTAAATGTGAGATGTAAGTGGATTCTTTATAATTCATGTAATAATTCATGTATATTCTTTTATTGGGACGCATCCGGGTTGAGGATGTAGTCACCGACTGTATATTACTTTTCATTTCCGCATTTAGGTTTGACCCACGGTGGAGTGCACAAGCTACCGGGTTCTAGGATTTAGTGGGTGGCCATCTTGAGGAGTCGAGACCCGGGTCACCCAATTTTAGGATTGGCGAATAGCTTGCCGTGCTCGTAGGGGTCTAGAATGATTCACACTCGGTTATTCACACGACCGTGGAGAACTGTGTTTCATAGATGGCTCATTAAAATGCAAATGTTTCTAGTTGATCCATTTTTCTATTCTCTGTGATACTTATATCTACCTGTGTTTCTTATCATGCCTGTGATGGATATATATATATGTGTGTGTGTGTGTGTGTGTGTGTGTGTGTGTGTGTGTGTATAAATAAATGTTGTATATGTTTTGCATCCACGCTAGTTCTGCCCCCGCTCTGCCGTTAGTTAAGTAACCTAACGGTGCATGACGGGGCCCCGTGGCGAATGCGGGTGGCATATACGTACATTCTATTTTCGTTCTTTTTGTGGTGTGATAAGGTTAATTGATGGGACCGCATTAATCTCACTTAATGCAAAGTAACAAACCTAAAATCTGACGTCGTTGGAACAATTGCAAAACCATTCGGTTTTCTTTAAAAACAACTTTTAAAAGCGGAGCTTAAACCACTCATTTTCAAAAGCTATCCGGTTCCTTCGACTATATCAAGTTCATTACGTTAACGGTTTTTGCCAAAACTAGCCGTAGCCCCCCGTCATTTCAGATACGTATCTACTAGTATTCATGCTATGTGTTTTGACTTTCGCCAAGGCATAGTATTTGGTAGCTAGTGGGTGCTTATCTGTAGTATAATTAGATGCATTAATCTAGGACAGGCATACAACTATTTTGGTCTTCGTCAAGGGCTTGTAAGAATAGGTCTAGATTAATTTAGATAATGACGGATTGAACTTGACTTGCGACTTTTGATGTTCTGACCTTCGTCAAGATTATAAGCGCTTGGGGCAAAAACTACATCGGGAGTTTCAAATATACAGAAAACTTGCTAGTGTTGCATACTTTCTGGAGTGTGATAGTTTTAGTAGGCTTCCTTCAAAATTATCCCGCAATGATAGTTGGGTCCTGATCCTACTGTGAGTATCTGCTACTCTTCAGAAGAATTTTTCACTTTGCAATTAGCTAATCAAGTAGGTGTCTAGAAAGGTGTTGATGGGGCCACGCTTTTTGGAAAATGAGGTTATTTAATTAGGTTCATACGAAAGCACGAGGGGCCTCCCTCCAAAGTACCAACACTGGCCTGACCGAAAGATAAGCGAACTTATAGGTTGCGATTAATCCTGACTAATTCTTCTTTTAGGGTTTGAAGGAGAATTCAAGGAAACGGTGGGAGCCATCGTATTTAGATAAACTAATAAGTAATCTAAATTTGCAAGAGCATATGTTAAGTGTTTCTTTTCTCTGTCTCCTAATTGCAAGCACCATGACAGGACTTAACCTTATACTAGATAAAATAAACTGACTGGGCCAAACTATAAAGACTAGCTGAGGAACGTCCAAATGACCCTTACTTATAATAAGGTTGCATACGCCCTCAAGGCTAAAGCCCCCCTGTTCCAGGTTCGACATTCTCGGTCGCGGCGGACATCGAGGTCGGTGAGACTTAGGATCTGGATTATGCGAAAGTCAAGTGCCTCATGCAGGCCTCCATAGATAACGAATATCAGAGGTGGCACGAGAAGATAGACCTTACTTCCATCTTCCTCCATACCAAAAATGTATATGGAGAGCAATCTCGTATCACAAGATACGAGACCTCGAAAAAACCGTTTCAAGCGAGATTGGCTATTGGATTATCTGTTGGGGACCACGTCCTGAAGATGATTACTCTTATTGAAGAGCTCGCGGACCTGGGAACTACGTCGGAGAATGAATTGTATACCAACTTAATTCTACAGTCTCTTCCCTCCACCTATGCCCAATTCCGCTTCCCGGTAAACAGAAATGGTGATGTGGTAAGCCCGCGGTATATTTATTCAGAGAAGGTCATTCTCTAAATAAATATACTAAGTGTATTGAAACAATAATCCACAATACAAGAATAAATGGAGACTGTAAAATTTTTCAACAAACATCTTTATTTACATCCAACTTCTAATATTTACAAATACATGAGTTTATGCTGGAAAGTAAACATAATAAGAAAAATGCCTAAACAAGTGGCATACATAAACTGAAGAAAATGAAGCTGAGTTAGCCTTGAGTAGCTATCTGGTCGTAATCCTCCTCAGTAGCGTCCACTTCCTCCGTCTCGACCGTATCTGACGAACATTCCAAGAAAACAAAGGTGGGTGGAATGCCCGTCAGCGAACTTGCGCTCGGTAAGTCCCAAAGATAAGTAAGAGTATAAGTTCCTGGGTAAGTATATACTATAGGTCTCTATATGGTCACTATGTTAACGTTAAGTTCAAAGTGTGAATGTCAACGCAGCCATAGAAGTATTCATGAGCTCAAGAGTGGGGCCCCAGGAGAAAGGAAACATGAGCCTATTTAATATGTTAGTATCGGGGCTCTAGGCTGTGGATGAGTCAACCCGACTGATATTCGAGTAAAATAAAAAAATAGGTTAATACGGGACTGCTGAAGGTCCGTTAGATTCACATAAGAAACTATCCCCAAAACCCCGAGTATAATATATTATAACTGGTTAATATACTTAATTGGTTTAATTGATTGATTAACATATCTTGATCGAAACCATAGATTGCAAAAGGTGTAGGCTGTATTCAAGTGAGTCGAGTAATATGCGAGTCATGATAATTGCAATCTTGGTTGGAGTCAAGTTGGTTCGAGTAGTTTAGGTTCGAGTGCATAGTCGAGTTTAGATTCAAGTTAGGTTAGAGTTCGAGTTTGTGTTCGAGTTCAAGTTCAACTTTAGATTCGAGTTCGGATTCGAGTTCATGTCTTTTTCATTTCATAGGAATTGATTTAAACCGTTAAAAAACTTATGTTCGGAAGAAATCGGCAACTGCACATGGAAAGCAGGATTTGTGTCTTTTTCTAAGACAATTGCCATTAATAACCCCGTTAAATTGTCTAATCTGAATAGGTAAGCACTCACTTTCTCCGGCTTCCTGGGGTTCAAGAGAATTGATCCCGCTTAAACCTATATTAATCTAGACTCCTTAAATATTGTTTGTATATCTTGAGAGGGTTTTATGAAAAATACTTTAATATAGTTTAAAAATAAATCTCAAGGGTGATTTATAATATTTAGGGTTTTCATGAACATATATTTTAATTGTTATGGTGTTTTGGTGATAAAATCTAGCTTTTTGAAAGTTTGTGGTATTTTTATAAAAACTACTACTTTTGGAAACTTGGTGGTATTTTATTTACAATTTTAATCTTTCTTTTAAAAATATAATTTCTTAATTTCTTTTTATTGAAAATACGGATTTATGATTTTTATATAATTTTTCAAAAATTAGTTTTGTTTAGAAAAGTCGTGTTTCTTAAAAACCGTATTTTTTATTTCCTTTCGAAAACGAATACTCCGTAAGGAGTTCTGCATCTCGCTCTACTGTCCCAAGAATGTGCGATAATCCACACCATCCATTAACGGGTTCCTTAACGAGGGTTGTAGAGGCGTAATTGCCAAGGAGTTTAAAATACCGATTTAAAAGAAACCCGTTTTAAAAAGGTGTGGTATTTTAATGAAAAACTTTTACTTTGAATTACCCATATGCTTAGAATACTGTGCTATAAAACCATAGTGTGCGTGTGGGGTAGGTTATTACCCCGTGAAGGTTCTAGGGTTTGGATATACTAGATATTGAAATGAGCTTATACTAAAGTTCATGGTATTTTAATGAAAAATTCGTTATATTTTTGTTTCATATGAAATTTTGGTTAAAATAAAAACTAAATGATGTGAATAAGATTAAGATTAGTGTAGCATATTAGTTTGATTTAATTTGCTTATCACATGCATTATAAATATTAAAAAGAACACTATATCGGAGATAACTCCTTTTTTGTCGGTTTGTTTTAAAAAATTGTTTTGAGGTGGAAAAGGATAGAGATGAAGGGACTTATGTGTTTTAGGTGGTTAATAAGAGATTGAAGACACCCTCAGGGGTCGTAGTTTCGTCGAAGATGCTCCGGTCGTCGAGATTGGCTTGCTACTCCACTTGGGGTGCTTAACTCTACTTGGGGTGCTTAACTCCACTTGGTATTTAGAGAGTTTGAGAGAATTTTTGCTAGAATTTTCAGAATGGGGAAGAACTAGGGCATAGGGTAGTATTTATAGTGAAGAATTAGGATTTGAGAATTAAAAATGTGGATTATAAGGATTTAAATGGTATTAAATGGTGAATTGAAGGGTCTCTGTTTGATTGCAGGAAAATCAAACTGTGCAGGGGGGTTGAAGGAAGTCGAAGAGACGAGTGTGCAAACCACTGAGGGATTTAGGGCTATCCCAACCGTTGGCGTCGGCCCTTTGGCAAGAATGGGCGGTCGGATCTTGTTGACCTGTCTCGAGATTTGTATCACGTGTCAATTTGGGTGTGTACATCTCATTGCTCCTGTTTGATTTTTCTGAAACTTTTTGTTTCTCCATGTATTGCACGTGCAAGTCTTGGGCTTCCGAAAAATTAAAAAGAAAAATCTAAAAAATAATCGTGTCTGATGAGAATCGAACACACAAGCTATGTCACAGTAGTGCAGAGGCTTTACCAGTGAGCTACAAGTTGCTTCTTACTTTTATTAAATAAAAATAAATTTTAACTCTTACACAGGCTATAATACCCTTTACTGTGAAATACAAGAAATTTCTGTACAGTGATTTCAGAGTCGTTACATTCTACCCTCCTTGTAAAAATTTCGTTTTCGAAATTTATAATTACATAAGGACTAATTTTCAAAAAGGTAAGGGTATCATATACGCATATCTTTTTCTCTTTCCCAAGTTGATTATCCTGGAGAATCCTTTCTCTACATCACTCGGACCAAGTTTACTTCCTTGTTCCGTAATGTTTTCACCTTTCAGTCCAAGATCTCAACTGGTTATTGCTCGCAGGTTAGGTCAGTTTGTACCGTGAGTTTTGAGTGATCAAGTATGTGATCAGGGTCGCTCACATATCGTCATAGCTGAGATATGTGGAACACGTTGTGCACTCCTTCCAATGAGGGTGGTAGTGCTAAACGGTATGCCACTTCTCTAACTCGTTTGAGTATGTTGAACGGTCCTATGTATCTTGGACTTAGCTTACCCATTTTGCCAAAACGTATCACTCCTCTGTTTGGAGAGATCTTCAGGAACACATGGTCTCCGGGTTGAAACTCCAAGTGTCGGCGCTTTGCATCTGCCCAATACTTATATCGGTCTTGAGCTATTCGCATCCTTTCCCTAATCGTGCGAACCACATCTACAGTTGCTACGATCATATCTGGTCTAAGAAGTTCACGATCTCCAACGTCATCCTAACTCAACGGGGAACGACACTTCCGTCCATAGAGTGCTGCGAATGGTGTCATCCCAATACTTGCCTGATAGCTGTTGTTGTATGAAAACTCCACAAGGTGTAGGTGATCTTCCCACGAACCTCCGAAGTATAACATATAGGCTCTCAGCATATCTTCTAATATCTGAATTGTTCGCTCGGACTGTCCATCTATTTGTGGATGATACGTCGTGCTGAAATTCAGATTCGTTCCCAGACTAGCTTGCAGACTCTTCCAGAACTGTGATCGGAATCTTATATCACGATCAGAGACGATGCAAATAGGTACTCCATGTAATCTCACGATCTCCTGCATGAGTTTATGGGTATCAAATATGGTACATCTTGAAGGTTTAAATCTTACTTTAGATTTATATTCACCTCCATGTACTTCTTTGCTAACGTCTCGGTTGACTGGCCAACTCTGAATGGAATAAAGTGAGCCGACTTGGTAAGTTGATCCACAATAACCCAAATTGCATTGTTACCCTTCATGCTGTGAGGGAGAGCAGTCACAAAGTCCATGGTAATGTGCTGCCTTTTCCATTCTGGGATTAGTAACGACTGAAGTAGATCAGCAGTTCTGTGATGTTCAGCCTTCACTTGCTGACACACCAAACACTTGGCTACGCTCCTTGCTACTTCGCGCTTCATTCCATAGCACCATTAGTGTTTTCGTAGATCCTTATACATCTTCGTGCCACCGGGGTGTACCGAATACGGAGAGCTGTGAGTTTCTGTCATCAACTCTTCTTGAACTGGGCCGTTTGGTACACATAATCGACTTCCATATCGCAAGGATCCATCTTCGTGGATGATGAAATCAAATCGAAGTCCACTTTCTATTTGTTCTCGGATCTTTTTTAGCTTGGCATCATTTGCTTGAGCTGTCTTGATTTGATTGACAAGAGTGGACTGGACTTGTAAGTTCATCAAATCTGAAGTGTTACCTGGCATAACTACTTCGATCGCTAATCCATGCAGTTTTTGTTGTAGTCTCCACTGAGCGGTGAGGTTCATTGCTAATGGCTGGCGACTAAATGCATCAGGAACTACATTCACCTTCCCATGATGATACTGTAGATTGATGTCGAAGTCCGCCATGAGTTCTAGCCATCTTCTCTGCCGTATGTTGAGTTCCTTCTGAGAAAATACATACTTAAGACTTTTATGGTCAGTGTATATATCCACTCGTTCTCCCAAAAGATAGTGGCGCCAAATCTTGAGTGCGGCGATGACGGCTGCCAATTTCAGATCATGTGTTGGATAGTTGCGCTCATGAACCTTTAGTTGTCTTGATGCAAAAGCCACAACCTTTTCATGCTGGTGTAGAACACATCCTAATATTTTACCGGCCGCATCACAATGCACAACGAATCCGCCAGATTGATCCGGTATTACAAGAATAGGTGCAGAGGTTAATCTCGACTTGAGTTCTACAAAAACATTTTCATATGCTCCTGACCATAAGAATGCTTCGTTTTTACGTGTGAGCTTGGTCAGGGGTGCTGCGATTTTTGAGAATCCTTCGATGAATCGTCGGTAGTATCCTGCTAAACCCAAGAAACTTTTTATATCTTTCACCGTCTTTGGTGTCGGCTACTCGCTGACAGCTGACACCATAGCTGGGTCCACCGAGATTCCTTCGCCTGAAATAATATGTCCGAGAAATCCGACTTGATTTAGCCAAAATTCACACTTTCTGTACTTAGCGTAGAGCTGATGTTGTCACAATATCTCCAGGACAATTTGTAAGTGATCGGCGTGCTCTTTTCGATTCTTTGAATACACCGGGATGTCGTCGATGAAGATAACAACAAACCTGTCTAGGTACTCTCGGAAAACTTGGTTCATCAAGTTCATAAAGATGGCAGGTGCATTGGTCACTCCAAATGGCATTACAAGATATTCATAATAACCATAACGAGTCCTAAATGCCGTCTTCGGAATGTCGGACTCATTGACTTTCACCTAATGGTAACCCGAACGAAGATCTAGCTTTGAAAAGACACAATACCCACTTAACTGATCAAAAAAGCCATCGATACGCGGTAGTGGATACTTGTTCTTAATTGTCACTTCGTTCAAAACTCGATAATCCACACACATCCTGTAGGAACCTTCTTTCTTCTTCACAAGAAGCACCGGAGATCCCCAGCTTGAAATACTGGGACGAATCCAACCTTTCTTCAGGAGTTCGTCCAACTGAATGCAGATCTCTTTCAATCCCTCCGGACTTAATCGGTACGGAGCTTTTATTACCGGTTGTGCGCCAGGTTGTAAATCGATACTGAATTCAAGAGCTCGATCGGGAGGCAAACCTGATATATCTTCCGGGAATACATTCTAGAACTCTCGAACTACCTTTGGTTTCGATCCTTTCGCTTGCAACGCTGCAACCTCTGCCTTCTTTGGTTTTGCTCTATAGACGCTAGGTTTCAAGGTACGGTCTCCACTTTTGAAGTAGAACACTGGGTGATATGGTATTTCGGACACTACCCTCCTTTGGCGACAGTCGATAGTAGCGATGAAAGTTCCCAGCCAGTCCATTCCCAAGACTACGTCGAAGTTCGGTATGTCCAGCACCTTGAAGTCCGCATAGAATTCTCGAATGCAGACGACCATTGGACACAGATCGTATCCCAAAGTTGCTTTTAGAACTTTTTTCCTTTAAATTAACATTCCAGCTGGATACGAGCGATTTAACTGGGATCGCATGAGTTCGGACGAACCGTTGCTACATAAAGCAATGTGATGCCCCAGTGTCAAAGAGTGCTAGAGCAGATAGGGAGGCTACTAAGATTGTACCTAAGTCGTGTGGGATAGATTTAGGTATAACAAATATAAGATGACTATGAATTAAAAGGACTTGAAAGAGAATACGGGAGAGATTACCAGTGATAACCTGACCCGTAGCTTCGGTCTCTTCGACCGACATGGTGAATGCTTGGCGTCACGACACTTTCCTCTATGCCTGGTTAAACACTCGGCGTTGGGGTTGAGTGGTCTGGGTATGGGGAGCTGGAGCTGATAAGGCTAACCGGGTAGGAGGAGCTTGGATCGCCAGTCTAACTGGAGGGTTGTTAGGTCCTCGGTTCTGGGGGCAAGCTCCAATGGCGTGAGTAGAAGACCCACAGATCAGGCACAAGTTGTTCGTCCTACGACAGTTCTTCACAAGATGCCATGTTCTTTTACAGCAGATGCAAAAGTCTGGCGTGCTGTTGGCGAACGAATTTACTGGCCTCCGAGATGGTCCGTTAAAAGCTGGCCTGGAAGAGGCCCCTCCTGTGATCTGGTGCACATGGAGTTTCACACCGGCAGTCTACGGCCTTCCCTTCTTCTTCACAACTCTCTCATAGCATCGGGAAGCCTTCAAAGCAAGTTCATGGGTTGGGAAATCCTTTGTAGCGAGTGCAGCTTGGATTTCAGGGTCCAACCCTTGCTGAAATCGTCATGCCTGGATCTCAGCAGTGGGAATAAGATGTGCAACGAACCTGTTACGACCTTGTGTTAGCAATGTTTTAAGTGAGATAATTAAATTGAGTTTGAGACTATATCTTACCGGCTGAGTATGGTAAACTCAGCATCATATTCATCCATCGACTTGACCCACATCGAGCCCTACTGTAGATGGATGAAGTGATGCTCCATGTCAAAGCGGGCAGTCTCTAGGAAGTACTTGGTATCGAAGAGGTCTCGGAATGTTCTCCATTCTATCGGTTGTGCGAGACGGCTCTCCTCAGCCTTCCACCAGACTCCGGCGTTATCAAACAGTTGCAACTTAGCAACTCTCACCCAAGCAATATCTGGCACTTGAGCTGCTGCCAGGTCATCCTTAATTGCTTGAGCCCATTCTTCTGCCTCAAGTGGGATCTCCTTACCCGAGAAGTTTTTTGGGTGCAGTGCCCGAAACTTCTTAACTCCGGGTGCCTCGGCTTCGGGGCGGTTCATCAGGATAGCAGTCTACTGCTGCTGACCCTCTAATAGGCTCTTGATAGCCTCAAGCAGTGTTGTTTGCTCATTGATGGGAGATAAATTGATTGGTGGTGGTAGTAGAGTTGGCGGTGGAGTATTGCCGTTGACGTTGGTACTGGTATTGTTCGGAGAGTCCATCACCTTGATGTAAAAGATAGGTTAGGATAGATTCAAGGAATTTGAAATGCAAGGAATGTAAATGTTTGTTGAATTCATTAATTCTTGTGGTATATTACGACTTCATGCAGAACTGACCTGTATGGGCCACCAATAAAACCTGTCACGCATCGCTTCCCAGCAGATGAAAACGGTGACGTGGCAAGCCCGCGGCATATTTATCCAGAGAAGATCATTCCCTAAATAAATATACTAAGCGTATTGAAAAAATAATACACAATATAAGAATAAATAGAGACTGTAAAATTTTTCAATAAATATCTTTATTTACATTCAACTTCCAATATTTACAAATACATGAATTTATACTGGAAAGTAAACACAATAAGGAAAATACCTAAACAAGTGGCATACATCAACTGAAGAAAATGAAGCTGAGTTAGCCCTGAGTAGCTATCTGGTCGTAATCCCCCTCAGTGCCATCCACTTCCTCCGTCTCGACCGTATCTGACGGACATTCCTAAAAAACAAAGATGGGTGGAATGCCCGTTAGCAAACTTGCGCTCGGTAAGTCCCAAAAATAAGTAAAAGTATAAGTTCCTGGGTAAGTATATACTATATGTCTCTATATGGTCACTATGTTAACGTTAAGTTCCAAGTGTGAATGTCAACGCAGCCGTAGAAGTATTCACGAGCTCAAGAGTGGGGCCCGGGAGCAAGAAAACACGGGCCCATTTCATATATTAGCATCGGGGCTCTGGGCTGTGGATGAGTCAATCCGACTGATATTCGAGTAAAATAAAAAAAATGGTTAATATGGGACTCCTGAAGTTCCGTTGGATTCACACAAGAAATCATCCCAAACACCCCGAGTATAATATATTATAACTGCTTAATATACTTAATTAGTTTAATTGATTGATTAACATATCTTGATCGAAGACATAGATTGCAAAAAGTGTAGGCTGTATTCGAGTGAGTCGAGTAATATGCGAGTCATGACAATTGCAATCTTGGTTCGAGTCAAGTTGGTTTGAGTAGTTTGGGTTCGAGTACATATTCGAGTTTAGATTTAAGTTAGGTTAGAGTTCGAGTTCGAGTTTGAGTTCGAGTTCGAGTTCAAGTTTCGAGTTCTTGTCTTTTTCATAGAAATTGATTTAAACCGTTAAAAATCTTATGTTCGGGAGAAATCGGCAACTGCTGCACATGAACGACAGGATTTGTGTCTTTTTCCAAGAAAATTGTCATTGATAACTCCGTTAAGTTGTCTAACCTGAATAGGCAAGGACTCACTTTCCCCGGCTCCCTGAGGCTCAAGAGAATTGATCACGTTTAAACCTATATTAATCTAGAGTCCTTAAATATTGTTTGTATATCTCGAGAGGGTTTTATGAAAAATACTTTAATATAGTTTAAAAATAAATCTCGAGGGTGATTTATAATATTTAGGATTTTCATGAACATGTATTTTAATTGTTGTGGTGTTTTGGTGATAAAACCTAGCTTTTTGAAAGTTTGTGGTAATTTTATGAAAACTACTAGTTTTGGAAACTTGGTGGTATTTTATTTACAATTTTAATTTTTCTTTTAAAAATATAGTTTCTTAATTTGTTTTTATTGAAAATATCGATTTATGATTTTTATATAATTTTTCAAAAAATAGTTTTGTTTTGAAAAGTCGCGTTTCTTAAAAACCATATTTTTTTCCTTTCGAGACCGAATACTCTGTGAGGAGTTCTGCATCTTGCTCTACTGTCCCAAGGATGTGCGATAATCTGCACCATCCATTAGCGGGTCCCTTAACGAAGGTTGTAGAGGCGGAATTGCCAAGGAGTTTAAAATACCGATTAAAAAAACATTTTGAAAAGGTGTGGTATTTTAATAAAAATATTTTACTTTGAATTACCCATATGCTTAGAATATCGTGCTATGAAACCATAGTGTGCATATGGGGTAGGTCATTACCCCGTGAAAGTTCTAAGGCTTGGGTATACTAGATATCGAAAAGAGATTACACTAAAGTTCATGGTATTTTAATGAAAATTCGTTATATGTTTGTTTCATATGAAATTTTGGTTAAACTAAAAACTAAATGTTGTGAATAAGGTTAAGATTAGTGTAGCATGTTAGTTTGATTTAATTTTCTTATCACATGTGTTTACCACCGAAAGACGTTGTAGGGTGTTTTTCGTCACTCTATTGAGATGGGAATACACGCGCGCTTATCAGGCGCATTAAAGATTTCCCCTGCCTAGGGTAGGCTGGGGTTTATTAATTGTGGGGATCCGAATCTCTGGCAGCCGCGAACTAAGCTGCCGTTAATTACCCCTCGCCTTTAGAGCAAGAGAACCTCCGATTGACGGGAAAAACAGGTCATGCGAACTCAATGTGCAGTGTTGTGTTTTGAAGGGGTTTTGGATATATTGGGGGCCTCGCAGAGTTTTTACGGGGGTCCCGCTATCCGGATAGCGGGCTGAGGGTCAAGAGGGCCAGCAGTTCCCTTGCGGGGTGCGGGACAGCGTCCCGTTAGAAATTTTTTCTAATGGGGAAGGTATTTTTAGTGTGGAGTGTATACAAAATGAAGGGGGAAATGGCATCCAAAGGACGCATGAGCGCCAGCGCCTCACGTTCCTAGCACATGGGCGCTGGCCGCTGGCACCTCACGTGCTTGGCACGCGGGCGCTGGGTGCTGGGAGCCGGCGCCCCACGTGCTTGGCATGCGGACGCTGGGTGTCGGGCGCTGAGCGCCGGCGCCCCACATGCTTGGCACGCGGGCGCTGGGTGCCTGGCGCTGAGTATTGGGCGCCAACGCCCCACGTGCTTGGCACGTTGGCGCTGGGCGTCAGCAGCAAAAGGGATTTGGTCCCTGCACTGGGAGCTGTGCTCCTGATTGACTTTTGGAGTTGAACTCCTGACAAAGAGGACAAAGGGGCTTAGCCCCTGTACTGGGAGTTGTACTCCCAAAAAGAAATATTTATTATTTTATGTGTGTGTGTGTGTGTGTGTATTTAAAGAGTTAAACTCCTAAGATATCTTCGGAGTTGATGAAAGGGGACTCCTTTCTTTTCCATTGGGCCCTGGATCTTCCCCAAAGTGGGGGTTTTTGAAGGTGGGTCTTCTTCTTCCTCCTCTCTATTTGCTGGATCTTGGAGGAAAGTGGGTGGGATTTTATAAATCTCCCCTTTTGGAGATTTGCTGGAAGATTTGCGTTCCCCTTCAAGGGTTTTGTGGTGAAAAACTAATTCTTTTTGGAAAAGGAAGAGTAAAACTCTTGATTTAATTCAGAAAAGGGGAAGAGGGTTTTGAACCTTGAGGAAGGAGAAGGAGGCACAAAAACCCTAAAGTTTGAGAGAATGAAAAGGTTCTTTTTTTTTATTATTATCATATTTCCTTTTATAGACTTACAAACTTACATATAGCCCCTTGGGCTATACAAAATGGCATTTTGCCCATCCCATGCCTCATATGCTCATTTATTTTGCACATAGGCCATGGACTTTACAAAAATTTGGTTTTATGCCCATTCTTGCATAAAATATTACATCAAAATTATTTATTACATGATTTCATTTTGGCATGGGGGAGACCGGCCGCGGGGCTCGACTTGGACATGGGCCCACTTGATTTGGGATTGGGCCCGCTTATTTGGGGTTGACTTTGACTTTGACTTGGTCAACCGGGGTGAAATTTTCGACCCCAACAAAGTGCCCCCGTCAATAAATGCACACCGCACATGAGTTGTGTGCATGAAATTGATGGATCTTGGAGTTAGACTTCAAGGTGAAACATCCTTCCGGGGGCGGAGTATTATTCCGGGGATCGGAGCAAAATTCCAATTTGCGGAGCATAATTCCGGAGGTCGGAGCATAATTCCGGAGAGCGGAGCATGTTCTGAACATCGGAGCATAATTCCGAAGATCGGAGCATGATTCGGAAGATCGGAGCATGATTCCGAAGAGCGGAGAATGATTCCAAAGAGCGGAGCATGATTCCAAGGGGTCGGAGCATAATTTCGACGAGCGGAGCATGATTCCAGGGACCGGGGCATAATTCCGGAGAACGGCAGACATTCTGACTGAAGCATAATTTCGATGCACAGGTTGATTCCCAGACGGAGCATAATTCCGACAGGGAAGGCAAATACTCCAAGACGAAGCATGATTTCGACACGGGGTATATTCTGAGACGAAGCATAATTTCGTCACAGAGCTTGTTGGTTGACGTGATTCCGAGACGGAGCATAATTCCGACGGGGAGCTCATTGGTTGACTTGATTCCAAGGCGGAGCATAATTCCGACAGGGAAGGTAGATACACTGAAGCGAAGCATGATTTCGATACGGGGTACACTCTGAGACGAAGCATGATTCCGACGCAGAGCTTGTTGGTCGACTTGATTCCGAGGCTGAGCTTAATTCCGACGGGGAGGTCATTGCAGCCCTTTTTACGACTTGGACGGTCGGTGCTTGATTTGACTTGCTCCGCTTCTTGCGGTGTCAATATTCGACTTGTTTCTGAGGTAGAGCTTGATTCCGCCAGAGAGGTCGTTGGTTGTCTTGCTGACTTGATTTGATTTGGATTGACATCAGCGTCGCTACACTGGAATATGGTACCAGGAGCGAATCATCATTTTCCATGAGAGGATTTGGGGATTTTTATTTTGGTTTGGCATCAGCACCGCTACACTGGAATATGGTACCAGGAGCGAATCATCATTTGCCATGAGGGGATTTCCCTGGTTCCCAGTTTAACGACTTAGGGGTCATCTGTTTCCAGTTTAACGACTTAGAGGTCATCTGTTCCCAGTTTAAAGACTTAGGGGTCTATTGTTCCCAGTTTAACGACTTAGAGATCATATGTTCCCAGTTTAAATACTTAGGGGTCTTCTGTTCCCAGTTTAACGACTTAGAGATCATCTGTTCCCATTTTAACGACTTAGAGGTCATTTGTTCCCAGTTTAACGACTTAGAGGTCATTTGTTCCCAGTTTAAAGACTTAGGGGTCTATTGTTTCCAGTTTAAAGACTTAGAGGTCATCTGCTCCCATTTTAAAGACTTAGGGGTCTATTGGATCGGAAGCTTGGAATTTTGGGGTAGGGGTCGGCATCAGCGTTGCTAACACTGAAGCACATGTGCCAGGAGCAATTCATCATTTGCATTTTCCTGTTAGGGAGCGATGGCTTAGGAGACAGGTTTAGGTCCCTGTCACCTAAGACTTTTCAATTTTATAAGCCGTAAGGGTCCCATAAAAGTATTCTCCCTACGAGTCGAAAGGATCTCCTAGGTGTACTTTCTCCTTAGGAGTCATGGGGACTCCTAAGTGTGTTTTTCCTTTGTGAGTCGTAAGGATCCAACAAAGGTGTTTTCTTACGAGTCGTGAGGATCCCGAAAGTTTTGTTCTCTTCATGCATCGTGAGGACACATGAGTGGGTCTTCCCAAATAGAGCATAATTCCTAGGGCGGAGACCGGCCGCGTGACTGGTGATTGCGGTGGGGCATGTGTATGATGAGAATTATTTGAGCCCGTGAATTGTATACGGTAGTCAGTTCGGGGACCATCCATAGGGATGGGAGAATTTTGGGAAATTGGATTTTGGTTTGCGTCTGCATTGCTGCACTGGAATATGGTACCAGGAGAGACTCATCATTCACCATTTTGGGATTTGGAATTTGGTTGGCGTCTGCATCGCTGCACCGGAATATGGTACCAGGAGCGACTCATCATTCGCCGTTTGGAAGGCTTTTTTCTTTTTTTTTTACCGTGATTGCTCTATCATTTCAGCTTTTCTTATCGCGAAGGTCGCGATTGCCCTATCATTTCGGCTATTTATTTACGGTTGCCCCATCATTTCGGCTTTATTTTCTTATTTATTTTACTCGCTGATTTTTATTGCGAGTTGCCCTATCATTTCGGCTTTTCATTTTTCTTTTATTTACACATTTTTTTACATTCCCGGTTTAATGACTTAGGGGTCATATGCTCCCAGTTTAATGACATGGTGGTCAATTGTTCCCAGTTTAACGACGTGGCGGTCCATTGTTTTAGAGAAGGGCGGATGTCTGAGAGAATCAGTTTCACAAAGGACTTCGGTCTCCGTTTGTATGAAATTGGCGGTCACAGCTTGACTGTTTGTTAACACGCCTTTAGACAGTTCTATCTCTCCCGCCTTGTATTACTTTTCGACCCAATCTTTGAAGTCGAAGCAGTCCTCAATGGCATGACCTATCACTCTGTGATAGGGGCAGTATTTGGGGTCGTCGGTCATATTCGCTTCTTGCGGTCTTTTTGATTCTGGCAATTGTAGACCATTTCTTAGGCGTCTTTAAATATTTTACGGACTTTGTCCCTTCTGAAGGAATAGACCTTATCCAGCTTCTCTTTCAGTGAAGATTCTTATCCCTCTCCGAACACTGGCTTCCGAGGCTGGTTGGCATTAGGCCCGCTCATCCCTCGCTTATTTCGGTTAGCCGAAGTGTTGAAAGATTCAGTATCGTCGGAACTTCTGCCTTTACGATTATCGTCCTTTCGGTTTCTCCAGGATCTATTGTTATTTTAGGAATCAGTGGAGGACTCTTACTTTGAGAGCTTCAACATCTGGACTTTCCTGGTCAACTCTTGGAATGTTTTGAGACCCGCGGTGCATAGAAACGGAGGCATCCAATTGTTGAGATTTCCGACGAGGAGGCTGATAGATTGGTCCTGCTTTATCAGCGGTTCGCATTTAACGGAGAGATTGCGCCATTGGGTTATAAAATCTGTAATGCTCTCATTGTTCTTTGGCTTGGCCCTTACGAGGTCGGCAATGATGATCTTATTGCTGACACTCATGAACCTTTGTCGGAATAGAGATTCCATTTGGATGAAAGTAGCAACAGAGCCATCCGGTATGCTCGTGTACCGGTCGAAAGCAACATCGGTTAAGCTATTAACGAACTGGCGGAGGAGAAGCGCATCATTGCCCCCCGTATTCTCACATGAGGCTTTAAAATGGGTGATGTGCTGATTCGCATTTTCCGTCCCATCAAATCTTCCGAATTTAAGGATGACATAGTCGCTAGGAAATTCTACCAGATCATACTGAGCAGGATATGGTCTCCCGCTACTGCTAACATTTTTTTGCGCTTCAGCTTCGGCTACCAATGTTTTGACTTTGTTGGCAACCAAATCCATGATTTGATCTTGAGTTAGCGGGCTACTGTCATCGGTAGCCAAGACATTTCCGGAGATAGGAGTCGACTGACTTTCAAGCGGTCCGCCCACCTTTGGATTTGAGGGAACAGGCATTGGCTGCCTTGGGACACCGTTTCTCAGTTCATGAGCAGAGCCCTACGCTTGATTAGGCGGATGAGAGGCAAGTCAGGCCGTGAGCTGCATCACGACACTCGTCAAGTCATCAATTTTGAAGTAAAGTTTGGCCATCTCCTTGTCTTTACTTCTGAGCTGTTTTTGGAGCTCTTAGAGAAGTTGCTGCTCTGCGTTCTTGGGACGGAAGATTGGCTCATCTTAGCTTTCTGAGCCCGACTCCTCATGAACTGAAGGATCTCTCTACTTATCAGTCTTACTGGAAGGGTTTTCATTACCTTCCAGAGGATGATGGTCTTGAGAAGTGGCAGCCACATTCACACCAGATTGTATTTGAGATGTAGTGGCCCTATCCTTGCTCTTGCTGCGTGTGCCCACCGTGTAGACATTGTGGACCACATATCCAGCCATCTCTTTATCTTTGGCGGGATAACCCTATTCTTGGAGCCTCATGAAGTTCAGCCTAGCATGAGTCCTAGCCCTTCTGTTGGTTCTGTATCTGAGCCTTTTCTGTCTTAGCTTCTCGATTTTGAGGGCTTAACGGGCATCCGTCATCCAGGAAGCCATTGTGAGTCGATCGGTGGAGAGCTTAGAGAAGACACCCGATCGAGCGGTTGTCAGGGGCACCACCAGAGCTTTCTCGAGACGCCTTGTTACTTTGTTGGTGTTGATGGCCTTGCCCCCAGCTGGGGCAATGGAGAGTCATTCGGAAATGGGTTTGTGCTTGGGCTGAGGTGCCTTCGCGACCATGACATTCGGCATTTTCCCTTTTAAGGCTGGTTTATCCATCACCGGGGATTGAAGAGCAGGGACGACGTTAGCTGGCACGAACAGAATAGAGACAAATCGTAGAGGCGACTCCTCCCACTGTCGCCCGAGACTGGCCGGAAGGACCGTCCTGGAGTCCATCTTCATCTTGTAGGAGATGGGACCTGTGTCGAGAGCTGAGCTTATCCTTGGAGACATTTTGTTGTGCCCGGAGATTGCAATTTGAAATTTGTTAACCTGCACAAAGAACCATGATTTCAGTACAGGCAATCGATATGTATATTGATTGAGTTCGCATGAACGTTTAACCCGAAATATGGGAGGAGTGATAAAGTCCCATCGGGCGTTCCAGAATCTGTAGGGTGTTTTTCGTCACCCCATTGAGAAGGGAATACGTGCACGCTTATCAGGAGCATTACAGATTCCCCCTGCCTAGGGTAGACTGGGGTTTATTGATTGTGGGGATCCGAATATCCGGCAGCCGCGAACTAAGCTGTTGTTAATTACCCCTCGCCTTTGGAGCGAGAGAACCTTCGATTGACGGGAAAAACAGGTCATGCGAACTCAATGTGTAGTGTTGTGTATTGAATGGGTTTTAGATATATCGGGGGCCCCGCAAGTTTTTACAGGGGTCCCTGTTCTCCTCCGAAACACGGGAGACGCGACTGCGTAGATCCGTCTTGCTTGAATTTAGGGGCAGATACTAATTGGTGCTATCCGTCCACCTCTCCGAAAATGCCAAGTTGATTTATGGCACCGTATATCGAAGGTTTAAACGGATGCGGCCGATGTAGCAGACTTCATCAGATTCCCCCTCGTTTGAGGGGTTTTTGATTGTGGGGACGCGCTTCCCTGTAGGCGCAAGCCCCTGCAGTTAATTACGCTACCGCATCGCAGTAACAACTTTCTCCTTCTCCAGATGGTCACTTCGTGTCATGGGTATTTGTTTTGTTTTTGGTTGCCCGTGGATTGTATACGGAGACTAATTTATGTTGTCGCCCGTAGGGCGTGAATTAGTCCAAATCCGTATTTTCTTAGATTTGGGTTTGGGGGTTGGGCTTAAGGATACGCTAGCCTCATTTGAGACTAAGATCAACTTAAACGTTTGTTAAGGATACGTTAGTCTAATTTTAGACTAAGATCAACTTAATAGGATCATTTAGATCCAACAAAAGAGCATTTGAACTCTATTGTTTAGTTTAGGGACATTGCGGTCGATTAGTTTAAGGACGTCACGGTCCAAGGTTAAGGACATCATAGTCCATGGGTTTAAAGGGACCCCACAGTCCAGGTTAAGGACATTATAGTCCATGGGCTTAAGGACCCCACAGTCCGAGGTTAAGGACATCATAGTCGATGGGTTTAAAGGACCCCACAGTCCAGGTTAATGACATCACAGTCCATGAGTTTAAGGACCCCACAGTCCACGGAATGATCGGTTATCGGGACCCGTCACCTCTCTGAAGACGTTGAAGGATTACAACGACAAATATCAAAGGAGTGAAGAGATGTAACCTTGAAACAAAGTTGATTGGGAAATCAATAGTCCAATTTGGAACTAAGATCAATTAATTAGATTATGAGCACATTGGCTCAGTTAAATCTGAATTGAGGACTTATGGCCAACTTGGGCTAAGTCCAATTAGGTTCGAAATGTTGGACCTTTGTTTGGACTGTTGAATATCTGTCTGGGTTAAGCCCCTTATTATTTAGCAATGCTTAAATAGGGGTTTGGGGGCTCTGACAACATTTTATCTTTGGATGAGCACTAACTATACATTATAGCTCTGGACTTTACTTTGCACATCGTATGAACTGACCAATTTTGAGGTTCAGTTGGAGGGGGGTCTTGCCTCTAGAAAACTTAGTCAATTTGGGCTAAGCTTGGCTTTAGAATAGTGTTAAACACTAGAGACTATTTGGCGATCACGTGCTCCCACGTGATGTGCTGAAAGTAGTGTTAAACACTAAAATTGAATTGGTCACGTGGGGTCACGTGAGGCGCCAGAGAATTGGGCCAGACTTCCTTTATTTTACTCTCAGAATATTCAGATAAGTGTTAAACACTTTTAGTCTTTTAAATTATCACGTGTGGACACGTGACAATGCCTCTGTGTGGGGCATCAATTCCTCTGTCTTCCCTTATTATATTCTTTTGAAAAGGGGTATTTATCAGGGGTCATGTGGGGACACGTGAGACGCCATAGATCAGTACTGCCTTTGGCTTTATTCTCTTTTATTTTGAGGGTCACGTGGGAGCACGTGAGACGTCGCCTCTGGGCTAATTCCTTCTTATTTTGAGGAGTCCATTTAAGGGTCACGTGGGGGCACGTGACCTAGTCTTGTTCGTTCTTTTCTGATCATTAAAGGAAGGGTCACGTGTTGCCACGTGACCACGTTTACGTGTATGGATAATTTAAGTCCTTTGTTTGAGAATTAAATTCTTTGGTAGGGTTAAACCCCAATTCTGTTTTGAGGAATTAAATTCCTATGTATATGGAAAAATTAAATTCTTATGTAGAGTTAAACCCTAGTTGCATTTAGAGGAATTAAATTCCTATGAATTTGGAAGAATTAAATTCTTATGTAGGGTTAAACCCTAGTTTCATTTGGAGGAATTGAATTCCTATGAATTTAGGGGAATTAAATTTCTTAAACTCAATTCTCCCTCTAAGTTTGGGATCTGCATGGCAGAATCTCCCCGATGAGAATTAAATTCTCAACTTGTGGGGAGATCTACTTCTGCAGATCTTCAACCGAAGGAAGAACTAAGTTCTTATTCAGACGAGTTAAACTCTTAATTTGAGAATTAAATTCTCTTTTTGTTTTATAGAGCTTAAATCTCTTTCCTTTTCTCACTTAGGGTTTCTTTCTCTTCTGAAGAAATTTTCTTTTCTCTCTGTTGTTGTATCGCTCCAAAAAAATTCTCAGGATCCTTCTCTTCTCTTCTTGGCTCCTATTTATAGGAGAATGAAAAGAATCAGTTTGTTTAGTCAATCTTTAATTGAAATATTTTAATTGATTTTGTAACCAACATGATCTTTTAGATCACTCGGTGAATTTTATTCACCATTGAATTTTTAATCCAAAAGATATTCAGTTTGATATTCTTGGTGAATTTCAGGAAAATCTTTCCTTATATAGAATCTTTATATAAGTTGGTGATTTTTAATCACCATTGGATTTTTATTCCAACGGTGCTCCACTCTATAGAGCACAATCTTTTTCTTTTTTTTTGGAAAGATTTAGAGAGATATTTTCCAATTAGGGTTCTCGATTTCTTAATTAGAATTTAATTCTATTAGTTCAGAAGGCTTAAAAAGCCTATCACGTGTTAGCACGTGATCCCACCATTTGATCATTTAAATAAAATTTAATTCTATTAATTAAAGAGCTTATGAACCCATCACGTGTTGACACGTGACCCTCTTAATTAACATTTTAACCAGAATTTAATTCTGCTGTTTTAAAAAACTAAGGAATCATCACGTGTCAGCACGTGACCCTTGGTTACGTGTGAGCACGTGATGCCCCATTGGGGTTTTTTCTTAGTGTTTTATTATATCTTTTAATCCCTTTCAGTGAGTTTAAAGGCCCATCACGTGTGGGCACGTGACTCCTGTTGATTAGAATTCAATTTCACTTATAACAGAGTCCCCAGGAAACCATCACGTGTCAGCACGTGTGAGCACATGATGCCCCATTGGGATTTTTCCTGAAATTTTTATGAGGGAATAAATGCCCCCACAACGTTGTTCTCACGTGTTTGCACGTGAGTGCAGCGCTATCATCTTTTGTGGCCGTTGGATCTGCCTAGGAAAGGGGGAAGATGAACCGTTTCCCATCACATCCTATAAATGCAGGGGTCCCTTTTAGTAAATGCATCTTGTGGATAATCTATTTCGATTTCCTTGCAGGACAGCGATGGCTTAAGAGTCAGGGTTAGGATCTGCCTCCTAATACTTTTCAACTTTATGAGCCGTGAGGGTCTCACAAAGACTTTTCTCCCTACAGGTCGAGAGGATCCCTTAGGTGTAATTTCTCCTTAAGAATCATGAGGATTCCTAAGTGCGTTTTCTCTTGAGAGTCGTAACGATCTCACAGAGAGTTTTTCTTGCTTACAAGTCGAGAGGACCCGTAAGTGATTATTTATTTTCTTGTCAGAGAGGGTAGCCTGCAGAAAATCTATCTTGACCTCCCTACGAAGCAACGATGGCTTGGGAGACAGGGTTAGGATCTGCCTCCTAAGACTTTTCAACTTTATGAGCCGTGAGGGTCTCACAAAGACTTTTATCCCTACAGGTCGAGAGGGTCCCGTAGGTGTAATTTCTCCTTAAGAATCGTGAGGTTTCCTAAGTGTGTTTTCTCTTGAGAGTCGTAAGGATCTCACAAGAGAATTTTCTCCCTTACGAGTCGAGAGGACCCGTAAGTGATGGATGAGGTCGACATTATCCGCATTTCATGGAGTCAAGGGTTTCTCTGGCCATTTCCCATAGGGTCAAGACTGACTTTAGCCGTGTTCTATGGGACTAGGATTTGCTCTGGACGCTTCCCACGGGGTCGGATTGACATAAGCCGTGTTCCGCAAGGAACAGGATCCGCTCTAGACGCTTCCCACGGGGTCAGGATTGACATAAGCCGTGTTCCACGAAACTAAGATTTGCTCTGGATGCTTCCCATGGGGTCAAGATTGACATAAGTCGTGTTCCGCAAGGACCAGGATCTGCTCTGGACGCTTCCCACGGGGTCAGGATTGACATAGGCCGTGTTCTACGTGACCAGAATTTGCTCTGGATGCTTCCCACGGGGTCAGGATTGACATAAGCCGTGTTCCGCAAGGACCAGGATCCGCTCTGAACGTTTCCTACGGGGTCAGGATTGACATAGGCCATGTTCCACGTGACCAGGATTTGCTCTGGATGCTTCCCACGGGGTCAGGATTGACATAAGTTGTGTTCCGCAAGGACCAGGATCCGCTCTCGACGCTTCCCATGGGTCAGGATTGATATAGGCCATGTTCCACATGACCAGGATTTGCTCTGGGTGCTTCCCACGGGGTCAGGATTGACATAGGCCGTGTTCCACGTGACCAGGATTTGCTCTGGATGCTTCCTACGGGGTCAGGATTGACATAAGTCGTGTTCCGCAAGGACCAGGATCCGCTCTGGACGTTTCCCACGGGGTCAGGATTGACATAGGCCGTGTTCCACGTGACCAGGATTTGCTCTGGATTCTTCCCACGGGGTCAGGATTGACATAAGCCGTGTTCCGCAAGGACCAGAATCCGCTCTGGACGTTTCCCACGGGGTCAGGATTGACATAGGCCGTGTTCCACGTGACCAGGATTTATTTTGGATGCTTCCCACGAGTCAGGATTGACATAAGCCGTGTTCCGTAAGGACCAGGATTCGCTCTCGACGCTTCCCACGGAGTCAGGATTGACATAGGCCATGTTCCAAGTGACCAGGATTTGCTCTGGATGCTTCCCACAGGGTCAGGATTGACATAAGTCGTGTTCCGCAAGGACCAGGATCCGCTCTGGACGCTTCCCACGGGGTCAGGATTGACATAAGCCGTGTTCCGCGTGACCAGGATTTGCTATGGATACTTCCCACGGGGTCAGGATTGACATAAGTCGTGTTCCGCAAGGACCAGGATCCGCTCTGAACGTTTCCCACGGGGTCAGGATTGACATAGGCCGTGTTCTACGTGACCAGGATTTGCTCTGGATGCTTCCCACGGGGTCAGGATTGACATAAGCCGTGTTCCGCAAGGACCATAATCCACTCTGGACGTTTTCCACGGGGTCAAGATTGATATAGGTCGTGTTCCACGTCACCAGGATTTGCTCTGGATGCTTCCCACGGGGTCAGGATTGACATAGGCCGTGTTCCACGAAACCAGGAGGGGTTGACTCTCGGTTGTCTGTGCATCGTCGAGTCATGGATCTGGGAACTTCGCCGCAGCTCCCATTTATTGATGTTGCGTATGTTGAGACGAATGTTGAGAGGATTTCCAAGCTGTCTGTGAACTATCGAGATGTGGCTTCTTTTTCTGATGGAGCCTGGTGGGAAGGTATGGTTCCCTCTTAATTTGTTCCCCTGGATTGTATACAGGGATCGATGTGATCTTACCTGTAGGGCGAAAAGTTTCATTTTATATATTTTTCTTTCCGCGATGCTCTATCATTTCAGCTTTTATATCGCGAAAGTCGCGATCGTCCAATCATTTCGGGTATTTCTCACGGTGCCCAATCATTTCGGCTATTTGTTTTTGTTTACTCGCTGCTTTTTATTGCCAGTTGCCCAATCATTTCGGCTATTTTTGTATGCATACATTTTTACTTGCTGATTTGCAAGTTGCCCAATCATTTCGGCTATTTCATATGCATTTGTGGCTCGCTGGCTTTTCACTGGGAGTTTGAGATTTGATACCGATTTAGGCATCAGCATCGCTACAACTGGGATATTGCCAGGAGCGAATCATCATTTTCCTTTGCCGATGTCGAACAAAGGTGGCTTAGTAAACAGGGTTAGGATCCTGTCGACTAAGGCTTTTGACTTCATGAGCCGTAAGGGTCTCATAAAGGTATTTCTTCCTATGAGTCGTGAGGATCTCGTAGGTGCGTTTTCTCCTTAAGAATCATGAGGAGTCTTAAGTGTATGGTCTCTTATAAGACGTAAGGATCTTACAAGAGTGTTTTCTCCTTATAAGTCGAGAGGACTTACAAGTGTCTTTTGCCATATGAGCATATCCCCGATCTCTGGTGGGACTTTATTAGGGAAATGCTTATTCGCGCCCATGGATTGTATACAAGGGTCAGTGTTGAACCGTTTGTAGGGCAAAATCAGGGTGTATGATTGCTTAAGAACAGGTTCAGATCCCTGTAGCTTAAGGCTTTTGAATCCTATGAGCCGTGAGGGTCTCAAAGGGGAATTCTCCTTACGAGTCGTGAGGATCTCGTAAGTGCATTTCTCCATAGGAATCGTGGGGATCCCTAAGTGTGTTGCTCCTTTATGAGTCGTAAGGATCTCACGCAGGTGGTTTCTCCTCACAAGGTCGAGAGGGCCTTGTAAGTGTCTTTTACCGAGATTGCGCCTTTTCGGGTTTTCACAAAACTCGCCGGTAGCCCTGTTGTTTTTACTCACGGAGCCCTTTCAGGTTTTCATTCGTGCCCATTTTGCTTATGGACATAGCTTTTTCTTAATTGTGTCAGCCTTGGGATGCTGCGGTCCATAGTAGTTTATCGACGTCTCGATCAACAGCCAGTTTTAGGACATAGTGGTCCGTCATTAGTTTAAGGACGTTTCGGTCCGATGCCAGTTTTAGGACATAGTGCTCCATTGTTAGTTTAAGGACGTTTCGGTCCGTAGCCGGTTACTACTTATAGAGTTTAGGCTTAGGAAGATAGCGAGCGGACATAGGCGTCGTCATCTATCGTTGACCTAGGCCGTGACTCGTCAGGCATAGTATTTTTTCAAGAAGCGACCGTTTATTGGCCTGAAAGGTCTTTCACCATGCATGTCCATGAGTAGATAGGCCCCACCCTGGTAGACTTTGTCTATGATATATGGGCCTTCATAGTTCGGCTCGAATTTCCCCCGCTTGGCATGATTGGGGATCATAGGTCTTTTGACCACTAGTACGAGTTCGCCTTGGCGGAATGTTCTCAGCCTAGTCAACCTTTCATATGAGCGCATCATCTTTGCTTTATAAGCCTCCAGATTTTGTTGCGCCATGAGCCGGGTTTCGTCGAGGGCATCAAGTTCCTCAAGCCGAAAATGAGCATTCTTTTCGTTCGTTAGCTCGTAATGAACTGCCACTCGTAGAGAGGGTAACTCTATTTCGAGGGGGAGTAATGCTTCTGTGTCGAATACCAATGCATACGGCGTTGTGTTCATGGCTGTTTTGAACGTAGTTTGATACGCCCAGAGAGCTTCATGCAGTCTGTCGTGCCATTCCTTATTATTCTTGGACACCGTCTTTTTCACGATCTTCGTCAAGGTCTTGTTGAAAGCCTCAGCTAGACCATTAGCTCGGGGATTATAGACCGAAGAGTATCTCTAGTCTATGTTATGCTGTTGTGTGAAGCGGCTGATCTTGTGGCTTCTATAGGCTGGCCCGTTATCGGAGATAATCCGTTGCGGAGTGCCGAACCGATAAATGACGTGTGTCTTGAAGAAATGGAGGATATTCTCCGTCTTCACTTCTCTTAGTGGTATTGCTTTTGCCCACTTGGAGAAGTAATCCGTTGTCGCCAATATGAATCGGTGTCCCATGGACGATACTGGTTCGATGGGTCCGATTATGTCAGTTCCCCACATTTCGAATGGTCAGCTAGCTACCGTTGGATGTAGTGGATTTGGATGCTGGTGGATAAAGTCCCCATGAATCTGGCACGAGTGGCACTGCTTCGCGTATTCTAGGCAGTCTTGGATCATCGTAGGCCAATAGTAGCCCATCCTTTTGATCTTTAGTTTCATCTTCGGCCCGGCTTGGTGAGAACCGCAGAGTCCGTCATGAGTTTCTTGGACGACTCCCCTTGCCTCTTCAGGTCCCAGGCATCTTAGCCACAGAGAATCAAATGATTTCTTATACAGCGTATCATTGACGAAGGCAAAAGATAGAGCATGTTTCATGAGCTGATGTCTTGACGACGCATCTTCAGGTGCTCGACGGGATTTGAAGTAGTCTATAAAGACTTCCCTCCAATCTTTAGCCTTTTCCTGGTCTTTTATTTGTAGGGTCGCTTTCTCGGTCGCCTCCTTTTCTTCGGAAGGTTCCGAAGATATTTCTGTCGGTGCGAGAACCCGACAGCTTTGCACAACGATCCTCATGTCATCGAGGTTCTCGTCGGCCAGTTCTTTAGCGAGCTTGGCTAATGCATCCGTTTTGCTATTTTTCGCACGCGGTATGCTTTTCAGGGCATAAGCAGGAATTTGAGTCAGCAGTTGTTGCACTCTCTCGCCGTACTTTACCAGCTCTGGCTTGCACATTTGATAGTCGCCGTTTACTTGACTGACGATCAGCTGGGAGTCTCCGTATATGAGGAGGTTCTCAATTCCCATGTCGACGGCGATCTCAAGACCTGCTATCAAAGCTTCATATTCGGCTTCATTATTCGTCCTCGGCTCTGTTAAGGAGAAGGCAAAGCGCATTATCTCTCCTTATGGAGTCACGAAGATGAGGCATACCCCGAATTTGATTATGGGGGTGCTTCATTTACTCTTCTTCATGGAAGATGCTCCATCAAAGTAAAGTTCCCACTGGGTATCATTCCCTCTTCTCTCCCCGTCGATCGTGTCAAACGCGTGCTCGTCTGGCAATTCACAGTTCAAGGGAGAGTCGGCAGGTATCAGATGTTCAGCGAGGAAGTCGGTGATGGCCTGGCCTTTCACTGCTTTGAGGGGTCGATAAGTTATCGAGAACTCCATCAAGAGCAGGGCCCATTTAGCGAGTCGTCCCGTTAATATAGCCTTTGACATCAAATATTTGAGAGGATCCACCTTCGATATGAGATGGACCTCATGTGCCAACGCGTAATATCTGAGCTTCATTATCGCGAAGATCAACGCCCGGCAGTGTTTTTCAATGGGGGAGTAGTTGCTTTCTGCCCCCAGTAGAACTCGACTCAAGTAGTAGAGAGCTCTTTCCTTCCCTTGGTCGTTCTCTTATGCCCATAATGCGCCTAACGAACCTTCAAGGGAAGTTGTATACAGAATGAGGGTTTTTCCCTTGATTGGAGCGGTTAGCACCGGAGGATTCTGTAGGTATTGCTTGATTTCGTCCAATGCGCCTTGGCATCCCAGACGAACGGGGTTCCCTTCTTCATTAGGTGACAGTAAGGACGGCACTTGCCGGAGAGATTGGCTATAAATCGCCGGATATACGCGAGCTTTCCTTGGAGAGACCGCAGTTGCTTGAGAGTCCTTGGCGGAGGCATTTCCATGATTGCCTTGATCTTCGACGGGTCTATCTCGATGCATCGGTGTCGAACAACAAATACTAGGAACTTGCCCGAGGAAACTCCGAACATGCATTTGAGAGGGTTCATCTTCAAATTGTATTTCCGAAGGTGCTGAAACACAATCTTTAGATGTTCTAAATGTTCCTTGTATGATTTTCTTTTAACTACGAGGTCGTCGATATAGCATTTGACGATTTCATGTATGAGGTCATCGAAGATTTTCGTCATGGCCATCTAATAGGTGGCACCGGCATTCTTTAGACCGAAAGGCATCACCTTGTAGCAGAATATGCCTAAAGGGGTCCAGAAAGCGGTCTGCTTCTGATCCTCAGGATGCATCTTTATCTGATTGTATCCTGATGATTCGTCCATGAAGGAGAAGACTTCATGAGTGGACGTGTTATCTATCATCAGCTCGGCGACCGGTACTGGAAAGTCGTCCTTCGGGCAAGCTCTGTTGAGATTCCGGAAGTCTACGCATATGCGCACCGTCCCATTTTTCTTCATTACTGGGACAATGTTGGCGATCCAGTCAGGATACTGAATCTCTTGGATGAAGCCAGAGTCAATTAGCTTCTTGACCTCGGCGTCGATGCTCATCTCAAGCTCGAGCCGCATTCTTCTCGGTGCTTGTTTGATCGGCTTAACGTCTGGAGAAATCGCCAATTTGTGGACAGCAATTTCTGGATCGAGTCCCGGCATCTCTGAATAGTTCCATGCAAAGCAATCTTTATACTGCATGAGCACATCTTTAAGCGTAGCCTCTTTTTCTTCAAACGGTTCACTGACGAACGTCGGCCGTGGGTCGTTTGCCGTTCCCAAGTCGATTTTTCTGAGGTCATCTACAGTAGTATGTATCCCATCTTCCAACTCTTTTGGCGCCGGTGGAAATTCTGAGATTAACTCATCTTCATCGTTCTCGAAGCCCGAGGGGAGGTTATCCATATTCTCGGGTTCTTCTTCTGATAGCGTTATCACGTGGCAGGTACGAGATCGCTTCCAAGACCGATATTGGTCTGGTTCTACTCTCATCATATAAGTGGCTTTTGATTCATGCTTCAGTGGCGGACTTACCCTCCAACTGTCGGATAGAGCGAACCTGCCTTGTTGATATTGGTCTTCGACCCAGTTCTTGAAGGTGAAGCAGTCTTCGAGAGGATGTCTTATTGCTCGGTGATAGGAGCAATAGTCTGGGTGAGAGACCTTGTCTACTTGCTCGGGGTGCTTGGACTCCGGTAGTGTCATCATCTGATGTTTTATGACAAGATCGAATATCTTCTTTGTCTTGTCTTGGGGAAAAGAATATGCTCAGCGATGGATCCCAGCTGATCGATTCTTGATCGTGTGGCTTCTTAGATCCGCTACGCCGCTGTCGAACGTTTTTTCCGTTCTTTGATTTATTTTTGCCTCTGCGCCAGGTCTTTTGTATGACAGGTTGGCGAAGAAGAGCATTGTCATTCTCCGTGGCCTGCTGAAGGAGGCACTGCGTCCTGGCTTTCTCGTAAATGGCCATTTCACGGCTATGGTCATCCCGTACCTTTTGAATCGCTTCCCTTATTAGCTTGTCCATCTATTCTTCAAACGACAGACTTGGCATTTTGATGGCGGGACCTCGTTTTGGTTCAGGGTTAGCGTCTTTTAACAGAACATCTCCTTCTTCGTCAAAGTCATGTATGACATAGCAGCCATGGAATCGTTCCCGTTTCTTGGATTGAACATATCCAAGCCCGATCGTTTCCATTCTCCCATTGGGCAATTTTCGCTGAGTTCCGGGGACGTCCCAAATCCTGTTGTAGAACTGAGTTTGTCGAGCAGTCTGTTTGAAAGGTACGCCTTGGCGTCTCAACAGCCTTTTTAATCCTTCTGTGTAATATCTGGGCAGACGGATGGACTGGAGCCTGTCAAGTGTAGAATCAGCACCATGCCAAATTTCTTTCTCCACTTTGGTTTCCGTGGATTGATAAAAGAGAATCGCATTTTCATCTTTTCGTCTGGGAGAGACATAGAATGTTTGCAGTTCTTGCACACTATAGGTATCAAGCGTGTCGAGCTCTTTGTAATGCTCTTGCGGAACCATGACAATTTGCAAACTCCGATCATCGCTAGCGAGGGCTTGCATTGATGACCGAGTGGAAAATACAGTGTTGACCTCATTTTTCGAGTCGCTGCCGAAGATCAACATAGGGATGGACGGTCCCGGCTTGTTGCATTAGGGTAGCCCTGAATAAACTATTTCTTCTTCCTCCTCGGTATCACTCCCGAAGACCGGAATAGGGGTGATAGCTTTGTTCTTGGGTTTATGACATCTTTCCGTGTCCTCAAAATCTGGTAAGAAGTAGTTTGCATCTTCGTACTCTCGGACTTCATTCACGGAGAATGGGTTCAACTCCCCCGTCACAGTGTACTCGAGACCTTCTTTGAAGTATTTCATACACTGATGTTGTGTAGAAGGGATAATGTTGTACTCGTGTAACCAAGGTCTGCCGAGCAAAGCATTGTAACATGTCTTAGCATCAATGACGTGAAACTTAATGTCCGTGACGAGTAGCCCAAAGCGTAACGTCAATATTACAAACCCGAGCGTCCGTGATGACTGGGAGTCAAACCCGGAGATGGTGATTTTATCACGAGCGAGGTGCTGAACGCTCATGCAGATTTCCTTCAACACTCTCACATTAAGGAGATTGACGGATGACCTATTGTCAACCAGGATTTTTCCTATCTTGATATCATGACAGTATCCAGAGACATAGAGGGGACGGTTATGCTCGCACGTCCCGAGGAGGAGATCTTCATCGCCAAAGGTGATATCGGCTGTGTGCACTTTTTCCAGCTCGTCCTTCATCTTTTCTTCGGCGAGGAAAGCTTGGAATTGCTCAAGCTCTTGCAGTGCCTTGATCAAAGAATCTCTTGCTTCTTTTGATAACAAGAGGGTATCGAGAATGCTTAGCTGTGAAGGTAGCTTTCTCAAGTGTGCCAGAACATTGTAATCCACCTTATTTTTCTTTAGCGGGTCCTTGGATGTCAGCTCTTTAACGACTTGGTCATCTAGGACGATATCCTCAGGGACTTTTTCTTTCCCCTTATCTTTTCTATTCGACCCACTGTTCGCGGGCCCGAGATTCTTTTCGGGCAACGTACGATTGCGCAGCTGAATATTTTCACAGCTCTTCGGTTCTTCCTCTTTTCCCGAGGTGGATTCTTTAAAGAGAGGGCCAAGAGTCATTTCTTCGTCAGAGTCGCTCCCGAAGGTGAGAACTTGCGATCCCCCGTAGTCAATCATGTGACAGTTGGCGGCAGTTCTTTTGCGCTCCTCGGTCGTATTTCTTTGTTCCCGGTGAGTTTTGCGTTTCATCCGCTTGAACTGTTGTCGGTGAGCGACATATCCCTGCCACCAGCTTTTAAAAGCGTTGCACTCTTCGGTGGGTTGCGCAATCTTTCGATGATATAAGCAGTGGCTAGGATGTATATCCGCTTCATCAGGAATGTTTCCTTCGGAGGGTGGCAGCTTCATTCCCATCAATATGGCTTTGGCGAACCTCTTCCTCGTCTTGCATCTGCTTTTATTTGCGGCGGATGTACTTTGATCTGCTGGGAGTGTTTCTCCCCTTTTGTCTAGTCGCCAGTATTTGGCCTTTTCAAATATGTCCATCTCGCACTCTCGATCAGCTTTGCTTTTCAAAAGAGTTTCGTTTAGGAATGCATCAATCATTTCGTCTGATGGTCCCAGAAGTTCAGGCTCAGGATCTGCCCCCAGTTTCTCTGCATAAGGAGCTTCTTCATCATTTATTAACGAGTGAGAGATCACATGACAGCTTGCCATATAATCTTCAGGCTCATCCGACGAGTCTTCTCCATTGTCGTCATCTCCGTCCTCAAGGACGTGGCTGAGAAATTCTTGGAGTGTGACTAGGGTCCGCGCCTTCTGGTTATATTCTTCCAGCGCGTCGATATGTTTTTGCAGCTCCGTGCGCTTGTTATCAGGCTTCACGGGCTTTTTGGTCTTCTTCTTCTTCTTCGAATACTTTGACGGCTGGGTGCGAGCGCTTTGACTATCACCACTAGTTTTTGGAATTGGGCGCGGTTTCAGCATTCCCTCGATGATCTTGGGTTCCAATGAATTTTTCCATCTGATTGCCGGGCATGTTTGGAGATCCTTCAGCATTCTTTTCGTTTTGGCTGAAAGAGCAATCTCCCATGGAACTTCTTCGACAAAAGAGCATGATTCCCCCGGTGTGTCCGTCCTTTTAGGAGCGTATGGTTGAGGCGGGTTCACTTTCCAATTCTCGGACAGTGCGAACTTGCCCTGTTGGTATTGGTTTTCGATCCAACCTTTAAAGACGAAGCAATCTTCAATCGGATGGCTTTTTGCTTGGTGGTAGGGGCAATAATTAGGATTATTAGCCTCACCAGGTTGCAATGGGCGTTTGGATTCGGCAAATTAATGAGCATGTTGCGCACTGCCATCTCGAACAATCTCTACGTTTTGTCCCGGGGAAATGAATAAGGGCGTTTCATTTTTTCATTATAGAATTGTCGTCTCTCATCCAGGCGATCAATTAGTTTTAGGCCACTGGGCTGCTGTTGAGCATTTGCGACGAAGGTCGTTTTCCCTTTGCCTTTTCATTCCGTGGCTCCGGCTTTGAAGGAGACGGTCTATGACCCATCTGGTCCATTTGGGCCAGTTTGTCAATCAAGGCCTGGAACGTGGTCGGCTTGAAGAACATCATGAATTTGGAAATAGTTGCTTGAGGGTCAAGAGTGCCCACGAACATGCCCACTGCCGGCGCTTCTTCGATACGCTGCTCACATTTCGACCGTAAATTCCGCCATCGTATTGCGTACTGCACCCATGTTTCGCCTGGCTTTACCCTGGCGTTAATCAATGTGGTGATCGGGGTGCGCTCGCTAGCACTTGCGAAATGCTGGGTGAATAGTAGCTCCATCTCTGTAAAAGTTTTGACGGAGTCGTTGGGAAGCTCCGAATACCACTCAAACACCGTCTTCGACAAGCTACCAACAAACTGGCGGAGCAGAAGTTTATCATCACCTCTGGTGTTGCCGCACAAGGCTCTGAATTGAGCGACGTGCTGATGCGGATTCCCCGTCCCTTTATATACATGGAATTTAGGGATCGTATATCCCTGCGGGTACCTTATTTGGTCATACCAGCCTGGATAAGGTCGTCCAGTCTTAACGATCTGCCCGGCCATTTCGCTCGCATGATGACTCGTATTTGTTGAGCGATGTAATCATCCAGAGCGGCCTTAGAGATGGTCTCCTCCTTGGCTGCTGAAAGAGCCGGAGGAGGGTTCGATGTCTCCCCTCTGTCATCTTCAATGATAATCGGGGGGTCTTTAGCTGGAGGTTCCGGCTGTAACATCATCTCGGCCATGTCTTGGAACAAAAGATTCATTCATTTTATGTTGGCCGCCTGTTCCACGGCCTCTTTTTCTTTCCTCTCGAGCATTCTTCGGAGGAAATCAGCATCAGTTTCTTGTTCCTGACGCTGCTCTGAGGTCTCCGGATTGTCTTTCGGCCCAGTGAGTGCCGCCATTGCAGTTAGCATCTCCTGAAGTTTCTGCTGCTGCTGCTCCTGAGCCTTTGTTATCGATCGAGTAAGCGGTCGATGACCCATAGAAGCACGACTTTCCTCTTTTCCGGAAGCCATATAAACGGTATGTGTTACCATGCCCCCGGACTTGAGGCGTTTAGATTCAGCATCCTTGCGGTTCTCCGCGGTCACGGGGGCTTTCTCCGGCCTCCTTCTCTTGTGAGCGGTTGAAGTTGAGGGAGCCGTTGCAGCGGGCATCCAAACGGATGACATCTTCTGTGGTACCACGTGATGGCTCTTTTCTTGCCGAGTTTTAATCTTCTTTGATCGGCGAGAGTAATCTTGGTCAATCATCGATTCCTGGACCTGTCGTCAGACTTTGTAAATTTTGGACGACAGCCACTGAGGGAGCTGCTCCGGCTTCTTCTCTGTAGCATTCTCCGCGGGTGGAGGAGATCTTTTCAGCACGACAGTCGGAGCGTTCTTGCGAACCCTCCTAAGCGGCTCAAAGATGTTCGCAGTTGGAACATCAGCATCAATTTTCACCGTTGGAGCCGGCGGAGTCAGTCCCGAAGGGGAATTGCCCCCAGCCTTCCTTACTCGGCGCCAGTAGCGACGGCGAGCATATCGTGCGGACGGGATTGTCTCAGCTGTATGGGTGACTTCATCACGCCCCCTGTTTTGGCGAAGGGTTGTCGCCGGCGTCAGCCTCTTCAAGACCTATATCCGTTGAGAAGCAGTGTCCAATTTATCAAAGACAGACCTCTGGGCAGGGGAAGCAGCTTTGAGGACTCCGTCCGGAGCGGGAGCCGGAATGTCCAGCCTTGTGAAGACTGACGTCTTGGCAGAAGCAGCCTCTCCGATGATTTCGTCCACTTGAGCCGGGATGGCTATCCGCTTTGGGATGGCTGCTTCGGGTATCGCGGGCTTGTTGGTGTTCTGGCCCAGTCTGTTGAAAACTGAGGCAGTGGAGTTGGGCGACCCGTTGAGAGGGGCCGCAGCAGTAGTAAGTCAATCAAAGACCGACTTCTTTGGGGCTTCTTGTGACAACAGTGGGGCACTGAAGCTCATCGGTGGGATCATATTCCCAAAGAACAGCCAAGTGGTGGCCTGAGTTACTTGCTCCACTGGCATCTTAAACAGGGAGGCCGCTTGGGGCCTGTAGGTTACACCTCCAGATGAGGCGGAACGGGAGTCGCAGTTGTAGCTGGAGCAGTTAGAGGCCATTCCTTTTTTCTGCATGAGAGCAAAACCAAATCTTAGTACCTCGAACCCAAGGGCAACCATATCAAACCGCGATTCGTTCGCGAAATACGACACACGAAGTGTGGAGTGGAAAGAGGAAAAGGTCCCACAGGACGTGCCAGAATCTGTTCTCCTCCGAAACACGGGAGACGCGACCGCGTAGGTCCGTCTTGCCTGAATTTGGGAGCAGATGCTAATTGGTGCTATCCGTCCACCTCTCCGAAAATGCAAAGTTGATTTATGGCACCGTATATCGAAGGTTTAAACGGATGCGGCCGATATAGCAGACTTCGTCAAATTCCTCCTCGTTTGAGGGGGTTTTGATTGTGGGGACGCTCTTCCCTGCAGGCGTAAGCCCCTGCAGTTAATTACGCTACCGCATCGCGGTAACAACTTTCTCCTTCTCCAGATGGTTACTTCGTATCATGGGTGTTTGTTTTGTTTTTGGTTGCCCGTGGATTGTATACGGAGACTAATTTATGTTGTCGCCCGTAGGGCTTGGATTAGTCCAAATCTGTATTTTCTTAGATTTGGGTTTGGGGGTTGGGTTTAAGGATACGTTAGTCTCATTTGAGACTAAGATCAACTTAAACGTTTGTTAAGGATACGTTAGTCTAATTTTAGACTAAGATCAACTTAACAGGATAATTTAGATCCAACAAAAGAGCATTTGAACTCTATTGTTTAGTTTAGGAACATTGCGGTCGATTAGTTTAAGGACATCACGGTCCAAGGTTAAGGACATCATAGTCCATGGGTTTAAAGGGACCCCACAGTCCAGGTTAAGGACATCATAGCCCATGGGCTTAAGGACCCCACAGTCCGAGGTTAAGAACATCATAGTCCATGGGTTTAAAGGACCCCACAGTCCAGGTTAAGGACATCATAGTCCATGAGTTTAAGGACCCCACAGTCCACGGAATGATCGGTTATCGGGACCCGTCACCTCTCTGAAGACGTTGAAGGATTACAACGACAAATATCAAAGGAGTGAAGAGATGTACCCTTGAACCAAAGTTGATTGGGAAATCTGTAGTCCAATTTGGAACTAAGATCAATTAATTAGATTATGAGCACATTGGCTCAGTTAAATCTGAATTGAGGAATTATGGCCAACTTGGGCTAAGTCCAATTAGGTTCGAAATGTTGGACCTTTGTTTGGACTGTTGAATATCTGTCTGGGTTCAGCCCCATATTATTTAGCAATGATTAAATAGGGGTTTGGGGGCTCTGACAACATTTTATCTTTGGCTGAGCACTAACCATACATTATAGCTCTGGACTTTACTTTACACATCGTATGAACTGACCAATTTTGAGGTTCAGTTGGAGGGGGGTCTTGCCTCTGGAAAACTTAATCAATTTGGGCTAAACTTGGCTTTAGAATAGTGTTAAACACTAAAGGATATTTGGCGATCACGTGCTCCCACGTGATGTGCTGAAAGTAGTGTTAAACACTAAAATTGAATTGGTCACGTGAGGTCACATGAGGAGCCAGAGAATTGGGCCAGACTTCCTTTATTTTACTCTCAGAATATTCGGATAAGTGTTAAACACTTTTAGTCTTTGAATTTATCATGTGTGGACACGTGACAATGCCTCTGTGTGGGGCATCAATTCCTCTGTCTTCCCCTATTTTATTCTTTTGAAAAGGAGTATTTATCAGGAGTCACGTGGGGACACGTGAGACGCCCTAGATCAGTACTGCCTTTGGCTTTATTCTCTTTTATTTTGAGGGTCACGTGGGAGCACGTGAGATATCGTCTCTGGGCTAATTCCTTCTTATTTTGAGGAGTCCATTTAAGGGTCACGTGGGGGCACGTGACCTAGTCTTGTTCGTTCTTTTCTGATCATTAAAGGAAGGGTCACGTGTTGCCACGTGACCACGTTTACGTGCTTGGATAATTTAAGTCCTTTGTTTGAGAATTAAATTCTTTGGTAGGGTTAAACCCCAATTCTGTTTTGAGGAATTAAATTCCTATGTATATGGAAGAATTAAATTCTTATGTAGGGTTAAACCCTAGTTGCATTTGAAGGAATTAAATTCCTATGAATTTGGAAGCATTAAATTCTTATGTAGGGTTAAACCCTAGTTTCATTTGGAGGAATTAAATTCCTATGAATTTGGGAGAATTAAATTTCTTAAACTCAATTCCCCCTCTAAGTTTGGGATGTGCATAGCAGAATCTCCCAGATGAGAATTAAATTCTCAACTTGTGGGGAGATCTACTTCTGCAGATCTTCAACCGAATGAAGAACTAAGTTCTTATTCAGAAGAGTTAAACTCTTAATTTGAGAATTAAATTCTCTTTTTGTTTTATGGAGCTTAGATCTCTTTCCTTTTCTCACCTAGGGTTTCTTTCTCTTCTGAAGAAATCTTCTTTTCTCTCTATTGTTGTATCTCTCCAAAAAAATTCCCAGGATCCTTCTCTTCTCTTCTTGGCTCCTATTTATAGGAGAAAGAAAAGAATCAGTTTGTTTTAGTCAATCTTTAATTGAAAGATTTTAGTTGATTTTGTAGCCAACATGATCTTTTAGATCACTCAGTGAATTTTATTCACCATTGGATTTTTAATCCAAAAGATATTCTGTTTGTTATTCTTGGTGAATTTCAGGAAAATCTTTCCTTGTATAGAATCTTTCTATAAGCTGGTGATTTTTAATCACCATTGGATTTTTAATCCAACGGTGCTCCACTCTATAGAGCACAATCTTTTTCTTTTTTGTTTGGAAAGATTTAGAGAGATATTTTCCAGTTAGGGTTCTCGATTCCTTCTTAATTAGAATTTAATTATATTAGTTCAGTAGGCTTAAAAAGCCTATCACGTGTTGGCACGTGATCCCACCGTTTGATCATTTAAATAGAATTTAATTCTATTAATTAAAGAGCTTATGAACCCATCACGTGTTGACACGTGACGCCCTTGATTAACATTTTAACCAGAATTTAATTCTGCTGTTTTAAAGAACTAAGGAATCATCACGTGTCAGCACGTGACCCTTGGTCACGTGTGAGCACGTGATGCCCCATTAGGGTTTTTCCTTAGTGTTTTATTATATCTTTTAATCCCTTTCAGTGAGTTTAAAGGCCCATCACGTGTGGGCACGTGATTCCTGTTGATTAGAATTCAATTTCTCTTATAACAGAGTCCCCAGGAAACCATCACATGTCAGCACGTGACCCTTGGTCACGTGTGAGCACGTGATGCCCCGTTGGGATTTTTCCTGAAATTTTTATGAGGGAACAGTCCCGCTACCCGGATAGAGGGCTAGGGGTCAAGGGGGCTAGCAGCCCCCTTGCGGAATGCGGGGCAGTGCCCCGTTAGAAAACTTTTCTAACGGGGGAGGTATTTTTAGTGTGGAGTGTATTCAAAATGAGGGGGGAAGTGGCGTCCAAAGGACACGTGAGCGCTAGCGCCTTACGTGCTTGGCACGTGGGCGCTGGGCGTTGGCACCTCATGTGCTTGGCACGTGGGCGCTGGACGCCAGCGCCCCACATGCTTGGAAAGCGGGCACTGGGTGCCGGGTGTTGGGCGCTAGCGCCCCACGTGCTTGGCATGCGGGCACTGGACACCAGGGCCTCACGTGCTTGGTACATAAGCGCTAGGCACTGAGCGCCAGCACCCCACGTGCTTTGCACGAGGGCGCCAAGCACCGGACGCCTCACGTGCTTGGCACGTGGGCCCCAGCGCCCCGCCTGCTTGGCACGCAGGCGCTGGGCGTCAGCAGCAAAAGGGATTTGGTCCCTGCACTGGGAGCTGTGCTCCCGATTGACTTTTGGAGTAGAACTCCTGACAAAGAGGACAAAGGGGCTTAGCCCCTGTACTGGGAGTTGTACTCCCAAAAAGAAAGATTTATTATTTTATGTATGTATGTGTATGTATATATATATATATATATATATATTGAGGAGTTAAACTCCTAAGATATCTTCGGAGCTGATGAAAGGGGACTCCTTTCTTCTCCCTTGGGTCCTGAATCTTCACCAAAGTGGGGTTTTTGGAGGTGGGTCTCCTTCTTCCTCCTCTCTATTGGTTAGATCTCAGAGGAATGAGGGTGGGATTTTATAAATCTCCTCTTTTGGAGATTTGATGGAAGATCCGTGTTCCCCTTCAAGGGTTTTGTGGTGAAAAACTATTTCTTTTTGGAAAAGAAAGAGTAAAACTCTTGATTTAATTCAGAAAAGGGAAAGAAGATTTAGAACATCGAGGAAGGAGAAGGAGGCACAAAAACCCTAGAGTTTGAGAGAATAAAAAAGTTCTTTTATTATTATTATTATTATCATGTTGTCTTTTATAGACTTACAAACTTACATATAGCCCCTTGGGCTTTACAAAATGGCATTTTGCCCATCACATGCCTCATGTGCTCATTTATTTTGCACATAGGCCATGGACTTTACAAAAATTTGGCTTTATGCCCATTCATGCATAAAAAATTACATCAAAATTATTTATTACATGATTTTATTTTGGCATGGGGAAGGCCGGCCGCGGGGCTCAACTTGGGCATGGGCCCACTTGATCTGGGCTTAGGCTCGCTTATTTGGGGTTAACTTTGACTTTGACTTGGTCAACCGGGGTGTAATTTTCGACCCCAACAGACGCGACCGGGACGTTGGGACGTCTGGCCTGAATTTTGGGGGCAGATGCTGTTTAGATTTATTCGTCCACCTCTCCAAAGATGCCAGGTTGATTTATGACATCGTATATCGGAGGTTTGGAAGGATGCGGCCGTTGATGCAGGCTTCATCAAATTCTATCTCATTTTATGAGGGGTTTTTTATTGTGGGGATGCTCTACCCTGCAAGCGCAAGCCCCTGCCGTTAATTACGTTACTGTATTGTGATAACCATTTTCTTCTGCTCTGGAAGTTCACTTCATGTCGTGTGTGGTTTTTTTATTTGTTTTGATTGCCCGTGGATTGTATACGGAGACTAATTTATGTCGTCGCACGTAGGGCGCGGATTAGTCCAAATCCGTATATTTTAGATTTGGGTTTGGTTTATTTAAGGACCGTTAATCTGGTGTAAGATTAAGATCAACTTAAATATATATGAGTATTTGAGACTCAGTTTATTTTAGTTTAAGGACGTCACGGTCCATTATCGCCATGTTTAGGGCAATTATTAGTTTAAAGACATTTCGGTCCAACATTCCCATTTTGAGGACGAATATTAGTTTAAGAACGTTTCGGTCCCTTATCGCCGTATTTGGGACAAATATTTGTTTAAAAACATTTCGGTCCAACATTCTTATTTTGAGGACGAATGTTAGTTTAAGAACGTTTCGGTCCCTTATCACCATATTTGGGGCGATTATTAGTTTAAGGACATTTTGGTTCATTATCACCGTATTTAGGGCGAATATTAATTTAAGGACATTTTGGTCCATTATCGCTGTATTTGGGGTGAATATTAGTTTAAGGACATTTAGGTCCATTATTCATCTTGCGCGCACACGTATTTTCTATGGGACGAAGTGAACAATGTTGATATGGAATGCACCCAATTTGAGGCATGATCCGATTTGAGACATGCACGTCAATTTGGAAGTACATCAACGAAAAAAGTTGTTGGTCGTCGGGACCCGCCACCTCTCTGAAGACGTTGAGGAATTACAACGACATGTATCAGAGGTGTGAAGAGATGTACCCATAAACCAAATTCCATATTTGAGAGAAAAATGGGTGATGGTCCTAAGAATCGTTAGTCGTATTTGAGACCAAGATTATCTTAGGAGATATGGGATGAAGGTCGTTTTGGATATCATCCATGAGAGATCATTAGTCATGTTTGAGGCTAAGATTAGTTTGGATATCACGAGCATAAGCTTAGCCAATTTGGGCTAAGATTGGGTTTTGGGTTTTGAACTTAGGTTATATGTTCCTTTAGTTCAAAAAGGTTTTGTTTGGTTTAAGGACCGTTAATCTAGTCTGAGATTAAGATCAACTTGAACATATGAGCATTTGGGCTCAAAGGATTATCAAATTTTAGTTGAGATCCAACAACAGAGCATTTGGGCTCAGATGCAATTGACTCCAGAAGGACTTAGCCAATTTGGGCTTGGTCTGCTCAGTCTTCTTTTTATTGCAGAAGTGTTGAGCACTTGTTTGGAGCTCTGGCGCTCATGTGTGTATCACGTGAGGAGCTCAGATATGGGCGCTGTCCAATAAGTGCTAAGCACTTGGCCGTTTTAGTTGTATATGAAGTGCTAAGCACTTTTGTATGGCGCCCACGTGAGGAGCACGTGAGGCGTTAAGCGCTGCTTTAGACGCCCATGTGAGGAGCACGTGAAGTGCTGTGCACTGGTTTAGGCGCCCACGTGAGGCGCTAAGTTTTATTGGGGAGGGATCTTTTGTGCGCTCACGTGTTTCTCACGTGAGGCACTCTGTAACTTAGCCTTGAGCACTCACATGATTTTCACGTGAGGCGCTACAATAGTGCTAAGCACTAATTTTCTCTGGCGCTCACACGTATTTCACGTGAGGTGCTATATTTTTGGAGATTTAATCTCTGTTGATGTTTTTTAGAGAACTTAAATCTCTGTTAATGATATTTTGACCATTAACGATCACCAAGATCATTATTTCGAGGATCTTAGATCATATTCTTTAAGAACTAAGTTCTTGATTTGAAAGAACTAAGTTCTTGGAGTATTTTGGACTCCATATTCTTCATGTTCAAATTTTGTTCTTCCCTAAATCTTTAATTCTCAAGAACAAGATCTTCCTGATAAGAATTAAATTCTCAACTTGTGGGAGACCTGTCTTGTGGATCTCAGATCCAGAGAAAGAACTAAGTTCTTTTGAGAATGGTTAAACCCTTAGATGTGATATGCTTGGTAAAGGAGATATTTTAATCTCTGTTTTTTTTTCTTTACCTAGGATTTTGAGGATGGAGATCTTCTTCTTTTATTGAGAATTAAATTCTCTATTTTTTTTAAAGCTTTCTGTATTTTTCAGAAGCTTGTGGGGTTTTTTTCTCCTCTTCTCCCTCTCTTTTCTTCATCTCCCTCTGCTTCTATTTATAGGAGAAGAGAAAAGATCAACTTCTTAAGAAAATCTCTGATTGAGAGATCATGATTAATTTCATAATCAATCTAAAATGATCTTTTATCACTTGGTGAATTTTATTCACTATTGGATTTTTAATCCAAAGGCTTTCTGTTTAACAGAGAAGTTTTCTTGTTTATTTAACAATATTAGAAAATATTTTTCCTAAGATAGAATTTTTATTCTATCAGATGATCGGTGGGTGATTTTATAATCACCGTTGGATCTTTGATCCAAGGGTTCTCTGTTTAACAGAAAAGATCTTTCTAGTTTGAGAAAGATCAAGGAAATATTTCCCACTTAGAATCTAATTCTATCAAATGGTTTCAGATGTGAGTATTTTAAATTGGGGCGCTCACATGCTTTGCATGTGAGCGCTGCCAAAGAAAGCGGCAGGAGAACTCACGTGTTTAACACGTAACCCTTAGTGTGGGTCTGTCTTGTTTATTTTCAGCGCTCATATATATGCATATGAACGCTCACGTGTTTAACACGTAGGGCCTGTTTGGCCTATCAATTGTTTGATTGCAGCGTCTATATGCTTTGCATATAGGCGCTCACGTGTTTAACACGTGAGGCGTATTTAGCCTATGAGTTGTTTTAACTGCAGCGCCTATATGCTTTGCATATAGGTGCTCATGTGTTTAACACGTAAGGTTTATTTAGCCTACCAATTGTTTTAACTGCAGCGCCTATATGCTTTGCATTTAGGCGCTCACGTGTTTAACACGTGGGGCTTATTTAGCCCATTAATTGTTTGATTGCAGCGCCTATATGTTTTGCATATAAGCGTTCACGTGTTTAACACGTGAGGCTTATTTAGCCTATGAGTTTTTTTAACTGCAGCGCCTATATGCTTTGCATATAAGCGCTCATGTGTTTAACACGTGAGGCTTATTTAGCCAACCAATTGTTTTAACTGCAGTACCTATATGCTTTGCATATAGGCGCTCACGTGTTTAACACATGAGGCTCATTTAGCCTATTAATTGTTTGATTGCAGCGCCTATATGCTTTGCATATAGGCACTCACATGTTTAACATATGAGGCTTGAGTTATGGGGAATTTTCTCCCCTCTCTTTTTTTATGAGGGAACAGCAAGCTCTGAGCCAAAAAAATTTGGTGGGAACAACATGCATTACAAATATTAAAAAGAAAACTATATCGGAGATAACTCCTTTTCTGTCGAATTGTTTTAAAAAATTGTTTTGAGGTGAAAAAGGATAGAGATGAAGGGACTTACGTATTTTAGGTAGTTAATAAGAGACCGAAGAAGCCCTCGGGGGTCGTGGTTTCGTCGGAGATGCTCCAGTCGTCGAGATTGGCTTGCTACTCCACTTTGGGTGCTTAACTCTACTTGGTACTTAAAGAGCTTGAAAAAAAAAATTCTAGAATTTTCAGAATGGGGAAGATCTTGGGTATGGGGTGGTATTTATAGTGAAGAATTATGGTTTGAGAATTAAAATTGTGGATTAAAAGGATTTAAATGGTGAATTGAAGGGTCTCTGTTTGATTGCAGAAAAATCAAACAGTGCAGGGGAGTCGAAGAGACGAATGTGCAAAGAACGGGGGGATTTGGGGCTATCCCAACCGTCGGCGCCGGCCCTTTGGAAAGAATGGACGGTCGGATCTTGTTAATCCGTCTTGAAATTTGTGCCACGTGTGAATTTGGGTGTGTACACCTCATTGCGCCTGTTTGATTTTTCTGAAACTTTTCGTTTCTCTGTGTATTGCACGTGCAACTCTTGGGCTTCCGAAAAATTTAAAAAAAATCTAAAAAATAATTGTGTCTGATGAGAATCGAACACACAGGCTATGTCACAGTAGTGCAGAGGCTTTACCGGTGAGCTACAAGTTGCTTCTTGCTTTTATTAAACAAAAATAATTTTTAACTCTTACACAGGCTGTAATACCCTTTACTGTAAAATACAAGAAATTTCTGTACAACGATTTCAGAGTCGTTACATGAGTTAATTCTACAGTCCTTTCTCTCCACATATGCCCAATTCATATTGAATTTCAATATGCAAAAGCTGGAAGTTTCACTTCCTGAGCTCATCAACATGTTGAAGGTGGCAGAGGGCACCTTAAAGAAATCAAAAGAAACACCCGCTCTGTTTATTGGGGAATCTTCTTCTATTAAATCCAAGGCTAAGGCCAAGGGAAAGAAGAAGGAAGCCTCCACCAAACCGAGAGGAGGTGTGCAGAAGGTGCAGGGTAAGGGAAAGGAAAAAATCAGGGGATCATCCACAAAGGAAAAGTGCTTCTATTGTCACAAGAAAGGACATTGGAAGAAGAATTGCCGGGCTATAAAAGCCAAGAATCAGGACACGAAGCAAGTTGTGGTTTCGGCTTCAGGTGTGTTCGTGATTGAAAACTGTTTCTCTATTAACTCTACTTCCTGGGTATTGGATACCGAATCAGGATCTCACATCTGCAATTCTTTGCAGGCGCTGAGAAGCTGTAGAGTTTTGAGAAAAGATGATATGACCCTCAGGGTTGGCAACGGAACCAGTGTGGATGCTGTTGCGGTAGGAGAATATCATCTTGGATTGACGAGTGGACATATTTTGTTGTTACATAACTGCTTTTGTGTACCCAGTATGATGTGTAATATTATATCTGTATCTTTGTTATCTAATGAAGAATATAATTTTGCACTTGAAAGTAATGTTATAAACATTCACCTAAATCATGAAATGATTGGGTCGGGTACACTGAATAACAGGATATACGTTCTTAATCAATATCAAGTTTTCAACGTCCAAAACACGCTAAAAAGAAAAGCTCCAGAATTAAATCAAGCTTTCTTATGGCATTGTAGACTTTGTCATATCAATGAAACACGATTAACTAAGTCACATAAAATGGATATTTAGATCCGTTTGAATATCAATCATATGAAACTTGTCAATTATGTATCAGAGGAAAGATGACCAAAACTCTGTTCACTTGACACGGAGAAAGAGCCACTGAGCTCCTAGGACTCATACACAGTGACATGTGTGGGCCAATGTCTATGCATGCAAGAAGTGTCTATTCCTACTTCATTACTTTTACCGCTGATTTCTCAAAGTATGGACATATATTCTTGATGAAGTATAAATCCGAGGCCTTTGAGAAATTCCAGGAGTATAAGAATGAAGCGGAAAAGCAAATTGGCAAAAGTATCAAGATGCTTCGATCTGATCGGGGTGGTGAATACTTAAGTGCCGAGTTCCTGAAATATCTAAAAGAGAATGGAATTCTCTCTCAGCTTACTCCTCCATACACAACACAATGGTGTATCAGAAAGACGGAATTGCACCTTGCTTGATATGGTGCATTCCATGATGAGTAATGCCGAGTTGCCGCCATTCTTCTGGAGTAATGCACCAGAATCTACTGCATACCTATTGAATAAGGTTCTAACTAAATCTGTGCCTACCACTCCATATGAATTGTGGAGTGGGAAGAAACCATGTCATTTCTCCCAATCAGAGCAAAGCACTGTTCAAAATTTCAAATTTTGAAATGAAGCAGCGCTTCATAGCAGCGCCAGCGCTGAGAGAGTCAAAGACTCTGAGGCAGCGCTCACGTGCAAAGCACATGAGCGCTAGCGCTAAGAGCGCTAGCGCTAAGAGCGCTGCACTCTAAGCAGCGCACTACGTGCAAAGCACGTAAGTGCTAGCGCTAAGTGCGCTGCACTCTAAGCAGCGCACCACGTGCAAAGCACGGGAGCGCTAGCGCTTGAACTAAACGTTCCCAACCATTGGATCAAAGATCCAACGAACATGATTAAAAATCATTAATTGATCAGAATAAAATTCTGTTAAGGAAAGATTCCTCAAAATCTTTCCAAACAAAAAGATTGTGCTCTGTAAATCAGAGCACCGTCGGATCAATGATCCAATGGTGATTAAAAATCACTAAATACAGAATAAATTATGTGTGGGGAAATATTTCCCAATCTTGTTAAAAACAAGAAGATTGCCTTCTGTAAATCAGAAGCCCTTAGATCAAAGATCCAACGATGGGAAAATCCCCAAATCAATTGGAGAAAAGATCTCCTTAACCGATTGAATAAATCTGCTCGCCCTATATAAAGGCCCTGAGACTTCAAGTGTCAGATATAGAAAAACAAATGGAGGAACCCCCTCCCACTAAACTTTGAGAAATCTCAGAAAGAAGAGCAAGCTCTCGGTAGAAGAAGAAAATTCTCTTCAAGGTAAAAGGAACAGAAAGACGAAATCTTCTCATATCAAAAGAAGAATTCACTTCTTTTCTTTAAGATCATAGATCTATAAGACCAAGGTCTTTCACAAAGAGATCAAAGTATCTCATCATAAAGAATAAGAGGAAGAACTTAACCTTCTTCAGATCATAGATCTATAAGACAAATTGTCTTTCAGATATCATGAACATCTCATTATAAAAGGGGGGAGAATAATTCAGTTCTCTTAGATTCACAGATCCATAAAGGCAAAGCCTTTTATCAAAATAAGAGATTGAAATATCTCCTATAAAATAAGAACTTTGTTCTTAGAACCTTAAGACAAAGTCTCTTATAAGAGAGAATTTAATTCTCAGAGCGCAGAACTGATCAAAATTGCATAAAAGAATAGCCTTAGCGCTCCAATTTAAAAGGAGCGCTTCAGCGCTCCACATCTAGCGCAAAGCGCTGCAGAGCCTTAGCGCTCCTAATCTAAAAGAGCCTTAGCACTCCAAATTTAAAGAAGCGCTCTGCGCTCAAGACTGGCGCACAGCGTCAAGCGCGCCACGTGCTCCTCACGCGTGCGCTACTTAACAGAAGCGCTTCAACGCTCCACATTTAGCGCAAAGCGCTGCTGAGCCTTAGCGCTCCAAATTTAAAGTAGCGCACTGCGCTCATTAACTGGAGCTAGCGCCAAGCGCGCCACGTGTTTCTCACGTGTGTGCCGATAGAACATAAACTGTTCTTTAAAATAAAGCCTTAGAGCTATGATGAATGCTCCGCATTCAATAAAAGACAAAAATATTGTCAGAATTCAAATCAATGCCCAGCATTGTCAAATGTTTAACATTTTAACTGAGTGGGCCGAGCCCAAGTTGGCCATAAACCCCTCATTCAGATTAATTGAGCCCATATGCTCATAAATCTCTGATCTTAGCCCCAATTGGACTACAGATCTCCCAACCAAAATTGGTTCAAGGGTACATCTCTTCACTCCTCTAATATTTGTCGTTCTAATCCTTCAACGTCTTCAGAGAGGTGACGGGTCCCGACAACCATACATTCCATAGACTATGACGTCTTTAAACAGGATTATGGGGTCCTTAAACCCATGGACTATGATGTCCTTAACCTTGGACTGTGGGGTCCTTAAACCCATAGACTATGATGTCCTTAACCTTGGACTGTGGGGTCCTTAAACCCATGGACTATGATGTCCTTAACCTTGGACTGTGGGGTCCTTAAACCCATGGACTATGATGCCCTTTACCTTGGACTGTGGGGTCCTTAAGCCCATGGACTATAATGTCCTTAACCTTGGACCGTAATGTTCTTAAACAAATTATGGACCGCAATGTCCCTAAACTAAACAATAAAGCTTAAATGCTCTTTTGTTGGATCTAAACGATCCCGTTAAGTTGATCTTAGTCTGAAATTAGACTAACGTATCCTTAACATACGTTTAAGTTGATCTTAGTCTCAAATAAGACTAACGTATCCTTAAACCCAACCCCAAACCCAAATCTAAGAAAATACGGATTTGGACTAATCCACGCCCTACGGGCCACAACATAAATTAGTCTCCGTATACAATCCACGGGCAACCAAAAACAAAACAAACACCCACGACACGAAGTGACCATCTGGAGAAGGATAAAGTGGTTACCGTGATGCGGTAGCGTAATTAACTGCAAGGGTTTGCGCCTGCGGGGAAGAGCGTCCCCACAATCAAAAACCCCTCAACGAGGGGGAATCTGACGAAGTCTGCTACATAGGCCGCATCCGTTTAAACCTTCGATACACGGTGCCATAAATCAACTTGGCATCTTCGGAGAAGTGGAAGGATAGCACCAAATAGTATCTGCCCTCGAAATTCAGGCAAGACAGACCTACCCGGTCGCGTCTCTGTGTTCAGCGGAGAACACCTGTCTTAAGTGTCTTAAGATATTGGGTTGTCTTGCTTTTGTTAAATAGGTTCATCCGGACAAGCTCAAGGCACGTTCAGTATTGTGTGAGTTTGTGGGATAACCCAAGAACTTTAGGGGGTATTATTTCTATTACGCTGAGGAACAAAAGATCTTTGTTTCTCATCATGCCCGCTTTATGGAAACTCAATTTCTTGAAAAAGAGATTAGTGGGAGCACAATAGAGCTGGAAGAAATTTCAGAACCACAAACTATTACTGAAGACTTAGTAGAACCTGAGATTTCAATAGGACCGGACGAACCTATACCACTCCGCAGATCTAGTAGGCAGTCTCATCCGCTCGAGAGATACTGCGGTTTTCTCTTAGACGGAGATCGAAAGGATTGCATCATTGATGATGATGAGCCGCCTAGTTTTCAGCAAGCCATCATGAGTAGAGACTCGGTGAAGTGGCTGGATGCTATGCGATCCGAGATGGAATCCATATACACCAATAAAATATGGACTTTAGATGTTGCTCTTCCTGGGGTAAAACCCGTTGGATGCAAATGGATCTTCAAAAAGAAAATTGGTGTAGATGGACAGGTAGAAACCTACAAAGCTAGACTTGTTGCTAAAGGTTTTCGTCAAAGAGTAGGATTGGACTATGACGAAACTTTTTCACCAGTGGCTATACTTAAATCCATTCGGATTCTACTTGTCATTGTTGCCTTTCATGACTATAAAATCTGGCATTAAAACCGCTTTTCTAAATGGAAGTTTAGAATAGTGTATTTACATGGATCAACCAGAGTGTTTCATAGACAGTAGGAACAGCGGAATTGTGTGTAAGTTGCTTAAATTCATTTATGGATTAAAGCAGGTATCGCGGAGTTGGAACATCTATTTTGATGAGACGGTCAAGAAATTCGACTTTATCAAAAATGCAGGTTAACCTTGTATTTATAAGAAGATTGCAGGGAGAACTGTGGTATTCTTCATTTTATACGTAGATGACATTCTTCTGATAGGCAATGATATTCCTACGCTACAATCGGCCAAGTTGTTCTTGTCACAGAAGTTCTCTATGAAAGACCTGGGTGATGCCTCATACATTCTGAGAATTAAGATCTATCGTGACAGATCTAAAAGAATGTTGAGACTTTTACAGTCAAGGTACATAGAAATCGTACTAAAGAAGTTTAGTATGGAAGATTCCAGGTGCGGTAATTTACCTGCTTGTCACGGAATCAGCCTCTGCAAAGAGATGTCTCTCAAGACTGATGAGGACAGGGCTCACATGAGTATTGTACCCTATGCTTCAGCGGTGGGGTCGATAATGTATGCGATATTGTGTACCAGACCAGATATAGCATATGCACTCAGCGTTGTAAGCAGGTATCAGTCCAACCCCGGTAAGAAATATTGGATAGCAGTAAAGAACATTCTTAAGTACCTGAGAAGAACTAAGGAGATGTTCTTGGTGTACGGTAATGGAGACCTCCAGATCGAGACTTTTACCAACTTTGGCTTCCAAAGTAACAAGGATGACTCTAAATCCGTCTCGGGTTATAAGTTTACCCTCAACGGAGGAGCGGTATGTTGGAAGAGCTACAAACATGACACCGTAGCAGACTCAACGATGGAGGCTGAGTACATCGCTACTAATGATACTGTAAAAGAGGCAGTCTGGATAAGGAAGTTCTTTTCTGAACTTCAGGTGGTTCCATCCATTGCTGATATAATACATTTGTATTGCGATAACAATGGAGCCATGACTTTGGCAAAGGAACCACTGTCCCATCAGAAATCTAGACATATCTTGAAACGGTATCACCTGATCAGGGAGATCGTGGATCTCCGGGAGTTCGAGGTGCGAAGAGTAGATATAAAGGACAACACGGCAGATCCATTCACCAAGGCCATCATTCAAGTCCAGTTCGAGAGACTGTTCGAGATGTTGGTATGCTGTACGCCAGCAACTGGCTCTAGTGCAAACGTTAGGTACTCAATACGCTAATAACAGGCCTTAGTGCAAGTGGAAGATTGTTGGATATATATGCCCTAGAGTTCTTCATTGTATAGGATACTATGGATATGTATGTACATAAAAATATTGCTTAATATGATAGTATGCTATTTGGTTTGCCTTTATCTTAATATGTGATATGTTTTAATTGTTATTTCATATTGCTTATACATGTTAATAAAGCCCTTAGGATCCTTACTTGACTACCAGCGTTATGATGGCAATCATACTTATGGGAGCTTGGTAGTCGATAAGAACATCCTTAAATGTCCCTAGTCGTGGGAGTATCGATAATCCAGAGTAGACTAGTGTATATATTTATAGACCCTGACGAGGGGCGATGGTTGGTCCCGCGGCCATTGGTGTGATGCACCTAAGATTGTATACAGGTGTCCACTGGGGGTGAGTACACTGGATGGACTCGCCGAGAACTGGCTAGATGGTATTATACCTATCGTCAGATAGCAGTTCTTAGGTGATATGAGTGCAGATAGTCTGTTGACTTGAGGTCGTCATTTGACTCGTGTGAGTTCCCACTGTACTTTGATTACTACCCTACAACGGCTCTACTGAGTCATGCAAATAGGTTTTAATTGGGTACAGTTCCGAGCCACATGGAGGCAGTGAGCGATTATTGGAGATTCGTCTCTCCTGATATAGGGAGTCGATGCCACGCTATGTTCGGTTGGCCAACACCATAAGTCCCTAGCCAGGGCGGATTGAGAATTACTGATAGTTAGATCAGTAAATTCTTGGATGGTCTTAAGCTACATCGGCATAACTTGTCAGGTTATTAGGGGTCTGACGTTTTCCACCCCTAGACCTGGCATGCGATACTCTTAGACGAATAGAACGGACTGTACGGAGATTTTCACGGACAGGCTCAGTATGAGTTCGGATGAGTTTGCTTGTCGGCCTTCTTTTCGACAGATACCTGGGTAGCCGTTACGTACAGCTAGTGCCACTGACATGCTTATGGTTAAACTCATTTCCAGCGTACTGCCGAGTATTTAGAGTCCCACACAGAGGGTTTCTCTGGTTCAGGCGAAACGATGTAGAGGCCGTATGATTTTACGTGCAGGGTTCCGAACATATACGTGTACTAGCTACACGTATTTTTTATCGGACGGATAATACTGGAGGGCTTAGGATTAAGCCACATTCTTGTATTATAATATTAAATTATTTTCATCTCTTGGTATTCGTAGCACGAATACGGGTATGTATATACAGTGAGGGGTATTCTTGTATTTTCACAAGAGTTCTACTAGAAGAAGACGCCTCATTTGTGATAAATCCATTTTGTTTAAATGGATAATGAGGTGGAGGTATGAGGTGTTTTTTAACCATGGCTACATTAGATGACTCACTCATTTGGATAACTATTGAAGTATGTCACATTATTTTATGATAAATGATATGCTTAATATTATCAACACTTAGCTATTCTTTAACTCATTCTTAACTTAACACTCTCTTTCCTCCTTTGCTCTCTTCTTCTTCCTCAAACCCTAAACACTCTCATGAGTTGAGAAATCTAGGGTTATTGAGACAAATTAATCCAATAAATATTCTCTACATCTCCTAAGTTATCTAGATTAGCAAACTAGGTAATTTAGTTACCTCATTCTAGAGGTTAGAGCTTGAACCATAGACTCTTGGGTGGATCTTCTTCGACACGAGGAAGCCGATAACCAAGCTCGATCCGTACAAACGAAGAGCTTAAGAAGAGGATAAGAAGACCCGAAGGACTTGAACATAAAAGTATAAATCACTTCATAGTAAATTAGAACTTTTGTTAGTATTGCTAGTTAGGGCTTATTGTCGATCTTGGAAGTTTAGTCGATGTTGCTTGCAATAAAATAATTTTTTGTTAATTCTGCCTCTCTACAAATCCTGTGAAGTGTGCGACATCAACTTACATACACTACCTACCATGCGCATCTTTTTGTGAATTTTTATATTTATTTTTTCTTTTGTGGCATCTTTCAGTAGTTTAGTCTACCTACTATATGCATCTTTTATTTTATTTTTTTTTGTGTTTTAGAGACATTTTAAACTTATCATTTAAAACTAATGATATGTGTAGTGTTGTGCAAAGACGTATATTTGTAATTGTTAAATTCAAGGAAGGTTATTTTTCGGGTTCTTTTTATTTCTAATTCTAGGGTCTAGTTGTTTCTAACATATCAACTTAACCGTCGGATTTTGAATCTAAGTTTCCTTACTAGTTAACTTGACACCAAAGTTTTTTATGTTTTGAATTTTTTTATTTTTTATTTTCTATATATATGCAATGCTGAATTTAAACATGATACGATGCAGAAATAAATGTGCAAAAGGAAAGAAAAATTGCAAAATAAAAGAAATTTGGAAACATGCCAATGCATGCGAAAAATAAATATGAATGCAAAGATAGAAAGTTCACCGAGCATACCCCCAAATTTAAACTTGATAGTGTCCCTACTGTAATGCCACACAAATCGGTCACAAAAAGTGTATCTTTTGATTTTTTAAATTTTTATGAGAGATTTTATTTTTTAGAGATATATCAAAAATCTTTTCATATCTCATTATGGTTTTTCTTTTTTTCTTTCTTTTTTTATAAAGGGAATTTCATAAGACAAGAAATTTCCCAAACGAAGACAAAATTTATACACTACGAAGAAAAAATATTCGCATGCTCCCCAAATCTAATTAAAACTGTGTTTCCACTGTTAAATATTGAAGTTCAGGGTAAAATGAGAGAATTTTTTATATATACAAGGCTTTGCAAATCCCAAAAGTCAATACCAACCAATCAAAAATTACATTGTTATACGGCCAAGGTTGGTGGAGAGCGTGGAGGAAAGATAAGAAGTGTAATCGAGACTGTAAATGAACGAAAGTGGTATCATGTCTCGATTGGAAGGAACAAAATCTAGAATGATGGCAGGAGATGGTGTGGAGGGAAAATAGAGAGTATAGTCGAGAATGATAAAGACTAGACTTTTGTCTAGGTTGGTGTATGCGGAAGAAAAAATGGGAATGGAAACGAGAAGGTGGAAGAGAAGGAATGTATGGAAGAATCGTGTAAGTGATAAGAAGAAAAAGTGGTGGATCAACTTCTTTAGCCTCAAAAGGAGGCGCATGAAATGTCGGTGGTGCTTGATCGATCACGACATCTAATTCTTTAAGAAACATGAGTTCTTCGGCGAAAATGATTTTGAAACTTTCATTATAAAAATCGATGTCCTTAGTGTTGAGCACCTCATTGGAAAGAAAAGAATTCAAGTCGGTATCAAGCTCTGTCGATTCATCGGAGTCACTCGAGAATGTGAAAGATTCTAATTCAATCTGTGCTTCTTCAGGGCTCAAAGGACTCGATGCGTCGACCATCGTGGGCATGGAAAACTCGGAGAGTGGAACATTGGGAACCTCACTTTCATCCACTGACTCGATCTCATCAAACACAAACCCTTTGAAGTCATCGTCGTCGGAAGAAAACTCATTGATAGCATTGACTTCGAGAGTCTAGCCTAAACGTTCAATTGGATGATCCTTCCTTCGGAAAATATTAAGATCAACTGTCATGTTCTCAAATGTTAAAGTCATGGATCTGCTATGACAGTTAATCATAGCATTAGAGGTGGAAAGGAAAGGGTGTCCAAGAATCACTGGAATTTGATTTCGGAAGTCAACTACAGGTTGTGTATTAAGAACAATAAAATCAACGGGGGGAAAGAATTCCCCGACCTTTATCAATATATCCTCTAGTTCACCCCTAAGATGAATGATAGAACGATTAGCCATTTGAAGAGTACACCTGATAGGTTTCAACTCATCTACACCAAGTTGTTCATACACGAAGAACGGAAGCAAGTTTACACTAGCGCCAAGGTCCATAAGAGCGCGATTGATTTTCTCAACCCTAATTGTAATAGAAATAGTAACACACCCGGGGTCCTTGCATTTTGTCGGTAAAGAATGGGAAAGAGCATCAATCATGTTATTGGTAAGGAAGACCTTTTTAGGCACTTGTGTCTTCCTCTTCTTGGTGCACGACTCTTTAAGAAATTTAGTATAAACCGGGACCTGTTGGACATCATCAAGAAGATGGATGCTTATTTTTACTTTCTTAAAAACCTCCACAACCTTTTCCATTTGTGGCTTGAGTTGTTGGACCTCATCCTATTTGGAAAACGAGCTTTTAGTCAAAGGGTTGGGTCCAACATTTGTAGAGTTGGTTATGGAGATGGAATGGCCCTGCACTAGATGTAGAAGTGGGGTAAGAAAGGGGCCCATTTGGAGAGGAAGAAGGAGAATTGGTTGATTTGGAGCCCGATGGAATTGATAAGGAAGTGGGACACGGAACGGAAGATACAAACGGGGTTAAAGAAGATGAAGAAGGTGTGGACGGACTCACTAACGGGACAACATTATCATCAGCCTCGTCATCAACAATCCGGGTACTGTTCCCACCAAAATTTAGCTCTCAAAGCTTAAGCTTCACTAAGGCAAAAAACGCTGAGGTGAAAGCGTTAAGCCGGGTTGCGCATGTACACCACGTGCAAAGCACATGGCGTAAGCCGCCAATCCCATGTGCAAGCGCACCATGTGCAAGGCATGTAGTGCAAGCGTATGTTTGGTGGAAGCGCATACTTCAATCAGAGCTTAAACTCTATTTAGGAAAATATTTCTCTTATCTTTCTTAAACAGAAAGTAATTTTCTTGTTAACAAGAAATCTCTTTAGATCAATGATCCAACGATGCTTAAGCATCACCGGTTGATCTTAAAATCAATTTGAGATATTTCAATAAGAGATTCTTTAGACTAATTGATTATTCTCCTCTTCTATAAATAGGAGCCCGGAAGATTAATCTAGGGAGAGAGAATTCTGCCCATAAGGTGAAAAAAAGACTTAAACCTCTGCAAGTTCTTCTCCTTCCTCAAAACCCTAGGTAAGGAGATTAATCTCCATTAAAAAAGATGTTTAAGCTTCAAAAGAAATTAAGTTCTTTCTCTGGATCATAAATCCTTAAGTCAAATATCCTCATTGTCGAGAACTTAAGTTCTCATTGAGAGATTTTCGATCTTAAGATGTAACAACCTAGTTCATTTATACCAATTCCAGTTCTCGTATTTTCCTTAATTGTGGTATTTTCCTGAGTTATCGTATTTTGGGTGCGAATGGTATTTTACATTTTTATATTGCATTCGACCCGACCCGCTTGCTTGAACTTGTTTGATTCATATTTATGAATTATCTTGACTTGCTACATAGCCATATGCATTTTCATGAAAACTGCATACTGGCATTTTATCTGGCATTGCATCTTTTACCATATAACATTTTAAGTCACGTAAAATAATTTAAAATTTCATAACTTGGCCTGCATGATACCCCTAATCCCGTGGTAGCATCCGCGCATCTTGTTCTCGTCCCGTTCAGTGAAACGGACGTGTTTGGATGGCTACGCGCACGTACGCGCATCCGTTCTTGGGGGTATGCATTTTCGTTACCCGAGCATTCATTTTGAATTTTGAAAGTCGCATATATTTTTCATATTTTAAATCTGAATTTTTAGACCCGACCCGGACGTGTTTTGGAATATTTTGTATACCGCCAAAATTCAAATTTAATATAATATCTTTAAATTAAAAATCGGCAGCTTTAAAATTTAAATAACAGACTAAAATTCTTTTTTTAATTTAAAAATCTTAAATCCTAACAACTAACACTCCCTCTCTCTTTCTTCTTCTCTTTCTCTCTCCTTCACGCGCAGATAACTCTCTCTCTCCTCACAAAAATCCAAATTTATCTCTCCTCACTGTTCATTCCCTCTCTCTCTCTCCTCTCGATCTCTCTCATTCTCTCTGTATCTCTCCTCTCTCTCTCAGATCCCCTCTCTCTCCTCTCGATCTCATATCTCTCTCTCTTTCTCTCCTTATATATAATTATAAACCCTTCCTTCCTCTCTTCTCATTTTCTGCCGCGAGACCCAGCGAACCCTAGCCCTCGCGCTCACCTCGTCGTCGACCTCCCCTTCTCTTCACCCCCATCTCTCTTCTCCCTCTCTCCTTCTCCAAGCCCTAGACCTAACAACACCCACCAAACTCCCTGCAACCCAACCTACAGAACCCATCTCCTCCACTTCCTCTGTCTTCGTCGCCACCACCGCCAACGACCTCCCTCATCGTCTCCACCTCCTCGTTTTCCTCCTCTCCTCTCTCATCTTCCTCCTCTACCATCTTCTCCTTTCCCCGAGCCCCTGCACACACCAAGAAACCAGAACCTTCACCCCTGCACACCCGCTCCACCGCCGGCGAGATCGCCGCAGTTGATCTCGCCGTCGTCCTCTCGTTTCCCTAACCACAGTGCAACCCCAGTGAGCCTCTTCCTTTCCCTTCTTCTTCCCCTTCTTTCTTTCTTTCTTTTCTTTCTTTCTTTCTTTAAAATTTTGTTCTCTATTGCCGTAGTTCACCGGAGCCGGGATCGTCGCCGACGATCCAGACGACCCAGAGGAAGTGCCTAGCTTGCGTGATCACCCTCGTGCGTTTCTTGGACCCGTTCCGTGTACCGTGCGTGCGTCGCGACATTTTGCCGAAGTCGGACGTACCGTACATATTCGTTTCTTGATCCGTCGAGGCAAGTTAATCTTTCTATATGCTATATAACTCATTATATACCTATTTAAATAAATATCATACTTGTATTTAAAATCATGCACTCCATGTTTAGTTTTATAATTTTTCGATGTTCCGTTTGCATACATTCATATCATTTCAGATCTAGGTCATGAAACTTATCTTGTTACATACTATATTACAACATACTGCACCCAATGGAATATTTACATCACATATTGCTTAGTTGTACATCCCACATTACCATTTTACAGTTTTACTGATTTCGGATACCCGTTTGCATCCATCTCATTTAAAATATATATAACTGCATCCATAGATCACGTTAATACATAACACTGTAACATTAACACCCCATGTTTAATAAAGTGCATCCTAATTAGTATTGGAACTATAAATGTAACCCTAATCGATAATTGCGCATCCATATCTTTGAATTTATATCTATTTGCATACCATATCACATTATTCCGTTTTATTGTTATATTAGTACTCCATACTTGATTTTGTGTACCCATACTTATTACAGTTTGATTGTGAGCACTCACTTGATACTTGTGCACTACCTGACATGACCTGATACACTATTACTTGACACGACTTGATACATGTGTACTACTTGACACGATTTGATCCATATACACCACCTGACATAACCTGATGTACCACAGCTTGACATGTTACCTGATCTTGTTACTAATGCCGACAATCTTGACCTGTTGTCCCTACGGACATATCCTGTTGTCTATATAGACAAACCTGTACCTGCTTGATCCTGTGTTGGTATTAGCTCCAGATTTACCAATACCTGACTTGAACACATAACCTTGAGGGTATGGGAAAATCAAAAGTGTAAACTAAAGTGTAGCTTACAAGGGTATTACTTGATCCGTGGTCCCGGAAGATAACGGGACAGAATCATTCATGATTCTTACTTGATCCGTGGTCCCGGGGGATAACGGGACAGAGTCATTCATGACTCCGACTACCTGATCCGTGGTCCCGGGGGATAACGAGATATATCTTTTGAGTTACATGGAGGATTACTCTAATTGATTTCAATCAGTTTAGAGTAGATAACTCTATGTCACAGTTTAGACTACTCACTGCACTTCACCTACATATATTCTGTCCACTGATCTATATTCATATTACTGTTACTGTTTATACTTCATGCCTGCATATTTCATCGCATCCTGCTTGCTTAGAGTTATTGTTATTATGACGCACTGACGTCTGGGTTTTGCATGGCCCAGATCCCTTATCCTTATCGCATGCAGTCCAGGAGTATTTTGATCAACAGGCCGAGCAGTGAGGACCTGTTATTAATTGGTTTAGTTTTCTTTCAGTATTTTCATTCCTGATATGCTAATTGGAGAAGAACTGACCGGACCTTCGACACGTCTTCGTTCGTGATTGCTTAGAGCCCATTTTCCTTCAATAGGTACTCCCAACCCGTCGACCACACGGCCTAACATGGCCTTTCCTACAGGAACATCCACAATAGATCTAGTGCGCTTGATAAGATCTCCTTCTTTAATAGCGGTATCACTACCAAAGGATGTGAGCCCGCATTATGGGACATACATTCCAGATTATTATTGTATTGGATCTTTTGCTTCCGCATTATTTTTATTCTTGACTCGTTATTCTGGCTCATGGACATGTATTAGATAGTTGTTTATTATTTTTTTACTGTTCTTGATATCTCTACAGCCGTAATGTGACTGTGGAGGGATATTTCCTATCCACAGGTAGCATGGTTGGCTCTGTCACGTGCCGATCTTAGCGCACTCTGGGAAGCGGAGCATGATAGGGTTTGTTTGGTATCAGAGCCATAAGATCTAGGTTAATCGGGTTTGATTCTTTTGTAGTTGGGTATTGGACCCAATGCACGAATCAGAATACTCGTGATTAGGAACATGTCCTGCCACTTTACCATCTCGCCATTCTTGAATCTTAACTTCCTCCTGATTCTACCTTGACGATATGCAAACCTCTTTGCATCTTGACTTGAAACTTTGGTTTCCTATTGTTTATCTCTAGAATTTAGGCGACTTGGGTGGAGTTATGTGATTGCAGCTATGTACCGCGACATGGTTACAATGCCATACTCTATTTAAGTAACTTGGAGTTCTAGTCTTGATCCCTATCCTTGATCTATAGTTTGAATCTTGTTATCATACTAAACCTTTCGGTGTTTTGGTTTCAGGAACATGGCAGAGAGAAATATGAAATCATACCAGAGGCATGTTGATGACGCCGCTTTGCTTGGAGTAATTCATGGGATGCTGGAAAACTAGAAACGGCAGACCGAGCTGAACCAGCGGCAAGACGAAGCTTTTCAGGAAGGGTTGCGGACCGTCCAGCAGTCCGTAAACAATGTTGTGGCTAAACCAGTTGATCGTGTGGGTACCGTGGCGGATTTCGGGAGACTTGGTCCGTCCGTCTTTACTGGTCTGGAAGAGCCGTTGCCAACGGAGCAGTGGCTGGTTGATACGGAGAATTTGCTCGTTGCGGCACAGATTCCAGAGGACAAGAGAGTGGATGTGGTACGCATCCAATTAGTGGACTATGCCCGTGAATGGTGGCTTGTGGAAGAGACCCGCTTGCCCAAGCCGATCAGTTGGGCAGATTTTTCGAAGAGTTTCTTGGAGAAGTTCTTCCCGCAGACTGCACGGGAGAAAATGGAAGAAAAGTTTATCAGTTTAAAGCAGAACGGCGGATCCGTGGATGCGCATGCGGCTGAGTGGACACGGCTCAGTCGATTCGCTGGACCTTTGGTGGCCAAAGAAGCTGATAGGGCATGAAGGTTTATGCGCAGTTTGGATGTGGACATCCAGAGGCAAATTATATCTCTGGGTTTGACCACTTTCTCACAAGTGCTTACAGCGGCCCGAGAGCAGCAGAGCCTATCTATGAAAACTAGGGGTACGCAGCAACAAGCAGTTACAGTGCGGAAGCCGGCATTTGCACCGAACCGAGCGCATGTACGCAGAGGTATTCCGGTGAACCGACGTGGCGTAACGCCTATGAAGAAGCCCGTCGTACATGAGCAGAATGGAAGAATGTTTTGTGAGTTCTGTCATCTACCAGGGCACCTACAGAAGGATTGTAGAAGGAAGCTTGGACTCTGTTTGGTTTGTGGATCGGCGGATCATACTATCAACGCTTGTCCGTCAAAGCTTCAATTGAAGGATGAAGTTCAGAGACCGCCGCAGAAGAAGTTTCAGGGACAGAAGCAGTTGACTCAGGGACCCAATCAAGCTCGAGCATTTACCCTGACGGCTGAGGAAGCTAAGGCTTCAGGAGAAGTTGTTTCAGGTATCCTACTTGTTCATGGTTTTCCCGCATTAGCGTTATTCGATTCTGGTGCATCACATTGTTTTATGTCGTCTAAGTTTATTGCTACACACTCGATTCCTTGCACGACCTTATCTAGTTGTTGGGAATACACACTGGGAATGGGAAGATCATAGCTAGTAGAGAATGTAAGGATTGTTCTGTTGTTGTTTGCGGACGGGAGTTGTTTGCAGATTTCTTGGTGATTGATACCGACAGCTATGAAGTCGTCTTGGGAATGGATTTTCTCAGCACTTTCCACGCTCACATTGATTGTAGGGCAACGAAAGTAATTTTTCAGATTCCCGGACATCCGGAGTTTATCTTTACTGGAGGAAGCAGTTCTGTCGGGCCATTTGAGTTTAGGGCTAGGCCGACAAACAATGTTCTTTCGTCGATGGAAGTTGATGTGGAAGAAGCGCCAGCTGTAGTTCGAGATTTCATGGACGTGTTCGAGGACATCTCAGGTTTACAGCCGAAACGGGACGTGGAGTTCGCAATCGATCTTGTTCCTGGTGCAGCGCCAGTCTCGAAGGCGTACTATCCAATGGCACCAGTGGAATTAGAAGAAATCAAGAAGCAGGTTGCCGAATTACTTGAGAAGGGTTGGATTCGCAGCAGTAACTCACTTTGGGGAGCTCCAGTTCTTCTAGTCAAGAAGAAGGATGGCACAAGGAGGATGTGCATCGATTATCGAAAATTAAACCGGGTGACTATTAAGAACAAGTATCTGATCCCTCGCATTGGCGAATTATTCGAGCAGCTTAGTGGCGCAAGGGTATTCTCGAAGCTGGATTTGCGATCCGGATATCATCAGGTCCGAGTTAAATTAGAAGATATTTGCAAGACGGCGTTCCGAACTCGGTGTCACGCCCCGCTTCCCAGTGTACGGTGAAGTGGACGCGACAAGGCCCGCGACGTATTTACTCCGAAGTAAATACGCTAAGCGTGTCTAAGCAATATAAATAAAATGCACAAGAGAAAAAAAAATATCAGCAACTTTATTTATTAACATTCTTTTACAGTACATGGAAAAGTAAATACATGGAATGGAAAGCGATGCCTAAACAATGGCATAACTGAAATAAAAGAAAATGTATAAGTGAAGCCTAGTGATCGTGCTGCTCAGTGGTCTGCTCCAAATGCTCCTGGTTGGTCTCGTGCTCCTTAGAGTCGGGCCCTCCTGACGACATTCCAAAGAAAGAATAGAAATAGGAATGCCGTCAGCGAACAATCGCTCGGTAAGTCTCAAAGAAAGAGGAAGAATAGAATAGATAGAATAAGAAAGTATCTTTTATAGTTGTATTATATTGATGTAATGTTGTGTTAACAATATTGTTCGTAGCTTGGTATAGAAGGATGCCAGTGTATACGAGAGGAGTCTCGTTAGACCAGAGACTACAGTGAACTGAACATAGAGTACAAGGCGTAGCTATTAATGTTGTATTATATTGTGGTAATGTTATATTAACGCTGTTATTTGTAGCTTGGTACAGAAGATACCAGTGTATACGAGAGGAGTCCCACTTACACCGGAGACTTTGGTAACTTGTAGTACAAGGCTCCGTCGATAATACCACGGAACAACGGCATGGATGTAATTACGTCTTAAGTGACCACCTCGTGCCACCTTTAACATATTCCGTACCAGTCTACCCCTTAAAACCCCGTAGTGTTTTGATTGTATTGTTGTATTGTATTGTATAGATTGTATAATTGGATGACTTTGCCGAAACCATGATATCAGTAAACGGATGTAACTGTATAATCATGTAAATGGAATATCCGGAGAATCATGTAAATGGAATGTATATCCATGGTTCGGTTCAGTCAAGTTGTATAGATTGATAGATTGAATATATGGAATAATGGATTCATGGATTCCTGTTGATTTGTAATATTGTAGATTGTACTTGAATCATATTATTATATTGTATAAATTGTATAGTTGGATGACTGACCAAAACCATGATATCAGTAAATGGATGTAACTGTATAATCATGTAAATGGAATATCTGGAGAGCCATGTAAATGGAATGTATATCCATGGTTCGGTTCAGTCAACTTGTATAGATTGATAGATTGAATATATGGAATAATGGATTCATGGATTCATGTGGAATATTGATTTGAATTGTAATGGTAGTTCATTTAATATGTAAATCTTTTCTTTTCTTGTTAAGCCTGGAATATAATATATGGAATATAGGGATTTATGTTGAATCGGAATATTGTAGATTGTAAATTGTAGATTATAAATTGTAGATTGTACTTGAATTATATTCAAGTCAGAAATAGTCAGACTCTAACCCGAGTCAGAGTAAAAGAAAGATAATTTGAAGTTCTATATTTGTTAGGGTCCTTATGGTAATTTATAAAACTTGAGGGGGTTTTATGTAAAATAGTTTTAATATATTTTCAAAATAAACTCAAGTATTTATTTATCGTTTTTATAGTTTTCATAGATGTATATTTTATCAATGTATTATTTCTAGTGAATAAATCCTAATTTCATAATATATGGTATTTATTTGTAAAAGAGTATAGTTTTCCGTATTTTAGTTGTTAGGGTTTCATAAGCCAACTAGCCTATTTCTAAGGTCTAAACGATGAGTCATTAGAAGCCTCAAATCGTCTCTTCACCGCCAATTGTGGCCAGGTAAGTATAAGTGAGGAGGGAGGGATCCGCTCACGAATCGTGAGGCGGGCCTTTTAAAGTTACCCAAGCTCACTTGCCTAGCCTAGACACCACAAAATCAGTTTAGATAAACGATCGATGTCCATGACCTATCGTGCTTCCATTATAAAAGATTTTATTTAAAATTGTGTACAACTTAAAACTTTCAAGAAAGGTTTATAAAGATAATGGTATTTTAGTGAAAAGTCCTGTATTTTCCTATTCTATGTTTTGACATTTATAAATTAAGATTATATTTGTGTGTGTGTAGAGGTAGGTCATTACCTCGTGACTTATTTTAAGGTATAGTGAAGTTTAGGGGTTAAATATGATAAATTAAACATGAGGGTATTTAAACGTAAAATGCAATAAAAGTTACATAACATGGTATTTGTTGTGAAATACTCAAATTAGCAAAGAATATAGTTTTAAATGTTTACCATTAATTTTAACAATATATAGAATTTAATATAAATTTTTCCATATTTTAATAATTATTAAACTAATTATCGATAGGTTTTATTAAACCGTAAAATAATTACTTTTATTCCGGCAAAAGTTGTCCCGGTCATGATAGTTGTCTTATGACTTATTTAAGTATGTCCAAGCATGGATTCATAGTTGTTTGTTATCCCGTGATTTTATCATGAGGGATAACTGCTAAAAGTTCATTATATTAACATGGTTTAATATTGATTTTAATCGTCAAAACTCGTAAAATAGATAATACAATTAAATATTCATAATTAGGTCCTAAGATATTTTTCACAGATAGATATTGACATGATGAAGATAACAAGGGGTCAAGTGTTGAGAGATCTTACCTGAAATGATCTAGAAAAATGAAAGTCGGCGAGCGTCGGGTTGTACGAGAAACTAAATATCTCGAATCTGAGATTTTTTCTACCTTGGAGACTTATTCTAGAGTGTAGAGAACTCAAAGAGAAAGCTCTGGGATTTTTTTCAGAATTTTGTACTGAACAGATATGTTTTGAGGAATTTTAGAAGTTCATGGCTATTTATAGGGATTTCTGGGATTAAAAAATTATTTTGCTACAGTAACCGATCAGATCTGACCGTTGATTTGGTCAGATCTGACGGCCCACGGTTTACACTTGTGAACAGTGTCGGGGGTTGGTGTGGATAATTTTTTGACCTTTGGATCTTGATCTGACGGTCCAGATTAAAGGCAGATATATATATATATATATATATTAATTTTAATAATATATATAAATATATATATATAATAATAAAAATACGTCGGCAAGATCTGGACCATTGATTTTTAAATCTGACGGTCCAGATTTATTTCAGAATAATAAAATAAAATAAAATTATTTTTATTATTTAAAAATATTTAAAAATTGTTTTTGGCTTCTAGAAATTATTTAAAAATAGTAAAAAATATTTTAAAAATCTGAAAAAATTATATAAAATGTATTTTGATATTTTGTATCTTTTTCAACCAATACAATTATTTATTATTATTTAAAATTGTTTTAACAATTATTTGTTTGGTTCTAAAAATTATTTAAAAATAGTAAAAAATATTTTAAAAATCTGAAAAAATTATATAAAATGTATTTTGATATTTTATATGTTTTGCAACCAAATTTGGTCTAAAATAGATCTTATCATCGGTTATAAAAATTTTCCCTTCGATAAAAAAAAAACATTTAAATTCTTAAAAATTCCCAAACATTCCTAAAAATCATATTAATTCATTTTAAACATGGAAAAATATTTTTAAAGTGTTTTCTACCAATGTAAGTAGTAAAATAATTATTTTGACATCGAGAAAAATTATAAATTATTTTTATTACGTATCTAAGATTCACGGTCGTTACACTCGGTATGGACATTACGAGTATTTAGTGATGCCCTTCGGAGTAATGAATGCACCGGCGATATTTATGGACTTGATGAACGGAATCTTTTCACCATTCTTGGACCGGTTTATAGGTGTTCATTGATGATATTCTGGTCTACTCAAAGAGTATTGAAGAGCATGCAGAATACTTGAAGATTGCACTGCAGACCTTGAGGCAAGAAAGATTGTATGCAAAGATGAGCAAGTGTGAGTTTTGGCTTAAAGAAGTGAAGTTTTTGGGGCATGTCGTGTCCGGAGATGGAATCGCCATTGATCCCGAAAAGATTATAGCAGTTCGAGATTGGCTGATTCCGAAGAACGTAGCAGAGATCAGAAGCTTTCTTGGACTTGTCGGGTATTACAGAAGGTTCGTGGAGAATTTTGCTTGTTTGGCTGAGCCTCTGAACAAGCTTACGCGTAAGGAAGTACCATTCGTATGGACGGATAAATGTGCGTCAGCTTTTGAGGCATTGAAGCAGAGATTGATAACCGCTCCTATTTTGACCGTACCAGACAGTTCCGAAAGATTGGTGATTCACAGCGACCCATTTGGGAAAGGATTGGAATGTGTTTTGATGCAGCATGGGAAGGTTATAGCTTACGCATCGAGACAGTTGAAGACCCATAAGAACAATTACCCAACTCATGATTTGGAGTTAGCAGCTGTGATTTTTGCTTTGAAGATTTGGAGGCACTACTTATTGGGCGAAAGGGTCGAAGTATTCACCGATCACAAAAACCTGAAGTATGTGTTCACATAAAAAGAGCTTAATATGAGGCAGCGTGGATGGTTGGAGCTTATGGCTGACTACGATCTTGATCTTAAGTACCATCCGGGGAAAGTTAATGTTGTGCCGAATGCGCTTAGTCGGTTTCCAGCAATTCAGATGTTGACTGCACAAAATGAACTTATTGAATACTTTCGGAGATTCGATTTGGAGATTGTGCTACCGCATTCTTCGGGACATTTGATGCAGCTGCAAGTACAGTCGTCGTTGATCGAGAATATTAAAGCAGCGCAGTTACAAGACCCTAGATTGCAAAATTTTTTAGAACAGGTTGAAGCTGGACTTCGAACGGACTTATTGATTCATGAAGATGGTTCATTGCGATATGGTAGCCGTTTGTGTGTGCCAAAAGGAGATATTCGCGAAGAAGTTATGAAGGAGGCGCAGAGTTCCACATATTCCGTACATCTAGGAGGCACGAAGATGTACCGAGATCTACGACAGCATTTCTGGTGGGAAGGCATGAAACGGGAGATTGCCCGCTTTGTAGCGAAGTGCTTGGTGTGTCAGCAAATTAAGGCTGAACATCAAAAGGTTGCTGGTTTATTGCAACCACTTCCGATTCCTCAATGGAAGTGGGAACATATAACCATGGATTTCGTGACAGCTTTACCGCGGAGTCCAAAGGGCAACAATACAGTTTGGGTGATTGTTGATCGTTTGACCAAGGCAGCTCATATCATCCCATTTCGAGTTGGACAATCAACGGAAGCATTGGCAGAACGGTACATGCAGGAGATTGTAAGATTGCATGGAGTACCGGTGAGCATCGTGTCCGACCGTGACACCCGTTTCTTATCACACTTCTGGAGAAGCTTACAGGAAAGTTTGGGAACTCGATTGAAATTTAGCACAGCTTATCATCCTCAGACAGATGGCCAGTCGGAGAGAACGATCCAAACTCTTGAAGACATGTTGAGAGCTTGCATGTTAGACTTCAAGGGTTCATGGGAGATCACCTACACTTGGTGGAGTTTTCTTACAATAACAGTTCTCAGGCGACTATTCAGATGGCTCCATTCGAAGCATTATATGGTCGCAGGTGTCGTTCACCTATCTGTTGGGACGATGTTGGAGAATGAAGATTGTTGGGACCGGATTTGATCGTGCAAACAGTGGAGAAAGTTAATACTATCCGGAATCATATGAAGGCAGCACAAGATCGGCAGAAGAGTTGGGCCGATACATCAAGAAGACCTCTAGAATTCGCGGTTGGTGATCTGGTATTCTTGAAGATATCACCGACTAGAGGAGTGATTTGTTTTGGGAGTCGGGGCAAGCTTAGTCCTCGATTCGTTGGGCCTTTCGAGATTTTGGAGCGTGTTGGAGAAGTGGCATATCGTTTGGCTTTACCACAATTTTTGGCGAATGTTCATAACATGTTTCACGTATCTCAACTCCGTAAGTATGTTCGAGATGAAATACACGTACTGGATCATTCGGAGCTGACTGTATGAGAAGATTTAACCTTTGAGGAACGACCTATGTCGATTGTGGATCGAAGGGAAAAGGTTCTTAAAAACAAGGTTATCCCTCTCGTACTTGTTTCTTGGGGAAATCGCTCGCATGGAGAATCGACTTGGGAACGAGAAGATGAAATCCGACAGAAGTTTCCATATCTATTCTTGTAGTTTCTGGATTGTTTATCCTTTCTTGTTCTTGGAATTTCGAGGACGAAATTCTTTTTGTAGTTGGGTATAATATAACAACCTAGTTCATTTATACCAATTCCAGTTCTCGTATTTTTCTTAATTGTGGTATTTTCCTAAGTTATCGTATTTTGGGTGCGAATGGTATTTTACATTTTTACATTGCATTCGACCCGACTCGCTTGCTTGAACTTGTTTGATTCATATTTATGAATTATCTTGACTTGTTACATAGCCATGTGCATTTTCATGAAAACTGCATACTGGCATTTTTTCTGGCATTGCATCTTTTACCATATAACATTTTAAATCACGTAAAATAATTTAAAATTTCATAACTTGGCCTGCATGATACCCCTAACCCCGTGGTAGCATCCGCACATCTTGTTCTCGTCCCGTTCAGTGAAACGGACGTGTTTGGATGGCTACGCGCACGTACCCGCATCCGTTCTTGGGGGTATGCATTTTCGTTACCTGAGCATTCATTTTGAATTTTGAAAGTCGCATATATTTTTCATATTTTAAATCTAAATTTTTAGATCCGACCCGGGCGTGTTTTGGAATATTTTGTATACCGCCAAAATTCAAATTTAATATAATATCTTTAAATTAAAAATCGACAGCTTTAAAATTTAAATAACAGACTAAAAATCTATTTTTTAATTTAAAAATCTTAAATCCTAACAACTAACACTCCCTCTCTCTTTCTTCTTCTCTTTCTCTCTCCTTCACGCGCAGATAACTCTCTCTCTCCCCTCACAAAAATCCAAATTTATCTCTCCTCACTGTCCATTCCCTCTCTCTCTCCTCTCGATCTCTCTCATTCTCTCTGTCTCTCTCCTCTCTCTCTCTCAGATCCCCTCTCTCTCCTCTCGATCTCATATCTCTCTCTCTCCCCCTATATATAATTATAAACCCTTCCTTCCTCTCTTCTCATTTTTTTCCGCGAGACCCAGCGAACCCTAGCCCTCGCGCTCACCTCGTCGTCGACCTCCCCTTCTCTTCACCTCCATCTCTCTTCTCCCTCTCTCTTTCTCCAAGCCCTAGACCCGACAACACCCACCAAACTCCCTGCAACCCAACCCACAGAACCCATCTCCTCCACTTCCTCGGTCTCCGTCGCCGCCACCGCCGACGACCTCCCTCATCGTCTCCACCTCCTCGTTTTCCTCCTCTCCTCTCACATCTTCCTCCTCCACCATCTTCTCCTCTCCCCGAGCCCCTGCACACACCAAGAAACCAAAACCTTCACCCCTGCACACCCGCTCCACCGCCGGCGAGATCGCCGCAGTTGATCTCGTCGTCGCCCTCTCGTTTCCCTGACCACAGTGCAACCCCAGTGAGCCTCTTCCTTTCCCTTCTTCTTCCCCTTCTTACTTTCTTTCTTTCTTTCTTTTCTTTCTTTCTTTCTTTAAAATTTTGTTCTCTGTTGCCGTAGTTCGCCGGAGCCGAGATCGTCGCCGACGATCCAGACGACCCAGAGGAAGTGCCTGGCTTGCGTGATCACCCTCGTGCGTTTCTTGGACCCGTTCCGTGTACCGTGCGCGCGTCGCGACATTTTGCCGACGTCGGACGTACCGTACATATCCATTTCTTGATCCGTCGAGGCAAGTTAATGTTGCTACATGCTATATAACTCATTATATACCTATTTAAATAAATATCATACCTGAATTTAAAATCATCCACTCCATGTTTAGTTTTATAACTTTTCGATGTTCCGTTTGGATCCATTCATATCATTTCAGATCTAAGTCATGAAACTTATCTTGTTACATACTATATTACAACATACTGCACCCAATGGAATATTTACATCGCATATTGCTTAGTTGTACATCCCGCATTACCATTTTACAGTTTTACTGATTTCGGATACCCGTTTGCATCCATCTCATTTAAAATATATATAACTGCATCCATAGATCAGGTTAATACATAACACTGTGACATTAACACCCCATGTTTAATAAAGTGCATCCTAATTAGTATTGGAACTATAAATGTAACCCTAATCGATAATTGTGCATCCATATCTTTGAATTTATATCTATTTGCATACCATATCACATTATTCCATTTTATTGTTATATTAATACTCCATACTTGATTTTATGTACCCATACTTATTACAGTTTGATTGTGAGCACTCACTTGATACTTGTGCACTACCTGACATGACCTGATACACTATTACTTGACACGACTTGATACATGTGTACTACTTGATACGATTTGATCCATGTACACCACCTGACATGACCTGATGTACCACAGCTTGACATGTTACCCGATCTTGTTACTAATGCCGACAATCTTGACCTGTTGTCCCTACGGACATATCCTGTTGTCTATACAGACAAACCTGTACCTGCTTGATCCTGTGTTGGCATTAGCTCCAGATTTACCAATACCTGACTTGAACACATAACCTTGGGGGTATGGGGAAATCAAAAGTGTAAACTAAAGTGTAGCTTACAAGGGTATTACTTGATCCGTGGTCCCACGGGATATCGGGACAGAATCATTCGTGATTCTTACTTGATCCGTGGTCCCGGGGGATAACGGGACAGAGTCATTCATGACTCCCACTACCTGATCCGTGGTCCCGGGGGATAACGGGACATATCCTTTGAGTTACATGAAGGATTACTCTAATTGATTTCAATCAGTTTAGAGTAGATAACCCCATGTCACAGTTTAGACTACTCACTGCACTTCACCTACATATATTCTGTCCACTGATCTATATTCATGTTATTGTTACTGTTTATACTTCATGTCTGCATATTTCATCGCATCCTGCTTGCTTAGAGCTATTGTTATTATGACGCACTGACGTCTGGGTTTTGCATGGCCCAGATCCCTTATCCTTATCGCAGGCAGTCCAGGAGTATTTTGATCAACAGGCCGAGCAGTGAAGACCTGTTATTAGTTGGTTTAGTTTCCTTTCAGTATTTTCATTCCTGATGTGAGCCTGCATTATGGGACGTACATTCCAGATTATTATTGTATTGGATCTTTTGCTTCCGCATTATTTTTATTCTTGACTCTTTATTCTGGCTCATAAACATGTATTAGATAGTTGTTCATTATTTTTTTACTATTCTTGATATCTCTACAGCCGTAATGTGACTGTGGAGGGATATTTTCTATTCACAGGTAGCATGGTTGGCTCTGTCACGTGCCTATCTTAGCGCACTCTGGGAAGCTGGGCGTGACATAAGATCTAAGGTTTGAAGGAAAACTTAAGAATCCCTCCACCAAAAGATGCAAAATCATCAAGATCTTAAGGATCACAATGAAGAACGAAATTTAAACTTCACAAGACCCTAAGTTCTTACCATGGAACATGAAAAAAAAGACCCAAGATCATGAAAAGTTGATCTTGATGGTGTAAATGGCCAAAAGACCATTAAAACAGCAGCTGAAGCTTCATAAAACTTAAGTTTCTGAAAGACCAAATGTTTCTGTAGAGATTAATCTCTCAAAACCTAAAGTTTGACGCTACACGTGCCACGCACGTGGCGCCAACATCAGAAGAGAACCCACCTGAGCTTAAGCTCTATGTTGAGCTGCGCATCAAGCGCCAACAAGACTTAAGTCTCCCTATATTGGCTTCGCCAAGCCGACCAAGCCACCAGGCGCCAAAAGCCAAGCGCCAATCGTCCCATTATGCGCCACGTGAAATGCATGTGAACATGCGTTCGAGCCACGCCAAGCCGTTCCAAGCATTAAGTGCCAAACTATGTCAAGCAGAGCCAATTCTTAACCCAAATTGGCTAAGTCCTAAAGCTTATGCTTCATTGATCTTAAGATCAATTGAGCCCATATGCTCAAAATATCTAAGTTGATCTTAGTTTCAAATAAGATTAACAACCCTTAGATAGAGCCCATGTTTCCCATGAACTGATGGACCTCACAAATGTGAGAAATGCGACCTAAGTTCAGTTCTGTTGGCAAACCGAGATACCAACATGGACCCAAATCATGTCAAATATAAAGTACGGATTAAGACTAATCTGTGCCCTACGGGCGACGACAAGATTAGTCTCTATATACAATTCAAGGGCAACCCAAAATATACAAAACCTAAAACACACACACGAAGCAAAACACCTGGAGAAATAGAAAGTTGTTGTCGTACGCGACAACATAATTAACTACAGGGGCTTGCTCCAGTAGGAAAATTGTGTCCCCACAATCAATAAACTGTTTGATATGTATGCCCTAGAGACCTTTATTGTATAGTATGCTATGTACATGACAGTTTTGCTCGATATGATAGTTTGCTATTTGGTTTGTCTTTATCTTAATATGTGTATATATTTTACTTGTTATTATGTATCGCTAATACATGTTGATAAAGCCCGTAGGATTATTTCTTGACTACCAGTGTTATGATGGCGATTATACTTGTGGGGGTTTGGTAGTCCATAAGCACATCCTTAAATGTCTCTAGTCGTAGGAGTATCGAGACTGGGTATCGATATTCCAGAGTAGACTGGTGTATACGTTTCAATACCCCGACAAGGGACGGTGGTTGGTCCTACATCCATTGTTGTGTGGTACTTAAGATAGTATACAGGTACTCACTGGAAGTGATTACACCGGGCGAACTCGCCGAGAACTCCTCGATGGTATTATACATATTGCCGGATAACAGTTCTCTGATGACATGAGTACAGGATAGTCTTTAGACCTAAGATCGTCATTTGTCTCATGTGAGTTTCCACTGTACTTAGATTACTACTTTACCACGGTTCTACTGAGTCATGCAAACAGGTTTTAGTTGGGTACAGTCCCGATCCACATGGAGATAGTGAGCGATCGGAAGGGATTCGTCTCTCCTGGTTATAGGGAGTCGATGACGAGCTGTGTTCGGTTGGCCAGCACCATAAGATTTTGGCCAAGGCAGATGAGATTTACTGATGGTGATATCAGTAGTTTCTCGGTTGGTCCTGAGCCATATCGGCACGACTTATCGAGTTATTAGGAGTCTGACGTTATCCACCTCCTAGACTCGGTATGAGATACTCTCAGATGAAGAGATCAGACCGTACAGAGACTGTCACTTATAGGCTCAGTAGAGATTCAGATAAGTTTGCTCGTCGGCCTTCCTTTCGGCAGATACCTGGGTAACTATTACGTACAGCTATGCCGCTGACTTGCTTATGATTATGGACTAATTTAGTAACTCACTGCCAGCGTATTGTCGAGACTTTAGAATCCCACACACAGCGTTTTCCCGGTTCAGACGAAACTATGTAGATGTCGTATATTGATGCGTGCAAGGTTCCGATTAAATACGTGTACTGGCTACATGGACTTTAATCGGACAGTTAATGCTAGCCGGCTTAGAATTAAGCCAGATTATTAAATCAAGTATTGATTTAATAATATTCTAGTATCATATTTGTTGTGTTTTTTTTCTATCTCGTTGTATTCATATTTTAATACGAATATGGGTATGTATATACGGTATTGTATTCTTGTATCTATACATGAATACTTCTAGAAGAACACCTTATATTAGGATTTTCCATTTATCATAAATGGAAATGAGGTGGAAGGAGTGAGGTGGCATCAAGTAAGATGAGAGGAATGGCTATATAGTTTTTTGTTCATTAGGGTTTTACTATACAAGTATGGTTGCTATTTTATAGTAAATGTATTTTTTTGAAAAAGAATATACAAAGCACAATTCCTCTCATATCTTTTCTCGTTCTCACTATTTGCTACGCTCTTCTCTCGATAGCTCCTTCTTCTTCTTCTCTCTTACCTTTTCATGAGTTGAGAATCAAAGGGAGATTGAGACAAACACTCTCTACATCCCTAATCCTCATAGTTTAGCAAGCCATGATTATTAGTTACTTCATTTGGTGAAGTTAGAGCTTGAATTACAACTCTCAGTTGGATCATTTTTGACATAAGAGGACCTACCTACAAACTTGATCTCAGAATTCTAAGGAGCTTAAGAAGGGGAATTGAATACAAAGGACACGATTACAAAAGTTGCTGCTAACCGAGCAGTATAGTTTCCTTAATTGTTACTACTTAGTGTTTGGAATTGACCTCTAGGGTTTAGTTTCTAGTGCTGGTTTTTAAAATTAAAGTTTTTCATTCCGTAAAGACCGTGGGTTAGCGGCAAGGGCAATAAGAACTTTATCATAGTATCAAAGCTGCTAGGATGGGATGCTAACCCATGGGGGTTCTCACTTTGTGACAGTAGTGGCAAAGCGCAGGCTCTTACCCTCATGGTGCCCCGTATGGATTGGTCTGGTGGGTTGTAGTCCGTCGCGAGGAGACAACGTAAAAAGTGACTACTGAAGGACTTTTGGGTGCCACGGCGAGCTTCCGCTATGCTAACTGATTCATCATGATATCAGAGCCGCCCAAACACTAGTAGTGGTAGTAGACGACCTTCACGTTTCGAAACAAATTTTTTTACGTATTTTATTTCGAAAAGCCAAGTTTCTATCTATTTTTAATAACATGCTCCGAAATTTTTTCAAAGTATTGCAGAGGATAGATATTGCCCTGTAAATGATATGAGAAGAATCGATATTGCTTTGTAAATGAAATGAGAAGAATCCGGACCCCAACTGAGGAGGTCTGGCCGACCTGGGCGGCCCCAGGTCGGCCACAACTCCTCTGCTGGTCCAGAGCCTCTTACAGATACTAGACAGGGTTGCACATATTTACTTGTGGTGCTGCAAGACATATATATATATATATATATATATTTTTGTCATAGTTATATATATTGTCATAGTTTTCAACAGGATTGTCATGATGAATAGCCTCTCATGTGAGTTTGTACGGTTTTGTGATTCATGTATATTCGTGAGTTCTGTGAGTGTTTCTCATCTCAAAAACACAATCAATAGATTACGAAAAAATATACAGCTACAGGAAGCCTTTAACACATTGATAAAGACGCTTACATTATCTTTTCCAAATCTTAATCCCAGTGTCACAACATTGATCCACAGTTCGGCAATTTGCTGATAACAATCTTGTAACAGTAACAAACTGTTACTCCCCAGTATTAACTCAGTTCAGTGCATGACTTATATAGTAACCTGACAATTAGTTCGTAAACAAAAAACCCACGCCCTACAAAACATAAACTGTTCCATTAACTGCGTATGGTTACAAACATGTTTAGAACAAAGTCTAATGATAAGACATTTAGAAGCAGATACAATAAGTCGATCTCAAGTACTCAAAATTACCCAGCACCTGCTTCTTCGTAAAGTAAATACCCTAGCCACCATCAGAAAAGCTTCACTCACACTTGATGGATCGGTAAATGTGGCGGACAAACAAGAGGGAAGCTCGGAACCCGATCATGCCGAGCATTAGGAAGAAACCGTAGCAGATGCAGGCCATGTATCCGAAGAAGAAAGATGTCTGCATGAAGCCTGACATGTCGGAGCGGGCATAGTAGTAGTATAAGCAGTATCCGTAAATGAATAGTCCAGTTGATCCCCCACACAGGAAAGACCTGCAGATAAGAAGTAAATAAATAAATAAATAAAAACATTGGCGAAAGGACCAGCTTGACTTCTTAATAACGCGTCTTACAAATTATTTAAGGCAAAACAGAATCAGGCTTATAGGATTTGTAGAGATGATGCACCACTAGGGGTTGCTTAATTAACCATAACATATGCAAGAAAATAACCTCAAATCCATCTTTGGTTGACTTTAAATTTTGTTCCGGGATTTCCAAATTCATAGCAAACTTTATGCAATAAAAACAAGTGAGATGCAACAAACGTAACATATACGCAACGAGAGAATTTGAGGGGGGATGATACAGCATCATCCATAGTAAAAACTAAAACTTCGGCAGCCAAATTGGTTGCTGCAAAAATTGGTTCCACCTGCTCCATGCAGCTCCATTCCCAACACCAAATGGCGCCTACATATCGAGAGTTTATGTGACAAGTGTAATCATAGGTAGAGATGCAAAGAGAATTGGCTCTAGGCATACCCAAGGGGCATCAATCTAGACATACCCATGGTGTCACACCCACCAGCTAGTTGCAGTCAGGCTTACCCTTTTTCTTCCTATTTTTCCCCTATTAAAGGACTTTGTGCGTGTGTGCCCACGTGTGCAGAGAGATAGAATGGATGCATAAATTGCAGCGGAAAGTTCATCAGCCAACTGATGATATCACTTACCATACTGTGGTGCATAATCCCTCACAGAACCGACACAATCTAAGACAAGTATGGTCTACAGAGAGCTTAGATATTTACTAAGGGAGGCTCAACAGAGTTATCAGCAGGAGTAATAATTAAAACATAAGTCATGATCTATGTAAAAGATCAAGAGAAAGTCTAGTATAATATTGAACCTCTGACAACTTGACAAAGAAGCCTTTTATTTAAGTTGTCAGTCAGAGGCTTGCCTGTCACAGTATTGAAACTAGCAACAAACAGGTAACAGCAATGGATGTATACTTGACTGTATCACCTTTAGACCGCAGATGAAATATTTTTCTGTAGGGAACTCCAGTCGATCATCTAGAAGGTTATGCATATTAAATGTGAAATGTGTTCCCATTATGAGTGGTTAATCCACCATAAACAACTAAAAAGAATCAGGAAAACTGATATTTAGGCTACTTTAGCCCATTTAAAGAGGGGGGAAATAAGTTAGAACTTGTAAGATGTAGTAAAAGGTGTAATGCACCTAAGGTGGGTTAGTTTGTGTCCGAGTGTTGACGTGTGAACACAATTTTGTGTGTTAGTGAGTATGAATGTTTTGACAAAGAGAGGATCAATCTTTAGCTACAAGCTGAAGGCCACACAGTGACCACTAGCATTGTTCAAGAAGTTGAACGAATGCACAATTCATAACAGCAAACCTTACAGTGCTACAATGGAAATAAGACAACTCAAAAGTAGCACCCACTGGTTAAGAAGTACAAAAAAGAGCAGAATGAAGAATGAAGTATGTAATGTGAGTGTTTAAACAGTATAGCAAAGAATGCATACGTATCCCATTTGCACAAATTCTTGTTACAATTAAAGTATTAGGAGACTGCCTAGTTTTTAACAAAAGGTTGAAGTCAACAGGAAAAAAATGTCGACGAGCAACAATTATCATAAATATAGCTGGTTAGCACATTGATTCAACCATAATTAAGAAATGTAAAATGATTTTTCAATTGTGTTTGAAGGTGCCTGGGAGCATGCGCATATGAGAAATGATAATTATGGACTTACCTCCACCACCATTGATGGTCTTCAGCAGCAAGCTGGAAATACGTCAATGCCACCGTAATGAAGGCAGTGACAATAAGCAAAATGATAAAGACGATAAAGAGAATGCTATATATGGTGTAGATTCTGTGGCCCCACACACTCGCAAATATGTAGTACAGTTCAATGTAGATGGCACTGAAAGGAAGAAAACCAGCCATTGCCATCTGGGGAATAGCTCCGCGGTACCAAGGCAGTGGTGGAATTTCTCTAGGATACTTGGTAGTTCGAACCGGAGCTTGGAACTCTGCTTTGCTGTTTTTACCAGCTATACCACCCAGGACGAGCAAAGGTGAGGTTACTAGTGTCCATATTAGAACGATAACGACGATGGTACCAAATGGCAGTGCTGCGGTGGCACTGTATGCAATGGCAACAGTATTCAAGAAGCAGAACGTCAGGAACAGAGGCCCACAAAAGAGACATCCTGTCAACAAAAGATTCCTTACCTGCCAGCCGCAAAGGTAAAAACTGTTAGAAACTAGGAGCTAATATGTCTACGGTTTACAATTTTTTGAATGACATGTAAGAAGTGAGAAATCCACATCATACCCAGTTTGATCCTTCAAGCTGACAATAGAAAGAAGTAGCAGTATACCCGGCAATGCCTGATGTAAGTGCATAGATAACCACCAATGCAGTGAAAAGAGCTCCTCGATTGTAAGGGTAGAATACGCCTACTAGTGCTAGAAGGAAAATGAAAGTTGTACTGCAAAGCATACCAATAGTAAGAGTAAGGTCCATCCACAAAGATGGGTAACAGTTCATGTAATCTAGAAGTTCTGATGGTGTTAACGACAACCGAAAAACACAGTACTCCCATATATCATGTCTAATAATTGTTGGGGTGTTTTTTTCCTTTCCTTTCCTTTCCTTTCCTTCTTTTTTTTGTTTGGGGGGGGGGGGGGGGGGGTTGGAGGGGAGGGGGGGCTGCAGAATAATTGTGCAAACACTTACAGAGCAAATAGTTGAGTGCCAGAACCAAGGGAAGCGGCAAACAAGGACTTGTTCTTTGGGTATCTAAAGACATCTCCATGAATATATTTCCAACCCGTTTCTTCTTGCTCATCAGCTTCTTCTTCGTCATGAGTGTACCTAGAAATGTGAAACGCGTTGAAGAAAACACAAATTATTGATTCAGAAAAGTAGCAACACTCGGGCATTCTTTTAATACAGTAACACATTTCAAGCAAACAGCTCAGTTACAGAACTAAGAAGGTGTTATAATAGCATTTTAACTAACAGTAGACAAAGTGAATAATTTTCTGATGAAGAATACTAATATGATAACAGGTCTATGACTTGCAAATTATTGCTCAAGAAAAGCAGTATCACTCAGGCATTCTTTATAAACAATAAAACATTTCCCGCTAACAGTTCAATTACATAACTAAGAAGGTATTTAATATCACCTCAGTTACAGTAAACAAAGGGAACAATTTTCTTAATATATAATAAAACATTTCAAGCCAACAGTTCAGTTACATATACGAAGGTATTTAACGCACCTCAATTAACAATAAACAAAGGGGACAAATTTCTGATGAAGAATACTATGCGGATAATAACTCTATGACATGCTAATATTTTTTTCTTTTTTTAAAAGCAGACTTTACATAATCTTCAAAATAAATTTTGCATGATCTCAAAAGATTCAAATTTTGCAATATCTAAATCATATTAAGGCGTATCATGGCATAATGCTTATTAGTTATCGCCACATTCCTTTTAGCAAATAATAAGAAACAATTTCCCCCTATCTGACTTAAGCTTCAACTTTCCAAATTAATGCAAAGGACAAGTTTAACAAATAACTGGAAGACCACAAAAGACTGGAAGTCTACAGTCAGCTTACTCAAGTTTATGGAAATTTCAGGCTCCGGTCTTTTGTTTTCTTTTTAAATACCTTCTGGGTATTCATATTATCCAATAACCAGTTCCATAATACACTATTAACCTAATAACAGAGAGAGAAAATATTACAGGAAAAGGAAATGTCAACAGCTTTGAAACAGCACTTACTTGACAAAGTCATTCTTGAGAACCCTCATCAGAATCGTAGCGAGGAACCCTGTCAAAAGAAGAACTGTGACACACGAGTTTATAATCGAGAACCAATGGATCTCCAAGTGATGAGGCATCGACGAAGACTGAGAATATTTCTCCATCCTCTTCTCGAATGGTATAGACGATTCTTTCCACTTCACCGAGTACAAAAACTCAACCTCTGCATCTCTGTCCTCTGTAACATCTAATAGAGCATTGCCATCGGTGTGGACATTGATCTCAACAACCCGATCATTGTTATAGAGGACATCAAAGTGTATGTGCCGGTAAAGGTAGTACTTATAGTCGCTTGGATCAATTTTGCCAACCTTGTCCACCTTCCCAATGAATCCCCATATGGGGAGGTCGTCATAGTACATTTGGAAGTAGTAATCTTTTTGGACGGCGCTTCTGAATTGAGCAACCTCTTCTTTTGTGAGTGTCTTCTTGCAAACCGATTTTGATTCCAGGTCAACTCGGAATTTAAGCTTGTATGGAGCATCAACAAGTCGGTCCCCATTCAAAATTTCACCAAGGGCTTCCGATTTTTCATGAACATGTGCTGTTATATAGTTAATGAAACCAGGAAACACATATATAAATCACTAAGAGCATTAAAGATAAAAACTCCAAACGACTAGCATGTGAACCAGGAACCAACCTGGAGAACAGAAGGGGAGATCAAAGTACCGATATGTCTCACTGAAAACAGAAACGGTTAAAATTAGAGCATGCAAACATTATAACCATAAACAAAAAGATATGATTTTGTCTTCACATGCAGAAGATATAAGGACTCAATACAACAAGACAATGTTCACAAAATTAAACCAAACTGTAATATTTATGAATTACAGATTCAGATGTTCTTAACATACAAGATGATATCAATAAGAATCCAATTTTTTTTTTATTGAAATTCCTCTTAGATTCAATTTGTAATGTTACAATCTGACCCGGCTTGTCTTTCTCATTGTAAATTTTAAGTCTCTAATTTATCAAAAAATAGCACCATCTCAGAGTTTAAATTGCATAAAATAGGAAGTATGACTGGTTAAAGCTAAGAAAATTAAGCAATTACTCACAAACACGGAAGAATTAGGATCAGCGATTGAATTTTCTCAGGAGTGACTAAATTGTTGGATATAGTGCCCTCGAAGTCAATTATTGGATCGCAGGTACATGATTGCAATGATTGAGGGAGGACCTATACCGGTAGGACAGTCTTACTAGAGATGATAGTATGCTATCTGGTTTGTCTTTATCATCATGTATATGTTGATAGAGCACATAGGATTCTTGCTTGACAGCCAGCAGTATGATGGCGATCATATACGTGGGAGCTGGGGTCTATAAGCGCATCCTTAATGTGTCCCTAGTTGTGGGAGTTTCGAGACTGGGCATCAATACTCCAGAGTAGACTAGTGTATACAGTTCGAGACCCCGACGAGGGGCGGTGGCCGGTCTCACAAGCCACTGGTGTCAGTTAGTTCACCTAAGATGTATACAGGTGCTCATTCGGTTATGAGTACACCGGACAGGACTCGCCAGGAACCTGCTAGTTGGTATTATACCTATTGTCAGATAGCAGTTCCCATGTGACATGTGTACAGATTAGTCTATCGACCTGAGATCGTCATTTGTCTCGTGTGAGTTCCCACTGTGCTTTGATTACAGGTTTTAGTTAGGTACAGTCCCAAGCCACATGGAGGCAGTGAGCGGATCGTCGGGGATTCGTCTCTCCCTGTATTGGGGGTTGATGTCGCACAGTGCACAGGTGGCCATCACCAGAAATCCTTGGCCAAGGTAATCAAAAATTACTAATTCGGATCAGTAGTTTCTCAGATGGTGATGGGCTTCATACCGACACGAATTATCACGTTATTAGGGGTCTGACTTTATCCACCCCCTAGACCCAATATGCGACTCATAAACGAACAGACCGGACTGTACGAATATTGTCACTGTCAGGGTCAGTAGGGTTTCTGGATGAGTTCGCTCGTCAGCTTCCCTTCCGATCAATATATGGGCAACCGTTACGTACAGCTAGTACCACCGACGTGCTTGTGATTAAACCCGCTGCCAGTGTATTGATGAGTCATTAAAGTCCCCCACAGACAGTTTCCCAAGTTCGGGCGAAACGTTATAGAAGCCGTATGGTTTTATGGCAGGGTTCGAATATACACGTGCACTTGTACACGTGTCATGGTTCGGACAGTTAATACTGGTGGGCTTTGGTTTAACCCGGATCCTAGTATTATTTTGTGCATGAATATTTTTGTCTCATTGCATTCGTATTCGGTCGGAATACGGATGCGGGTATGTTTATACTGTTAAGGGGTAATCATGTAATTCATTACGAGATTACTTCTGAAGTTGTCAATTTTCTTCCACCCGACTTAAACATTTGGTTAAATGTTTATTTTATGGAATTTGTTTGCAATTGTTTTTGGCCACATTCCTCCACTCAAATTCCATGGCCAAAATTCTTTTTGATGTGCTGGCAATTTTTTTTCGAGGAAGTCAATTTCGTTTGGATTGATTGGGCTTGGATTTTTGGTGTGCATTAATTGGGGAGCATGGGCATTTTCGCATTCACTGTTTTTGGAGTGGGCAGCATGGTCTTGTGTTGGGAGGAGATTAATTGTTTTTGGAGTTTAAAAGATGTGTGTTGAATTGTTGGTGGGGGCTGTTGTTTTTGAGGGATTTTTTTATCACCGCTTGCTCATTATTCTCACCGCCACTTCTTTTACACTATACTACAGAGCACAAAATTCCACAGAGGACTTTGGCCGAGCCCATTTTTTTGGTTCTTCCAGCAAGCTCATGATTTTTTCCTCCAAGCAAAATTCCATATGCTCACTTCTCTCCTTCACCGTCAACTTCATTTACTTTCACCCAATTCGTTGGGTGCCTTGAGACAAAATATTCTAGACTCTTCTCTACTTCATCTTGGATATGTCGGCTAGCAAACTTCATGTTCGGGTTGCTTCAGTTCGAAACGGGAGCCTGTATAAAGAATTCTCGACGTGGTGCCATTCCGACGAGCGAGACCGGAGAGCAGACTTGATCGGGACAGCGGCGAGGAGCTAGGAAAGAGATTAAAGACCGAAGGACACGGATCGATCGGTATAATCTCTAAACTCATTTTACAGATTGCTAGTTAACGGTTAATGGAACGATCCGGGTATTTGGTTGCGGTAGCGCCAGTTTTATAAAAAGTTTTTGTTCCGCATTTGGCCTCGGATTGACGGCCGGGGCGCTGCCGTGACCCAACATAAATATGGTAAGTTGAAGTAATGTATAGCACTGTCAATACATATTTACAAATGCATACACATCTGCAAACAATTACAATCGGATTATGCTCCATTTAAGGGCATGTTTGATTTCCATGGATTAGAATTTCAGGAATTAAAATCACTGGAAATGGCTGAATCCACTGTGTGGTTGGTTTGGAGTCACGGAGTTGTAATTCTGTGGATTGCAACTGACTGCTCGTCTATTAGATATGATAAAATCTGAGGCTCACATATAAGTATTGATTAATCTATTCATGGATCCTATCACTTGGAGAGGAAAGTTTTACGCATGAACTATGCCCCTTCGGTCTATTGCTTACCATTGACTTCTATTTTTGTTGCCGCCTATCAAATTTCATATTCTTTTGAAATTTGAAAGAATCCACCTTCATCCATTCCATATAACATGAACATTTGAGTAAATTGCTGAAGTCATTTGTTTGAAGTTCCCAGCAATCTTATCACATGGTGGGTATGAAACATAATAAGCCTAATTCAATTACAATGTATGCGTATTTTCCAAAGAGAAGTTAGTTTTGCTTCCTGAGAACCCAATTATCCCAATTTCAAACAAGTTAGAGAATAAAGTCTTCGTATTTGTTGAAGGTTGATGTTGCAGCAAAACTAGCGATGAAACAGGCTATAGCTGCTAAATGTTAACTTATTTCAACTCCGCTCATACCATTTCAACCATACAAAACTAAACTTTTGAAAGTACGTATCAAATTTACCAAACCTGGAATCTCCAACAAACAAAATTACAAATTTCATCGGAATTGGCTTCTAAAATTTACTGCTATAAACTACCTCATTATGAATTCAACAAGTGAATGACTTATATATACTAAAAATCAACAGCCAATTACATTTCTTTTCAACTCCCATACCGAAAACAACTAATCCTCTCCAAATCACCAATATCAGCGATCAAAACTCCCAAATCCCAAACAAATCAAAGATCGCTCCACTAAACCCTAGAAATCTCTCAGATCCAACGGGAACGAAACGAGATCTAAGATCCAAAGAGGCAACCTCAGATGAGAGAGAGAGAGAGAGAGATCGTTACCTAGGGTTATGGAAAGGTCCGACCTTGTTGGCGTAGAGAGGCACGGGGTCGTCCGGCTTGTAGCGGTGATCCGACGCGTCCGACACGACTCGGCCGACACAGATGCACAGCAGCACCGCCGCCGCTACGAGAGCCGCCGACTTCTTCGTCTCCATATCGATGAGTGAGAGAGAGAGAAGGGGTTTTTGATGGATATATAGAGTGAGAGAGAAGAATTGGGGGAGCTTAGTGGGGACGCAGAACGACGAAGGGGGACACGCTGTTTGGGCGAGGGGCGGAGACTAAATCGATTAGATTCGTTGTCTTGGGTGGGTTTGGGTTAGTTTATGTTGATCCTGTGGAGTATTTTATTGAGGTCTGGTTTTTTGGCACTAATTTTGGTTTCCTGTGGGGCTTTGGAGTTGAACCAGTTAGGCGTGACTGAACCGTATGTTCTGAGGTGGTTCCATTTTCCCTTCCTTTGTCTTCGATAATAAGTCTTAGAACTCTGGACCTCTTGCCCTTTTGCAAAAAAGTATGGAGACACCAGCAGAAATTCTAAAGTGCACCGGAATCGAACTTAAACACTATTATGTATGGTTGTCCTTTTTTTTCTACGTCTATACAATGAAAGAACCGTTTTCATAATCTTTACTGCGGATGCCAATTTTTGGCAATCGATGCGAAATTTAATTTTCCACACACTCACCAGCAACATAGTTTCACGATCGGTATAGCCCAAAAGATAAAGGAATTATAACGACTAAAAACATCTAGCCAGAACCTGATCAACATAATCAATCATACCAATAAAAGAAAGCTAATTAAACTCAACCATAAAATTACAAGGATAATAAACAAGAGGCAGTCAAGCATTACATAAAAACCTTAATCCAAGATCTTCCTTTTCGCAGATGATGGACAAAGATAACTAATCATGATACAACTTCTAATTGTTTGGTTGCGCTACGGAAAACAAACCCTCCCTCCCGGTTTTATTCGATGATCGGCACCCATCATTTTCATTTTTATCATCTAAGATGTGAATACACCGAATTTCATGTGATTTTACCACTTTTTAACCGTTGAATTAGCAATGCAAAAAGTTCTATTGTCAGTAAACTGTTAATTTTGCACCCACTAATTCAACGGTGAAAAAAGTGGTAACATCACATGAAATACGGTGTATCCACATCTTTGATGGTAAAGATGAAAATGATGGATACCGATCTTCGAATAAAACGATGGAGGAAGAAGTATGCATACAATATAATATCCTGAAGGGAAAAAATTAAAAATCTTAATTATGTGTATGTTTAAAAGTCCCAAAAGGAAAAAAACTGATAGCCACAACCTCTAATCTTGAGCTTTCTTCTTCTTCTTCTTCTTCTTCTTTCTTTTGACGAGAAAGAAGTGGTTAAAATCTTTCAATAGCTCTTCCAATAATGTTTCCAATATTAATGGCCAACTCCAGGGCTTGAGCACGAGTTCTTGATAGCCCCCAGAGCTAAAGAATTAACCAAATCCTTCTCAATAACTTGCATGTAAGTTCTAAGTAGTTACTTGTAACTTCTAACCTTCTCTCTTCTCTTCTTTTCTTTTTCTTTACAAATCAAAACTTTTTCTCTTTAATTTTCTATTATCTATTATGCTTTCTTTTTTCTTTTCTCCTTATAATTCCAACACAACCCGTCAATATTTTGCTTCCCTTATCATCATCATTTTCCAACAAAACCCATCAATATTTTTCAACACAACCCATTAAACTTCTTAATTATTGAGTTGTTAGTGTTTAGGATGTGTGTGTGGGATTAAAGAGGCATTAACTTGGTGGTTTAATAGGAATTTATAGAGGAGATTTGGGTTTGGATTTGAAGGGATTTAAAAGAAATGAGGTGGGATAATTGTTATTTTAATGGGCTGGGGAGGGAAAATGAGCTCGGGCCAAGGGATAAGATAGTAGGGAAAAGAAAGGGGCCGGGTTTGGGATTTTAAGTGAATGAGAAAAGGATTAGAGGAGTGGGCCGGCTCTGGGCTGAAGGAATTGGCTGAGGGTAAAATATGAGAGAAATTATTTGATGGTTTGGGTTTTTAATTGATAAAAGAATAAATGGGGATTAAAATAAATAAAATTATAAATAAAATAAATAGAATTATAAATAAAAATAAATAGAATTCTAGAGTAACAAAATACAGGTTTTGGTACAAAAGGGACTGGGTATTACAATAACAAAAGAGTAGAAAGTGAAAAATTACATCCAAAAGATAGGAATGGTTTAAGAAAACCAAGAAAATTAGAACTTTTCTTAAACGAACTGGTAATAAGTAGTTATGGGCTGTTGTCCCAAGGGTTAGTAAGATGAAGGAAGTCACTAATCTGAGAATAAAAATAAGTCTGAAAAATAGTTTCTATTCTGGATGCCAAACATTTGAATGTTGATACCCTACTATTTGCACTTACACACGTCTTGAAACTCGGGATAGTAGAGGATACCTTGAAATGCTCTTGTCTAAATGCCAAAGTATGAGGGAAATGAAAAAAATGAGGAAAATATAAAAATGGTGAAAAGAAAAATGAACACCGGTTTTGTTATCGCCAAGGCAGCAATAAAAAAATATTGCGAGGGTGCCTCTTCACCTAGTGCCCTTAGGCCAACTGGTCTGGGAGTCACTGCTAAGCCTTAGGTGGTGCAAGACGAGGAAAATATTATCATCTAATCAGCAAGCACATGAGTAATCGGTCGGTTAGTACCTCAAGAAGTATTAACGGTCGCATGAAAATGTGTGAGCAAATCTAAATATTCATCAAGTTAAAAAGTACCGAGGTAGATGGACAAGAGTATGATAGCTTGAATTGAATTCTCCGAGTGTAGGGATGTCCATTACACACACGTAGGGGTATATGATCGATATTTGGATGAAAGGTAGGAATGAAGAATAAAGACGATGTTTTATTGAGGGATAATGTGATTTCTAACATTTTTTTCATGACTATTAAGATAGGGCTCATGACAACTGAAAAGCTAGTGTAGTTGGAAACTCTTATTTTCAAAGTCTTTCTTTTATGGTTCTTATCTTTATATGTAAATTTCACCATCTCTTTTTTGTTATAGGATTTTGTGGGTTTAATCCGCTGAAAACCCTCAGGAGACAACACTCCTCCTACTAGGGACACCTAGAGGTTTAACGGCTTGTTGCACGTGCTCAGTACAATCGTGTTTGCCTACGAAAGTGTGCTTAGTTTTCTTCTTTCTTTTTTCTCCTTCTCTTGAATAAACTAGTTTGCTCGGGACGATCAAAAATAAGTTTGGGGGTATTTGTTCAGTTGATAAAACTGCACATTTGTTATTACATTTTTCCTACTATTTCCATATTAAAAAAGGCTTTTATTATAATATATCATACATATGAGGGCTTATCTGTAAAAATAACATTTTCCATGTGTTGATATATTATAATTAGCATTTGGTAGGAAAATGTATGCAAATAATATCATTGACCAAATCCTAGTAGAACAAAGTCTACTAAATATTATTTGAGTTGTTGTGCAGAATTTTTCCAAGTTGTTGTGCAGAATTTTTCCAAGACTAAAATCAAGTTGTTAAAGAAAACTTGCCTAATTAAGAAAGAAAAACTTGGAGACCAAGTCTGGCAGCAACTACGAGAAGATTTCAAAGATCTAAAGGTCCCAGATATTGCCACATGTCACAAGGAGCAAGCCTCAGGAAATTGATCAAAAGATCAAGACCCTTGGCCGCGGATCCGTGGCCAAACCCCCCTGTTGGCCGCGGATCCGCCGCAGGTATGGGGAGTTAGAAGCTGAAGATTTTCAGGGTGAATCTTTAATACTTGCTTCCAAATTTAGAAGCTAAGTTTCTGGCTTTGGGACTATAAATAAAGACCGAGAGCCTCTTGGAAAAATTATCAAGCCGACGAGATCACGAAGTCCAAGACGGCTCACGTATCCAGGCTGATCATCAACTGTTCGTCTACCTCCTTGGAAGAGATCGAGAAGCAAACTATTCTTTGTAATCATTTTCTAAAGGAATCAAAGTGTAAATGAGTTTTGTTGATTAATAAAGGTAGCTTTCTTTTTCTTATTCTATTTCTTCGTAGTTTAATTATGCATTTTCTCTCCATCTCTTTTTCTCCTAACATGCGCGAGTAATTCTCCGCTTGTTAGGGTTCGTAGGATTAGGGTAGGCTAATAGATGATGAACATCTCTAAACCCTTTTTAAGTCCTATAAAGTTTATGAACTTTACCAAAAGAATCATTAACATCCTAATCGGGTGCGCTAACAATTCTTTGTTAGTTCCGACCGCGATTAGAGATTAGATTAATGATTGTTTTGGTAAATGCTAGATATGAACGAAGTTCCGTGTCGAGATAAGGGTTAAGAGTGGGATTCCTTTTCCCTCCAGAAACCCTAATCTACACGCATCACCGTCGTTCTAGTTTTAAATCTATTAAAAGATAAAAAGGGTAACTTTTAATTAATCGTCCATAACTACTAAATCCTAACGAACCCTACAAGCCCTCTTATTATATTAACTACATCCCTAAAATAATTTAGATCTATATATTTTGCATTCTTGCTTAACGTAGATCTAGAAACCTTTCCACAAAATTCTTTATTCCTCCTCTCTTTTTCAACACATCTAAAGTAAGAGTAAAAGATTCAACGTTTCCCAAAGGACGACCCGTACTCACCTCGGTCTAGCTACACGCGACACCGTTCTGATTGCGGTTAAACTACAAAAATACTCTTTCGTATCAATCAACAAGGATCAATCATTTAAACTGCAATTCCCTAGAAATCAAGTCTTCTTCCTCTATAGACCGTGATTCTCTAGAAAAGCCAAATTTTCCTCTCTAATCCACGTCTCTCTAGGAAGATCTCTTTTTCCACTATGAATCTAGAATTCAAGTGAAAAGAGAAGCACCACTTCTCTCGGGTTACAAATCGTTATCATTACAAACGATTCACTCATTCACTCACAATCATATTGATCTCAATGATTATTTCTGGTTAGATACAAGGATTGTTATGAGAGATTTTAACAAGTTTATGGTTCTTGAGAAATGAAAAGATCTGAACAAGTTGAAGCACAAAGAACACGAAAAACTTCAGAAGGATTTGCAATGAATTTCTGTGTATGAATTGTGAGATCTCAAAGGTATTTATAGAGAATTGAATGGGAAGTTATTGTAATTGCCAATAATTGCCAAAAACTGTCATAAAATAGTTAATGACCATTTAGAGGAAGCTTGGAACAAATTAGGCGTAAGTGTCCATTCAATTCTAAATTTGAAATTCAATTTTTTTTATTCAAACTTCCCGTGATGACGTCAGGGACAAAACGTCTGCTCTGAACAAGTTGTTCTAGTGACGTCAGGATAGCCGTCACTGAGAACCTTAATAGAAAGATGAAAATCAGAGATTTGTTCTACTGACGTCTGGACTGATGTCAGTAGTTCAAACTTTTCTTATACTGACGTCAGTGTTCAAACTTTTTTTGATACTGATGTTAGGAGATGACGTCAGTATTCTGACATGAATAATACAATTGGTTTGAACTTTTAGCAGATTTGAAATCCAACGGATAGGTATAACGTCTTTAAAAGATATGAAGACATCATGGACATTAAGAATGAGTTGGAATGTGGTTTCTAACCTTATGAGATCGTTTCTAATTACATAAATATCGTTCATATCTTCGATCTTAGTCTTGGTTCTTCAATTTGCTTCATTTCTCTTGACTTGTTACATTTGACGTGAATGGGTATTGAATTTGTTTGCTTCACGTTGTCGATTGTATCAAGTCGTCATGCCATATTGCTGGTTTGAGCACTATCTATTGTAGGCAATCCTACTTGATGTTGGATATATTGTTGCAAACTGTACTTCAAGAAAAATTTGGAAACGCAATTAGTAACATATGAATTCGTTAAATAATGTTTTGAACTAAATCATCAAAATTAAGGATCGTGTGACATGGATGTCAACATGGTCATGTTCGAAATCTGACATAGTACCTGGAAATCAGAAGGTTGAAAAAGTGTTAGTTTGAATGAAAAAATCTTACAAGAAAAGTAAAAACATAGAATCTTTAGCTCCAAAAGCTAAGAAATTCTATAAGATGGCCACTTGGATCCTAAAATTGGGACTTGGGGTAAAAACTCTAAGTGAAATGTGAAATGTGCACCATGATGAAGAACGCATGCTTAATTGTTCACTTAAAAACCAAGTGCGCACCCGAAAAAGGACACGCACATGAAATAATTAAAGGCGTACGAAGAGCGCACATGTCAATTGGTCAAATGACACAAGTGCGTTGTCGCGCTTGTCAAATGAACAAAAGGCAGAAGTGCGCTATCGCAATTGCCGATAATACAAAGAGCAGAGGTGTGCAGTGCACTTACCAATTAGTCAAGAAGCAAAAGCTTATGCAGGAAGAAAAGGCTTCATAAGTGCGTAAGACCCAAGTGCGCAAGGAAGAAATAAGAGGTGCAATTGCAAATGAAAGCGGTAGGACCCTATTTATGGCCATCTAAAAGTCAATTCGCATTCTTCATATCTTAAGACAAATCCGGTGGTCTACAAGTTGACACCGATCGCACCCATGTGCAGGTTACCGTTCCCGCCAAAATTTTTGGTCGAAACCTTGTTGTTCCTTTTATAAAAGTACAGGACAGCCCCCACGTGCAAAGCATGTGAGTATCGGCTTCAGATAGGATTAAATCCTATGATAGACCCCACGTATTAAACACATGCGCACCCACATAAAAAGTATTTAGTGCTGCTTCAGATAGGATCAAATCCTATATTGGTTCCTACGTGTTAAACACGTGAGCGTCTCGTGTGATATCCGCGTGAGCGCTAGTGCTAGCATCTTGGTAGCGCCTCATGTGATATCCACGTGAGCGTACTTGCTAGTCTCTTGTCAGCGCCTCACATGATATCCACATGAGCCCTATAGGCCAGCGCCCTACGTGCAATGCACGTGAGTGTTTTTTGGTAGAGTTAAATTCTATGTAGAATTAAATTCTACGGGGGAAATATTTCCTTGATCTTTATCAAACTAGAAAGATCCTCTCTATTAAATAGAGGACCCTTGGATAAAAAATCCAATGGTGATTATAAAATCACTGATAGAATGAAATTCTATCTGAGAAAAATATTTTCCTAATCTTGTTAAATAAATAAGAATAATTTTCTCTGTTAAACAGAGAGCCTTTGGATTAAAAATCCAACGGTAATTTTGCCTTTGGATTAAAAATCCAACGGTAAATAAAATTCACCGGTTGATTTTTAAGACCATTTTGATTGATTATGAAATCAATCATGATCTCACAATGAGAGATTTTCTCAACAAATTGATTTTTCTCTTCTTCTATAAATAGAACGAAAGAGATCAAATCTAAAAAAATAGAGACTACCCCATAAGTTTCTGTAAAAATATACAGAAAGATCTTCCACAAAATAATAGAGAATTTCGTTTAAGGATTAATCCTTAATCCTGCGCGCGCGAGAGGGGGACTTGACTCGGTTGGCCCTCCTACTTGGTTTAGTCCGCCTACTCTCAAAGAAGAAGATCTTCCTTCTCAAAACCCTAGGTAAAGAAAACACAGAGATCAAAATATCTTCTTTACCTATCTGAGGGTTTAACCCTTTAAAAGAACTTAGTTTTTTATCTGGATCTGAAATCCACAAGACAATTCTCCCACAAATTGAGAATTTAATTCACATCGGGAAGATCTTGTTCTTGAGAATCAAAGATTCAGGGAATAACAAGGTTGAAAAGAAAGAAGATGGAGTCTATAATACTCCAGGAACTTAGTTCTCTCAAATCAAGAACTTAGTTCTTAAAGGAATCTGATCCCAGATCCCCAAAACAATGATCTTGGTTCAAAATACCATTAATAGAGCTTTAACCTCTCTAAACACATCAACAATGATTAAATCTCCATAGACATAGCATCTCATGTGCTTCCCACGTGAGCGCCCATAAAAGAAAACTCAACGCCTCACGTGAGATACATGTGAGCGCCAAAGCTCAGCGCCTCACATGAAACACACGTGAGAGCTCAAAGAAACGAAGTCTAAGAGCTTCACATGAAATACACGCGAGCGCCAAAGCGCCGGTGCCTCATGTGAAACACACGTGAGCGCCAAAGTGCCGGCGCCTCACATGAAACACACGTGAGCGCCATAAAAGATTAATGGTTATCACTATTTTAGCGTCTCACGTGAAACACACGCGAGTGCTATATATCTGAGTGCTTAGCACTGCTCGGTAGTACAGAAACCCAATCTTAGCCCCAAATTGGCTAAGTCTGTGAAGCTTGAGCTTCATCTTTAATTTTAAATCAACCGAGCCAATATGCTCGTGATTTCCAAACTGATCTTAGTCCCATATATGATTAATGACCTCTCATCGATGATATCCAAAATGATATTCATCACATATCTTCTAAGTTAATCTTAGTCTCATATAAGACTAACGATCCTTAGATCCACAATGATCTTGTCCTTCAAATACGGGATTTGGTTTAATGGTACATCTCTCCACACTTCTGATACATATCGTTGTAATTCCTCAACGTCTTCAGAGAGGTGGCGGGTCCCGACAACCAACAACAACTCATCGCCCCAGCTTGATGAAAGATATGAAATTTCATCAAGACAGGGAATGATGCATCCCATATTCGTTCACTTACAAATTGATGTGTACACCTCATATTGACACGCATCCCATATAGATGCAAGTCTTATACCGAGCCTTGGGTATATACACATACATATATGTATATTTTTGAAGGAAATATAAATGCCTTCAAATTGGATCGCATCTCAAATTGGGTGCATCTTATGTCACCATCGTTCACTTCGCCACGTAACAGACACATGTGCATGTAAGATGAATGTTGGACCGAAACGTCTCTAAACTAATATTCGCCTCAAACATGGCGATAATGGACCAAAATGTCCCTAAACTAATATTCGCTTCAAATATGGCAATAATAGACTGAAACGTTCCTAAACTAATATCCGCCTCAAACATGGCAATAATAGACCAAAATGTCCTTAAACTGATATTCGTCCCAAATAGGGAATGTTGGACCGTGATGTCCTTAAACTAATATAATTGGGCCCATATGCTTATTTGTTTCTAAGTTGATTTTAGTCTCAAATATGACTAACGATTCTTAGATCAAACCCAAATATCCCATGAACTGATGGACCTTATTTATATGAGATCTGCGTCCTAAGTTCATTCCCGTTGGCAAACCAAGCTACCAACGTGGACCCCTGTAAAGCAAATCCTTGATCCAAACCTAAATCTAAAATATATATACGGATTTGGACTAATCCGCGTTCTACGAGCGACGACATAAATTAGTCTCCGTATACAATCACGGGCAACCTTAACAAACAAAATAAGACACGACACAAAGTGAACTACTGGAGCAGGAGAAAGTAGTTATTGCAACGCGATAATGTAATTAACTGCAGGGGCTTGCTCCTGCAGGGAAGAGCGTCTCCACAATAAAAAAAACCTCACAAATGAGTGGGAGTCTGATAAAATCTGCTACATCGGTCGTATCTATCCAGACCTTCGATATACGGTGCCATAAATCAACTTGGTATATTCGGAGAGGTGGGTGGATATGTCCAAATAGTATCTGCCCCCAAATTCTGGCTAGACGTTCTTAACGTCTCAGTCCAGTTTTCGGCGGTAAACAGATTCTGGCACGCTCGGTGGACCTCTTCCTCTTTCCACTCCATATTTCGTGTGTCGTATTTTTCCGCTATCAAATTATCACGGTATATATATGTTTGTCGTTGCCCTTAGGTGATCGGATACTGAAGCTTGGCATTTCGTCTCTATGCAAAATGGCATTTGCTTCCACTCACCGCAACTCAGTCTCTGTTACGTCTGGTGGAGTCAAGTATGGGCCACTTGCAGCCTCAAATCTCTGCAATTCGGCTCTTCAAGAAATCAATGGGCTTCTCTTTGGGTCTATGTTCCCACCTCCTACCCTCGGTGCCTCAACGCCGAAGGAGGAGGACCAGAAGAAATTTTTCTTCAACGGACCAGATCCTCAACGCCAAAGGAGGTGACCGGAATCAGATCTCAAACATCTAGCACCTGCCAAAGACCAAGGTCGACGTAGAGGGCAGAATATTCAAGATCTCAAAAGAAACAGGGGGCAGGCTCAGCAAAATCCTGAGACTAATCAAATTCCGGCCATAAGAAACGGTCGACGTCGATATCGGCATTATACAAAACGAACCGGGGGTGATTCTCCGTCAGCATTGACTCCACCTGCTTCAACTCTGATGATCAACGCTGTTGTTCCAACCGAGAACAGTTTTGAACTGCTGCGAAGGGTCAGGAAAAATTCTCCCACCGCAGTATTGAAGAAAACTCCACAGCCCGTGGAAATCCAACGAGAGCAGAAACCAGTTCGCTCCCTAAAAGAACTTTCCTCATCTATATATAAGGTGTGGAAGCAGGTGAAGGACTCAGTCATCAACCGCGGCTCTTCCCCTAAACATCAGCCAAATTCTGACAAATTCCCTTTCAAATACAAGTGGACCCATCTCAAGATGGTTCCTAATACAATGGTTCCTCTTAAGGTAGCTTCTCATAAAAAAAAGAGGCCTGATAAAGCCCAAGTGCCCAAGGCAAACTCCGAGGGTCAAAACTCCAAATGCCCCAAGCCTGGGGGCATAATAGTTCACACAGTCTGCATGGTGAACTCCAAAGATGAAGGTCACACTTATACTAGTTACGGACTGCATACTCGTTCCCTGATCAAGGCTCAACTGCAACATGAAAAGCTGGTGGAGATGCTTGCTCAGGCGGCAACACTCGCTAATTCATCGCCTAAGGAAAATCTCGAGGACACACCTAAAGAAACAGTGGGGAAGGAGTCGGATATTGACTTCCTAAAGCGCGCTCCAAAAAAGAGAGATGAAGAAGCGGTAGAAATGTCCACTAAAATGAACCAGATGGCCCTTCTGATCCAGAATATGGCTGGAATGATCGTCCATTTGGAATCACTGGCAGATGAACCACCAGTAGTTGCTCTTAAAGACAAGAGTGGCATTTCAAATCCTGTACAAGCCTCATCAACGGCTGAGGAGGAAATGATCCCAAAGGCAAAGCTGGACGCATATATCGCTCAGCAAATCAATGCTCACCATTCCAGTGAAGCTGCAAATAGGTCAATCAAGACTGGTCAACTGTATCCGGTGTGCTACGATCAAATACAGTACCCGCCAGAGTACACACTTCCAATATTCCCCATGTATAAAGGAACTGGGAATCCTCGCCAGCACATTGCGCAATTTAAATCCATGTGCGGCAATACTGGAGGAAATGATATACTACTCCTCCGACAGTTCGTCAGCAGTCTGGCGGGCATCACCTTCGAATGGTATGTGAAAATCCTAAATGATTCCATGAAGACCTTCGACGAGATGGATATGCTCTTTTGTCAGAGATTCACTAGTATGAATAAACGCACTACCGTGGTGGTATTGATTAACGAAAGTGTTAGACCAAATGAGACTTAGGTTTAATATGTTACCCGGTGGCAAAATCTCTGGTCAAAATGCGAGCAACACATCGACGAAATTGCAGCTGTGGGAATGTTTATAGCCACTCTTGACCCAAATTCAAAGGTGTTCCCATATATGGTCCTATTCAAGCCGACGACCTTCCAAGAGCTCATGGATAAAATGGCTTGATTGGATCAGATGGGTCAAGACTTTTCCTCTTCCGATGAAGATATATGAAAAGCGGAGGCAAGGCGGCATTTGTCGCCAACGCTCAACAAAAAATGAGCGGTTTTGAAGTAACCTGTCGCCAAAATAGTACCAGCGATGGTTCCACCCTGGAGAAAAGATTGGGACGCGATTATCCGCTGCCCCGAAATATATGCAGGGGGCATCTTGCTCGATGGCGGAGGAATCTATATGGAGGTGGTCATTTCTTCAAAGAACAGAAAGGATATTAAGGGTCCAATAAGCTGGTCCTACAATCAAGTGGAATAGCCTGCTTGAACCAAAAACCATGGAAGGGATGTGGAATCCATGTCCCACTCTGAATCAGATGATGAAGGGAAAAGACACAGCAGAAGGAGTGATGCAATATCTCGTTCCTTCGTCAGTGTCAGAAGGCGACATTGATGAGCAGGGGGCAGGTGCCGTGTAAAACACCCAATATTTCTCGCAAAAACAATCCGATTACTGTGATGGTAAAATAAGCAGTTCAAGAAGGTAAAGATAGCTTGAGGTGTGAAGTGTCCATACATACAAAAGACAGACAACGGCGCCTCGACAAGTACGTGTTGAAAGGAATGAGTTATGCAACTCCCTGACTAAATGATAACAGTGGATCGAAATGTCCCTAAACTAAAGCGTCGCCCCAAACACGGCGATAATGGACCGAAATGTGCCTAAACTAGAGCGTCGCTCCTAAACACGACGATAATGGACCGAAATGTTCCTAAACTAGTGCGTCGTCTCAAACACGGCACGTTACCTAAAAAACGGCGATACTGAACCGAAACGTCCCTAAACTAGCGCGTCACCTCAAACATGGCGATAATGGACTGAAACATCCCTAAACTAGTGTGTCGCCTCAAACACGGCGCGTCGCCTCAAAAACGGCGTTATTGGACCGAAACGTTCCTAAACTAGCACGTCGCCCCAAATACGGCGACATGCTTCTTGAGATCGACATTGCAATTAAAATCCCAACGATGAAGATTGCAACTCAAGCTCCAAGCTTCTACACAGCTTTTCCAGCGATGAAGCCACCCTCAAGTCCTACCGGAAAATAGATGGGTCACCTACGGCAAAGCTACTTTCGAGAGTTCCGAAAAAAGAAAACGGTATGTCCACAAGCGAAATGGGCACGGATGAAAACCCGAAAGGGCGCCGCGAGTAAAAATCAGCAGGACTATGGGCGAGCTAGTGAAAACCCGAAAGGTTGCGTACTCGTTAAAAAAACGGTATGTCCACAAGAGAAATGGTCACGGATGAAAACCCGAAAGGACGCCATGAGTAAAAAAACAGTAGGACTACCGGTGAGCTAGTGAAAACCCAAAAGGGTGCGAACTCGTTAAAAAAAGCACTTGCAAAGTCCTCACGACTTTGTAAGGAGAAAATACCCGCGTGAGATCCTCACGACTCACAAAGAAGCAACGCGCTTAGGAATCCATACAATTTCTAAGGAGGAAATGCACTTACAAGGTCCTTATGACTCGTAAGGAGAATATACCCTCTATAAGACCCTCACGGCTTATAGAATTCAAAAGTCTTAAGTTACAGAGATCTGAACCTGTTCTTAAACCACCAAAACCCCATAAAACTTTTTCACCATACAAGTGGTCCAATATCGACTCTTGTATACAATCCACAACCATAAATAAATATATTCCCCACCAAGTTCCACCAAAGGCGAGAAATATCCCCATATGGTGAACGACACTTGTAAGTCCTCTCGACTTACAAGGAGAAAATACTCTTTTAAGATCCTTACGACTTACAAGAGAAAATACCAGTTAGGAGTCCTCACGATTTCTAAAGAGAACATACAACTACAAGATCCTCTCGACTCGTATGGAGAAATACTTTTATGAGACCTTTATGGCTCATGAAATCAAAAGTGTTAGTCGACAGGATCCTAACCCTGTTAGCTAAGCCACCTTTGTGCAAATCAACAGAGGTAAATGATGATTTGCTCCTGGAAATATCCAGTTGTAGCGATACTAATGCCTTAACAGGCATCAAACTCCAAGTCCTTTCACAGCAAATAATGATTCGCTCCTGACAATATTCCAGTCGTAGCGATACTGATGCCAAAATTGGTATCAGGACCCAAGTCCCCGACTTGCAAAAAAATCAGCGAGTAAAAAAATGCATATGAAATAACTGAAATGATAGGGCAACTTGCAATAAAAATCAGTGAGCAAAAAAAATATGCATATAAAAACAGCTGAAATGTTTGGACAACTCGCAATAAAAAGCAGCGAGTAAAAATATTTAAAAAATACCCGAAATGATTGGGCAATTGCGACTTTCGTGATATGAAAAGCTGAAAAGATAGAGCATCGCAGAAATAAAAAATAAAATAAAATAAATTTTCCTATGCCCTGCAGGTAGGTCCACACCGACTCCTGTATACAATCCATGGGCACAAATAAAAGAAAGGAAACCATACTTTCCCACCACGCTTCGTCAAAAGAAGAACCGAGTCTTGATGGTAATATATGCATCCTAAAGACCAATTCGATGTTCCTCTTACTCCATCGGAGTACAGACATGGTGTCGACAAGGATCCAAGGAGTCAAATCAAAACGGAGTAATGGCAAAATCCTAGCTCCATCTCGACGTTCTTCTCATTCCGACAGGTTGCAGATGTAACGTCAACAAAGACCAAAGGGTCAACTATAAAGAGCGAAGTAATGGCAAAATCCTGGCTCCTGATCTCGGTGACGACGTTCTTCTCGGTGGAGATGCGACGTCAACGAGGACCCAAGGGTCAATTAAAATTTGAGTGATGGCATATTCCTAACTTCAGATCTCGATGGCAACATCTACAGCCTAGAGATCATCTCTACGTTCTTCTCATGCTCACAGGATGCAGATGCGACATCAACAAAGCTCCAAGGAGCCAAAACAAAAGTGGTGCAACGTCATATTTCTAGCTCCAAATCTTGATGGCAACATCTACAGCCTATAGATCAACTCGATGCTCTTCTTATTCCAGCAGGATGCAGACGCAACGTCATTAAAGACCAAAAGGTCAGATCAAGATGGAGTAATGGAAAAATCCTAGCTCCAGCCCGACGTTCCTTTTCGGTGGAGATGCGAAGTCAAGAAAGTCCCAACAGTCAGACAAAAGTGGAGTGACGGTATATTCCTAGCTCCAGATCACGATGGCAACATCTATAGCCTAGAGATCATCTCGACGTTCCTCCTCATTCCAGCAGGGTGCAGACATAACTATCAAATGAAATTGGAGCAATGGCATATTACTAGCTCTGGATCTTGATTGCAATACATATAACATAGAGGTCATATGGATGTTTACCCGACTTCAGCGAAGAATCGATATGACATCATCAAAACAAAAAATGGAGTGACGTCATATTCCTAACTTCGGGTCTTGACGGCAATACATACAAAGTCTAAAAACCATTGGAGATTATCCTACCCCAGAAGGGTGCGGTTATGATTCATCGGGGCTTCAAATTAAGCCTAACCTCAAGTAAAAAGTGCCACGGCAAATACCTAACGCGTTTTCTTCCGACGGTAAAATGGATATTCCAACCTAGGAAGTTTATTTGATGACGCCTTGTCCAGCCTCAGAAGGGATCAGAGACACGACATACGCGGGCTACTCGAGCAGCAACCCAAAGGACTGCATATCGAGAAATACATCAGCCGACGCGATGGTACGATGGACTTAAACCTAATACCACCAACCTAACGGACCCCTAGCAAAAAAGGGGGTTATCTACATTTTACGTTAGGATACACCTGTGAGATCCTCTCAACTCGTCTCAACTCGTAGGGAAAAACATCTTTATGAGACCCTAGCGGCTCATAAAGGTGAAAAAGCCTTAGGTGAAAGGGATATCAATCTGTTTCCTGGGCACTGTGGCCCTACAAGGAGGTCCAAACTAACTTGTGTATGCTATTCATGAGCCACATTCTCCAAAATCGCATATCGATGAGGAGGAGAAGCCACTTACGGGTCCTCTCGACTCGTAAGGGAAAAATACTCTTGTGAGATCCTTACGACTCTCAAGAGAAAATTTACTTAGGAGTCCTCACGACTCCAAAGGAAAAAAATACACCTATGAGATCCTCTCGACTCGTAGGGAGAAACATTTTTATGAGATCCTCACGGCTCATAAAGTTGAAAAGTCTTAGACGACGGATCTAAACCTGTTTCCTAAGCTATCGCTGCCCTACAAGGATGTACAAACTGACTCTTGTATACTATCTACGGGCCACATTTACCAATAAAGTGAAGAAGCCACTTACGGGTCTTCATGGCTCGTAAGGACAAAATACCTAAGTGAGATCTTTATGACTCACGAAGGTGATGAACACTTAGGAATCCTCACGATTTCTAAAGAGAATACGCACCTATGAGATCCACACGACTCATAGGGAGAAAAACATTCTTGAGACCCTTACGGCTAATGAAAATGAAAAAGCCTTAGGCTACAAGGATTCTAAACTTGTCTCCTAAGCCATCGATTCTATGGTGATGCATAATTTTGCACTACTTAACCCACATACATATCTACGTGGGCAAAATTGTGAAGGGCATTTGTTCCCGCCAAAATTTTTGGTCAAAAACTTGATGTTCCTTTTATAAAAGTAAAGCACAACCTCACATGCAAAGCACGTGAGCACTCACATGCAAAGCTTGTGAGTATCGGCTTCAGATACAATTAAATCATATGATAGCCGCCACGTGTTAAACACGTGCACACCCACATGCAAAGCATTCAAGTGCCGCTTCAGATAAGATCAAATCCTATATTGGTTCCTACATGTTAAACACATGAGCGTCTCACGAAATATCCGTGTGAGCGCTAGTGCAAGCATCTTGGTAGCGCCTCACATGATATCCACGTGAGCGCACTTGCGAGTCTCTTGGCAGCGCCTCACATGATATCCACGTGAGCGCTATAGGCCGCGCCCCACGTGCAATGCACGTAAGTGTTCTTTTTGGTAGAATTAAATTCTACGGAGGAATTATTTCCTTGATCTTTCTCAAACTAGAATGATCCTTTTTGTTAAACAGTGAACCCTTGGATTAAAGATCCAACTGTGATTATAAAATCACCATCTGATAAAATTAAATTCTATCTTAGAAAAATATTTTCCAAATCTTGTTAAATAAATAAGAATAATTTTCTCTGTTAAATAGAGAGCTTTTGGATTAAAAATCCAACGGTGAATAAAATTCATCGGTTGATCTTTAAGATCATTTTCATTGATTATGAAATCGATCATGATCTCTAAATGAGAGATTTTCTCAACAAATTGATTTTTCTCTTCTCTTATAAATAAAAGCAGAGAGATCAAATCTAAAAAAAAGATAGACTACCCCATAAGCTTCTGTAAAAATATACAGAAGACTCTTCAAAATCTTCCACAAAATAACAGAGAATTTAATTCTCAAAGAAGAAGATCTTCCTCCTCAAAACCCTAGGTAAAGAAAACACAGAGATCAAACCATCTATTTATCTATCTAAGGGTTTAACCCTTTAAAAGAACTTAGTTCTTTATCCGGAACTGAGATTCACAAGACAAGTCTCTCACAAGTTGAGAATTTAATTCTCATCGGGAAGATCTTGTTCTTGAGAATCAAAAATTCAGGGAAGAACAAGATTGAAAAGACAGAAGATGGAGTCTATAATACTCTAGGAACTTAGTTTCCGCAAATCAAGAACTTAGTTCTTAAAAGAATCTGATCCCAGATCCCTAAAACAGTGATCTTGGTGATCATTAATGGTTAAAATACCATTAACAGAGATTTAACATTTCTTAAAACATCAACAGAGATTAAATCTCCATAGACATAGCACCTCATGTGTTTCCCATGTGAGCGCCCAGAAAAAAACTCAGCGCCTCACGTAGACACATGTGAGCGCCAAAACTCAACGCCTCATGTGAAACACACGTAAGCACTCATAGAAACCAAGTCTGAGCGCTTCACGTGAAATACACGTGAGCGCCAAAAGCCCAGTGCCTCACGTGAAATACACGTGAGCGCCAAAGCGCCAGCGTCTCACTTGAAACACACATGAGCGCCAGAAAAGATTAGTGCTTAGCACTATTTCAGCACCTCACGTGAAACACACGTGAGCGGTATATATCTGAGTGGTTAGCACTGCTGGGCAGTACAGAAACCCAGTCTTAGCCCCAAATTGGCTAAGTCTGTGAAGCTTGAGCTTCCTCTTTAATTTTAAATCAACTGAGCCCATATGCTCGTGATTTTCAAACTGATCTTAGTCCTATACACGACTAATGACCTCTCATCGATGATATCCAAAATGATATTCATTCCATATCTTCTAAGTTAATTTTAGTCTCATATAAGACTAACGATTCTTAGATCCGCCATGATCTTGTCCCTCAAATACGAGATTTGGTTCAAGGGTACATCTCTCTACACCTCTAATACATGTCGTTGTAATTCCTCAACGTCTACAGAGAGGTGGAGGGTCTCGATAACCAACAACAACACCTCGTCCTAGCTTAATGAAAGATATGAAATTTCATCAAGAAAGGGAATGATGCATACCATATTCGTGCACTTCCAAATTGATGTGTACATCTCATATTGACATGCATCCCATATAGATGCAAGTTTCATACCGAGCCTTGGCTATATACATATACATATATGTTTGAAGGAAACATAAATGTCTTCAAATTAGATCGCACCTCAAATTGGGTGCATCCTATATCACCATCGTTCATTTCACCACGTAACAAATACACGTGCGTGCAAGATGAATGTTAGACTGAAATGTCCCAAAACTAATATTCGCCTCAATATGGCGATAATGGACCGAAATATTCCTAAACTAATATTCGCTTCAAACATGGCAATAATGGACTGAAACGTCCCTAAACTAATATCCGCCTCAAATATGGCGATAATGGACCGAAATGTTCCTAAACTAATATTCGCCTCAAACATAGCTATAATGGACCAAAATGTCCTTAAACTGATATTCGTCCCAAATAGGGAATGTTGGACCGTGATGTCCTTAAACTAATATAATTGGGCCCATATGATTATTTGTTTCTAAGTTGATCTTAGTCTCATATATGACTAATGATCCTTAGATTAAACCCAAATATCCCATGAACCGATAGGCCTCATTTACATGAGATCTGTGTCCTAAGTTCATTCCCGTTGGCAAACCAAGCTACCAATGTGGACCCCTGTAAAGCAAATCCTTGACCCAAACCCAAATTTAAAATATATATATGGATTTGGACTGAACCGCACCCTACGGGCACGGCATAAATTAGTCTCCGTATACAATCCACGGGTAATCTTAACAAACAAAATAACACACGACACGAACTGAATTACTGGAGCAAGAGAAAGTGGTTATCGCAACGTAATTAACTGCAGGAGCTTGCGCATGCAGGGAAGAGCGTCTCCACAATAAAAAAAACCCTTACAAATGAGGGGGGATCTGATAAAGTCTGCTATATCGGTCGCATTTATCCAAACCTCCGATATACGGTGTCATAAATCAACTTGGTATTTTCGGAGAGGTGGGTGGATATGTCCAAATAGTATCTACCCCCAAATTCAGGCTAGACGTCCTCTACATCTCAGTCCAGTTTTCGGCGGTAAACAGTCGCGTGCACGTAATCGATGGGGGCATTTGTTCGCACTTGGAAAATATAGCAAAGTGCAGATGTTCGCACTTGCCAACTAACAACCAAGATTATGTGTGAATATGAAGAAGTGCGCACTTGGCTAAAGGCCACTTGTTTGGTTGCGCATCACGTGGAACGCACGTGCGCATGTCCCAGAATTTCACACTTGCAAATTAAATAAGTTTTGCACTTACGAATCAAACAAGCTGTGCACTTGCGTATCAAATAAGTTGCGTGCTTGCGAATCAAATAAGTTTCGCACTTAGCAAAAATCTAGTTTTTAGACGTGCGCAACACATGGCAAACACGTGCACATATGCCTTACTTGCACACTTGGTAAAATCACCGGCTGCCATGCGCATGTGCAAAGAACGTGTGCAAATACTTGATGCGCATGTGGCATCTTCGCAAGTGGTAAAGTCCTATCTTCAAGACATGAGACACATGAAACGCACGTGCGCATGCACACCCTGATCACAGCCGATCCCATAATGATAAAATTTGGGATTAAAGATCCAACGGTACGCATACATCACTAATAGTGCGCATGCACACCCCATGAAACAAACTCTTTTAAAAAAGAAGCAAATCTTGTTAATAAGGATTTAAATTTTTATTTAGCAAAAAATTCTTCTGTTGGTTAAAATACCTTAGCAAACAGATCCATGTATTTCAATCCAACGGTGCACATGTCACCTTTAATTGATAAGAATCAATTAAATCAATCTAATATAAGATTGAGATAAAAAAAAACTAACAAACCCTAATTTTTCCTTTCGTATAAATAGGAGCCTCACTCTCAAAAATCTCATACCGCAGACCCTCCATAAGCTCAAGAAAAAAAGATCTCATCTTCTTCCTTAAACACGGTAAAAAAGAAGAAGACTTCTCCCATCTCAAAAAAGTCATGGCTTTTAGATAAAAATAAAAAGCTTTTGCTTTATAGAAGAGTCTTTGCTTCTTTCAATGAATCTATCGATTCACCATGAAAAAGATCAAAAGATTTTAGGGTTGATCTCTCTTTTTACAAAAATTCAACCTTTGTGAGTGATTAATCCTAAGGTTTAAAGAAAAACCCTATCAAAGATTTCTAGGCATCATAAAAACTGAAAATTTTCCTTCTAGAAAAAGAGAAGAAGGGGAAAAAGAAAAGAGAAATCAAAGAACAGAAGGCATTGCTTCTTCTTGAAAGCCTTTGCTTTATGTTCAAGAAATGCGCACCCCAAACCAAGTGTGCACTTGATAAAAAACATATTATTATACAAACTTGCGCATCACGTGACATGCACGTGTGCGCACTTGATGAATACTGCCTATAAAGGCATGCGCGTCATGTGATATCTATGTAAGCGCAGATGATAAACGCTGCCTAATGAAGGCATGAGCGTCACGCGACAAGCACATGCATGCAAGTCAAAGATATTGATTTAGTCAGATGCGCACATATATGTGTGCACATAGAAGTTTGACCCGACACCAAGTGTGCAACCACATGATATACACGTGCACACCCTTTTCAAAAGAATAAAATAAACATGTGCATCCCATATGTACTTGCGCACTTGGAACGGCAAGCATTTGCTTGATTACTTAGTCAAAAATAAACTAAGTATAGAAGCTTTTGCTTCTCATGGGTGATCCATTGATCAAAATATCAATAAATATAAGTTGATCTTAGTCTCAAAAATGACTAACGGTCTTTATGTCTATGTTTACCCCAATCAGAGCAAAGCTCTGTTCAAATTCCGAGGCGGGAGATGAAGCAACGCTTCATCTTCCCCAATCAGAGCAAAGCTCTGCTTTGAAAATTTAAGCTTTAATAATAAATGAAGCAAAGCTTCAGATTCTCTGCGCCATGCGCAACGCGCCACGTGTCAGGCGCAGATGTATCAGCGCTACGCCCAAGAAAGCGCACCCAATCAGAGCAGATCTCTATTTGCCTGAAGCAACGCTTCAGTTGCGCTGCGCTCTGCGCTGCGCGACACGTGTCAGCGCAGATGCGCTAGCGCAGTTGCGCTGCGCCGACACGTGTCAGCGCAGGTGCGCTAGCGCACTTGCGCTGCGCCCTGCGCTGAGCGACACGTGTCATGCGCTGGGACATCTGCGCCAAACTAAATTAAGATTTCATGAAATCTTTTCTGTTCTTTCCAGAACCAGAAGATTTTCTTCTGCCTTTGGATCAAAGATCCAGCGGTGGGAGAATTCCCAAAATCATTCAGAAAAGACCCTGTTAACAAATTCAACAAATTTATGGGCACTATAAAAAGGACCCTAAGCCTCAATTCAAAGGCATCAACATTTTTCTTGAGAACTCAAGAACTTTAAACAGAGAGAGCTCTGAAGATTTCAAAAAAAAAAAGGTAAAGAACCTTCATGGATTAGAAGAAACTCCTTCTAATAGACCATTAGTCTAAAAAAATATATAAGATCAATGATCTTTATATAAAAAAGAAAACAGTGCTTTGCACTTCTTGTGAACCTTCGGTTCTTTAAAAACAATAAAAATAATAAAATAATAAAAGAATAGTGCTTTGCACTTTTATGAACCTCTGGTTCTTCGAATAAAGAAGAAATTTATTTTTCTTTGATCTAATTTAGATCAAGAACTTAAACAGTGCTTTGCACTTCCCTTCTTGAATCTAAAAGATTCTTAGTGCTTTGCACTTCCAAACTACGCCGTTGCGCTCTTAAGAGAGCGCCACGTGTCGGCTATAGAACCATTTGCGCTAAACGCCCTTAAGATAGAGCTTTGCTCTCTGGAATTGGCGCAACTCGCCGAGAGCGCGCCACGTGTCAGCAGCGCAACAGCGCAGCGCAACAGCGCATCGCACTGCGCTAGGGCGCTTGCGCTCACCGAGCACGACACGTGTCATCACCCTATGAGCTTGTGCTCATCACTTAGCGCAAAGCGCAGATGCATTAAAAAGGGCCAAGCCCAATTAAGAGAAGGCCTAACAGGCTTAATAAAGCGCAAATGCATTATTTTAAGGGGCAGAGCCCAAACCAGAACAGATGCTTTGCATCATTTATAAATGGGTAGAGCCCAAACAAAATATTCAGAATGCTATGCATTTTAAAAGGGGCAAAGCCCAAACAAAGTAGATACTTTGCACTATCTGCATATGGGCAGAGCCCAAAATAAACTGATACTCTGTATCTTTTGTGGGTAGAGCCTAAATAAAAAAAATGCAATGCAAATAAAGTGTTGAACTGGACTTAGCCCAATCGTGGCCATAAGTCCTTAAATTAAATTGACTGAGCAAAATGGCTCTCCTAAATCAATCCACGTCCGGTTTGAGGGTACATCTCCGAACTCCTTTGACATCCATCGTTGTAATTTCTCAACGACGTCAAAGAGGTGACGGGTCCCAACAACCACAAACTAACCCGGACCGAAACGTCCCTAAACTAACCCGGACCGAAACGTCCCTAAACTAATATCGGACCGAAACGTCCCTAAACTAATATCGGACCGAAACGTCCCTAAACTAATATCGGACCGGAACGTCCCTAAACTAATATCGGACCACTACGTCCTTAAACTGGCGATGGACCACCACGTCCTTAAACTGGCATAATAGAGTCCGAACGCTCTTTTGCCGGATCTAAACGGTCCCGTCTAAGTTGATCTTAACCCCAAATACGGTTAATGTGTCCTTAGATCTTTAAATAAACAATAAAACTCCAAATCAACTTTGGTTCAAGGGTACATCTCTGAACTCCTCAGACGCCTGTCGTTGTAATCCCTCAACGACGTCAGAGAGGTGACGAGTCCCGACGGCCAGATAATTAAATCAATCACTACGTCAGGTCGATCCTAGTCTAAAACAGGGCTAACGTATCCTTGACGAACGTTTAAGTTGATCTTAGCCGCAACACGACTAATGCATCCTTAAACCCAAAAAAAAAAAAAACACCAAACCCAAATCTAAGTACATGCGGATTTGGACTAATCCACGTCCTACGGGTGACGACATCACTCAGTCTCCGTAAACAATCCACGGGCAACCACGAACAAAACAAACCCACACGACACGAAGTGAAATTCTGGAGAAGGAGAAAGTTGCTACCGCGATGCGATAGCGTAATTAACTGCAGGGGCTTGCGCCTGCAGGGAAGAGCGTCCCCACAATCAAAAACCCCTCACCCTGAGGGGGAATCTGACGAATTCTGCTATATCGGCCGCATCCGTCTAAACCTCCGATACACGGTGCCATAAATCAACTTGGCATCTTCGGAGAGGTGGACGGATCAAACCAAATAGCATCTGCCCCAAACCCCAGGCTACGGACGCGAAGTCCGGGCCGCCGTTCGGAGGGGAACAGATTCTGGCACGCCCGGTGGGACCTTTTCCTCTTTCCACTCCACACTTCGTGTGTCGTCTTCGCGAACCAATCGCGGTTTGTTAAATGGTTGTCTTCGGATTTCAAGTTGCTAAGATTTGGTCTTTTGTCTGGCGCAGAATTCGAGATTCAATGGCCTCCAATTGCACCAGCTGCTCGAAATGCCACTGCAACAGACGCTCCACTTCACCAGGAGGGGTGACGTATGGGCCCCAAGCGGCTTCTTTCCTTACTCTGCCGGTAGGCCAGGTGACCCAGGCCACCACCGGCCTGTTTTTCGGGACCATGGTCCCACCTACAAGCTTCTCTATGCCGATATCCGTACCGGAAGCGAACAAGAACTCGGTGTTCGACCGGCTCACTGCTACCACGACCCCTGTCAACGGGTCGCCTGCTACTGAACCAACAGCCTCCGTTTTCACCAGGCTAGGTCAGAACTATAAGGTGGCTGTCCCAAAGAGGGCAACGGCCGCTGCTTTGGAAGTCGTTAAAGCGGCTTCTCCTATCAGAGGGTCGGTCTTCACAAGATTGACGGTTCCTACTCCTCCCCCAGCTGGTCAGAAGGCATCAGTCTTCGATAGGCTGACATCAGCAGTTACCCCACGCTCAAACAGGGGGCAGCAAGAAACCATCTCGATTTCCGAGCCAGTCCCAACGGCTCGTCGTGCGCGACATCGCCATTGGCAGCGAGTAAGGAAAGCAGGGGGCAACTCCCCCTCAGGGCTAACCCCACCTGCTCCAGTGGTGGAGGTCAATGCTGCTGTTCCAACTGGGAACAGCTTTGAATTGCTGAGGAAGGTGAGAAAGAACTCCCCGGTTGCTACATTGAAAAGGTCTCCTCCACCCATGGAAAAAGCTCCGGAGACGAAACAGGAACAGCCCCCTCAACGGCTGTCGTCAAAAATTTATAAAGTTTGGCGGAGGGTTCAAGACTCCGTGATTGACTCAGACCACTTCCGTCGCCAGAAAAGGGCAAAGGTGGAAAAAGACAAGAACCGCCCCATTAAACAGCAGGGGGCAACAAATGCTAGAATGCCCGCTTCAACGGCTCCTTCAACCTCAAAGGTCCATAAAAGGAAGAGGCCAGAAAAAGCTCCCGTGACACTGACAAAGTTTAAAAGCGGTGAACCTAAACGCCCCAAGTCAGGGGGCATAACAGTTCATACGGTCTATATGGCTTCGGGGAAGGAAGAAAGTCGTACTTCTACGGGTCACCGACCGCTTACCCGGTCAGTGACCAAGTCTCAGGAGCAGCAACAAAAGCTCCAGGAGATGATGACTACAATGGCTGCACTCACGGGGCCAAAAGAGAATCCTGAGACGTCCTTAGATGAACGCCAAGAGGAAGAGACCGACGCTGAGTTCCTCCGCCGAGTACTGGAAAAGAGAGACAAAGAGGCTGCTGAACAAGCAGCCAATATACAGCGTATGGGCCTCCTCTTCCAGGACATGATAGGGATGATGATACAACCAGATCCCCCGACTGAAGAACCCCCGATCGTCCTTGGGGATGATAGGGGAGAAACATCAAACCCTCAGCCCGTTCTATCGACGGCTAAAGAAGACACAATCTCTAAAACTGATCTGGACGAATATATAGCCCAGCAAATAAAGGTTCATCACGCGGCCGAAGCAGCCGGCCACGTCGTAAAAACGGGGCGACCGTATCCGGGCTGGTATGACCAAATCAAGTACCCGCCGGGTTATACAATTCCCAAGTTTCATGTCTACAAAGGGACCGGCAATCCCCATCAACATGTCGCCCAGTTCAGGGCGCTTTGCGGTAACACCGGCGGCGACGACAAGCTTCTGCTTCGCCAGTTCGTTGGAAGCCTATCAGATACGGCGTTCGAGTGGTATTCCGAGCTCCCCAACGACTCTATTCAAACCTTTGCGGAGATGGAGCTGCTCTTCACCCAACGCTTTGCAAGTGCCAGTGAGCGTACTCCGATGACGGCGCTGATTAACGCCAGGGTAAAGCCCGGCGAGACGTGGGTCCAGTACGCTATACGGTGGCGTAATCTATGGTCTAAGTGTGAACAGCGCATAGAAGAAGCCCCTGCGGTGGGAATGTTTGTTGGAACCCTCGATCCACAAGCAACCATTTCACAGTTTATGATGTTCTTCAAGCCGACTTCCTTTCAGGCTTTGATCGACAAATTGGCGCAGATGGACCAGATGGGCCATAAACCCCCTCTCCCGAAGCCGGACTCCCGAAACGATAAAGGAAAGGGAAAAGCGATCATCGTCGCTAATGCCCAACAACAACCGAACGATTCGAAGCCGGTTGCTCGTCCAAACAATACGCGCCCATACGTACCCCTTGAGGACAGGATGGGACGTGCTTACTCCTTCCCCCGTGATAAAACGAGGAGGCTATTCGAGCTGGCATTGCGCAACAGGCTCATAAATCTGCCAGATCCAAAACGTCCGTCGCAACCAAGTGACGTCAACGAGCCTAATTACTGCCCTTATCATCGAGTGCTAGGACATCCGATCGAAAACTGTTACGTTTTCAAAAATTGGCTTGAAAACCAGTACCGCCAAGGTAAGTTTGCGCTATCCGACAAATGGAAGGTGAATCCCCCGCAGCCCCACACCTCTAAAGGGACAAATACGCCGGGGGCAACATGCTCCGTCATTGAGGAAGCTCCTTGGGAAGTTGTATTATCGGCCAAAACGAGGAGAATGCTAAATGATCTTCAGACCTGTCCAGCGGTCAAGTGGAAGAACCCCTTGGAACCGCAGGTTATAGAAGGGATGTTGAAGCCACGTCCGACTCCGAAGACCGATGGCGGTAGTTCAAGCGTTCATAACCAGCCGTCAAAATCTTCGAAAAAGAAGAAGAAGAAATCTAAGAAGCCCGTGAAGCCTGGCGACAAGCGCACGGACTTACAAAAGCAAATCGACGCACTAGATGAATACAACCAAAAGGCGCGGACTCCCATTACGCTCCAAGATTTCCTTGATCACGTCTTTCAAAAAGAAGATGAGGAGGAAAGTTCATCAGATGAATCCGAGAATTATATGGCGAGCTGTCATATGATCTCCCACTCGACCTCGAACGATGAAGGGACTTCTGGCACCAAAACGCCGGGGGCAAACACTGAGTCAAGGGTTCCGGAATTATCAATCGAAATGATTGACGCGTTTCTTAGTGAAGCTCGATTGAAAAGCAAAGCTGATCGAGAGCGCGAGACGGCTGTATTCGAAAAGGCCAAGCGCCAGAGATTTGAAAGAAGAGCTGAGATGATCCCGCTGGAACAAAATGCCTTCGCCGCTGACAAAAGCCAATTCAAGATAAAAAAGAAGTTTGCTAAGGCCATATCGATGGGCATGAAGCTACCACCCTCTGAAGAAAAAGTTACTGGCGTGGTAGAAATGCACCCCTCTTATTGCTTATATCATCAGAAGGTCTCGCATTCAACCCAAGATTGCAAAGCTTTCAATGGATGGTGGCAAGGATACGTCGCTAATCAACAGCGCTTTAAACGGGAAAAGCGTAAGATTCGCCGGGAGCAAAGAAGCACAACCAAAGAGCTTGAAAGAACTGCCGGCCATTGTTGCATGGTTAACACTGGCGGGTCGCAAGTGCCTACATTTGGGAGCGACTCTGATGAGGAGTTGGAACTTGCCCCTCTCTTTAAAGAGTCAACTTCGGGAAAAGAAGAAGAACTGAAGTCTTGCGAAAATATACAGCTGCGAAATCGGACACTGCCTGAAAAGAATCTCGGACCCTTAAACAAGAAAGACAAAGGGAAAGAGAAGGTCTCTGAAGACATCGCTTTGGATGACCAAGTCGCGGAAGAGTTAACCGCCAAAAATCCGCCAAAGAGGAGTAAAGTGGATTACAATGTCTTGGCACATCTGAGGAAGCTACCCTCACAACTCAGCATTCTCGATGACTTGTTACTATCAAAGGAGGCGAGAGACTCTTTGATTAAGGCGCTACAAGATCCGGACCAGTTCCAAGCCTTCTTAGCCGAAGAAAAGATGAAAGACGAATTAGAAGAAGTGCACACAGCCGACGTTGCTTTTGGTGATGAAGACCTTCTTCTCGGGACGTGTGAACACAATCGCCCTCTTTATGTCTCAGGATACTGCCATGACATAAAGATAGGTAAAATCTTGGTCGATAACGGATCGTCTGTTAATTTACTCAATGTGCGAGTGTTAAAGGAGATTTGCATGAGTGTCCAACACCTCGCCCGAGACAAGATCACTATCTCCGGTTTCGACTCTCAATCCTCAAAGACTCTTGGATCTGTGATATTGACGCTACGCTTCGGGTTGCTCGTCACAGACATCAAATTCCATGTTATAGATGCCAAGACGTGCTATAATGCTCTGCTCGGCCGACCATGGCTACACGAGTACAATATCATCCCTTCTACACAGCATCAGTGCATGAAGTATTCTAGGGATGGCCTCGAGTACACAGTGGCGGGAGAGTTGAATCCGTTTTCCATAAACGAAGTTCACAAGTATGAAGATGCCAAATACTTCTTGCCGAGTTTCGAAGACACGGAAAGGTGTCACAAACCGGAGAACAAAACTAACGCCACCATCCCTGTCTTCGGCAGTGACACCGAGGAGGAGGAGGATATAATTTATTCAGGTCCATCCCAATCTACCAGGCCAGGACCATCCGTTCCTTCATTGATCTTCGGTAGTGATTCAAAGGATGAAGTTCATGCTGTATTCCCTGCTCGGCCTTCGATACGGGTTTCCGCTAATGAAGAGCGAAGTCTGCAGATAACCATGGTGCCGCTTGAACATTACAAAGAACTGGATGCACTCGACACCAACAGCGTAGAAGAATTGCAGACATTCTACATCCCTCCCGGACGAAAAGGCGAGAAGGCAATCCTATTCTACCGTTCTGAAGAAAACAAGGTGGAAAAAGAAGTTTGGCATGGCGCGGATCCCACGCTCGACAGGCTTCAACTTATTCGTCTTCCCAGATATTATACCGAAGGTTTGAAGAAACTGTTGAAACGCCAAGGGATGTCCTTCACGCAGACCGCTAGAAAAGCCAAATTCTATGACAAGGTCTGGAACGTTCCCGGGACTCAATGCAAACTGCCTAACGGGAGAACGGAAACAAAAGGGCTCGGGTATGTTCGCTCAAAGAAACGGGAGCTAATAAACAGCTGTTATGCCATGTATGACTTCGATGAAGAGGCGGACGCTCAATGGGAAGACGCTAATCCTGAATCAGCAAAAGTTCCTGGTGCAAGACCTCCCAACCCATCGTCTGAAGACCAAATGAGCAAACTTACAAGGGAGGCCAGTCAAAAAGCCCGAGATGATCACGATCGTGAAATGGCAATCTATGAGAAAGCCAAGACACAACGCCTCCTTCAACAGGCAATGAAGGATGAAAATACCGCTCCTTGTCAACCCGCTACAAAGAAGGTTCGACGCGAAAGCGAAAACAAGTCGAAGGGCCGAAAAGGTACTCGACAACCACAAAGCAGAGCTAAGAAGCCACGCATCCGAGAGTCGAGCGTTGTTGACCTAGCCCTCATGAAGAAAATGGGTCGAGCATACTCATTTCCTCGGAACAAAACAAGGAAAATACTTAATCTTGCTCTGAAACATCAAATGCTTACTCTGCCAGAGTCTAAACACCCTGAGCAAGCAGGCGAAGTCTCCAACCCAAAGTATTGCTTTTACCATCGAGTAGTAGGGCATCCGCTTGAAGATTGCTTCACCTTTAAGAATTGGGTTGAGGACCAATATCAGCTTGGTAAATTCGCGTTGTCTGACAGTTGGAGGGTAGCGCCGCCGCAAAAGCACGAGCCCGAAAACACAAGAATAAAACCAACTCCGCATTGGGATTGGCAAAAAATTCGCACCTGCCATGTGATAACAATATTAAAAGAAGGGTCCGAGGACATGAACAACCTCCCTTGGTGCTTTGAAAGCGGCAGCGATGAGGTAATCTCAGAATTTCCCCCAGCTCCGAAAGAACTGGAGGATGGAATCCATACCACTGCAGATAATCTCAAGAAAATCGAGTTGGGAACGGCAAATGACCCGCGACCGACATTCATCAGCGAGCTGCTATCTGAAGAAAGGGTGGCTGCGTTAAAGGATGTGCTTTTACAGCACAAAGATTGCTTCGCGTGGAACTATTCCGAAATGCCGGGACTAGATCCAGAAATTGCTGTACACAAATTGGCGATATCCCCGGACATCAAGTCAGTCAAACAAGCGCCGAGAAGAATGCGACTCGAGTTTGAGATGGGCATCAACGCCGAAGTCAAAAAGCTGATAGACTCTGGCTTCATCCAGGAAGTTCAATACCCTGAATGGATCGCCAACATCGTCCCAGTGATGAAGAAAAATGGGACAGTGCGCATATGCGTAGACTTTCGGGATCTTAATAAAGCCTGCCCAAAAGATGATTTCCCAGTGCCAGTCACCGAACTGATGATAGACAACACATCCACTCATGAGGTTTTCTCCTTCATGGACGGCTCATCGGGGTATAATCAAATAAAAATGCATCCTGAAGATCAGAAGCACACAGCCTTCAGGACTCCTCTTGGTATATTTTGTTATAAAGTGATGCCCTTCGGTTTGAAGAACGCCGGTGCTACTTATCAAAGGGCCATGACGAAGATCTTCGACGACCTTATACACGAAATCGTCGAATGCTATATCGACGATCTCGTGGTTAAGAGCAAATCATACGAAGAACACCTCGAGCATTTGAAGACCGTGTTTCAGCGCCTTCGGCAATACAACTTGAAGATGAATCCTCTTAAATGTGCGTTCGGGGTTTCCTCGGGCAAATTCCTGGGATTCGTTGTTCGACACCGAGGTATTGAAATAGATCCGTCAAAGATTAAAGCGATCATGGAAATGCCTCAGCCGAGGACTCTCAAACAGCTGCGGTCTCTCCAAGGGAAACTCGCATACATACGGCGATTTATAGCCAACCTTTCAGGAAAGTGCCGTCCTTATAGTCACCTGATGAAGAAGGGAACCCCATTCGTTTGGGACCAAAAATGCCAAGGCGCACTGGATGAGATCAAGCAATACCTGCAGAACCCGCCGGTGTTGGCTGCTCCGGTTAAGGGAAAGCCTCTCATTCTTTATACAACCGCCCTCGAAGGTTCTTTAGGCGCATTATGGGCGCAAGAGAACGATCAAGGGAAAGAAAGAGCACTCTACTACTTAAGTCGAGTTCTGCTGGGGGCAGAAAACAACTACTCTCCTATTGAAAAACACTGCCTGGCGTTGATCTTCGCAATAACAAAGCTTAGGCACTATGCGTTGGCGCACGAGGTCCGTCTGATTTCAAAAGTGGACCCTCTCAAATATCTAATGTCAAAAGCCATATTGACAGGACGACTCGCTAAATGGGCCCTGCTCTTGATGGAATTTTCGATAACATATCAACCTCTCAGGGCAGTAAAAGGCCAGGCCATCGCCGACTTCCTGGCTGAGCATCCCATACCTGCCGATTCTCCTTTAAATTGCGATTTGCCAGACAGATATGCGTTTGACGCAATCGACAGTGGTGATAGCAGCTGGGAGCTCTATTTCGATGGAGCATCTTCTATGAAAAAGCACAAACAAAGTACGCCAATGATCAAATCAGGGGTAGGACTTATCTTTGTGACTCCACAAGGAGGAATAATGCGCTTCGCCTTCTCCTTAACAGAGCCGAGGACGAATAATAAAGCTGAATATGAAGCTTTGATAGCAGGCCTCGAGATCGCCATTGATATGGGAATTGAAAGCCTCCTCATATATGGGGACTCCCATCTGGTCGTCAGTCAAGTGAACGGCGATTACCAAACATGCAAACCGGAATTGGTAAAATGCGGTGAAAAAGTGCAACAACTGCTAACCCAAATTCCCTCCTACACGTTGGAAAGTATACCGCGTGCGGGAAACAACAAACCGGACGCACTGGCCAAACTTGCTAAAGAATTGGCCGACGAGAACCTCGATGACGTTAGAATCGTGGTACAAAGCCGTCGAGTGCTTGCCCCAACAGAAATATCTCCAGAATCATATAAAGAAAAGGAAGCAACTGAGCAGGCGACCCTACAAATAAAAGATCATGAGAAGGCCGAAGACTGGAGAGAAGTCTTCATAGATTACTTCAAGTTCCACCGAATGCCTGAAGAAGCGTCCATAAGACATCAGCTCGTGAAACGAGCTCTGTCTTTCGCCTTCGTTAACGATACTCTATACAAGAGGTCATTCGATTCTCTGTGGCTGAGATGCTTAGGACCTGACGAAGCGAAAAGGGTTATCCAAGAAGTTCACGACGGACTCTGCGGTTCTCACCAAGCAGGCCCAAAGATGAAATTGAAGATCAAGCGGATGGGCTACTACTGGCCCACGATGATGCAGGATTGCCTGGAATACGCGAGGCAATGTCATTCATGCCAAATTCATGGGGACTTCATCCATCAGCATCCCAATCCATTACATCCAACAATGGCTAGTTGGCCATTCGAAATGTGGGGAACTGACATAGTCGGCCCCATCGAACCAGCATCGTCAAAGGGACATCGTTTCATCTTGGCGACGACTGATTACTTCTCCAAATGGGCAGAGGCGGTACCGTTAAGGGAAGTGAAGACGGAGAATATCCTCCATTTCTTCAAAACGCATGTCATATACCGGTTTGGAACCCCGAGAAGGATCATCTCTGATAATGGGCCAGCCTACCGAAGTCATAAAATTAGCCGCTTCGCACAGCAGCACAATATAGACTGGAGATATTCCTCAGTTTATAATCCGCGAGCTAACGGTCTAGCTGAGGCCTTCAACAAGACCTTGACGAAAATCATAAAGAAAACAGTGTCACGAAATAAGAGAGATTGGCACGAAAGATTGCAAGAGGCTCTTTGGGCGTATCGAACTACATTTAAAACAGCCACAAACACAACGCCGTACGCGTTGGTATTTGGGACGGAAGCAGTACTCCCTCTCGAGATAGAATTACCCTCTCTACGAGTGGCAGTCCACTACGAGCTGACAGACGAAGAAAATGCTCACCTTCGGTTTGAAGAGCTTGACGCCCTTGATGAAATCCGGCTTCTAGCACAGCAAAATCTGAAAGCCTATAAAGCAAAGATGACGCATTCATATGAAAGACTGACCCGACCGAGGACATTTCGCCAAGGCGAGCTCGTGCTAGTGGTCAAAAGGCCTATGATCCCCAATCGCGCCAAGCGAGGAAAATTCGAGCCAAACTATGAAGGCCCGTACATCATAGATAAGGTCTACCAAGGTAGAGCCTATCTACTCATGGACATGCACGGTGAAAGGACTTTCAGGCCGATAAACGGTCGCTTCCTAAAGAAATACTACGCTTAATGAGCCACAGCCTAGGTCAATGGTAGATGACGACGACTATGTCCGCTCGCTATCTTCCTAAGCTCAAGCTTTATAAGCAGTAGCCAGCCCTCTCAATGCTGGACCGAAATGTCCTTAAACTAATAGCAGACCAAAACGTCTTTAAACTACTACCACAGCATCCTTAGGCTGACGAGATGAGTAAAAATAAAAAATAAAAAAAATATATATAAAAAAAAATATATAAAAAAAACGGTAAGTCCATAAGCAAAATGGGCACGGATGAAAACCCGAAAGGGCTCCGTGAGTAAAAACAGCAGGGCTACCGGCGAGTGTTTGTGAAAACCTGAAAGGGCGCAACCTCGTTAAGAAACACTTATAGGGTCCTCTCGACCCTGTAAGGAGAAACCACCTGCGTGAGATCTTTACGACTCACAAAGGAGCAACACACTTAGGGATCCCCACGATTCCTAAGAAGAAAATACACTTGCGAGATCCTCACGACTCGTAAGGAGAACTCTCTTATGGGACCCTCACGGCTCATAGGATTTGAAAGTCTTAAGTCACAGAGACCTAAACCTGTGCTTGAGCAAACCCCCACAAACTTCCAATATAGCCCTACAAGTGACTCAGCATTGACCCTTGTATACAATCCACGGGCGCGAATAAACATTTCCCTAACCAAGGTCCATCCGTGACTGGGGATATGTTCGCATAACCCTTGTAAGTCCTCTCGATTTACAAGGAGAAAACCCCCCTGTAGGATCCTTACGACTTACAAGGGAAACAAACACTTAGGAATCCTCACGATTCCTAAGAAGAAAATACACCTATAAGATCCTCACGACTTGTAGGGAGAAATAACTTCGTGAGACCCTTACGGCTCATGAAGTCAAAAGCCTTAGTCGACCGGACTCTAACCCTGGTCGCTAAGCCTCCTTTGTTCGACAACGACAGAGGCAAATGATGATTCGCTCCTGGTAATATCCCAGTTGCAGCGGTGCTGATGCCGAAATCGGTGTCCAATTTCAGGTTGACGGCGAAAGCCAGTAGGCCGCTCATGCATACGAAATAGCCGAAATGATATGGCAACTTGCAATAAAAAGCAGCAAGTAAAATGTATGCATGCAAAATAGCCGAAATGATCGGGCAACTCGTAATAAAAAGCAACGAGTAAAGATAAAATAAAAAGCCGAAATGATTGGGCACCGCGAAAAATAGCCGAAATGTTTGGGCAATCGCGACCTTCGCGATATAAAAGCTGAAATGATAGAGCATCACGGAAATAAAATAAAATAAAAAGAAGAAATGATAAAACTTCGGCCCTACAGTTAAGATCACATCGATCCCTGTATACAATCCAAGGGCGCAAACAAAGAAGGAACCATACTTCCCCAGCGGATTCCGTCAAACGACGAAGCCAAACCTCAACGGTTCATTTCAACCGAAGGAGCCAGTAACTTCAACAGCAAAAAAAATTCCTCGACTCACGGATACAAACACTCCTTGACAAGAGCCTTCTGATCCGCGTCGACTCGCAGAGCCACCAGCGCCTCCGTGAGAACCATCGACTCGTTTCAAACCCCAAGGACACAAATAATCCTTGGCGCTTGGGAAACAAATAATCCCAGTAAATTCCTCGACTCACGGATACAAACACTCCTTGACGAGAGCCTTCTGATCCGCGTCGACTCGCAGAGCCACCAGCGCCTCCGTGGGAACCATCGACTCGTTTCAAACCCCAAGGACACAAATAATCCTTGGCGCTTGGGAAACAAATAATCCCAGCAAACTCCTCGACTCACGGATACAAACACTCCTTGACGAGAGCTTCCTGATCCGCGTCGACCCGCAGAGCCACCAGTGCCTCCGTAGGAACCCTCGACTCGTTTCAAACCCCAAGGAAACAAATAATCCTTGGCGCTTGGGAAACAAATAATCCCAGCAAAATTCCTCGACTCACGGATACAAACACTCCTTGACGAGAGCCTTCTGATCCGCATCGACCCGCAGAGCCACCAGTGCCTCCGTAGGAATCCTCGACTCGTTTCAAACCCCAAGGAAACAAATAATCCTTGGCGCTTGGGAAACAAATAATCCCTAGCAAAATTCCTCGACTCACGGATACAAACACTCCTTGACGAGAGCCTTCTGATCCGCGTCGACCCGCAGAGCCACCAGTGCCTCCGTAGGAATCCTCGATTCGTTTCAAACCCCAAGGAAACAAATAATCCTTGGCGATTGGGAAACAAATAATCCCTCGCAAAACTTCTCAACTCACGGATACAAACACTCCGTGACGAGAGCCTCTTTGACTCATATCTCGGGCAGTAAGGATTTAAAAACTTGCTTCCTGAACAATGGGACCCTGCAAGTCAATCCTAAATGGTCTCTTGCATACTATTCACGGGTCTCACTCTCTGAAGTCGATTCTCGACAAGGAGGGAAACAACCGCTTACAAGTCCTCTCGACTCGTAAGAGGGAAAAATTCTCTTGTAGGATCCTTACGACTTATAAGAGAAAACCACACTTAGGAATCCTCACGATTCCTAAGGAGAAAACCCACCTACGAGATCCTCTCGGTCCGTAGGGAGAAAAGTCTCTATGAGACCCTCACGGCTCATAGAGTTGAAAAGTCTTAGGCAGCAGATTTGAACCTGCGGCCTAAGCTCTCGTTAGCTCGTGAAGAAATCAAGAAGCTTACTCTATTACCTGCTAATTGTTACGACATGCTGAGAAAGAGGAAAAGCAACAGAAAGAGCATCCGATTTACATTTGATCAAGCGTTCAAGACACAATCATTCATGCATAGGCAAAAAGACTCAGGACAAAAGATATATAATAAAGACAAGCTGGGATAAAATTTTTCCATTAATATGGCCAATGGTTCTTACAATCATAAAAGCAATAAACGGAAAACATCATTACAAGGGAATAACCTCGAACCCAGGACATGGATTGAGGAACTCGAAAGCAACCCTATCTATGACTTTCCAGGCCTCGCGGACCATCCTAATATGCTTTCTCTCGCGAGCACAAGCGTCAGGGTCCTCCCTGATGTCTTCCACCCTCCGATAAGCGGCGAGTATGGCAGACTGTTGAAAGACCTCGTGCAAGAGATCGATGAGACTGTCTCGCATTCTCTTTGAGATAAAGTTCAACAGGTACACCGAGTGCACCTTCTCCTCAGCGGCATCCAGCGCCCTAAGCGGCACACCGGAACAGAACAGGGGAAGCGCTTCCCAGATGCCTCCCACGATAAGCTTAAGAAGGGAGGAACGCCGGGGAAGCAGGGGACCATTGTATGCGTCGAAGCGGCTCATGATTTCAGCACACTCCGCGTCTGTGAACTCTCGATTTTGAGAGCGGCCAAGTCGGCGGATGTCCCCGTAAGAGATGATCTCGTTAAGAGCATACATATGGGCGTCCATTGTTCCTGTAAAAGAAGATCGACAACGATCAGCAACCCTTAAAAGCTACGTTATATAATTTAAAAAGAGCAAAGGTCCATTAATGAATCGAGAAATTACAAATCTTTCGGAGGGCAAAGCTCTATTCAAGGATTAAAACCCATGAACAAAAAGCTTAATGAAACCCCAATGGGGATCTCTTTGGATCAAAAGATCTGTAAGAGCAAAGCTCTTTGATTGAGATTAATTTAAGTTCATTTGATTTACATTAATTTCACCTAAAGTTTCTAACTTTGAAATCGAGCAAAGCTCTGCTAGTGGAACCCCAATGGGGATCTCTTTAGATCAAAAGATCTATAAGAGCAAAGCTCTGCTGTTTAAAGATTAATTAAAATTAATTTAATCTAAGATTCAATTTTACCTAAAGTTTTTTCTAAAAAAAAAAAAAAACTTTGGAAAGAAGAGCAAAGCTCTAGAGTTCTTGAAGGCAAGAGCAAAGCTCTGAAGTTTTCTGAAAATAAAATCGGAAAGATGATAAGCATCTGTGGGGGACCAAAGGTCCTATTTATAGGCACCAAGTGCCTATTCGACTTCCAAAAGTCGTCGCGGCGGTTGGAATTTCGCCACCGCTGCGCTCACGTTTGGGGCCACGTAAGCGCAACGGTGTGGGGGGCATTTGTTTATCCCAATCAGAGCAAAGCTCTGTTCAAATTCCGAGGCGGGAGATGAAGCAACGCTTCATCTTCCCCAATCAGAGCAAAGCTCTGCTTTGAAAATTTAAGCTTTAATAATAAATGAAGCAACGCTTCAGATTCTCTGCGCCGTGCGCAACGCGCCACGTGTCAGGCGCAGATGTATCAGCGCTACGCCCAAAAAGCGCACCCAATCAGAGCAGAGCTCTATTTGCCTGAAGCAACGCTTCAGTTGCGCTGCGCTCTGCGCTGCGCGACACGTGTCAGCGCAGATGCGCTAGCGCAGTTGCGCTGCGCCCTGCGCTGCGCGACACGTGTCAGCGCAGGTGCGCTAGCGCACTTACGCTGCGCTCTGCGCTGCGCGACACGTGTCATGCGCTGGGACATCTACGCCAAACTAAATTAAGATTTCATGAAATCTTTTCTGTTCTTTCCAGAACCAGAAGATTTTCTTCTGCCTTTGGATCAAAGATCCAGCGGTGGGAGAATTCCCAAAATCATTCAGAAAAGACCCTGTTAACAAATTCAACAAATTTATGGGTACTATAAAAAGGACCCTAAGCCTCAATTCAAAGGCATCAACATTTTTCTTGAGAACTCAAGAACTTTAAACAGAGAGAGCTCTGAAGATTTAAAAAAAAAAAGGTAAAGAACCTTCATGGATTAGAGAAACTCCTTCTAATAGACCATTAGTCTAAAAAAATATATAAGATCAATGATCTTTATATAAAAAAGAAAACAGTGCTTTGCACTTCTTGTGAACCTTCGGTTCTTTAAAAACAATAAAAATAATAAAATAATAAAAGAATAGTGCTTTGCACTTTTATGAACCTCTGGTTCTTCGAATAAAGAAGAAATTTATTTTTCTTTGATCTAATTTAGATCAAGAACTTAAACAGTGCTTTGCACTTCCCTTCTTGAATCTAAAAGATTCTTAGTGCTTTGCACTTCCAAACTGCGCCGTTGCGCTCTTAAGAGAGCGCCACGTGTCGGCTATAGAACCATTTGCGCTAAGCGCCCTTAAGATAGAGCTTTGCTCTCTGGAATTGGCGCAACTCGCCGAGAGCGCGCCACGTGTCAGCAGCGCAACAGCGCATCGCACTGCGCTAGGGCGCTTGCGCTCACCGAGCACGACACGTGTCATCACCCTATGAGCTTGCGCTCATCACTTAGCGCAAAGCGCAGATGCATTAAAAAGGGCCAAGCCCAATTAAGAGAAGGCCTAACAGGCTTAATAAAGCGCAAATGCATTATTTTAAGGGGCAGAGCCCAAACCAGAACAGATGCTTTGCATCATTTATAAATGGGCAGAGCCCAAACAAAATATTCAGAATGCTATGCATTTTAAAAGGGGCAAAGCCCAAACAAAGTAGATACTTTGCACTATCTGCATATGGGCAGAGCCCAAAATAAACTGATACTCTGTATCTTTTGTGGGTAGAGCCTAAATAAAAAAAATGCAATGCAAATAAAGTGTTGAACTGGACTTAGCCCAATCGTGGCCATAAGTCCTTAAATTAAATTGACTGAGCAAAATGGCTCTCCTAAATCAATCCACGTCCGGTTTGAGGGTACATCTCCGAACTCCTTTGACATCCATCGTTGTAATTCCTCAACGACGTCAAAGAGGTGACGGGTCCCAACAACCACAAACTAACCCGGACCGAAACGTCCCTAAACTAATATCGGACCGAAACGTCCCTAAACTAATATCGGACCGAAACGTCCTTAAACTGGCGATGGACCACCACGTCCTTAAACTGGCATAATAGAGTCCGAACGCTCTTTTGCCGGATCTAAACGGTCCTGTCTAAGTTGATCTTAACCCCAAATACGGTTAATGTGTCCTTAGATCTTTAAATAAACAATAAAACTCCAAATCAACTTTGGTTCAAGGGTACATCTCTGAACTCCTCAGACGCCTGTCGTTGTAATCCCTCAACGACGTCAGAGAGGTGACGAGTCCCGACGGCCAGATAATTAAATCAATCACTACGTCAGGTCGATCCTAGTCTAAAACAGGGCTAACGTATCCTTGACGAACGTTTAAGTTGATCTTAGCCGCAACGCGACTAATGCATCCTTAAACCAAAAAAAAAAAAACACCAAACCCAAATCTAAGTACATGCGGATTTGGACTAATCCACGTCCTACGGGTGACGACATCACTCAGTCTCCGTATACAATCCACGGGCAACCACGAACAAAACAAACCCACACGACACGAAGTGAAATTCTGGAGAAGGAGAAAGTTGCTACCGCGATGCGATAGCGTAATTAACTGCAGGGGCTTGCGCCTGCAGGGAAGAGCGTCCCCACAATCAAAAACCCCTCACCCTGAGGGGGAATCTGACGAATTCTGCTACATCGGCCGCATCCGTCTAAACCTCCGATACACGGTGCCATAAATCAACTTGGCATCTTCGGAGAGGTGGACGGATCAAACCAAATAGCATCTGCCCCGAACCCCAGGCTACGGACGCGAAGTCCGGGCCGCCGTTCGGAGGGGAACAGTCTACATTTGTTAAGTCGATCTTAATCTAAAACAAGATTAACGATTCTTAATCATATTCATAAGTCGACCTTAGTCAGATACGACTAACGGTCCTTAGACATATGCCCTGAATAGACGGAATATATGACCTAGGTTTCAACCCAAATCTGATATGTACGGATTTGGACTAATTCACGTCTTACGGGTGACGACGACGTTAGTCACCGTATACAATCTATGAGCAACCCCAAAATAAACAACATATATAACACAACACGAAGTGATATTTATGGAGAAGGAGAAAGTTGTTATCGTTTTGCGATAACGTAATTAACTGCATGGGCTTACGCCTGCAGGAAAAAACGTCCCCACAATCAAAAACCCTTCACATATGAGGGGGAATCTAAAAAAATTTGCTACATCGGTCACATCTATCCAAGTCTCCCATATATGGTGCCATAAACCAACTCAGTATTTTCGTAGAGGTGGATGGATATGTTCCATATAGCATCTACTCCGAGATTCAGGCAAAACGTCCTATCCCAGCTCGTCTCTGTTTCTGGCGGTAAACAGTTACTAGCACTAACAAAGGAAAGCCGGGGGCATCTCCCTATTAAGACCGACTCCACCAATGTCAGGCTTCATTATCGATGCGGCTGTTTCGATTGAAACATTTTTGAGCCGCTAAGAAGGGTTAGATGAAATTCGCCTACCGCCGTTTTAAAGAAGTCTCCACCACCTGTGGAGGCATCAAGTCAGCAAAATCCAGTGTTCTCACCACCGCAAATTTCCTTCAAGATATACAAGTTCTGGAAAGAGGTTCGTGGCTCCGTTGTCAACGACAAACCATCTCAGAAGCTTAGGAATTCGCCAAAGGCCGACGACTCAGCTTCATAATCTAAGGGGGTGCTCCCAAAAAGGAAAAGGAAAGAAAGATCCTCGTCGTCTAAGGTAAATCCCAAGAGGAGAAATGTCAAAAGCTCCACGCACGAGACTGAGATAGTTCACACTGTGCGGATGATACATCCGAACGTAAGTGAAAACAACACTTCCTCCAGTCATAGAGACCATACTCGGTCCTTGACTGTATTGCAAAGGCAGCAAGAGTTGCAAGAACTAGCCGCACAAGCAGTGGTACTTGTCAGCCCGCCGCCCAAGGCGTGTCCGGAAGACAAACAAGAAGATCTGGAAAAACAACGATGTTCTGATGTGCCATTATGTTCAGGAGTGTATGAAGGAGTGGTGAGATGAGAGACATCATGGGAGTTGAGAGTGGATATAAGAAATGTGTATTCACCACTATTATCAGAGTATATTTCGACAAGGTTTTTGAATTGAGGGAAAATGGTGGAAATATCAGATTTGTGTTTCATAGGGTATTGTTGGATATAGGTGCACTCAAGGAAATTACTGTAATTGCATGAAGGAAATGATTGTGATTGAAAGAGGGAAATTACGGATAGAACAGTCTTGTTCGAGATGATAGTATGCTATCTGGTTTGTCTTTATCTTTCATGTGTATATGTTTTATTTGTTATCACGTACCGCTAATACATGATGATAAAACACATCAGATCTTTGCTTGATTACCAGGATTATGATAGGGATCATATTAGTGTGTAAGGACGGGCGCGCTCCGCACGTGTGTGCAGCAGAAGCGGGGACGGACGGAAAACAAAAATTCTGTAGGAGCGCGATCGACCATATGCCAAAATCGTCCAAACACTAGTTTCTAGCTAAAATTAAAAAGCATAAAGAAAAGTTCAAAGATGCTACAACCTTTGTAGCATATCCGGCTGATCCCGGAAGACCCCATATAAACTCCGTCAGCTCCCGAATGCGTCTGCACGCCGACTTCCTCGTCGTAGATGATCCACGTTGAAAATGGGCTGCCCGAGCTCCAACTCCGTCACCGGTCGGAGGAATTTCCTCCAGAGGCTTGTTAGGCGTGGAGGAAGACGATGCGAATAATGGGTACTCTCTACTTTTTGCAAAAACTCACCATGACAACAATTGCCATTTTTCTAGAGCGCTTGAGCTCATGTTAAGAGGAAAAAGAAGATGTATTTTTGTGATGGCTTGGAAAAAGAAATGAATTGTGCCTTGCATTATATTTTCCACTAATGCCATATAACATGACACATACCCTCACCCCCCTCACTCTCTCTCATGTGTGTGTCAACACATAAGAGAGAGGGTGGGCCCCACCACCTAATTAAACATATTAAATAGAAAATAATATATATATATACACACATTAATATATATAAAGATATATATACATTTACATATATATATTTAATTGTATATTTATTTATACTTAATATATAATGGTGGGAATTAATATATATATCAAATATATATATATATATATTAAATAAGTATTTGTACATGTATCCTATACACGTACACATCATGTATCACATACATGAAATGCTATCAATATCTTCCCAATATCATATACTGTAGAGAGTGTGTATCATATACACTATACTAGAAACTGTATCATTAATACGGTTATCAAGTCAACACATGACTTGGTATTCTGGCTTTGAAACCGGCTAGTATAACAGTCGTCCGATTGAACACGTATATCCAATATTCATGTTTTATCAAACTCATATACATATCCCTATACGTACGTCATATCGCGTTTTTCCCGGGCAGACACTTTCGTTGCGGGACTCTAAAGACCTGTCAATACGCTGGTAGTAGATTATATAGGATCATATCTGATTGAATCTGAAACACTTTCAGATTCAACCCCCTTTCGGGTTAACCTATAGGCTCGTCAGCGATACTAGCTGTACGTAATGGCTACCCGGGTATGAGCAAGATAAAGGCAGGTCGACGAGCGAACTCATCCGGACCCAACATAGTCTATAAGTGACAGTCACCGTACAATCCGGTCTCTTCTTCAAAGAGTATCACATACCGGGTCTGGGGAATGGAATCTGTCAGACCCCTAATAACCCGATAAGTCGTGCTGACAAAGGACTTATAACCAAAGAGATACAACTGGTAACACTTACCAGTTTATCTCTACTACCGTGGCCACGGACTTCTGGCTATAGTCGTGTCCTGCACAATGCAATATCGATTCCCAATACCGGGAGTGACGAATTCTGTCGACCGCTCACTGCCTCCATGTGCTTCGGGACTATACCCAACTAAAACCGTTTGCATGACTCAGCAGAGCCGTGGTAGAGTAGTAATCAAAGTACAGTGGAAACACACACGAGATACTATGGCGATTTCAGGTCTAGGAACAACCCTTTACTCATGTCATCAGAGAACTGCTATCTGACATTGGTATAATACTAATTAGGAGTTCTCGGCGAATCCGTCGGGTGCAACTCATCCAATGAGCACTTGTATACAATCATCAGTGTCAAACGCCAATGGAGATGGGATCAGCCATTGCCCCTATAAATCCCCAGTTTCATGTATATATTTTCCGTATTTTCTCAGAATTTTCCTAGTATTTTTGCACATTTTAAAAATATTTTTATTATTTTATTTATTATTTTTCCTAAACTAAATCAAAACCATAAACCCGACCCGACCCGACCCACTACCCCCTTCTTCTTCTACTTCTCTTTTTCTTCCCGCCACAACCCAACGGCTTCCCTCTCTTCTCGTGCTACCTCCGCCTGACTCACACCCACGATGACCCAGCACGCCCACATCATCCTCGAGATCCCCTCCTCTAAATCCCCCTTCCCTTAACGTCCTTCACCCTCTCTTAATCTCCTTATCTCTCTCTTTCTTTAACTCACTCTCAAACACCCATCGCTGCCATAACTCACCGACGAGCCTCCCTTGTGACCTCCTCGTCCCCTTCACCTCAACTCAACACCACCACCTTCACCACACCTCCACCAAGTTCCTCCATCAACACCGAAGTTCCTTCCTCAACCCAAACACTCACTACACACCACCTCGCCGGTGTACCCTCATTGTCAACGACCACCAGCGACCTCTTCCAACACCTCAAAACCTTACCCTCCTCATAACCTAACTCCCAACACTCGAGATACCCACTACACGCCGCCTCCTCCGTCAGCCGCCGCCTCCCCGACCACCCTTCTGACGCCAGGGCCTCGACACCGTCGTTGCCACCTCTGCCGCCAACCCCAGCTGCCTGCAACGCCTTCGACGACACCCCTATGATATCACCTCTCTACCACAGCTCGAGCTCCTCCTCCAACCAAGATTCCTCACCGCACCACTACCCCAACTCCGGCCACCATCGCCGCAGCTGAAGAATCCCCCTGGACCACCATTGCCTCGCCAACTCCATCACCTCCTGACTGCCACTGCTGCAACTGCGGCCCCAAGCCGACTCGTCGTTGCCTCATGTCCACTCCCAGAACTACCGTGCTCATGTCGAACCCGCTCTGCACCGCCACCGTGCCACGGCTACACCACGGCGTGCCCAAACGTGTCACTCCTCGTACTCACTCCCTATGCCACACCGTACCCCCATGCCGTGCCAGCCTCTGTGCCACACCGTACCTCGATCTAGTGCACGTACCATGTCCACTCCCACACCAGCATCACATTCAGTACCATATCGCGCCGTGCCACTCCCGCACCACGCACTGATCCAAGACCACGTCCACTACCGTGTCACGCCCGCATCGTCACCGTGCCCAGTATCGGATCTCCACACGTCGCGCACGAGCCACGTACCGTGTCTAGCATCGTATCGTCTCATGTGTCGAGACGAATTCCGTAAGTAGTGTCGCTTCTATATCAGCGACCGAAGGAAAGTGAAATACTCACTTGCTTTTAACATGCTATATGATTTCATGTTAAAATTATATTAGATAGATTATTACGAACGCGTGTTTAGTAGTATATTGTCATGTATATATTGTAAGTCGTCATCGTATCTTCATGGAAAAACCATAGTCATTCTAAGATGGTAGTTTTGAGTATAATTGGATCTAAAACATCATATTAGTATCGTGTGTAATTATAAGTATTGTATGCCGTTTTCATGGGTAGGACAAAAGCGACATTAATTCGATAATTCAAGATATTGAACGCTAAGAGTTCGATGTGGTGAACTGATCCAAAACCCTGTCAAAAATACTCTAATGATTTCTTTTGCTACTTATGAATATCATGTAGGAAATTGAACTCAAATAGCAAAGTATTGCACAAGGAAACGACGTCCCAAAGACACGACGTCAAATCTGATTTTACTATACACGTAGTAGTGTTAAATTGGTATTAAATTAGTTATATATCGGAATGTAATATTCTATGGTTCATATCGAATTCGAATCGATAAGATAGAACCCGCTAAAATTTACCCTTCAATTCTGATATGCCACTGTAACGAGAATTGACTGGGAATACGGCTCTGGACTGCAGTCCGGGACAGCATTCCATGAGGATACCTGAACTTAAGCGCCTGCATGTCCCCACATAAAACTGAAAATGCGTGGAGTCCTATATAGTCACGTAGATAATTTAGTTAAATAACATATGGATCTGTTCTCGTTCAATTTCACTATCGTTTGGTATTTTGTTTATATTTTATACTTTCGACATATTCTGTAGTTTCTGCAGTGACATTTCTTTCACCTTCACACTAAACAGGACATATCTTTTAGTACAGAAAGGATATCATGGATATGTTTGATACGTCAGAAACCTAACAGACAGAACTAGGTTTTTTTCAACTGGGGAAACACCTGAATCTAAACACAATCCTTAGTAAAGCACGCGTGAAGTTGGACTTCCAGGTCTGAAACTGGAATTCCAGCAATTGATCCCTGATTTAAAATGATGATAAGTCCCTAACCTGAATTCCTATTGATATGAAACTAATTTTACCGCTTAGATAATCAAGTATACTTCATACACCTTTTATATTGTTTTGGTCGATTCTATACGTGTGATTTATGGTGAATTTTTCAAGTCATATAACGTTGGCTGTCATAATTTAGTGAATATCTATTCGGTGCATTTCTACCTATTTTTATGTTTGCTTTATACCTTCTGCATAGTGATCGTTTACATTGAGACCTAGCGAATGTTTTGCATTGTCGATATATAAGTGTTAGTGATTGGGTTGTGGCAAGTACGAAAGTGAACCAGTGATTGAAAGTGATATTGATAAGTGGAAACGTGATTGAAAGTGAAAGCGATACGTATTTGTTCACAACCTATCTAATGCCTGAATACATACTATAACCTGGTGAATAGGGAAATCAAGATGGAATTGAACTCGTATTTAGCGAGGTACAGTGATTTAGAGGATGATCATTGATTTAAAACACTTTCAGATTCAATCCCCTTTCGGGTTAACTCACAAGCTCGTTGCCGGTACTAGCTGTACGTAACAGCTACCCAGGTATGAGCAAGATAAAGGCAGGTCGACGAGCAAACTCATCCGGACCCAACATAGTCTATAAGTGACAGTCACCGTACAGTCCGGTCTCTTCGTCAAAGAGTATCACATACCAGGTCCGGGGAGTGGAATCTGTCAGACCCCCAATAACCCGATAAGTCGTGCTAATAGAGGACTCATAACCAAAGAGATACAACTGGTAATACTTACCAATTTATCTCTACTACCGTGGCCACGGACTTCTAGCTATAGTCGTGTCCTGCACAGTGCGATATCAACTCCCAATACCGAGCATGACGAATTCTCTCGACCGAGGTACAGTGACTTAGAGGATGATCATTCGATATTAGTGACACACACACACACACACACACACACACACACATACATTAGGTTGTGGTCCTAGCGACATGGCAGCAGGGTTATGTCCCGGGCAACAGTGGACCGTAGTCTGAGGCATGCACAAGACCCTTGTTAAATATGAGCATCCATTCCACCAATTGATTTTATTGACTTAGTGACTGATAAGTAATGACATACACATTGCCTAGTTTACTGACATGATACTTATATCGCACTGTTCATATTCAAATGATATTCATTCTTCTCATGTTTTTGTATTCTGTCCCACCTTTCATATTTGATAACATTGTACGCACATCATATATTTATTTATATATGTGTCGCCCTGATGACCTGAGTGTACATGCTCAAAGGACGAAGTAGACCCGGCTAAGGAGCAGGATCTGCCATTTGAGACTGCAGAGGTTTAGACCATCACATCAGCGCTGCCCTTTTTGCTATAAGCATATTGTTATTTCGTTGGTTAGTTATTTCTTTATGCAAAATAAATGTATCTCAAACTCTTTTTTTGTAATGTAATAAAGTTGTGAACTGTGATTTCCTTTATTCTAGTATTGTTTACTGACTACCATGTGAAGCTAGAAGCCGAAGTATGACTACGGCGGAATTATTCCCTGGCCTTAGGAACATATCTAGCCTAATCACCCCTCGCATTCCGTATTTTGAGAAGCGGGGCGTGACATGGTTTTGTTGGTATCAGAGCCAGGTTTGGATGAAATTACAGTTCCGTCGAGGGATCCCTAGATTGAGTATACCCTTGATGTGCGCCTTATTATATTTCTTTTCACTTTCTAATCCTCGTTGAATCATCGTGTAGCCCTTGTTTGGGTATGATTTCTTTCTTGATCATCTTTCAGAAATATGGACTCCTCGGGCAACTCCTCAGGTGACGGTTCCCACGATCGTACCGAGAAGATCCTCAGCACACTGACGACCCTAGCCCAGGCTCAAGAGAGGATGATCGATCTCCTGGCCGAGGGATTGAAGACGGTATAGGAGACCGTAATTACCGCTCTGGAGAGATCTACGGCTGTTCCCGCCGCCCTTGAGGGAGCCCTCGTACCGACTACACAGGCTAGGGTTGGTACCGTTTCGGACTTTAGGAGGCTTCATCCAGCGGTTTTCACGAGATCAGCAAATTCACTCGAGGCCAAGCAATGGCTCATCAACGTGGAGAACCTTTTGATGGCCGCTCAAGTTCCTGACGATAATCGAGTGAGTATGGTGAAGATCCAGCTAGAAGACGAGGCTTGCACATGGTGATCCGTAGAGGAAAGCTGTCTAGAGAAACCTATCAGATTAGACACGTTCTCCGTGTGCTTTTTAGATCACTATTTTCCAGCCATTGCCAAGGCCGAGATGGAAGAGAAATTCATCATGTTGAAGCAAAATGGACGCTAAGTGGATGTCTACGCCGCAGAGTTTAACCGGCGGAGTCGCTTCGCACGGTACATGGTAGCCACCGAAGCCGCCAGGGCAAGACGGTTTCAGTAAGGGATCAATATGAAACTACAGCAACTTATCGCGTCTCTCGATCAACCGACCTTCGCATAGGTATTGAACGCTACCCGAGTACAGGAAAGATTGGCGGAGAAGGCCAAGGGCCAATGATCGGTGGACAGGAGACCCCATGTAGTCCAGCACGGGCTACCTTTTCCCACCGTGGAGTGATCCCAGTTTACAGGCCGGGTGTTACGCAGATGAAGCGTATTTTCTCACCTCAGCAGCCGCAGTAGAGGGCCCTGCTTTGTGATTATTTCCAGAGGCCAGGGCACATACAGAGAGATTGTCGCAGAGCCAAGGAGCAGTGTCTGCTTTGCGGATCCAGCGAGCACAGGGTCAGTGGGTGTCCCCAGAAATCCAAGCTACAGGGAGGGTTCGAGTAACAACAACCGTCATACGGCACTTCAGCTAAGAGGGGTCCACCTCTGGTATCCCAGTGGCGGTGATTCGATCAGAGGAAGACTGGTACGGGTCGGAATCAGGGGAGGGCTTTCACCCTATCCGCCGAGCAAGCAGAGACTTCTGGAGAAGTGGTTACAGGTACCCTCCTTGTTTATTCTGTACCAGCTAGAATTTTTTTTGATTCGGGTGCTTCGCATTGCTTTATTTCTACGCGGTTTGTTGACACACACTCTATACCTCACAAGCCGTTGACCAAGGGTTGGGAGATACATATGGGTAACGGAATTATTGTGTTTAACCAAGAGTGTAGGTTATACCCTGTGGTGGTTTGTGGTAGGGAATTTTATGTAAATTTTCTTTTGATTAGGACTGGTAGCTACGATGCATTTCTGGGGATGGATTGGTTGAGTACGTTTCATGATGTTATCAACTGTTGGGCTAGGAGTGTGACTTTTTGCATTCATAATCACCCGGAATTCGTGTTCATGGGAGGCGGCGAGTCTTTGGAACCAGCTAAGTTCTGAGCAAAGCCGAAGACCTTGATAGCTATGGAGATAGACGAGGAGCCAGCACCGGAGGTAGCTCAAGAGTTTCTTGATGTGTTCCCTGAAGATCTACCTGGTTTGGCCCCGCCTCGCGTATTGGGCTTCTTGATCGACCTGATTCCAGGGACGGCGCCAGTTTTCAAGGCGCCCTACAGGATGGCGCTAGTGGAGTTGGCAGAATTAAAGAAGCAAATAGAAGATCTTCTGGACAAGGGATTTATCCGTCCAAGTGCTTCCCCGTGGGGTGCTCCTGTGTTACTGGTTAAGAAAAAATATAGTTCCTTGCGCATGTGCATCGACTACCGGGAGTTGAACCGAGTGACCGTGAAGAACAAGTATCCCATCCTCCGCATAGATGACTTGTTCGATCAGCTTGGTGGTGCTTGGGTGTTTTCTAAACTAGACCTCCAGTCAGGGTATAACCAAATCAGGGTTAAGGCAGAGGATGTATGCAAGAAGGCTTTCCGAACCTGATATGGTCACTATGAGTTCTTTGTGATGCCGTTCGGTGTTACCAATGCACCAGCCATATTTATGGACTTGATGAACAGGGCTTTCTCCAAGTACTTGGATCAGTCTGTTGTCGTATTCATCGACGACATCCTCGTCTATTCGAGAAGTCGATAGGAGCACGCCGAGCACCTACGAATTGTATTGCAGGTTCTGTGGGAGGAGAAGCTCTATGCTAAGCTAAGCAGGTGCGAGTTTTGGCTCGACAAGGTGCAATTTCTGGGGCATGCCGTTTCGAGTGACAGCATTTCAGTGGATCCGAAGAAAATCGAATCCATCAAAGACTGGCCAACACCGAAATTAGTTGCTGAGAGAAGAAGCTTCTTGGGATTGGCCGGGTATTATCGGCGGTTCGTCCAAGATTTCGCCAGAGTAGCGAAACCATTGACGAAGCTCACACGGAAGGAGGTGCCGTATGTTTGGTCGGAGGAATGCACCCAGGCGTTCGAGCTGTTGAAACTGAAGTTGACTACGGCTCCAATCCCGACTGTGCCAGATAGCTCGGGTGGCTTGGTTGTTCATAGTGATGCGTCAGAAAAAGGTTTAGGTTGCGTATTAATGCAGCATGGTCAAGTGGTGGCTTACGCCTCTCGTCGGCTGAAACCTCACGAGAAGAACTACACCACGCATTCCTTGGAGTTAGCGGCCGTTGTGTTCGCTTTAAAGATATGGAGGCATTACTTGCTAGGCAAAAGAATGGAAGTGTACACGGATCACAAAAGTTTGAAATACGTGTTCACTCAGAAGGAGCCGAATATAAGACAACACCGGTAGTTGGAATTGATGGCAGACTACGATATTGATTTGCAGTATCACTCGGGGAAGGTGAACGTCGTTCCTGATGCTCTCAGTCGTAGGCCGTCAGCCACGTTGCTAACTTTTCATAAGGGGATTCTCGATGATCTTCAGAGACTCGAGTTGGACGTAGTTACACCGGGTGTGCCCGGACAGCTCTGGTAGTTGCAAGTTCAATCATCGCTTATAGATCGCATTAAAGCTGCACAGGCTGGAGACTCTCAGTTACAGAAGTTCAGAGGGATAGTTGAGGCCGGTTTGAGGAAGGATTTGTAGATTCACGGAGATGGCTCTCTGAGATTTGGCAGTCGGCTGTGTGTTCCAAAGGGGGGTATTCGAGATGAAGTTCTAGTTGAGGCACAAAGTTCCGCTTACTCGGTGCACCCAGGTGGCACCAAGATGTACAGAGACCTGAGGCATCACTTCTGGTGGAACGGGATGAAGTAGGAGATTGCTCATTTTGTCTCCAAGTGTCTGGTATGCCAACAGGAGAAAGCCAAGCATCAGAGAATCGCTAGGATGTTGCAACCGCTTCCAGTGCCTAAGTGGAAATGGGAGCACATCACCATGGATTTTGTTACGGCACTACCTCGAAGTCTAATGGGCAACAATGTTGTCTAGGTTATTGTTGATCGTCTCACGAAGGCAGCACATTTCATACCTTTCCGAGTCGGGCAATCGACGGAGTCGCTTGCAGAGAAATATATGCAGGAGATTATGAGACTGCATGGAGTGCCCGTTAGTATCGTGTCTGATCGAGACATCAGGTTCATTTCCCATTTCTGGAAGAGCCTGCAGGAGAGTTTAGGCACGCGTCTCAAGTTCAGCATGACCTATCATCCGCAGACGGAAGGGCAATCCAAGCGTACTATCCGGACGCTTGAGGATATGCTGAGGGCATGCATGGTTGATTTTCAGGGTTCTTGGGAGGATCATCTCCATCTGATAGAGTTTTCGTATAACAACAGCTACCAAGCTAGCATCTATATGGCACCGTTCGAGGCTCTGTATGGACAGAAGTGTCAGTCCTCCCTTTGTTGGGATAACGTAGGTGAACGAAGGTTGTTGGGCCATGAGCTTATAGTGTAGACAGTGAGCAAGGTTTAGACAATCAGGCAACGTATCAAGGCGGCTCAGGACCGACAAAAGAGTTGGGCAAATGCCGGCAGAAGGTCATTGGAGTTTGGTATTGGTGACCACGTGTTTTTGAAGATATCGCCCACTCGGGGAGTGAACATGTTTGGTAGTCGCGGGAATATCAGTCCCTAATTCATCGGACCTTTTGAGGTGCTAGAGCAAGTAGGAGAAGTGGCTTATCAACTTTCCTTGCCTCCATCGCTAGCTGGTGTGCACAATACTTTCCATGTTTCTTAGTTGAGACACTACGTTCGGGATGACAGCATTAACCATTCAGAGTTAATGTTGGGCACCGATCTGTCTTACGTGGAGCAACCTACCACCATTCTCGATCGTCGGGAAAAAGTCCTAAAGAACAAAGTCATTCCCTTGGTTCGAGTTTTTTGGGGTGGTCGTTCTCCAGGAGAGTCTACCTAGGAACGCGAGGAGGACATCCGTCCACATTTTCCGCACCTGTTTGAGTAGTGTTGTTGTTCCGTTGTTTTCATTCTTTAATTTCGAGAATGAAATTTTTGTAAGGGGGTATGATGTAAATCCCCGGTTCCATGTATATATTTTCCGTATTTTCCCAGAATTTTCCTAGTATTTTTGCACATTTTTAATATATTTTTATTATTTTATTTATTATTTTTCCTAAACTAAATCAAAACCCAAAACCCGACACGACCCGACCCAAACCCGACCCGCTAACCCCCTTCTTCTTCTCCTTCTTTTTTTATTCCCACCACAACCCAATGGCTTCCCCCTCTTCTCGCGCTACCTCTGCCTGACTCACGCCTACTACGATCCAGCACACCCACAGCCTCCCCGAGATCCCTTCCAAATCCCTCCTTCCCTCAACGTCCCTCACCCTCTCTTAGTCTCCCTATCTCTCTCTTTATTTAACTCTCTCTCAAACACCCATCGCTGTCATACCTCATCGAAGAGTCTCCCCTGCGACCTCCTCGTCCCCTTCACCTCAACTCAACACCACCACCTTCACTACACCTCCACCAAGTCCCTCCATTAACACCGAAGCTCCTTCCTCAACCCAAACACTCATTGCACACCACTTCACCGGTGTACCCTCATCGTCAACGACCACCAGCGACCTCTTCCAACACCTCAAAAACTCACTCTCCTCACAACCTAACTCCCAACACTCGAGATACCCACTACACGTCGCCTCCTCCATCAGCCGCCGCCTCCCTGACCACCCTTCTGACGCCAGGCCTCGACACCGCCGCTGCCACCTCTGCCGCCAACCCGAACTGCCTACAATGCCTTCAACGACACCCCTATGACATCACCTCTCCACCACAGCTCAAGCTCCTCCTCCAACCAAGATTCCTCACCGCGCCACCACCCCAACTCCAGCCACCATCGATACAGATCTTCAGCCGAAGAATCCCCCTGGACCACTGTTGCCTCGCCAACTCCATCACCTCCCGACTACCATTGCTACAACTGTGACCCCAAGCTGACTCGTCGCTGCCCCATGCCCACTCCCAGAACCACCGTGACCACGTCGAACCCGCCTCCGCACTACCACCGTGCTACAGCTACACCACCGCATGCCCAGATGTGTTACGCCTCGTACCTATTCCCCATGCCACACCGTACCCCCACACCGTGCCAGCCTCTGTGCCACGCCGTACCAGCCTCCGTGCCACACCGTATCCCGATCTAGTGCACGCACCGTGCCCACTCCTGCACCAGTATCGTGTTCGGTGCCGTGTCGTGCCGTGCCACTCCCGCACCACGCACCAAGCCAAGACCACGTCCACTACCGTGTCACATCCGCATCGTCACTGTGCCCAGTAGCGGATCTCCACGCGTCGCGCACGTGCCACGCACCGTGTCCAGCATCGTATCATCTCGTGTGTTGAGACGAAGTCCGCAAGTGGTGTCGCTTCTATATCAGCGACCGAAGGCAAGTGAAATCCTCACTTGCTTTTAACATGCTATATGATTTCGTGTTAAAATTATATTAGATAGATTATTACAAACGTGTGTTTAGTAGTATATTATCATGTATATATTGTAAGTCATCATCGTATCTTCATGGAAAACCATAGTCATTCTAAGATGGTAGTTTTGAGCATAATCGGATCTAAAACATCATATTAGTATCGTGTGTAATTGTAAGTATTATATTCCGTTTTCATGGGTTGGAAAAAACCGATATTAATTCGATAATTCAAGATATTGAACGCTGAGAGTTCGATGTAGTGAACTGATCTAAACGATGTGGTGAACTGATCCAAAACCCTGTTGAAAATGCTCTAATGATTTCTTTTTCTACTTATGAATATTATGTAGGAAACTGAACTCAAATAACAAAGTATTGCGCAAGGAAACGACGTCCTAAAGACACAACGTCAAATCTGATTTTAATGTACACATTGTAGTGTTAAATTGGTATTAAATTAGTTATATGTCGGAATGTAATTTTCTATGGCTCATATCGAAGCTGACTCGATAAGATAGAACCCACTAAAATTTACTCTTCAATGCCGATATGCCACTGTAACGAGAATTGACTGGGAATGTGGCTCTGGACTGCAGTCCGGGGCAGCACTCCACGAGGATATCTGAACTTAAGCGCCTGCACGCCTCCACATAAAACTGAAAATGCACAGAGTACTATATAGTCGAGTAGATAATTTAGTTAGCTAACATGTGGATCTAGTCTCGTTTAGTTTCACTGCCGTTTGGTATTTTGTTTATATTTTAGACTGTCGACATGTTCTGCAGTTTCTGCAGCGACATTTCTTTCACCTTCACACTAAACAGGACATATATTCTACTAAATAAAGGCTATCATGGATCCGTTTGATGCGTCGAAAACCTAACGGATAGAACTAGGTTTTATTCACTGGGGAAACACCTGAATCTAAACACAATCCCTAGTAAATCATGCGCGAAGTTGGGCTTCGAGTTCTGAAACTGGAATTCCAGCAATTGATCGCGGATTTAAAATGATGATAAGTCCCTAACCTGAATTCCTATTGACATGAAACCAATTTTAACGCTTATATAATCAAGTATATTTCATACTCCTTTTATATTGTTTTGGTCGATTCTATACGTGTGATTTATGGTGAATTTTTCAGGTCATATAACGTTGGCTGTCATAATTTAGTGAATATCTGTTCAATGCATTTCTACCTATTTTTGTGTTTGCTTTATATCTTCTGTATAGTGATCATATACATTGAGACCTAGCGACTATTTTTCATTGTCGATATATAAGTGTTAGTGATTGGGTTGTGGCAAATATGAAAGTGAACCAGTGATTGAAAATGATATTGATAAGTGGAAACGTGATTGAAAGTGAAGGCGATACGTATTTGTTCACAACCTATCTAATACCTGAATACATACTATAACCCGGGGAATGGGGAAATCAAGGTGGAATTGAACTCGTATTTAGCGAGGTACAGTGACTTAGAGGATGATCATTGATTTAAAATACTTTCAGATTCAACCCCTTTCGGGTTAACTCACAAGCTCGTTGCCAGTACTAGCTGTACGTAACAGCTACCCAGGTATGAGCAAGATAAAGGCAGGTCGACGAGCAAACTCATCCGGACCCAACATAGTCTATAAATGACAGTCACCGTACAGTCCGGTCTCTTCGTCAAAGAGTATCACATACCAGGTCTGGGGAGTGGAATCTGTCAGACCTCCAATAACCCAATAAGTCGTGCTAATAGAGGACTCATAACCAAAGAGATACAACTGGTAATACTTACCAATTTATCTCTACTACCGTGGCCACGGGCTTCTGGCTATAGCCGTGTCCTGCACAGTGCGATATCAACTCCCAATACCGAGCGTGACGAATTCTCTCGACCGCTCACTGCCTCCATGTTCTTCAGGACTGTACCCAACTAAAATCCGTTTGCACCATAGTCACAAATTCGTGATTCGGCAATAATTCGGCGAGGTCGAAAATTCGGATTCGGAGAACTATTCGGAAAAAATCAGCAGGTATTCGGGAAAGATTCGGTATGTGTTCAGGAAATATTCGGAAAGGATTTCGAGCAAAAAATTAATATATGAGTATGCACATAACATTTAATATTCTAGACTACACAGAGCAAATGAGAAGATAAATATGTAATATTCTTTATGATACTTGTAGACAAAAGAAAAAGACTATATTTCATCATCAACTATTCAACATGCTATTTTCACTTACATAGATCTTGAAGATTGATGACCAACCCAAAATTCAAAATGACAAAAATACCATAAAAACATATTTCAATAAAGCAAAAAATCTATGGCACTCCGGAAGGAGAAATATCCGTAGCATTTAAAAAGTCAAGTTCTACAGTATTTTCATCACCATTGCCTCTGTCATCTTCATCGCCATGATCATCATTCTCATCATCATCATTGGCACGAATGCGATCATCGTGAATGCAAGCTCCACCATCTCCATAAAATATATCGGCAACATTACAATCAAGTTTTCCAAGATTGATCGGAGTCGAATCAAGTTGCTCTTTCTTTTGCATTGTCCTCTTCAAATGGTTGTTCACTCTCACATACACTAAATCTTGTAATCTTGTAGGATCAAGACGGTTCCTCTTTTTAGTGTACGCCGCATTAAAACCACTCCAATTTCTCTCACACGCCGATGAACTACATGTTTGACTTAATATTCTAATTGCTAACTTTTGCAATGTAGGCACCACACTACCCCACATGTCCCACCATAAGTCCTAATACCATAAACGAAAAGAAAAAATTAATTAAAAACATTTAACATGATATTGGTAATAAAATGCAAAAGGAAAAATTGTAACTATGCTTACTTGGATGAGCAACATGTAAAGATCCAATTGCCATCTCTCCAAATATGCTTGGATCCTTTGAATGGTATTACTTGAGCTCTCTAACTATGTTAATCCTCTCATTGTAAGCCAACATCTTTAATATGACTTTCTCCAAACCATTTCTTACATCGGTATCCATTTTTGCATGCCCATCATAAAACAAGTGAGGATTCAAATAAAAAGCCACCGCATACATATCACAATATAAAGATTTCTTCCACCTTTCATCAATGATTGTCCAAAATGACAAATATTTGGCACTATCTTCATTGAAAATAAGCTTTATGGCCTCTTTAGCTTTCCGAATTCCATAATATATGTATCCGGATGAAGAACTATCACTATCAACCATTCTTACGATTCAAAAAAGTGGTTCCATAACCCTTATAAGTTGTCTACCACAATCCTAAAACTCATTCCCTTGAAACAAGTTTTGTATCTCCATACCCTCCAAACTTTTACATGGAACCAATTCCCTCCATTCCGAAGAAGCAGCCATATATCGGAGAGATTGCTCTTGTTCCAAGATAGATTGAAGGCAAATAAATTGTGTAGCAAACCTTGTAGCTCCGGGCCTTTTTAACTTACGACCACCCGTGTGAGTTCTCATCAAATCCAACACATGTTGGTACCTATACATGAACTTAGCAACTCTTCTTGCACTATGAAGAATAGGATCAACACTTTCAAGTGCATCAAATTCTTTAAACATTAGATTGATGCAATGTGCCGCACAATTAGTTTTGAAAATATGTTTGTACTTATCCACAATCATATTTCCGGCGGCTGGGTAGTTTGAAGCATTGTCCGATATGAATTGAATAACATTGTTCGGACCAATATCTTCAATAACCGATGAGATGATGTTATATATATAATGCATGTTCCCCTCCGAAAGACGGCGCACAAGACCGTGATGTCCTGACGCTGAGATTCGGGGCAAATGCTATTTGGTTTTATCCGTCCACCTCTCCGAAGATGCCAAGTTGATTTATGACACCGTGTATCGGAGGTTTAGACGGATGCGACCGATGTAGCAGACTTCGTCAGATTCCCCCTCGCTTGAGGGGTTTTTGATTGTGGGGACGCTCTTCCTTGCAGGCGCAAGCCCCTACAGTTAATTACGCTACCGCATCGCGGTAACAACTTTCTTCTTCTCCAGAATTTCACTTCGTGTCGTGTGTGTTTGTTTTGTTTGTGGTTGCCCGTGGATTGTATACGGAGACTGAGTAATGCCGTCGCCCGTAGGACGTGGATTAGTCCAAATTCGTATTTACTTAGATTTGGGTTTGGTGTTTTAGTTTAAGGATACGTTAACCATGTTTAGGCTAAGATCGACTTAAACGTTCGTTAAGGATACATTAGTCTTGTTTGGGACTAAGATCGACTTAACATAGTGATATATGGCCGTCAGGACTCGTCACCTCTCTGACGTCGTTGAAGGATTACAACGACAGGTGTCAGAGGAGCTCAGAGATGTACCCTCGAACCAGAGTTGATTTGGAATTTTATAATCCATTTGAATGTTTAAGGATACGTTAGCCGTATTTGGGGCTAAGATCGACTTAAACGGGATCTTTTAGATCCGATAAAAGAGCTTTGGAGGCTCTATTATTCCAGTTTAGGGACGTAGTGGTCCATAGGTAGTTTAAGGACGTTGCGGTCCATTGCCAGTTTAGGGACATGGTGGACTATGTTCCAGTTTAAAGACGTGGTGGTCCGTATTCCAGTTTAAAGACGTGGTGGTCCGATATTAGTTTAAGGACGTCTCGGTCCGATATTAGTTTAAGGACGTTTCGGTCCACGAGTTTAAGGACCCCGCAGTCCATGTTTTAGTTTAAGGACGCATAAGTCCGCGGGTTTAAGGATCCCACAATCCGTGTTTTAGTTTAAGGACGCTTAAGTCCATGAGTTTAAGGACCCCACAGTCTGTGTTGATGTGTGGTTGTCGGGACCCGTCACCTCTCTGACGTCGTTGAAGGATTACAACGATAGCAGTCAAAGGAGTTCGGAGATGTACCCTCGAACCGGATGTAAATTGATTTAAGAGAGCAGCTGTGCTCGGTCAATTTAATTTGAGGACTTACGGCCATGATTGGGCTAAGTCCAGTTGAAAAATATTCAACGCTTTTATTTGTTTTTGATCTATTAGACCTGTGCTAGGGCTTTGCCCTGGTTTAAATAATGCATTGCATTACTTTTTATTTTTGTTTGAGCTCTGCCCATAAAGGATGCAGAGCATCAATTTTGTTTGGGCTCTGCCCATTTATAAATGATGCAGAGCATCGATTTTACTTGGGCTCTGCCCATTTATTGCTTTGCAATTTATTTTGGCCTATTGGGTCTTTTTGATTTGGGCTTGGCCCTTTAGCAAAAGAAATGCATTGTATTTGTCAGGCGCTTTGCGCCAATCAAAGAGCGCAAGCGCTTGTGATGATGACACGTGTTATGCAAGCGCAGTGCGCTGCGCCAGTGCGCTGCGCTTGCGCTGCTGACACGTGGCGCGCTGTTAGTGAGTTGCGCCAGTTTCAGAGAGCAAGACTCTATTTCAAAGCGCACAGCGCAAATGGGACACATGACGCTCTCTGGTAGCTTGCGCCAACCCAAGAGCGCAACAGTGCAAAGCACTATTAATTTGAGAATCTTTTAGATTCCAGAACCAATGGTTCATAAAAGAAGTGCAAAGCACTATTTGATTTCTTGATCTAATTTAGATTCAAGAAAACAAATATTTTCTTATTTCTTTCTTGATTCTCAGAGAACCAATGGTTCATAAGTGCAAAGCACTACTTTTATTTTTGTTTTTTTATTAAAGATCATTGATCTTGTTCTTAGATCATTGATCTTGTTCTTAGATCAATGATCTATTAGAAGAAATTCTTCTATCCTAAAGGTTTTTTTTTTACCTTTCTTCTTGAAATTTCTTCAGAGTTTTCTCTACTTGAAAATTTTGATTTCTCTCCAAAATGTTGATGCCTTTGAATTGAGGTCTAGGGTCCTTTTTATAGTGCCCACAAATTAGTTAAAGTTTGTTAAAGAGATTATTCTCTAAATGATTTGGGGAATTTTCCCCACCGTTGGATCTTTGATCCAAGGGCTTCTGTTTTACAGAAGACAATCTTCTTGTTTTTAACAAGATTGAGAAAGGTCTTTCAGAATTTTAATTCTGTTTGGCGCAAGCGCACCAGCTCGTGACACGTGTCGCGCAGTTGCATAGCGCAGCGCAGCTGCACTTGCGCAACTGCGCTGACACGTATCGCACGGCGCACAGCGCAGCGCAACTGTGCTAGCGCAACCGCGCTGCCACGTGGCGCGTAGCGCATAGCGCAGCGCAACTGCGCTAGCGCAACTGTGTTGCCACGTGGCGTGCAGCGCAGAGCACAGGCCAGCTGAAGCGTTGCTTCTTTAATTAAAATTTGAATTTTAAACAGAGCCTTGCTCTGATTGGGTGCGCTGCCTTGGGCGCTGCACCCCCCTGCGCTAACGTGTCTGATTCTGACACGTGGCGCTCTGCGCGCAGCGCAGGAGATCTGAAGCGTTGCTTCATTTATTTTAACTTTAATTTTCACTTTAATTTTCACGATAGAGCTTTGCTCTGATTGGAGGAAAATAGAAGCATTGCTTCTTTTCCCACCTTGGAATTTGAACAGAGCTTTGCTCTGATTGGGGTAAACAAATGCGCCCCCCCCCACCGTTGCGCTTACGTGGCCTCCTAACGTGAGCGCAGCGGTGGCAGACTCCGAACCGTCGCGCCATCCCTTGGAAGCTGAAAGGGCACTTGATGCCTATAAATAGGACCTTTGGTCCCTTAGATGATTTTCATGTCTAAAATTTTACTTTCAGAACTCAGAGCCCCGCTCTTTATTTTCAAGAACCTCAAGAGTTAAACTCTTAAAACTTTTAGGTGAAAATTTTAATTTGGATTAAATTAATTTTCATTGATAGAGCCTCGCTCTCAATAGATCCCTGATCTAAAGGAAACCCATTTAGGGTTTCACTTAGCAGAGCTTTGCTCTACAGGTCTTAAAGGGATCTAAAGAGAACTAAAGGGGACCCTACTAGGGTTCCATAGAGCTCTGGTCTTTGAAAGATTTTCCTTGGATTTTCTTAATTCATTAATGGAGCTTTGCTCTTCCCAAATCATATAGAAGAACTCTTAAGAATTCTTCATGGATCTTGGAAGTTAAAGATGGCATTTTATTCCTCAGTGCATTATATCGTTTTGCTTAATCAGTCTTTCTGATAATTTTTGTTGATTTTCTTTTACAGAAACAATGAACGCCCACATGTACAATCTTGACGAGATCATCTCTTACGGGGACATCCGCCGACTTGGCCGTTCTCAAAATCGAGAGTTCACAAATGCGGAGTGTGCTGAAATCATGAGCCGCTTTGACGCATATAACGGTCCACTGCTTCCTCGACGTTCTTCCCTCCTGAAACTTATCGTGGGAGCCATCTGGGAAGCGCTTCCCCTATTCTGTTCCGGTGTGCCGCTTAGGGCGTTGGATGCCGCCGAGGATAAGGTGCACTCGGTGTACCTGATGAACTTTATCTCGAAGAGACGGCGAGATAGTCTCGTCGATCTCTTGCACGAGATCTTCCAACAGTCTTCCATACTCGCTGCTTACCGGAGGGTGGAAGACATCAGGGGGGATCCTGACGCTTGTGCTTGCGAAAGAAAGCACACAAGGAAGGTCCGCGAGGCCTGGAAAGTCATAGATAGGGTCGCTTTCGAGTTCCTCAATCCATGTCTTGGGTTCGAGGTTATACCTTTGTAATAATATTTCTCATTTATTGCTTTATGATTGTAAGAATTCTTGGCAATATTAATGGAAAAGTTTTATCCCAGCTTGTCTTATTTTTCGTTCTGAGTCTTTTGCCTATGCATGAATGAGTGTGTCTCGAACGCTTGATCAAACGTAAATCGGATGCTCCTTCTGTTGCTTTCTCCTTTCTCTTATTATTGGCATGCTGTCTTGATAAACATAGTTGACAGATAATGGCGTAGGCATCTTAGTTTCTTCAAGAGATAGCGATGGCTTAGGCCGCAGGTTCATATCTGCTGCCTAAGACTTTTCAACTCTATGAGCCGTGAGGGTCTCATAGAGATTTTTCCCCCTACGGATCGAGAGGATCTCGTAGGGGTTTTTTTCTCCTTAGGAATCGTGAGGATTCCTAAGTGTGGTTTTCTCTTATAATTCGTAAGGATCCTATAAGAGAATTTTTCCCTCTTACGAGTCGAGAGGACTTGTAAGCGGTTGTTTCCCTCCTTGTCGAAGTTCGATGTTGGAGAGTGAGACCTGTGGATGATATGCAAGAGACCGTTTTGGGCCAACTTGCGGGGTCCCAGTGCTTAGGAAACAGGCTTATTTTATGCCCACTGCCTAAGGCTTTATCTCACAAGTCGAGCCGCCTCAACAATTTTTTACAAGTCGAGACGAATCGAGCGTTTCTCGCAAGAACATCTTAACGTCGCATTTAACCTCTGCTCTTTACGACAGAAGCCCATTAAGGTTGGTGGTACTTAGGGTTTTGGCCATCGTACCGTCGCGTAAGCTGATATAGTCCTCGATAGGCAATCGTGCTGTTCGAGTAGCCCTGCAACTGCCGTGTCTCTGATCCCTTCGGGGGCTGGACAAGACGTCTTCAAGCAATCCTCCTTGGCAGTTTGACCGTCGGAAGAGCAAGCGTTAGGAATTTGCCATGTCGCTTTTTACTTGAGGTTAGGCTTATTTTGGCGAGCCCCGATGAGTCATAACCACTCCGCGCTGGTGTGGGGATGATCTCCGATAGTCTTTCGGGCTTTATGTGAGTTGCCGTCAAGACCCTGAAGCTAGGAATTTGGCCTTTGCTTCGTTTGCTGGCATTGCGTCTGCTGTATCGAGACGAATGTTGCGGTGGGAACTAAGGATTTTGCCGTGGCTCCGTTTGTTTGATGACGTTGCGTCTGCTGTGTCGAGACGAACGTTGGGGTGACATCTCGTCGGCTGTATCGAGACGGACGTCGAGGTGGTGACCATTCTGTGCTGGTGCGAGATGATCTCCGATTGTCTTTCCGGTTTTATATGAGTTACCGTCAAGACGTTGAAGCTAGGAATGTGGCCTTCGCTTCATTTGCTTTGGTGTATCCAAATCCTGTTGGAGGAAGAACGCTGGGGTTGACATTTCATCTGCTGTATCTAGACGAACGTTGAGGTGGTGACCACTCTGTGCTGGTGCGAGATGATCTCCGATGGTCCTTCAGGTTTTATGTGAGTTGCCGTTAAGACCTTGAAGCTAGGAATTTGGCCTTTGCTTCGTTTGCTTTGTCACGTCCGAATCCCGCTGGAGGAAGAACGCCGGGGTGACAACTCGTCTGCTGTATCGAAACGAACGTCGAGGTGGAGCTGGAATTTTGCCGTGGCTCCGTTTGTTTGATTGTCGCGTCCGAATCCCGATGGAGGAAGAACGCTGGGGTGACAACTCGTCTGCCATATCGAAACGAACGTCGAGGTGGAGCTGGAATTTTGCCGTGGCTCCGTTTGTTTGATTGTCGCGTCCGAATCCCGCTGGAGGAAGAACGCTGGGGTGACAACTCGTCTGCTGTATCGAAATGAACGTCGAGGTGGAGCTGGAATTTTGCCGTGGCTCCGTTTGTTTGATTGTCGCGTCCGAATCCCGCTGGAGGAAGAACGCTGGGGTGACAACTCGTCTGCTGTATCGAAACGAACGTCGAGGTGGAGCTGGAACTTTGCCGTGGCCCCGTTTGTTTGATTGTCGCGTCCGAATCCCGCTGGAGGAAGAACGCTGGGGTGACAACTCGTCTGCTGTATCGAAACGAACGTCGAGGTGGAGCTGGAATTTTGCCATGGCTCCGTTTGTTTGATTGTCGCGTCCGAATCCTGCTGGAGGAAGAACGCTGGGGTGACAACTCGTCTGCTGTATCGAAACGAACGTCGAGGTGGAGCTGGAATTTTGCCGTGGCTCTGTTTGTTTGATGATGTTGCGTCTGCTGTGTCGAGACGAGCGTCGAGGTGGTGACCATTCCACACTGGTGTGAGACGATCTCCAGTTGTCTTTCTGGCTTTATATGGGTTGCCGTCAAGACCTTGAAGTTAGGAATTTAGCCTTTGCTTCATTTGCTTTGTCATGTTCGAAGCTTGTTGGAGGAAGAACGTTATTGTTGACATTGCGTCTACTGTATCGAGGCGAATGTCACGGTTGTCTCTAGGTTGTTGTTGAACCGTTGAGATTTGGCTTCGCTTTTTGGCGGAGCCTGTTGGGAATGTATGGTTACCTCTTTGTTTGTGCCTCTGGATTGTATACAGGAATCGATGTGATCTAACCTGTAGGGTCAAAGTTTTATCATCATCTTTTTTTTGTTTTATTTCCGCGATGCTCTATCATTTCAGCTTTTATATCGCGAAGGTCGCGATTGCCCGATCATTTCGGCTATTTTTCGCGGTGCCCAATCATTTCGGCTGTTTATTTTGTTTTCACACGCTGCTTTTTATTGCGAGTTGCCCAATCATTTCGGCTATTTTGCATGCATACATTTTTACTTGCTGCTTTTTATTGCAAGTTGCCCCATCATTTCGGCTATTTTTGCATGCATACGTTTTTACTTGCTGCTTTTATTGCAAGTTGCCCCATCATTTCGGCTATTTCGTATGCATGTGCGGCTTACTAGCTTTCCGCCATAAACCTGAAATTAGACACCGATTTCGGCATCAGGACCGCTACAACTGGGATATTGCTAGGAGCGAATCATCATCTGCCTCTATCGTCGTCGTACAAGGGTGGCTTAGCGAACAGGGTTAAGGTCCTGTCGACTAAGGCTTTTGACTTCATGAGCCGTGAGGGTCTCACAAAGGTATTTCTCCCTACAAGTCGTGAGGATATTGTAGGTGTATTTTCTCCTTAGGAATCGTGAGGGTTCCTAAGTGTTTTGCTCCTCTGTAAGTCGTAAGGATCCTACAGGAGGGTTTTCTCCTTGTAAATTGAGAGGATTTACAAGGGTTATTCATCGTGCGAACATATCCCTAATCTCGGATGGGACTTAGTTAGGGAAATGTTTATTCGCGCCCGTGGATTGTATACAAGGGTCAGTATTGAGCCACTTGTAGGGCAATGTCGAAAGTTGTGGGGGTTGCTTAAGCACAGGTTTAGGTCTCTGTAACTTAAGACTTTCAAATCTTATGAGCCGTGAGGGTCCCATAAGAGAGTTCTCCTTACAAGTCGTGAGGATCTCGCAAGTGTATTTTCTCCTTAGGAATCGTGGGGATCCCTAAGTGCGTTGCTCCCTTGTGAGTCGTAAGGATCTCACGCGGGCGGTTTCTCCTTAAAAGGTCGAGAGGACCCTATAAGTGTCTTTTAACGAGGTTGCGCCCTTTCGGGTTTTCACAAACACTCGCCGGTAGCCCTGCTGTTTTTACTCACGGAGCCCTTTCGGGTTTTCATCCGTGCCCATTTTGCTTACGGACATACCTTTTTTTATATTCTTTTTATTCTTCTTATTTTTTTAACGAGGTTGCGCCCTTTCAGGTTTTCACAAACACTCGCCGGTAGCCCTGCTGTTTTTACTCACGGAGCCCTTTCGGGTTTTCATCCGTGCCCATTTTGCTTATGGACATACCGTTTATGTTTTTTTTTCTTTTTTTTTATTCTCTTCTTTTTTTTTATATATTCTCGTCAGCCTGAGGATGCTGCGGTAGTAGTTTAAAGACATTTCGGTCATTTGCAAGTTTTAGGACATTACGGTCCATCATTAGTTTAAGGACGTTTCGGTTCGGGGTCGCCGTATTTGAGGCGAATATCTAGTTTATTGACTTTTCGGTCTGTGGGTCCTTCCCCATGAATGAGCATGATGCCCCTGGCGTATCCATCTTTCTCGGAGTGTGCGGTTGTGGCGGACTTACCTTCCAGTTTTCAGACAGCACAAACTCGCTCTGTTGGTATTAGTCTTCAACCCAGTTTTTGAAGACGTAGCAGTCCTCGATCAGGTGACCTACTGTTTGGTGGTAAGATCAATAATTAGGATTATTAATATCGCCTGGCCGCAACGGACGTTTTGGACTCGGCAGATTGATGAGTCTGTCGCACACTGCCAGCTCGAACAGTCCCCTTGTTTTATCTTGCGGAAACGAGTAAGGACGTTTCAACTTTTCCTGGAGGGGTTGCCGCTTGTTGCTTTGGCGAGCAACCGGTCTAGGGTCACTTGATTGTTGTTGAGCGCTGGCGACGAAGGCCGTTTTTCCTTTCCCTTTATCCTTTTTGTTTGCTCCGTTGTTTGAGGGGTCGAGATTTTTTCCGAATAGCGTGCGATTACACGGCTGAACGTTCTCGCAGCTCCTCAATTCCTTTATTTTTGAAATAGATTCCCCGAGAGAAGGGTTGGGGGTAGCTTCTTCGTCAGAGTCGCTTCCAAAGGTGATGATTTGTGATCCCTTGGAGTCGGTTATATGACAATCGTCGGCGGCTCTTTTGCGCTCATCTATCGTATTTTTTCGGCGTCTACGAGCTTCACATTTTGTCCTATCAAAGTGTTTCTTTTGAGCGACATACCCTTGCCACCAACAGTTAAAGGATTCGCAGTCTTCGGTAGGATGTATGATCTTCTGATGATATAAACAGAAGTTATGGTGCATCTCTACCTCAGCGAGAGTATTTTCTTCAAAGGGCGGTAGCTTCATTCCTACTGATAGAGCTTTGGCGAACCTTTTCCTCGTCTTGAATTTGTTTTTACCCGCAGTGTATGGCTTTTGATTTGACGGGAATGCCTTGGCTCTTTCCAGTATGGCCATTTCACGCTCTTGATTGGCTTTTGCTTTCAGACGAATTTCATTTAGGAAGACATCGATCAACTCGTCTGATAGCTGTAGAATCTCCGGCTCAGGGTTCACCATTGATTTCTCAGCGCAAGGAGCTTCTTCATCATCTGCCAGTGAGTGAGAAATCACATGACAAGTCGCTACGTAGTCTTCAGATTCATTTGATGAGTTTTCTCCATCGTTTTCATCCTTGGCTAAAGAACAAGCTGCCCCCGGCGTGTCCGTCTTCTTTGGAGAGTGCGGCTGTGGTGGGTTTACCTTCCAGTTTTCCGACAGCGTGAACTTGCCTTGTAGGTACTGATCCTTGATCCATCCCTTAAAGACAAAACAATCTTCGATCGGGTGACTTACCGTTTGGTGGTAAGGGCAGTAATCGGGATTATTGAGATCGCCTGGTCGCAACGGACGTTTTGGATTCGGCAGATTAATGAGTCTGTTGCGCACTGCCAGCTCGAACAGTCTTCTCGTTTTATTCTGCGGAAACGAGTATGGGCGTCCTAGCCTCTCTTCGAGGGATGGGCGTGGGCGCACATTGTTTTGGCGAACAACCGGCTTTGAGTTGTTCGACTGTTGCTGAGCATTGGCGACGACGATCGCTCTCCCTTTTCCTTTCTCATTTCGGGAATCTGGTTTTGGAGGAGACGGTCCATGGCCCATCTGGTCCATTTGGGCTAATTTGTCGATCAAGGCCTGGAAGGTGGTCGGCCTGAAGAACATCATGAATTGCGAGATGGTCGCCTGCGGATCGAGAGTGCCCACAAACATGCCTACCGCAGGTGCCTCTTCTATGCGTTGTTCGCATTTCGACCATAGGTTTCGCCATCGTGTTGCGTATTGGACCCACGTTTCGCCTGGCCTTATCCTGGCATTTATCAGTGTTGTAATCGGGGTGCGTTCACTGGCATTTGCGAATCTTTGTGTGAACAGTAGCTTCATCTCCGCAAATGTTTTGACAGAGTCGTTAGGTAGTTCTGAATACCATTCAAAGGCTGTTTCTGCTAAGCTGCCGACGAATTGGCGTAGCAGGAACTTATCATCACCTCCAGTATTGCCGCATAAGGCCCTGAATTGAGCGACATGCTGATGCGGATTCCCTGTCCCTTTATATACGTGGAATTTAGGGATCGTATATCCCGGCGGGTAACTGATTTGGTCATACCAGCCCGGATAGGGTCGTCCAGTTCTAACAGTTTGCCCAGCCGCTTCACTCGCCTGATGAGCTCGTATTTGCTGAGCTATATAGTCGTCAAGCGCGGCCTTGGAAATGGTTTCTTCCTTGGCTGCTGAAAGAGCCGGAGGAGGATCAGATGTTTCCCCTCCGTCATTTCCGACAATGACTGGAGGGTCTTCAGCTGGAGGGTCTGGCTGTAACATCATCCCTACCATATCTTGGAAAAGGAGTGCCATCTGTCTTATGTTAGCCGCTTGCTCTGCGGCTTCTATGTCCTTCTTTTCGAGGATTCTACGTAAGAAGTCAGCATCAGTTTCTTGTTCATGACGCTGCTCTGGTGATACTTCCGAACCTTCTTTCGGTTCGGTAAGTGCAGCCATTACAGTCATCATTTCCTGAAGCTTCTGTTGCTGCTCCTGGGCTTTCATCACAGATCGGGTGAGCGGTCGGTGACCCGTCGAAGCCCGGCTTTCCTCCTTTCCGGAAGCCATATAAACAGTGTGCACCACCATGCCCCCAGACTTGGGGCGTTTGTGTTCGGTGTCTTTGCTATTTGCCGAAGACACAGGGGCTTTTTGCGGCCTCCTTTTTTGAGTGATTGGAGTTAAGAGAGCCGTTGTAGTAGGCACCCAAGTAGCTTTTGCTTTTTGTGGTTTGATAGAGTAATCCTTCCCCTGCCGAACCTTCATCTTTTTCTGTCGTCGGAGGCAGTCTTGATCGATCACCGACGCTTGAACCTGTCGCCAGACTTTGTAAATTTTAGAGGACAGCCGTTGAGGGGGCTGCTCTAACTGCTTCTCTGGAATATTCTTCGCAGCTGAAGGAGTTCGTTTCAACATTGCAGTAGAAGAGTTTCTGCGCACCGTGTTCAGCAATTCAAAGATGTTCCCGGTTGGAACAGCAGCCTCAATCCCCGCCGTTGGAGCTGATGAAGTAAATCCAGAGGGGGAGTTTCCCCTAGCCTTCCTTACTCGGCGCCAGTGGAGACGTCGAGCATGTCGTGCTGATGGAGTTGTTTCAGTCACAGGGGTGACCTCCTCATGCCCCCTGTGTTGGTCAGAATCTGCTGGTACCAGTCTTTTAAAAACCAACGTCCGTTGAACGGGGACGACCAACCTGTCAGAAGCGGACTTCCGAGCAGGGGAAGCAACCTTGGTGATTTCGCCTGAAACTGGAGTAGGGAAAGCTATCCGCTTCGGGATAACGCCTTCTGGTATTGCAGGCTTCTTCATGGGCCTGTTGGAGCTCTGACCTAGTCCGTTAAAAACTGAAGCAGTGGAGTTGGGTGACCCGTTGAGAGGGGTCGCGGTAGTGGTAAGCCGACCAAAGACCGACTTCTTTGGGGATTCTTGCAACGTCATTATGGCATTGAAGCTCAACGGTGGAAGCATGGTCCCGAAGAATAATCCAGTGGTGGCCTGAGTTACCTGCTCCACTGGCATTTTGAAAAGGGAGGCCGCTCGAGGCCCATAAGTCACTCCTCCAGCAATGACGGAGCGAGAGTTGCAGCTGCAGGCGGTGCAGTTCGAAGCCATCGATCTTCTGTTTTCTGCATGGAGAAAGACACCAAATCTAAGTACTTTGAATCCACAAGCAACCACAGCAAACCGCGATTTGCTCGCGAACACGACACACGAAGTGTGGAGTGGAAAGAGAAAAAGGTCCCACCGGGCGTGCCAGAATCTGTTCCCCTACGAAAGACGGCGCACAAGATCACGATGTCCTGACGCTGAGATTCGGGGCAGATGCTATTTGGTTTTATCCGTCCACCTCTCCGAAGATGCCAAGTTGATTTATGGCACCGTGTATCGGAGGTTTAGACGGAGGCGGCCGATGTAGCAGATTTCGTCAGATTCCCCCTCGCTTGAGGGTTTTTTGATTGTGGGGACGCTCTTCCCTGCAGGCGCAAGCCCCTGCAGTTAATTACGCTACCGCATCGCGGTAACAACTTTCTCCTTCTCCAGAATTTCACTTCGTGTCGTGTGTGTTTGTTTTGTTTGTGGTTGCCCGTGGATTGTATACGGAGACTGAGTAATGTCGTCGCCCGTAGTACGTGGATTAGTCCAAATCCGTATTTACTTAGATTTGGGTTTGGTGTTTTAGTTTAAGGATACGTTAGCCATGTTTAGGCTAAGATCGACTTAAACGTTCGTTAAGGATACATTAGTCTTGTTTGGGACTAAGATCGACTTAACGTAGTGATATATGGCCGTCAGGACTCGTCACCTCTCTGACGTCGTTGAAGGATTACAACGACAGGTGTCAGAGGAGCTCAGAGATGTACCCTCGAACCAGAGTTGATTTGGAATTTTATAATCCATTTGAATGTTTAAGGATACGTTAGCCGTGTTTGGGGCTAAGATCGACTTAAACGGGATCTTTTAGATCCGATAAAAGAGCTTTGGAGGCTCTATTATTCCAGTTTAGGGACGTAGTGGTCCATAGGTAGTTTAAAGACGTTGCGGTCCATTGCCAGTTTAGGGACGTGGTGGTCTATGTTCCAGTTTAAAGACGTGGTGGTCCGTATTCCAGTTTAAAAACGTGGTGGTCCGTATTCCAATTTAAAGACGTTTCGGTCCGATATTAGTTTAAGGACGTCTCGGTCCGATATTAGTTTAAGGACGTTTCGGTCCACGAGTTTAAGGACCCCGCTGTCCATGTTTTAGTTTAAGGACGCATAAGTCCGCGGGTTTAAGGATCCCACAATCCGTGTTTTAGTTTAAGGACGCTTAAGTCCATGAGTTTAAGGACCCCACAGTCTGTGTTGATGTGTGGTTGTCGGGACCCGTCACCTCTCTGACGTCGTTGAAGGATTACAACGATAGGAGTCAAAGGAGTTCGGAGATGTACCCTCGAACCGGATGTAAATTGATTTAAGAGAGCGGCTGTGCTCGGTCAATTTAATTTGAGGACTTACGGCCATGATTGGGCTAAGTCCAGTTGAAAAATATTCAACACTTTTATTTGTTTTTGATCTATTAGACATGTTCTAGGGCTTTTCCCTGGTTTAAATAATGCATTGCATTACTTTTTATTTTTGTTTGGGCTCTGCCTATAAAGGATGCAGAGCATCAATTTTGTTTGGGCTCTGCCCATTTATAAATGATGCAGAGTATCAATTTTACTTGGGCTCTGCCCATTTATTGCTTTGCAATTTATTTTGGCCTATTGGGTCTTTTTGATTTGGGTTTGGCCTTTTAGCAAAAGAAATGCATTGCATTTGTCAGGCGCTTTGCGCCAATCAAAGAGCGCAAACGCTTGTGATGATGGCACGTGTCATGCAAGCGCAGTGCGCTGCGCCAGTGCGCTGCGCTTGCGCTACTGACACATGGCGCGCTGTTAGTGAGTTGCGCCAGTTTCAGAGAGCAATGCTCTATTTCAAAGCGCACAGCGCAAATGGGACATGTGACGCTCTCTGGTAGCTTGCGCCAACCCAAGAGCGCAACAGTGCAAAGCACTATTAATTTGAGAATCTTTTAGATTCCAGAACCAATGGTTCATAAAAGAAGTGCAAAGCACTATTTGATTTCTTGATCTAATTTAGATTCAAGAAAACAAATATTTTCTTATTTCTTTCTTGATTCTCAGAGAACCAATGGTTCATAAGTGCAAAGCACTATTTTTATTTTTGTTTTTTATTAAAGATCATTGATCTTGTTCTTAGATCAAAGATCTATCAGAAGAAATTCTTCTATCCTAAAGGTTTTTTTTTTACCTTTCTTCTTAAAATTTCTTCAGAGTTTTCTCTGTTTGAAAATTTTGATTTCTCTCCAAAATGTTGATGCCTTTGAATTGAGATCTAGGGTCCTTTTTATAGTGCCCACAAATTAGTTAAAGTTTGTTAAAGAGATCATTCTCTGGGTGATTTGGGGAATTTTCCCCACCGTTGGATCTTTGATCCAAGGGCTTCTGTTTTACAGAAGACAATCTTCTTGTTTTTAACAAGATTGAGAAAGATCTTTCAGAATTTTAATTCTGTTTGGTGCAAGCGCACCAGCTCGTGACACGTGCCGTGCAGTCGCATAGCGCAGCGCAACTGCGCTGACACGTGTCGCGCGGCGCACAGCGCAGCGCAACCGTGCTGCCACGTGGCGCGTAGCGCATAGCGCAGCGCAACTGCGCTAGCGCAACTGTGTTGCCACGTGGCGTGCAGCGCAGAGCGCAGGCCAGCTGAAGCGTTGCTTCTTTAATTAAAGTTTGAATTTTAAACAGAGCTTTGCTCTGATTGGGTGCGCTGCCTTGTGCGCTGCGCCCCCGTGTGCTAACGTGTCTGATTCTGACACGTGGCGCTCTGCGCGCAGCGCAGGGGATCTGAAGCGTTGCTTCATTTATTTTAACTTTAATTTTCACTTTAATTTTCAAGACAGAGCTTTGCTCTGATTGGAGGAAAACAGAAGCATTGTTTCTTTTCCCACCTTGGAATTTGAACAGAGCTTTGCTCTGATTGGGGTAAACAATGCATCCTTTTTGTTTCCCACCGTGCATAAAGACTTCAAGAATACCACATCTTTAGAGGGAAAAACGAGCAAATTCAAATAAGGTCGATTCCTTCCATCCGTCCATCCATCCGACATTACTGTGCAACCACTAGTCTCCCATGATTGTCTCATACCTTGCACATATTCATTTGCTTCGCTCTTCAAATCCTCCAATAGTGTTGTTCTTGCTAATTCACCACTCGGCGGCTCATAACCCGGTCCAACTTTGGCAATGGCATGAATAGCTTCACGAAAGCTAGGAGAACGCAACAAGTTAAATGCTAAATTATCATTAACCATGCATCTAACTAGTGATTTGTCTGCTTCCTCCTTTTCCGCCTTCTTAATCATTGCATTAATGGTTCTTTGAATTCCATTTTATAGTTGAGTCACTTGAGTAGCCTCTTGAGAAATTAAAAATTCTTGTGCAATGGAACTCGAAGAACTACCAGAGGGATTCCAAAACCCCGAAATCTTTGTCTTCTTATTTTTAGATTCCAAATCATGTACTCCTTTCAAAGCAAGATCACGAATAGGATCGGTAACATTGAGGCAAGGCCGAATATCTTTGCAAGTGATCTTTGAGAAATGATATCTCATCCGAGTTATACCCCCGACAAACACTTCTTGACAAAAGTTGCATTTAACTTTTGTGCCTCCAATTTTTGTAATATATTCATACAAGGGATCCCTTTCGCAAGGCATATTCCTATATGAAAAAATATAATTCACAAAACAATATATTATTACATAATTCACAAAATTTAATTAAATATAAGTCCTAACATTTTCTTCAATCTATCCTTAAAAATCGATTTTTAGCACTAAAATGGAACAACAATCAACACATATCCAAATACTTGACAATTGAGATTCCCTTAATCAATATCCTCTTCTTATTCATCACTCATGAACAAAAACTAAATTGATGTATCTTTTTTTGGGCACACAAACAGTATCATTATTAAAGATCCTAAATTTTCAATAACGTTTCAGTTGGTGTTGATTGAGGGAATTTTCAACACAAACAATATTCGGACATGTGTTGATTGAGTTTCTCCTGTCCTTATTTCGATTTTAACAAATCAATAATCCCATTTTATCTGGACCCTTCATCCTCATCCTCTTCTCTACCTTCACCGACAATGAAGGATGGAGAAGAAGAAGAAGAGAACAGGGAGCCACATAGGGAAAGCTTAGGATTTATAGGTCACTTGATATCATTTCTTTATCTCAATTGATATTTTGTTGCTTAAATAAAGTTGGGATTTTGGTAAGGAGTGGAGATTGAGCCATGAGAAGAGAGGACTCAGAGGAGGAGTGGTATGGTATGCTAGAGGTCATATGCTCCAGGACTCTCTTCTTAGTTCTTAATTTCTTATGGCCTTGATATTTCCTTCCTTTGTGTCTTGTGTGTATGTTGAATTAATAGATATTGCATATTTCGATATGCTCTCTAGATTTGTTGTGTATGTTGATTTGGGAATTTTTCATCAAAAAATTGATTTTGCATCAGAATCCAATTTCATCAGAACCCAAAAAGAAAAAAAACCCTAGACTAGAAAAAAATACCTTAGGAATCTCCGGCGGTCTTGGAATCGAAAGAAGGTGAGGAGAAACTCCGGCGAGGCGGCGGTGGAGTCCGGAGAGTTGGATTTGGGTCGAGGAGGTGGCGGTGGGGTTGAAAGAAGGCCGAAGGCGAGTCTGGACTGGAGAAACCCTAAATAATCGAAGAGGCGGTGAGGCTGTGGTGGAGTCGTGGAGGCGGTGGAGTCGTGGAGGTGACTAGGTGAGGAGTTGTGGAGGTGAGGCCAGTGAGAGACTGAGAGAGATGGATTTGAACTTTAAACTTTTGAAGTGCTACTCTGCAGCTGTGCTGGTTTAGTTATTTTAGTACTTTAGTCTTTAGTTAGTGTTGTGAATAATTCGTTTAGTAGGCAAATTATTCGCGGATTTTGCGAATTATTCGTGAATAATTCACGTACTAAATGAATCATCCGCCAATGGCGATTAAATCATAGAGTTATTCGTCCAGTCAATAATGCACGAATTATTCACGCATTTGCCGCATAATTGGTGAATATTGTGACTATTTTCCTGATTGGTTCATTGAAAATTAAATTAGCAGTACCCTGCCATGTCACGTACATTCTATTTCGTCACCAGTTATAGGAAATGTTGTGTCATGATTCCTTCATGGGAAGTCATTTCAACCTTTCCTTGTTTCGTACGGTACAGGCAATGTAAAAATTAAGCGCAACAGATATTTATTATCACATTATTTTATTTTATGTTCAACTGATTTTAGCTCCTAAAAAATAAACCAAATTCATTAAACCCTTGAAATCGGGGCCAGGACATTGAGCCAAAATTAGATATTGGGTTTGGTGTGATCAATATAGTTCAAAGAGAACGCAATAAAATCTATATGTTTATTAAGAAATAACTTGATTTTTCTTAATATCCTATTTATTTATATATAGACTAGAGGGCTGTTCTGGGCCGGGCACTGACCCACAGAGACAAGTACACTAGGCCTTACCCAAACATTCCTTCAGCGTTCTCGTTTTCCTTGTGCCCCTGACCACATTTCACAGCACATATATGGATTGTGTAGGGGGGCAGATCCCCAGTAGTGTACTTGATTGACTACGTATTTTGGGCAATCTTCAGGATCCCCAGGCATGTTAGTGACGTACCCAAGACGACAGCAGACGTCTACAGAAGGTGTGATAGAGTCTGCCCAAATAACAGCGCGGCACCAGACGTCTGAAGAAGGACGTGGTAGACATCTGCCATATGTCTACTCAAATAACAGCGGGGCCAGACGTCTGAAGAAGCAGCTCCAGACGTCTGGGTGTGAGTCTTCAACAAAACCAAAGAGCGTGCAGACGTCTGTCGAAGACGAGTTAGATGTCTGTACAATACGAACAAGAAAATATACGTTGTTCCTCAAATCAAGGCAAATCGTCGTGGATCTCAATCAATACAAATCAAATCAGAGACTACCAAAAACCAGTTATAGCAAGATCGGAAAAGATTTTATTTTATTTTATTTTCTCACAATTAATGTAATTGTAATTATATTTATCACTTTGAAAGTAAATACATACAGGCAAGTTCAAAACCCTGATTTCATATTTTCTATATGGGATCATAGCCTTGCGATTAAAAGCTCAATCTTGATCCATGGCTTCATCTCAAAACTCAATCTCAATAATTTCCAAATTCCCTTTTTCAACGAAGCTTACCCACACGAATTTCATTATGTAGAGATCTCAAATTCAATCGGTCTTAATCGACCACGATCTCCTTTATCATATCGACGGCTCCAGATCTCCCCCTCAGAGGACCATAACCGACATCGATGACAACAACAAGCATGCTGCAAATCCATACTACCATCAATGGTACCGTCATGATCAACTCATCCTCAACGCCATTCTCGACCCCCACATCTCCACTGTTTCCTCATCCAAGGAAGCATAGGATCGACTAGTCACTCTCCTTGCGAACAAATCTCGATCAAGAGTTATGTCGTTCAAGGAACGCCTCATCAACAATCAGCACGACTCACGATCTATAACCGAGTACCTACAAAAAATGAGATTTATCTCCGATGATTTTTCTCTCTCTGACCATTCTCTCTCCCCCTCTCTCTCTCTGAAGATGATATTGTTCTTCACATACTCGCTGGCTTCGGATCTAAATTCAAAGAAGTAGTAGCCGCTATCCGAGTCTGTGATAACGCCATCACTTTCGACGAGCTCTATGACAAGCTCGCAGACTATGAACGCCATCTAAAGAAGGAAGACACGAGCGTGTCCCTCTCTCGCAACTGCCAACTATGCCAACCAGCACAATTGCTCCTCCTATCGCCCTCCTTAACAACGTGGCAGCATCTCCTACAATCGCAACAATAACAACTTCGCTCGCAACAACAATAACCAATAATCCGCCGCTCGCAACAACTCGACTCGCTCCAATTCATACTGCAACTTCTACTAGCGTCCCAGTCACAACAGTATAGACTTTCGTCAACTCACCTGCTTCCTTTATGACGCAGCATCCGTCGCAGAACCACTCTCAACCTATTGCAAACAACACAAATGTCAACCGGCCCGCTCCCTCTTCCTGGTTATCGGACACCGGTGCTTCTTACCACGTCACGTCCGATATTGGGACCCTTCACAGCTACACCGATTAAGGTGTTCTCGATGAGATCAACATACGTGATGGTTATGTTTGAAAATCTCTCACATCTGTAAAACAAAACTACACTCTCCTCAACATTCCTTTCTTTTAGATAATGTTCTATATGTACCATCCATTACTCAAAACTTGATTTCCGTCGCCAAATTTTGCAAATCAAACAAAATCTCACATGAATTTCTCCCCTTCCATTTTTTGGTGAAGGATCTTCACACAGGGACGCCTCTTCTTCGCGGAGATAGCCATAATGATGTCTACTACATCCCACGTTCCATCAAACTTCAAATCCACGCTACCTCCAAATCAGAAATAAATGAGTGATACTATCGTCTTGGTCATCCTTCCATTCGAATCCTTCAATCCGTTTTTCGGAGCAATAAACTACTGTCTAATGTCTCTGTCGTTAATAATTTTCAATGCAACCCTTGTGATTGTATAAATTTCCCTTTTCTGAAAATTCGCTTCGCATTTTTAAACCTTTGCAGCTAATATATACTGATATTTGGGGACACACTGAGCTGTCGTGTGATGGTTTCCGTTACTATGTAATCTTTGTCGATCATTACACAAAATACATCTGGTTGTACCTGATGGAATTGACGCTAGGGTGTGGCACATGCGGACCCGGCGGAAGCGAAAAACAATAATTTTGGAAAGCATAGCAACTAATTCCATAACAAGATCTAGTGTTTACTAATAATTGCAAAACAAAAGACCAAGAAGGGAATTTAGGGTCTACAACCTTTGTAGCATGTCCACACAATCGTGGAAGACCCGAGCTAAATTTTGTCGCCTCCGGATTGAGCTTGCAGGCCAATCTCCTCGTTGAAGATGATCCACATCGAGAAAACCTCAACCCAAGTTGCATCTCTACCAATGGACTAATCTTTATAAAGAAATTTAATCTAATAATTTGCTAATCCACTAGATTAAATGATGTAGTTAGCTCCCATAATTTATCCTCTCATTTTTATCATTTCCTCTTCTCAAGAGAGAGGAGGAAGAAGAAGAGAAGAAGAATAGAGAATGTGTATGGTTGGAATGAGGATGAGTGAGAATGTATCATATGTTTTGTAAAACATTTTCCATTTAAAATAATAGCAACCATACTCTCTTACCCATATCTCTTTCCACCTCACCCAATGACTCATTTCTATTTCTTTTAAACAAAACTAAAAGGAAATGATGTGTTCTCCTTCTAGATGTATTTTTTTGTGTATCCAATACACAATAATCCAAGTATATATACCGTATAAATATACACGTATTCGTATAAAAATACGAATAGCAAATGAGAGAATAATACAAAGTGAACATAATACTAGAATTGTTTCCCCCAATCAGAGCAAAACTCTGTTCAAAAAATTCAAATTTTGAATTGAAGCAACGCTTCAAATGCAGTGCTAGGCGCGCTGCGCCCTAAGTAGCGCACCACGTGTAAGACACGGATGCGCTAGCGCTAGGCGCGCTGCGCTCTAAGCAGCGCACCACGTGCAAAGCACGGGTGCGCCAGCGCTGGAATTAAAAAACTCCCCACCGTTAGATCGAAAATCTAATAATAATGATAAATCATTAATTAATTAAATTAAATTCTGTTATGGAAAGATTTTCCAATCTTGTTAAAAACAAGAAAATTGCCTTCTGTAAAACAAAAGCCCTAGGATCAAAAATCCAATGGTGGGAAAATTCCCGAATCAATTAGAGAAAAGATCTCTTTAACCGATCGAACTGATCAGCTTGCCCTATATAAAAGCCCCGAGACTTCAAGTCTTGTACAGAGAAACCCCCCCTCCATAAACTTCGAGAAACTCAAAGATAAAGAGCAAACTCTTGCAAGAAGATCTTTCTTCAAGGTAAAAATGATAATGATGAACATAGAGATGAAATCATCTCATAAAAAGAAGAATTTACTTCTTTAAAGATCATAGATCTACAAGACTAAGGTCTTTCACAAAAAGATCAAGAGATCTCATCATAAAATAATAAGAAGAAGAACATAATTCTTCTCACAGATCATGGATCTATAAAGGCAAAGCCTTTAACCAATATAAGAGATTGGAAATATCTCCTGCAAAATAAGAACTGCCGTTCTTAGATCTTGAGACAAAGTCTCTTTTGAAAGAACATAAATTTGTTTCCCAGATCATAAAATTGATCAAATGCGCTTTGCGCTCTTGAACTGCGCCTCTGCACTCTCTGGACTGGCGCTCAGCGCCAAATGCGCCACGTATCAATCACGTATACGCCAATTAACCACTAGCGCTTTGAGCTCTTAAAATAGCGCACTGCGCTCATGGGCTGGTGCTCAGCACCAAGCGCACCACGTGTCACTCACGTATGCGCCACTAAACTGAAAGCGCAATGCGCTCATGGATTAGCGCTCATCGCTTATAAATTGACATCATGCGCTCATCATCTGGCGCCTAGCGCTGAGCGCGACACGTGTCCCCTACATGTGTGCTACTTGGCAGAAGCGCACTGCGCTCTTTGACTGGCGCAAAGCGCCTAGTGCACTACGTGTCACGCTGATAGAACATAAATTGTTCTTTAATAAGCCCAGAGCCCTGATGAATGCTCAGCATTCAATGAAAGACAAAAAACATTATCAAGATATAAGTCAATACTCAGCATTGTTAAAAGGGCCAAGCCCAAATAAAGGCTCAACAGCCCAAAACAAAATGTTAAACATTTATTGGACTTAGCCCAAGATTGGCCATAAGTCCTCAACTCATATTAATTGAGCCCATCCGGTCATAAATATGTTAACAGATCTTAGCTCCAAATTGGACTATAGATCTTTCAACCAACTCACATAGGTTTGAGGGTACATCTCTTTACTCCTTTGATATTTGTCGTTGTAATCCTTCAACGTCTTCAGAGAGGTGACGGGTCCCGACAACTAAACATTCCACGGACTGTGGGGTCCTTTAAAACCCATGGACTATGATGTCCTTAACCTTGACTGTGAGGTCTTTAAATTCACGGACTATGATGTCCTTAACCTTGACTGTGAGGTCTTTAAACTCACGGACTATGATGTCCTTAACCTTGATTGTGAGGTCTTTAAACTTACGGACTATGATGTCCTTAACCTTGACCGTGATGTCTTTAAACTCACGGACTATGATGTCCTTAACCTTGGACCGAGATGTCCTTAAACTAGCAATGGACCGTAATGTCCTTAAATTAATCGACCGCAATGTCCCTAAACTAAACAATAGAGTCCAAACGCTCTTTTGTTGGATCTAAACGATCCCGTTAAGTTGATTTTAGTCTAAAATTAGACTAACGTATCATTAACAAACGTTTAAGTTGATCTTAGTCTCAAATGAGACTAACGTATCCTTAAACCCAACCCCCAAACCCAAATCTAAGAAAATATGGATTTGGACTAATCTACACCCCATGGGTGACAACATACATTAGTCTCCGTATACAATCCACGGACAACCAAAAACAAAACAAACACCCACGACACGAAGTGACCATATGGAGAAGGAGAAAGTGGTTACCGTGATGCAGGAGTATAATTAACTGCAGGGGCTTGCGCCTGCAGGGAAGAGCGTCCCCACAATAAAAAAAACCCTCAAATGAGGGGGAATATGACGAAGTCTGCTACATCAGCCGCATCCATTTAAACCTTCGATATATGGTGCCATAAATCAACTTGGCATCTTCAGAGAGGTGGACGGATAGCATCAATTAGCATATGCCCTGAAATTCAGGCGAGACGGACCCGCGCGGTCGCGTCTCCGATTTTCGGCGGGGAACAAATTCTGGCATGCCCGGTGGGACCTTTTCCTCTTTCCACTCCACACTTCGTGTGTCGTGTTTTTCCCGTGATCAGATAATCGCGGTGTGTATGTTTTTGGTTGCTCTTAAGGGAGTGGATACTGAAGTCAGCGCTTCCTCTCTATGAAGAATGGCGTTTGTTCCCACCTCAGCAACACAGGCTTTATCATATCTGGTGGAGTCAAGTACGGGCCACTTGCAGGCTCGAACCTCTGCAATCCGACTCTTCAAGAAATCAACGAGCTTCTCTTTGGGTCGATGCTCCCACCTCCCACCCTCAGTGCCTCAACGCCGATGGAGGAAACCCAGAGGAAGTCTGTCGTCCACAGGCAGGCTCCCCAAGCAGCAGCTTTGCCGACGGAATCAATCCTCAAACAAATAGCACATGCTAAGAACCAAGATCGACGCAGGGGGCAGAATATTCAAGCTCTCAAAGGAAATAGGGGGCAGGCTCGGCAAAATCCTGAAGCTAATCAAATCCCGGCCGTAAGAAACGGTTGACGTCGATATCAACGTCATACAAAATGAGCTGGGGGCAGTTCTCTGTATGGTCCCGTTTCAAACCCAGTGGTGAATGTTGTTGTTCCAACTGGGAACAGCTTCAAATTGTTGTGAAGGGTCAGACAAAGTTCTCCTACCACAATATTGAAGAAGTCTCCGCAGCCCATGGAGATCCCACGAGAGCAGAAACCAGCTCGCTCCATGAGACAACTTTCCTCATCTAAATATAAGGCGGGAAAGCAGGTGAAGGGGACTCACCCCAAGACGGATCCTGATACAGTGGTTCCTCCCAAAACCAAAGCGGCTTTTCACAAAAAAAAAGAGGCCCAATAAAGCTCAAGTGCCCGAAGCAAACTCCAAAGTCCAAAACTCCAAACATCCCAAGCCTGGGGCATGGTAATTCACATAGTTTATGTGGTGAATTCCAAAGACGAAGTTCGAGTTTCTACTCGTCATCGACCACAAACTCGGTCCGTGACAAAAGTTCAACGGCAACGTGAAAAGCTACAGGAGATGCTCGCTCAGGCGGCAGCAAACATTAATCCATCACCTAAGGAAAATCGACTTGGGGACGGCAAGTGACCCGCGACCGACATTCGTCAGTGAGCTGTTGTCTGAAGAAAGGGTGGCTACGCTAAAGGACGTGCTTATGCAGCATAGAGATTGCTTCGCATGGAACTATTCCGAGATGCCGGGACTAGATCCAGAGATTGCGGTGCACAAATTGTCGATATCTCCGGACGTCAAGCCGATCAAACAAGCACCGAGAAGGATGCGGTTCGAGCTTGAGATGAGCATCAATGCCGAGGTAAAGAAACTGATCGACTCCGGCTTCATCCAAGAGGTTCAGTACCCTGACTGGATCGCTAACATCGTCCCAGTGTTGAAGAAAAATGGGACGGTGCGCATATGTGTGGACTTTCGGGATCTCAACAAAGCTTACCCAAAGGACGACTTTCCAGTACCAGTCACTGAGCTGATGATAGATAATACGTCCACTCACGAAGTTTTCTCCTTCATGGACGGCTCATAAGTATACAATCAGATAAAGATGCATCCCGAAGACCAGAAGCATACCGCTTTCCGAACCCCTTTGGGCATATTCTGCTACAAGGTGACGCCTTTCGGTCTAAAGAACGCCGGTGCCACCTATCAGAGGGCTATGACGAAGATCTTCGATGAACTCATACATGAAATCGTCGAATGCTATATCGACGACCTCGTAGTTAAAAGAAAATCATACGAGGAACATTTAGAGCATCTGAAGATCATGTTTCATCGCCTTCGGAAATATAACTCGAAGATGAACCCTCTCAAATACGCGTTCGGAGTTTCCTCAGGTAAATTCCTAGGATTCATCGTCCGCCACCGAGGCATTGAGATAGACCCGTCGAAGATCAAAGCGATCATGGAAATGCCACCGCTAAGGACTCTCAAGCAACTATGGTCTCTTCAAGGAAAGCTCGCGTATATCCAGTGATTCATAGCCAACCTCTCCGGCAAATGTCGTCCTTACAGTCACCTGATGAAGAAGGGAACCCCTTTCGTCTGGGATCGCAAATGCCAAAGAGCACTCGATGAAATCAAACAATACCTACAGAATCCTCCGGTGCTAACCGCTCCGATCAAGGGAAAGCCTCTTATTCTGTATACAACCGCCCTTGAAGGTTCTCTAGGCGCTTTATGGGCACAAGAGAACGACCAAGGGAAGGAGAGAGCCCTCTACTATTTGAGTCGGGTTCTACTGGGGGCAGAAAGCAATTATTCTCCCATCGAAAAACACTGCCTGGTATTGATCTTCGCGATAACGAAGCTCAAACATTATGCGTTGGCATATGAGGTCCATCTTATATCAAAGGTGGATCCTCTCAAGTATTTGATGTCGAAGGCCATATTAGCAGGACGGCTCGCTAAATGAGCCCTCCTCTTAATGGAGTTCTCGATAACTTATCGTCCTCTCAAGGCAGTGAAAGGCCAGGCCATCGCCGACTTTCTCGCTGAGCATCTGATACCTGCCGACTCTCTCTTGAACTGCAAATTGCCAGACGAACACGCGTTTGACACGATCAACGGGGATGATACCCGGTGGGAACTCTATTTTGATGGAGCATCTTCTATGAAGAAGCACAAACAAAGCACGCCCATAATCAAATCAGGGGTAGGCCTTATCTTCGTGACTCCACAAGGAGGGATAATGCGCTTTGCCTTCTCCTTAACAGAGCTGAGGACGAATAATGAAGCCCAATACGAAGCTTTGATAGCAGGTCTTGAGATCGCCGTCGACATGGGAATTGAAAACCTCCTCATATACGGAGATTCCCAGCTGGTCGTTAGTCAAGTAAACGGCGACTATCAAACGTGCAAACCAGAGCTAGTGAAATACGGCGAAAGAGTGCAACAACTACTGACTCAAACCCCTGCCTATGCCCTAGAAAGCATACCGCGTACAGAAAATAGCAAAGCGGATGCATTAGCCAAGCTCGCTAAAGAATTGGCCGACGAAAACCTCGATGACGTGAGGATCGTTGTGCAGAGCCGTCGGGTTCTTGCACCGGCAGAAATATCTCCGGAATCGTCCGAGGAGAAGGGAGCGACCGAGCAAACGACTCTGCAAATAAAAGACCAGAAAAAGGATATGGATTGGAGGGAAGTCTTTATAAACTACTTCAAATCCCATCGAACACCTGAAGATGCGTCCTCAAGACATCAGCTTATGAAACGAGCTCTGTCTTTTGCTTTCGTCAATGATACCCTGTATAAGAGATCATTTGACTCTTTATGGCTAAGATGCCTGGGACCTAAAGAGGCAAAGAGAGTCATCCAAGAAACTCACGACGAACTTTGCGATTCTCACCAAGCCAGCCTGAAGATGAAGCTGAAGATCAAACGGATGGGCTACTATTGGCCCACGATGATCCAAGACTGCCTCGAATATGCGAAGCAGTGCCCTCGTGCCAGATTCACAGGGACTTTATCCACCAGCATCCAAATCCGCTACACCCAACAGTGGCTAGCAGGCCGTTTGAAATGTGGGGAAATGACATAATCAGCCCCATCGAACCAGCATCGTCCAGAGGACATCGATTCATTTTGGCGACAACTGATTATTTCTCCAAGTGGGCAGAAGCAGTACCGCTGAGGGAAGTGAAGATGAAGAATATCCTCCATTTCTTCAAGACGCACGTCATTTATTGGTTTGGAACTCCGCGACGGATCATCTCCGATAACGGGCCAGCCTACAGAAGCCACAAGATCAGCCACTTCGCATAACAGCATAACATAGACTGGAGATACTCTTCAATCTATAATCCTCGAGCTAACGGTCTAGCAGAGGCTTTCAACAAGACCTTGACGAAGATCGTGAAAAAGACGGTGTCTCGAAATAAGAAGGACTGGCACGAGAGATTGCATGAAGCTCTCTGGGCGTATCGAACTACGTTCAAAACGGCCACGAACACAACGCCGTATGCATTGGTATTCGACACAGAAGTGGTACTCCCCCTTGAGATAGAGTTACCCTCTCTACGAGTGGAAGTTCATTACGAGCTAACGGACGAAGAGAATGCTCACTTTCGGCTTGAGGAGCTCGATGCCCTTGATGAAACCTGGCTCATAGCACAGCAAAATCTGGAGGCGTATAAAGCAAAGATGATGCCATCATATGAGAAATTGACTAGGCCGAGAACATTTCGCCAAGACGAACTCCTTCTAGTGGTCAAAAGACCTATGATCCCTAATCGTGCCAAACAGGGGAAATTCGAGCCAAACTACGAAGGCTCGTATGTCATAGACAAAGTTTACCAGGGTGGAGCCTACCTACTCATGGACATACATGGTGAAAGACATTTCAGGCCAATAAACGGTCGCTTCCTAAAGAAATACTGTGCCTGACAAGTCACAGTCTAAGTCAACGATAGATGACGACGCCTATGTCCGCTCTCTATCTTCCTAAGCCCAAACTCTATAAGTAATAGCCGGTTTTCGGACCGAAACGTCCTTAAACTAACAATGGACTGAAACGTGCTTAAACTAACAACGGGCCGAAATGTCCTAAAACTAACAATGGACCACTATGTCCTAAAACTGGCGTCGGACCGAAACGTCCATAAACTAACGATGGACCGCTATGTCCTAAAACTAGCTGCTGATCGAGATGTCGATAAACTACTGTAGACTGCAGCATCCCAAGGCTGACACAAAAAAAAAGAGAATAAAAAAAATAAAGAAAAAGAAAACGGTATGTCCATATGCAAAATGGGCACGAATGAAAACCTGGAAGGGCTCCGTGAGTAAAAACAGCAGGGCTACCGGCGAGTTTTTATGAAAACCCGAAAGGGCGCAACCACGTTAAAAGACACTTGCAAGGTCTTCTCGACCTTGTGAGAGGAAACCACCTGCGTGAGATCCTTACGACTCACAAGGGAGCAACACACTTAGGGATCCCCACGATTCCTAAGGAGAAATTACACTTACGAGATCCTCACGACTCGTAAGGAGAACTCTCTCATGAAACCCTCACGGCTCATAAGATTCAAAAGTCTTAAGCTACAGGGATCTGAACCTGTTCTTAAGCGGCCACCACAACCTCCTATGCTTCCCTACAAGCGGCTCAATGCTGACCCTTGTATACAATCCACGGGCGCGAATAAACATTTCCCTAACAAAGTCCCATCCGTGACTAGGGATATGTCTACATGGTGAACAGACCTTGTGATATCACATCAATCCCTGTATACAATCCCGGGGCGCAAACAAAGAAGGAATCACACCTTCCCTCCCCAGGCTCCATCAGAAGAAGAAGCCAAATCTCAATGGTTCACAAAAAGCCTGGAGATCATCTCAATATCCATCTCATTTTAACAGACATGACATCAAAAAATTGGAGCTACGGCAAAATTCCTAGTTCCATGACTCGGCGGTGCGCAGATGACCGAGAGTCAAACCCCAACTCCGTGAAATGCGGATAAAGTCAACCTTTCCTGGTCACGTGGAACACGGCTTATGTCAATCCTGACCCCGTGGGAAACGTCCAGAGCGGATCCTGGTCCTCGCAGAACACGGCTATGACCCCATGGGAAGCATCCTGAGCGGAGCCTGGTCCTCGCAGAACACGGCTATAACCCCGTGGGAAGCATCCAGAGCAAATTCCTGGTCACGTGGAACGCAGCTTATGTCAATCCTGACCCCGTGGGAAACATCCAGAGCGGATCCTGGTCCTCGCAGAACACGGCTATGACCCTGTGGGAAGCATCTAGAGCGGAGCCTGGTCCTCGCAGAACATGGTATGACCCCGTGGGAAGCATCCAGAGCAAATTCCTGGTCACGTGGAATGCGGATTATATCAATCCTGACCCCGTGGGAAACGTCCAGAGCGGATCCTGGTCCTCGCAGAACACGGCTATGACCCCGTGGGAAGCATCCAGAGCGGAGCCTGGTCCTCGCAGAACACGGCTATGACCCATGGGAAGCATCCAGAGCAAATTCCTGGTCACGTGGAACGCGGCTTATAACAATCCTGACCCCGTGGGAAACGTCCAGAGCAGATCCTGGTCCTCGCAGAACACGGCTATGACCCCGTGGGAAGCATCCAGAACGGAGCCTGGTCCTCGCAGAACACGGCTATGACCCCGTGGGAAGCATCCAGAGCGGAGCCTGGTCCTCGCAGAACACGGTTATGACCCCGTGGGAAGCATCCAGAGAAAATTCCTGGTCACGTGGAACGCGGCTTATGTCAATCCTGACCCCGTGGGAAACGTCCAGAGCGGATCCTGGTCCTCGCTGAACACGGCTATGTCCCCGTGGGAAGTATCCAGAGCGGAGCCTGGTCCTCGCAGAACACGGCTATGACCCCGTGGGAAGCATCCAGAGCAAATTCCTGGTCACGTGGAATGCGGCTTATGGCAATCCTGACCCCGTGGGAAACGTCCAGAGCAGAGCCTGGTCCTCGCAAAACATGGCTATGACCCGGTGGGAAGCATCCAGAGCAAATTCCTGGTCCCGTGGAACACGGCTAAAGTCAATCCTGACCCCGTCGGAAACGCCCAGAGCAACTCCTGACTCCGTGAAATGCGGATAATGGCAACACCATCGATCACTTACAGGTCCTCTCGACCCGTAAGGAAGAAAACTCTTTTGTAAGATCCTTACGACTTACAAGAGAAAACGCGCTTAGGAATCCTTATGATTCCTAAGGAGAAAATACATCTACGAGATCCTCTCGACTCGTAGGGAGAAAAATCTTTATGAGACCCTCACGGGTCATGAAGTTGAAAAGTCTTAGGCAGCAGATCTGAACCTGCTTTCTAAGCCATCACCACCTTTTGAAGAATTCAAAACAGAATGCTCGCTCTATCATCTGCAGGCTATGCTTACTAAAGTGACATGCTGATAACAAAGAAAAGAAGAAAGCAAAGAGATGACACAAGACATTACGAAAGAAATGTATCTTTTATTCATAAATTCAATTGGGTACTATGAAAGAATAAAAAAAAATTGATACATTTTATTCGAAATTACAAATGGTACAAAAACGATTATTAAGAGAGAAGCGTTTTCAATAGTCCAATCAGCCGCTCGCGCACTTCCCTCAGCCATTTTTCTTGGTCAGCTGCCGCGACCAACTCTGCTTCGACCTGGGCTCATTGCTGCAAGTAGGACAAAAGTTGCTCGTCAACGACCCGCTGAGCCACCTCACGACTTTGTGCATCTCGCTCGATGAGGTCGAGCTTCTGCCTCAGTGTTAGCCCGTCGGAAATACATCGTAGAAGGCTTTCGAAGATAACTTTCAACTGTGCAGCGTTTGCATCAACTTGAGCATGCAATCGAGCAGATTCACTTGAAGCCTCTTCGCACTCCTTACGCTTCAGGGTCAAGATGGCGGAAGTAAGGAGTACTCTCCTCCACCCATGCAGCCCGCTGGGAGTTCACAGCCAAGACCTCGGGGGCAGGACGTCTAAATTCAAGCTCATGCAGACAGGCCTCGATTTTCCTGCAGTGATTAACCCAGGACTCCATGACGCCTTCGTTATGAAAGTGCACGAGCGTCTCCAGCATGGGATTAACCTCAGCAACGAACTCGGTGGCAAGGGCAGGAGTCTCCATATCAAGCTCCTCGAGGTGATCGATCAACATGCGCGGGCTATTCACAGCACCTTTGGAAGAGGGACGTCGAGAGAAGGGGCATGCTGGCATTATAACTTGAGACTCGAACGGAGCTGAAGTCGATGTCACAGCTACAAAAAAAATCACAGTCAAGTAACGGTTCGAGAAATAAAGGAGGTTCATGAACGACGGAGTTTACTATACCGGCTGCAGCAAGTGACAAGACCGGGGTACCGGTGGTGCAGCTACTCTTTCGTCTCCTCCTTCGATCTGCAGGGCTGAAATTAAAACAAAGAAGAATTAGAAACGATTTTACTACCCGTCAAAGAAAAGAAGAGACGTTAGCTAAAGACTGTACTCACCAGCTCCGCTAGAAGAGGCAATCTCTGACTGAAAGGAGAAGTGTAGGTGTAGCACCTGATACAGGTGATCAAAAAGGACTCCTGCAAGGATGTAGTAATACAATGTCAGTACATGAAATATACTGCCTGCAATGAAACTGATGAGTCACAAATCCGCGCCTTCCAGCATTTGAGAGGGTACGAGAGAAGGCAAAGGGGCAGTCACCGTCAAAGCGGCAACTGGTGGCGCTTCCTCGGGTGGCACAACCTCAATGCCTACTGCAGCTGCATTTGAAACAAAAGTACTGTCAGAAAAGGTCGAAAAGGGATTGCAGAATAAAATAGAAAGCAATAACCTGAAATTTACCTGGTAAGTCGCCGGTTGAGACCGCAACAAGGGCATCACTAGATGCAGCGACTGCCTCACCCTCCTCCAACAAAATGGTCTCGCCTCCCGTCGCCTCATCCCCTGACTCTACGAGAGCCGTCGTAACACTCATAACGCCAGGAGATGGCAGAGAACCACAGGCGGAAAGAATGACGATTAGAGCAGTGCCCGACTCTTGAGAAGGAGCGGCTACCTCGGTCTCGGCAATTGTAGCCATCTCACATATCGCTAACTCGGGCTCGGCGATTATAGCCGTCTCACCTACCGCTACCTCAGGCTCGGTGGTTGCCGCCATGACACCCACCACTTCCTCGGCAAGACTCGGCCCTGCAAGATAGGATATATGAGAACCTGAAAATTAAAACTGTGACAAAAGGACCCAATGTCACGTTAACTTGAGTTGGTTTTTCGATTGCTTCCTGAGCGGAACGTACTGCCTGTCTGTGGGCGGTGGATAAGGCAGCCGAAATATCTTCTGAAGGAGTAGGGGTAGGGGTAGCAGCGCTCGAATCTACACCCGCGGCCAAGGCGGCACTACACTCCCTTGCCACGCGTATCCTACGCTTCCTTTCCGCTCGGGCCATGAGAGCGGATCTTCTAGAAGCCTCCATCAATAGGACATCATCGTCTGCACCAAGGGTTACCTTTGGAGCCGTTATGGCATCCGTCATCGGTCGTTTGAGTAAGGCCTCTTTCGGCAGTGCTGAGGAGGTCGGGACTTCGATGGCTGGCCCTGGAAGCATCTCCGCATCACCTTGCGGGATTGGCATTGTAGTCCCTGCGATAAGATAAGGAGGGGGTCAGATTGTCCATAAGAAAGGAGAATGAAGACGCAATGAGCCGAAATATACCAACGCCCAGCGAAGGGCGAATCCTCTCTTCCTCTTCAAAGGTCCTAAGGGAAGCCGCGAGAGCCTCTTCGGTGGAAATGCCTGTTAAAAAAGGAAAAGTGTCAGTCAAAACACGATAATAAAAATATAATGCAATGACAGAAAGTACGGCTGATATTTACTTGATTGCGTGAGGATGGCCAGTCCCGCTTTGTGGCTTGCTAATCGCACAGAAGATGCAATAGCAGCCTCCAGATCAGTTTCGTCCGGCGCTATGAATAGACCCTCATTGGTCCCATATTCGCCCAAGCCCTCACTATAAGAAGCATGAGGCTCCTGACCAAATGCAACGTCGGCAGAGAGGATCGACTTCTTCTTCCTCTTCTGCGAGCGAGCTCCGGTCGCTGCAAGCACAAGTTTACGTTTAGCGGACACCTTGGGGCGACGAGTCCCGATATCTGAACCCACGCCAGACTCGGGGGAAGCTATAGTCGCTGTTTCTACAGGAGCCCAGGGTATCGGTAGCCCGGGCCTGTCGTGCGGCACTTTGATCACGGCAGCTTCTCTTAAGGGAGGTAGGACAATGGTCTATCGCTTCAAAGGGACGTTTCGATCACCAGCAGGGGGTGCACCTTTGCGATCAAGTAGCAATCTCTTCTCCTCTCTGATGACGGCGCCCATTGAATGCTGATACCACGCCACGTACATATTAAGGGCCTTTGGAACACAGCTCGGTTCGCTGATAAAGAAGTTGGACCCTGTGTTCAAGCGCATGAAATGATGCAGTGCGCTCTGCATTCCTTCTTCGGTAGCAGCAGGTTCGGCCAAGAAAGCCTCAAGTGGGACGCCCTGATTGTAACTCAGTTGCTGGGCGAAACGATGCGGGTTGTATCTCATGAATAACGCCGCATCATTTTGCCTGAATACGAGAAAGCCCGGCCTGATGGAGTACAGATGAAGAATCTCCCGAGCTTTCAACACAGAGGCCCCGTATTTAAAGATGTCTTTCAATGGCAACACTGCTTTTGAAGATTCCTGGCCGACGGTCAAGACTTTGTCGGTGAAGGACATACCATCTCCAACCGTGCGCGGACGAAGGAGCAAACCCCTACCTTCCCGCGGTGACGGACTTACGATGGAGGCGTCAACTAGCCGCATTATCCGAGGGAATCTGCATCTGTCATAAAAAGAAGGTCTTTTGTGGATACCGAAGACCCCAAGCACGTGCAACTCTAGCCATGAAGTGAAGTAATGCATTGAGAAGTTGGCGGGATGCACCCCTGGTTCAGTGGTATCCGCTGCCAAGCTGAGGCCGTGATATAGGTGGGCTAACCCGGCGATCCCGATGGCCACTTGTATTCCGGCAACCATGCGATGCGTAGGGTAGAAGACAGAAGGCCTCATGTAATGAGGGTGCATAGGAAGCGCGAACCAGCTTAACCATAAACTGAGGAATACGAGAAAGAACGCTTCCTCATCAATGCCCGGAGCGGCGATTTCTGACAGAGGGACGATTGCGACGTCGGGAAGAAAGAAATCCTTTTGATCGGCTTCCAATATTGGCTGACGGTCCAAGCCAAAGCCGAAAGGATCATTAAGTTTAGCAAACTTTTCACCTTGTCGTGACAAAATTTCTGGGCGAAGAAAACGGGCAATGAAGTCCGCAAAGCTGACCCCCCGGCCTCTGGATTCAAGAAAGAGGCTCTCATACATGTTCAACACCTCTATCAGACTTGGAAACTAGTGCTGAATGGCGTTCTCTGGGGTAAGACCCATTACCACTGATTTGGTGGCAAAAACATACTCATCCGGAGGAAGCAGCTCCTCGTAGCGCTCCCCCCTAACTGGTAAACTAGAAACCTCGGCAAATTCCTCCTAAGAAATGGAGACCTCTCTATCCAATAGGAGGAAAGTATGGGTCGGAATGTTCCACTGCTCTAAAAATGCCTTGATCCACCATGTGGGAGGTGCAGAATACTAGAACAAGGAAGCGTAGATCGCAAGGTATAAGCCAAGCTTCAGTAGCTGCGATTTCTTTGCCGATAAGATATATCGGGCCCACTGCAAGTATCCGGCCGGATGATGGGAAGTCAGTCCGATGTTGTAGGGCTGTCCCCAAGGGCGCGACTCGCCCTGACATATGCGCCGCCCTAAGGTGTCCAAAGCCACCGGCGGCTGCACGGGTACTGCGGCAATAAAAGGTTGAAGGATTCTGAAGTCCAATTTACCTCCTCTACAGTATAATTGATCGGGGGTGCATCTGCATAGGGGATCGCAGAGATAGGATCCGAAGGTGTCGCACAAGAAAAGCTCCGGTGGCCTCTGATAATTTGATCATACCATCTACCCCATAGGTGAAGATTTTTATATCCCGGGTCATGGTCTTTGATCAGCGCAAGAACCTCTCGGTCTACGGGCGCCTCAGGAAATCCGCCTTCTGAGCGGATGAACGGAAAAGAAGTGTCGAAAGACATGTCGCTTGCGCGAAAAGGGACAAAAGTCAACTGTCGGTACGATAATTTAATTTAAATTCTGACATTTGATACTTTAGAATTTGTACCACACTGCAATGCAGTGAAGAAGGACCAAAAGGGGCCCACAAAATTTAGATGACAGTTCATCATTAATAAAACAGCCTCATCATTTGATGAGACTGTTGATTAAATGAGGAAATCCTCAAGAAAATTCTCATTAAATGAAAGATCTCTCGGGCAGAGGAGTAAATCTCCCTTTGAGAGCAGTGCTATGTGACAGGGTGACACTTGTCAAACTCTGATCATGAAGGAATAAAAATTCCTCAAGAGCCTTGCTCTAGAAGAAAATGATGGAATAATCCATCAAGAAAATTAAAAACGATTATATATATATATATATATATATACGAATTTAAAAAAATTCTAGGATCTTCAAGATCCATGAACAAATTCTTAAGAGTTCTTCATGAGTTGAAGAGAGCAAAAGCTCTGTTAATGAAACCCTAATAGGGTTTTCTTTAGATCAAAGATCTATGAAGAGCAAGGCTCTGTTAATGAGCAAAACCCTAAATTATTAAAAGATTTAATTTTTACCTAAATTTTGACAAAGTTTATGTCCTTAAGAGAATTCTTAAGATGGAGAGCTATGCTCTGTGAAAGAATGAAAATTCTCAGAAAAACAAGGAAGACGATGAGCAGCGGTCATCCCAGAAGACCAAAGGTCCTATTTATAGGCATTGAGTGCTGTTTCAACTTCTCAGTTGATCCGAGGGCGCAGATGCTGCCACCGCTGCACTCACGTGTGGGCCACGTGAGCGCAACGGTGGGGGGGGCATTTGTTTCCCCCAATCAGAGCAAAACTCTGTTCAAAAAATTCAAATTTTGAATTGAAGCAACGCTTCAAATGCAGCGCCAAGTGCGCTGCGCCCTAAGCAGCGCACCACGTGTAAGACACGGATGCGCTAGGGCTAGGTGCGCTGCGCTCTAAGTAGCGCATCATGTGTAAGACATGGATGCGCTAGCGCTAAGCGCGCTGCGCTCTGAGCAGCACACCATATGTAAGACACATGTGCGCTAGCGCTAGGTGCGCTGCGCTCTAAGCAGCGCACCACGTGCAAAGCACGGGTACGCTAGCGCTGAAATTAAAAAACTCCCCACCATTAAATCGAAGATCTAATAATAATGATAAATCATTAATTAATCAGAATTAAATTCTGTTATGGAAAGATTTTCCAATCTTATTAAAAACAAGAAAATTGCCTTCTGTAAAACAGAAGCCCTAGGATCAAAGATCCAATGGTGGGAAAATTCCCGAATCAATTAGAGAAAAGATCTCTTTAACTGATCGAACTGATCAGCTTGCCCTATATAAAGGCCCTGAGACTTCAAGTCTTGTACAGAGAAACCCCCACCCCCATAAACTTTGAGAAACTCAAAGATAAATAGCAAGCTCTTGCAAGAAGATATTTCTTCAAGGTAAAAATGATAATGATGAACATAGAGATAAAATCATCTCATAAAAAGAAGAATTTACTTCTTTAAAGATCATAGATCTACAAGACTAAGGTCTTTCACAAAAAGATCAAGAGATCTCATCGTAAAATAATAAGAAGAACATAATTCTTCTCACAGATCATGGATCTATAAAGGCAAAGCCTTTAACCAATATAAGAGATTGGAAATATCTCTTGCAAAATAAGAACTGTTGTTCTTAGATTATAAGACAAAGTCTCTTTTGAAAGAACATAAATTTGTTTCCCATATCATAAAATTGATCAAATGCGCTTTGCGCTCTTGAACTGCGTCTCTGCGCTCTCTGGACTGGCGCTCAGCACCAAATGCGCCACATGTCAATCACGTATGCGCCAATTAACCACTAGCGCTTTGCGCTCTTGAAATAGCGCACTGCGCTCATGGGCTGGTGCTCAGCGCCAAGCGCACCACGTGCCACTCACGTATGCACCACTAAACTGAAAGCGCAATGCGCTCATGGATTAGCGCTCAGTGCTTATAAATTGACAGCATGCGCTCATCATCTGGCATCTAGCGCTGAACGCGACACGTGTCCCTTACATGTGCGCTACTTGGCTGAAGCGCACTGCGCTCTTTGACTGGCGCAAAGTGCCTAGCGCACCACGTGTCGCGCTGACAGAACATAAATTGTTCTTTAATAAGCCCAGAGCCCTGATGAATGCTCAGCATTCAATAAAAGACAAAAAACATTGTCAAGATATAAGTCAATACTCAGTATTGTTAAAAGGGCCAAGCCCAAATAAAGGCTCAACAGCCCAAAACAAAATGTTAAACATTTATTGGACTTAGCCTAAGATAGGCCACAAGTCCTCGACTCATATTAATTGAGCTCATCTGGTCATAAATATGTTAACAGATCTTAGTACCAAATTAGACTACAGATCTTTCAACCAACTCACATCGGTTCGAGGGTACATCTCTTTACTCCTCTGATATTTGTCGTTGTAATCCTTCAACGTCTTCAGAAAGGTGACGAGTCCCAACAACCAAACATTATACGGACTGTGGGGTCCTTTAAAACCCATGGACTATGATGTCCTTAACCTTGACCGTGAGGTCTTTAAACTCACGGACTATGATGTCCTTAACCTTGACCGTGAGGTCTTTAAACTCACGGACTATGATGTCCTTAACCTTGGACCGTGATGTCCTTAAACTAACAATGGACCGTAATGTCCTTAACCTAATCGACCTCAATGTCCCTAAATTAAACAATAGAGTCCAAACGCTCTTTTGTTAGATCTAAACGATCCCGTTAAGTTGATCTTAGTCTAAAATTAGACTAACGTATCCTTAACAAACGTTTATGTTGATCTTAGTCTCAAATGAGATTAACGTATCTTTAAACCCAACCCTCAAACCCAAATCTAAGAAAATACGGATTTGTACTAATCCACGCCCTACGGGCGACAACATACATTAGTCTCCGTATACAATCCACGGGCAACCAAAAACAAAACAAACACCCATGACACGAAGTGACCATCTGGAGAAGGAGAAAGTGGTTACCACGATGCGGTAGCATAATTAACTGCAGGGGCTTGCACCTGCAGGGAAGAGCGTCCCCACAATCAAAAAACCCATCAAATGAGGGGAATCTGACGAAGTCTGCTACATCGGCCGCATCTGTTTAAACCTTCGATATATGGTGCCATAAATCAACTTGGCATCTTCGGAGAGGTAGACGGATAGCACCAATTAGCATCTGCCCCGAAATTCTGGCGAGACGGACCCGCGCGGTCGCGTCTCCGATTTTCGGCGGGGAACAAGAATATATATAATTAAATAAAAACCTGATTTAACAATCCGGTTTAAATCTAAACCGGCTAGTATTAAAAACGTCTGATTAATATATATGTATCAAATACACGTATTTAATCGAACTCCCGCATATATCTCCATATACACACTATATTGTTTTACCTGAGCGGGAAAAACCTCTGCGTGGGATTCTAAAGACTTTAATCAATACGCTGTCGGTAGGTTAGGATCATATCCGATTGATCTGAAATACTTTCAGATTAATCCCCTCACGGGTTAACCTACAAGCACGTCAGCGGCACTAGTTGTACGTAACAGCTATCCATGTATTGATCAAAAGAAAGGTTGACAAGAAAACTCGTCCGAACAAAATCAAAGCCTATAAGTGACAGTCGTCGTACAGTCCGGCCTCTTCGTCAAAGAGTGTCACATACCGAGTCTAGAGGGTGGACTCTGTCAGACCCTCAATAACCAAATAAGTCATGCTGACATAGGACTCATAACCACCAGAGATACAACTGATAACACTTATTTGTTTATCTCAACTGCCGCGGCCACGGGCTTCTAGTTATAGTCATGTCCTGCACAGTGCAATATCGACTCCCTATACCTGGAGAAAAGAATTCCCTCGACCGCTCACCGCCTCTATGTGCTTCGGGACTGTACCCAACTAAAACCTATTTGCACGACTCTTTAAAGCCGTGGTAGGGTAGTAATCAAAGTATGGTAGGAACACACACAAGACACTATGGCAATCTCAGGTCTAAGAACTACCATGTACTCATGTCACTAAAGAACTGTTATCTGACAATAGGTATAATACCATCTAGGAGTTCTCGGTGAGTCCGTACAGTGTAACTCATACTCCAATGAGCACATGTATACAATTTTTAGTGTCAAACATCAATGGCTATGAGATCAACCATTGCCCCGTACGGGGTCAAGAAACGTATACAATAGTCTAAACTGGAGTACCGATATCCGGTCTTGATACTCCTACGGCTAGAGACATTTAAGGATGTGTTTATGCACAACCCAGGCCCCACTATGTTGGATATTTATGCCCTCAAGGCAATTATCGTAATTACGGGAATGCAATCACTAAATTCGAGGAGGGCCTATACCAAGAACAGTCTTACTCGAGATGATAGTGAGCTGTCTGGTTTGTCTTTATCTGTCATGTGAATGCAAGATACAAGTTATCGTGTATCGCAAATACATGAGATAAAGCCCATAGGATCTTTACTTGACCATCAGGATTATGATAAGGATCATACTAGTGGAGTTTGGTAGTTCATAAGTACATCCTTAAATATCCCTAGTCGTAGGAGTATCGAGACAGGGCATCAGTACTCCAGTTTAAACTAGTGTATACGTTTCATGTCCCTTTACGGGGCAATGGATGATCCTATAGCCATTGGTGTTTGACACTAACGATTGTATGCAGGTGCTCATTGGAAGAGTTACACTGGACGGACTCGCGAGAACTCCTATTTGGTATTATACCAATGTCAGATAGCAGTTCTCTGGTGACATGAGTACATGGTAGTCCCTAGACCTGAAATCGTCACAGTGTCTCGTGTGTGTTCCCACTGTACATTGATTACTATCCTACCATGGCTCTACTGAGACGTGCAAACCATAGTCACAATATTCGCGAATTATTCGGCAAATTCGCGAATTATTAACTGGACGAATAACTCTGTGATTTAATCACCATTGGCGGATGATTCGTTTAGTACGCGAATTATTCACGAATAATTCACAAAATCCGCGAATAATTCGCGTACTAAACGAATTATTCGCAACACTAACTAAAGACTAAAGTACTAAAGTAACTAAACTAGCACAGCTGCACAGCAGCACTTCAAAAGTTCAAAGTTCAAATCCATCTCTCTCAGTCTCTCACTGGCCTCATCTCCATAACTCCTCACCTAGTCACCTCCACGACTCCACCGCAGCCTCACCGCCTCTTCGATTATTTAGGGTTTCTCCAGTCCAGACTCGCTTTCGGCCTTCTTTCAACCCACCGCCACCTCCTCGACCCAAATCCATCTCTCTAGACTCGAATCTCCAGACTCCACCGCCGCCTCGCCGGAGTTTCTCCTCACCTTCTTTCGATTCCAAGACCGTCGGAGATTCCCAAGGAATTTTTTTCTAGTCTAGGGTTTTTTTCTTTTTGGGTTCTGATGAAATTGGATTCTGATGCAAAATCAATTTTTTGATGAAAAATTCCAAAATCAGCATACACAACAAATCTAGAGAGCATATCGAAATATGCAATATCTATTAATTCAACATACACAACAAATCTAGAGAGCATATCAAAATATGCAATATCTATTAATTCAATATACACATAAGACAGAAAGGAAGGAAATATCAAGGTCATAAGAAATTAAGAACTAAGAAGAGAGTCCTGGAGCATATGACCTCTAACATACCATACCTCTCCTCTGAGTCCTCTCTTCTTATGGCTCAATATCCACTCTTTACCAAAATCCCAACTTTATTTAAGCAACAAAATATCAATTGAGATAATGAAATGATATCAAGTGACCTATAAATCCTAAGCTTTCCTTGTGTGGCTCCCTGTTCTATTCTTCTTCTTCTCCGTCCTTCATTGTCGGTGAAGGTAGAGAAGAGGATGAGGATGAACGGTCCAGGTAAAAAGAGATTATTGATTTGTTAAAATCGAAATAAGGAGAGGAGAAACTCAATCAATACATGTCCGAATACTGTTTGTGTTGAAAATTCTCTCAATCAACACCAACTGAAACCTTGTTGAAAATTTAGGATCTTTAATAATGGTACTGTTTGTGTGCCCAAAAAAAGATACATCAATTTAGTTTTTGTTCATGAGTGATGAAGAAGAGGATGTTGATTAAGGGAATCTCAATTGTAAAGTATTTGGATATGGGTTGATTGCTGTTCCATTTTAGTGCTAAAAATCGATTTTTAAGGATAGATTGAAGAAAATATTAGGACTTATATTTAATTAAATTTTGTGAATTATGTAATAATATATTGTTTTGTGAATTATATTTTTTCATATAGGAATATACCTCGCGAAAGGGATCCCTTGTGGGAATATATTACAAAAGTTGGAGGCGCAAAAGTTAAATGCAACTTTTGTCAAGAAGTGTTTGTCGGGGGTATAACTCGGATGAGATATCATTTCTCAAAGATCACTTGCAAAGATATTCGGCCTTACCTCAATGTTACCGATCCTATTTGTGATCTTGCTTTGAAAGAAGTACACGATTTGGAATCTAAAAATAAGAAGACAAAGATTTCGGGGTTTTGGAATCCCTCTGGTAGTTCTTCAGGTTCCACTGCACAAGAATCTTTAATTTCTCAAGAGGCTACTCAAGTGACTCAACCACAAAGTGGAATTCAAAGAACCATTAATGCAATGATTAAGAAGGCGGAAAAGGAGGAAGCAGACAAATCACTAATTAGATGCATGGTTAATGATAACTTAGCATTTAACTTGTTGCGTTCTCCTAGCTTTCGTGAAGCTATTCGTGCCATTGCCAAAGTTGGACCGGGTTATGAGCCGCCGAGTAGTGAATTAGCAAGAACAACACTATTGGAGGATTTGAAGGGTAAAGCAAATGAATATGTGCAAGATATTAGACAATCATGGGAGACTTGTAGTTGCACAGTAATGTCGGATGGAAGGAATCGGCCTTATTTGAATTTGCTCATTTCTTGCTTAAAGGTGTGGTATTCTTGAAGTCTTTATGCATGGTGGGAAACAAAAAGGATGCATTATATATATATATATATGTATATATATATGTATATATATATATATATATATATATATGTATATATATATAACTTCATCTCATCGGTTATTGAAGATATTGGTCCGAACAATGTTATTCAATTCATATCGGACAATGCTTCAAACTACCTAGCCGCCGGAAATATGATTGTGGATAAGTACAAACATATTTTCAAAACTAATTGTGCGGCACATTGCATCAATCTAATGTTCAAACAATTTGATGCACTTGAAAGTGTGGCTCCTATTCTTCATAGTGCAAGAAGAGTTGCTAAGTTCATGTATAGGTACCAACATGTGTTGGATTTGATGAGAACTCACACGGGTGGTCGTGAGTTAAAAAGGTCCGGAGCTACAAGGTTTTCTACACAATTTATTTGCCTTCAATCTATCTTGGAACAAGAGTAATCTCTCTGATATATGGTTGCTTCTTCGGAATGGAGGGAATTGGTTCCATGGAAAAGTTTGGAGGGTATGGAGATACAAAACTTGTTTCAAGGGAATGAGTTTTGGGATTGTGGTAGACATCTTATAAGGGTTATGGAACCACTTTTTTGAATCTTAAGAATGGTTGATAGTGATAGTTCTTCATCCGGATACATATATTATGGAATTCGGAAAGCTAAAGAGGCCATAAAGCTTATTTTCAATGATGATAGTGCCAAATATTTGCCATTTTGGACAATCGTTGATGAAAGGTGGAAGAAATCTTTATATTGTGATATGTATGCGGCGGCTTTTTATTTGAATCCTCACTTGTTTTATGATGGGCATGAAAAAATGGATACCGATGTAAGAAATGGTTTGGAGAAAGTTGTTCCCCCAATCAGAGCAAGGCTCTGTTTGAATTTTGAAAATTTAAATTTTGAAGCAACGCTTTGGTTCCCGTGAGTTGCGCGCAATGCGCCACGTGTCAGAAGTTGACACGACAGCACAACGCCTAAGGCGGTACGTCCGATCAGAGCAAGGCTCTTTAAAAAACATAAGTAACACTTAACTGCGCAAGCGCACTGCAGCGCGACACGTGTCTGCGCAGTTACGCATGTGCAGTTGCGCAGCACAACTGCGTAAGCGCACCGCAGCGCGACACGTGTCTGCACAGTTGCGCAATCGCTGTTGCGCAAGCGCATGGCTGCGCGACACGTGTCTGCGCAGTTGCGCAATCGCTGTTGCGCAAGCGCCTTACTGCGCGACACGTGTCACGCGCTGGTGAGTTGCGCAACAACAGAATGAAGATTTAAGGAAATCTTTTCTGTTCTTGTTAAAACAAGAAGATTTCTTCTGTAAAACAGGGGCCTTTGGATCAAAGATCCAACGGTGGGGAAAATTCCCCGAATCACTCAGAAAAGATCTTTTTAACAAATTTAACTGATCTTTGAGTACTATAAAAAGGACCCCAGACCCCATTTCAAAGATATAGACAATTGGATAAAAAAAAAGAGAGAACTCTTGAGAATCTCTGGAGAACACAAAAAATAAGGTAAAAACCTTTGGGATAAGAGAAAATTCTCTTAAAGAATAGATCATTGATCTAGAAAACAAGATCAGTGATCTTCAATAGATAAATAAATAAATAAAAATAATAAAAAATATTGCCTTGCACTTGCTATGAACCTCTGGTTCTCAGATAAATAAATAAATAAAAATAACAAAAATAGTGCCTTGCACTTGCTATGAACCTCTGGTTCTCTGAAACAGAAAGAAAGAAAAGATTTCTTTCTTTTCTTTGATCTAAATTTAGATCAAGAAATTAAAAAGTGCTATGCACTTCTTTTCCTGAATCTAAAAGATTCTTGGTGCTTTGCACAAATGCAATGCATTATTTGAAGGGCTAGGCCCAAGTCAAAAAGACCTAGCAGGTCAGAATAAATTGCAAAGCAATAAAAGGGCCGGGCCCAAATAAAATTGATGCTCTGCATCCCTTTTGGGCAAAGCCCAAATAAAAGCAAAAGAAATGCAAAAGCAATGGACTTAGCCCAATCGTGGCCATAAGTCCTTAAATTAAATTGACTGAGCAAAATGGCTCTCCTAAATCAATTTACGTCCGGTTCGAGGGTACATCTCCGAACTCCTTTGACATCTATCGTTGTAATTCCTCAACGACGTCAAAGAGGTGACGGGTCCCAACGACCACACACCCATATGGACTGCGGGGTCCTTAAACTCGTGGACCGAAACGTCCTTAAAACTAATATCGGACCGAAACGTCCTTAAAACTAATATCGGACCGAAACGTCCTTAAACTAATATCGGACCGAAACGTCCCTAAACTAATAATGGACCACCACGTCCTTAAACTGGCGATGGACCACCACGTCCTTAAACTGGCGCAATAGAGCCCGAATGCTCTTTTGCCGGATCTAAACGGTCCCGTTTAAGTCGATCTTAGCCCCAAACACGGCTAACGTATCCTTAAACATTCATATGGATTATAAAACTCCCAATCAACTCTGGTTCGAGGGTACATCTCCGAGCTCCTCTGATACATGTCGTTGTAATCCTTCAACGATGTCAGAGAGGTGACGAGACTCGATGGCCATACATTAAATTAATCACTACGTTAAGTGGATCTTAGTCTAAAACAGGACTAACGTACCCTTAACGAACGTTTAAGTCGATCTTAGCCGCAACGCGACTAATGCATCCTTAAACTAAAAACACCAAACCCAAATCTAAGTAAATGCGGATTTGGACTAATCCACGTCCTACGGGCGACGGCATCACTTAGTCTCCGTATACAATCCACGGGCAACCACAAACAAAACAAACACACACGACACGAAGTGAAATTCTGGAGAAGGAGAAAGTTGTTACCGCGATGCGGTAGCGTAATTAACTGCAGGGGCTTGCGTCTGCAGGGAAGAGCGTCCCCACAATCAAAAACCCCTCACCCTGAGGGGGAATCTGACGAAGTTTGCTACATCGGCCGCATCCGTCTAAACCTCCGATCCACGGTGCCATAAATCAACTTGGCATCTTCGGAGAGGTAGACGGATAAAACCAAATAGCTTCTGCCCCGAACCTCAGGCATGGACGTCCTAACGTCTCGGCCGCCGTTCGGAGGGGAACAGATTCTGGCACGCCCGGTGGGACATTTTCCTCTTTCCACTCCACACTTCGTGTGTCGTCTTCGCGAACCATTCGCGGTTTGTTAAATGGTTGCCTTTGGATTTCAAGTTGCTAAGATTTGGTCTTTTGTCTGGTGCAGAACTCAAGCATCCATGGATTCTAACTGCACCAAATGCGCGAAGCACCACTGCAACGGACGCTCCACCTCACCGAGAGGTGTAACATATGGGCCCCAAGCGGCCTCTTTCCTCGCTCTGCCAGTAGAACAGGTGACCCAAGCCACCACTGGTCTGTTCTTCGGGACCATGGTCCCACTTACAAGCTTTTCTATGCCGATATCTGCACCGGAAGAAAACAAGAAGTCGGTGTTCGACCGGCTCACTGCTACCACGACCCCTGTCAACGGGTCGCCCGCTACTAAACCGACAGCCTCCGTTTTCACCAGGCTAGGTCAGAGCTATAAAGTGGTTGTCCCAAAGAAGGCAACGGCCGCTGCTTTGGAAGTCGTTAAAGCAGCTTCTCCCATCAGAGAGTCGGTCTTCACAAGATTGACGGTTCCCACTCCTCCCCCAGCTGGTCAAAAAGCATCAGTCTTCGATAGGCTGACATCGGCAGTTACCCCACACTCAAACAGGCGGCAACAAGAAACCATCTTGATTTCCGAGCCAGTCCCAACGGCTCGTCGTGTGCGACGTCGCCATTGGCAACGAGTAAGAAAAGCAGGGGGCAACTCCCCCTCAGGGCTAACCCCACCTGCTCCAGTGGTGGAGGTCAACGCTGCTGTTCCAACTGGGAACAGCTTTGAATTGCTGAGGAAGGTGAGAAAGAACTCTCCAATTGCTGCATTGAAAAGATCTCCTCCGCCTATGGAAAAAGCTCCGGAGACAAAGCAGGAACAGCCCTCTCAACGGCTGTCGTCAAAAATTTATAAAGTTTGGCGGAGGGTTCAAGACTCCGTGATTGACTCAGACCACTTTCGTCGCCAGAAAAAGGCAAAGGTGGAAAAGGACGAAAACCGCCCCATTAAACAGCAGGGGGCAACAAATGCTAGGATGCCCACTTCAACGGCTCCTTCAACCTCAATGGTCCACAAAAGAAAAAGGCCAGAGAAAGCTCCTGTGACACTGACAAAGTTTAAAAGCGGTGAACCTAAACGCCCCAAGTCAGGGGGCATAATAGTTCATACGGTTTATATAGCTTCTGGAAAGGAAGAAAGTCGTACTTCTACGGGTCACCGACCGCTTACCCGATCAGTGACCAGGGCTCAGGAGCAACAACAAAAGCTCCAGGAGATGATGACTACAATGGCTGCACTCACGGAGCCAAAAGAGAACCCTGGGACGTCCTTAGATGAACTCCAAGAGGAAGAGACCGACGCCTAGTTCCTCCGCCGAGTACTGGAAAAGAGAGACAAAGAGGCTGCTGAACAAGCAGCCAATATACAGCGTATGGGCCTTCTCTTCCAGGACATGATAGGGATGATGATACAACAAGATCCCCCGACTGAAGAACCCCCGATTGTCCTTGGGGATGATAGGGGAGAGACATCAAACCCTCAGCCCGTTCTATCACCGGCTAAAGAGGATACAATCTCTAAAACTGATCTGGACGAATATATAGCCCAGCAAATAAAGGTTCATCACGCGGCCGAAGCAGCCGGCCACGTCGTAAAAACGGGGCGACCGTATCCAGGCTGGTATGACCAAATCAAATACCCGCCGGGTTACACAATTCCTAAGTTTCATGTCTACAAAGGGACCGGCAATCCCCATCAACATGTTGCCCAGTTCAGGGCGCTTTGCGGTAACACCGGCGGCGACGACAAGCTTTTGCTTCGCCAGTTCGTTGGAAGCCTATCAGATACGGCGTTCGAATGGTATTCTGAGCTCCCCAACGACTCTATTAAAACCTTTGCGGAGATGGAGCTGCTCTTCACCCAATGTTTTGCAAGTGCCAGTGAGCGTACCCCGATGACGGCGCTGATTAACGCCAAGGTAAAACCCGGCGAGACATGGGTTCAGTACGCTATACGGTGGCGTAATCTATGGTCTAAGTGTGAACAGCGCATAGAAGAAGCCCCTGCGGTGGGAATGTTTGTTGGAACCCTTGATCCACAAGCAACCATCTCACAGTTTATGATGTTCTTCAAGCCGACTACCTTCCAGTCTTTGATCGACAAATTAGCGCAGATGGACCAGATGGGCCATAAACCCCCTCTCCCGAAGCCGGACTCCCAAAACGATAAAGGAAAGGGAAAAGCGATCATTGTCGCTAACGCCCAGCAACAACCGAGCGACTCGAAGCCGGTTGCTCGTCCAAACAATACACGCCCATACGTACCCCTTGAGGACAGGATGGGACGTCCTTACTCCTTCCCCCGCGATAAAACGAGGAGGCTATTCGAGCTGGCGTTGCGCAACAGACTCATAAATCTGCCAGATCCAAAACGTCCGTTGCAACCGAACGACGTCAACGAGCCCAATTACTGCCTTTACCATCGAGTGCTAGGACATCCGATCGAAGACTGTTACGTTTTCAAAAATTGGCTTGAAAACCAGTACCGCCAGGGCAAATTTGCGCTATCCGACAAATGGAAGGTGAATCCCCCGTAGCCCCACACCTCTAAAAGGACGAATACGCCAGGGGCAACATGCTCCGTCATTGAAGAAGCTCCCTGGGAGGTTGTATTATCAGCCAAAACGAGGAGAATGCTAAATGATCTTCAGACCTGTCCAGCGGTCAAGTGGAAGAACCCCTTGGAACCGCAGGTTATTGAGGGGATGTTGAAGCTACGTCCGACTCCGAAGACCAATGATGGTAGTTCAAGAGTTCATAGCCAGCCGTCAAAATCTTCGAAAAAGAAGAAGAAATCTAAGAAGCCCGTGAAGCCTGGCGACAAGCGCACGGACTTACAAAAGCAAATCGACGCACTGGATGAGTACAACCAAAAGGCATGGACTCCCATTACGCTCCAAGATTTCCTTGATCACGTCTTTCAAAAAGAAGATGAGGGGGAAAGTTCATCGGATGAATCCGAGGAATATGTGGCGAGCTGTCATATGATCTCCCATTCGACCACGAACGATGAAGGGACTTCCGGCACTAAAACGCTGGGGGCAAATACTGAGTCAAGGGTTCCGGAGTTATCAATCGAAATGATTGACGCGTTTCTTAGTGAAGCTCGATTGAAAAGTAAAGCTGATCGAGAACGCGAGACGGCTATATTCGAAAGGGCCAAGCGCCAGCGACTTGAGGAAAGAGCTGAGATGATCCCGCTGGAGCAAAATGCCTCCACCGCTGACAAAAGCCAATTCAAGATAAAAAAGAGGTTTGCTAAGGCCATATCAATAGGCATGAAGCTACCATCCTCTGAAGGAAAAATGACTGGTGTGGTAGAAATGCACCCCTCTTATTGCTTATATCATCAGAAGGTCTCGCATCCCACTCAAGAGTGCAAGGCTTTCGATAGATGGTGGCAAGGATATGTCGCTAATCGACAACGCTTTAAACGGGAAAAACGTAAAATTCGCCGGGAGCGAAGAAATACGACCGAAGAACTTGAAAGAACTGCCGGCAATTGTCACATGGTTAACGCTGCCGGGCCACAAGTGCTTACATTTGGGAGCGACTCTGATGAGGAGCTAGAACTTGCCCCTCTCTTTAAAGAGTCAACTTCGGTAAAAGAAGAGGAGCCAGTGGTCTGCGAAAATATCCGGCTGCGGAATCGGACACTGCCTGAAAAGAACCTTGGACCCTCGAATAGAAAAGATAAAGGGAAAGAAAAGGTCTCTGAAGACATCGTCTTAGATGACCAAGTTCTGGAAGAGCTAAACGCCGAGAACCCGCCAAAAAGGAATAAAGTGGATTACAATGTCTTGGCGCATCTGAGAAAGCTACCCTCACAACTCAGCATTCTTGATGCCCTATTACTATCAAAAGAGGCGAGGGATTCTTTGATTAAGGCCCTACAAGATCCGGACCAATTCCAAGCTTTCCTGGCCGAACAAAAGATGAAGGATGAATTGGAAGAGGTGCACACAGCCGACGTTGCTTTTGGTGATGAAGACCTTCTCCTCGGGGCGTGCGAACACAATCGTCCCCTTTATGTCTCAGGATATTGCCACGACATAAAGATAGGTAAAATCTTGGTCGATAACGGATCGTCTGTTAATTTACTCAATGTGCGGGTGTTAAAGGAAATTTGCATGAGCGTCCAACACCTCGCCCGGGACAAAATCACAATCTCCGGATTCGACTCCCAATCATCAAAAACTCTTGGATCTGTGATATTGACGTTACGCTTCGGGTTGCTCGTCACAGACATCAAATTCCATGTTATAGACGCCAAGACGTGCTACAATGCTCTGCTCGGCCGACCATGGCTACACGAGTACAATATCATCCCTTCTACACAGCATCAGTGCATGAAGTATTCTAGGGATGGCCTCGAGTACACTGTGGTGGGAGAGTTGAATCCGTTTTCCGTAAACGAAGTTCGCAAGTATGAAGATGCCAAATACTTTTTACCGAGTTTCGAAGACACGGAAAGGTGTCACAAACCGTAGAACAAAACTAACGCCACCATCCCTGTCTTCGGCAGTGACACCGAGGAGGAGGAGGATATAATTTATTCAGGTCCATCCTAATCCACCAGGCCAGGACCATCCGTTCCTTCATTGATCTTCGGTAGTGATTCAGAGGATGAAGTTCATGCTGTATTCCCTGCTCGGCCTTCAATACGGGTTTCCGCTGATGAAGAGCGAAGTCTGCAGATAACCATGGTGCCGCTTGAACATTACAAAGAACTGGATGCACTCGACACCAACAGCGTAGAAGAATTGCAGACATTCTATATCCCTCCCGGACGAAAAGGCGAGAAGGCAATCCTATTCTACCGTTCTGAAGAAAACAAGGTGGAAAAAGAAATTTGGCATGGCACGGATCCCACGCTCGACAGGCTTCAGCCTATCCGTCTTCCCAGATATTATACGGAAGGCTTGAGAAGACTGTTGAAGCACCAGGGAATACCTTTCGGACAGACCGTTAGAAAAGCCAAATTCTATGATAGGGTTTGGAACGTCCCCGGAACTCAGCACAAGCTACCTAATGGGAGGCTGGAGACGATCGGGCTCGGATATATTCGCTCCAGGAAACGAGAGCTGCTCCGCGATTGTTACGTCGTGCACAATTCTGATGAAGAAGCAAATGCTCAAGAGGAAAACGCTAATCCTGAGCCAGCAAAAGTTCCTGATGCAAAACCGCCCAGTCCATCATTTGAAGACCAGATAGGCAAACTTATAAGGAATGCGGGTCAAAAAGCCCGAGATGATCACAATCGTGAAATGGCAATCTATGAGAAAGCCAAGACACAACGCCTCCTTCAACAGGCGGTGAAGGATGAAAATGCCGCTCCTTGTCAACCTACTACAAAAAAGGTTCGACGCGAAAGCAAAAACAAGTCGAAAGGCAAGAAAAGCGCTCGACAACCACAAAGCAGGGCTAAGAAGCCACGCATCCGAGAGTCGAGCGTTATTGACCTAGCCCTCATGAAGAAAATGGGTCGAGCATACTCATTTCCTCGGAACAAAACAAGGAAAATACTTGATCTTGCTCTAAAACATCAAATGCTTACACCCTGAGCAAGCGGGCGAAGTCTCCAACCCAAATTATTGCTCTTACCATCGAGTAGTAGGGCATCCGCTTGAAGATTGCTTCACCTTTAAGAATTGAGTTGAGGACCAATATCAGCTTGGCAAATTCGCGTTGTCTGACAACTGGAGGGTAGCGCCGCCGCAAAAGCACGAACCCGAAAACACAAGGATAGAACCAACTCCGCATTGGGATTGGCAGAAAATTTGCACTTGCCACGTGGTAACAATATTAAAAGAAGAGTCCGAGGACATGAACAGCCTTCCTTGGTGCTTTGAAAACGGCAGCGATGAGGTAATCTCAGAATTTCCCCCAGCTCCGAAAGAACTGGAGGATGGAATCCATACTACTGCAGATAACCTCAAGAAAATCGAGTTGGGGACAATAAATGATCCGCGACCGACATTCGTCAGCGAGCTGCTGTCTGAAGAGAGGGTGGCTGCGTTAAAAGACGTCCTTGTGCAGCATAAAGATTGCTTCGTATGGAACTATTCCGAGATGCCGGGACTAGATCCAGAAGTTGCTGTACATAGACTAGCAATATCCCCGAACATCAAGCCAGTCAAACAGGCGCCGAGAAGAATGCGACTCGAGCTTGAGATGAGCATAAATACCGAAGTCAAAAAGTTAATCGACTCTGGCTTCATTCAAGAAGTTCAGTACCCTGAATAGATTGCCAACATCGTCCCAGTGATGAAGAAAAATGGGACAGTGCGCGTATGCGTAGACTTCCGGGATCTTAATAAAGCTTGCCCGAAGGATGATTTCCCAGTGCCAGTCACTGAGCTGATGATAGACAATACATCCACTCATGAAGTTTTCTCCTTCATGGACGGCTCATCGGGGTATAACCTGATAAAAATGCATCCAGAAGACTAGAAGCACACAGCCTTCAGGACTCCTCTTGGTATATTTTGTTATAAAGTGATGCCCTTCGGTTTGAAGAGCGCCGGTGCTACTTATCAGAGGGCCATGACAAAGATCTTCGACGACCTTATACACGAAATCGTTGAATGCTATATCGACGATCTCGTGGTTAAAAGAAAATCATACGAGGAACATCTCGAGCATCTGAAGACTGTATTTCAACGCCTTCGGCAATACAACTTGAAGATGAATCCTCTTAAATGTGCGTTCGGGGTTTCCTCGGGCAAATTCCTGGGATTCGTTGTTCGACACAGAGGTATTGAAATAGATCCGTCAAAAATTAAAGCGATTATGGAAATGCCTCCGCCGAGGACTCTCAAACAGCTGCGGTCTCTCCAAGGGAAACTCGCATACATACGGCGATTTATAGCCAACCTTTCAGGAAAGTGTCGTCCTTATAGCCACCTGATGAAGAAGGGAACCCCATTCGTTTGGGATCAAAAATGCTAAGGCGCACTGGATGAGATCAAGCAATACCTGCAGAACCCGCCGGTGTTGGCTGCTCCGGTTAAGGGGAAGCCTCTCATTCTTTATACAACCGCCCTCGAAGGTTCCTTAGGCGCATTATGGGCACAAGAGAACGATCAGGGGAAAGAAAGAGCGCTCTACTACTTAAGTCGAGTTCTGCTGGGGGTAGAAAGCAACTACTCTCCCATTGAAAAACACTGCCTGGCGTTGATCTTCGCAATAACAAAGCTTAGGCACTATGCGTTGGCGCACGAGGTCCGTCTTATTTCAAAAGTGGACCCTCTCAAATATCTAATGTCAAAAGCCATATTGACAGGGCGACTCGCTAAATGGGCCCTGCTCTTGATGGAATTTTCGATAACATATCAACCTCTCAAGGCGGTAAAAGGCCAGGCCATCGCCGACTTCCTTGCTGAGCATCCCATACCTGCCGATTCTCCTTTAAATTGCGATTTGCCAGACAGACATGCGTTTGACGCAATCAACAGTGGTGATACCCATTGGGAGCTTTATTTCGATGGAGCATCTTCCATGAAAAAGCACAAACAAAGTACGCCAATGATCAAATCGGGGGTAGGACTCATCTTTGTGACTCCACAAGGAGGAATAATGCGCTTCGCCTTCTCCTTAACAGAGCTAAGAACGAATAATGAAGCTGAATATGAAGCTTTGATAGCAGGCCTCGAGATCGCCATTGATATGGGAATTGAAAGCCTCCTCATATATGGGGACTCCCAACTGGTCGTCAGTCAAGTGAACGGCGATTACCAAACATGTAAACCGGAATTGGTAAAATACGGTAAAAAAGTGCAGCAACTGCTAACCCAAATTCCCTCCTACACGTTGGAAAGTATACCGCGCGCGGAAAACAGCAAAGCGGACGCCCTGGCCAAACTTGCTAAAGAATTGGCTGACGAGAACCTCGATGACGTTAGAATCGTGATACAAAGCCGTCGAGTGCTCGCCCCAGCAGAAATACATCCAGAATCATATAAAGAAAAGGGAGCAACTGAGCAGGCGGCCCTACAAATAAAAGACCATGAGAAGACCGAAGACTGGAGAGAAGTCTTCATAGATTACTTCAAGTTCCACCGAATGCCTGAAGAAGCGTCCATAAGACATCAGCTCGTGAAACGAGCTCTGTCTTTCGCCTTCGTCAACGATACTCTATACAAGAGGACATTCGATTCTCTGTGGCTGAGATGCCTAGGACCTGACGAAGCGAGAAGGGTCGTCCAAGAGGTTCACGACGGACTCTGCGGTTCCCACCAAGCAGGCCCTAAGATGAAGTTGAAGATAAAACGGATGGGCTACTACTGGCCCACGATGATGCAGGATTGCCTGGAATACGCGAGGCAATGTCATTCATGCCAAATTCATGGGGACTTCATCCATCAGCATCCCAATCCACTGCATCCAACAGTGGCTAGTTGGCCATTCGAAATGTGGGGAACTGACATAGTCGGCCCCATCGAACCAGCATCGTCAAAGGGACATCGTTTCATCTTGGCGACGACTGATTACTTCTCCAAATGGGCAGAGGCGGTACCGTTGAGGGAAGTGAAGACGGAGAACATCCTCCATTTCTTCAAAACGCATGTCATATACCGGTTTGGAACCCCAAGAAGGATCATCTCTGATAATGGGCCAGCCTACCGAAGTCATAAAATTAGCCGCTTCGCACAGCAGCACAATATAGACTGGAGATATTCCTCAGTTTATAATCCACGAGCTAACGGTCTAGCTGAGGCCTTCAACAAGACCTTGACGAAGATCATGAAGAAAACAGTGTCACGAAATAAGAGAGATTGGCACGAAAGATTGCAAGAGGCTCTTTGGGCGTATCGAACTACATTTAAAACGGCCACAAACACAACGCCATACGCGTTGGTATTTGGGACGAAAGCAGTACTCCCTCTCGAGATAGAATTACCCTCTCTACGAGTGGCAGTCCACTACGAGCTGACAGACGAAGAAAATGCTCACCTTCGGTTTGAAGAGCTTGACGCCCTTGATGAAATCCGGCTTCTAGCAAAACAAAATCTGGAAGCTTATAAAGCAAAGATGACGCGCTAATATGAAAGATTGAGCCGACCGAGGACATTCCACCAAGGCGAACTCGTGCTAGTGGTCAAAAGGCCCATGATCCCCAATCGCGCTAAGCGGGGAAAGTTTGAGCCAAACTATGAAGGACCGTACATCATTAATAAGGTCTACCAGGGTGGGGCCTATCTACTCATGGACATGCACGGTGAAAGGCCTTTCAGGCCGATAAACGGTCGTTTCCGAAAGAAATACTACGCCTAATGAGTTACGGCCTAATTCAATGATAGATGACGACGACTATGTCCGCTCTCTGTCTTCCTAAGCTCAAGCTCTATAACCAGTACCTAGCCTTCTCAATAACGGACCGAAACGTCCTTAAACTAACGATGGACCGAGACGTCCTTAAACTAGTGACGGACCGAAACGTCCTTAAACTAACGACGGACCGAAACGTCCTTAAACTAGTGATGGACCGAAATGTCCTTAAACTAATAGCAGACCGAAACGTCTTTAAACTAATACCGCGGCATCCTTAGGCTGACGAGATGAATAAAAAAAATAAATAAATAAAATATAATAAATAAAAACGGTATGTCTATAAGCAAAAAGGGCACGGATGAAAACCCGAAAGGGCTCCGTGAGTAAAAACAGCAGGGCTACCGGCGAATGTTCATGAAAACCCGAAAAGGGTGCGACCTCGTAAAAAAAAAGAGAGAAAAAGAAAATAAAAAGAATAAAAAAAACGGTATGTCCATAAGAAAAATGGGCACGGATGAAACCCGAAACGGCTCCGTGAGTAAAAACAGCAGGACTACCGGCGAGTGTTTGTAAAAACCTGAAAGGGCGCAACCTCGTTAAAGGACACTTATAGGGTCCTCTCGACCTTATAAGGAGAAACCACCTGCGTGAGATCCTTACGACTCACAAAGGAGCAACACACTTAGGGATCCCCACGATTCCTAAGGAGGAAATACACTTGCGAGATCCTCACGACTCGTAAGGAGAACTCTCTTATGGGACCCTCACGGCTCATAGGATTTGAAAGTCTTAAGTCACAGAGACCTAAACCTGTGCTTAAGCAAACCCCCACAAACTTCCAATATTGCCCTACAAGTGGTTCAATATTGACCCTTGTATACAATCCACGGGCGCGAATAAACATTTCCCTAGCCAAATTTCATCCGTAACTGGGAATACGTTCGCAGGGTAAACAACCCTTATAAATCCCCTCGATTTATGAGGAGTAAACCCTCCTGTAGGATCCTTACGACTTACAGAGGAACAAAACACTTAGGAACCCTCACGATTCCTAAGGAGAAAATACACCTACAAGATCCTCACGACTTATAGGGAGAAATACCTTTATGAGACCCTTACGGCTCATGAAATCAAAAGCCTTAGTCGACAGGACCCTAACCCTGGTCGCTAAGCTTCCTTTGTTCGACAACGACAGAGTAAAATGATGATTCGCTCCTGGCAATATCCCAGTTGCAGCGGTGCTGATGCCAAAATCGGTGTCCAATTTTAGGTTTACGGCGAAAGCCAGTAGGCCGCTCATGCATACGAAATAGCCGAAATGATAGGGCAACTTGCAATAAAAAGCAGCAAGTAAAATGTATGCATGCAAAATAGCCGAAATGATAGGGCAACTTGCAATAAAAAGCAGCAAGTAAAATGTATGCATGCAAAATAGCCGAAATGATAGGGCAACTTGCAATAAAAAGCAGCAAGTAAAATGTATGCATGCAAAATAGTCGAAATGATTGGGCAACTCGTAATAAAAAGCAACGAGTAAAAATAAAAAATAGCCGAAATGATTGGGCAACTCGTAATAAAAAGCAACGAGTAAAAATAAAATAAATAGCCGAAATGATTGGGCACCGCGAAAAATAGCCGAAATGATTGGGCAATCGCGACCTTCGCGATATAAAAGCTGAAATGATAGAGCATCGCGGAAATAAAATAAAATAAAAAGAAGAAATGATAAAACTTTGGCCCTACAGTTAAGATCACATCGATCCCTGTATACAATCCAAGGGCGTAAACAAAGAAGGAACCATACTTCCCCAGCGGATTCCGTCAAACGACGAAGCCAAACCTCAACGGTTCATTTCAACCGAAGAAGCCAGTGACTTCAACAAAAAATTCCTCGACTCATGGATACAAACACTCCTTGACGAGAGCTTCCTGATCCGCGTCGACCCGCAGAGCCACCAGTGCCTCCGTAGGAATCCTCGACTCGCTTCAAACCCCAAGGAAACAAATAATCCTTGACGCTTGGGAAACAAATAATCCCAGCAAACTCCTCGACTCACGGATACAAACACTCCTTGACGAGAGCTTCCTGATCCGCGTCGACCCGCAGAGCCACCAGTGCCTCCGTAGGAATCCTCGACTCGTTTCAAACCCCAAGGAAACAAATAATCCTTGGCGCTTGGGAAACAAATAATCCCAGCAAACCCCTCGACTCACGGATACAAACACTCCTTGACGAGAGCTTCCTGATCCGCGTCGACCCGCAGAGCCACCAGAGCCCCCGTGGGAACCCTCGACTCGTTTCAAACCCCAAGGAAACAAATAATCCTTGGCGCTTGGGAAACAAATAATCCCGCAAATTCCTCGACTCACGGATACAAACACTCCTTGACGAGAGCCTTCTGATCCGCGTCGACCCGCAGAGCCACCATTGCCTCCGTAGGAATCCTCGACTCGCTTCAAACCCCAAGGAAACAAATAATCCTTGGCGCTTGGAAAACAAATAATCCCAGCAAACTCCTCGACTCACGGATACAAACACTCCTTGACGAGAGCTTCCTGATCCGCGTCGACCCGCAGAGCTACCAGAGCCCCCGTGGGAACCCTCGACTCGTTTCAAACCCCAAGGAAACAAATAATCCTTGGCGCTTGGGAAACAAATAATCCCAGCAAACTCCTCGACTCACGGATACAAACACTCCTTGATGAGAGCTTCCTGATCCGCGTCGACCCGCAGAGCTACCAGAGCCCCCGTGGGAACCCTCGACTCGTTTCAAACCCCAAGGAAACAAATACTCCTTGGCGCTTGGGAAACAAATAATCCCTAGCAAACTCCTCGACTCACGGATACAAACACTCCGTGATGAGATCTTCTTAACTCATGTCAACTGTTCCGCTACAACTGCAGACAGATCCCCGATTCGTTTCTATTTGTAAGAAGAAGTCTCAGACAGCAAGGAAGGATTGCTTTTTGAGCAATGGGGCCCTGCAAGTCAATCCAAACTGGTCTTTTGCATACTATTCACGGGTCTCACTCTCCGAAGTCGAATTTCGACGAAGAGAGAAACAACCACTTACGAATCCTCTCGACTCGTAAGAGGGAAAATTCTCTTATAAGATCCTTACGACTTAGAAGAGAAAACCGCACTTAGGAATCCTCACGATTCCTAAGGAGAAAATCCACCTGCGAGATCCTCTCGATCCGTAGGGAGAAAAGTCTCTATGAGACCCTCACGGCTTATAGAGTTGAAAAGTCTTAAGCAGCAGATCTGAACCTGCGGCCTAAGCCATCGTTATTTCTTAAGAAGGTCGGGATACTCGTCCGAATCGTCCGTCAATCATGGTTACTAAGGTGGCGTACTGATAATAAAAGAAAGAAAAGATGGAGAAATGACACAAGACATTACAAAAATGTGCATCTTTTATTCATAAATATTGATTGAGTACAGGATACATTGTGCTAAAGAATAAAAAATATATACATATACTTTACAAAGACAAATGATACAAGGAGAATTATTGGGAAGGAAGCGTCTTGCACAGATGTAGCAATCGCTCGCATATGTCCTTCCATGCCTTCTCTTGCTCGGCTACCACCGCCAGCTTTGCCTCCACTTGGGCTCGTTGCTGGAAGACCGACGCAAGCTGCTCCCTCACGACTTGATAGGCAGCCTCCCGACTTGGGATATCGCGCTCAGCTACGTCAAGCTTCCGCTTCAAGTTTAGCCCATGGGAGATGCGCTCCAAGAGACCCTCAAAGATAGTCTTCACTTGGGCAGCATTTGCCTCAACCTCAGTGCGCAGATGGGCCGTTTCGTTCGAGGTCTTTTGGCATTCCCTTAGTCTTAGAGCTGCTTCTTGCTCCAAGTGGCGGGAGTGCGAAGTGCTTTGCTCGAGCCAAGTTGTGCGTTGGGTGCTCAGGGCTAAAACTTCGGGAGAAGGGCGCGTCGACTCCAGCCGGTATAGACAGGCCTCGATCTCCCTGCAGTGATTAACCCAAGATCCGACGACGCCTTCGTTATGAAAAGTTACGAGTGCCGCCAACATTGGATTAACATCCACAGCGAAATCTACGGCAGAAGGGAGAGCATCCATGTTGAGCTCTTCGATGTACCCGCTCAGCATGCCCAAACTCATCACAGCACCCTTTGAAGACGGGCGTCTCAAGAAAGGGCCTGCCGGTAGAAGGACGCGAGACTCAAAAGGGACCAGAGCCGGAACAATAGCTGCAAAACAAAACATGGTTAAACGATGGTTCAAGAGATATTTAAGGGTTACCAAAAAAGGAATTTGCTATACCAGCAGCAACGGACGGCAGAGCCGGAAGGGCCGGTAGCGCGGCAGGTCTGGTATCCCCTCCTTCGATTTGTGGCACTGCAATAAAGAAAGGGAAAAGTCAGAAATCATTCAATTGCTAGAAAAAGGGGATGAACAAAGATATTGTATTGAACGTACACTCACCAGTGCCACTAGAAGGAGAAGCAAGTTCGGATGGGAAGGAGAAGTGTGGGAGCAACACTTGATATAGATGATCAAAGAGCACTCCTGAAAAGATGCGGTGGTATGGCGTTAGTCCATGAACTACACGTTTAAAAGATTAACTTGTGAGTCGCAAACCCATACCTTCCAACATCCGCGATGGCACGAGGGAAGACGGGGAAGTGACCACCGCCAAAGCAGTAGTTGACGGTGCTCCTTCAAGCAATGGAGCGTCGGCACTGGCCGCACCTGCAAAGACAAGCTTGTTAGAAGAGATCGCAAGATATATAAAAAAAGGGGAAACGATAGTAACCCGAAACTTACCCGACGAACTGCCAGCCGAGACTGAGGCAATTCCTTCCTCCATTGACATCAGGCCACCACCCGTAGCCTCGTCACCCGACTCGATAGGAACCGTTGTTGTGCTCGCAAGCCCGGGAGACGGCAAGGAACCATACGCGGGGAGGGCTATGATTGGAGTATTGCCAGATTCCAGAGAAGGAGCGGCTGGCTCGTCCTCAGGAATCGTGGCCACCTCACCCGCTACTCCTTCGGGTCCTGCGGTCACAGTTGTCTCATCCATCGGCACCGTGACATCTCCAGCCTCAAGCGCCTCGACTTCTACTGCCTTCGGCTCGACAATCATCTCATCTGCCGCCACTTCAGATGCGGCATCGATGACCTTCTCGGCAGCGGATCCTTCAACTTCTGTTTCAGGCGCCGTGGCCCCGACGACGGTGCTCACTGTCGGCTCGGGTTCGGCAAGTACCGCTTCCTCCATTCCCCTGGGTTCGACGGTCTCCGCCTCCCCCTCAGTCGGACTTGGCCCTGCAAGATGGAATGCGTGTGAGCCAATGGCTTGATAATTCTTACAACAAGGTTCTGAAAGAAATGTTACCTGAAGAGGACTTATCGTTCGCACTCCGAGCCGCGCGCACCACTTGCCTATGAGCAGTAGACAGGACGGCAGGGGCCTCTTCAGAAGGAGTGTCGGCACGAGGAATAGTGCTAGGGCCCGCTCCCGCGGCCAAAGCAGCTCTGCGCGCCCTTGCTTCGCGTCTCAACCGCTTCCGCTCCTCTCGAGCCGTTGAGACGGATGCCACCAGGGCTTCCTTGAGCGAGGCTTCCTCGTCCGTATATAGGGATGCCTCTAGATTCTTCAAGGCATCCCTCGTCGTCTTGTCAAGCCGAGGCTCTTGTGGCAACTTCGACGAAGCCGGGACTTCGATGACAGACTCGGGAAGGATCCCTGCGTCAATTGACACAACTCCTGCAAAGAAACAAAAGAAAGTCAGGTTGACTATCATAAAAAGACAACAAACTTTCCTTGTAAAAGAGAAAGGGATAAAACATACCGACGCTTGCTAGAGCACGCTTCTCCTCCTCCTCTTGGAAGGTTTTCAGGGAGGCAGCGATAGCCTCTTCAGTAGAGACACCTGTTGAAAATGGAGCAAATGTTAGTTAAATATAATAATACAAAGTGCAATGAAATAACAAATAAAGCGTCTGATGATTACCGGACTCAGCGAGTTTGCTTAACATCGCTTCAAGCCTCGCCGATCGCTCTGAAGCTGCAATGGCGGCAGCCAGATTGGTGTCCTCAGGGTCTACCACGAAGCCCTCATTGCTGCCATACTTACATATAGCCCCGGCGGGAGAAGCCGCAGGCTTTGAGCTGAGGATCGCATCGAGGGAAAGGGAGGACTTCTTCTTTTTTTGCTGTCCACCAGTTTTAGATCCACCCGGAGCGGATTTGCGCTTGGCAGCCACTTTAGGGCGGCGAGTCCCGATCTCCGCCCCTCCGCCAGATCCTGGCGATACCACATTAACCGTCTTCGCGGGAGCATGGGCGCCGGCGGTGCATCCACCGTAGTGGGCAATGGCAATCCACGCGGGGGGCTCAACACGCGCGGTCGGTCGACTTTGGCATCTTTTATCGGGGGGATGACCTGGATCCTTGGCTGCAAGGGAGCCTTGCGATCACCGCCAGGAGGCGCAGCCCTACGGTCGACCAGCAGGCGTTTCTCCAATAAGATGATTGTGCCCATAGCATGCGCATACCAGGCTACATACGGATGGATTATTTTAGGGACACAGCTAGGCTCACTGATAAAAAAATAAGAGCCTGTATTGAGCCGGGTGAAATGATGCATCGCATTCCTTATCCCCTCTGGGCCGACCGCGGGTGTTTCCAGAAAGGCCTCCATCGGGATCCCTTGATTGTAACTCGATTGTCGGGCAAATCGATGTGGGTTATACCTCATAAAGAGAGCCGTCTTATTCTGCCTAAATACTAGGTAGCCCGGCCGAATGGAGTAAAGGTGAAGGATTTCCCGAGCCTTCAGTACAAAAACCCCGCCCTTAAAGTCATCACGCAGCGACACCACTGACTTAGTGGTCTCGGAGCCCATGGTGATGACCTTATCCACAAAAGAGGTCTTCGCTCCGACTAGATGTGAACGCAGGAGCAGTCCCATAGACTCCCGCGGAGGTGCAACCACGATTGAAGCCCCGACCAACCGCATGATTCTTGGGAGTTTGAATTTCTCAAAGAACGGAGGAGTCTTATGGGCACCAAACACCCCTCGCACATGCAGCTCCATCCAAGAAGTAAAGTAGTGCATCGGAAAGTTAGCAGGCTGTACCTCAGGCTCATTAGCGTCCGCCGCTACGCTAAGTCCATTATAAAGGTAAGCCAGCCCGGCAATCCCTACCGATAGCTGCAAACCAGCCGCCATTCGATGCGCCGGGTAAAAGACGGAAGACCGCATGAGGCGTGGATGCATGGGGAGCACAAAGCTGCATAGCCATAGACCCAAGAACCCTATAAAAAAAGTCTCCTCGTCCATGCCAGGAACGGCGATCTCTGAAAAAGGGACGCTGGCAGTGCCAGGGAGATAAAAATCCCGTTGGTCATTTTCCGATAAAGGTCGGCGGTCCAAGCCGAAACCAAAGGGGTCAGCAAGCTGAGCGAATTTCTCGCCCTGCTCTGATAGGAACTCCGGGCGGATAAAACGAGCAATGAAATCCGCGAAACTGACGCCCCGGTCGCCCGATTCCAAATGGAGTTCCTCATAAATCTCCAACACCTTCACTAAGCCCGGGTGCTGATGCTGAATGGCATTTGCCGGAGTTAAGTCAAATACCAGCTGCTTGGTGGCGAAGACATACTCGTCAGGAGGAAGCAGCTCCTCGTAGTGTTCTCCCCTCATTGGCAAACCCGAAATCTCAGCAAATTCCTCCAGAGAGATGGAGACTTCCCTATCCGCTGTCAGGAAGGTATGGGTGGGGATATTCCATTGTTCGATGAAGGCCTTTATCCACCACGTCGGAGGAGAGGGATACTCGAAAAGCGAGACGTAGACGGCGGAGTATAAACCAATCTTCGTCAGGTGAGCCCTCTTCGTGGCCAAAATGTAACGGGCCCATTGCAAATATCCGGCAAGCGGCCGCGGGGTCAATCCAATATTATAAGCCTGTCCCCAAGGGCGTGCTTCACCCTGACAGATTCGCCTCCCCAAGATGTCTATAGCCGGCGGCGGCTGCACCGGAATGGCACCGATTGCAGGCTGAAGGAGGTCATCGGAATTCCAATTTTTAACCTCCACGGCATACTCCACCGGGGGCTTGTCCGCATAAGGGATCGTAACTATGGGCTCGGAGGGTGAGGTGGAGCTAAAGCTGCGACGGCCTTGGATAATCTGGCTGTACCACCTTCCCCATAACTGAAGTCTCTTGCACTCGGGATCGTGATCTTTGATCAGAGCAAACACTACCCGGTCCACTGGTGCATGTGGGAACCCTCTTTCGGAGCGAACAAAAGGGAAAGACAAATCTTCAGACATATTTCCTGTAGAAAAAAAAAACATAACCGTTAGTGTTCCAATGCTTCACATTTCAAAGGCCTACATCACACTACAATGCAGTGGGTAGGGGACCAAAGGGGGACCCACAAAATCAAGATGACGGCGCATCATTTGATAAGACAGTCCCATCATTGGATGAGACTGTCAGTCAATAAAAAAGACCCCCAAGAGAATATCCTCATTGGGGGGGAATCCCTAGAGACAAGGAGAAAATCTCCTCTTTTTAGAGCAAAGCTCTGTCACAGAGTGACATTTGTCAAACTCTGGTCTCAAAGGAATAAAACTTCTTAAAAAAGAGCCTAGCTCTGTAGTAGTAATGAAAAAATTATAACTCCTAAGAATTAAAATTTTTGGGATCTTAAAGATCCATGAAAACTTTTAAAAGTTTTCTAGTTGATCTATGAGCAGGGCTCTGTTCATGGGTTAAAATCCAGGAACAAGATCTCTGTAAATTTTTGAGAGCAAGGCTCTGTGGATGAAACCCCAAAGGGATTTTCTTTAGATCAAAGATCTATGAGAGCAAGGCTCTGTTGAAGAAACCCCAAAGGGATTTTTCTTTAGATCAAAGATCTACAATAGCAAGGCTCTGTTAATTAAAATTAATTTAAATTAATTTTTACCTAAGAGTGATTCTAAGTTCTGAACTTCAAAGTTCTTGGGAAGAAGCAAGAGCAAGGCTCTAAAAGTTTTTAAGCAAGAGCAAGGCTCTGAATCAAAGTTCTTGAAACGGTGAAATTTTTTAAGGACCAAGGGTCCCATTTATAGACGCCTGCGTCTCTTCACCTGACCTCCATGATCCAATGGTCGGGATCTTGCCACCGCTGCACTCACGTGCGCGCCACGTGAGCGCAACGGTGGGGGGGCATTTGTTCCCCCAATCAGAGCAAGGCTCTGTTTGAATTTTGAAAATTTAAATTTTGAAGCAACGCTTCGGTTCCCGTGAGCTGCGCGCAATGCGCCACATGTCAGAAGTTGACACGGCAGCACAACGCCCAAGGCGGTACGTCCGATCAGAGCAAGGCTCTTTAAAAAACATAAGTAACACTTAACTGCGCAAGCGCACCGCAGCGCGACACGTGTCTGCGCAGTTGCACAAGCACAACTGGGCAAGCGCACGGCAGCGCGACACGTGTTTGCGCAAGCGCACCGCAGCGCGACACGTGTATGCGCAGTTGCGCAAGCACAACTGCGCAAGCGCACCGCAGCGCGACACGTGTCTGCGCAGTTGCGCAAGCACAACTGCGCAAGCGCATGGCTGCGCGACACGTGTCTGCGCAGTTGCGCAATCGCTGTCGCGCAAGCGCCTTACTGCGCGACACGTGTCACGCGCTGGTGAGTTGCGCAACAACAGAATGAAGATTTAAGGAAATCTTTTCTGTTCTTGTTAAAACAAGAAGATTTCTTCTGTAAAACAGGGGCCTTTGGATCAAAGATCCAACGGTGGGGAAAATTCCCCGAATCACTCAGAAAAGATCTTTTTAACAAATTTAACTGATCTTTGAGCACAATAAAAAGGACCCCAGACCCCATTTCAAAGATATAGATAATTGGATAAAAAAAAAAAGAGAGAACTCTTGAGAATTTCTGGAGAACACAAAAAAGAAAGTAAAAACCTTTGGGATAAGAGAAAATTCTCTTAAAGAATAGATCATTGATCTAGAAAACAAGATCAGTGATCTTCAATAGATAAATAAATAAATAAAAATAATAAAAAATAGTGTCTTGCACTTGCTATGAACCTCTGGTTCTCAGATAAATAAATAAATAAAAATAACAAAAATAGTGCCTTGCACTTGCTATGAGCCTCTGGTTCTCTGAAACAGAAAGAAAGAAAAGATTTCTTTCTTTTCTTTGATCTAAATTTAGATCAAGAAATTAAAAAGTGCTCTGCACTTCTTTTCCTGAATCTAAAAGATTCTTGGTGCTTTGCACAAATGCAATGCATTATTTGAAGGGCTAGGCCCAAGTCAAAAAGACCTAGCAGGTCAGAATAAATTGCAAAGCAATAAAAGGGCCGGGCCCAAATAAAATTGATGCTCTGCATCCCTTTTGGGCAAAGCCCAAATAAAAGCAAAAGAAATGCAAAAGCAATGGACTTAGCCCAATCGTGGCCATAAGTCCTTAAATTAAGTTGACTGAGCAAAATGGCTCTCCTAAATCAATTTGCGTCCGGTTCGAGGGTACATCTCCGAACTCCTTTGACATCTATCGTTGTAATTCCTCAACGACGTCAAAGAGGTGACGGGTCCCAACGACCACACACCCATATGGACTGCGGGGTCCTTAAACTCGTGGACCGAAACGTCCTTAAAACTAATATTAGACCGAAACGTCCTTAAACTAATATCGGACCGAAACGTCCTTAAAACTAATATCGGACCGAAACGTCCTTAAACTAATATCGGACCGAAACATCCCTAAACTAATAATGGACCACCACGTCCCTAAACTGGCGATGGACCACCACGTCCTTAAACTGGCGCAATAGAGCCCGAATGCTCTTTTGCCGGATCTAAACGGTCCCGTTTAAGTCGATCTTAGCCCCAAACACGGCTAACGTATCCTTAAACATTCACATGGATTATAAAACTCCCAATCAACTCTGGTTCGAGGGTACATCTCCGAGCTCCTTTGATACATGTCGTTGTAATCCTTCAACGACGTCAGAGAGGTGACGAGACCCGATGGCCATACATTAAATTAATCACTACGTTAAGTGGATCTTAGTCTAAAACAGGACTAACGTACCCTTAACGAACGTTTAAGTCGATCTTAGCCGCAACGCGACTAATGCATCCTTAAACTAAAAACACCAAACCCAAATCTAAGTAAATGCGGATTTGGACTAATCCACGTCCTACGAGCGACGGCATCACTTAGTCTCCGTATACAATCCACGGGCAACCACAAACAAAACAAACACACACGACACGAAGTGAAATTCTGGAGAAGGAGAAAGTTGTTACCGCGATGCGGTAGCGTAATTAACTGCAGGGGCTTGCGCCTGCAGGGAAGAGCGTCCCCACAATAAAAAACCCCTCACCCTGAGGGAGAATCTGACGAAGTCTGCTACATCGGCCGCATCCGTCTAAACCTCCGATCCACGGTGCCATAAATCAACTTGGTATCTTCGGAGAGGTAGACGGATAAAACCAAATAGCTTCTGCCCCGAACCTCAGGCATGGACGTCCTAACGTCTCGGCCGCCGTTCGGAGGGGAACAAAAGTCATATTAAAGATGTTTGCTTACAAGAGGATTAACATAGTTAGAGAGCTCAAGGATTACCATTCAAAGGATCCGAGCATATTTGGAGAGATGGCAATTGGATCTTTACATGTTGCTCATCCAAGTAAGCATAGTTACAATTTTTCCTTTTGCATTTTATTACCAATATCATGTTAAATGTTTTTAATTAATTTTTTCTTTTCGTTTATGATATTAGGACTATGGTAGGACATATGGGGTAGTGCGGTGCCTACATTGCAAAAATTGGCAATTAGAATATTGAGTCAAACATGTAGTTCATCGGCGTGTGAGAGAAATTGGAGTGCTTTTGATGCGGCGTATACTAAAAAGAGGAACCGGCTTGATCCTACTAGATTACAAGATTTAGTATATGTGAGAGTGAACAACCATTTGAAAAGAACAATGCAAAAGAAAGAGCAACTTGATTCGACTCCGATCAATCTTGAAAAACTTGATTGTAATGTTGCCGATATATTTTATGGAGATGGTGGAGTTTGCATTCACGATGATCGCATTCGTGGCAATGATGACGATGAGAATGATGATCATTGCGATGAAGATGACAGAGGCAATGGTGATGAAAATACTGTAGAACTTGACTTTTTAAATGCTACGGATATTTCTCCTTCTAGAGTGCCATAGATTTTTTGCTTTATTGACATATGTTTTTATGGTATTTTTGTCATTTTGAATTTTGGGTTGGTCATCAATCTTCAAGATCTATGTAAGTGAAAATATTGAATAGTTGATGATGAAATATAGTCTTTTTCTTTTGTCTACAAGTATCATAAAGAATATTACATATTTGTCTTCTCATTTGCTCTGTGTAGTCTAGAATATTACATGTTATGTGCATACTCATATATTAATTTTTTGCTCGAAATCCTTTCCGAATATTTCCCGAACACTTACCGAATCTTTCCCGAATACCTGCTGATGTTTTCCGAATAGTTCTCCGAATCCGAATTTTCGACCTCACCGAATTATTGCCGAATCACGAATTTGTGACTATGTGTAAAAGTAAAGAAAATGGAAAAGAGTTACCTCCGGTACCGAGGCGTTGGTTGGCATCGTGAAGCATCAGGCTCACGATCCCGTCGACGGATCCGCCGGCGATCTCATGGTAGGAGCGGTTGGAGATGCAGAAGAAGGCGGGGCAGAGGGGTGATGAAGCCCGCGATGCCGTGGATCACGTACGATCTAGCCGTCGTTGAAGAGGTCAAGGCAGGTGATCTCAACGCCGTCGACGAAGATCTTGAGTGTGGAGTTGGCAGATCTGGCGGCGGCTCCGGCCTCGGATCCTGCTGAGGTGGTGAAGGTGACGGTGAGGCAGCGGTTGGGGGCGGCAGTCTCGAGCTTAGTGCAGAAGCTGAGCTTAGAGACTAGAGGTAAGAGAAGAGGCCGGGGGCGAGGTTTTCCTTCAGGAGGCGGGCGGGGGAGCAGGCGGAGGCGCCGCCACCTTAGGAGCGGACGGAGTAGTCGGAGGCGGCGAAGAGAGTGATAAGGGCGGACCAGGAGTGTTGAAGTCAAAATTTGCACCCCGGTTGACCAAGTCAACGTCAAGGTCTATCCCAAGCCAAGTGGGCCCAAGCCCAAGCCAGGTAGGCCCAAGCCCAAGCAAGTGGGCCAATGCCCAGGTCGAGCCCGAACACGAAGCGTCCGGCCTTCCGCCATACCAAAATAAAAAAAATCATGTAACAAATAATTTTGATGTAATTTTTGTGCATGAATGTATGCAAAATGGGCATAAAGCCAATTTCTTGTAAGCCCATGGCTTATGTGTGAAAAGAAATGGTATATGAGCCATGGGATGGGGCAAAATGCCATTTTGCAAAGCCCAAGGGGCTATATGTAAACATGTAAGCCTATAAAAGGCAACATGATGAAAATATCTAATATACAATTTTCACTCCCCAAAAAAAACTAGGGTTCTTTGTGCCTCCTGCTCCTTCTCCAAGGTTTTAAACCTTCTCCTTTTTTTTTTGAATTAAATCAAGAGTTTTACTCTTTCTTTTCCAAAACTAAGTAGTTTTCCACCACAAAACCCACAAAGGGGCACTCAGATCTCCCATCAGATCTCAAAATGAAGAGATCTTTAAAATCTCATACTTCTTGTTCTTCAAGACCCAGCCAATAGAGGAGGAAGGAGGAGACCCATCTCCAAAAATCTCATCTGGGGAAGATCCGGAGCCAAAGGGAGAAACAAAGCAGCCCCCTTTGATCACTTCTAAAACCTGTTAGGAGTTTAACTCCATAAATCGGGAGCACAGCTCCCGGTGCAGGGACCAAAGTCCACTCTTTGTTTGACGCCCAGCGTCCAGCGCCCAGAGCGATTGCACCCACGTGCCGAGCACGTGGTGCGCCCAGCGCGCTTGTGCCCACCTGCCGACACGTGGAGCGCCCAGCGCGCTTGCGCCCTCGTCCCGAACACGTGGTCCGCCAAGCGCCCAGCGCGCTTGCGCCCACGTGCCGACATGTGGCGCGCCCAGCGCCCAGCGCGCTTGCGCCATCGTGCCGAGCATGTGGCGCGCCCAGCGCGCTTGCGCCCACGTGCCGGCACGTGGCGCGCCCAGGGCGCTTGCGCCCACGTGTCGAGCACGTTGCGCGTCCAGCGCCTAGTGCGCTAGCGCCCAGCGCCTGCATGCCCTGCACGCGAGGCACTGCCCCCCCTCCCCACGCATCCTTTGGATGCCCTTTCCCTTTATACACACACACACACTCTACAACACCATCCCCCTAAAAAAAATTTGGGTCGGGACGCTGCTCCGCACCCCGCAAGGGGGCTGCTAGCCCCCTTGACCCCCAGCCCGCTATCCGGGTAGCGGGACCTCCGTAAAAACTCTGCGGGGCCCCCGATATATCCAAAACCCCTTCAAAACACAACACTGCACATTGAGTTCGCATGACCAGTTTAACCCGTCAATCGGAGGTTCCCTCGCTCCAAAGGCGAGGGGTAATTAACGGCAGCTTAGTCCACGGCTGCCGGAGATTCGGATCCCCACAATCATTAAACCCCGGCCTACCCTAGGCAGGAAGAATCTGTAATGCGCCTGACAAGCGCGCGCATATTCCCATCTCAATGGGGTGACGAAAAACACCCTGCAGATTCTGGCACGCCCGGTGGGACCTATCTCTCCTCCCATATTTCGGATTAAACGTTCATGCGAACTCGGTCAATGTACCTATCTATATTTATACTAAAATAATGCTCTTTCATGCAGGTTTTCAAGCAATCGCTTTTCAACAATGTCTCTAAAGATGAACTCAGCTCTCAACACGGCTCCCGTCTCCTACACGATGAAGATAGACTCCAGGACGGTCCTTCCGGCCAGTCTCAGACGACAATGGGAAGAGCCGCCGCTACCATTCGGCTCTATTATGTTCGTGTCAGCTAACGCCGTCCCAGCTCCTCAAGCTCCGGTAACAGACAAACTGGTCTCAAAGGGGAAAAGGCCGAATGTCATGGTCGCGAGGGCGCCCCAACACAAACGCAAATCGGTGTTTGAAAGACTTTCCTTGGCCCCAGCTGGGGGCAAGGCCATCAACACCAAAAAAGCAACAAGGCATCTCGGGCAAGCTCCAGCGGCGCCTTTGACAACTGCTCGATTCGGTGTCTTCTCAAGCCTCCCCATCACTCAGCCTATGGCGGCTTCCCGAAGAGCAGAAGCCTGCCAAGTGATTGTGTCGAAAGAGTGTTTTTGTTTGTAGTTAACCGCAATCAATAACGGTGTCGCGTGTAGCTAGACCGAGATGAGTACGGGTCGTCCTCTGGGAAACGTGGAACCTTTTGTTTTTACTTTAGATGTATTGAGAAAGAGAGGAGGAATAAAGAATTTTATAGAATGGTTTCTAGATCTACGTTAAACAAGAATGTAAAATATAGATCTAGATTATTTTAAAGATGTAGATAATATAATAAGAGGGCTTGTAGGGTTCGTTAGAATTTAGTAGTTATGGACGATTAATTAAAAGTTACCCTTTTTCCATTAATAGATTTAGAAATAGAATGACGGTGATGCGTGTAGATTAGGGTTTCTGGAGGGAAAAGGAATCCCACTCTTAACCCTTATCTCGACACGGAACTCCGTTCATATCTAGCCTTTACCAAAACAATCATTAATCTAATCTCTAATTGCGGTCGGAACTAGCAAAGAATTGCTAGCGCGCCCGATTAGGATGTTAATGATTCTTTTGATAAAGTTTATAAACTTTATAGGACTTAAAAAGGGTTTAGTTATTTTCATCGTCCATTAGCCTACCCTAATCCTACGAACCCTAACAAACGGAGAATTACTCGCGCATGTTGGGAGAAGAAGATGAAAAGAAAGAGAAGGAAAACATAATGTAAAATGCAAAAGAATAAAATAAAACAACTACCTTTATTAATCAACTTGAACAATCTACACTTTGATTCCTTAGAAAATGATTACAAAGACTAGTTTGCTTCTCGATCTCTTCCAAGGAGCTAGATGAACAGTTGATGATCAGCCTGGATGCGTGAGCCGTCTTGGACTTCGTGATCTCTTCGGCTTGATAAATTTTCCAAGAGGCTCTCGGTGCCCTTTTATAGTCCAAAGCCACAATCTTTTGCTTCAAAAGTTGGTAAAATATAGCAGAGATTTAAGCCACAAAATCTTAGCAAATGATCTCTCTAGATTGCCGCGGATCCGCGGCCAACAGGGGGGTTTGGCCGCGGTTCCGCGGCCAATGGTGGGGATCTCTTGATCATTTTTCTTGGACTTTGTGATTGTGACATGTGGCAATCCTAGGCACCTTCAGAATTCAGAAATCTTTTCTCGGTTGCTCCCAGACTTGGTCTCCAAGTTTTGCTTCTTAATTTGGCAAGTTTTCTTCAACAACTTGATTTGTTTGATAAATTCTGTATAACAACTTGGAAAATTCTGCACAATAATCTCAAATAATATTTAGTAGACTTAGTTCTACTAGGATTTGGTCAATGAATTTATTTGCATACATTTTTCTACCAAATACTAATTAAAATATATTAACACATGGAAAATGGTGTTTTTACACATAAACCCTCATATGTATAATACATTATAATAAAGTCCTTTTTTAATATGAAAATGGTAGGAAAAATGTAATACAAATGTGCAGTTTTATCAACTGAACAAATACCCCCAAACTTATCTTTGATCGTCCCGAGCAAACTAGTTTATTCAAGAGGAGAAAAGGAAAGGAGAAAACTAAGCACACTTTCGTAGGCATACATGATTGCACTGAGCACGTGCAACAAGCCGTTAAACCTCTAGGTGTCCCTAGCAGGAGGAGTGTTATCTCCTGAGGGTTTTCAGCGGATTACACCCACAAAATCCAATAACAAAAGAAAGATGGTGAAATTTACATATAAAGATAAGAACCATAAAAGAAAGGCCTAGAAAAGAAGAGTTTCCAACTATACTGGCTTTTCAGTTGTCATGAGCCCTATCTTAATAGTCATGAAAAAATGTTAGAAATCACATCATCCCTCAATAAAACATCGTATTTATTCTTCATTCCCACCATTCATCCAAACATTGATCATATAACCCCACGTGTGTGAAATGGACATCCCTTCACTCGGAGAATTCAATTCAAGCTATCATACTCTTGTCCATCTACCTTAGTACTTTTTAATTTGATGAATATTAAGATTCGCTCACACATTTTCATGCGACCGTTAATACTTCTTGAGGTACTAACCAACCGATTACTCCTGTGCTTGCTGATTAGGTGATAATATTTTCCTCGTCTTGCACCACCTGAGGCTTAGCAGTGACTCCTAGACCAGTTAGCCTTAGGGCACTAGGTGAAGAGGCACCCTCGCTATATTTTTTTATTGCTGCCTTGGCGATACAAAACCAGTGTTCATATTTTTCTTTTCACCATTTTTATATTTTCTTCATTTTTTTTCACTTCCTTCATACTTTGGCTTTTAGACAAGAGCATTTCAAGGTATCCTCTACTATCCCGAGTTTCAAGACGTGTGTAAGTGCATATAGTAGGATATCAACATTCAAATGTTCGGCTTCCAGAATAGAAACTATTTTTCAGACTTATTTTTATCCTCAGATTAGTGACTTCCTTCATCTTACTAACCCTTGGGACAACAGCTCATAACTACTTATTACTAGTTCGTTTAAGAAAACTTCTAATTTTCTTGGTTTTCTTAAACTATTCCTATCTTTTGGATGTAATTTTTCACTTTCTACTCTTTTGTTATAAAAGAATTTTTTTTAAAAAAATTTTGAAAATGTTGTGCTTATGCAAAATATGATGCAAATTGATGTGTAAATAAGTACAAACCTCCCCCAAACCTGTTTACAACAGTGTCCTCACTGATGTCATCTGTTAAGCTCAAAAACCTGTAGACTTGGTAGGAAATTATTAATGGGGGTAAGAATATATGAAAGTGAAAATCCTCTCCCAAACTTATTTTTGGCTCACAAATTTGTAAAAATCATTTTCTTTCAAGAGCCAAAATATACCACCCCTTGTTCCCCTCCGAACGGCGGCCCGGACTTCGCGTCCGTTGCCTGAGGTTCGGGGCAGATGCTATTTGGTTTTATCCGTCCACCTCTCCGAAGATGCCAAGTTGGTTTATGGCACCGTGTATCAGAGGTTTAGACGGATGCGGCCGATGTAGCAGACTTAGTCAGATTCCCCCTCAAGGTGAGGGGTTTTTGATTGTGGGGACGCTCTTCCCTGCAGGCGTAAGCCCCTGCAGTTAATTACGCTACCGCGTCGCGGTAACAACTTTCTCCTTCTCCAGAATTTCACTTCGTGTCGTGTGTGTTTGTTTTGTTTGTGGTTGCCCGTGGATTGTATACGGAGACTGAGTAATGCCGTCGCCCGTAGAACGTGGATTAGTCCAAATATGTATTTACTTAGATTTGGGTTTGGTGTTTTTAGTTTAAGGATGCATTAGTCGCGTTGCAGCTAAGATCAACTTAAACATTCGTTAAGAATACATTAGTCCTGTTTTAGACTAAGCTCAACTTAACGTAGTGATTGATTTAATTATCTGGCCGTCGGGACTCGTCACCTCTCTGACGTCGTTGAGGGATTACAACGACAAGTGTCAGAGGAGTTCAGAGATGTACCCTTGAACCAAAGTTGATTTGGAGTTTTATTGTTTATTTAAAGATCTAAGGACACATTAACCGTATTTGGGGCTAAGATCAACTTAGATGGGACCGTTTAGATCCGGCAAAAGGGCGTTCGGATTCTATTATGCCAGTTTAGGGACGTGGTGGTCCATCACCAGTTTAGGGACGTGGTGGTCCATCATTAGTTTAGGGACGTTTCGGTCCGGTATTAGTTTAGGGACGTTTCGGTCCGTATTCCAGTTTAGGGATGTGGTGGTCCATCGCCAGTTTAGGGACGTGGTGGTCCATCATTAGTTTAGGGACGTTTCGGTCCGGTATTAGTTTAGGGACGTTTCGGTCCGTATTCCAGTTTAGGGACGTGGTGGTCCATCGCCAGTTTAGGGACGTGGTGGTCCGATATTAGTTTAGGGACGTTTCGGTCCGGTATTAGTTTAGGGACGTTTCGGTCCGTATTCCAGTTTAGGGACGTGGTGGTCCAATATTAGTTTAGGGACGTTTCGGTCCGATATTAGTTTAGGGACGTTTCGGTCCGATATTAGTTTAGTGATCGTTGGGACCCGTCACCTCTTTGACGTCGTTGAGGAATTACAGCGACAAATGTCAAAGGAGTTCGGAGATGTACCCTCGAACCGGTCGTGAATTGGTTTAGGAGAGCCATTTTGCTCAGTCAATTTAATTTTATGGACTTACAGCCAGGATTGGGTTAAGTCCAATTTTTTATTTATTTTAGGCTTTGCTTGACTGAAAGAATCAATCCAAATAGGGCTCTGCCCCTTTATTATTTTTGCAATTTGATTTGGGCCAGGCCCTCAAGAATTCTCCAAACAGGGCTCTGCCCTTTTATTATTTTTTTTTTGATTTGGGCCAGGCCCTTTTAAATAATGAGTTGCACTTGTGCAGAAACTTAAGAATTTTCTTGATTTGGGCCAGGCCCTTTTAAATAATGAGTTGCACTTGTGCAGAAACTCAAGAATTTTCTTGATTTGGGCCAGGCCCTTTTAAATAATGAGTTGCACTTGTGCAGAAACTCAAGAATTTTCTTGATTTGAGAACACAAGTGCATAGCACTTTTAATCTAAATTTGGATCAAAGGAAAACAAGTTCTTCTTGTTTTCCCTGATTTTACAGAACCAAGGGTTCATATCAAGTGCAAGGCACTATTTATTATTCTCTGATTTTACAGAACCAAGGGTTCATGTCAAGTGCAAGGCACTATTTATTATTCAATTCTTTTTATCTTCTGTTCTTCAGAGATTTTTCTCTTGTTCAAAAGAAGTTTTTACCTTCCTCTCTTTTTTATGCCAGAAGTTGATTCTTCTTCTTGATGATTCTGAACCTTTGAATGAGGTCTGGGCTCTTATTTATAGTGCTCACAAATTTGTTGAATTTGTTACCAAGATCTTTCCTGAATAATTTTGGGAATTTTCCCACCATTGGATCTTTGATCCAAGGGTCCCTGTTTTACAGAAGAACAGAAAAGATTTACTTAAATTTTCATTCTGTTGCTGCGCAACTCACCAGCGCGTGACACGTGTCGCGCATCCGTGCGCTTGCGCAGTTGCCATTGCGCAACTGCGCAGACACGTGTCGTGCATCCGTGCGCTTGCGCAGTTGCGATTGCGCAACTGCGCAGACACGTGTCGCGCTGACGTGCGCTTGCGCAGTTGCGATTGCGCAACTGTGCAGACACGTGTCGCGCATCCGTGCGCTTGTGCAGTTGCGATTGCGCAACTGCGCAGACACGTGTCGCGCTGCCATGCGTTTGCGCAGTTAAGTCTTAATTATGTTTTCTGAAGAGCCTTGCTCTGATTAGACACATTGTCTTGGGCGTTACGCTGCCGGATCAACTTCCGCCATGTGGCAAATTGCGCGCTGCGCACGGGAACCGAAGCGTTGCTTCGAATTTTGAATTTTCAAAATTTAAGTAGAGCCTTGCTCTGATTGGGGGAAACAGATGCCCCCCCACCGTTGCGCTCACGTGGCGCGCGCGTGAGTGCAGCGGTGGCAAGATCCTGACCGTCGGATCGAGGGGTCAAGTGAACAGGCGCAGGCGCCTATAAATAGGACCCTTGGTCCTTGGTAATTCTTTACCATTCTCAAGAAATTGAATTTCAGAGCCTTGCTCTTACTTGAGAACTTCCAGAGTCTTGCTCTTGTGATTTCCTTAAGAACTTCCAAGTTCTAACCTTAGAACCATTCTAGATAAAATTAAATTAATTTAATTTAAATTAAATTTAATTAACAGAGCCTTGCTCTTATAGATCTTTGATCTAAAGGAAACCCCTTTGGGGTTTCTTCAACAGAGCCTTGCTCTCAAAATTTACAGAGACTCTGTTCCTGGGTTTTAACCCATGAACAGAGCCCTGCTCACAGATCAACTAGAAAACTTTTTAAAAGCTTCCATGGATCTTTAAGATCCCAAAATTTTAATTCTTAGGAGTTATAAATTTTTATTACTATTACAGAGCTAGGCTCTTTTTTAAGAAGTTTTATTCCTTTGAAACAGGAGTTTGACAAATGTCACTCTGTGGCAGAGCTTTGCTCTGAAAAGAGGAGATTTTCTCCTTGTCTCTAGGGATCCCCCCAATGAGGATATTCTCTTGGGGGTCTTTTTTATTGACTGATAGTCTCATCCAATGGTGGGATTGTCTCATCAAATGATGCGCCGTCATCTTGATTTTGTGGGTCCCCCTTTGGTCCCCTACCCACTGCATCACAGTGTGGAGCGAGGTTTTTATTTATTATTATTTTTTTATTATATATATTATTCTTTTTTAAATGTTAAGCGTCAGGCCACTAATGATATATATATATTTTATGCAGAAAAGATGTCTGACGACTTGTCTTTTCCCTTCGTTCGCTCAGAAGGAGGGTTCCCACATGCACCAGTGGACCAGGTAGTGTTCGCCTTGATTAAAGATCACGATCCTGAGTGCAAGAGACTTCACCTATGGGGAAGGTGGTACAGTCAGATTATCCAAGGTCGTCGCAGTTTTAGTTCCGCCTCGCCTTCCGAACCTATAGTCACGCTCCCTTACGCGGACGAACCCCCGGTGAAGTACGCCGTGGAGGTTAAGAATTGGAATTCTGATAACCTCCTTCAACCTGCAATCGGCGCCATCCCCGTGCAGCCGCCGCCGGCGATAGATATTCTGGGGAGGCGAATCTGTCAGGGCGAAGCACGCCCTTGGGGACAAGCTTATAACATTGGAATGATCCCACGACCCCCCGCCGGATATTTGCAGTGGGCCCGGTACATTCTATCGACGAAGAGGACCCACCTAACGAAGATTGGTCTATACTCAGCCGTCTTCGTCTCGCTTTTTGAGTACCCCTCTCCTCCAACGTGGTGGATAAAGGCTTTCGTTGAACAATGGAATATCCCCACCCATACCTTCCTGATGGCGGATAAGGAGGCTTCTATCTCTTTGGAGGAATTCGCCGAAATTTCAGGTCTGCCAATGAGGGGAGAGCACTACGAGGAGTTGCTTCCTCCTGATGAGTATGTCTTTGCCACCAAGCAGGTGGTATTTGACTTAACCCCGGAGAATGTCATTCAGCATCAGCATCCGGGTTTGGTGAAAGCGTTGGAGATCTACGAGGAACTCCATTTGGAATCGGGAGACAAGGGCGTCAGTTTCGCAGCTTTCATTGCTCGCTTTATCCGCCCAGAGTTCTTATCAGAGCAGAGCGAGAAGTTCGCTCAGCTCGACGACCCTTTTGGCTTCGGTTTGGATCGCCGACCCGTATCGGAGAATGACCAGAGGGCTTTCTATCTCCCCAATGCTGCCGTCGTCGCTTTCTCGGACATCGCTGTCCCCGGCATGGATGAGGAAACTTTCTTCATTGGGTTCCTAGGCTTTTGGTTATGCAACTTCGCGCTCCCTATGCATCCGCGCTTCATGCGGCCCTCTGTCTTTTACCCGGCACATCGGATGGTGGCCGGTCTGCAGTTGTCGGTAGGGATTGCTGGATTAGCTTATCTTTATCATGGACTCAGCGTAGCGGCGGACGCCAATGATCCTGGGACACAGCCTGTTAATTTCCCAATGCATTACTTCGTTTCTTGGATGGAGATGCACGTGCGAGGGGTGTTTGGCGCCCACAAGACTCCTCCATTCTTCGAGAAGTACAGACTCCCGAGAGTCATACGGTTAATCGGGGCTTCAATAGTGTTTGCATCCCCGCAGGATTCTAGGGGACTCCTCCTGCGCCCACATTTGGTCGGAGCGACGACTTCTTTCGTGGATAAGGTCATCACTATAGGCTCGGAGACTACTAAGTCGGTGGTGCCCCTACGTAACGAGTTTAAGGGCGGGGCTTCTGTGCTGAAGGCTCGGGAAATCGTCCATCTTTACTCCATTCGGCCGGGCTACCTAGTGTTTCGGCAGAATGAGACGGCTTTGTTCATGAGGTATAATCCGCATCGATTTGCCCAGCAATCAAGCTACAATCAGGGGATCCCGATGGAAGCCTTATTGGAAACGCCCGTGGTTGGCCCAGAAGGGGTAAGGAATGCGATGCATCACTTCATACAGCTTAATACGGGTTCCTATTTCTTCATTAGTGAACCCAGCTGTGTCCCCAAGATGCTTAATTCATATGTGGCCTGGTATGCACACGCTATGGGCCCAATCATTCTAATGGAGAAACGCATGCTGGTCGACCGTAGGGATGCGCCTCCCGGCGGTGACTGTAAGGCTCCCTTGCAGCCAAGGACCCAGGTCACCCTCCCGATAAAAGACGCCGGAGCTGACCGACCACGTGTGCTGGCCCCTCCGCGTGGATTGCCACTGCCTACCACGGTGGATGCACCAACGGCGCCCCATGCTCCGACAAAGACGGTTAAAGCGGTATCGCCGGAGTCGGGCGCAGGAGCGGATATCGGGACTCGCCGCCCGAAAGTGACTGCCAAAACTGCCAAGCGCAAAGCTGTTCTGAGTGGATCCAAGGCTGGCGGACAGAAGAAGAAGAAGTCCACCCTATCCCTCGATGCGATCCTCGGCTCAAAGCCTGCGGCTTCTCCTGCCGAGGCCATATGCGAGTACGGCAGCAATGAAGGCTTTGTAGTGGACCCCGCGGACACCAATTTGGCTGCCGCCATTGCAGCTTCAGAGCGGTCGGCGAGGCTCGAAGCGATGCTGAGTAAACTTGCTGAGTCCGGTAATCATCAGACGCTTTATTTGTTATCTCATTGCACTTTGTATTATTACATTTAACTAACATTTGCTCCATTTTTTAACAGGTGTCTCCACTGAAGAGGCTATCGCTGCCTCCCTGAAGACCTTCCAAGAGGAGGAGGAGAAACGTGCCCTGGCAAGCGTCGGTATGTTTTATCCCTTTTTCTTTTATACGGAAATTTTGTTGTCTCTTTATGATAGTCAATCTGACCTTCTCTTGTTTCTTTACAGGGGTTGTATTAATCGGCGCAAGGATCCTTTCCGAGCCCGTCACTGAAGCCCCGGCTCTGTCGAAGCTGCCGCAAGAGCCTCGGCTTGATGCAACGGCGAGGGATGCTCTGAAAAATCTGGAGGCATCCCTCTACACGGATGAGGATGCTTCATTCAAGGAAGCTCTGATGGCATCCGTCTCAACGGCTCGAGAAGAGCGGAAGCGGATGAGACGTGAAGCAAAGGCGCGGAAAGCCGCTTTGGCCACGGGAGCGGGCCCTAGCACCATTCCTCACGCTAGTACCCCTTCCGAAGAGCATCCTATTGCCCTGTCTACTGCTCGTCGGCAAGTGGCGCGCGCGGTTCGGAGCGCCAATGATAAATCTGCTTCAGGTAGTACTTCTTTCAAAATCTTGTCGTACGAATTGTAGAGCTATTGGCTTATACGTATCCCATTTTGTAGGGTCAAGTCCAACTGAGGAGGAGGCGGAAACAACCGTCGAGCCCAGGGGAGTGGAGGAAGCGATACTTGCTGAACCCGAACCGACAGTGGGCAACGTTGTCGGGGTCATGGGGCCTGGGACCGAGATTGAGGAACCTGCCGCGGAGGGGGTCATTGATGCCGCACCTGAAGTGGCGGTAGATGAGATGATTGTCTCAACCGAGCCGAAGGCGGTAGAGGGTGAGATGCTTGAGGTTGGGGACCTCGTGGTGCCGATGGACGAGGCAGCTGTAATCGCCGATCCTGAGGGAGCAGCGGGTGAGGCGGCCACGATTCCTGAAGACGAGCTAGGCGCTCCTTCTCAGGAATCTGGAAATGTTCCTATCATAACCCTCCCCGCCTATGGTCCCCCGCCGCCTTTAGAGCTTGAGAGCATAACAACGGTTCCCCTTGAGTCGGGTGATGAAGCTACAGGCGGTGGCCTTCCGTCAGTGGAGGAAGGGATTGCCTCTGTTTCTGCGGGCAGCTTGTCGGGTAAATTTTAAATGGCCAATGTTTTTCATTTATATATACCTCACGATTTTCTCTAACCAGTTTGTCTTTGTTTTAAACGCAGGTGCGGCTAGTGCCGATGCTCTATTGCCTGAAGGCACACCTTCAACTACCGCCTTGGCGGTGGTTGCTCCTCAGTCTTCCCTTGTGCCATCGCGGATGTCGGAAGGTATGAATTTACGACTTATGCATTAATCTTTTAACGTGTAGCCTATGCACTAACGTTGTACCAATATGCTCTTTTCAGGAGTGTTCTTCGATCATTTGTATCAAGTGTTGCTCCCACACTTCTCCTTCCCATCCGAGCTCGCTTCTCCCTCTAGGGGTGCCGGTAAGTGCTGTCTTGGTCTCTTTTGAGGTAATACAGGATCGCATCTGACTTTTCTTCTTCCTGATTGCAGTGCCTCAAATCGAAGGAGTGGACACCAGGCCTGCACTGCAACCGGCGCCTCCGGCTTTGCCGTCCGTTGCGACTGGTACAGATATTCCTTTCCCCTTTTTATATGATCTTTCATCGACTTTTCGAATCATTGTTTGACCATGTTTCGTTTTTTGCAGCTATTGTCCCAGCTCCGATTTCTTTTGAGTCTCATGTCCTCTCACCGGCGGGTCCTTTCTTGAGACGCCCGTCTTCAAAGGGTGCTGTAATGAGCCTGGGTATGTTGAGCGGGTACATCGAAGAGCTCAACATGGATGCCCTTCCTTCTGCCGTAGATTTCGCTGTGGATGTTAACCCAATGTTGGCGGCGCTCGTAACTTTTCATAACGAAGGCGTCGTCGAATCATGGGTTAACCACTGCAGAGAGATCGAGGCTCGCCTGCATCGGTTGGAGTCGACACGCCCTTCTCCCGAGGTTTTGGCCGCGAGCGCCGAACGGACAGCTTGGCTTGAGCAAAGCACCTCTTATCTCCGCCATTTGGAGCAGAAGGCAGCTTTACGGCTAAAGGCGCATCAGGAATCTTCAAACGCGACCGCTTGCCTTCGTGCCGAAGTTAGGACGAATGCTGCTGAGGTGAAAGCTGTCTTTGAAGGTCTTCTCAAGCGTATATCTAATGGGCTAGCGCTGAAGCGGAAACTTGATGCTGCTGAGCGCGATGCCCAAGGCCAAGAAGCAGCTCAGCAGGTTGTTGGGGAAGAGCTCGCATCCTTCACGCAACAGCGGGCTCAAGTAGAGGCGGAACTGGCAGTGACAGCTGATCAGGAGAAGGCATGGAAGGAAGTATGCGAGCAATTGCTACATCTGTGCAAGACGCTTCCTTCCCCATAATTCTCCTTGTATCATTTATCTTTGTAAAGTATATGTATATGTTTTTTTTATTCTTTAGCACAATGTATCCTGTACTCAACCAATTTTTATGAATAAAAGATACACATTTTGTAATGTCTTGTGTCATTTCTCCATATTTCCTTTCTTTTATTATCAGTACGCCACCTTAATAACCATGATTGATGGACGATTGGGACGAGTATCCCGACCTCCTTAAGAAATAACGATGGCTTAGGCCGCAGGTTCAGATCTGCTGCCTAAGACTTTTCAACTCCATGAGCCGTGAGGGTCTTATGGAGACTTTTCTCCCTACGGATCGAGAGGATCTCGTAGGTGGGTTTTCTCCTTAGGAATCGTGAGGATTTCTAAGTGTGGTTTTCTCTTATAAGTCGTAAGGATCCTATAAGAGAATTTTCCCTCTTACGAGTCGAGAGGATTCGTAAGTGGTTGTTTCCCTCCTTGTCGAGAATCGAGTTCGGAGAGTGAGACCCGTGAATAGTATGCAAGAGACCATTTAGGATTGACTTGCAGGGTCCCATAGTTCAGGAAGCAAGTTTTTGAATCCTTACTGTCCGAGATGTGAGTCAAAGAAGCTCTCGTCACGGAGTGTTTGTATCCGCGAGTTGAGTATTTTGCTAGGGATTATTTGTTTCCCAAGCGCCAAGGATTATTTGTGTCCTTGGGGTTTGAAACGAATCGATGGTTCCCGCGGAGGCGCTGGTGGCTCTGCGAGTCGACGCGGATCAGGAGGCTCTCGTCAAGGAGTGTTTGTATCCGTGAGTCGAGGAATTTGCCGGGATTATTTGTTTCCCGAGCGCCAAGGATTATTTGTGTCCTTGGGGTTTGAAACGAGTCGAGGGTTCCTACGGAGGCACTGGTGGCTCTGCGGGTCGACGCGGATCAGGAGGCTCTCGTCAAGGAGTGTTTGTATCCGTGAGTCGAGGAATTTGCCGGGATTATTTGTTTCCCGAGCGCCAAGGATTATTTGTGTCCTTGGGGTTTGAAACGAGTCGAGGGTTCCTACGGAGGCACTGGTGGCTCTGCGGGTCGACGCGAATCAGAAGGCTCTCGTCAAGGAGTGTTTGTATCCGTGAGTTGAGAAGTTTTGCGAGGGATTATTTGTTTCCCAAGCGCCAAGGATTATTTGTGTCCTTGGGGTTTGAGACGAGTCGATGATCCCCACGGAGGCGATTGTGGCCCTGCGAGTCGACGCGAATCAGAAGGCTCTCGTCAAGGAGTGTTTGTATCCGTGAGTTGAGAAGTTTGCTGGGATTATTTGTTTCCCGAGCGCCAAGGGTTATTTGTGTCCTTGGGGTTTGAAACGAGTCGAGGATTCCTACGGAGGCACTGGTGGCTCTGCGGGTCGACGCGGATCAGAAGGCTCTCGTCAAGGAGTGTTTGTATCCGTGAGTCGAGGATTTTTGTTGAAGTCACTGGCTTCTTCGGTTGAAATGAACCGTTGAGGTATGGCTTCGTCGTTTGACGGAATCCGTTGGGGAAGTATGGTCCCTTCTTTGTTTGCGCCCTTGGATTGTATACAGGGATCGATGTGATCTTAACTGTAGGGCCAAAGCTTCATCATTATTTTTTTTGTTTTATTTCCGCGATGCTCTATCATTTCAGCTTTATATCGCGAAGGTTGCGATTGCCCAATCATTTCGGCTATTTTTCGCGGTGCCCAATCATTTCGGCTATTTATTTTATTTTATTTTTATTCATTGCTTTTTATTACGAGTCGCCCAATCATTTCGGCTATTTTGCATGCATACATTTTACTTGCTGCTTTTCATTGCAAGTTGCCCTATCATTTCGGCTATTTCGTATGCATGAGCGGCCTATTGGCTTTTCGCTGTAGACCTGAAATTGGACACCGATTTCGGCATCAGCACCGTTACAACTGGGATATTACCAGGAGTGAATCATCATTTGCCTCTGTCGTTGTCGAACAAAGGAGGCTTAGCGACCAGGGTTAGGGTCCTGTCGGCTAAGGCTTTTGACTTCATGAGCCGTAAGGGTCTCGTGAAGGTATTTCTCCCTGCAAGTCGTGGGGATCTTGTAGGTGTATTTTCTCCTTAGGAATCGTAAGGATTTCTAAGTGTTTTGTTCCTCTGTAAGTCGTAAGGATCCTACAGGAGGGTTTTCTCCTCATAAATCGAGGGGATTTATAAGGGTTGTTCACCATGCGAACGTATTCCCAATTACGGATGAAATTTGGCTAGGGAAATGCTTATTCGCGTCCGTGGATTGTATACAAGGGTCAGTATTGAGCCACTTGTAGGGCAATATTGGAAGTTTGTGGGGGTTTGCTTAAGCACAGGTTTAGGTCTCTGTGACTTAAGACTTTCAAATCCTATGAGCCGTGAGGGTCCCATAAGAGAGTTCTCCTTACGAGTCATGAGGATCTCGCAAGTGTATTTTCTCCTTAGGAATCGTGGGGATTCCTAAGTGTGTTGCTCCTTTGTGAGTCGTAAGGATCTCACGCAGGTGGTTTCTCCTTATAAGGTCGAGAGGACCCTATAAGTGTCTTTTAACGAGGTTGCGCCCTTTCAGGTTTTCACAAACACTCGCCGGTCGCCCTGCTGTTTTTACTCACGGAGCCCTTTCGGGTTTTCATCCGTGCCCTCTTTGCTTATGGACTTACCGTTTTTTTTTTGTCAGCCCAAGGATGCTGCAGTATTAGTTTAAAGACGTTTCGGTCTGCTATTAGTTTAAGGACATTTCGGTCCGCCGTTGAGAGGGCTGGCTACTACTTATAAAGCTTGAGCTTAGGAAGGTAGCGAGCGGACATAGTCGTCGTCATCTACCATTGATCTAGGCTGTGGCTCATTAAGCGTAGTATTTCTTTAGGAAGCGACCGTTTATTGGCCTGAAAGGCCTTTCACCATGCATGTCCACGAGTAGATAGGCCCCACCTTGGTAGACCTTATCAACGATGTACGGTCCTTCATAGTTTGGCTCAAACTTTCCCCGCTTGGCGCGATTGGGGATCATGGGCCTTTTGACCACTAGCACGAGTTCGCCTTGGCGAAATGTCCTCGGTCGGGTCAGTCTTTCATATGAGCGCGTCATCTTTGCTTTATAGGCTTCCAGATTTTGCTGTGCTAGAAGCCGGATTTCATCAAGGGCGTCAAGCTCTTCAAACCGAAGGTGAGCATTTTCTTCGTCTGTCAGCTCGTAGTGGACTGGCACTCGTAGAGAGGGTAACTCTATCTCGAGAGGGAGTACTGCTTCCGTCCCAAATACCAACGCGTACGGCGTTGTGTTTGTGGCCGTTTTAAATGTAGTTCGATACGCCCAAAGAGCTTCTTGCAATCTTTCGTGCCAATCTCTCTTATTTCGTGACACTGTTTTCTTCATGATCTTCGTCAAGGTCTTGTTGAAGGCCTCAGCTAGACCGTTAGCTCGCGGATTGTAAACTGAGGAATATCTCCAGTCTATATTGTGCTGCTGTGCGAAGCGGCTAATTTTATGACTTCGGTAGGCTGGCCCATTATCAGAGATGATCCTCCTCGGGGTTCCAAACCGGTATATGACATGCGTTTTGAAGAAATGGAGGATGTTCTCCGTCTTCACTTCCCTCAACGGTACCGCTTCCGCCCATTTGGAGAAGTAATCAGTCGTCGCCAGGATGAAACGATGTCCCTTTGATGATGCTGGTTCGATGGGGCCGACTATGTCAGTTCCCCACATTTCGAATGGCCAACTAACCACTGTTGGATGCAGTGGATTGGGATGCTGATGGATAAAGTCCCCATGAATTTGGCATGAATGACATTGCCTCGCGTATTCCAGGCAATCCTGCATCATCGTGGGCCAGTAGTAGCCCATCCGTTTTATTTTCAACTTCATCTTAGGGCCTGCTTGGTGGGAACCACAGAGTCCGTCGTGAATCTCTTGGACGACCCTTCTCGCTTCGTCAGGTCCTAGGCATCTCAGCCACAGAGAATCGAATGACCTCCTGTATAGAGTATCATTGACGAATGCGAAAGACAGAGCTCGTTTCACGAGCTGATGTCTTATGGACGCTTCTTCAGGCATTCGGTGGAATTTGAAGTAATCTATGAAGACTTCTCTCCAGTCTTCGGTCTTCTCATGGTCTTTTATTTGTAGGATTGCCTGCTCAGTTGCTCCCTTTTCTTTATATGATTCTGGAGGTATTTCTGCTGGGGAGAGCACTCGACGGCTTTGTACGACGATTCTAACGTCATCGAGGTTCTCGTCGGACAATTCTTTAGCAAGTTTGGCCAGTGCGTCCGCTTTGCTGTTTTCCGCACGCGGTATACTTTCCAACGTGTAGGAGGGAATTTGGGTTAGCAGTTGCTGCACTTTTTCACCGTATTTTACCAATTCCGGTTTGCATGTTTGGTAATCGCCGTTCACTTGACTGACAACTAGCTGGGAGTCCCCATATATGAGGAAGCTTTCAATTCCCATATCAATGGCGATCTCGAGACCTGCTATCAGAGCCTCATATTCAGCTTCATTATTCGTTCTCGGCTCTGTCAAGGAGAAGGCGAAGCGCATTATTCCTCCTTGTGGAGTCACAAAGATGAGTCCTACCCCCGATTTGATCATTGGCGTACTTTGTTTGTGCTTTTCCATGGAAGATGCTCCATCGAAATAAAGCTCCCAACGGGTATCACCACTGTCGATTGCGTCAAACGCATGTCTGTCTGGCAAATCGCAATTTAAAGGAGAATCGGCAGGTATGGGATGCTCAGCAAGGAAGTCGGCGATGGCCTGGCCTTTTACCGCCCTGAGAGGTTGATATGTTATCGAAAATTCCATCAGTAGCAGAGCCCATTTAGCGAGTCGTCCCGTCAATATGGCTTTTGACATTAGATATTTGAGAGGGTCCACTTTTGAAATAAGACGGACCTCGTGCGCCAACGCATAGTGCCTAAGCTTTGTTATTGCGAAGATCAACGCCAGGCAGTGTTTTTCAATGGGAGAGTAATTGCTTTCTGCCCCCAGCAGAACTCGACTTAAGTAGTAGAGCGCTCTTTCTTTCCCCCGATCGTTCTCTTGTGCCCATAATGCGCCTAAGGAACCTTCGAGGGCGGTTGTATAAAGAATGAGAGGCTTCCCCTTAACCGGAGCAGCCAACACCGGCGGGTTCTGCAGGTATTGTTTGATCTCATCCAACGCGCCTTGGCATTTTTGATCCCAAACGAATGGGGTTCCCTTCTTCATCAGGTGGCTATAAGGACGGCACTTTCCTGAAAGGTTGGCTATAAATCGCCGTATGTATGCGAGTTTCCCTTGGAGAGACCGAAGCTGTTTGAGAGTCCTCGGCGGAGGAATTTCCATGATCGCTTTAATCTTTGACGGATCTATTTCAATACCTCGGTGTCGGACAACGAATCCCAGGAATTTGCCCGAGGAAACCCCGAACGCACATTTAAGAGGATTCATCTTCAAATTGTATTGCCGAAGGCGTTGAAATACAGTCTTCAGATGCTCGAGATGTTCCTCATATGATTTGCTTTTAACTACGAGATCGTCGATATAGCATTCAACGATTTCGTGTATAAGGTCGTCAAAGATCTTTGTCATGGCCCTTTGATAGGTGGCACCGGCGTTCTTCAAACCGAAGGGCATCACTTTATAACAAAATATACCAAGAGGAGTCCTGAAGGCTGTATGCTTCTGGTCTTCTGGATGCATTTTTATTTGATTATACCCTGACGAGCCGTCCATAAAGGAGAAAACCTCATGAGTGGATGTATTGTTTATCATCAGTTCAGTGACTGGCACTGGGAAATCATCCTTCGGACAAGCTTTATTAAGATCCCGGAAGTCTACGCATATGCGCACTGTCCCATTTTTCTTCATCACTGGGACGATGTTGGCGATCCATTCAGGGTATTGGACTTCCTGGATGAAGCCAGAGTCTATCAGCTTTTTGACTTCGGCGTTGATGCTCATCTCAAGCTCGAGTCGCATTCTTCTCGGCGCTTGTTTGACTGGCTTGATGTCCGGGGATATCGCCAACTTGTGTACAGCAATTTCTGGATCTAGTCCCGGCATTTCGGAATAGTTCCACGCGAAGCAATCTTTGTGCTGTAGAAGCACATCCTTTAACGCAGCCACCCTTTCTTCAGATAGCAGCTCGCTGATGAATGTCGGTCGCGGGTCATTTTCCGTCCCCAACTCAATTTTCTTGAGATTATCTGCAGTGGTATGGATTCCATCTTCCAGTTCTTTCAGAGCTGGGGGAAATTCTGAGATTACCTCATCGCTGCTGTTTTCGAGGCACCAAGGGAGGCTGTCCAGGTTCTCGGACTCTTCTCTCAATGTCGTTATCATACGACAGGTGTGAATTTTCTGCCAACCCCAATATGGAACTGGTTTTTCTTTCGCGGCTTCGGGCTCGTGCTTCTGTGGTGGCGCTACCCTCCAGTTATCAGACAACGCGAATTTGCCAAGCTGATATTGATCTTTAACCCAATTCTTGAAGGTGAAGCAATCTTCAAGAGGGTGTCCCATTGCTCGATGGTAAAAGCAATAATTTGAGTTGAACACCTCGCCTGCGTGCTCGGGGTGCTTGGACTCTGGCAACGTAAGCATTTGATGTTTTAGAGCGAGATCGAATATCTTCCTTGTTTTGTTCCGAGGAAATGAGTATGCTCGACCCATTTTCTTCCTGAGGGCTAAGTCAATAACGCTCGACTCTCGGATGTGTGGCTTCTTAGCTCTGCTTTGTGGTTGTCGAGCGCCTCTCTTGCCTTTCGACTTGTTTTTGTTTTCGCGTCGAACCTTTTTTGTAGCAGGTTGACAAGGAGCGGCATCTTCGTTCTTTACTGCCTGTTGGAGGAGGCGCTGTGTCTTAGCTTTCTCATAGATTGCCATTTCACGATCGTGATCATCTCGGGCTTTTTGACTCGCATCCCTTATAAGTTTGCTCATCTGGTCTTCGGACGATGGACTGGGCGGTTTTGTATCAGGAACTTTTGCTGGTTCAGGATTAGCATCCTCCCATTGAGCGTCCGCCTCTTCATCGAAGTCATACATGGCATAACAGCTGTTTACTAGCTCCCGCTTCTTTGGCCGGATGTACCCAAGCCCTTTGGTTTCTACTCTCCCGTTAGGCAGTTTGCATTGGGTCCCGGGAATGTTCCAGACCTTGTCATAGAATTTGGCTTTTCTAACGGTCTGTGTGAAGGACATCCCCTGGCGTTTCAGCAGTTTCTTCAAACCTTCGGTATAATATCGGGGAAGACGGATAGGCTGAAGCCTGTCGAGCATGGGATCCGCGCCATGCCAAATTTCTTTTTCTACCTTGTTTTCTTCAGAACGGTAGAATAGGATTGCCTTCTCGCCTTTTCGTCCGGGAGGGATATAGAATGTCTGCAATTCTTCTACGCTGTTGGTGTCGAGTGCATCCAGTTCTTTGTAATGTTCAAGTAGCACCATGGTTATCTGCAGACTTCGCTCTTCATCAGCGGAAATCCGTATCGAAGGCCGAGCAGGGAATACAGCATGAACTTCACCTCTGAATCACTACCGAAGATCAACGAAGGAACGGATGGTCCTAGCCCGGTAGATTGGGATGGACCTGAATAAATTATATCCTCCTCCTCGGTGTCACTGCCGAAGACAGGGATGGTGGCATTAGTTTTGTTCTCCGGTTTGTGATACCTTTCTGTGTCTTCGAAGCTCGGCAAGAAGTATTTGGCATCTTCATACTTGCGAACTTCGTTCACGGAAAACGGATTCAACTCTCCGGCCACAGTGTACTCGAGGCCATCCCTGGAATACTTCATGCACTGATGCTGTGTAGAAGGGATGATATTGTACTCGTGTAGCCATGGTCGGCCGAGCAGAGCATTGTAGCACGTCTTGGCGTCTATAACATGGAATTTGATGTCTGTGACGAGCAACCCGAAGCGTAGCGTCAATATCACAGATCCAAGAGTCTTTGAGGATTGAGAGTCGAAACCGGAGATAGTGATCTTGTCTCGGGCGAGGTGTTGTATGCTCATGCAAATTTCTTTTAACACCCGTACATTGAGTAAATTGACGGACGATCCGTTATCGACCAAGATTTTACCTATCTTTATGTCATGGCAATATCCTGAGACATAAAGGGGGCGATTGTGTTCACACGTCCCGAGAAGAAGGTCTTCATCACCAAAAGCAACGTCGGCTGTGTGCACCTCTTCTAATTCGTCTTTCATCTTTTCTTCGGCTAAGAAGGCTTGAAACTGGTCCGGATCTTGTAGCGCCTTAATCAAAGAGTCTCTGGCTTCCTTTGATAGTGACAAGGCATCAAGGATACTGAGCTGAGAGGGCAGTTTCCTCAGATGTGCCAGAACGTTGTAATCCACCTTACTTCTCTTTGGCGGGTTCTTAGCGTTTAGATCTTCCAGAACTTGGTCATCTAAAACGATGTCTTCAGAGACCTTTTCTTTCCCTTTATCTTTTCTATTCGAGGGTCCGAGGTTCTTTTCAGGCAGTGTCCGATTCCGTAGCCGGATATTTTCGCAAACCACTGGCTCCTCTTCTTTTCCCGAAGTTGACTCTTTAAAGAGAGGGGCAAGCTTTAGCTCCTCATCCGAGTCGCTCCCAAATGTAGGCACCTGTGACCTGGCGGTGTTAACCATGTGACAGTTGCCGGCTGTTCTTTCAAGCACTTTGGTCGTGTTTCTTTGCTCCCGACGAATCTTACGCTTTTCCCGTTTAAAGCGTTGTTGATTAGCGACGTATCCTTGCCACCATCTATCGAAAGCCTTGCATTCTTGAGTGGGATGCGAGACCTTTTGATGATATAAGCAATAAGAGGGGTGCATTTCTACCACGCTAGTAACTTTTTCTTCTGAGGGTGGTAGCTTCATGCCCATCGATATGGCCTTAGCGAACTTCTTTTTTATCTTGAATTGGCTTTTGTCAGCGGTGGAGGCATTTTGCTCCAGTAGGATCATCTCAGCTCCTCCCTCAAGTCGCTGGCGCTTGGCCGTTTCGAATATAGCCGTCTCGCGTTCTTGATCAGCTTTACTTTTCAATCGAGCTTCACTAAGAAACGCGTCAATCATTTCTATTGATAATTCCGGGACCCTTGACTCAGTATTTGCCCCCGGCGTTTTGGTGCCAGAAGTCCCTTCATCGTTCGAGGTCGAATGAGAGATCATATGACAGCTCGCCACGTATTCCTTGGATTCATCTGATGAACTTTCCTCCTCATCTTCTTTTTGAAAGACGTGATCAAGGAAATCTTGGAGCGTAACGGGAGTCCGCGCCTTCTGGTTATATTCATCCAGCGCGTCGATTTGCTTTTGTAAGTCGGTGCGCTTGTCGCCAGGCTTCACGGGCTTCTTAGATTTCTTCTTCTTCTTTTTCGAAGATTTTGACGGCTGGCTATGAACGCTTGAACTACCATCATTGGTCTTTGGAGTCGGACGTGGCTTCAACATCCCCTCTATAACCTGCGGTTCCAGGGGGTTCTTCCACTTGACCGCTGGACAGGTCTGAAGATCATTTAGCATTCTCCTCGTTTTGGCCGATAATACGACTTCCCAGGGGGTTTCTTCAACAACGGAGCATGTTGCCCCCGGTGTATTCGTCCCCTTAGAGGTGTGGGGCTGCGGGGGATTTACCTTCCATTTGTCGGATAGCGCGAATTTGCCCTGGCGGTACTGGTTTTCAAGCCAATTTTTGAAAACGTAACAGTCTTCGATCGGATGTCCTAGCACTCGATGATAAGGGCAGTAATTAGGCTCGTTGACGTCACTTGGTTGCGACGGGCATTTTGGATCTGGCAGATTTATGAGCCTGTTGTGCAATGCCAGCTCAAATAGCCTTCTGGTTTTATCACGGGGAAAGGAGTAAGCACGTCCCATCCTGTCCTCAAGGGGTACGTATGGGCGCGTATAGTTTGGACGAGCAACCGGCTTCGAGTCGCTCGGTTGTTGTTGGGCATTAGCAACAATGATCGCTTTTCCCTTTCCTTTATCGTTTCGAGAGTCCGGCTTCGGGAGAGGGGGTTTATGGCCCATCTGGTCCATCTGCGCCAATTTGTCGATCAAAGCCTGGAAAGAAGTCGGCTTGAAGAACATCATAAACTGTGAAATGGTTGCTTGTGGATCAAGGGTTCCAACAAACATTCCCACCGCAGGGGCTTCTTCTATGCGCTGTTCACACTTAGACCATAAATTACGCCACCGTATAGCGTACTGGACCCACGTCTCGCCGGGCTTTACCCTGGCGTTAATCAGCGCCGTCATCGGAGTACGCTCACTGGCACTTGCAAAGCGTTGGGTGAAGAGCAGCTCCATCTCCGCAAAGGTTTTAATAGAGTCGTTGGGGAGCTCGGAATACCGCTCGAACGCCGTATCTGATAGGCTTCCAACGAACCGGCGAAGCAGAAGTTTGTCGTCGCCGCCGGTGTTACCGCAAAGTGCCCTGAACTGGGCGACATGTTGATGGGGATTGCCGGTCCCTTTGTAGACATGAAATTTAGGAATTGTATAACCCGGCGGGTATTTGATTTGGTCATACCAACCTGGATACGGCCGCCCTGTTTTTACGACGTGGCCGGCTGCTTCGGCCGCGTGATGAACCTTTATTTGCTGGGCTATATATTCGTCCAGATCAGTTTTAGAGATTGTGTCCTCTTTAGCCGCTGATAGAACGGGCTGAGGGTTTGATGTCTCTCCCCTATCATCCCCAAGGACAATCGGGGGTTCTTCAGTTGGGGGATCTGGTTGTATCATCATTCCTATCATGTCCTGGAAGAGGAGGCCCATACGCTGTATATTGGCTGCTTGTTCAGCAGCCTCTTTGTCTCTCTTTTCCAGTACTCGACGGAGGAACTCAGCGTCGTTCTCTTCCTCTTGGCGTTCATCTAAGGACGTCTCAGGATTCTCTTTTGGCCCTGTGAGTGCAGCCATTGTAGTCATCATCTCCTGGAGCTTTTGTTGCTGCTCCTGAGACTTGGTCACTGACCGGGTAAGCGGTCGGTGACCCGTAGAAGTACGACTTTCTTCCTTCCCCGAAGCCATATAGACCGTATGAACTGTTATGCCCCCTGACTTGGGGCGTTTAGGTTCACCGCTTTTAAACTTTGTCAGTGTTACGGGAGCTTTTTCTGGCCTCTTCCTTTTATGGACCTTTGAGGTTGCAGGAGCCGTTGAAGTGGGCATCCTAGCATTTGTTGCCCCCTGCTGTTTAATGGGGCGGTTTTTGTCCTTTTCCACTTTTGCCCTTTTCTGGCGACGAAAGTGGTCTGAATCAATCACGGAGTCTTGAACCTCCCGCCAAACTTTATAAATCTTTGACGACAGCCGCTGAGGGGGCTGTTCCTGCTTCGTCGCCGGAGCTTTTCCCGTAGGCGGAGGAGATCTTTTCAATGCAGCAATTGGGGAGTTCTTTCTCACCTTGCTCAGCAATTCAAAGCTGTTCCCGGTTGGAACAGCAGCATCGACCTCCACCACTGGAACAGGTGGGGTTAGCCCTGAGGGGGAGTTGCCCCCTGCTTTCCTTACTCGTTGTCAATGGCGACGTCGCGCGCGACGGGCCGTTGGGACTGGCTCGGAAATCGAGATAGTTTCTTGTTGCCCCTTGTTTGGGTGTGGGGTAATTGCCGACGTCAGCCTATCGAAGACTGATGCTTTTTGACCAGCTGGGGGAAGAGTGGGAACCGTCAATCTTGTGAAGACCGACTCTCTAATAGGAGAAGTCGCTTCAACGGCTTCCGAAGCAGCGGCCGTTGCCCTCTTTGGGACAGCCACTTTATAGTTCTGACCCAGCCTGGTGAAAACAGAGGCTGTCAGCTTAGTAGCGGGCGACCCGTTGACAGGGGTCGTGGTAGCAGTGAGCCGATCGAACACCGACTTCTTGTTCGCTTCTGGTACGGATATCGGCACAGAGAGGCTTGCAGGTGGGACCATGGTCCCGAAAAACAGGCCAGTGGTGGCTTGGGTCACCTGATCCACCGGCAGAGTCAGGAAGGAAGCCGCTTGGGGCCCATATGCTACACCTCTCGGTGAGGTGGAGCGTCCGTTGCAGTGGCATTTCGAGCAGTTGGTGCAGTTGGTGGCCATTGAATGCTTGAGTTCTGTACCAGACAAAAGACCAAATCTTAGCAACTTGAAATCCGAAGGCAATCATTTAACAAACCGCGATTGGTTCGCGAAGACGACACACGAAGTGTGGAGTGGAAAGAGGAAAAGGTCCCACCGGGCGTGCCAGAATCTGTTCCCCTCCGAACGGCGGCCCGGACTTCGCGTCCGTTGCCTGAGGTTCGGGGCAGATGCTATTTGGTTTTATCCGTCCACCTCTCCGAAGATGCCAAGTTGGTTTATGGCACCGTGTATCAGAGGTTTAGACAGATGCGGCCGATGTAGCAGACTTAGTCAGATTCCCCCTCAGGGTGAGGGGTTTTTGATTGTGGGGACGCTCTTCCCTGCAGGCGCAAGCCCCTGCAGTTAATTACGCTACCGCGTCGCGGTAACAACTTTCTCCTTCTCCAGAATTTCACTTCGTGTCGTGTGTGTTTGTTTTGTTTGTGGTTGCCCGTGGATTGTATACGGAGACTGAGTAATGCCGTCGCCCGTAGGACGTGGATTAGTCCAAATCCGTATTTACTTAGATTTGGGTTTGGTGTTTTTAGTTTAAGGATGCATTAGTCGCGTTGCAGCTAAGATCAACTTAAACATTCGTTAAGAATACATTAGTCCTGTTTTAGACTAAGCTCAACTTAACGTAGTGATTGATTTAATTATCTGGCCGTCGGGACTCGTCACCTCTCTGACGTCGTTGAGGGATTACAACGACAAGTGTCAGAGGAGTTCAGAGATGTACCCTTGAACCAAAATTGATTTGGAGTTTTATTGTTTATTTAAAGATCTAAGGACACATTAACCGTATTTGGGGCTAAGATCAACTTAGACGGGACCGTTTAGATCCGGCAAAAGGGCGTTCGGACTCTATTATGCCAGTTTAGGGACGTGGTGGTCCATCGCCAGTTTAGGGACGTGGTGGTCCATCATTAGTTTAGGGACGTTTCGGTCCGGTATTAGTTTAGCGACGTTTCGGTCCGTATTCCAGTTTAGGGACGTGGTGGTCCATCATTAGTTTAGGGACGTTTCGGTCCGGTATTAGTTTAGGGACGTTTCGGTCCGTATTCCAGTTTAGGGACGTGGTGGTCCATCGCCAGTTTAGGGACGTGGTGGTCCGATATTAGTTTAGGGACGTTTCGGTCCGGTATTAGTTTAGGGAAGTTTCGATCCGTATTCCAGTTTAGGGACGTGGTGGTCCAATATTAGTTTAGGGACGTTTCGGTCCGATATTAGTTTATGGACGTTTCGGTCCGATATTAGTTTAGTGATCGTTGGGACCCGTCACCTCTTTGACGTCGTTGAGGAATTACAGCGACAAATGTCAAAGAAGTTCGGAGATGTACCCTCGAACAGGTCGTGAATTGGTTTAGGAGAGCCATTTTGCTCAGTCAATTTAATTTTAAGGACTTACAGCCAGGATTGGGTTAATTCCAATTTTTTATTTATTTTAGGCTTTGCTTGACTGAAAGAATCAATCCAGATAGGGCTCTGCCCCTTTATTATTTTTGCAATTTGATTTGGGCCAGGCCCTCAAGAATTCTCCAAACAGGGCTCTGCCCTTTTATTATTTTTTTTTTGATTTGGGCCAGGCCCTTTTAAATAATGAGTTGCACTTGTGCAGAAACTTAAGAATTTTCTTGATTTGGGCCAGACCCTTTTAAATAATGAGTTGCACTTGTGCAGAAACTCAAGAATTTTCTTGATTTGGGCCAGGCCCTTTTAAATAATGAGTTGCACTTGTGCAGAAACTCAAGAATTTTCTTGATTTGAGAACACAAGTGCATAGCACTTTTAATCTAAATTTGGATCAAAGGAAAACAAGTTCTTCTTGTTTTCCCTGATTTTACAGAACCAAGGGTTCATATCAAGTGCAAGGCACTATTTATTATTCTCTGATTTTACAGAACCAAGGGTTCATGTCAAGTGCAAGGCACTATTTATTATTCAATTCTTTTTATCTTCTGTTCTTCAGAGATTTTTCTCTTGTTCAAAAGAAGTTTTTACCTTTCTCTCTTTTTTATGCCAGAAGTTGATTCTTCTTCTTGATGATTCTGATCCTTTGAATGAGGTCTGAGCTCTTATTTATAGTGCTCACAAATTTGTTGAATTTGTTACCAAGATCTTTCCTGAATAATTTTGGGAATTTTCCCACCATTGGATCTTTGATCCAAGGGTCCCTGTTTTACAGAAGAACAGAAAAGATTTACTTAAATTTTCATTCTGTTGCTGCGCAACTCACCAGCGCGTGACACGTGTCGCGCATCCGTGCGCTTGCGCAGTTGCGATTGCGCAACTATCCGTGCGCTTGCGCAGTTGCGATTGCGCAACTGCGTAGACACGTGTCGCGCATCCGTGCGCTTGCGCAGTTGCGATTGCGCAACTGCGCAGACACGTGTCGCGCTGCCATGCGTTTGCGCATTTAAGTCTTAATTATGTTTTCTGAAGAGCCTTGCTCTGATTAGACGCATTGTCTTGGGCGTTACGCTGCCGAATCAACTTCCGCCATGTGGCAAATTGCGCGCTGCGCACGGGAACCGAAGCGTTGCTTCAAATTTTGAATTTTCAAAATTTAAGTAGAGCCTTGCTCTGATTGGGGGAAACACCCCTCCCCCAAACTTGAGTTAAACAATTTTAATCTTTTAAAAATCACATGAGGGGGTCAAGGTTATTGGTCAATGCCAAGCTTTGCAAAGACCGAAGGTCAACACCAACCATTCAAAAATTTTATCGATGAAGCACCAAGGTTGGTGGAAGAACATGTCACCTATTGACGTGAAGAAGTGGGGAGGTGACAAGAGATGTAATGGAAAAGGATTGCGTCTCAATTTGGAGGGACGACACAGTGATAGTAATGATGGATTACTCGCATTATCATGATTGTCCAAAAGAGGGGGTGGAGGTCCAATTTCTTCATCTTGGAGTTGATTCATCTCAACACCCGTGTCTTGTAAAAATGCGAGTTCATCAGCGAAAATTTCCTCAAAGCTTTCATCGATACCCCGAAAAATAATGTCATCAGAAAAATTGGGGTGATCGTCAGACTCAATATAAGGTTCCTCATTAGATGTTGACCCGGACAACTCGGTGGAAGAGTAAATGGTTGGGTCAAATAACAACATATGAAAAGAGTCTGTATCATGAGGTTGATCAAATTCGCTGCTGTCGACATCCATTAATTTGACAGAACACACATGAGCATAGGGTTCGGAGGGTTCACTTCCCAACTTGTAAATGTTAAGCTCAATTGACTTCTTTCCAAAGGATAGGGTCATAGAGCCGTTTCTACAATTAATTACTGCGTTGGAAGTGGCCAAAAAGGGTCGACTGAGTATCACCAGAATTTGATTGCGTGGGTTTGCTACAGGTTGTGTATCTATAACGATAAAGTCCACAGGGAATATGAATTCCCCGACTTTGATTAACACATCCTCTGACTCACCCCTAGATTGGGTGATAGATCGATCGGCCATCTGAAGAGTGCAATGCGCAGGTTTTAACTCTCCGATCCCTAATTGCTCATACACAGAATACGGAAGCAAGTTAACACTAGCACCAAGATCGAGTAGAGCATGATTAATATTTTTACCCCTAATGGAAATAGAAATTGTAGGACTTCCGGGGTCCTTTCGTTTCTTGGGAAGTTGTTGTGTAAAAGCTGTGCTCACATTACTCGCAAGGAAAACTTTTTTAGGTACTTGAACTTTTCGCTTCCTAGTGCACAAGTCCTTTAAGATTTTCGCATATGACGGAACTTGTTGAATAGCATCTAGGAGAGGAATGTTTATGTTAACTTGCTTAAAAATTTCCACGATCTTCTCCATTTGTGGACTTGGTCTGTTGCCCCTCAACCTGTTTGGATAAGGTGCTTGATCAATAAGTTTTGGGTCCAACATTTGTGGAGAAGACTGTGGACATGGATTCGATCCCAAAACTGGAGTGGAAATCGACTTAGATAGATTTGGCGAAATGAGCGAAGGGTTCGAGCCTTGAGGAAAACGGAGAATAGGCTCGGGTGAAGGTGGGGGACTAGACGAATTAGGGGAAGAAGAAGAATAAGGGGTATCAAATGTGTCACTATCATCACACTGCTCACCCACTCGGTCATTCAGCACTTTTCCCGATCTCAACGTGGTAACAGCACTCACATTATAACTTTGTGAGTGGCCAGAATTAGGTATGGGTTGAGATGGGAGTTTCCCTTTCTCTCTCGCACTCATTGCGGCGTTTAACTGTGCGATTTGGTTTTCTATTGATTTAATACTCTCACCATGGGAGGAGGAGTTTTTCGTTAGGGTATCAATAGAACACCTTATCTCAGCCGAATTTTGCATGGATTGTTTCATGAACATATCCAAAGTTTATACAAGTGAGTTGTCAGTACCGGCCACTTGTGGTGTAGAAATGTTGGCCGGATTTTGAAAATTTTGTGACTGAAAGGGGGGCTGATTCTGTGGTTGTGGTTGCTGTGGAGGAGGTCTTTGATAATTACTTTGTTGGTTCTGATTCCAAGCAAAGTTAGGATGATTCCTCCATCCTTGATTGTATGTGGAAGAATAAGGGTCGTTTCTAGGTCGCTGCTGAAAAGCAGCATTAGCTTGAAACGATGCATTCATAGGACATTCTTCCGTTAAATGTGACGGATCCGAACAGCAACCACAGACAGTCTTGGGAAGCGTGACCTGATTTAGGGAGACTGATGAAAGTTTGTTCTCAATAGAATCGAGTTTCTTTTGCATCGCTGCCATTTCGGCTTTTACTGCGATGGAAACGTCGAGCTGGTGAATACCTCCCTTAGTTGTAGGTGGTCTTACACTTTCCCACTGCAACGTGTGTTCAGCGAGATCTTCCAGATATTTCCATGCTTCACCGTCATCTTTAGACATGAAATTGCATTGACACATTGTTTCAAGCATCTGCTTTGTCGCTGGATTAATGCCCTCATATATAATCCGACATAAATCCCATCTTTGTATCCCGTGATGGGGGCATTGGACAAGTAGATCTTTGAAACGTTCAAAGCACTTCCAAAATGGTTCATTGGGAAGCTGGGTGAACTGGTTAATCTCGCTCCTAACATGTGCAGTCTTATGATTTGGGTAAAACTTCTTAAGAAATGCTACGATGAATTCATCCCAATTAGCGATAGAGTGTGCGGCAGTATTATAAAACCATTTTTCTGCCAAGTCGCACAGTGTGAATGGGAGAAGACGTAAGCGCATAGCATCTAAAGTCAATTGTGAAGTACCCATCATTGCGCATACGTTTTCGAATTTGGTGATGAAAACATACGCGTCTTCCGACTCAAGCCCGTGAAATTTGGGCAGCAGATTGATGTAGTGGGGTTTGATTTCGAAATTATCCCCATTAGGTGGTGGAAGAGATAGACAAGTAGGAAGAGGACCACGAATAGGATAGCATCTCTCTTGGAGAGAGATGCGCGGTGGATTCTGCGCACCTTCGGGCGGTGGCAGCGTGGTGTTATACTCTGATGGAGTGCCGTCCATCACGGTTGATGTGGTGTGTGGTGGGGGAAAAGAGGATGAAGAAGTACCGACTTCGGCGTCGATAGCAGGAACGCGGACAAGACGGGCACTAGGATCCCGTGTCCAGCCGAGCATGCACTAAGCGGGTTTAGTGCAAGTGGCAGCGTGTGTGTGATTTAAAATTGGCTTGTTTTGAAAAAAGTGAGACTCAAGACAAATCTCCCTAAAATGCACAAGTAACCCTAAAACTAAGGTTACCTAGGTCAGTCTCTAGACAGCTCCTAACTAAGGCTAGAAATAGGACCTCAAACCGCCTCTTCACGGACAAGTACGGCCAGGTAAGTGGGAAGAAACCACCACTACAGTGGGCCTAATTAAAAACCACTAGCCTAGACACCGCAATGTCAGTTAGGATAAACGGCCGATGCCTATACTAGTCTTTTTCCTATTGAGCTCGACAGTCCTTAGAGTCTGGTCTAGATATTTTTTAAATTAATGAAGGGTTGTTCTATATGCTCGGTTTGTGATTTGTGGGGCTTAGGAAGGGTGATGAAATCCCCACCTAATCTTGATTTGGTCTTTGCCCCTTAAAATCCGTATTAAATATGCAAAACAAAACCAATAACAAAACTTTTGCAAAAAGATTTTTGAGCGGCGCAATTTTGCAAAGAATCCTGCAGAAAATAGATTTTATTGGATTTGAGGGGGGAGAGAAAGAGTTGAGAATCTTACCAGAGGAGTTTGAACCCTTGATCCCCTTGTCAGGCCGCGTTTCCGCCGCAGATTCCCCTTTGTTGCCGCGGTTCCGCCGCAAGATGGATGGTTCAGTTGCTGAAAATTTTTCTCAAGCCCTCTGTGCTCCTCTGGATCTCGATGAATGCCTCTGTCTTCTGTTTTCCTCAATTCTGTAACTCAGATCTCCTTGCAAAATTCACGCACAAATCGTTAAATATGCAATTTGCAGTTTTGTGTTAATAATGATATAAATCGTCTAAGAATTCAACACAAATAGTAAAAATAAAAACTTACGCACGTATCCCCGGCAACGGCGCCATTTGATTGTGTCGAAAGAGTGTTTTTGTTTGTAGTTAACCGCAATCAATAACGGTGTCGCGTGTAGCTAGACCGAGATGAGTACGGGTCGTCCTCTGGGAAACGTGGAACCTTTTGTTTTTACTTTAGATGTATTGAGAAAGAGAGGAGGAATAAAGAATTTTATAGAATGGTTTCTAGATCTACGTTAAACAAGAATGTAAAATATAGATCTAGATTATTTTAAAGATGTAGATAATATAATAAGAGGGCTTGTAGGGTTCGTTAGGATTTAGTAGTTATGGACGATTAATTAAAAGTTACCCTTTTTTCCATTAATAGATTTAGAACTAGAACGACGGTGATGCGTGTAGATTAGGGTTTCTGGAGGGAAAAGGAATCCCACTCTTAACCCTTATCTCGACACGGAACTCCGTTCATATCTAGCCTTTACCAAAACAATCATTAATCTAATCTCTAATTGCGGTCGGAACTAGCAAAGAATTGCTAGCGCGCCCGATTAGGATGTTAATGATTCTTTTGATAAAGTTCATAAACTTTATAGGACTTAAAAAGGGTTTAGTTATTTTCATCGTCCATTAGCCTACCCTAATCCTACGAACCCTAACAAGCGGAGAATTACTCGCGCATGTTGGGAGAAGAAGATGAAAAGAAAGAGAAGGAAAACATAATGTAAAATGCAAAAGAATAAAATAAAACAACTACCTTTATTAATCAACTTGAACAATCTACACTTTGATTCCTTAGAAAATGATTACAAAGACTAGTTTGCTTCTCGATCTCTTCCAAGGAGCTAGATGAACAGTTGATGATCAGCCTGGATGCGTGAGCCGTCTTGGACTTCGTGATCTCTTCGGCTTGATAACTTTTCCAAGAGGCTCTCGGTGCCCTTTTATAGTCCAAAGCCACAATCTTTTGCTTCAAAAGTTGGTAAAATATAGCAGAGATTTAAGCCACAAAATCTTAGCAAATGATCTCTCTAGATTGCCGCGGATCCGCGGCCAACAGGGGGGTTTGGCCGCGGTTCCGCGGCCAATGGTGGGGATCTCTTGATCATTTTTCTTGGGCTTTGTGATTGTGACATGTGGCAATCCTAGGCACCTTCAGAATTCAGAAATCTTTTCTCGGTTGCTCCCAGACTTGGTCTCCAAGTTTTGCTTCTTAATTTGGCAAGTTTTCTTCAACAACTTGATTTGTTTGATAAATTCTGTATAACAACTTGGAAAATTCTGCACAATAATCTCAAATAATATTTAGTAGACTTAGTTCTACTAGGATTTGGTCAATGAATTTATTTGCATACATTTTTCTACCAAATACTAATTAAAATATATTAACACATGGAAAATGGTGTTTTTACACATAAACCCTCATATGTATAATATATTATAATAAAGTCCTTTTTTAATATGAAAATGATAGGAAAAATGTAATACAAATGTGCAGTTTTATCAACTGAACACCAAGCGCTCAAGGCAGAGAAGCTGAGGAAGAAGCGGCTCAGATACAGACCCAACAAAAGGGCTAGGGCTCTGGCCATGTTAAAATTTATGAATTTCTAAAGTCCGGACCGCTCCGCGAAATCAGCCGCCAAAGATAAAGAGATGGCTGGGTATGTGGTTCGCACTGTCTACATGGTCGGACATGAAGAAACGAATCCTCCTCTTCTTCACAGTCATGGTGATGATATGATTGAATCTACCCAGCATCGGCTCGATCTAAGTGATGAAGAGCCCGCTCAGGCCGATAAGCTAGAGGAGCCCGTGGTTCCTACGGAATTGAGCTCAGGCAATAAAGATGACCCGGTTGTCATAGCCGGAATTACAGAACAAGCGTTATTCCGATGGCTTCAGAGGCAGCTTCAGGACAGGGACGAGAAGTTAGCTAAGGTACAGTCCAAGGTCGACGAATTGGCAAATGTCGCGGCAGATCTCGCGACCCAAGTCGCCCGATTGCAATTACAGCAGAATCAAATTTTGGTTCATGAGCCAGGAATTGATACCCCATGGCAGCCAACTGATATCCCTTTCAACCTAAGAGCGGAGCGCCTTCGCAAAAAACGGCCGCAATCAGCCTCCACTCCCTCCAATACATACGCCGGAGGGGAATCGCCTCTGAAAGAAAAACTGGAAAAAGTCTATTCCTTCAAAAGGGAAAAAGTCCACAAGATATTCAGGGACGCCCTAAGAAACGGTCTACAACTGCCAGAATCAAAGAGACCGTAAGAAGCAAATATGACCGACGACCCAGAATATTGCCCCTATCACAGGGTGATAGGCCATGCCATTGAAGACTGCTTCGTCTTCAAAGATTGGGTCGAAAGGCAATACAAGACGGGAGAGATAGAACTGTCTAGAGGCGTGTTGGCGAACAGTCAAGCTACGACCGCCGATTCCATACAAATGGAGGCCGAAGCCTTTCGGGAACCCAATCCTCCCAGACATGTGCCACTATCTGAAAAGGGCAAACCAAAGACTGATCGACCTCAAGAACCAGCATCAGTAAGGGCACCTACTCTAATGGAGAGAAAGAAGAAGGTGTACTCCTTCAGGAGGGATGAGGTCCGCAATATATTTGAGGAAGCCTTGAACAACGGTCTGCAATTGCCTATTCCGAAAAGGCCACATGAAATGAATATGACCGCCAATCCCGTATACTGCCCATACCATAGAGTAGTGAGTCATACCATTGAAGACTGCTGTGTTTTCAAAGATTGGGCAGAGGACCGATACAAGCTTGGAAAAGCCTCACAATCCTCGGATGTATCGGCAAGCCACGGAGCTAGGTCATCAACACAGCTCCGCCAAGATCAAAGTTCAAGGAGCTTGGATAAGCAAAAAGGACCACCACGTCGTTAAACTGGGAACGCCAGCTGACCACCACGTTGTTAAACTGGGAATGATCGACCACCATGTCATTAAACTGGGAATGATCGACCTCTAAGTCGTTAAACTGGGAATGTAAAAATATGTGTGTGTGTGTGTGAATAAACAAAAAAAGTGTAAATAAAAGAAAAATAAAGAAAAGCCGAAATGATGAGGCAACCTCGAATAAAAGCCGAAATGATAGGGCAATCGCGATATTCGCGATAAGAAAAGCTGAAATGATAGAGCAATAGCGGTAAAAAAACGGCGAATGATTAGTCACTCCAGGTACCATATTCCAATGCAGCGATGCAGACGCCAACCGAAATTCAAATTCCCAAAATTCTCCCAGCCCTACGGTTAGTCCCCAAATTGACTACCGTATACAATCCACGGGCTCAAATAATTCTCATCACACTCATGCCCCACTGCAATCACCAGTCCAGCGGTCGGTCCCCGCCCTTGGAATTATGGTCCATTGGAAAGACCCATTCACGTATCCTCACGATGCATGAGGAGAACAAACCTTCGTGGGATTCTTACGACTCACAAAGGAAAAACACACTTGGGAGTCCTCACGACTCCAAAGGAGAAAATACACCTATGGGATCCTTACGACCCGTAGGGAGAAAATGCTTTTCTGGGACCCTCACGGCCCATAAAATTGAAAAACCTTAGGTGATAGGGATCTAAACCTCCTAAGCCATCGCTCCCCAATCCCTAAGTGGCGAATGATGAGTCGCTCCTGGTACCATATTCCAGTACAGCGATGCAGACGTCAACCAAATTCCAAATTCCAATCCCTAAATGGCGAATGATGAGTCGCTCCTGGTACCATATTCCAGTGCAGCGATGCAGACGCCAGCCAAATTCCAAATCCCATACCCCAATGGCGAATGATGAGTCGCTCCTGGTACCATATTCCAGTGTAGCGATGCAGACGCCAACCAAATTCCAAATCCTATACCACAACGGCGAATGATGAGTCGCTCCTGGTACCATATTCCAGTGCAGCGATGCAGATGCCGGCAAAGTCCCGAAATTTTTCCGTCCCTACGGTCTGGATCATACATCCTGCAAAACCGTATACAATCCACGGGCGTAAAACAATCCCAATCTCTTCCGAGTCCTACCGGTGAGACCACATTCAAAGTCCAAAAAAAAAATAAATAAATAAATAAAAAAAATTAAAAAAAATGGTATGTCCACAAGCAAAAGGGGCACGGATGAAAACTCGAAAGGGCTCCGTGAGTAAAAACAGCAGGACTGCCGGCGAGTTTGTGAAAACCTGAAAGGGCGCAAACTCGTAAAAAAGAAATGAAATGCACTCGCAGAGTCCTCTCGACTTTGTGAGGAGAAAATTCCCGCGTGAGATCCTTACGACTCACAAAGGAGCAACACACTTAGGAGTCCCCACGACTCCTAAGGATAAAAAAACAACACCTACGAGATCCTTTCGACTCGTAGGGAGAAAATGCTTTTATGGGACCCTTACGGCCCATAAAATTGAAAAGCCTTAAGTGACAGGGATCTAAACCTGTCTCCTAAACCACCGATTCTCAAATCCTTCCGGGGCAAATGATGAGTTGCTCCTGACATTATTCCAGTGCAGCAATGCAGATGCCAAATAAAAACCAACTCCCAAATCCTCCTGGGGCAAATGATGAGTTGCTCCTGCTATTATTCCAGTGCAGCAATGCAGATGCCGACAAAAAAAAACAATCCCAAAATCCTCTCAAAGACAGATGATGATTCGCTCCTGGTATCATATTCCAGTATAGCGATGCAGATGTTGTTAGTTATATGTGTGCCCTAGAGGCCATTACTGTACATACGATGTATATTGTAGTGGATGCTTGGACATATATAGGGAGGACTTTCTTGCTCGACATGATAGTACGCTATCTGGTTGTACTTTATCTAAACATGTACTCCGATTGTCTCTTTTGTTACATGTTGATAAAGCCCTTAGGATTTGTACTCGACTACTGCGACTATGATGAGATCATACTAGTGGGGCCATAGTAGTCTATGAGTACATCCTATAACTGTTCCTAGTCGAGGGTGTGTCGAGACAGGGCATCGATACACCAGAGTAGACTAGCGTATACGCATCTTGACCCATATGATGGGCGATGGATGATCCCATATCCATCGGTGTTTGACATCAAGGATGGTGTACGGGTGCTCAGTGGAGACTGGGTACACTGAACGGACTCGCCGAGAACTCCTAGATGGTATATATACCTATTGTCAGATAGCAGTTCTCTGGTGACACTTGTACAGGTTAGTCTGTAGACCCGAGATCGTCATAGAGTCTTGTGTGGTTCCCACTGTGCTTTGATTTCCTCCCTACCACGGCTCTACTGAGTCGTGCAAACAGGTGGATTTTGGGTACAGTCCCGAATCATATGGAGACAGTGAGCGATAGGAGGAGTTTCGTCTCTCCCGGTATAGGGGGTTGATGTCGCGCTATGTTTGATCGGCTATAACACCTAAATCCCTGGCCAGGGTTCTCGAGGTTTACTGATAAGTGTTATCAGTAGTTCCTCGACCGGTTATGAGCCATAAATCAACATGACTTATAAAGTTACTGGGGTCTGACATTTACCACCCCTAGACTGAATATGCGACGTATCAGACAAAGAGACCGGACTGTACGGTAAGTGTTGCTTACAGGCTCGTAAGGGTTGTGATGAGTTCGCTCGTCGGCCACCTTTTTGTCAATACCTGGTAGCCCGTTATGTATTGGCTTATACCTCTAATGTGCTAGTGGTTAAATCCACAACTAAGGTGTTGACGAGTCTTTAGAGTCCCCCACATTCAGTTACTTAAAGTTTTCGGGCGAAAAGATGTAGAAAACCGTAAGATGTTACGGCAGCCGTAAAGTGTTACGGCAGGTTTTCGATTATGTTCGGTAATTGTTACAGGAATAATAATCGAAAGAATAATACTGGACGGATACCAGTATTATATTATTGGATTAATGGTATTCGTATTTTTCGGAATTCGGATACGGGTATATAGTATACGGTATACGGAGGAGGGGTATTTTTGTAATTGTTACAAAATACCTTCTAGAAGATGCCACCTCATAATGACATAATTATGACATCATTTATTTTGTGAAAATAAATAAGTGAGGTGTAAATTGAAAAGTATAAGCATGATAGAAGTGGATGTACTAATTAAGCATGATACTTCTTTCATAATGCATGCTTTAATTAGTGCTAAATTCTTTTCTTTCTTTTTTCTATCATGCTTAATCTTTTTAATTATAAATGAAATTATTCTCTCCTCCATTTTCTCTTATAAATACCTTCATATGAGATGTGAATTCAAGGCATTCAATTCCTTAACAAGATTATGATAAGTGTATCATAACAAGTTCATAAGAAGAGAGAAAGAAAAATGATGGTGATCATTCTTCCTAGCTTTAACCCTCACATGAGATGTGAATCAAAAGCTTAGGATTTCAAGTTAATCCAATTATTCTACATCAAATCTTGGGCGCGTCGGCTAGCCAACTTCGCCCCCGAGTGGCCTCGGCATTGAGGTGGGAGCCCGTAAAAAACGTAGGCGATGTGGTGCCCTTCCGGCGATGAGATGGAGACCGGACATTCCGCGGGACTTCGGGTGGATCATCATGGACAAGGAAGGCTTCCATCGATCCGTTTCAAAATCTCATAGTGCCAAGGAGTCACCGAGGAAGATCTACAAGGGTTGTAAGTTTTACATTTGCATGTGATGCTTAGTGTATGAATCCCTAAAACTTCTAGCTACGATTCTCGCAGGGGCTAGCTTAGCACCTCTAAAATTTTGATTATGGCATGTGTGATGCCACCGAACCCTTGACCAGGTGCTAGGCCATCCCTACAGTGGTATCAGAGCCAGGTTAGAGCTTTAGGCGATGCGTGGGCGAAATTAAAAGTCCGATCGAACCACGAAACACCAATTTTGACAGCTTTCTGGAAATTTTTTGAAAATTGGATTTTTCCAAATTTAAAGGTCCTAAAAAAATCAGCAGGCAAATCTAAGAATTACCATATAAAAATTTTTAAACGATCCCTCTAAAGCGCGGCGGAAGGGCGGCCAAAACATGGTTTTGGCGGCGCTTTAGCGGCCGTACTGTAGCATCAGGTAAAATTTTTTTTTGCACAGTACCTGATAAATTCTTACTATGCCTCTGAAATATTTAAAACTCACTCAAGTGTTGAGTGTTCTGGAGATAAATTGGATTTGGTGATTCGATTGGAAAAGTTTAATTTCGTTCAGATTTTCAGATTTTTAGAACTTGTTAAAATGTTTGAACGAATATTAGAAACACAGTTTTTCCCGTATTGGAAAAATTCCAAGTGTTGGAGTTTTCCCTAGTTCAAAACTTTCGAAAAACATGCAAGCGCATTGTGGACACTCTAGAAGAACATAACCATAACTCGATTATGTGACCGTCAAAACTATCACTGAACCTTAGGGTTTGTGGTAGTTTAGCGTTGCCACATGTGAGGCGTTGGTTTGGCCCTTCTACGGTTGGTCCATAAGGGGCTGTGGCATATTCTAGAAACTTTTGAACTCGGCCCAAGTGTTGTGCAGTTTGGGAAATCTAGGGTGTTTTGTATATTCGATCGAAAAGTTTAACATTGTCTATTTATCTGAAATGTGATACAATATGTGGAATTCATATAGTTAGGCATGAAATACGAAGTATGTGATATTTCGAATTTATGATGTCTAAGGTAATTGTGGATTCCAAATGTTGTAGTTTTTCATTTTATTTTCTGTGACCGTAAGTGTAGTATGTGGTGTATCGCCGTTTTCATTGCTATACGTCAACGATAATCGGGATACGCATACTTACTTACGTTGATGATATGAGATATTATGTGTTGCTGAAATATGATGAGCAGGATTGTCGCGAATGAATAGCCGGGGGTTTTTATGTGAGATGAGAGTTTTATTTTTCATTCATGTAATAAATCAATTGTATATTATTTACTTTTCCGCATTAGGATAGACCCAAGGAGGGGAGCACAAGTGATCGGGTTCTAGGGTTCAGTGGGAGGCCATCTCGAGGAGTCGAGACCGGATCTCCTAAACTCTAGAATCGGCGGGATCACTTGCCGCTCTCGTAGGGGTCTAGGGGTGTGGGCTTGGCTATTCATCACGACCGTGGAATCCGTATTTTCTATTGTTGGCTCGATACAAAATACGGACATCCTAGATATCCTTTTATATGCTTCTGCTGTTGATATTCTGTAATGTGATTACTTAGTATCTGAGACGAATGGATTATTATTATATATATGATATATAATAAACGTTGCTTATGTTTTGCACCCGCGCTAGTCCAGCCCCCGCTCTGCCGTTAGTTAAGTAACCTAAAGGTGCATGACGAGGCCCAGTGGCAAATGCGGATGGCATAAGCGTACGTTCTATTTGCGTTTCTTTTCTGTGATGTTTAGGAAACATAAAAGATAGGAAACATAATTGATGGGACAACATTAATGTGATTAATGTTAAGAAAAAGAAACCTAATGATGTTGTAGAATCAAACTTTTTTGAAAAAGAGTAACTCTAGCTTTTGTTTTGCATAGTGGTATTGTTGAATATCCTGCACCTCATTCGATGAGGAAAGGGCCGAGATCCCTTCACCGGGAGTGACCCCTTTAACGAAACTGGAAAAAGTTACAAAGAACTCGAATTGATTTTATAGTTGATCTATTGTTGCTTTGCATCGTGGTATTTACATATCCAGCACCTTATTCGATAAGGAAAGAGCCGAGATCCCTTCACCGGGAGTGACCTCTTTAGCAAAATTAGAAAGATACTACAAAACCATTCGATATTTAAAACTGGAGCTTAAACCACTCCTTCCCACTTGATTCTACAATGACATCAAGTTCAAAACGTTAAAGGTTTTCATAAAAACCATCCGTTGCCCTCCGTCATTTTAGGAAGCAGAGTACTTAGTATTCGTGCTACGTTTGTCGACCATAGCCGAGGCGTAGTGTTCGGTAGCTAAGTGATGAATTCCTACAAAGCATATGATGCGATTAGTCAGGACATTCATGTGATTTTGTTGATCATAGTCAAGGATCATGTGGGTGGGTCTGGCTAATCACGAAATGACGGGCAGAACTTGACTAGTACTTATGATTTGTTGACCATAGCCAAGGTCATAAGTGACTAGGGGTAAAAACCATATCGGGAATTTCAAGAGTTGAAATTTGCAATGAGATTGCATACCTTCTATATGATAGTTGGATCCCGATCTCACTGCGAGTAAGAGTTACTCCTGGGAAAGTTTTACACAAGACAATTTGATGAAATTATAGGGTGTAATTATTCCCGGCTAATCTTACCTTTTAGGGTTTGAAGGAGGATTTGATAAAAACAGTGGGAGACATCTGGATTGGATAAATAACCAATCTAATCTTGCAAGAGAATACGCTAAAATGTTTACTTCTATCTCTCTCTCAAGATAGTGACCATATCATGCCTTAATCGAGATAATAAATACGGATATATTGACTGAACCCGCTTGTTATATTGAGCTGGGGAACGTTAGTCCCGCTCCAACTTATAATTGTTATAAGACAGAGCAGGAAATAGGGATTACCAGAATTCCATGCTACCCAAACGAAGATAGTACATGTTGATGCATCTCCTTCGGGTGTGTTCATTACAAAGAACTGTTTCTCAGTTTCTTTTACGTCCTGGGTATAATGATACCGGATCAGGATCCCATAAATGTAATCTGTTACATGGGCTACAGAAAGGTAAATAACTGAGAACGGGTGATAAGTTTCAAGAGTTGGAAATGGTGCAATTGTTGCAAGCCAAGAAGTTGGCAGTTATCATCCTGTATTACCAATACATTGATTCTGAACAAATGCTATTAGATACCGAACCTGATATACAAAATCATATCAATCTCTTTATTAGTAAAGAAATGATAGAATTTTGTATTGATGGATAATGTTTTGAACATTTCCTATATCAAATGTTGATCGGTTCAGGCACGTTATCTAAAAGCATAGACGTTCTAAATCAAACTACAGTTCTTAGTATACATAACACACACAAGAGGAAGAGTTCAGAAATGAACGGATCCTTCTTGAGGCATTGTAGACTAGGTCAGATCAATGCGACCTGGCTGGCTGAAGTTACATTTTAGATGCATATTTAAATTAGTTTAAATTTACATCTTGTGAAAACTTGCCAGTCATGTCACATAGATAAGATGACCATAGCTCTGTTTATTGGAAACAGAGAAAGAGTTAGTGAACTCTTGGGATTGATACATGATGATGTATGAAAGGCCCCCTGTCTACATATGCCATGACCGGTTCTTTATACTTCATTATTTTCTCTGATAATCTCTCAAGATTCAGACATATGTTCCTGTTGAAACACAAGTCCGAAACTTTTGAGATATTCACAGAATATAAGTTGGAAGTAGAGAACCAAAAACGAGTATAAGTATTATGTCCTTTGATGAGATCAAGGAGGAAAATACTTGAGCATGGAAATCTTGGACTATTCTAAAAGAGAATGAGATTCTCTCTCAGCATTACTCCTCCGTATACACCATAGCACGATGGTATATCGGGGCGGAGTGAATGCACCCTATGTGATATGGTGTGCTCCATGATGAGTACTGCTGAGTTTCCTATTTTCCTTTTGGGAGTTATGCACTTGCGAAGCTGCGTACCTATTGAATAGGGTTCTAATCAAATCAGGTGCCTACTACTCCATATGTGATATGGTATGGGAAGAGCCCATATCTTAAAGATGTTAAGATTTGGGGTTGTCTGGCCTATGTCTAAAAACCAAAATCCGGACAAGCTCAAGGCAAAGTCAAAACTGTGGAAGTTTGTTGGATATCCCAAGCATTAGCAAGGGAATATCTTCAACCTATCAGAAGAACAAAAGTTGTTTTGTTTCTCAGCATACCACCTTTGTGAAAGGGAATTTCTTGTGAAAAAATTAGTGGTCATAAGGTAGAACTGGAAGGCGTTCCAGCTATACAAACTACAACAGATGACCTGACCGAAGAACAAAAGTTGTTTTGTTCCTCAGCATGCCACCTTTATGAAAGGGAATTTCTTGTGAAGAAATTAGTGGTCATGAGATAGAACTGGAAGGAGTTCCAGCTACAGCAAATGATTTGGTAAAACCAAAAGATTCAATAGACACTAACGAACCTCAGCCTCTCCGCCGATCTAGTAGGGTTCCTCACCCACCTAAGAGATACTTTGGTTTCTCTATGACAGTGGGAGCGAGGATTTCATATTACCCCAGCGTTTCCCGAGACCGGAAGGTGTTCCGGCGGGTTGTAGTCCTCGCAAGGGGGCATGCGTAGAAAGTAGCTGCTGAGGGATTTTTTGGTGCCACGGCGACCCTATGGGATGGGGTTGTTGCCTGACCAAAATGGTATGACCTAACTAGTTTCGAGCAGGCCATCAGGAGTGGGACTCTGTAAGAATGGCTGGATGATTAGCGATCTGAGATGGAATCCTTATACACCAACAAAGTATGGACTTTGGTTGCTTTATCTGAAGGATTAAAACCCCATCAGAAGCAAGTATATCTTGAGAAGATTACTTGGTGTACATGGAAAAGTTGAGACTTTCAAAGCTATGTTTAAGTCCATCCAGATCCTACTTGCCACTGCTACATACCTTGACTGCGATATCTGGTGGTTGGGTGTCATGACTGCTTTTCTAAAAGAAGTTTTAGAAGAGAGCGTCTATAAGTACACAGCCAGAGGGCTTCGTAGACAGTGGGAGCAGCGGAAAAGTGTGCAAGATGTTTTATGTGATAAAACAGGCATCGCGGAGTTGGAACATCTATTTTGATGTGGTAGTCAAAGAGTTTGACTTCATCAAAATAAATAGATGAACCTTGTATATACATAAAAGGTAGTAGGGAGTATGGTGGTGATCCTCGTAGAGTACGTGGATGACATACTCTTGATAGGGAAGGAGTTTCCTATGCTACGCTCAGTCAATATCCTCTTATTATAAATGATTCTCCATATAGGATCAAAGGTGATACCTCCTAAATCCAGGGTTTTGGATCTATGAGATAGATCTAAATGGATATAAGGATACTCACTAGTTGTAGTGAGATAATATCAATCGATCCTGGGGAGAATCACTGGAAAGGTTCCAGAGTGATAAAGACGACTGAATGTCAGTCGCAGGCATTGTCTTTACCCTTAGTAGAGGGATGGTATGTTGGAAGAGTTCCAAGCTAGATACCGTGACATACAAGAAAGGCAAGATACGTCATTACTAAAGATGCTACCAAAGATAAAATCTGGATATATATATATAAGTTCATAAGATGAACTTCGTTCCTACCATTGTGAGACAATGGAGTTGTGGCTTTAGCCAAGGAACAACCGTCCCATCAGAAATCCAGATATATGATTCTTAGGCAGCATCACCTGATCAAAGAGATGGTTGATCTCCAGGGAGATCAAGGTTAGGAGAGTAGATACAGAGGAAAACAGAGCGGATCCACTCACTAAGGCTTTTTCCCAGTAGAGACTTTTATGGGATGGTTGAGTATGAGATACTTAAACCACAACTGATTGATTGGTATGTGATACCACAACAGTTGGCCCTAGTGCAAGTGGGAGATTGTTAGTTATATGTGTGCCCTAGAGGCCATTACTGTACATACGATGTATATTGTAGTGGATGCTTGGACATATATAGGGAGGACTTTCTTGCTCGACATGATAGTACGCTATCTGGTTGTACTTTATCTAAACATGTACTCCGATTGTCTCTTTTGTTACATGTTGATAAAGCCCTTAGGATTTGTACTCGACTACTGCGACTATGATGAGATCATACTAGTGGGGCCATAGTAGTCTATGAGTACATCCTATAACTGTTCCTAGTCGAGGGTGTGTCGAGACAGGGCATCGATACACCAGAGTAGACTAGCGTATACGCATCTTGACCCATATGATAGGCGATGGATGATCCCATATCCATCGGTGTTTGACATCAAGGATGGTGTACGGGTGCTCAGTGGAGACTGGGTACACTGAACGGACTCGCCGAGAACTCCTAGATGGTATATATACCTATTGTCAGATAGCAGTTCTCTGGTGACACTTGTACAGGTTAGTCTGTAGACCCGAGATCGTCATAGAGTCTTGTGTGGTTCCCACTGTGCTTTGATTTCCTCCCTACCACGGCTCTACTGAGTCGTGCAAACAGGTGGATTTTGGGTACAGTCCCGAATCATATGGAGACAGTGAGCGATAGGAGGGGTTTCGTCTCTCCCGGTATAGGGGGTTGATGTCGCGCTATGTTTGATCGGCTATAACACCTAAATCCCTGGCCAGGGTTCTCGAGGTTTACTGATAAGTGTTATCAGTAGTTCCTCGACCGGTTATGAGCCATAAATCAACATGACTTATAAAGTTACTGGGGTCTGACATTTACCACCCCTAGACTGAATATGCGACGTATCAGACAAAGAGACCGGACTGTACGGTAAGTGTTGCTTACAGGCTCGTAAGGGTTGTGATGAGTTCGCTCGTCGGCCACCTTTTTGTCAATACCTGGTAGCCCGTTATGTATTGGCTTATACCTCTAATGTGCTAGTGGTTAAATCCACAACTAAGGTGTTGACGAGTCTTTAGAGTCCCCCACATTCAGTTACTTAAAGTTTTCGGGCGAAAAGATGTAGAAAACCGTAAGATGTTACGGCAGCCGTAAAGTGTTACGGCAGGTTTTCGATTATGTTCGGTAATTGTTACAGGAATAATAATCGAAAGAATAATACTGTACGGATACCAGTATTATATTATTGGATTAATGGTATTCGTATTTTTCGGAATTCGGATACGGGTATATAGTATACGGTATACGGAGGAGGGGTATTTTTGTAATTGTTACAAAATACCTTCTAGAAGATGCCACCTCATAATGACATAATTATGACATCATTTATTTTGTGAAAATAAATAAGTGAGGTGTAAATTGAAAAGTATAAGCATGATAGAAGTGGATGTACTAATTAAGCATGATACTTCTTTCATAATGCATGCTTTAATTAGTGCTAAATTCTTTTCTTTCTTTTTTCTATCATGCTTAATCTTTTTAATTATAAATGAAATTATTCTCTCCTCCATTTTCTCTTATAAATACCTTCACATGAGATGTGAATTCAAGGCATTCAATTCCTTAACAAGATTATGATAAGTGTATCATAATAAGTTCATAAGAAGAGAGAAAGGAAAATGATGGTGATCATTCTTCCTAGCTTTAACCCTCACATGAGATGTGAATCAAAAGCTTAGGATTTCAAGTTAATCCAATTATTCTACATCAAATCTTGGGCGCGTCGGCTAGCCAACTTCGCCCCCGAGTTGCCTCGGCATTGAGGTGGGAGCCCGTAAAAAACGTAGGCGATGTGGTGCCCTTCCGGCGATGAGATGGAGACCGGACATTCCGCGGGACTTCGGGTGGATCATCGTGGACAAGGAAGGCTTCCATCGATCCGTTTCAAAATCTCATAGTGCCAAGGAGTCACCGAGGAAGATCTACAAGGGTTGTAAGTTTTACATTTGCATGTGATGCTTAGTGTATGAATCCCTAAAACTTCTAGCTACGATTCTCGCAGGGGCTAGCTTAGCACCTCTAAAATTTTGATTATGGCATGTGTGATGCCACCGAACCCTTGACCAGGTGCTAGGCCATCCCTACAGATGTCAACCCAAATCACAATCAACAAGTCAACTTCAACTCCGACACCGCAGAAAGCGGAGCAAGTCAGAATCCAATCTCGACACTGCAAGAAGCGGAGCAAGTCAAGTTCACCCATGACACTGCAGGAAGCAGAACAAGTCAAATAGAGCGTCGACCGTCCATGTCGCAAAAAGGGCAGTGCAGGCTTCCCACAAATCGGGAACCAAATCGCTTCGGATCAGAGCGTCGACCGTCCATGTCGCAAAAAGGGCAGTGCAGACTTCCCACAAATCGGGAACCAAATCACTCCGGATCAGAGCGTCAAACGTCCATGTCGCAAAACGGGCAGTGCAGGCTTCCCACAAATCGGGAACCAAATCGCTCCGGATCAGAGCGTCGACCGTCCATGTCGCAAAAAGGGCAGTGCGGGCTTCCCACAAATCGATAACCAAATCGCTCCGGATCAGAGCGTCGACAGACCATGTCGCAAGACGGGCAGTGCAGGCTTCCAACAAATCGGGAACCAAATCGCTCCGGATCAGAGCGTCGACCGTCCATGTCGCAAAACGGGCAGTGCAGGCTTCCCATAAATCGGGAACCAAATCGCTCCGGATCAGAGCGTCGACCGTCCATGTCGCAAAACGGGCAGTGCAGGCTTCCCACAAATCGGGAACCAAATCGCTCCGGATCAGAGCTTCGACCGTCCATGTCGCAAAAAGAGCAGTGCAGGCTTCCCACAAATCGGGAACCAAATCGCTCCGGATCAGAGCGTCGACCGTCCATGTCGCAAAACGGGCAGTGCAGGGTTCCCAAAAATCGGGAACCAAATCGCTCCGGGTCAGAGCGTCGACCGTCCATATCGCAAAAAGGGCAGTGCATGCTTCCCACAAATCGGGAACCAAATCGCTCCGGATCAGAGCGTCGACCGTCCATGTCGCAAAACGGGCAGTGCAGGCTTCCCACAAATCGGGAACCAAATCGCTCCAGGTCAGAGCATCGACCGTCCATGTCGCAAAACGAGCAGTGCAGGCTTCCCACAAATCGGGAACCAAATCGCTCCGGGTCAGAGCGTCGACCGTCCATGTCGCAAAAAGGGCAGTGCAGGCTTCCCACAAATCGGGAACCAAATCGTTCCGGGTCAGAGCGTCGACCGTCCATGTCGCAAAAAGGGCAGTGCAGGCTTCCCACAAATCGGGAACCAAATCGCTCCGGATTAGAGCGTCGACCGTCTATGTCGCAAAAAGGGCAGTGTAGGTTTCCCATAAATCGGGAACCAAATCGCTCCGGATCAGAGCGTCGACCATCCATGTCGCAAAAAGGGCAGTGCAGATTTCCCACAAATCGGGAACCAGATCACTCCGAGCTAGGGAAAAGTCTACCACGGACACTCTGTCTCGGAGACGCGTCAAGCGTCGACCGTCCATGTCGCAAAAAGGGCAGTGCAAGCTTCCTACAAAGCAGGAACCAGATCACTCCGGGCCAGGGAAACGTCTACCACGGACACTCCGTCTCGGAGACGCATCAAGCGTCGACCGTCTACGTCGTAAAAAGGGCAGTGCATCCCAAAATGTGGGAACCAAGGCAAGTCGCCTTCACGTGAAAGAAAATCCATCAATTTCATGCACACGACTCACATATGTGGTGTGCATTTACTGATGGGGGGCACTTTGTTGAAGTCAAAATTTGCACCCCGGTTGACCAAGTCAAAGTCAAGGCAACCCCAAGCTAGGTGGGCCCAAGCCCAAGCAAGTGGGCCAATGCCCAGGTCGAGCCCGAACACGAAGCGTCCGGCCTTCCGCCATACCAAAATAAAAAAAATCATATAACAAATAATTTTGATGTAATTTTTGTGCATGAATGTATGCAAAATGGGCATAAAGCCAATTTCTTGTAAGCCCATAGCTTATGTGCAAAAAGAAATGGCACATGAGCCATGGGATGGGGCAAAATGCCATTTAGCAAAGCCCAAGGGGCTATATGTAAACATGTAAGCCTATGAAAGGCAACATGATGAAAATATCTAATATACAATTTTCATTCCCCCCAAAAAAACCTAGGGTTCTTTGTGCCTCCTGCTCCTTTTCCAAGGTTCTAAACCTTCTCATTTTTTTTTGAATTAAATCAAGAGTTTTACTCTTTCTTTTCCAAAACTAAGTAGTTTTCCACTACAAAACCCACAAAGAGGCACTCAGATCTTCCATCAGATCTCAAAAAGAAGAGATCTTTAAAATCTAATATTTCTTGTTCTTCAAGACCCAGCTAATAGAGGAGGAAGGAGGAGACCCATCTCCAAAAATCTCATCTGGGGAAGATCCGGAGCCAAAGGGAGAAACAAAGCAGCCCTCTTTGATCACTTCTAAAACCTTTTAGGAGTTTAACTCCACAAATCGGGAGCACAGCTCCCAGTGCAGGGACTAAAGTCCCCTCTCTGTTTGACGCCCAGCGTCCAGCGCCTAGGGCGCTTGCGCCCAGGGCGCTTGCGCCCACGTGCCGAGCACGTGGCGTGCCCAGCACCTATAGTGCTCACGCCTTGTGCCTAGTGCGCTAGCGCCCAACGCCTGCATACCCTGCACGCGAGGCACTGGCCTCCCCACGCATCCTTTGGATGCCCTTTCCCTTTATATATACACACACGCACACACACATACTCTACAACACCATCCCTCTCAAAAAATATTTTGGGCCGGGGCGCTGTCCCGCACCCCGCAAGGGGGCTGCTAGCCCCCTTGATCCCCAGCCAGCTATCCGGGTAGCGGGACCCCCGTAAAAACTCTGTGGGGCCCCCGATATATCCAAAACCCCTTCAAAACACAACACTGCACATTGAGTTCGCATGACCAGTTTAACCCGTCAATCGGAGGTTCTCTCGCTCTAAAGGCGAGGTGTAATTAACGGCAGCTTAGTCCACGGCTGCCGGAGATTCGGATCCCCACAATCATTAAACTCCGCCTACCCTAGGCAGGGGGAATCTGTAATGCGCCTGACAAGCGAGCACGTATTCCCATCTCAATGGGGTGGCGAAAAACACCCTACAAGGAGGAGTTGAGGATGGGGGAAGAGAGGGTGGGGACTGCCATGGCGAGCTCCTGGAACCCTAATGATGAGGCTCGATATCGGTGACTCTCCAGATGCTGACACGTTGCAAATGACGTGTCCCAGAACCTACGAGAGAGGATCAGTAATCTCGGTTGGGATCGCAGCTCGGGCCTCCGGCTCGAGGTGTCTCCCGACCTCCGGTGGTCTCCCAGACCACCCTTCGGCTCGCCTCGGCCTCCCGCTCGTGTTCGAACTTCCCGCCAAGCTCATCTTCTTCGGTCTCAACCAGACCGACCCGCGGCACTGATCACTGGCGCCTCCGCCACAGCTCCGCGAATCTCGCCATGCACGAGATATCCGCCGCCCACGATCCCGCGCTCCACGCCATCACGATCCCCTATTAACGAGCCTGTCTTGTTATTGATGCGGGATCCTGCCTACCATGCGGGCGTGACGCCAGGGGCGTAACGACCGACGTGATTCTCACGTCTGCCTGTCCATTGCTGCCGCTATATATACTCTTCCCTCAGACGATCAAGGTACACGATTTTTTCCCACTAAGCCGCTACTATGTCCAAGTTACACCACTAACTTAATCGTCGGAGGTTCCTCGGTGGTACAACCATGAGACTTTCTTACAGATAGCTCGGCTCAATCTCAAATCCAAGCCCATTGAGATCCACACGATAAAGGAAACAAACTCCAGATTAAATCTCAGCTGTCCGCCATTACGCGAAGAGATCAACGGAAGATAACATTTAAAAGAGATTCAGACCTCCATCACCTAGGTTGGAGAGGATCTGGGCAAGGAGGGCGGTGGTGGCGGCCATCGGCTGGTGGTCGCTCGGTGGCGACGGCGGAGGGATGTCGCGGCCGCCGGCGAGCTTGGAGACGTGAAGGGAGGAGGCGGAGCAGAGGCGGAAGGAGGCTGTGAGGAGGAAGAGGAGGAGAGAGGAGGAGAACGCCATTGATGATCTTAGAGAGAGGAGCGAGGGAGCTTGAGGGAGAGGGGAGGGATTACTTGGGGGCATGAGGCAGTTGCCAGATTCTGCGTCCGTACAGATATTTTGGATGAAAGGACAAGAATGCCCTTGGATTTCAAATTGAAGGACCGATCAGTCCCCTGAGGTTGTTGAGCTGGATCTTGTAATAGGCGGGAAGATGGGAATTTGATAGGGAATTACAATTCTCTCCTCAGCAGTGGGGTAGATGTCATCGGTGATTTGGGGACTGTTTCGTATACTCATCTGCGGTTTTGAGAGAGGAGTTACTGAGCTGGAGGGGGAGTGAAGGGCTAGTTGCCTGGAGCGAGGAAAGCGTTTGAATGGTTGGACAAGAATTTAAAATTAATGACCAATGAGTCCTCTCGGGACGGTTACGCTTGATTCTTTAATTGGCGGACAGAGAAATTACATGTCATTCCTCATGGAAATTACAGATTCTAGGTTGTTAAGGGCCTATTTGGTTGTAGGATTACCAAAGAATTGGATAGTGGAATCCAAAAATTTGAAAAGATTCCATAATTTTGTATTTGGTTGTGAGATTTGGATTTGCAGGATTCCTTTGTTTTTTATGAGGGGCCACCACAAAACAAGGATTTTTGAATCCTCAAAATTTTGAAGAATTTGGAAGGATTTGGCACTATTCATTGAATTTTTAGATGGGACCCGGATGCTTTATTTATTTAATAATTCTCTCTCTCTCTCTATCTCTTTCTAAAATCCTCAAATCCAAATCGCACTTTTTTCACCAACCAAACAATGATTACAAGGATATACAAATCCAATACTAAAAATCCAATACCAACCAAACAACAAATTACCAAATCCAAAAATTTTCAACCTCACCATTTTGGAATCCAAATTTCATAATCTCGCAACTAAACATACCCTGAGCCCCTGAGGGTTTTTTGCTTATTTATACCTGCTGAATTAGTTAGGCAGGTTATGGGGCGAGTGACTGTCTTCTCCCTATCGTTAAGAAACGCCACGTCAGATTCCAACCTTATCAGCTGATAATTTATGGGGCCCACGAGTTAATGGTTAATCAATAGCAGAGCCATAGCTTAATATTTAATTAATTATGACATCAGATTATTATATGTGACAAACTGTTGGGAGAAGAGAGTACTTTCACCTTTTAATTATTTAATATAATAGTTCACAATAAATTAGTAAAAGCTTAATAAAAAGCTTAAATTTTCCTAGCATTTCTAACAGATGATTCCATGTGAACAAAAAATTTGATTTGCTACAAGTCCATTACATGCATTGAGTTCTGGGCACCAAACATATTCCATCAAGGGGTGCCAAAACAATAATCACATCATATACAGACCCATCTTTTCCACCAAAAAAAGAAAGAAAAAAACCACACTGATGATCAGTTGCATGAATTCACCATCACACATTCTTGACTTACAACAAAACAAATTACTCGGATTTAAATTACAACACAAATCCTGCAGCAACGGGGCTCACAATGGCAATTGACCAATCCAATCTTCTTCATAAGTCGAAAGTTGTGATCGTGGTAAGATCTTCTCCAATGTACAGCTCAGCAAGTGCCACCGAAGCATGCAAGAGGCATATTCTTGTTATTATAACTTCTTCCGCCATGACTCAAGATGATATAGGCTCATATGGGTAGGATAGCCATGGATGCTTCAGTGCTTCTGATGCAGATGGGCGTTTCTTCGGGTTTACCTCGAGGAGATGAGCGACGAAATCAATGAAACCCTGATCTCCCATAGGTAACCGATGGCGAAGCGATGATTTCTTTGGGATCAAGTACTCGAGCCTGTTGGTTTCCTGAAACAGGTAAAACTTGAGCCTATTGGTTCCCATTTTTATGATGATGGTTTTGTTGAAATGTCTTGATTTGTATTTTTGGGTTGCGGAAAAATGGTAATTAAGGGTGTGTGCAAGATAAGCGGGTCCGCATAATAGTATGCGTACAATGGTGAGTTGGGTATAAGTTTTAGAGGCCACTTTTAGCATTTAACAAATATACCCCTCCCTCCCACAAATAAAAAATAAAAATATTAAGAAAATAAATAATAAATAAAACATGAACGACATCCATGGCTCCATATTTTTCCTAGTCCGTTATTGTGAGTGGAGGAGCCACATCACCAGGGCACCAACGTTGATGCATGTTTATCATCATTATAGCATTCATGTAGCATATTCAAAATCCAAGACTATCCACCAAATACAAGGTATACAGTATACCATATAGCGCAGATATGATGCGAAGAATGGAATTTGGCCTGGTACAAATTTGTTATGTTTTCATTTCATTTTTTGCAATGAAAAGGAGGAATTTGCTGACCTCTCTTGAAAATGTATGTTTTTTTCCTGGAAAATTTTGCCATTGAATCTAATGCAAGTGTTCTAGTACATTCAGGGTATTGAGAAACAAGATGGTTCAATGTCATGCTGCGGTGATGAATATGCACTCCTCTCCGTGGTAAAAAGGTTTGTCTATTATGCTGCTATGCAGGTTAAGAATGAACTGAAATATCAGTAAGCTGCAAGTTTACGTTTACTTTTAAATGTAGTTCATGATATTCTTATGAAGGAATGTCTAAAAGAATGATTTTGCTACTTTACTTCCTATGAAAAACTTAAATAGGTTGTTGTACAAGAGAAAAGCAGTATCCATACCTGATTCCTTTCATATAGCATGTGATTCTTTGTGAAGTATTTGTATGTATCCCGTCCCTTCGCGAGCATTGCTTGGTCAATTGGACTTATAATCCCCATCACACGAGCAAGTAAAGTTGCAGGAGAATCATTTTGGAAGAGAACCTGCACGATGGGAATGATTAATGACTTTCTGCTCTAACTACATAAGTTGACCACCGTAACATTTCAAGGTGGCAGAAGGTCAGACAAGTTTTTGGCAGCATTATCTGCTGCATTGCTCTAAGGAACACGAACTCGAGATAATCGATGAATATAAGAAAACAATAATTCCCTGTAGCATCCCAACATTAATCCTCATGGTCTACCATTTTAAAACCTTCTAGGGAAATGATTCTTCAGATCCCTCAAGAATGAAATATATAAGAATCAACATTAAATGTACATTCTCTTTAGTATGGACAACTTTCGATCAAGCTTCATAGTAGTCCTAAGTCTTAGCTGCAGTCAACTATGACACTTCACAATAGTACATACATCTTTGAAGGCGCCATATATCATTTGAACAGTATAAAAACCTAAGCAGATAGTCACATATGTAATTGAGCAAATTCAGCATATGAAGATCCTAGATCTAACCCCGCGTCATGGATTTTCCCTCAAAGCAACCCTATTATTTTGAAGCAAACATCAAAATTTTAATGAGCACCAAAACAACTCAAGCTTTTCATATGTAAAAGACATTAAAAGACACAAGATACTCATGCAGATATTGTCTTGCAGGAAAGAAGGGTGAATACGAAGAAATAAATAATTAAGATCCAGGCAAAAGAGTAGGGTTATGAATTCTTACATTTCCAGTGCAAAGTTCTGCTAAGATGCATCCAAGTGACCATACATCTATCTTTTTATCATAGGGGAGGCCCAAAATAACCTCAGGTGCACGATAAGATCGAGATTGCACATAAGAACATAGATGATCTGTTTGGAAGCAACTGCTACCAAGGTCAATAACCTTTACTTCACACCTACTGTAACTCTTTACCAAAATATTCTCAGGCTTCAAATCACAATGTATGAGGCCGAGACCATGCAAGAACTCGAGCGCCTCCAAACACTGTATTGTAATCGACTGCAAGTAAATTTTTATGGAGAGTTAGTTAGAGCCTATCTGACAAAATTAAGCAAACGAAACTTACTGTGAAAGAATATGTCTTATAACCTGCAGCCTCGGCATAGTGAAATAAACTTCTCCCCCAGATTCCCTGTTAAATTTGTGAAATTCATATAAGTTTGCCTTCAGAAGTTCACAAACTATGAGCAAGTGTTCCTGCATGAATCAGATAAAAGAATAAATAAACAATAATAAGAAGAAATAAACAAGCTAAAATACAGTAGGTAAATAAGATGAGAAGGTATTCTCCAGAATACCAATAAACCGGGCATCATAGGTACACAAATATAAGAATTGAAGTAAAAGATTTTTTTACTGACGGCTGAATATAGAACATAGATGCAGGAGCAAATAAACATGCAAGCTAAAATGGTGCCTCTTGTAAATACAGAGATTTTTTTACTGACGGCTGAATATAGAACATAGATGCAGGAGCAAATAAACATGCAAGATAAAATGGAAGAGGGTTATGCCTCTTGTAAATACATTGCACTTGCATTGCTACAATCTTCAAGTGTGCAAGAGAAGACTCAGGATGTACTATAGTGGTTTAAAGAGGTAGTGTATGCAAAATCTTTAACCGAACATAGCACAAAACATTTTATGGATCTTCACTACATAGTCGACGTCATTCTGATGGGAGAAAGCTTATGATGAAATCTCTTCATCTCTTATTTCCCCTGTCCTACAAGGGATAAATCTTAGTTCATTAACTTTTCCACTAACCATAAAGAGTTTTCTTGTAGCCTTCACTTCCTCTACACACAACTAGAGATAAATGTAAATTTATTTAATTGGAAGCTCAAACACACACAAGTTATATCAATAGTCATAATCCTGAAGTGTCACACTCCCAAGGGCCTATAAGTGATTTGATATGCATAACGCTTAAAAGTACTGCTCACCGTTCAAAGAAAAATCATGATGACCTAATGTATGGAGCACTCATTTGAGATGCATTGCGGAATTAAATCAACCTAACATCAAGATATATCACACTAAGAATAAATTTATCCAGCAGAAAGTATATTCCATCTAACTTCTTACTTTTATTAGATGGTATGTATTCTCAGTGTTGATCTAAAGATCAAAATGTTTAGCAAATATCAACTTGGTCAGCTAAGATTTTTCAATTGTTTTTTTCCAACAAGAAGTTATCGTGATATCTTAAAATTCCAGAAAGGATAGGTCTCAGATTTTAGGACGTGGAAGTATAAAGCATAGAAAGTGGCATTTGTGATGTGGAGTTAGATCAAGACTCGGAGCAGGAAGATCTAAGATTTTGGACAGGAAAGAACATTGCTTTGTTGCTATTTTGCAATACTTGGGGGGCACAAAAAGTAACTTTATACATAAATGAATTGAAGATATGCACCAAGGCATCGAATTTCGTTCCAATTCAGTTTGACAATGACCATATCCTCAAACATTCTAATAAGTAATACATAGTTTTAACTGTCTGCTTTAGGCTTTGTATATTATGTGCATGCCGCATCATATATGCAAGTCTGCAGGGTATTGATACGGATTAGGGATAAGGTAAGGGTTAATCTAGTTAGGATTCGGGTTAGAGTTAACCCAACTCTAAGGAAATGCTTGTTTCCGATAAAAGGGTGTTTAATTGGGAAGTCATATAAGAAATAGACTATAAATTCATGCAGCTTCCTATTTCTGAGGTGAAAATGTAATTTGAGTATTTGTTTTAAAGGAATATGTGAAATTGAATTCCAATTACAATTAATGTCAACAACGGAACATCCTTAAATGAAGATCTGTATGTTAGAGTTGGCTGAAAATTTTAATCCCACCAATGAAATCATACAAGTATCCAATTGTTTCCAATTCCTTCTTAAAAACGAATTTGAAATCTGAAGCGCACAATTTGATCACTTACAAATAAACAAATGAATAAGCTGTTAATTATTTCAATTCAAATTTCTATTCCTTAAAAACAAACCAAAACCAGAAATGAATAGAGGATATGCATTACGCAATACTCCATCCAATGATGATATACCACATCAGAACTAGCTAAGCCGTCAATAGGAGCTGCTAACCGAGATAATATTTCGCATACATGCACACCCGTGCATCAATGCATGCAGATACACGTGTATGCACGCACATGCACACTCTCAAACTGATACACATAGAATCAAGTATTATGAGACAACCTTATTCAACAAATATTATTTGAAAGAATCCAAAAAAATCTGCTCACCCGATAATAAAAGTAATCATACAAGCGTAAAATGTGATACTTGTCAGCAGGATCGTGCTTGTTAACAAATTTTAGAAGCTTGATTTCATCAAGACTCTGGTCAAAAAAGTCTTTGTTGTTCTTTATAATCTTCACACAAACATCCATGCCAGTGTGCAAGTCATGTGCCTGAATAGCTTTGCTAAATGCTGCTGACCCAAGGTATTCAGTAACATGATAACGCCCAGCTATCACTGAATTCAAAACAACATGGAAATTCTTGTCCTCCTCAAAACCGGTCCTGACAAATTGCAAAGAATAAATCATAGGGAGATTTGGCATGCCAACTTATAGGTACGAGATGAAAAATAGTGGCGCGTAAAGACCACAAGCTTCCCATGGATAGATCAGTAATGGAACACAAGGTAAGAGATCTATATATTTATATGTTTTTTATTTGAAAGTTTGTATATTCATGCGTTAATTATTTTCTTTGGTGTATGGGGAGAATAAACAGAAGGAAGTTGAAGGTACCTGTTTTTTCTATGGACAATCTTAAGATTGAAGGTTTCAAATTCCTCCTCTTGAGCTTTTATCTGTCTTACTTGCTCCTGCAATGCAGCTGCTTCTTCATCCTCCAAAGTCGCCCCAGGGTCAGCTTCTATCACATCATTTGCTTTGTCGGCTTGTTCTTTCTTCAAATCCTCTCTTTCAGCGTAATCGTAGTTCGAGGCTGATGATGCGCTTATGCTTTGTGATCTACCAGCATCTGAAACTTTTTCGTCCCTTGAGCTTCTTATAGGCGACGAATCACTGCTTTTTCTCCTCCATGCGGCAAGCATATCCTCTGAATCCAATCCTTTCTCAAAATCATCATTAACATCGCTAACAACCGCTTCTGATTTACCCCCTTTGCTTCGAGGGGGTGGAAAAGAAAAACCAGCATCAACATAATTCATTGAAAGCATGTTATTATTCTTTTCAGAAGCCAAGATATATTTATCTGGCTTTTGTTTAGCTTTCTTCTTATCCTTATTCGACCTATTAAATTTGTTCATGGTCAAGTCATGTTCAAAATCCCTGCTACCACTGATGCTAACACCATGCTCATGAAAGTATTCTACATCTCCTTCACTACTTCCACCAACTAAACTTTCTCGTATTTCACTCCCAAAGTCAGCAGCATCACTGTTTATGCCCACACCAACTGACCTAACAGATCCATGCTGATCATCATCTATGATGAGATCATGTCGAGGGCGTTCACACTCATTGACAACTCTACCATTTCTTATCAAAGACAGTTCATTGTTTTGGGCAACAAAACCCTGCCATACAGGCTCAGCACGCATCAAGTTCAACTCTTCAGCATCCAACAATTGTCCATCATAATGAGCTATTAGATCATTTTCATCTGCCGCAGCAACTTGTTGGATATTCTTTCCTGGGAAATATCGCTCACCTGACAAGTATGAGTCTTCCTCAGCAAAAGATTGGTCATCGTCTTCATCCTTTCTTGGAACCTGATCTTGTTGTGTGGGGACACTCCCATGCCCTATACCCTTTTCATTGTCACTAGGATAGTCAATCTCATGAGCTAGGAACCAAGTTTCATCTTCAATAGGCTGTCTCATGTACCCAACATCATCATCGTCATCGTACTCATCCGAATCCCAGTACTCATTTGGATAGTCTGCTGAATAATCACCAATGGTAGCAAAACCAGAAACCAAATCAGAAGCATCTTCTGTTATTCCCTGACTTACTGAGAGCCAACTACTTCCAGCTATTCGCTTTCCACCTGTTCAAGTGAACCAGTTGAATATAAATAATCAAAATTTTAATATATCAAAAGAAACAGACAATATCAAATGGCCATAATAGTGCAAAGATAGCACTCCATTGTTGGAGCATGTAGAATAAAGTCAAAAGACATGTCAAGTTGTTGTCCAAGCAAACAGTAGCATGAGAGCCCAATTGATTCAGGGTGATCTTACACCTAACCATAGATCAAACTGTAAAGAAGAGATGCAGCGATGAAGTCATCTTCCAAGAAAATTAGCAGCTCAAGGTGTGAAGAAAGCATTATCACCTTCTCTAGTTTCAGATTATGATACATCATCACCTCTTAAAATTATGTGAGGCCAAAGGTATATGAGAACTTTTTCACTGTGTTGGTCTTGGGACCTATCGTGGTTTCAAATATGGTAGATTTTGATTTTAGTTTCAACAACCAAATGGAGGGGGGGGGGGGGGGGGAGTAGTATGAAAATTAAAAGATTACTAGTTCAGGTATAAGAGGATTTTATCATCTTTAGATGTCTTTACAACCTCAGTTGTCATTTTTTAGAAGAATAAAGAGGTAAATTCCAACTTTCTTCAGGTGAGGGTCCATGAAACATGTAAATATAACTATAATTCTAAATCTCAACTTTATACATGGCACCGGATATTTCAAAGATGAATGATAAATACCGGCAAGTAAAACCTAAAATTTATAATGCATTCTAATGAAGCATATCAGTGGCTCACAAATTAATGGCTTAATACATGAATGACGGGTTTTACAATTTAATTTGATTTATATAATTTGGTCACTTTATCAATGAAGGGTGTAAGAGATGACGGCTGTTTGGGTGACTATTGTGTTTATGGCTTAGATATTTGTAATATATTATATATGACATTATGACTACAGTGTTATATCTAATAGTTTATGTGCTACTGATTCGTTACATTGATGTGTATGTGTGATGCTGTGAGTGCCGAATGAGTGATACAAAAGAATAGACATGGTAGGCTGAGGACTACAGCATCATTGCAAGTATTAAGGCAATTATGCATTTTTTTCTTTGAAATTTTCTGGAGACGTACTCAGGTGCAATACAGAAATGGACTTATATTTAAAGTCTGAACTTCCCCCTGCTCCAATGGGGGCATTACGCAGAGTCGCAGACTACAAAAACAAATATCAAACTAATTCCACAAATCCGCATTGTAATCACCCAAACTGAACCTTCCCATTAACGATTTAGAAAAGATGCATGTTATCTCAATTTCTCATCACTGTTCCCAAATGCAATCTTAGGCTTGGCTATAGGAGCAGGTATTCTAAAAAGGCAGGGTGTGGCAACAGCCACTTCATGAGAGCCAGAGGAAATTGGATGGCATGCAGTTCTCTGCATTTGCATTATCTCTCATCTATTTCTTTCCTTCTTCCCCTTCTCATCCATTCTTTTACAGGTTTATATTCTTGGGTGCACAAGGTAAAATCTTGGTTTATTAACAAAATCAGAATTCATGCTTCAAACGTTGATAATAGGAATTTATACTTTTCAAAGGATGAATGGCCAAGAACCGGGTGACGCCCAATTTTTGGACCGGATTCCGCAAAAGCAATCAGAAACAAATACAGTTTTTAAAGTAAGGTTCTGATACTGATAAAGATGTAGCACTTAGTGTCCCAAATGTTGAGCCAATCAAATATTGGTTCAATTAATTCAGCACAAGACCTTAGTCAGTTAGAGAAGTGTAGCACATTTAGGTTAAATTACAGAAGCCCCTACAACTGTCATTCAAATTACACTTTCCTCATCCAACCCATTTTGAGGTATACACCTGTTTCCAACTTTCTAGGTAGGAAAAAAAATCTCTTCCTGCTTCTCTAGAACTCCCCACCACTTTTCACATTCTAGTGTTCATTTGCTTAAGTTTTGACATGCTAGGATCTAGCCAACTATTCAGCAATGGATGTAGTGAGAAGTGAGAATATAGACTAAACTTCTAAGAGTGAGAGAAACTGTTTAGTATTTGAGATGAAACATGAGATGATGAGAATATGATCCACATGTCAACATCCATGTATATGCATATATTTTCAAAGCCATACCGATACTAAGAACTATTCAACAATGAATGTATGAGAAGTTGCTACACAGACTTAAGTTTTGTCGCAATATGACTAAACGTGGGAGAATTTGTTATAAATGTAAAATGAAGCATGCGAATATAATTCCTATGTCAAAATCCAGATCTATATTTTCAAAGCCATGACCGACTCTAAGAACTAACACCTTAAGATACGCCAAGAATAGATAATTGGGGATAAGATAGAAGTGAGACTTATTTTATGAGTATCCAGGGAAAATGAGACTTTGGAATCCTAATTGGTTTCATTTCCTTCTATGTTGCTTGCGGAAGGTCTTTGGCCATGATAAGAAAAAGTGTTATAACCGCACAAAATATAGCTAATAAGGGGTTAAAAAATTGTAACCGCTCATGTGTTGTCATCTAGGAATAGCCTGTGAATTTCCAGGCTCCATTGTCATTAATGGCGTTCCGTATGAATTGTAAGTTGAAAGTTCAAGGAGGAACAGACTATAAAACGAGTTTTCAAGGGATTAAAATGCCACACAACTGAATTTTGAAGGATTTTCTGCAATTCAAATACAAATACACCAAGTATCTCTTAGACTAAAATATAATTCTCAAAGGGTAAATAGGAGAAATTTGTAACATCAAGTAATCTAATTGCCCTCCAACTTTTTGCTCTAGCAACAAGTGAAAGTTTCAAATTTAATGAAGAACACTACCTAGAGCTAGAGGTCTGTTAGCCAGAAGAGGTACACGAACCACCTTTACATGGCCCAAAAAAATTGCAATCACGGCTCTGACTACAATTTAACCAGCTAATCCCTATCCTCTATCAACTCTTATTAATGGTTTATCAGATAACTTTAGGCCTCACAACTATAAGTAAAAGAATAGCATGGATGCATTTCTGCAAGAAAAGGTAGGGCATCAATAGTTTGAGAGTGTTCTGATTGGCATACAAACTATAATAATAATGATTTTCTTCATTGGCACTCAAATAGACCTAATAGCAATCACCAATGAGTATCAAGAAGCTAGAAAATGTGAGTATTAAGATAAGTGGCTTGAAACAGTAACCTCTAAATGTCAGGAGAACATAATATGCCATAAATATAATTCATATTAGAAACTGCAAAATTGCATACCGCCATACCTGAAGTGTTTACATCCTGCCCAACAGGGACATCCAAAAAGGACCCAATCAAAAAGGCATTGTCTGCACTAGACTGTTTTGCACAAGATCCATGGAGGTCGCTCTTCTCCCAATTCATATTTACCACCTTATCGATAGATTTGAGCCGTACGGGAGGTAACCTCGGAAGATCTTCCCTATGATTCTCCACAGTAAGTGGCATATCAAAGTTCCTAGTATTTTTCTGATTGAGACTCTCACAAGTCATTCCAGAAATAGAGGGCAAGCCCACATCATCCGCCTGCACTTTCATTGCTTCCCTGATGTCACTGTGTTCTGGTTTCTTCTTTCTCTCTATTTGAGCATCCCGATTGCCTAAATTACCATCATAACTGGTGGATGCATCATTTGAAGAAACTGGGAAAACTGTTTTGACTGTGCATTCCTTTGGCAATTCCTCCCTTTTGGACCATGGGTTCTCCAAGAAACGATCTTTAGAATCGCATTTTTCATTGCTTCCACTAAAAGTACTACTTTGATCACTCGAAAAGTCTGGTTTAGTTCCAACAGAGTTCTTCATATTTAGTACCAACTGGCCTGGCCAATACTTTGGCTGTTCAGAAATCATAAGCTCCGAGAAGTTGTTAGTAATGCTACCAGAATTATTGGAAATATAATTGGGGTTACTGTTTATGGGACTAGAACTCCAAGGGTAAAGATCTGTCAAAGAGCTCCCAGTACCCTGATTAAGACTGAACCCTTTCTTGTTGTCTGACCAATTTCCAGTTCTTCCTACTTCAATATCCTTGACGATGAACTCCTGGGAGATATCGTTTACCTGAGTGCCTGCATCTTGCTGAGTAGTTGAATTAGTAGCTAGCCTACGATCTTCTCTCACTTCTTTTTTCTCCTTGGGAAGACTTTTCTCGGAGGACTCATCCGAATTGGAGCGGATACCAAGTTCCCCTCTAAGGGCAGCTTCTGCCCTTGTAAACCGATTCTTTCTCAAAAAATCCAACACTGTATCCACCGAGTCAGCCATTGCTGAGATCAATTACTAGGACATATGCTGAAATCTATGGAGAAACCTGGAAACCAATATAAAGAAAGAAATGTAAGCTTAAAATAAAAATGCTTTCTCTGCCCTCTCAAATAAACTAAACAAGCAACAAAAGGTAATTTGGTAAAGATGTGCCAATGATGTGGAAAACTCCAAGGAACAAGTACATTGCTTCCACTTCACAAATCCAAAGCCCAAAAAAAAGGTTTATCTTTTTTCTCCAGAAAATTCAATCCCATACTTCAATTCCCAAAATCAATTAGATAATCATTTGGAGAAGGCATAAATCTAAAAAATGCATTGAAACCAAACTGGATGAGCTAAAAGAACTCAGGAAAAAAAAGGGTAATGTATAAATGAATGCAGCAAACTTCCAAATCTGGAAGGATAATTTTTCAATTTAGGCTAATTTTAAATAATATTTTTAAATTTAGGCCACTTTCCAAAATATTTTCAAATTTAGGCCATTTTTAGCCACATCAGCACCATTTCAGCACCTGGCGCTGCGCTTTTTTTATAAAAAAAATTTTTAGGGGGCATACTTGACATGTGTGTCCTATACAATTCATTGAGGTGTCCCTTTGAATATGTATGGGACGCACTTGGCAAATGCTCCCCATACAACAACACTGAGGCGCGTTATTGAAAATGTATGGGACGCACTTTTCAAGTCCGCCCCTTACAACTTAGTAGCTAAATTATATGGGACACGGTTATCAATTGTGCCCCTTACAAAATAAAGTAAATTCTATGGGGCGCAGTGGGCAACTGCGCCCCAAAAAGAAACAGACCCATGACTGTGTCCGTCAAATAAATCGATCTCTAGAGAGATCGATCTTCTCACTCGATCGAAGACCCATGACTGCGCTCTCTCTCTCTCTCTCTCTCAGATCCTGATCTCTATCTCTATCTCAATCTCATCAGCGACGATGACAACCTCACCTCCTCCATTCAAGCCCACCACCATCATCATCTTCTCAACACCTCTGTCGTCGCCCTAAAAATTCACCACCACCATCACCATTACCACAACCATCATCGCCTTCACCTTCACCTTCACCATCATCACCACCGTTACCACTCCGCGAGCCCCGACTCCCTCCTCGCCGCCCTCTCCAATCGACCCCCACGCCGACGACGAAGACAAAGACGGACAAAGACGATCAGACCATCATCAGTAGCAGCGGGCGCCAATTTTCATCGATCGCAATCCAGAGATCTTCGGCATGTTTCTCTCCCTCCTCCGCCCACCACCAATATCTCTATATCTCCTCTCGTCTCTTCCTCTAAAGGTATAACCGTATAAATTCCCCACTCTCTTGTAGGGTTAATTTAAATTTCGAATTTTGTGGTTTGTGTAGAAATTTATAGTGTTAGGGTTAATGTTTGAAATTGATTTTTAAATTTTTTTATGAAAAAATTGCTAGTGTTAGGGTTAGGTTAGGGTTAGGTTGTTTATTGAGAAATCGCTAGTGTTAGGGTTAGGTTAGGGTTAGGTTGTTTATTGAGAAATCGCTAGTGTTAGGGTTACATTCAGGGTTAGGGTGTTTGTGGAGAAATCTCAAAACATATATTAAGTTTTCTTGCAGGTGGAGAAATGAACGATAATTACATTCCTTTAATTTGTTATTACCTCGGCCAATTATCGATCGAAGAAAATAGCATTCCTAAATATATAGGAGGAAAAAATAAGATCACGAGAGTCAAAAAGTCTAGCACATACAACGAGCTGAAACAAGTAGTATACAGCCACCAAAATCAAACCGCTGGATTTTGATATTTCTTTAATATGCAAATGGCTGACGGAGCATTGATACACCGCCATTGAAGTATCCGATGACGAGAATACACAAGTCATGCTTAATTCGTGATTGAAAACGATCGAGTTGTTTGTGAAGACGGATATATTGGCGTCCGCTCAACTGCCTGACCTTCTTCTGAAGTGCCGATCTTTCTTTTTAAGCGTCCGAGCATGACCCGCAAGGAGAATATTCTCGCATGGTCAATATGAATGCTGATTCTACTGGTATTATGTCTCCAATCAATAATGACCAATATATAGATCAAAGTTACATATGTGAAGACACATCAAGCGGAACATCAGTGAATTAGAAGTTTAAGTATTACCTTGCATATCTTTATACCGCATGTACATTTAACGGAACACCATTTATTTAGAACGTTGGTATGCTATACTTTATTATTGAAAATTTTGTGTGCAATTCCTTTATACCGCCGGTCGATTTTAATTGCATGCCAACGCCAAACTTTGGCTTCAATTTTCATCCCCAAAATACCGAGCACATACAGTCATATAATATGAGATGGCCACCGATTGCAGACTATAGGTCAGGATATCGTCAGTATATAACAGGAACATCAAGTACCATGCAAGTCTATAATGTTGGTTATGTACATTCAACCGATGTATCTCCTACGGATCCAGCAGTGTCAAGAGTATAGTGAAGATGATAGTGATGATGATTTTAGTAATGACGACGACTTTCAAGCACAAGATAGCATGGAAATTGCACATGTTCTTGATGATGAGAATGATACGCAGTGAATTAACAATTCATGTTTTAATGATTTCGTTGTGTTTGAAGATCCACTTGCCGATAACATGATGAATGCTCACATGTTTTCTATATCTATAATGGAGAATGTCAACTTTCATGATAGGTTTTCGGCAGTATGTATTGACAATGGGTTGAAGGTGGACGATATGTTCGAGAATAAGGATAAGTTAATTCAGACAGTCGATGTTTATTCAATTAAACGCGGAGTTTCTTTTAGACCAACCAAGAGTTGCAAGACCAAATACATCGTTGTTTGTAAAACCCACGCGAACTGCCCTTCGAGGCTTCATGCATATATTTCGAAGATGTTGCATCAAAATAGATGCAACATGCTAGATCATAACAAGTCACGATACAAAAATGTTCCAGCACCACGTCGTTCTTGATGATCACATTATATACTTTGATATCCATGCAAACACACACACACACATACACAATAACATACATATGCAGACATACATGAACAAACATAAATACATGCAAACATACACACACAAAAACATACATATGCACAAACACATGCACACACATAAATACATGCAAACATACACACACATACATATGTACACATAAATACATGCAAACATTCAAACATACTTATCCTTTGATATACATGCTCATTTTTTCAAAGTACATATAATACGACTTTACCATCGTGCAGATATACTTATGAATCATGGAGCAATGAATACGAGTGTTCTGTACTTGCCGGCTGAACATACGTCAGCCAACGCCGCATTAGTATAGGGAAAAATTGTAATATTTCTATCAAATTTCATATACTATTTATATGATGTTGATACAAGTCCTCTTATTTTATTTATTTGGCAGCGCCATGAGGTGATTCAGTGTGTTGACCACTCACGCTCGAGCAGCAAGATCCCATGTCGAGATCCTCGTGTCCAGACGCAGCTGCAACGAACAGGCTTTCATCTCCGGTCCAGATTGAAGTACATACGTCTGCATAGACACTTAATTACAGTGTTGGTAGATAGGTAGAGACCGGAGACGTCCACATTTTCATTTCAGAGTGGATGAGATGACTATCACCCTGCAGGACGTCGATGTACTTCTTGATCTCAATATAGATGGAGATGTTATTGCAGTTAGCTTCAGTTATTATTGGGCAAATTTTTCCCATCGCTTGTTGGGTAAGGCTCCGCATGAGAAGAAAGACAGCAGCATTAAGTTGAGTTGGCTGCCAGAGGCGTTTACTGATAAGCTTCATATAGATTCTACGCCTGTGGAGGTTGAGCGGCATGCACGCGCCTATATTCTGTATCAGATAGGGGCTCGATTATTCCCGGACAGGATGAAAAGCAAAATGACTCTTAAATGGCTAGTACTGCTTGAGGATCTTGATGAGTGTGTCACTTTATCGTGAGGGGGTGCAGTTCTTTCATTCCTCTATAATGAACTGAACATGATGACATTGATGGAGCACGCGGTTCTTGGGGATTGTTTGACGCTTCTTCGGGTATAAAATATTTAATTGAGAATTATTCTTATTTTGCTGAATTAAATTGATATTCATTATAATTCATATTTTATTTCAGATATGGTCATGGACATATTTCTCTATTTTTCGTCCGACCATTAGAACCCAATTTGCTCTTGATGGCCAAAGGCCATATGGATGCATGTAAGTAATTCAACATATGTGCATATTTAAACTTTCAAGTTTTTTTAAATATTAACTTGTGTGCAAACTGTATGCAGGTGGAACGTGGCCAGATCATAAGATATGATACTGGATCACGCTTTGAGCTTCTACCACAACGAGTTCAACGTAATGAAGGAAGCATCTATTACGTGGACACTGTACACATATGAGCTGTTGGCCACTCTACGCCCGTTGTGCTTGATAGGAGCCCACTTTTGGCTTGCAAGGACACCGATGATATGCGGCGAGATTACTAAGATGCACATGTCAGACCGTATCCTTCGTCAGTTCGGCATGAAGCAGCACATACCAGCCGTGGTGGAGCAGACACCGCGTGAAGGTGGAAAGCTAATTGAAGAAGCTTTGCTCACGGAATATCAAATTTGGGTGGATCGCTGGTACTATCAGGGAAACAACATCCAGATTGAGAGGACACCGGTTATACCGATAGAAAAATACCTTATGTGGTATTGGATGATTACCCACAGATTCATCCTCACGGCCAACCCTTTGCCAATCACATATACGTCTCGAGTACCGATAGACAGAGATTTGGTAACTTTATATCAAAGCTTATAAAACTATAATCTTATTTTTATGAAATTCATTATCTTATTTACCATCAATATAGATGCAAACCATATACGAGTTGGAAGATATCGCTGATGAGGGGATTCGTGGCACCAGAGAGCCAAAGGGCGCATGTATGAATATCAAGTCCCTCATCAGGAATGTGTTTACGAAGCACAGATTCACACGTCCACCTACCGTGCATGCATCATCCATTACATATTCACATAGAAGACGTAGACAGGTACAAAAAGAATCATCTCAGCCACCGCCATCTCATTATCCCGATGAGTACGTGCATGGACCATCCCAGCCAGAGCCATCTCAGCGACTTGGCGCCAACGAAGCCGAACCATCACAGCCTCCACTTCATGCGAAAAAGAAGACACCATACAAATTGAGGGGGCTACATTAGATTTTAGAGTAATGACTTGTTATATATAATTTTATGTCGTATTGTGTTGTATTTATGATATATGTATGTGTTTGATTGTGATATGATATTGCTTGATATATATGTAGATTGTGATGTGATATAGCTTGATATATATATATATATATATATATATATGTGTGTGTGTGTGTGTGTGTGTGTGTGTGTGTTTTTGTTTGATGCGATATTTATGATGCGTGTGTGTTTATATGCAATTTTGGTATCAGTTTTAATATATATATGAATTGCGTTAGAATCAATTTTGATATATGATATAGCACATACCAGTTTTGACATATATATGTAATGCTGCAGAGAGCTCACTGGAAATAGTCACGGGTCTTCGATCGAGTGAGAAGATCAACTCTCTAGAGATCGATTTATTTAGCAGACCCGGTCACGGGCCTGTTTCTTTTTGGAACCATACAATTTACTTTATTTTATAAGGGGCGCAAAATAAGGGGCGCAGTTGACAACTGTGTCCCATATAATTTAAACACTAAGTTGTAAACAAGTATGCCCCATACATTTTCAATGGCGCGCCTCAGTGTTGTTATATACACACACATAAATACATGCAAACATACACACATACATATGTACACAAAAATACATGCAAACATTCAAACATACTTATCATTTGATATACATGCTCATTTTTTCAAAGTACATATAATACGACTTTATCATTGTGCAGATATACTTATGGATTCTGGACCAATGGATACGAGTGTTCTGTACTTACAGGATGAGCATAGATCAGCCGACGCTGCATTAGTATAGGGAAAAATTGAAATATTTCTATCGAATTTCATATGCTATTTATATGATGTTGATACAAGTCCTCTTATTTTAATTGGCAGAGCCATCAAGTGATTCAGTGCGTGTTGACCACTCACGCTTAAGCAGCAAGATCCTATGTCGAGATCCTTGTGTCCAGAAGCAGCTGCAGCGGACATGCTTTCATCTCCGGTCCAGATTGAAATATATACGTCTGGATAGACAATTGATTACGGCGTTGTTAGATAGGTAAAGACCGGAGACGTCCAGATTTTCATTTTAGAGTGGGTGAGATGACTATCATCCTGCAGGACGTTGTACTTCTTGATCTCAATATAGATGGAGATGTGATTGCAGTTAGCTTCAGTCATGATTGGGCGGATTTGTCCCATCGCTTGTTGGGTAAGACTCCACATGAGAAGAAAGACAACAATATTAAGTTGAATTGGCTGTGAGAGGCGTTTACTAATAAGCTTCATATAGATACTGCGCATGTGGCAATTGAACAGCATGCACGCGCCTATATTCTGCATCAGATAGAGGTTCACTTATTCCCGGACAGGACGAAAAGCAGAGTGACTCTTAAATGGCTGGTACTGTTAGATGATCTTGATAAGTATGCCACTCTATCGTGAGGAAGTGAAGTTCTTTCATTCCTCTATAATGAACTGAACATGATGACATTGATGGAGCACTCGGTTCTTAGGGTTTGTTTGATGCTTCTTCAGGTATAAAATATTTAATTGAGAATTATTCTTATTTTGCTGAATTAAATTGATACATTGTAATTCATATTTTATTTCAGATATGGTCATGGACATATTTCTCTATTTGTCGTCCGACCATTAGAACCCAATTTGCTCTTGATGGCCAAAGGCCATATGGATGCATGCAAGTAATTCAACATATGTGCATATTTAAACTTTCAAGTTTTTTTAAATATTAACTAATGTGCAAACTGTATGCAGGTGGAATGTGGCCAGATCATAGGATGTGATACCGGACACGCTTTGAGCTTCTACCGCAACGAGTTCGACGTAATGAAGGAGGTATCTATTACGTGGACACCGTACACATATGAGCTGTTGGCCACTCTACCTCCGTTGTGCTTGATAGGAGCTCACTTTTGGCTTGTAAGGACACCGATCATATGCAGCGAGATTATTAAGATGCACATGTCAAACCGTGTCTTTCGTCAGTTCGGCATGAGGCAGCACATACCAGCCGCGGTAGAGAAGACACCGCGTGAAGGTGGAAAGCTAATTGAAGAAGCTTGGCTCGCGAAATATCAAATTTAGGTGGATCGCTGGTATTATCAAGGAAACAACATCCAGGTTGAGAGGATACCAGTTATACCGATAGAAAAATACCTTATGTGGTATTGGATGATTACTCACAGATTCATCCTCACGGTCAACCTTTTGCCAATCACATATACGCCTCGAACACGGATAGAGAGAGATTTGGTAACTTTATATCAAACCTTATAAAACTATAATCTTATTTTTATGAAATTCATTATCTTATTTACCATCAATATAGGTGAAAACCATATACGAGTTGGAAGATATCGCTGATGAGGGGATTCATGGCACTAGAGAGCCAAAGAGCGCATGTATGAACATCAAGTCCCTCATCAGGAGTGTTCACGAAACACAGATTCACACGTCCACCTACCGTGCGTGCATCACCCATTACATATTCACGTAGAAGACGTGGACAAGTACAAGCAGAATCATCTCACCACCACCATCTCAGCATCCCGATAAGTACGTGCATGGGCCATCCCAGCCAGAGCCATCTCAGCGACTTGACGCCGACGAAGCCGAACCATCGCAGCCTCCACTTCGTGTGAAAAGGAAGACACCATACGAATTGAGGGGACTGCATTAGATTTTAGAGAAATGACTTGTTATATATAATTTTAAGTCGTATTGTGTTGTATTTATGATATATGTATGTGTTTGATTGTAATGTGATATTGCTTGATATATATGTGGATTGCGATGTGATATAGCTCGATATATATGTGTTTGATGTGATATTTATGATGTATGTGTGTGTTTATATGCATTTTTGGTATCGGTTTTGATATATATGTGAATTGTGTTAGATCAGTTTTGATATATGATATAGCACATACCACATACCAGTTTTGATATATATGTAATGCTGCAAAGAGCTCACTGGAAGCAGTCACGAGTCTTCGATCGAGTGAGAAAATCGATCTCTCTAGAGATCGATTTATTTAGCAGACCCGGTCACGGGAAACACCAGGTCTGTTTCTTTTTGGGGCGCAGTTACCAACTGCGTCCCATACAATTTACTTTATTTTGTAAAAGACGCAGAATAAGGGGTGCAGTTGACAACTGCGTCCCGTATAATTTAAACACTGAGTTGTAAACAAGTACGCCCCATACATTTTCAATAGCACGCCTCGGTGTTGTTATATAGGACGCACTTGCCAATTGCACCCCATACATTTTCAAAAGGGCTCCTCTATGAGTTGTATGGTGCACACTTGGCAAGTGCGTCCCCTAGAGAGAATTTTTTAAAAAGCGCAGGGCCGGGCGCTAATGTGGCCAAAAGTGGGCTAAATTTATAAATATTTTGGAAAGTGACCTAAATTTAAAAAATATTATTTAAAATTATCCTAAATTGAAAAATTGTCCAATCTGGAAGCTAAAACCCTAAATCTAGCATTAAGCACCAATCGGAGTTGGATGAAAGCGCTTGAATATCACTCTCCTAATCCTCTCCTGAGCTCTAAACAAGCTCACTTCAGATTCCAAAATCTTAGCTGTGTAAGAGAGAACCAATCGAAGCTAGTAGAAAGCCAATTAGCAAGATTACCCTTCTCCTCCTCCTCCTCCTCTCTCCTCAATCAAGCTCCAAACAAGCTAACAACCCAAGCCCTAGGTCCTTGAACCAGTCCAAAACCCTAGAGCCAAAAGGGGCGGCGATCCCGAGGCTCCATTCCTCTATCAAGATCCAACCCTCAGAACCCCCTAAAAATCCCAACTTTCCCAAACCCCTGGTTTCAAAACTCTAACCCTAACAAAAACCAACAGAGATCAGCAGAGCGAGAGTGAGAGACACTCACAGATCGAGGGGAGGAGGAGGAGGCGGAGGTCACGTGCGAGGGAGCGACGGAGGATCCGGCGAGGGCGGAGGTCACGTGAGCGGCGGAGGGCGGCGGCGGCATTGGCTGCAGCAGCGGAGGAGGCGGCAGCAGGCGGAAGAGGTCATAATATCTCGTGGAACCGAGCCAGATTTGCTGAATAAGGCTGATGCACTTTCAGGACAAGGTGTGGCATCAAGAATATTAGCAAATGGCATATAACTGGTAATCTAATAAAACTATAGTTTTGTGGGTTTTTTTTATTTTGTTGTGTTTATGGGCGGTACCAAATTGCAACAGTTGGACTAGTTTTATTAACCCAAAAGAGCAACAAAACTGTTTTTTGACTGTTTTGATTTTTGCAAATAATAATAATAATAATAATAATAATAATTAATAAAAAAATTATCAAAGCAATTAGATCATACTTTATCCACAACAAATAAAGAGACGAGCTTGATGCACTACACAGAACGCAAAATGGTATACACCAGTCTCACGTAATACTTTATAATAATAATAAAAAGATTTTCAAGATGAACATTTGTTATGTCCGGCCTACATAGTTGGGAAACCCCTACTCAGAAGATTAAAAAAAATATATGTAAAGAGTTTTTTAAAAAAAAGGCAGCAAGAGAATATTAACTCTAAAAAAAGGAAGAGGTTGTGGGATTTCGATTAAAGGGACATGAATGAAGAACGGAAAATGCATCTTTTTCGTCATCCAATAGTCTTCATGTAATATTGAAATTGAATCTGTAGAAAATATAGATATAATATATGTAGGTTGCGGATAATAGGTTTTGAAGAGAGAGGCTCTTGATCATGTTTCATTCTGACCTAAATACTTGAAATTTTGATTTAAAAAGTATTAGACATGCATGTGAAGCTGTAAGCCCACTAAGGGTTGAATAGTACCATGGGTAAATTGTTGAAAAGCCAACGCCCAAGAAAAAGGGGTTAAAAAATCTCCAGTATATTTGAAATAGGGAGAAAAGACCTACTGTTCAAAAACTTGGTTGCAAAACCCGGATCTAAGGCCTCTGTATTTAATTTGGTGTAGGGACGAAAATACCCCTAACTTCTTACCTCTCTTTCTCTCTCTCTTCTCACTCATACTCTCACACTGTCGCTCAAGCTACCCCATGCCTCTCGTCGCTTTCGTCTCCCTTGTCACCTCCCTCGCCTCTCTCATCGCAAGCTCGCCTCTCAAGTCGTTGAAAACCCTAATCCCTGCAGAATGACGCCCAAATCAAAAGATAAGGCCTTGGAAATGGTGAAAAATGCATCGGCTAAGTCAATGGCTTCAGAATTGGAGTTAACGACGTCGACAGCGGCCGAGGAATCGACAGCTGCCGAGATACAAATTAGGAAAAATTCATACTCTTTCTGTTAATTTTACATTGCAACTCGAAATTGTTCCTTTTCAAAAAAAAAAATTCTGAACGTCTATAACGTTTTGTGTGACATCTATAATGTTGCATGTGACATCTACCAAAATTGCATGTAATTTGTGCCAAAAATGCCTATATGTCACAGACAGCCGTTTACAAGTTACAGGCAACTTCATAGATATTACAGGTAAGTGCTAATTTTCATTTGTTGTTGGCAAATTGTTACAGGTAAATTATTTGGCTGTAACATCTATGTAATTGCATGTAACTTCTATAAAAATTGCTCGTAACATCTATAATGTTGCTTGTAACATGCAGACAACTTTGGTACATGTTGCAGGCAACTGCTTACAAATTACAGGCACCTTTATAGATGGTACCTTTAAGGCTTTAACCATAAACAAACTTCTTTAAAAAACCGTTCCAGACGTTTGGAACAAGTTTTTTGTAGTGCAGACGTCTGTAACAACTCCAATTTCAATGTACAGAAAATTTACTTAAAAGTTAATATACGAATGGAGTATTTGCAATCATGTGTACACTATAAGTATTTGAATTGCTTCTGAACAACAAGAAAGCATTTGTAGCTCATTGGTAAATACTTGCACTGCTGTGATGTAGCCCTTGTGATCGAATCCCCCCAGTCATATTATCTTTTTATTAATTTTTCTTTTAATCTTTTAGAAGCCCAAAGGTTTACACTGCACTACACATAAAATGAAGAGTCACACAGAAAAAAACACGTGCACTGGGTATACAAAGCGACATGGACACGTGGCAGAAATCCCACACCCCATACCCCCATCTCGACCGACGAGATATTGATTTTAACCGGCACCGCCTGGCCCCCCGTAGGGATGGTCCCCAATTCTTCACCCTAGCACCCCTTCGCCTACCCCACTACCCCATGTTGTTTGTTTACTCTGCAATTATCCTAAGAGTGTAATTTCATTTTTTAATTCTAATTTTAATGCATTCTTTAACCCTCAAAACCCTAATTTTCCGTATAAATACCACACCATATTTCACCCTTCCTCATTCAGAATTTCATTACAAAAACTCTCAAAAATTTCCAAGTCCTAAGTTGTATAAATGGAGTTAGCAAGAGGCGGAGTTCCGACGACGTTTCGAGGAGATTCCGGCGACGAAACGACGTCCCGACAGTTCCTAAAATTTCCTCCTGCTCTCTTCCTTCTTAATAGCTTGTAAGTTCCTTCTCCCCTTCTCTATTTCTATTCTAAAACTCCTCTTTTTAAAAACTCGTCGGAAGCGGAGTTATTCCGATTTCCGATTCGTTTTTCTTTAAATACTCCATTTTTCTTAAACAATAAAATACCATATTCTCATGTAATGTTTAACAAACATAAATAAACATATTTGAATAAGTTTCATCTCAAAATAATTCATGTTGCAATTTCTATTTCATTTTTACAGTAAAATACCTTCATGTTTACAAACGATATTTCTATCCACTTTTAACCGTATTGTCTTTAGAAAACTCACGAGGTAATAACCTACCTCATCACAATACACATTTTTGACATAGCACGATGAGTTTTGGGATTCTAGATTGTCACGTCCCGCTTCCCAGAGTACGCTAAGATGGGCACGTGACATAGCCAACCATGTTACCTGTGGGTAGGAAGTATCCATCCACAGTCACATTACGGCTGTAGAGATATCAAGAACAAAAATAAAACTATCTAGCATATGTCCATAAGCCAAAATAAAATGAGTCAAGAATAAATAATGCGGAAGCAAGAGATCCAATACAAGAATAACTGGAATGTATGTCCCATAATGCGGGCTCACATCAGAAATAAAATGCTGAAAAGTAAAAGAACTAACTACTAGAGAATCATCACTGCTCAGCCTGCTGGCTGAAATACTCCTGCTCAGACTACAACAAAGGTACGGAATCTGGGCCATGCAAAACCCAGACGTCAGCGCGTCATGTCATCAAGCAATAAAATATAAACAGGGTAACAGGCAATACAAATATAATCATGAATGATAAATCAGGTGTAACAGCAATATAAATCAGGGCAGTGAAGGGTAGTGTGCAGTGAGTAAACTAAACTGGTCTATTAGGTTATCTACTCTCAAGTCTTTGAAATCAATTTGATGAATCATCGATATAACTCAATAGTATCCCGTGCGTGCCCGGGATCACGGTGAAGATTCTCGGGCTAAAACCGAGACATGCCGCTAGGCACTAAAGGAAAAGGGTAAAGATGAATGATGTACATGGCATCATCCTAAGGCTGGCCTAGCCTCTAAAAGGTAATGGGTAACGATGGATGATGTCAGCAACATCATCCCAAGGCTGGCCCAGCCTCTAAAACTGATCAGTAAAGGTAGCACACTGTCGAGTTACAAGTCAGGTTTCATCATTGATTTCCCCATACCCCCAGGTTATATGTTTAAGTCAAGTATTTAAGCAATCAAGAACTAATGCCAACACAGGAACATGTAGGTGCAGGTTTGTCTGGATAGACAACAGAAACGGTCCGTAAGGGCTACATGTCGGGTTTGTTGGCATTAGACACAAGATCAGGAAACAGGTCAAGCCATGGTACATCAGGTCAAGTCAAGTAGTGTACGGTACCATGTCGGGTCAAGTAATATGTGTGTAGCAAGTCATGTCAGGGTGTAAAAGATATCATGTGGGTGATCATAATCGACTAACATAATCATGGTTATAAATAAATAAGCATGGGTATCAACAACACAATATATTGGCACATGTAATAGGTTAAGCAATATGTGCAGATTAAACTACTTAGCTGTACGGTTATCAATTTGTGTTTAAGAGATGGTTTCAACATTATATGAATACAGTATGACAATTATGGATGTTAAAATCAGGTTAATAAGCATCAAGTGATCTAGGAATGCAATGACATGTATAATATGTTCAATGGATGCAATTATAACTAAAACCGGTTAAGGATGCGCACGGATGTCCGATAGAGTATAACTAGAGAAAAGGGTACCATAAACTAAGTAATTATTTATGATGTGATTAAAATATAAACGTGGTTAATAGGTTTAATAAAGTAAATGCAACGGGTAGGTTTCAAGTTTGAAACTAAAATGATATAACGTGACATCGAACATGAAAAAGGGAAATCATGGTATTAAAGTTAAACTACAGGTTTAATGTGCCATCCAATGTATATATAATATATTAAGTAGCATGTAGCAAGTTTTACTTGCCTCGACGGATCGCGAAATGGTAAACGGAACGTTACGCGTCGGCGGAAAAAGTCGCGACGCGCGCACGGTACATGGAATGAGCCCAAACGACGAACAATGGAGTCACACGGGTCGGAGGTCCTCGCTGGGTCGTCGGGAATCATCGCCGGCACGGTCGGATTCCGGCGAACCAGAAAACAACGACTACAAGAAAACAATAATTTAACAAGAAAAGAAAAGAAGGCAAGAAAAGAATAGAGGAGAAATGAGAGTACGATAGCATACAGAGTTTGCAGAGGAGGTGCTATGGTGGCGGCGAGACCAACCGTGGCGAGATCGACGGGGTTCCGACGATGAACAGAGACACCTTTGAGGAAAAAAAAAACAGAAAAGAACTTTACAGCAAGAAGAATGGAAAGAAGAAGAAGAGAGGAATGAGAGGGAGAAGCAATGCTCACCGGGGTGTGCACAAAGGCCAGGGACACGAAGACGAGTCACCGGCGGCGATCTCCCGGCGGTGCAGATGCGTGTGCAAGGGTGCACGGCTGCGCGACGCGAGAGTAGGGTAATCGGGGAAGAAGGGAATAATGGCGGAGGTGACGAGGGTGAGGAGCGGCGACGAACGACGATGGTGGCATCGGCGCTAGGGCAACGGCGAGAGGAGGAACGGCGGCTAGGGTTTCTGGGGATGGGGTTCTGGTTTGTTGAAGGAGACGAGGAAAATATAAAGTGAAGAGAGAGAGAGAGATATACGCGCGCGAGAGGAGAGAGGAAGGATTCGAGAGGAGAGAGAGAGATATAAGTGCATAGTGAGGAGATATAAAGTTGGCAATATTCGCAAGAGAGAGAAAGAGAAAGAGAAAAGGGGAGAGAGAGTGCAGTGAAGGGAGAGAGAGGGAGAGGGCTGTGCTCGTGGGGCCCACGCTGGGGAAATGGGGAGTTGCGATTGGCTCAGGATTAGGGGAATATGTTTAGGGAAAAAATATGAAAAGATTTTCTGGGGTTTTGATTGGTTAGGTGAACGGTTGGGGAAAGTTACAAAAGATTTATGGAGTTATAAAAATAATACCGTTGGCTAAAATTTTAATAGGCTGTAGAAATATATTTCAAACAGATTTTATGAAATTTTGAAATAAATAGAATTTGGCGGAATACAAAATATTTCAGAATTGCGTCCGGGTCGGGTCCAAAAATTTGAATTTGAAATATGAAAAATATTGGCAGGTTCCAAAAATTGAAATGAAGGATTCTGTAATTAAAAGCATACCCCCAAGAACGGACGCACGTATGTGCGCGTAGTCGTCCAAACACGTCCGTTTCACTGAACGGGACGAGAATACGATGCAAGGACGCTACCACAGGGTTAGGGATAACAAGCAGGCCATGACAAGTATTTTTAAACTATTTTAAGTAACTTAATTGTTATATGCAAACATATGTAATGTCGGGGTAAAATATAACTAGTAACTGTCAAAGCATGATTGATCAGTCGAAAATATTGTATATTTTAGCCGGCAATTTCCCCATCTTTTGCATACATTTAGAAGTGTTCGGTATTCATATTTCACATATTAGCAAATCGGTCGTTAAATATCAGATTTCATGTATTAGACTTTTAAACCGACACTTTAAGGGAAATTAACCGCATTTCATGGCATCGCATCATTTCTGTATTTGCGCAACACTTGTCTTGAGTCTGTGCAGGAAATACGGAAGAAAAGCAAAAGAGCCGATCAAAAATACACCAACTAAATCATTTCAGATCTGGTAGCAATACAAAAGGAGATATTAAATTCAACATATAAAATAAAGGCCCATACAACAGCCCAAGACCACTGCAGAAAACACAAGCCATGAAGACTCCAATGCGCCGCGGATCCGCGGCAGGAGCTTGCTTGCGCCGCGGATCCGCCGCACTTTGGACACGTCAGCAAGGAATTTTTACTGCAGAATTTTTATCTCAGGGCCCACATCCATTTCTGATACATCAAATTCCATAATTCTCCAGAAGCTACTGCCAGATCAGCAAAGAAGATTAAGCAAGGCTAATCCTAATTAAGCTCCTAACTAATCCTCTTCTAGAAGCTCTCTCCTAACTAATCACATCTAGAAGCTTCTCCCCTAACTAACTTTTGGAGGGAAATTTGAATTTCTTCAACAAACTTTAGGAAGGAAACTTAGAATTTGAAATCCTAGATCTAGGGTTTAGATGTCTATAAATAGGAACCTAGACCTAGGGTTAAAAGGAATCAATAATCAATAATCAATAACCATTGGTTCATTCTACACCATTTTCTTCCACAAGTCTCGTGACAAGGCTTGTGCGAAACCTAACCCTAATTCCACTCCAAATTCAAGATCTTGAGTACCAAATCAAGTGAGAAGCCTTCAACCTTTTAGGAGCCGAGCCGATCTTCAATCGGGCAAGTGATCCAAGCCGATCCGCGATCCACGGAGACGAGCGAAGCCAAATCGACGATCAAGTTCTTCCTCTTGTAGTTCTTGAGCGAATGTAACTAAATTGTTGATATAAATAAAAGGTGAAATTCTTGAATCTTGCTTTCTTTTAATTCTTGCATCATGAGTAGATCTCAATTTGTAATTGTTGTTCTTGTTGTGATGTGTGAGTAAAACTCCGCTCGTAAAGGAGTCGAGACGATTGTAGAATGATGATGTAACAAATCTTAATACGATTTTTAAGTCCTACGAGTTTTGTAAACCCTAGCAAGTTCAAGAATCGATGACCTAGTTTCGTAGCGATCCTTTCTTGATTGTGATCGCTCGAAATTAGTGATCTGCGATCGTTTCTTGAATTTACTAGAGGCTAGAATATGAATGATATCGATGAATGAACAAGGGATAAGATGAAACCCTAGTTTCACAAGAAATCCCTAATTCTCGTCGATCATCATCGATCTAGTATCAATTCATCGAAGGATAAGAATACGTAATTGTAAGATTACATCACATCTATAGATCCGATCGATTCCTACGAGCCTCATTTCGATTCTTGATATTTGGTTTGGAAAAATCATCAAACGATCAATTCTTGATTCTATCTTTTAATGCTTTCTTAGATCTAGTTTTTTCTCATTTCTTGAACTTCAATTTTAAATCATGAATTGTTTTGTTTTCTTTTCATTAAAGTTTCAATTCATCTAATTCAAAAGACGAACGATTACACTTTCCCTGAGGACGATCCGCACTCACTTACAATCTACAATCCGACACCGTAGTTGATTGCGGTCAAATAATTTTTGGTTGTGATTTCTTTACAATTTCATACTACACATCAAGAATTCTTTTCAATCAAATGGCGCCGTTGCCGGGGATAGTGCGCTAATAGTTCGTATTTTTGAAATTTGAGTTGAACAATTTATTTCATCATAATTTTTAGATCTAAACTCGTACAAACCCTAATACGTGTGTTGTGATTTGTTGCGAGGAATTCTGGAATCATTGGAGCTTGGATAAAATTTTTCTGAAAATTCCAGAGAGCTAAGCAGTTCAAGTGGAACAGTGACAGAAATTTTTGTGCAGAGATCAACACATACGGCCGCCCTTCCGCGGCATTAGAGCTCTATTTGCGGCGGTTCCGCGCCTGGGTAGAGGGTTCACTGTACTATTTTTTTTTCTGTAAGTTTCTATCTTTCTTATCTCTTACTTCATCTGCTCCAAATAACAATTTCTTGCAGGTTTCTTTGCACATAATCGCAGCGCCGCAAAAACAAAATAAAATTTGTGCGTGTTTTTGATTTTTGGTTGTTTGCATATTAATACGGAAATTTAAGGGGCACGACCAAATCCAAATTAGGTGGGGATTTCATTACCCTTCCTAGGCCCCGAAAATCGCAAAACTTGCATCCGCATTTACCCACATTAACTAAAAAATATCTAGAGATGACTCTAAGGACCGTCGCGCTCAATTAGGACAAGAGAAGGCCGTGGGTAATTCATTGCTTATCCGCGTTTTCTTGTGGTGCCTAAGGCGAGTGTGTCTAAGGCTAGTGGTTTTTAATTAGGCCCACTACTTACGTAGTGAAGTACCTTCCCACTTACCTGGCACTTATCCGGCCACAGGAGGACAAAGAGGCAGTGGAGGATTCTATCCCGCGACTTGTCTTTTGGCAGTTAGGAGCGGTCTAGAGCCAGACCTAGGTGACCACTAGATTCTAGAGTTTTGTGTGTTGCATTTGTTGTGTTGCATCATTTTTTCAAAAATCCGTATCAATTTTCAAAACAAACACCGCATTCATATCATTCCCCTAATTATAAATTCACGCTGCCACTTGTACTAACCCTTTTTAGTGCAAGATAGGCTGGACACGGGTTTCTAGTGCCCGTTAGTCCGCGTTTCCCCGATCGACCCTAAAGTCGGTATTTCTACATTTACCCTTTCTTTACCCACCACCACACCCACATCGATGGATCCACCTCCATCGAACTTCTTTTCCACTACTCTGCCGCCGTCCGTTGGTGCGCAGAATCCACTTCGCATCTCTCTCCAAGAGAGGTGCTACCCTACACGAGGTCCACTTTCCACCTGTCTTTCCATTCCACCAGCCAACGGGGAAAATTTTCAAATAAAACCCCAATACATCAACCTTCTACCAAAATTTCACGATCTCGAGTCTGAAGATGCATACGTGTTTATCACGAAATTTGAAAATGTATGCGCAATGATGGGTACCTCACAGTTGTCTGTGGATGCTTTACGTCTACGTCTTCTCCCATTTACTTTGTGCGATTTAGCCGAGAAGTGGCTATATAACACTACCGCACATTCCATTTCAAATTGGGACGAATTCGTCAAAGCATTCCTTAAGAAATTCTACCCACATCAAAAGACAGCTCGAGTCCGTAGCGAAATCTATCAATTCACCCAGCTTCCAAATGAAACATTTTCAAAATGTCTTGACCGCTTCAAGGATCTGTTAGTCCAATGTCCTCATCACGGCATCCCGAGATGGGAATTGTGCCGAATCATTTATAAGGGCATTACTCCTTACACAAGACAGACCCTTGAATCCATGTGTCAAGGCAATTTTATGACCAAAGATGATGGGGAAGCTTGGAATTTTCTAGAAAATTTCGCTGAAAAATCTTTACAGTGGGAGGGTGTGAATCAATCATCTAGGGATGGCAATGATATTTCCATAGTATTTAGAGCTGACATTGCAGCTATCAATAAGAAACTCGAGAATATGGAAAACAAATTTTTAGCTGCCGCCCTAAGTCAAATATCACTCTCCAAAACTGTATGTGGTTGCTGTTCTGATCCGTCTCACTTGACGGAAGAATGTCCGTTTCAAGGTCCTGAGCATACAAATGCCGCATTTCAAAGACCTAGAAACGATCCATCTTCCTCCACATATGATCAGGGTTGGAGGAATCACCCAAATTTTGCTTGGAACCAATCACAATTTCAAAACATGGTTCCAACCCAAAACAATTTCTAAGGGGCCCCTCCACCACAACAGCACCCACCACTTCAATTGAGTCAGCACCCCTTTCAAACACAAAATTTCCAAAATCCGGCCAACACTTTTGCACCACATGAAATTTTTTTGCAATTGACCGGTACAGATAATATCTCTGCACTAGAACAAACCTTGGATACTTTCATGAAACAATCCATCCAAGGGACGGCGGCAAGTTTGCAATCTTCCGTCGAGAATGTAATGAAGATCATTATCTCTCAAAATGAGAACATCAAATCGATGGAAGAACAAATTGTACAACTAAAAGCCGAGATGAGTGCAAGAGAGAAAGGGAAACTTCCAACTCAACCTTTACCTAATTCTGGCTATTCACATCATGTGGATGCACTCACGTTGAGATCTGGAAGAGTGCTTGACAATCACGTTGGGGAAGAGTTTGATGATACTAATAAATCAATCAATAACACCCCGGCTGAGACCTTTCCTTACACACACACTTCTGACCCCAGTTCTTCTACCCCACCATCTTCTTCCGAGCCTATTCTTCATTTCCCAAAAGGCTTGCCATTACAGCCCACCTCTTTTACTCCTCCACGGACGATCACCACTTCTATTCTGGGATCGGTTCCACCCCCACTTCCTTCTCCTATGATGGACCCAGCGCTTATTGCTAAAGCACCTTATCCTAATCGGTTAAGGGCTAACACACCGAGTCCACATATGGAGAAGATTATGAACATTTTTAAGCAAGTAAACACCAACATCCCTCTCCTAGATGCCATCCAACAAGTTCCGTCCTATGCGCAAACTCTTAACAACTTGTGCACTAGGAAGAGGAAGAATCCAGTGCCCAAGAAGATTTTCATGGAAAAGACAATAGACACGGCTTTCCCCCAGCAATTACCGAGGAAACGTAAGGATCCAGGATATCCTACTATTTCCGTTTCTATTGGGGAAAAACACATTAACCGTGCTCTACTAGACCTTGGCGCTAGTGTTAACTTGCTTCCATACTCAGTTTATGAGCAATTAAGAATCGGAGAGTTGAAGCCAACCAATTGCACTCTCCAGATGGCTGACCGATCAATCACCAAACCTAGGGGTGAACTGGAGGATGTGTTAATAAAAATCGGAGAATTTATATTCCCGGTAGATTTTATTGTAATTGATACACAGCCTGTAGCGAACCCACGGAATCAAATTTCGGTGATTTTAGGTCGCCCCTTTTTGGCTACTTCCAACGCATTAATCAACTGTCGTAATGGTTCTATGACCCTATCTTTCGGGAATAGGTCAATAGAGCTGAACATTTACAAGTTGGGAAGTGTACCCTCCGAACCTATTGCTCAGGTATGTTCTGTCGACTTAATGGATGTCGACAGCAGCGAATTTGATGATCCTCCTGATATTGATCTAGACTCTTTTCATACGTTATTGTTTGACCCAACTATGTATCATACACATACGGACTCTTCCACCGAGATGTCCGAGTCAACAAATAACACTGATTATGAACTGTTCTTAGAGTCTGAAGATCATCCCGCACTTTGTGATGACATTATTCACCGGGTATTGATGGAACTTTTGAGGAAATCTTCGCTGATGAACTCGCATTTTTGAATGACACGGGTGTTGAGATGAATCATGTCCCAATCAATGAAATTGAACCTCCACCCCTTCTTTTGACTTGTAAAAAGAATGCGAGTAATCCATCACATTCACTGCATCGTCTCTCCAAAATGAGACGCACCCACATTCTATTCCACCACTTAACCTTTCCCCACTTCTTCTTCCACCAACCAGAGCACTGCATTGATAAAATTTTTGAATGGTTGGTGTTAACATTCGGTCTTTGCAAAGCTTGGCATCGACCAATGATTTTTGACCCCCACTTGTGATTTTAAAAGATTAACATTGCATAACTCAAGTTTGGGGGGTATATTTTTCTGGCTCCTGAAAAGAATTTTTACAAAATTTTGAGCTAAAAATAAGTTTGGGGGAGGATCTTCACTTAAATATTTTGCCCCCACTAATAAATTCCTCCCAAGCTTACAGGTTTTGTGAGATTTAGCAGATGGCAATAGTGAGGACACTGTTGAAAACAAGTTTGGGGGAGGTTTGTGCTTATTTTTGCATCATTTGCATATCACTTTGCATAAGCACAAAACATTTTTCAAAACCTATAAAAAATTTTAAAAATTTTCTAAAAAGATAAAAATATTTTTGTACATAAATAAGATAATAAAAGATTAGATAGTGAACAATTACATCTATGAGATTAGAAAAATTTTAGAAAACTAAGAAAATTAGAAGTTTTCTTATACGAACTAGTAATAAGTAGTTATGAGCCGTTGTCCCAAGGGTTAGTAAGATGAAAGACGTCACTAATCTGAGGATAAAAATAAGTCTAAAAAATAGTTTCTATTCTGGAAGCCAAACATTTTGAACGTTGATACCCTGCTATTCGCACTTACACACGTCTTAAAGCCTGGGATAGTAGAGGAAAGGCAATAAAAAGAAAAAAAAATGAATAAAAAAAATATATATATAAAGTGGTGAGAAAAATGGACACTGGTTTTGTTATCACCAAGGGCAATAAAAAATATATAGCGAGGGTGCCTCTTCACCTAGTGCCCTAAGGCCAACTGGTCTGGGAGTCACTGCTATGCCTGAGGTGGTGCAAGACGAGGAAAATACACCAAGTAAGCAAGCACATGAGCAATCGGTCGGTTAGTACCTCAAGAAGTATTAACGGTCGCATGAAAGTGTGTGAGCAATTTCGTCTAAATATTCATTAATTAAAAAGTACTGAGGCTGATGGGCAAGAGTATGATAGCTTGAATTGAATTCTCCGGGTGTAGGGATGTCCTTTACACACACGCAGGGTTATATGATCGATGTTTGGAATACAGATAGGAATGAAGAATAAGATGATGTTTTATTGAGAGAGGACGTGATTTCTGACATCTTTTCATGACCATTAAGATAGGGCTCATGACAACCGAAAAGCTAGCTTAGTTGGAAACCCTAATTTTCAAAGTCTTTCTTTTACAATTCTTGTCTTTAAATGTAATATTCATGATCTTCCTTTTATTATTGGATTTTGTGGGTGCAATCCGCTGAAAACCCTCACGAGACAACACTCCTCCTACTAGGGACACCTAGAGGTTTAAAGGCTTGTTGCACGTGCTCAGTGCAATCGTGTTGCCTATGAAAGTGTGCTAGATAGTTTTTCTCTTTCTTTATTTTCTCCTTCTCTTTTTAATAAAACATTCGCTCGAGACGATCGAAATTAAGTTTGGGGGTATTTGATCAGTCGAAAATATTGTATATTTTAGCCGGCAATTTCCCCATCTTTTGCATACATTTAGAAGTGTTCGGTATTCATATTTCACATATTAGCAAATCGGTCGTTAAATATCAGATTTCATGTATTAGACTTTTAAACCGACACTTTAAGGGAAATTAACCGCATTTCATGGCATCGCATCATTTCTGTATTTGCGCAACACTTGTCTTGAGTCTGTGCAGGAAATACGGAAGAAAAGCAAAAGAGCCGATCAAAAATACACCAACTAAATCATTTCAGATCTGGTAGAAATACAAAAGGAGATATTAAATTCAACATATAAAATAAAGGCCCATACAACAGCCCAAGACCACTGCAGAAAACACAGGCCATGAAGACTCCAATGCGCCGCGGATCCGCGGCAGGAGCTTGCTTGCGCCGCGGATCCGCCGCACTTTGGACACGTCAGCAAGGAATTTTTACTGCAGAATTTTTATCTCAGGGCCCACATCCATTTCTGATACGTCAAATTCCATAATTCTCCAGAAGCTACTGCCAGATCAGCAAAGAAGATTAAACAAGGCTAATCCTAATTAAGCTCCTAACTAATCCTCTTCTAGAAGCTCCCTCCTAACTAATCACATCTAGAAGCTTCTCCCCTAACTAACTTTTGGAGGGAAATTTGAATTTCTTCAACAAACTTTAGGAGGGAAACTTAGAATTTGAAATCCTAGATCTAGGGTTTAGATGTCTATAAATAGGAACCTAGAACTAGGGTTAAAAGGAATCAATAATCAATAATCAATAACCATTGGTTCATTCTACACCATTTTCTTCCACAAGTCTCGTGACAAGGCTTATGTGAAACCCTAACCCTAATTCCACTCCAAATTCAAGATCTTGAGTACCAAATCAAGTGAGAAGCCTTCAACCTTTTAGGAGCCGAGCCGATCTTCAATCGGGCAAGTGATCCAAGCCGATCCGCGATCCACGGAGACGAGCGAAGCCAAATCGACGATCAAGTTCTTCCTCTTGTAGTTCTTGAGCGAATGTAACTAAATTGTTGATATAAATAAAAGGTGAAATTCTTGAATCTTGCTTTCTTTTAATTCTTGCATCATGAGTAGATCTCAATTTGTAATTGTTGTTCTTGTTGTGATGTGTGAGTAAAACTCCGCTCGTAAAGGAGTCGAGACAATTGTAGAATGATGATGTAACAAATCTTAATACGATTTTTAAGTCCTACGAGTTTTGTAAACCCTAGCAAGTTCAAGAATCGATGACCTAGTTTCGTAGCGATGCTTTCTTGATTGTGATCGCTCGAAATTAGTGATCTACGACCGTTTCTTGAATTTACTAGAGGCTAGAATATGAATGATATCGATGAATGAACAAGGGATAAGATGAAACCCTAGTTTCACAAGAAATCCCTAATTCTCGTCGATCATCATCGATCTAGTATCAATTCATCGAAGGATAAGAATACGCAATTGTAAGATTACATCACATCTATAGATCCGATCGATTCCTACGAGCCTCATTTCGATTCTTGATATTTGGTTTGGAAAAATCATCAAACGATTAATTCTTGATTCTATCTTTTAATGCGTTCTTAGATCTAGTTTTTTCTCATTTCTTGAACTTCAATTTTAAATCATGAATTGTTTTGTTTTCTTTTCATTAAAGTTTCAATTCATCTAATTCAAAAGACGAACGATTACACTTTCCCTGAGGACGATCCGCACTCACTTACAATCTACAATCCGACACCGTAGTTGATTGCGGTCAAATAATTTTTGGTTGTGATTTCTTTACAATTTTATACTACACATCAAGAATTCTTTTCAATCAATGATCAATGAAATAAATACCACACACCACACATACGGTAACTGGAATTTGTATATCTGGACTCGGTTGTTACATTATACCAACTACAAAAAGAATTTCGTCATCGAAATTCCAAGAACACAAAAGGATAAACGACCAATAACTACAATAAAAGATGGGGAAACTTCTGCCGGATTTCATCTTCTCGTTCCCAAGTGGACTCTCCATGTGAGCGACTGCCCCAAGAAATAAGTACAAGAGGGATAACCTTGTTCTTAAGAACCTTTTTCCCTTCGATCCACAATCGCAACCGGCCGCTCCTCAAAAGTCAAGTCTTCTCGTACAGTCAGCTCCGAATGATCCAACACATGTGTTTCATCTCGAACATACTTACGGAGTTGTGATACGTGAAACACATCATGAACATTCGCCAAGGATTGCGGTAACGCCAATCGATACGCTACCTCACCAACACGCTCCAAGATCTCAAAGGGTCCAACGAATCGAGGACTGAGCTTTCCTCGACTTCCAAAACGAATCACCCCTCTAGTCGGTGATATCTTCAAGAATACCAAATCACCCACGGCGAACTCTAGAGGTCTTCTCGACGTATCTGCCCAACTCTTCTGTCGGTCTTGTGCTGCTTCCGGATAGCATTAACTTTCTCAACAGTCTGCACAACCAAGTCTGGTCCCAACAATCTACGTTCACCGACATCGTCCCAACGAACAGGTGAACGACACTTGCGACCATATAAAGCTTCGAATGGAGCCATCTGAATCGTCGCCTAAAAACTGTTGTTGTAAGAAAACTCCACCAAATGTAGATGATCTTCCCATGAACCCTTGAAGTCCAATATGCAAGCTCCCAACATATCTTCAAGAGTTTGGATCGTTCTCTCCGACTGGCCATCTGTTTGAGGATGATAAGCTGTGCTAAACTTCAATCGAGTCCCTAAACTTTCTTGTAAGCTCCTCCAAAAGTGTGATAAGAATCGAGTGTCACGGTCGGACACGATACTTACCGGTACTCCATGCAATCTTACAATCTCCTGCATGTACCGTTCTGCCAAAGTTTCCGTTGATTGACCAACCCGGAAAGGAATGAGAGCTGCCTTGGTCAAACGATCAACAATCACTCAAACTGCATTGTTGCCTTTTGGACTCCGCGGTAGAGCTGTCACGAAATCCATGGTTATATGTTCCCACTTCCACTGAGGAATCGGAAGTGGTTGCAACAAACCAGCAACCCTTTGATGTTCAGCCTTAACTTGCTGACACACCAAGCACTTTGCCACAAAGCGAGCAATCTCCCGTTTCATGCCTTCCCACCAGAAATACTGTCGTATATCTCGGTACATCTTCGTGTCTCCTAGATGTACGGAATAAGCTGAGCTGTGCGCCTCCTTCATAAGTTCTTCACGAATATCTCCCTTTGGCACACAAAAACGGCTACCATATCTCAACGAACCATCTTCATGGATCAGTAAATCCGTTCGAAGTCCGGCTTCAACCTGTTCTCGAAACCTTCGCAATCTAGGGTCCTGCGGTTGTGCTGCTTTAATATTCTCGATCAACGACGAATGTACCTGCAGCTGCATCAACTGTCCCGAAGAATGCGGAAGCACAACCTCCAAATCAAATCTTCGAAATTCTTCACCGAGTTCCTTCTGCGTAGTCAACATCTGAATAGCTGGTAACCGACTGAGCGCATCCGGTACGACATTAACCTTTCCCGGATGGTACTTAAGATCAAGATCGTAGTCAGCCATCAGCTCCAACCATCTACGTTGCCTCATATTAAGCTCCTTCTGCGTGAACACATACTTCAAGCTTTTATGATCAGTAAAAACCATGACCCTTTCGCCCAAGAGGTAGTGTCTCCAAATCTTCAAAGCGAAGATCACAGCCGCAAGTTCCAAGTCATGAGTTGGGTAATTCTTCTCATGGGTCTTCAACTGTCTCGATGCGTACGCTACAACCTTCCCATGCTGCATCAAAACACATCCCAATCCTTTCCCAGATGCGTCGCTATGAATCACCAATCCTCCGGAATTGTCTGGCACGGTCAGAATAGGAGCGGTAATCAATTTCTGCTTCAACGCCTCGAAAGCTGACGCACACCTATCCGTCCACACAAAAGGGTACCTCCTTGCGCGTAAGCTTGGTCAACGGCTCCGCAGACGAGCAAAGTTCTCTACAAATCTTCGGTAATACCCGGCGAGTCCAAGAAAACTTCTTATCTCCGCAACATTCTTCGGAACCGGCCAATCACGAACTGCTGCAATCTTTTCGGGATCGACGGCGATTCCACCGCCAGACACAACATGCCCAAAAAACTTTACTTCTTCCAGCCAAAACTCGCACTTGCTCATCTTTGCATATAATTTCTCTTGTCTCAACGTCTGCAGTGCGATCTTCAAATGTTCAGCATGCTCTTCAATACACTTCGAATAGACCAAAATATCGTCAATGAACACCACAATAAACTGGTCCAAGAATGGTGAAAAGATTCGGTTCATCAAGTCCATGAACATCGCCGGTGTATTCGTTACTCCGAAGGGCATCACTAAGTACTCGTAATGTCCATACCGAGTTCGGAACGCCGTCTTGCAAATATCCTCTGCTTTCACTCGGACCTGATGATATCCGGATCGCAAATCCAGCTTCGAGAATACTCTCGCGCCACTAAGTTGCTCGAACAATTCGCCAATGCGAGGGATCGGGTACTTGTTCTTAATAGTCACCCGGTTTAATTCTCGATAGTCGATGCAAATCCTTCTTGGGCCATCTTTCTTCTTAACTAGAAGAACTGAAGCTCCCCAAGGCGAGTTACTGCTTCGAATCCAACCCTTCTCAAGCAATTCAGTAACCTGCTTCTTGACTTCTTCCAACTCCACTGGTGCCATTGGATAATACGCTTTAGAAACTGGCGCCGCACCAGGAATAAGATCAATTGCGAACTCCACGTCTCGCTTCGGCAGTAAACCTGATATGTCTTCAAACACGTCCATGAAATCTCGAACAACAGCTGACACTTCACTTTTATCAACCTCCATTGATGCAAGAACATTAGTTGTCGGCCTAGCCCTAAACTCAACTGGCCCGACAAAACTGCTTCCTCCACTAAAGATAAAATCTGGATGTCCGGGAATCTGGAAAATTACTTTCTTTGCCCTACAATCGATGTGAGCGTGGAAAGTGCCACGAAAATCCATTCCCAAGACGACTTCATAGCCGCCCGTATCAATCACCAAGAAATCTGCAAAAAGCTCCCGTCCGCAAACAACAACTGCACAATCTTTACACTCTCTACTAGATATGATTTTCCCATTCCCAGTGTGTATGTCCCAGAAACTAGACAGGGTCGTGCAAGTAATCGAGTGTGTAGCTACAAACTTGGACGACATAAAACAATGGGATGCACCAGAATCAAATAACGCTAATGCGGGAAAACCATGAACGAGTAGAATACCTGAAACAACTTCTCCTGAAGCCTTAGCTTCCTCAGCCGTCAAGGTAAAAGCTCGAGCCTGATTAGGTCCTTGAGTCAGCTTCTTCTGTCCCGGAAACGGTTTTTGCGGTGGCTTCTGAATATTATTCCTCGTGCGAAGCTTCGACGGACAAGCGTTGACAGTGTGATCTGCCGCTCCACAAACCAAACAAAGTCCCTGCCTCCTTCGACAATCTCTTTGCACATGTCCGGGTAAATGGCAGTAATTACAAGTCACGCTCTTTCTTTGGTCAACGACAGCGGGCCCCTTCATAGGTGTTACCCCACGACGGTTCACTGGAATACCTCTGCGTCTATGTGCTCGGTTCGGTGCAAATGCCGGCTTCCGTACTGTAATTGCTGTCTGTTGTGAACTCCCAGTCTTCCCAGATAAGCTCTGCTGTTCACGGGCCGCCGTAAGTACCTGCGAGAAGGTGGTCAAACCCAGGGAGAAAATCAGCCTCTGAATGTCCACATCCAAGCTGCGCATAAACCTCCTTGCCCTATCAGCATCATTGGCAACTAAAGATCCAGCGAACCTACTGAGCCGCGTCCACTCAGCTGCATGTACATCTACAGGTGCACCGTTCTGCTTTAGACTGATAAACTTCTCCTCCATTTCCTCCCGTGCAGTCCGCGGGAAGAACTTCTCCAGGAAATTCTTTGAAAAATCCGCCCACTTGATCGGCTTGGGCAAGCGGGTCTCCTCCACAAGCCACCATTCACGGGCGTAATCCACCAACTGGATGCGTACTACATCCACCCTCTTATCATCTGGGATCTATGCTGCAATGAGTAGATTCTCCGTGTCAACCAGCCACTGCTCCGCTGGTAACGGCTCCTCCAGGCCAGTAAAGACAGACGGACCCAGTCTCCTGAAATCCGCTACGGTCCACACTCGATCTACTGGTCTGGCCCCAACATTGTTCACGGACTGCTGAACGGTCCGCAAACCTTCCAGAAACGATTCAGCTTGCTGCTGGATCAGCTCGGTCTGTCTCTTTTGATTCTCCAACATCCCACGTATTACTCCAAGCATAACGGCTTCGTCAACACGCCTTTGGTACGTCTTCAGATTCTTGTCTGCCATATTCCTGAAATCAAAACACCCAAGGATTAGCATGATAACAGATTCAAAGTAGATCAAGGCAAGAACTCCGAGTTATTTAAATAGAGTACCGCATTGTAACCATGTCGCGGTATCATAGCTACAATTACATAACTCCACCCAAGTCGCCTAAGATCTAGAGATAATAAGGAATCAGGTTTCGAGTCGATATGCAAAGGAAGTTTGCACACCGTAAAAGATATAATCAGGAGGAGGTTAGATTCAAGAACGGTAAAACGGCAAGGTGGCAGGACATGTTTCCTAAACACAGGTATTCTGATTCGTGTATTGGGTACAATACCCAACTACAAAAAGAATCAACCCGATTATCCTATGGCTTTGATACCAAAAGAACCATGTCACGCCCCGCTTCCCAGAGTACACTAAGATGGGTACGTGACATAGCCAACCATGCTACCTGTAGGTGGGAAGTATCAATCCGCAGTCACATTACGGCTGTAAAGATATCAAGAACAAAAATAAAACTATCTAGCACATGTCCATAAGCCAAAATAAAATGAGTAAAGAATAAATAATGCAGAAGTAAGAGATCCAATACAAGAATAACTGGAATGTATGTCCCATAATGCGGGCTCACATCAGAAATAAAATGCTGAAAAGTAAAAGAACTAACTACTAGAGAATCCTCACTGCTCAGCCTGCTGGCTGAAATACTCCTGCTCGGACTGCAACAAAGGTACGGAATCTGGGCCATGCAAAACCCAGACGTCAGCGCGTCATGTCATCAAGCAATAAAATATAAACAGGGTAACAGGCAATGCAAATATAATCATGAATGATAAATCAGGTGTAACAGCAATATAAATCAGGGCAGTGAAGGGTAGTGTGCAGTGAGTAAACTAAACTGGTCTATTGGGTTATCTACTCTCAAGTCTTTGAAATCAATTTGATGAATCATCGATGCAACTCAATAGTATCCAGTGCGTGCCCGGGATCACGGTGAAGATTCTCGGGCTGAAACCGAGACATGCCGCTAGGCACCAAAGGAAAAGGGTAAAGATGAATGATGTCCATGGCATCATCCCAAGGCTGGCCTAGCCTCTAAAAGATAATGGGTAACGATGGATGATGTCAGCAGCATCATCCTAAGGCTGGCCCAGCCTCTAAAACTGATCAGTAAAGATAGCACACTGTCGAGTTACAAGTCAGGTTTCATCATTGATTTCCCCATACCCTCAGGTTATATGTTTAAGTCAAGTATTTAAGCAATCAAGAACTAATGCCAACATAGGAACAGGTAGGTGCAGGTTTGTCTGGATAGACAACAGAAACGGTCCGTAAGGGCTACATGTCAGGTTTGTTGGCATTAGACACAAGATCAGGTAACAGGTCAAGCCATGGTACATCAGGTCAAGTCAAGTAGTGTACGGTACCATGTCGGGTCAAGTAATATGTGTGTAGCAAGTCATGTCAGGGTGTAAAAGATATCATGCGGGTTATCATAATCGACTAACATAATCATGGTTATAAATAAACAAGCATGGGTATCAACAACACAATATATTGGCACATGTAATAGGTTAAGCAATATGTGCAGATTAAATTACTTAGCTGTACGGTTATCAATTTGTGTTTAAGAGATGGTTTCAACATTATATGAATACAGTATGACAATTATGGATGTTAAAATCAGGTTAATAAGCATCAAGTGATCTAGGGATGCAATGACATGTATAATATGTTCAATGGATGCAATTATAACTAAAACCGGTTAAGGATGCGCACAGATGTCCGATAGAGTATAACTAGAGAAAAGGGTACCATAAACTAGGTAATTATTTATGATGTGATTAAAATATAAACGTGGTTAATAGGTTTAATAAAGTAAATGCAACGGGTAGGTTTCAAGTTTGAAACTAAAATGATATAACGTGACATCGAACATGAAAAAGGGAAATCATGGTATTAAAGTTAAACTACAGGTTTAATGTGCCATCCAATATATATATAATATATTAAATAGCATGTAGCAAGTTTTACTTGCCTCGACGGATCGCGAAATGGTAAACGGAACATTACGCGTCGGCGGAAAAAGTCGCGACGCGCGCACGGTACACGGAATGAGCCCAAAAGACGAACAGTGGAGTCACACGGGTCGGAGGTCCTCGCTGGGTCGTCGGGAATCGTCGCCGGCACGGTCGGATTCCGGCGAACCAGAAAACAACGACTACAAGAAAACAATAATTTAACAAGAAAAGAAAAGAAGGCAAGAAAAGAATAGAGGAGAAATGAGAGTACGATAGCATACAGGGTTTGCAGAGGAGGTGCTATGGTGGCGGCGAGACCAACCGTGGCGAGATCGACGGGGTTCCGACGATGAACAGAGACACCCTTGAGAAAAAAAAACAGAAAAGAACTTTACAGCAAGAAGAATGGAAAGAAGAAGAAGAGAGGAATGAGAGGGAGAAGCAATGCTCACCGGGGTGTGCACAAAGGCCAGGGACACGAGGACGAGTCACCGGCGGCGATCGCCCGGCGGTGCAGATGCGTGTGCAAGGGTGCACGGCTGCTTGGCGCGAGAGTAGGGTAATCGGGGAAGAAGGGAATGGTGGCGGAGGTGACGAGGGTGAGGAGCGGCGACGAACGGCGATGGTGACGTCGGCGCTAGGGCAACGGCGAGAGGAGGAACGACGGCTAGGGTTTCTGGGGATGGGTTCTGGTTTGTTGAAGGAGACGAGGAAAATATAAAGTGAAGAGAGAGAGAGATATATACGCGCGAGAGGAGAGAGGAAGGATTCGAGAGGAGAGAGAGAGAGATAAGTGCATAGTGAGGAGATATAAAGTTGGCAGTATTCGCAAGAGAGAGAAAGAGAAAGAGAAAGAGAGAGAAAGAGAAAGAGAAAGAGAAAAGGGGGGAGAGAGTGTGCAGCGAAGGGAGAGAGAGGGAGAGGGCTGTCCTCGTGGGGCGCACGCTGGTGAAATTGGGAGTTGCGATTGGCTCAGGGTTAGGGAAAAATGTTTAGGGAAAAAATATGAAAAGATTTTCTGGGGTTTTGATTGGTTAAGTGAACGGTTGGGGAAAGTTACAAAAGATTTATGGAGTTATAAAAATAATACCGTTGGCTAAAATTTTAATAGGCTGTAGAAATATATTTCAAATAGATTTTATGAAATTTTTAAATAAATAGAATTTTGCGGAATACAAAATATTTCAGAATTGCGCCCGGGTCGGGTCCAAAAATTTGAATTTGAAATATGAAAAATATTGGCAGGTTCCAAAAATTGAAATGAAGGATTCTCTAATTAAAAGCATACCCCCAAGAACGGACGCACGTACGTGCGCGTAGTCGTCCAAACACGTCCGTTTCACTGAACGGGACGAGAACACGATGCAAGGACGCTACCACAGAGTTAGGGATAATAAGCAGGCCATGACAAGTATTTTTAAACTATTTTAAGTAACTTAATTGTTATATGCAAACATATGTAATGTCGGGGTAAAATATAACTAGTAACTGTCAAAGCATGATCAATGAAATAAATACCACACACCACACATACGGTAACTGGAATTTGTATATCTGGACTCGTTTTTCTTTAAAAACTCCTCTTTTCTTAAACAATAAAATACCATATTCTCATGTAATGTTTAACAAACATAAATAAACATATTAGAATAAGTTTCATCTCAAATAATCCATGTTGCAATTTCTATTTCACTTTTACAGTAAAATACCTTCATGTTTACAAACGATATTGCTATCCACTTTTAACCGTATTGTCTTTAGAAAACTCACGAGGTAATAACCTACCTCATCACAATACACATTTTTGACATAGCACGATGAGTTGGGATTCTAGATTATGGGATAATACGCTTTTACGAGTAAATAGCTTAAACAATTAAAAACCGTTTTCTTTAAAAAGAGTGCTAATTAATTCCTTGCAAATATGCCTCTACAACCCATTTTGGGGAACCCCGATCGGGATGGTACGGGTAATCGCACGTCCTCGGGCCTAGTAGAGTGAGATGCAGACCTCCGCAAGGGGCATTCGATCTCGATGGAATTTGTAATGCAATTTTTAAGCAAATGAGATTTCTACAAAATAAATAAAATTTATTTTTATTATATATATATATATATATATATATATATATATATATATATATATGCATACTATCAAAAGATCTATTTTAAAAATATTATACAAATATTCTATATTTTCTAAATTAAAGGAATCACCATTACATGAAACTACCATTTTAATACAGTACAAATTCCAATTTTTCATTAAAATACCATGTACAATGAAAATTAGGTTCTATTCACTAGAAAATCTCACTTTTATAAAATATACATCTATGAAAACCCTAAAGACGATAATAAAATACTTGAGGTGTAATTTAAAAACATATCAAAACTATTTTTACATAAACCCCCCTCAAGTTATATCAATTTACAATAAGGACCCTAATAAATGTAGGTTTAAGTGGGACCAGTTCTCTTGAGCCTCGGGGAGCCGGAGAAAGTGGGTGCTTGCCTATCTAAGGTAGACAATCTAACAACAGTATTATCAACACGGTAATTGTCTTGGAAAAAGATACAAATCCCGCCGTCCATATGCAGCAGTTACCGATAACATCAAAACTAATTCAGGACTTCAATTTCTTTTCAAAATGTCTGACTTAGACAGAGTCTTAATCTAATCAATCTGACTTGAATATGATTCAAGTATAAACTACAATACAACATGGATCTATGAATACCGGAATTCAATCTATATTAATCTATTTTGACCGAACCGAACCATGGATATACACTGTTTACATGACTATCCATTTATAGCCATTCTATTTACCGATATCATAGTTTCGACAAGGCATCCATCTATAAAACAAAATAATACAATCAATACAAAAGACATTACGGGGTTTTAAAGGGGTGGACTGGTACAGAATGTGTTAGAAGTGGCACGAGACGGTCACTTTAATACACCTAACCTAAATATCCACTGCCGTTGTACCGTGGTTGAATGGTTCCTTCTGCTCCGTATACCTTAGTCTCCGGATAGCGGGACTCCTCTCGTATACACCAGCATATTCTATACCAAGTTACAAACAACCGCGTTAAGATTATAATCAAATATTACTAGTTATATTCTCCTTCTATCTATTCTATCTCTACCCATCTTTAGGACTTACCGAGAGATTATTCGCTGAAAACATTCCTTTTCTTCTTTTTTTGGAATGTTGTCAGGTGGATCGGACTCACTGGAGATCGAGCCCAGTATTGAAGACTTGGAGCAGTTAGCCTTTGAACCTGAGTTTTAGATACTTGCATATACTTTTCATTTCAGTTTATGCCATTGTTTAGGCATTGCTTTCTATTCATGTATTTACATTTCCAGTTGTACTTGTAAAGAATTGTTAAATAAATAAAAGCTGCTGTTAATTTATATTCCTGTCTCTTGTGTACATTTTACTTTATATTGCTTAGATACGCTTAGCATGTTTACTTCAGAGTAAATATGTCGCGTGACCCGTCGCGTCTCCTTACCGTATACCGGGAAGCGGGGCGTGACAGGTTTTGTTGGCGGCCCATGCATGTCAGTTCTGCATGGACATGCGGGTCAATTCTGCATGAAGTCCTAAGCAATATAACACAAGGATCGGCAACTAAAAACATTCTTTACAATTCATATTCTTTGAATCTTACAATTCATATATCTTGAATCTGTCATAACCCTATTTTTCTTTCAAGGTTATGGATTCTCCAAACAACACCGGCATCAACTTCAACAACACTCCACCACCTTTACCGCTTACGCCTACCGTCGCTGCTCCGATCAATGAGCAGAAGGTACAGCTTGAGGCAATCCGAAACCTCCTGGAAGGACAGTAGCAGCAGACTGTTATTTTGATGAACCGTTTAGAAGCGGAAGCGTCCGGAGTGAAACTGTAACAACCGAGTCCAGATATACAAATTCCAGTTACTGTTTGTGTGGTGTGTGGTATTTATTTCATTGATCATGCTTTGACGGTTGCTAGTTATAATTTACCCCGACATTACATATGTTTGCATATTACAATTAGGTTACTTAAAATAGTTTAAAAATACTTGTCATGGCCTGCTTGTTATCCCTAACCCTGTGGTAGCGTCCTTGCATCGTGTTCTCGTCCCATTCAGTGAAACGGACGTGTTTGGACGACTACGCGCACGTACGTGCGTCCGTTCTTGGAGGTACGCTTTTTCAGTACAAAATCCTTCATTTCAAATTTTGGAACTTGCTAATATTTTTTATTTCAAATCCAAATTTTTGGACCCGACCCGGGCACAATTCTGAAATATTTTTTGTACCCCGCCAAATTGTAATTATTTAATATTTTAAATTTTGACTTAACTTTTCAGCTGAGGAAATATTCTTTGAGGTTGGAAATCTTCTCTGAACGCCAGTGAGATTTTTCTTTAAATCTTTTCCCCAGCCTTTGGAATCACTCGTTGGAAATATTCTAAATCTTTAATAAAATTTCCTAAACGAAATCTCTTAGCCAATCGCAATTCCCTATTTCACCCTGGGCCCCACGTCTCTCTCTCCCTCTCTCACATTTCTCCTTCTCTTTCTCTCTCTCCTCTCTTTCTCTCTCTGCGAATAAGGCCAAATCTATATCTCCTCACTGTTCCTCTATCCCTCTCTCTCTCTCTCCTCTCGAAGATTTTCTCTCTCCTCTCGATCTCTCTCTTTCTCTCTCTCTCACTCTCTCCGTTATATATTCTTCTTCTTTTTTTCTCCAGCGAAAGAAAACCCAACCCCTGAAAACCCTAGCTGCCGTCTTCTCTCGTCGTTGCCCTAACGCCGAGGACATCTTCCCAAACCTCGTCGCCTCCTCACGCTCGTTACCCTCATCTCCATTCTCACCTCTCCTTCTCCGTTCCCTGTGCTTGCGCCGAGCAGCCGTGCACCCCCTGCACTTTTGCACCGCCGAAACTGTCGCCGCCGGTGACCTCGTCTCCGTGCCCCGGCCTTCGTGCAACCCCAGTGAGCATTACCTATCCCTCTTCTTCCTTCTTCTTTTCATTTTTATCAGAATTCTCTGTTGATCGCCGGGTCCTCTGCAGTTCATGCACCGGAGCTCCGTCGACGTCGTCGATCTTCACGACCCCTCTGCAGATCGATGTAAGCCTTCTCTCCTCCATCCTTCCTCTCTTCTCCTCTTCTTTTCTTCCATTACAATTCTTGAAAACCTTTTGATGTTTACTGTTTCTTGGTGGCCGGAATCCAACCGTGCCGACGACGATTCCCGACGACCCAACGAGGACCTCCGACCCGTGTGACTCCACTGAACGTCGTTTGGGTTCATTCCGTGTACCGTGCGCGCATCGCGACTTTTCCCGCCGACGCGTAACATTCCGTTTTCCGTATCGCGATCCGTCGCGGCAAGTGAAACTTGCTACATGCTATTCAAACTATTCTTATACTAATTTATGTATTTTCCTATTAAATCTCTAGATAGAATCGAAAGTCTTGAATTTCAAGTTAACCGCATAACGTTCCGTTTACATATTTTCTGATCTAGAACTTGAAACTTAATTGTTGCATCTAGTTGTTTATACCTAATAATCACATGTATATGTTAGACCACATGATCACAATTGTTTTATAGCCATGATACCCTTTTTCTCTAGTATTAACCTATCGGACATCCGTGTGCATCTTTAACCGGTTTAGTTACAATTGCATCCATTGAACATATTATATATGTCATCGCATCCCTAGATTACTCTATACTTATTAGCTTGATTTTTAACATTCATATCTGTCATACTGTATCCATATAATGCTGAACCCATCTCTTAAAACACAAACTGATGATCGTACAGCTAAGTAGTTTAATCTGCACATATGGCTTAACCTATTACATGTGCCAATTTATTGTGTTATTGATACCCATGCTTGTTTATTTACAACCATGATTTTTGTCAGTGGATTATGAGCACTCACATGATATCCTTTACACCCTGACATGACTTGCTACACACATACTACTTGACCCGACATGGTACCGTACACTACTTGACTTAACCTGATGTACCATAGCTTGACCTGTTACCTGATCTTGTGTCTAATGCCAACAAACCTGACATGTAGTCCTTACGGACCGTTCATGTTGTCTATCCAGACAAACCTGCACCTACCTGCTCCTGTGTTGGCATTAGTTCTTGATTACTTAAATACCTGACTTGAACACCTATAACTTGGGGGGTATGGGGAAATCAATGATGAAACCTGACTTGTAACTCGACAGTGTGCTACCATTATTGATCAGTGTTAGAGGCTGGGCCAGCCTTAGGATGATGATGCTGACATCATCCATCGTTATCCATTACCTTTTAGAGGCTAGGCCAGCCTTGGGATGATGCCATGGACATCATTCATCTTTACCCTTTTCCTTTAGTGCCTAGCGGCATGTCTCGGTTTCAGCCCGAGAATCTTCACCGTGATCCCGGGCACACACGGGATACTATTGAGTTACATCGATGATTCATCAAATTGATTTCAAAGACTTGAGAGTAGATAACCCAATAGACCAGTTTAGTTTACTCACTGCACACCACCCTTCACTTCCTTGACGTATATTGCTGTTACACCTGCTTTACCATTCATGATTATATTTGCATTGCTTGTTACCCTGTTTATACTTTATTACTTGATGACATGACGCGCTGACGTCTGGGTTTTGCATGGTCCAGATTCCGTACCTTTGCTGCAGTCCGAGCAGGAGTACTTCGGCTAGCAGGCTGACCAGTGAGGATTCGGTAGTAGTTAGTTCTTTTACTTTCAGCATTTTTATTCATGATGTGAGCCCGCATTATGGGACATACATTCCAGTTATTCTTGTATTGGATCTTTTGCTTCCGCATTATTTACTCTTGACTCATTTTATTTTGGCTTATGGACATGTGCTAGATAGTTTTATTTTGTTCTTGATATCTCTATAGCCGTAATGTGACTGTGGAAGGATAATTCCTACCCACAGGTAGCATGGTTGGCTATGTCACGTGCCTACCTTGGCGTACTCTGGGAAGCGGGGCGTGACATGGTTCTTTTGGTATCAGAGCCATAAGATAATCGGGTTTGATTCTTTTGTAGTTGGGTATTGTACCCAATACACGAATCAGAATACTCGTGTTTAGGAAACATGTCCTGCCATCTTGCCGTTTTACCGTTCTTGAATCTAACATCCTCCTGATTATATCTTTTACAGTGTGCAAACTTCCTTTGCATATCGACTCGAAACCTGATTCCTTGTTATCTCTAGAACTTAGGCGACTTGGGTGGAGTTATGTAATTGTAGCTATGATACCGTGGTATAGTTACAATGCGGTACTCTATTTAAGTAACTCGGAGTTCTAGCCTTGATCTATATTTTGAATTTGTTATCATGCTAATCTTTGGGTGTTTTGATTTCAGGAATATGGCAGACAAGAATCTGAAGACGTACCAAAGGTGTGTTGACGAAGCCGCTATGCTTGGAGTAATACGTGGGATGTTGGAGAATCAAAAGAGGCAGACCGAGCTGATCCAGCAGCAAGCTGAATCATTTCAGGAAGGTTTGCGGACCGTTCAGCAGTCTGTGAACAATGTTGGGGCCAGACCAGTAGATCGAGTGGGGACCGTAGCAGATTTCAGGAGACTGGGTCCATCTGTCTTTACTGGTTTGGAGGAGCCGTTGCCAGCGGAGCAGTGACTGGTTGACACGGAGAATCTACTTATTGCGGCGCAGATCCCAGATGATAAGAGGGTGGATGTGGTACGCATTCAGTTAGTGGATTACGCCCGCGAATGGTGGCTTGTGGAGGAGACCCGCTTGCCCAAGCCGATTAAGTGGGCGGATTTTTCGAAGAGTTTCCTGGAGAAGTTCTTCCCACGGACTGCACGGGAGGAAATGGAAGAGAAGTTCATCAGTCTAAGGCAGAACGGTGCACCTGTAGATGTGCATGCAGCGGAATGGACGCGGCTCAGTAGGTTCGCTGGACCTTTAGTTGCCAACGATACAGACAGGGCAAGGAGGTTCATGCGCAGCTTGGATGTGGACATCCAGAGGCAGATTGTCTCCCTGGGTTTGACCACTTTCTCACAGGTACTTACGGCAGCTCGAGAACAACAGAGCTTATCTGGGAAGACTGGGAGCTCACAGCAGACAGCAATTACAGTACGGAAGCCGACTTTTGCACCGAACCGAGCACATGGACACGGGGGTATTCCAGTGAACCGTCGTGGCGTAACACCGATGAAGAAGCCTGCTGTTGTTGACCAGAGAAAGAGCGTGATTTGTAACTACTGCCATTTACCCGGTCATGTGCAAAGAGACTGTCGAAGGAGGCAAGGGCTTTGTTTGGTTTGTGGAGCAGCGGATCACACTATCAACGCTTGTCCGTCGAAGCTTCGCATGAGGGATGACATTCAGAAGCCACCGCAGAAACCGTTTCCGGGACAGAAGCAGCTGACTCAAGGACCCAATCAGGCTCGAGCTTTTACCTTGACGGCTGAGGAAGCTAAGGCTTCAGGGGAAGTTGTTTCAGGTATTCCACTCGTTCATGGTTTTCCCGCATTAGCGTTATTTGATTCTGGTGCATCCCATTGTTTTATGTCGTCCAAGTTTTTAGCTACACACTCGATTACCAGCACGACCCTGTCTAGTTTCTGGGATATACACACTGGGAATGGGAAAATCATATCTAGTAGAGAATGTAAAGATTGTGCAGTTGTTGTTTGTGGACGGGAGCTTTTTGCAGATTTCTTGGTGATTGATACAGACAGCTGTGAAGTCGTCTTGGGAATGGATTTTCTTGGCACTTTCCATGCTTACATCGATTGTAGGGTAAAGAAAGTAATTTTCCAGATTCCCGGACATCCCGAGTTTACCTTCACTGGAGGAAGCAGTTCTGTCGGGCCAGTCGAGTTTAGGGCTAGGCCGACAACTAATGTTCTTGCATCAATGGAGGTTGATGAAAGTGAAGCACCAGCTGTTGTTCGCGATTTTATGGACGTGTTTGAAGATATATCAGGATTATCGCCGAAGCGAGACATAGAGTTCGCAATTGATCTTATTCCTGGCGCAGCGCCAGTATCTAAAGCGTATTATCCAATGGCACCGGTGGAGTTGGAAGAAGTCAAGAAGCAGGTTACTGAATTGCTTGAGAAGGGTTGGATTCGCAGCAGTAACTCGCCTTGGGGAGCTCCAGTTCTTCTAGTTAAGAAGAAAGATGGCCCAAGAAGGATGTGCATCGACTATCGAGAATTAAACCGGGTAACTATTAAGAACAAGTACCCGATCCCTCGCATTGGTGAATTGTTCGAGCAACTTAGTGGCGCGAGAGTATTCTCGAAGCTGGATTTGCGATCCGGATATCATCAGGTCCGAGTGAAAGCAGAGGATATTTGCAAGACGGCGTTCCGAACTCGGTATGGACATTACGAGTACTTAGTGATGCCCTTCGGAGTTACGAATGCACCAGCTATATTCCTGGACTTTATGAACCGAATCTTTTCACCATTCTTGGACCAGTTTATTCTGGTGTTCATTGACGATATTCTAGTTTACTTGAAGAGTTTTGAAGAGCATGCTGAACATTTGAAGATCGCACTGCAGACGTTGAGACAAGAGAAGTTATATGCGAAGATGAGCAAGTGCGAGTTTTGGATGGAAGAAGTAAAGTTTTTGGGGCATGTTGTGTCTGGCAATGGAATCGCCGTCGATCCAGAAAAGATTGCAGCAGTTCGAGATTGACCGATTCCGAAGAATGTTGTGGAGATAAGAAGTTTTCTTGGACTCGCCGGGTATTACAGAAGATTTGTGGAGAACTTTGCTCGTCTGGCGGAGCCGTTGACCATGCTTACGCGCAAGGAGGTACCTTTTGTGTGGACGGATAGATGTGCGTCAGCTTTTGAGACGTTGAAGCAGAGATTGATAACCGCTCCTATTCTGACCGTGCCAGACAATTCCGGAGGATTGGTGATTCACAGCGACGCATCTGGGAAAGGATTGGGATGCGTTTTAATGCAGCATGGGAAGGTTGTAGCGTACGCATCGAGATAATTGAAGACCTATGAGGAGAATTACCCAACTCATGACTTGGAGCTTGTGGCTGTGATCTTCGCTTTGAAGATTTGGAGACACTACCTTTTGGGCGAAAGGGTCGAGGTTTTCACGGATCATAAAAGCTTGAAGTATGTGTTCACGCAGAAGGAGCTTAATATGAGGCAACGTAGATGGTTGGAGTTGATGGCTGACTACGATCTTGATCTTAAGTACCATCTGTGGAAGGTTAATGTCGTACCGCATGCTATTCAGATGTTGACTACGCAGAAGGAACTCGTTGAAGACTTTCGAAGATTTGATTTGGAGGTTGTGCTACCACATTCTTCGGGACAGTTGATGCAGCTGCAGGTACATTCGTCGTTGATCGAGAATATTAAAGCAGCGCAACCGCTGGACCCTAGATTGCGAAAGTTTCAGGAACAGGTTGAAGCCGGACTTCGAACGGATTTACTGATCCATGAAGATGGTTCGTTGAGATATGGCAGCCGTTTATGTGTGCCAAAGGGAGATATTCGTGAAGAACTTATGAAGGAGGCGCACAGTTCAGCTTATTCCGTACATCCTGGAGGCATGAAGATGTATCGAGATATACGACAACATTTCTGGTGGGAAGTCATGAAACGGGAGATTGCTCGCTTTGTGGAAAAGTGCTTGGTGTGTCAGCAAATTAAGGCTGAACATCAAAGGGTTGCTGGTTTATTGCAACCACTTCCGATTCCTCAGTGGAAGTGGGAATATATAACCATGGATTTCGTGACAGCTTTACCGCGGAGTCCAAAAGGAAACAATGCAGTATGGGTGATTGTTGATTGGTTGACCAAAGCAGCTCATTTCATTCCTTTTCGGGTTGGTCAATCAACAGAAACTTTGGCGGAGCGGTACATGCAGAAGATTGTAAGATTGCATGGAGTACCGGTGAGCATCGTGTCCGATCGTGACACTCGGTCTTTATCACACTTCTGGAGGAGCTTACAGGAAAGTTTGGGGACTCGATTGAAGTTTAGCATAGCTTATCATCCTCAAACAGATGGCCAGTCGGAGAGAACGATCCAAACTCTTGAAGATATGTTGAGAGCTTGCATGTTGGACTTCAAGGGTTCATGGGAAGATCATCTGCATTTGGTGGAGTTTTCTTACAACAACAGTTTTCAGGCGACGATTCAGATGGCTCCATTCGAAACTTTATATGGTCGCAAGTGTCGTTCACCTGTTTGTTGGGACGATGTCGGTGAACGAAGATTGTTGGGACCTGACTTGGTTTTGCAGACTGTTGAGAAGGTTAGTGCTATCCGGAATCATATGAAGGCAGCACAAGACCGACAGAAGAGTTGCGCAGATACGTCGAGAAGACCTCTAGAGTTCGCCGTGGGTGATTTGGTATTCTTGAAGATATCACCGACTAGAGGGGTGATTCATTTTGGAAGTCGAGGAAAGCTCAGTCCTCGATTCGTTGGACCCTTTGAGACCTTGGAGCATGTTGGTGAGTTAGCGTATCGATTGGCGTTACCGCAATCCTTGGCGAATGTTCATGACGTGTTTCATGTATCACAACTCCGTAAGTATGTTCGAGATGAAACATATGTGTTGAATCATTCTGAGCTGACTGTACGAGAAGATTTGACTTTTGAGGAGCGACCGGTTGCAATTGTGGATCGGAGGGAAAAATGTTCTTAAGAACAAGGTTATCCCTCTTGTACTTATTTCTTGGGGTAGTCTCTCACATGGAGAGTCCACTTGGGAACGAGAAGATGAAATCCGGCAGAAATTTCCCCATCTTTTCTTGTAGTTATTGGTCGTTAATCCTTTGTGTTCTTGGAATTTCGAGGACGAAATTCTTTTTGTAGTTGGGTATAATGTAACAACCGAGTCCAGATATACAAATTCCAGTTACTGTTTGTGTGGTGTGTGGTATTTATTTCATTGATCATGCTTTGACGGTTGCTAGTTATAATTTACCCCGACATTACATATGTTTGCATATTACAATTAGGTTACTTAAAATAGTTTAAAAATACTTGTCATGACCTGCTTGTTATCCCTAACCCTGTGGTAGCTTCCTTGCATCGTGTTCTCGTCCCGTTCAGTGAAACGGACATGTTTGGACGACTACGTGCACATACGTGCGTCCGTACTTGGAGGTACGCTTTTTCAGTACAAAATCCTTCATTTCAAATTTTGGAACTTGCTAATATTTTTTATTTCAAATCCAAATTTTTGGACCCGACCCGGACGCAATTTTGAAATATTTTTTGTGCCCCGCCAAATTGTAATTATTTAATATTTTAAATTTTGACTTAACTTTTTCAGCTGAGGAAATATTCTTTGAGGTTGGAAATCTTCTTTGAAAGCCAGTGAGATTTTTCTTTAAATCTTTTCCCCAGCCTTTGGAATCACTCGTTGGAAATATTCTAAATCTTTAATAAAATTTCCTAAACGAAATCTCTTAGCCAATCGCAATTCCCTATTTCACCCTGGGCCCCACGTCTCTCTCTCCCTCTCTCACATTTCTCCTTCTCCTTCTCTCTCTCCTCTCTTTCTCTCTCTGCGAATAAGGCCAAATCTATATCTCCTCACTGTTCCTCTATCTCTCTCTCTCTCCTCTCGAATATTTTCTCTCTCATCTCGATCTCTCTCATTCTCTCTCTCTCTCTCACTCTCCCCGTTATATATTCTTCTTCTCTTTTTCTCCAGCGAAAGAAAACCCAACCCGTGAAAACCCTAGCTGCCGTCTTCTCTCGTCGTTGCCCTAACGCCGACGACATCTTCCCAAACCTCGTCGCCTCCTCACGCTCGTTACCCTCATCTCCATTCTCACCTCTCCTTCTCCGTTCTCTGTGCTTGCGCCAAGCAGCCGTGCACCCCTTGCACTTTTGCACCGCCGGAACTGTCGCCGCCGGTGACCTCGTTTCCATGCCCCGGCCTTCGTGCAACCCTAGTGAGCATTACCTATCCCTCTTCTTCCTTCTTTCCTTCTTCCTTCTTCTTTTCATTTTTATTAGAATTCTCTGTTGATCGCCGGGTCCTCTGCAGTTCGTGCACCGGAGCTCCGTCGACGTCGTCGATCTTCACGACCCCTCTGCAGATCGATGTAAGCCTTCTCTCCTCCATCTTTCCTCTCTTCTCCTCTTCTTTTCTTCCATTACAATTCTTGAAAACCTTTTGATGTTTACTGTTTCTTGGAGGCCGGAATCCAACCGTGCCGACGACGATTCCCGACGACCCAGCGAGGACCTCCGACTCGTGTGACTCCACTGAACGTCGTTTGGGTTCATTCCGTGTACCGTGCACGCATCGCGACTTTCCCGCCGACGCGTAACGTTCCGTTTTCCGTATCGCGATCCATCGAGACAAGTGAAACTTGCTACATGCTATTCAAACTATTCTTATACTAATTTATGTATTTTCCTATTAAATCTCTAGATAGAATCGAAAGTCTTGAATTTCAAGTTAACCGCATAACGTTCCGTTTACATATTTTCTGATCTAGAAGTTGAAACTTAATTGTTTCATCTAGTTGTTTATACCTAGTAATCACATGTATATGTTAGACCACATGATCACAATTGTTTTATAGCCATGATACCCTTTTTCTCTAGTATTAACCTATCGGACATCCGTGTGCATCTTTAACCGGTTTAGTTACAATTGCATCCATTGAACATATTATACATGTCATCGCATCCCTAGATTACTCAATACTTATTAGCTTGATTTTTAACATTCATATCTGCCATACTGTATCCATATAATGCTGAACCCATCTCTTAAAACACGAACTGATGACCGTACAGCTAAGTAGTTTAATCTGCACATATGGCTTAACCTATTACATGTGCCAATTTATTGTGTTATTGATACCCATGCTTGTTTATTTACAACCATGATTTTTGTCAGTGGATTATGAGCATTCACATGATATCCTTTACACCCTGACATGACTTGCTACACACATACTACTTGACCCGACATGGTACCGTACACTACTTGACTTGACCTGATGTACCATAGCTTGACCTGTTACCTGATCTTGTGTCTAATGCCAACAAACCTGACATGTAGTCCTTACGGACCGTTCATGTTGTCTATCCAGACAAACCTGCACCTACCTGCTCATGTGTTGGCATTAGTTCTTGATTACTTAAATACCTGACTTGAACACCTATAACTTGGGGGGTATGGGGAAATCAATGATGAAACCTGACTTGTAACTCGACAGTGTGCTACCATTATTGATCAGTGTTAGAGGCTGGGCCAGCCTTGGGATGCAGCTGCTGACATCATCCATTGTTATCCATTACCTTTTAGAGGCTAGGCCAGCCTTGGGATGATGCCATGGACATCATTCATCTTTACCCTTTTCCTTTAGTGACTAGTGGCATGTCTCGGTTTCAGCCCGAGAATCTTCACCGTGATCCCGGGCACGCACGGGATACTATTGAGTTACATCGATGATTCATCAAATTGATTTCAAAGACTTGATACTAGATAACCCAATAGACCAGTTTAGTTTACTCACTGCACACTACCCTTCACTGCCTTGACGTATATTGCTGTTACACCCGCTTTACCATTCATGATTATATTTGCATTGCTTGTTACCCTGTTTATACTTTATTACTTGATGACATGACGCGCTGACGTCTGGGTTTTGCATGGCCTAGATTCCGTACCTTTGCTGCAGTCCGAGTAGGAGTACTTCGGCCAGCAGGCTGATCAGTGAGGATTCAGTAGTAGTTAGTTCTTTTACTTTCAGCATTTTTATTCATGATGTGAGCCCGCATTATGGGACATACATTCCAGTTATTCTTGTATTGGATCTTTTACTTCAGCATTATTTACTCTTGACTCATTTTATTTTGGCTTATGGACATTTGCTAGATAGTTTTATTTTGTTCTTGATATCTCTACTGCCGTAATGTGACTGTGGAAGGATAATTCCTACCCACAGGTAGCATGGTTGGCTATGTCACGTGCTTACCTTGGCATACTCTGGGAAGCAGGGCGTGACAGAAACAATTCCGGGCATTACACCCAAAACAATTTTCGGGAAAAAAGAGCCCCCTTAGAAGCTAAAGAATGGGCTCAGAGTTTCGAGGATGATCTGGCAGCGACACAAGTGCCAGAGATCGCTTGGGTTCGAGTTGCGAAGCTGCAACTCACTGACAACGCCCGAGTATGGTGGAAGGCGAAGGAAAGCCGTCTTGCCTAACCTATCGAATGGAGGACTTTTCGCGATATGTTCGACGCGAAATACTTTCCAGAGACTGCCCGATTTGACATGGAGCAACAATTTATCCATCTATAACAGGGTTCGATGTGGACCAAATCTGTGGATGAATATGATGCTGAGTTACCATGCTCAGTAGGTAAGATATGTCTCAATATTCGATTTTCAAATATCACATACTACAAAGCTAACACAAGACCTTAACAGGTTCGCGACACACTTAATACCAACTGCTGAGATCAGATCCAGAAGATTTCAGCAAGGGTTAGATTCGGAAATCCAAGCCGCCTTAGCTACAAGGGATTTCCCAACCTATGAGCTGGCCCTGAAAGCTGCTCGCCGATATGAGACAGTGGTGAAGATGAAGGGCAGACCCCAATCTGTCGGAATGAAGCGCCATGCCACTTAGATGGCAGGAGGGGTCTCTTCAAGGCCACAATTTATGCCCAGGAGACCGGGAGTACCAAACAACTGGCCCAACCCAGCCTTTTGTATCTACTGCAGGAGAGATGGACATTTGGTGAAAGACTGCCGGCGTGCAAATCGCCTTTGCTTAGTCTGCGGCTCAGCCACTCATGACATCGGATCTTGTCCTCATAGACATAACCCAAATGCTGCACCCAGACCGACAATTACTTATTAGCAGCATCCAGCCATCCAGGCACCTGCTCCACGACTCGCTCTCCCTGCTCCACCTCCTCGTGGACCAACTGCACCTCCTCCTCGTCGGTTCCATCAAGCTCAAAGGAGCATACCTCAAGTACAAAGGAACGGACAGAGGAATGCTCCTCCAGCAAGGAGGAATGTACCGAGGCAACAGGCTTTTACAATGACCGTGGAAGAAGCTGAAGCCATCGGTCAAGTCATCATTGGTAACAATTTCCTTTCAAACTTTCTTTCAGTCTATATACATAACCATATATTTTTTCCTTATACCTAAAACCTATCCTACATAATTAGGTACAATCTTAGTAGCCTCACTTCCTGCACTAGCACTCTTCGATACTGGAGCATCCCATTGCTTTATGTCGCAACAGTTCGTCCAAACTCATGTGATTCCAGTCAAACCTTTCATATCTAGCTGGAATGTCAGTTCAGGGAACGTCATTCTAAAGGTAATAATGGGATACGACCTGTGTCCAGTGGTCGTCTGCAGCATAGAATTCTATGCTGACTTCAAGGTGCTGGACATACCAAATTTTGATGTCGTTTTGGGTATGGATTGGCTCGGAACTTTTTACGCTACCATCGACTGTCGTTAAAGGAGGGTAGTGTTCGAGATTCCAGACCATCCGATCTTTTATTTCAAAAGTGGAGGTCGTACCCTGGAGCCAAGCAGATACAAGGCAAAACTGAAGAAGACGGTGATTGCAGCGCTTCAAGCGAAGGAAGGATCGAAGTCAGAGATAGTTCGAGAGTTCGACGATATATTTCCTGAACACATATCAGGTTTGCCTCCCGATCTAGCTCTTGAATTCAGCATTGATTTAGTACCTGGAGCACAATCGGTGATCAAATCACCGTATCGGTTAAGCCATGAAGGTTTGAAGGAAGTCCGTACTCAGTTGGACGAATTATTGATGAAAGGATGGATTCGTCCCAGCACTTCAAGTTGGGGATCACCAGTTCTACTTGTGAAGAAGAAGGAAGGTTCATATCGAATGTGCATTGATTATAGAGCTCTGAACGAAGTAACTATAAAGAACAAGTATCCACTTCCACGCATCGACGACCTGTTCGATCAGCTAAGTGGGTCTTGCATTTTCTCCAAGTTAGATCTTCGTTCGGGTTATCATCAGGTGAAGGTCAAAGAATCTGATATTTATAAAACGACATTCAGAACTCGCTATGGTCATTACGAGTTTCTTGTGATGCCATTTGGAGTGACCAACGCACCGGCTATATTCACGAACCTAATGAATCAAGTTTTCCGAGAGTACCTAGACAGCTTTGTTGTCATCTTCATCGACGACATCCTGGTGTATTCTAAAAGTCGAAAAGAACATGCCGAACACCTACGAATTGTCCTAGAAACTTTACGACAGCATCAACTCTGTACCAAGTACAACAAGTGTGAGTTTTGGCTAGATCAAGTTGGTTTTCTCGGACTTATTGTATCAGGCGATAGAATCTCTGTAGATCTAGCTAAAGTATCAGCAATAAGCGAATGGCCAACACCGAAGTCAGTGAAGGACATTCAAAGTTTCTTGGGTCTAGTTGGATATTACAGAAGGTTTATTGAAGCATTTTCGAAGATTGCAACACCCCTGACCAAGCTCACATGTAAAAATGAAGAATTCGTGTAGTCAGAAGCATGCGAACAAGCTTTCGTAGAACTCAAGTCAAGATTGACATCAGCACCTATTCTCGTTATACCAGACCAATCTGGAGGTTTTGAAGTGCATTGCGATGCATCCGGTAAGGGATTAGGATGTGTTCTACATCAGCACGGTAAAGTTATAGCTTATGCATCAACACAGCTGAAGATTCATGAGCGCAATTATCCGACACATGATTTGGAGTTAGCAGCCGTAATCGTTACTCTCAAAATTTGGCGCCAATATCTTCTTGGTGAACGAGTGGACATATACACGGACCACAAAAGTCTAAAATATGTGTTTACTCAGAAAGAGTTGAATATGCGGTAGAAAAGATGGTTAGAACTCATGGCAGATTTCGACATCAACCTACAATATCATCCAGGGAAGGTGAATGTAGCACCTGATGCACTTAGTCGCCAACCATTGGAATTGAATCTCACCGCACAGTGGAAGCTTCAACAAGACTTGTATCAAATAGAGATTGAAGTGGTCATGCCAGGTAACGCTTTAAGTTTGATGAACTTACAACTTCAATCTACCATTGTCAATCAGATCAAAGCAGCTCAAGCAAGTGATACTAAGTTGCAAAAGATCAGAGAACAAGTAGAAAGTGGACTTCGAACAGACTTCATCATACATGAAGACGAATCTTTGAGATACGACAGTAGATTGTGTGTACCAAAAGTTTCTGTGCGAGAAGAGTTGATGAAAGAAGCTTACAACTTTCTTTATTCAGTACACCCTGGAGGTACAAAGATGTACAAAGATCTGCGTCAAAATTACTGGTGGCATGGAAAGAAGCGTGAAGTAGTTAGAAGCGTTGCTAAATGCTTATTGCGTCAGCAAGTAAAGGCTGAACATCACAGGACTGCTGCTTTACTTCAACCGTTATCTATCCCAGAATGGGAGTGGCAACACATCACAATGGGTTTCGTGACTGCACTTCCTCGCAGCACGAAGGGTAACGATGCGGTATGGGTTATTGTGGATCGACTTAAAAAGTCGGCTCACTTTATTCCTATTCAAGTTGGCTAATCTATTGAGACACCAGTAAAGAAGTACATGGAGGTAAGAATCTAAGTAAGATTTAAACTCTTCAATTTGTACTATCTCTGATACCCATGAACTCATACAGGAAATCGTGAGATTACATGGAGTACCGGTTTGCATTGTCTCCGATCGTGACACCAGATTCCGATCGTAATTTTGGCAAAGTCTGCAAGCTAGCTTGAGAACAAGTCTGAACTTCAGCACAGCTTATCATCCACAAACAGATGGTCAGTCTGAATGAACTATTCAGATCTTAGAAGATATGCTAAGAGCGTGTATGTTATACTTCGGAGGATCATGGGAAGATCACCTACATCTTGTGGAGTTTTCATTCAACAACAATTACCAAGCAAGTATAGGAGTGGCACCATTTGCAGCTTTATATGGAAGGAAGTGCCGATCGCTATTAAGTTGGGACGATATTGGAGACAGAGAACTCCTTGGACCTGAGGTGATAGTAGCAACTGTAGATGTGGTCCGCACTATCAGAGAAAGAATGCGCATAGCCCAAGATCGACAGAAACACTGGGCTGATGCAAAGCGCCGTCACTTGGAGTTCCAACCGGGAGAACATGTATATTTGAAGATATCTCCGAACCGTGGAGTGATTCGCTTTGGAAGACGGGGTAAGCTCAGTCCGAGGTATATTAGACCGTTCGACATACTCGAACGAGTCGGAGAAGTGGCTTATCGCTTGGCACTTCCACCTTCATTGGAAGGGGTGCACAATGTGTTCCACATATCCCAACTCAAAAGGTGTGTGAGTGACCCCAGACATATTCTTGATCACTCCGAGCTCACTGTACAGCCAGATTTATCATGTGAGCAATAACCTGATGAAATCCTGGATAAAAGGTGAAGTCACTTCGGAACAAGGAAGTAAACTTGGTTCGAGTGATGTAGAGAAAAGATTCATCAGGAGAATCAACATGGGAGTGTGAGGACGCATACAAGATACCCTCAATTGTTTGTAGATTAGTCCTTAAAATAATTGTAAATTTTCGAGGACGAAATTTTTGTAAGGAGGTTAGAATGTAACAACTCCATTTTCAATGTATAGAAAATTTATTTAAAAGTTAATGTACAAATAGAGTATTTGCAATCCTGTGTACACTATAAATATTTGAATTGCTTTTGAACAGCAAGAAAACACTTGTAGCTCATTGGTAAAGCCTTGCACTGCTGTGACGTAGCCCCTGTGATCGAATATCTTCAGTCACATTATCTTTTTATTAATTTTTCTTTTAATTTTTTAGAAGCCCAAAGGTTTACACGTACACTACACGTAAAATGAAAAGTCATACAGAAAACAAACACGTGCACTGGGTATACAAAGCGACATGGACACATGGCAGAAATCCCACACCCCATACAACCTATCTCGACCGGCGAGATATTGATTTTTACCGGCACCGCCGGGCCCCAGTAGGGGATGGTCCCTAATTCTTCACCCTAGCACCCCTTCGCCTACCTCACTACCCCCATGTTGTTTGTTTACTCTGCATTTATCCAGAGAGTGTAATTTCACTCTTTAATTCTAATTTTAATGCATATTTTTAATGCATTCTTTAACCCTCAAAAAAATAATTTTTCATATAAATAGCACACCACATTTCACCCTTCCTCACTCAGAATTTCATTACAAAAACTCTAAAAAAATTCCAAGTCCAAAGTTGCACAAGTGGAGTTAGCAAGAGACGGAGATCCGACGACGTTTCGAGGAGATTCCGGCGACGAAACGATGCCCCGACGGTTCCTAAAGTTTCCTCATCTACTCTTCCTTCTTAATATCTTATAAGTCCCCTCTTCCCTTCTCTTTTTCTATTCTAAAACTCATCTTTTTCAAAACTCGTCGGAAGCGGAGTTATTCCGACTTCCGATTCGTTTTTCTTTAAAAACTCCACTTTTCTTAAACAATAAAATACCATATTCTCATATAATGTTTAACAAACATAAATAAACATATTAGAATAAGTTTCACCTCAAAATAATTTATGTTGCAATTTCTATTTCACTTTTACAGTAAAATACCATCATATTTACAAACGATATTGTTATCCACTTTTAATCGTATTACCTTTAGAAACCTCACGAGGTAATGACCTACCTCATCACAACACACATTTTTGATATAGCACGATGAGTTTTAGGATTCTAGATTATGGGATAATACGCTTTTACGAATAAATACCTTAAACAATTAAAAACCGTTTTCTTTAAAAAGAGTGTTAATTAATTCCTTGCAAATACGCTTCTACAACCCATTTTGGGGAACTCTGACCGGGATGGTGCGGGTTATCGCACGTCCTTGGGCCTAGTAGAGTGAGATGCAGACCTCCGCAAGGAGCATTCGATCTCGATAGAATTTTTAATGCACTTTTTAAGAAAATGAGATTTCTACAAAATAAATAAAATTTATTTTTATTAAATATATAGATATATATATGAAGATTATCAAAAGATCTATTTTAAATATATTATACAAATATTCCATGTTTTCTAAATCAAAGAAATCACCATTACATGAAACTACCATTTCAATACAGTACAAATTCCAATTTTCATTAAAATATCATATACAATGAAAACTAGGTTCTACTCACTAGAAAATCTCACTTTTATAAAATATACATCTATGAAAACTCTAAAGATGATAATAAAATACTTGAGGTGTAATTTGAAAACATATCAAAACTATTTTTACATAAAACCCCTCAAGTTATATCAATTTACAATAAGGACCCTAATAAATGTAGGTTTAAGCGGGACCAGTTCTCTTAAGCCTCAAGGAGCCGGAGAAAGTGGGTGTTTGCCTATCTAAGGTAGACAATTTAACAACGATGTTATCAACACGGTAATTGTCTTAGAAAAAGATACAAATCCTGCCGTCCATGTGCAGCAGTTACCGATAACATCAAAACTAATTCAGGACTTCAATTTCTTTTCAAAGTGTTTGACTCAGACAGAATCTCAATCTAATCAATCTGACTTGAATATGATTCAAGTATAAAATACAATACAACATGAATCCATGAATACCATAATTCAATCTATATCAATCTATTTTGATCAAATCGAACCATGGATATACAGTGTTTACATGACTATTCATTTATATCCATTCCGTTTACTGATATCATGGTTTCGGCAAGTCATCCATCTATAAAACAAATAATACAATCAATACAAAAGACATTACGAGGTTTTAAAGGGGTAGACTTGTACGGAATGTGTTAGAAGTGGCACGAGACGGTCACTTTAATACACCAAACCTGAATATCCATTGCCGTTGTACCGTGGCTGAACGGTTCTTTGTGCTCCGTATACCTTAGTCTCCGGATAGTGGGACTCCTCTCGTATACACTGTCATATTCTGTACCAAGTTACAAACAACTGCGTTAATATTATAATCAAACATTACTAGTTATGCTCTCCTTCTGTCTATTCTATCTCTACCCATCTTTGGGACTTACCGAGCGATTGTTCGCTGACGATATTCCTTTTCTTCTTTCTTTGGAATGTTGTCAGATGGATCGGACTCACTGGAGATCGAGCCCAGTACTGAAGACTTGGAGCAGTTAGCCTTTGACCCCGAGTTTTAGATACTTGTATATACTTTTCATTTCAGTTCATACCATTGTTTAGGCATTGCTTTCTATTCATGTATTTACATTTCCAATTATACTTGTAAAGAATTGTTAAATAAATAAAAGTTGCTGTTAATTTATATTCCTGTCTCTTGTGTACATTTTACTTTATATTGCTTAGATACGCTTAACGTGTTTACTTCAGAGTAAATTCGTCGCGTGACCCGTCACCGTACACCGGGAGGCGGGGCGTGACAACGTTTATGGCAGACGTCCCCAGTTCAAAATATGTCTCTGAAAATTGACTTCAGAGACGTCTGGTACTTGTAACCAGATATTTCCAGTTCAAAATATGCCTATGGAAATTGATTTCAGAGACGTCTGGTATATGGAACCAGATGTCTTTAGTTCAAATCTTGCCTAGAAGTTACATTCAACTGTTTACAAGTTACAGGAAACCGTTTACATCTAAGTAGTTGCTTGTAACTTCTCTAAAATTTGCCTGTAACATCTATAATGTTGCCTGTAAGTTATAAGCAGTTGCCTGTAATTTCTAAGCAGTTGCCTATAAGTTGTGAGAACTTGCCTGTAATTTGTAAGCAACAACCTGTAACTTGCCTATAATGTTGCTTGTAAGTTATAAGCAGTTGCCTGTAATTTGGTTTTCTGCAGAAGAAAGCACGGATCCAATCCTGCCATCCGGACGTATGTCGATGTCGCCCGCCACAACAGCTTCATTGAGAGGTTGGAACTATACATTCACCCGCAGCATATATGGGCTAAAGAAAACTCCATCCCACCATTACATGAAGCTGCCAATTTTGGCTCAAGATAGGTCTACCTTGATCCGGCTTATCTTTTGCTATGATCGAGGCATCGGAGAGTTCTCTTTTAGAGGCGCCTCACATAAATTTACTGTAGATTGGGTTAGCGAACACACCGGCTTGTCGTAAGTCGACAAAGATATCAAGAGCAACCGTGATATCACCAAGCTTCGAAAGAAGTACTTTAACATAGAGAATGGTGAAAGTACATACATCACAATATTGGAGGCTGCTTTGGAGTGGACTGTTCAGGATAGAACTCCAGAAGTGAAGGAAAATTTCATGTCTTTGATGATTCTTTATCAGCTTTCATTATTTTAGATACCTGTCACGTCCCCAACTGTCCCTAGAGATGCATTCCCATACGGTGAGCTATCGATAGTGCCGAGTATGAACTGGGCCAAAGCGGTGTATGAGATGATAATGGACGGTGTCGTGACTAAGCTTAGCTCGATGGCTGCCTCTGCACAGTTGCCCGAATGTCAGATCCTTCTCGCTGTAAGCATATGCAAAGTATTATAGAGATTATACTATATTTGTACGCAAAGTATAAACTGCATAAATAAATATTGTCGGTAGATGTGTTTTGATCATTTAATATTAATAATGCGAATGTGATGTATGTTTGTTTGCAGTTATGGTTTTATACCATTACGGGTTTGAGACAACCGACACACATAGACGCCAATAAACCGGCCCTGTGTAGGTAGAAATTCAGTGCATCTTTGAAGACGTCAGGATTGGAGAAGGCAATGAAGAGAAAGAAGCTCTCTTGTGTGCCGAAGGGGGACATGGTTGCATCGAAACATTCCGTCGATGCTCCGTGTAACACCATGTACCTTGAAATCCTAATAAAATAAGTGTTTGAATGTATTTCCTTGATTTCATGTCCATATACAATGTTCCGTGCAATATCTGATCTAATATCAACAAATATCAGTGCTTGAGCCGGCTCAACATATCTCGAGATGGCTCAAGATTCTGTTCTAATGTTTATTTTTTCTCTGGGTGCTTAGGACGAGTGTTGAACCGGCTCAACACTTTTGAGACGACTCATACATATCTTGAGCCGGCTCAAATCTTGCCTGCAACAATTATATTTTTCTCTGTTGTCTTGAGCCGGCTCACCAAGGCCTTGCGCCTGCTTAACGTCGATCGGATCGAAATTGTTGATTTTCGATTAGGCCTTTATTTTGTAACCGAACTTTTCTCTATATAAACCCACGAATAAACTTGAAAAAACCCTAATAATTGCTGACTCCTTTCGCTCTTAAAACCCTAGATCTCATTTCTAAAAACCTAGCTTTCTCATCTCTCATCTCCACATTAAACTATAGCAAACCCGACATCGTCGACATCAACACCATTTTCTTCGTGAAACCATTTACACCCATCGATCCAAGCGCAAGGATCGAGATCATTCATCGTCCTCATTCATCATCAAGATCTCACGAAAACTCAACTTAAGGCAAGTATTCTTGCTTTTCCTCATGTAAATTGATGTGACATCGATTATCTTGATTTGAATTCGTATTATAAGTATTAATATATGCATCCATGATTGTTATGATTATGAACGGAAACCCTAAAGATGTAGCACACCCATTAAGCAACTTTTAATATCATGTATATCCTGTGTTCGATTAAATGCCATAACCAATTACTATGCTTGTATGAGTCATGCACAATCCTATTATGATTATTATTGCAATCTTATTATTACGTGTTATCCTTAACATGCACAGGGAACCTTTGACATGCTTATATGATTTCTGATGACACATGCTTATTATATTGCTACGACATGATTCTTGTTATTAGCATCATGCTTGACACACTCTTGATATGTGCCTATTCGTGATCACTATTATTGACAATAAAATGCAATCACCGACTGGAATGCTGAACTACATGACTGAAACAATTATTCCTGCTCACATGCTTCCTCACTCATTACAGTGTTGTGATTACTCGTGACTCGAGCCCAGAACTTGTCGAGTCAGCATTCATGTTTTGTGATTAGGTTTTATTGTTGTTATATAAAAGTATAACCGCGGGGTGATTGGGGTAGTTTGAGAGTGGGTTCAGTCAACGGAATCTCAGGGGTCCCATAGCCGGCTTAAACCATTTCATGATAATATGTCGGGGTTACCGGGCGGGAACGGTACCAAACCATTACATGATATTGTGCTGGGGTTACCGGACGGGAACGATACCAAACCATTACATGATATTGTGCTGGAGTTACCGGGCGGGAACGCTACCATACTATTACATGACAATATGCTAAGGTTACCGAGCGGGGAACGGTACCAATCCCTTACATGACATTATGCTGTAGTACCGGGTGGGAACGGTACATTCCATTATATGGAACTTTAGGCCCGTGTTTCCTTTCTCATGGGGCTTACCCTTGGGTTGGGAATACTCCTGTGGTGGTTGATCTCACACTCGAATTCACGATAGGTTAAATTACCTTTGTAGTGACATCTAGACTTTACTTGACATGTTTACATGTTTACCTTATCCATTGTTATATTCATACTTGCTTGTGCATGACCCTTTATTATGCTATCACACATTATTACGTCGAGTACTTGTTGCGTGTTCTGACACCCCTGGGATTCACCACTTCAGGTTTAGAGACAGATTCACGGGTAGAGCAGGATCAGAGCGACTTTCACGAGCAGTCCGAAGAATATTAGTTTAGTGTAGGTTTTTACTTTTATTTCAGTTCTTATTTAGTATGTGTGCCCCTCGCGGGACTAGGAGTCATGTATATTTTTTTTTCCGATCATGTATTAAATTATTTTGACTCTATAGTTTTAGATCTTTTATTGGATCTATTATTTTCTCATGGATCCATATTGGTATTACTTGTTATTTATGCAGCATGTCGTTAGTTTTATTATTGGGATAGTATCATTGACAGGTTTAGCTAGACAACCTTAATGTGACTACGAAAAGATATTTCCTTACCATAGGTAGCATGGCCGGCCTTCGTTGCTCTCCGTATTTCGTATTTTAGGAAGCAGCGCGTGACAAGGTTTTGTTGGTATCAGAGCTAGGTTGACGTTGAAGTTAGAATTGGTTCTATTGACCTTTTAGGTTAGAATCGCATGTCTATGATCCCTTAGTGTGTCATGTTGCATATTTCATTGACTCTGTTTTTAGAATTTGGGCGACTTAGATAAAGTTATGTTATTGTACTCATGTACCGCGACATGGTTACAATGCGGTACTCTGTTTGAGTAACTTAGAGTTCTACCCTTGATCCATATTTATTGATTTGATTTTTTTATGTTACCTTGCTTTCCTTTTCCATTTGATTACTTTTAAATCTATATCTTGTCTTGAGCTTTGAATCTAATGCCGTCCAAATTTCGTTTCAGATCCATGGCTCGAAAAGGCGCAGATGCTACCCCAGGTCACTGGGCCAACATCGCTGAACTTTTGGGCATTATGTAGGGTTTGGTAGAGAACCAACAACAGCAAACTGGCATGTTTTAGGAGGGTCTGCTAGCTTCGCAGCAGACAGCTACTACCGCCTTGGAGAGAGTGCCTGAAGTCCGTGATGATCGGCGTCCAGGCAGTGTTGCGGATTTCAGGAGACTGCAGTCGACAGTTTTCACTGCTTTAGGCAGTCCACGCAATGCGAAGCAGTGGATTATTGATATGGAGAACTCATTGTCAGCTGCCGAAGTTCTTGAGGAGGATGGAGTGGACATTGTCAAGATTTAGCTGCAAAATGTAGCTAGGATCTGGTGGCTCGCAAAAGAGAACGGATTAGAGAAGCCAATTGCTTGGGCAGATTTCTCAACCGCTTTTTTGGAGAAGTTCTTTCCCAAGTCGGCTCGGATAAATATGGAGCAGCAGTTCATCAATCTTCGATAAGGAGGACGCACTGTTGGTGAGGTAGCGGCGGCTGAATTCATCTGACTTAGTCGTTTCGCTCCTTCAATGGTGGAACATGAGGAAAACATGGACATGAGATTTATCCAGTGCCTTACTTTGGAGATACATTAGCGTTTAGCTTCACTCGATCTAGGGACATACTTTAAGATACTGAATGCAGCCCGCAGGATTGAGACTGTTATGGATAAGAAGAGGAAGCTTCAGTTAGGAGGATTTAGGCGCTCTATTGATCAGACTTCAGGTAGGATTCCAGTCAAGTAACAAGGAGGAGTTCAGATGAAGCGTACAACAGTCCCACCGCAGCGGAAAGCCCCTCTTTGTTACCACTGTAAGGGACCCGGACATATTAAGAGAGATTGCCATAGGTTCTATAGGATGTGTCTGATCTGTGGAGCTGGTGATCACCAGATTGGAAGTTGCCCTATGATGTCGAAACCCAATGAATCTAACCAGCAGCATAAAGCCCTCATTCCCCAGAAGCAACTGTTTGATCAGAAACGAGGTAACACCGAACGTGGTCAGGGGTGAGATTATACCCTGACAGCTGAGCAGGTTGAGGAATCATAGGATGTCATTACAGGTACCATTTTAGTTTATTCAGTTCCTTCTAGTGCACTGTTTGATTCCGGAGCTTCACACTGTTTTATGTCCACCACTTTTGCCACCACACACTCTATACCACACGAAATTTTGACCCTGAGTTGGGAAATACACACTGGCAATGGAGTGGTTGTGTCCAGACGAGAGTGCAAACTCTGTCTTGTAGTGATTTGAGGCAGGGAACCTTTTGCCGACTTCATACTGATCGAGATTAGAAATTACGACATTGTCCTAGGGATGGATTGGTTGGGCACCCTCCACACATCCATTGATTATCAGGCTAAGACCGTGATCTTTCGTATCCCTAACCATCCAGAGTTCATGTTTATTGGGGGCAGCGAGTCTTTGGGACTTATAAAGTTTAGAGCAAAGCCAACGAACAACATTCTAGCGTCGATAGAAGCAGATGAGAGCTCATCACTGATTGTAGTCCGGGGTTTCTTGGATGTCTTTCCAGAGGATCTACCCGGTCTATCCCTGCCTCGTGTTTTAGGGTTTTCAATTGAATTAATCCCAGGCACGACACCGATTTCTAAGGCCCCATACATGATGGCGCCAGTTGAGTTAACCAAGTTGAAGAAACAGATAGAGAACCTTCAGAGCAAGGGTTTCATACGCCTAAGTACCTCCCCTTGGGGTGCTCCAATTTTACTAGTAAAGAAGAAAGATGGTTCGTTACGCATGTGCATCGACTACCGTGAGCTGAACTAACTTACGATCAAGAATAAGTATCCCATTCCTCGGATTGACGACATGTTTGATCAGCTCTGTGGTGCCCGAGTTTTCTCGAAGTTGGACCTTCGGTCAGGGTACCACCAAGTGCGGGTTAAGATGGAGGATGTATGCAAGACATCATTTAGAACTCGGTACGGCCATTATGAGTTTCTAGTGATGTCATTACTAACGCTCCAGCCGTATTCATAGATTTGATGAATCATATTTTCTTGCAGTACCTCGATCAGTTTGTCGTAGTCTTTATCTATGACATTCTCGTGTACTCAAAAAGCAAGGAGGAGTGCACCGAGCATTTGAGAATCGTATTGCAGATATTGAGGCAGGAAAATTTATATGCTAAACTTAATAAGTGCGAGTTCTGGCTTGACCAAGTTCAGTTTTTGGGCCATATTGTTTATGGAGATGGTATATCTGTGGATCCGGCGAAGATCGAAGCAGTCAAGGATTGGCCAGCATCGAAGACTGCAGCAAAGATCAGGAGTTTCTTGGGATTTTCATGTTATTATTGGAAAATTTTCAAGGATTTTGCACGAGCAGCTGAGCCCTTGATAAGGCTTACTCAAAAAGGGGAACCGTTCGTTTGGTCAAAGGAATGCATCCGAGCGGTTGAATTATTGAAGAAGAAGCTTACCACGACACCGGTGCTAACCATACCAGATGGGATAGGAGGTTTGGTGGTTCATAGCGATACTTCCGGGAAAGGCTTAGGTTGCATTTTAATGCAGCACAGTCAAGTAGTGGCGTACGCCTCGTGCTAATTGAGAACACACAAGAAGAACTACCCGACTCATGATCTGGAATTGGCTGCAGTTAATTCTGCCTTGAAGATTTGGAGGCACTATTTATTGTTAGAACGGGTTGAGATCTATACGGATCATAAGAGCTTGAAGTATGTGTTCACACAAAAAGAGCTAAACATGAGATAGCACAGGTGGTTGGAGTTTATGGCTGATTACGACCATAATTTGCTATATTACCCCGGTAAAGTAAATGTCGTACCCGACGCTCTCGGTCGGATACCAGCGGCTATGATGTTGACATGTCGGAAGGAGATTTTAAATGATTTTCAGAGACTTGATTTGGAAGTGGTAAAATGGGGGACATACAGACAATATTGGCAGTTACAGGTGTATTCCTATCTAGTAGATCGTATTAAGGCGGCACAGGCTAGTGACCCACAGTTATAGAAGTTTCGAGGCCAGTTAGAGGCCGGATTGACTACATATTTATTGATACACGAAGATGGTTCTTTAAGATTCGTTAATCGGTTGTGTGTACCGAAGGGAGAGGTTCGAGAAGAAGTTTTGAAAGAAGCATATGGTTCAGCTTATTCGATGCACCCAGGAAGCACCAAGATGTACAGGGACTTGAGACGGCATTTCTGGTGGAATGGAATGAAGAAGAAGATCGATCGCTACGTGTCGAGATGCCTGGTGTGTCAGCAGGTGAAGACCAAATATCAGCGGGAGGCCGGTCTTTTGCAACCGCTTTTTATTCCTCTATGAAAGTAGGAACACATCACCATAGACTTCATGACGGCTTTACCGTGGAGTCCTAAAGGCAATAACACAATTTGGGTCATTTTTGATCGTCTTATAAAGGCGGCTCACTTTTTACCATTTCAAGTGGGACAATCGATGGAGACCTTGGCAGAAAAATACATGCAGGAGATTATGAGGATGCATGGAGTGCCCGTCACTTTCGTATCAGACCGAGACACCGGATTCCTCTCATATTTTTGGAGAAGCTCACAAGAGAGTTTAGGCACACCTCTCAATTTTAGTACAGCTTATCACCCTCAGATGGATGGACGGTCTGAGAGAACCATACAGATACTAAAAATATGTTGAAAGCGTGTATGCTGGATTTCAAGAGATCATGGGAAATCACTTGCACTTGGTAGAGTTCTCCTACAATAACAATTATCATGCAAGCATATAGATGGCACCGTTTGAGGCACTTTATGGACGGAAGTGTCACTCACCACTTTGCTGGGATGATGTTAGGGAGAGGAGATTGTTAGGACTCGAGCTCATAGTTCAGACCGTTGATAAGGTGCAACTGATCAGAAACCGTATCAAGGCGGCTCAAGATCGCCATAAGAGTTGGACAGATACTAGTAGAAGACCACTTGAGTTCGAGGTTAGTGACCATGTGTTCCTTAAGATTTCGCCGACGAATGGGGTGATTAGATTCGGTATTCGTTGCAAACTCAGTCCCGATTCATCGGACCCTTCAAGGTTGTGGAGCGTGTCAGTGAGATGGCCTATCGTTTGGCTTTACCTCCTTCCTTAGCAGGCGTGCAAGACATATTCCATGTTTCTTAGCTATGTCGGTACATTCGAGACAACAACCATGTACTTGATCATTTTGAATTGACTTTGAGCACTGATCTCTCGGACGAGGAGCAACCTACAACTATCATAGACCGTAGAGAGAAAGTGTTGAAGAACAAGATTATTCGCTTAGTCCTTATGTCTTAGAGCGGACGCTCATGCGGAGAATGTAGGGTTCCTAGGCACACACTAGAGGTCTCACAAGGCATCAACCATGCCAATTTCAAAATTTACGGTGCCGAGAAACCCTAGACTACGGATCGTTGGCTAGAAGTTTAGGCGAATAACTAAGCAAGTTAACATCTTAACTAAAAGTAAACGGAAATACAATCTTTGTAGATCCGGTGCTCCACCTCCATAGCTCCGTGATGATGTATCCTCGCTGCCCAAATCGAACCCCGGGCTCTAGCGTCGGCTTCATCGGAGAATGGACGGGCTAGGTCATCGAGGACGATGCCGAAGATGATCTACGTCGAGGCATCGCTAGATCAAGCTCCAACTTCACCAAGTCAAGAAACTTGTGAAGAAAACACACTCTACTACTTGGCAAGAGGTAGAGGATGAAGAAATAGGAAGTGGGTAGACTTTAGAGTTGGATTTCTCACTCTTATTCATCAATCACCATTGATGGTCAAGCTTTTTCTTCTTGTGAAGAAGAAGAAGAAGATGAAGAAAGAATTATGATAAGTTTTTTAAAATAGAAAAGAAAATGAATTCTTATCATAATTTTAACCATGGTAAAGTGTAGAGAATGAATCATGGTTAAGTAGAATGGTTAGGGTTAAGCATGAGACAAAATGGTGACTTAGTCAAAGCTTCATGAAGCTTCAATATGCTTCCAAAGAAAGCCACCATTTTTCTTTATGCTTAATATTTTTCCAAAAAGAATAAATAGATAAATAAATGAGAAAAGGAAATGAAACCCTAACCACTTAAGTAACCATGGTTTAATTCTTTACACAAACCCAAACTAGCATGTATCATCAAACATGATACAATCTTGTGCACAAAAAATATATCACATATACAATGTGCACAATCAAGTGAGAAAATCCATTTAAAGTGAACCAATACTAGTTAATGCAAAGTAATATATCGAATATAAAATTATACATTAAATCAACACTTGATTTAACGATCCGGTCATGTCGCACACAACCGACTAGTATACAATGTATCGATTTATCGAATCAATCCTTGATTCGATAACTAGGTTATATCGCATACAACCATTCGATACATTCATCACGAGAATAGAATACGGTATCACATACACGAATCATTCTCGGTCCCGCACATATCTCATATGCGCTCCTATTTCGTTTCGCTTGAGCCAGGAAACCTCTGTGTAGGACTCTAAAGACTCGTCAATACGCCGGCAGCAGGTGATGATCATATCAAACACCCACAAGCCGCAAGCGGTCTGCTAAACGTAACGGCCACCCGGGTATTGAGCGATCAGAAGATCGACGAGCAAGCCCGCTCACACTCCTGTGAATCCAACCAGTAACACTTACCGTACAGTCCGGTCTCGTCGTCTGATATGTCGCATATCTTGCCTAGGGGTGGTAAACGTCAGACCCCAATAGCTCGATAAGTCGTGTCGATATGAGGTCTATAACAGTTCGAGAAACTACCGGTAACACTTACCAGTAAATCTCAGCAACCCTGGCCAGGGATTTCCGGTTATAGCCAATCGAACACAGCGCAACATGAACCCCAATACCAGTAAATCTCATCAAAACAGATGTTCCAACTCCGCGATGTCTGCTTCATCACATAAAACATCTTGCACACGTTTCCGCTGCTCCCACTGTCTACGAAGCCCTCTGGCTGTGTACTTATAGACGCTCTCTTCCAAAACATCATTTTAGAAGAGCTGTCATGACACCCAACCACTAGATATCGTAGTCATGGTATGCAGCCGTGGCAAGTAGGATCTGGATGGACTTAAGCATAACTACTTGAAAAAGGTTTCATCATTATCCATGCCTGGTCGATGACGAAAACCTTTAACAAGTCTAGCTTTGAAAGTCTCAACTTTTCCATCTACACCAAGCAATCTTCTCAAGATATACTTGCTCCTGATGGGGATTTAACCCTTCAGATATAGCAACGGAAGTCCATACTTTGTTGGTGTATAAGGATTCTATCTCAGATCACTAAGCATCCAGCCATTCTTACAGAGTCCCACTCCTGATGGCCTGCTCGAAACTAGTTGGGTCATCATCTCATGATGCAATCCTCGCTCCCACTGTCATAGAGAAACCGAAGTAACTCTCAGGTGGGTGAGGAACCCTACTAGGTCGGCGGAGATGCTGAGGTTCGTTGGTTTCTACTGAATCCTTTGGTTCTACCAAATCATCTGCTGTAGTTTGTATAGCTGAAACACTTCCAGTTCTACATAACTGACCTTGCCTCGAGTTTGTCCGGATTTTGCTTTTTAGACATAGGCCGGACAACCCCAAATCTTAACTAGCTTAAGACATGGGCTCTTCCCTTTCCATATCACATATGAAGTGGTAGGCAACTGATTTGATTTGAACCCTATTCAATAGGTATGCAACTTCATAAGTGCATAACTCCCAAAAGGAAATAGGTAACTCAGTAGTACTCATCATAGAGCACACCTTATCATATAGGGTGTGATTGCTCCATCCCGATATACCATCGTACTATGGTGTATACGGAGGAGTAATGCTGAGGGAGAATCTCATTCTCCATTAGAATAGTCCAGGAATTCTATGCACAAGTATTCTCCTCCTCGATCACATCAAAGGACATAATACTTATACCCGTATTTTGGTTCTCTACTTCTAAATCATATTCTGTGTTTCAACAGGAACATATGTCTGAATCTTGAGAGATTATCAGAGAATGTAATGAAGTACAAAGAACCGGTCTTGGCATGTGTAGACTGGGGACCTTCATACATCAACATGTATCATCCCAAGAGTTCACTAACTCTTTCTCTGTTTCCAATAAACAGAGCTATGGTCATTTTATCTTTGTGACATGACTGGCGAGTTTCATAAGATGTAAATTCAAACTGCTTTAAATATGCATCTAAATGTAACTCAGCTAGTCGGGTCGTATTGATATGACCTAGTCTACAATACCTCAAGAAGGATCCGTTCATTTCTGAACTCTTCCTCTTGTGTGTGTTCCGTATACTAAGAACTGTTGTTTGATTTAGAATATCAATGCTTTTAGATAACGTGCCTGAACCGATCAACTTTTGATATAGGAAATGTTCAAAACATTATCCAACAATACAAAATTTTATCATTTCTTTACTAATAAAGAGACTGATATGATTTTGTATATCAGGTTCGGTATCTAATAACATTCGTTCAAAATCAATGTATTGGTAATACAGGGTGACAGTGACCGACAGGCTTGGCTGCAACACTTGCCCCGTTTTCTGCCTCATGAAACTTATCACTCGTTCTCAGTTCTCTACCTATCTGTAGCCCTATGTAACAGATTACATATCTGGGATCCTGATCCGGTATCATATACCCAGGATGCGGAGGATACTGAGAAACAGTTCTTTATAATGAACACACCCGAAGATGATGCATCAGCATGCACTCTCTTCGTTTGGACGGCACGGGAATTCTGGTAATCCCCAATTTCCTGCTCTGTCTTATAACAATTATAAGTGGGAGCGGGACCAACGTTCCCCAGCTCAGTATAACAAGTGGGTTCGGTCAATATTCCGTTTTATTATCTTGATTAAGGCGTGACATGGTCGCTACCAGGAGAGAGAGAGAAGAAAACACTCTGCGTGCGCTCTAGCAAGATCAGATTGGTTATATATTTTATCTAATCAGGATGGCTCCCACTGCTTTTTATCAAATCTTCCTTCAAACCTTAAAAGGAAAGACTAGCCGGGATTAATTACACACTACAAGTTCGCCAATCTTTCAGCCAGGCCGGTGTCGGTACTTTGAGGGAGGTCCCCCGTGCTTTCGCACGAACCTAATTAATGTAAACCTCGTTTTCCCAGAGGCGTAACCTCGTTAACACCTTTCTAGACACCTACTTGATCGGCTAATTGTAATGTATAAAACTCTCCCAGGAGTAACAATTACTCGCAGCGGGTATCGGGATCCAACTATCTCATAGAAGGTATGCAATCTCATTGCAAATTTCAACACTTGAAATTCCCGATAATTTTGCCCCTAGCACCCTATGACCTTGACGGAGGTCAACAAACCATAGGCTACTAGTCAAGTTCATCCCGTCATTTCTTGATCGAATTAAACCCACCCGCACGACCCTTGACGGAGGTCAACAAGGCCGCACGACTACCCTAATCCAATCTGCATCATATGCATAAGCAGATAAATACTAGTTAGCTACCGCACACTACGCCTTGACGGAGGCCAACAAACGTAGCACGAATACTAAGTAGGACTTATCTGAAATGACGGAGGGCTACGACAGGTTTTTCTGAAAACCTATTGCGTAATGAACTTGATATCGTTGTAGAATCAAATGATTTTTAAAATGGAGTGCTTTTGAGGCTTTTCTAGTTTTGCTAAAGGAGTCACTCCCGGTGAAGGGATCGTCGGTCCTTTCCTTATCGAATAAGGTGCTGAATATATCATATATATCACTGTGCATAGCAAAAACTCTTAAAAGCAATCAAAAGACAAACCGAGTGTGTAGCATCTGCCAGTTATTGCTAAAGGAGTCACTCCCGGTGAAGGGATCTCGGTCCTTTCCTTATCGAATAAGGTGCAGGATATATCATATATACCGCTGTGCAAAGCAAGAACTGTAGCTACCTGTTTTATTTTGAAATTCGATTCCACAACATCTTAGGTTTCTTTTCTTTCATTAATCACATTAATGAAGTCCCATCATTTAAGTACCTAAACATCACAGATAAATACGACGTACACTTATGCCATCCGCATTCGCCTCGATGTCTCCTCGTGCACCGTTAGGTTAGGTAACTAACGGCAGAGCGGGGCAGGGCTAGCGCGGGTGTAAAACATAAGTAACGCCTATATAATATATCATATATACTATATACTGTATCTATCACAGAACATCACATGATCACATCACAGATATCGCAACAGAAGAAACATATGAAATATTGGATATACTAGGACGTCCGTGTTTTCAATACGAGCCAGTATAAAACACGGATTCCACGGTCGTGATGAATAGCTAAACCCACACCCCTAGACCCCTACGAGAGCGGCAAGCAACCCTACCAATTCTAGAGTTAGGAGACCCGGACTCGACTCCTCGAGTTGGTCTCCCACTGGACTCCAGAACCCGGTTACTTGTGCCCTCCTCCTGGGGTCTATCCTAGTGCGGAAAAGTAAATAATATACAAAAGGTGACAACTTCCGCTACCTGGAAGTGTCCCAATAAAAGAATATTACATACAAGTATTTACATGAATGAAAATGAAAAACACTCATCTCACATAAAAACCCCCGGCTATTCAAACACGACGATCCAATATAACATATCCAGCAACACATAACAACACATGTCATCAACGTAAGTAAATATGCGCATCCCAATTGTCGTTGACATATAGCAACGAAACCGGCGATATCACATATTACACTTACGGTCACAAAAAAGAAAGTGTAAAACTACAACAGTTGGAATCCGCAACCACCTCAGACATCGCATGCCTGACCAAATGAATTCCTTAGACATCGCATGCCTAACAATTATAAACCCCACATTTTAGTCTCAAAATCGAAAACTCTTTTCAATATCAAGTCGGGGAATTCAACAAGATTCCCGACATTTTGATCGAATGCTCATCGCAAACTTTAGTAGACGGTCGCACCCCTGATACCGTCGACGAAGTGCACCAAGGCGGAACACCGCTACCGGGAGCACCCGAACGGATGCTTTCGGCGACGGGGTTCTCCTACAGTCACTTGGTCGGGGCTATGGGGTGTAGCTGTCTATTAAGTTTACCCGGCGAGTATCCGCGTACGCTACGTGATTGCGACGGACTTTTGATCACATCAAAATTCCTTGGCAACCGATCAAGTGAGACTAAACTGCTATGTTTATAACATTCATTCAGTTATCTCATAACTTATTGTGAATTCCAATTATTGTATCACATTCCGGATAAGATAGAAAATGTTAAACTTTCCGATCAAACATTCGAACACCCAAGTTTTCCCGAAACCGATCAACACATGAAACAAGTCTAAAAACATTCAGTTCGTGCCTCAGTACCAACGGTCCAGCCGTAGAAGGGTCAAGCCAATGCCTCACATGTGGCACGCCGTACTGCCCCAAACCCGAAGGTTCAAAGGGCAGTTCAAGACGGTCATATAATCGAGTTAAGGTTTGTTGTCTTCTAGAGGGTCCATTGAGTTACTTGCACTACTTAGAACGTCTTTAAACCACGAAAAAATCCAACACTTGGAAATTTCCCGACAGGGGAAAAATTGAGTATTTATATCCGGTCGAACTTTTTAACATATTCTAAAAATACCCGGAAAAGCACACCGACAAAATTAGACAATCCGATCGATACACTGAGTTCCCAATACAACCCAGAAAACAAAACTCTGTAATAAATATTAAAATATTCCCAGGAAAACCAGCACTAAAAACTAGGAGTTACTGTGAAAATTTAAACAAATGATGGGACAACTTGGCCGCGGAACCGCCGCATAAGCCATGCTTGTGCCGCGGTTCCGCCGCACTCTAGAGGAATCATGCTATCGAATTTCACAGTAATTCTTAGGAATACCTCATGATTTTTCTGCATATTTTTAATCTGGAAAAAACCCAGTTTTTCAAAATTGTCCAGAGAGCATTTTAAAGTCGGGGTTTTGGGTCGATCGGACTTCTAACTCCGTCAGGACTTCGTCTAAGGCTCTAGCTAGTCTCTGATACCACTGTAGGGTTCCTAGACACACACTAGAGGTCTCACAAGGCATCAACCATGCCAATTTCAAAATTTATGGTGCCGAGAAACCCTATACTACGGATCGTTGGCTAGAAGTTTAGGCGAATAACTAAGCAAGTTAACATCTTAACTAAAAGTAAACGGAAATACAACCTTTGTAGATCCGGTGCTCCACCTCCATAGCTCCGTGATGATGTCTCCTCGCTGTCCAAATCGAACCCCGGGCTCTAGCATCGGCTTCATCGGAGAATGGACGGGCTAGGTAATCGACGACGATGCCGAAGATGATCTACGTCGAGGCATCGCTAGATCAAGCTCCAACTTCACCAAGTCAAGAAACTTGTGAAGAAAACACACTCTACTACTTGGCAAGAGGTAGAGGATGAAGAAATAGGAAGTGGGTAGACTTTAGAATTGGATTTCTCACTCTTATTCATCAATCACCATTGATGGTCAAGCTTTTTCTTCTTGTGAAGAAGAAGAAGAAGATGAAGAAAGAATTATGATAAGTTTTTTAAAATAGAAAAGAAAATGAATTCTTATCATAATTTTAACCATGGTAAAGTGTAGAGAATGAATCATGGTTAAGTAGAATGGTTAGGGTTAAGCATGAGACAAAATGGTGACTTAGTCAAAGCTTCATGAAGCTTCAATATGCTTCCAAAGAAAGCCACCATTTTTCTTTATGCTTAATATTTTTCCAAAAAGAATAAATAGATAAATAAATGAGAAAAGGAAATGAAACCCTAACCACTTAAGTAACCATGGTTTAATTCTTTACACAAACCCAAACTAGCATGTATCATCAAACATGATACAATCTTGTGCACAAAAAATATATCACATATACAATGTGCACAATCAAGTGAGAAAATCCATTTAAAGTGAACCAATACTAGTTAATGCAAAGTAATATATCGAATATAAAATTATACATTAAATCATTAAATCAACACTTGATTTAACGATCCGGTCATGTCGCACACAACCGACTAGTATACAATGTATCGATTTATCGAATCAATCCTTGATTCGATAACTAGGTTATATCGCATACAACCATTCGATACATTCATCGCGAGAATAGAATACGGTATCACATACACGAATCATTCTCGGTCCCGCACATATCTCATATGCGCTCCTAATTCGTTTCGCTTGAGCTAGGAAACCTTTGTGTAGGACTCTAAAGACTCGTCAATACGCCGGCAGCAGGTGATGATCATATCAAACACCCACAAGCCGCAAGCGGTCTGCTAAACGTAACAGCCACCCGGGTATTGAGCGATCAGAAGATTGACGAGCAAGCCCGCTCACACTCCTGTGAATCCAACCAGTAACACTTACCGTACAGTCCGGTCTCGTCGTCTGATATGTCGCATATCTTGCCTAGGGGTGGTAAACGTCAGACCCCAATAGCTCGATAAGTCGTATCGATATGAGGTCTATAACAGTTCGAGAAACTTCTGGTAACACTTACCAGTAAATCTCAGCAACCCTGGCTAGGGATTTCCGGTTATAGCCAATCGAACACAGCGCAACATGAACTCCCTATACTATCGCTCATTGCCTCCATGTGATTCGGGACTGTACCTAAAAGCCACCGTTTTGCACGCCCTCTTGGACGTGGTAAGGTGGAAATCAAAGCACAGTGGGAATCACACAAGACTCTATGACGATCTCGGGTCTACAGACTAACCTGTACCAGTGTCACCAGAGAACTGCTATCTGACGTGAGGTATAATACCATCTGGGAGTTCTCGGTGTGTCCGTCCAGTGTACCCAGTCTTTACTGAGCACCCGCATATCATCTCCGATGTCAAACACCAATGGATATGGGATCATCCATCGCCCATCTGTATGGGTCGAGAAGGTATACTCTAGTCTACTCTGGTATATCGATGCCCCGTCTCGATACACCCACGACTAGGGACCTTGAAGGATGTACTTATGGACTACCATGTCCCTACTAGTATGATTCGCATCATAGTCTAGGTAGTCAAGTACACATCCTAAGGGCTTTACCAACATGTAATAGAGAGACAAACAATATACACGTTAAGGTAAAGGGTAACCAGATAGCATACCATCATGTCGAGCAAGAAAGTCCTCCCTATATATGTCCCGGCATCCATTACAATATACATCCTCTGTACAGTAATGGCCTCTAGGGCATACATATAACTAACAGAGAATCCACTTGGGAGTGTGAGGATGAAATTTATCAAAAGTACCCTCATATGTTTTCTTAATCTTGTATTTTCGTTCTTTTAATTTTAAGGATGAAATTTCTTGTAAGGTGGGTAGGATGTAACACCCTATATCTTAAAATTCTAATAAAATAAGCGTTTGAACGTATTTCCTTGATTCCATATCCATATACAATGTTTCATGCAATATCTTATCTGATATCAGCAAATATCAGTGCTTGAGCCGGCTCAATATATCTCGAGACGGCTCAATATTCAATTCTAATGTTTATTTCTTCTCTGGATGCTTGAGACGAGTCTTGAACCGGCTCAACACTTTTGAGACGGCCCATACATATCTTGAGCTGGATCAAATCTTGCCTGCAAAAATTGTATTTTTCTCTGTTTTCTTGAGCCGGCTCACTAAGGCTTTAAGCCGTCTCTGTTAGGAATATGTATGCCCTAGAGGCCATTATTGTATGATATAGTGGATGCTTGGACATATATATAGATGACTTTCTTACTTGACATGATAATATGCTATCTGGTTGCTCTTTATCTTAATATGTACACTTGTTTTAGTTACTGTCTCTCTAATACATGTTGAGAAAGCCTTTAGGATGTGTAGTTGACTACCAGGACTATGATGTAGATCATACGAGTAGGGCCAGAGTAATCCATAAGTACATCCTTTAATTGTTCCTAGTTAAGGGAGTATCGAGACAGGGCATCGATATTCTAGAGTAGACTAGTGTGTACGTTTCTTGACCCTGTATGGGGCGATGGTTGATCCTACAGCCATTGGTGTTTAACATCAGAGATTGTACACATGTGCTCATTAGAGAATGGGTACACCGAACAGGACTCGCCGAGAACTCCTAGATGGTATTATACCTAGCTTCACATAGCAGTTCTTTGGTGACACTGGTACAGGTTAGTCTGTAGACCCGAAATCGTCATAGAGTCTTGTGTGGTTCCCACTGTGCTTTGATTTCCTCCCTACTATGGCTCAAAGGAGTCGTGCAAACAGGTGGATTTTGGGTACAGTCCCGAGTCATATGGAGGCAATGAGCGATTGGAGGGGTTCTTCTCTCCCGGTATTAGGAGTTGATGTTGCGCTTTGCTCGATTGGCTATAACAGAAAGTCCCTGGCAGGGCTGTTGATGAGATTTACTGGTAAGTGTTATCAGTAGTTTCTCGACCCGTTATGAGCCTCAGATCGGCATGACTTATCAAGTTACTGGGGTCTGACGTTTACCACCCTTAGACTTGATATGCGACGTATCAAACGAAAAGACTGGACTGTACGGTAAGTGTTGCTTATAGGCTTCATGGGAGTTTGGACAAGTTTTCTTGTTGATCTTCTATTTGCTCAATACCTGGGTAGTCGTTACGTCTAGCTAGTACCGCTGACGGCTTGTGGATGACTGATGTGATCATTATCTACTGCTGGCGTATTGACGAGTCTTTAGAGTCCCACACAGAGGTTTTTTAGCTCAAGCGAAATGAAGTAGGGCACATATGTGATGTGTGCGGGACCTTGATTAAATACGTGTATGCGATACCGTATTCTAATCTCGCGATATATTATATCTGTTGGTTATATGTGATATGACCAGGTTATTGAATCAAGTGTTGATTCGATAATGTGATATACATATAAATGATATTAGTCGGTTATATATGATATAACCGGATTATTAAATCAAGTGTTGATTTAATAATTTGATATATATTAATATATTTGATATATAAATATATATTAACTAATATTGCTCACTTAAAGACTTTCTTCTCTTTGAAATACATTTAATATATATGTGATATATATTAATATATGTATTTATATATTGTGTCATGGTGGATGATACATTGGACATGGGTGTATGAGACTTACACCAAAGCTTAAGATAATTAAGGGGTTTTATTTATTAAGAGTTAATTCAAAATTAAGTGGAAATTGACATGGCTTGGATGCTTGTAGAAGTATGTAGAAGCCTTGACTAATTCCACTAATTTTTGTTTTACTCTAGATATTTTTTAACCCAACCATTATCTTTAGCCGTGGTTAATTCTCTATATTATATCTATGAGATATTTTCCTCACCCAAGTTCAACACAAGTTCATCTTTTTCATCTTATCTTGCTCTCTAGCTTTTCATGAGGCGATAAAAGAAAAGGAGAAAGAGTTTTCTAAAGTGAGCAAAATTCCTACTTCATCAACCTACTCTCATCCAGCCCATTAGTGTAGGTTGTTTACTTCACTAATCACTTAGTTAGTGAAGATGTAGCTTGAGTTAGAGATTCCTTAAGGTGGATCATCTTCGGCCTCGAAGATCCTTAAGCAAGCTGGTTCCTTTCTTTACGTGGAGCCTAAGAAGAGTTCTAGGGACCACTACTTGAAGTTAAGAGACTACTACTTGGAGCTTTAGAAGTGAAGGACTGGTCTACAAAGGTTTTATTCTCTATTCACTTAGTGTAAAGTTTGTTTACATATATAGAAACCCTAATTCTCTAGTTCGATTCTAGGTTAGTGAAGCTTAGCCCACTAGATTTTTTAAAATTTCATACTCGACGCCTCTAGAAACTTAGTATTGGTTCTAAGAAACACTTTCAGGATCAATGTCGATCGGATCGAAATTGCCGATTTTCGATTGGGCCTTTATTTTGTAACCGAACTTGTCTCTATATAAACCTACGAATAAACTTGAGAAAACCCTACTATTGGCTGACTCCTTCCACTCTGAAAACCCTAGATCTCTTTTCTAAAAACCTTAGCTTTCGCATCTCTCATCTCCACACCAAACTGGAGCAAACCCGACATCGCCGACATCAACACCATGTTCTTCGTAGAAGCATTTACACCCATCGATCCAAGCGCAAGGATCGAGATCATTCATCGTCCTCATTCATCATCAAGATCCTACGAAAACTCAACTTAAGGCAAGTATTCTTGCATTCCCTCATGTTAATCGATGCGACATCGATTATCTTGATTTGAATTCATTTGTATTATATGTATTAATATGTGCATCCATGATTGTTAAGATTATGAACGTAAAGCCTAAGGATCGTAGCACACCTATTAATCAACTTTTAATATCATGTATATCTTGTGTTTGATTAAATGCCACAACCAATTACTATGCTTGTATGAGTCATGCACAGTCCTATTATGGTAATTATTGCAATCCTGTTACTACGTGTTATCCTTGATATGCATAGGAAACCTTTGACATGCTTATATGATTTCTGATGAAACATTCTCATTATATTGCTACGACATGATTCTTGCTATTATCATCACAATTGACACACCCTTGACATGCTATGCCTATTCGTGATCACTATTATTGACATTAAAAAGCAATCACCGACTGGAATGCTGAACCACATGACAGAAACAATTATTCCTGTTTACATGCTGCTTCCTCTTTAAAAAAATATGTATGGTAGCGTATCATGTGCAAGGCACATGAGCATTATAGGCTACATAATATGCCAACTCTCACGTGTAAGGCATGTGAGCGCTATCAGCCACATACAGGGCAGCGCCTCATGTGACATGCACGTGGACACCACTTCTGATAGAATTAAATTCTATTTGGGAAAATATTTTCCTGATCTTTCTAAATACATGAAAGATATTCTCTGTTAAACAGAGAGCTCTTGGATCTAAGATCCAACGGTGATTAAAAATCACAACTTGATTATGAAATCAAGTCGAGATCTCTTAATTAAGAGATTCTCTCAAACCAATTGATTTTTCTCATGCCCTATATAAAGGACTCATGAGATTAAATCTAGGAGAGACAATACGACCCATAAGCTTCTACAAAAAATAGAAAATTTAATTCTCCCTGAAAAAGATCAACTTCATCCTTTCAAACCTTTGGTAAAAACAAGGGAGAAATATATCTCCTTGAACCTATCATATCTATAAAACATGGTTTAATCCATCATAAGAATTTGGTTCTTTCTCTGGATCTAAAATCCATAAGACAAGTCTCTCACAAAAAAGAAATTAAATTCTCATAGACGGATCTTGATCTTAAACTTAAGATCCAGGGAAGAATTTTGGTGTTCTGCCCACCATCAAGATATAAAAAGAAAAGAAAGAAAGTTGGAGTTTCCTATCTCCAGGAACTTAGTTCCTTTAAAAACATGTCAAGAACTTAGATCTTACATGAACAAGATCTTCAAGTTCTTAAAGAACCTGCCTTCCCTTGATCCTAGATCATCGCATATTGATCTTGGTGATCATTAATGGCATAAATATCATTAACATAAGCTTAAACTTCTCTGAAACTTAAGTTTCAAAAATAAAACAGAGATTAATTCTCTAAGAGAAAAGCGCCTCATATGATATCTACGTGAGCGCTTAAGAAACTGAAGACTCGGCGTCTCATGTGCCATACACATGAGCGTCTGAAAGTGAGTGTCTCACATGCCATATGCGTGAGTGCCCAAGAGAGACAAGCAACAGCTTCTCATGTGCCATCCACGTGAGCGCTCAAACAAAAGGAAAAGAAGACTCAACGTCTCACCTGACATACATGTGAGTGCCAGAAAGTGAGCGTCTCACATGATATACACGTGAGAGTCAAAAAGAAGCAAACAGGTAGTGCATCGCGTGCGATACACGTGAGCGTTTAAGAGAGTGTCTCACGTGATGCACATGTGAGTGCTCAGAGGCTGAAAACGCAGCGTCTCATGTGTCAATCACGTGAGCATCACCGACTTAACGCCTCACGTGATGCACACGTGAGTGGCATATAATTGAGTGCTTAGCACTACTGGGTAATATAAAAGCCCATCATTTAACCTAAAATTGGCTAAGTTCCCTGAAGTTAAATTTCTTTGATTTTAAATCAACAGAGACCATATGCTCATTATATTTAAGTTGATCTTAGTCTCATATATGACTAACAGTCCTTAAAATAAAATGTTTAAGTTGATCTTAATCTAAAACAAGACTAATGTTTCTTAATTATATTACCCAGATTGATCTTACTCCCATATGCGACTAACGATCTTATACACCATATCATTTAAGTTGATCTTTGTCCAATAGATGGCTAACGATCCTTAGATATATACCCTGAACTGATGGAACCTATGACCTAGGTTTAGCCCAAATCTGATATATACGGATTTGGACTAATCCGCGCCCTACGGACAACGACATGAATTAGTCTCCGTATACAATCTAAGGGGAACCGAAAATAAACAATATATATAACACGACACAAAATGATATCCATGGAGAAGGAGAAAGTTGTTATCGCGTTGCGATAATATAATTAACTGCAGAGGTTTACGCCTGCAGGAAAAAGTATCTCCACAATAAAAAAAACCTCATATATGAGGGGGAATCTTATAAGTCTGCTGCAATGACCGCTTCCATCCAAAACTCTGATATAAGGTGTCATAAATCAACTTGGTATCTTCAGAGAGGTGGACAGATATGTTCCATATACCATCTGCCCCCAAATTTAGGCTAGACGACCTATCCCGGTTTGTCTCCATTTTCGGCAGTAAACAGATTTTGGCACGCCCGGTGATACCTTTTTCTCTTTCCACTCCACACTTCGTGTGTCGTGTTTTGCGAACGAAATTGCGGTTCGCTATGTTTATGGTTTCTCTTGGAGTTTGGGATACCAAAATTTGGTGTTTCACCTCCGTGCAGATTCAATGGATTTCACCTGCACCAACTGCAACAAGTGTCATGCTGACTCCAACCCATCTGGCGAAGTCCAATACGGCTCACAAGCAGCTTCAGTTCTCTGCGTCCCAGTCTCTTAAAATATGAATGGGATTTCCTTTAGGACCATGCCCCCATCCTTCACCTTTGGTGCCTCAACGCTAAAAGAAGAAGCTCCAAGAAAGTCGGCCTTTAATCAGCTAACCACCTCGGCGGGTCCTGCTGACAAGCCTACCGGCTCCAAAATTTCAGTCTTCAACAGGCTGAAGTGAAGCTCAGTGGGTCCCACAAAGAAGCCCACGATCCCTGAGAGGGCTGTCCCTAAACAACTGGCCATCCCGGCTCCTGCTCCGCTTGAAACAAATAAGAGTGCTTCACCCCCAAGACAGTCTGTCTTCAACAGACTGACATCCTTTGCACCTGCTCAACTGAAGGCGTCGGTCTTTCACAAGTTGACACAGAGAAATCCCCAAACAACGCAGGAGGCATAATAAAGAAGCCTCTTATACTAAGGAGGTTCCTGCTACAAGACATATTTGACGCCGCCATTAGCGTTGAGTAAGACAAGCCGGGGGCAGTTCCCCTTCTGGACCGACTCCACCAACTCCTGTTGTGGCTATCGATGCCGCTGTTCCAACTGGGAATATTTTTGAACCGGTTAGAAAGGTTCGCCGAAATTCGCCCACCGCTATACTGAAGAAATCGCCGCCTCCTACAGAGGCACAAAATCAGCCGAAGCCGGAGCACTCATATAAGCGGCTCTCTTCGAAAATTCACAGAGTTTGGAAGAAAGTCCAAGAATTTGTCATTGATGAAAACTACTTCCATAGACCGAAGAAGTTCAAGGGTCGACAAGATAACGACAACTCCTCTGCAATACAACGAGGGACTTCTCACAAGACGGTTCCTATAATGACGATTTCTCCTACGACGGCTTCCCACAAAAGAGCGAGGCCAGAAAAGGTTTAAGTTCCTAAAGCAAAATCCAAAGGCCAAAATTCCAAGCGCTCCAAGTCTGGGGCATAATGATCCACACAGTCTATATGGCTGGCAGTAAAGACGAAAATCATACCTTCGTCAAACACAGATTGTATACTCGGTCATCGACGAAGATTTAGGAGCAACAAGAAAAGCTCCAGGATATGCTTTCCAAAGTGGCAGTACTCGCTGGCTCTAAAGAGGGTCCGGACAAGGAGCTAGAAGAGCGCCAAGAATAAGAGACCGATACCGATTTCTTGAGGCTAGTGCTCGAAAAGAAAGATAAGGAGGAAGCAAAGCAAGCTACTGATATGAAGCAGATGTCTCTCCTATTTCAGGACATGGTTGGAATGCTGGTCCATCTAGAACCGCCGGCCGAAAAACCATTGGTGATTATTGATGATGATAAGGGGGAAACTTCAAACCCTCCTCAGGCCCTATCAACGGCCAAAGAAGAAACGATCTGAAAGGCGGCATTGGATGACTACATCGCCCAACAGATCAAACCTTACCAGGTGAATGAGGCAGCCAATCAGCTGATCAAGCATGGTCGACCCTATCTAGCATGGTACGACCAGATGAAATACCCTCAGGGATATACGATCCCGAACTTCCATATATATATATATATATATAAAGGAACGGGTAACCCTCATTTGCACTTTGCGCAGTTTAAAGCCCTGTATAGCAACACTGGGGGCGATGATAAGCTGCTACTTCACCAATTCATTGGAAGTTTACCAGAGATGGCTTTCGAAAGGTACCCGGAGCTTCCAAATGACTCCATCGAGACATTTTTTGAGACGGAACTGCTGTTCACTCAGAGATTCGCCAGCGCAAGTGAATGCACTCCAATCACCGCGCCGATCAACTCAAGGGTCAAACCAGGCGAAACATAGGTTCAATATGTGATCTGATGGCGAAACTTGTGATCCAAATACGAACAGCGCATTGAGGAGGCCCCGGCTGTAGGAATGTTCATAGGGACCATCGATACTCAGTCGACCGTGTTCCAATTTATGAAATTCTTCAAGCCTACCACGTTCCAGGCGCTCATAGATAAATTAGCTCAGATAGATCAAATGGGCCATAGCCCTTCCTCTTCAGGTGGATATTCCCAAAGCAGCAAAGGCAAGGGAAAGGCGGCCTTTGTTGCTAATACACAACAACAGCAGAACAACCCGAAAGCAGCCGCTCGCCAAAACAACAACCGCACCGGTCCCATCTTGGAAGAAAGAATGGAACGCGTGTATTCCTTCCTTTATGACAAGACGAAAAGATTATTCGAGCTTGTCATGGGGAATAATTTGATAGTGTCGCCTGAGCCGTGGCGCCCCGCACAGGCTGGTGATGTCAATAATCCAGGCTACTGCCCTTACCACCGGGTGGTAAGTCATCCAATTGAAGACTGTTATGTCTTTAAAAACTGGGTTGAGGACCAGTATCGGCAGGGCAAGTTTGCGCTGTCAGATAATTAGAGGGTAGATCCGCTGCAAAAGCATGCCCCTAAGAAAGCTAATACGCAGGAGGCATGCTGCTCGTTCATGGAAAACGCTCCATGGGAAGTGGTTTTCTTGGCAAAGACCAAAAGATTGCTAAAAGACCTAAAAGCATACCCTGCAATCAGGTGGAAAAGCCCGCTTGAGCCTGAGATTATAGAAGGGATGTTGAAGCCGCGTCCCACACCAAAAATTGTTGCCAAAGAGAAAAGCCTCCAAGGCAAGCCTTCTAAGTCTTCCAAGAAAAAGAAGAATAAGAAGACCAAAAAGCTTGTGCAGCCCGTCGAATACGTCGACAACCGCACGGATCTGCAGAAGCATATTGACATACTGGAAGAATATAATCAAAAAGTACGAACACTGGTCACACTTGAAGAGTTCCTCCGGTATATTCTCGAGGACAAGGACAGTGATGATGATGAGGAAAAATCCATCAGAAGAAGCAGAAGAACGTGTGGAAAGCTGCCACATAGTATCCCATTCATCTTTATATGATGAAGATGCCCTGTCAGTGTCAGAAAGCAACATGGACGAGCTGGGGGCAGAATCGGCGCCAAATATCCCGAAATTGCCAGAAGAAAATCCAATTGAAAGACTACTAAAAGAAGCTTTTCAAAAGAGCAAAGATGATCAAAGGCGCGAGATAGCTATATATGAAAAGGCCAGGCAGTAGCGTCTGAACAAAGAATCTATGGTAGGGACAAGTTATGAAGCTCTCCGACTGGACCAAGTCATACCTGCAAAGAATAAGAGCAGGACCAAAACCGAGAAGCGGTTTTCCAAGGCCTTATCAATAGGGATGAAGCTACCGCCTCTCATGATGTATACTCCTAGGGCTCCTGTCACGACCCGAAAGAGCACGTGACTGGCACTTGAACCATATGAAGCCTATAGGACTCCATCTGATCCAAGTAAGCCAAAAGCCCAGAAATCTAAAACCATTTTGAAGAATAAATAAGGAAAAACTGGTTTAGAGAAGTGAAGAAATACAGGTTTAAAATCAAGATTTTTAAATAACTAAGCCGAAGGTACGTTTTGAAAACAATAAGTCTTTTCTAAAAATTTCGGTAGAGTTTCCTTTGTAAAACTGGCCCCGAATGGGGTACAACATGCATAACAATATATAAAATGATAAAGGCATCCCCAAGCGGGAGCTAGCTCTTCGTCAATCGACGGTCACAACCACGCAATGATATGATAATATACAACGCCAAGTGGCGAGGATCAAAATCCAAAGAAAACTCAAAAGCAACAAGAAACCGCAATACTACTAAGCGCGACTCTAAGGTCGAAATAATACAACACTGATATCTAGGTCTGAAAGAATATACAAGTTTTGGTTGATGGACAATTTCTAGATACAATGAATAAATTAAATGCAAAGGTGACTCCTGATACGAAGGAATCCACCTACCAAAGCAAATCACCCGCAAGAAGGAAATGTGCCAGAAATGCCGTCAATGAAACCTGTACGGCAGAACCTGCAAGAACTGTGGCACAACGGGGGTGAGTTGCCAACTCGTGAATAGAAACATCTACAAGGATAAATCAAATGCAAGACATAATCCTAAGTCAACAATCAGTAATATATCCACAAGAGTACATCTGAGTGTAATAAGGTGGCAAGGTAACATCTAATCATGTATGTAGTGCCAGGTACTCAGGTAATAACATGTCATCAGTGTAAGGTATGTCTGCATGAAGTATCAATGAAGAAATATCAATAATATCAATACACATATATTAGCGTCCCATACCACTAATATTGGTGTAAGATAAGTGTAAATCCAGTCTGTATATGAACCAAGTCTGTATATATGTGGAACCCGTCCACCTGTCACCCACTGACAGTAAGCATCATGTATGCAATATGAGGATATAACCAAAATCATGGAAAACTCATCATGAAACCCGTGCCAAACACCGACACGTAAATCCTCATCCGTATGGGGCTCCGTCTGCGGATATCGGCCCTCGGCCCCGGCAGTATGAGTCAACCCATGTCCATCTCTGGGCTCCGTCTGCGGATATCGGCCCGTCGGCCCCGGCAGTATGCCCATCTCTCGGCTCCAGGCGGTATCCCCCGGATATCCGCCGAGCTCAGGTAAAATCACCGGTAGGTACTCGCCCGCCTCCAGGCTCAATCGGCATAACCCATCGATCATCTCGCCGAGGGGAACCATACCGGGCCCACCACGAACCCGCAAACGGTACATCACCTCCTCGAATCGGGTTTCAAGCACACGTCTCAGCACCGAGAAAACGCGTGGTGGACGCACCGAAATATCATATCACGAGGTACCGGGTTTTCATAAAGTGTCTCTTTTCTTAAATAACCCCACGGTCCTCAAAAACCAGAAATCACATGAAAATCCACATCCAGCAGTAAATCCAATGCGATGTACTATGCAATCAATCCATGATATATGCGACATGTAAAGAGAGTAATCATATCGGAAATCATGGAACATGGAATAGGAATGCGCATATGTCAAAGGAAGCATCATATCACGAATGTAATAGTACTACTGTGTAGTGACATGGCAATTATCGATGATGAAGTGTGTGAGCCGGCAAATAGTGTACGTGAAACATACGCATCATCGATAATGGTGCTGGTGTCCTAACAGCATGATAATAACATGGTAATGAACATATGCCAGCAATGTGAATAGTATGAATATGCGGAAATCTAGTAATCAACAGCACAGTGAAGTATCTACTATGCAACTACATCTAAGTATCCTGTCAATCAGGAGGGGTAGGTGTGGAAACCACCTAAAACTGAGTCTAAGTATATATGTAGATATATAGTCGGTGATCCCGCCTCAATGTCATATCGTAAGATATCCTCTAGCTATGAGTGCGGATCTATCATCAATATCAGCTCGTACGGTAAATCATCGTACGGCATTCCCAAAAGCTGGGTAGGGGTCAACATCTCACTGTCTCATCACATAACAAATATCACCATCATCAGATCATGTAGTCTGGAGTACTACTCTATGTCTAGTACAACCGGTAACATCGGTAAAGTATGCATGCGGGGGTAAACACACATCCCAAGCCCGCAAGAATCACAAGTCATACCCCACATATGAATCGTATCAAATCACCGATCCCAGGGCACCAAGCCCACAATATCGACTCATCTCCAAAGTCGTCACATATCATCAATCACAGTGTAAGTACATGTGAAAAGCAAGGGTAAATGTATAGGGTGATTCTATCCTAGGGTTCGCGACTATGAACTACACTAGTCACTTCTAACCCTACATATCCAAAATACACCTAATATCACAATACCATATAATAAGCTATCTACGGACTGCGGGGGTGCTATACGCCATCCACCCGACTTTCCCCCATAGATATAAGCTACTCACCTGTATCCTGCGTTTCGGTGTCGATGTCTCCGTCATCTTCCGCATCGCCTCGGATCGTCACGGTGTACCTACACACATCACACGTATCGCATCGCATCAAAACCAAATCAACACTTAAAACGACACACTAAATCCAATACGATACGCTAAAACCGACACGATACGAAAAAAGGGCTTATAGGTTAGAACCTACGGTTAGCCTTCGCAAAACAACTCGAAATCACTCGATATAGACGTACAAACGTCACACAATCGAGATAACACACAAATATCAAAATCTGGAAATTGAAATACACAAAACCAAACCCAAATTCAAAGCTGCAACATGAGAAAATGCTCCCAGATTTCATCTCAGGCCAAACTAGACAAATTCAACAACTCCAGGGTGCTATGCAGGGTAAATATGAGGTACAGAGGCAATATGGGGCAATTTCATCATAGGGGGGCCGGTCACATCTACTGTTTGGCCGGCCTGGCCGGCCCCACTAGGGAGTTAGGTGCTCGTCTCCCTAGGGTAGCCTCCTGGGGTCCCAATTAGGTCTCTGGTATCACTACTTTTCTCTAGAAATGTCCCAGTATACTCCAGATTTTCCTGCACACACAAACCGACATAAAGTCCCGAAATTCCGTATTCTTGGTTTCCAGTGGAATTGGGTTGGGTTTCTAGCTCTAGGGTGTTCATATGATCTCCATGGAACTCAAATTACCCATCACAACTCACAATTCCCTCAAACCCTAACTAGTTTTCACCAAGTCCACAAATTCACCCGATATCGATTCTAAACTTGCATAGGGGTATATGTAAAGGTAAAACTAAGACAAGGGTTCAGAAATTACCTCAATTGGCAACTCAAGAAAATTCTTGAGTTGCCCTAAGTGGTCAAAACCCATGCTTTCTAGGTCCATCTTGTAGATCTCGAGCTTGCGCATCTTTTTTGTGAAACCGACATAGGATTTTGGTGAAGTTTTTGAGATGCTTTTGGGCTTGAAGAGGGGAGGGAGATGAGGAAGGGCAGCAGCAGCAAGAGGAGTGGGAGAGGGGGAGAATGATGAAGAATGAAGGGGTATGGCCAAGGGTACAAGGTCAAAGGTCCACCTCTCTCTCTCTCTCACCTACCCTCATCATTACATTTTCTCTTTTCTTTTCCTTTTCCCTTTTTCTATTAATCCAAACCTTCTCATAAGAATAGTAACCCCAAAAGAAATCCATGGCTAGAAAAATACACAAGTGTAGGAAAAATGTGATATGTGCAAGTTTTGCACAAAATTACCAAAAAACCCGATTAGCGATTTTAATCGCGATTAGCACTAAATTAGTGTCAAAATGATCACAACAACTTAAAAATGTCATAATTCCAATAAATAACCCATTTTAGAATTTTCCATAATTTTCCGTAATTTTCCTCCATTATTTGCATTTAAAAATAGATTTAATATTAAAATAATCAATAAAATAATATTAAATTATAAAAATTCCCAAAATTAATATTTTATATTTTTGAAAATGTTACAGCTCCATACTTCGATGATGGAGAGAAACACCCGAAATACTGTCTATATCACCGAAGGGTCGCCCATCCCATCGATGAATGCAACGCCTTCAAGAAGTGGTGGTAAGGATATGTTGCCCACAGAAGACATTTCAAGAAGGAGAAGCACAAGGCTCATGCTCGTCGATACGAGAGCAACGGGACTGCAGCAGACAAAGAAGCAACCGGCAGCTTCCATATGGCCAATACCGGCCCAAAAGGAGAAAGCTCTCGGATTCTCACATTCGGGAGTGATTCCGAAGATGAAATTTCCCTTAACCATCTTTTCGAAAGTTCCGCCTTAGAAAAAGAAGAGGAAGAAAAGGATTGCAGGAACATTCAGCTGTGTAACCGTACCTTTCCTGAGAAGAACCTTGGGCCCGCAAACAAAGATCCGAATAAACAAATAAAGGAATAGGAAAAATTCCCGAGGAGATCGAGGTTGATAAAGAAGTCGCCAGAGAGTTCGCCGCAAAGGACCCACCTAAGAAAACCAAGGTGGTCTACAATGTCCTTGCACATTTAAGGAAAATATTCTCACAGCCGAGTATATTGGATGTCCTACTCCTGTCTAAAAAGGCGCGAGACTCCTTGATCAAGGCCCTAAAGGAACCTGACCAGTTTCAAGCTTTCCCCGCGGAAGAGAAAATGAAGGATGAACTCGTAGAAGTTTACACCGCTGATATTACCTTTAGCGCTCCTCCTTGGAACATACGAGCATAATCGACAGCTGTATGTTACCGGGTACTGCCACGATATCAAGATAGGATAAATCCTTGTCGACAACGGATCTTCTGTTAACCTTCTCAATGCGAGAGTGCTGAAGGAGATATGCATGAATGTTCAACACCTTTCCCGAGACAGGATCACCATCTCAAGGTTCGACTCGCAGTTGTCATAGACGCTTGGATCCGTAATATTGACGCTCCGCTTCAGGCAGCTCGTCACTGATATCAAGTTCCATGTAATTGACCCCAAAACATGTTATAATGCTCTACTCGGCAGGCCTTAGCTACACGAGTATGTAATGACTCTGAAATTCCTGTACAGAAATTTCTTGTTATTGTACTGAAAAGGGTATTACAGCCTGTGTAAGAGTTATAAATTAGATTTGTTTAATAAAAGCAAGAAACAACTTGTAGCTCACCAGTAAAGCCTCTGCACTGTTGTGACATAACCTGTGTGTTCGAATCCCATCAGACCCAATTATTTTTAAGATTTTTCTTTTTAATTTTTCGGAAGCCCAAGAGTTGCACTTGCAATTCACGGAAAAATGAAAAGTTTCAAAAAAATCAAACATGCGCAAATAGGAGTAAACACCCAATTTGACACGTGGCACAAATCTCGAGACATACCACTCAAATCCGACTACCCGTTTTGCTCTTTTTCCCATCGTCGACGATCCCGATGCGCCCAATTGCCTCCGTGCTTTACACACTTGTCCCTTCGACTCCTCTCAACTCTCTTGCACTGTTTGATTTTCCTGCAATCAAACAAAAACTCTTCAATCCACCATTTAACACCATTTTAATTCTTTCAATCCACATTTTTAATTTCCAAACCCTAATTCTTCACTATAAATACCACGCCATCCCTAGCTCTCCCCCACTCTGAAATTTTTATCAAAAATTCTCTCAAACTCTCTAAGTACCAAGTGGAGTTAACCACCTAAGAGGAGTAGAAAGCCAAGCTCGACGACTGGAGCATCTCCGACGAAACCACGACCCTCGAAGGATTCTTCTCTCTTGTTAACCATTTAAACCCGTAAGTCCCTCTTCTCTCCATTTCTTTCATCTCAATTCGTCTTCTAAGAAAACATCGACAAAAGTGAAGTTAACACGTAACAACCTTTTCTTTTAAATATTTTATCATGCTTGATAGGTCAACATGTCACATAATCATCCCAATATTTTTTTAAAACAAAACTCACATCTATTGTCTTTTTACGTAACCAAAATTTCATGTTCAATACTTAAATAACGAACTTTTCATTAAAATACCATGAACTTTGGTATAACCATCATTTAAATAATTGTTAAAAATACCTTTAGGAAAACTTCATGGGGTAACGACCTATCCCACATGCACACTATGGTTTCATAGTACGATATTCTAGATATATGGTTCATTTAAAGAATAGGTTTTATATTAAAATACAACACTTTTACAAAAACGGATTTCTTTTAATGGGTATTTTTGTAATCCTTGCCAATTACGCCTCTACAACTCTCGTTAGGGGACCCGCTAATCGATGGTGCGGATTATCGCACATCCTTAGGATAGTAGAGCGAGACGCAAAACTCCTCACGGAGTATTCGGTCTCAAAAGGAAACAAACATACAGTTTTTAAGAAATACGACTTTTCTAAATAAAACTAAAATTTTGAAATTATATAAAACTATGAAATCGTATTTTCAATAAAGACATATTATGAAACTATATTTTTTTAAATGAAAGATTAAAATTTTAATAAAATACCATCAAGTTTCCAAAAGAGCTAGTTTTCAATAAAATACCACAAACTTTTAAAAAGGTTAAGTTTTATCACTAAAATACCCTAACAATTAAAATACATGTTCATGAAAACCCTAAATATTACAAAGCACCCTCGAGCTTTAAATTTTAAACTATATTAAACTATTTTTCATAAAACCCCATCGCGATATGCAAAACAATATTTTAAGGACTATAGATTAATATAGGCTTAAGCTGTATCATTTCTGTTGAGCCTCAGGGAGACAGAGAAAGTGAGTGCTTGCCTATTCAGGTTAGACAACTTAACGAAGTGATCAATGACAATTATCTTGGAAAAAAACACAAATCCTGTCGTCCATGTGCAGCAGTTGCCGATTTCTCCTAAACATAAGATTTTTTAACAGTTTAAAACAATTCATATGAAAAACACCTCGAACACTAATCCAAACTCGAATCTAAACTTGAACTCGAACTCGAACATAAACTCTAATCTAACCCAACTCGAATCTAAACCTGAACATGAACTCGAATCCAATCTACTCGATCCAACTTGACTCGAACCAAGATTGCAATTGTCATGACTCATATATTACTCGACTCACTAGACTACTTCCTTCACCTTTTGCAATCTATGGTTTCGATCAATGCATATTAATCAATCAATCTAATCAATTAAGTATATTAACCAGTTATAATATATTATACTCGGGGTGTTTGGGATATTTTCTTGTATGAATCCAACGGAGCTTCAGGAGTTCCGTATTAACCTCTTTTTTATTTTACTTGAATATCAGTCGGGTTGACTCATCCACAGCCCAGAGCCTCGATACTAACACATGAAATGGGCCCGTGTTTCCTTACTCCTGTGGCCCCACTCTTGAGCTCGTGAATACTTCTATGGCTGCGTTGACATTCACACTTGGAACTTAACGTTAACATAGTGACCATATAGAGACCTATAATATATACTTACCCATGAACATATACTCTTACTCGTTATATATATTCTACACTTGTCATTTTCTTTACTCTTACTTTATTCTTGGGACTTACCGAGCGCTAGTTCGCTGACCGGCATTCCACACACCTTTGTTTTCTTGGAATGTTCGTCAGATATGGTCGAGACGGAGGAAGTGGACGCTACTGAGGAGGATTATGACTAGATAGCTACTCAGGACTAGCCCAGCTTCACTTTTTTTTCCAGTTTATATATGCCACTTGTTTAGGCATTTTCCTTATTGTATTTACTTTCCAGCATAAACTCATGTACTTGTAAATATTGGAAGTGGAATGTAAATAAAAATTCTTATTGAAAAATTTTACAGTCTTTATTTATTCTTGTATTGGATATTATTGTTTCAATACGCTTAGTATATTTATTTAGGGAATGACCTTCTCTGGATAAATATACCGCGGTCTTGCCACGTCACCGTTTTCGTCTATTGGGAAGCGGTACGTGGCAGAGTACAACGTCATCCCTTCTAAACAATATCAGTGTATGAAATATTTCAAAGATGACCAAGAGTACACCGTCACGGGAGAGCTCAACCCCTTCTCAATAAACGAGGTGTGGAAGTATAACGATGCAAAGTACTTTCGGCCGGGTTTCGAAGATACCGAAAGATGCCATAAACCAGAAAATAAACAAAAATTAATCGTCACCATCCTGGTCTTTAGAAGCGATAATGAAGAAGTAGAACAGATAGTATATTCGGGACAACCTCAGAAAGAAAGCGATAAATCCGGCCCGTCGGCCCATATCCTAGTCTTTGGCAGCAACTCCGAAGACAAGACTAATGCGGTGTTCTTCACTCGTCCACCAACGCAAACTCTTGTCAAAGCGGACCGGATTCTACATATTATGATGGTTCCGCCTCGACATTATATGGAACTTGACTCGCTCAGTACCTACAACGTACAAGAGCTGGAAAGCCTCTATGTGCCTCCAAAGTGTAAAGGTGAAAAGGCGATACTCTTCTACAAATCTAAGAAGACCAAGGTTGAAAAAGAAATTTGGCATGGACTTGATCCAAATGTTGATAAGTTGCAACCCATCCGAATGCCTAGATACTTCATGAGAGGACTGAAAGAGTTCTTGAAGAATCAGGGAATACTATTTGAACAGACTGTCCGTCAGGCTCAATATTACAAAAGGATTTGGGATGTGCCAGGGACTCGCCAAAGAAAGCCGAATGGAAAGATGGATACCACTGGCTTGGGATATATACAATACAAGAGGCGGGAGAGAACTTATAGTTGCTATGCCATAAGCAAAAGCGAAGATACTCGGTTGGTGGATGATGCGACCGAGCAAGAGGGAGATACCCCGCAAAGTGCTTTGACCCAACCATCGGAAGGGCCAATTGAGACGCTAATGAAAGAAGCGGTTCAAGAGGTCGATGAGCTCAAAGAATGTATAAAGCCCTATATGAAAAGGTTATGTGTTTGCCTCCAACCGAGCAATATAATGGAGTAAGGAGTTATGATAGCCCGGCTCAATAACAACTACCTCTGCCTTCCTTTATAAGAGAGGAGGTGCAAAATGGCGACAACGAGATTAGGACGACATCTACTTCTAACCCTCAACCAAGACAAGGTGACCTCGGGATAACACGTCAACGAGAAAAATGCCGCCCAAGCTCATCTCTTATACAGAGGATGGGACAGGGCTACTCTTTTCCCCGTGACAAGAAGAAGAAGATATTCGCTCCCGTTATGAAGCACCATATGTTAACACTGCCTAATTCTAAGCGGCCCCATCAAGCAAATGCTTTCGATCATCCAGACTACTGTCCTTACCATCAGGTCATCGCCCAGCTGATCAAAGATTTCTTCGTTTTCAATGATTGGGGGGAAGATCAATATAGGCAAGGCAAGTTCACGCTAAGTGACAGCTGGAGAGTGGAGCCCCCGCAAAGGCATGCGCCAACGCGAAACTACTCTACCAAATCGGACCATGGCCAGTCCAAGAAGCAGAAGCTCACCCACGTTTTCCATATAATAAGACCCTCTAATGAAGAGGGAGATGATGAAATACCTGGGCTTTTCGAATGCTTCACAAATGAAGATGATGGAGAAGAGATTTCAGAATTTCCATCGGCATTAAAATAGCTGGAAGAGGGAATACATACCACGGCGGACAGCCTAAGGAAAATTGACTTAAGAACAGAGGATGATCCAAGACTAACGTTCGTCAGTGAGATATCCGAAAAACAAGTAGCCACTTTAAAAGATGTGCTCAAGAAGTAAAAAAATTGCTTCGCTTGGAACTACTCAGAGATGCCGGGTTTGGATCCAAACATAGCGGTACATAAGCTGGCTATATCGCCAGAGATAAAACCGGTCAAGCAAGCGCCAAGAAGGATACAGCTTGAACTCGAGATTAGTATCAACACCGAAGTCAAGAAGTTAATCGATTCTGGCTTCATCCAAGAAGTCCAATATCTTGACTGGATTGCTAACATCATTCTGGTGATGAAGAAGAATGGGACTGTTCGCATCTGCGTGGACTTTCGGGACCTCAATAAGGCATGCCCGAAGGATGACTTCTCATTGTCCATTACCGAGCTTATGATTGACAATACTTCCACCCATGATGTTTTCTCTTTTATGGATGGATCTTCAGGATACAACCAGATAAAGATGGATCCTGAAGACTAAAATTATACCGCATTCTGGACACCGTTGGACGTATTTTGCTACAAGGTGATGCCCTTCGATTTGAAAAATGTCGGAGCAACCTACCAAAGAGCCATGACGAAGATATTTGATGACCTCATTTATGAGACTATCGAATGCTACATCGATGACCTCAAAAGCAAATCTCATGAGGAGTACCGGGAGCATTTAAGGTTCATGTTAGAGCATCTCTAAAAATATAATCTGAAGATCTTTTAAAGTGTGCGTTTGGAGTCTCATCAGAAAAACTCCTGGGCTTCATCATACGCCACCGGGGTATCGAAATTGATCTCTCAAAGATCAGGGCAATTATGGAAATGCCCCCACTAAGGACTCTAAAACAACTGCGATCTTTCTAAGGAAAGCTCGCATATATTCGACGGTTCATAATCAAGATCTCCGGAAAATGCCGTCTATACAGTCATCTGATGATGAAGGGAACCCCATTCGTATAGGATCAGAAATGCCAAAAAGAATTAGATGAGATCAACCAATACCTGCAAAATCCGTCAGTATTGACCGCCCCGGTTAAGGAAAAGCCCTTTATCCTATATACAACAGCCGTTGAAGGTTCTCTAGACGCACTGTGGGCACAGGTGAACGACCAAGGAAAAGAAAGAGCTCTCTATTACCTAAGTTGAGTTCTTTTGGGGAAGAAAGCAATTACTCCCTTATCGAAAAGCACTGCTTCGCGCTGATCTTGGCGATGATGAAGCTTAGACACTACGCTTTGGCGCATGAAGTCTATCTCATATCAAAGATGGATCCCCTCAAGTATCTGATGTCAAAGGCCATACTGATGAGAAGGCTCGCCAAATAGGCTCTCTTGCTGATGGAGTTTTCGATAACATATCTCCCCCTCAAAGCGATGAAAGGACAAGCCATTGTCGAATTTCTCGCGGAACATCCAATACTAGCCGATTCTCCCCTAAATTGTGAATTACCATATGAACACGCGTTCGACTCAGTCGAAGAGGAAGAAAAAGAAAATTAGTCCCGATGGGAGCTCTATTTCGATGGAGCGTCTTCCATGAAACAGCGAAAGAAGAATATCCCCATAATTAAAGCTGGGGTGGGCCTTATTTTCATAACCCTGCAAGGAGGAATACTGCGTTATGCTCTCCCCCTGACAGAACCAAGAACCAATAATGAAGATGAATACGGATCTTTGATATCCAGTCTTGAGATCGCTATCGATATGGGAATCAAGGACCTCCTAATATACGGAGATTCTCAGCTGATTGTCAGTCAGGTGAATGGCGACTATAAAATGTGCAAGCCACAACTAATAAGTTATGGAGAAAGAATGCGGCAGCTGCTGACCCAAATCTTTTCATATACCCTGGAAAATGTGTCGTGATCGAAAAACAGCAAAGCGGATGCGTTAGCCAAGTTAGCTAAGGAATTGGTCGATAAAGACCTCAATGATGTGAGGATCACTTTCCAAAGCCGCAGGATCCTGGCACAAGCAAATATACCTTCGAAGAGTTTGATGGGGCTACCCGAAGAAAAAGAAGTGACCAAAGAAGATGCTCTCCAAATAGAAAATGAAGAAGAATCCGAGGACTGGAGGGGAGTCTTCATAGACTAACTTAATTCCCAACGAGGACCTGAAGATGCGTCATCTAGACATCAGCTTATGAAATGAGCTCTTTTGTTCGCCTTGGTCAACAATACCTTATACAAGAGATCCTTTGATTTCGTATGGTTAAAATGCCTAGGGCCGAAGGAAGCAGAGAAAGTCTTCCAAGAGATACACGATGGACTTTGCGGTTCCCATCAAGTGGGGTCAAAGATGAAACTAAAGATAAAGAGAATGGGCTACTACTGGCCTACAATGATCCAAGACTGTATCGAATATATAAAGCGGTGTCACTCGTGCCAAATACAATGGGACTTCATACATCACTACCCAAATTCATTGCATCCAACGGTAGCTAGTTGGCCGTTCGAGATGTGGGGAACAAATATTGTGGTCTTTATTGAGCCAGCGTCGTCCAGAGGACATCGATTTATATTGGCAACAATCGATTACTTCTCTAAATAGGCACAAGCAATATTATTAAGGGAGGTGAAGATGGAGAATATTCTCCATTTCTTCAAAACTCATGTTATCTAATGGTTCGGAACTCCATGACGAATAATCTCGGATAATGGGCCAGCATACAGAAGCCATAAGATAATTCACTTCGCACAGTAACATAAGATAGACCGGAGATACTCCTCGATCTATAATTCTCGAGCCAACGGTCTAGCTGAAGTATTCAACAAGACCTTGACCAAGCTTGTAAAGAAGACGGTGTCCAAAAATAAGAAAGACTAGCACGAAAGGATGCATGATGCCCTTTGGGCATACTGAACGACGTTCAAGACAACCTCAAATATGACACCGTATGCACTAGTGTTTGGCACCGAAGTAGTGCTCTCGTTGGAGATAGAACTCCTCTCATTGCGAATGGCAGTTCAATACGAGCTCACGGATGAAGAAAATGCCCATCTTTGGCTCGAAGAACACGATGCTCTCGACGAAACCCGTCTTGTAGCACAACAAAATCTTGAGGCTTAGAAGGCAAGGATGACACAATCATACGAAATACTAACCAGGCCGAGAACATTCCACCAAGGCGAACTCGTGCTGGTTGTTAAAAGATCAATGATCACTAATCATGCAAAACGGAGGAAGTTCAAGCCAAACTATGAAGGCCTATACGTCATAGATAAGGTCTACCAAGATGGACCTTACCTACTCAGGGATATGCATGGAGAAAGGCCCTTTCGGTCGATAAATGGACGATTCCTTAAGAAGTATTACGCTTAAAGAGTCGCAACTTAGGTTAATGATAGATAACGATACTTATGTCCGCTCACTATCTTCCCAAGTCGAAAATCTGAAAGCCCTACCTAATGATATGCACCCCCAGTATGTTAATATTGGACCGTAATGTCCCTAAAGTAATATTGGACCGAAATGTCCATAAACTAATATGTTGCTCTACGGTATAGATCATATAACCAACCGTATACAATCCATCGACACGAACAACATGTTCTACATGTCTCCCACGGACCGTAATGTCCCTAAACTAATATTGGACCGTGATGTCCCCAAACTAATATATCACCCTACGAACTCCTCGAGATCCACGCTACACCCGAAGTCCCACCGGCGGAGGTTGCAGACTCAAATCCCACCTGTGAAGCTGCACCTGAAGTCCTACCGACTATGAAGCTCCTCCAATGATGCAGTCCTCCAAAAAGATGTTACGCCCTACGGTAGATCTCCATATTGATCACCATATATAATCCAGGGGAATAAACGATCCGTATCATCCCCAAGTCCTACCGGCAAAGGATGATTGACCACCTGCGGTGAAGCAACCGTTAAAAAAAAGAAAAAAATTATATCCACAAGCAATATGGGCACGGATGAAAGCCCGAAAGGGCACCGTGAGTAAAAATAGCAGGACTGTCGGCGAGTTTGTGAAAACTCGAAAGGGTGCAAACCCGTTACAAAAAATAATATATACACTTGCAGAGTCCTCTTGACTTTATGAGGAGAAAATAATCGTATGGGATCCTTATGACCCACAAAGGAGCAACACACTTTGGAATCTATACGATTCCTAAAGAGAAGATACACTTGAGAGATTCTTTTGACTCGTAAGGAAAATATACATCCTATGAGACCCTCATTGCTCATAGAATTCAAAAGTCTTGAGTTCAAGTTTTAAATAAACGTTTTCAAATTATTTTGTTCATATAACTATTGCATTGATTATAATAAATTAAAATGTGTGCACACCTGGATGATCTGTATGCACACCTGGAAGAGCAGTGCATGGACCTGAGTAGAGAACTTGGGCTTTTCTTGGATCCCGCCACTGATGAGTGGATTGATTCATTACCTCTTTCTCGAGAATTACAAAATCAAAAATATTATCGAGACAGGTACAATGCGGCTACACGGGCGAGGTGGGATGCTTTTTGCCCACAAATGGAAATGATGATAGAGGCAGCACACGCGAGGATCACTGAGGCACAGACTGCTGGGGATGATTTGGCACAGTTTGAACACCATGGAAGAGGTGTTGCCAACGAGATTACCAAATACAATTTGAAGGGAAATAGGGAAAATCTGGAATGGGTAAATGGGAAGCCTGTAAGTCTGGATATGTGGGCTACCCATTTCCATGGATATATTTGTATTTTCGTCCGAAACATGGACTGGTGGAACGTGGGGTTCACATTTGCGGATAACCCTTGGGAAGCCTACATATGGACTTGGCACTCACTCTTGTTAATGCAAAAATCAATTAACTAAACTACATACATTATTTGTATACTTGTTATATTGTATTAATTTATTAATTAATATACTTATTAATCTATATTACCGAGACATTTCGTCTTAGAAGACGATATAGAAGGACATTGCAAACGGTATAAGATGCTACAAATATACAAGAGATGACGTCAAAGACTGAAAAAGAAGTTCAGAGAGTCCGATAAATTTACAGAGGACTGAGAATGTTTTGCGGCTCTTTCGTCTGTCATCCCTAAGGAACAATTTGCTTATCTTCTATTGTATTGGACACCCGATGCAAAGGTAATTAAAAAGATTTGAACACCAAATTTAGAATAATTTAGGTTGAGATATATTATCTTCTAAATATACAGGCCGAATCAGATAGGAATAAGCAAAGCCGAGGGAAAGCCACGGATGAATATTATGGTGGATCGGTTCCTGTTGATCAATATAGGGCTACTTTGGTGAGTTTATCTTTAATTACATATATGTTCGATTTTTCAAGTTTATCGTTACATATCTTCACTTATAGATAAATCAAATATCTGATACAGGAGAAGGATGAGGAAAGGCTGGGCCTTCTTGAGACTTAGGAGGCACTACACATTAGAGAGGGCTTGCCAGAAGAAAGGATAGGTATAGCCACTCAACATATGGTAAGCTTGCATTTATAAATTGTTGGGTTACTAGGCACACGCACAAGGGTCTATAAGGCATCATCCATTCCCAATTTAAAATTTAGCCGTGCCGAACAACCCTAAACCAAGATCTTAGACTAGAGATTAGGCGAAACAAAGCATGTTAAACACTTTAACATCTAAGAGTTTGGGATTACAACCTTTGTAGTCCGTTCCTTCACTTCATAAGCTCCGTGTTGTGGTCCCTTCGCTGCGATCATCAAGTTCCGGAATCTCAAGAGGCTCCACGAAGAGAAAGATGCAAGCTTGCTTCCGATCTTCGATAACAAAGATGATCTACCTTGAAGTTTCATTAACACAAGCTCTCACTCACTAAATGAAGAGAACACCCTAATCTAAATGGGAAGGATAGATTAGGATGATGAAGTAGGAATTTAGCTCTCATTTATTTTCATTAACTCACTCATTTTCATCACTTCATAAAAAGCTAGAAAGCTTTTCATGAAAGAAGGAAGAAGGAAGAAGAAGAACAATAGTAATCCTTTTGAGATGAATAATGAAAACTCATATGTGAGGTTAGAAATGCAACCATAGTTAAGAAAGAGAAGACTTAACCATTGTAGAGAATGAATCATAGTTAAGGGTTTGGGTTTGGTTAAGGAAATATCTACACAAAATATCTTTACAAGAAAACAAAAGCAAAGCTTCTAGAAGCTACTAGAAGTCTTAACCCTAATCCAAACCCTAACCATGTTTAAACTCCACAAAACATGTTGCATTAATAACCATATCATGTTACAATATTATATATCACATATATAATATTTATCGTAACAAAATAAAATAATACAATTAACATATATCACATATATATCAATGTATTACCCGAGTGAGAAAATGAATCAATAAGTGAGCTAATATTAGTTAATGTAATTTAATATATCAAATATATAATTATACATTAAATTATCAAATCAACACTTGATCCGATAATCCGGCTATTTCACAAATAACCGACTAATATAATCTGTATCAGTTCATCGAATCAACACTTGATCCGATGACCCGGCTATACCGCATATATCCGGCCGATATCTCATATCGTGAGAATCTAATACGGTATCACGTACACGTATTGTTCTCGGTCCCGCACATATCACATATGTGCTCCTACTCCGTTTTTCCTGAGCCAAGAAACCTCTGTGTAGGACTCTAAAGAATCGTCAATACGCCGACAGTAGGTGATGATCACATCAGACACCCACAAGCTGCAAGCGGTCAGCTAAACGTAACAGCCACCCAGGTATTGAGCAATCAGAAGATCAACAAGTAAGCCTGTACTTTCTCCCGCGAATCCAATCAGTAACACTCCCGTACAGTCCGGTCTCTTCGTCTGATATGTCGCATATCTCGCCTAGGGGTGGTAAACGTCAGACCCCAGTAGCTTGATAAGTCATGTCGATATGAGGTCTATAACAGTTCGAGAAACTAATGGTAACACTTACCAGTAAATCTCATCAATCCTGGCCAGGGATTTCCAGTTATAGCCAATCGAACACATCGCAACATCAACTCCCTATATCGGGAGAGACGAATCCCCTCCTATCGCTCATTGCCTCCATGTGCTTCGGGACTGTACCCAAAAGCCACCTTTTTGCACGCCTTCTTGGACGTGGTATGATGGAAATCAGAGCACAGTGGGAATCACACAAGACTCCATGATGATCTCGGGTCTACAGACTAACCTGTACCAGTGTCACCAGAGAACTGCAATCTGCCGTGAGGTATAATACCATCTGGGAGTTCTCGGCGAGTCCGTCCAGTGTACCCAGTCTCTACTGAGCACCCGTACACCATCCTTGATGTCAAATACCGATGGATATGGGATCATCCATCGCCCATCATATGGGTCAAGATGTGTATATGCTAGTCTACTCTGGAGTATCGATGCCCTGTCTCAGTACTCCCACAACTAGGAATATTTGAAGGATGTACTTGACGACTACACTTTCCCCACTAGTATGATCCGCATCATAGTCCTGGTAGTCAAGTACTCATCCTAAGGGCTTTATCAACATGTAACATAGAGACAATCAGAGTACATGTTAAGATAAAGAGTAACCAGATAGCGTACTATCATGTCGAGCAAGAAAGTCCTCCCTATATATGTCCAAGCATCCACTACAATATACATCGTATGTACAGTAATGGCCTCTAGGGCATACATATAACTAACAATCTCCCACTTGCACTAGGGCCATCTGTTGTGGTATCACATACCCAACAATTAGCTGTGGTTGAAATATCCCATACTCAACCATCCCATAAAAGTCTCTACTGGGAAAAAGGCCTTTGTGAGTGGATCCGTGCTGTTGTCCTCTGTGTCTACTCTCCTAACCTCGATCTCCCTGGAGATCAACCATCTCCATGATCAGGTGATACTGCCTAAGAATTATATCTGGATTTCTGATGGGACGGGGGTTCCTTGGCATAAGCCACAACTCCATTGTCACACAATGGTAGGAACGAAGTTCATCTCATGAACTTATATTTATCCAGACTGCCTTTTTGGTAGCATCCTTGGTAATGACGTATCTTACCTTTAATCGTCTAGTAAGTCACGGTATCTAGCTTGGAACTCTTCCAACATACCGTCCCTCCACTGAGGGTAAAGACAATGCCTGCGACTGACATTCAGTCGTCCTTATCACTCTGGAACCTTTCCAGTGATTCTCCCCAGGATTGATTGATACCATCTCACTACAACTAGTGAGAATCTTAACATCCATTTAGATCTATCTCATAGATCAAAACCCAGGATTTAGGAGGTATTACTTTGATCCTATATGGAGAATCCTTGTGATAAGCGGAGATTGACCGAGCGTAGCATAAGAAACTCCTTCCCTATCAAGAGTATGTCATCCACGTACTCTACGAGGAACATCACCATACTCCCTACTACCCTTTTGTATATAAAAGGTTCATCTACCATTTTGATGAAGTCAAACTCTTTGACTACCACATCAAAACAGATGTTCCAACTCCGCGATGCCTGATTTATCACATAAAATATCTTGCACACGTTTCCGCTGCTCCCACTATCTACGAAGCCCTCTGGCTGTGTACTTATGACGCCCTCTTCCAAATCAACATTTAGAAAAGCAGTCATGACACCCAACCGCCAGATATCGTAGTCATGGTATGTAGCCGTGGCAAGTAGGATCTGGATGGACTTAAGCATAGCTTTGAAAGTCTCAACTTTTCCATGTACACCAAGTAATCTTCTCAAGATATAGTTGCTCCTGATGGGGATTTAACCCTTCAGATAAAGCAACCAAAGTCCATACTTTGTTGGTGTATAAGGATTCCATCTCAGATCGCTAAGCATCCAGCCATTCTTACAGAGTCCCACTCCTGATGGCCTGCTCGAAACAAGTTGGGTCATCATCTTATGATGCAATCCTCGCTCCCACTGTCATAGAGAAAACCGAAGTATCTCTCAGGTGGGTGAGGAACCCTACTAGATCGGCGGAGAGGCTGAGGTTCGTTGGTTACTATTGAATCCTTTGGTTCTACCAAATCATCAGCTGCAGTTTGTATAGCTGGAACTCTTTCCAGTTCTACCTCATGACCAATAATTTCTTCACAAGAAATTCCCTTTCACAAAGGTGGCATGCTGAGAAACAAAACATCTTTTGTTCCTCGGTTAGGTAGAAGATATTCCCTTGCGAATACTTGGGATATCCAACAAACTTCTACAGAACTGACTTTGCCTCGAGCTTGTCCGGATTATGCTTTTAGACATAGGCTGGACAACCCCAAATCTTAACATACTTAAGATATGGGCTCTTCCCATTCCATATCATATATGAAGTGGTAGGCAACTGATTTGATTTGAACCCTATTCAATAGGTATGTAGCTTCTCAAGTGCATAACTCCCAAAAGGAAATAAGAAACTCAGTAGTACTCATCATAGAGCGCACCATATCTAATAGGGTGCGATTGCTCCGCCCCGATACACCGACGTGCTGTGGTGTATACGGAGGAGTAATGCTGAGAGAGAATCTCATTCTCCTTTAGAATAGTCCAGGAATCCCGTGCTCAAGTATTCTCCTCCTTGATCTCATCAAAGGACATAATACTTATACCCGTTTTTGGTTCTCTACTTCTAACTTATATTCTGTGATTATCTCAAAAGTTTCGGACTTGTGTTTCAACAGGAACATATGTCTGAATCTTGAGAGATTATCAGTGAATATAATGAAGTACAAAGAACCGGTCCTGGCATATGTAGACAGGGGCCCTTACATACATCATCATGTATCAATCCCAAGAGTTCACTAACTCTTTCTCTGTTTCCAATAAATAGAGCTCTGGTCATCTTATCTTTGTGACACGACCGGCAAGTTTCACAAGGTGTAAATTCAAACAAATTTAAATATGCATCTCTATGTAACTTAGCTAGTCGGGTCGTATTGATATGACCTAGTCTACAATACCTCAAGAAGGATTCGTTCATTTCTGAACTCTTCCTCTTGTGTGTGTTCTGTATACTAAGAACCGTAGTTTGATTTAGAACGTCAATGCTTTTAGATAACGTGCCTGAACCGATCAACTCTTGATATAGGAAATGTTCAAAACATTATCCAACAATACAAAATTATATCCTTCTTTATCTAAATAAAGAGACTGATATGATATTGTATATCAGGTTCGGTATCTAATAACATTCGTTCAGAATCAATGTATTTATTAATACAGGGTGCTAACTACCAACAGACTTGGCTGCAACACTTGCACCGTTTCTATCTCATGAAACTTATCACCCGTTCTCAGTTCTCTACCTATCTGTAGCCCATGTAACAGATTACATATATGGGATCCTGATCCGGTATCTCATACTCAGGATGTAAAGGATACTGAGAAACAGTTCTCGGTAATGAACATACCCGAAGAAGATGCATCAGCATGCACTTTCTTCGTTTGGGCGGCACGGGAATTCTGGTAATCCCCTATATCCTGCTCTATCTTATAACAATTATAAGTTGGAGCGGGACCAACGTTCCCCAGCTCAGTATAACAAGCGGGTTCGGTCAATACATCTGTATTATTATCTTGATTAAGGCGTGACATGGTCGCTACCTGGAGAAAGAGAGAAGAAAACACTCAGCGTGCGCTTTTACAAGATTAGATTGGTTATTAATTTATCTAATCAGGATGGCTCCCACTGTTTTAGTCAAATCTTCCTTCAAACCCTAAAAGGAAAGACTAGCCGGGATTAATTATACCCTACAAGTTCGCCAATCTTTCAGCCAAACCAGTGCCGGTACTTTGAGGGAGGTTCCCCGTGCTTTCGCACGGACCTAATTAAAATAAATCTCGTTTTCCAAGGGGCGTAACCCCGTTAGCACCTTTCTAGACACCTACTTGATCGGCTAATTGTAATGTGTAAAACTCTCCCAGGAGTAACTCTTACTCGCAGCGGGTATCGGGATCCAACTATCTCATAGAAGGCATGCAATCTCATTGCAAATTTCAACACTTGAAATTCTCAATAATATTTTACCCCTAGCGTCCTATGACCTTGACGCAGGCCAACAAACCATAGTCCGCTAGTCAAGTTCAACCCGTAATTTCCCAATTGAATTAAACCCACCCGTACGACCCTTGACGCAGGCCAACAAAGTCGCACGACTACCCTAACTCAATCGCATCATATGCTTATACAGATAAGCATAAATAGCTACCGCACACTACGCCTTGACGCAGGCCAACAAACGCAGCACGAATACTATGAAGTACTTATCTGAAATGACAGAGGGCTACGACAGGTTTTTAAGAAAACCCTTTGCGTAATGAACTTGATATCGTTGTAGAATCGAGTGATTTGAATGGAATGTTTTTGAGGCTTTTTCTAGTTTTGCTAAAGAGGTCACTCCCGGTGAAGGGATCGTCGGCTCTTTCCTTATCGAATAAGGTGCAGGATATTTCACAAATATCACTATGCAAAGCAAGAACTATAGAAGCAATCAAAATACAAACTGAGATTGTAGCATCTGCTAGTTTCGCTAAAGAGGTCACTCCCGGTGAAGGGATCTCGGCTCTTTCCTTATCGAATAAGATGCTGGATGTTCTACAAGGAACACCGCTATGCAAAGCAAGAACTAGAGCTACCGGTTTTTAAACAAGTTTCTACAACATCTTTAGGTTTCTTTTAGTTTCATTAATCTCATTAATGAAGTCCCATTTTATTATGCTTCACAAGCAACACATTTGAAACGAAATCTGCAATATAACATATATCTCATATATATAATATAAATATTCGTCTCAGGAAGTAATATGATCTCATCACAGAACATTGCAGCAGAAGAACATATATGAAATATTGGATATACTAGGAGGTCCGTGTTTTAATACGAGCCTGTATAAAACACGGATTCCACGGTCGCGATGAATAGCCAAACCCACATCCCTAGACCCCTACGAGAGCGACAAGCAACACTGCCAATTTTAGGGTTAGGAGACCCGGTCTCGACTCCTCGAGATGGTCTCCCACTGGACCCTAGAACCCGGTTACTTGTGCTCCCCGCCTTGGGTCTACCTAATGCGGAAAAGTAAATAATATACAATGGTGACATCATCCTCAGCCCAGAGGTGCCCCAATAAAAGAATATTACATACAAATGAATTTTACATGAATGAAAAAGAAAAAACTCTCATCTCACATAAAACCCCCGGCTATTCAGACACGACGATCCAATATAACATATTACAGCAACACATAATATCATATATCATCAGCGTAAGTAAATATGCATATCCCAATTGTCGTTGATGTATAGCAACGAAACCGGCGATACACCACATATTACACTTACGGTCGTAAAAAAGAAAGTGTAAAACTACAACAGTTAGAATCCGCAACCACCTTAGACATCGCATGCCTAACCAAATGAATTCCTTAGACATCGCATGCCTAACAATTATAAACCCCACATTTTAGTCTCATTATCGAAAACTCTTTTCAATATCAAGTCGGGCAATTCAACAAGATTCCCGATATCCTGATCGAATGCTCGTCGCAAACTTTAGTAGACGGCCGCACCCCCGATGCCGTCGACGAAGTGCATTAAGGCGAAACACCACTGCCGCGAGCACCCGAACGGATGCTTTTGGCGACGGGGTTCTCCTACAGTCACTTGGTCGGGGCTTTGGGGCGTTGCTGTCTATTAAGTTTACCCGGCGAGTATCCGCGTACGCTACGTGATTGCAACAGACTTTTGATCGCATCAAAATCCCGTGGCAACCGATCATCTGAGACTAAACTGCTATGTTTATAACATTCAAATTAGTTATCTCATAACTACTTGTGGATTCCAAATATTGTATCACATTCCAGATAAATAGACAATGTTAAACTTTCCGATCGAATAATCAAACACCCAAGTTTTCCCAAATAGTTCTCAACACTTGAAATCAGTCTAAAAACATCCATCACATGCCACAGTACCAATAGTCCAGTCGTAGAAGGGTCAAGCCAACGCCTCACATGTGGCAATGCCGTACTGCCTCAAACCCTAAGGTTTAAAGGCAGTTCAAGACGGTCACATAATCGAGTTAAGGTTTGTGTTCTTCTAGAGGGTCCACCGCGTTACTTGCATGACTTAGAACGTTCTTAAACTACGGAAAAATCCAACGCTTGGAAATTTTCCGGCAGGGGAAAAAGTGAGTTATTGATATCCGTTCGAACTTTTTAACACGTTCTAAAAATTATCCGGACAAACTAAACGAAGTTATACTTTCCGATCGAATCAACGAGTTCCCAATACAACCCAGAAAACTCAACGCTTGAGTATAATTAAAAATTCCCAGAACTATCAAAAAGGACCCAAGAATATATTCCTGAAGTGGTGGGCCCCAACTCCAATTATTGGCCGCGGAACTGCCGCAAAACGCGTGGTTTGGCCGCGGTTCCGCGGTCAACTGAGGGAGTTAATGGTCCGTACTTCACAGTGATTCTTATATTTCCCTGCATGATTTTCCGAATATTTTTAATACGAAAAAATCAACATTTTTGAAAAATTTCCAGAGAAGGGTATAAATCGGGGTTTCCGGGTTCGATCGGACTTTAAATTTCGTCTAGACTTCGCCTAAAGCTCTAACCTTGCTCTGATACCACTGTTGGGTTACTAGGCATATGCACAAGGGTCTATAAGGCATCATCAATGCCCGATTTAAAATTTAGCCATGCCGAACAACCCTAAACCAAGATCTTAGACTAGAGATTAGGCGAAACAAAGCATGTTAAACACTTTAACATCTAAGAGTTTGGGATTACAACCTTTGTAGTCCGGTCCTTCACTTCATAAGATCCGTGTTGTGGTCCCTTCGCTATGATCATCAAGTTCCGGACTCTCGAGAGGCTCCACGAAGAGAAAGATGCAAGCTTGCTTCCGATCTTCGATAACAAAGATGATCTACCTTGAAGTTTCATTAACACAAGCTCTCACTCACTAAATGAAGTGAACATCCTAATCTAAATGGCAAGGATAGATTAGGATGATGAAGTAGGAATTTAGCTCTCATTTATTTTCATTAACTCACTCATTTTCTTCACTTCATAAAAAGCTAGAAAGCTTTTTATGAAAGAAGGAAGAAGGAATAAGAAGAACAATAGTAATCCTTTTGTGATGAATAATGAAAACTCATATGTGAGGTTAGAAATGCAACCGTAGTTAAGAAAGAGAAGACTTAACCATTGTAGAGAATGAATCATAGTTAAGGGTTTGGGTTTGGTTAAGGAAATATGTACACAAAATATCTTTACAAGAAAACAAAAGCAAAGCTTCTAGAAGCTACTAGAAGTCTTAACCCTAATCCAAACCCTAACCATGTTTAAACTCCACAAAACATGTTGCATTTATAACCATATCATGTTACAATATTATATATCACATATATAATATTTATCGTAACAAAATAAAATAATACAATTAACATATATCACATATATATCAATGTATTACCCGAGTGAGAAAATGAATCAATAAGTGAGCTAATATTAGTTAATGTAATTTAATATATCAAATATATAATTATACATTAAATTATCAAATCAACACTTGATCCGATAATCCGGCTATTTCATAAATAACCGACTAATATAATCTGTATCAGTTCATCGAATCAACACTTGATTCGATGGTCCGGCTATATCGCATATACCCGGCCGATATCTCATATCGTGAGAATCTAATACGGTATCACATACACGTATTTTTCTCGGTCCCGCACATATCACATATGTGCTCCTACTCCGTTTTGCCTGAGCCAAGAAACCTCTGTGTAGGACTCTAAAGAATCGTCAATACGCCGGCAGTAGATGATGATCACATCAGACACCCACAAGCTGCAAGCGGTCAGCTAAACGTAACAGCCACCCAAGTATTGAGCAATCAGAAGATCAACAAGCAAGCCTGTACTTTCTCCCGCGAATCCAATTAGTAACACTCCCGTACAGTCCGGTCTCTTCGTCTGATATGTCGCATATCTCGCCTAGGGGTGGTAAACGTCAGACCCCAGTAACTTGATAAGTCGTGTCGATATGAGGTCTATAACAGTTCGAGAAACTACTGGTAACACTTACCAGTAAATCTCAGCAACCCTGGCCAGGGATTTCCAGTTATAGCCAATCGAACACAGCGCAACATCAACTCCCTATATCGGGAGAGACGAATCCCCTCCTATCGCTCATTGCCTCCATGTGATTCGGGACTGTACCCAAAAGCCACCTTTTTGAACGCCCTCTTGGACGTGGTATGATGGAAATCAAAGCACAGTGGGAATCACACAAGTCTCCATGACGATCTCGGGTCTACAGACTAACCTGTACGAGTGTCACCAGAGAACTGCCATCTGACGTGAGGTATAATACCATCTGGGAGTTCTCGGCAAGTCCGTCCAGTGTACCCAGTCTCTACTGAGCACCCGTACACCATCCTTGATGTCAAACACCGATGGATATGGGATCATCCATCGCCCATCATATGGGTCAAGATGAGTATACGCTAGTCTACTCTGGAGTATCGATGCCCTGTCTCGGTACTCCCACGACTAGGAACATTTGAAGGATGTACTTGATGACTACACTGTCCCCACTAGTATGATCCGTATCATAGTCCTGGTAGTCAAGTACTCATCCTAAGGGCTTTATCAACATGTAACATAGAGACAATCAGAGTACATGTTAAGATAAAGAGTAACCAGATATCGTACTATCATGTCGAGCAAGAAAGTCCTCCCTATATATGTCCAAGCATCCACTACAATATACATCGTATGTACAGTAATGGCCTCTAGGGCATACATATAACTAACATAAATTCTTTTAACTAAATTAAAGACTTGTTAACTTCGCAAAGAAAAATAAGTAATGTTTCATTTATTGAAGGATGAATTGGGGGAAGCAGAGAGGCGCTATCTGTTTTATGTATTTGAGTTATATCGTGTTTATATATTAATTGGATTGTTCGTTTGAATTGATATTGTTGGATATATTGTGCGTAGCGACCATTTATATGTTAATTGGTTTGTTTTGAGTTTTGAGTTTATATCATGCGTATCGTGATTATATGTTGGTTTGTATGCGAAACATGATTGTTGCGTAATATATTAATTGTGATTTTTGTGTATTATTGTATGGGTTATTGAATTTTCTGTAATTTTTTTATTTAAAAGGGTATTAGCGATCGTTCATGCTACAGGAGCGGTCACTAATACCCTCATTAGCGACCGTTCACTGATATGTGAAACGGTTAAGAATTTTTCCATGTCCACGTGGCGACTCATTAGAGATCGTTATCAACGGTCGCCAATAAAGTATCAGCGACCGTTTTTATTAGCAACCGTTCATTAATAAGCGCTAATACATGTGTTAGCGACCAAGCTTTCTGCGACCGTGTATTAGCGAACGTTTAATTTTTGAACGATCGCTAATAATTATTAGCGACCGTTAAACATATATTAAAGACCGTAGTAAACGGTCTCTAATATGTACACTTTATAGTAGTGTATTCCTAGTTTTGGGTCTTAATGGCAAGCCTAAAAACCACTGGATGTCATCCCACCTCAGAAGGGCGAGGTCGTGACTCCTATGGGGGTCCAAATAGAGCCTAATCTCAAGGTAAAGCGCCATGGCGATGCTTAACGCTGAATCTTCTGGTGGTAATTGTTAGAAATATGTATGCCCTAGAGGCCAATATTGATAATATAGTGGATGCGTGGACATATATATAGAGGACTTTCTTGCTCGACATGATAGTATGCTATCAGGTTACCTTTATCTTAACATGTAGACTGGTATTTATACTGTCTGTCTCTTACATGTTGATAAAGCCCTTAGGATATGTACTTGACTACCAGGATTATGATGAGATCATACTAGTGGGGCTAGGGTGGTCCAAAAATACATCCTTTAATCAGTTCCTAGTTAAGAGAATATCGAGACTAGGGCATCGATATTTCAGAGTAGACTAGTGTGTATATTTCCTGTCCCTTAGAGGGCGATGGCTGATCCCATAGCCATTGATGTGTGACATCAAAGATTGTATACAGGTGCTCATTAGAGAATGGGTACACCGAACATGACTCGCCGATGACTCCTAGTTGGTAGTATACCTATCGTCAGATAGCAGTCCTCTGGTGACACTGGTACAGGTTAGTCTGTAGACCAGAGATTGTCATAGAGTCTTGCGCTGCTCCCACTGTGCTTTGATTTCCTCCCTACCACGCTCAAAGGAGACATGCAAACAGGTGGATTTTAGGTACAGTCCCGAGTCACATGGAGGCAATGAGTGATATGGGGGGTTTCGTCTCTCCCAGTATTGGGGATTGATGTTGCGCAATGCTCGATTGGCTATAACTGGAAGTCTCTGGCCAGAGCTGCTGCTGAGATTTACTGATAAGTGTTATCAGTAGTTTCTCGAACCGTTATAGGCCAGACATCGGCATGACTTATCATGTTATTGGGGTCTGACGTTTACCACCCCTAGACATGATATGCGACATATCAGACGAAGAGACCGGACTGTACGATAGTGTTACTGATAGGCTTCATGGAGAGTATGAACAAGCTTGCTTGTTGATCTTCATATCGCTCAATACCCGGGCAGCCGTTACGTCCAGCTAGTACCGCTGACGGCTTATGGGTGACTGATGTTCCCTGGTTCAAGCGAAACGAAGTAGGACACATATGTGATATGTGTGTGGGCCTGATTAAATACGTGTACGTGATACCGGATTGTAATCTGGCAGTTATCTGTTATCAAGTTAGGTTATATGTGATATAACCAGATTATCGAATCAAGTGTTGATTTGATAATGTGATACACAGATAAATGATATTGGTCGGTCATATGTGATATAACCGGATTATTAAATCAAGTGTTGATTTAATAATATGATATATATTATATGTGATATAATTATATCATAACTAATATCGTTAGCTCACTAAATATTTTCTTATATGTATTAATATATATATATATATATAAATATATATGTAGCATGGCATGATTTCTATTTTTGAGAAAAATAGAAATGAGGTGGAAAATGAGAGCGTGGTTGCAAGCATGGGCTTTATATTTGTTTATTCATCTTGACTCACTATTCAAGCATGGTTGCAATTTTATATTGCAAAATTATATGCTTGAATGGGTAAGGGGTCAAGAGTTTCCATACTCACTTGTTCATTCTAAGACTTAGCTATATTTTCTTTAGTTTCTCCCATGGTTGCTCTCTAGCTTCTTCATCTTCCTCATTGCCATGGTTCAAGTTTCAACCCTCACATGTGATGTGAACCATGAAGCTTGAACACAAACTTGTGAGCTTTAACATCCCCTACTTCACCATCCTACACTTGACTAGCGATCGAGTGTAGCGTGTTTACTATGCTAAAGAGTTTAGTGTAGAGGTAGCTTGAGTTGGAGGGACTTCGTGTGGATCATCTTCGGCACGAAGGTCATCGGTGGTAGCTCGTCCAAAGTCTCAAGTGGAGCCTAGTGGAGTCACGGGACTACTACACGGAGCATGTGAAGTGAAGGACTCGATCTACGAGGGTATATCAATCTTCACTTTTGACTATAGTTTTCTAGATATCAAACCTAAACCCTAATCATCTAACTAAAGATCTTGGAAAGTCTAGCTTAGCATCTATAAAAATTTGGATTTGGCATGCTTGATGCCTCTTGGACCTCATGGTGGTGCTAGGGTAGACTTTCATGGTATCAGAGACTAATCTAGAAGATTAGACGATATATTGAGAATCATGAAACCGAAAAAGTCCGAAACACCGAAACCCAAGATCACAGTTTCTGTCAATTTTAAAATGATATGTAAAATTTTTTAAGCAACTGCAGAATGTTGTATGTGATGCAACTTGAACACTGGAAAAATTCGAGGCCAAACCAACTTAGTTGACCCGGCGAGAACCCTCCAATTCCCGGCGTCACCGGTTTTGGTGTCTGTTTTGGCTCAATTTTTTTTGGTGTTCTGTGGACTTGATTTTGGGGTTTCAGGTATTGTTTGATTAGTCCAAAATTACATGTGATGTTAATTTTGTTTAAGGGCTGATACAGAGTGTTTTGTAGACGTAATTGTTACGTCGTTTCGGGTTTAGTTTGATATGGATGCAATAGTTGGAATCTACATTTAATTGGTTTTGTGAAAATCAGTTAATGTTTAGTCTCGGTAGATCGATTGCCACAAAGTTTCTATTCGGATCGAAACTCCGTCACAATCGCGTATCGTACACAAATACTCACCGAATAACTGTACTAGGTAGCCACACCCCATTGCCCTAACCAAGTGACTGTAGGAGAACCTCGTTGCCAATAGCACCCACTCGGGTGCTCGCGGCCATGATGTTCCACCTAAGTGCACTTGGTCGACGGCATCAGGGGTGCGGCTATCTACTATAGTTTCCGACGCGTATTCGATCGGGTAGTCGGGAATCTTGTTGAATTACTCGACTAAATTATCGAAAAGAGTTTTTAATATGAGACTAAAATGCGGGGTTTATAAAGTTGGGCATGAAATTCGGAATATGAGATATTCCGGGTTTATGATGTCTAAGGATATGCAGATTCTAATTATTGCAGTTTTACCTTTCTTTTCTGCGACCGTAAGTGTAATACGTGGGGTATTCCAAATCTCGTTGCTATATGTCAACGGAATTTGGGATATGCGTATTTACTTACGTTGAAGATATGTAATATTATGTGTCGCTGATATGTTTTATTAGATCGTCGTGATTGAATAGCCAGGGGTTTTATGTGAGATGGGAGTTTTTCAATTTTCATTCATGTAAAATTTGTATGTAATATTCTTTTATTGGGGTACATCTGGGTTGAGGATGATATCACCACTGATGTATATTATTTACTTTTCTGCATTAGGATAGACCCAATGTGGGGGGCACAAGTAACCGGGTTCTAGAGTCCAATGGGGGACCATCTCAAGGAGTTGAGACCGGGTCTCCTAAATCTAGAATTGGTAGGGTTACTTGCCGCTCTCGTAGGGATCTATGGGATGTGGGTTTGGCTATTCGTCACGACCGTGGAATCCATGTTTTACATTATTGGCTAAATTTAAAACACGGAAATCCTAGTATATCGAATATTTCATATGTTGCTTCTGCTGCTTGGTTCTGTGATGTGATCATATAACTGCGTGAGATGAATGTTGTATTATATATATGATATATCATAAACGTTGCTTATGTTTTGCACCCGCGCTAGTCCAGCCCCCGCTCTGCCGGTAGTTAAGTAATCTAACGGTGCATGACGGGGCCCAGTGACGAATGCGGATTGGCGTACGTTCTATTTTCGTTTCACTTTTCTGTAATGTTTAGGAAACATTAAATGATGAGACTTCATAAATAAGATTAATGAAAAGAAAAAAACCTAAAGATGTTGTAGAATCAAATTTTCAAAAAGGGTAGCTCTAGTTTTTGCTTTACATAGTGGTATTCCTTGATGAATATCCAGCACCTCATTTGATGAGGAAAGAGCCGAGATCCCTCTACCGGGAGTGACCTCTTTAGAGAAACTAGTAAATGCTACAACCCACTCGGTTTTGTTTTTGACAGCTTCTCTAGTTCTTACTTTGCATAGTGGTATTCCTGAATATCCTGCACCTCATTCGATGAGGAAAGAGCCGAGATCCCTTCACTGGGAGTGTAACAACCTAGTTTATTTATACCAATTACAGTTCCCGTATTTCCTTATTGGTGGTATTTTCTTGATTTATCGTGTTTGGGTGCGAATGATATTTTACATTTTACATTGCATTCGACCCGACCCGCTTGCTTGAACTTGTTTGATTCATAGTTATGAATTACCCTGACTTGTTACATAGATTGTGCATTTCATGTATACTACATACTGGCATTTCATATAGCATCGCATATTTACCATATAACATTTTAGGTCATGTAAAATAATTTAAAATTGCATTTCATGGCTTGCATGATACCTCTAACCCCGTGGTAGCATCCGCGCATCTTGTTCTCGTCCCGTTCAGTGAAACAGACGTGTTTGGATGGCTACGCGCACGTACGTGCATCCGTTCTTGGGGGTATGCATTTTCGTTACCTGAGCATTCGTTTTGAATTTTGAAAGTCGCATATATTTTTCATATTTTGAATCTGAATTTTTAGACCCGACCCGGGCGCGTTTTGGAATATTTTTGTATCCCGCCAAAATTCAAATTAATTAATTAATTTAAATATATCGACAGATTAAATTTACTTAACTAACAAAATTCTTTTTAAATTTTTTTTTAAATCTTAAATCCTAAACTAATTTACAGCTCAACCCCAGCTCTCTCCTTCTCTGTTCTGTGGCCCCCACTCCCCCTTTCTCTTTCTTTTCTCTTCTCTTTGTCTTTCTCTCTCCCCGCTAACCTCCAAAATTCTTTCTCCTCACTATTCACTCCCCCCCTCTCTCTCCTATCGATCTCTCTCTTCTCTCTATCTCTCCTCTCGGTTTCTCTCTCTCTCCTCTTGCCTGCTCTCTCTCTCTCTTTCTCTCTCTCTCACAATTCTCTCTCTCTCTCTTTCTTTATATATATAAATAATTCTTTATATATATTATTTTAAACCCTATAATTTCACATCTCTCTCTCTCTCTCTTCTTCTTCTTCTTCTTCCTCCTTTCTTTTCTCCGGCCTTCGTCTTCCTTTCTCGTGGCCGCACTCGAACCCACGCCCCTGACCCCGCCGACGTCCGTTCTCATCGCCATCGACCTCCACGTCGCCGCCAACACCGCCTACACCTCCTTCTTTTCTTCCTCCTTCCCCACTCTCCTTTCCCGACATGGACCCTTCGCCTGCGACCCACGCCGCGCGTCGTGCTCGTCCCTCGCCGCCTCACGCCGTTGCCGCATAACCCATGTCGTCGACCTCCTCCTCTCACCTCCCCGACCTCCTCAACATCATCTCCTCCTCCTCTCCTAACACCGCGACTATCCAAGAGAACCCAACACCTTTCACCGCGTCGTCACCTTTCTCCTCGCCGGCGATTCGTCGTCGTAGCCACCGGCCCTCTCCTCTTCCACTCCCTCTTCTTCCTATGCCGAACTCCCTGCACATCCCGACGGCCCATGAACCCGAGCACCATCCTTGCACATCCATGACCTCGCCTGCACCCCATCGCCGGAGTTCCGACCTCGTCGTCGTATCCCCGTCGCCACCACCTCCATCTTCATCACCTTCTCCTCATCTTCCTCACCTCACTCCTCGTCTCCTCTCCTTCTTCACCCGAGCAAACCCCCCGCACCCCAAGTTTCCGGCCACTGCACCCATCTCCGCCTTACCTTGCCTTGCCTTCGTCGACCTCCTGGTCACCTCCTCGGCCCAGAACCCCAGACCCCAGGGCACCCTCACCCACTTCCTCTCTTCTTCTTCTTCTTCTTCGTTTTCTTTTCTTTTCTCTTTCTCTTTCTTGATCTTATTTTTCCGGTGATCGCCGGAGACCCATTGCCGACATCACCCCAGTACCGCCTCCTCTGACCCCAAAGCACCAACCCCAGTGCAACCTTCATCTCTCCTTTCTTCTTCTTCTTCTTTCTCTTCTTGATTCCGTTTTCCGGTCACCCGCCGGAGCCGTGCCGCTGCCGACGATCCAAGCAACCTTGTGGACGTCCCCTACTTGCGTGGCTACCTTCTTGCCGTGCCTGGACCTGTCCCGTGTGCGCGTATGGATGTTGCGACATTTGCCGACGTCGGACGTGCCGTACGTATCCGTATCGCGATCCATCGAGGCAAGTTAATCTTGCTACATGCTATATAATTCAGTTTATACCCATTTAAATATATATTATACCTGTAGTTTAAATCTAGTACCCCATGTTTCATTTTATAACATTTCGGTGTTCCGTTTGCATCCGTTTATACCATTTTAGATCTAAGTCATGGAAAACATATCTTGTTGCATATTAGATTACATTAAACTGCATCCATACCAATATTTATATCACATAGTGCTTATTTGTACATCCCATGGTACCATTTTATAGTTTATAACCTTTTGGATACCTATTTGCATCCATCTCGTCTAATATATATATAATTGCATCCATAGATCATATTAATACATAATACTATGATATTAACATTCCATGTTTAATAAAGTGCATCCTATTTAGTATTGGAACTATAAATGAAACCCTAATCGATAACTGTGCATCCATATGTTTGAATCTATACCTATTTGCTTACCACATCACATTATTCCATTTTATTATTACATTGGTACCCCATACTTGTTTGTGTGTACCCATGCTTAGTATAGTTTGATTTTGAGCACCCATGTGACACTTGTGCACCCCCTGACATGACTTGATACACCACTACTTGACACGACTTGATACCTGTGTACTTCTTGACATGATTGGACCCATGTACACTACCTGACATGACCTGATGTACCACAGCTTGACCTGTTACCTGATCTGGTTACTAATGCCGACAATCTTGACCTGTTGTCCCGACGGACATTTCCTGTTGTCTATTCAGACAAACCTGTACTTGCTTGATCCTGTGTTGGCATTAGCCCCAGATTTATCAATACCTGACTTGAACACATAACTTGGGGGTATGGGGAAATCAATGATGAAACCTGACTTGTAACTCGACAGTTCGATACCTTTACTGATCAGTCTTACGGGCTTGGCCAGCCCCGGGATGCTGCTGCTGACATCATTCGTCGTTACATACTACCTTTTACTGCCTTGTGGCACGTCTCGGATTCAGCCCGAGAGTCTTTGACCGTGGTCCCGGACACGCACGGGATACTATTGAGTTATATCGATGATTCATCAAATTGATTTCAAAGACTTGAGAGTAATTAACCCAGTAGACCAGTTTAGATTACTCACTGCAAATCACCTATGCCTTACCCCTTCACTATCCTTATTTACTTTACTGTTATACTTTTATTACTGTTCATACTCGTACCTGCATGTCTTGCTACCCCCTGATTTTATTATTATTGATGTTATGACGCACTGACGTCTGGGTTTTGCATGGCCCAGATCCTCTACCTTTGAAGTTGACTGATCAGGAGTACTTCCGCCGTTAGGCCGAGCAGTGAGGATCCAGTTGGTATCCAGTTTTACTTTCCAAGTGTTTTGTTTATTGGATCTATTGCTTCCGCATATTATTTTATTCTTGACTCGTTTATTTTGGCCTATGGACATGTGTTAGATAGTTTATTATTGTTCTTGATATCTTTACAGCCGTAATGTGACTGTGGAGGGATATTTCCTATCCATAGGTAGCATGGTTGGCTCTGTCACGTGCCTATCTTAGCGCACTCTGGGAAGCAGGGCGTGACAGGGAGTGACCTCTTTAGTGAAACTAGCAAAAGCCTAAAAAACACTCCTTTTCAAAATCATTAGATTCTACAACGATTTCAAGTTCATTACGCTCATGGTTTTCTTAGAAACCTGCGTAGCCCTCCGTCATTTCAGATAAGTGCTATTTCAGTATCATGCTACGGTTGTTTAGCCTCCGTCAAGGCATAGTGTACGGTAGCTGATTAGTACTTATCTGTAGCATGTGATGCGATTGGATTAGGGTAGTCGTACGGTGTTGTTTGGCCTCCGTCAAGGGTCGTGCGAGTGGGTCTAATTCAATCAAGAAATGAACGGGTTGAACTTGACTAGCGCCCTATGGGTAGTTTGGCCTCCGTCAAGGTCATAGGACGCTAGGGGTAAAAACCATTATCGGGAATTTCAAGTGTTGGAATTTGCAATGAGATTGCATACCTTCTATATGATAGTTGGATCCCGATACCCACTGCGAGTAAGAGTTACTCCTGTGAAATTTTTGCACTTTACAATTAGCTAATCCAGTAGGTGTCTAGAAATGTGTCAACAGGGTTATGCCTCTAGGGAAACGAGGTTTTTTTTAATTAGGTCTGTCTGAAAGCACGGGGAACCTCCTTCGGAGTACCGATACCTGCCTGGCCGAACGATTGGCGAACCTGTAGGGTGTAAATAATCCCGGCTAATCTTACCTTTTAGGGTTTGAAGGAAGATTTGATAAAAATAGTGGGAGCCATCCTGATTAGATAAAATAATCAATCTAATCTTGCAAAGAGCACACGCAAAGTGATTATCCTTCTCTCTCTCTCCTTGTAGCAACCAATGACATTCCTTAATCAAGATAATAATATGGATGCATTGACCGAACCTACTTATTATACTGGGCTAGGTTCCACTCTATCTTATGATTGTCATAAGTCTAAGTAAGGAATATGGGTATATCCGGATTCCTACGCCACCCAAACGAAGAATAAGTATGTTGATTGTTCCCCTCCGAAAGACGCGGCGGAGACGCGATGGACGTCTTGCCTGAAATTCGGGGCAGATGCTAATTGGAGCTATCCGTCCACCTCTCCGAAGATGCCAAGTTGATTTATGGCACCATGTATCGAAGGTTTAAACGGATGCGGCCGATATAGCAGACTTCATCAGATTCCCCCTCGTTCGAGAGGTTTTTGATTGTGGGGGCGCTCTTCCCTACAGGCCCAAGCCCATGCAGTTAATTACGCTACCGCATCGCGGTAACAACTTTCTCCTTCTCCAGATGGTCACTTCGTGTCGTGGGTGTTTGTTTTGTTTGTGGTTACCCGTGGATTGTATACGGAGACTAATTTATGTTGTCGCCCGTAGGACGTGGATTAGTCCAAATCCGTATTTTCTTAGATTTGGGTTTGGAGTTTTGGGTTTTAGGATACGTTAGCCTTGTTTGAGGCTAAGATCAACTTAAACGTTTGTTAAGGATATGTTAGTCTGATTTCCGGACTGAGATCAACTTAACAGGATCATTTATATCCAACAAGAGAGCATTTGGGCTCTATCGTTTAGTTTAGAGACATTGCGGTCGATTTCCAGTTTAAGGACATGGTGGTCCAACATTCCCATTTTGAGGATGAATATTAGTTTAAGGACATTTCGGTCCAACATTCCCATTTTGGGGACGAATATTAGTTTAAGGACATTTCGGTCCAACATTCCCATTTTGGGGACGAATATTAGTTTAAGGACATTTCGGTCCATGAGTTTAAGGACCCCACAGTCCGTAGCAATGTATGGTTGTCGGGACCCGTCACCTCTCTGACGACGTTCAAGGATTACAACGACAAATATCAGAGGAGTTCAGAGATGTACCCTTGAACCGGGTGTAAATTGATTTGGGAGAGCAGTTGTGCTCAGTTCAATTTAAATTGAGGACTTATGGCCAGAATGGGCTAAGTCCATTTGAAAATGTTCAACATTTTATTTATATTTGGCCTGTTAGGCCTTTGTTTGGGCTCTGCCCTTTTTAAACAATGCATAGCATTGGGCTTTTTATTTAAATGCATGGCATTTATATTAGGCCTGTTAGGCTTCTTAATTGGGCTCTGCCCCTTTTTTTAAAATAATGCGCAGCATTTGTTTTGGTCTGTTAGACCTTTTAATTGGGCTCTGCCCTTTTTAATAATGCACAGCATTTGTTTTTCTGACAGTGCGCCACGTGGCCTGTCAGGTGCTCTGCGCCAATTAAAGAGCGTAAGACGCCAGCGCATGTGAAGGTGACACGTGTCACGCTCTGCTGAGCATAAGTCTGTTAGCGCAGTGCGCTGCTGACACGTGGTGTGCTCTGGTGAGCTGCGCCAGTCCAAGAGCGCAGTGCGCTATTTTCAGGAGCGCAAGGCGCAGATTGACACGTGGCGCTCTCTGGTGACTTGCGCCAGTCCAAGGAGCGCAACAGCGCAAATTAAGAGTGCATGGCACTGTTCAATAGCGCAGAGCGCATCTTGATCAAATTTAGATCAAAGAAAATAATCTTTCTCGCTCTAAAGAGGTTCTACCTCAGGATTCAAGAACCAGTGGTTCATCAAAAGGCTGTGCCTTTATATAGATCAAAAGATCTAGGGGTGAAGTAAATTACTTCTTTATTGTTTTTGTGATTAGATCTTTATGATCTTTTTCTTTTTATTGAAGATCTTGATCTTGTTCTTAGATCTTTGATCTTTTTAGAAGAAATTCTTCTTTTTATGAGGTGTTTTCATCTTTGTTCTTCTAAGAATTTAATTCTTTACCTTGAAAAAGATGATCTTCTTTCTTCAAAGGCTTGCCTTTCAAATTTTTCCGAGTTCTCCCTTTTTTCTATTTCTGTCTCTAAGACTTGGAGTCTAGGGGCCTTTATATAGGGCCAATTAGTTTGTTAGGTTAGTTACAAAGATCTTTCTCTGATTGATCTGGGGATATTTCACCACCATTGGATCTTTGATCCTAAGGCCTCTGTTTTACAGAAGGCAATCTTCTTATTTTAATAAGATTGGAAAGATCTTTCTAGAATTTTTAATTCTGATTAATTAAATACTTTATTATTGAAATTTTAGTGCTGGCGCAAGCGCACCCGCGCTTGACACGTGTCGCGCAGCGCAACTGCGCTAGCGCACCTGCGCTGACACGTGTCGCGCAGCGCAACTGCGCTAGCGTACCTGCGCTGATACGTGTCGCGCAATGCAGAGCGCAGCGCAACTGTGCTGACACGTGTCGCGCAGCGCAACTGCGCTGACACGTGTCGCGCAGCGCAGAGCGCAAGTTATTTGAAGCGTTGCTTCCTTTATTTTTGAAAATTTAAAATTTAAAACAGAGCCTTGCTCTGATTGGGGTGCGCTCCCTTGGGCGCAGCGCCCCTTGCGCTGGCGTGTCTGCTTTTGACACGTGGCGCTCTCTGCGCAGCGCAAGGGATCTGAAGCGTTGCTTCACCTTTTGAATTTGAAATTCAAACAGAACTTTGCTCTGATTGGGGGAAACAAATGCCCCCCCCCACCGTTGCGCTCACGTGGCACACACGTGAGTGCAGCGGTGGCAAGATCCAGACCGTTGGATCAACTCAGGAGTTGAAGAGGCGCTTAAGCGCCTATAAATAGGACCCTTGGTCCTCAGCAGATGATTATCATCTTCAAGAATTTTATTTTCTTCAGAGATTTGCTCTCATTTTCAAGAACTTCAGAGCCTTGCTCTCATTTTCAGAATTAGAACTTTAGAAAAATTTTAGGTAAAAATTAATTTAAATTAAATTAATCTTAATTAATAGAGCCTTGCTCTTATAGATCTTTTGATCTAAAGAAATCCCCTTTGGGGTTTCACAAACAGAGCTTTGCTCTTAAGAATTTATTTGAGGGTTTCTTAACCCATGAACAGAGCTTTGCTCACTGACAGAATATAGATCTTTTGATCTTCTGATGATGAACTCTTAAGAGTTCTTCATGGATCTTTAAGATCCCAAACTTTAATTTCTAGAAATTAATTTTTCCTTTGATGGATTTTTCCATCATTATTACAGAGCTAGGCTCTTTTAAGGAATTTTATTCCCTTGTGACCAGAGTTTGACAAGTGTCACTCTGTGACAGAGCTTTGCTCTAAAAAGGGAGATTTTCTCCTTGTCTCAAGGGATTTCTCATTTAATGAGAATATTCTTTTGAGGATCTCCCCATTAATTGACAGTCTCATCCAATGATGAGGCTGTCTTATTAACTGATGCATTATCATCTGGATTTTGTGGGTCCCCCTTTGGTCCCCTTTCCACTGCATTGCAGTGTGGTATAAATTTTAAAGTACCAAGCGTGAGAATTTTTAAAATTAACTTATGATGCTGATAACTGAATTTCTCTTTTTCTTGCAGGCACCATGTCTGCTGATCTTTCATTCCCATTCTTCCGCTCAGAGGGAGGATTCCCTGAGGCGCCGGTGGACCCGGAGGTTTTCGCTCTCATTAAGGATCACGACCCAGAGTATAAGAACCTTCATCTGTGGGGTAGGTGGTACAGTGAAATCATCAAGGGTCGCCGAAGCTTTTCTTGTGCGACGCCGTCAGAGCCGATCTCATCGATCCCATATGCAGATGCACCCTCGGTGAACTATGCCGTGGAGGTCGTAAATTGGAATTCAGAGGATCTTCTTCAGCCTTCGATTGCTGCCATTCCCGTGCAGCTGCCGCCAGTTGTGGATATTCTGGGGCGGCGCATATGCCAGGGTGAAGCGCGCCCTTAGGGACAACCTTACAACATTGGATTGACCCCTCGACAATCGGCCGGGTATTTGCAATGGGCCAGATACATCTTGTCAGCGAAGAAGACGCATTTGATGAAGATTGTTCTATACCCCGCAATCTATGCCTCATTGTTTGAGTACCCCGTTCCTCCGACGTGGTGGGTTAAGGCATTCGTGGAACAATGGAACATTCCCTCCCATACCTTTCTTCTGACGGACAGGGAAGTCTCCATCCCCCTGGAAGAATTTGCTGAAATTTCCGGTTTGCCGATGAGGAGGGAGCATTATGAAGAGCTACTTCCTCCTGATGAATATGTCTTCGCCACCAAGCCGCTGGTAATGGGCCTAACGCCGGAGAATGCTATTCAGCACCAGTTTCCGAGCCTGGTAAGGGTGCTGAATATGTATGAAAGTCTCTATTTGAAATCGGGAGGCCGGGGAGTTAGTTTGCAGACTTCATCGCCCGCTTTCTTCGACCGGAGATTCTATCGCAGCGGAGCGAAAAGTTCGCCAAGCTCGACGACCCCTTCGGCTTGGGATTAGATCGTCGACTAGCACTGAAAGCCGATCAAAATGGTTTTTACCTTCCCGATGCTGCCGCCATCCCCTTATCGGAAATCGCCGCTCCGGGCATCGACGAGGAGACCTTCTTTCTGGGGTTTCTGGGGCTATGGCTGTGCTGGTTCGCGCTCCCCATGCACCCGCGCTACATGAGGCCGTCCGTCTTCTACCCAGCGCGCCGGATGGTGGCTGGTATACAATTATCGATTGGAATTGCCGGGTTGGCCTACCTGTACCATGGACTCAGCATGGCGGCGGACGCAAATGAACCAAGGGTGCAACCCTCTAATTTCCCGATGCACTATTTTACTTCATGGATGGAAATGCATGTGCTCGGGGTATTTAGTGTTCATAAAAGACCCTCGCTTTACGAGAAGTACAGATTCCCGAGAGTTATGCGGCTGATCAGCGCCTCTATTGTGAATCCGTCTCCGCAGGAGGCTAGGGGGTTGCTTCTTCGTCCGAGCACGGTCGGAGCGAGCATTTCTTTCACGGACAAGGTCATGACCATCGGCCCGGAGACTTCCAAGGCGGTGTTGGCATTGCGTGATGGTTTCAAGGACGGGGCCTCCATATTGAAAGCCCGGGAGATCCTACATTTATACTCCATCCGGCCAGGCTTCCTTGTGTTTAGGCAGAATGATTTGGCGCTTTTTATGAGGTACAACCCCCATCGCTTCGCCCAACAGTCAAGTTATAACCAAGGGGTCCCACTGGAGGCGTTTTTGGAAGAGCCTGCGGCCACTGGAGAGGGGATACGGAATGCATTACATCATTTCATGCGGCTAAACACGGGCTCCCATTTCTTCATTAGCGAGCCGGCTTGCGTTCTAAGGGCCCTCAATGTGTACGGGGCTTGGTATCAACACGCGATGGGTGTTGTTGTAGCATTTTGAAAATCGTTTCGGTGAAATTTTGGAAAATCGGTAAAATGAGGGGGTTTTCTGTAAAAAGTCAAAATACAAATATCTTATTATAAAAATTAAATATACATATTCTAGCTATGTAATTGCTATTTTTTGGTGTTTATTGAGCCGCTGGTGAAATTTCAAATTTTCTGAAAAAAATATTATTTTATTATTATTTTAAGCCGTCACTAATACATTTAATTAGGGAAAATTACAAATTGGAATGAGTTGAAACAAATTTTGTGCATCATAAAACATTAAATAAAAATTTATCATGTGGTTTTTGGAACGAAATCATTTGCCAAAACGGTTTAGAAATTATTGAAGAAAAAAGGCTTTTTTTAGCGTAAATGGATGTTTAGGGTATTGTATTTATCATTTTTCATCACCCCACACCCGTACCCACACCCACACACCCCCACTTACTCCTCCCCTTAGCCAAATTCAGCAGCCCTCACTTTTTCCCCACTTGGTTTGCAAAGGAAAGAAAAGGAAAAGAAAAGAAAAGAAAAGAGTAGAAAATGATATAAATTGAGTTGACTTTGACTTTTCTTCTCACTTTTTCCACCCCACTCTCTCTCCTCCCTCACCCACCCACAATTTCTGAAAGAAATTGTGCAGGCCAACAGCAGCCCCCCTTCCTTCTTCTCCTCTCTTTCCATCAAAAAAAAATTTGTCAAAAAAATCAATTAAAACCTCACCGAAATCAAAATCCGACTCCTACCCATTTTCCCTCATCTCCTTTAGCATGGATCTTGGTGCAAGGATTTCAAAATGGAGGTCTAGAATTCAAGTTTGATCATGGTTTGTGAGGTATAACTTTTGACCCATTATTCATTTTTTTTGATTTAAATTCCTTAATGAAGCTAATTAGGTGTTAAATTGTGGGTTTAATTGAATGTTTGGAAATTCAATTGGGAATTTTGAATTGAAGCTAGGGTTTGAATTAAATTAGGTTCTTTATCATTAGCTTATGATTGTAATGAGGGGATTAACATGTAATTGAATGCAAAATCTAATTTGGTTACTAGTTGTTAATTTGTTAGTTTAAAAATGGTGATAATTCTGCTAAATTGCTAACTAGGTTTTATAAATTAAATAAAAACGTGGGATTAAAATCTAGTTAGGATTTTTAGCACATCATTAAGGTTTCCATGAGTGGTTTAACCATTTAATATATGCAAAACCAAGTTTAATTGTAAAATTGTAAATTTTACAATAAAAAGTGTTAAAATTGATATTTTTGCAATCTAGGATTTTGGAAATTATGCAAATTTATGTGATTAAATTATGGAAATGGTTTTTATGACTTATTTAAGTTATTTAATAAGTATTATGGCCGCTAGAATTATTTAAACATCGAGTTTTGCACTAAAACGGGTAATTTTGCTTGCTAGTTTTTCGGAAAAATGGCTTTTAAAGTGAATTTGGGGTTTTTGTGAGTTTTAACCTAGTTTATATTAAAATTAGTGTGCGTGAATGTGCAAATGAGTGTGATTGGATTTTTCTCGATGGTTTGACGTTTGTACATCAACATCGAGGGTTAGTTTGACTATTCTTGCATGTGTAGGCGATAGGTTTGGACCTATGCGTGATACGCGTGCCGATTTGATTTTCGTATGCCGTTTCGATTTCGAATTTAGTTTTAATGAGATATGGTGCGTTATGATATGTAGGTACCCCCATGTGGACTTCGAGACGACAAGCAAGCGCGTGGCAACGTCGGCACTGGCTAGCGAGGACCAGGTGAGTAGATTTATATCTACGGGGAGAAGTCGGGTGGATGGCGTATAGCACCCCCGCAGTCCGTGGTGGTGTATACGGATGCGTATACACACCAACAATTATTATATGTTATTTAGGATTAATATCGATGCTTAGGATGGATATTGGTGTGTTGGACTATTTTTAGTGTTGCGAACCCTAGGGTAGTGTTGCACTACACATACACACATACATACTTGCATACATTCCTATTGATATGTGCTCATGGGATTCTTTATACTTATGTGTTCACATGGGTATGGGACTATGTGTTCACATACGGATTGAGGATGATACTTGGGATTGAGCTGAGTCGATGAGATTTGATTTGAGGCCGTAAGATCGGTGATATAGCAGGGTTCGTATCTTAGATACGACATGACGTTGTAGCGGGTCCTTGACGTAGTGTTTCACACACGTCCATGCATACGTAGGCGGTATCAGTATGGTACTAGACGTAGATCAGTACCCCGATCATGATATTTGATAAAGAGGATACCAGGTGAATAGTATGATGAATGTGATATTGAACCGTACCCAGATTGGGATGCCGTACGACGGATTTACGTACGAGCTATATTGATGATTGATCCGCACTCTTGACTTGGGATGCCTGATTATAGATATGGTATCGGATATGATATTATTGAGGCGGGATCACCGACTATACATATACAGGTATGTATATGTATCGACTCAGATGATAGGCGGTTTCCTTACCTGTAGTTCAGCCGTATAGTTTAGTGTAGTTGTTAGATTAGATTAGACTTCTTACCTATTTCAAAAACTAACGAATCGTGGGCATTTTTAAAGACAGCTCAAGGGAATCTACGGATATTTCAAAAACGACGTATCTTTTCATAAAAACACCGTAGCCCCTATTTTCAAAACCCCATGATTCGTGTTATTTCAAAAGGCACCATTTGTAGGACTTATATTAGATTATTGCAGATTAGTTATCGTTGTGTCTAGTATTCAGCTCCCGCACATTATTGTTGTTCGCTCTGCCTCGCATATTTATTTTGCTGCATATTCCATTATTGATATCATGTTGTTAGGACACCAGCACCATTACCGATGATGCATATGTACCACGTACACCTACCTGCCGGCTCACACACATCTTCATCGGTAATTGCCATGTCACGTACACTTTAGAGAATATAATTGCTTGACTTAGATTGTTAGCTAGTAGTGTTGACATGATATTAGTGTACTTCCCTTATATGTCATATTAGACATTGTAGTTATTACCTACCACTTCATGCATACTGTTATTCAGTTGTTCATGCCTAGTTCATTATCATTGACATATGCACTTGTGATGATTTCTTGAGATTTATGATATTTCTGGATTTCGGGAAAAGCCGCAAAATTTACAACTTATGATCTTTTAAAATATAAAATGTTGCGGTTTTCTAGTGATGTAAAGTGTCGTCCACCATGAGTTTGCTGTGGTTTTGGAGATCCGTGTCGAGGAGTGGAGGAACCGTCATGGGTACATGGTGGGCCCGGTATGGTACCCCGGGGCAAGAGGAATGTGGTGTTGACGTTGAGCCTGGCTGGGGAGCACTACCTACCGGTGATATTACCCGACGTGTCGGATATCCGGAGGATACCGTCGTGGTCTTGAGATGGATGGTAGGGGCCGGTCTGGACTGACGGCGCCCTAGATATTGAGATTGAGACATTGATATTTCGAGACAGTGAGATTTATGTTTTGTGTCGATGTTAGACACTGTTGATGCTGATTTCATTTATGATACCTCAGTTTAAAAATACGAAGGAAATCTCACTAAGTTATGAAAACAGTTTCTTCATTTACATGTATTCTGTTTCATGCATTCATACCTCATTCATATGATATATTGCTACCTGAGGCACTGACACGGGCACATGAAATTATACTCGGGTTAGATATTACCCTAGCCATTGTTATAGGCTGCCTGTTATACTTATATTTGAGGATATATTATGATCATTGACCTAGGTTGCGTTATTTATGCGATTTCTGTGCGTAGATGTTTTTCTATTCACGAGTTGGCAACTCACCCCCGTTGTGCCCCAGTTTCTTGCAGGTTGCCGTACAGGTTCCTTACGGCTTTGCGGGCATAGCTTCATTCGGGTAATTTGCTAGTAGGTGGGTTTACTTGTATCATACCCCCATTATTTACCTTGTATGATATTATTCAGTTGTATCTAGTAAATTCCATCAACCAAACATGTATCTATTGAGATAGAGACCAGTATTGTTTATTCTTTCGACCTTAGAGTCGCTCGTTATATTTCTGGTGGTTTTGAGTTCCCTTTTGAGTTTTTGATCCTCGCCGTTGGCGTTGTATATTATATTGCTTGTGTGGTTGTGACCGTCGATTGACGAAGAGCTAGCTCCCGCTTGGGGATGCCTTTTATTGATTTCGTATACTATTCATGTTGTATCCCGTTTGGGAGCCAGTATTTACAAAGGAGACTCTGCCGAAATTTTCAGTAAATTTTTGATGTTTTTAGAAACCCGCATAATTCGGCTTATGCTATTAAAACTACTTGATTTAAATTGGTTTTTTCTACTCTCTACTACTCTTCTTGGTTTGGATTTCTGGGTTTTCGGTTTACTTAGATTACGTACGTCTCGAGACGTTCGTAGTTTAAGTGCCGGTCATGTTCCGTACTTTCGGGTCGTGACAAAGTTGGTATCAGAGCGTTAGGTTTTAACCTTCGGAGCGTAGGATGACCCTTGGTTGATGGAATAGGTGACTAAAGTAGAGTGACGTACCGTTGATATGTTCCGCGGCATATTTACGACACGCCACTCCACTTATGAAGCCTTAGGATGTACATTTCCTTGTTCAGTATTATATTCCTTTCTGATCTAGCCTCATCGGTACCAGTTTGGTTTTGCTGCTACGATTACAGGCAGGGAGAGCTACGGCTAGAGTTGCGGTCAGCACAAGCTCATCACGAACGAGGACTGACCAGGGCGAAATTCCGGCGACACACGATTGCAGAGATGTGTCTTTTTACTGTGTTTCCGCGCCACGAGCGTTTGGCGGATCGCCTTTATGAGGTTACTCGGATGTGCTGATCGACACTAGAGGATTGAGCCACTGACAGAGGCCAGCCAGATTTTGATGACCGTTGGTGTGTTGCTTACTCCTGATGATTGAGGCACTGTTCAGCGTGCAGACGAGCGAGCCAGTTATTGCTGCGAACGACGAGATATTTCCCAGATGCTAGAATTAATGCAGGACGAGTTGTACTAAGAGATGATAGGAGGTCGCTAGTCATCAAGGATGAATGACTAGGACATATGGATCGTTCGCCTACCCCGATGCGAGGTCATCAGATAGATTGATTCCAGCTAGAGACGACTTCACGCGGAGACGTTGGGAGTCGACAGAGACGATCGAATGTCAGAAACCTATTATTCCAAGTTTAAAGTAGTCGGAAAGACATGCAGGCAATTCTATGGTCTCTCTAGAAGAATGAAACCCTAACTCGACTTAATGACCGTGTGAAAGCCTTTGAACCTTCGGGTTTGCGGCAGTTCTACAACGCCATTAGTAAGGCTTGGGTTTGCCCTTCTACGGCTGGACCACCGATGCTGTGGTATGTACTCGATACTATTAAACTGTGCCCAAGAGGTTGAGCTCTTGGGGGATTATGAGGTTTTGACGACTCGATCGGATGACTCGACTTAATTCGGATGCTAGGTGGTGAGATGCATTCTTGGGAGACTCCAGATACGAGGATAGTCGTTGGAGCTCAGTCCATGCAGCCGCGACGAGACGAGTCCAAAGCAGACGACATTAGAGAAAAGTAAAGTAAGAGGTTCGTACCAGATCTAGATGAGATGATGTTCCACTCCGCCGACATCAGAGAGGCGATGCGCATGCTGAGGCATGGTACTTGGACTTACCTTCCAGAAGGAGTCGCGATGAGTATGCAGTCGTTCCAGAGCAAGATGCAGATATAGGAAAGGATAACGACTTCCGGACAGTTGGCAGAGACGAGACATGGAAGAGACCGTGAGCAGGATTCCTTCCAGACACTGCTGCAATGATACTTGCACCCAGGATCAGAGGTGTCATGTACATTCAGAGAGCCAGAGGCCGACGCCAGTGATATGCTGTCTTACAAGTGGTCGCGATGATTGACCGGGAGATGACAAGAGACGTGCCAGAACTGGATCATCCCCGTTAGCACACCCGACAGGGCCAATGAGCCGATGGACCGAAAGATTGGTAATCCACAGTGAAGACTTTGACCCAGGAGTGGTCATGGTTACGCACCCCAGCAGGACAGAGTTCATGATCATCGACGAGACGTCCCACTAGTGACCGCGACAGTTGGCCGAGATTCTTAGAGGATGCGCTGGAGCAGTACTATTCCGCTATTATTGATTACGATGTTTTGGGTGATTTATTCGTATGATTTGATTTTGATGATTGAGAATTTACGATTCTTGCACAGTGTTGCACTTGATATCGTTTTCGTGCTTGGGTTTCACATGTTTGTGATTTTACGGTTTCAGACATTTGAGTTGATTTTGTGCGTATGCACGCACACGATTTCGTTCCTGCACTCTGTATAGTTTATATATGCTTGCAGTGCAGTGATACGCCTTTTGTGCACTTAGATGCACTGGACTTCGATTTCGATTGTGATACTCGATATTTGTTTTGTGCACCTTGTGCACCTGATTGATTTTGCGCACGTTCGGCGCTTGATATTGGATTTTATGATTTCGTGCACGATGGATGCACCTGATTTGGATTTTCGCGCATGTTGGGCGCATGTTTTGAAGGGTGATTTTGGTGCACCCCAGATGCACTAAATCGAGATTTTTTTTCATGCATGTCAGATGCACCTGATTTTGCTGTCAGGCACACATGTTGCCTACGACAGATGTTTCGTGCACACCCGATGCACTTAGATGTTGTTTCTGTGCGCATGTATGACACATTCATGGATTTTGATTTCCGTGCGCACCAGACGCACGTAGTATTCATGTGCATATTTTAGGATTGATTTCGTATAGAGCAGTACGTTTTTATGATATTGCTATATGTTTTCGTACTGAGCAGGACTAGTCAGAGGACAGTAATATATTTTGCATGCATTGATAGTTATTGAAGGGATTTCCAAAAAGCGAGCTATAGCCTCAGTATTTACCTATGTGTCTGATATGACACGAAATGTTTAAAACAAGGAGACCCTTCTAAATTGTTTCCAAAACGGCGGAACGTACATTTCAAACAAAGGTATATATGTATATAGTTATTTTCTTATGATAGACGTCCGCCACTGTGCAGTGTTATACGCGTTGCACAGCGACTTAAGAGATTTGGCATGCATTTCCTTCAGATACTTACAGATATAGATTCGATGTTTATATGTATAGTTTCGAGTTATATCATATTGGTTTGATTTGGATTTGGCATTGATATCTTCTCCATGACTCCGATGATTGCGGGATTCTTGACGGAGTTTTGATTTGAGTTATATACTCATTTTTTTTTCAAGCGCATGCACTGCGCTACGAATTGTTTTATGTATTTACAATTTCGGAGCCCCGACGACTTGATGGTTTTTCTTAGATGTTTTAGTAATTGGGGGAGTTTGAATTTAAATTCGGGGACCGAATTTATTTAAGTGGGGAAGATTGTAGCATTTTGAAAATCGTTTCGGTGAAATTTTGGAAAATCGGTAAAATGAGGGGGTTTTCTGTAAAAAGTCAAAATACAAATATCTTATTATAAAAATTAAATATACATATTCTAGCTATGTAATTGCTATTTTTTGGTGTTTATTGAGCCGCTGGTGAAATTTCAAATTTTCTGAAAAAAATATTATTTTATTATTATTTTAAGCCGTCACTAATACATTTAATTAGGGAAAATTACAAATTGGAATGAGTTGAAACAAATTTTGTGCATCATAAAACATTAAATAAAAATTTATCATGTGGTTTTTGGAACGAAATCATTTGCCAAAACGGTTTAGAAATTATTGAAGAAAAAAGGCTTTTTTTAGCGTAAATGGATGTTTAGGGTATTGTATTTATCATTTTTCATCACCCCACACCCGTACCCACACCCACACACCCCCACTTACTCCTCCCCTTAGCCAAATTCAGCAGCCCTCACTTTTTCCCCACTTGGTTTGCAAAGGAAAGAAAAGGAAAAGAAAAGAAAAGAAAAGAGTAGAAAATGATATAAATTGAGTTGACTTTGACTTTTCTTCTCACTTTTTCCACCCCACTCTCTCTCCTCCCTCACCCACCCACAATTTCTGAAAGAAATTGTGCAGGCCAACAGCAGCCCCCCTTCCTTCTTCTCCTCTCTTTCCATCAAAAAAAAATTTGTCAAAAAAATCAATTAAAACCTCACCGAAATCAAAATCCGACTCCTACCCATTTTCCCTCATCTCCTTTAGCATGGATCTTGGTGCAAGGATTTCAAAATGGAGGTCTAGAATTCAAGTTTGATCATGGTTTGTGAGGTATAACTTTTGACCCATTATTCATTTTTTTTGATTTAAATTCCTTAATGAAGCTAATTAGGTGTTAAATTGTGGGTTTAATTGAATGTTTGGAAATTCAATTGGGAATTTTGAATTGAAGCTAGGGTTTGAATTAAATTAGGTTCTTTATCATTAGCTTATGATTGTAATGAGGGGATTAACATGTAATTGAATGCAAAATCTAATTTGGTTACTAGTTGTTAATTTGTTAGTTTAAAAATGGTGATAATTCTGCTAAATTGCTAACTAGGTTTTATAAATTAAATAAAAACGTGGGATTAAAATCTAGTTAGGATTTTTAGCACATCATTAAGGTTTCCATGAGTGGTTTAACCATTTAATATATGCAAAACCAAGTTTAATTGTAAAATTGTAAATTTTACAATAAAAAGTGTTAAAATTGATATTTTTGCAATCTAGGATTTTGGAAATTATGCAAATTTATGTGATTAAATTATGGAAATGGTTTTTATGACTTATTTAAGTTATTTAATAAGTATTATGGCCGCTAGAATTATTTAAACATCGAGTTTTGCACTAAAACGGGTAATTTTGCTTGCTAGTTTTTCGGAAAAATGGCTTTTAAAGTGAATTTGGGGTTTTTGTGAGTTTTAACCTAGTTTATATTAAAATTAGTGTGCGTGAATGTGCAAATGAGTGTGATTGGATTTTTCTCGATGGTTTGACGTTTGTACATCAACATCGAGGGTTAGTTTGACTATTCTTGCATGTGTAGGCGATAGGTTTGGACCTATGCGTGATACGCGTGCCGATTTGATTTTCGTATGCCGTTTCGATTTCGAATTTAGTTTTAATGAGATATGGTGCGTTATGATATGTAGGTACCCCCATGTGGACTTCGAGACGACAAGCAAGCGCGTGGCAACGTCGGCACTGGCTAGCGAGGACCAGGTGAGTAGATTTATATCTACGGGGAGAAGTCGGGTGGATGGCGTATAGCACCCCCGCAGTCCGTGGTGGTGTATACGGATGCGTATACACACCAACAATTATTATATGTTATTTAGGATTAATATCGATGCTTAGGATGGATATTGGTGTGTTGGACTATTTTTAGTGTTGCGAACCCTAGGGTAGTGTTGCACTACACATACACACATACATACTTGCATACATTCCTATTGATATGTGCTCATGGGATTCTTTATACTTATGTGTTCACATGGGTATGGGACTATGTGTTCACATACGGATTGAGGATGATACTTGGGATTGAGCTGAGTCGATGAGATTTGATTTGAGGCCGTAAGATCGGTGATATAGCAGGGTTCGTATCTTAGATACGACATGACGTTGTAGCGGGTCCTTGACGTAGTGTTTCACACACGTCCATGCATACGTAGGCGGTATCAGTATGGTACTAGACGTAGATCAGTACCCCGATCATGATATTTGATAAAGAGGATACCAGGTGAATAGTATGATGAATGTGATATTGAACCGTACCCAGATTGGGATGCCGTACGACGGATTTACGTACGAGCTATATTGATGATTGATCCGCACTCTTGACTTGGGATGCCTGATTATAGATATGGTATCGGATATGATATTATTGAGGCGGGATCACCGACTATACATATACAGGTATGTATATGTATCGACTCAGATGATAGGCGGTTTCCTTACCTGTAGTTCAGCCGTATAGTTTAGTGTAGTTGTTAGATTAGATTAGACTTCTTACCTATTTCAAAAACTAACGAATCGTGGGCATTTTTAAAGACAGCTCAAGGGAATCTACGGATATTTCAAAAACGACGTATCTTTTCATAAAAACACCGTAGCCCCTATTTTCAAAACCCCATGATTCGTGTTATTTCAAAAGGCACCATTTGTAGGACTTATATTAGATTATTGCAGATTAGTTATCGTTGTGTCTAGTATTCAGCTCCCGCACATTATTGTTGTTCGCTCTGCCTCGCATATTTATTTTGCTGCATATTCCATTATTGATATCATGTTGTTAGGACACCAGCACCATTACCGATGATGCATATGTACCACGTACACCTACCTGCCGGCTCACACACATCTTCATCGGTAATTGCCATGTCACGTACACTTTAGAGAATATAATTGCTTGACTTAGATTGTTAGCTAGTAGTGTTGACATGATATTAGTGTACTTCCCTTATATGTCATATTAGACATTGTAGTTATTACCTACCACTTCATGCATACTGTTATTCAGTTGTTCATGCCTAGTTCATTATCATTGACATATGCACTTGTGATGATTTCTTGAGATTTATGATATTTCTGGATTTCGGGAAAAGCCGCAAAATTTACAACTTATGATCTTTTAAAATATAAAATGTTGCGGTTTTCTAGTGATGTAAAGTGTCGTCCACCATGAGTTTGCTGTGGTTTTGGAGATCCGTGTCGAGGAGTGGAGGAACCGTCATGGGTACATGGTGGGCCCGGTATGGTACCCCGGGGCAAGAGGAATGTGGTGTTGACGTTGAGCCTGGCTGGGGAGCACTACCTACCGGTGATATTACCCGACGCGTCGGATATCCGGAGGATACCGTCGTGGTCTTGAGATGGATGGTAGGGGCCGGTCTGGACTGACGGCGCCCTAGATATTGAGATTGAGACATTGATATTTCGAGACAGTGAGATTTATGTTTTGTGTCGATGTTAGACACTGTTGATGCTGATTTCATTTATGATACCTCAGTTTAAAAATACGAAGGAAATCTCACTAATTTATGAAAACAGTTTCTTCATTTACATGTATTCTGTTTCATGCATTCATACCTCATTCATATGATATATTGCTACCTGAGGCACTGACACGGGCACATGAAATTATACTCGGGTTAGATATTACCCTAGCCATTGTTATAGGCTTCCTGTTATACTTATATTTGAGGATATATTATGATCATTGACCTAGGTTGCGTTATTTATGTGATTTCTGTGCGTAGATGTTTTTCTATTCACGAGTTGGCAACCCACCCCCGTTGTGCCCCAGTTTCTTGCAGGTTGCCGTACAGGTTCCTTACGGCTTTGCGGGCATAGCTTCATTCGGGTAATTTGCTAGTAGGTGGGTTTACTTGTATCATACCCCCATTATTTACCTTGTATGATATTATTCAGTTGTATCTAGTAAATTCCATCAACCAAACATGTATCTATTGAGATAGAGACCAGTATTGTTTATTCTTTCGACCTTAGAGTCGCTCGTTATATTTCTGGTGGTTTTGAGTTCCCTTTTGAGTTTTTGATCCTCGCCGTTGGCGTTGTATATTATATTGCTTGTGTGGTTGTGACCGTCGATTGACGAAGAGCTAGCTCCCGCTTGGGGATGCCTTTTATTGATTTCGTATACTATTCATGTTGTATCCCGTTTGGGAGCCAGTATTTACAAAGGAGACTCTGCCGAAATTTTCAGTAAATTTTTGATGTTTTTAGAAACCCGCATAATTCGGCTTATGCTATTAAAACTACTTGATTTAAATTGGTTTTTTCTACTCTCTACTACTCTTCTTGGTTTGGATTTCTGGGTTTTCGGTTTACTTAGATTACGTACGTCTCGAGACGTTCGTAGTTTAAGTGCCGGTCATGTTCCGTACTTTCGGGTCGTGACAGTTGTTATCCGAGAAGAGAAGCGGCTGCTGATTGACCGCAAGGGTGCGCCCCCCGCCAGCGACTGCAAAGTCCCCCTAAGGCAAAGGACCCATGTCGTTCCTCCATTAAGAGGAGATGCCGGAGCTGAGCCCCCACGCGTGCTGAGCCCTCCGCGTGGATTGCCCCATGATTCTGTGGACGTGCCCTCAGCGCCCCGTGCCCCGGTGGAGACGGTGAACGTGGTTTCTCCTGAGTCCGGCGTGGGCTCGGACATCGGGACCCGCCGTCCCAAGGTGCCCACGAAACGTAAGTTGATTTTGGGTGCGGCTGGAGTTCGCGCGCAGAAGAGGAAGAAGAAGTCGCTCTTCTCTGCTGACGTTGCATTTAGTCAGGAACCTCATGCCCCTTATAGCGAGGGCTTGGGTGAGTATGGGACCAACGAGGGCTTATTTATGCCGCCAGACGACACTGATATGGCGGCCGCCATCGCAGCTTCTGAGCGATTGGCAAGGCGCGATGCGTGGTTGGCTAAACTTGCACAATCGGGTAATTACTAGTTGCATTTTTTGTCATTGCATCGTACCTCCATCATTGTTTTTTTTAACTAACGCTTTTCCTTCTTTAACAGGAATTTCTACCGAAGAAGCCATCGCTGCTTCCCTCAAAACTTTCCAGGAGGAGGAACGACTCAGAGCATTCTTAGGCCTTGGTACATTTCGGTTTACTATGTCTCTCCTTCCATTCCTTATGAGTAATCTGACCCCCTCTTTGTCTTACCGCAGGGACTACAAGACCTATCTCGCAAACTGATGCGGGCATTCTCTCCGGGCCAGCTGCCGAAGTCCCGGCCTCTTTGGGGTTGCCACGAGAGTCTCTACTTAAAAAGCCGATGATGGATGCCTTGAAGGCTCTGGAGGCAACTCTGAACGCGGACGACGACGCCTTGCTGAAGGAAGCTTCCAAGAGGTCCGTCGTGACGGCCCGGGAGGAGAGGAAGCGCTTGAGGCGCGCAGTGAAGGAGCGTAGCGCTGCTTTGGCCGTGGGAGCGGGCTCAAGCGCTATTACTCCCGCTGCTGCTCCTTCAGAGGAGCCCCCGGCCTCCTTGTCTACTGCTCATAGACAGGCGGCGCGTGCAGCTCGGGGAGCTAACGATCAATCCACCTCAGGTAATGTGTTTTTCGAGGCTTTGTTGTAAAAGTTGTAAAACTATCGGTTCTTATGCATCTTGTCCTGCAGGGCCGAGTCCAACTAAAGGAGCGGCGGAAACCGTCGAGCCTGAGGGGACAGTGGAGAAGGTAGCAGCTGATCCCGAGGCGACGGTAAGCGGTGCAGCCGTAGTCGCCGGGCCTAAGCTAGTGGCTGACGAGACAGTTACGACTACAATGCCTGAGATGACCACCACTGCTGAGCGCGAGGTGGCGGCAGATGAGACGGCTGCTACGACCGAGCCTGAGGCAGCGGCGGATGGAGCGGCTGCGACCGATGAACCCATGGCAGCGGTGGACGAGACGGCTGCGACCGCCGAGCCCGAGGTAGTAGTGGATGAGACGGGCATGATCGCTGAGCACGAGACGGCCGCTCTTTCTCAAGAGTCTGGCGCCACTCCGATCATCGCTCTCCCTGCTTACGGCTCCTTATCGTCTTCCGGCGTCGCGAGCGTGATGACGGCTCCCGTAGAGTCTGGTGTGTAAGTCGATGTAGTACACCCCAGCACTTGTGGGGAGGCGGAATTTACAAAAACTTATCAAGTTTAAACAACGAACATCGACTAACCGCTTGAATCGAAGCTAAACTATAAATAACCGTATCTTATGAGTTTCTTTTCATAAGTGATTAGGGATTATACCTAATGAAACCGGTCCTTCTTCTTTACGTCCTCCTTTGTACTCCTCGACCTTCTCTAGGTAGTAGACGATCCACCCGAGAGCGAAACTCCAAGCTAAACCTCTAACTTGAGGTAACTAATCAACTTTGATTGCTAATCAAAGATGAGAGGATGATATAGAGTGAAGGTTATGGATTGTTTAGTCTAACTAAACCTTTGATCTCAACACATGAGGATTAAGGATTAGTATCTTGAAGATGAGAGCTTGAGGAGAGAGAATGTGTATTATGATAATGAGAGAAGAGAGAGAGTGTATCATAATATTATGAAGCATTCTTATTTTCAAATAATCAATAAAGGAAATGAATAAGCATGCTTCACAAAATATCTTGTGATGATTCATTAACATGAGTCATTAAGCAATAAATGTGCATTAATGAAGTGAATGAATCACCACTATGACTCACTCTCTTTCCAAAACAAACCTCCTTAGTCACATCTTCTAGAAGCTTCTCGAGTAATTACGAGAACGCCCCTCCGATCCGTAAAAATACGGAAAAACTTTAGACTGTAAAAATCCAATAACCGGATACCAGTAACTGGCTTAAACCAAAGCCGACTGGTAAAATCTGTCCGAAAGTCGTACGCGCGTAAACGCACGTATGCGTCCGAACCCTTTGTCGCAAAACCATGCAACCTCTATATCGTTTCGCCTGGAGTAGGAAACTCTCTGTGTGGGACTCTAGAGACTCGACTACTACGCTGGCAGTGGGTTTAACCACAGACCGCAAGCGGCACTAGCTGTACGTAACGGTCCCCAGGTAGTTGTCGATAAGAAGGCCGATGAGTAAACCCATCCGAACTCCTACTGAGTCTGATGTGACAATCTCCATACAGTCCGGTCCGTTCGTCCAAGACTATCGCATATCGGGCCTAGGGGGGCGGCAAGCGTCAGTCCCCTAATAGCGGTATAAGTCGTGTCGGAGTGAAGCCCATTACACCCTGAGAAACTGCTGGAACCTACCAGCAAATCTCGCTTGCCCTGGCCAGGGACTTTGCGTAATGGCTCTCTGACACAGCACGATATCTACTCCCAATACCGGGAGGGACGAATCCTGTCTAACCGCCACTGCCTCCAAGTGCTCGGGACTGCACCCAACTGCTACCTGTTTGCACGACTCCATAGAGCCGTGGTAGGGTAGCAATCTAAGAACAATGGGACACACTCGAGGCGAAGTGGCAGTGTCAAGTCTGCGGACTACGCTGTACTCATGTCACCTGGGAACTGTTTACTGACGACTGGTATCAAACCAACCAACAGTTCCCTGTGAGTCCTGTCCGGTGTACCCGTAACCTAACGAGCACCTGTATACTATCTCCAGTACGACGTACTGATGGCTGTGGGACAGACCATCTCCCCAACTGGGATGAGAAGCGTACACACTAGTCTACTCCGGAGTATCGATGCTCTGTCTCGATAATCCAACGACCAGGGACCTGAATAAGGATGTGCTTGTAGACTACCCAGCCCCCACTAGTGTGACTGCCATCACAACGCTGGTAGACAAGCAAGATCCTAAGAGCTCTATCAATACGTACACTCACATATTAAGATAGAAAAACCAAGTAGCATACTACCATGTTTAGCAAGACTGTTATATACATGTGAATATCCCAAGCTTCCATTAAGTAATATACAAGCTAGTATGATACAGTAATGGCCTTCTAGGGCATAAACACTAACAATCTCCCACTTGCACTAGGGCCATGTACTGGCATATCGTAGACCAATGATCTCGAGTAGCCTCTCGAACTGAATCTGAGGAAGGGCCTTCGTGAATGGATCAGCAATGTTCTCTTCTGAAGCAACTCTCCGAACCTCGATCTCCTGACGATCAATGATCTCCCTGATCAGGTGATACCGCCTCAAGATGTGTCTGGACTTCTGATGGGACCTTGGTTCCTTCGCTAAAGCTATAGCTCCGTTGTTGTCGCAATACAGAGGTATTGGATCAACTATGGTAGGAACCACCTGAAGTTCTGTTAGGAACTTCTTCATCCAGACTGCTTCTTTTGCGGCATCGCAAGCAGCTATATACTCCGCTTCCATCGTCGAGTCAGCAACGGTGTCCTGCTTGGAGCTCTTCCAGCACACCGCCCCTCCATTGAGGGTAAAGACATAACCCGACATGGACTTGGAATCGTCCTTATCACTCTGGAAGCCGGAATCAGCAAAGGCCTCCAACCTGAGGTCTTTTCCGCCGTAAACCAAGAACATCTCCTTAGTCCTCCTCAGGTACTTGAGAATGTTCTTTACTGCTATCCAGTGTTTCTCCCCTGGGTCTGACTGATACCGGCTTACCACGCTCAGTGCGTAAGCTACATCTGGTCTGGTACACAACATCGCATACATTATAGAGCCTACCGCAGAAGCGTAGGGTATAATAGACATGCGTTCCCTTTCCAAATCAGTCTTGGGAGACATCTCTTTGGAGAGGGTGATTCCGTGACAAGCCGGTAGATTACCGCGCTTAGAATCTTCCATACTGAATCTTTTCAGTACAGTGTCGATATACCTGGACTGCGAAAGTCCCAACATCCTCTTGGACCTATCACGATAGATCCGGATCCCCAGAATGTAAGAGGCATCACCCAGGTCTTTCATGGAGAACCTGTGTGACAAGAATCCTTTGACAGATTGTAGCATAGGAATGTCATTTCCTATCAATAGAATGTCATCCACGTACAAGACGAGGAATACGACACTTCTGGCCACAACTTTACTATATATGCACGGTTCATCTGGATTTTTGATAAAGTCATATTCTTTGACTGTCTCATCAAAACAGATGTTCCAACTCCGCGATGCCTGCTTTAGTCCATAAATAGACTTAAGCAGCTTGCATACTTTCCCGCTGCTCCCACTCTGATTGAAACCCTCTGGCTGATCCATATAGACGCTCTCTTCTAAATTTCCATTCAGAAAAGCCGTCTTTACGTCCATCTGCCAGATTTCATAATCATGGAAGGCAGCAATAGCAAGAAGGACCCGAATGGATTTGAGCATAGCCACTGGAGAAAAAGTTTCGTCATAGTCCAAACCAGGTCTTTGACGAAAACCCTTTGCAACAAGTCTAGCTTTATAGGTTTCCACCTGTCCATCTACACCAATCTTTTTCTTGAAGATCCATTTGCATCCTATGGGTTTTACCCCATCTGGAGCAAAGTCCAAAGTCCATACTTTGTTGGTGTACATGGACTCCATTTCGGTCCGCATTGCATCTAGCCATCGTACCGAGTCGCCGCTCTGGATGGCCTGCCTGAAGTCAGTAGGTTCATCATCATCTATGATGCAATCCTCTCTATCCCCGTCTATGAGAAAACCGTAGTATCTCTCAGGCGGACGAGACGGCCTACTACTCCTGCGGAGGGGTGCGGGAATGTTCTGTTCTTCTTGAACCTCTGGTTCTACCAAACTTTCAGTAGCAGTTTGTGGTTCTGGAATTTCTTCCAGTTCTACTACGCTCCCACTCTTCTGATTTTCTAAAAATTCAGTTTCTAAGAAGTGGGCATGACGAGAAACAAAAACCTTTTGTTCCTCTGTGTAATAGAAATAATATCCCTTGGAGTTCTTTGGATATCCCACAAGCTTACATAGTACTGAGCGTGCCTCGAGCTTGTCCACATGCTGCTTTTTTACAAAAGCTGGACACCCCCATGTCCTAAAATGTTTTAGACAGGGTTTCTTCCCACTCCACATCTGATATGGTGTGGTAGGCACAGTCTTGGTTGGAACCTGGTTCAAAAGATATGCCGCTGATTCTAGCGCATAACCCCAGAAAGATCGCGGTAACTCAGTATTACTCATCATGGATCGTACCATATCCAATAGGGTTCGATTCCGTCTCTCCGATACACCGTTGTGCTGTGGAGTGTATGGAGGAGTAAGCTGAGAGAGAATTCCTTTCTCTTTTAGGTAACCTAGGAACTCGGCACTTAAGTATTCTCCACCTCGATCAGATCTTAGTGTCTTAATACTTTTGCCTGTTTGGTTTTCCGCTTCACTCTTGAATTCCAGGAATTTCTCAAAGGCCTCTGATTTATGCTTCATTAAGAAAACATACCCATACCTAGAGAAATCATCTGTAAAAGTAATGAAGTAGGAATAACCACCTCTTGCATGTGTAGACATTAGACCACATACATCACTGTGTATGAGTCCTAAGAGCTCGCTCGCTCTTACTCCTTGTCCAGTAAATGGAGTCTTTGTCATCTTTCCTTTGAGACAGGATTGACAAGTGTCATAAGATTGATATTCGAACGAGTCCAAATATCCTTCTCTATGCAACTTAGTCAACCTTCTCTCATTGATGTGACCCAGTCTACAATGCCATAAGAAAGCTTTATTTAAATCTGGAGTCTTTCTTTTTAGTGTGTTCTGGACATTGAAAATTTGGAGTTGGTTTAACACATATATGCCGTTATTTAGAGTACCGGACCCAATCAATCCATGATTAAGGTGGATGTTGACAACATCTCTTACAAACGTGAAATCATAACCTTTATTTGATAACAAGGAAACTGATATGATATTACACGTTAAGCTGGGTACAAAATAACAGTTATGTAAAACCAAAATGTGTCCACTCGTCAATCCTAGGTGATAATCCCCGACGGACGCAGCTCCCACGCTAGCTCCGTTAGCAACCCTGAGGATCATATCACCTTCCTTCAGCACTCTACGGTTTCTCAGTGCCTGCAATGAATTGCAAATATGAGATCCTGACCCGGTATCCAATACCCAGGAAGTAGAGTTGATCGACAGACAATTCTCAATTACAAACACACCTGAAGTCGAAGCCACAGCTTGCTTCGGTTCCTGGTTCTTGGCGTTCCACGCCTTGCAATCCTTCTTCCAGTGCCCTTTCCTGTGACAATGGAAGCACTCATCCAGGCCAACTACCGGTGCTGTAAACTTTTTCTTTCCCTTCTTTCCCACCTTACTAACACCTCTTCTAGGTCTGGGTGCGGCCTTCTTCTTCCTTCCTTTGGCCCTAGCCTTGGACCCGGAAGAAGATGAACCGCCAACAAACATAGCGGGTGTTTCCCTTGCCTTCTGCAAGGTGCCCTCTGCACTCCTTAACATGTTTAGGAGTTCCGCAAGTTCAACTTCTTTTCCTTGAAGATTGAAGTTGAGGATAAACTGGGCGTAGGTGGGAGGAAGGGACTGGAGAACAAGGTCTGTATAGAGCTCATTATCCAAAGTCGTCCCAAGGTCCGCGAGCTCTTCAATATAGCCGATCATCTGTAGGACATGTTCACCTACCGATGACCCGACAGCCAACCTCGCTCGAAACAATTTCTTAGAGGTCTCGTATCTTGCTATACGAGATTGCTCTCCATAAAGTTCCTTTGTATGGAGAAATATGCCATCTAGGGACATATCCTCGTGCCTCCTCTGATGTTCATTGTTCATCGAGGCAAGCACGATGCACTTGGCTCTCGCGCAATCTAAATCCCAGGTTTTACGGATTTCCTTATCCGCATTGCTGGATTTGGGACCAAGGACAGCAGGTGCTGTAGCGGTGAGGACGTACCCCAGTTTGTCATAGGTCAGAGCCATCTTGACATTCCGCAGCCAATCTTTATAGTTTGGCCCCGTCAGTATATTTTTCTCTAAAAGTAACTTAAGTCCAGTCATTTTCAGGGTCGCTGCAATTAGGAGAGAGAGAAGAAAACTCTTTAGCATGATGCTCTTGCAAGTTTAGAGTGGTTTTTAGTTTATCTAAACTGGATGGCTCCCACTGTTTCTCGAATCCTTCCTCAAACCATAAAAGAAGAATTAGCCAAGACTATTCTCACCGTACAATACTTGCTTAACCGTTCAGCCAGGCCGGTGTCGATACTTCGAGGGAGGTTTTCCAACGCTTTCGCGAAGTTCCTTAATTAAATAACCTCTTTTCTCTGGGGGCGTAACCCCGCTGACACTTTTCTGGACACCTACTAGGTTTATAGCATTGATCGTTAAGCGACGAATATCCTGATAAGTAGCATATACTCACAGTAGGATCGGGATCCAAATATCATCGTATGATAATGTTGAAGGAATCCTACCAACATTCATCAAACTCCAAATGGTATGCATCTCTTTGCAAATTTCAGTTTCTTTAGAAATTCCCGATATAAGTTTTTGCCCCATGCTCTTATGATCTTGACTAAGGGCCAACAAATCATAAGTCACATGTCAAGTTCTGCCCATCATTATCCTGTTGATTTGAACCCATCCGTATACTCTTGACTAAGGGCCAAACAAAGTAATACGACTGTCCCAAACCAACTCATCTATCTATGCAACAAATGAATACCCCAGCAGCTACCAAACACTATGTCTTGACTAAGGGCCAAACAAACATAGCTTGAATACTACTGACCATTCATAAGAAATGACGGAGGGCTACGACTGGTTTTGGCGAAACCGTGAACGTAGTGAACTTGATATAACCGAAGGAACCTGATAGCTTTTAAAAGGAGTGGTTAAATCTCCGCATTTAAAAATATCTGTTTTAAAAATAACCGAGTGGTTTCTTTTAAATTGTTCCAACGATTTAAACTTTGGTTTGTTTTACTTTGCATTATAGATAATGCGTCCCATCATTAACCTATCATTGCAGAAAACAACGAAAATATAACGTCCTCTTATGCCATCCGCATTCGCCACGGGGTCCCGTCATCACCCGTTAGGTTACTTAACTAACGACAGAGCGGGGGCTGGGCTAGCGCGGGTGTAAAACATAAGTGACGTCTAAATAGCTATAATAAATATAGATATTTTACATTCGTCTGACGCAATGATATTCATTCCAGAACACAGATAAACAATATTGGATTTGCAAGCAATCTGTATTTCTTTTGAGCCTGCAAGAAAAGACAGATTACACAGTTGTGATGAATAGCCGATTACCCCACCCTCGACCCCTATGGATACGGCAAACTACCCACCCGGCAGTCTGTGTACCCCACCTTGGGTCAGTCCTAGGAGCAAAAACAGTAAAATGAAATAATACAACGGTGGCTACAACCGCAACCTAGAAGTGCCCCGCGAAAATAATATTACAACAAATTACATTTACAACAAATGAATTAAACAATAACCCTTTGCTAACCCCGGCTATACACCACAACAGTCCAATACAGTTTATATGCACAAACAGATATAACCATTTCAGAAATGTGCAACCCCTGCCAACCGACATACTAGCAGTTGGGGGAGGTTTACGAACACATCAAACAATCACAGATATAATCCAATACGCAAATACTGTACAATTCGATCGAATAAACAACATCAATATTGCTCTAAAATCTGCTCTGTTAAACAGTAACTTGAGCAATAATTAAATATTCCAGAAAACCCCAAATATCACAGGGGACCCACCAAAAAAAATTGAGCCCATGACTCGGCAACTCGGCCGCGGAAGCGCGGCGGATCGGTGGGATCCGCGGCGCTTCCGCGGCGCTTTAGTCGAATCATTGGCTCGAATTTCTTGGGTGTTCTCCTGTGGTCATGTCAAGCTCTCTGAACACACCAGAAAAATTTTAGGACTTCATTTTAAGTTCGACAGAAACTTAACAGAATTAGGGTTTTCCGGCTTCGTTTTTTCGTTCGAAATTCGTACAAATTTGCGATTAAGTTATTTAGTGTTTAGCGAGGCTCTGATACCACTGTAAGTCGATGTAGTACACCCCAGCACTTGTGGGGAGGCGGAATTTACAAAAACTTATCAAGTTTAAACAACGAACATCGACTAACCGCTTGAATCGAAGCTAAACTATAAATAACCGTATCTTATGAGTTTCTTTTCATAAGTGATTAGGGATTATACCTAATGAAACCGGTCCTTCTTCTTTACGTCCTCCTTTGTACTCCTCGACCTTCTCTAGGTAGTAGACGATCCACCCGAGAGCGAAACTCCAAGCTAAACCTCTAACTTGAGGTAACTAATCAACTTTGATTGCTAATCAAAGATGAGAGGATGATATAGAGTGAAGGTTATGGATTGTTTAGTCTAACTAAACCTTTGATCTCAACACATGAGGATTAAGGATTAGTATCTTGAAGATGAGAGCTTGAGGAGAGAGAATGTGTATTATGATAATGAGAGAAGAGAGAGAGTGTATCATAATATTATGAAGCATTCTTATTTTCAAATAATCAATAAAGGAAATGAATAAGCATGCTTCACAAAATATCTTGTGATGATTCATTAACATGAGTCATTAAGCAATAAATGTGCATTAATGAAGTGAATGAATCACCACTATGACTCACTCTCTTTCCAAAACAAACCTCCTTAGTCACATCTTCTAGAAGCTTCTCGAGTAATTACGAGAACGCCCCTCCGATCCGTAAAAATACGGAAAAACTTTAGACTGTAAAAATCCAATAACCGGATACCAGTAACTGGCTTAAACCAAAGCCGACTGGTAAAATCTGTCCGAAAGTCGTACGCGCGTAAACGCACGTATGCGTCCGAACCCTTTGTCGCAAAACCATGCAACCTCTATATCGTTTCGCCTGGAGTAGGAAACTCTCTGTGTGGGACTCTAGAGACTCGACTACTACGCTGGCAGTGGGTTTAACCACAGACCGCAAGCGGCACTAGCTGTACGTAACGGTCCCCAGGTAGTTGTCGATAAGAAGGCCGATGAGTAAACCCATCCGAACTCCTACTGAGTCTGATGTGACAATCTCCATACAGTCCGGTCCGTTCGTCCAAGACTATCGCATATCGGGCCTAGGGGGGCGGCAAGCGTCAGTCCCCTAATAGCGGTATAAGTCGTGTCGGAGTGAAGCCCATTACACCCTGAGAAACTGCTGGAACCTACCAGCAAATCTCGCTTGCCCTGGCCAGGGACTTTGCGTAATGGCTCTCTGACACAGCACGATATCTACTCCCAATACCGGGAGGGACGAATCCTGTCTAACCTCCACTGCCTCCAAGTGCTCGGGACTGCACCCAACTGCTACCTGTTTGCACGACTCCATAGAGCCATGGTAGGGTAGCAATCTAAGAACAGTGGGACACACTCGAGGCGAAGTGGCAGTGTCAAGTCTGCGGACTACGCTGTACTCATGTCACCTGGGAACTGTTTACTGACGACTGGTATCAAACCAACCAACAGTTCCCTGTGAGTCCTGTCCGGTGTACCCGTAACCTAACGAGCACCTGTATACTATCTCCAGTACGACGTACTGATGGCTGTGGGACAGACCATCTCCCCAACTGGGATGAGAAGCGTACACACTAGTCTACTCCGGAGTATCGATGCTCTGTCTCGATAATCCAACGACCAGGGACCTGAATAAGGATGTGCTTGTAGACTACCCAGCCCCTACTAGTGTGATTGCCATCACAACGCTGGTAGACAAGCAAGATCCTAAGAGCTCTATCAATACGTACACTCACATATTAAGATAGAAAAACCAAGTAGCATACTACCATGTTTAGCAAGACTGTTATATACATGTGAATATCCCAAGCTTCCATTAAGTAATATACAAGCTAGTATGATACAGTAATGGCCTTCTAGGGCATAAACACTAACATGGTGATGAGGCAACGGGAGGTGAACCCGTGCCAATGGAGGAGGGAGACGCCGCCGTTTCGGTTGGCGACTCATCAGGTAAATTTTGGGTTACCGTCCTTCTTTTTATTTTGCAATCCTTCCTGACAGGGCTTATCTTGTTTCTAACGCAGGTGCGGCTAGTGCTGATGCCCTTTTACCTGAGGGAGCGCCGTCAGTTACCGCCCTGACGGTGGCCACCTCTCTACCTTCTCTCGCACCGTCGCAAATGCTGGAAGGTATGGACTTGTGACCCATCAGTCTTATCTTGGCTGCATAACTTATGTACTGATGTTGCATTATTGTGTCCTTGCAGGAGTGCTTTTTGATCACCTGTATTAGGTGCTGCACCCACACTTCTCCTTCCCGTCGGAGCTTGCTTTCTCCAGTAGCGCTGGTGAGTATAGTTTTCAATTAAAGCTCTTTCTTTTTCCAATAATGAACTTTTTTTTGATTCTTCCTTACCCTGATAGCAGTGCTACAGATCGAAGGAGGAGATAAGAGATCAGTTGCGCCATCGGTCCTCCCGGCTTTGCCACCTGCTGTAGCCGGTATAGTAGACTCTACTATTCATGAGTCTCCAGTATTTTTAGGTCTATCATCTGATTGTGATTCGTTTTGCAGCTAGCGCTCCAGTTCCGGTTCCTTTCGATTCCCACATCATGATGCCGGCAGGCCCGTTCTCCAGGCGTCCATCTTTAAAGGGCGCTACGATGAGTTTGAGCATGCTGAGCGGATGCGTCGAGGAGCTTGACACAGAAGCTCCTGTATCTGCCACAAATTTCGCTGCTGAGGTTAATCCGATGCTCGCGATGCTTGTAAATTTTCATAATGAAGGCGTCGTCGAGTCTTGGGTTCATCACTGCAGGGAGATCGAGGCCTGCCTATATGAGCTCGAGGTTGGACGCCCTGCTCCAGAGGTCTTGGCTATGAACACTCAGCGGGCTGCGTGGGTTGAGCAGAGCATTCCCTACTTCCGTCATCTTGAACAAGAGGCGGCTTTAAAACGTAAGGAGTGCGAAGAGACTTCGAGCAAATCTGCCCGACTGCATGCTCAGGTTGATGCAAATGCTGCACGGTTGAAGGTTATCTTTGAATGCCTTATGCGATGCATCTCTGACGGGTTAACACTGAGGCAGCAACTTGACGTTGTCGAGCGGGATGCACAGAATTGCGGGGCAGCTCAGCAGGCAGTCGAGGAGCAACTTTCATCTTATTTGCAGCAACGAGATCAGGTTGAAGCAGAGTTGGCTGCGGCAGCTGACCATGACGAGAGGCTGAGGGGAGTGCGTGAGCAATTGATTGTCCTACTTAAGACGCTTCCCTCCCAATAGTTGCTTTTGCGTCATTTATACACTTGTAATCTTTGAATAATATGTATCCATTCTTTATTCTTTTATACGATTCACCTTGTACTTAATTGAATTCATGAAAAAAGACACACATTTTTTTTGCAATGTCTTGTGTCATCTCTCTGTTTTCTTCTCTTTTATTTTCTGCTTTGTTATTGGCATATTCCTTAAGTAAGCATAGCCTGTAGGTGATATAGCACATTCTGTCTTGAATACTTTGGGGAGTAGTGATGGCTTAGGAAGCAGGTTCAGATCTTCTACCTAAGGCTTTTCAACTTTATGAGCCTTGAGGGTCTCATAAAGACTTTTCTCCCTACGAGTCGAGAGGATCTCGTAGGTGTATTTTCTCCTTAGGGGTCGTGAGGACTCCTAAGTGTTTTCTCTTGAGAGTCGTAAGGATCTTACTAGAGAATTTTCCCTCTTACAAGTCGAGAGGACTCGTAAGTGGTTGTTTCTCTCCTTGTCGAGATTCGAATTTGGAGAGTGTGGTCCGTGAATAGTATGCAAGAGTCCGTTTTGGACCGACTTGTAGGGCCCCGGTGCTTAGGAAACAGGTTTTTTAATCCCCGCTGCCTAAGGCTTTTCCTCACGAGTCGAGACGAATCGAGCATTTCTCGCAAGAATATCCTAACGTCATAGTTAACCTCTGCTCTTTACGACAAAGGTCCGTTAGGGTCTGTGGTACTAGGGTTTTGTCCGTCGTACCGTCGCATTGGCTGATGTACTTCTCAATAGGCAATCTTGCTGTTCGAGTGGCCTTGCGACCGTCGTGTCACTGATCCCTTCGGGGGCTGGACAAGACGTCTTCAAGCAATCCTCCTAGGCAGTTTGATCGTCGGAAGAGCAAGCGTTAGGAATTTTGTCATGCCGCTTTTTACTTGAGGTTAGGCCCATTTTGGAGAGCCCCGATGAGTCATAACCACTCCGCGCTGGTGTAGGATGATCTCCGATAGTCTTTCTGGTTTTATATGAGTTACCGTCAAGACCCTGAAGCTAGGAATTTGGCCTTCGCTTCGTTTGCTGGCATTGCGTCCGCTGTATCGAGACGAATGCCGCGGTTGTCTCTAGGTTGTTGGTGAACCGTCGAGGTTTGGAACTAGGGATTTTGCCGTGGCTCCGTTGTTTGATTGTCGCGTCTGAATCCTGCTAGAGGAAGAACGCTGGGGTGACATCTCGTCTGCTGTATCGATACGAACATCGAGGTGGTGATCACTTTATGCTGGTGTGAGATGATCTCCGATGGTCTTTCTGGTTTTATATGATTTACCGTCAAGACCCTGAAGCTAGGAATTTGGCATTCGCTTTGTTTGCTTTGTCACGTCCGAATCCTTTTGGAGGAAGAACGCTGTCGTGACATCTCGTCTGCTGTATCGAGACGAACGTCAAGGTGGTGACCACTCCGCGCTGGTGCGAGATGATCTCCGATTGTCTTTCATGCTTTATATGAGTTGCCGTCAAGACTTGGCTCCGTTGTTTGATGGAGCATGGGGAGGGAAGATGTGTTTCCTTCTTTGTTTGTGCCCCTGGATTGTATACAGGGATTGCTGTGATATCGTCCGTAAGGCATAAATTTTATTATATATATTTTTTATTTTATTTCTTTCCACGATGCTCTATCATTTCAGCTTTTATATCGCGAAGGTCGCGATTGCCCAATCATTTCGGCTGTTTTTTCGCGGTGCCCCATCATTTCGGCTATTTATTTTATTTTCACTCGCTGCTTTTTATTGCGAGTTGCCCAATCATTTCGGCTATTTTGCATACATACATTTTTACTTGCTGATTTTGTTGCAAGTTGCCCCATCATTTCGGCTATTTCGTATACATGTGTGGCTTGCTGGCTTTTTGCCGCAAGCTTGGGATTAGATACCGATTTCGGCATCAGCACCGCTACGACTGGGATATTGCCAGGAGCGAATCATCATTTGCCTCTGTCGATGTCGAACAAAGGTGGCTTAGTAAACAGGGTCATGGTCCTGTCGACTAAGGCTTTTGACTTCATGAGCTGTATGGGTCTCACAAAGGTATTTCTCCTTACAAGTCGTGAGGATCTCGTAGGTGTGTTTTCTCCTTAGGGATCGTGAGGATTCCTAAGTGTATGTTCCTCTGTAAGTCATAAGGATCTTACAAGAGAGTTTTCCCCTTATAAGTCGAGAGGGCTTACAAGGGTTGTTCACTGTACGAACACATCCCAAGTCACGGATGGGACTTGGTTAGGGAAATGTTTATTCGCGCCCGTGGATTGTATACAAGGGTCAGTATTGAGCCACCTGTAGGGCAATATCGAAGATTGTGGGGGTTGCTTAAGAACAGGTGCAGGTCTCTGTAACTTAAGACTTTCAAATCTTATGAGCCGTGAGGGTCCCATAAGAGAGTTCTCCTTACGAGTCGTGAGGATCTCGCAAGTGTATTTCTCTTTAGGAATCGTGGGGATCCCTAAGTGTGTTGTTCCCTTGTGAGTCGTAAGGATCTCACGCGGGTGATTTCTCCTCACAAGGTCGAGAGGACCCTGCAAGTGTCTTTTAACGAGGTTGCGCCCTTTTGGGTTTTCACAAACACTTGCCGGTAGCCCTGCTGTTTTTACTCACGGAGCCCTTTCGGGTTTTCATCCGTGCCTATTTTTCTTATGGACATACCGTTTTTTTTTATTCTCTTTTTTTTAATTCTTTTTATATAACGAGATCGCGCCCTTTCGGATTTTCACAAGCACTCGCCGGTAGCCCTGCTGTTTTTACTCACGGAGCCCTTTCGGGTTTTCATCCGTGCCCTTTTTGCTTATGGGCATACCGTTTTTATTTTTTTTATTCTTTTCTTTCTTCTTTTTTTTATATATCGGCTTTGGGATGTTGCAATCCACCGTAGTTTATCAACATCTCGGTCAACAGCTAGTTTTAGGACGTAGTGGTCCGTCATTAGTTTAAGGACGTTTCGGTCCGTTGTTGAAGAAGGCCGGCTACTACTTATAGAGTTTGGGCTTAGGAAGATAGCGAGCGGACATAGTCGTCGTCATCTATCATTGACCTAGGCTGTGACTCACTAAGCGTAGTATTTCTTTAGGCAGCGACCGTTTATTGGCCTGAAAGGTCTTTCACCGTGCATATCCATGAGTAGATAGGCTCCACCCTGGTAGACCTTGTCTATGATGTACGGGCCTTCATAGTTCGGCTCGAATTTTCCCCGCTTGGCGCGATTGGGGATCATAGGTCTTTTGACCACTAGCACGAGTTCGCCTTGGCGGAATGTCCTCGGCCTGGTCAATCTTTCATATGAGCGCGTCATCTTTGCTTTATAAGCCTCCAGATTTTGTTGCGCTATGAGCCGGGTTTCATCAAGGGCATCAAGCTCCTTAAGCCGAAGGTGAGCATTTTCTTCGTCCGTCAGCTCGTAGTGGACTGCCACTCGTAGAGAGGGTAATTATATTTCGAGGGGGAGTACTTCTTCTGTACTGAATACTAACGCGTACGGCGTTGTGTTCGTGGCCGTCTTGAACGTAGTTCGATACGCCCAGAGAGCTTCTTGCAGTCTTTCGTGCCAGTCCTTCTTATTTCGGGACACCGTCTTCTTCACGATCTTCGTCAAGGTCTTGTTGAAAGCCTCAGCTAGACCGTTAGCTCGGGGATTATAAACTGAGGAATATCTCCAGTCTATGTTGTGTTGTTGCGCGAAGCGGCTGATCTTGTGGCTTCTGTAGGCTGGCCCGTTATCGGAGATGATCCGTCGCGGAGTTCCAAACCGATAAATGACGTGCATCTTGAAGAAATAGAGAATATTCTCCTTCTTCACTTCCCTCAGCGGTACTGCTTCTGCCCATTTGGAGAAGTAGTCAGTCGTCGCCAAAATGAATCGATGTCCTCTGGACGATGCTGGTTCGATGGGGCCGATTACGTCAGTCCCCCACATTTCGAACGGCCAGCTAGCCACTATTGGATGAAGAGGATTTGGGTGCTGATGGATAAAGTCCCCATGAATCTGGCATGAGTGGCATTGCTTCGCATATTCGAGGCAGTCCTGAATCATCGTGGGCCAATAGTAGCCCATCCGTTTAATCTTCAACTTCATCTTCGGGTCTGCTTGGTGAGAACCGCAGAGTCCGTCGTGAACTTCCTGAATGACTCTTTTCGCCTCTTCAGGTCCCAGACATCTCAACCATAGAGAATCAAACGACCTCTTGTACAGAGTATCATTGACGAAGGCGAAAGACATAGCTCATTTCATAAGCTGATGTCTTGAGGACGCATCTTCAGGTGTTCGACGGGATTTGAAGTAGTCTATAAAGGCTTCTTTCCAATCCTCAGCCTTTTCCTGGTCTTTTATTTTCATAGCCATTTGCTCAGTCGCTCCCTTTTCTTCGGATGATTCCGGAGATATTTCTGCTGGGGCAAGCACCCGACGGCTTTGTACCACGATTCTTACGTCATCGAGGTTCCCGTCGGCCAGTTCTTTAGCGAGCTTAGCTAGTGCATCTGCTTTGCTATTTTCCGCGCGCGGTATGCTTTCCAGCATGTAGGAGGGGATTTGAGTCAGCAATTGCTGTACTCTCTCACCATACTTTAACAGTTTGGGTTTGCACGTTTGGTAGTCGCCATTTACTTGACTGACGACCAGTTGAGAATCTTCATATATGAGGAGGTTTTCAATTTCCATGTCGATGGCGATCTCGAGGCCTACTATCAAAGCTTCGTATTCGGCTTCATTGTTCGTCCTCGGCTCTGTTAAGGAGAAAGCAAAGCGCATTATCCCTCCTTGTGGAGTTACAAAGATGAGGCCTACCCCCGATTTGATTATAGGGGTGCTTTGTTTGCGCTTCTTCATGGAAGACGCTCCATCAAAATAGAGTTCCCATCGGGTATTACTACCTTCGATCGCATCAAACGCATGTTCGTCTGGCAGCTCGCAATTCAGAGGGGAATCGGCCGGTATCGGATGCTCAGCGAGGAAGTCGGCGATGGCCTGACCTTTCACTGCCTTAAGAGGCTGATAGGTTATCAAAAACTCCATTAAGAGCAAGGCCCATCTAGCGAGTCTCCCTGTCAATATGGCCTTCGACATTAAATATTTAAGGGGGTCCACCTTCGAAATGAGACGGACCTCATGCGTCAACGCATAGTGCCTGAGCTTTGTTATCGCAAAGATCAACGCTAGGCAGTGTTTTTCGATGGGGGAGTAGTTGCTTTCTGCCCCCAGTAGAACTCGGCTCAAATAGTAGAGGGCTCGTTCTTTCCCTTGGTCGTTTTCTTGTACCCACAGTGCACCTAAAGAACCTTCAAGGGCTGTTGTATAAAGAATAATGGGCTTTCCCTTGACCGGAGCGGCCAGCACTGGCGGGTTCTGCAGATACTACTTGATTTCGTCCAGCGCGCCTTGGCATTTGCGATCCCAGACGAACGGGGTCCCTTTCTTCATCAAGTAACTGTATAGATGGCACTTGCCAGAGAGATTGGCTATAAATCGCCGGATATACGCGAGCTTCCCTTGGAGAGACCGTAATTGCTTGAGAGTCCTTGGCTGGGGAATCTCCATCATCGCCTTGATCTTTGACGGATCTATCTCGATACCTCGGTGTCGGACGATGAACCCTAGGAATTTGCCTGAAGACACCCCGAACGCGCATTTGAGAGGGTTCATCTTCAAGTTGTATTGCCGAAGGCGTTGAAATACGATCGTCAGATGCTTGAGATGTTCCCCATATGATTTGCTTTTCACCATGAGGTCGTCAATATAGCATTCGACGATATCATGTATGAGGTCATCGAAGATCTTCGTCATGGCCCTCTGATAGGTGGCACCGACGTTCTTTATACCGAAGGGCATCACTTTATAGCAGAATATACCCAAAGGGGTCCGGAAAGCGGTGTGCTTCTGGTCCTCGGGATGCATCTTTATCTGATTGTATCCTGATGATCCGTCCATGAAGGAGAAGACTTCGTGAGTGGATGTATTTTCTATCATCAGCTCGGTACCCGGTACTGGGAAGTCGTCCTTCGGGCAAGCTTTATTGAGATCCCAAAATTCCACGCATATGCGCACTGTCCCATTTTTCTTCATTACCGGGACGATATTGGCGATCCAGTCAGGATATTGAACTTCCTAAATGAAGCCGGAGTCGATCAGCTTCTTGACCTCGGCTTTGATGCTCATCTCAAGCTCGAGCCGCATTCTTCTCGGTGCTTGTTTGATCGGCTTGATGTTCGGGGATATCGTCAGTTTGTGGACAACAATATCTGGATCCAGTCCTGGCATTTCGGAATAATTCCATGCGAAGCAATCTCTATACTGTATAAGCACGTCTTTTAGTGCAGCCACCTTTTCTTCAGGCAGCAGCTCGCTGACGAATGTCGACCGCGGGTCGCTTGTCGTCCCCAGCTCAATTTTCTTGAGCTCATCTGCAGTGGTGTGTATTCCATCTTCCAGCTCTTTTGGCGCCGGTGGAAATTCTGAGATCACCTCGTCATCATTGTTTTCGAAGCACCAGGGGAGGTCATCCATATTCTCGGGTTCTTCTTTTGATATCGTTATCATATGACAAGTACGAGCTTGCTTCCAAGACCGATGTGGATCTGGGTCTATTCTCATAGCTTTGGGTTCATGCTTCTGCGGCGGAGTTATCCTCCAACTGTCAGATAGAGCAAACTTGCCGAGCTGATACTGATCTTCGACCCAGTTCTTGAAGGTGAAGCAATCTTCGAGAGGATGCCCTATTGCTCGGTGATAAGAGAAATAATTTGGGTGAGAGACCTCGCCTGCTTGCTCGGGGTGTTTAGACTCCGCCAGTGTAATCATTTGATGCATTATGGCGAGATCAAGTATCTTCTTTGTCTTATCTTGAGAAAAAGAGTACGCTCGACTCATCTTCTTCATAAGGGACAAATCCGGACCGCTCGATTCCCGCTCGTGTGACTTCTTGGTCTCGCTTTGTCGTTGCTGAATGCCTTTTCCGATTTTTGACTTGTTTCTGCCTCTGCGTCGGGCCTTTTTTACAACAGGTTGACAGGGAGGGGCATTTTCATTTTTCGCAGCCTGTTGGAGAAGGCGTTGCATCCTGGATTTCTCGTAGATGTCCATTTCGCGGTTATGGTCGTCTCGAACTTTTTGACCAGCTTCCCTTATAAGCTTGTCCATTTGTTCTTCGAACGACGGACTGGGCATTTTTACGTCGGGGACTTTTTCTGATTCAGGATTAGCACTTTCCCATTATGCATCTCCTTCTTCATCAAAGTCATGTTCGACATAGAAATCGCGGAGTAGTTCCCGTTTCTTGGATCGAACGTATCCAAGACCGATTGCTTCCATTCTCCCATTGGGCAACTTGCGCTGAGTTCCGGGAACGTTCCAGATCCTGTCATAGTACTTAGCTTTTCGAGTGGTCTGTTTGAAGGGTATCCCTTGGCGCTTCAATAGCCTTTTCAAGCCTTCTGTGTAATATCTAGGCAGGCGGATGGGCTGGAGCCTGTCAAGTGTAGGATCTGCGCCGTGCCAGATTTCTTTCTCCACTTTGGCTTCCCCGGAGCGGTAGAATAGGATATCCTTTTCGCCTTCTCGCCTGGGAGGGACATAGAACGTCTGCAGCTCTTCCACACTGTAGGTATCAAGTGCATCTAGTTCTTTATGATGTTTGGGCGGAACCATGGCAACTTGCAAACTTTGCTCTTCATCAGCGAATGTTTGTATTGAAGGCCGAGCGGAGAATATAGCATGGACCTCATCTTCCGAGTCACTACCAAAGATCAATATGGGATCGGAATGTCCTGGCTTGTTGTACTGAGGTGGACCTGAATAAACTATCGCTTCCTCTTCTTCAGTATCACTCCCGAAGACTGGAATGGTGGTGATAGCTTTGTTCTCCGGTTTGTGACATCTCTCCGTGTCCTCGAAATCTGGCAAGAAATATTTTGCATCTTCATACTTGCGGACTTCGTTTATGGAGAATGGATTCAGCTCTCCTGTTACGGTATACTCGAGACCATCCTTAAAGTATTTCATACACTGATGTTGTGTAGAAGGGATGATGTTGTACTCGTATAACCAAGGCCGGCCGAGCAAAGCGTTATAGCATGTCTTGGCGTCAATGACGTGAAATTTAATGTCTGTGACGAGCAGCCCGAAGCGCAGCATTAGTATCACAGATCCGAGAGTCCGTGACGACTGGGAATCAAAACCAGAGATGGTGATTTTATCACGAGCGAGATGCTGGATGCTCATGCAGATTTCCTTCAACACTCGCACGTTGAGAAGATTGACGGAAGACCCATTGTCGACCAGGATTTTGCCTATCTTTATATCGTGGCAGTATCCTGAGACATAGAGGGGACGATTGTGCTCACACGTCCCAAGAAGAAGGTCTTCGTCGCCGAAGATGATATCAGCCATGTGTACCTCCTCTAGCTCTTCCTTCATCTTTTCTTCGGCGAGAAAAGCTTGGAATTGCTCTGGCTCTAGTAGCGCTTTGATCAACGAATCTCTCGCTTCTTTGGATAGCAAAAGGGCGTCGAGAATACTGAGTTGTGAGGGTAGTTTCCTCAAGTGCGCCAGAACGTTATAGTCCACCTTATTTTTCTTTGGCGGGTCCTTGGCGGTCATTTCTTTCATAACTTGATCGTCCATAGCGATATCCTCGGGGACCTTTTCTTTTCCCTCATCTTTTTTATTCGTAGATCCGAGATTCTTTTCTGGAAGCGTGCGATTGCGCAGCTGAATATTTTCACAGGCCTTCGGTTCTTCCTCTCTTCCCAATGCGGATTCTTTAAAGAGGGGGTCAAGAGCCATTTCTTCGTCAGAGTCGCTTCCGAAAGCGAGAATTTGCGATCCCCCGGTATTGACCATGCGACAGTCACCGGTATCTCTTTTATGCTCCTCAGTCGCACTTCTTTATTCCAGCCGAGTTTTGCGTTTCATCCGCTTAAAATGTTGCCGGTGAGCGACATATCCCTGCCACCATCTTTTAAAAGCATTGCACTCCTCGGTGGGGTGCGAAATCTTTCGATGATAAGAGCAGTAGCTGGGATGCATCTTTGCTTCATCGGGAGAGTTTCCTTCGGAGGGTGGTAGCTTCATTCCCATTGATATGGCTTTAGCAAACCTTTTCCTCGTCTTGAATTTGTTTTTGTCTGCAACAGATGTCTTTTGATTTGGCGGGAGTGTCTCGACTCTTTCGTCTAATCGACGGTGTTTGGCCCTTTCAAATATGATAGTCTCGCGTTCCCGATCAGCTTTACTTTTCAAAAGAGCTTCGTTGAGGAATGTGTCGATCATTTCATCTGACGGCCTCAGAAGTTCTGGTTCAGGGTCTGCCCCCAGTTTCTCTGTGCAAGGAGTTTTCTTACCGTCTGTAAATGAGTGGGAGATCATATGACAACTTGCTACGTAACCCTCAGATTCATCCGACGAGCTTTCTCCATCATCTTCCTCCTGAAAGACGTGGCTGAGGAACTCTTGGAGCGTGATGGGAGTCCGTGCCTTCTGATTATACTCCTCCAGCGCGTCAATCTGTTTCTGCAGGTCCATGCGCTTGTCGCTAGGCTTCACGGGCTTTTTGGATTTCTTCTTCTTCTTCTTTGAAGATTTTAACGGCTGGGTGTGAGTGCTCGGGCCATCACCACCAATCTTTGGAGTTGTGCGCGGCTTCAGCATCCCTTCATTGATCTGGGGTTCCAGCGGGTTTTTCTACCTGATCGTCGGGCATGTTTGGAGTCCATTCAGCATCCTTTTGGTTTTGGCTGAAAGCACGACCTCCCATGGAGCTTCTTCAACAAAAGAACAAGTTGCCCCCGGTGTGTCCGTCTTCTTAGGAGTGTGTGGCTGTGGTGGGTTTACTTTCCACTTCTCGGACAGCGCGAACTTGCCTTGTTGGTATTGGTCTTCAATCCAGTTTTTGAAGACGTAGCAATTTTTGATCGGATGACCCAATACTCGGTGGTAGGGGCAGTAATTGGGATCATTGACGTCGTTTGGCTGCAACGGACGTTTTGAATCTGGCAGATTGATGAGTCTGTTGCGCACTGCCAGCTCGAACAGTCTTCTCGTTTTATCTTGAGGAAACGAGTAAGGACATCCTAGCCTCTCTTCGAGGGATAGGCGTGAACACATATTGTTTTGACGGACAACCGGCTTCAAGTTGCTCGGCTGTTGTTGAGCATTGGCGACGACGATCGCTTTTCCTTTCCCCTTCTCATTTCGAGAGTCCGGCTTTGGAGGAGACAGTCTATAGCCCATCTGGTCTATTTGGGCTAATTTGTCGATCAAGGCTTGGAACGTGATTGGTTTAAAGAACATCATGAACTATGAAATAGTTGCATGAGGATCTAGGGTGCCCACGAACATGCCTACCGTTGGCGCTTCTTCGATGCGTTGTTCGCATTTTTACTACAAGTTCCACCATCGGATTGAATATTGAACCCAAGTTTCGCCAGGCTTTGCTCTTGCATTGATCAAAGCTGTTATTGGAGTACGCTCGCTGGCGCTTGCGAAATGCTGGGTAAACAACAACTCCATTTCAGCAAAAGTTTTGACGGAGTCGTTCGAAAGCTCGGAGTACCATTCAAACGCCGTCTCCGATAAGCTTCCGACGAATTGGCGAAGCAGGAGCTTATCATCGCCGCCGGTGTTGCCACAAAGAGCCCTGAACTGGGCAACATGTTGATGGGGATTGCCTGTCCCCTTGTAGACATGGAATTTTGGGATCGTGTAGCCCGGCGGGTATTTAATCTGATCATACCAGCTCGGATATGGTCGCCCCGTTTTGACAACTTGACCGGCTGCCTCAGTTTCCTGGTGAACTCGTATTTGTTGAGCAATATAGTCATCCAGGGAAGCTTTGGAAATTGTCTTCTCCTTGGCTGTTGAAAGAGTCGGCGGTGGATTTGACGTTTCTCCTATGTCATCTTCAAGGATAATCGGAGGATCTTCGGCTGGGGGATCTGGCTGGATCATCATCCCGACTATGTCTTGAAATAGGAGAGCCATCTGCTTTATATTGGCCGCTTGCTTCTTTTCAAGCATTCTACGAAGGAATTCAGTATCGGTTTCATGTTCGCGACGCTGCTCCGATGACGCCTCCGAGCTTTCTTTTGGTCCGGTGAGCGCGGCCATTGCAGTCAGCATCTCCTGGAGCTTCTGCTGCTGCTGCTCCTGGGCTCTTGTGATGGATCGGGTGAGTGGTCGATGGCCCGTTGAAGCGCGGCTATCTTCCTTCCCAGACGCCATGTAAACGATATGGACGACCATGCCCCTAGACTTAGGGCGTTTGGGTTCATTATTTTTGGCCTTTGTCGCCGGCATATGGATCTTCTCCGGCCTTCTTTTCTTAGGAGCGGTCGAAGTTGAGGGAGCCGTCGAGGTGGGCACCCAGACAGCTTTTCGTAGCTTAGCAGAATGGCTGACTTCCTGTTGGACCTTCAGCTTCTTGTGCTGGCGGGAGAAATTTGGATCGATCACCGAGTCTTAGGCCTGCCGCCAGACTTTATAGATTTTGGAGGACAGCCGTTGAGGGGATTGGGGCTGTTCTGGCTTTGCTTCGACAGGCTTTTCCAGCGGAGGGGGAGACCTCTTCAGTACAGCGGTAGGAGAATTCCTACGCACTTTATTTAGCAGTTCAAAGCTGTTCCCAGTCGGAACAGCAGCATTAACTTCCACCGTTGGGGTTGGTGGAGTTAGCCCAGAGGGGGAGTTGCCCCCAGACTTCCTCACTCGGCGCCAGTGGCGACGTCGAGCATGTCGAGTTGTGGGAATTGGCTCGGTGACGGGGACGACCTTGTCCTGCCTCCTGTTCAAGTAAGGGGCTGTAGCCGGTGCCAGCCTAGTAAAGACTGATGCCTTTTGAGTAGCCGGAGCGGGAGTAGGAGTTGGGACGGTCAGTCTTGTGAAGACCGACCTCTTAGCGGGAGAGGCCGCCTTGACGACTTCAAGAGCAGGTTTGGCTACTCTCTTTTGAATAACCTTCTTTGGGACCGCAAGCTTCATCGTGGGCCTGCAGGAGTTTTGGCCTTGTCTGGAGAAGACCGAGGCATTGGTGTTGGGCGACCCGTTGAGAGGGGCCGCGGTAGTTGTAAGCCGATCGAAGACCGACTTCTTAGGACCTTCCGGTACGGGAACTGGGGCCATGAAGCTCATTGGTGGGAGCATGGTCCCGAAAAATAGTCCAATAGTAGCCTGGGTGATTTGTTCCACCGTCATCGTGAACAATGATGCCGCCTGAGGTCCATAGGCTACACCTCCAGGTGAGGCGGAGCGTCGGTTGCAGTTGCAGTTGGAGCAGTTCGAGCAGTTGAATGCCATTGCCGTTTGCTTTCTGTACCAAGCAAGAGACCAAATCACAGTGACTTGAAACCCGAGGGCAACCATTAACAAACCGTGATTCGTTCGCGAATACGCCGCACGAAGTGTGGAGTGGAAAGAGGAAAATGTCCCACCGGGTGTGCCAGAATCTGTTCCCCTCCGAAAGACGCAGCGGAGACGTGATGGACGTCTTGCCTGAAATTCGGGGCAGATGCTAATTGGAGCTATCCGTCCACTTCTCCGAAGATGCCAAGTTGATATATGGCACCATGTATCGAAGGTTTAAATGGATGCGGCCGATGTAGCAGACTTCGTCAGATTCCCTCTCGTTCGAGGGGTTTTTGATTGTGGGGACGCTCTTCCCTGCAGGCGCAAGCCCCTGCAGTTAATTACGCTACCGGATCGCGGTAACAACTTTCTCCTTCTCCAGATGGTCACTTCGTGTCGTGGGTGTTTGTTTTGTTTGTGGTTGCCCGTGGATTGTATACGGAGACTAATTTATGTTTTCGCCCGTACGACGCGGATTAGTCCAAATCCGTATTTTCTTAAATTTGGGTTTGGAGTTTTGGGTTTAAGGATACGTTAGCCTTGTTTGAGGCTAAGATCAACTTAAACGTTTGTTAAGGATATGTTAGTCTGATTTCCGGACTGAGATCAACTTAACAGGATCATTTATATCCAACAAGAGAGCATTTGGGCTCTATCGTTTAGTTTAGAGACATTGCGGTCGATTTCCAGTTTAAGGACATGGTGGTCCAACATTCCCATTTTGAGGACGGATATTAGTTTAAGGACATTTTGGTCCAACATTCCCATTTTGGGGACGAATATTAGTTTAAGGACATTTCGGTCCAACATTCCCATTTTGGGGACGAATATTAGTTTAAGGACATTTCGGTCCATGAGTTTAAGGACCCCACAGTCCTTAGCAATGTATGGTTGTCGGGACCCGTCACCTCTCTGACGACGTTCAAGGATTACAACGACAAATATCAGAGGAGTTCAGAGATGTACCCTTGAACCGGGTGTAAATTGATTTAGGAGAGCAGTTGTGCTCAGTTCAATTTAAATTGAGGACTTATGGACAGAATTGGGCTAAGTCCATTTGAAAATGTTCAACATTTTATTTATATTTGGCCTGTTAGGCCTTTGTTTGGGCTCTGCCCTTTTTAAACAATGCATAGCATTGGGCTTTTTATTTAAATGCATGGCATTTATATTAGGCCTGTTAGGCTTCTTAATTGGGCTCTGCCCTTTTTTTTTAATAATGCGCAGCATTTGTTTTGGTCTGTTAGACTTTTTAATTGGGCTCTGCCCTTTTTAATAATGCACAGCATTTGTTTTTCTGACAGTGCGCCACGTGGCCTGTCAGGCGCTCTGCGCCAATTAAAGAGCGCAAGGCGCCAGCGCATGTGAAGGTGACACGTGTCACGCTCTGCTGAGCACAAGTCTGTTAGCGCAGTGCGCTGCTGACACGTGGCACGCTCTGGTGAGTTGCGCCAGTCCAAGAGCGCAGTGCGCTATTTTCAGGAGCGCAAGACGCAGATTGACACGTGGCACTCTCTGGTGACTTGCGCCAGTCTAAGGAGCGCAACATCGCAAATTAAGAGTGCAGGGCACTGTTCAATAGCGTAGAGCGCATCTTGATCAAATTTAGATCAAAGAAAAGAATCTTTCTCGCTCTAAAGAGGTTCTACCTCAAAATTCAAGAACCAGTGGTTCATCAAAAGGCTGTGCCTTTATATAGATCAAAAGATCTAGGGGTGAAGTAAATTACTTCTTTATTGTTTTTGTGATTAGATCTTTATGATCTTTTTCTTTTTATTGAAGATCTTGATCTTGTTCTTAGATCTTTGATCTTTTTAGAAGAAATTCTTCTTTTTGTGAGGTGTTTTCATCTATGTTCTTCTAAGAATTTAATTCTTTACCTTGAAGAAGATGATCTTCTTTCTTCAAAGGCCTGCCTTTCAAATTTTTCAGAGTTCTCCCTTTTTTCTATTTCTGTCTCTGAGACTTGGAGTCTATGGGCCTTTATATAGGGCCAATTAGTTTGTTAGGTTAGTTACAGAGATCTTTCTCTGATTGATCTGGGGATATTTCCCCACCGTTGGATCTGTGATCCTAAGGCCTCTGTTTTACAGAAGGCAACCTTCTTATTTTAATAAAATTGGAAAGATCTTTCTAGAATTTTTAATTCTGATTAATTAAATACTTTATTATTTAAATTTTAGTGCTGGCGCAAGCGCACCTGCGCTTGACACGTGTCGTGCAGCGCAGAGCGCAGTGCAACTGCGCTGACACGTGTCGCGCAGCGCAGAGCGCAGCGCACCTGCGCTAGCGCAACTGCGCTTACACGTGTCGCGCAGCGCAGAGCGCAAGTTATCTGAAGCGTTGTTTCCTTTATTTTTTAAATTTTAAATTTTAAAACAGAGCCTTGCTCTGATTGGGGTGCGCTTCCTTGAGCGCAGCGCCCCTTGCGCTGGCGTGTCTGCTTTTGACACGTGGCGCTCTGCGCGCAGCGCAAGGGATCTGAAGCGTTGCTTCACCTTTTGAATTTGAAATTCAAATAGAGCTTTGCTCTGATTGGGGGAAACATTGATGCATTGTCTTCGGGTGTGTTCGTAACCCAGAACTGTTTCTCAGTTACCTCTATGTCCTTGGTATTGGATATCGGATCAGGATCCCACACATGTAATTTTTTACATAGGCTATAGAGGTAGAGAATTGGGAAAGGGTGATATGTCTCTAGTAGTAGGGAATGATGCAATTGTTGCAGCCAAAGCAGTTGGCGTATATCACCTAGTGTTACTAACCGGTAATACATTGATTCTAAGCGACTGTTATTCTGTACCAGAATATTATGAATATTTTCCTGAATCAAGTGTTGACTGGGAATGGTACGTTGTATAACAGTATACATGTTCTGAATCAAACCACAGTTCTAAACGTATAGAACACACACAAGAGGAACAATTTAGAAATAAACGAAGTCTTCTTGTGGCATTGTAGACTAGGACATATCGATGGAAAAAGACTAGCTAAAGTTCCATAAGGATGCATATTTGAATCCGTTCGAATTTACATCTTATGAAACTTGCCAGTCATGTCTCAAAAGGTCAGGTGACCAAATCTCCGTTTACTGGAAACGGAGAAAGAGCTACTGAACTCTTGGACAGATACATAGTGATGTATGCGGTCCTATGTCTACACATGCCAGGGATGGTTGCACGTACTTTATTACATTCACCGATGTTCTCTCAAGATACATACATATGTTCTTGTTGAAACGCAAAACTGAATCTTTTGAGAATTTCAAGGAATATAAGTACGAAGTTGAGAAACAGATGGGTAAAGGTATTCAAATCCTTCGATATGATCAGAAAGTTGAATACTTTAGCATGGAATTCCGAGACTATTTAAAAGAGAATGAGATTCTCTCTCAGTTTACTCCTCCGTATACACTACAACACAACGGTATATCGGGGTGGAGGAATCACACCCTATGAGATATGGTGCGCTCTATGATGAGTACTGCTGAGTTGCCTATTTCCTTTCAGGGACATGCACTTGAGAAGATGCATACCTATTGAATAGAGTTCCGACCAAATCTTTTGCCTACCACTCCATATGAGATATGGAATGGGAAAATGCCATCTCTTAAACGAGTTAAGATATGGGGTTGTCTGGCCTATGTTGAAAAGCAAAATCCGGACAAGTTTGTGGCAATATCAGTTTTGTGCAAGTTTGTAGGATATCCCAAACATTCGCGAGGGAATATCTTCTACCACATCGAGGAGCAAATGGTGTTTTGTTTCTCGACATGCCACCTTTTTATAAAAGGAATTTCTTATGAAAGAAATTAGTGGTAATGAGGTAGAACTGGAAGAAGTTCCAGCAAAGCAAACTATAACTGACGATTTGGTGGAACTGGAGGATTCAATAGTCCCCGACGAACCGCAGCCACTCCGCAGATCTAGTTAGGTTCCTCATCCACCTGAGAGATACTACGGTTTTCTCGTAGACGGTGGGAGCAAGGATTGCATCATGGAGATGATGGCCCAACTAGTTTCGAGTAGGCCATTACAAGTGGAGACTATGTGAAATGGCTGGATGCTATGCAATCTGAGATGGAATCCATGTACACCAACAAATTATTGACTTTGGATGTTGCTCCTGAAGGGGTAAAACCCATCGGGAGCAAGAGAATCTTTGAGAAAGATAATTTGGTGTAGATGGAAAAGTTGAGACTTTCAAAGCTAGACTTATAGCAAAAGGTTTTTCGTCAACGACCTGGTGTCGACTATGATGAAACCTTTTCTCCTGTTGCGATGATTAAGTCCATCAGGATCCTACTTGCCATTGCTGCATACCATGACTAAGAAATCTGGCAGACTGCACGTCAAAACCGCTTTTCTAAATGGTGAGTTAGAAGAGAGCGTATATGACATTGCCAGAGGGATTCGTAGACAGTGGGAGCAGCGGAAGCATGTGCAAGCTGCTTAAATCCATCTAAGGGTTAAAGCAGGTATCGCGGAGATGGAACATCTGTTTTTGATGAAGCTGTCAAAGAGTTTGACTTCATCAAAAAGATAGATGAACTATGTATAAATAAGAAGGTTGTAGAGAGTATGGTTGTCTTCTTCGTATTGTACGTAGATGATATAATCTTGATAGGAAACGATGTTCCTATGCTACACTCGGTCAAGCTCCTCTTATCACACATGTTCTCCATGAAAGATCTAACTGATGCCTCCTACATCCTGGGGATATAGATCTATAAAGATAGATCTAAATGGATTTGGGATTGTCCTGATCCAGGTATATAGACACCATACTAAAGAGATTTATTATGGATGATTCTAAGCGTGGTAATATACCCGCTTGTTCAGAAATCACTCTCTCCAAAGAGATGTCTCCCAAGACTGATTTGGAGAGGGCTCGTATACACGGGATACCCTATATTTCGACAGACGGGTCAATCATGTATGCGATGTTATGTACCAGACCAGATGTAGCTTACTCACAAGGTGTAATGAGTAAGTATCGAAAAGATTTTTGGGAAAACCACTAGAAAGATGTGAAGAACATTCTTAAGTACTTGAGAAGGACTAAAGAGATGTTCTTGGTGTATGGTAACGGTGAACTCCAGATGGAGTCCTTTACTGAATCGAGCTTCCAGAGTGATAAAGACGACTGAAAGTCAGTCTCAGGTTTTGTCTTCACCCTCAGTGGAGGGATGGTATGTTGGAAGGGTTCCAAGCTATATACCGAAGCAGACTCGTTGATAGAGGCTAATTACATCGCTACCAACGATGCTGCCAAAGAGATTGTCTGGATGAAAAAGTTCATATGATGAACTTGGTTCCGACCATTGGGCATCTAGTACCTGTGTATTGTGATGACAATGGAGTTGTGGCTTTGTCCTAGGAACCCCGGTCCCGTCAGCGATCAAGACATATTCTTAGACAGTATCACCTGATCAGCGAGATAGTTGATCTCCAGGAGATTAAGGTCAGGAGAGTTGACACAGCGGATCCACTCACCGAGGCCATCCCCCAGATGCTATTCGAGAGACTTTTGAGACGTTGGGTATGGGATACTACAATAACTGGCCTTAGTGCAAGTGGGAGATTGTTAGAAATATGTATGCCCTAGAGGCCAATATTGATAATATAGTGGATGCTTGGACATATATATAGAGGACTTTCTTGCTGGACATGATAGTATGCTATCAGGTTACCTTTATCTTAACATGTAGACTGGTATTTATACTGTCTGTCTCTTACATGTTGATAAAGCCCTTAGGATATGTACTTGACTATCAGGATTATGATGAGATCATACTAGTGGGGCCAGGGTGGTCCAAAAATACATCCTTTAATCAGTTCCTAGTCGAGAGAATATCGAGACTAGGGCATCGATATTTCAGAGTAGACTAGTGTGTATATTTCCTGTCCCTTAGAGGGCGATGGCTGATCCCACAGCCATTGATGTGTGACATCAAAGATTGTACACAGGTGCTCATTAGAGAATGGGTACACCGAACAGGACTCGCCGATGACTCCTAGTTGGTAGTATACCTATCGTCAGATAGCAGTCCTCTGGTGACACTGGTACAGGTTAGTCTGTAGACCCGAGATCGTCATAGAGTGTTGTGCGGCTCTCATTGTGCTTTGATTTCCTCCCTACCACACTCAAAGATGACGTGCAAACAGGTGGATTTTGGGTATAGTCCCGAGTCGCATGGAGGAAATGAGCGATAGAAAGGGTTTCGTATCTTCCGGTATTAGGGGTTGATGTTGCGCTATGCTCGATTGGCAATAACTGGAAGTCCCTGGCCAGGGCTGCAGCTGAGATTTACTGATAAGTGTTATCAGTAGTTTCTCGAACTATTATAGGCCAGACAACGGCATGACTTATCACGTTACTGGGGTCTAACGATTACCACCCCTAGACATGATATACGACATATCAGACGAAGAGACCGGACTGTAAGGTAGTGTTACTGATAGACTTCATGGAGAGTATGGACAAGCTTGCTTGTTGATTTTCATATCGCTCAATACCCGGGTAGCCGTTACGTCCAACTAGTACCGCTGACGGCTTGTGGGTGACTGATGTGATCATTACCTACTGTTGGTGTATTGACGAGTTTTTAGAGTCCTACACAGAAGTTCCCTGGTTCAAGCGAAACGAAGTAGGACACATAAATGATATGTGTGTAGGCCTGATTAAATACGTGTATGTGATACCGTATTGTAATCTGGCAGTTATCTGTTATCAAGTTAGGTTATATATGATATAACCAGATTATCGAATCAAGTGTTGATTTGATAATGTGATACACAGATAAATGATATTGGTCGTTCATATATGATATAACCGGATTATTAAATCAAGTGTTGATTAATAATGTGATATATATTATATTTGATATAATTATATCTTAACTAATATCATTAGCTCACTAAATATTTTCTTATATATATATATATATATATATATATAAATATATATGTAGCATGGCATGATTTCTATTTTTGAGAAAAATAGAAATGAGGTGGAAAATGAGAGCATGGTTGCAAGCATGAGATTTATATTTGTTTATTCATCTTGACTCGCTATTCAAGTATGGTTGCAATTTTATATTGCAAAATTCCATGCTTGAATGGGTGAGGGGTCAAGAGTTGCTATACTCACTTGTTCATTCTAAGACTTAGCTATATTTTCTTTAGTTGCTGGCATGGTTGCTCTCTAGCTTCTTCATCTTCCTCATTGCCATGGTTCAAGCTTCAACCCTCATATGTGATGTGAACCATGAAGCTTGAACACAAACTTGTGAGCTTTAACATCCCCTACTTCACCGTCCTACACTTGACCAGCGATCGAGTGTAGCGTGTTTACTACGCTAAAGAGTTTAGTGTAGAGGTAGCTTGAGTTTGAGGGACTTCGTGTGGATCATCTTCGGCACGAAGGTCATTGGAGGAAGCTCGTACAAAGCCTCAAGTGGAACCTAGTGGAGTCACGGGACTACTACACGGAGCATGTGAAGTGAAGGACTCGATCTACGAGGGTATATCCATCTTCACATTCGACTATAGTTTTCTAGATATCAAACCTAAACCCTAATCACCTAGCTAAAGATCTTGGATAGTCTAGCTTAGCACCAATAAAAATTTGGATTTGGCATGCTTGATGCCTCTTGGACCTCATGGTGGTGCTAGGGTAGACTTTCAGTAATGTGAATACTGCAACCGAAGAAGATTACTTGAAGACGTCGAGTCCAGCCTCAGCAGGGATCAGAAACATGACAGGCACGTGGCTACTCGAGTCGCAACCTAAGAGAATGCATGCTGATAAGATATCAGCCAACGCGGTGATATGATGGATTTAACCCAATATCAAAAGCCTAATGGACTCCTATGATAAAAGGGGTTATGTATGTTTAACGTTAGGATGTGTTTATCCATAAGCCTAAGAAAAAGGTAAACTGAACGCTCCGGAACGAGTAAATAAACTAATTTAAGCCATTTCAGGGCAATCAAAAAATAAAGAGATGCAAATAAAAAAAGGATATATATCTTTATTTATAAGTCAGAATTGTGGAGAAATACAATCTACAAAAAGGGGTACAAAAAGGTAATTAAGAAGGTGGTGCTCTTAGCAAGTCAGCAAAATATCTGCTCCTCTCCTGAAGCTCTTTTTTCGCTCCTCCAAAGCGGCTAACCAGGCTTCGACTTCCTCCTCCTGATGGCAATGTTCAGCGAGCTTCGCGGCGATTTGCTGCTTGACGATTGTATGGTTCTGCACCGTCGCTCGCAAGGAAGCAGCCTCCTTTTCTAAGACCAACCCTCGGGCCATAATTTGTTCAAGAGCCCTTTGCAGAGAATAGATCTTATCAGCGTTAGCGAGCTGCTCTCGTTATAGAGAGTCGAGTTCTATGGATGCTACTAGACCATCCGACTCCTCGCAGGCCAGCTGTTGCTCTTCTGTTTGGATGAGTGCGCCATACCGCTCAATCTGAGCTCTCAGTGGAGACGTCTCGAGAATAGGACGCTTTGCCTCAAGGTCATGGAGATAGACCTCGATCCTCCAGAAATAATCAACCCAGGCATGGACCAGGCTTTCCTCATGATATATGCTGAAAGTGGCCAGCATGAGGTTGGCTACTTCGGTGAGCATAACATCCAAGAGCCGAGTTCCCCAATGAGAGCCATCAGCGATTGTTCACCGCTCACCGCCAAATTAGAGGAGGTACGCTGGGCAAAAGGCCTTGCCAGCATGAGCACGCGGGATTTAAAAAGGATTGAATCTCTTGGAGCTGCATCAAAGAAAGATATCGATTAAGCTCCACGTCAAGTAAATATGCTGAAACACGTGGGGGACCTTATGATTCAACTCACCTATGACTGCGAGTGGCAGGTCGGGAAGTGCAGGAGGCCCCTCTATATCTTCGTCTTCTATGAGTTGTAAAATTGACATCAACAATCATTCTCGTCATGAATGTTACTTTTTAAAAAAATGGAAAGGTAAGAGATAAGCTTACTAACGCTGGAGTGGGGAATAGGCCTCGACCCGAGAACCAGTTGCAAGGTTATCCCTTGGCCGAGTGTTTCCAAATCTACCCCCACCGGGTCGGGACAGCAAGAAAAATGTTATCAAACCCATCGCTGAAACACCAAATAATTCAGATCTTGAAGATTGAAATATGGAAAATCAAAGGGAAAGTTACCTTCTATCATCATGCTCCGTGGGATCCATGGAAGCTCGAGATAAGAAAGATGAGCGATAGCGGCTATAACACAAAAAACCATAGGGGTAGTAGGAAGTAATGTCACGGTCAATGGGGCAGCCGTCATGTCTACGTCCAAAATAAGAAGGCTTTAGTGTTTGCGTTTAACAATTATAAAAGTAAATGTGAAACCGATGTAATACAACATACCAATGGGTCTTTCCAAAGTCAACAACGCAGAAGACACGGTAGTTTCTGTATCACTTCTAACCTCAATAGCTGTCTCAACATCGGCCTCTATAGAGGAGAAGACAGAAGGAAGGAATGCCATCACCGAACTAGCATCTCCAGCAGATATCTGGGATCTGCTCAAAGGAGCAGTGGTGTCCGAGGTCACATCCATAGGCTAGTGTGATGAACGATCTTTTGAGACTGAGCACGAACCTCCATTATCGGTGGGATTGTGACTCTCGGCCCCAGAATTTGCAGGTGTTGTCGTCTTACCCGACGGTTCTTAAGCAAGATGCTCGGCCTTTTCACGAGCACGTCACTCAACTTCTGCATGAGCCGCTCGTGCGATTCTCCTATGAGAATATGATAGATCAACCCCATCGCTTGGGGCGGAGTCGGTTTCCGGAGTGTCAGAGGCTCTTACTCTGCTCGAGCCAGCACCCACGACAAGAGCGGCTCGACGTTCCCTTCCCTTTCGAGCGCGACGCTTCCTCTCTGCCTGAGCCGTCTGCATCGATCTCTTTAGAATGGCTGACAGCGGGATATCCTCATAAAAGTCGAAGGAAGTTTCTGCGTTGGGAGAAATGGTTGATATTGGCAGTTTCAACGCAGACTTGTGCAGTAAGGTGGAAGGAGCCTGTGCAACAGCTAGCGGCTCTGCAGGGCATGCAACAGTCGTAACGGCAAGAGCGTCCGCTATATGAATGCCAGCTGAAGAGGACCCTGTAGCAATAAAGCATCAGAGGGTGGATAAAACAAAGTGTTTATAAGACACTTAATATAAAAAGCATACTAAGACCCAGGGAAGAAAGGAGCCTTTCCTCCTCCTGGTACGTCCTTATTGACGCTTGGAGAGCTTCCTTAACAGAGATACCCGTTGAGAAAATAAAAGTGTTAAAAAGGGCACGATATCATTTTGCTTTAGGATATGAAAAGCGAGTGAGCGAGGTACACCATACGCCGCCTGAGCAGCAAGCGCCGCTTGCTCACGGGCTAACCGTTCGGATTCATTAAGAGCTGCTTGAAGATTGGTTGCTGCATCTTCGACAATGGTCTCCAGGGGAAAGAAATCGTCATCGTTCCATACTCAGATATTCCTTCACTATAGGGAGCATGGGCTTCCTGGCCGAACACAACACTGTCTGAAAACATTGACGACTTCTTCTTCTGGAAGCCGGGAGCAGCGCTTGTTAAGGGGCGTTTTCTCCTTGCGCGAATTTTCGAACGGCGTGTTCCAATTTCAGAGCTGATATCTGAATCGAGTAATGTTGTATCTGCCATGCCGCCGTGGGTACTCACAGTGGGCCTCAAAATGGTCAGCATGTTGATCGGATGAGAGGCTGACGCCGTCGGCGAGACTCTCGGAGGCACCACTGCATTGCTCTCTCTCAAGAGAGGGTGGACGACTGATTGCCATTTCAACGGAACATCAAGTCTGCTGGCCGGGGCGGATCCCTTTTGATCAACAAGCATATGCCTTTCCTCTTTGATAATAGCACCCATCGCGTGTTGATACAAGGCGATATAAACATGCAAAGCCTTCGGAATATGATCCAGCTCGGCCATCAAGAAATGAGACCCCTATTCAAGTGCATGAAATGATGGATAATATTGCGAACAGTCTCTTCCGAAGCGATAGGGTTAACAAGAAAAGTCTCAAGGGGAACGCTCTGATCGTAGCCCAATTGCTAAGCAAAGCTATGCAGGTTGTAGCGCATGAATAGCATAGAAGCATTTCGTCGGTATACTAGGAATCCCGGCCTAAGGGAGTAAAAGTGCGCGACTTCTTCAGCCTTTAAAACAGAAACCCTATCCTTCAGCACATCATGCAGTTGCTGAACTACTCTCGAAGGCTCCTTGCTAGTGGAACGAACCCTGTCAATGAAAACCATGCCTTCCTCCATAGGGCATGAACAAAGGAGCAGTCGTCGAACCGTCCACTGCGTGGGATCAGAAGAAGAAGCATCGACCAACTTCATAGCTCGTGTGAAGTTATATCCGTCATAGAACACTGGTCTCTTATGCTCACAAAATGCACCCAACACGTGCATTTCTATCCACGATGTAAAGTAGTAGAGAGAGAAGTTTACGGGCTCCACGCCGATTGGGCGGTGTTAGCTACGATGCTTAAACCTTCATATAAATAGGCTAACGCCGCAATACCGAAAGCCAGACGCATTCCCTTTGCGATGCGGTGAGTAGGGTAAAAGACAGACGATCTCATGAACTGACGATATGTAGGCATCGCAAACCAACTAAGCCATAAACCAATAAATCCCACAAGAAACATTTCTTCGTCAATGCCCGGGGCAACAATCTCTTCGAAAGGAGTGATGGGAGCCTCCGGCATATAAAATTTCTTTAGATCCTTATCAATAGCCGAAGGTTTGTCTGAACCAAACCCGAAAGGATTGTCAAGCTTCACGAATTTCTCAGTCTTCCAGGAAAAAACGTCCGCGCGAACGAAACGGGCAATGAAATATACGAAGCTGACCCTACGTCCTCCTGATTCTATATATAATCTCTCATAGATATTCAACACCTTGACCAGACCAGGAAATTTGTGTCGAATGGAATTTTCAGCCGTTAAGCCACTAACAACTAGTTCTGTTGCGAAAACCTATTCGTCAGGAGAAAGTATCTCCTCATAATGCTCCCCTTGATGGGTAATCCAGAGATCTCTCGAAACTCTTCTAGAGAGATCGATACTTCTCGGACTGATAGCAAAAAGGTATGGGTTGGGATATTCCATTGTTCTAAGAATGACTTGATCCACCAGACGTGAGGATTGTGATAGTAAAACAGAGATGAGTACATTGCCGGGTACAGTCTAGTTTTCAGCAGCAATGACTTCTTGGTAGATAAGATATAGCAAGCCCAAGCAAGGTAACCTGTTGGATGTTGTGAAGTTATGCCTATGGTATAGACTTCCCCTACGGCCGCGCTTCTCTTTGGCATATCCATCGCCCTAAAATATCTATGGCTATTAGGGGTTGGACCGGTATTGAGGCCATGGATGGTTGAAGTCAACCATTGGTGGTCTAATTAACTTCCTCTACCGCATAAGCAATCTGCGGGGAGTCCGCATACTAAACTGGTGGAATTGGGTCTGACGGTCCCTCGCAGGTAAAGCTGCGGCGTCCCTGGATGATACGACTATACCATGTCCCCTATAAATGAAGGGATTTTTGTTCCGGATCATAGTCCTGAATCAAGGTGAAGGCTTCACGATCAGTAGGCACGTTAGCAAAGGCAGTTTCTGAAAGAGTATAAGGAAAGTAATGAATTGAAATCTTGGTGCCCGAAAAGAAACCAGATGAAAAGTTAGTAAAAAATGCTAGAATCACTAACTCCAAAAGCTAGCGGACCCCGCAAAATCAAAATGGCGGCTCATTAAAAATTGGAGCATGGGTCCAATGAAAGGATTTAAAAAGATTCTTCTCAAATAAATGCTGGAGTTGAACTCCAAAACGACCCTAAAAAAAGGATAATAATTCTTCTTTATTATCAAAGCCTAGCTCTGTTTAAATAAAAGATTATGGTGATAATGATGAGTTAAACTCCAAAATTCCCCATTGGGAGTGCTTAAAAATAAGTATCAGATCTAAGATCTGTGATAAAACGGGATTAAACTCCAAAAATATTCCACAATGGGGAAATGCCTAGATCGATATTAAAGAAATAAAATGAAGTTAAACTCAAGCGTCAGATTCAAGAATCTACAAAAAAGAGGGAACTCCAAAATTCCTAAAGGGGATGTTCAAATCAAAAGCTTTGTTGATGGATAAGTTTCCAAAATCAAACATGAGAGCTAAGCTCTGCTAACATCGGTGTTTGTCGGAAATTTTGCTAGGACCGGGTCTACTCAAAAGATTTTGAAAGTTAAAGAACTAAGCTTCAATGGCAGGAGAATTAAATTCTCGAAAGAGGAAGACGTTAATGGAGGCGCAACCCTAGGGCTTAATGCCCTATTTATAGGGATGTAGAGTCGGTTTAGATCCCCCACATCCCGAAGATGATCGGACGGCTTTGGGGCTGGACACCGTTGCACCCACATGCAAGGTATATGAGAGCAGCGGTGGGGGGCATTTGTTTTCTCTTAAAAAATATATATATCAGCACCCGCGTGCAAAGCACGTGAGCGCTATTGGAAATATAATATGGCAGCATCTCACGTGCAGGCACGTGGGTGCTATAGGCCACATAATATGGCAGCGTCTCAAGTGCAAGGCATGTGAGCGCTATCGGCCACATATAGGGCATCGCCTCACGTGACATGCACGTGGACGCTATTTCTTATAGAATTAAATTCTATTTGAGAAAATATTTCCCCGATCTTTCTAAAAATAGGAAAGATATACTCTGTTAAACAGAGCACCATTGGATCTAAGATCCAACGGTGATTAAAAATCACCACTTGATTATGAAATCAAGTCGAGATCTCTTAACCGAGATATTTTCTCAAACTAATTGGTTTTTCTCATCCCCTATATAAAGGACCCATGAGATTAAATTTGGGAGAAACAATATGACCCATAAGCTTCTACAAAAAAACAGAGAATTGAATTCTCCCTGAAAAAGATCATCTTCATCCTTTCAAACCTTAATTAAAAACAACGGAGAAATATATCTCCTTATACCTATCATATCTATTAAACAAGGTTTAACCCATCATAAGAATTTGGTTCTTTCTCTAGATCTAAGATTAATAAAATAAGTCTCTCACAAAAAGAGAATTAAATTCTCATAGAGAGATCTTAATCTTAAACTTAAGATTCAGGGAAGAATTTTAGTGTTCTGCCCACCATCAAGATATAAGGAGAAAAGAAAGAAAGATGGAGTTTCCTATCTTCAGAAACTTAGTTCCTTTGAAAACATGTCAAGAACTTAGATCTTACATGAACAAGATCTTCAAGTTCTTAAAGAACTTGCCTTCCCTTGATCCCATATTATCGCATATACGGTGTCATAAATCAACTTGGTATCATTGGAGGGGTGGACGGATATGTTTCATATACCATCTTCCCCTAAATTCAGGCTAGATGACCTAACCCGGTTCGTCTCCGTTTTCGATGGTAAACATATGCTTCCCCACTCATTACATTGTTATGATTACCCGTGAATCGAGTCCAAAATTTTTCCAGTCAACATTCATGTTTTATGATTGGGTTTTAGTGTTGTTATATAAAAGTATAACCGCGGGGTGATTGGGGTTTGAGAGTGATTTTGTTCAACGGAATCTCAGTGGTCCCATAGACGGCTTAAACCATTTCATGATAATATGCTGGGGTTACCGGGCGGGAACGGTACCAAACCAATACATGATATTGTGCTGGGGTTACCAGGCGGGAACGGTACCATACCATTACATGAAAATATGCCGGGGTTACCGGGCGGGGAACGATACCAATCCCTTACATGAAATTATGCTGTAGTACCGGGCAGGAACGGTGTATTCCATTACATGACACTTTGGGCCCGTGTTTCCTTTCCCCTGAGACTTACTCTTAGGTTGGGAATACTCCTCTGGTGGTTGACGCTCATACTCGAACTCACGATAGGTTAAATTACTTTTGTAATGACATTTAGACTTTACTTGACATGTTCACATTTTTACCTTATTCATTGTTATATTCATATTTGCTTGTGCACGCGGGCATTTCACAACACACCCTTTATTATACTATCACACATTATTAAGTTGAGTACTTGTTGGGTTTTCTGACACTCCTGAGATTTGCCATCTCAGGTTTATAGAAAGATTCACAGGTAGAGCAGGAATAGAGTGACTTTCATGAGCGGGTCGAAGAATATTAGTTCAGTATAGATTTCTACTTTTATTTTAGTTCGTATTTAGCATGTGAGCCCCTCGCAGTACTAAGAATTATGTATCTTTCTTTTCGAATCATGTATTAATTTATTGTTATTTGGATCTTTTATTGAATCTATTATTTTCTCGTGGATCCATTATTGGTATTACTTGTTATTTATACGGCATGTCGTCAGTTTTATTATTGGGATAGTATCATTGACAGGTTTAGCTAGACAGTTTTAATGTGACTACGAAAAGATATTTCCTTACCATAGGTAGCATGGCTGCCTTCGTTGCTCTCTGTATTCCGTATTTTGGGAAGCTGGGCGTGACATTTCGCCTCTATATTACAAGAGAAGAGCTGTAGAGACGATGACGCAAAAATTGCACCGGTAAGTTGTATATTCTCTATTTACATTAAAAAAGTATCTTGTGTATATATAAGTATTTGCATGTAACATCTAATAAGTTGACTGTAACTTTTAAGCACTTACATGTAATTTCTAAAAAAACTTCCAGTAACATCTAAGCAGTTGCCTGTAACTTGTAAGCACTTGCATGTAATTTCTAAAAAAGTTACATGTAATTTCTAAGCAGTTGCATGTAATTTCTAAATATCCTAACATAAATACCAGACGTCTGGTTACAAGTACCAGACGTCTCTGAAGTCCATTTTCAGAGACATATTTTGAACTGAAGACGTCTGCCACAGATGTCTGAAGTAAAAAATTTGTTCCAGACATCTGGAACAGACATCTGATGTGGTTTTCTAAGAAAGTTTATTTATGGTTAAAGGTAACTTATAAGCAGTTGCCTATAACTTCTAAGCACTTGCATGTAACTTCTATAACAGTTGCCTATAACTTGTAATAAGTTGCATGCAATCTCTAATAACTTGATTATAACATATTGTGGTCTTCAATGGTGCAGATTTTGAAGGACCGATCTGTTGAGAAGTCAGATGAGAAAGAAAATGCGAAGGGTATGTTTTGTGAAGCAGAAGCGGAAAAGGAGTTGCCTTATAAAATGCTCATTTTGAAGCAGCAAGCGTTGTTGGAGGCAGCGGAAGCCGAGAATCAACGTCTGCATAGCCTACTGCTTGGGTTGGGATGATAATGTTCCTAGCACCCTTGCTGCTAAGTCTCGGTCTTTGCAAAATGTAAAACGAAATATTTCGAGAGGCACTAGAAACTAAAACCCTAGAATCTAAACCAAACACTAAAACTAGTAAACTACAAAGAGTTTTAACTACTAGGTTAGGAGGTTATACCTAAGGATTCATGTCCTTCGGTCTTCTATCCACTTCTTTAGCTCCTCGAGACTGCTGGATCAAAATTGGAAGCTAGTCTTCCTGCGTAGAAGATGATCCACCTGAGGAAACGGGTTCAAAGCTCTAGCTTCACACCAATCGATCAAGTGAAGCAACTAGGAATCACAACTTGCTAAGAAGAGATAGCTAGGGATGTAGTGAAGTTGTTCAAGTGTTTATCTATCTCATTCCTTTGATTCTCAACACATGAGAGTGTAGGGAAGATGGAGGAGGAGGTGATGCTCAAGAACTAAAGCAAAAGGACAGAGAGAGAGGGAAACACAAGAGAGAGAAAAAGATGGTGAGAATGAAGCCTCTCATTCAAATCAATCATAAAAAATATAGTTTCATGAAAAACAATTTTGCATTATAAAAATGCAACCATGCTTGAATAGTGTAGGCAAATGAATTAACAATTCATCTGTCTACGCCACTCATCATTCCTCACCTCTCTATTTCCATGCCTCACCTTTACACCTCACTTCTATTTTAAACAAAATAGAAAATTCATGATTAGGTGTCCACATTCTAGAATGCATACTTGTATAAAAAAAAGAATACATCCCGTATATACATACCCATATTCGTATCGAAATACGAATACCCAAAGAGATAGAATAATACAATGAACATAATACTAGAATATAAATATCGATATATATATATATATATATATATATATATATATAAATTATTAAATCAATACTTGATTTAATAATCCGGCTTAATTCTAAGCCTGCTAGTATTACCATCCGTCCAATTAAAGTCCGTGCAGCAAGTACACGTATTTAATCGGAACTCTGCACGTATCAAAATACGGCCACTACATCATTTCGTCTGAACCAGGGAAACCCTCTGTGTGGGACTTTAAAAACTCGACAGTATGCTGACAGTGGGTTACTGGATAAATCCATAATCATAAGCACGGCGGCGGCACTAGCTGTATGTAACGACTACCCAGGTATCTGTCAAAAGGAAGGCCAACGAGCAAGATCATCAGAACCTCTACTGGGCCTATCTGAAACAATCTTCGTATAGTTCGGTCTCTTCGTATAAGAGTATCGCATATTGGGTTTAGGGGTGGTATACGTCAGACCCTAATAACTGGATAATTCGTACCGATGTGGCTCAGGACTGATCTGAGAAACTACTGATCTAACCATCATTAAATCCCATCTGCCTTACCTAAGGTCTTATGGTGTTGGCCAACCAAATACAATACAACATCGACTCCCTATACTGGGAGAGACGAATCTCTGACAATCGCTCACTGCCTTTATGTGGTTCGGCACTGTACCTAACTAAAACCTGTTTGCACGACTCAGTAGAATCAATACATAAAACACTCTTTAAGTTAGAATCATATTAAGCATATTAAACATAAACAGGAGGAGGAGGAAGGCAAAACCTTTCATCTCACTTCCTCACCATCATCACACCCAAAGAAATTAGTTACACATAATGAAAAGAAAAGCAAGAAACAAAAGAAGCAAGTAAACAAAACAATAACAATATTATTTAACACTTGATGAAGTTGAGGTACATGATATTGGTAACTTGTTCAACCTCCATAATGAAGCTCTTAAAAGAAAGCTTCAAGAGGAAAAAAGAAGAAGAAACCAAGTTAAAGCCTACATAACTCTCAAGCCTAAACCAAAAACTAAGAATAGAAATGGGTATATACATATGGTCCCTTGCACAATATCTGTTCTGGTATTTATAGGCTCAACTCCAGAATAAACAAACAATATAGATGGACTGATGTGACCCTAAGAAATGACCAGAAGAAAAATGGGGGCATTTAGAGCAAAGTGACCCGGTGGTGCCGGTTTTTTAGGGGGTCTCGCCGGTTTGGTTGTGGGCAAATGGGCTTGTATTTGTGTAGTGATCTCGAGTGCACTCAATAAGTCCATTGGTATTGTTTGATTTCTTCATATCAACTTGGGTTATACTCAGTAGACTTGGATGAAAACTTGATACTTTAAATCACATCATATCTTTTATCATTTATTACACATCACACCCACATGTGCCCATTTGCATAATTTATTATGCCAAGGCAGCCCCACCATGGTCCACGGATTAAAAGAGCTATGTGCACACTTGTATTGTATTGGACCAAAATTGTGTACACATGTTTATTGCAAAAGAGCTCTTTGAATATCGGTCGGTTGTCTGTTATGATTGCAGTGTCGGGTCCTAAATGTTATATCCATGATTTTGAGTGTGTTTCTAGTATTTTATCACGAATACTTGTAATCTGTATTTACCGAGCAGACACTGGTTAATAGTACCGATATATAACAAAATAGATAATGAATGAGTGGTATTAAAATACAATTTTCTGTGATGAACACATATCAAGAGAAACCGCGTTTTTAAAACAATCATAAGTTTTAAATGTATATGCGGTTTCTCAAATCTAGAAATCTCATGAAAACAGAATCTCATAAGTATGTAGCAATGATGAAACAATCTGTACAAGCACAGAACAATACTGTAATGCATAGCAAGTGTGTTCATATGAGTGTGTTGTGTAACTAGGTAAAGAAGTGCAATATCTGAACTAATATGTGTGGTACTGGGTGCTAAACAGTAACTAAAATTCTACATGTTATAAGGCGATACAGTAACATAGAGATTTCTAATGTTTACGTAGCATGGCAATTACCGATGATATGTGTGTGAGCCGGCGAGTACGTGCACATGCAACATGCGCATCATCGGAAATGGTGCGTGTGTCCTAGCAGACGAAGTCGTATAATGATAAGGACACAAAATGTAGTATATATTCCATAAATGAAAATAATACGAACGTATGCAGAAATAAAAAATCGTAGCGCGAGCGTAAACAAAATAAGAAAAAATTAAACACGAACAGTATAAAATACGCAACTACGTATGAGCCATACAGTTATAGTTTAAAATAGTGTGAATCGTTGTTTTTGAAAATAGGGGCTATGATGTTTTTGAAAATAGTGATACCATTTGAAAATTCGTAGCATCCCTTGAAATTATCATTTAAAAGTGCATAAAGATTCGTTAGCTTTGAAAATAGGTATGGCTCTAAATATATCCTAATATCTATTTAAGTGATTTAAAAACAATATTTCTCGAGTCGATATATACATAAGTCAGCGATCCATCCTCATCATATCACGTACGGTATAATCCATCGTACGATATCATCAAAATAATAGTATGGGTCTATAGTCACGTACATCATCATCTCATATCATCATATGTCATATCGTATCATATCATGCCATCTCATATCATATAATATCGCCTCATATCATCATATCGACAAGTGTCATCATAGCATATTATATCCTCATCTCATTATTTCGTATCACAATTATCCTCAAATTTATATATTTATATATAAGCATATATACATATAGCTCATGGCTAAGAAAACTAGAACTAAGGATATAACTTCCTACAAGTATACTACTATTGCTTATAGTACCCTAGAACCCTATTAGTTAGGTATACATATCTAATATCTACGTTAATATACATATAAGTATATATATCATAATTCTACGGTTGCGGGGTTGCTATACGCCATCCACCTGACTTCCCCCATAGATATACATCTACTCACCTACAACTCCTCGCTCTAGTCGATCCCGACGGATGCCTTGCCCTCCTTCGTTGTCCCGGAAGTCCACACGCTCGTACCTACAAATCAAAGCATATCGTATCGCAATCAAAATCACATTCAAAAACCGACACGACAAGGGAAGCGCACATAGGTTAGAACCTATGGTTAATGCGTGCTAAAACAACAAAATACACTGTGGCGTCGATGTACGAATGTCGAACGACCAAGCCACAACAAGAAAATCCAAATACCAAGTTCCAAAATATCAGAAAACATTGACAAAAACTTAGTAAAATACTCCCAGATTTTTCTTAAAGTAAAATTAGACTTTTTTGCATATAAGGTAGTCTTAGTTATCATATGTGTGTCACGACCCGAAGGTACGGAATGTGACTGGCACTTAAATTACGAAACGTCTCTAGGCGTAACGTAATCAAAGTCTGCCGAAGCCCAGAAATCTAAACCATTAACAAAATAGAGTGAAGGAAAACCTTACATAAAAAGAGGTGTAGTAAATTGAAGTAGCATTAAAGCATTTTTAAAACCTTAAAATTTTCCGAAAATTTCGGCAGAGTTTTCTTTGTAAATACTGGCCCCCAACGGGTACACAACAACAACAACAACTGCGCCTTTTATCCCAAGCATATGGGGTAGGCTACAAGAATATATACATGAAATGAATAATGGCATCCTCAAGCGGGAGCTAGCTCTTCGCCCAAGACGGAATCACAACCACACGCAATATATGTAAAATCATCGAGCAAATAAGTATATAAAACACAAAAGTAAGAAAGTATCACGTTGGCTCAAGTGAGCTCGGCCCCAGAGAACAACATATACACAAATCTCATGGTCTCATCACTAGGTCGCATATACAATAGTAGAAGTGGTAGATGGAGAATACTAGATACAAATAATAGTACAAGTGGAGATAAAAGTAATCCTCGCAACCCACTTACGAGCAAAGTCGCAAGTCCGAGCAAAAGAAGCCAAGAAAAGCACGCTCGCTGCTACAATGCTGATGGGTCGGACCTGCAAGATACTGTGGCACAACGGGGGTGAGTTGCCAACTCGTGAATAGTAAGTAACATCTAATAAGGCCATCGTAAGAATGCACGCCGTCACATCCTAGATATACTAATATGATGCGATGCAAATCTGGATGCAACATAAATGTATAATCAACGCGAAATCGTCATATATCTGATATGAGAAGATTTGGATCTTTAACTTAGTAAAACCTTTTTATGAAAAAAACTAAAATATCATCAATGAAATCAACTGAAATCCGTGTCAAGCATCGACACTAATATGTATATCTCAATGTCTCAATATCTCAATGTCTCGACATCTCAATATCTCGGGCTCCGTCAATTCGGATCGGCCCATATCATCAAATCTCATGACTACGGTCGGTATCCTCCGGATATCCTCCGGTCAAAAACAAATAACCGGTCGGTAGTGCTCCCCTGCCGGGCTCAACGCCATCTGTGCGATCTTCTTGCCCCGAGGTACCGCACCGGGTCCACCATGTACCCGCAGACGGTGCATCTCCCTCCTCGAATCGGTATATGATACTGCTCAAGAACCGAGAAAACTCATGGTGGACGCCACACAAATCACATCACGAGAAAACCACAAATTTCTGTTTTTAAAATGAAATGGAAAATACAACTATCAGTTTAAGTGTCATGTATGATGCAATATCTTGATAGTGATCTAGCAAGTTCTAAAGTGTTCATGGCAAAGCAATTACCAAAGGCGTGTGTGTTCACATGAATAGTGCACGTGCAGCATGAACAATTGGTAATAGTGCAAGTGTCGTAGGAGGTGATACCGCATATATAAAAGATGGTGCGATGCAATGATATGTTTAACAGGGTAACTACGCATATAGCATGCAAGTACTACAGATAATTCTAAACTATGGGGCGCCTCGCGCCATCCAGACGATTCCCCCATAGATGTGTACATCTACTCACCCGGACGCCTAGGCTAATGAGATTCGATCACAGCTTTGCCTTTCCGCGCCGCGTTCGATACTTCCACAACCGATCCTAGAATTGCACAAACACAATATATGAGGCGAAAACTCTGAGAAGGTATGGTGACAAATGATACAAAGAATAAACGTACTCAAGCTAAATTTGTGTGCCTAAAACGTATACGACATCGCCACAACCTCAACTAAGACCGCTATACGAGATAACCGCCAAACCTAGAACCTGATCATACCAATTTCACATTCGTAACACCCTAATTATCATAAGAGATAGTATAGATATAGTCACAACGTCAAAATAAACCAACATCTAATTATGCCGAAAACCTAGTAAGCAACCCAAGGAAATTTTTGATGCAAACATCGTGGATTAGCGATCTAGTGGCCACAATCTCAAGTAAACATCCAAACTAAACCAATAGATAGAAAACTACCCTAAGTTAACCTAGTTGTGATGGTTAAACCCTAATTCAAATTCAAACCATTTTTCTTAAATTTTCAAATTTGCTAAATAAAACCATATTAACACTTAATTACTTTGGATTCAAGTAATTACCAACAAAATAAGTATTGGGTTAAGATTATACCTCACAAATTTTCTTTGATATCTAACTTGTAACTTGCCTCCAAGATGGTTTCATACTCCAAAATCCATGCAAGAATAGGCTAAGGAGAGATAGATAAAGAATTTGCTTTGAATTTGCGAGTTAATTTGTTGATTTTTGATGGATTTTTGATAGAATTGGAGATGGAAATGAGTGAGGATTTAGGGGGAATTCTGCAGGAGGGCTCTCGGCCTGGAGGAGGATTGGGTGTGTGGGTGTGATTGTGTAGAAATTTCCATGATAAAAACACCCCTAAAGTTTCATAAATGCAAGTTACATCATTTCCTTGTTTTAATTTAATTTATTTTATTTTTCCTTTGACCCTAGAAACAACTAGAACTTGGAGTTAACTTGTAAAAATTTCATGTTACCACTAGGTTTTAGTTTTTCATGGTTCCTAAGTATGTAATTAACCCATTCAAATTTGTATTTATCACTAATTTAATGTATATTTAAAATCTTGATATAATATTTAAAATAATTAATTAAGGAAAAATATTTAAATAACTAGAAATTTATGAGTGACTAATTAATTACCAAATACTAGAAATTACATATCTAAATTAGGTATAATTAGGCCTATATTGAAAAATAATTATAATTACATTTTACGGAAAATACAAGTTATTTACCGATTATCGAGAAATTACCTAAACAATTTTTAAAACGTTACAATGTGTGTGCTACAGAACAAAACCCAAACCTAAACTCCAAAAATCACCCGCAAATTGCGGTCGTTTTGATTAAATTGGTGGCCAAGAAAGGGAGATAAGGGCTCGGGCTTCTTGGGTGACTTCCTACTGGTCTGCACATCTCATTATATCCTCTATTTAATTTTCAAAGTCTCTGAGTAATACCAGATTCCAATTGATCATCAAAGTTCAAAGAAAACCGATATCGGGAAAAATCTAAACTTAAGTTTGAGACTTTAAGGTTCATCTAGACTAGGAATTCTATCACTTAAAGATGTTATGGTCACTATCAAAGTCTCTACTACACCACTACTACTCAATTGATCCACAAAACCTCACTTTAGAATTTTCCAAGATCACAAACATGCGCTTTTTAACTCTAAACTACAGTATGAGGTTTGGAAACTTTAAAACTAATATAGAAATGAAGTTATTACCTCAAAGAGCAACTGAAGAAAATTCTAAGATGGCCAAGGTTGCTCAAAACTAGAACTTGATCACTCTATGTTGCTTGAAATGAGCTAAGGAACAATTTTTGTTAAGGCTAGGTGGTTTTTTGAGATGATTTTGAGGGTGGTTTGTGGAGGTAGTAGAGGGTGATGAAAGAGGTGGAGAAATATGGAGAAGGATAAGATGAAGAAAATGAATGAAGAATGAAACCATGGTTGCCAAAACCATCCCCCCCTCTCTCATTCTCTCTTCTCATAACTCAATGTCACCTCTATGTCCCCTCTCTCATTTATTTTCTTTTCTTTTATCTTTTCTTTTCATTTCTTTTTCTCTTTTAAAAAAACATAAACCATGATAAAATAATATGAGGTGTTAACGTGTACATGATATGTCATGCACACTTAAACATGGTTGACAAATTAAAACATGGTTTAGTACACAGTTAGAAAAATACTAATTAAGTTTAACATTAAACTTGTATGTAAATAATTATATAATAATTTATGAAAAGCCCAAATTAAATAAATGTTTCCATAAATAATAATTCATTTCAATTTCCAATTATTTCCCAAAATGTAGGTATATAATTATACCATTCTACAAAAACTCAATTCTATATCTGTATAATATTCGTGAAATTTATTATTTTATTATTTAAATCCCCAAAATAATATTTTATATTTTCTGAAATGTTACAACAAGTTTTCATAGAGAACCCCTAAGCATTGTGTATGCACTCATGAGAAGAGGTCGCCGATATTGCATGTGTAGACAGCTTCCCCACACATAGGGGAGTCAAAAACTAGACACACGTGGTCTTTTCTTCTTGCTGCGCTAGTAACGCAAATTTATAGACTGTGGGTAGGAGATGATGTGTTTCATATATACATGCATGACCGTGAAACAATTCAAGTGCGGCAAGAATGAATCACAACTGGGTACCGCGGTTCCTTAAACCAGTGTTGGAGCCTATTTTCTCAACCCGAACATGTTCCAATTGAATCTTCTTCATCATCGAGAGAATCTGGAGGACATACAAAATTTTTGAATGCACCACTACTTTCTAATACACTATCTTTTGGAAAAAAATGTGGAGGGGAATAAAGAAAATATTTAAGGAGGTGAGAGGCCTGCAAAGAGACGTAACTGACATTAAGGAGCATCTTCCTCCTTTGAGAAGATCACAGTCAGAAGGTCCAAGTAGAAGGAGAGATCAACGCTGAGGACAGTGTTGGAAATAATTTTGGGGGTGTATAGTTTGTATAATTTGTTTATTTTTTTCTTAGTTATTTGCTTTTGCTTTTCTTAGGTTTTCTGTATATAAAAAAAACTATTTTATGTATATTTGTATATACCATAATCGATATTTTCCATTTGTTTCAAACTAATAATGTCAAGAGAGCGATAATGTGTTATGCAAGTTTATAGGATTTGACGAACTCAGGTTTGGGGGAATCTTGTTAAGGTTTGTTTTCTTATCATTTTAGTTTATTTCAGTTTATTATCATGGCTACACCACCTACATGTTAAGAATATGTATGCCCTAGAGGCCATTATTGTATATTATAGTGGATGCTTGGACATATATATAGAGGACTTTCTTGCTCGATATGATAATATGCTATCGAATTGCTCTTTATCTTAACATGTGCACTTGTTTTAGTTTACTATCTCATTGATACATGTTGAAGACCTTAGGGTGTTGGCTTAACTACCAGGACTATGATGCAGATCATACTAGTGGGGCTTGTGTAGTCAACAAGTACATCCTTTAACAGTTCCTAATCAAGAGAGTATCGAGATAGGATATCGATATTCCAGAGTAGTCTAGTGTGTATGTTTCTTGACCCTGTATAGGGCGATGGTTGATCCCATAACCATTGATGTTTGACATCAAAGATTGTACACAGGTACTCATTGGAGAATGGGTATACCGAACAGGACTCGCGGAGAACTCCTAGATGGTAACATACCTATCGTCAGATAGCAGTTCTCTGGTGACACTTATACAGGTTAGTCTGTAGACCCGAGATCATCATAGTGTCTTGTATGGTTCCCACTGTGCTTTGATTTCCTTCCTACCATGGCTCAAAGGAGTCGTGCAACCAGGTGGTTTTTGGGTACAGTCCCGAGTCATATGGAGGCAGTGAGCGATAAGAGGGAATTCGTCTCTCCCGGTATTGGGAGTTAATGTTGCGCTATGCTCGATTGGCTATAACAATAAGTCCCTGGCCATGACTGATGAAATTTACTGGTAAGTGTTATCAGTAGTTTCTTGAAAGGTTATAGGCCACAAATCAGCATGACTTATCGAGTTAGTAGGATCTGACGATTTCACCCTCCAGACTTGATATGCGACATAACAGACGAAGAGACCGGGCTATACAGTAAGTATTGCTTATAGGCTTTACGGGAGTTTGGACAAGTTTGCTTGTTGATCTTCTATACGTTAAATACCTAGGTAGTCGTTACGTCCAGCTAGTACCGCTGACGGCTTGTAGGTCTCTGATGTGATCATTACGTACTGCTGGTGTATTGACGAGTCTTTAGAGTCTCATATAGAGGTTTCCTAGCCTCCGTGCTTTGCATACTTGCCTCTTCGACTACCCTCAACTCACCTGCACTGTTTGATTTTCCTGCAATCAAACAGAGACTCTTCAATTCACCATTAAACACCATTTAAATTCTTTTAATCCACATTGTAACGACTCTGAAATCACTGTACACAATTTTCCATTTTTAATGCACAGAAAAGAGTATTACAGCATGTGTATGAGTTATAAGTTACTTTTATTACATAAAAGCAAGAAGCAACTTGTAGCTCACCGGTAAAGCCTTTGCACCGCTATGACGTAGCCTCTGTATTCGATTCCCTTCAGACATAATTATTTTTTTCTAATTTATCTTTTTAATATTTTGGAAGCCCAAAAGGTTGCACGTGCAATATAGGGAAATGAAAAGTTCAGGAAAAAAAAATCAAACATGTGAAAAATGGTGTAAATATTGAGTTTATCTGATGGCACGAATCTCGAGGCAAATTCCTCAAGATCGACCGGTCAATATTGCACATGGGACGGCGCCGACAGTCTGATCAGGCCAAAATGCTCCGTGCTTTGCACACACGTCTCTTCAACTCCCCTCAACTCCTCTGCACTGTTTGATTTTCCTGTAATCAAACATAGACCCTTCAATTCACCAATTAACACAATTTTAATACTTTTTAATCCACATTTTTAATTCTCAAACCCTAATTCTACACTATAAATACCACCCCACACTTTGGCTCAGCACCATTCTGAAAATTCTAGCAAAAACCCTCTCAAAATTTTCTAAGTGCAAGCGGAGTAAAGTGGAGTTATCAAGCAAGCTTCTTCCATCGAATATCGAAGCCGATTCCGGAGCTCCCGCGACGCTACGACGACACTCTTTCCTTCCTAACCCTTTCTTTGAGTTTTCCAAACCGTAAGTCCCTCCCAAACTCTATTTCTCTTCATTGAAATTCAATTTTAAAACTTATATCGGTAAGTGGAGTTATTACCGATATTTTTTTTCTAAACCCTAGAAACTCCTTTTCCTTTATATTTTGATCAACCTACCTTAAATACCAATATTTAGAATCAAGTTTACACAAGAAGCACATGTGAAACATCCATAAATAAATTTTTTTCATTAAAATACCTTGAATTTTGATATCACTCTTTTCGTTTTCGTTAAAACTATACCTTTAGGGAAAAGAAAATTCATGGGGTAACGACCTACCCCACATGTATGCTTTGGTTTCATAGCACGGTGTCTATTTGTATGTATTTTTTGCTTCGTAGAATAATCTTTACAATAAAATACCACATACTTTAAAACCGGGTTTCTTTTAAAACAGTATTTCATACTCCTTTGCAATTATGCATCTACAACCATGTTTAAAGGACCCGCTAATGGATGGTGAGAATTATCGCACATCCTAGGGATAGTAGAGCGAGATGCAGACCTCCTAACGGGGCATTCGATCTCGAAAGGATATAAATAAGGTTTTTAAGAAAAACGAATTTTCTAAATAAAAATAATTTTATAAAAATTAAAATTTTACAAAATTATAAATCCATATTTTCATATATTATGAAACTAATTTTTTATAAAAATGAAAGATTAAAAAAATGTCAATAAAATACCATCAAGTTACGAAAAAGACTAGTTTTCAATAAAATACCCTAAACTTTCAAAAAAATCTAGGCATTCATCATTAAAATACCTCAATACTTAAAACACATGCTCATGAAAACCATAAGTAATAAAAAAACCTCATGGTTTTATTTTTAACTATATTAAAATATTTTTTCATAAAACCCCCTCGAGATATACAAAACAATATTTAAGGATTTTAGTAAATATAGGTTTAAGCATGATCAATTCTCTTGAGCCCCAGGGAGCTGGAGAAAGTGAGTGCTTGCCTATTCAGGTTAGAAAACTTAACAGGAGTTATCAATAACATTTGTCTTGGAAAAAGACACAAATCCTTCCGTCCATGTGCAGCAGTTGCTGATGACTCCCGAACCTAAGAATTCAAGAGTTAAATCAGTTTACAAGTGCCTGACTCAGTCTGAGTCCACCCTCAAAACTGAATTCAAAATCAAACACGAATACTTGATCATGAACATGAATACTCGAATTCAAACAACAATATCAAACATGTTTACTTGACTTGACCGAACCATGGTTATAACTTAACATGACTACTTGAATACATGACTACATCATGAACATGAATACTTGAACATTTTATATCCATGGATTCGGCCAAGACTTATAATCTTAATCTATACAACACATTACACGGGGATAAAGGGGTAGATTGGTACGGAACATATATCGTGGCACGAGAGGTCACTTAAAAGATACCTACATGAATTCTCATGCCGTTGTCCTGTGGGTTATGACGGGGCCTTGTACTATATGTTACCATAGTCTACGGAGTAAGATGAACTCCTTTTGTATACATGATACCTTCCTTACCAAACTACAAACAACCACGTTAGAATAACTATCATATATCAATAATCAGTCATATACACTTTACCTGTTCATTTCACTTTATATACCATCTTCTCTTTCTTCTTTTGAGACTTACCGAGTGCTAGTTCGCTGACGATATTGCTTTCTATTTCTTTCTTTGGAATGTTTGTCAGGACCAGACTCTGAGGAGATCAAGCCAAGCAAGGAGGACTTGGACCAGCTTACCGCTCAGCCTGACTTCTAGTTCCGTTGCACTTACTTTCCTGTATGCCATTATTTAGGCACTGCTTTACTCATTGTATCTTTTATTTTCAAACAATTGTATGTAAAGATGAATGTAAATAAAGTTGTTGTTTTATTTTAATACTCTTGTCATTCTTGTACATTTACATATTGCTTAATTACGCTTAATGTATTTATTTCTTAGTAAATACGTTGTGGCCCGCCACGTCACCGTTTCTGTCTACTGGGAAGCGAGGCGTGACAGGTTTTGGTGGCGGCCCGTGCAGGTCAGTTCTGCATAAAGTCTTAAGCAATATATCACAAGAATTGTATGAATCAACAACTATACATTCTTTACATTCCAAATTTCTTGAATCTATCCTAACCATTCCTTTTCTATCAAGATCATGGATTCTCCCAACAACACCAGTACCAATGTCAATGGAAACACTCCACCGCCTACTCTACCACCACCACCTACCGTTGCAGCTCCTATCAATGAGCAGACGGTACTGCTTGAGGCGATCAAGATCCTATCGGAGGGTCAGCAGTAGACTACTATTCTCATGCACCGCCCCGAAACCGAGACACCCGGAGTCAAGCGGTTTCGGGTACTGCACCCAAAATAATTCTTAGGAAAAGAGAGCCCATATGAGGCAGAAGAATGGTCTCAAGCGATTGAAGATAATATGGCAGCAGCTCAAGTGCCAGATATTGTCTGTGTGAGAGTTGCTAAGTTGTAGCTCACCAACAATGCAAGAGTCTGGTGGAAGGCTAAGGAAATCCGTCTCACCCAACTGATAGAGTGAAAGACGTTTCGCGATCTGTTCGATGCAAAGTACTTTCCTGAGACTGCCCATTTTGATATGGAGCAGCAGTTCATCCATCTACAACAAGGCTCGATGTGGGTCAAGTCGGTGGATGAATACGATACTGAGTTTACCATGCTTAGCAGGTAAGATATTGTCTCAAATTCAAATTCCTGATCTCACTACACTGCTAACACAAGGCCGTAACAGGTTCACTGCACACCTTATTCCTGCTGCTGAGATCCGAGCACGACGATTTCAGCAAGGGTTGGACCCGGAAATCCAAGCTGCACTCGCTACAGGGGATTTCCCAACCCATGAACTTGCTCTAAAGGCTGCCCGACGTTATGAGGCAGTTGTAAAGAAGAAGGGCAGGCTGCAGACTGCCGGTGTGAAATGCCCTTCCACACAGATGTCATGAGGAGCCTCTTCTAGGCAAACTTTTGCACCCAAGAGGCCAGGAGGATCGTTTAAGCGGTCCAGTCCAGACTTCTGTTTCTACTGCAAGAGAACTGGACACTTAGCGAAGGACTACAGGCGTGCAAATGGCCTGTGTTTGGTTTGTGGCGCATCTACTCACTCCATAGAAGCATGCCCATACCGTTTTAACACAGCACCAGCACCCAGATCTACAATCACGGTTCAACAGAGGCCGGCCATTCAGGCACCTGCACCCCGCCTAGTTCTCCCTGCACCAGCTTCGCGTTGACCACTTGCACAACCTCAATATCAATTCCATCAGGCATAGAGAAACGTGCCTCAAGGGTAGAGAAACGTGCCCCAAGGACCGAGAAACATGCCTTCGACAAGGAGGAATGTACCACGATGTCAAGCTTTTATAATGACGGTCGAGGAGGCCGAAGCCACATGCCAAGTCATCACCGGTAATTCCCAATCCTTTTAAACCTTTTCAATCCTTGTGTATCACTATACTTTTCCTATATCTAAACCCAAACTTACACAACTTAGGTACCATACTAGTATCCACCCTTCCTGCACTCGCATTTTTCGATACTGGAGCGTCACACTGCTTCATGTCGCAACGATTCGTGAGAACGCACACAATTCCCGTGAAGCCACTAATTTCAAGCTGGAATGTCAGTTCCGGAAATGGAGTCTTGAAAGCAACTATGGGGTTTGATCAGTGTCTAGTTGTAGTTTGCGGACGAGAATTCTACGCAAATTTCAAAGTACTGGACATCCCAAATTTCGATGTTGTGTTGGGAATGGATTGGCTGGGAGTATTCTATGCTACGATTGGCTGCCGTCTAAGGAGGGTAGTATTTGAGATACCATATCACCCAGTATTCTATTTCAAAAGTGGAGATAGAATTTTGGAGCCAGGATGCTACCGTGCTAAACCGAAGAATGCAGAAGTGTTCTCTCTATCAGAAGAAGAAGAAAAGCCTAAGGTAGTTCGAGAGTTCTAGGATGTATTCCCTGAAGACATATCAAGTTTTCCTCCCGATCGAGCTCTTGATTTTAGTATTGATTTACAACCTGGTGCGCAACCTGTAATCAAAGCTCCGTACCGGTTGAGTCCAAAAGGATTGAAAGAGATCTGCATTCAGTTGGACAAACTCCTGAAGAAAGGTTGGATTCATCCCAGTACTTCAAGCTGGGGATCTCCGGTACTACTAGTGAAGAAGAAAGAAGGTTATTACAGGATGTGTGTAGATTATCGAGCTCTGAACGAAATGACAATAAAGAACAAGTATCCACTACCATGCATCGATGACCTTTTCGATCGGTTAAGTGGGTCTTATTTATTTTCGAAGCTAGATCTTCGTTCGGGTTATCATTAGGTGAAGGTCAAAGAGTCCGACATTCCGAAGACGGCGTTTAGGACTCGATATGGTCATTACAAATATCTCGTAATGCCATTTGCAGTGACCAATGCACCTGCCATCTTTATAAACTCGATGACCCAAGTTTTTTGAGAGTGCTTAGACTGGTTCGTTGTCATCTTCATCGACGAAATCCTGGTGTATTCAAAAAATCAGAAAGAACACGTCGAGCACTTACGGATTGTCCTGGACACATTACGAAAACATCAACTCTACGCCAAGTATAGCAAGTGTGAATTTTGGCTAGATCAAGTCGGATTTCTCGGACATATTGTTTCAGGTGAAGGAATCTCTATAGATCCAGCTAATGTGTCGTTGTCAGTGAATGACCTACACCAAAGACAATGAAGGATATACAAAGTTTCTTGGGATTAGCAGGATACTACCGACGATTCATTGAAGGCTTCTCAAAGATTGCAGTATCTCTGACCAAGCTCACACGTAAAGACGAAGCATTCGTGTGGTCAGAAGCATGTGAAAGAGCTTTTGTAGAACTCAAGTCAAGATTAACCTTTGCTCCTATCCTCGTAATACCGGATCAATCTGGAGGATTCGTTGTGCATTGTGATGCGTCCGATAAAGGATTAGGATGTGTTCTACACCATCATGGAAAAGTTGTGGCTTTTGCATCAAGACAACTAAAAGTATATGAGCGCAACTATCCAACGCATGATCTAGAATTAGCAGCCGTTATCTTCGCACTTAAGATTTGGCACCACTATCTTCCAGGGAGAACAAGTAGATATATACAATGACCACAAGAGTCTGAAATATATTTACTCAAAAAGAATTAAGTATACGGCAGAGAAGATGGCTAGAACTCATGGCGGAGTTCAACATCAATCTACAGTATCATCCCGGGAAGGTGAACGTAGTTCCTGATGCACTTAGTCGCCAGCCATTAGCAATGCACCTCACCGCTCAGTGGAAGCTACAACAAGAATTACACGGATTGGAGATCGAAGTAGTTATGCCAGGTAACGCTTCATATTTGATGAACTTACAAGTCTAGTCCACTCTTGTTAACCAGATCAAGGCAGCTCAAGCAAATGATGCCAAGCTATAAAAGATCCGAGAACAAGTAGAAAGTGGACTTCGAACTGATTTCATCATCCACGAAGATGGATCCTTGCGGTATGGAAGTCTATTATGTGTACCCATCGGTCCTATTCAAGAAAAGTTAATGAAAGAAGCTCACAGCTCTCCGTATTCGGTACATCCCGATGGCACGAAGATGTACAAGGATCTACGACAACACTACTGGTGGCATGGAATGAAGTGCGAAGTAGCAAGGAGCGTAGACAAGTGTTTGGTGTGTAAGCAAGTGAATGCTGAACATCACAGAACGCTGGTCTACTTCAGCCGTTACCAATCCTAGAATGGAAATGGCAGCACATTACCATGGACTTCGTGACTGCCCTCGCAGCACGAAGGGTAACGACGCAATATGGGTAATTATGGATCGACTCACCAAGTGGACTCACTTTATTCCACTTCAAGTTGGCCAGTCAACCGAGACGTTAGCAAAGAAATACATGGAGGAGATCGTGAGATTACATGGAGTACCTGTTTGCATCGTCTCCGATCATGATACAAGATTCCGATCACAGATCTGGTAGAGTCTGCAAGCTAGCCTGGGAACGAGTCTGAATTTCAGCATGACTTATCATTCATAAACGGACGGACGGTCCGAGCGAACGATTCAGATTATGGAAGACATGCTAAGAGCTTGTATGCTAGACTTCGAAGGTTCGTAGGAAGATCACCTAGACCTTGTGGAGTTTTAATACAACAACAGCTATCAGGCAAGCATTGGAATGACACCATTCGCGGCACTTTACGGACAGAAGTGTCGTTCACCGCTAAGTTAGGACGACATTGGAGATCGTGAACTCCTTGGACCAGAGATGATCACAGCAACCATGGACGTAGTTCGCACGATCAGGGAAAGGATGTGCATAGCCCAAGACCGAAAGAAGCATTAGGCAGAAGCAAAGCGTCTACATCTGGAGTTCCAACCTAGAGACCATGTTTTTCTAAAGATATCTCCAAACCGGAGAGTGATCCGCTTTGACAAGAAGGGTAAGCTTAGTCCCAGATACATAGGACCGTTCGATATACTCGAACGAGTTGGAGAAGTGGTATACCGTTTAGCACTACCATTCTCATTGGAAGGAGTGCACAACGTGTTCCACATATCCCAGTTACAACGTTATGTGAGCGACCCCAGCCACATACTTGATCACTCAGAGCTCACAGTATAAACTGACTTAACCTGCGAGCAACAACCAGTTGAGATCCTAGACCGAAAGGTGAAGACATTGCGGAACAAGGAAGTAAAATTGGCCCGAGTGATGTGGAGAATAGATTCGCACGGAGAATCAACATAGGAACGAGAAGAAGATATGCATGCAAGATACCCGTACCTATTTGAAAATTAGTCCCTATGTAATTGTAAATTTTGAGGACGAAATTTTTATAAGGAGGGTAGAATGTAACGGCTTTGAAATCACTGTACACAAATTTCCATTTTTAATGTACAGAAAAGAGTATTACAGCCTGTGTATGAGTTATAAGTTACTTTTATTACATAAAAGAAAGAAGCAACTTGTAGCTCACTGGTAAAGCCCTTGCACTGATATGACGTAGCCCCTGTGTTCAATTCCCATCAGACACAATTATTTTTTCTAATTTTTCTTTTAAACTTTTTAGAAGCTCAAAATATTGCACGTGCAATACACAGGAAATGAAAAGTTCAGAAAAAAATCGAACATGTAGAAAATGGTGTAAATATTGAGTTTATCTGATGGCACGAATCTTGAGGCAAATGCCTCAATATCGACCGGCCAATATTGCCCATGGACCAGCGCCGACGGTCAGATCAAGGCCAAAATGCTCCGTGCTTTGCACACACGTCTCTTCAACTCCCCTTAACTCCTCTGCACTTTTTGATTTCCCTACAATCAAACAGAGATCCTTCAATTCACCAATTAACACAATTTTAATGCTTTTTAATCCACATTTTTAATTCCAAAGCCCTAATTCTACACTATAAATACCATCCCACACTTTGGCTTAACACCATTCTGAAAATTCTAGCAGAAACTCTCTCAAAATTTTTTAAGTGCAAGTGGAGTAAAGTGGAGTTAGCGAGCAAGCTTCTTCCGTCAAAGATCGAAACCGATTCCGGAGCTCCCGCGACTCCACGACGACACTCTTTCCTTCCTAACCCTTTATTTGAGTTTTCCAAACCGTAAGTCCCTCCCAAACTCTCTTTCTCTTCATTAAAATTCAATTTTAAAATTTATATCGGTAAGTGGAGTTATTACCGATATTCTTTCTCTAAACCCTAAAAACTCATTTTCCTTTATACTTTGATCAACCTAATTTTTACACAAAACTTGTAACCTTAAATACCAATATTTATAATCAAGTTTACACAAGAAGCTCATGTGAAACATTCATAATTAAACTTTTTCATTAAAATACCTTGAACTTTAATTTCACTCTTTTCGTTTTCGTTAAAACTATACCTTTAGGAAAAAAACTTCATGGGGTAAAGATCTACCCCACACGTACACTTTGGTTTCATAGCACGATACCTATTTGTATGTATTTTTGCTTCGTAAAATAATCTTTACAATAAAACACCACATATTTTAAAACCAGGTTTCTTTTAAAACAGTATTTCATACTCCTCTGCAATTATGCATCTACAACCCACTTTAGGGGACCTGCTAATGGATGACGTGGATTATCGCACATCCTGTGGATAGTAGAGCGAGATGTAGACCTTCTAACGGAACATTCGATCTCGAAAGGATATAAATAAGGTTTTTAGAAAAACGAATTTTCTAATTAAAACTAATTTTATAAAAATTAAAATTATACAAAATTATAAATCCATATTTTCATATATTATGAAACTAATTTTTTATAAAAATGAAAGATTAAAAAAATGTCAATAAAATACCACCAAGTTACTAAAAAGACTAGTTTTCAATAAAATACCCTAAACTTTCAAAAAAAACTAGGCATTCATCATTAAAATACCTCAATACTTAAAACACATGCTCATGAAAACCATAAGTAATAAAAAAACCTCGTGGTTTTACTTTTAACTATATTAAAATATTTTTTTCATAAAACCCTCTCAAGATATACAAATCAATATTTAAGGACTTTAGTAAGTATAGATTTAAGCGGGATCAATTCTATTGAGCCCCAGGGAGCCGGAGAAAGTGAGTGCTTGCCTATTCAGGTTAAAAAAAACTTAACAGGAGTTATCAATGACAATTGTCTTGGAAAAAGACATAGATTCTGCCGTCCATGTGCAGCAGTTGCCGATGACTCCCGAACCTAAGAATTTAAGAGTTAAATCAATTTACAAGTATCTGACTCAGTCTGAGTCCAGCCTCAAAACTGAATTCAAAATCAAACACGAATACTTGATCATGAACATGAATACTCAAATTCAAACAACAATATCAAACATGTTTACTTGACTTGACCGAACCATGGTTATAACTTGACATGACTACTTGAGTACATGACTACATCATGAACATGAATACTTGAACATTTTATATCCATGGATTCGGCCAAGACTTATAATCTTAATCTTTACAACACATTACACGAGGATAAAGGGGTAGATTGGTACGGAAAATATATCGTGGCACGAAAGGTCACTTAAAAGATACCTACATAAATTCTCATGTCGTTGTCCTATGGGTTATGACGGGGCCGTGTACTACATGTTACCATAGTCTATGGGTTAAGATGGACTCCTCTCATATACATGATACCTTCCTCACCAAACTACAAACAACCACGTTAGAATAACTATCATATACCAGTAATCGGTCATATACACTTTACCTGTTCATTTCACTTATATACAATCACCTCTTTCTTCTTTTGGGACTTACCGAGCGCTAGTTTGCTGAAGACATTCCTTTCTATTTATTTCTTTGGAATGTTCATCAGGAGGACCAGACTCTGAGGAGATCGAGTCGAGTCAGGAGAACTTGGACCAGCTTACCGCTCAGCCTGACTTCTAGTTCTGTTGCACTTACTTTCCTGTATGCTATTGTTTAGGCACTACTTTACTCATTATATCTTTTATTTTCAAACAGTTGTATGTAAATATGAATGTAAATAAAGTTGTTGTTTTATTTTAATACTCTTGTCATTCTTGTATATTTACATATTACTTAATTACGCTTAACGTATTTATTTCTTACTAAATACATTGCAACCTGCCATGTCACAATTTTCGTCTACTAGGAAGCGAGGCGTGACACACATTTTTAATTCCCAAACCTTAATTTTTCACTATAAATACCATCCCATGCCCAAGCTCCCCTCTATTCTGAAAATTTCCATCAAAATTATCCTAAAAGTTTCTAAGTGCAAGTGGAGTCAAATGGAGTTAGCAACCAAGCTCCTCCCATCGACGATCGAAGTCGTTTCCGGAGCTTCCACGACGTCACGGAGCCGCCTCGCTTTTCCTTCTTTCTTGAAGTCATATAGCCGTAAGTCCCTCTTGGATCTTTCTTTCATCTCAAATCATCTTTTAACAATACATGTCGGTAAAGTGGAGTTATCTTCGATACATATTACTTTAACCTTGGAACTCCTCTCTTTAAAGCTTATCGGTCAAACTAACTTTCTCACATTACTTGTAACCTTGTTTACAATTATTTAGTTTTGAATTGAACCAAAATTTTCATATGAAACAAGCATATAACGAACTTTTTCATTAAAATACCATGAACTTTAGTATAACCCTTATTTCGATAATCGTAATATATACCTTTAGGAAAACTTCACAGGGTAAATACCTATTCCACACGCACACTATGGTTTCATAGCACAATATCTATATATATATATGGTTGGTTTAAATAATAGTTTTTATATTAAAATACCATACTTTTCAAAAACGGGTTTCTTTTAATCGGTATTTTTGTAATCCTTGGCAACTATGCCTCTAAAACCCTTGTTAGGGGACCCAATAATAGATGGTATAGATTATTGCACATCCTTAGGATAGTAGAGCGGGATGCATAACTCGTCACGAAGTATTCGGTCTCGAAAGGAAATAAAAATACGGTTTTCAAGAAATATGACTTTTTTAAACAAAAATAATTTTAAAAAAATTATATAAAAATATGAATCCGTATTTTCAATAAAATCCTATTATGAAATTATATTTTCTAAAATTAAAGATTAGAATTTTAATAAAATACCATCAACTTTCCAAAAGAGCTAGTTTTCAATAAAATACCATAAACTTTTAAAAAGGCTAATCCAAAACACCTTTTAATTTAAAATACATGTTCATAAAAACCCTAAATATTATAAATCACCATCGAGATGTATTTTTAAACTATATTAAGGTATCTTTCATAAAAACCCCTCGAGATATGCAAAACAATATTTTAAGGACTATAGATTAATATAGGTTTAAGCGGTATCATTTCTCTTGAGCCCCAGGGAGCCGGAGAAAGTAAGTGCTTGTATATTCAGGCTAGACAACGTAACGGAGTTATCAAATGGCAATTGTCTTGGAAAAAGTCACAAATCCTGTCGTACATGTGCAGCAGTTGCCGAATACTCCCGAACCTAAGAATTTCAAGAGCTAAAACCGTTCATAAGTTTCTAACTCTAACATGAATCTAAACTCAAACCAGAATCCAAAATCAAACTTGAACTTGAATACTTGATCATGAACCTGAACACTCAAATTCAAATATCAAACTCAAACTCGTATACTTGACTTGACTTGACTGAACCATGGTTATAACTTGACATGAACTTGACATGAATACCTGAATACATGATTACATCTTAAACATGAACTTGAACAGTTTATATCCATGGATTCAGGCAATACCTGTAATATTAATCTATACAAATACAATACGCGGGGATAAAGGGGTAGATTGGTACAGAACGTATATCGTGGCACGATAGGTCACTTAAAAGACACCTACATGAATTAATGTGCCGTTGTCCCGTGAGTTATGATGGGGCCTTGTACTACATGTTACCATAGTCTACGGGATAAGATGGACTTCTCTCGTATACACGAATGCATTCTTTATCAAACTATAAATAACCACGTTAGAATAACTATCTGTTCATCACTAAAAACTGCATTTTAATACCGCTCATTCATTATCTATTTTGTTATATATCGGTACTATTAATCAGTGTCTGCTCAGTAATTACAGTTTACAGGTGTTCGTGATAAAATACCAGAAATACATTCAAAATCACGGATAGAACGTTTGGAAGCCGGCACTGCAAGCAGAACAGAAAACCGACCGATATCCAAAGAGTTCTTTTGCAAATAAATATGTGCACACAATTTTGGTCCAACGCAATACAAGTGTACACATGATCTTTAGCACTAGGACCATGGTGGGGCTGCCCATGGCACACAAGATATGATGAATTGGGCACATGGGGGACAAGAGTTATAAATGCAAAAGGTTGTGATGTGACCAAAAGCATCATGTTTCCCTCCAAATCCCTGAGTGCAGACCAAGTTCATGTAAAAAAATCAAGTAGCACCAGTGGACTTGTCGAGAGAACATAACACCACACAACCAATACGAGCCCATTAGCTTGGATTTTGGCCGGCCACACCCTCAAGAAATCCGAGCTCGCCGGCCCCCTTTGCCCCGTTTGTCCCCTTCTTTCTTCTGTCCCTCCCTTACAGTCACATCACCTTATTTTTATTACTTGTTTAATCGTTTTTGGTGCCTATAAAAGCCAGATCAGTGAGCAAGGGAAGGGGCCTCACATAGTGTATGCATATATTGTTTAGTTTTGTTCTTTTGTTTTTTTGGTTTAAGCATGAGAGTTGTGTGAGCTTTAATTTGGTCTCTTCTTTTTCTTCCCTCTTGAAGCTTTCTCTTGAGAGCTTCATTATGGAGATTGAACAAGTTACCAATATCTTATACCCCAACTTCAAGTGTTAATAATATTGTTGTTTCTTTGATTACTTGCTTCTTTTTCTTATTTGCTTTTCTTTTTATCATGCTTAACTAATATTTTTGGTTATGGTAATGGTGACGAAATGAGATGAAAGGCTTTGCCTCCTCCTCTTCCCGTTAATGTTTAATGTGCTTATATATATGATTCTAAGTTAAATATTGTTTATGTATTGATATGGTATGGTATTTTTAAACATGGTTACTTTGTAACCTCCTCATATACCATATTCACTCCCTTTTCCCATTTCAATGTTTAAGTTAAAATCAATTTAGTGTTAAGGTTGCTAGGTTTAGATATGGTATTTTTTGATTAAGTGACTTGACAAATCTCTTTGTTTCATATACTATATACTATCACAAACACTTAGCAAACTCAACACTAAAATCATTTGCTTTCACCCACTACTTTATGTTTTTGATGTTGTCGTATGCTTGCTAACCCTTGTGTTTAGTGTTGATAGCTCAAGCTTGGACATACAAATGGTAAGTGAACAAAACGGACTCGTTTCGTGTTTTGCGGCGAATATCGAAATTTGATGATTTGTGCTCCGCAACCGCCTTGACAAGTCATGCTTCATGCCGGGATCGACGTAAGGACGGACAACTCATGATCAATGGAGCGTCGAAGGAATCGTCGCAATTCGACCTTCCGAGCAAAAGCCACGACCACTTCTTTCTTGACTTGTTTCCTTTGTTTTCTTGTTTTCGTATTCTTTTTATTTTTGTGACAAACCAACCAATTCGTTTTTTGTTGAACCTTAAACAACAAGACCTAATACACAATTCCTTGCGGATCGACCCGTGCTTGCCGGCTCGCTACAACGCGCCGTGCACTTACGGTTTATAAATTTTAAAACGAGAACGATCTCGCGTGCGTAATCCATTTCCTTAAAACGTTTCCATTTCCAAAACTTACGTGTTTGCGCGCGCGGGTGAATTCCCAACACTATCATATACCTGTAGATAATCATATACAACTGTACCTATCATCTGTTCATTTGGTTTCTATTCTCATTACATACTATCTTGTCTTACTTGTTTTAGGACTTACAGAGCGCTAGTTCGCTGATGAAATTTCTTTTTGTTTCTTTCTTTGGAATGTTCGTCAGGAGGACCAGACTCTGAAGATGTAGAGCCGAGCCAGGAGGACTTGGACCCGTTTACAGCTCAGCCTGACTGCTAGCTCCATCCAGCGTACACTTACTTTCAGTATGCCTTTATTTAGGCATTTGTTTTTCTTTATTATTGTATCTTTTATTTTCAAACAGTTGTATATAAAGTTGAATGTAAATAAAGTTGCTGTTTCATTTTATTACTTTTATTATTCTTGCTCATTTTTATATTGCTTAAATACGCTTAACGTATTTTCATAGTAAATAAGTTGCGGGCTTACCACGTCGCCGTTTCCGTATACTGGCAAGCGGGGCATGACAGGTTTTTTTGGCGACCCATGCAGGTCAGTTCTACATGAAGTCTTAAGCAATATATAATAAGAATTATAAGAATCAGCAATTATACGTTTCTTGCATTTCAAATTTCTTGAATCTATCACAATCTTTCCTTTTCTATCAAGGTGATGGATTCTCCAAACAACACCAGCACCAACGTCAATGGCAACACACCAACACCTACCTTACCACCTCCTCCTACCGTTACTGCTCTGATAAATGAACAAACGGTGCTTCTAGAAGACATCAAAAGTCTTTAGGAGGGCCAGTAGCAGCAGACTGTTATTCTCATGAACCGCCCGGAAGCCGAAGCACCTGGAATAAAGTAATTTCGTGTGTTGCATCCAAGAAACTTTTCAGGGAAAAAGAGTCCTCTTGAGGCTGAGGAATGGGCCCAGAGTATATAGAACGACCTTTCCGCAGCACAAGTACCAGATATAGCTTGGGTTCGTATGGCCAAGCTCCAGCTCACCGACAATGAAAGAATCCGGTGGAAAGCCGAGGAAAGTCGTCCCACAAAACCAATAGAATGGATGACATTCCGCGATCTTTTCGATGCGAAGTTTTTCCCCGAGACTGCTCGCTTTGAGATGGAACAACAGTTCATCCACCTACAACAAGGTTTCATGTGGGTAAAATCGGTGGATGAATATGATGCTGAATTCATCATGCTTAGAAGGTAAAGAATTCATATCAAATTATGTTCCGTAAAACACATCACTATCCTGACATCAACATCTTATGAGGTTCGCAACACACTTGATTCCGACCGATGAGATTCGGGCTAGACAATTTCGACAGGGCTTAGACCCGGAGATTCAGGCGGCATTAGCCACAGGCGATTATCCAACACATGAACTCGCCCTGAAGGCGGCACGTCATTATGAAGCTGTGGTTAAGAAGAAGGATAAGCCTCAAGCAGCCGAAATCAAATGTCCTGCTACCCAGATGACAGGAGGAGCCTTTTCTAGGCCGATTTTTGAACCCAAGAGGCCAGGAGGATCGTTTAACCAGTCCAGTCCAGAATTTTATTTCTACTGCAAGAGAACTGGACACTTGGCGAAGGACTGCAGGCGTGCAAATGGCCCGTGTTTGATTTGTGGCGCATCTACTCACACTATAGGAGCATGCCCATATCGTATTAACATAGCACCAGCACCCAGACCCACAATCACAGCTCTGCAGAAGCCATCCATTCAGGCACCTGCACCCCGCCTAGCTTTTCCTGCACCAGCACCACGTGGACTGTCACGCCCCGCTTCCCAGTACACGGGAAGAGGACGAGACGAGGCCGCTACGCACTTACTCAGAAGTAAACACGCTAAGCGTATCTAAGCAATATAAAATAAAATATACACAAGAGACAAGATGTAAATGAACAGAAAATTTATTTATTAAACATTCTTTTTACAATACAACTGAAATGAAAATACATGAAATGAAAAGCCATGACATAACAGAAATGTAAAGGAAATGTAATGTACAAGCGAATCTAAAATTCCGGGTCTTCAGTAAACTGATCCAAGTATTCGCTGTTGGGCTCGATCTCTAGTGTGTCCGAATCACCTGACGATATTCCAAAGAAGAAGAAAGAGAATGTCGTCAGCGAACAAATCGCTGGGTAAGTCCCGTAGATAGATAAGAATAGAATAGACAGAATAGAGTATGGCTGCTTATTGTTGTTATTTAGTGTTAACTCTGTTATTTGTAGCTTGGTACAGAAGAGGCCAGTGTATACGAGAGGAGTCCCACTATTCCGAAGAATAAGGTATACGGAGCACAAGGAACTGTTCAGCCACGGTATAACGCAATGGATATTCAGGTTAGGTGTGTTAAGGTTACAGTCTCGTGTCACTTTTAACACCTTCCGTACCAATCTACCCCTTATAACCCCGCGATGTCTTGATTGTATTGTTTGTATTGTTTTAATTGTATATTGTATATAGATGGATGACTTGCCTAAACCATGATATCAGTAATAGAATGATATAATAGATGAACTTGTAAATGGAGTATATCCATGGTTCTGTTCAGTCAAATTGTATATATTGAATAGATTGAATATATGGATTCATGGATTCATGTTGAATATATACTTGAATCATATTCAAGTCAATTTGATTATATCGAGACTCAGTCCGAGTCAACACTTTTAAAAGAACTTGAAATCCTGATTGTTCTGGTGTTATCGGTAACTGCTGCACATGGACGGCAGGATTTGTGTCTTTTTCAAAGACAATTACCGTGTTGATAACACTGATTGTTATATTGTCTATCTTAAATAGTAAAGCACCCATATCTCCGTCTCCCTGAGGCTCAAGAGACTAGTTCTGCTTAAACCTATATTAACTAGGGTCCTTATTGTAATTTAGTATAACTTGAGGGGTTTTATGTAAAATAGTTTTTGTTATACTTTCAAAATAAATCTCAAGTATTTAATTATCGTCTTTCGAGTTTTCATAGATCTTTCTTTTATTAAATGTGAAATTTCTAGTGAATATGCCATAGTTTTAAAGTATAGGGTATTATTTGAAATATTGGAATTGTTTGGTATTTTCTTGTAAATGGAATGTTTTTCTTGAATTTTGGAAATGTGGAATATTATAAATATTAAAAATAGATATTTTCATATTATTTACATATATATTTATTTATTAAAAATATAAGTTTTATTTATAATAGAAATCACATTTTCTAAAAAAATTGTATTAAAAATCGTATGCTTCTTGCGGGGGGTCTGCATCTCACTTTACTAAGCCCGAGGATGTGCGATAATCCGTACCATACCGAGCGGGTTCCCCAAAATGGGTTGTAGAGGCGCAATTGCAAAGATTTGTTAAATACACTTCTTATAGAAAAAATGTTTTTATAAGTTGAAGGTAGTTATATGTAAAGTCGTATTTTCCCAAATCTATATTCCCAAATTCCATCGTGCTATGTTAGATATGTTTGTTATGATGAGGTAGGTCGTTACCTCGTGAACTATCTATAGGTATAACAAGGAATTATGATGGTTTATGTCGAAACTAAACTATATGGTATTTTTCTGAAAAAGTATAATAAAAGTTACAAAAATGATTAGTTTGATGTGCAACTTGTTTCATTAAATTTGTTAATATTTATTAATCAACATATAAGAATATAGTTTTATTTCGTTAAAGAAAAGTGTAGTTTTTAAAGAAAACTGGATCGGAAGTCGGACTAACTCCGCTTCCGTCGGGTTTTAGTTTTGAATGTTTTTAGAATAGAGAAAAGAAGGAGAAGTAAGGACTTACTAGATGATTGGCTAGAAGAGAGAAAGAGTAATAGGTGAGAGTTGCCGGTGCGTCGTTTCGGTGTCGGAAACTCCTTGAGTTGTCGCCGGAAGTTCGTCGGAGCTTCGCCCCTTGCTAACTCCACTTGCACACAAAAGGATCTTGGAATTTTCTTGAGATTTTTTGTAGGAAATTTTAGTGTGAAGGGGTGTAAAAATATAGTGGGTATTTATAGGGAAAATTAGGGTTAGGGTGTGATAAAAATGCATTTAAATTTGCATTAAAATGGGATTTAAAGGGATATTATTATTCTCTATAAATGTGCAAAGAATAAACACTACTAGGGTTATGGGGGGAGTCCAAGAGTTGCTAGGGTCAAGAAAAATTAGGGTTTTGCCTCATTACAGTCGGCAGCACCGGCCCGATTCAACTTCTCGCCTGTCGGATTCCGTTGAGGGGGGGCTCGGATTAGGGCCACGTGTCCCTAACGCTTGGCCTATCCTCGAGCATATGTTTGATTAAGCCGTGACTCTTCAGGTTACGTGTAGTGCACGTGTAGTCTTTTGGGCTTCTAAAAGATTAAAAGAATTTTAAATAAAAAGAATGCATGGCTGATGGGATTTGAACTCTGGTGCTTTGGTTCAGCAGTGCAAGGTCTTACCAATGAGCTACAAGCTCCTTCTTGCTGTTCAAAAGTAAATCAAATTCTTATAGTACTCACAGGAATTGTAAATACCCCAAGTATACATTAACTTTTAATCAAATTTATGTACACAAGAATTGGAGTTGTTACATGGACCACATGAACATCCTCAGTGCCAATTCCATCAGACACAGAGAAACGTGCCTCAAGGGAAAAGGAATGTGCCTCCAGCGAGGAGGAATGTACCGAGACGACAGGCTTTTACAATGACGGCCGAGGAGGCCGAAGCCACAAGACAAGTCATCACCGGTAAATTCCCCCATCTTTTCAACCTTTCAATTCTTGTGTATCGTTATACTTCCCTATATCTAAACACGATCTCACATAACTTAGGTACTATACTAGTAGCCACCCTTCATGACTCACACTTTTCAACACTGAAGCTTCATACTGCTTCATGTCACAATGATTCATGAGAACGCACACGATTTCCGTGAAGCCGCTCATTTTAAGCCGGAATGTCAGTTCCGGGAATGGAGTCTTGTAGGTAACTTTGGGATATGATCGATGCCCAATTGTAGTTTGTGGTCGAGAATTCTACGCAAATTTCAAAGTACTGGACATACAATTTCGATGTTGTGTTGGGAATGGATTGACTGGGAGTATTTTATGCTACCATTGACTGCAGTCAAAGGAGAGTAGTATTTGAGATACCAGAGCACCCAGTCTTCTATTTCAAAAGTGGAGACAAAATCTTGGAGCCAGGAAGCTACCGTGCTAAACTGAAGAATGCAAAAGTATTCTCCCTACCTGTTGAATAAAAAAAGCTTGAAGTAGTTCGAGAGTTCGAGAATGTGTTCCCTGAAGACATATCAGGTTTGCCTCCTGATCGAGCTCTTGAATTTATTATTGGCTTACAACATGGTGCACAACCTGTAATCAAAGCTCCATACCGATTAAGTCCGGAGGGATTGAAGGAGATATGTATTCAGTTGGACGAACTACTGAAAAAGGATGAATCCGACCCAATACTTCAAGTTGGGGATCTCCGGTGTTACTAGTGAAGAAGAAGGAAAGTTCCTATAGGATGTGTGTGGATTATCGAGCTCTGAACGAAGTGACAATTAAGAACAAGTATCCACTACCACGCATCGATGACCTTTTCGATCGGTTAAGTGGATCTTGTGTCTTTTCAAAGCTAGATCTTCGTTCGGGTTATCATCAGGTGAAGTTCAAAGAGTCTGACATTCTGAAGACGGTGTTTAGGACTCATTATGGCCATTATGAATATCTCGTAATGCCATTTATAGTGACCAATGCACCTGCCATTTTTATGAACCTGATGAACCAAGTTTTTCGAGAGTATTTAGACCTGTTTGTTTTTATCTTCATCGACGACATCTCGGTGCATTCAAAGAATCGGAAAGAACGCGCCGAACACTTACGGATTGTCCTGAAGACATTCTGACAACATCGGCTCTATGCCAAATACAGCAAGTGTGAATTTTGGCTAGATCAAGTCGTATTTCTTGGACACATTGTTTCAGGCGAAGGAATCTCGGTGGATCCAGCTAAGGTGTCAGCTGTCAGGGAGTGGCCGACACCAAAGACGGTGAAAGATATAAGAATTTTCTTGGGCTTAGCAGGATACTACCGACGATTCATTGAAGGATTCTCAAAGATCGCAGCACCCCTGACCAAGCTCACACGTAAAGACGAAGCATTCATGTGGTCAGAAGCATGTGAAAAGGCTTTTGTAAAACTCAAGTCGAGGTTAACCTCTGCACCTATTCTTGTAATACCGGATCAATCTAACGGATTTGTTGTACATTGTGATGCATCCGGTAAAGGATTAGAATGTGTTCTACACCAGCATGGAAGGGTTGTAGCTTTTGCATCAAGCCAACTCAAGGATCATGAGCGAAACTATCCAACACATGATCTAGAATTGGCAGCCGTCATCTTTGCACTCAAGATTTGGCGTCATTACCTTTTGGGAGAATGAGTGGATATATACTTAGAAGGAACTCAACATGTGGCAAAGAAGATGACTAGAACTCATGGCGGATTTCGACATCAACCTAATGCACTTAGTCATCTTCTTTAACAATTAACCTCACCGCTCAATAGAGACTACAGCAAGAACTGCATGGATTGGGATCGAAATAGTTATGCCAGGTAACGCTTCATCTTTGATGAACTTACATGTCTAGTCCACTCTTATCAATCAGATCAAGGCAGCTCAAGTAAAGGATGCCAATCTACAAAAGATCCGAGAACAAGTAGAAAATGGACTACGAACTGACTTCATCATCCACGAAGATGGATCCTTGCGATATGGAAGCCGTTTATGTATACCAGTCAACTCTGTTTGAGAAGAGATGATGAAAGAAGCTCATAGCTCTCCGTATTCTGTACACCCCAGTGGTACGAAGATGTATAAGGATCTACGGTAACACTATTGGTGGCATAGAATGAAGCACGAAGTAGCAAGGAGCATAGCAAAGTGTCTAGTGTGTCAGCAAGTGAAGGCTGAACATCACAGAACTGCTGGTCTACTTCAGCTGTTACCAATTCCAAAATGGAAATGACAGCACATTACCATGGACTTCGTGACTGCTCTCCCTCGCAGCACGAAGGGTAACGATGCAATTTGGATTATTGTGGATTGACTCACCAAGTCGGCTCATTTTATTCCATTTCGAGTTGGCCAGTAAACCGAGACGTTAGGAAGGAAGTACATGGAGGTGAGTATAAATCTAAAGTAAGATTTGATACCTTCAAGATGTTCCATATTTGATACCCATAAACTCATACAGGAGATCGTGAGATTACATGGGATACCTGTTTGCATCGTCTCCGATCGTGATACGAGATTCCGATCACAATTTTAGCAGAGTCTGCAAGCTAGCCTGGGAACGAGTCTGAAATTCAGCACATCGTATCATCCATAAACGGACGGACAATTCGAGTGAACAATTCAGATTCTGGAAGACATGTTGAGAGCCTGTATGTTAGACTTCGGAGGTTCGTGGGAAGATCACCTACACCTTGTGGAGTTTTCATACAACAACAGCTATCAAGCAAGTATTGGGATGGCACCATTCGCAGCACTCTAGGGAAGAAAGTATCGTTCCCCGCTGAGTTGGGACGACATTGGAGATCGTGAACTCTTTGGACCAGAGATGATCGTGGTAATTGTGGACGTGGTTCGCACGATCAGGGAAAGGATGCACATGGCCCAAGACCAACAGAAACATTGGGCATATGCAAAGCGTCGACATCTGGAGTTCTAACCAGGAGAACATGTGTTCCTGAATATCTCTCCAAATAAAGGAGTGATACGTTTTGGCAAGAGGGGTAAACTCAGTCCAAGATACATAGGACTATTCGACATACTCGAACGAGTTGGAGAAGTAGCATACCGTTTGGCACTACCACTCTCATTAGAAGGAGTGAACAACGTGTTCCAAATATCCTAGCTACGATGATATTTGAGTGACCCCAGTCATATACTTGATCGCTCAGAGCTCACGGTACAAACCAACCAAACTTGCGAGGAACAACCAGTTGAGATCCTAAGCCGAAAGGTGAAAACATTGCGGAACAAGAAGGTAAACTTGGTCCGAGTGATGTGAAGACAAGACTCGCCAAGAGAATCGACATAGGAGCGAGAAGACGATATGCGTACACGATACCCTCAGCTATTCGAAGATTAAACCTTTATGTAACTTTCGAGGACGAAATTTTTATAAGGATGGTAGAATATAACGGCACTGAAATTCATGTACACAAATTTCTTATTATTGTACAGAAAAGGGTATTACAGCATGTGTAAGAGTTAAAATTTATTTTTGTTAAATAAAATCAAGAAACAACTTGTAGCTCACCGGTAAAGCCTCTACACTGCTGTGACATAGCCTGTGCATTTGAATTCCATCAAACCCAATTATTTTTCAGATTTTTTTCTTTTTAATTTTTTGTAATCCTTGGCAATTACGCCTCTACAACCCTCGTTAGGAGGCCTGCAAATGGATGGTGCAGATTATCGCACATCCTTGGGATAGTAAAGCGAGATGCAGAACTCCTCACGGAGTATTCGGTCTCGAAAGGAAATAAAAATACGGTTTTTAAGAAATACGACTTTTCTAAACAAAACTAATTTTAAAAAAATTATATAAAAATATGAATCCGTATTTTCAATAAAAACATATTATGAAATTATATTTTCTTCAATTAAAGATTAGAATTTTAATAAAATACCATTAAGTTTCCAAAAGGGCTAGTTTTCAATAAAATACCACAAACTTTTAAAAAGGCTAAGTTTCATCACCAAAATACCTTTTAATTTAAAATAAATGTTCATGAAAACCCTAAATATTATAAATCACCCTCGAGATTTATTTTTAAAATATATTAAAATATCTTTCATAAAACCCCCTTGAGATATGCAAAACAATATTTTAAGGACTATAGATTAATATAGGTTTAAGCGGTATCATTTCTTTTGAGCCCCAAAGAGCCGGAAAAAGTGAGTGCTTGCCTATTTAGGCTAGACAACGTAACGGAGTTATCAAATGGCAATTGTCTTGAAAAAATACACAAATCCTGTTGTACATGCGCATCAGTTGTCGATTACCCCCGAACCTAAGAATTTCAAGAGCTAAAACCGTTCACAAGTTTCTAACTCCAACATAAATCCAAATTCAAACCAGAATCCAAAATCAAACTTGAACTTGAATACTTGATCATGAACCTGAACATTCAAATTCAAATATCAAACTCAAACTCGTATATTTGACTCGACTTGACCGAACCATGGTTATAATTTGACATGAATACCTGAATAAATGATTACATCTTGCAAATGAACTTGAACAGTTTATATCCATAGATTCGGCCAAGACCTGTAATATTAATCTATACAAATACAATACGCGAGGATAAAGGGGTAGATTGGTACGGAACGTATATCGTGGCACAAGAGGTCACTTAAAAGACACCAACATGAATTCACGTGTTGTTGTCATATGGGTTATGACAGGGCCTTGTAATACATGTAACCATAGTCCACGGGGTAAGATGGAATCCTTTCGTATACACGAATACATTTTTTTATCAAACTACAAACAACAACGTTAGAATAACTATCATATACTTTGGATAATCATATACAACTGTACCTGTCATCTGTTCATTTGGTTTCTATTCTCATTACATACTATCTTCTGTTATTTCTTTTGGAACTTACCGATCGCAAGTTCGCTGACGACATTGCTCTTTGTTTTCTTTCTTTAGAATGTTCGTCAGGAAGACCGGACTCTGAAGACATAGAGCCGAGCTAGGAGGACTTGGACCCATTTACAACTCAGCCTGACTACTGGCTCCATCCAGCCGCACTTACTTTCAGTATGCCTTTATTTAAGCCTTTGTTTTTCTTTATTATTGTATCTTTTATTTTCAGACAGCTATATATAAAGTTGGATGTAAATAAAGTTGATGTTTCATTTTATTACTTTTGTTATTCTTGCTAATTGTTATATTTCTTAAATACAGTTAACGTATTTTCATAGTAAATACGTTACGGGCTTGCCACGTCACTGTTTTCGTATACTGGGAAGCGGGGCGTGACAGATTTGATTTATATATATATATATATATATATATATTTGATATTAGCCGGGTTAGATATGATATAACCGGATTATTGAATCAAGTGTTGATATAATAATTTGATATATATATATATATTAACTAATATTGAATATTAGCCGGTTATATGTGATATAACCAGATTATTGAATCAAGTGTTTATTTAATAATTTGATATATATATATATATATATATATATATATATATATATATGATATCAGCCGGTTATATATGATATAACCGGATTATTGAATCAAGTGTTGATTTAATAATTTGATATATATTTGATATATATATATATATATATATATATATATATATATATATATAAACTAATATTATACTCACTTAAGATTTTCTTCTTTTATATATATGTATGTATGTATTAATATTGTATCATGATTGATGATACAAGGAACATGGATGTGTGAGAATCACATTGGGAAAAAGATAATGATAAGTTTTTTGAATTAAAACATAATAAGAATGAGTCATTATTCTTGGATGCTTGGAGAAGCCATGACTCATCTTATAATTTTTTTTTATTCATAGATTTTTATCATAGTCTTCATCTCATCTTATCTCTTGAGCTCATGGTTCATACTCATCCAAGTTCATCTTCTTCTTCATCTCTTCACTACATTTTCTAGGGTTGAGAAAAAGAAAAGAAAAGAAATAATTTTGGTGAGCAAAATTCCTACTTCATCAACCTACACTACTCTAGCCCATCAGTATAGGTTGTTAGCTTCACTAATACCTTAATTAGTGAAGTGTGAGCTTGAGTGAGAGTTGCCTCAAGGTGGATCATCTTCGATGATGAAAACACCAAGTAAGCTCTTCCATTCTTCAACTGGAGTCAAAGAAGAGTTCTAAGGACTACTACTTGGAGCTTTAGAATTGAAGGACTAGACTACAAAGGATGTAGACTCTCTTCACTTAGATTAGAACTTGTTTGCTTAACTTTAAAACCGTAATTCTCTAGTTCGATTCTTGTTTAGTATACTTAGACCTCTAGATTTTTAAAATTTCATACTTGATACTCATTGAAACGTAGTAGAGATGTTAAGACATACTTTCATGGTATCAGAGCCAAGCTAGAGGCTTAGAAATGCATTAGACGAAGTTAAAGTGTTCGATCGATGTTTTAAACACGGATAATTCTAGTTTCTGTCCAATTTTTCAAACGTTGAGATTTTTGATATTAAAAATTCTCAGAAAATCATGCAGGGTATTCTATGGAGGCATAAGAAAAACGAGAGTCATAACACCTCTAAATGGCCGTGGAACCACCGCTTAGACTATGTCTTGGCCGCGGTTCCGCCGTCCATTTGAGGAGTTAGAGCTCGTTCTTCTTCTGCTGCTTCATTTTGACATTTTGGATTTTCTGGATATTTTTAATGAGGCCTAAGTGGTTGAGATCTCTGTGACTTGTTGTTGTTTGAAACATCGATCGAAATGTTTAACATCATCTATATTGCTATGGATATGTGATACAATTTTTGGAATCTACATTGATTAGTTTTGCGAAAACTAGTTAATGATTTGTAAATCTCGCATTTTAGTCTCAAATGATAGATTATCATGGAGTTTGGATTTGAATCGAAACTCCGTCGTAATCTCGTATCATACGCTAATACTTGCTGGGAGACACTAGTAGACAGCCACGCCCCATTGCCTGACCAAATGACTATAGGAGAACCCTATGGCCAAAAGCATCCACCCGGGTGCTCACGGCCATGGTGATCCGCCCAAGTGCACTTCGTTGACGGCCTCGGGGGTGCGGCCATCTACTAAAGTTCCCGACGAGCCTTCAAATCATTAATCGGGAATCTTGTTGAATTACCCAGCTTAATTTTTGAAAAGTGTTTTCAATTCAAGGCTTAAATGTATGGTTTATAGGGTTAGGCATGAAATTCGGAATATATGATAATCCAGGTTTATGATGTCTAAATATGCGGATTATAATTATTGTAATTTTCATTTCTTTTCTGCGACCGTAAGTGTAATATGTGGTAGTGTCCTCGATCTCGTTGCTATACGACAACGGCATTAAGGATACACATATTTACTTATGTTGATAACATGTGATGTTATTGTGTTGCTATCGATATGTTATATTGGATCATCGTGATTGAATAACCGGGGGGTTTTATGTGAGATGAGAGTTTTTCAATTTTCATTCATATAAATAATTGTATGTAATATTCTTTTATTAAGACACTTCTAGGTTGAGGTTGTCGTTTCCATTCGATATATATTATTTACTTTACTGCATTAGGATAGACCCAAGGCAGGGAGCACAAGTAACCGGGTTCTAGAGTCCAGTGGGAGGTCATCTCAAGTAGTCGAGACCATTCGCCTAACTCTAGAATTGGCAGGGTTGCTTGCCGCTCTCGTAGGGGTCTAAGGATGTGGGCTTGGCTATTCATCACGATCGTGGAATCCGTGTTTTTCGTTACTGGTTTAATCTAAAACACGGACCTCATAATATATCCTATATTTTATATATCTGCTTCCACTGTTATGTAATATGATGTGACCATATAACTGCGTGAGACGAATGCTACTTATATATATGATATATTAGTAGACACTATATATATTTTGCATCCGCGCTAGTCCTGACCCTACCCTGCCATAAGTTAAGTAAGCTTACAGTGAAGAATCGGGTTCCTGTGGTGAATACGGATGGTGTTGGGTTACGCCAGCGTCCCAGCCATCAATCTGTGGCCAAATGCGAAACAAAAACTTTTAGAAACAGGCGCTAACAGAACCCGATTCCCGGATCGTACCATTAACCCTACACTAGCTATATGAAAAGGAGTTTAGAGAGGTTATACCAAACGATCCGAGTCCTTCGGTCTTCAACCTCTTTCCCAAGCTCCTCGTGGCTTCCTCGAGCATGTTTGATCTCCGGTCTCCCCCCATCGAAGACGATCCACGTCGAGAGTTAGTAATACGGGCTCCGACCTCAAAACCGAAGCAACTCGAGTATCTAGTATGCTACCCTAGATAGCCAAGATGAAGTAGAGAGTGTTTGTGATTACTTTGTCTCAATACACCCTAGGTTTCTCAACACATTAGACATATAGGGTGGAGGTTGAAGAAGATGCCATGGAAGAAGAAAATGTGAAGCATTGAAAATGGCAAGTGAAGAAAAAATAAGTGGCTGCCTTTTTCCAAGTAAGTGTTGTGTTTATTTTTGTGAGCAATTGAGCAACTCAAGAAAGCCACAAGAAAAGATCTGCCTTGCTCTAAAATATCTCACAACACACACACAAATATCTTGGCATGAGTCACTACATGACCCACCATGAGTCACACCCATGCGGCATGCAAGAATCATGCCAAAACTAACACTCACACTTTCCACTCAAAAACATTTAAAACCCTAAATGTTTAATAACAACTGAAATGGAAACATCTAAAGTAATCTTGTAACGAATTACAAGAATACCCCTCATCCGTATATACATACCCGCATCCGTATTTCAACTGAATACGAATACAACGAGACGAAAATAATCCAACAATATAATACTAGGATCCGGCTTAAACCAAAGCCCACTAATATTATCCGTCCGAACATCATCTGTGCACAAGTATACGTATGTGATCAAACCCTGCCATAAAACCATACGGCCTCTATAACGTTTCGCCCGAAGCAGGGAAACCCTCTGTGTGGGACTCTAAAGACTCATCAATACGCTGGCAGTGGGTTTAACCACAAGCACGTCAGTGGCACTAGCTGTACGTAATGGCTACCCAGGTATTGAGCGAAAGGGAGGCCGACGAGCAAACTCATCCTGAAACCCAACCGAGCCTGACAGTGACAATATCCATACAGTCCGTTCCGTTCGTCTATGAGTATCGCATATCGAGTCTACGGGTGGATAAAATCAGACCCCTAATAACGCGAAATTTAGTATCAGTATGAAGCCCATCACCATCTGAGAAACTACCGATCCTAGATCATTAATTCTTGACAACCGTGGCCAAGGGTTTCTAGTGATGGACACCCGTGCACTCCGCGATATCAACCCCCAATACCGGGAGAGACGAATCTCCTGACGATCCGCTCACTGCCTCCATGTGGCTCGGGGCTGTACCCAACTAAAACCTGTTTGCACGACTCTTTTGAGCCGTGGTAGGGTAGTAATCAAAGCATAGTGGGAACTCACACGAGACAAATGACGATCTCAGGTCGATAGACTAACCTGCACACATGTTACCAGGAAACTTCTATCTGACAATAGGTATAATACCAACTAGTATGTTCCCGGCGAGTCCGTCCGGTGTACTCATAACCCAATAAGCACCCGTATACATCTTAGATGAACCAACTAACACTAATGGCTTGTGAGACCGGCCACCGCCCCTCGTCAGGGTCTCGATTAGTATACACTCGTCTACTCTTGGAGTATCAATGCCCAGTCTCGAAACTCCCACGACTAGAGACATTTTAAGGATGTGCTTATAGACCACCCAGCTCCCACGTATATGATCGCCATCATACTGCTGGTAGTCAAGCATGAATCCTATGAGCTCTATCAACATGTAATAGTGATTTGTAATGTCACGTGAAGCATATACATGATGATAAAGACAAACCAGATAGCATACTATCATCTCGAGTAATATTGTTCTACTAGTATAAGTCCTCCCTCAATCATTGTCATCACGTGCCTGCGATCCAATAATTGACTTGAAGGCACTATAGCCAACAGATGGCATATATGTTTGTTTTATTTTCATTTCTTCTGTGATGTTTAGGAAACATAGTTGATGGGACGTCATTAATAAGATTAATGAAAAGAAAAAAAAACTAAAAGATGTTGTAGAATCAAATTTTTCAAAAAGGTAGCTCTAGTTCTTGTTTTGCATAGCGGTATTCCATTATGAATATCCAGCACCTCATTTGATGAGGAACGAGCCTAGATCTCTTCACCGGGAATGACATATTTGGCAAAAACTAGCATATGCTACAACTCACTCGGTTTGTTTTGAAAACTACTCGATTTTTAAAGCGGAGCTTAAACCGCTCCTTTTTCAAATCACTAGATTCTACAACGATATCAAGTTCATTATGTTAAAGGTTTTCTTCAAAACCAACCGTAACCCTCCGTCATTTCAGATATGTAATATTTAGTATTCGTGTTGTGTTTGTTGACCTTCATCAAAACAAAGTGTACGGTAGCTAGGTAATACCTATCTGCAGCATGATGATGCGATCGGTAAGGACAGTCACACTGCCTTGTTGACCTCCGTAAAGGGTTTGTGTGGGTGGGTTCGAATCGATCAAGAAATGACGGGTTGAACTTAACTGGCGGCCTATAGTTTGTTGACCTCCGTCAAGGTCATATGTCGTTAGGGGTAAAAACACATATCGGGATTTTCAAGTGTTGTAATTTGCAATGAGATTGCATACCTTCTATGTGATAATTGGATCCTAATATCCACTGCGAGTAAGCGTTACTTCTAGGAGAATTTTCCACTTTACAATTAGCTAATCCAACAGGTGTCTAAGAAAGGTGTTAATGGGTTATGCCCCTGCGGAAACGAGGTTATTTAATCAGTTCCGTACGAAAACATGGGGAAACTCCCTCGGAGTACCAACACCTGCATGGATGACCGATTAGCGAACTTTTAGGGTGTAATTAATCCCGGCTAATCTTACCTTTTAGGGTTTGAAGGAAGATTTGATAAAAACAGTGGGAGCCATCCTGATTAGATAAGATAATAAATAATCTAATCTTGCAAGAGCGCACGCTAAAGTGTTTTCTTCTCTCTCTCTCCAGGTAGTGACCATATCATGCCTTAATCAAGATAATAACATGGATGTATTGACTGAACCCGCTTATTATAATGGGCTGAGAAACGTTAGTTCCACTCTATCTTATAACAATTGTCATAAGTCTGGGCAAGAGATAGGGAATGCAAGGATTTCTACGCAATCCGAATGAAGAAAGAGCATTCTGATGCATCTTCAATGCTCTTTCTTGGGTGTGTTAGTTATTGAGAACTGTTTCTCAGTCTGCTCTATGTCCTGGGTATTGGATACCGGATCAGAATCCCATATTTGAAATCTGTTACAAGGGTTAAAGAGAATTAGAGAACTGGGAAATGATGATATGTCTCTCAGAGTAGGGAATGGTGCAATTGTTGCTGCCGAAGGTGCCGACGAATATCACCTAGTATTGCCAAATGGTAATACATTGATTTTGAACGATTGTTATTTCGTACCATGTATGATGTGCAATATCATATCCATTTCTTTATTAGATAAAGATGGATATAACTTTGTATTAGAGAAAAATGTTATGAACATTTTCCTAAATCAAGTGTTGATTAGGTTTGGTACGTTATGTAATGATTTATATGTTCTAAATCAAAATACAGTTTTAAATATATAGAACACACACAAGAGGAAAAGTTCAGAAATGAACGAAGCCTTCTTGTGGTATTGTAGACTTGGTCATATCAATTCGACCAGACTAGCTGAATTGCATAAAATTGGATATTTGAATCCGTTCGAATTTACATCTTATGAAACTTGTTAGTCATGTCTCAAAGGTAAGATGACCAAAACTTCATTTATGGGACACAGAGAAAGAGCTACTGAACTCTTGGGACTGATACATAGTAATGTATGCGGTCCTATGTCTACACATGCCAGAAATGGTTTCTCATATTTCATTACATTCACCGATGATCTCTTAAGATTCGGACATGTGTTCCTGTTGAAACATAAATCTGAAGCTTTTGAGAAATTCAAGGAATATAAGAGCGAAGTAGAGAACCAGACAGGTAAAAATATTAAAATCCTTCGATCTGATCGAGGATGTGAATACTTAAGAACGAAATTCCGAAATTATCTAAAAGAGAATTGGATTCTCTCTCAGCTTACTCCTCTATATATACCACAGCACAATGGTGTAACGGAGCGGAAGAATCACACCCTATTAGATATGGTACGCTATATGATGAGCGTTGCTGAGTTACCTATTTTCTTTTGGAGTTATGCACTTGAGATAGCTGCAAACATATTGAATAGGGTTCCTACCAAATCTGTGCCTACCACTCCATATGAAATATGGGAGGGGAAGAGACCATGTCTTAACTTCATTAAGATATGGGGTTGTCCGGCTTATGTTAAAAAGCAAAATCCGATCAAGATCGAGACAAGGTATGTTCTATGTAAGTTTGTTGGATATCCCAAATATTCGCGAGGGTATATCTTCTATCACATCGAGGAACAAAAGGTGTTTGTTGCTCAACATACCACCTTTTTTAGAAAAGGAATTTCTTGTAAAAGAAATTAGTGGTAATGAGGTAGAGCTGGAAGAAGTTCCAGATACACAAACTGCAATAGAAGATTTGGTAGAACCGGAGAATTCAAAAGTCCCTGACGAACCTCAGCCACTCCGCAGATCTAGTAGGGTTTGTTTACCGCCGAAATCCGGAAAAGACATACGTCTTGCTTGCATTTGGGGGCGGATACTATTTGGTTTTATCCTTCCACCTCTCTGAAGATACCAACTTGATTTATGGCACCGTATATCGGAGGTCTGGACGGATGCGGCCATCGTAGCAGACTTCGTCAGATTCCCCCTCGTTGTGAGGGGTTTTTGATTGTGGGGACGCTTTTCCCCGCAGGCGCAAGCCCCTGCAGTTAATTACGTTACCGCATAGCGATAACCACTTTCTCCTACTCCAGAAGGTCACTTCGTGTCGTGTGTGTTTATTTTATTTTTGGTTGCCCGTGGATTGTATACGGAGACTAATTTGTATTGTCGCCCGTAGGGCGTGGATTAGTCCATATCTGTATTTTTTTAGATTTGGGTTTGGTTTGATTTAAGCATCGTTAACCTTGTTTGAGATTGAGATCGACTTAAATATTTTTTAAGGATACGTTAATCTGATATTGAACTAAGATCTACTTAACGGGGGTTCAGGATCATTTTTGATCCAACGAAAGAGCATTTGGGCAATATCGTTTTAGTTTCAGGACGTTGCAGTCCACAGCTAGTTTAAGGACATTACGGTCCACAAATAGTTTAAGGACATTACGGTCCATTGCGGTATGCTCATGGGTTTGAGAGTGCATCCAAGAGCTGTTGGTTATCGGGACCCTCCACCTCTCTGACATTGTTGAATAATTACAACGACATGCATCAGAGGTGAGGAAAGATGTATTCTTGAACCGAACTCCAGATTGAAGAGAAAGATCATGGTGGAATGAACACCATTTTAGATACCATGTGTCAGGAGATCATTGGAACTAAGATCGATTTGGGGAGGCCTGAGCATAGGCAGACTCAATTGGAAAAGGATTTTGGCCTCGGGAGACTTGGCTACTGTTCCCCTCCGAAGGACGGCGCGACTGGGCGTCTCGCCTGAGATTCGGGGCAGATGCTAGTTGGTGCTATCCGTCCACCTCTCCGAAGATGCCAAGTTGATTTATGGCACCATGTATCGAAGGTTTGAACGGATGCGTCCGATGTAGCAGACTTCGTCAGATTCCCCCTCGCTTGAGGGGTTTTTGATTGTGGGGACGCTCTTCCCTGCAGGCGCAAGCCCCTGCAGTTAATTATGCTACCACATTGCGGTAACAACTTTCTCTTTCTCCAGATGGTCACTTCGTGTCGTGTGTGTTTGTTTTGTTTTTGGTTGCCCGTGGATTGTATACAGAGACTGAGTTATGTCGTCGCCCGTAGGGTGTGGACTAGTCCAAATCCGTATTATCTTAGATTTGGGTTTAGGGGTTTGGTTTGAGGATACGTTAGCCATATTTGAGGCTAAGATCAACTCAAACATTTGTTAAGGATACATTAGTCTAATTTGAGACTAAGATCAATTTAACGGGATCGTTTAGATCCAACAATAGAGCAATTATGGGAGCCATGTTGTTTAGTTTAATGACGTTGCGGTCAATAGGTAGTTTAAGGACATTGCGGTCCATGGGTAGTTTAAGGACATTGCGGTCCAATGTTAGTTTTAAGACATCTCGGTCGAGATTAAGGACGTCATAGTCCATGGGTTTAAGGACCTCACAGTCCGTATCAATATGTGGTCATCGGGACCCGTCACCTCTTTGAAGACGTTGAGGAATTACAACGCCATGTATCAAAGGAGTGGAGAGATGTACCCTTGAACTGGGGTGGATTAAATAGTCTTCGGCCCAGTTTGGGATCAAGACCAATTAATTATGTTATGAGCCCATTAGCCCAATTAAGTCTGAATTGAGGACTTATGGCCATCTTGGGCTAAGTCCAATCATGTTTGGAATATTGGCTTCCTGTTGGTCCATTGAAGAAGAGGCTTTGCCTCTGGCCATTTAGCCAATTGGGCTAACGTTAATTCAACAGTGTTGAACACTGGGATCAAGTTAGTGTTTTAACACTAAAAGACAGTTGGTGTTAAACACCAGCAACAGGGGGTTCAAATTAGTGTTAAACACTAGAGCAAACCAGTGTCGAACACTAGCAGCAGAGGCTTCAAATTAGTGTTAAACACTAAGGAATTCAGTGTTAAACACTGCAAATAAAGCTCTTTGATTAGTGTTGAACACTAAGGCCAAACAGTGTTTTAACACTGGATTCAGGGGTTCTAATTTAGCGTTAAACACTAAGGCAAGAGGGGTCACGTGGTAGCACGTGAGGGCGCCCTCCCTTCATTTATTCTGCTGAGAATATCGCATCTTTTGGAGCATCACATGCCATCACGTGACGGGTATCTAAATGCTTGTATATTAAAGCCATTGCCAAGGGTCACGTGGGTCACGTGAGGCACTACCTCAAAGGGGCTTTTCTGTAGATCTTTTGGGGGTCACGTGGTGACACGTGACCTTGCCTCTATGTATGCTCTTCAGAAGATCTGCTAATCCCTTTTAAGAATTAAATTCCTCGTAGGGTTGAACCCTAACAATAATTTCAGAGGAATTAAATTCCTATAGTTCTTTTTGAAGGTTTATGTTCTGGGATAGAGTTGAACTCTAAATATCCAGCAGGAACTAAATCCCTCATATACGTGAGGAACTGAATTCTGTCATAGGGTTAAACCCTAATAAAAGCTTTAAGGAATTAAATTCCCACTCTCTGTTAAAGAATTATTCTGAGGAATGAGATTCTGTCATAGGGTGAAACCCTAATCTCTTCTTTCTTAAGGGAATTAAATTCCTGTTGTTTTAACAGAACTAAGTTCTTAACTAGGGTTAAACCCTGATTCTGTTCATTCTGAAGGAATTAAATTCCCATAACATAGGGTCAAACCCTAATTTTATTTTAAAGGAATTAAATTCCTATTGTTCTGTGAGAATTAAATTCTCATGCTTCCATTCCCTCTCTATGCTTTGGATCTGCATGGCAGGATCTCAACCCATTGAGAATTAAATTCTCAACTCAAGGGGAGATGTGCACTTTACAGATCCTCCACCAAAGAGAGAACTATGTTCTTTTTGTTTTTATATCAGAGTTAAACTCTGTTGAGAATTAAATTCTCTTTTCCTTTCAAAAAGCCTTCCCTTTCTTACCTAGGGTTTTCTTTTGCAGAAGATCCAAATTTCTCCAAAGTATCAAGGGCTCTCCTATTTTCTTTATGTCTCGATTCCTTTTTGCCTTTTTATCTCTCTATATCTCTCTGTGTCTCTTGGCTCTTATTTATAGGAGAAGCAGCCGAATCAATTAGTTTTGGTGAATCTTTCATTGAGAGATTTGATTTGTATTTACCATTCGTTTTGGACTTTTGGATTATTAGGTGAATTTTATTCACCATTGGATTTTAAATCCAGAGATTTTCCTTTGTTATTTCGGTTAGATTCTAAGGGGAAATCTTTCCAAATTCGAGATTTTTCCATAGATAGATGATATTTAATCACCCTTTAAATTTTTAATTCAATCGGTTGCTTTGGAAAGATTTAAGAGGTCTTTTCTCAGAATTTAATTCTTTTAACAGATAGGCTTTGAAAGCCGGTCACGTGTGGCCACGTGACCCCCTTGGAACGAGCCATCTTCTTTCTTTCTGCGCTCTGCCTTCTGGTCGCTGCTTAGCTGTCACGTGCCACCACGTGACCCCTGGTCACGTGTGAGCACGTGACCCTCGTCTGGAGCCTTTTTCTTAATTTAATCAGAGAACTGTTGTGCCTTTGCCGCTGCTTTTAAATGTCACGTGCCGACACGTGACCCTGGTCACGTGGGAGCACGTGACCCTGGTGACGTGGGAGCACGTGTCCCTTTCTGAAGTCCTTTTGTTTAATGTAGTCGGGAAGCTGGATCTGCCTTGCCGATGCTTTTAGATGTCACGTGCCAACACGTGATTGCTGGCCACGTGTGAGCACGTGACCCTTTTCTGAAGCCTCTTGCGTAGGCTTTTCTGATTTTAAATCAGGAAACAAATGCCCCCACAACGTTGTTCTCACGTGTCTGCACGTGAGTGCAACGCTGTCACTCTTGTGACCGTTGGATTCCTCTAGGGATTTGGGGAGGTGAAACGTTTCCATCACCTCCTATAAATACCCATGTCTCTTCAGAAGAGCCTTCGCTTTGCTCATCTTCTTCTTTTGAGAACTTTTTCCCTTGAGAATTTAATTCTCGCTTCCAGAGCTTAGTTCTCTGTCTTGAAACAACCCTCAGAGTTTAACTCTGTTCGAAAAGACCTTTCTTCCTCAGGTAATGATGATCAAAGCACCTTCATTTTGACAAAACTCTCTGGATTTTAAATCCGTATTAAGGGTTTCACAAAGAACCCATTTTTCATCAATTTCTTTAACCAAATATGAGACCACTTAACCTCCAACAGTAGATCTCTTAGGGTTGGATGATCCTTGGGGAGATGATGATGGCGGTTCAACTCCATGGAATTTAATTCCATCCAAAAATGTTTCTGGGACTTTAATTCCCTTCTCTTAATAAGGTATTTAATTCCTATGAAGAACTCAGTTTCTTCACACGGAGGCTTCTTGGGGTCTCTTGACCTGAGGTTGTCCTTCTGCAATTAATGAAACAGGAGCTTTGTAATGATATCTTCTGTGGGAATTTAATTCCTTTGATCCTGTTGGATCCATTGTAGAGCCCGAGACAGATCCTGTTGGGGGAATGTGAAGGGTTACTTGAAACCCATTCTTTATTTGATAGGGATATTCCCTCTGTTTTATTATAACTGTTTGGTCTCATTATTAATGAGCCGTCATCTTGATTCTGTGGGGCCCATTTGTTTTGTAGCTAATGGTCCCAAAAAAATCTACTGTTGCTTTCTTTAACTAGTCTTCATGTTCATGCATGGATATATATCGCTGACTTTGCTTTTAACGGTCTTCTTTTATTGGATTTCAGGTGTGATGGCTTCTGTTCCATACTTTCCCTTTTCTCGCTCGGAGACTGCTTTTCCTCAGTCACCATCTGATGAGGAAGCGATGGCGATGATCCGGGCTCATGACCCGAATTTCACCAACCTACTTCAATGGGGATCTTGGTATAGTCATATTATTCAGGGTCGCCGGAGTTTCCTTTGCACGGTACCGACAGAGCCCACTTTCCTATTCTTACCGATGGACCCTCCGAGAACGGTTTTTGCTGTGGAAATGCCCAACTGGACTCCAACGGGGAGGCTCGAGCCTTCGACGACCGGTATTCCGAACCATCCGATCCCGGCCATAGATATATTGGGGCGGCGTATTTTCCAAGGTGAGGCCCACCCGTGGGGGCAAATCTACAAGATAGGGCTCACTCCCCGACACCCTACGGGCTACCTTCTTTGGGCTCGCTACATCCTTTCTGCCCATCGTGCGCGGCTGCAGAAAGTCGGGCTTTATCAGGCAATATACGCGTCACTCTTCCATTATAAGTCCCCGCATGTCTGGTGGGTCAAGGTGTTTTTGAACCAATGGAATCTTCCCACCAACACTTTCATTCTAGTAGATCGCGAGGTCTCGATCTCTCTGGCAGAATTCTATGACATCTCGGGGTTGCCAATCAGGGGTAGTCTGTATGAGGAGTTGCTGCCTTCTGACGAGTACATTTTTGAACCCGAGCCCGCCCCAGTTGACGGCCTGTCTGCTGAGAATGCCGTCCGCCACAAGCGTCCCAGTTTAATCAAGGCGCTAGGTATCTGCGACCGATTATTCACCGAATCCGAAGAGCAGGGTGTTACTTTCAAGAGCTTCATTGCTCGTTTCCTTCGCGAGGACGCCTTATCGAAGACAGCTCCGAAGTTTGCCAACATTGGAGACCCCTTCGGGTTCGGTCCGAAGAAGCTGCCGACCACTGAATCGGATTTACCTCAGTACTACATCCCTATTATGTCGCCGACATCTTTTGAATCCATTGCTGTTCCCGGCATGGACGAGGAGACGTTCTTCATGGGGTTTGTTAGTGTCTGGCTCAGTTGGTTCGTTATCCCCATGCATCGCCGCTTCATGAGAGCCTCGGTCATCTACCCGGCTCATCGTATTGCTGAGGGGACGCGGTTGGCCATCGGTGTCCCGGCCTTGGCGCACCTTTATCATGGATTGGGCACCGCAACTAATACCTCTACATCCGGCGTGGATGTAGTGAACTTTTCGCTTCATTATTTCACGTCCTGGGTCAAAATGCATGTGCTGGGGGCTTTCGCTATGCATCAGAGGCCCACGTTTTACGACGCCTATCCCTTCCCGCGACTTATGCGATTGGTGGGTGCTTCTGCCGCTGACCCGACTCAATTCAGGGCTATTCGGGTGCTGATTTCTCCTCACGCCGCCGCTGGCGGGCTGGTTTTTAATGATCGGGTCTTTTCTACTCCCTCGGGTCCAGTTCAACAACTCTGGGACCAGTCGAAAGACAACGCACCTTCTTTGAAGCCCCGGGAGGCCGCGCATTTGTATACAATTAGACCGGGCTACTTGGTGTTTCGCCAGGACAGTGCAGCTCTTTTCATGCGGTACAATCCACATCAATTCGCCCGACAGCTTGGATATGACCAGGGTGTTCCTTTCGAGGCTTTTATAGTCGCCCCGTTCCCTTCGCTCGATGCCGTTCGTGATGCCGCTCATCATTTCATGAGGCTAAACACCGGCTCCCGTTTCATGGTCCCTGAAGCTGAGTACATGCCTCGGTGCGTGGGTGCGTTTACGGGTTGGTATCTTCATCGGATCAGCCCAATTATTCTTGAAGAAAGAAGGGTGCTTCTTGGTCACGATGCCCCTCCTCAGGTTCCGGGGGCTAAGCTGCGACCGAGGGTTCCGGTCCGCTTCCCTCTGAGGGAGATTGGCACCATGCTCATTCCGGGGGAGTCAGGGGTAGACCTTACTCCAACAGCTGGTATGCCCTTGGGTTCCCGATCGCGGGGTAGACGGGCCCCAGTAGTAGCACCCCTGCCGGTGGCGGCATCGCCCCCTGTGGCATCGACAATGGCGATGTCATCCTCGGTTGTGGCACCGAACGAGAGTAATAGGGATGAGGGCGTCGAGGGCGATGTGGGCCGGCGCCGCCCTAAGGCTTCGCGAGGGAGGAAGCGGTCATCCTCAGCGACCGGCTCTGGGTCTAAAGGGCGGAGGAAAGCGGCCACCAACCTGCTCGATTCTTTGGCGGAGTCTGAGCCTATTCTTGAAGACGAACCATTGGCCCTGCAAGAGTCAGACGATGGACTTCTCTTCCCGAGTTCGGCCGATGAGGAGGCCGCACAGTTGGCTGAGGCCATACGGCTTTCTAAAGACGCGTCTCATAACGCCAAGGTTCCGAAGAAGTCCTATCCCGCTGTAATTTTTTACGAAGACCCTTCGTGGATTCGGCGGTGATTTATCGGTCCTTTGGAGGAATGGGGGGAAAGGGCTTTGAAGCTGGCCGCTTCAGAAGACGCAGCGGACGCACTTTCTTTATGGACCGGTGGTCATGAGTCTACCCTTGAACCCTGGTGAGCCCACCTCCTTGAGAAGGAGCAGCGGCTCGAAGAGGCCATATTGAGGGCTTCTTTGCGTATCGGTACGTTGTGGTTCTTTTGTAGTCTTTCCGATTATTTATGCCCGTGCATATGTATCATTATTCTTATTCGAATCGTGCAGAATCTTCGACGCTGGAGGAGCTCCCTACGGGCCCATTAAAGCTAAAGCCCGCCGAAATTCTCAATGAAGCCTTGCTTGATGTGGAGGGGGCTGATGAGGCTGCTCCTCTCATGGTAGAGCCTCCAGCGGCGGTTCTCGATCAGGGAGCACTTGCCCCTTTGGGGGAAGCTCCTTTGGAGGTCGCCGCCCCAATGACCCTTACTGAGGGTGGCTCAGAGGCTGGAAGAGAGGTAGTCGGGACTACTCTTCCTTTGTTGAAGCCTGATGTTACGGCGGAGACCGTTGAAGTTGCTATCCCCTCGGCTCAGAATGGGAGGAGCGTTGAAGGTAATCCTTTGCGTTTTAATTTAGCAACCCTTTCATAGTCTAAACTCTTTTATCTTTCCAAGAATTACGCGGTTTGGCGGCCACTATCGCTGATCTGTCGCCTTAACAGTCATTTCAGCGTTTATTGGAGATGGCAGCTCCGCAGGCGATCTCCCCTCAGCGCATTGTCCTTTCCTCCGGGCAAGGTTAGTGTCATTCGCCATTTTTTCTTTTACCATAGCATTGTTACTATTTTGCGGAATGACGTTGATGTCTCTTATAGTTTTGGAAGCTGACGATGAGGTCGAGGTCGTTGAAGGGCCAGGGGAACATTCAGCTCCTACTTGCATGACTGTCGGTGAGTGACATTTTATTATAATCCCGTTCGTTTTGTGCTTAAGAATTTTACTAACATTTGTCAAATTTGAACAGCCCTGCCAGTCTCCATGGCGTTGGGATCGCGCATCGTGATGCCGCCCGCCCCTTATGCTTTGCGGGCTTCAGAACGCTTGGCCTAATTGAGCCTTGTCTCCCTATCATCTTTCGTCGAGGAGCTCTGTGCTGGTAGCGCGACCACAGCCGAAGCGTTTGCCACTGAAGCTAACGGTTCTCTTCCTTTTCTCGCCACCTATCATAGCGAGGAGGTGGTGCGGGTCTGGGTGGAGTTCTGTAGGAAGGTGGAGGCTTGTTTGCACGCTCTTGAATGTTCTCGCCTTTCCTCGGAAGCCGTGGCTGCAAAAGCGGAGTTGCGGGGTCTGATAGCACGATGTGCGGCCAACATGACGTCATGCGAGATGAGGCTTGGACGCAAATTCTCGGAGAGGGAGTTGGCTTCTAAGGCGCTGAGCGAGCTTTAGGCCAGCCTCACAGCCAAAACCAACAAAGCATACGAACTCTGGCGGGTGCTTCAGGAGTCCATAAAAGAGGTGGTGGCTCTCGATAAAGCTGCCACGTTCACTCGTGAGAGGGTCGAGGCTCATAAAGCCACCGAGAAAGAGCTCGAAGCTCGGCTTGCTTCGTATCAGGCTCAGCAAGCTCAGGCGGAGGCTCGTCTTCTGGAGATCTTGCGTCATGAAGTCGTGGCTCAGCAACAAAACGATGAGCTGGTAAAATTACTACACCGCCCACCGGCTTGAGGACTTGTATCTTTTCCCCTTTTTTGTACATACTCATGGATGAGAGTATCTTTCTTTTTTGTTTCTTTCATGAATTGTACTTTGTATCCATTTTGGTTTACGAATAAAAGATACATTTTTCTTCTCAATGGTATGTCCCCTTTTTATTGAATGTATTCTGCGGATATTCTATCTTGATCTCCTTGCAGGACAGCGATGGCTCAGGATTCAGGGTTAAGATCTGCTTCCTAAGACTTTTGCATTTTATGAGCCACGAGGGTCTCATAAAGAGTTTTTCTCCCTACAGGTCGAGAGGATCCCATAGGTGTAAGTTCTTCTTAAGAATCGTGAGGATTCTTAAGCGGGTTTTCCCTTGAGAGTCGTAAGGGTCTCACAAGAGAGTTTTTCTTCCTTACAGGTCGTGAGGACCTGCAAGTGCTGGATGTGGTCGCCCTTGTCCGTGTTTGGTTTCTCAAGGCATCGTAGTTTAAAGACGTTGCAGTCAAGGTTAAGGACCTCATAGTCCATAGGTTTAAGGACCCCACAGTCCGTTGTTAGTTTTAAGACATCTCGGTCAAGGTTAAGGACCTCATAGTCCGTGGATTTAGGGACTCCACAGTCCGATGTTAGTTTTAAGACATCACGGTCAAGGTTAAGGACCTCATAGTCTGTGGATTTAGGGACTCCACAGTCCGATGTTAGTTTTAAGACATCACGGTCAAGGTTAAGGACCTCATAGTCCGTGGATTTAGGGACTCCACAGTCCGATGTTAGTTTTAAGACATCACGGTCAAGGTTAAGGACCTCATAGTCCGTGGGTTTAGGGACTCCACAGTCTGATGTTTGGTTGCAGGGACCCGTCACCTCTTTGAAGACGTTGAGGAATTACAGCGTCAGACATCAAAGGAGTGAAGAGATGTACCCTTAAACCAAGGTAGAATCGGTACAGAATCAAGGTGGTTGATTGATAGTTTTAAGACATTACGGTCGAGGTTAAGGACATCATAGTCCGTGGATTTTAAGGACTCCACAGTCCGGTGTTTGCTCTGGATGCTTCACACGGGTTCACTGCCGTGCTTGGCGAGGACCAGGCTCCGCTCTGGGCATTTTCCGCGGGGTCAAAGAGTGACGTTATCCGCGTTCCACGTAACCAGGAATTTTGCACTAGATGCTTCACACGGGTTCGTTGCCGTGCTCGGCGAGAACTAGGCTCCGCTCTGGATGCTTTACACGGGTTCACTGCCGTGCTCCGTGAGGACCAGGATCCGCTCTGAACGTTTTCCACGGGGTCAAAGAGTGACGTTATCCGCGTTCCACGTAACCAGGAATTTTCCACTAGATGCTTCACACGGGTTCACTGCCGTGCTCGGCGAGGACTAGGCTCCGCTCTGGATGCTTTACACGGGTTCACTGCCGTGCTCCGCGAGGACCAGGATCCGCTCTGGACGTTTTCCACGGGTTCAAAGAGTGACGTTATCTGCGTTCCACGTAACCAGGAATTTTGCACTAGATGCTTCACACGGGTTCACTGCCGTGTTCGGCGAGGACTAGGCTCCGCTCTGGATGCTTTACACGGGTTCACTGCCATGCTCCGCGAGGACTAGGATCCGCTCTGGACGTTTTCCACGGGGTCAAAGAGTGACGTTATCCGCGTTCCACGTAACCAGGAATTTTGCACTAGATGCTTCACACGGGTTCACTGCCGTATTCGGCGAGAACTAGGCTCCGCTCTGGATGCTTCACACGGGCTTACTGCCGTGCTCTGCGAGGACCAGGATCCGCTCTGGACGTTTTCCACGGGGTCAAAGAGTGACGTTATCCGCGTTCCACGTAACCAGGAATTTTGCTGATTGTATCCGCATTTCACGGGAAGGAGGTTTGACTGTTGGCGATATGTATACCACCGAGCCATAGAATCGGGAGTTGCCGCTGTTCCGCTTAGCTTAGAGTTGTGTCCGTTGTTACGAGACGAGTGCTGAGATGATCTCTAAGTCATTCGCGGCCCGTCGAGATTTTGCTTCTTCTCATTATGAAGCTTGGAGGAGAAGTATGATCCCCCTTTTGTTTACGCCCTTGGATTGTGTACAGGGTGTGATGGAACATCACCTGTATGGCATAAATTGAAACCCTTTTTTTTTATTTCTTTTTTATTTCTTTTTCCGCGATGCTCTATCATTTCAGCTTTTATATCGCGGAGGTCGCGATTGCCCCATCATTTCGGCTATTTTTCGCGGTGCCCAATCATTTCGGCTATTTATTTATTTTCTACTCGCTGCTTTTTATTTCGAGTTGCCCCATCATTTCGACTATTTTTCATGCATACATTTTTACTTGCTGTTTTTTATTGCAACTCGCCCCATCATTTCGGCTATTTCGTATGCATGTGTGGCTCGCTAGCTTTTTCGCTGCAAGCTTAAATTTTAGATACCGATTTCAGCATCAACACCGCTACAACTGGGATGTTGCCAGGAGCGAATCATCATTTGCCTCTGTCGATGTTGAACAAAGGTGGCTTAGTAAACAGGGTTAAGGGTCCTGTCGACCAAGGCTTTTGACTTCATGAGCCGTAAGGGTCTCACAAAGGTATTTCTTCCTACAAGTCGTGAGGATCTTGCAGGTGTATTTTCTCCTTAGGGATCGTGAGGATTCCTAAGTGTATGTTCCTCTGTAAGTCGTAAGGATCCTACAAGAGGGTTTTCTCCTTATAAGTCGAGAGGAATTATAAGGGTTGTTCACCATATAGACATGTCCCTAGTCACGGGTGTGACTTTGCTGGGGAAATGTTTATTCGCGCCCGTGGATTGTATACAAGGGTCAATATTGAGCCACTTGTAGGGCAATATCGAAGGTTGTGGGGGATTTGCTTAAGAACGGGTTTAGGTTTCTGTAACTTAAGACTTTCAAGTCTTATGAGCCGTGAGGGTCCCATAAGAGAATTCTCCTTACGAGTCGTAAGGATCTCGCAAGTGTATTTTCTCCTTAGGAATCGTGAAGATCCCTAAGTGTGTTGCTCCTTTGTGAGTCGTAAGGATCTCACGCGGGTGGCTTCTCCTTACAAGGTCGGAGGACCCTGTGAGTGTCTTTTAACGAGGTTGCGCCATTTCAGGTTTTCACAAACACTCGCCGGTAGTCCTGCTGTTTTTACTCACGGAGCCCTTTCGGGTTTTCATCCGTTCCCATTTTGCTTATGGACATACCGTTTTTTTTTTATTCTTTTTCTCCTTTTTTTTATAAGGTCGCGCCCTTTCGGGTTTTCACGAACACTTGCCGGTAGCCCTGCTGTTTTTACTCACGGAGCCCTTTCGGGTTTTCATCCGTGCCCATTTTGCTTATGGACATACCGTTTTTATTTTTTATTATTTTTTCTTTTTCTCTCTTTTTTTTTATTCATCTCGTCAGCCTAAGGATGCTGCGGTAGTAGTTTAGGGACGTTTCGGTCCGTCGTTAATTTAAAGACATTTCGGTCCGTCGTTAGTTTAAGAACGTTTCGGTCCATCGTTAGTTTAAGGACGTTTCGGTCCGTCGTTAGTTTAAGGAAGTTTCAGTCCGTTATTAGTTTAAGGACATTTCGGTCCGTCGAGGAGATGGCCAGCTACTACTCATAGAGCTTTGAGCTTTAGGAAGATAGCGAGCGGACATAGTCGTCGTCATCTATCATTGACCTAGGCTGTGGCTCATTAAGCGTAGTATTTCTTTAGGAAGCGGCCGTTTATTGGCCTGAAAGGCCTTTCACCATGCATGTCCATGAGTAGATAGGCTCCACCCTGGTAGACCTTATCTATGATGTACAGGCCTTCATAGTTTGGCTCGAATTTTCCCCGCTTGACGCGATTGGGGATCATAGGCCTTTTGACCACTAACACGAGTTCGCCTTGGCGGAATGTCCTCGGTCGGGTCAATCTTTAGTATGAGCGCGTCATCTTTTCTTTATAAGCTTCTAGATTTTGGTGCGCTATGAGCCGTGTTTCTTCAAGAGCATCAAGCTCCTCAAGCCGGAGGTTAGCATTTTCTTTGTTCGTCAGTTCGTACTGGACTGCCACTCGTAGAGAGGGTAACTCTATCTCGAGGGGGAGCACTGCTTCCGTCCCAAATACCAACGCGTACGACGTTGTGTTCGTAACCGTCTTGAACGTAGTTCGATAGGCCCAAAGGGCCTCTTGCAGCCTCTCGTGCCAGTCTTTCTTATTTCGGGACACCGTCTTTTTCATGATTTTTGTCAAGGTCTTATTGAAGGCCTCGGCTAGACCATTAGCTCGCGGATTGTAAACTGAAGAATATCTCCAGTCTATATTGTGATGCTGCGCGAAGCGGCTAATTTTATGGCTTCTGTAGGCTGGCCCGTTATCGGAGATAATCCGCCGTGGAGTTCCAAACCGATAGAAGATGTGCGTCTTGAAGAAGTGGAGGATATTCTCCGTCTTCACTTCCCTCAGCGGTACTGCTTCTTCCCATTTGGAGAAGTAATCAGTTGTCGCCAGGATGAAACGATGTCCCCGGGACGATGCTGGTTCGATGGGGCCGACTATGTCAGTCCCCCACATTTCGAATGGCCAGCTAGCCACCGTCGGATGTAGTGGATTTGGATGTTGGTGGATAAATTCTCTATGAATCTGGCATGAGTGGCATTGCTTCGCATACTCGAGGCAGTCCTGGATCATCGTGGGCCAATAATAACCCATTCGTTTGATCTTCAATTTCATCTTCAGGCCTGCTTGGTGAGAACCGCAGAGTCCGTCGTGAACTTCCTAAACGACTCTTTCTGCTTCGTCAGGTCCTAAGCATCTCAGCCACAGAGAATCAAACGATCTCCTGTATAGAGTATCGTTGACGAAAGCGAAAGATAGAGCTCGTTTCATGAGCTGATGTCTTGAGGACGCTTCTTCAGGCATTCGGTGGGACTTAAAGTAGTCTATGAAGACTTCCCTCCAGTCCTCAGCCTTCTCATGGTCTTTTATTTGTAGGGACGTCTGCTCAGTCGCTCCCTTTTCTTCGTATGATTCCGGAGATATTTCTGCCGGGGCGAGCACTTGACGGCTTTGTACCACGATTCTGACGTCATCGAGGTTCTCGCCAGTCAGTTCTTTAGCGAGCTTAGCTAACGTGTCTGCTTTGCTATTTTCCGCGCGTGGTATACTTTCCAAAGTATAGGAGGGAATTTGGGTCAACAGTTTTTGCACCTTTTCGCCGTATTTCACCAATTCTGGTTTGCATGTCCGGTAGTCGCCGTTTACTTGACTAACGACCAGTTGGGAGTCCCCATATATGAGGAGATTTTCAATTCCCATGTCGATAGCGATCTCGAGGCCTGCTATCAGTGCTTCGTATTCGGCTTCATTGTTTGTCCTCGGCTCTGTTAAGGAGAAGGCGAAGCGCATTATCCCTCCTTGTGGAGTTACGAAGATGAGGCCTACCCCCGATTTGATCATTGGGATACCTTGTTTGCGCTTCTTTACGGAGGACGCTCCATCGAAATAGAGTTCCCATCGGGTACTACCGCCGCCGATCGCATCAAATGCATGCTCGTCCGGCAGATCGCAGTTCAGAGGAGAACCGGCAGGTACTGGATGCTCAGCAAGGAAGTCGGCAATGGCCTGGCCTTTCACTGCTTTAAGAGGTCGATACGTTATCGAGAACTCCATCAGGAGTAGAGCCCATTTAGCGAGTCGACCCGTCAATATAGCCTTTGACATCAAATATTTAAGAGGGTCCACCTTCGAGATGAGACGGACTTCGTGCGCCAACGCATAGTGCCTGAGCTTTGTTATCGTGAAGATCAACGCCAAGCAGTGTTTTTCAATGGGAGAGTAGTTGCTTTCTGCCCCGAGCAGAACTCGACTTAAGTAGTAGAGTGCTCTCTCTTTTCCTTGATCGTTCTCTTGTGCCCATAATGCGCCTAAGGAACCTTCGAGGGCGGTTGTATAAAGAATGAGGGGTTTTCCCTTGACCGGCGCAGCCAACACCGGAGGGTTCTGCAGGTACTGCTTGATCTCGTCTAGTGCACCTTGGCATTTGTGATCCCAAACGAATGGAGTTCCCTTCTTCATCAAGTGGCTGTAAGGACGGCACTTGCCTGAAAGATTGGCGATAAATCGCCGGATGTATGTGAGCTTCCCTTGGAGAGACCGCAACTGTTTGAGGGTTCTTGGCGGAGGCATTTCCATGATCGCCTTGATCTTAGATGGATCTATTTCGATACCTCGGTGTCGGATGATGAATCCCAGGAATTTACCCGAGGAGACTCCAAACGCGCATTTGAGGGGATTCATCTTCAAATTATATTGCCGAAGGCGTTGAAATACAGTCTCCAGATGCTTTAAATGCTCTTCGTATGACATGCTCTTTACTACAAGGTCATCGATATAGCACTCGACGATGTCATGTATGAGATCGTCGAAGATCTTTGTCATGGCCCTTTGATAGGTAGCACCGGCGTTCTTTAGACCAAAGGGCATAACCTTGTAGCAGAATATACCCAAAGGGGTCCGGAAAGCGGTGTGCTTCTGGTCTTCGGGATTCATCTTTATCTGATTGTACCCTGATGAACCGTCCATAAAGGAGAAAACCTCGTGAGTGGACGTGTTATCTATCATTAGCTCGGTTACCGGTACTGGGAAATCGTCCTTCGGGCAAGCTTTATTGAGATCCCTGAAATCCACGCATATGCGTACCGTCCCATTTTTCTTCATTACCGGGATGATGTTGGCGATCCAGTCGGGATATTGGACTTCTTGGATAAATCCAGAATCGATCAGCTTCTTGACTTCGGCGTTGATGCTCATTTCAAGCTCGAGCCGCATCCTTCTCGGCGCCTGCTTGACTGGCTTGATATCCGGGGATATTGCTAATTTATGCACAGCAATCTCCGGATCTAATCCTGGCATCTCGGAATAGTTCCACGCGAAGCAGTCTTTATGTTGTAGAAGCACGTTCTTTAACGCAACCACCCTTTCTTCAGATAGCAGCTCGCTGACAAATGTCGGTCGCGGATCATCTGCCGATCCCAACTCAATCTTCTTGAGGTTATCTGCAGTAGTATGTATGCCATCTTCCAGTTCTTTTGGAGCTGGCGGAAATTCTGAGATCACCTCATCATCGCTGTTCTCAAAGCACCAGGGAAGGTCATCCATGTTCTCGGGCTCTTCTTTTAATATCGTAATCGTGTAATAGGTGCGAATCCGCTTCCAGGACTGAGGTGGATCTGGTTCTGCATTTGCGGCTTTGGGTTCGTGCTTTTGTGGCGGCGTTACCTTCCAGCCGTCGGATAAAGCGAATCTGCCCTGTTGGTACTGGTCCTCGACCCAGTTCTTGAAGGTGAAGCAGTCTTCGGTAGGATGTCCTATGGCTCGGTGATAAGAGCAATAGCTCAGATGAGAAGCCCTGTTAGCTTGCTCAGGGTGTCTAGACTCTGGAAGCGCGATCATTTGATGTTTTATAGCGAGCTCGAGTAACCTCTCCGTCTTGTCTCGAGGGAAGGAATATGCTTGACCCATCTTCTTTATGAGGGACAAATCCGGACCACGCAACGCCCGATCACACGACTCTCTAATCCTGTGTCGTTGTTGTCGGCTCCTCTTTCCGCTTCTTGATTTATTTCTGCCTCTGCGTCGGGCCTTTCGTACAACGGGTTGACAGGGATGAGCATCTTTGTCTTTTGCAGCCTGTTGAAACAGACGTTGCGTCCTGGCCTTCTCGTAGATGGCCATCTCGCGGTTGTGGTCTTCCTGAGCTTTTTGACCCGCTTTCCTGATAAGCTTGTCCATTCGTTCTTCAAACGACGGACTCGGCACTTCAATCGCGGGATCTAGTTTTGATAAGGGGTTGGCATTTCCCGACAGGACGTCCTCTTCTTCATCAAAGGTATATATGGCGTAGTTACTGTGGGCCCGTTCCCGTTTTCCGGCTCTCATGTATCCAAGCCCAAGTGTTTCCATTTTCCCGTTAGGCAATTTGCGCTGAGTCCCAGGGACCTCCCAAATCCTGTTGTAGAACCAAGCTTGTCGAACAGTCTGTTTTAAGGGTACTCCTTGGCGCTTCAATAGCCTCTTTAGTCCATTTGTGTAATATCTGGGCAAACGGATGGGTTGGAGCCTGTCGAGTGTAGCATCCGCACCATGCTAGATCTCTTTCTCTATTTTCGACTCTGAGGATCGGTAGAATAGGATCACCTTCTCACCCCTTTGCCTGGGAGGGACATAAAACGTTTGCAGGTCCAGCACATTGTAAGCTTGAAGTGTGTCGAGATCCTTGTACTGTTCTCGCGGCACCATGGTGATTTGCAAACTCTGATCATCGCTAGGGGGTGCTTGTATTGACGGCCGATTGGAGAACACGGCATTAACCTCATCTTCCGAGTCACTTCCGAAGACCAACATGGGGGCGGACGTCCCCGGGTTGTTGCGTTGAGATGGCCCAGCATAAACTATCTCTTCTTCTCCTTCGGTATCGCTCCCGAAAACAGGGATGGTGGCGGCGGCTTTGTTCTCCGGCTTGCGACACCTTTCTGTATCCTCGAAATCTGGCAACAAGTACTTCGCATCTTCGTATTTGCGGACTTCGTTCACGGAAAATGGGTTCAGCTCACCTGTTACGGTATACTCGAAACCATCCTTAAAGTACTTCATACACTGATGTTGTGTAGAAGGGATGATGTTGTACTCGTGTAACCAAGGACGACCGAGCAAGGCGTTGTAGCAGGTCTTGGCGTCGATGACATGGAATTTGATATTTGTGACGAGTAGTCCAAAGCGTAATGTTAGTATCACGGATCCGAGAGTCCGTGACGATTGTGAATCGAAACCGGAGATGGTAATTTTGTCACGAGCGAGGTGTTGCATACTCATGCAAATTTCCTTTAACACCCGAACGTTAAGGAGATTGACGGAGGATCCATTATCCACTAGGATCTTGCCTATCTTGATATCATGGCAGTATCCAGAGACATATAGGGGACGGTTGTGGTCGCACGTCCCGAGAAGGAGGTCTTCGTCACCGAAAGTGATGCCGACCGTATGCACTTCCTCTAGTTCATCCTTCATCCTTTCAGTGGCGAGGAAGGCTTGGAATTGCTCAGGTTCTTGTAACGCCTTAATTAGTGAATCTCGCGCTTCTTTTGATAATAGGAGGGCATCGAGAATGCTAAGCTGAGAAGGTAGCTTCCTTAGGTGCGCTAGGATGTTGTAGTCTACCTTACCCTTCCTGGGAGGGTCTTTGGCAGCCAGCTCTTTCATGACTTGGTCATCTAAAGAGATATCCTCAGTGACCTTTTCCTTTCCCTTATATTTTCTATTTGCGGGCCCGAGATTCTTTTCTGGGAGCGTGCGATTGCGCAGCTGAATGTTCTCGCAGGCCTCCGATTCCTCCTCTTTCCCTAAAACGGATTCTTTAAAGAGAGGGCCCAGAGCCATTTCTTCATCAGAGTCGCTCCCAAAGGTGAGAACTTGTGACCCTTCGGCGTTAACCATGTAACAGTTGCCAGTGGTTCTGTTGTGCCCGTCGGCAGTACTTCTTCGTTCCCGACGAATCTTGCGTTTCATGCGCTTAAAATGTTGCCGATGAGCAACATATCCTTGCCACCATATCCTAAAGGCGTCGCACTCCTCCGTAGGGTGTGAAATTTTCCGATGATATGCGCAATAATCAGGGTGCCTCTCCGCCCCATTGAGCGTGTTTTCTTCCGAGGGTGGTAGCTTCATTCCCATTGACATGGCTTTGGCAAACCTTTTCCTCGTCTTGAATATCTTCTTGTCTGTCTTGGATGCCTTTCGATCTGGCGGGGGTACTTCAACTTTTTCGTTCAGTCACCTGCATTTGGCTCCTTCCGATGCGGCCATCTCACGCTCCTGATCCGCTTTACTCTTTAGACGAATCTCGTCCAGAAAGGCGTCGATCATTTCAACTGTTGGCCACACACGCTCTGGTTCAGGCTCTGTCCCCAGTTTCTTAGTGCCAGGAGTTTTCTCATCGTCGGCAAACGAGTGGGAGATTACGTTACAACTCGCCACATATCCCTCGGATTCGTCCGACGAGCTCTCTCCGTCATCTTCCTTTTGAAAGATGTGGTTGAGGAACTCTTGCAGCGTGACAGGAGTTCGCGCCTTTTGATTATACTCTTCCAGCGCGTCGATTTGCTTCTGCAAGTTTGTGTGCTCGTCTCCAGGCTTCACGGGCTTCTTGGATTTCTTCTTCTTTTTCTTCGAAGATTTTGACGGTTGGACGTGAGTATTTAGGCCATCACCACGAGTCTTCGTAGTTGGGCGCGGCTTCAACATCCCTTCGATAATTTGAGGTTCAAGCGGGTCCTTCCATTCGATCACAGGGCACGCATGAAGGTCCCTCAGCATTCTTTTGGTTTTAGTTGACAGCACGACCTCCCATGGTGCTTCTTCAATAAAGGAACAGGTTGCCCCCGGCGTATCTGCTTTCTTAGGAGTATGCGGCTGTGGTGGGTTCACCTTCCACTTTTCGGACAGTGCGAACTTCCCCTGGAGATATTGATCTTCAATCCATCCTTTGAAGAAGAAGCAATCCTCAATCGGATGACCTACCGTTTGATGATAAGGGCAATAGTTAGGGTTATTCACCTCAGTGGGTTGTGGCGGTCGCCTTGGATTTGGTAGGTTTATAAGTCTGTTGCGTACTGCCAGCTCGAATAACCCTTTCGTCTTGTCTCGTGGGAACGAGTAGGGACGCTTCATCTTCTCATTATAATACCGGCGTCTTTCTTCCAATTGATCCGCCATCTTCGGGGCGTTAGGTTGCTGCTGGGCATTCGCGACGAAGGTTGCCCTTCCTTTACCCTTGTCATTCTGAGGTTCCGACTTCGGGGGAGGTGGTCTATGACCCATCTGGTCCATCTGAGCCAACTTGTCGATTAAAGCCTGAAATGTGGTTGGCTTAAAGAACATCATAAACTGGGAGATAGTCGCGTGAGGGTCTAGGATTCCCACGAACATGCCCACCGCGGGCGCTTCCTCAATGCGTTGCTCGCATTTAGACCATAAATTTCGCCAGCGTATAGCATACTGGACCCACGTTTCGCCTGGTTTTACCCTGGCATTAATCAATGCCGTTATTGGAGTGCGTTCGCTGGCGCTTGCGAATCGCTGAGTGAATAGCAACTCCATTTCAGCGAACGTCTTGATAGAATCGTTCGGGAGTTCCGAATACCATTCGAACGCTGTTTCTGATAAGCTGCCCATGAACTGGCGAAGCAACAGTTTATCATCACCGCCGGTGTTACCGCAAAGGGCCCTGAACTGAGCGACATGTTGGTGGGGATTGCCGGTCCCCTTGTAAACATAAAACTTGGGAATTGTGTAACCTGGTGGGTACTTGATTTAGTTGTACCAGGTTGGATATGGCCGCCCCGTTTTTACGACTTGACCAGCTGCCTCAGTCGCGTGATGAACCCGGATTTGCTGGGCTATATAGTCGACCAAATCAGCCTTAGAGATTGTCTCCTCTTTGGCCGTTGAGAGGGCCGGTGGTGGATTTGACGTTTCTCCCCGGTCGTCTTCAAGAACGATTGGGGGATCCTCAGCGGGTGGGTCCTGTTGGATCATCATTCCTGTCATATCTTGGAAGAGAAGGCCCATACGCTGTATGTTGGCTGCTTGTTCAGCAGCCTCTTTGTCCTTCTTCTCCAATATTCGGCGAAGGAACTCAGCGTCGGTTTCTTCCTCCTGGCGTTCGTCCGAGGACGTTTCTGGGTTTTCTTTTGGCCCGGTAAGTGCGGCCATAGCATTCATAATTTCCTGAACCTTTTGCTGTTGCTCTTGAGCTTTGGTCACCGACCGTGTAAGCGGTCTATGACCTGTAGACGCACGGCTGTCTTCCTTTCCTGACGCCATGTATACGGTATGGACTATCATGCCCCCAGACTTAGGGCGTCTGGGCTTAGTGCCTTTAGCTGTCGTTGCAGGCTGGGGGATCTTCTCTGGCTTCCTCCTTTTATGAGCAGTGGAAGTTGAGGGGGCCGTTGAGGCGGGCACCCAGACAGTCTTTCGTGGTTTAGCCTGGTGACTGGCTTCCTGTTGGATTTTCAGCTTCTTGTGCTGGCGGGAGAAGTTTGGATCGATCATCGAGTCTCGGGCCTGCCGCCAAACCTTATAGATTTTGGAAGACAGCCGTTGAGGGGATCGGGGCTGTTCTGACTTTATTTCCGCAACCTTTTTTAGTGGAGGAGGAGACCTCTTTAGCACTGCAGTAGGAGAATTCATTCGCACCTTATTTAGCATCTCGAAACTGTTCTCAGTTGGAACGGCAGCATTAACTTCCACCGTTGGGGTTGGTGGAGTTAGCCCAGAGGGGGAGTTGCCCCCAGCCTTCCTTACTCGGCGCCAGTGGCGACGTCGAGCGTGTCGAGCGGACGGCGCTGGTTCAGCGGTGAGGATGGCTTCGTCTTGCCCCCTGTGTAGGTGGGGGGTCACTGCTGGTGTTAACCTATCAAAGACCGATGTCCTTTAGGTATCAGGAGCGGGAGCTGGAGCCGTCAATCTTGTAAAGACCGACTTTTTGGCAGGGGAAGCCGCCTTGACGACTTCAGGAGCAGGACCGGTCACTTTCTTAGAAGCAGCCTTCTCTGGGGTTGTAGGCCCCATGGTGGGTCCACAGGAGTCTTGCCCAATCTAGAGAAGACCGGGGCGCTGGTGTTGGGCGACCCGTTGAGAGGGGCCGCGGCAGGGGTAAGACGATCAAAGACCGACTTCTTGGGAGCTTCCTTTGTCAGCACCGGAGCGGTGAAGCTTGTCGGTGAGAGCATAGTCCCAAAGAACAATCCTGTGGTGGCTTGAATGACCTGTTCCACGGGCATTGTGAATAGCGAAGCAGCTTGGGGTCCGTAGGCTATACCTCCTGGCGAGGCAGAGCGTTGGTTGCAATTGCAGTCCGAGCAGTTGGAGCATTTCGCAGAAGTAGAAGCCATCGATTCTTTGCTTTCTGCAATAAGAAAGACGCCAAGTCTTAGTATCTTGAAACCCAAGGGCAACCATTAGCGAACCGCGATTGGTTCGCGAATCATGACACACGAAGTGTGGAGTGGAAAGAGGAAAAGGTCCCACCGGGCGTGCCAGAATCTGTTCCCCTTCGAAGGACGGCGCGACTAGGCGTCTCGCCTGAGATTCGGGGTAGATGCTAATTGGTGCTATCCGTCCACCTCTCCGAAGATGCCAAGTTGATTTATGGCACCATGTATCAAAGGTTTGAATGGATGCGTCCGATGTAGCAGACTTCGTCAGATTCCCCCTCGCTTGAGGGGTTTTTGATTGTGGGGTCGCTCTTCCCTGCAGGCGCAAGCTCTTGCAGTTAATTACGCTACCGCATTGCGGTAACAACTTTCTCCTTCTCCAAATGGTCACTTCGTGTCGTGTGTGTTTGTTTTGTTTTTGGTTGCCCGTGGATTGTATACGGAGACTGAGTTATGTCGTCGCCCGTAGGGCGTGGACTAGTCCAAATCCGTATTATCTTAGATTTGGGTTTGGGGGTTTGGTTTGAGGATACGTTAGCCATATTTGAGGCTAAGATCAACTCAAACATTTGTTAAGAATACATTAATATAATTTGAGACTAAGATCAACTTAACGGGATCGTTTAGATCCAACAATAGAGCAATTATGGGAGCCCTGTTGTTTAGTTTAATGACGTTGCGGTCAATAGGTAGTTTAAGGACATTGCGGTCCATGGGTAGTTTAAGGACATTGCGGTCCAATGTTAGTTTTAAGACATCTCGGTCGAGGTTAAGGACGTCATAGTCCATGGGTTTAAGAACCCCACGGTCCGTATCAATATGTGGTCATCGGGACCCGTCACCTCTTTGAAGACGTTGAGGAATTACAACGCCACGTATCAAAGGAGTGGAGAGATGTACCCTTGAACCAGGATGGATTAAATAGTCTTCGGCCCAGTTTGGGATCAAGACCAATTAATTATGTTATGAGCCCATTAGCCCAATTAAGTCTGAATTGAGGACTTATGGCCATCTTGGGCTAAGTCCAATCATGTTTGGAATATTGGCTTCCTGTTGGTCCATTGAAGAAGAGGCTTTGCCTTTGGCCATTTAGCCAATTGGGCTAACGTTAATTCAACAGTGTTGAACACTGGGATCAAGTTAGTGTTTTAACACTAAAAGACAGTTGGTGTTAAACACCAGCAACAAGGGGTTCAAATTAATGTTAAACACTAGAGCAAACCAATGTCGAACACTAGCAGCAGAGGCTTCAAATTAGTGTTAAACACTAAGGAATTCAGTGTTAAACACTGCAAATAAAGCTCTTTGATTAGTGTTGAACACTAAGGCCAAACAGTGTTTTAACACTGGATTCAGGGGTTCCAATTTAGCGTTAAACACTAAGGCAAGAGGGGTCACGTGGTAGCACGTGGGGGCGCCCTCCCTTCATTTGTTCTGCTGAGAATATCGCATCTTTTGGAGCATCACGTGCCATCACGTGACGGGTATCTAAATGCTTGTATATTAAAGCCTCTGCCAAGGGTCACGTGGGTTACGTGAGGCACTGCCTCAAAGGGGCTTTTCTGTAGATCTTTTGGGGGTCACGTGGTGACACGTGACCTTGCCTCTATGTATGCTCTTCAGAAGATCTGTTAATCCCTTTTAAGAATTAAATTCCTCGTAGGGTTGAACCCTAACAATAATTTCAGAGGAATTAAATTCCTATAGTTCTTTTTGAAGGTTTATGTTCTGGGATAGAGTTGAACTCTAAATATCCAGCAGGAATTAAATCCCTCATATACGTGAGGAACTGAATTCTGTCATAGGGTTAAACCCTAATAAAAGCTTTAAGGAATTAAATTCCCACTCTCTGTTAAAGAATTATTCTGAGGAATGAGATTCTGTCATAGGGTGAAACCCTAATCTCTTCTTTCTTAAGGGAATTAAATTCCTGTTGTTTTAACAGAACTAAGTTCTTAACTAGGGTTAAACCCTGATTCTGTTCATTCTGAAGGAATTAAATTCCCATAACATAGGGTCAAACCCTAATTTTATTTTAAAGGAATTAAATTCCTATAGTTCTGTGAGAATTAAATTCTCATGCTTCCATTCCCTCTCTATGCTTTGGATCTGTATGGCAGGATCTCAACCCATTGAGAATTAAATTCTCAACTCAAGGGGAGATGTGCACTTTACAGATCCTCCACCAAAGAGAGAACTATGTTCTTTCTGTTTTTATATCAGAGTTAAACTCTGTTGAGAATTAAATTCTCTTTTCCTTTCAAAAAGCCTTCCCTTTCTTACCTAGGGTTTTCTTTTGCAGAAGATCCAAATTTCTCCAAAGTATCAAGGCTCTCCTCTTTTTTTTGTGTCTCGATTCCTTTTTGCCTTTTTATCTCTCTATATCTCTCTGTGTCTCTTGGCTCCTATTTATAGGAGAAGCAGCCGAATCAATTAGTTTTGGTGAATCTTTCATTGAGAGATTTGATTTGTATTCACCATTCGTTTTGGACCTTTGGATTATTAGGTGAATTTTATTCACCATTGGATTTTAAATTCAGAGATTTTCCTTTGTTATTTCGGTTAGATTCTAAGGGGAAATCTTTCCAAATTCGAGATTTTTCCATAGATAGATGATATTTAATCACCCTTTAAATTTTTAATTCAATCGGTTGCTTTGGAAAGATTTAAGAGGTCTTTTCTCAGAATTTAATTCTGTTAACAGATAGGCTTTGAAAGCCGGTCACGTGTGGCCACGTGACCCCTGGTCACGTGTGGGCACGTGACCCCCTTGGAACGAGCCATCTTCTTTCTTTCTGCACTCTGCCTTCTGGTCGCTGCTTAGCTGCCACGTGACCCCTGGTCACGTGTGAGCACGTGACCCTCGTCTGGAGCCTTTTTCTTGATTTAATCAGAGAACTGTTGTGTCTTTGCCGCTGCTTTTAAATGTCACGTGCCGACACGTGACCCTGGTCACGTGGAAGCACGTGACCCTTTCTGAAGCCCTTTTCTTTAATGTAGTCGGGAAGCTGGATCTGCCTTGCCGATGCTTTTAGATGTCACGTGCCAATATGTGATTGCTGGTCACGTGTAAGCACGTGACCCTTTTCTGAAGCCTCTTACGTAGGCTTTCCTGATTTTAAATCAGGAAACAGCTATGTTTAGGATAAGGTCGACTTCTCATAGTGTTAAACACTAACATTTTCTTAGCGCTCACGTGCTCTTACGTGAGGCTCATAATAAGTGTTAGACACTGAAATTTGGAGCGCTCACGTGCGGCACTTGAGGCACCTGAAAATTGGGCGTTATACACTTGGATCTAAATCCCCATCTGTATATAAGTATTAAATACTTGGTCTTTGTGGCCATCATGTATGGGCACGTGAGGTGCTCCAGAGTTGGGCACTGCCTCCTTTGGATTTATCTTCTTATTCTGTTCTAGGTGCTAAGCATTATTGGGGGTCACGTGGATCATGCGAGGCGCCCCAAAATAAGAACTGTCTTAATTTATTCTCCTTCCCTTTTTACAAGTGCTGAGCACTATTAGGGGTCACGTGGGATCACGTGACTCGAACTCAGTCATTCCTTTTTGGTCCTTAGAGGTGCTCACGTGGGAACACGTGATCTGTCGTTATAGCGTTGAACGCTAATATGCATGGGGCTCTTGATCTTTGTCTTGAGAATTTCAAGTCCTTTGTTTTATACGAATTAAATTCTTATCCAGGGTTGAACCCTAGTTTTACCAGAGGAATTAAATTCCTATGTCTTTGGAAGAATTAAATTCTTCAAACCTAATTCTTTCCTCTAAGTTTTGGGACTGCATAACAGAATCTCCCCGATGAGAATTAAATTCTCAACTTGTGGGGAGATCTGCTTCTGCAGATCTCAACTAGAGAAAGAACTAAGTTCTTTTTTTGGAAGAGTTAAACTCTTGTAAAAGGAGATAAAATGATCTCTAGGTCTTTTTCCTCACCTGGGGTTTCTTTTTCTTCAAAGAGAACTCCTCTTCTTCTTTGTTTTTTTTTCAAATCTTATGGGGGGGTTCCTATCTTTCTCTTTTCAGTCTCGAGTCATTTATATAGTAGAGGCAAGTTTGTTGATTTAGTTAAGGAAATCTCTCATTGAGAGATTTTTTGACTGATTCGGGGATTTTATCTGCCGTTGGATTTTTGATCCAGGGACTTCTGTTTTACAGAAGACATTTTTCTTGTTTTTAACAAGATTGACAAAATATTTTCCCATACAGAGCTTATTCTGTAGCTTGGTGATTTTTAATCACTATTGGATCTTTAATCCAACGGTGCTATGTTTTACAGAGTATAATCTTTCTTGTTTAGAAAGATTTGGGAAATATTTTCCCATACAGAGCATATTCTGTAGCTTGGTGATTTTTAATCACCATTGGATCTTTAATCCAACGGTGCTCTGCTTTACAGAACGCAATCTTTCTTGTTTAGAAAGATTCAAGGAAATATTTTCCAAATAGGGTTTTGATCTCTCTTATTTAGAATTTAATTCTATCGGCTCAGAAGGCATTATGAACCCTCACGTGTAGCACATGACCCATAGCATTAGACTGGTTTGCTTATATGCAGCAGTCTCAGAGAAAAGTATCACGTGTTGAAACGTGAGCTTTTTTGGCCTGTTATTAGGAAGGCGCCTATATACTTTGTATATAGATGCTCACATGCCTTCACCTGAGGCTCAATTTCAGCCTTATTTGTTGAGCGCAATGCCTATAATTTTTGCTCCAAGGCGCATCACGTGCAGGCACATGATACTCCATTTGGGGAATTTTTCCATCGCTTTTTGTTCATTATTTATTTTTTATAAGGGAACAAATGCCCCCACGGCGTTGTTCTCGCGTGGCTTGCACGTGAGTGCAACGCTGTCACCTTTATAGCCGTTGGATTGCCTAGGGGAAAAGGGAGGTGAACCGCCCTTGTCGCGTCTTATAAATGCAAGGGTTTGGTCTTTGGGAAGTCATTGTTCTTTCATCTTCTTCCTTCCTTTTCTTCTTTGAGAATTTAATTCTCTTCTTCAGAGCTTAGTTCTCTGCCCATTGCAATTCCAGAGTTAAACTCTGTCAGAAAAAGAAACCCTTTTTAAGTAACGATCTTGAATAACAAAGAAACCATTTTCTTAAAAAAAATTCTGGGATTTTAAATCCACCATAAGAGCTTTGCTCTCTTTCTGAAACCCATCTCTCAGAGATCCAAAGACGTGATCTTTGAGTAGTAAATCTCAATGTCTTGGGAATTCCCCTCTGATCTTTAAGGATTCATGGCATTTTTATTTTTCTTTTCCTCATCATGGGGGTTTCTGGAATTTAATTCCATCGCATAAAAGGAATTTAATTCCTCACCAAAGAGCTTTGCTCTGAAGATAAAGAGGGCCCCTCAGGAATTTCATTCCTTGGAGTTCTTGAGCATATTTTCATAGGATTTTTCCTTACTTGCACAAATTCAAATTTGTTAGGTATTTTAACAGAACTTGTTTTCTCCATGAGGATGTCAAGGATTGTTTAAACTCCCGCGTCCGTTTAATGGGAATCTTTTTTGATTCTCACAATGATCGTCCTGTCTCATCATTGGTGAGCCGCCATATTGATTTTATGGGGCCCATTAGTTTTGCAATCAGTGGTCCCATGGAACAAACTTTCTGTCGTTTCCCTCTATTGTTATATATATATATATAGGTTTCATTAACGGCTTTTCTTTCCCTCGTTTTTTTTATGAACAATGGCTTCTCTTCTCTACTTTCCTTTTGCTCGCTCGGACGCCGCTTTTCCGCAATCGCCGCCGGATGAGGAGGTCATGGCGATGATCAGGGCCCATGACGGATGAAAACTCGAAAGCAAAACGGGCACGGATGAAAACCCGAAAGGGCTCCGTGAATAAAAACAGCAGGGCTACCGGCGAATGTTTGTGAAAACCCGAAAGGGCGCAACCTCGTGAAATGACACTTACAGGGTCCTCTCGACCTTGTAAGGAGAAATCACCTGCGTGAGATCCTTACGACTCACAAAGGAGCAACATACTTAGGAATCCTCACGATTCCTAAGGAGAAAATACACTTGCGAGATCCTCACGACTCGTAAGGAGAACTCTCTTATGGGACCCTTACGGCTCATAAGATTTAAAAGTCTTAAGTTACAGAGACCTAAACCTATGCTTAAGCAACATCCACAACCTTCGATATTTCCTTACGAGCGGCTCAATACTGACCCCTGTATACAATCCACGGGCGCGAATAAACATTTCCCTAACCAAGTTCCATCCGTGACTGGGGATATGTACGTATGATGAACAACCCTTGTAGGTCCTCTCGATTTACAAGGAGAAAACCTTCTTGTAGGATCCTTATGACTTACAAAGGAACATACACTTAGGAATCCTCACGATTCCTAAGGAGAAAATACACCTACGAGATCCTCACGACTTGTAGGGAGAAATACCTTTGTGAGACCCTTACGGCTTATGAAGTCAAAAGCCTTAGCCGACAGGACCTTAACCCTGTTCGCTAAGCCACCTTTGTTCGACATCGACGGAGGCAAATGATGATTCGCTCCTGGCAATATCCCAGTTGTAGCGGTGCTGATGCCGAAATCGGTGTCTAATTTCAGGTTTACGGTGAAAAGCCGGTAGGCCGCACATGCATACGAAATAGCCGAAATGATGGGGCAGCTTGCAATAAAAAGCAGCAAGTAAAAACGTATGCACACAAAACAGCCGAAATGATTGGGCAACTCGCAATAAAAAGCAGCGAGTAAAAATAAAAAAATAGCCAAAATGATTGGGCAGCTCGCCATAAAAAGCAGCGAGTTAAAATAAAAAAAAATATATAGCCGAAATGATTGGGCACCGTGAAAAATAGCCGAAATGATTGAGCAATCACGACCTTCGCGGTGTAAAAGCTGAAATGATAGAGCATCGCGGAAATAAAATAATCATAAAAAAAATGATGATGAAAAATGAATGAATGAAACTTTTGCCCTACAGGTGAGATCACATCGATCCCTGTATACAATTCATGGGCACAAACAAAGAGGGGAACATACCTTCCCAACAGGCTCCACCAGAAAGCGAAGCCAAATCTCGACGGTTCATAGACAACTTAGAGACAATCTCGACATTTGCCGCAATATTGCAGACACAATGTCAACAAACGGAGCAAAAAGATGACCCATAGCTTCAGGGTCTCGACGTCGATATCGACAACTTAGAGATCACCAATGGCGTTTCTCCTCACTCCAACCAGATGCAGACATGACGTCAACAACCGACCTCAGGGTCGCAACGAAACGGAGCCACGGCATAGTCCCTAGTTCCAAATCTTAATGACAATATCTACAGCCTAAGAATCAACAACGGCGTTCCTTTGCAGTCCAGCAGGATGTAGATGCAACGTCAACAAAAGACCCCATGGTCAGCAAAGCGGAGTGACGGCAAAATCCCAACTCCACCTCAGCATTCGTCTCGTTACAGCAGACGCAATGTCAGCAACGGCGTTCCTTCTCTGTCCAGCAGGATGTAGATGCAACGTCAACAAAAGACCCCATGGTCAGTAAAGCAGAGTGACGGCAAAATCCCAACTCCACCTCAGCATTCGTCTCGTTACAGCAGACGCAATGTCAACAACGGCGTTCCTTCGCAGTCCAGCGGGATGCAAATGCAACGTCAACAAAAGACCCCATGGTCAGTAAAGCGGAGTAAAGGCAAAATCCCTGCTCCACCGCGACGTTCGTCTCGATACAGCAGACGAGATGTCACCCCAACGTTCGTCTAGACACATGATTGTTATAATTTCTGTGATTGTAATAAATCGAATCAAATAGTCCCCGGCAACGGCGCCATTTGATTGAATGAATTTTGTTGCGTATTAGAGAAATTGTAAAGAAATCACAACCAAAAATTATTTGACCGCAATCAACTACGGTGTCGGAATGTAGTTAGTATGTGAGTGCGGATCGTCCACAGGGAAAGTGTAATCGTTCGTCTTTTGAATTAGATGAATTGAAACTTTAATGAAAAGAAAACAAAACAATTCAAGATTTGTATTTGAAGTTCAAGAATTAGAAAAACTAGATCTAAGAAAGCATTAAAAGATAGAATCAAGAATTGATCGTTTGATGATTTTTCCAAACCAAATATCAAGAATCGAAATGAGGCTCGTAGAAATCGATCGGATCTATAGATGTGATGTAATCTTACAATTACGTATTCTTATCCTTCGATGAATTGAAACTAGATCGATGATAATCGATGAGAATTAGGGATTTCTTGTGAAACTAGAGTTTCATCTTATCCCTTGTTCTTTCGTCGATGTCATTCACATTCTAGCCTCTAGTAAATTCAAGAAACGATCGTAGATCCCTAATTTCGAGCGATCGCAATCAAGAAAGCATCGCTACGAGACTAGGTCATCGATTCTTGAACTTGCTAGGGTTTACAAAACTCGTAGGACTTAAAAATAGTATTAGAATTTGTTACATCATCATTCTACAATCGTCTCGACTCCTTAACGAGCGGAGTTTTACTCAAACATCACAACAAGAGCAACAATTACAAATTGAGATCTAATCATGATGCAAGAATTAAAAGAAAGCAAGATTAACGAATTTCACCTTTTATTTATATCAACAATTTAGTTACATTCGCTCAAGAACTACAAGAGGAAGAACTTGATCGTCGACTTGGCTTCGCTCGTCTCCGTGGATCGCGGATCGGCTTGGATCACTTGCCCGATTGAAGATCGGCTCGGCTCCTAAAAGGTTGAAGGCTTCATGCTTGATTTGGTACTCAAGATCTTGGATTAGGAGTGGAATTAGGGTTAGGGTTTCGCACAAGCCTTGTCACGAGACTTGTGGAAGAAGATGATGAAAGAGGGATTATTTTTAACTAATGAAGAACTATCTAATGATGAAAAACCTCAACCCTTAGATCTAGGCTCTATTTATAGATAACTAACCCTAGATCTAGGATTTCAAATTCTAAGTTTCCCTCCTAAAGTTTGTTGAGGAAATTCAAATTTCCCTCCAAAAGTTAGTTAGGGGAGAAGCTTCTAGATGTGATTAGTTAGGAGGAGCTTCTAGAAGAGGATTAATTAGGAGCTTAATTAGGATTAGCCTTCCTTAATTTTCTTTTTTGATCTGGCAGTAGCTTCGAGATAGTTCTGGACTTTGAAGTGTCAGAAAGTAATGTGGGACCAGAGAAAGGAATTGTGCGGTAAAATTGTACTGCTGACGTCACCAATGAGCCGCGCTTCCGCGGCATAAGGAGGCTATTGCCGCGGATGCGCGGCCAAGTTGGATCTTTGGGCTTTGCTCTTTCTGGTATGGGCTTGTACTTTTGTATGGGCCTTCTTTTGATATATATAATTATCTAATTCCTTCTGCACTGCTACCAAATCTGAAATGATTTAGTTGGCGTATTTTTGATCAGCTCTTTTGCTTTTTCTTCCGTATTTCCTGCACAGACTCAAGACAAGTGTTGCGCAAATACAGAAATGATGCGATGCCATGAAATGCAGTTAATTTCCTTTAAAGTGTCGGTTAAAAAGTCTAACACATGCAATCTCATATTTTGTGACAGATTTTCTAATATGTAGAATATGAATGCCGAACACTTCTAAATGTATGTAAATGTTAAGGAAATTGCCGGCTAAAATATACAATATTTTCGTCTAGACACAGCAGACGCAACATCATCAAACAAATGGAGCCATGGCAAAATCCCTAGTTCCAAATCTCGACGGTTCATCAGCAACCTAGAGACAACCGCGACGTTCGTCTCGATACAGCAGACGAGATGTCACGACAGCGCCCTTCCTCCAACAGGATTCGGACGCGCCAAAGCAAACAAAGCGAAGGCCAAATTCCTAGCTTCAGGGTCTTGAAGGCAACTCATATAAAACCTGAAAGACCATCGGAGATCATCCCACACTAGCGCGGAATGGTCACCACTTCGACGTTCGTCTCGCCACAGCAGACGCAACATCATCAAACAAATGGAGCCACGGCAAAATCCCTAGTTCCAGACCTCGACGGTTCACCAGCACCTAGAGACAATCTTGGCATTCGTCTCGATACAGCAGAAGATATGTCACCATAGCGTTCTTCCTCCAACAGGGTTCAGACGCGACAATCAAACAAACGGAGCCACAGCAGTCGCAGGGCTACTCGAACAGCACGATTGCCTATCGAGGAACATAGCAGCTTATGCGACGGTACGACGGCCAAAACCCTAAGTACCACAGACCCTAACGGACTTCTGTCGTAAAGAGCAGAGGTTAACTGTGACGTTAGGAGGTTCTTGCGAGAAATGCTTGATTCGTCTCGACTTGTGAAGAAATTGATGTTTTTGCGAGAAATTCTCGATGCGGGTCGACTCGTGAGATAAAGCCTTAGGCAGTGGGCATTAAAAAACTTATTCCCTAAGCACTAGGACCCTGCAAGTTGGCCCAAAACGGTCTCTTGCATACTATCCACGAGTCTCACTCTCCAAACTCGAATCTCGACAAGGAGGGAAACAACCGCTTACGGGTCCTCTCGACTCGTAAGAGGGAAAATTCTTGCTCTATTATCTGTCAACCATGTTTACTAAAGCAGTATACTGATAATAAAAGAAAGAGGGAAGCGACAGAAAAGGACTTTCGATTTGCATTTGATCAAGCGTTCGAGACACATCCATTCATGCGTGTGCAAAAGACTCAGAATGAGAAATAAGACAAGCTGAAATAAAAATTTCCATTCATATTTCAAAGGGCTTTTACAATCATAAAGAAATAAATGACAACATTATTGAAATGTTTATAACGGTATGACCTCGGACCCAGGACATAGATTAAGGAACTCGAAAGTAACCTCATCTAAGATTTTCCAAGCCCGGCGAACCATCCTAGTATGCTTTCTTTCGCGAGCACAAGCGTCGGGGTCCCCGCGGATATCCTCCTCCCTCCAATAAGCAGCGAGTATGGCGGACTGTTGGAAGGCCTGGTGCAGGAGATCGACAAGATTGTCTCGCCGTCTCTTCGAGATCAAGTTCATCAGGTACACCGAGTGCACCTTATCCTCGGCGGCATCCAACGCCTTAAGTGGCACACCGGAACAGAATAGACGAAGCGCTTCCCAGGTGGCTCCCACGATAAGCTTCAGGAGGGAGGAACGTCGGGGAAGTAGTTGACCGTTATATGCGTCGAAGCGGCTCATGATTTCAGCACACTCCGCGCTTGTGAACTCTCGATTTTGAGAACGGCCAAGTCGGCGGATGTCCCCGTAAGAGATGATCTCGTCAAGATCGTACATGTGGGCGTCCATTTTTTCTGTGAAAGAAAATCAACAAAATTATCAGAAAGACTAATTAAGCAAAACGATATAATGCATCGAGGAATAAAATGCCATCTTTAAACTCTAAGATCAATGAAAAACTCCTAAGAGTTCTTTTGTATGATTTGGAAGGAGCAAAGCTCCATTAATGAAATGAGAAAATACAAAGAAAATCTTTTAGAGAGCAGATCTCTATTAATAGAACTCTAATAGGGTTCCCTTTAGTTCTCTTTAGACCCCCTTAGAGCAAAGCTCTGCTAAGTGAAACCCTAAATGGGTTTTCTTTAGATCAGGGATCTATTGAGAGCAAGGCTCAGTCAATGAAAATTAATTTAATTTAATTTAAATTAAAAAATTTACCTAAAAAGTGTTTTCTAAAGAAATTCTAACTCTTGGAGTTCTTGAGGGCAAGAGCAAGGCTCTGAAGTTTCGAAAGTAAAAATTTTAAAAGATGATGATCATCTGTTGAGAACCGAAGGTCCTATTTATAGGCATCAAATGCCCTTTCAACTTCCTAGAGTTGCCTCGACGGTTGGAATTCTGCCACCGCTGCGCTCACGTTTGGGGGCCACGTAAGCGCAACGGTGGGGGGGCATTTGTTTACCCCAATCAGAGCAAAGCTCTGTCCAAATTCCAAGGCAGGAGACGAAGCAACGCTTCTGTTTCCCCCAATCAGAGTAAGGCTCTGTTCTGAAAATTAAAATGAAAATTAAAAAATTAAAGAAGCAACACTTCAGCTGACTTGCGCTCTGCGCTACGCGCCACGTGGTAGCGCAGTTGCGCTAGTGCGGTTGCGCTGCGCTCTGCGCTGCGCGCCACGTGGCAGCGCAGTTTCATTAGCCCGGTTGCGCTGCGCTCTGCGCTGCGCGCCACGTGGCAGCGCAGTTGCGCTAGCGCAGTCGCACTGCGCTGCGCAACACGTGTCAGCGCAGGTGCGCTGCGCGACACGTGTCAAGCGCTGGTGCGTTTGCGCCAAACAGAATTAAATTCTAGTAAGATCCTTCTGTTCTTATTAATACAAGAAGATTGCCTTATGTAAAACAGAAGCCCTTGGATCAAAGATCCAACGGTGGGAAAATTCCCCAAATCACTCAGAGAATGATCTCTTTAACAAACTTAACAAATCTATGGGCACTATATAAAGACCCCAAGACCCCAACTCAAAACATCAACAAATCAAGAATCATCAAGAACTTCAACTCTGAAGAAACTTGAAAAGAAACTCAAGAAAAAGGTTTAAAAAAACCTTTAAAAATATATCATTGATCTAAGAACAAGATCAATGATCTTCAATAAAAAACAAATAAAAATAGTGCCTTGCACTTTTTATGAACCATTGGTTCTGGAATCTTAAAGATTCTTTTCTTGAATCCAAAATTGGATCAAGTTATTGAAACAGTGCCTTGCACTTGTAAATCTGCACTGTTGCGCTCCTAGGTTGGCGCAAACCACCAGAGAGCGCCACGTGTCAGCTCCAGAACAGCTTGCGCTATGCGCTTTTAAAACAGAACATTGCTCTCATGAATTGGCGCAACTCGCCAGAGCGCGCCACGTGTCAACAGCGCAACAGCGCATCGCACTGCGCTTGCGCTCACCGGAGTGTGACACGTGTCACCTCCACATGGACTTGCGCCTTGCGCTCTGCGCTTCTCAATTGGCACAAAGCGCCTGACAAGCCACATGGCGCTCTGTCAGACTAATGCAGCGCATTATTAAAGGGCAGAGCCCAATTAAGGAGCCCAATGGACTAAATTAAATGCTCTGCATTATAAAAAGGGGACAGAGCCCAACTTAAAAGGCCTAACAGGACAGAATAAAATGCAGTGCATTATTAACAGGGGCAGAGCCCTAATAAAAGCCTACTAGGCTAAATATAAATAAAAATGTTGAACATTATCAACTGGACTTAGCCCAATCATGGCTGTAAGTCCTCAACTTAAATTGACTGAACACGGCTGCTCTTTTAAATCAATTTACATCCGGTTCAAGGGTACAACTCCGAACTCCTCTGACACCTATCGTTGTAATCCCTCAACGACGTCAGAGAGGTGACGGGTCTCGACGGCCATATATGCAATGGACCACCATGTCTCTAAACTGGCAACGGACCACTACATCCCTAAACTGGAATAATATAGCCCCCAAATGCACTTTTGTCGGATCTAAACGATCCCGTTTAAGTCGATCTTAGCCTCAAATATGGCTAACATATCCTTAAACCTTCAAACAGACTTTAGTCCCAAATTGGACTATAGATCCCCTCCAATCGACTTTGGTCCAAGGGTACATCTCTGAACTCCTTTGACACGTGTCGTTGTAATCCTTCAACGACGTCAGAGAGGTGACGGGTCCCGACGGCCATATATTAAATGGACCACCATGTCCCTAAACTGGAAATGGATCTAGACGATCCCGTTAAGTAGATCTTAGTCTGGAAATTAGAATAACGTATCCTTAACAAACGTTTAAGTTGATATTAGCCTCAAATATGGCTAACGTATCCTTAAACCAAAAACCAAAACCCAAATCTAAGTAAATACAGATTTGGACTAATCCACGTCCTACGGGCGATGGCATCACTTAGTCTCCGTATACAATCCACGGGCAATCACAAACAAAACAAACACACACGACACGAAGTGAAATTCTGGAGAAGGAGAAAGTTGTTACCGCAATGCGGTAGCGTAATTAACTGCAGGGGCTTGCGCCTGCAGGGAAGAGCGTCCCCACAATCAAAAAACCCTCTAGCGAGGGGGAATCTGACGAAGTCTGCTACATCGGCCGCATCCGTCTAAACCTCCAATACACGGTGCCATAAATCAACTTGGCATCTTCGGAGATGTGGATGGATAAAACCATATAGCATCTGCCCCGAATCTCTGGCAAGACGTCCTAATGTCTCTGGCCGCCGTTCGGAGGGGAACAGATTCTGGCACGCCCGGTGGGACCTTTTCCTCTTTCCACTCCACACTTCATGTGTCGTGTTCGCGAACAAATCGCGGTTTGCTGTGGTTGCCTGTGGATTCAAGGTACTAAGATTTGGTGTCTTGCTCCATGCAGAAAACAGAAGATCAATGGCTTCAAACTGCACTACCTGCAACTGCAACTCACACTCCGTCTCTGCTAGAGGAGTGACTTATGGACCCCAAGCGGCCGCTCTTTTCAAGATACCAGTGGAGCAGGTAACTCAAGCCACCATTGGACTATTCTTCGGGACCATGCTCCCACCGATGAGCTTCAATGCCCCAATGACGTTGCAAGAAGTCCCAAAGAAGTCGGTCTTTGATCGACTTACCACTGCCGTGGTCCCTCTCAACGGGTCGCCCAACTCCACTGCCTCAGTTTTTAACAGGCTAGGTCAGAGCTCCAACGGGCCCATGAAAAAGCCAGCAATACCAGAAGATGTTATCCCAAAGCGTATAGCTATCCCTGCTCTAGTTTCAGGCGAGATCACCAAGGTTGCTTCCCCTGCTCAGAAGTCTGCTTTTGACAGGTTGGTCGTCCCCATTCAACGGACGTCGGTCTTTAAAAGGCTGATACCAGCAGATTCTGACCAACACAGGGGGCATGACGAGGTCACCCATACGGTTAGAACAACTCCATCCGTACGACACGCTCGACATCGCCACTGGCGTCGAGTAAGAAAGGTCGGGGGTAACTCCCCCTCTGGGATAACTCCGCCAGCTCCAACGGTGGGGATCGATGCTGCTGTTCCAACCGGGAACAGCTTTGAATTGCTGAACACGGTGCGCAGAAACTCTCCTACTACGGTGTTGAAACAAACACCTTCACCTGAGAAGAATACTCCAGAGAAGAAGCTAGAGCAGCCCCCTCAACGGCTGTCCTCTAAAATTTACAAGTCTGGCGACAGGTCCAGGAGTCGGTGATTGATAAAAACTATCTCCGCCGACAGGAAAAGATGAAGGTTCGGCAGGAGAAGGATTACTCCGTCAAGCCACAAAAAGCAATAGCTACTCGGGTGCCCACTATAACAGCCCCCTCAGCTCCAATCACTTAGAAGAAAAGGAGGCCGTAAGAACCCCCTGTGAACATGACGAACCGTGAAAGTGCTGAGCATAAACGACTCAAGTCTGGGGGCATGGTGGTGCACACTGTTTATATGGCTTCCGGAAAGGAGGAAAGCCGTGCTTCTACGGGCCATCGACCGCTCACCCGATCTGTGACGAAGGCCCAGGAGCAGCAACAGAAGCTTCAGGAAATGATGACTGTGATGGCTGCACTTACCGAACCGAAAGAAAGTTCGGAAGTATCATCAGAGCAGCGTCATGAACAAGAAACTGATGCTGACTATCTACGCAGAGTCCTCGAAAAGAAGGACAAAGAGGCAGCAGAACAAGTTGCCAATATAAAACAAATGGCGCTCCTCTTCCAAGATATAGTAGGGATGATGATACACCCAAACCCTCCAGCTGAAGACCCTCCGATCATTGTCGGAGACGACAGAGCGGAGACACCTAATCCTCATCCGGCTCTCTCAGCGGCCAAGGAAGAAACCATTTCCAAGGTCGCACTGGATGACTATATAGCTCAGCAAATACGAGCTCATCAGGCGAGTAAATCGGCTGGGAGAACTGTTAGAACTGGATGACCTTATCCGGGCTGGTATGACCAAATCAGTTACCCGCCGGGATATACGATCCCTAAGTTTCACGTATATAAAGGGACAGGGAATCCACATCAGCACGTCGCTCAATTCAGGGCCTTATGCGGCAACACTGGAGGCGATGACAAATTTTTGCTTCGCCAATTTGTTGGCAGCTTAGCAGAAACAGCCTTTGAATGGTATTCAGAGCTACCTAACGACTCTGTCAATATATTTACGGAGATGGAGTTATTGTTTACACAAAGATTCGCGAGTGCTAGTGAACGCACCCTGATAACAGCACTGATAAATGCCAGGATAAGGCCAGGCGAAACGTGGGTCCAATACGCAGCACGATGGCGGAACCTATGGTCGAAATGCGAACAACGCATAGAAGAGGCACCTGCGGTAGGCATGTTCGTGGGCACTCTCGATCCGCAAGCGACCATCTCGCAATTCATGATGTTCTTCAGGCCGACCACCTTCCAAGCATTGATCGACAAATTCGCCCAAATGGACTAGATGGGCCACAGACCGTCTCCTCCAAAACCAGACTCTCGAAATGAGAAAGGAAAAGGGAAAGCGACTGTTGTTGCCAATGCTCAATAACAGCCGAGCAACTCAAAGCCGGTCGTTCGCCAAAATAACGCGCATCCACGCCCGTCCCTCGAGGAGAGACTAGGACGTCCTTACTCGTTTCTTCAGAATAAAACGAGAAGACTGTTTGAACTGGCAGTACGCAACAGACTCATCAATCTGCCGAATCCAAAATGTCCGCTGCAGCCAGGCGATCTCAATAATCCCGATTACTGCCCTTACCATCAAACGGTAAGTCACCCGATCGAGGATTGTTTCGTCTTCAAGGGATGGATCGAGGATCAATACCTACAAGGCAAGTTTGCGCTGTCTGAAAAGTGGAAGGTAAACCCACCACAGCCGCACACTCCAAAGAAGACGGACACACCGGGGGCAACTTGTCATGTGATCTCTCACTCATTGGCGGATGATAAAGAGGCTCCTTGCGCCGAGAAACCGAGGGCGGACCCTGAACCAGAAATTCCGCGGCCGTCAGACGAGTTGATCGATGCCTTCCTGAATGAGATTAGTCTGAAAGTTAAAGCCAATCAAGAGCGTGAGATGGCCATACTGGAAGGAGCCAAACACCGACGACTGGACCAAAGAGTCGAGGCACTTGATCAGTCGAAAATATTGTATATTTTAGCCGGCAATTTCCCCATCTTTTGCATACATTTAGAAGTGTTCGGCATTCATATTCTACATATTAGCAAATCTGTCACAAAATATGAGATTGCATGTGTTAGACTTTTAAACCGACACTTTAAAGGAAATTAACCGCATTTCATGGCATCGTATCATTTCTGTATTTGCGCAACACTTGTCTTGAGTCTGTGCAGGAAAATACGGAAGATAAACCAAAGAGCTGAGCAACATTACGCCAATTCAATCATTTCAGATCTGATAGCAATTCAGAAGGAATTATACAATTATATATAAAGCCCAAGCCCCAACTCACCAAAGGCGCCGCGGAACCGCGGCGGGAGCTGGCTTGCGTCGCGGTTCCGCGCCTCTTTTGACACGTCAGCATGGAATTTTTACTGCAGAATTTAGATCTCTGGGCCCACAGTCCTTTCTGACACTTCAAAGTCCAGAACTATCTCGAAGCTACTGCCAGATCAGCATAGAAGATTAAGAAAGGCTAATCCTAATTAAGCTCCTAACTAATCCTCTTCTAGAAGCTCCCTCCTAACTAATCACATCTAGAAGCTTCTCCTCTAACTAACTTTTGGAGGGAAATTCAAATTTCCTCAACAAACTTTTGGAAGGAAATTTGAATTTCATCCAACAAACTTTTGGAGGGAAATTCAAATTTCATCCAACAAACTTTTGGAGGGAAATTGGAATTTCATCCAACAAACTTTTGGAGGGAAATTTGAATTTCATCAACAAACTTTAGGAGGGAAAGTTAGAATTTGAAATCCTAGATCTAGGGTTAGTTATCTATAAATAGAGCCTAGATCTAAGGGTGGAGGTTGTTCATCATTAGTTCACCAATAGTTAAAAATAATTCCCTCTTTCATCATCTTCTTCCACAAGTCTCGTGACAAGGCTTGTGCGAAACCCTAATCCTAATTCCACTCCAAATCCGAGATCTTGAGTACCAAATCAAGCGAGAAGTCTTCAACCTTTTAGGAGCCGAGCCGATCTTCAATCGGGCAAGTGATCCAAGCCGATCCGCGATCCACGGAGACGAGCGAAGCCAAGTCGACGATCAAGTTCTTCCTCTTGTAGTTCTTGAGCGAATGTAACTAAATTGTTGATATCAATAAAAGGTGAAATTTATTAATCTTGCTTTCTTTTAATTCTTGCATCATGATTAGATCTCAATTTGTAATTGTTGCTCTTGTTGTGATGTTCGAGTAAAACTCCGCTCGTTAAGGAGTCGAGACGATTGTAGAATGATGATGTAAAAAATTCTAATACTATTTTTAAGTCCTACGAGTTTTGTAAACCCTAGCAAGTTCAAGAATCGATGACCTAGTTTCGTAGCGATGCTTTCTTGATTGTGATCGCTCGAAATTAGGGATCAACGATCGTTTCTTGAATTTACTAGAGGCTAGAATGTGAATGACATCGACGAAAGAACAAGGGATAAGATGAAACCCTAGTTTCACAAGAAATCCCTAATTCTCATCGATGATCATCGATCTAGTATCAATTCATCGAAGGATAAGAATACGTAATTGTAAGATTACATCACATCTATAGATCCGATCGATTCCTACGAGCCTCATTTCGATTCTTGAGATTTGGTTTGGAAAAATCAACAAACGATCAATTCTTGATTCTATCTTTTAATGCTTTCTTAGATCTAGTTTTTTCTCATTCTTAAACTTCAAATATAAATCTTGAATTGTTTTGTTTTCTTTTCATTAAAGATTCAACTCATCTAATTCGAAAGACGAACGATTACACTTTCCCTGTGGACGATCCGCACTCACATACTAACTACAATCCGACACCGTAGTTGATTGCGGTCAAATAATTTTTGGTTGTGATTTCTTTACAATTCCATACTACACATCGAGAATTCTTTTCAATCAAATGGCGCCGTTGCCGGGGACTATTTGATTCGATTTACACAAACAACATTTTATTACAATCAAATGGCGCCGTTGCCGGGGATAGTGCGCTAATAGTTCGTATTTTTGAAATTTGAGTTGAACAATTTATTTCATCATAATTTTTAGATCTAAACTCGTACAAACTCTAATACGTGTGTTGTGATTTGTTGCGAGGAATTCTGGAATCATTGGAGCTTGGATAAAAATTTTCTAAAAATTCCAGAGAGCTAAGCAGTTCAATTGGAACAGTTACAGAAAGTTGTGTGCAGAGATCAGCACATACGGCCGCTCATCCGTGGCTAAAGAGCCTTACCTGCGGCGGTTCCGCGCCTGGGTAGAGGATTTACTTCATAAAATTTTCTCTGTAAGCTACTAACTTTCTTATCTCCTTCTTTCTCTGCTCCAACTAATATTTTGTGCAGAATTCTTTGCAAATAAATCGCAGCGCCGCAAAGCAAAATAAATTTGTGCGTGTTTTTGATTCTTGTGGTTGTTGCATATTAATACGGAAATTTAAGGGGCACGACCAAATCCAAATTAGGTGGGGATTTCATTACCCTTCCTAGGCCCCGAAAATCGCAAAACTTGCATCCGCATTTACCCTCATTAATTAAAAGAAATCTAGAGATGACTCTAAGGACCGTCGCGCTCAATTAGGACAAGAGAAGGCCGTGGGTAATTCATTGCTTATCTGCATTTTTCTGTGGTGCCTAAGGCGAGTGTGTCTAAGGCTAGTGGTTATTAATTAGGCCCACTGTAGTGGTGGTTCCTTCCCACTTACCTGGCACTTATCCGGCCACAGGGGGACAAAGAGGCAGTGGAGGATTTATCCTGCGACTTGTCTTTTGGCAGTTAGGAGCGGTCTAGAGTTTGACCTAGGTGACCACTAGATTTTAGGGTTTTGTGTGTTGCATTTGTTTTGTTGCATCATATTTTCAAAAATCCGTATCTTTTTCAAAACAAACACCACATTCATATCATTCCCCTAATTATAAATTCACGCTGCCACTTGTACTAACCCTTTTTAGTGCAAGATAGGCTGGACACGGGTGTCTAGTGCCCGTTAGTCCGCGTTTCTTTTATCGACCCTAAAGTCGGTATTTCTACACTTACCTTTTCTTTTTCCACCACCACACCCACATCGATGGATCCACCTCCATCGAACTTCTTTTCCACTACTCTGCCGCCGTCCGTTGGTGCGCAGATTCCACCTCGCATCTCTCTCCAAGAGAGGTGCTATCCAACACGAGGCCCACTTTCCACCTGTCTTTCCACACCTCCAGCCAACGGGGAAAATTTTCAAATAAAACCCCAATACATCAACCTTCTACCAAAATTTCACGGTCTCGAGTCTGAAGACGCATACGTGTTTATCACGAAATTCGAAAATGTATGCGCAATGATGGGTACTTCACAGCTTTCTGTGGATGCTTTACGTCTTCGTCTTCTCCCTTTTACCTTGTGCGATTTAGCCGAGAAGTGGCTATATAACACTACCGCACATTCCATTTCAAATTGGGATGAATTCGTCAAAGCATTCCTTAAGAAATTCTACCCACATCAAAAGACAGCTCGAGTCCGCAGCGAAATCTATCAATTCACCCAGCTTCCAAATGAAACATTTTCAAAATGTCTTGACCGCTTCAAGGATCTGTTAGTCCAATGTCCACATCACGGCATCCCGAGATGGGAATTGTGCCGAATCATTTATGAGGGCATTACTCCTTACACAAGACAGACCCTTGAATCCATGTGTCAAGGCAATTTTATGACCAAAGATGATAGGGAAGCCTGGAAATTTCTAGAAGATTTCGCTGAAAAATCTTTACAGTGGGAGGGTGTGAGTCAATCGTTTAGGGATGGCAATGATATTTCCATAGAAGTTAGAGCTGACATTGCAGCTATCAATAAGAAACTCGAGAATATGGAAAACAAATTTTTAGCTGCCGCCCTAAGTCAAATATCACTCTCCAAAACTGTATGTGGTTGTTGTTCTGATCCGTCTCACTTGACGGAAGAATGTCCGTTTCAAGGTCATGAGCATACCAATGCATCATTTCAAAGACCTAGAAACGATCCATCTTCCTCCATATATGATCAGGGTTGGAGGAATAACCCTAACTTTGCTTGGAACCAATCACAATTTCAAAACACGGTTCCAATCCAAAACAATTTCCAAGGGGTCCCTTCACCACAACAGCACCCACCACTTCAATTGAGTCAGCACCCCTTCCAAGCACAAAATTTTCAAAATCCGGCCAACACTTTTGCACCGTCTAGTCCTTTGCAATTGACCGGTACAGATAACACCTCTGCACTAGCACAAACCTTGGATACTTTCATGAAACAATCCATCCAAGGGACGGCAAGTTTGCAATCTTCCGTCGAGAATGTAATGAAGATCATTATCTCTCAAAATGAGAACATCAAATCGAAGGAAGAACAAATTGCACAACTAAAAGCCGAATTGAGTGCACGAGAGAAAGGGAAACTTCCAGCTCAACCTTTACCTAATTTTGGCTATTCACATGATGTGGATGCAATCACGTTGAGATCTGGAAGAGTGCTTGACCATCACCTTGGGGAAGAGTTTGATGATACTGATAAATCAATCAATAACACCCCGGCTGAGACCTTTCCACACACACACACTTCTTACCCCAGTTCTTCTACCCTACCATTTTCTTCCGAGCCTATTCTTCATTTCCCAAAAGGCTCGCCATTACAGCCCACCTCTTTTACCCCTCCACGGACGATTCCCACTTCTATTCCGGGATCGGTTCCACACACACTTCCTTCTCCTATGATGGACTCAGCGCCTATTGCTAAAGCACCTTATCCTAATCGGGTAAGGGCTAACACACCGAGTCCACATATGGAGAAGATTATGAATATTTTTAAGCAAGTAAACACCAACATCCCTCTCCTAGATGCCATCCAACAAGTTCCTTCCTATGCGAAAACTCTTAAGAACTTGTGCACTAGAAAGAGGAAGAACCCAGTGCCAAAGAAGATTTTCATAGAAAAGACAATAGACACGGCTTTCCCCCAACAATTACCGAGGAAACGTAAGGATCCTGGATATCCTACTATTTCCGTTTCTATTGGGGAAAAACACATCAACCGTGCTCTATTAGATCTTGGCGCTAGTGTTAACTTGCTTCCTTACTCAGTCTATGAGCAGTTAGGGATCGGAGAGTTGAAGCCAACCAATTGCACTCTCCAGATGGCTGACCGATCAATCACCAAACCTAGGGGTGAACTGGAGGATGTGTTAATAAAAATCGGAGAATTTATATTCCCGGTAGATTTTATTGTAATTGATACACAACCTGTAGCGAACCCACGGAATCAAATTCCGGTGATTTTAGGTCGCCCCTTTTTGGCCACTTCCAATGCTATTATCAACTGTCGTAATGGTTCTATGACCCTATCTTTCGGAAATAGGTCAATAGAACTGAACATTTACAAGTTGGGAAGTGTACCCTCCGAACCTATTGCTCAGGCATGTTCTATCGACTTAATGGATATCGACAGCAGCGAATTTGATGATCCTCCTGATATTGATCTAGACTCTTTTCATATGTTATTGTTTGACCCAACTATGTATCATACACATACGGACTCTTCCACCGAGATGTCCAGGTCAACAATTAACACTGATTATGAACTGCTTTTAGAGTCTAAAAATCACCCCGCACTTTGTAATGACATTATTCATCGGGGTATAGATGGAACTTTTGAGGAAATCTTCGCTGATGAACTCGCATTTTTAAATGACACGGGTGTTGAGATGAATCATTTCCCAATCAATGAAATTGAACCTCCACCCCTTCTTCTGAATTGTAAAAAGAATGCGAGTTATCCATCACATACACTGCTTCGTCTCTCCAAAATGAGACGCACACACATTCTCTTCCACCACTTAACCTTTCCCCACTTCTTCTTCTTCCACCAACCAGAGCACTGCATTGATAAAATTTTTGAATGGTTGGTGTTAACATTCGGTCTTTGCAAAGCTTGGCATCGACCAATGATTTTTGACCCCCACTTTTGATTTTTAAAGATTAACATTGCATAACTCAAGTTTGGGGGGGGTACATTTTTTCTGGCTCTTGAAAATAAAATTTTTACTAAATGTTGAGCCAAAAATAAGTTTGCGGGAGGTTCTTCACTTAAATATTTTGCCCCCACTAATAATTCCTCCCAGATTTACAGGTTTTTGTAGATATAACTGTCAGCAACAGTGAGGACACTGTTGAAAACAAGTTTGGGGGAGGTTTGTGCTTATTTTTGCATCATTTGCATATCATCTGCATAAGCACAAAACATTTCTTTTTAAAAAAAAAAAAATCCATAAAAATTGAAAAATTTTCAAAACCATAAAAATTTTCAAAATTATAAAAATAATTTTTGTATATAAATAAGATAATAAAAGTTTAGATAGTGAAAAATTACATCCATGAGATTAGAAAAATTTAAGAAAACTAAGAAAATTAGAAGTTTTCTTATACGAACTAGTAATAAGTAGTTATGAGCCGTTGTCCCAAGGGTTAGTAAGATGAAAGACGTCACTAATCTGAGGATAAAAATAAGTCTGAAAAATAGTTTCTATTCTGGAAGCCAAACATTTTGAACGTTACTACCCTGCTATTCGCACTTACACACATCTTAAAGCCTGGGATATTAGAGGATACCTTGAAATGCTCTTGTCTTAAAGCCAAAAGTATGGAAAAAAAATGTGTTTTAAAGTGGTGAGAAAAATGGATACTGGTTTTGTTATCACCAAGGGCAATAAAAATATATAGCAAAAGGGTGCTTCTTCACCTAGTGCCCCAAGGTCAACTGGTCTGGGAGTCACTGCTATGCCTAAGGTGGTGCAAGACGAGGAAAATACACCAAGTTAGCAAGCACATTAGTAATCGGTCGGTTAGTACCTCAAGAAGTATTAACGGTCGCATGAAAGTGTGTAAGCAATCTCGTTTATCAAGAAGTACTGAGGCCGATGGGCAAGAGTATGATAGCTTGAATTGAATTCTCCGGGTGTAGGGATGTCTTTACACACACGCAGGGTGATATGATCGATGTTTGGAATAAAGATAGGAATGAAGAATAAGACGATGTTTTATTGAGGGAGGACGTAATTTCTAACATTTTTTCATGACCATTAAGATAGGGCTCATGACAACCGAAAAGCTAGCTTAGTTGGAAACCCTAATTTTCAAAGTCTTTCTTTTACAATTCTCTTCTTTAAATATAATATTCATGATCTTTCTTTTATTATTGGATTTTGTGGGTGCAATCCGCTGAAAACCCTCAGGAGACAACACTCCTCCTACTAGGGACACCTAGAGGTTTAAAGGCTTGTTGCACATGCTCAGTGCAATCGTGTTGCATACGAAAGTGTGCTAGTTAGTTTTTCTCTTTCTTTATTTTCTCCTTCTCTTTTTAATAAAACATTCGCTCGAGACGATCGAAATTAAGTTTGGGGGTATTTGATCAGTCGAAAATATTGTATATTTTAGCCGGCAATTTCCCCATCTTTTGCATACATTTAGAAGTGTTCGGCATTCATATTCTACATATTAGCAAATCTGTCACAAAATATGAGATTGCATGTGTTAGACTTTTAAACCGACACTTTAAAGGAAATTAACCGCATTTCATGGCATCGTATCATTTCTGTATTTGCGCAACACTTGTCTTGAGTCTGTGCAGGAAAATACGGAAGATAAACCAAAGAGCTGATCAACATTACGCCAATTCAATCATTTCAGATCTGATAGCAATTCAGAAGGAATTATACAATTATATATAAAGCCCAAGCCCCAACTCACCAAAGGCGTCGCGGAACCGCGGCGGGAGCTGGCTTGCGCCGCGGTTCCGCGCCTCTTTTGACACGTCAGCATGGAATTTTTACTGCAGAATTTAGATCTCTGGGCCCACAGTCCTTTCTGACACTTCAAAGTCCAGAACTATCTCGAAGCTACTGCCAGATCAGCATAGAAGATTAAGAAAGGCTAATCCTAATTAAGCTCCTAACTAATCCTCTTCTAGAAGCTCCCTCCTAACTAATCACATCTAGAAGCTTCTCCTCTAACTAACTTTTGGAGGGAAATTCAAATTTCCTCAACAAACTTTTGGAGGGAAATTTGAATTTCATCCAACAAACTTTTGGAGGGAAATTCAAATTTCATCCAACAAACTTTTGGAGGGAAATTTGAATTTCATCAACAAACTTTAGGAGGGAAAGTTAGAATTTGAAATCCTAGATCTAGGGTTAGTTATCTATAAATAGAGCCTAGATCTAAGGGTGGAGGTTGTTCATCATTAGTTCACCATTAGTTAAAAATAATTCCCTCTTTCATCATCTTCTTCCACAAGTCTCGTGACAAGGCTTGTGCGAAACCCTAATCCTAATTCCACTCCAAATCCGAGATCTTGAGTACCAAATCAAGCGAGAAGTCTTCAACCTTTTAGGAGCCGAGCCGATCTTCAATCGGGCAAGTGATCCAAGCCGATCCGCGATCCACGGAGACGAGCGAAGCCAAGTCGACGATCAAGTTCTTCCTCTTGTAGTTCTTGAGCGAATGTAACTAAATTTTTGATATCAATAAAAGGTGAAATTTATTAATCTTGCTTTCTTTTAATTCTTGCATCATGATTAGATCTCAATTTGTAATTGTTGCTCTTGTTGTGATGTTCGAGTAAAACTCCGCTCGTTAAGGAGTCGAGACGATTGTAGAATGATGATGTAACAAATTCTAATACTATTTTTAAGTCCTACGAGTTTTGTAAACCCTAGCAAGTTCAAGAATCGATGACCTAGTTTCGTAGCGATGCTTTCTTGATTGTGATCGCTCGAAATTAGGGATCAACGATCGTTTCTTGAATTTACTAGAGGCTAGAATGTGAATGACATCGACGAAAGAACAAGGGATAAGATGAAACCCTAGTTTCACAAGAAATCCCTAATTCTCATCGATGATCATCGATCTAGTATCAATTCATCGAAGGATAAGAATACGTAATTGTAAGATTACATCACATCTATAGATCCGATCGATTCCTACGAGCCTCATTTCGATTCTTGAGATTTGGTTTGGAAAAATCAACAAACGATCAATTCTTGATTCTATCTTTTAATGCTTTCTTAGATCTAGTTTTTTCTCATTCTTAAACTTCAAATATAAATCTTGAATTGTTTTGTTTTCTTTTCATTAAAGATTCAACTCATCTAATTCGAAAGACGAACGATTACACTTTCCCTGTGGACGATCCGCACTCACATACTAACTACAATCCGACACCGTAGTTGATTGCGGTCAAATAATTTTTGGTTGTGATTTCTTTACAATTCCATACTACACATCGAGAATTCTTTTCAATCAAATGGCGCCGTTGCCGGGGACTATTTGATTCGATACTTTTACATCCAATCACAGAAATTATTAACAATCAGCACTCCCGTCAAATCAAAAGCCATCCGCTGCGGATAAAAACAAACTCAAGATGAGGAAAAGGTTCGCTAAAGCCCTGTCAGCAAGAATGGTGCTACCACCCTCTGAAGAAAATACTCTCGGTGAAGTGGAGATGCATCCTAACTTCTGCTTATATCATCAGAAGATCATACATCCTACCGAAGATTGCGACTCCTTTAAGTGTTGGTGGCAAGGGTATGTCTCTCAAAAGCAACACTTCAACAGGACAAAGTGTGGAGCTCATAGACATCATAAAAATGCGATAGATGAGCGCAAGAGAGCCGCCGCCGACTGTCACAGAGCCGACTCCAAGGGATCGCAAATTATCACCTTCGGAAGCGACTCTGACGAAGGAGTTGCCCTCAACCCTCTCCTTAAGGAGTCCATTTCAAAAATGAAAGAAATGAGGAGTTGCGAGAACATTCATCCGTGCAATCGCCTGCTACTCGGAAAAAATCTCGGCCCCGCAAACAAAGGATCGAGCAAGAAGGGTAAAGGAAAGGGGAAAATGACCTTCGTCGCCAACACTCAACAACAGTCGAGTGGCCCTAGACCGGACGTTCGTCAAAACAATATGCGTCCACGCATATCCCTCGAGGAAAAGCTAAGACGTCCTTACTCATTTCCCCGGGATGAAACAAGGAGGCTGTTCGAAGTGGCAGTACATAACAGGCTTATCACTCTACCGGAGCCGAAACACCAACTAAAACTGGATGATGTTAATAGTTCTAATTATTGCCCTTATCATCTAGTTTTGGTCCATTCGATCGAAAACTATTACGTCTTCAAAAACTGGTTCGAAGACCAATACCAACAGGGCAAGTTCGTCATCTCCGAGAACTGGAAGGTGAGCCCGCCACAACCGCACGCTCTGAGAAAGATGGATACGCCGGGGGCAACATACTCAGTCATAGAGAAAGCCCCATAGACCGAAAAGTCAATAAACTAGAGCTTCGCCTCAGATACGGCGATGATGGACCGAAACGTCCTTAAACTAATGATGGACCGCAATGTCCTAAAACTTGCAAACGACCGAAACGTCTTTAAACTACTACCGCAGCATCCTCAGGCGGACGAGATAAAAAAAAAGAATAAAGAATAAAATAAAAAAAATAAAATAAAAAAAATAGAAAAACGGTATGCCCATAAGCAAAACGGGCACGGATGAAAACCCGAAAGGGCTCCGTGAGTAAAAACAGCAGGGCTACCAGCGAGTGTTTGTGAAAACCCGAAAGGGCGCAACCTCGTGAAATGACACTTACAGGGTCCTCTCGATCTTGTACGGAGAAATCACCCACGTGAGATCCTTACGACTCACAAAGGAGCAACACACTTAGGAATCCTCACGATTCCTAAGGAGAAAATACACTTACGAGATCCTCACGACTCGTAAGGAGAACTCTCTTATGGGACCCTCACGGCTCATAAGATTTAAAAGTCTTAAGTTACAGAGACCTAAACCTATGCTTAAGCAACCTCCACAAACTTCGATATTGCCCTACGAGCGGCTCAATACTGACCCTTGTATACAATCCACGGGCGCGAATAAACATTTCCCTAACCAAGTTCCATCCGTGACTGGGGATATGTACGTATGATGAACAACCCTTGTAGGTCCTCTCGATTTACAAGGAGAAAACCCTTTTGTAGGATCCTTATGACTTACAAAGGAACATACACTTAGGAATCCTCATGATTCCGAAGGAGAAAATACACCTACGAGATCCTCACGACTTGTAGGGAGAAATACCTTTGTGAGACCCTTACGGCTCATGAAGTCAAAAGCCTTAGCCGACAGGACCTTAACCCTGTTCGCTAAGCCACCTTTGTTCGACATCGACGGAGGCAAATGATGATTCGCTCCTGGCAATATCCCAGTTGTAGCGGTGCTGATGCCGAAATCGGTGTCTAATTTCAGGTTTACGGTGAAAAGCTGGTAGGCCGCACATGCATACGAAATAGCCGAAATGATGGGGCAGCTTGCAATAAAAAGCAGCAAGTAAAAACGTATGCACACAAAACAGCCGAAATGATTGGGCAACTCGCAATAAAAAACAGCGAGTAAAAATAAAATAAATAGCCAAAATGATTGGGCAGCTCGCGATAAAAAGCAGCGAGTTAAAATAAAAAAATATATATAGCCGAAATGATTGCGCACCGCGAAAAATAGCCGAAATGATTGGGCAATCGCGACCTTCGCGATGTAAAAGCTGAAATGATAGAGCATCGCGGAAATAAAATAATCATAAAAAAATGATGATTAAAAATGAATGAATGAAACTTTTGCCCTACAGGTGAGATCACATCGATCCCTGTATACAATTCATGGGCACAAACAAAGAGGGGAACATACCTTCCCAACAGGCTCCACCAGAAAGTGAAGCCAAATCTTGATGGTTCATAGAAAACTTAGAGACAATCTCGACATTTGCCGCAATATTGCAGGCACAATGTCAACAAACGGAGCAAAAAGATGACCCCTAGCTTCAGGGTCTCGACGTCGATATCGACAACTTAGAGATCACCAATGGCGTTTCTCCTCACTCCAACCAGATGCAGACATGACGTCAACAACCGACCTCAGGGTCGCAACGAAACGGAGCCACGGCATAGTCCCTAGTTCCAAATCTTAACGGCAATATCTACAGCCTAAGAATCAACAACGACGTTCCTTTGCAGTCCAGCAGGATGTAGATGCAACGTCAACAAAAGACCCCATGGTCAGCAAAGCGGAGTGACGGCAAAATCCCAACTCCACCTCAGCATTCGTCTTGTTACAGCAGACGCAATGTCAGCAACGACGTTCCTTCGCAGTCCAGCAGGATGTAGATGCAACGTCAACAAAAGACCCCATGGTCAGTAAAGCAGAGTGACAGAAAAATCCCAACTCCACCTCAGCATTCGTCTCGTTACAGCAGACGCAATGTCAACAACGGCGTTCCTTCGCAGTCTAGCAGGATAAAAATGCAACGTCAACAAAAGACCACATGGTCAGTAAAGCGGAGTTACGGCAAAATCCCAGCTCCACCGCGGCGTTCGTCTCGATACAGCAGACGAGATGTCACCCAAACGTTCGTCTCGACACAGCAGACGCAACATCATCAAAGAAATGGAGCCACGGAAAAATCCCCAGTTCCAAATCTCGACGGTTCATCAGCAACCTAGAGACAACCGCGGCGTTCGTCTCGATACAGCAGACGAGATGTCACGACAGCGCCCCTTCCTCCAACAGGATTCGTACGCGCCAAAGCAAACGAAGTGAAGGCCAAATTCCTAACTTCAGGGTCTTGAAGGCAACTCATATAAAACCTGAAAGACCATCGGAGATCATCCCACACTAGCGCGGAATGGTCACCATTTCGACGTTCGTCTCGCTACAGCAGACGCAACATCATCAAACAAATGGAGCCACGGCAAAATCCCTAGTTCCAGACCTCGACGGTTCACCAGCACCTAGAGACAATCTTGGCATTCGTCTCGATACAGCTGACGATATGTCACCATAGCGTTCTTCCTCCAACAGGGTTCAGACGCGACAATCAAACAAACGGAGCCATGGCAAAATCCCTAGTTCCCACTGCGACATTCGTCTCGATACAGCAGACGCGATGCCAGCCAACGAAGCAAAGACCAAATTCCTAGCTTCAGGGTCTTGACGGCAACTCACATAAAACCTGAAAGACTATCGGAGATCATCCCACACCAGCGCGGAGTGGTTATGACTCATCGGGGCTCGCCAAAATGAGCCCAACCTCAAGTAAAAAGCGGCATGGCAAATTCCTAACGCTTGCTCTTCCGACGGTCAAACTGCTAAGGAGGATTGCTTGAAGACGTCTTGTCCAGCCCCCGAAGGGATCAGAGACACGGCAGTCGCAGGGCTACTCGAACAGCACGATTGCCTATCGAGGAACATAGCAGCTTATGCGACGGTACGACGGCCAAAACCCTAAGTACCACAGACCCTAACGGACTTCTGTCGTAAAGAGCAGAGGTTAACTGTGACGTTAGGAGGTTCTTGCGAGAAATGCTCGATTCGTCTTGACTTGTGAAGAAATTGATGTCTTTGCGAGAAATTCTCGATGCGGGTTGACTCGTGAGATAAAGCCTTAGGCAGTGGGCATTAAAAAACTTATTCCCTAAGCACTGGGACCCTGCAAGTTGGCCCAAAACGGTCTCTTGCATACTATCCACGAGTCTCACTCTCCAAACTCGAATCTCGACAAGGAGGGAAACAACCGCTTACGGGTCCTCTCGACTCGTAAGAGGGAAAATTCTTTTATAAGATCCTTACGACTTATAAGAGAAAATGCACTTAGGAATCCTCACGATTCCTAAGGAGAAAATACACCTATGAGATCCTCTCGATCCGTAGGGAGAAAAGTCTTTATGAGACCCTCACGGCTCATAAAGTTGAAAAGTCTTAGACAGCAGATCTGAACCTGCGGCCTAAGCCATCGCTATTTCTTGAGGAAATCAAGATTCTTGCTCTATTATCTGTCAACCATGTTTACTAAAGCAGTATACTGATAATAAAAGAAAGAGGGAAGCGACAGAAAAGGACATTCGATTTGCATTTGATCAAGCGTTCGAGGCACATCCATTCATGCGTGTGCAAAAGACTCAGAATGAGAAATAAGACAAGCTGAAATAAAAATTTTCCATTCATATTTCAAAGGGCTTTTACAATCATAAAGAAATAAATGACAACATTATTGAAATGTTTATAACAGTATGACCTCGGACCCAGGACATGGATTAAGGAACTCGAAAGTAACCTCATCTAAGATTTTCCAAGCCCGGCGAACCATCCTAGTATGCTTTCTTTCGCGAGCACAAGCGTCGGGGTCCCCGCGGATATCCTCCTCCCTCCAATAAGCAGCGAGTATGGCGGACTGTTGGAAGGCCTGGTGCAGGAGATCGACAAGATTGTCTCGCCGTCTCTTCGAGATCAAGTTCATCAGGTACACCGAGTGCATCTTATCCTCGGCGGCATCCAACGCCCTAAGCGGCACACCGGAACAGAATAGAGGAAGCGCTTCCCAGATGGCTCCCATGATAAGCTTCAGGAGGGAGGAACGTCGGGGAAGTAGATGACAGTTATATGCGTCGAAGCGGCTCATGATTTCAGCACACTCCGCGTTTGTGAACTCTCGATTTTGAGAACGGCCAAGTCGGCGGATGTCCCCGTAAGAGATGATCTCGTCAAGATCGTACATGTGGGCGTCCATTGTTTCTGTGAAAGAAAATCAACAAAATTATCAGAAAGACTGATTAAGCAAAACGATATAATGCATCGAGGAATAAAATGCCATCTTTAAACTCTAAGATCAATGAAAAAACTCCTAAGAGTTCTTTTGTATGATTTGGAAGGAGCAAAGCTCCATTAATGAAATGAGAAAATACAAAGAAAATCTTTTAGAGAGCAGATCTCTATTAATAGAACTCTAATAGGGTTCCCTTTAGTTCTCTTTAGACCCCCTTAGAGCAAAGCTCTGCTAAGTGAAACCCTAAATGGTTTTTCTTTAGATCAGGGATCTATTGAGAACAAGGCTCAATCAATGAAAATTAATTTAATTTAATTTAAATTAAAAAATTTACCTAAAAAGTGTTTTCTAAAGAAATTCTAACTCTTGGAGTTCTTGAGGGCAAGAGCAAGGCTCTGAAGTTTCGAAAGTAAAAATTTTAAAAGATGATGATCATATGTTGAGGACCAAAGGTCCTATTTATAGGCATCAAATTCCCTTTCAACTTCCAAGAGTTGCCTCGACGGTTGGAATTCTGCCACCGCTGCGCTCACGTTTGGGGGCCACGTAAGCGCAATGGTGGGGGGGTATTTGTTTACCCCAATCAGAGCAAAGCTCTGTTCAAATTCCAAGGCAGGAGACGAAGCAACGCTTCTGTTTCCCCCAATCAGAGCAAGGCTCTGTTCTGAAAATTAAAATGAAAATTAAAAAATTAAAGAAGCAACGCTTCAGCTGACTTGCGCTCGGCGCTACGCGCCACGTGGCAGCGCAGTTGCACTAGTGCGGTTGCACTGCGCGCCACATGGCAGCACAGTTGCATTAGCCCGGTTGCGCTGCGCTCTGCGCTGCACGACACGTGTCAGCGTAGGTGCGCTGCGTTGTGCGCTGCGCGACACGTGTCAAACGCTGGTGCGTTTGCACCAAACAGAATTAAATTCTAGTAAGATCCTTCTGTTCTTGTTAAAACAAGAAGATTGCCTTCTGTAAAACAGAAGCCCTTGGATCAAAGATCCAACGGTGGGAAAATTCCCCAAATCATTCAGAGAATGATCTCTTTAACAAACTTAACAAATCTATGGGCACTATATAAAGACCCCAAGACCTCAACTCAAAACATCATCAACATCAAGAATCATCAAGAACTTCAACTCTGAAGAAACTTGAAAAGAAACTCAAGAAAAAGGTAAAAAAAAAAACCTTTAAAATAGAAGAATTTTTTCTGAATAGATCATTGATCTAAGAACAAGATCAATGATCTTCAATAAAAAACAAATAACAATAGTGCCTTGCACTTTTTATGAACCATTAGTTCTGGAATCTTAAAGATTCTTTTCTTGAATCCAAAATTGGATCAAGTTATTGAAACAGTGCCTTGCACTTGTAAATCTGCACTATTGCGCTTCTAGGTTGGCGCAAGCCACCAGAGAGCGCCACGTGTCAGCTCCAGAACAGCTTGCGCTATGCGCTTTTAAAACAGAGCATTGCTCTCATGAATTGGCGCAACTCGCTAGAGCACGCCACGTGTCAGCAGCGCAACGGCGCAGCGCACTGCGCTTGCTCTCACCGGAGTGTGACACGTGTCACCTCCACATGGACTTGCGCCTTGCGCTCCTCAATTGGCGCAAAGCGCCTGACAAGCCACGTGGCGCTCTGTCAGACTAATGCAGCGCATTATTAAAGGGCAGAGCCCAATTAAGAGGCCCAATGGACCAAAATAAATGCTCTGCATTATAAAAAGGGGACAGAGCCCAACTTAAAAGGCCTAACAGGACAGAATAAAATGCAGTGCATTATTAACAGGGGCAGAGCCCTAATAAAAGCCTACTAGGCTAAATATAAATAAAAATGTTGAACATTATCAACTGGACTTAGCCCAATCATGGCCGTAAGTCCTCAACTTAAATTGACTGAACACGGCTGCTCTTTTAAATCAATTTACATCCGGTTCAAGGGTACATCTCTGAACTCCTCTGACACCTATCGTTGTAATCCCTCAACGACGTCAGAGAGGTGACGGGTCTCGACGGCCATATATGCAATGGACCACCATGTCCCTAAACTGGCAACGGACCACTACGTCCCTAAACTGAAATAATAGAGCCCCCAAATGCACTTTTGTCGGATCTAAACGATCCCGTTTAAGTCGATCTTAGCCTCAAATATGGCTAACATATCCTTAAACCTTCAAACAGACTTTAGTCCCAAATTGGACTATAGATCCCCTCCAATCGACTTTGGTCCAAGGGTACATCTCTGAACTCCTTTGACACGTGTCGTTGTAATCCTTCAATAACGTCAGAGAGGTGACGGGTCCCGACGGCCATATATTAAATGGACCACCATGTCCCTAAACTGAAAATGGATCTAGACGATCCCGTTAAGTATATCTTAGTCTGGAAATTAGAATAACGTATCCTTAACAAACGTTTAAGTTGATCTTAGCCTCAAATATGGCTAACGTATCCTTAAACCAAAAACCAAAACCCAAATCTAAGTAAATACGGATTTGGACTAATCCACGTCCTACGGGCGACGACATCACTTAGTCTCCGTATACAATCCACGGGCAATCATAAACAAAACAAACACACACGACACGAAGTGAAATTCTGAAGAAGGAGAAAGTTGTTACCGTGATGCGGTAGCGTAATTAACTGCAGGGGCTTGCGCCTGCAGGGAAGAGCGTCCCCACAATCAAAAACCCCTCTACCGAGGGGGAATCTGACGAAGTCTGCTACAACGGTCGCATCCGTCTAAACCTCCGATACATGGTGCCATAAATCAACTTGGCATCTTCGGAGATGTGGACGGATAAAACCAAATAGCATCTGCCCCGAATCTCAGACAAGACGTCCTAATGTCTCTGGCCGCCGTTCGGAGGGGAACACCAGCAAAGCCTCTCCGCCCAATATCGCTGATGGAGCGTCCTTAGACCGCTTATGCGGTGGAGGTGGCTAATTGGACTCCTACAGGCTGGCTTGAGCCATCAACAACCAGGATACCCAACCAGCCTTGCCAGCTATAGATATCTTGGGGCACCGCATCTGTCAAGGTGAAGCCCAACCCCGGGGACAAGTCTATAAGGTATGGCATACCCCTTAACATCCAATCGGCTATCTTCCTTGGGCTCGATATGTTCTCTCCGCCGACCGTGCACAATTACAGAAGGTTGGGTTATATCAAGCGGTGTGCGCGTCTTTTTTCCATTACCCGACTCCTCATTTCTGGTGGGTTAAAACTTTCCTGAACCAATGGAATCTTCCCACCAACACCTTCTTGCTAGGGGATCGTGAGGTCTCGATTTCAATGGAAGAGTTCCGCGAGATCTCCGGATTGCCGATCAAGGGAGAGCATTATGAAGAGTTTCTACCTCCCTATGAGTATGTGTTCACGACCATGTCTGCTATGCTTGACGATTTGACAATTGAAAACGTCGTCCATCATAAATATCATAGTCTAATCAAGACTCTGGGTATTTTCGAGAAGCTGTTCGCGGAGTCAGAAGGACAGGGCGTCACCTTTAAAAGTTTCATCGCATGTTTTCTCCGTGAAGACGTTTTATCAAAAGAGGCCCTAAAATTTGCAAGCATTAATGACCTTTTTGGGTTTGGGCTGAATAAGTTGCTGGCCAAAGAAGAGGACTTGCCGAAGTTTTACATTCCGGCCTCGTCGACCGTGCTTTTCGATGCAATTGCGGCCCTTGGCATGGACGAAGAGACCTTCTTCGTCGGCTTCATCAATCTTTGGCGCAGTTGATTCTCCATGCCGACGCATCGACGCTTCATGAGAGCTTCCGTCTTCTACCCCGCCCATCGCGTAGCCGAAGGGGCACGGTAGGCCATTAGCATCGCGGGACTGTCGCATCTTATCATGGATTAAGTGTTGCGGCCAACACTTCAACCCCAGGTACAGATGTCATGAATTCCTCCCTCCACTACTTCACGTCGTGGATCGAGATGCATGTATTGGGAGCATTCTTAGCGCATCGGAGGCCGGATTTCTATGACTCCTATACCTTCCCATGGGTTATGAGGTTGGTGGATGCTTCTGCTCTCGATCCGACCCAGCTAGGAGACCTCCGCGTGCTGCTTAATCCGTACTCCAACAAGGGCAGGAAGGTTTTTAGCGACCGAGTCCTCTCTGCTCCCGCGAGGCCTATCCAGCAGCTGTTTGATTTGTCGAAAGGTGGAGCGTCGTCTTTAAAGCCTAAGGAGATCATGCACCTGTACTCGATTAGGCCGGGCTACTTGATGTTCCGGCAGAATAACGCGGCCATTTTTATGCGGTACAATCCGCATCGCTTCGCCCAGCAGTTGGGCTATAACTAGGGTGTCCCTTTCGAGGCGTTCTTGGTTGAACCTACTCTGTCTCTGGAAATCACGCGTGACGTCACCCATCACTTTATGCGGCTGAACATCGGAACCCATTTCGTGATCCCCGAGGCTGACTATATTCCATGGTGTATGGGGTCTTTCACGGGTTAGTATCGTCATCGAGTCGGTCCCGTCATCGTCGAAGAGAGGCGGGTACAATTTGAGTGTCGATCATCAGCTACGGCCCAAGCCACTGGTATTCCGTTGCAGCCGCGGACAGTGGTTCTCTCTCCATTGAGGGATAGCGGCGTGGTTCTTATCCCGAAAGTTGCAGAAACAGAATTGACTCCCCACACTGCTGGGATGCCAGTGCGCACTAGAGCTCAAGCAAATGTAAGTACACGGTAGCGCCCCGGCCGTCTAACAGATGCCAAATACGGAACAAAAACTTTTTGACTGGCGCTATCGTATACTATAACCCGTATCTGCCATTAAAGCTAAACTAACAAACTACAAAGTGGGTAGAAATATTATACCGAACGATCTGAGTCCTTCGGTCTTCAACCATCATCCCACGCTTTGTTGCGGCTGCTCCGATCTCCTGAATCTCCAGTCTTCTCGTCCAGGTGGCACCACGTCGACGGATCTTTAAACGGGCTCCCGCCTCTAAACCGAGGCAACTCGATCATCAAGTTTGCTAAAAGAGATGACCAAGATTGATGTAGAGAATGAGTAGAACACTTTGTCTCACTTCGCCCAAAGCCATGGACGAACGGTTAATGAAGTTGCCTTTTGGATTGAATGAATGAGAAATGAGCATACAAATTTTCATGAATCAAAACCATAATCTTTTCAAATGAACATCCATCATCTTTCAAGAGAGGGGGCCGGCCACTATATGAAGAGGAGGGAGGTGAGTGTAGGGTAAAGGAGTGGTGACCATAAAGGAAAGCTTCTCACAAAATATTCTAAGTATTACAAAACCTCATTAAAGAAAAATCCACCTTGCATAAAACATTGATTGCAAGAATGAGTCACCTTAACCTAGTCACCACAACATTTAATGCCAAGATGAGTCACTAATCCTAGTCACCAAATATAGAACATTCCACACTCATGACTTACCTAATGACTCACCCTCATGAAGAAAAGATAAATCCGTATTTAACCGAATGTAAAATACGGGTGATAGAAAACTGGAAACTGGCAACTTCCAAAAGCGATCCTGAAACGAATTTCAGGATAACCCCGTAACAGTATAAACATACCCGCATTTGTATTACGACCGAATACAAATGCAACCGAGACAAAGATATTATATCTACACAGTATAATACTTGGATCCGGCTTAAACCAAAGCCTACCAGTATTATCTGTCCGAAATATGACACGTGCGTAAACGCACGTGCATTTTCCGAACCCTGCCATAAAACCATACGGCCTCTACAACGTTTCGTCCGAACTTGGGAAACTTTCTATGGGGGACTCTAATGACTCATCAATACACTGGCACTGGGTATAACCACTAGCACGTCAGAGGTACAAGCTATACGTAACGGTTGCCTATGTATTGATTGGAAGGGAAGCTGACGAGCGAACTCATCCAGAAACCCTACTGAGCCTAACAGCGACAATATACATACAGTCCGGTCCGTTCGTCTATAAGTTTCGCATATCGGCCTAGGGGGCTGGTAACGTCAGACCCCCAATAGCGGTATAAGTCGTGTCAGAGAGTAACCCAGAACACCCTGAGATACTACTGGAGTACCTACCAGTAAATCTCCTGCCTCGGCCGAGGGCTTTGTGTAATGGCTCTCCTAGACACAGCGCGATCTCACCCCAAATACCGGGAGAGACGAATCCCCTGTCGATCAGCTCACTTGCCTCTATGTGGCTCGGGACTGTACCCAAAAAGGACCTGTTTGCACGACTCCTTTGAGCCGTGGTAGGGTAGAAATCAAAGCACAGTGGGAACTCACACGGGATAAATGACGACCTCAGGTCAATGAACTAACCTGTACACATGTCACCAAGAAACTGCTATCTGACACTAGGTATAATACCAACTAGCAGATTCCCGGCGAGTCCTGTCCGGTGTACTCATAACCCAATGAGCACCTGTATACATCTTAGGTGAACCAACTGACACCAATGGCTTGTGAGACCGGCCACCGCCCCTCGTCGGGGTCTCGACTATATACACTAGTCTACTCTGGAGTATCGATGCCCTGTCTCGAAACTCCCATGACTAGGGACACTTTTAAGGATGTGCTTATAGACCCCAGCTCCCACGTATATGATCGCCATCATACTGCTGGCAGTCAAGCAAGAATCCTATGGGCTCTATCATCATGCAATAGTGAACTGAAGCATGTATACGATGATAAAGACAAACCAGATAGCATACTATCATCTCGAGCAAGACTGTCATATCGGTATAGGTCCTCCCTCAATCATTGCAATCACGTACCTGCGATCCAATAATTGACTTTGAGGGCACTATATCCAACAATCTCCCACTTGCACTTAAGGCTAATTATTGCGATGTCACATACTCACGGCCCGTGTGATACCGAACATCCAACTCCTCTACTAATCAGTTTCATAAAGCTCGTTTGTAAAACTATTGTGTTCGAGAAATAGCCTCAGTGAGTGGATACGCCCTGGTGTTTCTTTCTGTATCTCTCTAAATCTCAAGTTCGCGGAGAAAGCCATCTCCCAAATTGAGTAATACCTGTCTTAGAATATGTCTGGATATCTGATGGGACCTAGTTCATAAATGAACTCCAAATCCAAACTTCTTAGACTGTATCGATGACTGAACCTAATCAGTATCCAGCACCATGCCTCCCACAGTATCCTCTTGGACCAACTGTTCATAATACCGTCCCTCTTCAGAGGGAAAACTATAACTCTGACAATCACTCTGTCATCCATGTCACCTTTGAAGCCTGGAATGATAACCGTCTCCCGAAGGAGGCTGTCGTCATCAAATCCGTAGAACATTCACTTATGTTCTAAAACTGCTTCCTTATGTTTCTCCAGGATTGGATTAATATTAACTTATCATATCTAGTGCAAAAACAACATCTGGTGTGGTACTTGACTTTTCACGATTGACTCAATTGCCTAAGCAAGTGATCTGCCAATCATGCACATCCCTCTCCCCTTTAGTCTGTAAGACACCTTTAGAGAGGCTGACTCCATCAATTGCAGGTACACCACCATGCCAGGAGTCATCTATTCTAAAATACTATTAGAATACTGTCAAAGTACCCACATTGGGAAACTACCCAAATCTAGATCTAATACCATAGATCTAGTAACCATAATGTCTAATATTATATCCATATCCTGTGTGAAGAAACAACTGTGTGACTACCACAGTATAACCGATCGTAGTATAGGAACTTTACTTCCTACTCTGTGTATGTCATCCAAATACCAGGACATCACACCCTACTACCTTCTCAACAGATCCATCCCCTATTCTGATGAAGTTAAACCCATGACTGTCACATCAAAAATAGATGATCTATCTCCGCTATATTTGCTCAAGCCTATAAATAGACATAAGCTTCTTGCCCACTATGCTTCCGCTGCTCCCACTGACTACGACAACCCTCTGGCAGAATAATATATACGTACACTTCTAAAGCTAGTTTAGAACGACGCTGTACTTATTCTCCTGCCGGGTCTCATAGCCTGGAACAACAGTAGTGTCAAGTCTAGGTAAACAAGAACCTCCCTGTCACCTTCCTTGAGGCTACCGGAGTACCTCTCAGGTGTCTGAGGTTACCCACCATATCTGCGGAGTAGCTAATGGAATGTCAAACCTGATTGAATATATAGGTCCTATTAAATTTTCCGTAATCGTTTGCGGTTCTGGAATCACTTCCAGTTCTACCATACTCCCACTACTGTTTTCAGAAAAAATCCATTTTACTAAAACTGTGGCGAGTCAAGAACAATATCACTATTGATCTTCCAGATGGTAGAAAATCAACCATCGACTTAGCCTGGGTCAACCCACAAACTGCCATTACAGAAACGTGCCTTGAGTTATCCAGAGTCTGGTTTTAAGCATAAGCCGGACAACTCCACGTATCTTAACATCGTTAAGTTATGAACCATTCTATATACAATATAGAAATAGAGGCACTAATTTTACTGGAACCAGATTCAAACCATGCAGCTGTCTCCAGTGCATATCAACTTAATGGAGAGAGCTTAATCAGCATTACTCAACTTAGGAATCCTTCCATATCTGAGTAACCTGAAAGAGAAACTAGTTTCTCCAAACCATTACTATCAACTGAATACCAATCATAGGTATCTACATCTTCGATCTCTTTGAAGAATCCCGATACTTGTGATACCTGGTTCTCTACTTTATTCTTATACCCACAACTTCTCAAAACTTAGACATTGTATTTCTACGAAACACTTGTCTAAAAACTAGAGAAGTTATAAGTAAACAGAACATAGTACGAGGACCTACCCCTTTGTCCTAATGGACACTGGACAACATACAATACTCTGTATAAGTCCGCTAAGTTGAATAACTCAAAGCATGTGCGTCGTAGATTGAAAACTGTACCCAGGCGATTTCCTCAAATATCACCAATTACAACGAATTCCGATATAATGAGGATGATCACCTAATTCCTAATAACTTACTCCCACTCATCATCTGTAAAACTATACAGATATGAGAATGAAACCTGGTAAATACATACCCTGGAGTAAGTATCTAATCGGGAAATCGGTTTTCCTTTAACAATGCATAGTGAAACTGAAACATGAAAATGTTTCGTAGGGGTATCCTGGTATTCATAGTAATGCCTCTTCCATAATCCAATTCATGACTTTAACCGTATATTTCATTGCCATCTCTCCAAATCCCTTTATTTGTCTTTATTCATTACCTTCTGTACACCAACGTTAGGCTAAATGGTTTTCTTCCTTCCCTACCGTTCGGCACCAGCCTATGGTTTGGAAGAAGACTATCTAGTAAGCATAATAGGTGTACTCTCCTAATCCTAGGAGTACTCGCAACTTGAGAGAAGATGATGATAAAAGACAACTGAATAATACCTTATTCTATTTCTCCCGAACTAGGGAAAAAGGCAAAGGTGAAATAGGAGTGGCGATGAAGTACGCGGTTTGATCGTGAATGATAACAGTCGCAATTTACTTTGCCCTCTTTCTAATCCCTTCATTTTGTCTTTAGTTATTACCTTCTGTACACCATACTTAGGCTAATTGGTTTTCTTCATTCCCTACCTTTTGGCACCAGCCTATGGTTTGGAATTTAGACTATCCAATAAGTGTAATAGGTGTACTCTCCAAAACTAAGGAGCCCTCGCAACCTGAGAGAAGGTGATAGAAAAAGATAACTAAATAAACCAATTCTATTTCTTCTGAACCTGGATCCATCCTCGAAGTAGTACCTTCGAGTTCGTATATAACCATACCATGGATCTATCCAATGGAAGTGGATGTCCGTAGTAATACGGGGTGTTCTGAGAAATACAAAGGGTAAAAGAAGGAGCGGCAATGACTTATGCAACTTTAGAAAATCCAAAATCCAGTATTAAGAAGATTCGGTCAACTTGGTCACTGAGTCATTGTCTAGGGTCGGTCAAAGGTCGATGCCAAAGAGAGAGAGAAAGAAAAGAAACACTCTGCGTGCACTCTAACCTAGATCAGAATGGTTATCACTTTATCTAATCAGGAAACCTCCCAGTGTTTATCTTAAATTCTCCTCCAAACCTGAAAGAAGAATTAGTCGGGATCACCCGAAGAGTAAACCAACTCATCAGTGAGAATCGGGATCCAACTATCATCGCATGATAACTTGATGGTGTTGGAGATAGTGCCCTCATAGTCAATTATTGGATTGCAGGTACGTGATTGCAATGATTGCGGAGGACCTATCCCGGTAGGACAGTCTTACTCGAGATGATAGTATGCTATCTGGTTTGCCTTTATCAGTCGTGTACATGTTCAGGTGACTGATTGCATGTTACACTTTGATAGAGCGCTTAGGATCTTGCTTTACTACCAACAGTATGATGGCGATCATATACGTGAGAGTTGGGTAGTTTATATGCATATCCTTAATTGTGGTCCCTAGTCGTGGGAGTTTCGAGACAGGGAATCGATACTCCGAAGTAGACTAGTGTGTACAGTCGAGACCCCGAAGAGGGGCGGTGGCCGGTCTCACAAGCCACTGGTGTCAGTTGGATCACCTAAGATGTATACAGGTGCTCATTGGGTTATCAGTACACAGGACAGGACTCGCCGGGAATCTGCTAGTTAGTATTATATCTACCGTCAGATAGCAGTTCCCTGGTGACATGTGTACAGGTTAGTTCATCGACCTGAGGTCGTCATTTGTCTCGTGTGAGTTCCCACTGTGCTTTGATTTCTACCCTACCACGGCTCAAAGGAGTCGTGCAAACAGGTAGCTTTTGGGTACAGTCCCGAGCCATATGGAGGCACGTGAGCGGATCGGCAGGGGATTCGTCTCTCCCGGTATTGGGGGCGAGGTCGTGCTGTGTCTAGGAGAGCCATTACACAAATCCATGGCCATGGTAGGAGATTTACTGGTAGGTACTCCAGTAGTATCTCAGGGTGTATTGAGGCTTCACTCCGACACGACTTATACTGCTATTGGGGGTCTGACGTTGCTAGCCCCCTAGGCAGATATGCGATACTCATTGACGAACGGACCAGACTGTATATACATTGTCACTGTTAGGCTCAGTAGGGTTTCTGGATGAGTTCACTCATCGGCCTCCCTTGAGTTCGCTCATCAGCTTCCCTTGAGGTCAGTCCATGGGTAGCCGTTACGCATAGCTAGTGCCGCTGACGGTTTGTGGTTAAACACACTGCCAGAGTACTGACGAGTCATTAGAGTCCCCCACAGACAGTTTCCCAAGTTCGGGCGAAACGTTGTAGAGGCCGTATGGTTTTATGGCAGGGTTCGGAAAATGCACGTGCGTTTACGCACGTGTCAGTTTTCGGGCAGATGATACTGGTCGGCTTTGGTTTAAGCCGGATCCGAGTATTATATTGAGTAGGTATAATATCTTTGTCTCAGTTGCATTTGTATTCGGTCGTAATACAAATGCGGGTATATTTATACAGTTTCGGGGTTGTCCTGAAATTCGTTTCAGGATCACTTTTGGAAGTTGCCAGTTTCCAGTTTTCTATCAGCCGTCTTTTAACACTCGGTTAAAGACGGATTTATCTTTTCTTCTGTTGAGGTGAGTCATCATTCTAGAAGCTTCTAGAAGTGATGATGAGGCTAGTGAGTCATTAGTGCATTAATAGTGTCATTAATGCTTTTGGTGACTAGGTTTTTTGATTCAATGTATCTTTGTGACTCATTGTTTGCTTTAATGAGTTTTTTTTATGCTTAAGATCTTTTGAAGTGGGAAGCTTTCTCTTGTGGTCACCCCCCTTCTCCTACGGTCACCTCCCTCATGCTATAAGTGGCCGGCCCCTCTCTCTCCTCACACTCTCTCTCTCACTTGAGTTTTCATTTGCTAGAAAAGATTATGATAGGTTTTATCGGTGTATGGAATTTCACAGTCCATTTCATTCCATCACCCGATTCCTTCGGCAACTTCATTAACCGATCGTCCACGGACTTGGACGAAGTGAGACAAAGTCATCTACTCATTCTCTACATCATTCTTGGTCGTCTCTTTTAGCAAACTTGACGATCGAGTTGCCTCCAGTTAGAGGCGGGAGCCCGTTTAAAGAATCGATCATGTGGTGCCACCTCGACGAGGAGATCGGAGATCGACGAGATCGGAGCAGCCGCAACAGAGCGTGGGATGATGGTTGAAGAACGAAGGACTCGGATCGTTCGGTACAATCTTTCTACACTCTTTACAGTTCGTTAGTTTAGCAATAATGGAAGATCCGGGTTAAAGTATACGATAGCGCCAGTTTAAAAGTTTTTGTTCCGCATTTGGCGTCTGTAGACTGCCGGGGCGCTAGCGTAGACTTACAGTGGTATCAGAGCCTAACCATTTTGCTATGCTAACTTGTGCGAACGCGTTTAAAACATCGATCGAACCGGAAATCGAAAACTACAAAATCCTAGCTTGACAGTTTCTGTTGTTTTTAAACGGTCTCGTAAAATTATTCTACATGTCTCAGAATACTGTGCAGGCTTTTATTAGAACGACGTAGAAATTTGGGCACGTGATTGGATGAGACTGCCGCGGAAACGCGGTCAAACCATAGGTTTGACCGCGCTTCCGCGGCCAAACAGTGAGCTCGTGGCCCCAACTTTTTACAGTGGGTTCTTGGTTAGTTTTTGGGGTTTTTGGTAAATATCGTTTTGGCCCAGATTTTGTTACTGTTCACCAGTAAGCCGTGGGGCCCACTTTTTGATATTTGGTCTTTGGTCGATCGAAATTTAAACACGTTAGTTTACAGTGCTTACATTATATCTCCGACCGGGAATGTCATTTGATCGGTAAACTGTGTCTGATTGCTATAGTTCTTTTATACGGGTTTGCGAACGTGACATTCGCGTTGATGTTCTGTGTTGTGCTGTGATGTTGCGGATTTGTCGTGGTGGATAGCAGTGTGCAATAGTAGTACAGTTTGAGTTTATTTGTACATTTAATATTGCGGGGCGAGCGTCCAACTTGTGGACTGCCGTCACTGCCTGTTGTATAATATTCTTTTGGGGCACGACCAGGTTGCGGTCGATGTACCTATTGTACTATTTTTCATTACTGTACTAGGTTTTACCCCAAGACGGAGTGCACGGATAGCCGGGTTCTGAGAAGCAACGGGTCCGCATCTCATGGCTTTGAGAAGCAGAGGGGTCCCACTCTAGAATTGGCAGACTATTCGCCGCACTCGTAGGGGGTACAGGTTGACCCAAGGAGGGGTGCCCAAGATTACCGGATTCCGTGAAGTGCTGGGTGGTCCATTCACTATGCTGTAAGGGGCTGCCTCGCTTCAGGTTTTGGCGGGTAACTTGCCGCACCCGTAGGGGTCTAGGTTTCATTGCACAAGCTATCCACACGACAGGGGAACGTCGAGTTTCAGCAGCGGCTCTGTGAAACTCGGGGATCCCAGATTATCTGTATTGTTCTGTGATGCTTATTACTTTTCTGTAATGTTGCATATTATCACGCCTGGAGCGATTATTGTATATTGGTTTATATACTATTAGATGTCGTATATGTTTTACACCCGCGCTAGTCCAGTCCCCGCTCTGTCGTTAGTTAAGTAACCTAACGGGTTATGACGGGACCCAGTGACGAATGCGGATGGCATATACGTACATTTTATTTTCGTTCTTTTCTGGTGTGATTAAATGATGGGACTGCGTTGATTCTGATCAATGCAAAGTAAAACAAACCTGTTTACAGTTGTTGGAACAATTTAAAAAGTGTTATTGCAAAGACGTTTTCTTTTTTTATGCATAGCGGTATTCAGTGGAATATCCTGCACCTCATTCGACGGGGCAAGGGCCAATATCCCTTCACCGGGACTGACCCCTTGGGCAGAAGTTTGCGTCAGCGTAATAACTTTACTATAGTCGATTACATGTTGCTTTGCATAGCGGTATTCAGTGGAATATCCTGCATCTCATTCCACGAGGAAAGAGCCGAGATCCCTTTACCGGGAGTGACCTCTTTAGCAAAAGGTTTTCGCCACTATATTTTAAAAAGCTATCAGGTTCCTTCAGCGATATCAAGTTCACTACGCTAAAGGTTTTTCGCCAAAAACCAGCCGTAGCCCTCCGTCATTTCATATGGATGGTCAGTAGTATTCAAGCTATGTTGGTCTAGCCCTTAGCTAGGACATAGTGATTGGTAGCTGCTGGGGTGTTCACATGTTGCATAGATAGATGAGTTGGTTTGGGACAGTCGTACAGCCTTGTTGGCCCTTAGTCAAGGGCGAGTACGGGTGGGTTCAAATTAACAAGATAATGATGGGAAGAACTTGACATGTGACTTATGGTGGGCTGGCCCTTAGTCACGATCATAAGAGCATGGGGCAAAAACTATATCGGGAGTTTCTAAAGAAACTGAAACTTGCCAAGTATGCGCATACCATCTGGAGTATGAGTAACGTGGATGCATTCCATCACGTTATCATGCGATGAGAGTTAGATCCCGATTCCCACTGATGAGTTGGCTTACTCTTCGGGTGATCCCGATTGATTCTTCTTTAGGTTTGGAGGAGAATTTGACAGGACAGTGGGAGGTTTCCGGATTAGATAAAATGATGACCATTCTGATCTAGGTTAGAGTGCACGCAGAGTCTTTCTTTTCTCTCTCTCTCTTTGGTAGCGACCTTTGACCGACCCTAGACTATGACTCAGTGACCAGGTTGACCGAACCTTCTTAAAATACTGGCTTTTGATTGTCTAAGTTGCATAAGTCATTGCCACTCCTTCTTTTACCCTTTGCATTTCTCAGAACACCCGTATTACTACGGATATCCACTTCCATTGGATAGATCCATCGTATGGTTATATACGAACTCGAAGGGACTTCTTCGAGGATGGATCCAGGTTCAGGAGAAATAGAATTGGTTTATTCAGTTGTCTTTTATTATCACCTTCTCTCAGGTTGCGAGGGCTCCTTGGTTTAGGAGAGTACACCTATTACGCTTATTGGATAGTCTTATTCCAAACCATAGGCTGGTGCCGAAAGGTCGGGAATGAAGAAAACCAATTAGCATAAGTAGGGTGTGCAGAAGGTAATATGTAAAGACAAAATAAAGGGATTAGAAAGAGGGCAAAGTAAATTGCGACTGATATCATTCACGACCAAAACCGCGTACTTCATCGCCGCTCCTATTTCACCTTTAAAAGAATAAGGTATTATTCAGTTGTCTTTTATCGTCACCTTCTCTCGAGATGCGAGTACTCCTTAGTTTAGGAGGGTACACCTATTATGCTTATTGGATAGTCTTCTTCCAAACCATAGGCTGGTGCCGAACGGTAGGGAAGGAAGAAAACCATTTAGCCTAACAATGGTGTACAGAAGGTAACGACTAAAGACAAATAAAGGGATTTGGAGAGATGGCAATAAAATATACGGTTGAAGTCATGAATTGGATTATGGAAGAGGCATTACTATGAATACCAGGATACCCCTACGAAACATTTTCATGTTTCAGTGCATTGTTAGAGAAAAACTGTTTTCCCGATTAGACACTTACTCCAAGGGTATGTATTTACCAGGTTTCATTCTCATATCTGTATGGTTTTACAGATGATGAGTGGGAGTAAGATATTGGGAATTAGGTGATCATCCTCATTATATCGGAATTCGTTGTAATTGGTGATATTCGAGGAGATCGCCAGGGTACAGTTTTCCACCTACAACGCACAGGTTTTGAGTTGTTTAACTCAGCGGACTTATACAGAGTATTGTATGTTGTCCAGTGTCCTTCAGGACAAAGGGGTAGGTCCTCGTACTATGTTCTATTTACTTATAACTTCTCTAGTATTTAGACGAGTGTTTCGTAGAAATACAAGGTCTAAGTTTTGAGAAGTTGTGGGTATAAGAATAAAGTAGAGAACCAGGTATCACAAGTATCGGGATTCTTCAAAGAGATCGAAGATGTAGATTCTTGTGATTGGTATTCAGATGATAGTGATGGTTTTGAGAAACGTGTTTCTCTTTCAGGTTACTCATAATTGGATGGATTCCTAAATTGAGTAATGCTGATTAGCCTCTTTCCATTAAGTTGATATGCACTGGAGACAGCTGCATGGATTGAATCTTGGTTCCAATTAAATAAGTGCCAAAGTTTCTATATTGGATATAGAATAGTTCGTATCTTAAAAGATGTTAAGGTACGGGGAGTTGTCCAGCTTATGCTTAAAACCAGACTCTGGATAACTCAGGGCACGTTTCTGTAATGGCTGTTTGTGGGTTGACCCTGGCTATGACGAGGGTTGATTTTCTACCATTTGGAAGATCAATAGTGATATTGTTCTTGACTTGCCACAGTTTTAGTAAAAATGGATCTTTTTCAGAAAACAGTAGTGGGAGTATGGTAGAACTGGAAGAGATTCCAGAACCGCGAACGATTACGGAAAATTTAATAGGACCTATACATTCAATCAGGTTTGACATTCCAATAGCCACTCCGCAGGTATGGTAGGTAACCTCAGACGCCCGAGAGGTACTTCGGTAGCCTCAGAGACGGTGACAGGGAGGTTCTTATCTACCAAGACTTGACACTACTGTTGTTCCAGGATATGAGACCCGGTAGGAGGGTTGTCGTAGTCAGTGGGAGCAGCGGAAGCATAGTGGGCAAGTAGCTTATGTCTATTTATAGACTTGAGCAGTTATAGCGGAGATAGATCATCTAATTTTGATGTGACAGTCATGGGTTTGACTTCAATCAGAATAGGGGATGGATCAGTTAAGAAGGTAGTAGGGTGTGATGTCATGGTATCTGGATGACATACACAGAGTGGGAAGTAAAATTCCTATACTACGATCGGTTGTACTGTGGTCGTCACACAGTTGTTTCTCCAGATAGGATATGGATATAATATTTGACATTCTGGTTTCTAGATCTATGGTTTTAGATTTGGATTTGGGTAGTTTCCCAATATAGGTACTTTGACAGATATTCTAATGGTTTTTAGAATAGTTGACTCCTAGCATGGTGGTGTACCTGCAGGTGATGGAGTCACCCTCTCTAAAGGTGTCTTACAGACTAAAGGGGAGAGGGATGTGTATGATTGGCAGATCACTTGCTTAGGCAATTGAGTCAATCATGAGATGTCAAGTACCACACCAAATGTTGGTTTTGCACTAGATGCAATAAGTTTGTATTAATCCAATCCTGGAGAAACATAAGGAAGCAGTTTTAGAACATAAGTACATGTTCTACGGATTTGATGACGGCAGCCTCCTTCGGGAAACGGTTATCATTCCAAGCTTCAAAGGTGACATGGTTGACAGAGTGATTGTCAGAGTTATAGTTTTTCCCTCTGACGAAGAGGGACAGTATTATGGACAGGTGGTCCAAGAGGATACTGTGGGTGGCATGGTGCCGGATACTGATTAGATTCAGTGATCGATACAGTCTAAGAAGTTTGGATTTGGAGTTCATTTATGAACTAGGTCCCATCAGATTTCCAGACATATTCTAAGACAGGTATTACTCGATTCGGGAGATGGCTTTCTCCGCGAACTTGAGTTTTAGAGAGATATAGAAAGAAACATCTAGGCGGATCCACTCACTGAGGCTATTTCTCGAACACAATAGTTTTACAAACGGGCTTTGTGAACTGATTAGTAGAGGAGTTGGATGTTCGGTTTCACACGGGCTGTGAGTAGTCGACATCGCAATATTAGCCTTGAGTGCAAGTGGGAGATTGTTGGAGATAGTGCCCTCATAGTCAATTATTGGATCGCAGGTACGTGATTGCAATGATTGTGGAGGACCTATCCCGGTAGGACAGTCTTACTCGAGATGATAGTATGCTATCTGGTTTGCCTTTATCAGTCGTGTACATGTTCAGGTGACTGATTGCATGTTACACTTTGATAGAGCCCTTAGGATTTTGCTTTACTACCAACAGTATGATGGCGATCATATACGTGAGAGTTGGGTAGTTTATATGCATATCCTTAATTGTGGTCCCTAGTCGTGGGAGTTTCGAGACAGGGCATCGATACTCCGGAGTAGACTACTGTGTACAGTCGAGACCCCGACGAGGGGCGGTGGCCGGTCTCACAAGCCACTGGTGTCAGTTGGATCACCTAAGATGTATACAGGTGCTCATTGGGTTATGAGTACACAGGACAGGACTCGCCGGGAATCTGCTAGTTAGTATTATATCTACCGTCAGATAGCAGTTCCCTGGTGACATGTGTACAGGTTAGTTCATCGACCTGAGGTCGTCATTTGTCTCGTGTGAGTTCCCACTGTGCTTTGATTTCTACCCTACCACGGCTCAAAGGAGTCGTGCAAACAGGTAGCTTTTGGGTACAGTCCCGAGCCATATGGAGGCACGTGAGCGGATCGGCAGGGGATTCGTCTCTCCCGGTATTGGGGGCGAGGTCGTGCTGTGTCTAGGAGAGCCATTACACAAATCCATGGCCATGGTAGGAGATTTACTGGTAGGTACTCCAGTAGTATCTCAGGGTGTATTGAGGCTTCACTCCGACACGACTTATACTGCTATTGGGGGTCTGACGTTGCTAGCCCCCTAGACAGATATGCGATACTCATTGACGAACGGACCAGACTGTATATACATTGTCACTGTTAGGCTCAGTAGGGTTTCTGGATGAGTTCACTCATCGGCCTCCCTTGAGTTCGCTCATCAGCTTCCCTTGAGGTCAGTCCATGGGCAGCCGTTACGCATAGCTAGTGCCGCTGACGGTTTGTGGTTAAACACACTGCCAGGGTACTGACGAGTCATTAGAGTCCCCCACAGACAGTTTCCCAAGTTCGGGCGAAATGTTGTAGAGGCCGTATGGTTTTATGGCAGGGTTCGGAAAATGCACGTGCGTTTACGCACGTGTCAGTTTTAGGGCAGATGATACTGGTCGGCTTTGGTTTAAGCCGGATCCGAGTATTATATTGAGTAGGTATAATATCTTTGTCTCAGTTGCATTTGTATTCGGTCGTAATACAAATGCGGGTATATTTATACAGTTTCGGGGTTGTCCTGAAATTCGTTTCAGGATCACTTTTGGAAGTTGCCAGTTTCCAGTTTTCTATCAGCCGTCTTTTAACATTCGGTTAAAGATGGATTTATCTTTTCTTCTGTTGAGGTGAGTCATCATTCTAGAAGCTTCTAGAAGTGATGATGAGGCTAGTGAGTCATTAGTGCATTAATGGTGTCATTAATGCTTTTGGTGACTAGGTTTTTTGATTCAATGTATCTTTGTGACTCATTGTTTGCTTTAATGAGTTTTGTTATGCTTAAGATCTTTTGAAGTGAGAAGCTTTCTCTTGTGGTCACCCCCCTTCTCCTACGGTCACCTCCCTCATGCTATAAGTGGCCGGCCCCTCTCTCTCCTCACACTCTCTCTCTCACTTGAGTTTTCATTTGCTAGAAAAGATTATGATAGGTTTTATCGGTGTATGGAATTTCACAGTCCATTTCATTCCATCACCCGATTCCTTCGGCAACTTCATTAACCGATCGTCCACGGACTTGGACGGAGTGAGACAAAGTCATCTACTCATTCTCTACATCATTCTTGGTCGTCTCTTTTAGCAAACTTGACGATCGAGTTGCCTCGAGTTAGAGGCGGGAGCCCGTTTAAAGAATCGATCATGTGGTGCCACCTCGACGAGGAGATCGGAGATCGACGAGATCGGAGCAGCCGCAACAGAGCGTGGGATGATGGTTGAAGAACGAAGGACTCGGATCGTTCGGTACAATCTTTCTACACTCTTTACAGTTCGTTAGTTTAGCAATAATGGAAGATCCGGGTTAAAGTATACGATAGCGCCAGTTTAAAAGTTTTTGTTCCGCATTTGGCGTCTGTAAACTGCCGGGGCGCTAGCGTAGACTTACAGATGGAAGCCACTCAAGTTATCACACTCCAGAAGGTATGCGCATGCCTGGCAAGTTTCTTGTATGTTTGAAACTCCCGATGTGATTTTTACATCATGCTCTTATGACCTTGACTTTGGCCAACAAATCATAAGTCGCATGTCAAGTTCTACCCGTCATTATCCAGGTTAGTTTGAACCCACCCGTACATACCCTTGACTTTGGCCAACAAGGTAATACGACTGTCCCAAACCAACGCATCTATCTATGCAACAGATGAATATTCAGCAGCTACCAAACACTATGCCTTGACTTTGGCCAACAAACATAGCTTGAATACTACTGATTATCCATAAGAAATGACGGAGGGCTACGGCTGGTTTTTGGCGAAAAACCTTTAACGTAATGAACTTGATCTCGTTGAAGGAACCTGATAGCTTTTTATAAAAATATAGTGACGAAAACATTTGCTAAAGAGGTCACTCCCGGTGAAAGGATCTCGGCTCTTTCCTCATGGAATGAGGTGCAGGATATTCTAACTGAATACCGCTATGCAAAGCAACTTGTAATCGACTATAGTGAAGTTATTACCCTGACATTAACTTCTGCCCAAGGGGTCACTCCCGGTGAAGGGATCTCGGCCCTTGCCTTTTCTAATTAGGTGCAGGATATTCTAACTGAATACCGTTATGCAAAACAAAAAGGAAACATCTTTGTAATAACACCTTTTAAAATTTGTTCCAACAACATCAAATATAGGTTTTTTTTATCCTTGCATTGATAAGAATCAATGCAGTCCCATCAATCAATCACACCAGAAAAGAACGAAAATATAATGTACGTATATGCCATCCGCATTCGCCACTGGGTCTCATCATCACCCGTTAGGTTACTTAACTAACGACAGAGCGGGGACTGGACTAGCGCGGGTGTAAAACATATACAACATCTAATAGTATATATACCAATATACAATAATCGCTCCAGGCATGATAATATGCAACATTACAGAAAAGTAATAAGCATCTCAGAACAATACAGATAATCTGGGATCCCCGGGTTTCACAAAGCCGGTACTGAAACCCGACGTTCCCCTGGTCGTGTGGATAGCCTGTGCAATGAAACCTAGACCCCTACGGGTGCGGCAAGTTACCCGCCAAAACCTGAAGCGAGGCAACCCCCTACAGCAAAATGAATGGACCACCCGGCACTTCACGGAATCCGGTAACTTGAGCACCCCTCCTTGGGTCAACCTGTACCCCCTATGAGTGCGGCGAATAGTCTGCCAATTCTAGAGTAAGCCATGAGATACGGACCCGTTGCCCTCCAGAACCCGGCTATCCGTACACTCCGTCGCGGGGTAAACCTAGTACAGAAATAAAATATGTACAACGGGTACATCGACCTCAGCCCGGTCATGCCCCAAAAGAATATTATACAAACAGGAAGTGACGGCAGTCCACATGTTGGACGCTCACCCCGCAATATCAAATGTACAAATAAATCCAAATAACACTACCATTGCACACTGCTATCCACCACGACAAATCCGCAACATCACAACACAACACAGAACATCAACGCGAATGTCATGTTCGCAAATCCGTCTAAAAGGACTATAGCAATTAGACACAATTTACCGCTCGAATGACATTCCCGGTCGGAGATATAATATAAGTACTGCATACTAACAAATTTAAAATTTCGATCAACAAAACTTCCCGAAGTAGGCCCCATGTACATCTGGTGTACAGTAATAAAATCTGGGCCCAAAAGAAATATTCCAAAAGCCACAATTTGCCATGTAGAACATACTGTAGAAATTTGGCTCACTGTTCCCACAAAAGCGCGGCGGATCCGCGGCCAAACCCTGGTTTGGACCGCGGATCCACGGCCGTTCTGTGGGATCACGTGACCAAATTTCACCAGTTTGCTTAGAAAAGCCTGCACAATTTTCTGTGATGCTCAAAATAATTTTTAGACCAGATTTAAAATCGACAGAAACTTTGTACAGTAAAATTGTAGTTTTCGAAAATCCGTTCGATCGATATTTTAAATGTGTTAGCACAAGTTAGTAAAGCTTAATAGTGAGGCTCTGATACCACTGTAAGTACACGAGAGCGCCCTGGCCGTCTAACAGACGCCAAATGCGGAACAAAAACTTTTTGACTGGCGCTATCGTATACTATAACCCGGATCTGCCATTAAAGCTAAACTAACAAACTACAAAGTGGGTAGAAATATTATACCGAATGATCCGAGTCCTTCGGTCTTCAACCATCATCCCACGCTTTGTTGTGGCTGCTCCGATCTCCTGAATCTCCATTCTTCTCGTCCAGGTGGCACCATGTCGACGGATCTTTAAACGGGCTCCCGCCTCTGAACCGAGGCAACTCGATCATCAAGTTTGCTAAAAGAGATGACCAAGATTGATGTAGAGAATGAGTAGAACACTTTGTCTCACTTCGTCCAAAGCCATGGACGAACGGTTAATGAAGTTGCCTTTTAGATTGAATGAATGAGAAATGAGCATACAAATTTTCATGAATCAAAACCATAATCTTTTCAAATGAACATCCATCATCTTTCAAGAGAGGGGGACGGCCACTATATGAAAAGGAGGGAGGTGAGTGTAGGGTAAAGGAGTGGTGACCATAAAGGAAAGCTTCTCACAAAATATCCTAAGTATTACAAAACCTCATTAAATCAAAATCCACCTTGCATAAAACATTGATTGCAAGAATAAGTCACCTTAACCTAGTCACCACAACTTTTAATGCCAAGATGAGTCACTAATCCTAGTCACCAAATATAGAACATTCCACACTCATGACTCACCTCATGACTCACCCTCATGAAGAAAAGATAAATCCGTATTTAACCGAATGTAAAATACGGGTGATAGAAAACTGGAAACTGGCAACTTCCAAAAGCGATCCTGAAACGAATTTCAGGATAACCCCGTAACAGTATAAACATACCCGCATTTGTATTACGACCGAATACAAATGCAACCGAGACAAAGATATTATATCTACACAGTATAATACTTGGATCCGGCTTAAACCAAAGCCTACCAGTATTATCTGCCCGAAATATGACACGTGCGTAAACGCACGTGCATTTTCCGAACCCTGCCATAAAACCATACGGCCTCTACAACGTTTCGCCCGAACTTGGGAAACTTTCTGTGGGGGACTCTAATGACTCATCAACACACTGGCACTGGGTATAACCACTAGCACGTCAGAGGTACAAGCTGTACGTAACGGTTGCCTATGTATTGATTGGAAGGGAAGCTGACGAGCGAACTCATCCAGAAACCCTACTGAGCCTAACAGTGACAATATACATACAGTCCGGTCCGTTCGTCTATGAGTATCGCATATCGGCCTAGGGGGCTGGTAACGTCAGACCCCCAATAACGGTATAAGTCGTGTCAGAGAGTAGCCCAGAACACCCTGAGATACTACTGGAGTACCTACCAGTAAATCTCCTGCCTCGGCCGAGGGATTTTTGTAATATCTCTCCTAGACACAGCGCGATCTCACCCCCAATACCGGGAGAGACGAATCCCCTGTCGATCCGCTCACTTGCCTCCATGTGGCTCGGGACTGTACTCAAAAAGGACCTGTTTGCACGACTCCTTTGAGCCGTGGTAGGGTAGAAATCAAAGCACAGTGGGAACTCACACGAGACAAATGACGACCTCAGGTCGATGAACTAACCTGTACACATGTCACCACGGAACTGCTATCTGACGCTAGGTATAATACCAACTAGCAGATTCCCGGCGAGTCCTGTCCGGTGTACTCATAACCCAATGAGCACCTGTATACATCTTAGGTGAACCAACTTACACCAATGGCTTGTGAGACCGGCCACCGCCCCTCGTCGGGGTCTCGACTGTATACACTAGTCTACTCTGGAGTATCGATGCCCTGTCTCGAAACTCTCACGACTAGGGACACTTTTAAGGATGTGCTTATAGTCCCCAGCTCCCACGTATATGATCGCCATCATACTGCTGGCAGTCAAGCAAGAATCCTATGGGCTCTATCATCATGCAATAGTGAACTGAAGCATGTATACGATGATAAAGACAAACCAGATAGCATACTATCATCTCGAGCAAGACTGTCATATCGGTATAGGTCATCCCTCAATCATTGCAATCACGTACCTGCGATCTAATAATTGACTTTGAAGGCACTATATCCAACAGCAAAGGCCTCCAATGAAGCGCTAGTGATAGTACCATCAGTGGCGGTGTCATCCGTGGTGGTATCGCCAAAAGGGGATACCAGAAGCGAGGTCGGCCAACGTCGCGCCAAAGCGCCGAGGGGAAGGAAGTGATCTTCTTCCAGTGTTAGCTCCAGCTTGAAAATGAGGATGAAAACAATTGCTGGCTTGCTTAACCTCTTGCTGGAATCTGAGCCTATTGCTCAAGACGAACCCATCTCCATGCAAGAGCCGGATGATGGTCTTATTTACCCTGGCTTGTCCGCTGAGAAAGCCGCGCAATTAGCTGAAGCTTTAAGGCGTTCGTAGGATGAGACCTAAAATGTGCATATCCCGAAAAAGCCCTACCCTCCGGTTATCTTTTACGAAGATCCCCCATCGCTATGGAGAGTACATATGGGTCCTCTGCGAAGGGAAGACGAAAGAGCCTTCAAGCAGCCCATTTCGGCTACTTCTGAAGATGAGCTGGCACTGAAGACTGGTGGGCATGAATCCGCATTTGAAGACCGGCGAGCACATTTCCTCAGGAAGGAACGACGGCTCGAAAAATCCATACTAGAAGCATCTTGGCGTATCGGTATGCGAGTTTTCCGTATTTTTCTTTTGGCAAGTAATTTGTATCGCTTTTTATATCTTCTTATCTTTGCGAAAACTTTGCAGGGACTTCAGCAACGAAAGAGGATTTGAGCCCAGTTCGTGCCATGATCACAGATTCTATAGATGTCTCCCATGACGCAATGGTAGGTGCAGAAGGGATCACTACGGCCGTCGTTCCTGTTGCAGAGCCTCCGATGGTGGCTCTTGTTCCTTCGGTGTCCATTCTTCGAGCGGAGGTGACCCCATTGGCCACGGACCCTATGGATGTCTCTAGTGATGCACCGAAAGGTGTAGAAGAGATTGCCGAAGCTGTTAGTTCTATCTTGGAGCTCCCGATGACGACCTCCGTCTCTTCGGCGTCTATACTTTCCACAGAGGCGACCTTGCCGGTCGTAAACCCAATGGATCTTTCTGGTGGCGTCTTGAAGATTGTAGGAGGGGCCGCCAAGGCCACTGTTCCCTCTTTGGAGCCTGGAGTGGCGGCCATTGCTCCGCAACTGGAAGCTGCTACACCAGCAAATATCCTCGGTGATGTGCCTGAGGGCGCGAAGGAGGCTGCCGAAGCTGCTATCCCTCCAGTTCAAGACGAGCGGAGCGTCGAAGGTAGTCTCTTACATATTATTTTAATGATCCCCTCGTTATCTGAACTCTTATTTCCTTCAGAACTGCGGGAATTGGCGGCTTCTATATGGGCCTATCTCCCAGGAAGTCCTTCCAGCGCCTACTTGATATGGCTGCCCTACAGGCGATATCCCCGCAAAGCATCATCCTTTCTTCCAGGCAAGGTCATTGTTTTTTGACCCCTTTGCTTTATTATCACTTTTTTACAACGATGCTAATATGCCCTCTGTAGTTCTGGAAGCTGATGACGAAGTGGAGATCCTTGATGGGCCTGGGGATCTTTCAAACCCACCTTGCATGACTGTGGGTAAGTAAAAATTTACCCTTGGCATTGTTTTGTTTATTCCATATTTGCCAGTTTCGCTGACTATTCATAAATTTTGACAGCTTTGCCAGCTCTGGCTCCGTTAGAGTCCCGAATCTCTATGCCACCGGGCCCATATGCCCGACGTGCGTCTGAAAGGATGGCGAGACAAAGCATTCATTCCTTGTCGGACCTCATTGAAGATCTTCGTGCCGGTAGTTCTGTTACGGCCGAAGAATTTGCTGCCGAAGCCAATACTTCTTTACCCTTCCTTTCCACTTATCATGACGAAACATTGGTGCATATTTGGGTTGAGTATTGTCGCCGAGTGGAGGCTTGCTTACATAATCATGAGTGCATACGTGTTCATATCAAAATTTTGCATTATTATATTCCCCATTCTTAATCATATTGCAAATAAATAGATGCTTTTGATCCATGTCTGCTAAATAGTTGCAGGTTACAGGTCCTCGGAACAATACAGTGAAAATGGTGAAAAGACGCTACAAAAGTGAGACTGCGACCAACAAATAGATGAATCTGCAAGATACCGCCTACAGTTAAGGAACAAATGAAGATCAATGAACAGTTCGATTTCATAAAGCACGAAGGCAGCACAAGATTCAAGACTTCAACACGAAGCAAACGGTAAAAGTCCACAACATTTCTGCACTGAGGAAATCTGGAAGAAACTAAAAAAGATTCTGAAGAACCAAGTAAAGAAAACAGAAGAAAATAGCAACATGAAGCAACCCAGAGAAATAGAGACAGAGACCCCATCATATGGCCACGGATCCGCGGCCAAACATGGCTTATGGCCGCGATTCCACGGCCGTGCTGAGCACGTGTCGGTGCATTTTGTCGGTGGGTGTCGGTGCATTGACCCGGTTTTCTTAGGGTATTTTTGTAATTCTAGATGTGGATCATATGTAAACCCTAGGGTTTCTATTATCTATAAATAGGAATCCTACTGCTCTTTTTGGAGCATGCCTCCGAGCCTAATGCTAGTATACTTGATGTTTGCTCGATCCAAGAGATCACGCAGGAGAACTGTGAGCTCAAAAAATTTCTGTTCGATCACAGCAGTTTTGACGCCACTAGTGCGTTCCTCCTTGAATCTGACACAGCTTTTACGCCCGATAACGATTACGAGTGTTTCACCTTTTTGGACGATTTTGAAGACTCACCACCCGAGTTTGAGTCCTTTGAATTTTCGGATGAGTTAGCTGAACAATCCGACTTGGTTGCTTACACTCGCTTCGAACCATTGTTGGAATCCTTCGAGTTTGAGACAGTTTCACCAATTTTACCTTCAATTGTTTCACCTCCAAAACTCGAACTCAAGCTGTTACTGTCTCACCTTAAATACGCTTACTTAGGTGAGAATGAGACCCTTCCTATTATCATATCGGCATCTCTAGCCCTCGAGCAAGAGAAAGCCCTTTTAATGGTCTTACAAAATAATCGGCAAGCTTTTGGCTGGACTATGGCGGACATCAAGGGGATTAGTCCCCTCATAGTTGAACATCATATACATATGATGGATGATGCCAAGCCAGTAAGGGATCCACAGAGACGCCTCAACCCGATAATGAAGGAGGCTGTTAAAAAGAAGATTGTAAAATGTTTTGATAGTGGTATCATTTACCCTATCTCTGATAGCCAGTGGGTTAGCCCCATTCACGTTGTCCCAAAGAAATCGGGCATAACAGTCATAACTAATAAGGCGAATGAGTTAATACCTACTCGCACCCAAACTGGGTGGCGAGTTTGCATCGATTATAGAAAACTCAACGCTGCGATACGGAAAGACCACTTTCCGTTACCTTTTATTGACCAAATGCTAGAACGATTGGCTGGGCATGAATTTTACTGCTTTTTGGATGGCTACTCCGGCTATAATCAAGTTTCCATCACCGAAAAGGATCAAGACAAGACCACATTTACTTGTCCTTTCGGTACATTCACTTACCGTCGCATGCCCTTTGGGTTATGCAATGCGCCCGCTACTTTCTAGCGGTGTATGATGGGTATCTTTTCAGACATGGTGGAAAAAAATTTGGAAATTTTTGTGGACGATTTCTCCATTTTCGGCAACTCCTTTGATAAGTGTTTGCTACACTTAAACGCAGTTCTTACCCGTTGTAGGATAAGAACCACACTTTAAATTGGGAGAAGTGCCACTTTATGGTACGAGAGGGTATTGTCTTAGGACATACCATCTCGCAAAACGGCATTGAGGTTGATAAAACTAAGATTGAAGTCATTTCCAATCTTTCTCCTCCCAAGTGCGTCAAAGACATCCGAGCCTTCCTTGGCCATGCCGGTTTTTATAGACGGTTCATCAAGGATTTTAACAAGATAGCTAGACCCTTGACTCTTTTGTTGGCCAAGGACACAACTTTTGATTTTGACTCAAGCCGCATGAAGGCATTCGAGTCATTGAAACACTCACTTATTTCTGCACCCATTCTTTCATCTCCCGACTGGACGCACCCATTTGAAATTATGTGCGATGCATCTGATTTCGCCATAAGTGCTGTCCTTGGACAGCACATAAATAAGATGCCACACGTAATTTATTACGCTAGCCGAACATTAAACGAGGCCCAATTGAATTACACAACAACTGAAAAAGAATTCATAGCCGTTGTGTTTGCACTAGAAAAATTCATGCCCTATTTAATCGGCTCTCCAGTCATTGTTTACCCGGACCACTCAGCTCTTCGCCATCTTTTTGCGAAGAAGGATGCTAAATCTCGGCTAATACGTTGGATTCTCTTGCTACAAGAGTTTGATCTTGTTATAAGAGACAAGAGAGGATGTGTAAACGTAGTCACCGACCACCTTTCACGACTTCCTTCTTCGCTTACACTTGAAATTCCTATTAAAGATGTTTTTCCGGATGAGCAGCTCTTAACCGTGTCAAGCGAACATTGATTCGCTGATATTGTAAATTACTTGGCCACCGGACTGATACCAAACGATTGGTCGAACCAGGACAAACTCCGATTCCTGTCCCAAGTAAAACATTTTTACTGGGATGAACCGTATCTCTTTAAATATTGTTCCAACCAAATCATTCGTCGGTGCGTCCCCGACAACGAGTTTAAGAGTTTGCTGTCATTCTGCCACGATCAAGCGTGTGGCGGGTATTTTGGCCCCAAAAAGACAGCAGAAAAAATCTTGCAATGTGGCTTCTACTGGCCATGACTTTTTAAAGATGCATATGAATACTGCAAGACATGCTCCCGGTGCCAACACTTGGGCCGGATATCTCGGAGAAATGAAATTCCGCTCCAACCAATTTTGGTTGTTGAAATTTTTTATGTTTGGGGAATAGACTTCATGGGACCATTTCCCAATTCCTTTGGGAACATGTATATTCTACTTGTTGTTGATTATGTTTCAAAATGGGTTGAGGCTGTGCCCAGCCGAACTAGTGACAACAAGGTTGTCGTTAGATTTCTCAAAGAAAACATTTTTTCTCGATTTGGGCATCTTCGCGTGATTATCAGTGATAAATGGATCTCACTTTTGTAATAGGACTTTTGAGTCTTTAATGCACAAATACTCCATTAATCACAAGCTGTCAATACCATATCATCCCCAAACTTGTGGGCAAGCCGAGATTTCGAATCGGCAGATTAAAAAAATATTGTAGAAAACGGTTTCCAAAAACCGTAAAGATTGGTCATCAAAACTGATTAATGCACCATGGGCATTCTGTACTGCCTATAAGACCGATCTTGGCATGTCTCCATACAGGCTTGTTTATGGAAAGGCTTGCCACCTTCCTGTTGAAATAGAGCACAAGTCATTTTGGGCAATTAAAGAGTTGAACCTATCTTTGGGAGATGCGGGCAGCAATAGAAAACTGCAATTGAATGAATTGGACGAGCTGCGGGATGGGGCCTATGAGAATGCAGTAGTCGTTAAAAACCGAACGAAGGTGTTCCACGACAAACACCATATGCGCAAGACTTTCAAACCTGGTCAACATGTTTTGCTTTATGATACTCGGTTACATTTCCATCCTGGCAACCTCAAATCTCGATGGAAATTGCCATTTTTGGTACGCACCGTATATCCGCACGGTGCGGTAGATCTAGAAAACCCGGAGGACGGTACACTGTTTAAAGTAAACGGACATCGACTTAAACCGTTCCTCACTGCGGACCCGTCGGAGGAGCTCCTGTTTTTGCAGGAGCCGATCTACATTGACTGATATTCCTCCATCTACTCCTAAATTTTTGCTCATCTAGCCAAAAACACTATTTCAAACAAGTTTGGGGGTATGTATCATTTGTAATTTTATAAAAACAAAATAACATAAAAATTAAAATTTTGAAAATAAATTTTTTTTGGGTATTTTTGTAAATTTCCAGATTTAATAAAAATAAAAAATTTATTTGCAAATAATTTCCTCTCTTTAAGAGGGGCTTTTTTAAAATATCCAACACACTTCCCCCTATAAATAATACCCGACCCTTCTCTGTTTCACAAACCCTAAAAAATTTTGCTCTCCTCAAACCCTAGCCGCTGCCGCAACCAGAGCAACGAGATCGTCTTCAGCCGCCGCCCTTCCGCCACAAATACCCACACCCGACCGCGAGCGAGGGAGAGCTCACCCCCTTAGAACATGCACATTTAATGCGAAGAGCCATTAGGGGGATTGACGAGTTGAGGGGGATGATGAGGGAACATGATCGGCATTTGATCGAAGTAGAGCAGGGGGTCAGAACCCTGCTAGCTAGGGAGGAGCGTTCCCGCTCACGCTCAAGGGGACGGCGTGGGGCCGACAGTGAGGGCACTGCTTTTGGTAAGTTTGGGGGAGGAGGTGGTTGTAAATAGTTATCATTGCATTGCATATTTTTTTAAAATTTTTGTATATATTTTTTCTTTTTCTTTTGCATGTTTAATTATGCATTGCATCTTTATTAAAAAAAATGAAAAAAAATATAAATGAAAATATTCAAATAAAAAATTGAAATTTTTTTAAAATTATAAAAGTTGAAAAATTCAATTTTGGCAATACTTGACTTAAGTTTGACAAGACGGTTAACTAGCTAGGAAAAACTAGATCCCAAAACTTAGTAAATTAAAAACCCTAAATATAACCTTTCTTAAAATTTAACGGTAGAAAATATATGTACTTGTGGTTTACTTAGAAATAGGCAAATTTTGAGTTCACTTCTTGGGCTAAGTCAAAATAAAGGAAGAGTATTGAAATTTTTATTGAAATGTAAGTCTGAAAAATAATTCCGAACCTTAAGTCCAAATTCTGAAAATATATACCCTATAACTTGCACAAACACGCATCTTGAAACTTGGAATAGTAGAGAATACCTTGAAATGCTCTTGTCTAAAATCCTTAGTATAAAAAAATTATAAGTGTGAATAAAGAGATATAAAAAAATGAACACTGGTTTTGTAATTACTTAAGGCCGCGTAAAATAAAAAATCTATAGCGAGGGTGCTTTATCACCTAGTGCTTTAGACCAACTGGTTTGGGAGTCACTGCTAAAACCTTAGGTATTACAAGACGAGGAATTACGCCTTAATGTGCAAACACATTTTGTAATCGGTCGTTAGTACATCAAGAAGTATTAACGGTCGCATGAAGGATGTGTGAGCAATTTCATCTAAAAATTCACCAACTAAAAGTACTTTGGATGATGGACAAGAGTATAATAGCTTGAATTGAATTTCCAAGTGTAGGGGTGATACATACACACACGTAGGGGTATATGATTGGGGTTTGGATGAGAGATAGGAATGAAAAATAGGACTTATATCTTTAGTAAAGATGATAAAAATTCCTAAGTTGAGATGGAACCTTAGAAGGAAAATTCAAAAGATGCTGAAAGCTAAATAAATTTACATAACATATACAATCTTAAGTTAAATGATAAGGAAGCGTGAAAAATATGGGTTGATAATTTCTGAGTTGAAGATAATAGAATTTTTTGCTAGAACACCGAATTGAAGAATAAAAGTCAATAGGCCAAATTGATCGGATTTTGTGGGTAATATCCGCTGAAAACCCTCAGGAGACAACACTCCTCCTACTAGGGACACCTAGAGGTTTAACGTCTTGTTGCACGAGCTCAGTGCAATCGCGTTTCCCTGCGAAAGTGAGGTTAGGCTTTTTCGAGAATAAAACTAGTTTTGCTCGGGACGAGCAAAAGATAAGTTTGGGGGTATTTGTTCATATCAAAATTTTGCATTATTATATTCCCCATTCTTAATCATATTGCAAATAAATAGGTGCTTTTGATCCATGTCTGCTAAATAGTTGCAGGTTACAAGTCCTCGGAACAATACAGTGAAAATAGTGAAAAGACGCTACAAAAGTGAGACTACGACCAACAAATAGATGAATCTGCAAGATGCCGCCTACAGTTAAGGAACAAATGAAGATCAATGAACAGTTCGATTTCACAAAGCACGAAGGTAACACAAGATTCAAGACTTCAACACGAAGCAAACGGTAAAAGTCCACAACATTTCTGCACTGAGGAAATCTGGAAGAAACTAGAAAAGATTCTGATGAACCAAGTAAAGAAAACATAAGAAAATAGCAACATGAAGCAACCCAGAGAAATAGAGACACAGACCCCATCATATGGCCGTGGATCCGCGGCCAAACATGGCTTATGGCCGCGGTTCCGCGACCGTGCTGAGCACGTGTCGGTGCATTTTGTCGGTGGGTGTCGGTGCATTGACCCAGTTTTCTTACGGTATTTTTGTAATTCTAGACGTGGATCAGATGTAATGTTAGTGTTTATGCCCTAGAAGGCCATTACTGTATCATACTAGCTTGTATATTACTTAATGGAAGCTTGGGATATTCACATGTATATAACAGTCTTGCTAAACATGGTAGTATGCTACTTGGTTTTTCTATCTTAATATGTGAGTGTACGTATTGATAGAGCTCTTAGGATCTTGCTTGTCTACCAGCGTTGTGATGGCAGTCACACTAGTGGGGGCTGGGTAGTCTACAAGCACATCCTTATTCAGGTCCCTGGTCGTTGGATTATCGAGACAGAGCATCGATACTCCGGAGTAGACTGGTGTGTACGCTTCTCATCCCAGTTGGGGAGATGGTCTGTCCCACAGCCGTCAGTACGTCGTACTAGAGATAGTATACAGGTGCTCGTTAGGTTACAGGTACACCGGACAGGACTCACAGGGAACTGTTGGTTGGTTTGATACCAGTCGTCAGTGAACAGTTCCCAGGTGACATGAGTACAGCATAGTCCGCAGACTTGACACTGCTACTTCGCCTCGAGTGTGTCCCACTGTTCTTAGATTGCTACCCTACCACGGCTCAAAGGAGTCGTGCAAACAGGTAGCAGTTAGGTGCAGTCCCGAGCACTTGGAGGCAGTGGCGGTTAGACAGGATTCGTCCCTCCCGGTATTGGGAGTAGATATCGTGCTGTGTCAGAGAGCCATTACGCAAAGTCCCTGGCCAGGGCAAGCGAGATTTGCTGGTAGGTTCCAGTAGTTTCTCAGGGTGTAATGGGCTTCCCTCCGACACGACTTATACCGCTATTAGGGGACTGACGCTTGCCGCCCCCCTAGGCCCGATATGCGATAGTCTTGGACGAACGGACCGGACTGTATAGAGATTGTCACATCAGACTCAGTAGGAGTTCGGATGGGTTTTCTCATCGGCCTTCTTATCGACAACTACCTGGGGACCGTTACGTACAGCTAGTGCCGCTTGCGGTCTGTGGTTAAACCCACTGCCAGCGTAGTAGTCGAGTCTCTAGAGTCCCACACAGAGAGTTTCCTACTCCAGGCGAAACGATATAGAGGTTGCATGGTTTTGCGACAAAGGGTTCGGACGCATACGTGCGTTTACGCGCGTACGACTTTCGGACAGTTTTTACCAGTCGGCTTTGGTTTAAGCCAGTTACTGGTATCCGGTTATTGGATTTTTACAGTCTAAAGTTTTTCCGTATTTTTACGGATCGGAGGGCGTTCTCGTAATTGTTCGAGAAGCTTCTAGAAGATGGTGACTAAGGAGGGTTATGTGTCATATTCATTAAATGAGGTTATGAGTCATGGTGGTGATTCATTCATTTCATTAATGCACATTTATTGCTTAATGACTCATGCTAATGAATCACCACTAGATATTTTATGAAGCATGATTTATCATCACTCTTTATTCTTTTCTCATTATTAGAAAATGCTTCATAATATATTATGATACACTCTCTCTCATCTCATTATCTTATCTCACATTCTCTCTCCTCAAGCTCTCATCTTCAAACCCTAATCCTTACACCTCATGAGTTGAGATCAAAGGATTAGTTAGACTAAACAATCCATAACCATCACTCTATCTCATCCTAACTTCTTTGATTAGCAATCCAAGAAGGTTAGTTGCCTCAAGTTTAGAGGTTTAGCTTGGAGTTTTGCTCTCGGGTGGATCGTCTACTACCTAGAGAAGGCCGAGGAGAACAAGGAGATCGTAAAGACGAAGGACTAGTTTCGATAGGTATAATCCCTTAACACAATAGTTTAGTATAGCTATGTGTTCGGTTATTATTTGTTTAGCTTCGATTTAAGCGGTTAGTCGATGTTCGTTCTTTAAACTTGATCGTTTTTTGAAAATTCCGCCTCCCCATAAGTACTGGGGTGTACTACATCGACTTACAGTGGTATCAGAGCCTCGCTAAACACTAAATAACTTAATCGCAAATTTGTACGAATTTCGAACGGAAAAACGAAGCCGGAAAACCCTAAAAAATGCAAGTTTCTGTCGAATTTAAAACGATGTCAGAAAATTTTTCAGGTGAGTTCAGAGAGCTTGACATGATACCAGTAGAACACCCAAGAAAAACAGTCGTCTGAATCGACCAACTCGCCGCGGAACCGCGGCCTCAGCCACTGAGTCGCCGCGCTTCCGCCGCCGAGTTGGCGAGTCAGCGGCCGATTTTTCTTCTGTTGCTTCTCTGTGAAATTTGGGGTTTTCTGGAATATTTAATATTTGCTCAGGTTACTGTTTAACAGAGCAGATTTTGGAGCAATATTGATGTTGTTTAATCGATCGAAATTGTACAGTATTTGCATATTGGATTATATCTGTGATTGTTTAATGTGTTCGTAAACCTCCCCCAACTGCTAGTATGTCGGTTGGCAGGGGGTTGCACATTTCTGAAATGGTTATATCTGTTTGTGCATATAAACTGTATTGGACTGTTGTGGTGTATAGCCGGGGTTAGCAATGGGTTATTGTTTAATTCATTTGTTGTAAATGTAATTTGTTGTAATATTATTTTTGCGGGGCACTTCCAGGTTGCGGTCGTAGCCACCGTTGTATTATTTCATTTTACTGTTTTTGCTCCTAGGACTGACCCAAGGTGGGGTACACAGACTACCGGGTGGGTAGTTTGCCGTACCCGTAGGGGTCGAGGGTGGGGTAACGGCTATTCATCACAACTGTGTAATCTGTCTTTTCTTGCAGGCTCAAAAGAAATACAGATTGCTTGCAAATCCAATATTGTTTATCTGTGTTCTGGAATGAATATCATTGCGTCAGACGAATGTAAAATATCTATATTTATGATAGCTATTTAGACGCCACTTATGTTTTACACCCGCGCTAGCCCAGCCCCCGCTCTGTCGTTAGTTAAGTAACCTAACGGGTGATGACGGGACCCCGTGGCGAATGCGGATGGCATAAGAGGACGTTGTATTTTCGTTGTTTTCTGCAATGATAGGTTAATGATGGGAAGCATTATCTATAATGCAAAGTAAAACAAACCAAAGTTTTAATCGTTGGAACAATTTAAAAAGAAACCACTCGGTTATTTTTAAAAACAGATATTTTTAAATGCGGAGATTTAACCACTCCTTTTAAAAGCTATCAGGTTCCTTCGGTTATATCAAGTTCACTACGTTCACGGTTTCGCCAAAACCAGTCATAGCCCTCCGTCATTTCATTTGGGTATTCAGTAGTATTCAAGCTATGCAGTTTTGGCCAACGTCATGGCATAGTGTTTGGTAGCTGCTGGGTATTCATTTGTTGCATAGATAGATGAGTTGATTTGGGACAGTCGTATTATCATTTGGCCAACGTCAGGGATATATACGGATGGGTTCAAATTAACAAGATAATGATGGGTAGAACTTGACATGTGACTTATGACATTTTGACCAACGCCAAGGTCATAAGAGCATGGGGCAAAAATCCATATCGGGAATTTCTAAAGAAACTGAAATTTGCAAAGAAATGCATACCATTTTGAGTTTGATGAATGTTGGTAGCATTCCTACAACATTATCAGACGATGATATTTGGATCCCGATCCTACTGTGAGTATATGCTACTTATCAGGATATTCGTCACTTAACGATCAATGCTATAAACCTAGTAGGTGTCCAGAAAAGTGTCAGCGGGGTTACGCCCCCAGAGAAAAGAGGTTATTTAATTAAGAAACTTCGCGAAAGCGTTGGAAAACCTCCCTCGAAGTATCGACACCGGCCTGGCTGAACGGTTAAGCAAGTATTGTACGGTGAGAATAGTCTTGGCTAATTCTTCTTTTATGGTTTGAGGAAGGATTCGAGAAACAGTGGGAGCCATCCAGTTTAGATAAACTAAAAACCACTCTAAACTTGCAAGAGCATCATGCTAAAGAGTTTTCTTCTCTCTCTCCTAAATGCAGCGACCCTGAAAATGACTGGACTTAAGTTACTTTTAGAGAAAAATATACTGACGGGGCCAAACTATAAAGATTGGCTGCGGAATGTCAAAATGGCTTTGACCTATGACAAACTGGGGTACGTTCTCACCGCTACGGCACCTGCTGTCCCTGGTCCCAAATCCAGCAATGCGGATAAGGAAATCCGCAAAACCTGGGAATTAGATTGCGCGAGAGCCAAGTGCATCGTGCTTGCCTCGATGAACAATGAACATCAGAGGAGGCATGAGGATATGTCCTTAGATGGCATATTTCTCCATACAAAGGAACTTTATGGAGAGCAATCTCGTATAGCAAGATACGAGACCTCTAAGAAATTGTTTCGAGCGAGGTTGGCTGTCGGGTCATCGGTAGGTGAACATTTCCTACAGATGATTGGCTACATAGAAGAGCTCGCAGACCTTGGGACGACTTTGGATAATGAGCTCTATACAGACCTTGTTCTCCAGTCCCTTCCTCCCACCTACGCCCAGTTTATCCTCAACTTCAATCTTCAAGGAAAAGAAGTTGAACTTGCGGAACTCCTGAACATGTTAAGGAGTGCGGAGGGCACCTTGCAGAAGGCAAGGGAAACACCCGCTATGTTTGTTGGCGGTTCATCTTCTTCCGGGTCCAAGGCTAGGGCCAAAGGAAGGAAGAAGAAGGCCGCACCCAGACCTAGAGGAGGTGTTAGTAAGGTGGGAGGGAAGGGAAAGAAAAAAAAAGCAGTACCGATAGTTGGTCAGGATGAGTGCTTCCATTGTCACAGGAAAGGGCACTGGAAGAAGGATTGCAAGGCGTGGAACGCCAAGAACCAGGAACCGAAGCAAGCTGTGGCTTCGACTTCAGGTGTGTTTGTAATTGAGAATTGTCTATCGATCAACTCTACTTCCTGGGTATTGGATACCGGATCAGGATCTCATATTTGCAATTCATTGCAGGCACTGAGAAACCGTAGAGTGCTGAAGGAAGGTGATATGATCCTCAGGGTTGCTAACGGAGCTAGCGTGGGAGCTGCGTCCGTCGGGGATTATCACCTAGGAATGATGAGTGGACACATTTTGGTTTTACATAACTGTTATTTTGTACCCAGCTTAACGTATAATATCATATCAGTTTCCTTGTTATCAAATAAAGGTTATGATTTCACGTTTGTAAGAGATGTTGTCAACATCCACCTTAATCATGGTTTGATTGGGTCCGGTACTCTAAATAACAGCATATATGTTTTAAACCAACTCCAAATTTTCAACGTCCAGAACACACTAAAAAGAAAGTCTCCAGATTTGAATAAAGCTTTCTTATGGCATTGTAGACTGGGTCACATCAATGAGAGAAGGTTGACTAAGTTGCATAGAGAAGGATATTTGGACACGTTCGAATATCAAACTTATGACACTTGTCAATCTTGTCTCAAAGGAAAGATGACAAAGACTCCATTTACTGGACAAGGAGTAAGAGCGAGCGATCTCTTAGGACTCATACACAGTGATGTATGTGGTCCAATGTCTACACATGCGAGAAGTGGTTATTCCTACTTCATTACTTTTACAGATGATTTCTCTAGGTATGGATATGTTTTCTTAATGAAGCATAAATCAGAGGCCTTTGAGAAATTCCTGGAATTCAAGAGTGAAGCGGAAAACCAAACAGGCAAAAGTATTAAGACACTGAGATCTGATCGAGGTGGAGAATACTTAAGTGCCGAGTTCCTAGGTTACCTAAAAGAGAAAGGAATTCTCTCTCAGCTTACTCCTCCATACACTCCACAGCACAACGGTGTATCGGAGAGACGGAATCGAACCCTATTGGATATGGTACGATCCATGATGAATAATGCTGAGTTACCGCGATCTTTCTGGGGATATGCGCTAGAATCAGCGGCATATATTTTGAACAGAGTTCCAACCAAAACTGTGCCTACCACACCATATCAGATGTGGAGTGGGAAGAAACCCTATCTTCAGTATATAAGGATTTGGGGATGTCCAGCTTTTGTAAAAAAGCAGCATGTGGACAAGCTCGAGGCACGATCAGTACTGTGTAAGCTTGTAGGATATCCAAAGAACTCCAAGGGATATTGCTTCTATTACGCAGAGGAACAAAAGGTTTTTGTTTCTCGTAATGCCCATTTTCTAGAACAACAAGTTTTAGAAAAGGATACAAATGGGAGCGAAATAGAACTGGAAGAAATTCCAGAACCACAAGCTGCTACTGAAAGTTTGGTAGAACCAGAGGTTCAAGAAGAACAGAACATTCCCGCACCCCTCCGCAGGAGTAGTAGGCCGTCTCATCCGCCTGAGAGATACTACGGTTTTCTCATAGACGGGGATAGAGAGGATTGCATCATAGATGATGATGAACCTACTGACTTCCAGCAGGCCATCCAGAGCGGCGACTCGGTACGATGGCTAGATGCAATGCGGACCGAGATGGAGTCCATGTACACCAACAAAGTATGGACTTTGGACTTTGCTCCAGATGGGGTAAAACCCATAGGATGCAAATGGATCTTCAAGAAAAAGATTGGTGTAGATGGACAGGTGGAAACCTATAAGGCTAGACTTGTTGCAAAGGGTTTTTGTCAAAGACCTGGTTTGGACTATGACGAAACCTTTTCTCCAGTGGCTATGCTCAAATCCATTCGGGTCCTTCTTGCTATTGCTGCCTTCCATGATTATGAAATCTGGCAGATGGACGTAAAGACGGCTTTTCTGAATGGAAATTTAGAAGAGAGCGTCTATATGGATCAGCCAGAGGGTTTCAATCAGAGTGGTAGCAGCGGGAAAGTATGCAAGCTGCTTAAGTCTATTTATGGACTAAAGTAGGCATCGCGGAGTTGGAACATCTGTTTTGATGAGACAGTCAAAGAATATGACTTTATCAAAAATCCAGATGAACCGTGCATATATAGTAAAGTTGTGGCCAGAAGTGTCGTATTCCTCGTCTTGTACGTGGATGACATTCTATTGATAGGAAATGGCATTCCTATGCTACAATCTGTCAAAGGATTCTTGTCACACAGGTTCTCCATGAAAGACCTGGGTGATGCCTCTTACATTCTGGGGATCCGGATCTATCGTGATAGATCCAAGAGGATGTTGGGACTTTCGCAGTCCAGGTATATCGACACTGTACTGAAAAGATTCAGTATGGAAGATTCTAAGCGCGGTAATCTACCGGCTTGTCACGGAATCACCCTCTCCAAAGAGATGTCTCCCAAGACTGATTTGGAAAGGGAACGCATGTCTATTATACCCTACGCTTCTGCGGTAGGCTCTATAATGTATGCGATGTTGTGTACCAGACCAGATGTAGCTTACGCACTGAGCGTGGTAAGCCGGTATCAGTCAGACCCAGGGGAGAAACACTGGATAGCAGTAAAGAACATTCTCAAGTACCTGAGGAGGACTAAGGAGATGTTCTTGGTTTACGGCGGAAAAGACCTCAGGTTGGAGGCCTTTGCTGATTCCGGCTTCCAGAGTGATACGGACGATTCCAAGTCCATGTCGGGTTATGTCTTTACCCTCAATGGAGGGGCGGTGTGCTGGAAGAGCTCCAAGCAGGACACCGTTGCTGACTCGACGATGGAAGCGGAGTATATAGCTGCTTGCGATGCCGCAAAAGAAGCAGTCTGGATGAAGAAGTTCCTAACAGAACTTCAGGTTGTTCCTACCATAGTTGATCCAATACCTCTGTATTGCGACAACAACGGAGCTATAGCTTTAGCGAAGGAACCAAGGTCCCATCAGAAGTCCAGACACATCTTGAGGCGGTATCACCTGATCAGGGAGATCATTGATCGTCAGGAGATCGAGGTTCGGAGAGTTGCTTCAGAAGAGAACATTGCTGATCCATTCACGAAGGCCCTTCCTCAGATTCAGTTCGAGAGGCTACTCGAGATCATTGGTCTACGATATGCCAGTACATGGCCCTAGTGCAAGTGGGAGATTGTTAGTGTTTATGCCCTAGAAGGCCATTACTGTATCATACTAGCTTGTATATTACTTAATGGAAGCTTGGGATATTCACATGTATATAACAGTCTTGCTAAACATGGTAGTATGCTACTTGGTTTTTCTATCTTAATATGTGAGTGTACGTATTGATAGAGCTCTTAGGATCTTGCTTGTCTACCAGCGTTGTGATGGCAGTCACACTAGTGGGGGCTGGGTAGTCTACAAGCACATCCTTATTCAGGTCCCTGGTCGTTGGATTATCGAGACAGAGCATCGATACTCCGGAGTAGACTGGTGTGTACGCTTCTCATCCCAGTTGGGGAGATGGTCTGTCCCACAGCCGTCAGTACGTCGTACTAGAGATAGTATACAGGTGCTCGTTAGGTTACGGGTACACCGGACAGGACTCACAGGGAACTGTTGGTTGGTTTGATACCAGTCGTCAGTGAACAGTTCCCAGGTGACATGAGTACAGCGTAGTCCGCAGACTTGACACTGCTACTTCGCCTCGAGTGTGTCCCACTGTTCTTAGATTGCTACCCTACCACGGCTCAAAGGAGTCGTGCAAACAGGTAGCAGTTGGGTGCAGTCCCGAGCACTTGGAGGCAGTGGCGGTTAGACAGGATTCGTCCCTCCCGGTATTGGGAGTAGATATCGTGCTGTGTCAGAGAGCCATTACGCAAAGTCCCTGGCCAGGGCAAGCGAGATTTGCTGGTAGGTTCCAGTAGTTTCTCAGGGTGTAATGGGCTTCCCTCCGACACGACTTATACCGCTATTAGGGGACTGACGCTTGCCGCCCCCCTAGGCCCGATATGCGATAGTCTTGGACGAACGGACCGGACTGTATAGAGATTGTCACATCAGACTCAGTAGGAGTTCGGATGGGTTTTCTCATCGGCCTTCTTATCGACAACTACCTGGGGACCGTTACGTACAGCTAGTGCCGCTTGCGGTCTGTGGTTAAACCCACTGCCAGCGTAGTAGTCGAGTCTCTAGAGTCCCACACAGAGAGTTTCCTACTCCAGGCGAAACGATATAGAGGTTGCATGGTTTTGCGACAAAGGGTTCGGACGCATACGTGCGTTTACGCGCGTACGACTTTCGGACAGTTTTTACCAGTCGGCTTTGGTTTAAGCCAGTTACTGGTATCCGGTTATTGGATTTTTACAGTCTAAAGTTTTTCCGTATTTTTACGCATCGGAGGGCGTTCTCGTAATTGTTCGAGAAGCTTCTAGAAGATGGTGACTAAGGAGGGTTATGTGTCATATTCATTAAATGAGGTTATGAGTCATGGTGGTGATTCATTCATTTCATTAATGCACATTTATTGCTTAATGACTCATGCTAATGAATCACCACTAGATATTTTATGAAGCATGATTTATCATCACTCTTTATTCTTTTCTCATTATTAGAAAATGCTTCATAATATATTATGATACACTCTCTCTCATCTCATTATCTTATCTCACATTCTCTCTCCTCAAGCTCTCATCTTCAAACCCTAATCCTTACACCTCATGAGTTGAGATCAAAGGATTAGTTAGACTAAACAATCCATAACCATCACTCTATCTCATCCTAACTTCTTTGATTAGCAATCCAAGAAGGTTAGTTGCCTCAAGTTTAGAGGTTTAGCTTGGAGTTTTGCTCTCGGGTGGATCGTCTACTACCTAGAGAAGGCCGAGGAGAACAAGGAGATCGTAAAGACGAAGGACTAGTTTCGATAGGTATAATCCCTTAACACTATAGTTTAGTATAGCTATGTGTTCGGTTATTATTTGTTTAGCTTCGATTTAAGCGGTTAGTCGATGTTCGTTCTTTAAACTTGATCGTTTTTTGAAAATTCCGCCTCCCCATAAGTACTGGGGTGTACTACATCGACTTACATGTAAACCCTAGGGTTTCTATTATCTATAAATAGGAATCCTACTGCTCTTTTTGGAGCATGCCTCTTTTTAATTTCTAGTTTAAAATTGTCATTCATTGTAATCGTCAAAGAGTGCATCAATAAAAAGTAAGTTTTTTATCTTGAAATTCTTATCTAGCAATTTTATTTCTCTGCAATTTTTTTATCTGCCGTAGTTATTTTCCGCAAGTTAATTAGGTTATTAAAATAAAAATAAAAAATGAATTCCTTTGTTAATTCCCTAATGAGTGAGTAGTTCCTCACTTGTTAGGGTTAGGTTTAGGGAAGGTTTGAGAGATGAAAATCTCTCACCCCTTTCTTGCCCGTTCAATATTTTAAAATAAGGGCTCTATGCAATACAAACACACACCGCTCACTACGGCACCCTATCCCACGAGGTAGCGATGATTCCCTAGTTAAGAACGGTTGTGATTGATCTCCATAGAGGTTAGGGCTAAGAATTAAGAAAGGACGGACAATGGCCAAAAGGAAGAAACGAAGTTTCTTCCTGCTCATGCTAATCCCCTTTTGTTAATTATTACCTTAACACCTAAAGTTCTTAATCAGGGCAAAGAAAGCGGTGAGAATAATTGACTTTCCAAACTAACCTAATCCTAACCCTAGCAAGGTTTTAATCCAAACCAATTTCAATCTCAGTTTTTATAGAAAATCAAAACCTACCACAAATAGGAATTGACTCGTTAGAACAACTAGAAAATACACGTTTTCCCTGTGGACCGACCCGTATTCAACCGGCTAGTTACCAATCGACACCGTTCTTGATTGCGGTTAATTCTTTGATTTCAAAACGCACGTACGCAAAACAAACATATCGACCAATCAATACGCCTTCCTTTCGAGCTCCTGACTGCAAAGGTGAGCCTGCGGGGGTGGATTGAGCGGTGCGCCGCTAATCTACAGTCTTGCGAGAATAGGCTCAACCGGGAATTTTCGGAGAGGGAGCTAGCTTCAAATGCTTTGGGGGAACTCCAAGCTCAACTCACTACTAAGACCACCCGTGCGTACGAAATTTGGCGGGTACTTCAAGAAGCTATAACAAAAGTGGTAGCTCTTGATAAAGCCGTTATCTTTACCCGTGAGATGGTTGAAGCTCATAAAATTGCTGAAAAGGAGCTTGAGAGCCGGTTTGCTTCGTATCAGACTCAACAGTATCAGGTGAAGACCCGTCTTGTGGCAATAACAAAGTTTGAAGCCGAGGTCCAGCGGAAGAATGTTGAACTGACGAACTTATTACACCATCCGCCGGTTTAAAGATTTTTGTATATTCTCCTTTTTTGTATTTACTCCTGAATGAGAGTATCTTGTATTCATTTTGATTTATGAATAAAAGACATTTTATTTCATACCGGCGTGTCACTTTTAGAAAATGCGTCTTGTAGATAGTCTATCTTGATCTTCTTGCAGGGCAGCGATGGATTAGGAAACAGGTTCAGGTCTGCCGCCTAAGACTTTTCAACTTTATGAGCCGTGAGGGTCTCATAAAGACTTTTCTCCCTACGAGTCGAGAGGATCCCGTAGGTGTATTTTCTCTTTATGAGTCGTGAGGACTCTTAAGTGCATTTTCTCTTGAAAGTCGTAAGGATCTCACAAGAGAATTTTTCCCCTTACAAGTGGAGAGGACTCGTAAGTGGTTGTTTCCCTCCTTGTCGATATTTGACTTTGGAGAGTGTGGCCCGTGAATAGTATGCAATAGTCCATCTTGGACCGACTTGCAGGGCCCCAGTGCTTAGGAAATAGGTTCTTATCCCTATTGCCTAAGGCTTTTCCCTACGAGTCGAGACGAATCGAGCAGTTCTCGCAAGGACACTAATTTCCTCACGAGTCGAGACGAATCGAGAAGTTCTCGCAAGGATGTCCTAACGTCACAGTTAACTCCTACTAATTAAATTCCATTAGGGTCTGTGGTACTAGAATTTTTTACCCGTCGCACCGTTGCGTTGGCCGATATATTCCCCGATATGCAATCTTGTTGTTCGGGTAGCCCCACGACTATCGTGTCTCTGATCCCTTCGGGGGCTGGACAAGACGTCTTCAAGTAATCTTCCAAGTAATATTACCATCGAAAGAGCAAGCATTAGGGATATTCCATGTCGCTTTTTACTTGAGGTTAGGCTCAGTTTGGGAGCCCCGATGAGTCAGGACCACTCCGCGCTGGAGTGGGATGGTCTCCGATAGTCTCTCAGGTCTCATTTGAGTTGCCGTCAAGACCCTGAAGTTAGGGATCTTCCTTTGCTTCGTTGGTTGACATTGTGTCTGCAATATTACGATGAATATCAAGGTTGTCTTTGGGTTGTCTGTGAACCGTCGAGATTTGGAACCAGGGGACTTTGTCGTGGCTCCGAGGTAGTCTCTAAGTTGTCTGTGAACCGTCGAGATTTGGAACTAGAGGACTTTGCCATGGCTCCGTTTGTTGATGTTGCGCCTGTATCCTGCTGGAGGGAGGAAGAACGTTGTTGGTTGATCTCTAGGCTGTGGATGCCGCCGTCGAGACTTAGAACTAGGGACTTTGCCATGGTTCTAAGGCAGTCTCTAAGTTGTCTGTGAACCGTCGAGATTTGGAACTAGGGGACTTTGCCGTGGCTCCGGTAGTCTCTAGGTTGTCTGTGAACCGTCGAGATTTGGAACTAGGGGACTTCGCCATGGCTCCGAGGCAGTCTCTAGGCTGTCTGTGAACCGTCGAGATTTGGAACTAGAGGACTTTTCCATGGTTCCGTTTATTGATGTCGCGCCCGTATCCTGCTAGAGGGAGGAAGAACGTTGTTGGTTGATCTCTAGGTTGTGGATGCCGCCGTCGAGACTTGGAACTAGGGACTTTGCCATGGTTCCGAGGTAGTCTCTACGTTGTCTGTGAACCGTCGAGATTTGGAACTAGGGGACTTTGCCGTGGCTCCGAGGTAGTCTCTAGGTTGTCTGTAAACCGTCGAGATTTGGAACTAGGGGACTTTGCCGTCGCTCCAAGGTAGTCTCTAGGCTGTCTGTGAACCATTGAGATTTGGAACTAGGGGACTTCGTCGTGGCTCCGTTTTGCTAACGTCGTATCTGCTTCTGGTTGGAACGAGAAGCGTCGTTATTGATTTCTAGGCTGTAGGTGTAGACATCGAGATCTGGCTTACCTTTGATGAAGCCTGGTGGGACGATATGGTTCCCTTTCTGTTTGTGCCCATGGATTGTATACAGAGGTCAATGTGATCTCACCTGCAGGGAAAAAGTTTTATTTTATTTTGTTTCTTTCCACGATGCTCTATCTTTTCAGCTTTTTATATCGCGAAAGTCGTGATTGCCCAATCATTTCGGCTATTTTTCGCGGTGCTCAATCATTTCGGCTGTTTTTTGTTTTTACTCGCTGATTTTTTATTGCGAGTTGCCCAAACATTTCGTCTGTTTTTATATGCATATATTTTGCTCGCTGATTTTTATTGCGAGTTGCCCAAACATTTCGGCTATTTCATATGCATTTTTTCTCGCTGATTTTTATTGCAAGTATGGAACCCGAGGTCTGATACCAATCTTGGCATCAACATCGCTGTGACTGGAATATTGCCAAGAGTGAATCAACAATTTTCGTGAAAGGATTTGGAATTTGATACCGATTTAGGCATCAACATTGCTACAACTGGGATATTGCCAGGAGCAAATCATCATTTGCCTTTGTCGATTCGAACAAAGGTGGCTTAGCAAACAGGGTTAGGATCCTGTCTACTAAGGCTTTTGACTTCATGAGCCGTAAGGGTCTCATAAAGGTGTTTCTCCCTACGTGCCGTGAGGATCTCGTAGGTGCGTTTTCTCCTTAGGAATCATGAGGATTCTTAAGTGTGTGTTCTCTTATAAGTCGTAAGGATCTTACAAGAGTGTTTTCTTCTTATAAGTCAAGAGGAATTACAAGTGTCGTTCACTACATGAGGACATTCTTCGTCTTTGGAGGGACTTAGTGGGGGAAACGTTTATTTGTGCCCGTGGATTGTATACAAGGGCCGATATCGGACCACCTGTAGGGCAAAATGGAGGATGTGATGTCTTAAGAACAGGTTCAGGTCCCTGTAACATAAGGCTTTCGAATCTTATGAGCCTTGAGGATCACTTAAGTGGGATTCTCCTTACAAGTCGTGAGGATCTCGTAAGTGAAATTTCTCCTTAGGAATCATGGGGATCCCTAAGTGTGTTGCTCCCTTGTCAGTCATAAGGATCTCAAGCAGGTTTTTTTTTTCCGTACAAGGTCGAGAGGTGTTAGTTATATGTATGCCCTAGAGGCCATTACTGTACATACGATGTATATTGTAGTGGATGCTAGGACATATATAGGGAGGACTTTCTTGCTCGACATGATAGTATGCTATCTGGTTGTACTTTATCTAAACATGTACTCTGATTGTCTCTATATTACATGTTGATAAAGCCCTTAGGATATGTACTCGACTACTGGGGCTATGATGAGATCATACTAGTGGGGCCACGGTAGTCGACGAGTACATCCTATAACTGTTCCTAGTCGAGGGTGTATCGAGACAGGGCATCGATGCACCAGAGTAGACTAGCGTATACGCATCTTGACCCATATGATGGGCGATGGATGATCCCATATCCATCGGTGTTTGACATCAAGGATGGTGTACGGGTGCTCAGTGGAGACTGGGTACACTGGACGGACTCGCCGAGAACTCCCAGATGGTATTATACCATACGTCAGATGGCAGTTCTCCGGTGACACTGGTACAGAGTAGTCTGTTGACCCGAGATCGTCATAGAGTCTTGTGTGGTTCCCACTGTGCTTTGATTTCCATCATACCATGTCCAAGAGGACGTGCAAAAAGGTGGCTTTTGGGTACAGTCCCGAATCACATGGAGGCAATGAGCGATAGGAGGGGATTCGTCTCTCCCGGTATAGGGAGTTGATGTTGTGCTGTGTTCGATTGGCTATAACCGGAAATCCCTGGCCAGGGTTGCTGAGATTTACTGGTAAGTGTTATCAGTAGTTTCTCGAACTGTTATAGACCTCATATCGACACGACTTATCGAGCTACTGGGGTCTGACGTTTACCACCCCTAGGCGAGATATGCGACATATCAGACGACGAGACCGGACTGTATGGGAGTGTTACTGTTTGGATTCACAGGAGAAGTTACAGGCTTGCTTGTTGATCTTCTGAGCGCTCAATACCTGGGTAGCTGTTACGTTTAGCTGACCGCTTGCAGCTTGTGGGTGTTTGATATGATCATCACCTACTGCCGGCGTATTGACGATTCTTTAGAGTCCTACACAGAGGTTTCTTGACTCAGGCAAAACGGAGTAGGAGCACATATGTGATATGTGCGGGACCGAGGATAATGCGATATGTGATACCGTATTATATTCTCGCGATATTTGATATCACCCGGGTCATCGGATCAAGTGTTGATTCGATGAATCGGTACGGATAAATATTAGTCGGTTATATGCGATATAGCCGGATTGTCGGATCAAGTGTTGATTCGATAATTTAATGTATAATAATATATATGATATATTAAATTACATTAACTAATATTTGCTCACTAAAAGATTCTTTTTCTCACTCGAGTAATACATTGATATATATGCGATATATGTTAATTGTATTATTTTATTTGGTTACAATAAATATTATATATGTGATATATAATATTGTAACATGATATGATAACTAATGCAACATGTTTAGTAAAGATTAATCAAGATTAGGGTTTGATTTGGGTTAATGGTTTCTAGATGATTCTAGAAGGTTTTTGTTTTGTCATGGAAAAGATATTTACTTATGACTCATTCTTAACTCAACCCAAAACCCTAACCCTTGGTTAATTCTCTACAATGGTTAAGTGAACCATGGTTGCATAATTGATCATTATCTCCTTTTCCTATTCATCACAAAAGGATTATCAATATTGTTCATCTTCTTCCTTCTTCTTCTTTGCTTGAAATCCTTTCTTGCTTTGATTTTTGTGATGAATAATTGTGAGAAAAATATAAATAAAGAGAGCAAAAATCCTACTTCATCATCCTCATCTTCCCTTGCCATTTAGATGAGGGTGTTCACATCATTTCATGAGTGTTAGCTTGTGTTAAAGAAACTTCAAAGTAGATCATCTTAGTATCGAAGATCGAAAGCAAAGGTTGCGTCTTTCTCTTCGTGGAACCTCTCGAGAGTCCGGATCCCGATGATCGCAGCGAAGGGACCACAACACGGAGCATATGAAGTGAAGGACCGGATCTACAAAGGTTGTAATCCCTCTCACTTAGTGTTAAAATGTTTAGCATGCTTGTTTTCGCCTAATCTCTAGTTTAAAGTTCCGTATTCGGGTTGTTCGGCACGGCTAATTTTTAAATCGGGCATGGATAATGCCTCGTAGACCCTTGTGCGCGTGCCTAGCAACCCTACAGTGGTATCAGAGCCAAGCTAGAGCTTTAGGCGAAGTCTAGACGAAGTTTAAAGTCCGATCGAACGCCGAAATCCCGACACGGAACCCTCTCTGTACATTTTTCAAAACGTTGATATTTTCTGAATTAAAAATGCTCAAAAAAACAAGCAGGAAAAACTAAGAATTTCTGTGAAGTACGGACTTCTAATTCCACAATTGGAGTGCGGAACAGCGGCCAAACCATGGGTTTTGCGGCGGTTCCGCGGCCAAAATTTGGACTTAGTCCCTGAAATTTCATGTAATTATTTTTAGGCCCTTTCTTGTTAAGTTTATCTGGGAATATTTTAATTCCACTCAAGTGTTGAGTTTTCAAGGGTTGTATTGGGGAATCGTTGATTCGATCGGATGTTTTAACTTTGTTTAGTTGTTCTGGATAATTTTTAGAAACTGTTAAAAAGTTCGAATGGATATCAATAACTCACTTTTTCCCCAGTCGGAAAATTTTTCAAAAGTTGGATTTTTTCTCGAGTTTAAGAATGTTCTAAGTCGTGCAAGTAACGCGGTGGACCCTCTAGAAGACAACAAACCTTAACTCGATTATGTGGCCGTCTTAAACTGCCTTTTGAACCTTAGGGTTTGGGGCAGTACGGCGTGCCACATGTGAGGCGTTGGCTTGACCCTTCTACGGCTGGACCATTGGTACTGTGGCATGTGATGGATGTTTTTAAACTGATTTCAAGTGTTGAGATATATTGGGGAAATCTTGGGTGTTTGATGATTCGATCGGAAAGTTTAACTTTTTCTATTTATCTGGAATGTGATACAATAATTGGAATCCACAGGTAGTTATGAGATAACTGATTTGAATATTATAAACATAGCAGTTTAGTCTCAGATGATCGGTTGCCACGGAATTTTGATGCGATCAAAAGTCCGTCGCAATCACGTAGAGTATGCGGATACTCGCCGGGTAAACTTAATAGATAGCTACGCCCCATAGCCCCGACCAAGTGACTGTAGGAGAACCCCGTCACCGAAAGCATCCGTTCGGGTGCTCGCGGCAGCGGTGTTCCGCCTTAGTGCACTTCGTCGACGGCATCTGGGGGTGCGGCCGTCTACTAAAGTTTGCGACGAGCATTCGATCAGGACGTCGGGAATCTTGTTGAATTGCCCGACTTGATATTGAAAAGAGTTTTCGATAAAGAGACTAAAATGCGGGGTTTATAATTGTTAGGCATGCGATGTCTAAGAAATTCATTTGGTTAGGCATGCGATGTCTAAGGAGGTTGCGGATTCCAACTGTTGTAGTTTTACACTTTCTTTTCTGTGACCGTAAGCGTAGTATGTGGTGTATCGCCGGCTTCGTTGCTATACATCAACGACAATCGGGATACGCATACTTGCTTACGTTGATGATATGAGATATTATGTGTTGCTGTGATATGTTATATTGGATCGTCGCGTTTTGAATAGCCGGGGGTTTTATGTGAGATGAGAGTTTTTCTTTTTCATTCATGTAAAATTCATTTATATGTAATATTCTTTTATTGGGGCACTTCCAGGTTGCGGAAGATGTCACCGTTGTATATTATTTACTTTTCCGCATTAGGTAGACCCAAGGCGGGGAGCACAAGTAACCGGGTTCTAGGGTCCAGTGGGAGACCATCTCGAGGAGTCGAGATCGGGTCTCCTAACCCTAGAATTGGCTGTGTTGCTTGCCGCTCTCGTAGGGGTCTAGGGATGTGGGTTTGGCTATTCATCGCGACCGTGGAATCCGTGTTTTATACTGGCTCATATTGAAAACACGGACGTCCTAGTATATCCAATATTTCATATATGTTCTTCTGCTGCAATGTTCTGTGATGAGATTATATTACTGCCTGAGACGAATGTTTATATTATATATATGAGATATATGTTATATTGCAGATTTCGTTTCAAAAGTGATGATTGTGAAGCATAATAAAATGGGACTTCATTAATGAGATTAATGAAATAAAAGAAACCTAAGATGTTGTAGAAACTTGTTTATAAAAAATGGTAGCTCTAGTTCTTGCTTTGCATAGCGGTGTTCCTTGTAGAACATCCTGCACCTTATTCGATAAGGAAAGGACCGAGATCCCTTCACCGGGAGTGACTCCTTTAGCAATAATTGGCAGATGCTACAACTCTTGGTTTGTCTTTTGATTGCTTTTATAGTTTCTGCTTTGCACAGTGATATATATGATATATCCCGCACCTCATTCGACGAGGAAAGGGCCGACGATCCCTTCACCGGGAGTGACCCCTTTAGCAAAACTAGAAAAGCCTCAAAAACACTCCATTTAAAATCACTCGATTCTACAACGATATCAAGTTCATTACGCAAAAGTTTTCTTAAAAACCTGTCGTAACCCTCCGTCATTTCAGATAAATGCTAGTTAGTATTCGTGCTACGTTTGTTGACCTTGTTAAGGCGTAGTGTGCGGTAGCTGATTAGTGCTTATCTGTATAAGCATATGATGCGATTGGATTAGGGTAGTCGTGCGACTTTGTTGACCATGTTAAGGGTCGTGCGGGTGGGTTTAATTCAATCGGGAAATGACGGGTTGAACTTGACTAGCACTTATGATTTGTTGACCATGTTAAGGTCATATAGCTGCTAGGGGTAAAATATTATCGGGAATTTCAAGTGTTGAAATTTGCAATGAGATTGCATACCTTCTATGAGATAGTTGGATCGCGATACCAGCTGCGAGTAAGAGTTACTCCTGGGATAGTTTTACATATTACAATTAGCCGATCAAGTAGGTGTCTAGAAAGGTGTTAACGGGGTTACGCCTCTGGGAAAACGAGGTTTACTTTAATTAGGTTCGTGCGAAAGCACGGGGGACCTCCCTCAAAGTACCGACACTAGCCTGGCTGAAAGATTGGCGAACTTGTAGCGTGTAATTAATCCCGGCTAGTCTTTCCTTTTAGGGTTTGAAGGAAGATTTGATTAAAACAGTGGGAGACATCCTGATTAGATATATTAGATAACCAATTTAATCTTGCAAGAGCATACGCTGAGTGTTTTCTTCTCTCGCTCTCCAGGTAGAGACCATATCACGCCTTAATCAAGATAATAATACGGATGAATTGACCGAACCCGCTTGTTATACTGTACTGGGGAACGTTGGTCCCGCTCCAACTTATAACTGTTATAAGACAGAGCAGGAAATAGGGGATTACCAGAATTCCCGTGCCGCCCAAACAAAGAAAGTGCATGCTGATGCATCTTCTTCGGGTGTGTTCTTTACATAGAACTGTTTCTCAGTATCCTTTACGTCCTGGGTATGAGATACCGGATCAGGATCCCGCATATGTAATCTGTTACATGGGCTACAGATAGGTAGAGAATTGAGAACGGATGATAAGTTTCATGAGACAGAAAACGGTGCAAGTGTTGTAGCCAAGTCTGTTGGTCACTATCACCCTGTATTACCTGAATACATTGATTCTGAACGAATGTTATTAGATACCGAACCTGATATACAACATCATATCAGTCTCTTTATTAGTAAAGAAGGATATAATTTTGTATTGTTGGATAATGTTTTGAACATTTCCTATATCAAGAGTTGATCGGTTCAGGCACGTTATCTAAAAGCATTGACGTTCTAAATCAAACCACAGTTCTTAGTATACAGAACACACACAAGAGGAAGAGTTCAGAAATGAACGAATCCTTCTTGAGGTATTGTAGACTAGGTCATATCAATGCGACCCGACTAGCTAAGTTACATATAGATGCATATTTAAATTTGTTTGAATTTACATCTTGTGAAACTTGTCAGTCATGTCACAAAGATAAGATGACCATAGCTCTGTTTATTGGAAACAGAGAAAGAGTTAGTGAACTCTTGGGATTGATACATGCTGATGTATGAAAGTCCCCTGTCTACATATGCCAGGACCGGTTCTTTGTACTTCATTCCATTCTCTGATAATCTTTCAAGATTCAGACATATGTTCCTATTGAAACACAAGTCCGAACCTTTTGAGATATTCACAGAACGTAAGTTAGAAGTAGAGAACTAAAATACGGGTATAAGTATTATGTCCTTTGATGAGATCAGGGAGGAGAATACTTGAGCACGGAAATCCTGGACTATTCTAAAGGAGAATGAGATTCTCTCTCAGCATTACTCCTCCGTATACACCATAGCACGATGGTATATCGGGGCGGAGCAAACTCGCCCTATTTGATATGGTGTGATCTATGATGAGTACTACTGAGTTTCCTATTTCCTTTTGGGAGTTATGCACTTGAGAAGCTGCATACCTATTGAATAGGGTTCAAATCAAATCAGTTACCTACCACTTCATATGTGATATGAAATGGGAAGAGCCCATTTCTTAAGTTTGTTAAGATTTGGGGTTGTCCGGCCTATGTCTAAAAGCAAAATCCGGACAAGCTCGAGGCAAGGTCTGTTATGTAGAACTGAAATGGTTCCAGCTATACAAACTACAGCTGATGATTTGGTACAACCAAAGGATTCAATAGTAACCAACGAACCTCAGCCTCTCCGCCGATCTAGTAGGGTTCCTCACCCACCTGAGAGATACTTTAGTTTCTCTATGACAGTGGGAGCGAGGATTGCATCATGAGATGATGACCCAACTAGTTTCGAGCTGGCCATCAGGAGTGGGACTCTCTAAGAATGGCTGGATGCTTATCGATCTGAGATGGAATCCTTATACACCAATAAAGTATGGACTTTGGTTGCTTTATCTGAAGAGTTAAATCCCCATCAGGAGCAAGTAAATCTTGAGAAGATTACTTGGTGTACATGGAAAAGTTGAGACTTTCAAAGCTAGACTTGTTAAAGGTTTGCATCATAGACCAGGTATGGATTATGTTGAAACCTTTTCTAAGGATCTATACTTAAGTCCATCCAGATCCTACTTGCCACGGCTACATACCATGACTACGATATCTGGTGTCATGACTGCTTTTCTAAATGATGTTTTAGAAAAGAGCGTCTATAAGTACACAGCCAGAGGGCTTCGTAGACAGTGGGAGCAGCGGAAACGTATGCAAGATGTTTTATATGATAAAACAGGCATCGCGGAGTTGGAACATCTGTTTTGATGTGGTAGTCAAAGAGTTTGACTTCATCAAAATGGTGGATGAACCTTGTATATACGAAAAGGTAGTAGAGAGTATGGTGGTGATCCTCGTAGAGTACGTGGATGACATACTCTTGATAGGGAAGGAGTTTCCTATGCTACGCTCGGTCAATATCCGCTTATCACAAGGATTCTCCATATAGGATCAAAGTGATACCTACTAAATCCTAGGTTTTGGATCTATGAGATAGATCTAATTGGATGTTTGGATACTTACTAGTTGTAGTGAGATGGTATCAATCGATCCTGGGGAGAATCACTGGAATGGTTCCAGGGTGATTAGGACGACTGAATGTCAGTCGCAGGCTTGTCTATACCCTCAGTGGAGGGACGGTATGTTGGAAGAGTTCCAAGCTAGATACCGTGACTTACTAGACGATTAAAGGCAAGATACATCGTTACCAAGGATGCTACCAAAGAGGCAGTCTGGATATATATAAGTTCATAAGATGAATTTCGTTCCTACCATTGTGTGACAATGGAGTTGTGGCTTCAGCCAAGGAACTACCGTCCCATCAGAAATCCAGATATAATTCTTAGGCAGTATCACCTGATCATGGAAATGGTTGATCTCCAGGGAGATCGAGGTTAGGAGAGTAGACACAGAGGACAACAGCGCGAATCCACTCACAAAGGCTTTTTTCCCAGTAGAGACTTTTATGGGATGGTTGAGTATGAGATACTTCAACCGCAGCTAATTGTTGGGTATGCGATACCATAACAGATGGCCCTAGTGCAAGTGGGAGATTGTTAGTTATATGTATGCCCTAGAGGCCATTACTGTACATACGATATATATTGTAGTGGATGCTAGGACATATATAGGGAGGACTTTCTTGCTCGACATGATAGTATGCTATCTGGTTGTACTTTATCTAAACATGTACTCTGATTGTCTCTATATTAAATGTTGATAAAGCCCTTGGGATATGTACTCGACTACTGGGACTATGATGAGATCATACTAGTGGGGCCACGGTAGTCGACGAGTACATCCTATAACTGTTCCTAGTCGAGGGTGTATCGAGACAGGGCATCGATGCACCAGAGTAGACTAGCGTATATGCATCTTGACCCATATGATGGGCAATGGATGATCCCATATCCATCGGTGTTTGACATCAAGGATGGTGTACGGGTGCTCAGTGGAGACTGGGTACACTGGACGGACTCGCCGAGAACTCCCAGATGGTATTATACCATACGTCAGATGGCAGTTCTCCGGTGACACTGGTACAGAGTAGTCTGTTGACCCGAGATCGTCATAGAGTCTTGTGTGGTTCCCACTGTGCTTTGATTTCCATCATACCACGTCCAAGAGGGCGTGCAAAAAGGTGGCTTTTGGGTACAGTCCCGAATCACATGGAGGCAATGAGCGATAGGAGGGAATTCGTCTCTCCCGGTATAGGGAGTTGATGTTGTGCTGTGTTCGATTGGCTATAACCGGAAATCCCTGGCCAGGGTTGCTGAGATTTACTGGTAAGTGTTATCAGTAGTTTCTCGAACTGTTATAGACCTCATATCGACATGACTTATCGAGCTACTGGGGTCTGACGTTTACCACCCCTAGGCGAGATATGCAACATATCAGACGACGAGACCGGACTGTACGGGAGTGTTACTGTTTGGATTCACAGGAGAAGTTACAGGCTTTCTTGTTGATCTTCTGAGCGCTCAATACCTGGGTAGCTGTTACGTTTAGCTGACCGCTTGCAGCTTGTGGGTGTTTGATATGATCATCACCTACTGCCGGCGTATTGACGATTCTTTAGAGTCCTACACAGAGGTTTCTTGACTCAGGCAAAACGGAGTAGGAGCACATATGTGATATGTGCGGGACCGAGGATAATGCGATATGTGATACCGTATTATATTCTCGCGATATTTGATATCACCCGGGTCATCGGATCAAGTGTTGATTCGATGAATCGGTACGGATAAATATTAGTCGGTTATATGCGATATAGCCGGATTGTCGGATCAAGTGTTGATTCGATAATTTAATGTATAATAATATATATGATATATTAAATTACATTAACTAATATTTGCTCACTAAAAGATTCTTTTTCTCACTCGGGTAATACATTGATATATATGCGATATATGTTAATTGTATTATTTTATTTGGTTACAATAAATATTATATATGTGATATATAATATTGTAACATGATATGATAACTAATGCAACATGTTTAGTAAAGATTAATCAAGATTAGGGTTTGATTTGGGTTAATGGTTTCTAGATGATTCTAGAAGGTTTTTGTTTTGTCATGGAAAAGATATTTACTTATGACTCATTCTTAACTCAACCCAAAACCCTAACCCTTGGTTAATTCTCTACAATGGTTAAGTGAACCATGGTTGCATAATTGATCATTATCTCCTTTTCCTATTCATCACAAAAGGATTATCAATATTGTTCATCTTCTTCCTTCTTCTTCTTTGCTTGAAATCCTTTCTTGCTTTGATTTTTGTGATGAATAATTGTGAGAAAAATATAAATAAAGAGAGCAAAAATCCTACTTCATCATCCTCATCTTCCCTTGCCATTTAGATGAGGGTGTTCACATCATTTCATGAGTGTTAGCTTGTGTTAAAGAAACTTCAAGGTAGATCATCTTAGTATCGAAGATCGGAAGCAAAGGTTGCGTCTTTCTCTTCGTGGAACCTCTCGAGAGTCCGGATCCCGATGATCGCAGCGAAGGACCACAACACGGAGCATATGAAGTGAAGGACCGGATCTACAAAGGTTGTAATCCCTCTCACTTAGTGTTAAAATGTTTAGCATGCTTGTTTTCGCCTAATCTCTAGTTTAAAGTTCCGTATTCGGGTTGTTCGGCACGGCTAATTTTTAAATCGGGCATGGTTGATGCCTCGTAGACCCTTGTGCGCATGCCTAGCAACCCTACAAGAGGTGTAACAACTCCATTTTTAATGTACAAAGAATTGATTTAAATTCAATGTATACTTGGAGTATTTATTGTTGCTGATATCTCTTTAAGTATTTATTTCACTCCATAATTACAAGAAGGAGCTTGTGGCTCATTTGTAATATCTTGCACTGCTGAACCAAGCCACCAGAGTTCAAATCCCCTGCCCCACATTATTTTTAATATTATTTTGTTTTTGATTTTTTAGAATACCAACCATTACACGTGCGTTTCTTACAAATTTTCTTCTACACATAAAAAGTTAAATGCACCATTAATCACCCCAGGAGACCCCCCACCCACCGACCTTTCGACTCGGCCCGACTCGGCCGAAAGGCCAAGTCGCCAACATAGAAGTTGAGCATCTTTTCCTATTCAACCCCCCTGCACACACTAAATTTTTAGATCGGTTACAGAGAGCACATTAAACCTCTTTTACTCCAAATTTTAAGGATTTTATATAATTTTTACATTTTTTTAATTAAAAACCCTAACCCTAGCCTAACCCTATAAATACACCCCCTACCCTCTACCCTCTCATCCTAAATTTCTGAGTCCACTCTCTCAAAATTCCAAGAGAACTTTGGTACTTTGGAAAACGAGCGAAAGGCGAATCGCTGACGAAATCGACGGCGAAATTCCGGTGATCGTGCTAGGAACTCTCAACGACGATTCGACGTACCGGAAAACCCTCTACTTCCCTCTCACTCTCTAGTGTTGTCCAAACCCATAAGTCCCCCTTTTATATCTTTCTTTTCTTCCATAAAAATACGAATTTACAAACCTGACGGAATCGGAACAAATCCGATTTCTGATTCGGTTTTCTATAAAATCTCACTTATCACCAATTCTATCATGCTTAAACATATTAATGTTGACTATTAATCATTTAACAAACAATTTGAACAAGTTTTATCACATGAAATGATAACGTTTCCATTTATCGTATTTTTTCACTTAAATACTACAACGTTTTGTTTTCACATTTAACCCCCTTAACATTTCTATATCTTAAAGTAGATCACGAGATAATGACCTACCTCCTCACACACTCATATGCAAACATAACACGCTACCTTGAAAACTTAGAATACGATAAAACAAGATTTTACATTTAAATACTATTTTCTTAATAAAACCTTTTCTAAAAGTTTTAGGTTTGCTACACTTTTAAAACAAATATCTTTTAATAGGAAAATATGATAAGTTGTGGACATCGATCATTAATCTAAACCCGACTTTGTGGTGTCTAGGCTAGGCAAGTGAGCAAAGGTAACTTTAAAAGGCCCGTCTCACGATTCGTGAGCGGATCCCTCCTTCCTCACTTGTACTTACCTGGCTACAATTGGCGGTGAAGAGGCGATTTGAGTCTTCTAACAACTTGTTGTTTAGATCATTTAGAAATAGTCTAGTCGAAATAGAAAACCCTAGAATCTAAAAATACGGAAAGTTGACTTTTGCAAATAAATACCTTTTACTTTATAAAACCGTTTTCTAAAGGATTGGTATTTATAAAATCTTTGCAAAGCGCCACTATAACCCACCTTTGGGGAACCCGTTAGGGATAGTACGGTTTATCGTGCACCCTCGAGCTTAGTAGTGCGAGATTCAGACCTCCGCAATGAGCATTCGGTCTCGAAAGGTTTAAAATACGACATCTTAAGAAAATGAGACTTTTAAAATATAAAATATTTATTGAAATTATTTTTATATAAATATATGTATATTTATCATTAAAAGATCTATTTTGTTATAATATAAATATTCCACTTTTTCTAAAAATCACAAGAATAAATTTTACATTAAAATACCATGAATTTCAAATAAATCAATATTACAGATAAATACCTTTAATTATTTAATTAGGATATTTTCACTAGAAATATCACAAAATAAAATTACACTCATTATAACTATAAAGACGAATAATAAATACTTAGGGTGTATCTTGAAAACTATACAAAAGTATTTTTACATAAAACCCCCTCAAGTTTCATAAATTACCCTAAGGACCCTAGTAAATATAGGCTTTCGATTTACATTTCTTCTGTCCGACTCGGGTTTGAGTCTGATCATAATCCGACTTGAATATGATTCAAGTACTATATAAATCTATAATAATCCAATTCAACATGAACACACGAATCCATGAATCCAGTTATCAATCTATTCAACTTGACTGAACCAAACCATGAATATACTTTCCATTTACATGAATCCAGTTTACATCCGTTACTGATATCATGGTTTCGGTCAGTCACCCAACTATACAACTTATACAATACAATATAACAATACAATCAAAACACTACGGGGTTTAAGGGGTAGATTGGTGCGGAAGGTGTTAGAAGTGGCACGAGACGGTAAGATTAAGACACCTAACCTATATTCTGTTGCTGTTGTACCGTGGCTTAATGGTTCCTTGTACATTCCGTTTGCCCTGGTCTCTAGCATACTGAGACCCCTCTCGTATATACTGGCATCCTTCCGTACCAAGCTACAAACAACAGCGTAAACATAATATTCTACGATATTATACAACTTTAGAAGATACTTCTTATTCTGTCTTTTTCTTATTATTGGGACTTACCGAGCGACCTGTTCACTGACGACATTCTATTTCCTTCTTCTTTGAATGTCGTCAAGTGTTTTGGACCCGTCAGAGATCGAGCCCACCGGTGAAGACTTGGATCAGTTCCATGAAGATCCCGAGCTCTAGACATTGTACCTTGTTCTATTCAGTATTTTTCATTTCCTGTTATGTCATTGTTTAGGCATCGCTTTTATTTCAGATGTATTTACTTTTCATGCATTGTACAAAAGAATGTTATTAATAAAGTTGATGTTATTTTTATATATCTTGTCTCTTGTGATTTACCTTTATATTGCTTAGATACGCTTAGCGTATTTACTTCACAGTAAATACGTAGCGGACCTCGTCGCGTCCCCTTCGCCGTATACCGAGAAGCGGGGTGTGACAGGTTTTGTTGGTGGCCCATGCAGGTCAGAGCTGTATAGAACCATACTATGCAGTTCTGTTCTGCGTGAACAACCTAAGCAATATAACACAAGAACCAGCAACTAAAACATTCTTTACAATTCATGTTTCTTGAATCTTACAAATTTCTATTCCTTGAATCTTATCATTTCATGTATTTGAATCTGTCCTAACCCAAATTTTTCTTCAAGGTTATGGATTCCCCGAACAACACCAGCACCAACGTCAACAACACACCTCCAGCACTACCTCTCACACCAGCTGTTCCTGCGCCACCCACCGAGCAAACAGTACTACATGAGGTGATCCGCAGCCTTCTTGAGGGACAGCAACAACTTCTGAACCGTCCTGAGACCGACGCACCAAGGGTAAAGCAATTCAGGGCTTTACATCCCAAGCTGTTCTCCGGAAAAGGAAGCCCTCTTGAAGCTGAAGAATGGGCACAAAGCATAGAAGACGATCTGGCAGCAGCTCAAGTGCCAGACATAGCTTGGGTCCGTGTGGTGAAACTACAGCTCACGGACAATGCTCGCAACTGGTGGAAGGCGGAAGAAAGCCGTCTGGTACAGCCTATTGAATGGAAGACTTTTCGCGAGAAGTTCGACGCGAAATACTTCCCTGTGACTGCCAGGTTTGCCATGGATCAGCAGTTCATTCATCTACAACAGGGTTCGATGTGGGACAAATCAGTAGATGAGTATGGCGCCGAATTCACCATGCTAAGACGATTCGCGGCACACTTGATACCGACGGACGAGATCAGAGCCCGTCGCTTTCAACAAGGACTGGACACGGAGATTCAGGCTGCTCTAGCCACGGGAAAATTTCTGACTCATGAGGATGCTCTAGAAGCTGCCCGCGGTTATAAGGCAGTGATAAAAGCAAGGGGAAGACCTCAGTCTGCAGGAGTCAAACACCCTGCCAACCAGATGGCAGGTGGAGCCTCGTCCGGGCCACCTTTCGTGCCAAGGCAACCCGGAGTACCAAACCATCGTCCCAGCCCAGCCTTTTGCACCTACTGTAAGAGAACTGGACATATGATGAAAGACTGCCGTAGAGCCAACCGTCTTTGCTTAGTCTGCGGCTCAGCTACTCATGATATTGGGTCTTGTCCCCAAAGACAAAACTCAGTTGCTGCACCCAGGCCAGCAATTACCTATCCGCAGCGACCAGCTCTTAAGGCACCTGCTCCAAGACCTGCACTACCTGCACCACCCAGAGGACCACAAGCCGCACCACCTCCTCGTCAGTTCCATCAAGCTCAAAGGAACGTTCCGAGGAATGCTCCTCAGGCCAGGAGGAATGTACCAAGGCGCCAGGCTTTCACGATGTCCGTGGAAGAAGCTGAGGCCACTGGCCAAGTCATCACTGGTAAACTTTTCTTTTCAAACTTTGCTTTTCTATCCTGCTACTTAGCTACATATTTTCTATACCTAAAACATATCCCACATACCTTAGGTACAATCTTAGTATCCTCAATCCCTGCACTAGCACTGTTTGATACTGGAGCATCACACAGCTTTATGTCGCAACGGTTTTTCCGAACCCATGCGATTCCAGTCTCACCGCTTGTATCCAGCTGGAATATCAGTTCAGGAAATAGCGTTCTAAAGGCAACTATGGGATACAGCTTGTGTCCAGTCGTCGTCTGCAGCAGAGAGTTTTATGCTGACTTCAAAGTGCTGGACATACCGAACTTTGATGTGGTTCTAGGAATGGATTGGCTTGGAACTTTTTATGCTACCATCGACTGTCGTCAAAGGAGGGTAGTATTCGAGATTCCAGACTATCCGGTCTTCTATTTCAAAAGCGGAGACCGTACACTGGAGCCAAGTACCTACAAAGCGAAGCCAAGAGAAGCAATAGTTGCAGCAACTCAAGTAGAGGAAGAATCAAGGCTAGATGTGGTTCGAGAGTTCGACGATGTATTTCCTGACGATATATCAGGTTTGTCTCCCGATCGAGCTCTTGAATTCAGTATTGATTTAGTACCAGGAGCACAACCGGTGATCAAAGCACCCTATCGTTTAAGTCCGGAAGGTTTGAAGGAAGTCCGAACACAGTTGGATGAATTACTGGTGAAAGGATGGATTCGTCCCGGCTCTTCAAGTTGGGGATCACCTGTACTACTTGTGAAGAAGAAGGAAGGTTCATACAGAAAGTGCATCGATTATAGAGCCTTGAACGAAGTCACTATAAAGAACAAGTATCCACTCCCGCGCATCGATGATTTATTCGATCAGCTAAGTGGACCTTGTGTTTTCTCTAAATTGGATCTTCGTTCAGGTTATCATCAAGTGAAGGTCAAGGAAGCTGATATTCACAAAACAGCTTTCAGAACTCGCTATGGACATTACGAATTTCTAGTGATGCCATTTGGAGTTACCAATGCACCGGCAATATTCATGAACCTAATGAATCAAATTTTCCGAGAGTATTTAGACAGGTTTGTTGTCATCTTCATCGATGACATCCTGGTGTATTCTAAGAGTCGGAAAGAACATGCAGAGCACCTATAAATTATCCTAGAAACTCTTCGACAACATCAGCTTTATGCCAAGTACAGCAAGTGCGAGTTTTGGTTAAAGCAAGTGGGTTTTCTTGGACATATCGTATCAGGAGATGGAATCTCTGTGGATCCAACGAAAGTTTCAGCAGTTAGCGAATGGCCTACACAAAAGTCAGTGAAGGATATTCGAAGTTTCTTGGGTTTAGCTGGATATTACAGAAGGTTTATTGAAGGCTTTTCAAAGATAGCAACGCCCCTGACCAAGCTCACACGTAAAGATAAAGAATTTGTGTGGTCAGAAGCATGCGAACAACCTTTCGTAGAACTCAAGTCAAGGTTGACATCAGCACCTATTCTCGTCATACCGGATCAATCTGGAGGATTCGAAGTGCATTGCGATGCATCCGGTAAAGGATTATGATGTGTTCTACATCAGCACGGTAAGGTTGTGGCTTATACTTCAAGACAGCTGAAGATTCATGAGCGCAATTATCCGATGCATGATCTGGAGTTGGCAGCCGTCATCTTTGCTCTCAAGATTTGGCGTCATTATCTACTTGGTGAATGAGTGGACATCTACATAGATCATAAGATCCTGAAATACGTGTTTACTCAGAAGGAGTTGAATATGCGGCAGAGAAGATGGTTAGAACTCATGGCGGACTTTGACATCAACTTGCAATATCACCCAGGGAAGGTGAATGTAGTACCTGATGCTCTTAGTCGCCAACCATTATCGATGAATCTCACCGCTCAGTTGAAGTTTCAACAAGACATGCATCAGATGGAGATTGAAGTAGTCATGCCAGGTAATGCTTCAAGTTTGATGAATTTACAAGTTCAATCAAATTGTCAATCAGATCAAAGCAGCTCAAGCAAGCGATGCTAAGTTGCAAAAGATTAGAGAACAAGTGGAGAATGGACTCGGAACAGACTTCGTCATCCATGAAGACGGATCTTTGAGATACGGCAGCAGATTGTGTGTACCAAAAGGTCCTGTTCGGGAGGAGTTAATGAAAGAAGCTCACAGCTCCCCCTACTCAGTACACCCTGGAGGTACCAAAATGTACAAAGATCTACGTCAGAATTATTGGTGGCATGGAATGAAGCGTGAAGTAGCCAGAAGCGTCGCAAAATGCTTGGTGTGTCAGCAAGTAAAGGCTGAACATCACAGGACTACTGGATTACTTCAACCGTTACCAATCCCAGAATGGAAGTAGCAACACATCACGATGGATTTTGTGACTGCTCTTCCTCACAGCACAGAGGGTAACGATGTTGTATGGGTCATTGTGGATCGACTCACAAAGTCGGCTCATTTCATCCCATTTCGAGTTGGCCAATCAACTGAGACACTAGAAAAGAAGTACATGGAGGTAATAATCTAATTAAGATTTAAACTCTTCATAATGTACTATCTCTGATACCCATAAAATCATACAGGAAATTGTGAGACTTCATAGAGTACCGGTCTACATTGTCTCCGATCGTGACACCAGGTTCCGATCGCAATTTTGGCAGAGTCTGCAAGCAAGCTTGGGAACAAGTCTGAACTTCAACACGGCTTATCATCCACAAGCAGATGGTCAGTCGGAACGAACTATTCAGATCTTGGAGGATATGCTCAGAGTGTGTATGCTAGACTTCAAAGGATCGTGGGAAGATCACCTACATCTTGTGGAGTTTTCGTACTACAACAGCTACCAAGCAAGCATAGGAATGGCACCTTTTGCAGCACTGTATGGAAGGAAGTGTCGATCGCCATTAAGTTGGGACGACATCGGAGATAGAAAACTTCTTGGACCAGAGATGATAGTAGCGACTGTTGATGTGGTTCATACTATCAGGGAAAGAATGCGCATAGCCCAAGATCGACAGAAGCACTGGGCTGATGCGAAGAGACGACACTTGGAGTTCCAGCCAGGAGATCACGTATTCTTGAAAATATCTCCGAACCGTGGAGTGGTCTGATTTGGAAGACGGGGTAAGCTAAGTCCGAGATATATTGGACCGTTCGACATACTCGAACGAGTCGGTGAAGTGGCATACCGCTTAGCGCTTCCACCTTCATTGGAAGGAGTGCATAACGTGTTCCACATATCACAACTCAGAAGGTATGTGAGTGACCCCAGTCATGTTCTCGATCATTCCGAGCTCACGATACAGCCCGATTTGTCTTGTGAGCAACAGCCTGTGGAGATCCTGGACAGGAAAGTGAAGACACTTCAGAATAAGGAAGTTAACTTGGTTCGAGTGATGTGGAGGAAAGACACTCCAGGAGAGTCCACTTGGGAAAGGGAGGATGAAATGCGTACTAGATATCCATACCTCTTCGTAAACTAGTCCTCAAATAAAAGTTGTAAATTTCGAGGACGAAATTTTTGTAAGGAGGGTAGACTGTAACAACTCTATTTTTAATGTACAAAGAATTGATTTAAATTCAATGTATACTTGGAGTATTTATTGTTGCTGATATTTCTTTAAGTATTTATTTCACTCCATAATTATAAGAAGGAGCTTGTGGCTCATTGGTAATACCTTGCACTGCTGAACCAAGCCACCAGAGTTCAAATCCCCTGCCCCACATTATTTTTAATATTATTTTGTTTTTGATTTTTTAGAATACCAACCGTTAAACGTGCGTTTCTCACAAATTTCCTTCTACATATAAAAAGTTAGATGCACCATTAATCACCCCAGGAGACCCCCCACCCACCGACCCTTCGACTCGGCCCGACTTGGCCGAGTCGGCCGGCGGACCGGCCGACTCGGGCCGGCGCCGCCGGCCGGACGGCCGAGTCGCCAACATAGAAGTTGAGCATCTTTTACTAGTCAACCCCCCTGCAAACACTAAATTTTTAGATTGGTTACAGAGAGCACATTAAACCTCTTTTACTCCAAATTTAAATGATTTTTATATAATTTTTACATTTTTTAATTAAAAACCCTAACCTTAGCCTAACCCTATAAATACACCCCCTACCCTCTACCCTCTCATCCTAAATTTCTAAGTCCACTCTCTCAAAATTCCAAGAGAACTTTGGTACTTTGGAAAACGAGCGAAAGGCGAATCGCTGACGAAATCGACGGCGAAATTCCGGTGATCGTGCTAGGAACTCTCAACGACGATTCGACGCACCGGCAAACCCTCTACTTCCCTCTCACTCTCTAGTGTTGTCCAAACCCGTAAGTCCCCCTTTTCTATCTTTCTTTTCTTCCATAAAAATACGAATTTACAAACCCAACGGAATCGGAAAAAATCCGATTTCCGATTCGGTTTTCTATAAAATCTCACTTATCACCAATTCCATCATGCTTAAACATCTTAATGTTGACTATTAATCATTTAACAAACAATTTGAACAAGTTTTATCACATGAAATGATAACGTTTCTATTTATCGTATTTTTTTTCACTTAAATACCACAACGTTTCGTTTTCACATTTAACCCCCTTAACATTGCTATACCTTAAAGTAGATCATGAGGTAATGACCTACCTCCTTACACATTCATATGCAAACATAACACGCTACCTTGAAAACTTAGAATACGATAAAACAAGATTTTACATTTAAATACCATTTTCTTAATAAAACCTTTTCTAAAAGTTTTAGGTTTGCTACACTTTTAAAACAAATATCTTTTAATAGGAAAATACGATAAGTTGTGGACATCGATCGTTTATCTAAACCCGACTTTGTGGTGTCTAGGCTAGGCAAGTGAGCAAAGGTAACTTTAAAAGGCCCGTCTCACGATTCGTGAGCGGATCCCTCCTTCCTCACTTGTACTTACCTGGCCACAATTGGCGGTGAAGAGACGATTTGAGGCTTCTAACAACTTGTTGTTTAGATCATTTAGAAATAGTCTATTTGAAATAGAAAACCCTAGAATCTAAAAATACGGAAAATTGACTTTTGCAAATAAATACATTTTACTTTATAAAACCGTTTTCTAAAGGATTAGTATTTATAAAATCTTTGCAAAGCGCCACTACAACCCACCTTTGGGAAACCCGTTAGGGATAGTACGGTTTATCGTGCACCCTCGGGCTTAGTAGTACGAGATTCAGACCTCCGCAAGGAGCATTCGGTCTCGAAAGGTTTAAAATACGACATCTTAAGAAAATGAGACTTTTAAAATATAAAATATTTATTGAAATTATTTTTATATAAATATATGTATATTTATCATTAAAAGATCTATTTTGTTATAATATAAATATTCCACTTTTTCTAAAAATCACAAGAATAAATTTTACATTAAAATACCATGAATTTCAAATAAATCAATATTACAGATAAATACCTTTAATTATGTAATTAGGATATTTTCACTAGAAATATCACAAAATAAAATTACACTCATTATAACTATAAAGACGGATAATAAATACTTGGGGTATATCTTGAAAACTATACAAAATTATTTTTACATAAAAACCCCTCAAGTTTCATAAACTACCCTAAGGACCCTAGTAAATATAGGCCTTCGATTTAGTCTGACTCGGGTTTGAGTCTGATCATAATCCGACTTGAATATGATTCAAGTACTATATAAATCTATAATAATCCAATTCAACATGAACACACGAATCCATGAATCTAGTTATCAATCTATTCAACTTGACTGAACCAAATCATGGATATACTTTCCATTTACATGAATCCAGTTTACATCCGTTACTGATATCATGGTTTCGGTCAGTCACCCAACTATACAACTTATACAATACAATATAATAATACAATCAAAACACTACGGGGTTTAAGGGGTAGATTGGTGCGGGAGGTGTTAGAAGTGGCACGAGACGGTAAGATTAAGACACCTAACCTATATTCCGTTGCTGTTGTACCGTGGCTTAACGGTTCCTTGTACATTCCGTTTGCCCTGGTCTCTAGCATACTGAGACCCCTCACGTATACACTGGCATCCTTCCGTACCAAGCTACAAACAACAGCGTAAACACAATATTCTACGATATTATACAACTTTAGAAGATACTTCTTATTCTGTCTTTTTCTTATTATTGGGACTTACCGAGTTACCTGTTCGCTGACGACATTATATTTCCTTCTTCTTTGAATGTCGTCAAGTGTTTTGGACCCGTCAGAGATCGAGCCCACCGGTGAAGACTTGGATCAGTTCCACGAAGACCCCGAGCTCTAGACATTGTACCTTGTTCTATTCAGTATTTTTCATTTCTTGTTATGCTATTGTTTAGGTATTGCTTTTATTTCAGATGTATTTACTTTTCATGCATTGTACAAAAGAATGTTATTAATAAAGTTGATGTTATTTTTATATATCTTGTCTCTTGTGATTTACCTTTATATTGCTTAGATACGCTTAGCGTATTTACTTCACAGTAAATACGTAGCGGACCTCGTCGCGTCCCCTTCGCCGTATACCGGGAAGCGGGACGTGACAAGAGGACCTTGCAAGTGTGCATGAAATTTTTTTTTACGAGTCTGCGCCCTTACGAGTTTTCACAAACTCGCCGGCAGTCCTGCTGTTTTTACTCACAGAGCCCTTTCGGGTTTTCATCTGTGCCCATTTCGCTTGTGGACGTACCTTCTTTTTGCACGATAAAACTCTCTAGAATAGTTTCACCGCATGTGACCCATCTGTTTGTTTAGGGATTTGAGTTGTAGTCCTCACCGCTGGGACTTGTAGACTTGCATTCCACTATCACCGTGTTAGAGGCGACGTTGTTAGTTTAGGGACATCTCGGTCCGTTGTTAGTTTAAAGACATCTCGGTTCAATATTAGTTTAAGGACATCTCGGTCCATTGTTAGTTTAAGGACATCTCGGTCCATACCTAGTTTAAGGACGTTGCAGTCCATAGCTAATTTAAGGATATCTCGGTCCGTAGCGAGTTTAAGGACATTTCGGTCTGTAGCATTTTGAGGCGAGGTTTCGCTGGATACTACTTATAGAGTTTGGACTCAAGGAGATAGCGATCGGACATGAGCGTCGTCATCCATCATTAAACTGAGCCGTGACTTGTCAGGCGTAGTATTTCTTAAGGAACCGGTCGTTTATTGGCCAGAAAGGTCTTTCGCCATGCATATCCATGAGCAAGTAGGCCCCACCTTGATAGACCTTGTATATGATGTACGTGTAGGGTTGCTAGGCACGCGCACAAGGGTCTACGAGGCATCAACCATGCCCGATTAAAAATTTAGCCGTGCCGAACAACCCGAATACGGAACTTTAAACTAGAGATTAGGCGAAAACAAGCATGCTAAACAATTTAACACTAAGTGAGAGGGATTACAACCTTTGTAGATCCGGTCCTTCACTTCATATGCTCCGTGTTGTGGTCCCTTCGCTGCGATCATCGGGATCCGGACTCTCGAGAGGTTCCACGAAGAGAAAGACGCAACCTTTGCTTCCGATCTTCGATACTAAGATGATCTACCTTGAAGTTTCTTTAACACAAGCTAACACTCATGAAATGATGTGAACACCCTCATCTAAATGGCAAGGGAAGATGAGGATGATGAAGTAGGATTTTTGCTCTCTTTATTTATATTTTTCTCACAATTATTCATCACTTGGAAAAATCAAGAAAGCTTTTTCCATGAAAGAAAATGAAGGAAGAAGATGAATGAATAATCATTATCCATTTGTGATGAATAGGAAATGAAATAATATGATAGATAATGCAACCATGGTCAAACTAACCCTTGTAGAGATTTTACTAGGGTTAAAGGTTTGGTTAGGGTTTAGGAAATATCTAGCATAATATCTTAACAAAGACAAAGAAAGAAAACATCTAGAAACTTCTAGAAAGCCTTAACCCTAATCAAACCCTAACCATGTTTAATCTCTACTAAACAAGTTGCATTATTTATCATATCATGTTACAATATTATATATCACATATACAATATTTATTGCAACAAAATAAAATAATACAATTAACATATATCGTATATATATCAATGTATTACCCGAGTGAGAAAAAGAATCTTTTAGTGAGCAAATATTAGTTAATGCAATTTAATATATCAAATATATTATTATACATTAAATTATCGAATCAACACTTGATCCGACAATCTGGCTATATCGCATATAACCGACTAATATTTATCCGTACCGATTCATCGAATCAACATTTGATCCGATGACCCGGCTGATATCAAATATCGCGAGAATATAATACGGTATCACATATCGCATTATCCTCGGTCCCGCACATATCACATATGTGCTCCTACTCCGTTTTTCCTGAGTCAAGAAACCTCTGTGTAGGACTCTAAAGAATCGTCAATACGCCGGCAGTAGGTGATGATCATATCAATCACCCACAAGCTGCAAGCGGTCAGCTAAACGTAACAGCTACCCAGGTATTGAGCGCTCAGAAGATCAACAAGCAAGCCTGTAACTTCTCCTGTGAATCCAAACAGTAACACTCCCGTACAGTCCGGTCTCGTCGTCTGATATGTCGCATATCTCGCCTAGGGGTGGTAAACGTCATACCCCAGTAGCTCGATAAGTCGTGTCGATATGAGGTCTATAACAGTTCGAGAAACTACTGATAACACTTACCAGTAAATCTCAGCAACCCTGGCCAGGGATTTCCGGTTATAGCCAATCGAACACAGCACAACATCAACTCCCTATACCGGGAGAGACGAATCCCCTCCTATCGCTCATTGCCTCCATGTGATTCGGGACTGTACCCAAAAGCCACCTTTTTGCACGCCCTCTTGGACGTGGTATGATGGAAATCAAAGCACAGTGGGAACCACACAAGACTCTATGACGATCTCGGGTCAACAGACTACTCTGTACCAGTGTCACCGGAGAACTGCCATCTGACGTATGGTATAATACCATCTGGGAGTTCTCGGCGAGTCCGTCCAGTGTACCCAGTCTCCACTGAGCACTCGTACACCATCCTTGATGTCAAACACCGATGGATATGGGATCATCCATCGCCCATCATATGGGTCAAGATGCGTATACGCTAGTCTACTCTGGTGCATCGATGCCCTGTCTCGATACACCCACGACTAGGAACAGTTATAGGACGTACTCGTCGACTACCGTAGCCCCACTAGTATGATCTCATCATAGTCCCAGTAGTCAAGTACATATCCTAAGGGCTTTATCAACATGTAATATAGAGGCAATCAGAGTACATGTTTAGATAAAGTACAACCAGATAGCATACTATCATGTCGAGCAAGAAAGTCCTCCCTATATATGTCCTAGCATCCACTACAATATACATCGTATGTATAGTAATGGCCTCTAGGGCATACATATAACTAACAATCTCCCACTTGCACTAGGGCCATCTGTTATGGTATCGCATACCCAACAATTAGCTGCGGTTGAAGTATCTCATACTCAACCATCCCATAAAAGTTTCTACTGGGAAAAAGGCCTTAGTGAGTGGATTCGCGCTGTTGTCCTCTGTGTCTACTCTCCTAACCTCGATCTCCCTGGAGATCAACCATCTCCATGATCAGGTGATACTGCCTAAGAATTATATCTGGATTTCTGATAGGACTGTAGTTCCTTGGCTAAAGCCACAACTCCATTGTCACACAATGGTAGGAACAAAGTTTATCTTATGAACTTATATATATCCAGACTGCCTCTTTGGTGGTATCGTTGGTAACGATGTATCTTGCCTTTAATCGTCTAGTATGTCACGGTATCTAGCTTGGAACTCTTCCAACATACCGTCCCTTCACTGAGGGTATAGACAAGCCTGCGACTGACATTCAGTCGTCCTTATCACCCTGGAACCCTTCAAGTGATTCTCCCTAGGATCGATTGATACCATCTCACTACAACTAGTAAGTATCCTAACATCCAATTAGATCTATCTCATAGATCCAAAACCTAGGATTTAGTAGGTATCACTTTGATCCTATATGGAGAATCCCTGTGATAAGCGGAGATTGACCGAGCGTAGCATAGGAAACTCCTTCCCTATCAAGAGTATGTCATCCACGTACTCTACGAGGATCACCACCATACTCTCTACTACCTTTTCGTATATACAAGGTTCATTTACCATTTTGATGAAGTCAAACTCTTTGACTACCACATCAAAACAGATGTTCCAACTCCGCGATGCCTGTTCTATCATATAAAACATCTTGCACACGTTTCCGCTGCTCCCACTGTCTACGAAGCCCTCTGGCTGTATACTTATAGACGCTCTTTTCTAAAACATCATTTAGAAAAGCAGTCATGACACCCAACCACCAGATATCGTAGTCATGGTATGTAGCCGTGGCAAGTAGGATCTGGATGGACTTAAGCATAGATCCTTAGAAAAGGTTTCAACATAATCCATACCTGGTCAATGATGCAAACCTTTAACAAGTCTAGCTTTGAAAGTCTCAACTTTTCCATGTACACCAAGTAATCTTCTCAAGATATACTTGCTCCTGATGGGGATTTAACCCTTCAGATAAAGCAACCAAAGTCCATACTTTGTTGATGTATAAGGATTCCATCTCAGATCGCTAAGCATCCAGCCATTCTTACAGAGACCTACTCCTGATGGCCAGCTCGAAACTAGTTGGGTCATCATCCCATGATGCAATCCTCGCTCCCACTTTCACAGAGAAACCGAAGTATCTCTCAGGTGGGTAAGAAACCGTACTAGATCGGCGGAGAGGCTGAGGTTCGTTGGAAACTATTGAATCCTTTGGTTCTACCAAATCATCAGCTGCAGTTTGTATAGCTGGAACATTTCCAGTTCTACATAACAGACCTTGCCTTGAGCTTGTCCGGATTTTGCTTTTAGACATAGGCCGGACAACCCCAAATCTTAACAAGCTTAAGATATGGGCTCTTCCCTTTCCATATCATATATGAAGTGGTAGGCAATTGATTTGATTTGAACCCTATTCAATAGGTATGCAGCTTCTCAAGTGCATAACTCCCAAAAGGAAATAGGAAACTCAGTAGTACTCATCATAGAGCACACCGTATCACATAGGGTGTGATTGCTCCACCCCGATACACCGACGTGCTGTGGTGTATACGGAGGAGTAATGCCGAGAGAGAATCTCATTCTCCTTTAGAATATTCCAGGAATTCCGTGCTCAAGTATTCTCCTCCTTGATCTCATCAAAGGACATAATACTTATACCCGTATTTTGGTTCTCCACTTCTAACTTATATTCTGTGAATATCTCAAAAGGTTCAGACTTGTGTTTCAACAGGAACGCATGTCTGAATCTTGAGATATTATCAGAGAACGTAATGAAGTAAAAAGAACCGATCTTGGCATATGTAGACAGGGGACTTTCATACATCAGCATATATCAATCCCCAAAGTTCACTAACTCTTTCTCTGTTTCCAACAAACAGAGCTGTGGTCATCTTATCTTTGTGACATGACCGGCAAGTTTCACAAGATGTAAATTCAAACTAATTTAAATATGCATCTATATGTAACTTCAGCCAGTCGGGTCGCATTGATATGACCTAGTCTACAATACCTTAAGAAGAATTCATTCATTTCTGAACTCTTCCTCTTGTGTGTGTTCCGTATACTAAGAACTGTAGTTTGATTTAGAACGACAATGTTTTTAGATAACGTGCCTGAACCGATCAACTCTTGATATAGGAAATGTTCAAAACATTATCCAACAATACAAAATTATATCCTTTCTTTACTAATAAAGAGACTGATATGATTTTGTATATCAGGTTCGGTATCTAATAACATTTGTTCAGAATCAATGTATTCTGGTAATACTGGGTGACAGTGACCAACAGACTTGGCTGCAACACTTGCACCGTTTTCTATCTCATGAAACTTATCACCCGTTCTCAGTTCTCTACCTTTCTGTAGCCCATGTAACAGATTACATATGCGGGATCCTGATCCGATATCACATACCCAGGACGTAAAGGATACTGAGAAACAGTTCTCTGTAATGAACACACCCGAAGATGATGCATCAGCATGCACTTTCTTCGTTTGGGCGGCACGGGAAATCTGGTATTCCCTAATTTCCTGCTCTGTCTTATAACAATTATAAGTTGGAGCGGGACCAACGTTCCCCAGCTCAGTATAACAAGCGGGTTCGGTTAATATATCCGTTTTATTATCTTGATTAAGGCGTGATATGTTCGCTACCTGGAGAGAGAGAGAAGAAAACACTCAGCGTATGCTCTTGCAAGATTAGATTGGTTATCTAATATATCTAATCAGGATGGCTCCCACTGTTTTAGTCAAATCTTCCTTCAAACCCTAAAAGGAAAGACTAGCCGGGATTAATTACACGCTACAAGTTCGCCAATCTTTCAGCCAGGCCAGTGTCGGTACTTTGAGGGAGGTCCCCCGTGCTTTCGCACGAACCTAATTAAAGTAAACCTCGTTTTCCCAGAGGCTTAACCCCGTTAACACCTTTCTAGACACCTACTTGATCGGCTAATTGTATTGTGTAAAACTCTCCCAGGAGTAACTCTTACTCGCAGCGGGTATCGGGATCCAACTATCTCATAGAAGGTATGCAATCTCATTGCAAATTTCAACACTTGAAATTCCCAATAATATTTTACCCCTAGCATCCTATGACCTTGACGAAAGCCAACAAACCAAAGGCTACTAGTCAAGTCCAACCCGTCATTTCTTGATTGAAATAAACCCACCCGCACGACCCTTGACGAAAGCCAACAAAGCCGCACGACTACCCTAATCCAATCGCATCATATGCTGCAGATAAGCAGCAGATAGCTACCGCACACTACACCTTGACGAAAGCCAACAAATGTAGCACGAATAATATATACAACTTATCTGAAAAGACGGAGGGTTACGACAGGTTTTTCAGAAAACCCTTTGCGTAATGAACTTGATATCGTTGTAGAATCGAGTGATTTTTAAATGGAGTGCTTTTGAGGCTTTTCTGGTTTTGCTAAAGGGGTCACTCCCGGTGAAGGGATCGTCGGCCCTTTCCTCATCGAATAAGGTGCAGGATATATCATATATACCGCTGTGCAAAGCAAGAACTATAGAAGCAATCAAAAGACAAACCGAGTTTGTAGCATCTGCCAGTTATTGCTAAAGGAGTCACTCCCGGTGAAGGGATCTCGGTCCTTTCCTTATTGAATAAGGTGCTGGATGTTCTACAAGGAACACCGCTATGCAAAGCAAGAACTGTAGCTACCAGTTTTTATAAACAAGTTTCTACAACATCTTAGGTTGCTTTTATTTCATTAATCTCATTAATGATGTCCCATTTTAATTATGCTTCACAAGCATCTCTTTTGAAACGAAATCTGCAATATAACATATATCTCATATATATAATATATAAACATTCGTCTCAGGCAGTAATATGATCTCATCACAGAACTTTGCAGCAGAAGAAATATATATGAAATATTGGATATACTAGGACGTCCGTGTTTTCAATACGAGCCTGTATAAAACACGGATTCCATGGTCGCGATGAATAGCCAAACCCACATCCCTAGACCCCTACGAGAGCGGCAAGTAACACTGCCAATTCTAGGGTTAGGAGACCCGGTCTCGACTCCTCGAGATGGTCTCCCACTGGACCCTAGAACCCGGTTACTTGTGCTCCCCGCCTTGGGTCTACCTAATGCGGAAAAGTAAATAATATACAACGGTGACAGCTTCCGCTACCTGGAAGTGCCCCAATAAAAGAATATTACATACAAATGAATTTTACATGAATGAAAAAGAAAAAACTCTCATCTCATATAAAACCCCCGGTTATTCAAATGCGACGATCTAATACATCATATCACAGCAACACATAATATCTCATATCATCAACGTAAGCAAGTATGCGTATCCCGATTGTCGTTGATGTATAGCAACGAAGCCGGCGATACACCACATACTATGCTTACGGTCACAGAAAAGAAAGTGTAAAACTACAACAGTTGGAATCCGCAACTTCTTTAGACATCGCATGCCTAACCAAATGAATACCTTAGACATCACATGCCTAACAATTATAAACCCCGCATTTTAGTCTCATTATCGAAAACTCTTTTCAATACCAAGTCGGGCAATTCAACAAGATTCCCGACGTCCTGATCGAATGCCCGTCGCAAACTTTAGTAGACGGCCGCACCCCCGATACCGTCGACGAAGTGCACCAAGGCGGAACACCGCTACCGCGAGCACCCGAACGGATGCTTTCGGCGACGGGGTTCTCCTACAGTCACTTGGTCGGGGCTATGGAGTGAGGCTGTCTATTGAGTTTACCCGACGAGTATCCGCATACGCTACGTGATTGCGACGGACTTTTGATCGCATCAAAATTCCGTGGCAACCGATCATCTGAGACTAAACAGCTATGTTTATAATGTTCAAAACAGTTATCTCATAACTACCTGTGGATTCCAATTATTGTATCACATTCTAGATAAATAGAAAAAGTTAAACTTTCCGATCGAATTGTCAAGTACCCAAGATTTCCCCAATATATCTCAACACTTGAAATCAGTTTAAAAACGTCCATCACATGCCACAGTACCAATGGTCCAGCCGTAGAAGGGTCAAGCCAACGCCTCACATTTGGCACGCCGTACTGCCCCAAACCCTAAGGTTCAAAGGGCAGTTCAAGACGGTCACATAATCGAGTTAAGGTTTGTTGTCTTCTAGAGAGTCCACCGAGTTACTTGCATGACTTAGAACATTCTTAAACAGTAGAAAAAATCCAACTTTTGAAAAAATTTCCGACAGGGGAAAAAGTGAGTTATTGATATCCGTTCGAACTTTTTAACAGTTTCTAAAAGTTATCCGGAAAGCCACATAGACAAAATCTAATACTCCGATCGAAACATCGAATCCCCAAAATAACCTCAGAAAATTCAACTCTTGAATAAATATTAAAAATTCCCAGAAAATCCAGCATAATTAAATAGAAGTTACTGTGCAAACAGGAGTTGATGACGTCACCATTACGCCGCAGAACCGCCGCAGAAGGCATGCTTCTGCCGCGGTTCCGCCGCGTGTTTTACTGTTCATCAAAAAAATTTTGTACCGTAATTCTTAGAATTCCCTGCTGAATTTTTTGAGCATTTTTAATTTGGAAAAATCCCAGTTTTTAGAAAAAGTCCAGAGAGCGGGTTTTAACGGGGTTTCGGGTTTCGATCGGACTTTAAACTTCGTCTAGACTTCGCCTAAAGCTCTAGCTTGGCTCTGATACCAATGTTGGGCAGGCAGCCACCCCATCCAATGGGGTCACCGTGGCACCAACGGGTCCCTCAGCAGCTACTTTTTACGCATGCCACCTCGCGAGGACTACAACCCGCCGAAACACCTTCCGGTCTCGGGACACCCTGGGGGTAAGAGCCTATGCTTCGCCACACTGTCACACAGTGAGAACCCCCCATAGGTCGACATTCAATGCCTAGTAGCTCTGATACCACTGTAGGGTTGCTAGGCACGCGCACAAGGGTCTACGAGGCATCAACTATGCCCGATTAAAAATTTAGCCATGCCGAACAACCCGAATACGGAACTTTAAACTAGAGATTAGGCGAAAACAAGCATGCTAAACAATTTAACACTAAGTGAGAGGGATTACAACCTTTGTAGATCCGGTCCTTCACTTCATATGCTCCGTGTTGTGGTCCCTTCGCTGCGATCATCGGGATCCGGACTCTCGAGAGGTTCCACGAAGAGAAAGACGCAACCTTTGCTTCCGATCTTCGATACTAAGATGATCTACCTTGAAGTTTCTTTAACACAAGCTAACACTCATGAAATGATGTGAACACCCTCATCAAAATGGCAAGGGAAAATGAGGATGATGAAGTAGGATTTTTGCTCTCTTTATTTATATTTTTCTCACAATTATTCATCACTTGGAAAAATCAAGAAAGCTTTTTCGATGAAAGAAAATGAAGGAAGAAGATGAATGAATAATCATTATCCATTTGTGATGAATAGGAAATGAAATAATATGATAGATAATGCAACCATGGTCAAACTAACCCTTGTAGAGATTTTACTAGGGTTAAAGGTTTGGTTAGGGTTTAGGAAATATCTAGCATAATATCTTAACAAAGACAAAGAAAGAAAACATCTAGAAACTTCTAGAAAGCCTTAACCCTAATCAAACCCTAACCATGTTTAATCTCTACTAAACAAGTTGCATTATTTATCATATCATGTTACAATATTATATATCACATATACAATATTTATTGCAACAAAATAAAATAATACAATTAACATATATCGCATATATATCAATGTATTACCCGAGTGAGAAAAAGAATCTTTTAGTGAGCAAATATTAGTTAATGCAATTTAATATATCAAATATATTATTATACATTAAATTATCGAATCAACACTTGATCCGACAATCCGGCTATATCGCATATAACCGACTAATATTTATCCGTACCGATTCATCGAATCAACACTTGATCCGATGACCCGGCTGATATCAAATATCGTGAGAATATAATACGGTATCACATATCGCATTATCCTCGGTCCCGCACATATCACATATGTGCTCCTACTCCGTTTTGCCTGAGTCAAGAAACCTCTGTGTAGGACTCTAAAGAATCGTCAATACGCCGGCAGTAGGTGATGATCATATCAATCACCCACAAGCTGCAAGCGGTCAGCTAAACGTAACAGCTACCCAGGTATTGAGCGCTCAGAAGATCAACAAGCAAGCATGTAACTTCTCCTGTGAATCCAAACAGTAACACTCCCGTACAGTCCGGTCTCGTCGTCTGATATGTCGCATATCTCGCCTAGGGTTGGTAAACGTCAGACCCCAGTAGCTCGATAAGTCGTGTCGATATGAGGTCTATAACAGTTCGAGAAACTACTGATAACACTTACCAGTAAATCTCAGCAACCCTGGCCAGGGATTTCCGGTTATAGCCAATCGAACACAGCACAACATCAACTCCCTATACCGGGAGAGACGAATCCCCTCCTATCGCTCATTGCCTCCATGTGATTCGGGACTGTACCCAAAAGCCACCTTTTTGCACGCCCTCTTGGACGTGGTATGATGGAAATCAAAGCACAGTGGGAACCACACAAGACTCTATGACGATCTCGGGTCAACAGACTACTCTGTACCAGTGTCACCGGAGAACTGCCATCTGACGTATAGTATAATACCATCTGAGAGTTCTCGGCGAGTCCGTCCAGTGTACCCAGTCTCCACTGAGCACCCGTACACCATCCTTGATGTCAAACACCGATGGATATGGGATCATCCATCGCCCATCATATGGGTCAAGATGCATATACGCTAGTCTACTCTGGTGCATCGATGCCCTGTCTCGATACACCCACGACTAGGAACAGTTATAGGATGTACTCGTCGACTACCGTAGCCCCACTAGTATGATCTCATCATAGTCCCAGTAGTCGAGTACATATCCCAAGGGCTTTATCAACATGTAATATAGAGACAATCAGAGTACATGTTTAGATAAAGTACAACCAGATAGCATACTATCATGTCGAGCAAGAAAGTCCTCCCTATATATGTCCTAGCATCCACTACAATATACATCGTATGTACAGTAATGGCCTCTAGGGCATACATATAACTAACAGTACGAGCCCTCATAGTTCGGCTCGAATTTCCTCCATTTAGCACGATTATGGATCATAGGTCTTTTTACGACTAGCACGAGTTCGCCTTGGCGGAATGTTCTCGGCCTAGTCAATCTTTCGTATGAGCGTGTCATCCTTGCTTTGTAAGCCTCTAGGTTTTGCTACGCCATGATACGAGTTTCATTTGATGCTTCATGACAAGGTTGAATATTTTCCTTGTCTTGTCTTTAGGGAAAGAGTACTCTCGACCCATCTTCTTCATAAAAGACGGGTTCCAGCTGACTTTTTCTCGCTCGTGCGGCTTCTTGGATCCGCTTCGCTGTTTTTGAACGCCGTCCCTGTTCTTCACCTTGCATTTACTTCTACGTCAGGCTTTTTCTTTCCACGAGAGCGCATAGCGGGCTGGGGGTGAAGGGCATCGTCGTCTTCTCCTTCCGTAACCTGTTGAATGATACGTTGCATCCTGGCCTTCTCGTAAATGGCCATTTCGCGACTATGGTCATCTCGAACCTTTTGACCCACTTCTCTTATTAGCTTGTCAATTTGTTCCTCGAATGACGGGCTTGGTATTCTTACGGCGGGATCTCACTCTGGTTTGACATCAACGCCATCTGGAAATGCATTCGTTTCTCCACCGGAATTATTTATGACATGGCAGCCATGGAATCGCTCCCTTTTATTGGACCGAACGTATCCAAGGCCGGTCGTCTCCATTCTCTCGTTGGGCATCTTCCGCTGAGTCCCGGGAACGTCCCAAATCTTGTTATAGAACTGGGCTTGTCAAGCAGTCTGTTTGAAGGGTACGCATTGGCGTCTCAATAGCCTTTTCAGTCCCTCTGCGTATTATCTGGGCAGACAGATTGGCTGAAGCCTGTCGAGCGCGGGTTCGGCACCGTGCCATATTTCTTTCTCCACTTTAGTCTCCGTGGATTGGTAGAAAAGGATCGCCTTTTCACCTCTTTGCTTAGGAGGGACGTAGAAGGTCTGCAGCTATTGCACGCTGTATATATCAAGTGCATCAAGTTCTTTATAATGCCGCTACGGGACCAGGGTAATCTGTAAACTCTGGTCAGCTCCAGCAAAGGTCTGCATTGGTGGGCGGATGGAGAACACTGCGTTGGCCTCGTCCTCAGAGTCACTGCCAAAGACCAGAATAGGAGCAGATGGTCCTGGCCTATTACCTTGGGGTTGTCCCAAGTAGACCACCTCTTCATCCTCTTCGGTATCGCTCCCGAATATCAGGATAGTGACGATGGCTTTTTGTTTATTCTCCGGTTTGCAACATCTTTCCATGTCTTCGAAGTCTGGTAAGAAGTACTCGGCGTCTTCATATTTGCGGACTTCATTTATGGAGAATGGGTTCAGCTCCCCTGTAACTGTGTACTCGAGGCCATCCTTGAAGTACTTCATTCACTGATGTTGTGTAGAAAGGATGATGTTGTACTCATATAACCAAGGCCTGCCGAGCAAAGCATTGTAGCAGGTCTTGGCATCAATGACATGGAACTTAATGTCAGTGACGAGCTGCCCGAAGCGTAATGTCAGTATTACATACCCGAGTGTTTGTGATGATTGGGAGTCAAAACCGGAGATGGTAATTTTATCCCGAGCCAAGTGCTGAACGTCCATGCAAATCTCCTTCAACACTCTTATATTGAGAAGGTTGACGGAGGACCCGTTGTCGACCAGGGTCTTCCCTATTTTGATATCGTGACAATACCCTGTTACATACAGCGGACGGTTGTGCTCGCACGTTCCGAGAAGGAGGTCTTCATCGCTGAAGGTGATATCATCTGTGTGGATTTCCAGCTCGTCCTTCATCTTTTCTTCCACCGGGAAGGCTTGAAACTGGTCGGGCTCTTATAACGCCTTGATCAGGGAATCTCGTGCCTCTTTAGACAGGAGAAGGGCATCCAAGATGCTCAATTGTGAGGGTATCTTTCTCATATATGCCAGGACATTGTAATCCACCTTGTTCTTCTTGAGCGGGTCCTTGGCTGTGAGCTTTTCGACGACTCTATTATCGAGGGCAATCTCCTCAGGGAATTTTTCCTTCCCTTTGTCCCTTTTGCCTGTTTGAAGGTCCAAAATTCTTTTCAGCTAACGTACGGTTAAGCAGCTGAATGTTCTCACAGTTCTTCATTTCCTCGTCTTTTTCAGAGGTAGATTCCTTGAAGAGAGGGCCGAGGGCTATTTCTTCGTCAGAATCGCTCCCGAAGGTAAGAACTTGAGATTTTCCTTTTTCTGAAATGGCATCAACCATATGACAGTTACCGACTGTTCCTTTACGCTCATATGTCATGCTTCTCTGCTCCCGATGGTCTTTACGCTTCATCCGCTTGAAATGTTGTCGGTGGGCAACGTATCCCTGCCACCACTTCTTGAAGGCATTGCACTCTTCGGTAGGGTGTGTGACCTTCCGATGGTACAAGAAATAGTTCGGATGTACATTCGCTTCATAGTAACACGTACTCCCGGGAGTACGTGTTACGATGAAGCGAATGTACATCATGGCAGCTTCATTCCCATTGACAGAGCTTTGGCGAACTACTTTCCTATCTTAAACTTGCTTCTGTCTGCCGCGGGTATGCCTCAATCCGGTTGCAGTGCTTTGTGACTCATCCCTACCACAGCTTCTTCATCTTGACGCCTACGCTTGGCATTTTCGTATATGGCCGTTTCACGTTCTCGGTCAGCTTTGCTCCTTTGAAGGGCATCGGTCAGCAGCCTGTCAATCAGGTCGTCTGACGGTTCCAGGGATTTTGGCGCTGGTTCTGCCCCCAACTTCTCTACGTTTTTTTCTAACGCCGAGGGAGTTTCTTTGTGATTCACTGACGGATGAGAGATCATGTAGCAGCTTGCTAAGTAATCCTCGGGTTCTTCTGACGAGTCGTCTCCTTCATCAATGCCACTGTCTCTGTTCTCAAGAATATGCAGAGGAACTCTTCTAGTGTGACTGGGGTCCGCACCTTCTGGTTGTACTCTTCCAGCGCGCCAATGTACTTTTGCAGATCCGTGCGCTCCTCGTCAGGCTGCACAGGCTTCTTGGCCTTCTTATTTTTCTTTGAATACTTCGGAGGCTTGGTCTGGAGGTTTTGTCCATCGTTACCAACTTTTGGCGTTGGGCGCGGTTTCAGCATTCCATCAATAATTTCAGGCTCCAGCGGGGTTTTCCACCTAATCGTCGGACATACTTGAAGATCCTTCAGTATTCTTTTAGTTTTAGCTGAAAGGACCACTTCCCACAGAGCTTCTTCCACAAATGAGCATGATTCCCCCAGCGTATCCACCGTTTAAGGAGCGTGCTCCTGCGGCAGGTTTACCTTCCAGTTTTCGGACAGTGCGAACTTGCCCTCTTGTTACAGGACTTCAACCCAGTTTTTAAAGATGTAGTAATCTTCGATTGGGTGGCCCACTATTCAATGGTAGGGGCAGTAATTGGGATGGTTGACGTCGCCTGATTGCAGAGGGCGTCTCGGATCCGGCAGAGTGATAAGCCTGTTGTGCACTGCCAGTTCGAGTAATCTCCTCGTTTTATCCCGGGGGAACGAGTAAGGACGTCTCAACTTCTCTTCGAGGTCTCGCGGTCTGTTTTTTTGGCGAGCCATCGTCTTCGGGTCACTCAATTGTTGTTAAGCGTTGGCGACGAAGGTAGCTTTCCCTTTCCCCTTTTCATTCCGGAGATCCGTTTTTGAAGAGGACAGCCTATGGCCCATCTGATCCATTTGGGCCAGCTTATCAATCAAGGCCTGGAAGGTGGTCGGCTTTAAGAACATCATAAATTGGGATATAGTTGCCTGAGGGTCGAGTGTCCCCACGAACATGCCCACAGCAGGAGCTTCTTCTATGCGTTGTTCACACTTCGACCATTGGTTCCGCTACCGAATTGCATACTGAACCCAGGTTTCTCCTGGCTTCACTCTGGCGTTGATTAATGTCGTGATTGGAGTGCGCTCACTTGCGCTTGCGAACTGCTGTGTGAACAATAGTTCCATCTCCGTAAATGTCTTGACAGAGTCATTCGGAAGCTCCGAATACCATTCAAATGTTGTCTCCACCAAGCTGCCGACAAATTGGCGAAGCAATAGTTTGTCATCGCCCCCGGTATTACCGCACAAAGCTCTGAATTGAGCAACGTGTTGGTGCGGATTGCTCATCCCCTTATACACATGGAATTTGGGGATCGTATATCCTGGCGGGTACTTAATTTGGTCGTACCATCCTGGATAAGGTCGCCATGTTCTGACGACCTGGCCTGCCGCTTCGTTCGCTTGATGAGCTCGTATTTGCTGAGCTATGTAGTCATCAAGGGTAGCTTTGGAGATCGTCTCCTCCCTGGCTGCTGATAAAGCTGGAGGAGGGTTCGATGTCTTCCCTCTATCGTCTTCAATGATTATTAGAGGGTCTTCAGCTGGAGGATCCAGCTGGATCATCATCCCAACCATGTCTTAGAACAAAAGCGCCATCTGTTTTATATTAGCCGCTTGTTCCGCGGCCTCTTTATCTTTCTTTTCAAGCACCCTCCGTAGGAATTCGGTGTCGGTCTCCTGCTCCTGGCGTTGTTCCGACGATACTTCTGGGCTTTCTTTCTACCCAGTGTGTGTGGCTATTCTTGTCAACATTTCCTAGAGCTTTTGTTTTTTCTCCTTAGCTTTCATCACAGATCGTGTGAGTAGTCGATGACTCACGGAAGCACGACTATCCTCTTTTCCGGATGCCATGTAGACGGTATGCACAACCATGCCCCCAGACTTAGGGCGTTTGGGTCCACTGCCTTTGAAATTTGCCGCAGGCAGGGGGATCTTCTTCGGCCTTCTCCTCTTATGGGAGGTCGAAGTTGAAGGGGCTGTTGCGGCAGGCACCCATGCAGACAATACCTTTCGTGGTATGGCAAAGGGATGGTCCTCCTCTTGCCGAGCCTTCGTCTTCTTCAACCGGCGAGAGTAATCTTTGTGAATTACAGATTCTTGGACTTTCCGCCAAACTCTGTGGATCTTGGAGGACAACCGCTGAGGAGGCTGTTCCGGCTTCACCTTGGTTGTGTTTTTGACAGGCGGAGGAGACTTCTTCAAGATGGTGGTTGGAGAGTTCTTGTGCACATTTCTGAGCAGCTCGAAGCTGTTCCCAGTTGGAACAGCAACATCAATTTCCACCATTGGAGCCGGTGGGGTAAGTCCAAAGGGGGAACTGCCCCCAGCCTTCCTTACTCGGCGCCAGTGGCGACGTCAAGCGTGTCTTGCAGATGGGATCACCTTAGTTGTAGAAGCGATCTTGTCATACCCCTTGCTTTGATGAGAGGCTGCTTTGGTGCCAAACTGTCGAAAACTAACGTCCGTTGAGAGAGAATGTCTAACTTGTCGAAGAATGACTTTCGAATAGGGGAAGCACTTGTAAAGACCTCACCCGTAGCAGGAGTTGGAACGGCCAGTCTTGCGAAGACCGATCCCTTAGCAGGAGAAGCCCCTTTAATGACTTCATTTACCGGAGCTGGAATGGCTATCCACTTCAGGATAACCCCTTCAGGTATTGTGGGTCTCTTTACGGGCCCAATGAAGTTTTGGCTCAGCCTATCGAAGACTGAGGAGGCAGACTTGGATGACCCATTGAGAGGGGCCATGGTGGTTGCGAGCCGATCAAAGACCGACTTCTTTAGGGCTTCTTGTGATGACATTGAAGCATTGAAGCTTATTGGCGGGAGCATGGTTCCGAAGAACAGTCCGGTGGTATCCTGAGTCACCTGTTCCACAGGCATTACGAAGATGGAGGCCGCTTGGGGCCCATAAGTCACTCCTCCAGTAGGGACGGAGTGGGAGTTGCTATTGCAATTGGTGCAGTTGGAAGCCATCGATGTCAGCTTCTCTTCTGCGTGGAGCAAGACACCAAATCTTAGTACCTCGAATCCAGGAGCAACCATATTAAACCACGATTCGTTCACGAACACGACACACGAAGTGTGGAGTGGAAAGAGGAAAAGGTCCCACCGGGCATGCCAGAATCTGTTTACCACCGAAAGCCGGGAAAGACAAACGTTTTGCCTACATTTCGGGGAAGATGCTATTTGGTTTTATCCGTCCACCTCTCCGAAGATGCCAAATTGATTTATGGCACCGTACATCGGAGGTCTGGACGGATGCGGCCGTTGTAGCAGACTTCGTCAGATTCCCCCTCGTTGTGAGGTTTTTTTTATTGTGGGGACGCTCTTCCCTGCAGGCGCAAGCCCCTGCAGTTAATTATGTTACCGCATAGCGATAACCACTTTCTCCTGCTCCAGAAGGTCACTTCGTGTCGTGTGTGTTTGTTTTATTTTTGGTTGCCCGTGGATTGTATACGGAGACTAATTTGTGTTGTCGCCCGTAGGGCGTGGATGAGTCCAAATCCGTATTTCTTAGATTTGGATTTGGTTTGATTTAAGGATTGTTAACCTTGTTTGAGATTAAGATCGACTTAAATATTTGTTAAGGATACGTTAATCCGATATTGAACTAAGATCTACTTAACGGGGGTTCAGGATCATTTTTGATCCAACGAAAGAGTATTTGGGCACTATCGTTTTAGTTCCAGGACGTTGCGGTCCACAACTAGTTTAAGGACATTACGGTCCATTAGGGTATGCTCATGGGTTTGAGAGTGCATCCAAGAGCTGTTGGTTGTCGGGACCCTCCTCCTCTCTGACATCGTTGAAGAATTACAACGACATGCATCAGAGGTGTGGAGAGATGTACCCTTGAACCGAACTCCAGATTGAAGGGAAAGATCATGGTGGAATGAACACCATTTTAGATACCATGTGTCAGGAGATCATTGGAACTAAGATCAATTTGGGGAGGCCTGAGCATAGGCAGACTCAATTGGAAAAGGGTTTTGGCCTCGGGAGACTTGGCTATGTTTAGGCTAAGGTCGACTTCTCATATAGTTAAACACTAAAATTTGCTTGGCGCTCACGTGCTCCCACATGAGGCTCATAAGTAGTGTTAGACACTAAAATTTGGAGCGCTCACGTGCGGCAGGTGAGGCACCTGAAAATTGGGTGTTATGCACTTGGGTCTAAATCCCCATCTGTATATAAGTGTTAAACACTTAGTCTTTATGGCCATCACGTGTGGGCACGTGAGGTGCTCCAGAGTTGAGCACTGCCTCCTTTGGATATTTCTTCCTATTATGTTCCAGGTGCTAAGCGTTATTGGGGGTCACGTGGGATCACGTGAGGCGACCTAAAATGAGAACTGTCTTAATTTATTCCCCTTCCCTTTTTACAAGTGCCGAGCACTATTAGGGGTCACGTGGGATCACGTGACTCGAACTCAGTCATTCTTTTTTGGTCCTTAGAGGTGCTCACGTGGGAACACGTGATCTGTCATTATAGCGTTGAACGCTAATATGCATGGGGCTCTTGATCTTAGTCTTGAGAATTTCAAGTCCTTTGTTTTATACGAATTAAATTCTTATGCAGGGTTGAACCCTAGTTTTACCAAAGGAATTAAATTCCTATGTCTTTGGAAGAATTAAATTCTTCAAACCTAGTTCTTTCCTCTAAATTTTGGGACTGCATAACAGAATCTCCCCGATGAGAATTAAATTCTCAACTTGTGGGGAGATCTGCTTCTGCAGACCTCAACCAGAGGAAGAACTAAGTTTTTTTTTTTGGAAGAGTTAAACTCTTGTAAAAGGAGATAAAATGATCTCTAGGTCTTTTTCCTCATCTGGGGTTTCTTTTTCTTCAAAGAAAACTCCTCTTCTTCTTTATTTTTTTTCAAATCTTATGGTGGGTTTCCTCTCTTTCTCTTTTCAGTCTCGAGTCCTTTATATAGTAGAGGCAAGTTTGTTGATTTAGTTAAGGAAATCTCTCATTGAGAGATTTTTTAATTGATTCGGAGATTTTATCCGCCGTTGGATTTTTGATCCAGGGACTTCTGTTTTACAGAAAACATTTTTCTTGTTTTTAACAAGACTGGGAAAATATTTTCCCATACAGAGCTTATTATGTAGCTTGGTGATTTTTAATCACTATTGGATCTTTAATCCAACGGTGCTCTGTTTTACAGAGCATAATCTTTCTTGTTTAGAAAGATTGGGGAAATATTTTCCCATACAGAGCCTATTCTGTAGCTTGGTGATTTTTAATCACCATTGGATCTTTAATCCAACGGTGCTCTGCTTTACAGAGCGTAATCTTTCTTATTTAGAAAGATTCAAGGAAATATTTTCCAAATAGGGTTTTGATCTCTCTTATTTAGAATTTAATTCTATCGGCTCAGAAGGCATTAGGAACCCTCACGTGTAACACGTGACCCATAGCATTAGACCGGTTTGCTTATATGCAGCAGTCCCAGAGAAAAGCATCACGTGTTGGCACGTGAGCTTTTTTGGCCTGTTATTAGGAAGGCGCCTATATACTTTGTATATAGATTCTCACGTGCCTTCACGTGAGGCTCAATTTCAGCCTTATTTGTTGAGCGCAATGCCTATAATCTTTGCACCAAGACGCATCACGTGCGGGCACGTGATGCTCCATTTGAGGAATTTTTCCATCACTTTTTGTTCATTATTTATTTTTTATAAGGGAACAGGGTTCCTCATCCACCTGAGAGATACTACGGTTTTCTCATAGACGGTGGGAACGAGGATTGCATCATGGAAGATGATGACCCAACTAGTTTCGAGCAGGACATCACAAGAGGGGACTCTGTGAAATGGCTGGATGCTATACGATCTGAGATGGAATCCATGTACACCAACAAAGTATGGACTTTGGAATTTGCTCCTGAAGGGGTAAAAGCCATTGGAAGCAAGTGGATCTTCAAGAAGAAAATTGGTGTAGATGGAAAGGTTGAGACCTTCAAAGCTAGAATTTTAACAAAAGGTTTTCGTCAACGACAAGGTGTCGACTATGATGAGACCTTTTCTCCAGTGGTTATGCCTAAGTCCATCAGGATCCTACTTGCCATTGCTGCATACCATGACTATGAAATCTAGCAGATGGACGTCGAGACCGCTTTTCTAAATGGAGATTTAGAAGAAAGCGTGTATACGACACAGCCAGAGGGCTTCGTAGACAGTGGGAGCAGCGGAAAGGTGTGCAAACTGCTTAAATTAATTTACGGATTAGAGCAGACGTCGTGGAGATAAAACATTTGTTTTGATGTGGCGGTCAAAGAGTTTGACTTTATCAAAAACGTAGATGAACCATGTATATATAAAAAGGTAGTAGAGAGTAAGGTCGTATTCCTCGTATTGTATATGGATGACATACTCTTGATAGGAAATGATGTTCCTATGCTGTACTCGGTCAAACTCTTCCTATCACAAAAGTTCTCCATGAAAGATCTGGGTGATGCCTCCTATATCCTGGGGATAAAGATCTATATGGACAGATCTAAAAGGATGTTGAGATTGTTAGTGTTTATGCCCTAGAAGGCCATTACTGTATCATACTAGCTTGTATATTACTTAATGGAAGCTTGGGATATTCACATGTATATAACAGTCTTGCTAAACATGGTAGTATGCTACTTGGTTTTTCTATCTTAATATGTGAGTGTACGTATTGATAGAGCTCTTAGGATCTTGCTTGTCTACCAGCGTTGTGATGGCAGTCACACTAGTGGGGGCTGGGTAGTCTACAAGCACATCCTTATTCAGGTCCCTGGTCGTTGGATTATCGAGACAGAGCATCGATACTCCGGAGTAGACTAGTGTGTACGCTTCTCATCCCAGTTGGGGAGATGGTCTGTCCCACAGCCGTCAGTACGTCGTACTGGAGATAGTATACAGGTGCTCGTTAGGTTACGGGTACACCGGACAGGACTCACAGGGAACTGTTGGTTGGTTTGATACCAGTCGTCAGTGAACAGTTCCCAGGTGACATGAGTACAGCGTAGTCCGCAGACTTGACACTGCTACTTCGCCTCGAGTGTGTCCCACTGTTCTTAGATTGCTACCCTACCACGGCTCAAAGGAGTCGTGCAAACAGGTAGCAGTTGGGTGCAGTCCCGAGCACTTGGAGGCAGTGGCGGTTAGACAGGATTCGTCCCTCCCGGTATTGGGAGTAGATATCGTGCTGTGTCAGAGAGCCATTACGCAAAGTCCCTGGCCAGGGCAAGCGAGATTTGCTGGTAGGTTCCAGTAGTTTCTCAGGGTGTAATGGGCTTCACTCCGACACGACTTATACCGCTATTAGGGGACTGACGCTTGCCGCCCCCCCTAGGCCCGATATGCGATAGTCTTGGACGAACGGACCGGACTGTATGGAGATTGTCACATCAGACTCAGTAGGAGTTCGGATGGGTTTTCTCATCGGCCTTCTTATCGACAACTACCTGGGGACCGTTACGTACAGCTAGTGCCGCTTGCGGTCTGTGGTTAAACCCACTGCCAGCGTAGTAGTCGAGTCTCTAGAGTCCCACACAGAGAGTTTCCTACTCCAAGCAAAACGATATAGAGGTTGCATGGTTTTGCGACAAAGGGTTCGGACGCATACGTGCGTTTACGCACGTACGACTTTCGGACAGTTTTTACCAGTCGGCTTTGGTTTAAGCCAGTTACTGGTATCCGGTTATTGGATTTTTACAGTCTAAAGTTTTTCCGTATTTTTGCGGATTGGAGGGGCGTTCTCGTAATTGTACGAGAAGCTTCTAGAAGATGTGACTAAGGAGGTTACTTTGGATGAGGTTGTGAGTCATGGTGGTGATTCATTCATTTCATTAATGCACATTTATTGCTTAATGACTCATGCTAATGAATCACCACTAGATATTTTATGAAGCATGCTTATTCATTTCTTTTATACATTATTCTTAAATAAGAATGCTTCATAATATATTATGATACACTCTCTCTCTTCTATCATAATCTTATCTCATATTCTCTCTCCTCAAGCTCTCATCTTCAAGATACTAATCCTTAATCCTCATGTGTTGAGATCAAAGGTTTAGTTAGACTTAAGCATCCATTACCTTTACCCTATATCATCCTTTCATCTTTGATTAGCAATCAAAGTTGATTAGTTACCTCAAGTTAGAGGTGTAGCTTGGTGTTTTACTCTCGGGTGGATCGTCTACTACCTAGAGAAGGTCGAGGAGAACAAAGGAGGACACAAAGACGAAGGACTAGTTTCGTTAGGTATAATCCCTTAACACTATAGTTTAGTATAGCTATGTGTTCGGTTATTATTTGTTTAGCTTCGATTCAAGGGGTTAGTCGATGTTCGTTCTTTAAACTTGATCGTTTTTGAAAATTCCGCCTCCCCATAAGTACTGGGGTGTACTACATCGACTTACAGTGGTATCAGAGCCTCGCTAAACAATAAATAACTTAATTGCAAATTTGTACGAATTTCGAACGGAAAAACAAAGCCGCAAAACCCTAATTCTGTCAAGTTTCTGTCGAAGTTAAAATGAAGTCAGAAAATTTTTCAGGTATGTTCAGAGAGCTTGACATGACCACAGTAGAACACCCAAAAAATTTGGGCTTCTGATTCGTCTAAAGTGTCGCGGAAGGGCTGCGGATCCCACCGATCCGCCGCGCAACCGCGGCCGAGTTGACGAGTCAGGAACTCGTTTTTTTTGGGTGGGTCCCCTGTGGTGTTTTGGGTTTTCTGGAATGTTTAATTATTGCTCAGGTTACTGTTTAACAGAGCAGATTTTGGAGCAATATTGATGTTGTTTATTCGATCGAATTGTACAGTATTTGCATATTGGATTATATCTGTGATTGTTTAATGTGTTCGTAAACCTCCCCCAACTTCTAGTATGTCGGTTGGCAGGGGGTTGCACATTTCTGAAATGGTTATATCTGTTTGTGCATATAAACTGTATTGGACTGTTGTGGTGTATAGCCGGGGTTCGCAATGGGTTATTGGTTAATTCATTTGTTGTAAATGTAATTTGTTGTAATATTATTTTCGCGGGGCACTTCCAGGTTGCGGTTGTAGCCACCGTTGTATTATTTCATTTTACTGTTTTTGCTCCTAGGACTGACCCAAGGTGGGGTACACAGACTGCCGGGTGGGTAGTTTGCCGTACCCGTAGGGATCGAGGGTGGGGTAACGGCTATTCATCACAACTGTGTAATCTGTCTTTTCTTGCAGGCTCAAAAGAAATACAGATTGCTTGCAAATCCAATATTGTTTATCTGTGTTCTGGAATGAATATCATTGCGTCAGACGAATGTAAAATATCTATATTTATGATAGCTATTTAGACGCCACTTATGTTTTACACCCGCGCTAGCCCAGCCCCCGCTCTGTCGTTAGTTAAGTAACCTAACGGGTGATGACGGGACCCCGTGGCGAATGCGGATGGCATAAGAGGACGTTGTATTTTCGTTGTTTTCTGCAATGATAGGTTAATGATGGGACGCATTATCTATAATGCAAAGTAAAACAAACCAAAGTTTAAATCGTTGGAACAATTTAAAAGAATCCACTCGGTTATTTTTAAAAACAGATATTTTTAAATGCGGAGATTTAACCACTCCTTTTAAAAGCTATCAGGTTCCTTCGGTTATATCAAGTTCACTACGTTCACGGTTTCGCCAAAACCAGTCGTAGCCCTCCGTCATTTCTTATGGATGGTCAGTAGTATTCAAGCTATGCTTGTTGGCATACGTCAAGGCATAGTGTTTGGTAGCTGCTGGGGTATTCATTTGTTGCATAGATAGATGTGTTGGTTTGGGACAGTCGCATTACCTTGTTGGCATACGTCAAGGGTATATACGGGTGGGTTCAAATTAACAAGATAATGATGGGCAGAACTTGACATGTGACTTATGATTTGTTGGCATACGTCAAGGTCATAAGAGCATGGGGCAAAAACTTATATCGGGAATTTCTAAAGAAACTGAAATTTGCAAAGAGATGCATACCATTTGGAGTTTGATGAATGTTGGTAGGATTCCTTCAACATTATCATACGATGATATTTGGATCCCGATCCTACTGTGAGTATATGCTACTTATCAGGATATTCGTCGCTTAACGATCAATGTTATAAACCTAGTAGGTGTCCAGAAAAGTGTCAGCGGGGTTACGCCCCCAGAGAAAAGAGGTTATTTAATTAAGGAACTTCGCGAAAGCGTTGGAAAACCTCCCTCGAAGTATCGACACCGGCCTGGCTGAACGGTTAAGCAAGTATTGTACGGTGAGAATAGTCTTGGCTAATTCTTCTTTTATGGTTTGAGGAAGGATTTGAGAAACAGTGGGAGCCATCCAGTTTAGATAAACTAAAAACCATTCTAAGCTTGCAAGAGCATCATGCTAAAGAGTTTTCTTCTCTCTCTCCTAATTGCAGCGACCCTGAAAATGACTGGACTTAAGTTACTTTTAGAGAAAAATATACTGACAGGGCCAAACTATAAAGATTGGCTGCGGAATGTCAAGATGGCTTTGACCTATGACAAACTGGGGTACGTCCTCACCGCTACAGCACCTGCTGTCCTTGGTCCCAAATCCAGCAATGCGGATAAGGAAATCCGCAAAACCTGGGATTTAGATTGCGCGAGAGCCAAGTGCATCGTGCTTGCCTCAATGAACAATGAACATCAGAGGAGGCACGAGGATATGTCCCTAGATGGCATATTTCTCCATACAAAGGAACTTTATGGAGAGCAATCTCGTATAGCAAGATACGAGACCTCTAAGAAATTGTTTCGAGCGAGGTTGGCTGTCAGGTCATCGGTAGGTGAACATGTCCTACAGATGATTGGATACATAGAAGAGCTCGCAGACCTTGGGACGACTTTGGATAATGAGCTCTATACAGACCTTGTTCTCCAGTCCCTTCCTCCCACCTACGCCCAGTTTATCCTCAACTTCAATCTTCAAGGAAAAGAAGTTGAACTTGCGGAACTCCTGAACATGTTAAGGAGTGCAGAGGGCACCTTGCAGAAGGCAAGGGAAACACCCGCTATGTTTGTTGGCGGTGCATCTTCTTCCGGGTCCAAGGCTAGGGCCAAAGGAAGGAAGAAGAAGGCCGCACCCAGACCTAGAGGAGGTGTTAGTAAGGTGGGAAAGAAGGGAAAGAAAAAGTTTACAGCACCGGTAGTTGGCCTGGATGAGTGCTTCCATTGTCACAGGAAAGGGCACTGGAAGAAGGATTGCAAGGCGTGGAACGCCAAGAACCAGGAACCGAAGCAAGCTGTGCCTTCGACTTCAGGTGTGTTTGTAATTGAGAATTGTCTGTCGATCAACTCTACTTCCAGGGTATTGGATACCGGATCAGGATCTCATATTTGCAATTCATTGCAGGCACTGAGAAACCGTAGAGTGCTGAAGGAAGGTGATATGATCCTCAGGGTTGCTAACGGAGCTAGCGTGGGAGCTGCGTCCGTCGGGGATTATCACCTAGGATTGACGAGTGGACACATTTTGGTTTTACATAACTGTTATTTTGTACCCAGCTTAACGTGTAATATCATATCAGTTTCCTTGTTATCAAATAAAGGTTATGATTTCACGTTTGTAAGAGATGTTGTTAACATCCACCTTAATCATGGTTTGATTGGGTCCGGTACTCTAAATAACGGCATATATGTTTTAAACCAACTCCAAATTTTCAATGTCCAGAACACACTAAAAAGAAAGTCTCCAGATTTGAATAAAGCTTTCTTATGGCATTGTAGACTGGGTCACATCAATGAGAGAAGGTTGACTAAGTTGCATAGAGAAGGATATTTGGACTTGTTCGAATATCAATCTTATGACACTTGTCAATCCTGTCTCAAAGGAAAGATGACAAAGACTCCATTCACTGGACAAGGAGTAAGAGCGAGCGAGCTCTTAGGACTCATACACAGCGATGTATGCGGTCCAATGTCTACACATGCAAGAGGTGGTTTTTCCTATTTCATTACTTTCACGGATGATTTCTCTAGGTTTGGACATGTCTTCTTGATGAAGCATAAATCCGAAGCCTTTGAGAAATTCCTGGAATACAAGAGTGAAGCGGAAAACCAAACAGGCAAAAGTATTACGACACTGAGATCTGATCGAGGTGGAGAATACTTAAGTGCCGAGTTCCTAGGTTACCTAAAAGAGAAAGGAATTCTCTCTCAGCTTACTCCTCCATACACTCCACAGCACAACGGTGTATCGGAGAGACGGAATCGAACCCTATTGGATATGGTACGATCCATGATGAGTAATGCTGAGTTACCGCGATCTTTCTGGGGGTATGCGCTAGAATCAGCGATACATCTTTTGAACAGAGTTCCAACCAAAACTGTGCCTACCACACCATATCAGATGTGGAGTGGGAAGAAACCCTATCTTCAGTACCTGAAGACGTGGGGATGTCCAGCTTTTGTAAAAAAGCAGCGTCCGGACAAGCTCGAGGCACGCTCAGTAGAGTGTAAGTTTGTGGGATATCCAAAGAACTCTACAGGATATTGCTTCTATTACGCAGAGGAACAAAAGGTTTTTGTTTCTCGTCATGCCCGCTTCTTAGAAACTGAATTTTTGGAAAATTAGAAGAGTGGGAGCGAAATAGAACTGGAAGAAATTCCAGAACCACAAACTGCTACTGAAAGTTTGGTAGAACCAGAGGTTCAAGAAGAACAGAACATTCCCGCACCCCTCCGCAGGAGTAGTAGGCCGTCTCATCCGCCTGAGAGATACTACGGTTTTCTCATAGACGGGGATAGAGAGGATTGCATCATAGATGATGATGAACCTACTGACTTCCAGCAGGCCATCCAGAGCGGCGACTCGGTACGATGGCTAGATGCAATGCGGACCGAGATGGAGTCCATGTACACCAACAAAGTATGGACTTTGGACTTTGCTCCAGATGGGGTAAAACCCATAGGATGCAAATGGATCTTCAAGAAAAAGATTGGTGTAGATGGACAGGTGGAAACCTATAAGGCTAGACTTGTTGCAAAGGGTTTTCGTCAAAGACCTGGTTTGGACTATGACGAAACCTTTTCTCCAGTGGCTATGCTCAAATCCATTCGGGTCCTTCTTGCTATTGTTGCCTTCCATGATTATGAAATCTGGCAGATGGACGTAAAGACGGCTTTTCTGAATGGAAATTTAGAAGAGAGCGTCTATATGGATCAGCCAGAGGGTTTCAATCAGAGTGGGAGCAGCGGGAAAGAATGCAAGCTGCTTAAGTCTATTTATGGACTAAAGCAGGCATCGCGGAGTTGGAACATCTGTTTTGATGAGACAGTCAAAGAATATAACTTTATCAAAAATCCAGATGAACCGTGCATATATAGTAAAGTTGTGGCCAGAAGTGTCATATTCCTCGTCTTGTACGTGGATGACATTTTATTGATAGGAAATGACATTCCTATGCTACAATCTGTCAAAGGATTCTTGTCACACAGGTTCTCCATGAAAGACCTGGGTGATGCCTCTTACATTCTGGGGATCCGGATCTATCGTGATAGATCCAAGAGGATGTTGGGACTTTCGCAGTCCAGGTATATCGACACTGTACTGAAAAGATTCAGTATGGAAGATTCTAAGCGCGGTAATCTACCGGCTTGTCACGGAATCACCCTCTCCAAAGAGATGTCTCCCAAGACTGATTTGGAAAGGGAACGCATGTCTATTATACCCTACGCTTCTGCGGTAGGCTCTATAATGTATGCGATGTTGTGTACCAGACCAGATGTAGCTTACGCACTAAGCGTGGTAAGCCGGTATCAGTCAGACCCAGGGGAGAAACACTGGATAGCAGTAAAGAACATTCTCAAGTACCTGAGGAGGACTAAGGAGATGTTCTTGGTTTACGGCGGAAAAGACCTCAGGTTGGAGGCCTTTGCTGATTCCGGCTTCCAGAGTGATAAGGACGATTCCAAGTCCATGTCGGGTTATGTCTTTACCCTCAATGGAGGGGCGGTGTGCTGGAAGAGCTCCAAGCAGGACACCGTTGCTGACTCGACGATGGAAGCGGAGTATATAGCTGCTTGCGATGCCGCAAAAGAAGCAGTCTGGATGAAGAAGTTCCTAACAGAACTTCAGGTGGTTCCTACCATAGTTGATCCAATACCTCTGTATTGCGACAACAACGGAGCTATAGCTTTAGCGAAGGAACCAAGGTCCCATCAGAAGTCCAGACACATCTTGAGGCGGTATCACCTGATCAGGGAGATCATTGATCGTCAGGAGATCGAGGTTCGGAGAGTTGCTTCAGAAGAGAACATTGCTGATCCATTCACGAAGGCCCTTCCTCAGATTCAGTTCGAGAGGCTGCTCGAGATCATTGGGCTACGATATGCCAGTACATGGCCCTAGTGCAAGTGGGAGATTGTTAGTGTTTATGCCCTAGAAGGCCATTACTGTATCATACTAGCTTGTATATTACTTAATGGAAGCTTGGGATATTCACATGTATATAACAGTCTTGCTAAACATGGTAGTATGCTACTTGGTTTTTCTATCTTAATATGTGAGTGTACGTATTGATAGAGCTCTTAGGATCTTGCTTGTCTACCAGCGTTGTGATGGCAGTCACACTAGTGGGGGCTGGGTAGTCTACAAGCACATCCTTATTCAGGTCCCTGGTCATTGGATTATCGAGACAGAGCATCGATACTCCGGAGTAGACTAGTGTGTACGCTTCTCATCCCAGTTGGGGAGATGGTCTGTCCCACAGCCGTCAGTACGTCGTACTGGAGATAGTATACAGGTGCTCGTTAGGTTACGGGTACACCGGACAGGACTCACAGGGAACTGTTGGTTGGTTTGATACCAGTCGTCAGTGAACAGTTCCCAGGTGACATGAGTACAGCGTAGTCCGCAGACTTGACACTGCTACTTCGCCTCGAGTGTGTCCCACTGTTCTTAGATTGCTACCCTACCACGGCTCAAAGGAGTCGTGCAAACAGGTAGCAGTTGGGTGCAGTCCCGAGCACTTGGAGGCAGTGGCGGTTAGACAGGATTCGTCCCTCCCGGTATTGGGAGTAGATATCGTGCTGTGTCAGAGAGCCATTACGCGAAGTCCCTGGCCAGGGCAAGCGAGATTTGCTGGTAGGTTCCAGTAGTTTCTCAGGGTGTAATGGGCTTCACTCCGACACGACTTATACCGCTATTAGGGGACTGACGCTTGCCGCCCCCCCTAGGCCCGATATGCGATAGTCTTGGACGAACGGACCGGACTGTATGGAGATTGTCACATCAGACTCAGTAGGAGTTCGGATGGGTTTTCTCATCGGCCTTCTTATCGACAACTACCTGGGAACCGTTACGTACAGCTAGTGCCGCTTGCGGTCTGTGGTTAAACCCACTGCCAGCGTAGTAGTCGAGTCTCTAGAGTCCCACACAGAGAGTTTCCTACTCCAGGCGAAACGATATAGAGGTTGCATGGTTTTGCGACAAAGGGTTCGGACGCATACGTGCGTTTACGCACGTACGACTTTCGGACAGTTTTTACCAGTCGGCTTTGGTTTAAGCCAATTACTGGTATCCGGTTATTGGATTTTTACAGTCTAAAGTTTTTCCGTATTTTTGCGGATTGGAGGGGCGTTCTCGTAATTGTACGAGAAGCTTCTAGAAGATGTGACTAAGGAGGTTACTTTGGATGAGGTTGTGAGTCATGGTGGTGATTCATTCATTTCATTAATGCACATTTATTGCTTAATGACTCATGCTAATGAATCACCACTAGATATTTTATGAAGCATGCTTATTCATTTCTTTTATACATTATTCTTAAATAAGAATGCTTCATAATATATTATGATACACTCTCTCTCTTCTATCATAATCTTATCTCATATTCTCTCTCCTCAAGCTCTCATCTTCAAGATACTAATCCTTAATCCTCATGTGTTGAGATCAAAGGTTTAGTTAGACTTAAGCATCCATTACCTTTACCCTATATCATCCTTTCATCTTTGATTAGCAATCAAAGTTGATTAGTTACCTCAAGTTAGAGGTGTAGCTTGGTGTTTTACTCTCGGGTGGATCGTCTACTACCTAGAGAAGGTCGAGGAGAACAAAGGAGGACACAAAGACGAAGGACTAGTTTCGTTAGGTATAATCCCTTAACACTATAGTTTAGTATAGCTATGTGTTCGGTTATTATTTGTTTAGCTTCGATTCAAGCGGTTAGTCGATGTTCGTTCTTTAAACTTGATCGTTTTTGAAAATTCCGCCTCCCCATAAATACTGGGGTGTACTACATCGACTTACAGTTGAGATTGTCCCAATCCAGGTACATAGACACTATACTAAAGAGGTTTAGTATGGAAGATACTAAGCATGTTAATTTACCCGCTTGTTCAGGAATCACTCTCTCCAAAGAGATGTCTCCCAAGACTGATTTGCAGAGGGCTCGCATGAACGTGATACCCTATGCTTCTGCGGTTGGGTCTATCATGTACACGATGTTATGCACCAGGCCAGATGTAGTTTACGCACTTAATGTGGTAAGTAGGTATCAATCAGACCCAGGCGAGAATCACTAGATAGCTGTGAAGAATATTCTTAAGTATTTGAGAAGGTCTAAAGAGATGTTCTTGGTGTATGGTAACGGAGAACTCCAAGTGGAGTCCTTTACCTATTCGAGCTTCCAGAGTGATAAGGATGACAGCAAGTCTGTCTCGGGCTTTGTCTTCACCGACAATGGAGAGGCGGTATGTTGGATTCACATATCATGTATATATATTATATATTAATTTTCATGCCTTGAGTTTGATTCATATCTTGATATTGATATACTATTCATTTCATAAATTTGTGATAATCGAAACAATAGATGTTCATATACTTGTGTTTAATATCTTGTTTATTTCATAACACTGTATATAATATACTTTGTCGCTTTAAGATTGCTTTTCAGAATATCCGATATCTCACGACATAAGAATTTAACAGAGGATGGAGGATATTGAGCATAAACGGTAAATCTAATGGAAGTTGGATGATACGAACGAGAGCTTTCAAATTTGCATATCAAGCTTCATGAGTTCAAGCTACGTAGCCGAGAAATAAAAATTCAAGTTACGAATAGCTAAGAAGCTAGAATCCAAGTCCAAGTTGAAGCGTCGAAGTCAAGACCAAGATTTGAAGTTCAATATATCGATTTCAAGATGCTAGTGAGTGGTTTGGCGAGTTTCGAAGTTCAAGTGAAGCGGATTGCCAAAGTACAAGAGCTAGAGACAACAAGGATTCAAGAATTCGAAGATTTGCGAAACCGACATAGGAATCCTTATAAGTACTCTATAGAATATGGATATATCATTTAGAGCTCTTGAACACTCACACATGCTTGCACAAATGTTTTACATTGCATGAACTTTGGGGTTTTCGATTTAAAATTCATTTTCATCATAAAATACAAGTTTATGAGTTTTTACACTTCAGACGTCTGTCTCCATGTGCTTCAGACATCTGTCGTCTTTCTGTGTGTTTATAAAACCCCCCAAATATCAGAAATATCAGTTTTCATGTGTTTTGTGCTTCAGACGTCTGCCCAATACTTCTTTAGACGTCCGAATTCTCTCTGTGTTTTCATATGGCATATTTTTATTAGAGACAGATGTTTGGTGTTCATTTGGACATACGTCTGATGAAGAGTTTCAAAATGGCATTTTTAAACTTCAGATATCTGCCCATTTGAACTTCATATGTCTGGTTTGTGCTTTGTGCTTTTCAGTGAGGAACACAGACATCTGTTGTTCATCGAGGCAGACGTCTGATGTTATATTTTAGCCAAAAAATTTCTTCTTCAGACGTCTGCATTATTTGAACTTCGGACGTCTTCAGTTAAGTTTTTTGAAAAATATAGCCTTTTATAGCCGTTGGAGATTTGTTTATTTGAGGACAGACGTCTGCCCATCTTATCTTCAGACGTCTGCCGCATGTTTAAACTGCTTGTCCCCACTTAATTTTAAGTTGTTTTTCCTTGGGCTATAAAATAGTATTGGGTTAGTTTTTTCAATTACCAATATCCAAGTGATCTTGAGCCAAAAATCTCATCCCTTGTGAGAGCTTAAAATGATTTTCTTTTGCTTATCCAATCTTTCACATACACACATTCAAGAGCTATAATTTGATATCCATCTTCTTGAGTATTAGTGAGCTTTATTGTAAACTCTTTTGAGAGTAATTTGTGTTTCAATTGTAACCCTCTTCTTCCTTTGTGTGAGAACTCTAGAGTGCTAGAGTATCTTTGTAAGGGAGTAAAGTAAGAGAAGTTTTCATTTTCTTTGTGTAAGAATCCTTGAGTGCAGGGGTACCTTTGTAAAAGAGGGGAGCTTGTAAAAAGTGTCACTCGTGTGTCGAGTGACGTGTTTGGTTGCTGATGCGCAACGTGATTGTCTCGGTGGAGACGTTTTTAGTGGAATGAGCACGTGCGCCTAAAGAAAGTGAACTAGGAGATCTCCCGAACCACAATAAAAATGAGTTGTGTTTGCGGTTATCTTTGCAATTTCTCTATCCCTCTGGCTTTACATTCATAACTTAGAAATTGCTCAATTGCATGCTTTTTCACTACTTGCTCTATTTGCTCATACTTGTTATATCTTGATATCTTATTATATGTTCATTATTCACAATTGTAGACTTTTTTAGTCTCTTATCTCGGAGGTACATCATTTGCTAAGCTATTCAATTGTGATTGTGTATTAACAAGTTGTTAGAATTTTTAATTTGGGTATATCGGTAGATTAGTCCTATTCACACACACATACCCCCCTCTAGGACTGCTTTCATAAATAGGCTCTCAAAAGGAGGACTTAGCTTCAAAACTTGATATTCAACCTAATTACATTAAGGGTATAAATATAGAAAACAATGAATTGGTCTCGACCAATAAAACCTTGAAAGAAGAAATTGCTGACCTTGAGAATAAAAATTATGAATTAACTGAAAAGGTTGACTTATATGAATGGATGATAGATTCCTTAAAAGGAGATTGAAAGTTCCTAGTGCCCTCGACGCTAACCCGCGGCCAATGCGGAATCCAAAAATAAAAAAAATTTATGGCACTTAAAACTTACACCCAAGAATCTAAACCAAACACCTAAACTAGCAAATACAAAAGATAGAAATTACAACCTTTGTAGCGTCTTCATTTTCTCCAATTGGGTTGGACTCTAGCATGCTCTCAAGAGCTCCGGATTGCGCTTACAAGCCGTTCTCCCTTCACCGAAGATGATCCACCCGAGAGAACCAAATTCAAACTTCAACTTCATTCATGAAGTAACTAAAAATCCTAGAATGCTAATTTAGGATGCTTAGTGATGTGTGTGGTTGTTCTAATGATTTTTATTTCTCTTAATTCTCTTGAATCTCAACACATGAGAAGGTAAAGGGAGGAGGAGGAGCCATGCAAGGGAGAAAAACAAGGATGGTGGAATGAATAAAATCCTTCCCAAATTCAAGCATGCTTTATGTATTTGTAAAAAGAATTTTTCCATTTTAAAACTACAACCATGCTTGAATAGTATTTACAAATGAATTAAAAATTCATTTGCCCATACCCTCCACCATTTTTCTTTACCATCTCATTTCTTAATTTCTTAAAAAGAAAAACCTTGAAATGAGTTGTCCTTCTTCTAGAAATATTCTTGTATAAATATAAGAATACGTCCCCGCAAATACATACTCGTATTCGTATCAAAATACGAATACCCAAGAGATAGAAAAATATAATGAATATAATACTAGAATATACATATCGAAATATATATATGTAAATTATTAAGTCAAAACTTGATTTAATAATCCAGCTTAATCCTAATCGAGCTAGTATTATCATCCGCCCGATTGAAGTCCGTGTGGCTAGCACACATACCTAATCGGAACCCTGCACATATCAATATATGGCCACTACATCATTTTGCTGAACCAAGAAAAACCCTCTATGTGGGACTCTAAAAACTCATCAATACGCTGGCAGTGGGTTTAATCACAAGCACGTCAGCAGCACTAACTGTACGTAACGGCTACCCAGGTATTGAGCGCAAGGAAGGCCGACAAGCAAACTCATCCGTACCCCTACTGAGCCTGTCTGTGACAATATCCGTACAGTCCAGTCTCTTCGTCTGAGATAATCGCATATCGGGTCTAGGGGGTGGATAACGTCAAACCCCTACTAACCCGAAAAGTATGGTCAGTCTGAAACTCATCACCCACTGAGAAACTACTGATATCATGTTAGTAAATCTCATCCACTTTTGCCAAGGATTTCTGGTGATGGCTGACCCAACACAGCGCGATATCGACTCCCAATACCGGGAGAGACGAAGCCCTGACGATTTTTCACTACCTCTATGTGGCTCGGGACTGTACCCAACTAAAACCTGTCTGCACGACTCTTTTGAGCCATAGTAGGGTAGTAATTTAAGTACAGTGGGAACTCACATGAAATAAATGAAAATCTCAGGTCAAAAGACTAACCTATACGCATGCCACAAAAGAACTTCCATATGACAATAGGTATAATACCATCTAGAAGTTCTCGGCGAGTCCGTCTGGTATACTCACCTCCTGCGAGCACCTGTATACTATCTTAGGTGACTCAATACCAATGGCTTGTGATACCGGCCACTGTCCCTCGTCGGGGTCTCGAAAAGTATACACTAGTCTACTCTGGAGTATCGATGCCCGGTCTTGATACTCCCTTGACTAGGGACATTTAAAGATGTGCTTATGGACCACCCAGCTCCGACGTATATGATCGCCATTATAATGCTGGTAGTCAAGCAATATCCTATGGGCTTTATCAAAACGTATACACATATTGATAAAGACAAACCATATAACATACTATCATCTCGATTAAGACTGTTCTACCTGTATAGATTCTCGTTCAATTATCATAATCGCCTACTTGCAATTACAATAATTGCCTTGAGAGCGCTATATCCAACAGAGATAATGAATGGTTAGCTGGTTCTTGTAAGGATTACAAAATAGAAATCGCTGACCTTAAAAGAGAAAAGGAAGAATTGATAGCTAAGGTCAACTTGTATGGAAATTGGATTAATGCGCTGCAAGAGAATAAGAAATGGCGTCGTGAAAGAGCTGAACCTAGGAATAAACCTAGGAGTTAGGTTGGAATATTCTATGCAAAAAAAATAGAAAAAGAGATACAGAAAAGAAAAGAAAAGATAAAGGATGAATATTCTTAATATTAAATTAGTTTGTTTAGAAATGAGTAATCTTGAGTCTAGTTCTTAGGTTAAGTTAATATGAAGGAAACTTACTAAAATCTGATAATAGAACTAAAATCTGAAAAATAACTCCTTATCTTGAAATCAAATTTAGTGAATATACAACTACAAATTGCACGAACACGAAACTTGAAGGTTGAAATAGTAGATGATACTTAGAAATATCTTTGCCTCAATATCTAAGGAAAAAAAAGTTAAAAAAGTATAAATATAATAAGTTCGGTTTTTTGATTACTTAGGGTGAATAAATCTTCAGTCTTAGGAATTTTTCATCACCTAGTGCCTTGGACCATCTGCTTTGGGAGTCACTGCTGAAGGTTCGAGGTAGTTGCAAAACTAGATATAATTAACTCACATGTTGAGTAATCGGTTGGTTGATACCTCATGAAGCATTAACGGTCGCATTGAAAGATGTGTGAGCATATATATAGTTATATTAAATAAAATACGAGAATATGAGGCATTGATACTATAGTTTGAATTGAATTCTCAAGTTTAGAGATATTTTACACACACGTAAGGGTATATGATTGATATTTGAAGGAAAGATGGGAGTAAAGACTAGGATTAAGTTCTATTGAGAGAGGATAAAATTTCTGGATTAGAGACCAAACTTTAAAATGAAAACTTAGAACTTTACAAACTTTCAAGATATTTTAGGAGTTTTTCCCTAATCTTCATTTTCTTGTTACTTTTCTTCTCTTTATGAATTTTGTGGGTGTAATTCGCTGAAACCCCTCAAGAGACAACATTCCTCCTATTATGGTCACCTAGAGCTTTAACGGCTTATTGCATATGCTAAGTGAAATCGTGATGCCTGCGAAAGTGAGCTAGGATTTAGTTAGTTTCTCTTTTTTTTAGGATTTTTTTTTCTTTTCTTAGTTTTGCTCGAGGACTAGCAAAACATAGGTGCGGGGGTATTTGATAAACATAATTTTGTGCATTTATTTCAGTATTATATCTCTATCTTTTGTTATTTATTTTAAATAAAAGTGCTACTAAATACGTGTGTTGAGTGTAAGTGCGGATTATAGGGTTACGTGCGATAAATGGATCAATTCAGGTCTGATTAAGAGCCAAATTCACTCTTATAAAAATTTATGGTCAAACCAATCAAAGGACCTGTCTAAATTAGGAAAGCGACCACTTCAACCACGTCTAAGTGCAATCGGGTCAATAAAAAAATGAAATAAAGATTTAATAAAATCAACTGTGAAGAATCGAAGACGTCACAAAAAGATGGGCCCGGGACTCCTTAGAAATTAGGCGGAAAAGGAGATATTCTCACTTTTTTAATCAAAATTTTATGGCCATTGTAAGTCTACGCTAGCGCCCCGGCCGTCTACAGACGCCAAATGCGGAACAAAAACTTTTTATCTGGCGCTATCGTATACTTTAACCCGGATCTGCCATTATTGCTAAACTAACAAACTGTAAAGAGTGTAGAAAGGTTATACCGAACGATCTGAGTCCTTCATTCTTTAACCATCATCCTACGCTCCGTTGCGGCTGCTCCGATCTCGTCGATCTCCGATCTCCTCGTCGAGGTGGCACCACGTCGACGATTCTTTAAACGGGCTCCCGCCTCTGACTTAAGGCAACTCGATCGTCAAGTTTGCTAAAAGAGACGACCAAGAATGATGTAGAGAATGAGTAGATGACTTTGTCTCACTTCGTCCAAATCCTTAGACGATCGGTAAATGAAGTTGCCGAGGGAATCGGGTGATGGAATGAAATGAGCTGTGAATTCCATACACCGAAAACTATCATAATCTTTTGCAAATGAAAACTCAAGTGTGCAAATGAGAGAGGGGAAGGGCCGGCCATATATATGGAGAGGGGGTGAGTGTAAGAGAAGGGGGTGACCACAAGAAATGATCCTTATCATAACAAAAGATCTTAAGCAATCCAAAAGACATTAATTAAAACCATGAGTCACAAAAACCTAGTCACCATTTAATAAATGCAAAGATGAGTCATGAACCTAGTCACCATCCTTGTCATCACTTCCAGAAACTTCTAGAACACTGACTCACCTCATCTCAAGAAAAGATAAATCCGCCTTTAACCGAATGTTAAAAGACGGCTGATAGAAAACTGGAAACTGGCAACTTCCAAAAGTGATCCTGAAACAACTTTCAGGATAACCCCGTAACTGTATAAATATACCCGCATTTGTATTACGACCGAATACAAATGCAACTGAGACAAAGATATTATACCTACTCAATATAATACTCGGATCTGGCTTAAACCAAAGCCGACCAGTATCATCTGCCCGAAAAATAGCACGTGCGTAAACGCACGTGCATTTTCCGAACCCTGCCATAAAACCATACGGCCTCTACAACGTTTCGCCCGAACTTGGGAAACTGTCTGTGGGGGACTCTAATGACTCGTCAGTACCCTGGCAGTGGGTTTAACCACAAACCGTCAACGGCACTAGCTATGCGTAACGGCTGCCCATGGACTGACCTCAAGGGAGGCCGATGAGTGAACTCATCCGGAAACCCTACTGAGCCTAACAGTGACAGTGTATATACAGTCCGGTCCGTTCGTCTATGAGTATCGCATATCTGCCTAGGGGGCTAGTAACGTCAAACCCCCAATAGCAGTATAAGTCGTGTCGGAGTGAAGCCCAATAACACCCTGAGATACTACTGGAGTACCTACCAGTAAATCTCCTGCCACGGCCGTGGGCTTTGTGTAATGTCTCTCCTAGACACAGCACGATCTCGCCCCCAATACCGGGAGAGACGAATCCCCTGCCGATCCGCTCACGTGCATCCATATGGCTCGGGACTGTACCCAAAAACTACCTGTTTGCACGACTCCTTTGAGCCGTGGTAGGGTAGAAATCAAAGCACAGTGGGAACTCACACGAGACAAATGACGACCTCAGGTCGATGAACTAACCTGTACACATGTCACCAGGGAACTGCTATCTGACGATAGATATAGTACTAACTAGCAGATTCCCGGCGAGTCCTGTCCGGTGTACTCATAACCCAATGAGCACCTGTATACATCTTAGGTGATCCAACTGACACCAGTGGCTTGTGAGACCGGCTACCGTCCCTCGTCGGGGTCTCGACTGTACACACTAGTCTACTCCGGAGTATCGATGCCCTGTCTCGAAACTCCCATGACTAGGGACCACAATTAAGGATATGCGTATAAACCACCTAACTCTCACGTATATGATCGCCATCATACTGTTGGTGGTAAAGCAAGATCCTAAGGGCTCTATCAAAGTGTAACATGTAATCAGTCACCTGAACATGTACACGACTGATAAAGGCAAACCAGATAGCATACTATCATCTCGAGTAAGACTGTCATACCGGTATAGGTCCTCCGCAATCATTGCAATCACGTACCTGCGATCCAATAATTGACTATGAGGGCACTATCTCCAACAATCTCCCACTTGCACTCAAGGCTAATTATTGCGATGTCGACTACTCACAGCCCGTGTGAAACCGAACATCCAACTCCTCTACTAATCAGTTTCACAAAGCCCGTTTGTAAAACTATTGTGTTCGAGAAATAGCCTCAGTGAGTGGATCCGCCTAGAAGTTTCTTTCTATATCTCTCTAAATCTCAAGTTCGCGGAGAAAGCCATCTCCCGAATTGAGTAATACATGTCTTAGAATATGTCTGAATATCTGATGGGACCTGGTTCATAAATGAACTCCAAATCCAAACTTCTTAGACTGTATTGATCACTGAACCTAATCAGTATCCGGCACCATGCCTCCCACAGTATCCTCTTGAACCACCTGTCCATAATACTATCCCTCTTCGTCAGAGGGAAAACTATAACTCTGACAATCACTCTGTCAACCATGTCACCTTTGAAGCTTGGAATGATAACCGTCTCCCGAAGGAGGCTGCCGTCATCAAATCCGTAGAACATGCACTTATGTTCAAAAACTGCTTCCTTATGTTTCTCCAGGATTGGATTAATATAAACTCATCGCATCTAGTGCAAAAACATCATCTGGTGTAGTACTTGACATCTCACGATTGACTCAACTGCCTAAGCAAGTGATCTGTCAATCATGCACATCCCTCTCCCCTTTAGTCTATACGACACCTTTAGAGAGGGTGACTCCATCACCTGCAGGTACACCACCATGCTAGGAGTCATCTATTCTAAAAACCATTAGAATACTGTCAAAGTACCTACATTGGGAAACTACCCAAATCTAGAATGTCAAATATTATATCCATATCATGTCTGGAGAAACAACTGTGTGACGACCACAGTACAACCGATCGTAGTATAGGAATTTTACTTCCTACTCTGTGTATGTCATCAAATACCATGACATCACACCCTACTACCTTCTTAACAGATCCATCCCTTATTCTGATTGAAGTCAAACCTATGACTGTCACATCAAAAAATAGATGATCTATCTCCGCTATAACTGCTCTAGTCTATAAATAGACATAAGCTACTTGCCCACCATGCTTCCGTTGCTCCCACTGACTACGACAACCCTCCTATCGGGTCTCATAACCTGGAACAACAGTAGTGTCAAGTCAGGGTAGATAAGAACCTCCCTGTCACCGTCCTTGAGGCTACCGGAGTACCTCTCGGGTGTCTGAGGTTACCCACCATATCTACGGAGTGGCTATTGGAATGTCAAACCTGATTGAATATATAGGTCCTATTAAATTTTCCGTAATCGTTCGCGGTTCTGGAATCACTTCCAGTTCTACCATACTCCCACTACTGTTTTCTGAAAAAGATCCATTTTACTAAAACTGTGGCGAGTCAAGAACAATATCACTATTGATCTTCCAAATGGTAGAATATCAACCCTCGTCATAGCCAGGGTCAACCCACAAACAGCCATTACAGAAACGTGCCCTGAGTTATCCAGAGTCTGGTTTTAAGCATAAGCTGGACAACTCCCCGTACCTTAATATCTTTTAAGATACGATCCATTCTATATCCAATACAGAAACTTTGGCACTTATTTAATTGGAACCAGATTCAAATCATGCAGCTGTCTCCAGTGCATATCAACTTAATGGAAAGAGGCTAATCAGCATTACTCAACTTAGGAATCCATCCAATTATGAGTAACCTGAAAGAGAAAACTCGTTTCTCAAAACCATCACTATCATCTGAATACCAATCACAAGAATCTACATCTTCGATCTCTTTGAAGAATCCCGATACTTGTGACACCTGGTTCTCTACTTTATTCTTATACCCACAACTTCTCAAAACTTAGACCTTGTATTTCTACGAAACACTCGTCTAAATACTAGAGAAGTTATAAGTAAACAGAACATAGTACGAGGACCTACCCCTTTGTCCTGATGGACACTTGGACAACATACAATACTCTGTATAAGTCCGCTGAGTTAAACAACTCAAAACCTGTGCGTCGTAGGTTGAAAACTGTACCCTAGCGATTTCCTCAAATATCACCAATTACAACGAATTCCGATATAATGAGGATAATCACCTAATTCCCAATAACTTACTCCCACTCATCATCTGTAAAACCATACAGATATGAGAATGAAACCTGGTAAATACATACCCTTGGAGTAAGTGTTTAATCGGGAAAACAGTTTTTCTTTAACAATGCACTGAAACATGAAAATGTTTCGTAGGGGTATCCTGGTATTCATAGCAATGCCTCTTCCATAATCCAATTCATGACTTCAACCGTATATTTTATTGCCATCTCTCCAAATCCCTTTATTTGTCTTTAGTCGTTACATTCTGTACACCATCGTTAGGCTTAATGGTTTTCTTTCTTCCCTACCGTTCGGCACCAGCCTATGGTTTGGAAGAAGACTATCCAGTAAGCATAATAGGTGTACCCTCCTAAACCAAGGAGCACTCGTATCTTGAGAGAAGGTGATGATAAAAGAAAACTGAATAATACCTTATTCCTTTAAAGGTGAAATAGGAGTGGCGATAAAGTACGCGGTTTTGGTCGTGAATGATATCAGTCGCAATTTACTTTGCCCTCTTTCTAATCCCTTTATTTTGTCTTTACATATTACCTTCTGCACACCCTACTTAGGCTAATTGGTTTTCTTCATTCCCTACCTTTCGGCACCAGCCTATGGTTTGGAATAAGACTATCCAATAAGCGTAATAGGTGTACTCTCCTAAACCAAGGAGCCCTCGCAACCTGAAAGAAGGTGATAATAAAAGACAACTGAATAAACCAATTCTATTTCTCCTGAACCTGGATCCATCCTCGAAGAAGTCCCTTCGAGTTCGTATATAACCATACGATGGATCTATCCAATGGAAGTGGATATCCGTAGTAATACGGGTGTTCTGAGAAATTCAAAGGGTAAAAGAAGGAGTGGCAATGACTTATGCAACTCAGACAATCCAAAAGCCAGTATTTTAAGAAGGTTCGGTCAACTTGGTCACTGAGTCATAGTCTAGGGTCGGTCAAAGGTCGCTGCCAAAGAGAGAGAGAAAAGAAACGCTCTGCGTACACTCTAACCTAGATCAGAATGGTTATCACTTTATCTAATCCGGAAACCTCCCACTGTCCTGTCAAATTCTCCTCCAAACCTAAAGAAGAATCAATCGGGATCACCCGAAGAGTAAACCAACTCATCAGTGGGAATCAGGATCCAACTCTCATCGCATGATAACGTGATGGAATGCATCCACGTTACTCATACTCCAGAAGGTATGCGCAAACTTGGTAAGTTTCAGTTTCTTTAGAAACTCCCGATATGATTTTTGCCCCATGCTCTTATAACCTTGGCTTTGGTCAAAGTGTCATAAGTCACATGCCAAGTTCTACCCGTCACTATCTTGTCAATTTGAACCCACCCGCACATGCCCCTGACTTTGGCCAATCGGCAGAACGACTGTCCCAAACTAACTCATCTATCTATGCAACAATTGAATACTCAGCAGCTACCAAACACTATGCCTTAACTTTGGCTAAAATGCATAGCTTGAATACTACTAAATACCCAAAAGAAGTGACGGAGGGCTACGGCTGGTTTTTGGCGAAAAACCTTTAACGTAGTGAACTTGATATCGCTGAAGGAACCTGATAGCTTTTTAAAATATAGTGGCGAAAACCTTTTGCTAAAGAGGTCACTCCCGGTAAAAGGGATCTCGGCTCTTTCCTCGTGGAATGAGGTGCAGGATATTCCACTGAATACCGCTATGCAAAGCAACTTGTAATCGACTATAGTGAAGTTATTACCCCGACGCAAACTTCTGTCCAAGGGGTCGGTCCCGGTGAAGGGATATCGGCCCTTGCCCCGTCGAATGAGGTGCAGGATATTCCACTGAATACCGCTATGCATAACAAAAGGAAACGTCTTTGCAATAACACTTTTTAAATTTGTTCCAACAACTGTAAACAGGTTTGTTATCCTTTGCATTGATCAGAATCAACACAGTCCCATCAATTAATCACACCAGAAAAGAACGAAAATAGAATGTACGTATATGCCATCCGCATTCGTCACTGGGTCCCGTCATCACTCGTTAGGTTACTTAACTGACGACAGAGCGGGGACTGGACTAGCGCGGGTGTAAAACATATACAACATCTAATAGTATATAAACCAATATACAATAATCGCTCCAGGCGTGATAATATGCAACATTACAGAAAAGTAATAAGCATCACAGAACAATACAGATAATCTGGGATCCTCGGGTTTCACAGAGCCGCTGCTGAAACCCGACGTTCCTCTGTCGTGTGGATAGCCTGTGCAATGAAACCTAGACCCCTACGGGTGCGGCAAGTTACCCGCCAAAACCTGAAGTGAGGCAGCCCCCTACAGCATAGTGAATGGACCACCCAGCACTCCACGGAATCCGGTAATCTTAGGCACCCCTCCTTGGGTCAACCTGTACCCCCTACGAGTGCGGTGAATAGTCTGCCAATTCTAGAGTGGGGCCCCTCTGCCTCTCAAAGCCATGAGATGCGGACCCGTTGCTTCGCAGAACCCGGCTATCCGTGCACTCCGTCGCGGGGCAAAACCTAGTACAGTAATGAAAAATAGTACAATAGGTACATCGACCGCAACCTGGTCGTGCCCCAAAAGAATATTATACAACAGGCAGTGACGGTAGTCCACAAGTTGGACGCTCGCCCCGCAATATCAAATGTACAAATAAACTCAAACTGTACTACCATTGCACACTGCTATCCACCACAACAAATCCGCAACATCACAGCACAACACAGAACATCAACGCGAATGTCACGTTCGCAAACCCGTCTAAAAGGACTATAGCAATCAGACGCGGTTTACCGATCAAATGACATTCCCGGTCGGAGATATAATGTAAGCACTGTAAACTAACGTGTTTAAATTTCGATCGACCAAATATCACAAAGTGGGCCCCACGAACATCTGTAGAACAGTAACAAAACCTGGGCCCAAACGATATATACCAAAAACCCCAATTCCCAAAGGAGAATCTACTGTAGAAATTTGAGTGAGTGATCCCACTTTCCTGCGGCGGATCCGCGGCAAAACCCTGGCTTTGGCCGCGGATCCGCGGCGGAACAGTTGAATTACTCGCTCGAATTTCTACAGTATTCATAAAAAACCCTGCTTAATTTTCTGGTATGGTCAAAATTAATTTTGGAACCCTTTTAAAATCGACAGAAACTGTCAAGCTAAAAAATTGCGATTTTTGATTTCCGGTTCGATCGATATTTTAAACGCGTTAGCACAAGTTAGTATAGCAAAATGGTGAGGCTCTGATACCACTGTAAGTCTACGCTAGCGTCCCGGCCGTCTACAGACGCCAAATGCGGAACAAAAACTTTTTATCTGGCGCTATCGTATACTTTAACCCGGATCTGCCATTATTGCTAAACTAACAAACTGTAAAGAGTGTAGAAAGGTTATACCGAACGATCCGAGTCCTTCGTTCTTTAACCATCATCCTACGCTCCGTTGCGGCTGCTCCGATCTCGTCGATCTCCGATCTCCTCGTCGAGGTGGCACCACGTCGACGATTCTTTAAACGGGCTCCCGCCTCTGACTTGAGGCAACTCGATCGTCAAGTTTGCTAAAAGAGACGACCAAGAATGATGTAGAGAATGAGTAGATGACTTTGTCTCACTTCGTCCAAATCCTTGGACGATCGGTAAATGAAGTTGCCGAGGGAATCGGGTGATGGAATGAAATGAGCTGTGAATTCCATACACCGAAAACTATCATAATCTTTTGCAAATAAAAACTCAAGTGTGCAAATGAGAGAGGGGAGGGGCCGGCCATATATATGGAGAGGGGGTGAGTGTAGGAGAAGGGGGGTGACCACAAGAAATGATCCTTATCATAACAAAAGATCTTAAGCAATCCAAAAGACATTAATTAAAACCATGAGTCACAAAAACCTAGTCACCATTTAATAAATGCAAAGATGAGTCATGAACCTAGTCACCATCCTTGTCATCACTTCCAGAAACTTCTAGAACACTGACTCACCTCATCTCAAGAAAAGATAAATCCGCCTTTAACCGAATGTTAAAAGACGGCTGATAGAAAACTGGAAACTGGCAACTTCCAAAAGTGATCCTAAAACAACTTTCAGGATAACCCCGTAACTGTATAAATATACCCGCATTTGTATTACGACCGAATACAAATGCAACTGAGACAAAGATATTATACCTACTCAATATAATACTCGGATTTGGCTTAAACCAAAGCCGACCAGTATCATCTGCCCGAAAAATAGCACGTGCGTAAACGCACGTGCATTTTCCGAACCCTGCCATAAAACCATACGGCCTCTACAACGTTTCGCCCGAACTTGGGAAACTGTCTGTGGGGGACTCTAATGACTCGTCAGTACCCTGGCAGTGGGTTTAACCACAAACCGTCAGCGGCACTAGCTATGCGTAACGGCTGCCCATGGACTGACCTCAAGGGAGGCCGATGAGTGAACTCATCCGGAAACCCTACTGAGCCTAACAGTGACAATGTATATACAGTCCGGTCCGTTCGTCTATGAGTATCGCATATCTGCCTAGGGGGCTAGTAACGTCAGACCCCCAATAGCAGTATAAGTCGTGTCGGAGTGAAGCCCAATAACACCCTGAGATACTACTGGAGTACCTACCAGTAAATCTCCTGCCACGGCCGTGGGCTTTGTGTAATAGCTCTCCTAGACACAGCACGATCTCGCCCCCAATACCGGGAGAGACGAATCCCCTGCCGATCCGCTCACGTGCCTCCATATAGCTCGGGACTGTACCCAAAAACTACCTGTTTGCACGACTCCTTTGAGCTGTGGTAGGGTAGAAATCAAAGCACAGTGGGAACTCACACGAGACAAATGACGACCTCAGGTCGATGAACTAACCTGTACACATGTCACCAGGGAACTGCTATCTGACGATAGATATAGTACTAACTAGCAGATTCCCGGCGAGTCCTGTCCGGTGTTCTCATAACCCAATGAGCACCTGTATACATCTTAGATGATCCAACTGACACCAGTGGCTTGTGAGACCGGCCACCGCCCCTCGTCGGGGTCTCGACTGTACACACTAGTCTACTCCGGAGTATCGATGCCCTGTCTCGAAACTCCCACGACTAGGGACCACAATTAAGGATATGCGTATAAACCACCTAACTCTCACGTATATGATCGCCATCATACTGTTGGTGGTAAAGCAAGATCCTAAGGGCTCTATCAAAGTGTAACATGTAATCAGTCACCTGAACATGTACACGACTGATAAAGGCAAACCAGATAGCATACTATCATCTCGAGTAAGACTGTCATACCGGTGTAGGTCCTCCGCAATCATTGCAATCACGTACCTGCGATCCAATAATTGACTATGAGGGCACTATCTCCAACAGCCATTGGATGCAATCTTTTGCGGTTAGGATCTACTTTATGTTACGGCTTCGATTCTTATGTTACTCTCTATTTATATTGTTTTTACAGAAGGCAGAAACTCTCTCACGCTTTTATTCTCTATAAAAAAAACTCGGGTTTTTTATTCTCGATGATTGGTGAAGAGCAACATTATTTCTGGATTTATTATTTGTAGGTTTCTATTTGCACTTTAATCATGCTTTTTATTTATTGTCTTGTTTTCTTTTTCATTATGTCTAGGTAATTTCTTTATATCTAGGGTACGATGTACCTTGAATCTTGCATGTGTTTGATATCTAATTCATCTTGATCTCTATTCATGCTTAATTAATAATTAGAGAGATCTAATATTAACCCTAGTTTATTAATACTTTGATAGACTATATAGGTAATGCATATAGCTTATACTTAGACCTCTTTGATAGGTTACTTTGCATGCATATAGTTTATTCTTAGGAAAAGTAAAGTCAAGTGAAGATAATAGATTTATTTAATTAATAAAAATTGCATCTTTTTAATAATTATGATTTATTTAGTTTGATAGATTATGTTGAGAATTGTTTATCTATTCTTGCCTAGATTTGATAGGTTAATATGAAAGTCACATAATTTATGCTTATTAAAAGATTGTGATTATTATGAAGAGGAAGAGAAAGGATGAGAGATAGGTTAATTAGATTCATAACACATGTTTAGATCTAGTGAACTCGTACATCCTAAGTATGCTTTTCTTTATCTTAAAATTCTAAAGTTAAATTTTAGTTTTAGTTTATTAAACCTTTTCATAACTTGATTGGATAAGTCTTGGAGATTAGAAATTACCAGTTATCCCTGTGGATCGATCCGCAACGCATACTACAATACACCGTGTGTTTGCGGTATTACTTTTTTGCATTTTATTTTACGCAACATCACTGAATTTAGAGACCAGGTATCCGTCTTTGTGCTCTCGTTTGCCGATAGACAAAACCCATGTTCCCCTTTGTTCATGTGTAAACACCACATTGGCTTCCTTTTCATCTTCCTTCTCATCTGAGCCTTTCTGTAAGAGTCTACATTCATTTTTTCTGTGACCCTTCTTTCCGCAGTTTCAACAATCGCCTTGGATCTTCCCTTTTGATTTTCCTCGGCTCTTTGACTTTATCTTCTTCCATTTTCCCGTTTCCATAGTCCTACCGCGATTCTTCACTGAGAGTGCAGAAGTTTCCGAACTCCCACTCACAACCTTTCTTCTTATCTCATCATTTAATATGCAACTCACCGTATCATTAAATGTGAGTGTCCCTGAGATCGAGTTTCTTACTGCCATCACGAGGTTTTCCTAACTCTCTGGCAACGAACATAGAAATAATAAGGCTCGAATCTCATCGTTAAACACGATTGAAATCGATTCGAATTGGCTTTTCACGCTATTGAATTCGTTCAAGTGCTCTGTCACCAAACCGTTTTCTGTCATCTTCATGTTGAATAGCTTCTTCATCAGAAATATCTTATTTGATGTTCAAGGCTTATCATACAATTTTGTTAATGTCTTCATTAGCCCCATAATTGTCTTCTCCTTTGAGATATTGAAAGCCACTTGCGGAGTCAACGACACCAAGGCTTTCCTATCTAGTAGACTTCATGTCTCATTGGACATCTTCTCGGGCCTTTCGCCCAACAACGGAAGATACAAATCTTTCTGGTATAGGTAGTCCTCCATCTGTATCCGTCATCATCCATAGTTATAACCATTGAACTTTTCGATTCTTATCTTATCCTCCACTATTTTTCGTTTATATCGCCGCAACAAACTGAACTTCTCCCTCGAATCTAAACCAATACCTTCGAAAATAAAATCTAAGAAGACGGGGAATGGACACAAGCGTCGTCACTCACCGTAAACTTAGATTGTAAAATCAAAAGACCCTTCGGTTCCCTAACCATGCTCTCTGATACCAGTTGTTGTGGATATAATATAATATCGCAGAGAAGATAATACACGGAACAATACTAACGACCAATGCACGCAATTAACAATGCAAATAACAACGAAAGATAAAACACAAAAGTACGCGAGAATAAGAGAATCACAAACTAAAAGAGACAAGGGATTTGTTAACGAGATTCACCCACCGTATGGCAAGCCCCCGACAGAGCAGAATATGCAAAGTTCTACTAGATCTTGAATCGAGTATCACACCCATGATCAACCCTAGGATATTTCTCTCAAATCTCTCTAGATTCATAGTCGTCACCCTCTCACTTTACAATGTCTCAATAGCCTTTTAATTTGCATTACAAAATATCATATGAGAGACCCTATTTATAGCCTAATTCTAATTCTATACAGATTAGAGATAAACCCAAAATTACCAAAATATTCGATTTCCATAACAGATCTGTCTCCTTGAGCCAGCTCAACATGCCCATAAGCCGGCTCATGTACACAGAGAATATTGAGTAATTCCATCATCTTGTGAGCCGGCTCATAAAGACTTGAGCCGTCTCAAGCATAGGGTCGAGCTGGCTCAACAGCCGTCTCATACATCCAGAAAGTTGTGACAATTCTGGAGCACTTATGAGCTGTCTCAACGTCCCCTAAGCCAAACTCCACAATATCAACATGAATGGTTAGATTCGATGAAAAAGTCTCCACTAACTTGGTTTGCCTGCCCTGTTTCTTAACTTGGTTTGCCTGCCCTGTTTTAAAATAACGGATAACCTAAAAAATATGTTATTAATTCCTTTGAAACCCATAGCTTGATTCGTATAAGCATTTGTGTATGCAGTGCCCTTTAAGATTTCATAAACCATGTGTTATGATTTGTTGAGAAAAGTTGTAGGATCAATAAATGCACTAGGGCCAATAAAACTATAAAGAATGGGGAAAATTGATTTTGGGCTCATTTTTGAGAAGTTACCTATTTCCGTATATTTTAAAAAATGTTAAGAACCCCAATATTTGGAAATACGAATGTTTCAAGCACATACGAATTATGATTGAGCAATATTTTCAAAAGATACTAGTGTTAATTATCCTTTCTCAAGCTAAACACCTTCTAACTTTATTTATTTAATTATAACATTATTTATTAATTTATCAAATGATAACATTTACATTAGACAACTGTATTTGTGACTTGAACAAACCGACTTATATAATGGGCCAAACTAATTAAACCTCATGCATTGACATTAAATTCTTATCCCTTGCATTCAAACCTTGCATCCTTTTGGCAATCAAAATTGATTGCTTTCACATTCCTACTCAAATAAAGGCCTCATGTCATTTGTCCCAATAGTTTATGCTAATTAATGATATAGCAATTAGTGGAGCCAATTCATTACTCATTTAAATTAACAACAAAGACCATGCCTTTAAAGTTCCATTCAAGAACCTACTTAGATTAGCTTAATTATTTCCATAATTATTACAATTAAATTGATCCAAAGAGATGTAACCACATTGTTCTAAGGGAGTTGCACTTAATGGATTAGCTTAATTACTTTCCTGTCTCATTGAAGAATCTATATAACATATTAAATTTCTTGGAGCTTAGGTCCAATTTTATTCTATTTGTGATCATGCTAGTTTTCTTTTTCTTTTTTCCTCGTTCTATGCTGTTTCAGGATAAAGAATTTTAGTAACAGAGTGCAAGCAAAGATCCGACCGCCTCCGGTTCGTCAACCCGAAAATCTCCTCCATATCCAAACTCTCATCTTCCAAACCTGTCGGCGACTCCCAATGAAACCAATACAACAACTCCGCAAGTGGGAGCTCCACATTCGCAAGCCCGAACAGCACCCCGGGACACATTCTTCTCCCCGCCCCGATCGGCAGGAACTCGAAATTCTCCCCTCTAAAGTCCACCAAACTACCTTCAAATCTCTCTGGCCTGAACTCTTCCGGATCCTTCCAGTACCGCGGGTCCCGCCCGATGGCCCACACGTTCACGATCACCATCATGTTCTCGGGGATCTCGTATCCGAGGACTTCGGTTGTCTTTTGGCAGCGTTGGGGGATGAGGAGAGGAGCTGGTGCATGAAGGCGAAGGGTTTCTTTGATTATGAGATGGAAGTAGGACAGTTGTTTCAAATCGGATTCGGTTACTACCGGTTTTCCTTCGAGGACGTTTCTTAGCTCGGTTTGTGCCTTGTTCATCATTCTGGGGTTTCTCATTAGCTCTGCCATTGCCCATAGTAGGAGCGTAGACGAGGTTTCGCTTGCAGCGCCAATAAGGTCCTGTAATTTAAATTTCCATTATCTCAGTATCACCTGCCAAGTGTGCTACCAAATTTCGAGCGATAACTGTATAAAATCGTCATAATTAAAAAAATGAAAATATTTTATATTCTTAGTTACTTACAATAATCACTGCCTTGATGCTATCGTCCGTGAGCTGAAACCGAAGGCCATCTTTCTGAAGCCTCAAAAGGATATCGATCCAAGTCTCATGCACTTGCACTTGTTCATCGTCAACCGCATTCCTTTCTCTGCGTCCTCGGATGATCCCTTCCACTATAGGATCAAATTTTTCCCAACACTTTAATAGCCTTTCATGCTTCGACCGACTGAACAAATCACCGAAAACCCTCGACAACGACGGAAACAAGTCAGCGAAATCGACCCCCGCCGCAAAACCAACAACCTCCTTTATAATCTCTAAGAACACGCTTTGATGCCCCGCCTTGCTCCCTATGGCAACTCTCATCACTATACTGTCAATCATCACTACGATCTTCTCGCTAAGGTTTACGACAGAACCGTTATTAGAAGCAGACGAAACGGCAATAATTAGATCCCGGACCTCCTCTTCACGAATCGATCGGAAAGAATATAGGCTCTTAGAATTTAACAACTCTAATACAAATATCGCCCTTAATTGATTCCAATACTCGCCATAAGGCGTAAAAGTTAACTTTTCCCGTTGTAGGATAAAATTTTGATTGCGGTTGAGAGAGTTCTGTCGGCAAAGGCAAAGTCATGGGTCTTCATGATTTCTTTTGATGCAGCGGGAGATGAGACGACGACTTGAGAAATCTCGCCGAGTTTTAGATGCATTAAGGGCCCGAAAGAGTTTGAGAGGTCCCGGAGTTTACGGTGAGGCACTACTACAAATAAGGGTTGCCCCTACGGATTTATCGGTAGGGGCAACCCACTGCCCCTACGGAGATATACGTAGGGGCGAAAAAAGACCCCGTAGGTGCAAAGGCCGCAGGTGCAAGTTGAAGCCCTGAACTTGCCCCTACGGGCAAAATCTTGCCCCTACGGAGTTCTGTGTAGGTCCTGTTTCACCTACGGAGTAGGCCGTAGGGTAAAAAAAGTTATATTATTTACAGGTTTTTTAAATATATTAACTGTACCTACGGAGATAGCCGCAGGGCCACGTACTATCCCCTACGGATACCTACGTAGGTACTTATCCGTAGGGGCAAAATATCAGGATTTCTGATATTTTGCCCCTACGGATAACTCCGTAGGGGCGAAGCAATGGCCCCTACGGACATATCCGTAGGGACACTCCCAACCCCCCCGGTACTGAGATCATGGGGGAAATATCAGTTACTGCTGATATTTTGCCCCTACGGATATAGTCGTAGGGGCAACATGTGTACCTACGGATTAATCCGTAGGTACACATTATCTGTATTTTTTTAAAAAAAAAGGGCTGCCTGATTTTTTCCCGCCCTGTGCACAATAATATATATAACAATAAAATATAAAATTAATCATCACACAACATATATCGCAGTATTCATAATCACATCTCACGCATATAATATACAAAAGAAACCCAAAAACTGAATATGATATAAATATAAACCAATATCAATATCAATATCATTTCAAAATGTAGTACAATATGTATGATATAAATAAATACATGTTTCAAAAAATATGAATCAAAAAGCTACCCTAGCTCGGTCCAGCTCCACCCCTGATAAACGATAGAATCAAGCGCGCCTGCTCCTCGGTCAATAAACCCTGCAATTCGGCGCGTGCGGGAGTCTGAGCGGCCTGTGGAGCTGGCGATGTGGTCCGCACAGCCGCCGTCGAGGTAGTCGCTTGTGGAGCCGCGACTGCGGGAGTCTGAGCGGGCGGTGGAGCTATAGGAGCTGTCTGCGGAACCGCAGCCGATGTAGTAGCTTGCGGAGCCGCAGCCGAAGGAGATGCATGTGGAGGCTCGGTCGATGTACCCTGTCGCGACTGGACCTAACGTGTGTAAGAAGCGTGTAAGAACTGTGTATTATTCGAATTCGTATCATTATTAAGTTATTTCGAAACCCCATTTGGATATCTAGTTTGGAAAACCGTTGTTTATTTTAATTACATATGTATGTATGATTAATCAAACTTAAGTCTAAAACCAAATAAGCTCAAGCTACGTACTAATTATGGATATGTTGATATCTATAATATGACATGATATTTTACTATAAAGTAGTATACATACCAACATCTCCTTCAACTCCTGAACGGTGGCCCTCAAGCTCTCCAGTTCCTGATGGACACGTCGGTCACTGGAGACGGAGGAAGTAACCGCCGGGGTGGAGTCCAACCTCATATGGGCCCTGCTAGGGCCCAGTCCCCGGCCTCTCTCCCAACCTCCGTGGTGCCCTCCGTGTGCGGCGTCCAGAACTGGGGTCGGCAGCCTCGGATCGCTCTGTCCGGTAAAATCGATCCCCCAGGCCTCGGCCTGCTCAACCCCCCGCTCCTACACCCACATTAAGCAGTAAAGTATAAGTATAAAATTTAAATTTGAACCTTCCAAAACTAAAATTTCAAATTTGGGTAGAATAAATATTAACACTTACGCAATACTCCTGGGTAGCGACGTCGGGATATCGAAGCTCGCCCGTGGCGGGATCTGTCGAGGTGCCGTGGACGGCAAGATATGCGGACAGCACGCTCGGTGTACCACCTGACGCCACGGTCCGAGCTGTCTGCAATATTAGAAAATAACTCTTAATATTAGAAATATTAGAAAATAACTCTTAATATTGCAAAATATCACAAAGGTCGGTCTATTGTAATTTACTGATAACTCCATGGCTCGAGTTATATTCCTCGAGCCACCTGTGTAAGTCGTGGCGACCCCTCTTCGCCGACTTCCTGTTCTCTGTATTCTGAGCGGCATGTTTCTGCACAACACATTAACATTTAGTTTTCTAATTAAGGAACACAAAAAATAAATTATATCCTAAACAATGAATTATATTTAAAATACATACATGTTTGCGCTGGGAGTCAAAATATTCGCACAATAGAGGCCATGTCTCTACGTCGACTCTCGCAAACGCCGGAGTAGATAGTCAAGGGTAAAAAAGGGGGGGAATGCTGCCTCCCCCCTAGCTCTGTCAGGCCTCAGCCTATGGGAATGATTCGGGCCTCGAGTCCCCCTCTGGGGATGGGGAGGCCCTGCGTCTGCACGAAATATCAAGACAATCAATATTAAGACAAAGTTGTATTAAGAAATCAAGGTTAAACGAAAATTCAAGTGTGATATATACCTCCGGTGACTATCGCACGAGCCTGGACCCGGACAGCAGCACGAGCGGGACGATAGTTCCTCCGGTGAGGAACAACCGGGGTCCCGGATGCGGACGCATCCCCTCCAACTAGAAAATAAACATTGACGCTAAATTTCCATGAAGTTCATATTTATTCTATAGAGCATATGTAAAATGAATAAATATTTTAAATTTATTCATACTAACATGCAGATGATGCGGAGGGTACGGAAGTGGCAGGAGTGGCCCCTGCATCAGATGTGGACGCACCACCTATAATTAGACAATTAAAAATAGATTATATAAGTAATTGCAAAAAGAATGTGTAGATCAATAATATAACATTCTAAATCAATATGCATGCACTACAGGATATATAAACATACCCGCAGGTGCGGTGGTGTCACCACCTACAGCTAGACAATAATAAAAATTACTATCTAAGTAAGAGCAAAAGAAATGTGTGTATATTTATGATATAGCATTCTAAATCAATATACATGCACTATATGATATATAAACATACCTGGAGGAGTGGAAGTGGCCTCTGTCCCTGATATGAACGCATCACCAACAACTAGACAATCAAACATTAACAATATAAGTAATTTTGACATAAACATGCATGAATATCTATAATATTACATTCAAAATGGATATGCGTGCAATATACCTAAAGGTGTGGCAAAGTCCACACGGAAGGAGGCATCCGAAGGGGTCTCCGATCTGGGTGCAAGACCGGCCCTCTGAAGCTCCCTACGCAGCTCTCCGGGCGGCAGAACCGCTCTGCCTCTACCTCTGCCGGTGCTGCGGCTGGAGCTCCTGCCACCCCTCGCTGCTCCCGTCATCATCATCAAATCTAGTCCTGCATATTCTCCTATAAGAAACCCTTGAAACTCCTATAAGAAACCTTGGAACTCCTATAAGAAATCACCTAATATTCTCATAAATTCTTGAAAGGAATAGGACTTTGAATATACAAAAAAATAAAGTGAAAATTCTAATCAAGCATCATACTCAGATTTCAGATGACCCCCATCAAAAGACTTCTATAAAGCCAAAGAAGGCAACAGAAAACCCTTTTAGTCAATTAGAGAGCGCACCTGCAGTGAGAAGTGGTAAAAGTATCACCCAACAAGGGTATAATTTACAGAATCAGTTGAAACTCTTGAAAGTCATAGAAGAACCTGACTTGCACAAATCTGATATATACTTTCCATTGGACACTAAGAAGTCTCTGAAAGGAAAAGCCAATGTGAAAACCATCATTAGTTCATATCAGAAGATTGATGCTGAAACAGAGAACAAGGAATGTCATTTTCTTCTTCTTCTGCCACATTACTGTCTTCTCCTTCTTCTTCTGCCACATTACTGTCTTCTCCTTCTTATTATGTGCGCGTGCAAATTCAATGAAAGCAGAAACTCCAGTGACAAACTTAGGTTGCATACGTTGTTGCCAATTCACATACATCCGGTCCTTAACCCTGACGTACTCATGGGCCATGTTAGACTGTATCATATAAATTGTAGGTTATGATGACTATATTGAGAAATCTAAGAACGGGATGGTTACTGACAAAGGAGAAAATCCGTGTATATGCTTTGTGTGTGCGTTTGTCGTTGAAAAGAATAAATTATCAATAATCAAAGTTAGATTTGAGGATACCCATGTATGAGTTGTATTCTATATATGTGTGTTTCAATTTATGATTTCGCTTAAGTGTAGGGTTGTTTTTACTTAAATGCATACATACGCACATATCACATAAACACATGCATACATATCACATGCCACATATGTTCTCCGCCGAAAGACGCGACCGCGACCGGAACATCTTGAATCATTTTCTAATGATACGTTTGTTGTGTATTCTTGTGTGTGTGTTTCGGCTGTCGGGGGTAACCCTTATTTGTAGTAGTGACACACACACACATAAATAATGCAAAATGTTTAAGCAACCCCCTATTTTAGTAGTGACACACACACATAAATCTTATGTCTAATGACCATAAGATTGTCGGAGACAGTTTTGATGTTTTGTGGGTTTGGTTTTATACTTGGGACAATCCAATGTTAACACACACACATAAATAACAAATTAAAGTAAACTAACTAAGAGGCATGTTTGAGTTTTATACTTGGGATCACAAATAGCATGATGGCTGCAAACAGGTTGCTTGAATACTTGCAGACAATCCAATGTTGCCTCGCCATTTCTATAAATTTTAAACTCCCTGGCAAATTATCATCACTTAGGATTACTTTAGGGCCAGTTTGGCTGCTTCTTGCTTGTGATTCAACATTCAGCTTTTTGTTGATTTGGAACTCAGAGAGTGTTGCAAAACAAATCCAAAACTAAACAAACCTCAAACTAGCTACAGAGAAGGCAAACAGCAAACCCCCATGAAGTTTGGCTTTCAAGGGTTTTCCCACTAAAATACACTTAGATGCAGCACTTTAAGGAAGCTTGCAGCAATATAAAAACTTTTAGGTAGTTTAGTGAAAAACTGCAATGCTTCAAGATTGTTTAAGTTTTATGTGAGCTTAAGCTGTCATACAGAAATTATCATTGCAAAAATGTTCGCAACCCTAGATTTTCATGCAACGATACTGGAATACGAGCCTCAGATATACCAGCTTAGGAATCAAAATAAGAAAGAGATTTGGGGTTATCCTAAGTCCAAAGTCAAACGGGCTCTAGAAATATATAAACCCAAAAAAATGACTGCATAAAGATCTCATAGAGATGAAAAAGATGCTATGCAAGCTCTGAACAAATCTTGAACGGAACTTTCACAAGAATCTACAATACCCGACCAGAATCCAATTCTGAGTTTGATGAAGCTTCAGGCCTTCAGCTTCCCCACAGAAAATAGTTAGGGCAAACCCTTTGCAAAACCATAGCTTTCATGCAAAGATGACGCTCATAACATGCCAGCTTCCAAACACATTGAATGATACATAATCTCTCATACTCTCTCTCTCTCTCTCAATCAGACAGTTTATATTTGGATTTGAATTTAGGAAAAGAAATAAGATGGCTACAAACCAGCTTGTCTCACCAATCTCATAACTATAAAGCTCATAAAAGTGGAAGCTTGAGGGCAAGCCATCATCGCCTCCATTCAATTGAAGCCAAATCATCCACAAAAAATAGAAATAAATATAATAATTGATCGATAGGCAAAATTGCAAGAAACCTATTCAGATTTCTACATGAAAAAATAAGAGATGTAAAATAAGTAAAAGATTACCAAATGAAATTATCCCATCACTTGAACCCCCTCTCAAGACATTTTAGCAAAAATTCCCCCAGTAATTTTCCTCGGTTTAACCGTTTTATATCATAGAAGAAAGATAAATTTCAACTGTATATACATACATACATACACACATACACACACACACATCATATACACAGTTTTTGAATGTTGCCAGAATTTCAACAGTAATTCTAGATTTTTCGAAACTCTGAAGGCTTCACAAAAATTTTAAATACAGATAATAATATGATTGAAGAGATCAATCACCAATTTTTTAATGAGGATCAACTGAAACCCCAAACAGAGCAAGCAAATTACAAAGATCCCAAAAATTTGATGAGAGCATAAAGAATTTAACATCGAATATAACCAAAATGGCTGAAAGATCTAAGATGTCAGACTCGAGTTCTGATACGAAACGGGGCAACCCCAACCCCAACCCTAATTCTAACCCTAACCCTAACCCCAGCCCCAACCCCAGCCTAACCCCAACCCTAACCCTAACCCCAACCGCAACCTCCTGCCGAACCCCAACCCCAACCGCAACCCCAGCCCCAGCCCCAACCGCAGCCCCAACCCTAACCCTAACGCTAACCCCAACGGATGCCTCATCGATACCCAAACCATGAACCCTAGCCCTAAAATAATCAAAAATTTGTTTAATTTAAGATTTCCTAACCTGTGCAGTGGAGGCGTCGACGATCGATCGGAGGCGACGACGAAAGGAGGCGACGAAGAAAACGGAGATGAGGAAGAACCTGCAGGCGGTGGCGACGACGAATCGGCCTGCGCTGGCGACGACGAGAACGGCGACGAAACACAGGCGATCGGCGGGAACGAGGGTTTGGGGATTTTGGGTTCGCGCGCGATAGGAAAATAATTTTTAGCTAATGAGCGTAGGGATCGATCCGTGCCTTTTTAATTAAATCTCTATTTAGATGCCCCTACGGATAAGTCCGTAGGTTCTTGGTTTGCGGCTCCGTAGGGGCAAACAACAATTTACGATTTAATATTTTTTTTAATTAATATGTAAGGACCGTAGGGGCAACCTGTTGGCCCTACGGACTAATCCGTAGGGCCAAACTAAATCTGCCCCTACGGATTTCGTTATCCGTAGGGGCAACCCCCTATTTTAGTAGTGAGGGAGTGGGGCCAGGATTTTGTGGATGTTTCCGATTATGGGGAGCGGTCGCGGTCCCGGTGGAAGCTTGGAGTTATGCGGTTTATGAGGGATGATGTAACTAGTAAGTTTGATGAAGACGACGAGAAGAAAGGCGATAAGGAGGTAATGGAAAAGTTCCATTAGGAAGGATCGATATAAAAAAGAGGAGGGAAAACTTGAATTTTTATAGGAGTTTATTTAAGTTTGAAATATCGATGGTTAAGAAAAATTAGTATGAAAACACGAATTAATTCTGATTTCAGGCTTCGCCGTCATATTCAATGCATATGGATGAGGGATAACTCATTTCTAAGTCTCATAAGTTAAAATTTGTTTTTTAAATTGGAAAGATGTGAGAGACTGGTTAATCGCAAAAATGGATTAATTTGAGTACAAAGCTTGATGGTACTAGATTCTATTCCTTTTAAAATTTACACTATATCATGTTAAGAGATAAATATAAATTGCAAAACTTTGTTTGGGAAAACCAGCAAATTAAATTTCTCTCTATTGTTCAGAAAGAAACAAATTAACTGCATGTTAATTACTTGGGTAACATAACCACTAACTATTATGTAAAAGTCAAATCACTGACATGCATAAAGAGATTCTTTAATTAGATGATATTGTTAGATTAAAAATTATATGAAGGTCAGATTAAAAATTGCTAGTACTAATTTTATTTTAAAGTTTTAGGAAGACCTTTAATTAGTTTTGAATTGAGCTGTCAATTCTTGACAGTTTATATGAAAATGTTCCCCAAGAATTTCATTCTTATTTTTATTCAGTTTATATGGCAGGAAATTATTTTTAAATTTTTTATTTGTGACATTTATTAAGACAGACATTGGATTTTGAGGAAAATTTGAAATTTTATAGCTACCTATAAAATTTAGAATTTTATTGAGATTAAGAATTATCATTTAGATTACCTGAGGATTTATAATCGAATATGGCATTAAACCAGAGCAAACAATTAATTTGCTCCTATCAAATATCCTGAGACCTGAAACTGAATATAAAGTTCTGTTCATGTCTGCACATATAATTAATAATTTGGAAAGACATGGCCAAAGTTAATCTTCTGCTTACTGTAAAGCCGGAAAAAAAATTAAAATAATTATATGGAAATAATCTTTTTCATAATTACGGACAGAATAATCTAAGAAATGGTCAGCATAAAAGAGTTAATTTTTAAAATTCAAATTTGCTATATTTGGAATAAAGCCATGATATTATTTTGATTGAATATTTTCAGCTATTTTACAATTTTTTAAATAAAGCACATGTCTATTTTTAACCTACCTATACACACACACACACATAAAACCCTAATTTGTTTGCCCTAGCAATACCAAAAAAATTAAATAAAAGAAAACACAAAGAGAAGAAGACGACGTAAATTCGAGATTTGAGATATCGAGGATGTGACTTCCCTTGTTGTCGCGCCTCTTCTTCTACAAAATCTCTCGAGTTCCTTTTGGATCTCGGTTTAGAGCCATCTATTGAGAACTAAAAAGAGACGTTGGAGTTTAGCAAAATCAATTTGGATTGTTCAATAACTGTAGATGGATACATTTCTTTTAGCTAGTTCATATGTTATTGCTTGCTAATTGATAACGTGCTTATTCGATACTTGATATGCAATCTAGATAATATATTTATTGTCTATACCATATATATATTAAATAAATCGGCATGTTTTTCATATAGCGTTAAGACGCATACGACTTGGCGATTTTAATCATAATTTGTGTCTTGAGCACATGGTTAGTTATGTTTAAAGAATATATACAGAGAGAGGGAGGGCCTAGGAGGCTTTTTGCGTTAGGTTGCGGAAAAAAGTATGCCCTCCACCATTTTATTCGACGATCGGCATCTTCAAACTTGATATCCATTCTCTAATTTGTCGATACACCAAATTTTATATGATTACAACACCATTTCACCGCTGATTTAGCAATGTAAAAAGTTATATTATCAGTAAACCGTTAATTTTGCACCCACTAAATCAACGATGAAATGGTATTGTAATCATATGAAATTTGGCGTATCGACAAATTAGAGAATGGATATTAAGTTGGAAGGTACCATCGTCGAATAAAATGGTGGAGGGCGTACTTTTTGACGCCACTTAAAGCAAAAGGCCTCACAGGGCCTCTTTCCTCCATTATATATATATATATATATATATATATATATATATATATATATATATATATATTCTAATTTGGAAATAAAAGTTGCCGTATGTGTCTCGTAGGTTAATATAGGTATGAGTTGGGAAAACAAAGTAGGTTACATCCAGACTAATAATGTAGTCCCAATGGGATTATAGCGCGCCGTAAGGAAACCTCACTGCTGGTTATAACATGTGATTCTCTCTAACACGGGCTATCTATTGTGACGTTTCCTTATGTCAACCGTGGTAAAGATGTTGACCGTACTTAATCGTAACCTGCTAGTTTTTCCGTGCCTGAAAATTATATTTTCTCAAATATTGCATTTTTATACAAGATTTATGCGCAAACTAATATCACCATTGCTAGTACAATTGATTGGTTCATATTTTGTTGTTTTCTAAATTATTATAAATACCTTTAACATGTATCTATCTTCTTATTGAGTGTTATAGCTCACCCATTTTTATATGTGGCTGCTAATCTCAATGCAGGGTGGCTTTCTGAAGGTGTTTTAGTAGAAGGTATGATGCATATCATTTTGACAGATTGTGGAGATTTGCGGTTTTGCTGTGAATAAATAATTTAGTAATCTTTCTATGAAGTGGCTAGAATAAACTTTATTCAAATAAAATATCATTTAAATACTTTGTAATAAGTCCACTATATGACTTGGAGTTCTTATTGTGGAATTTTAAAACCACCGTTTATGTTATTTCGGTGATTTTTTTATCTTATAGAGATCTTGTTAGTTGTGCCTTGCGGTCTTATTGTCAAAATCGCGGCATGTCATGCATTTTTTTGTTATATTTATATTCTAGATTTAGGGTGTGACAAAAATGGTATCAAAGCTTAGGCTTATGCTGTAGATCTAAAGGAATTTGATGACATCTAGGATATATTGGCTAGCTCCGATTTCCAATTTCAAGAATTTGTTTATGACTAGAATACAGAATTTAAAGATTGGTCGAGTATCGATTTAGAAATAATTTTGCATCTTATAATATCTGATATAATTTAGAGTTGACTTTCCATAACAGACATTATGTTATATGAAGATCATGAGAGAACTTGATGACTAATTAGAAACTGAAAGGAAAATTTATAAGATTATAGACTGACCATTGAGGATATGCTCTACGGAAATCTAAAGTGTTTCGTGATATATTTGTGAAGGATTATTGATGTATGATTTAGTATAAATTATTATGCTGAATAATTTAAGGATGTTTAGGATTAGATTTCTTAAGATCTTTTGGGGATATAAGAGAACCAAATAATCTATATAACATGGCTAAACTTAGGCTAAAAATATTTTAAACAATTTTCTAAAGTTTGTTCCCGTAACACCCATATGTTATAGAAATGAACGAGCTTGCTCAGGGTATGAGAGCTGAGTAAGACTACCGAAGGTATGAGATATCGAAATTAAATATTGGTTAAAATATTTCATAAGCCGGGAAATGGTCATGAATTAGGGATTAGGGATGCAAGAGTGTATATCGGATATGGATTGTTGACGTATGATATTTGTGTTGTGGCAACTTAGATTTATATCATAGCAATGGAGAATATGAGATTTACTGTAACTTAGAATGCCAGTAAGAATTGTTTTATTGTAAAATTGATTTGAGTTGATATTTTATTGTATAATGATAGATTGAGAAAGTTTGTTGATATATGTGAAGCTATGTAGGAGATAGAAAGATAAAATTCTTGAAGTATGTTGTGGAAATTTAATGATATTTATTTAGTTCGTCATTAACGAACTCGTATGCTATTACATGGGAGAAATTGTATATATGTAATGAATGGTTGATACATAATGACTTTATGAATTGAAACTTATGTAAGCAATGGGTTATATATTGATTATCTTTATATGATTTATCATACTTAAAATTAATGATGATGATGATAGTAGCACTTTCAGTATAGACCTTTTTAATATGTCCATACATGCATGTAATTGCTATTTATAGGGTATTTTACAATAATATTATCGATGAGGTTTAAAAAACACGATCCATATATAAAGTAGAAATATTTTTTTGTAGTATTTTCATGAATAATCATATACTTAGAAGCTAAGTTGTCATAAATATTATAAAACTTTATATATATATAAAACCCGTTGTTTAGAAAATATTATTTAGCTTTAAAAATAAATAAATTATATAGTAAATGCTGCAATATGTTATTTTGAAAAGATTGCTATTTTTTTGGGGGGGGGGGGGAGAAAGGAAAGAAATTGTTGTACCTTGAATATTTGTTAATTTTACTGTTGTGAAATTTTAGTTTATATCAAAAATTTGATGTGATTTAGTTATACCAAAATTTATTTTAGTTTTCATTAAAATCTAAATACCAGATACAATTATTTAGTTACTTTGAAAAGATTTTCATTTTTTTAAAAAAATATCGGCATAATTAAAAAAAGAATTTGATTTGATTTTTAAAAAATAATTTTTTGGACAACAAGGATGAAATTTTATTTTGAAATGTTTCATTTTGGTAAATTTCATCTCTTTTGAAGATATTAATTAGTTTATAATTTATTCAGATTTTATGGGGACCTTAAAAAACACTATATATTTATTCTCGTCTTTTATTTTATGTTATCGTATTTGCATATTTATTGCAACATTTATAAACTATGATGTGTATTCTAGCAGACAATAAGCGAGATTTGTTTAAAACCTTTTTCTGCCCAACTGTTAAACTTAAGTATTTTAATATGATATCTAAGATAAAGTTTTAATTTTATGTATATATTGTTATCATAGCTCATTTTATGACTACTATTCCAAATTTTTGGTGTATCTGTTAGTTGTATTTATATTTTTTGCATATAATAAAATATAATTTTAAGAACCTGGTGTAATATTTGTTTCAAATATTATTCTTAGTATTATATTTTTGTTTTAATTCGATATAATTCCTTTATATTCATTGTTAAGTCCCTTTCCATCAAAATTATTTTTATTAAGCCTCAATATGATACGATTATTTTATGGTAAATGGTACAATTTGATTTCTTAATTTACAAATAGTTATTTTTTTTTCACTGATGATGTTTATTTTGTTGTATTTAAATCCTTCTAGAAAAAAAAATAAAGTGAAAACCCAGACAGAAATTTGACTATGATTCTACAAAAAAAAATTAAAAGAGATTTCTAAATTTATCAAAAACTTGTTCTAGATAACTTGCATAGTTTCTTTCCTTTAAAAAAATATGAATACAGAATGTTTTATCTTATGAATGATTTTTCCTTGCGGGTTTGGTTATGTTGAGTTTTAAATGTAAATTCTTCAAATTGTTTTGATATTCATTTTTTTCTCTAAAAATAAAAAGGGAGAGAAAGTATAACTAAAGTTTTTCTTGTAATGCAACTTAGATAATATCTCATTTGAATTTTAAATTCTATCTCATACTAAAAAGTACAACTACTTCATCAAAATTATTTTGGAAATGTTTCTCCCTTACGTATATAAGGATCTTGTAGGGATGCTAGGACACGCAGTAGAAGTGGAAGCAAAATGTACAACAAAAATTTCAAGGCAAACACTAATATCCACAACTTAGAATCATTTCCAAACAACTAAAACTAGAAAACCTAGAGAGCAATACAAATAGAGTTAAACAAATACAACCTTTGTAGCGTCTTCATATGCTACATGGATGAACTTGAACCTAGTTAGGCTCCTAGGTTGTAGGGAACAAGATTGGTGAGGGCCTTCCTTTGTTAAAGATGGATCCACTTGAGGAAACCCAATCCTAACTCCATCTCCGTTTCAAGACAATTCCTTTGGTGAAGAAACTTCGTCAATTAGTTTGCTAGGCTAATTTACCAATAGATGTAGTATGGTTCACTCATTCTTTTTCCCACTTTAGATTAATTTTGCATCCTCGTTTGTATGTGGAGAGAAAATAGTAGAAAGCTTAGGAATGAGAGAGAGATGAGATGGAAAAATAAAAGCCTTGCCCTTTTACAAATATGAGAGTATATTCTCATATACTCTCTCCTCTCTCTCTTCTCTTCTCCACTTATCAAGGCAAACTAGAATGTGTGTGTACCCTCTCCTATCATTTCAAGTCAAGTCAAAACAAATGAGGTGGAAAAGGAACTAGGAAATTAAAAATATGCTAACATATTCATTTAATTTCCATTTGTAACATAAAACAATAAGTGAGGTAAAAGATAATAAGTGACATAATACTAGTAAATACATATATCTAATATATATATATATATATATATATATATATATATATCTAATATATATATATATATATATATATATATATATATATATATTAAATCAATACTTGATTTAAAATCCGTCTTTTCAAAAGACCGTCTAGTATTATCAAACGTACGATTACTGTTAGTGTATCCAATACGCATATTTTAATCGAACTCCGGAGCGCATCCAATACGCACGTCTACATCATATTTCTAGAGCCGGAAAAAGCTCTGTGAGGGACTCTAAAAACTTGACAATATGCTGGCAGTGAGTTGCCAGATCCAATCCATAACCACAAGCACGTCAATAGCACTAGTTGTACGTAATGTGTTAGATATAGTGCTCTCAAGACAATTATTGTAATTGTAGGCATGCGATTATGATATTGAAGGAGGACCTATACATGTAGAACAATCTTCCTCGAGATTATAGTATGCAATCTGGTTTGTCTATATAATTGATGTGTATATGTTTTACTTGTTATTACGTGTCACTAATATATAATGATAAATTCCGTAGGATTCTTGCTTGACTGCCAGCATTATAATGGCGATCATATATGTGAGAGCTGGGTAGTCTATAAGCACGTCCTTAAATGTCCCTAGTCGTGGGAGTATCGAGACTGGGCATCGATATTCCGGAGTAAACTGATGTATACATTTCGAGACCCCGGTGAGGGACGGTGGCCGGTCTCACAAGCCATTGGTGTTGTGTTACCTAAGATAGTATACAGGTGCTCACTGGAGGTGAGTATACCGGACGGACTCGCCGAGAACTTCTAGATGGTATTATATCTATCGTCAGATAAAACTTCTTTAGTGACATAAGTACAGGTTAGTCTTTTGACATGAGATCGTCATTTGTTCGAGTGAGTTCCTATTGTACTTAGTTTACTACCCTACCACAGCTCAAAGGAGCCGTGCAAATAGGTTTTAGTTAGGTACAGTCCCAAACCATATGAAGGCAGTGAGCGATTATTAGGGATTCGTCTCTCCTGATATTAGAAGTCGATGTCGCGCTGTGTTTGGTTGGCCATCACCTTAAATCCGTGGCCATTGTGAATAAGATTTACTGATAGGAGTTTAGTAGTTTCTCGGTTGGTGATGAGTTTAACTCCGTCATGACTTATCGGGTTATTAGGGGTTTGACGTTATCCATCCCCTAGACCCGGTATGCGATACTCTTATACGAAGAGACTGAAATGTACGGAGATTGTCACATTCAGGCTCAGTAGGGTACAGACGGACTTGATTGTCAACTTCACTTTCGGTATATACCTGGCTAGCCGTTACGTACAGCTAGTGCCGCTAACGTGCTTGTAGTTATGGATTTATCCAGTACCTCACTGCCAGCGTATTTTTGAGTTTTAGAGTCCCACACAGAGGATTTTTCCGGTTCAGGAGATATGATATAGATGATGTATGTTGGTACATACAGGGGTCCGATTAAATACGTGTATAGGCTACACGGATTTTAATCGGACGGTTGATAATACTAGCCGATTTAGGATTAAGCCGGATTATTAAATCAAGTTTTAATTTAATAATTTATATTATATATATATATATATTCTAGTATTATTGTTCACTATTCATTTTCTCTCTCTTGGCTATTCATATTTTTATACGGATACGCGTATATGTATTTCGATACATATATCGGGTTGTATTCCGTATTTATACGGAATATATTCTAGAAAGAGGACATCTCATTTGTAAATATTCATTTATGAATAATCATGGAAATGAGGTGGCTAGGTGGGGTGGTTTTGAGTATGGTTGAGGAATGTAGAGAGAAATGAGCTTCATTTGTTTATTACAAATGGTTTTGATATTTTATTTGCATGGTTAAAAGATTATGAAGCCATTCTCTCAACAACACAACACTTAGCTCATTTTCTTTTGTTGCATGGCTACCTCTCATCCTCTTCTTCTTTCTCCTTCTTCTATCATGCTCACTCGAGCATGATTTTAGAGAGAAAATGATATTGAAAAATTCGTATATCCCCACTCTCCATTCTTAGCGAGCTTGGAGCGTCGGTTGCTTCAATAGGTGAAAATGGAGCTTGGATCAGTTCGCTCGGGTAGATCTTCAGTAAGGTCGATCGCCTCTCAAGTTTATTCCCGACGGCCTACGAAGAGCTTGGAGGGGTCTTCCACGATTGGGTGGACACGCATCAAAGGTTGTAATCCCTAAAGTTTGCATACTTTTATTCTAGTTTAGTGCTTAGATCGATCACTAGGCATTAGTTTCTAGTGTCCTCTTGAAATTTTTTTGTTTTTCGGTTCCACATCAACCGCGGTCTTAACGACGAGAGCAATAGGAACTTTCAATGGTATCAGAGCCAACCCAAACACTAGAACTAGGGTTTAAACAATGTGATAGTTTCGAAGCCGGATTTTTTCTGTAACTAATTCCACACATCCAAATTTCTTTTGGGATTTTCAAACTCTTTTAAAAAATATTTAAACAAGTGCAAAAGTCTCTTCTTGATGTTATAATTATCCAGAGCAAAACGAGCACAGACAAAGTATAAAAACCCGCCAGAAATGGGATTTTGCCCGACATGGGCGGTTCATTTTTCTCTGTTTGGCTCCAGTTTGTTTCAGTCACTTGGATACATGGAATTAGGAATTTTAGACTTGTTTGATTTTTCCCAAATTTTGTTTTATGATGTTTATTCATTTGGGCAATCATGGAAAAACTTTCGATCGAATTTTAGCATTGTTTAATGATTCGAAGTTTGTATGTGTGTTGCTAAATGGCGTCTAGTTGCTATATGTTCATTTAGACGGGATTGCACACTTACTTGTGTTACTTGTTTCTGTGATATGTGTATGTGTGTGATGGTTTAGCTAGATTGTCATGACGGATAGCCCCTCGTGCGTTTGCTTGTACAGTTTTGATTTATTTTGATGGATTCATTTGTTCGTTCCGAGCTCCAACTTGTAGCGGCAGTTTCCGTATTATGTATATTCTTTTATTGGGCACAATCAAGATGTGTGGTCGATGTCACCACTGTATATTTTTTATTTCTTTACTAGGATTAACCCAGGAGAAGTACTCGAGTAGCCGGGTTCTAGAGTACGCTAGATGGCCGTCTTATGGTGTTTGAGACCGGACCGCCTCGCTCCAGAATTGGCGGGTTACTCGCCGCACTTGTAGGGGTTATAGGATCGACCCACGGAGGAGTGCCCAAGTTACCGGATTCTAGAAAGCGATGGGTAATCGACTCATATTATTGAGGATGAGTTACCTAATTTCTATAATTGGCAGGTGGCTTGCCGCACTTGTAGGGTCTTGGATCGATATTATACGGGTTATCCACACGACCGGAAAATGTCGGGTTTTATTTGCGGCTCAAATGAAACGCGGGGCTCCTACTTTATCCGCTATTCCATATTGTTCTTCTGCATGCCTATGAAGTTATTACATTCCTGTAATGATATATATATATATAGTATATACTTCTATATGTTTTGCATATATGCTAACCCTGTCCTCGCCCTGCCGTAAGTTAAGTAACATTACAGTGAAGACCCGGGACCCTGTGGCGAATGCGGATGGCATATAAAATCATGCTATTTTGGTTGTTTCTGGTGTGGCTTAGAAACATGTTTGATAGGACTGTGTTATATGTATAATGCAAGGAAAACAAACCTTATATGATGTTGTCGGAACCAATTTTTAAAAACTACTCGGTTTTCTTCAAAACCATATTCATATTGTTTTGCTTTACATAGAGGTATTCGGTTAGGAATATGTTGCACCTCATTCTATGAGAAAAAAGCCTTAATCCCTTCACAGGGAGTTCACTCTTAAGAAAAAGTTTATGTTACTAGTTTTAAATGCGGAGCCTAAACCACTCTTTTTCAAAACCACTCGATTTTTTTCAACGATATTAAGTTCATTATGTTAAAGGTTTTTCGCCAAAAACCAGCTGTAGCCCTCCGTCATTTCTTACGAGTGGTACTTAGTATTCGTGCTACGTATATTAGTCTTTTCAAGGCGTAGTGATCGGTAGCCGAGTATTGCTTATTTGTAGCTTTGTTTTCGATTTTTTAGGACAGTCGCATAGCTATGTTGGCATTGTCAAGGGTTATGCGGGCGGGTCTAAGTAAATCATGATAATGACAGGCCGAACTTATCACGCCCCGCTTTCCAAAATAAGTAAATACGGTACGTGACAAAACCAACCATGCTACTTATGGCGAGGAAAGATCCTTCCATAGTCGCATTACGACTCTCAATCAGATATCAAGAACAGTAATAAAATCTAACTAACACATGTCCATCTGCCACAATAGAAAATAACAAGGAAAAATAGCGGAAACCAACAAAGATCCAATCAAGAAATAATATTCCTAATCACGTGCCTCATAGGATCACAACGATAAACTTAATTACGGAAATATAATAAACTAAGCATCTCTAAAACTAATCATCAAGCTCCTCACTGTTCAGCTTGCTTATCAAAATATTCTTGATCATCCTGCGACAGGTCAAAGGAATTGGGTCATGCAAAACCCAAACGTCAATGCGTCAGAAATATCAATAATAATAGTAATGACCGGAACATGATGCTATAAAGAAGATATGAGTATAAATAATAATCACATGCGTTATAACAGTGAATTATAGGTATGTCACGAATATCCTAAAGTCTGTGTTTCTAGGTTATCTATCCTAATGGTATTTGAAATCAATTAATGGAATCGTCGATGTAACTCAATAGTATCCCATGCATACCCAGGACCACAGTTAAGACCCTCGTGGTTGAATCCGAGACGTGCCGCTAGGCAGTAAAAACAATATCATGTACAGACGAATGATGTCAGCATCATCATTCCGGGGCCCGAAGCCCTTATCGACTGATCAGTCTCTGGAAAGTAGTGAACCGTTGAGTTACAGGTCGGGTTTTATTATTGATTTCTCCATTTTCCCCCAAGTTTCGTGTTCAAGTCAAGTATTAAGATATCTACCTCAAGCCAGCACAGGAACAAGAAGATACAGGTCTTGTCTATCTAAACAACAAGTCACGTCCATCAGGACAACAAGTCAGGATTGTCGACATTGGTAAATTATCCAAGTTACAGGAAAGATAACGTGTCGTGAACATGTCAGGCGGTGTGTATTAAACATGATAAATACTTGATGGAGAACAGTAACCAGTTTATTTAAAATACTGCAGAAATAATTAATGTATATTATTTATATTGTAAGGTATAATTAATTTATATATATATATATACCTGTTTGTAATAATGTTTTACGTTTTCTACTAGATATATTGTAGTCTAAGTAAAGGATAATGAAACTACAATGGAACTATATTGAAATTATAATGAACTAGCATGCAACAAGATAAACTTGTTATTGATACGAAATACGGATTAATGATATAAAATGTATATTGACAATAACTTGCTAAATATTAAAATGTGTATATTATAAATAACTATATAAATATTAGTATATATAATGTAGCATGTTGCAAGTTTAGAAACTTGCCTCGATTGATAAACTCACGACGAAATACGGATACCCGCACGACGGCAACGTTCGCAAACACGACGTACTTATTACGTACTATCGAAACAAGTCTTGTCCAATCAAGTGCGATGATGGGATGTCTGCTCATGCTCTGTGGAATGCTCAGGTACCGGTGTTTGGGTCGAAGGTGACGGCGACGGGTCGGAGTTCGCCAGCGACAAGGTGAAATCGGGGTGGAAGCTTGGTGAAGAAGAAGAAGAAGGTGAGGTCAAGGTTGATGATGATGGTTGGGTTCTGGGTCATGTTCGAAGGCAAGGAGAGGAGGTTGTTAGGTCGGCGATGAGGAGATGGGGAGGCGAATTCGACGGCGAGCTGATATGGTGCGGTGAGGGGTTAGTTCGGTGAAAGGAGAAGAAGAAGAAGAAGATGCGGGCGGTGGTGTTCTGTGGTGCTGGCAATGACAAGATATGAGAGTTGATGAGGGTGATGGTGGTGGTGGTCATTTTCAAATGAGGTCGATGAGGAAGAGGAGGAGGGAGTTCTCGGTGATGGAGGTTGGGACTCGGGGTGGGGTCTCAGAGTTAAAGAAGGAGGTGACGACAGGATGGTGAGGTTGAGGAGGTGAGGACGACGACGACTAGGAGGGAGGAGGGTGACGATGAGGTTTCGAAGGTATGGGTTAGGGCTCGGGGACGAGGCGAGGAAGAGAACAAAAGGAGAGAAAGAGAACGGAGAGAGAAAGAGAGAGACAGAAATGGGGGAGAGAGAGTTACATTATTATATAAAGTATATAGTATATTATATATATATAGTATATTTAATATATATATATATATTATAGTTTTAGGGTAACTAGATAATATCAAATTACAACCAATCTTCACCAGAATCTCGTCAAAAAAATATATTACAGAGAATGTTTCCCCCCAATAAAAGAGCAAAGCTCTGTTCAAAATTTGAACTGAGGCAGCGCCTCACGTGCAAAGCACGAGAGCGCCAAGCGCCAAGAGTCAAAGACTCTGAGGCAACGCCTCACATGCAAAGTACGAGAGCGCCAAGCGCCAGAACTAAAAGTTCTCCACCATTGGATCAAAGATCCAACGAAGATGATAAAATCATCAAATTTCAGAATCAAAATCTGCGGAGGAAATATACCTCAAATCTTTCTAAACAAGAAAGATTACTTTCTGTAAAACAGAGCGCCATTGGATCAAAGATCCAATGGTGATTAAGAAATCACCAAGATACAGAATAATCTCCGTATGGGAAAATATTTTCCCAATATTGTTAATAACAAGAGGAAAATCTTATGTAAAACAGAAGGCCTAGGATCAAAGATCCAACAGTGGATAAAATCCCCAAATCAATTAGGGATCTCTCAATGAGAGATTTCCTTAACTGGTTCAACAAATCAGCCTCCCCTATATAAAAGACCCAAGACTTCAAATCTTGTACAGAGGAACACCCCCATAAACTTCAAACTTCAAAGACGAGAGCAATTTCTTCTCAAGGTAAATAACAAGAAGAGAGATCATAGCATCTTCTCCATATTTAAGAGTTTAACTCTCACATCAGAAGAACTTAGTTCATTTTCCAGATCATGGATCTATAAGACAAAGTCTTTCATAAAAGTAAGAGTGATCGTAGCATCTCCTCCTGATCTAAGAGTTTAACTCCCACATCAGAAGAACTTAGTTCTTTTTCCAGATCGCAGATCTATAAGACGAAGCCTTTCATAAGTGAGAATTAAATTTTAAGAGAATTGAATTGGGCAAAACAAAAACTCAGTGCTTAGCACTCAAATTCTGGCGCCGAGCGCTCCACGTGCTCCTCACGTGAGCGCTGTTTGAGCAGGGGTGCTTAACACTCGGTGGTTGGCGCTCAGCGCCAAGCGCTCACGTGCCCCTCACGTGGACGCTACTTAATAAAGAGTGCTAAGCACTCATTGCCTGGCGCCAAGCGCTCCACGTGCCCCTCACGTGGGCGCTACTTAATAAAAAGTACTTAGTACTCATTGCCTGGCGCTCAGCGCCAAGCGCTCAGCGCCAAGCGCTCCACGTGTTCCTCACGTGAGCGCTATCAAGTGTTTAACACTCCATATAAAAGAATACAAATAAAACAAAAAGAATAAAGGGTGTCAGAACCCATTTCAGTGCTTAGCACTGTTGAGGCAGAAAGGGGACCAGGCCCAAATAAATAATCAAGTGGGATCAGCCCAAAGTTGGTTAAATCCAAACTTAACCCAGCCCATATGCTTTTAAATTGGACATAGACCCAAACAAGATCATCAAATCTTTGATGAACATTCACTGGTTCAAGGGTACATCTCTTCATACCTCTAATATATGTCGTTGTAATTCTTCAACGTCTTCTGAGAGATGGAGGGTTCCAATAACCAATAACTTTTGGCGCATCCCCAGATTGTTAAACCAAAACCCTACAGACTATGATGTCTTTAAACCCTACAGACTATGATATCTTTAAACCCTACAGACTATGATGTCTTTAAACAAAGACTATGATGTCTTTAAACACGGACTATGATGTTTTTAAACATGGACTATGATGTCTTTAAACACGGACTATGATGTCCTTAAACCCAATGGACCGTAACATCCCTAAACTGAAACGATAGAGCCCAAATTCTCTGTCATCGGATCTAAATGATCCTGAACCCCCGTTGAGTAGATCTTAGTCTAAAATTAGACTAGCGTATCCTCAACGAACCTTTAAGTTGATCTTAATCTCAAATGAGATTAAAGATCATTAAATCAAACAAACCCAAATCTAAGAAAATACAGATTTGGACTAATCTTCGCCCTACGGTCGACAACATAAATTAGTCTCTGTATACAATCCACGGGCAACCAAATATAAAACAAACACACACGACACGAAGTGAACATCTGGAGCAGGAGAAAGTGGTTATCGCTACGCTGTAACGTAATTAACTGCAGGGGCTTGTGTCTGTAGGGAAGAGCGTCACCATAATCAAAAACCCCTCACAATGAGGGGGAATCTGACGAAGTCTACTACAACGGCCGCATCCGTCCAAACCTCCGATACACGGTGTCATAAATCAACTTGGCATCTTCGGAGAGGTGGATGGATAAAACCCAATAGCATCTGTCACCAAATTCAGGCAAGACGACCTACGCGGTTTCGTCTCCGTTTTCGGCGGTAAATAGATTCCGGCATGCCCGGTGGGACCTTTTCCTCTTTTCACTCCACACTTCGTGTGTCGTGTTTTTCCGCGATCAAATAATCACGGTATATATATGTTTGTGGTTGCCCTTGGGTGATGGGATACTGAAGCCGGCGTTTCGTCTCTATAAAGAATGTCGTTTGCTCCCACCTTAGCAACTCAGGCTCTGTCATATCCGGTGGAGTCAAGTATGGGCCACATGCAGCCTTAAATCTCTGCAATCCGGCTCTTCAAGAAATCAACAGGCTTCTCTTTGGGTCGATACTCCCACCTCCCACCTTCGGTGCCTCAACGCCGATGAAGGAAGCCCAGAGGAAGTCTGTCTTCCACAGGCTGGTTCCCCAAGCTTCAGATTTGCCGACAGAATCGGTCCTCAAACAACTGGCACCTGCCAAGGACCAAGGTCGACGCAGGGGGCAGAATATTTAAGCTCTCAAAGGAAACATGGGGCAGGCTCGGCAAAATCCTGAAGTTGATCAAATCCCGGCCGTAAGAAACGGTCGACGTCGATATCGGCATCATACAAAATGAGCTGGGGCAGTTCTCCATATGGTCCTGTTTCAACCCCAGTGGTGAGTGTTTTTGTTCCAACAGGGAACAGCTTCAAACTGTTGCGAAGGGTCAGACAAAATTCTCCTACCGCAATATGCTCCCTAAAACAACTTTCCTCATCTATATATAAGGTGTGGAAGCAGGTGAAGGGGACTCATCCCAAGACGGATCCTGATACAACGGTTCCTCCCAAAACCAAAGTGGCTTTTCACAAACAAGAGAGGCCTAATAAAGCTCAAATGCCCGAAGCAAACTCCAATGGCCAAAACTCCAAGCACCCCAAGCCTGGGGGCATGGTAGTTCACATAGTCTATGTGGTGAATTCCAAAGACGAAGTTCGAGCTTCTACTAGTCACCGACCTCAAACTCGGTCCCTGACAAAAGTTCAACTGCAACGTGAAAAGCTGCAGGAGATGCTCGCTCAGGCGGCAGCAAACGCTAATCCATCGCCTAAGGAAAATCCCGAGGAAGCACCCGAAGAAAGATTAGAGAAGGAGTCGAATATTGATTTCCTAAAGCGCGCTCTGAAAAAGAGAGATGAAGAAGCAGCAGAAATGTCCACTAAAATGTACCAGATGGCCCTTCTGATTCAGAATATAGCTGGAATGATGGTTCAATCGGGACCACTGGAAGATGAACCGCCGGTAGTCGGTCTTAAAGATAAGGATGGCATTTCAAATACTCTGCAAACCTCATCAACGGCTGAGGAGAAAATGATTCCTAAAAGAAAAGCTGGACACATATATCGCTCAGTAAATCAAAGCTCACTACGCCAATATAGCCGCAAATAGACCAATCAGGATTGGTCGACCATATCCGACGTGGTACGATCAAATACAGTATCCGCCAGAGTACACACTCCCAACGTTCCACATGTACAAAAGAACCGGGAATCCTCACCAGCACATCGCGTGATTTAAATCCATATGCGGTAACACTGGAGAGAATGATATACTACTCCTCCGACAGTTCGTCGGCGGTCTAGCGGGCATCGCCTTCATATGGTATGCGAAACTCCCAAATGATTTTGTGAAGAGCTTCAATGAAGTGGATATACTCTTCTGTCAGAGATTCTCTAATTAGAACGAACATACTACCGTGACGGCGATGGTCAACGAAAGGGTTAGACCAAATGAGATTTGGGTTCAATATGTTACCCGATGGCGAAATCTCTAGTCAAATGCGAGCAACGTATCGACGAAGCTATAGCTATGGGAATGTTCATAGCCACCCTTGACCCAAATTCAAAAGGTGTTCCTATTTACGGCCCTTTTCAAGCCGACAACCTTCCAAGAACTCATGGATAAAATGGCTCGATTGGATCAAATGGGTCAAGACACTTTCTCATCCGATGATGACGAGTGAAAAGCGAAGGCAAGATGGCGTTTGTCGCCTACGCTCAACAAAAATAAGCGGCTTTGAAGCAACATGTCGCCAAAATAGAGACGGCGTGGGTACTCGTTCTCCCCAAGATATACACAGGGGGTATATTTCTCACTGGCGGAAGAATCTCTATGTAGAATGGTCCTTTCTTCTCAAAGGACAGGAAGGATATTAAGGGGCCTACAAACAGGTCCTACAATCTAGTGGAATACCTCGCTAAAAAAGGTATATCCATAAGCGAAACCGGCATGGATGAAAACCCGAAAGGGCGCCGTGAGTAAAAACGGCAGGACTGCCGACAAGTTTGTAAAAACCCGAAAGGGCGCGGACTCGTATAAAAAAAAAGGTATGTCCACAAGCAAAATGGGCATGGATGAAAACCAAAAAGGGCGTTGTGAGTAAAAACAACAGGGCTCCCGGCGAGTTTGTGAAACCCCGGAAGGGCGCAACATCGTTAAAATAAATACACTTACGAGATCCTCACGACTCGTAAGGAGAATCCCCCTGTGAGACCCTCACGGCTTATAGGGTTCAAAAGCCTTAAGTTATAGGGATATGGACCTGTTCTTAAGCCGTCATATCCCCCAAATAGTCCTACAGGCGGTCCATATTGACCCTTTTATACAATCCAGGGGCACGAATAAATATTTCTTTGCCAGGTTCTACAAATGGCAAGAAATGTCCCCATATGGCGAATAACACTTGTGGTCCTCTCGACTTATAAGGAGAAAACACTCTTGGAAGATCCTTACGACTTACAAGAGAAGACATCACTTAGGAATCCCTACGATTCTTAAAGAGAAAATACGCCTACGAGATCTTCACGACTCGTAGGGAGAAAACCCTTTATGAGACCCTTACGGCTCATAAAGTCAAAAGTATTAGTCAACAGAATCCTAACCCTGTCTGCTAACCCACCTTTGCCTAAATAGACAGGGGCAAATGATGATTCGCTCCTGGCACTATTCCAGTTGTAGCGATGTTGATGCTTAAATCGGTATCAAATTCCGAGTCCTTTCAAAGGCAAATGATGAGTCGCTCCTGGCAATATCCCAGTTGTAGCGATACAGATGCCAAAACAGGTGTCAAACTCCAAGTCAACCTTTCCGGCAAATGTCGTCCTTACAACCATCTAATGAAGGAAGGGACCCCGTTCGTCTGAGATCAGAAATGCCAAAGTGCACTGGACGAAATCAAGCAATATCTGTAGAACCCGCCGGTACTGACTGCTCCAGTCAAGGGAAAACCCCTCATCATGTACACAACAGCCCTTGAAGGTTTTTTAGGCGCGCTATGGGCACAGGAGAATGACCAAGGGAAAGAGAGAACCCTCTATTATTTGATTCGAGTTCTCCTGGGGGCAGAAAACAACTACTCCCCTATTGAAAAACACTGCCTGGCGTTAATATTCGCGATAACGAAGCTTCGGCATTATGCTCTGGCGCATGAGGTCCATCTCATATCAAAAGTGAATCCTCTCAAATATTTGATGTCAAGAGCCATACTAACGGGACGGCTCGCTAAATGGGCCCTACTCTTGATGGAATTCTCGATAACATATCGACCCCTCAAGGCAATGAAAGGCCAGGCCATCGCCGAATTCCTCGCTGAGCATCCGATACCGGCAGATTCACCCCTAAATTGCGAATTGCCAGAGGAGCACGCGTTTGACACGATCGACGGGGAGAGAGGAGGGAGTGATACCCGATAGGAACTCTACTTCGATAGGGCATCTTCCATGAAGAAGCTAAAGCACAGCTCCCCCATAATCAAATCTGGGGTAGGCCTCATCTTCGTAACTCTACAAGGAGGGATAATGTGCTTTTCCTTTTCCTTAACAGAGCCGAGGAAAAACAATGAAGCAGAATATGAGGCTTTGATAGCAGGTCTTGAGATCGCTGTCAACATGGGAATCGAAAACCTCCTCATATACGGAGACTCCCAGCTGGTCGTTAGCCAAGTAAACAGTGACTATTAGACGTGCAAGCCAAAGTTGGTAAAGTACAGCGAGAGAATGCAACAATTGCTGACTCAAATCCCTTCCTACGCCCTAGAAAGCATACCGCGTGCAGAAAATAGCAAGGCGGATGCGTTATCCAAGCTCGCTAAAGAATTGGATAACGAAAACCTTGATGGCGTAAGGATCGTTGTGCAAAGCCGTCGGGTTCTTGCACCAACAGAAATATCTCCGGAGTCGTCTAAAGAAAAGGAAGTGACCAAGCAAACTGTAAGTCCACGTTACCCGTCCCCGATTCTTTGGGGTTGCGGAAATGGTGAAAAACGATTTTTTCTTTGGGGGTAACATGGACTCAAAATACGGATCTTTGTTAAACAACTATCTAACAACCTAACTAGGAGTTTTACCTACTCGGTTAGGGGGTTATACCATAACTTGAACTCCTTCTTTTCGACTCCTTATGGTGGTCGGATGGTTCTCTCCTCGTCGTCTCCTTGTGCCGAAGATGGATCCACCTGAAAGCTTCTACCTTTGGCACCAACCTCAATCTTGAGGAAACTAGAACACTTAGTTTGCTAGACCTTGTATACTAGGATGAGTAGAGAAGTGTTTTGGGTTTTATCTCTATGGTTCTCAACTCATGAGAGGGAGTTTCCTTGAGCTAGAGAGAGAGCAAAAGGAAGAGGGAGAGCTTGAGGATGAGAGAGAATGAGAATGATAGAATGAGTAAGTCTTTTTCCACCCATGCTCTCATAATACAAAAATAATCATAACAAATAATAATAATTGAGTATTATGTGATGGTTGTTATCATATCAAATGGCAATATCATTTCATGCATTAAATGCAATTTGTAAACAAACAAGCAAGCAAAGGTCAATGCCAAGAAATGATAGCCATTGTCATGATAATGGTCAACAAGTCCAACCTAGTCAACCGGTCAACTAAGTCAACAAGTCAACAAAGTCAACCTTTCAACCCAACCATGGCACAATAATACTTAATTAATATTATCATTAATCATATTTCTTATTCTCATTAGGGTTTAGCAAAAGTCAACAGTCAACAACCCTAATGAGAATCCTCTGCCTCTGTCTCTGTCAACCGTGCATACACACCCGCATCCGCGTTCCAAGGAACACGAATACAAACGAGATAAAACCAATCCCAAAACATACACTAGGATCTGGCTTAAACCAAAGCCCGCTAGTGATAACTGCCCGGACACTAAACGTGCACAAGTGCACGGATGTGACCGAACCCTGTCGCAAAATCATACGACCTCTACTCTTTTGCCTAAAGGCGAATAGCTCTCTGTGTGAGACTCTAAAGACTCGACACTATGCTGGCAGTGGGTTTAACCACAGACCGCAAGCAGCACTAGTTGTGCGTAACGGCCCCCAGGTAAATGCCGATAAGAAGACGGACGAGGTGAAACCCATCTGAACTCCTACTGAGCCTGAATGTGACAGTCTCCGTACAGTCCGGTCTGTTCGTCTGAGAATATCGCATGGCGGGCCTAGGGGGGTGGTAAACGTCAGTCCCCTAATAGCGGTACAAGTCGTGTCGGAGTGTAGCCCAGAACACCCTGAGACAACACTGGAAACCTACCAGTGCATCTCGCTTGCCCTGGCCAGGGACGACTATGTGTAATGGCTCTCCTAGACACAGCGCGATATCAACTCCCAATACCGGGAGAGACGAATCCTATCTAACCGTCACTGCCTCCAAGTGCTTCGGGACTGCACCCAACTACTACCTGTTTGCACGACTCCTTTGAGCCATGGTAGGGTAGTAATCAAAGTACAGTGGGAACACACTCGAGGCAAAGTGACAATGTCAAGTCAGCGGACTAAGCTGTACTCATGTCATCTGGGAACTGATAACTGACGATAGGTATAGTACCAACCAACAGTTCCCGACGAGTCCTGTCCAGTGTACTCGTAACCTAACGAGCACCCGCATACTATCTCAAGTACGACGTACTGACGGCTGTGGGACAGACCGTCTCCCCTGCTGGGATGAGAAGCGCATACGCTAGTCTACTCCGGAGTATCGATGCCCTGTCTCGATAGTCCTACGACTAGGGACCTGCATAAGGATGTACTTGTGGATTACCCAGCCCCCACGAGTGTGACTGCCATCACAACGCTGGTAATCAAGCAAAGATCCTAAGGGCTCCACTAATGTGTATAGGTGATATACTAAAAGAAACACATGTAAACATTAAAGTAGAAACAAACCAAGTAGCATACTACTATTTTGAGCAAGATTGTCTATACAACTGTGAATATCCCAAGCTTCCATTAAGTAATATACAAACTAGTATGATACAGTAATGGCCTCTAAGGCATATACACTAACAATCTCCCACTTGCACTAAGGCCATGTACTGGCGTATCGAAGACCTATCATCTCGATCAGCCGCTCGAACTGAGTCTGGGATAAGGCCTTCGTGAATGGATCAGCAGTGTTATCCTCCGTAGCAACTCTCCGAACCTCGATCTCCTGGCGACCCACGATCTCCCTGATCAGGTGATACCGCCTCAAGATGTGTCTAGACTTCTGATGGGACCTGGGTTCCTTCGCTAAAGCTATATCCCCGTTGTTGTCGCAATACAGAGGTATTGGATCAACAATGGACGGAACCACTTGAAGTTCTAACAAGAACTTCCTTATCCAGACGGCTTCTTTTGCGGCATCTGCAACAGCGATATATTCCGCTTCCATCGTCGAGTCAGCAACGGTTTCCTGTTTGGAACTCTTCCAACACACCGCCCCTCCATTGAGGGTAAAGACATAACCCGACATGGACTTGGAATCATCCTTGTCACTCTGGAAGCTAGAGTCAGCAAAGGCCTCGATCTGGAGGTCTTTTCCGCCATACACCAAGAACATATCTTTAGTCCTTCTCAGGTACTTGAGAATGTTCTTTACCGCTATCCAGTGCTTCTCCCCAGGGTTTGACTGATACCGGCTTACCACACTCAGTGCATAAGCTACATCTGGTCTGGTGCACAACATCGCATACATTATAGAGCCTACCGCAGAAGCGTGGGGTATAATAGACATGCGATCCCTTTCCAAATCAGTCTTGGGAGACATCTCTTTGGAGAGGGTGATCCCGTGACAAGACGGTAGATTACCGCGCTTGGAATCTTCTATACTGAATCTTTTTAGTATGGTGTCGATGTACCTGGACTGTGAAAGTCTTAATATCCTCTTGGATCTGTCACGATAGATCCGGATCCCCAGAATGTAAGAGGCATCACCCAGGTCTTTCATGGAGAACCTGTGTGACAAGAACCCTTTGACAGATTGTAGCATAGGAATGTCATTACCTATCAAAAGAATGGTATCCACGTATAAAACGAGGAATACGACAGTTCTTGCTACAAATCTACTATAGATGCATGGTTCATCTGGATTTTTGATAAAGCCAAAATCTTTGAATGTCTCATCAAAACAGATGTTCCAACTCCGCGATGCCTGCTTTAGTCCATAGATGGACTTAAGCAACTTGCACACCTTTCCGCTGCTCCCACTCTGAATGAAACCCTCTGGCTGGTCCATATAGACACACTCCTCTAAATTTCCATTTAGAAAAGCGGTCTTTACGTCCATCTGCCAAATCTTATAATCGTGGAAGGCAGCAATGGCAAGAAGGATCCGAATGGATTCCAGCATAGCCACTGGAGAAAAGGTTTCGTCATAGTCCAAACCAGGTCTTTGACGAAAACCCTTTGCAACAAGTCTAGCCTTATAGGTCTCAACCTGTCCATCTACATTAATCTTCTTCTTGAAGATCCACTTGCATCCTACGGGTTTTACCCCATCTGGAGCAATGTCCAAAGTCCATACTTTGTTGGTGTACATGGACTCCATTTCGGTCCGTATTGCATCCAGCCATTTTACCGAGTCAACGCTCTGAATGGCCTGCTGGAAGCTAGTCGGCTCATCACTATCAATGATGCAATCCTCTCTATCCCCGTCTATGAGAAAACCGTAGTATCTCTCGGGCGGATGAGACTGCCTACTACTCCTGCGGAGCGGCGCAGGAATGTCCTGATCTTTCGAACCCTCTGGTTCTACTAAGCTTTCAGTAATAGCTCGTGGTTCTGGAATTTCTTCCAGTTCTGTTGCGCTCCCACTTATCTGATTTTCCAAAAACTCGGTTTCCAAGAAGTGGGCATGACGAGAAACAAAAACCTTTTGTTCCTCTTCGCAATAGAAGAAATATCCTTTGGAGTTCTTTGGATATCCCACAAACTTGCACTGTACTGAGCGTGCCTCGAGTTTGTCCGCATGCTGCTTTTTGACAAAAGCTGGACATCCCCATGTCTTAATGTACTTAAGATAGGGTTTCTTCCCACACCACATCTGATATGGTGTGGTAGGCACAGTCTTAGTTGGAACTCGGTTCAAAAGGTATGCAGCTGATTCTAGTGCATATCCCCAGAATGATCGCGGTAACTCAGCGTTACTCATCATGGAACATACCAAATCCAATAGGGTCCGGTTCCGTCTCTCCGATACACCGTTATGTTGCGGAGTGTATGGAGGAGTAAGCTGATAGAGAATTCCATTCTCTTTTAGGTAATTCAGGAACTCGGTAATCAAGTATTCACCACCTCGATCAGATCTCAATGTCTTGATACTTTTGCCGGTTTGTTTTTCTACTTCATTCTTATATTCCTGGAATTTTCCAAAGGCTTCGGATTTATGTTTCATTAAGAAGACATATCCGTACATTGAAAAGTCATCCGTAAAAGTAATGAAGTAAGAATAACCGCTTCGCGCATGTGTAGACATTGGACCGCACACGTCGTTGTGTACGAGTCCCAAGAGCTCGCTCGCTCTTACTCCGTGTCCAGTGAACGGAGTCTTTGTCATCTTTCCTTTGAGACAGGATTGACAAGTTGCATATGATTGATATTCGAACGGATCCAAATATCCTTCTGTATATAACTTCGTCAACCTTCTCTCATTGATGTGACCCAGTCTACAATGCCATAAGAAAGCCTGATTTGTTTCCGGGGACTTCTTTTGTGTGTATTCTGGACATTGAAAATCTGTGGTTGGTTTAATACGTATATACCATTGCTTAATGTACCTGACCCAATCAAAACTTGATTAAGGTGAATGTTTACAACATTGCTTACAAATGCAAATTCATAACCTTCTTTAGATAATAAAGATACAGATATGATATTACAAGTTGCATTGGGTACAAAATAACAATCACGCAAAGCCAAAACGTGTCCATCTGACAATTCCAGGTGATAGTCCCCCACGGACTCAGCATCCATGCCAGCTCCGTTTGCAACTCTGAGGGTCATATCACCTGCCTTCAAAACCCTACGCTTTATCAGTGCCTGCAAAGAATTACAGATATGAGATCCTGATCCGGTATCGAATATCCAGGAAGTAGAGTTTATTGATAGACAGTTTTCAATAACATACACACCTGAAGCCGAAGCCGCAACTTGCTTCGGGTTCTGGTTTCTGGCCTTCCAAGCCCTGCAATCCTTTTTCCAGTGTCCACTCTTGTGACAGTAAAAACACTCTTCCTTCCCCACAAGCTTTCCCGCTACATTTGTTGCATTTGCCTTTCCCTTCGTATCCACTTTACTAACACCGCCCTTTGGTTTGGTGGGGGTTTTCTTCTTCTTTCCCTTGGCTTTCGCCTTGGACCTAGAAGAGGAAGATCATCCTACAAACAAAGTGGATGTTTCCCTACCTTTCTGTAGGGTGCCCTCTGCACTCCTCAGCATGTTGAGGAGTTCTGAAAGTTCAACTTCTTTTTCTTGCAAGTTGAAGTTTAGGATAAACTGGGCGTAAGTGGAAGGAAGGGACTGGAGAATCAAGTCCGTGTAGAGCCCGTTCTCTAACGTGGTCCCAAGGTCCGCGAGCTCCTCAATGAAGCCAATCATCTTAAGCACGTGTTCCGCTACCGATGATCCAACGGCCAATCTCGCCGAAAACAGCTTTTTCGAGACTTCGTATCTGGCGATACGGGATTGCTCTCCATACAGTTCTTTTGTATGGAGAAATATGGATTCAATGTCCATATTCTCGTGCCTCCTCTGATGTTCATTGTCTATAAAGGCAAGCATGAGGCACTTGGCCTTCGCGCAGTCGATTTCCCAGGTCTTACGGATTTCCTTATCCGCGACGCTGGTTTTGGGACCTGGGACAGGGGGAGCTTTGGTGGTAAGGAGATACCCCAACTTGTCATAAGTGATTGCCATTTTGACATTCCTGAGCCAATCTTTGTAGTTTGGCCCTGTCAGTATGTTTTTATCTAGTAGTAACTTAAGTCCAGTCATGATGTTTGGTCGCTGCAATTAGGAGAGAGAGAAGAAACACTTTAGCATGATGCTCTTGCAAGTTTAGAGTGGTTTTTAGTTTGTCTAAACAGGATGGCTCCCACTGTCTCTCGAATCCCTCCTCAAACCAAAAAGGAAGAATTAGTCGGGATCAATCTCACTGTACAATACTTGCTTAACCGTTCAGCCAGGCCAGTGTTGGTACTTCGAGGGAGGTTTTCCAACGCTTTCGCAAAGTTCCTTAATTAAATAACCTCTTTCCCTGTGGGCGTAGCCCCGCTAACACCTTTCTAGACACCTACTTGGTTTATAGCATTGATCGTTAAGTGAGAAATTTCCCGAGGAGTAGCATATACTCACAGTAGGATCGGGATCCAAATATCATCGCGTGACAAAACTGAAGGAATCCTACCAGAATCATCACACTCCAAATGGTATGCAGCGCTAGCAAGTTTCAGTTTCTTTTGAAACTCCCGATGTGGATTTTTGCCCCATGCTCTTATGACCTTGACTTTGGCCAACAAATCATAAGTCACATGTCAAGTTCTACCCGCCATTCTCCAGGTTAATTTGAACCCACCCGTACCTACCCTTGACTTTGGCCAACAAGGCAGTACGACTGTCCCAAACCAACACATCTATCTATGCTGCACATGAATACCCAATAGCTACCAATCACTATGCCTTGACTTTGGCCAACAAACATAGCTTGAATACTATTGACTATCCATGTGAAACGACGGAGGGCTACGAATGGTTTTGGCGAAACCGTGAACGTAGTGAACTTGATATAATCTATGGAACGAGATAGCTTTTAAAAGGAGTGGCTTAAGCTCCGCGTTTAAAAGTTGTTTTTGAAAAGAAACCGAGTGGTTTTGAAAGTGTTCCAACGACTCTACTTTGGTTTATTTTCTTGCATTAATTTAATGTGTCCCATCATTTAATCCTACCATTGCAGAAAATAACGAAAATATGACGTACGCTTATGCCGTCCGCATTCGCCACGAGGCCCCGTCATTACCCGTTAGGTTACTTAACTAACGACAGAGCGGGGGCTGGACTAGCGCGGATGCAAAACATAAGCAACGCCTAAATAGATATCATATATAGATATATACATTCGTCACATGCAATGATAGCCATTCCAGATCACAGATGAACACATTGGATATACTAGGAATCCGCATTCCGTACGAGCCTGTAACGAAAAGCGGATTACACGGTCGCGGTGAATAGTCAATACCCCACCCTAGACCCCTACGGGTGCGGCAAACTATCCGCCAAATACCCGAAGTGAAGCAACCTCCCTCAACAACGTGAGTAGGCCACTCGGAACTTCGAGGTACCCGGTAGTTTGTGCACCCCCTCCATGGATCTATCCTAGGAGCAAAAATAGTAAAAAGAAATTATACAATGACGGCTACAACCTCATCCCGGATGTGCGGCCATACAAATAATATTACATCAATTTACATATTACAAGAATTGAAAGATAAAGAAAACTCTCATCTCACAACCCCCGGCTATTCATCCGCGACAATCCAATGAATTCATATACACATACCATCAACATTACAGATCACAGATATGTATAACCCCCACTAATCGACGTATAGCGATTAGCAGACGTTCAATACATATATCACATCACAGATATAAACCCGTTAGCTAAAGTCTTTAGAAGTTCGATCAAAATACGGATTTTTAAACCCCAAAAACAAATTTTTCTTTCTGGAAAATCTGGGTAGAAAAATCATATTCCAAAAATCCCAAAATACCCCTATAAGAACACTGCAGGAAAATGGACCCACAACCGAGTTAACACGGCCGCGGATCCGCGGCAGGAGCAAACACGTGCCGCGGTTCCGCGGCGCGTTGACCGAGTTAGTGGACAAATTTTCTCCAGTGTTCTTTAAAAAGCCTGAGCCGATTTTTAGTGTAAAATTAATTAATTTTTGAACAGGAAAAAAAATCGGCAGAAAGCTTACATTTCGGGCGTGTTTTGTGATTTTTTCTCCGATCGAACTTCTAGTTACTTTGCTAACATGTTAGATAGTGTTTAACTAGGCTCTGATACCACTGTAAGTCCACGTTACCCGTCCCCGGTTCTTTGGGGTTGCGGAAATGGTGAAAAACGATTTTTTCTTCGGGGGTAACATGGACTCAAAATACGGATCTTTGTTAAACAACTATCTAACAACCTAACTAGGAGTTTTACCTACTCGGTTAGGGGGTTATACCTTAACTTGAACTCCTTCTCTTCGACTCCTTGTGGTGGTCGGATGGTTCTCTCCTCGTCGTCTCCTTGTGCCGAAGATGGATCCACCTGAAAGCTTCTACCTTTGGCTCCAACCTCAATCTTGAGGAAACTAGAACACTTGGTTTGCTAGAACTTGTATACTAGGATGAGTAGAGAAGTGTTTTAGGTTTTATCTCTAAGGAAATGGTTCTCAACTCATGAGAGGGAGTTTCCTTGAGCTAGAGAGAGAGCATGAGGAAGAGGGAGAGCTTGAGGATGAGAGAGAATGAGAATGATAGAATGAGTAAGTCTTTTTCCACCCATGCTCTCATAATACAAAAATAATCATAACAAATAATAATAATTGAGTATTATGTGATGGTTGTTATCATATCAAATGGCAATATCATTTCATGCATTAAATGCAATTTGTGAACAAACAAGCAAGCAAAGGTCAATGCCAAGAAATGATAGCCATTGTCATGATGATGGTCAACAAGTCCAACCTAGTCAACTAAGTCAACAAGTCAACAAAGTCAACCTTTCAACCCAACCATGGCACAATAATACTTAATTAATATTATCATTAATCATATTTCTTATTCTCATTAGGGTTTAGCAAAAGTCAACAGTCAACAACCCTAATGAGAATCCTCTGCCTCTGTCTCTGTCAACCGTGCATACACACCCGCATCCGCGTTCCGAGGAACACGCATACAAATGAGATAAAACCAATCCCAAAACGTACACTAGGATCTGGCTTAAACCAAAGCCCGCTAGTGATAACTGCCCGGACACTAAACGTGCACAAGTGCACGGATGTGACCGAACCCTGTCGCAAAACCATGCGACCTCTACTCTTTTGCCTAAAGGCGAATAGCTCTCTGTGTGGGACTCTAAAGACTCGACACTACGCTGGCAGTGGGTTTAACCACAAACCGCAAGCGGCACTAGCTGTGCGTAACGGCCCCCAGGTAGATGCCGATAAGAAGACGGACGAGGTGAAACCCATCTGAACTCCTACTGAGCCTGAATGTGACAGTCTCCGTACAGTCCGGTCTGTTCGTCTGAGAATATCGCATGGCGGGCCTATGGGGGTGGTAAACGTCAGTCCCCTAATAGCGGTACAAGTCGTGTTGGAGTGTAGCCCAGAACACCCTGAGACAACACTGGAAACCTACCAGTGCATCTCGCTTGCCCTGGCCAGGGACGACTATGTGTAATGGCTCTCCTAGACACAACGCGATATCAACTCCCAATACCGGGAGAGACGAATCCTATCTAACCGTCACTGCCTCCAAGTGCTTCGGGACTGCACCCAACTACTGCCTGTTTGCACGACTCCTTTGAGCCGTGGTAGGATAGTAATCAAAGTACAGTTGGAACACACTCGAGGCGAAGTGACAGTGTCGAGTCAGCGGACTAAGCTGTACTCATGTCACCTGGGAACTGATAACTGACGATAGGTATAGTACTAACCAACAGTTCCCGACGAGTCCTGTCCAGTGTACTCGTAACCTAATGAGCACCCGCATACTATCTCAAGTACGACGTACTGACGGCTGTGGGACAGACCGTCTCCCCTGCTGGGATGAGAAGCGCATACGCTAGTCTACTCCGGAGTATCGATGCCCTATCTCGATAGTCCTACGACTAGGGACCTGCATAAGGATGTACTTGTGGATTACCCAGCCCCCACGAGTGTGACTGCCATCACAACGCTGGTAATCAAGCAAAGATCCTAAGGGCTCCACTAATGTGTATAGGTGATATACTAAAAGAAACACATGTACACATTAAAGTAGAAACAAACTAAGTAGCATACTACTATTTTGAGCAAGATTGTCTATACAACTGTGAATATCCCAAGCTTCCATTAAGTAATATACAAACTAGTATGATACAGTAATGGCCTCTAGGGCATATACACTAACACAAACAGCCCTGCAAATAGAGGACCAAGGAAGGGTTAAGGATTGGAGAGAAGTATTTATAGACTACTTCAAATACCGTCGAACACCTGAAGATGCATCCTCAAGGCACCAGCTCATGAAACGAGCTCTATCTTTCGCCTTCGTCAATGATACTCTGTATAAGACATCGTTCGACTCTCTGTGGCTAAGATGCCTGGGACCAGAAGAAGCAAGGAAAGTCGTCCAAGAAACTCACGACGGACTCTGCGGTTCTCATCAAGCCGGCCCAAAGATGAAGCTGAAGATCAAAAGATGGGCTATTACTGGCCCACGATGATTCAGGACGGCCTTGAATACGCGAAGCAATGCCATTCGTGCCAAATTCATGGAGATTTCATCAACAAGCATCCAAACCCGCTACACCCAACAGTGGCTAGCTAGCCGTTCGAAATGTAGGGAACCGATATAATTGGGCTCATCGAACCGGCGTCGTCCAAAGGACATCGGTTCATATTAGCAACAACTGATCACTTCTCCAAGTGGGTAGAAGGAGTACCGCTAAGAGAAGTGAAGACGGAGAATATCCTCCATTTATTCAAGAAGCACGACATCTATCGTCTCGGCACTCCGCGGCGGATTATCTCCAATAACGGGCCGGCCTACAGAAGTCACAGAATCAGCCGCTTCGTACAGCAGCATAATATAGACTGAAGATACTCTTCGGTCTATAATCCCCGAGCTAACGGTCTAGCTGGGGCTTTAAACAAGACCTTGAAGAAGATCGTAAAGAAGAAGGTGTCCAAAAATAAAAAGGACTGGCACGAGAGACTGCATGAAGATATCTGGGCTTATCAGACCACGTTCAAAACGGCTACGAATACAACGCCGTATGCATTGGTATTCGGCACTGAAGCAGTACTCCCCTTGGAGATAAAGCTACCCTCTCTACGAGTGGCGGTTCATTACGAGCTAACAGACGAAGAGAATGCTCATCTTCGCCTTGAAGAGCTCGACGCCCTCGATGAAACTCATCTCATGGCGCAGCAAAACTTGAAAGCTTACAAAGTAAGGATGACGCGCTCATACGAAAGATTGACTAGGCCGAGAACATTCCACCAAGGCGAACTCGTGCTAGTTGTCAAGAGACCTATGATCCCTAATCGTGCCAAACGAGGGAAATTCGAGCCAAACTATGAGGGCCCGTACATCAGAGACAAAATCTACCAAGGTGGGGCTTACTTGCTCATGGATATGCATGGCGAATGACCCTTCAGGCCAATAAATGGCCGGTTCCTGAAAAAATACTACGCCTGACGAGTCACGGCCCAGGTCAACGATAGATGATGACGCCTATGTCCGCTCGCTATCTTTCCAAACCCAAACTCTATAAGTAGTATCCGGCGAAACCTCACCTCAAAATCGCCACGGACCGAAACGTCCCTAAATTAACAATGGACCGAAACGTCCCTAAACTAACAATGGACCGAGATGTCCTTAAACTAGATGTGGACCGAAACGTCCCTAAACTAACAATGGACCGCAATGTCCTGAAACTAGCTACGGACCGAAACGTCCTTAAACTAACAATGGATCGCAATGTCCTGAAACTAGCTACGGACCGAAATGTCCTGAAACTACTACAAACCGCAGCATCCTTGGGCTGACGCAAAAAAAAATGGTACGTCCATAAGCAAGATGGGCACGGATGAAAACCCGAAAGGGCTCCGTGAGTAAAAACAGCAGGGCTACCGACGAGTTTGTGAAAAGCCGAAAGGGCGCAGAGTCGTAAAGGAAATTCATGCACACTTGCAAGGTCCTCTCGATCTTGTAAGGAGAAAATACCTGCGTGAGATCCTTACGACTCACAAGGGAGCAACACATTTAGGGATCCCCACGATTCCTAAGGAGAAATTACACTTACGAGATCCTCACGACTCGTAAGAAGAATTCTCCTATGAGACCCCCACGGCTCATAGGGTTCAAAGGCCTTAAGCTACAGGGATCTGAACATGTTCTTAAGCCATCACATCCCCCTTTTGCCCTACATGCGGTTCAACACTAACCCTTGTATACAATCCACGGGCACAAATAAAGGTCTCCCCCCACCAAGTTTCACCGATGATGCGAAATGTCCTCATGTGGTGAACGACACTTGTAAGTCCTCTCGACTTATAAGGAGAAAACACTCTTACAAAATCCTTACGACTTATAAGAGAACATGCACTTAAGAATCCTCACGATTCCTAAGGAGAAATCGCACATATGAGATCCTCACGACTCATAGGGAGAAACACTTTTATGAGACCCTTACGGCTCATGAAGTCAAAAGCCTTAGTCGACAGGATCCCAACCCTGTTTGCTAAGCCACCTTTGTTCAAATCGACAGAGGTAAATGATGATTCGCTCCTGGAAATGTCCTAGTGGTAGCGATGCTGATGCATAAATCGGTATCAAATTCCAATTCCTTTCACGGCAAATGATGATTCGCTCCTGGCAATATTCCAGTCGCAGTGATGCTGATGCTAAGATTGGCATCAAATTCCAAGTTCCATACTCGCAGCAAAAAGTCAGTGAGCTATAAATGCATATGAATTAGCCAAAATGATAGGGCAACTTTCAAAAAAATCAGCAAGTAAAAGATATGCATACAAAAATAGCCGAAAAGATTGGGCAACTCGCAGTAAAAAGCAGCGAGTAAAAAAAATAGCCGAAATGATTGGGCAACTCGCAGTAAAAAGCAGCGAGTAAAAAAAAATAGCCTAAATGATTGGGCACCGCGATAAATAGCCTAAATGATTGGGCACCGCGAATTTCACTATATAAAAAGCTGAAATGATAGAGCATCGTGGAAGGAAATAAAAAAATGAAAATGATGATAGAATGAATCTTCTGCCCTACAGGCGAGGCCATACTGACCCCTGTATACAATCCATGGGCATAAACGAAAATAGAACTACATTTCCCGACAGACTCTGTCAAAGAGAGAGTCAAATCTCATCGGCAACATCTGCATCCCAGGAGATCAGCAACGGCGTTCATTCTCGTTCCAACAGGATACGGACACAGCATCACCAATCAGAGCTACGGCACAATCCCTAGTTCTAAGACTCTACGGTTCACAGACAACCTAGAGTCAACCCCAACACCGCAAAAAGCGGAGCAAGTCAAACCCGACACCGCAGCAAGCGGAGCAAGTCAAACCCGACACCGCAGCAAGCGGAGCAAGTCAAACCCGACACCGCAGCAAGCGGAGCAGGTCAACCCGGACACCGCAGCAAGCGGAGCAGGTCAACCCCGACACCGCAGCAAGCGGAGCGGGTCAAACCCGACACCGTAGCAAGCGGAGTAAGTCAAACCCGACACCGCAGCAAGCGAAGCAAGTCAAACCCGACACCGCAGAAAGCGAAGCAAGTCAACCCCGACACCGCAGGAAGCGGAAACAAGTCGACCAATAATCCCTCGATTCGTCTCGACTCGTAGGGGAAAGCCTTAGGCAATGGGGATAAGGACCTGTTTCCTAAGCATTGGGACCCTGCAAGTCGTCCCAAGATGGGCCATTGTATACTAGTCACGGGTCACACTCTCTAAAGTCAAATCTCGACAAGGAGGGAAACAACCACTTACGAGTTCTCTCGACTTGTAAAAGGGAAAAATTCTCTTATGAAGATCCTTACGAATCTCGAGAGAAAATATGCACTTAGGAATCCTCACGATTCCTAAGGAGAAATTACGCCTACGAGATCCTCCCGACTCGTAGGGAGAAAATTCCTTATGAGACCCTCATGGCTCATAAAGTTGAAAAGTCTTAGGCAGCAGACCTGAACCTGTTTCTTAAGCCATCGATACCCTACAATGAGTTCAAGATGAATTGTTATCTACCATCTAAAGGCCACATTTGCTAAAGTAACATGCCAATGACACAACAAAGAAAAGAAAACGATAGTACAAGATAAGAAAAAATGTCTTTTATTCATGAATTCAATAGAGTACAAGATACATCATATAAAAGAATAAAAAAATGAATGAATGCATGTTATTCATAGATTACAAATTTTTATTCGATACAAAGACGGTTATTGAGGAGAAGGCGTTTTCAACAAATCAACCAGCTGCTCGCGTGCTCCTCTCAATCCTTTCTCATAATCGGCTGTCGCGGCCAACTCCGCTTCGACTTGGGCCCGTTGTCACAAACAAGACAAAAACTTTTCATCGGTTCCTAGCATGGTAGCTTCGCAGTCCTGCATGACCCGCTCCGTGGAGTCAAGCGCCCGTCTCAGCGTCAACCCATCCGAAATACATCGCTGGAGATTGTCAAAGACAGGTTTCAACTGCGCAGCATTCGCTTCGACCTGGGCGTGCAACCGGGCAGATTCGCTTGAAGCTACTTCGTGTTCCTTTCGCCTCAGGGTCATCTCTTGTTCAAAATAGCGAAGGAAAGGAACACTCTGCTCAACCTATGCAGCCCGCTGGGAGTTCAAAGCCGATACTTCAGAAGCAGGATGCTTGAGCTCAATCTCATGCAGGCAGGCCTCAATCTTCCTGCAGTAATTAACCCAAGACTCGACGACGCCTTCGCTATAGAAGTTCACGAGCGTCGCCAATATAGGATTAACCTCAGCAGCAAAATCTGCAGCGAATGCGAGGGCCTCGGCGTCAAGATCCTCGACGAACTCGCTCAACATTCGCAGGCTAGTCTCAGCGCCCCTGGAAGATGGGCGTTTAGCAAAGGGCCCTGCTGGGATGCGAGACTCAAAGGGAGATGGAGCCGGTGCAATTGCTGCAAAACAAATTATGGTAAAATATCGACCCGGGAGGTGAAGAAAATACACGAGCAATGGAGTCTACCATACCGGTTGTGGCAGGTGGAAAAATTGGGAGTACCGGGGGTACGGCTATCCCCTCGTCTCCTCCGATCCGTGACATTACGATCAATATAAAGAAGACTTAACAACCATACGGCTATTCATAAAAGAAAGAAATAGACATTGGCTAAAGACTATACTCACCGACACCAGCAGGTGAGGCAATCTCCGACTGGAAGGAGAAATGCGGGTTCAGCACCTGATATAGGTGGTCAAAAAGACTCCTGCAGAGTTGCGACAATATATTGTCAATACAAGGAAGATGGTATCCATAGTTAAACCAAATAAGTCGCAAACCCATACCTTCCAACATTTGAGAGGACACGGGAGAAGACGAAGAGACGGCTACCGTCAAAGCAGCGACTGGTGACTCTTCTTCAGATGGCACAACCTCGGGATTCACCGCGCCTGTACTCAAGACAAACAACATATCATTAGAATGGCTGAACAAGATTGAAAATCTTGAAAATAGCGACTCAGCAATTACCTAATAGATGAAGGACCGAAACCATGGCGGAGGCATCACCGGGTGCAACGGCTTCTTCGCTCTCTCACAGAGGAGTAGATTCCGCGCCCATAGCTTCATCCCCTAATTCGAAAAGGGTCGTTGTGACGCTTGCGACGCCCGCCGATACCGGGGAACCGTAGGGAGAAAGGGTAGCGGTTTGGACAGTCCCATATTCCAGAGAGAGGGTAGCAACTTCGGGCACGGTAACCGCCAGGGTTTCACCCGTCATCCCATCCCCGAGAATTGGACCTGCAGAAAATGCATATATCAAAATTCGAAGATTTAGTTCCAATAAAAAAAACTGAGCATTACGCTACCTTGGAGCAGCTTTTCAGTCTCTTCCCGAGCTGCACGCTCAACCTGTCTATGGGCGGTAGACAACACGGGGGGAACATCCGCCGAAGGGGTATTAGCAAGGGGATGCTACTTGAGCCTGCGCCCACGGCCAAACTGGCGTCGCGTTCTATCGCCGCACGCTTCCTACGCTTCTTTTCGGTCTAAGCAGTAAGAAGCGATCTCCTCAAGACCTCTGACAAGGGGACGTCATCGTCCGAACCAAGCTCTGCCTCTAGAGCCGTTACGGTATCCTTCATTGGCTGCTTCAGTAAAGCCTCCTCCTGGGATGATGGGAGAGCTGGGGCCACAATAGCTGGCTCCGAAATTTTTGCCGCATCGCTGCTCGGGATCGGCATTACACTTGGAATAACCCGAGTCAAAGTAGTCCCTGCAACAAGATAAAAGAAAGGGTCAGAGAACGAATGAAGAAAGGACTGAGGACACAATGAGCTGAATTATATCAAGGCCCAAAGAAGCGCGGATCCTCTCTTCCTCTTCAAATGTTTTGAGGGAAGCCGCGAGAGCCTCTTCGGCAGAGATACCTATTGAAGAAGAAAACATCGGTAGAAGTATAATAAAAGAAGATAGACGCGGAAGAATGTAACTAAAGTATATATGACTTCGCCGCTTCATCACGAGCCAGTCGCTCGGAAGCCACAAGGGCAGCCTGGAGATTAGTATCATCCGCAGGCACGATGAATAAATCCTCATTAGTGCCATACTCATACAGGCCCTCGCTGTAGGGAGCATGGGGCTCCTGGACGAGTACAACATCAGGAGAAAAGAGCGACTTCTTCTTTTTCTGCGAGCGAGCGCCGACAGCCGATGGCAAGAGCTTGCGCTTAACGGGCATTTTTGGGCGACGGGTCCCGATTTCTACACCAACGCCGGACTCCGGAGACGCTGCAGCTGCCATTTCCATAGGAACACGGGGTAGAGGCTTCTCAGGAAGAGCGATCGGGACCGCAACCACAGCAGCTTCTTTTACGGAAGGACCAACAGTGGTCCGTCACTTTAAGGGGACAGCTGGATTACCGGCAGGGACTGCACCCTTGCGATCGAGCAGCAACCGCTTTTCTTCCTTAATGACAGCACCCGTCGCATGTTGGTACCACTCCACATATGCATTCGAGGCTTTCGAAACACAGCTCGGCTCACTGATAAGGAAGTTGGACCCGGTATTTAGGCGCATGAAGTGGTGCAAAGTGCTCCGGATACCCTCTTCAGTAGCAACCGGTTCTGCCAGGAAGGCCTCGAGGGGAACACCCTGGTTGTAACCCGACTGTTGGGCAAAACGGTGCGGGTTGTACCTCATGAAAAGCACCGAGTCGTTTTGTCTGAACACTAAGAAGCCCGGCCTGATCGAGTACAGATGCAAGATCTCCCGAGCCTTCAACGTGGGAGCCCCGTCTTTAAAGGTGTCACGCAGTGGTTGCACCACCTTAGTGGAATCCTTGCCGATAGTCAGGACCCTATCGACGAAAGTCATGCTGTCCCCGACCATGCGCGGGCGGAGGACCAGTCGCCGAGCCTCTCGCTGCGATGGGTCTGAAGCAGAGGCGTCAATTAGAAACATCACCCAGGGGAAATTATAACTGTCGTAGAAGCAAGGCCGTTTGTGGACTCCAAAAGCGCCAAGCACGTGCAGGTCGATCCACGAAGTAAAATAATGCGGCGGGAGATGTACGGGCTGTACCCCCGGCTGAGTCGTGTCTGCCGCTAAGCTCAGGCCATGATACAAATGAGCCAGCCCAGCGATCCCGATGGCAATCCGCGTCCCTTCAACCATTCGGTGAGCCGGGTAGAAAACGGACGGCCTTATATAGCGAGGGTGCATTGGGAGCAGAAACCATCTTAGCCATAGCCTAAGGAACCCCAAATAGAACGTCTCTTCGTCCACGTCGGAAGCTGCGAGCTCTGCGAAAGAGACGACCGGGGTATCCGGGAGAAAGAAATTCCTCTGATCCGCTTCCGCTGCCGGCTGGTTGTCCAAACCAAAGCCAAAGGGATCGCCGAGTTTGGCAAATTTCGCGGCTTCCTACGACAGGACTTCTGGGTGGAGAAAGCGGGCAATAAAATCTGTGAAGCTGACGTCGTGCCCTCTGGACTGCAGGAACAAACTTTCGTAAATGTTCAACACCTTGATTAGGCTTGGGAATCAGTGTTGAATGGCATTCTCTGGAGTCAGACCCATCACTACTGATCGGGTGGCGAAGATGTACTCGTCATGGGGAAGTGTTTCCTCGTAATGGGACCCTTCACAATCAGGTAAATCAAACACTACAAAGTCGTACAACTCATTAGACGTTTTATCTTCAACTGGTGAATCGTTTGGAACACTTGATAGACATTCAAAACCGGAATTGTGGGATTCAATTGGTGATGAGTAGGTTTGATTTGGAAGGGTGCACAGCTCACTCTCTCCACTCAAATTCTCAATCTGTCCAACCGCCTCATCATACATTGGAAAATTTGTAGCTAGTTGGAAACTAGCTACCGGGTTACTAGGTTGTATAAGGGAGGCCATGGACGCATTCAACTCCATTATCTGTTGTTTTGACACTACTATAAAATCTTCCAACGACTGTTCCAGACTAGACATGGGTTGTGAAGAGGTTTCAGTAAAAGATTCAAAGTTGTTTGGATACTGGAAACTCCCAAATGGCCGTGTAGAAGCAATGTCTAGGAAAGGTGCGAAAATCGGGTAGGACTGGTAGGAATTGAATGGTTGGACAGGAGTAAGATCAATATTTGGATAAGAAGGTGAATGGAATTGTTGATCCAAAGAATCGCAGTGGTGAAAGGAGTGAAAGATCGGTTACGAGATTGTTCAATATGTTCAGCAATAGACATGGGTTTCGGGGTTACAACAGGACTCGAAAAAGTAGTATCAACGTAAGAAGGTGGTGAAGATTGAAACGGTTGATACAAAGTGGATTGCGGAGTCCAACTGTTTTTACTAGACGCGTCTATTCGATCTTTCAAAGAAATTTTGGGCATGGAGGGGTCGTCCGAAATTCGACCAAAACAATGAGCGTAGGAAGTAATGTCTGGTTGAGGGTACCAAAGTTCGGCAAGAGTTTTGCGAGGTGGGGTACCTATGATGTGATGAGAGAAAGGAGAAGAAAAAGAATGTGATTTTTTTAATTTTTTTTATTTTTTATATTTTGTTTGTTTTTGGAGTTTTGAAATTTTTTTAAGTGTTTTTTTTAGAAAGAGTTTTGCAAAAATTTGTACGGAACTACAGCACAATTTCAAATAACCAAAGTTTAAACATGCACAATCAAACCTAGAGCTAGGGTCTCTTAAGTCAACTAGACTGCTCCTAATTGATCCAAAGGGCAAGTTGTGAAATATCCCTCAAATCGCCTCTTCACCGCCAATTGTGGCCAGGTAAGAACAAGTAAAGAAAGGAGGGATCCGCTCATGAATCACAGTGAGACGGGCCTTTTAAAATTACTTTTCCCACTTGTCTAGCCTAGGCACCACAAAGTCAAGTTTAGATAAACGACCGATTGACCACAACCTTTTTCTGTCCTAATGAGCGCGACAGTCCTTATTTGGATGAGTCTAAATATTTTTTAATTAACTCGAGGGTTGATGCATATGCTTTTTGTGATTTTTGGGGTCTTAGGAAGGGTAATGAAATCCCCATCCAATCTGGATTGGTGTTATAGCTCCTTAAAAGTCCGTATTAGTTATGCAAAGTAGTTAACACACCAAAAACACTTGCAAATTTTTTTTATTTGGCAGCGCAAAGAATCCTGCAAAAAAACAATTTATTGGAGAGGAAGAAGATTTTGCGCAAAGAACCCTACAGGAAAATTTTTCAGTGGAGTTCAGAGGGTAGAAGAGGGGACAAAAATACTTACAGAAAATTTTGGGGTGCTGACGTCAGCAGTTGACCGCGGTTCCGAGGTCAAACGCTTGAATCCGCCATGGTCCCGCGGTGGTCAAGTTGGTTTAGATCTCCAAAAATTTTCTGTTGTCTGTTGTGATTCTCCTCTGTCTGTTCAGATCTTCTGTTTGTTGATTTGTTCACTGGTTTTTTCCAGATCTGAATCAGTCCAACTTCTTTTCCTTCGCAATTCACACAATACCTCTCAAAAAGAACAAGATGAATTTTTTTTTTAGTTTTTATATTTTCAATTTTTATAATTTTTAAATTTTTTATTTTTAATTTTTAATTTTTTTAACCCGAAATTACACAAAGAAAGAGACTACCGTCTCCCCGGCAATGGCGCCATTTGATTGGTAGTTGTTTTGCGTACGTGCGTTTTAAAATCAAAATTAAGAATATACCGCAATCAAGACAGTGTCGCTTGGTAGCTAGCCGGTTGAGTACGGGTCGATCCACAGGGAGAAGGATTTCTTTTCTTTATGTTCTAACGAGTTAAGTCCAAAAAATTGATGGTTTTGTTGTAGATCTATGAAGAAGAATAAATTGATAAAAAAGCTTGCTAGGGTTAGGATTAAGTTAGTTCGAAAAAGGGATTCTTCTCGCTTCTATCAATGCCCTAATTAAGAATATAGGTATTAGGGTAATAGTCAACAACGGGGATTAGCACGACTAGGAAGAAACTAAGTTTATTCACTTTGGTCCTTGTCTGTCCGTTCTTGGCTCTTAGCCCTAACCTCCAGTTAATTCAACCACAACCGGTCGAACTAGGGAATCACCGCTATCATTTAGGATAGGGTGCCGTAGTGAGCGGATTATGGTTGATTTAAAGAGAGTCTTTTAAATAAAATTATTTGGGCAAAGAAAGGAGGGAGAGAGATTTCCTTCTCTCAAACCTTCCCTATCTTAACCCTAACAAGTGAGGAATTACTCACTCATTAGGGAAGGTAACAATCAAATTCATTTTTATAATTTTTAATATTAGAAAACTAAATTGCAGATAATAAAAGAACAGATAAAAATTGAAGGAATTAAAATTACAGATAAAAAGAATGCAAGATAAAAATAAAAAAAATACCTTTATTGATGACCTCTCAACGATTCATTACAAAATGAGAATTAAATCTAGAAATTGAAAAGAGATTAAGAACTAAAGAGAGGCATCTCAAAAGAGGCACCCAAAAGAGGCACATTTAATTTGGTTTTGAGCTCTCCTATTTATAGATAGGAAAACCCTAGGTTTACATTCTGATCCATACACGAAATTACAAAACAACCCCAAAGACCGAGTCAAAGCACCGACACCCCACCGACACGTGTATTGCACGGCCGCGGATCCGCGGCCATTTGGTGGGCTCATAGGCTCAATTCTTTAGGGTTTTTTCAAGTTGCTTTTATCTTCTATTTTCTTCACTTGGTTCCTCAGAATCTCTTCTATTGTCTTCCAGATTTCCAACAGTGCAGATTTATGTGGACTTTTACCGTAGGCTTCGTGTTGAAGTCTTGAATCTTGTGCTGCCTTTGTGCTTTGTGCACTTTGAACTGTTTACTGATCTTCATTTGTTCCTTGATCTGTTAGGCGGCATCATACGGATTCTTCTATTGTTGGTCGTAGTCTTACATTTGTAGCGTTTTTTTCATGAATTTCACTGTAATGACCTGAGAACCTGTAATCTGAAACTATTTAGCAGACATGGATAAAAAACACCTATTTATTTGTAATATGATTAATAATGGGCGGTATAATAATGCAATATTCTGATATGAACACCTGGCGCTCAGCGCCAAGCGCTCCACGTGCCCCTCACATGGGCGCTACTTAATAAAAAGTACTTAGTACTCATTGCCTGGCGCTCAGCGCCAAGCGCTCCACGTATTCCTCACGTGAGCGCTATCAAGTGTTTAACACTCCATATAAAAGAATACAAATAAAACAAAAAGAATAAAGGGTGTCAGAACCCATTTCATTGCTCAGCACATTTAAGGCAGAAAGGGGACCAGGCCCAAATAAATAATCAAGTGGGCTCTGCCCATGGTTGGTTAAATCCCAACTTAACCCAGCCCATATGCTTTTAAATTGGACTTAGTCCCAAACAAGATCATCAAATCTTTGATAAATATTCACTGGTTCAAGGGTACATCTCTTCATATCTCTGATATATGTGGTTGTAATTCTTCAACGTCTTCAGAGAGATGGAGGGTCCCAATAACCAATAACTTTTGGCGCATCCCCAGATTGTTAAACCAAAACCCTACAGACTATGATGTCTTTAAACCCTACAGACTATGATGTCTTTAAACCCTACAGACTATGATGTCTTTAAACCCTACAGACTATAATATCTTTAAACCCTACAGACTATGATGTCTTTAAACACAGACTGTGATGTCTTTAAACACGGACTATGATGTCCTTAAATCCAATGGACCGTAACGTCCCTAAACTGAAACGATAGAGCCCAAATACTCTGTCATCGGATCTAAATGATCTTGAACCCCCGTTGAGTAGATCTTAGTCTAAAATTAGACTAACGTATCCTCAAATGAGATTAACGATCCTTAAATCAAACAAACCCAAATCAAAGAAAATACGGATTTGGACTAATTCTCGTCCTATGGGCGACAACATAAATTAGTCTCCGTATACAATCCACGGACAACCAAACATAAAACAAACACACACGACACGAAGTGAACATCTGGAGCAGGAGAAAGTAGTTATCTCTACGCGGTAACGTAATTAACTGCAGGGGTTTGGGCCTGCAGGGAAGAGCGTCCCCACAATCAAAAACCCCTCACAATGAGGGGGAATCTGACGAAATCTGCTACAACATCCACATCCGTCCAAACCTCCGATACACGGTGTCATAAATAAACTTGGCATCTTCAGAGAGGTGGATGGATAAAATCCAATAGCATCTGCCCCCAAATTCAGGCAAGACGACCTACGCGGGTCCGTCTCCGTTTTCGGTGGTAAACAGAGAATAATACACATACGTAAAATTCTAAACAATAATCCAAGAATAGGATTTTAAATACATATACGCCCTAAAAAGATTTTAAATAAATATATTAATATTTAATAACTACTTGGTTATAAGATATCTCTAGATTTGATCGTAATAGATACAAGCAAATCAAGATGTGGAATGATTATCCATACAATCTTAGTTAGTAAAATATAATTTATCTATACCTTGTGGCTATAAATATATAATATATCTTATACTAGATTCACGTAGATATATTTTACCGATAAGTATCAAATATATCAAGCACCATACTGGGTTCCAAACATACGGGTCGGTTCGGATAACCACCACTACTATTCGAATCACTCGCAGCCCAAATAAATAAAATAAAAGAATTATAAAGCAAGACATAAATTACCAAGTTATACTGTATAAACGTATTAGGGTGTTACAAAACTTGACTAGCGATTTATGATATGTTGGTATTGTCAAGGTCATAAAGTCGTTAGGGGCAAAAACCATATCAGGAGTTTCAAATATAAGAGAAACTTTCCAAATTTGCGCATACCTTCTAGAGTGTGGTAATTTTGGTCGGCTTCCATCAAAGTTATCACACAATGATAGTTGGGTCCCGATTCTCACTGATGAGTAGGTATTATTACTCGGGAGATTTTCACTTCACAATTAGTTAACCTATTAGGTGTCTAGAAAGTGTTAACGAGGTTACGCCTTTGCGGAAACAAGGTTATTTAATTAGATCCGTACGAAAGCACGGGTGACCTCCCTCGGAGTACCAACATTGACCTGGCTGAATGGTTAGCGAACTTGTAAAATGTATATGATCCCGACTAGTTTTCTTTTTAGGGTTTGAAGGAGAATTCGAGAATACGGTGGGAGCCATCCAGATTAGATAAATTGATAACCAATCTAATTTTGATAGAGTGCATACTGAGTGTTTATTTTCTCTCTCTCTCTCTCTCTGATATAGCGACTCATGACTTACCTTAAACTAAAACTCATTAACCAAGTTAACTGAACTTTCTTACACTCTTTGGTTTTGGATTGTCATGATTCACGACAAAGTCGCATATATCCCTGTTACTCCTACTTTCCCTTTACATTTCTCCAGAACACTTCGTATCACTACGATGATCCATATTACTTGGAAATGCCATCGTATAGTTACATACGAACTCAAAAGAAGTTACTTCAGTCGAGAATAACCACTGGTTCAGGAGAAATTGAATAGGATTGTTCGGTTGTCTCTTCCCTTTTACCTTCTCTCATATTGCGAGAACTCCTTGTATTAGGAGAGTACACCTATTACGCTTATTAGATAGTCTTCTTCTAAATCTTAGGCCGGTATCGAAAGGTAGGGAAGAAAGAAAACCAATTAGCCTAAGTGCGGTGTACAGAAGGTAAGATATAGAGACATATAAAGGGATTGAAGTGAGAGCAAAGAAAATTGCAACTACTGTCATAAATTTGGATAATGAAGAGACATTACTAGGAATACCCAGCCACCCCCAAGAAATATTTTCATGTTTCAGTTTTTCTGTGTAGTGGTTACTGAGAACCATTTGTTAGTGATATATGCCCTAGAGGCCATTATTGTATCATACCGGTTTGTATATTACTTAATGGAAGCTTGGAATATACACGGATATAGTAACGATCTTGCTCGAAATGGTAGTATGCTACCTGGTTTGTTTCTACCTCAATATGTGCATGTGTTTTTGCATATCGCTTATACATATTGGTAGAGACCTTAGGATCTTTGCTTGACTACTTGCATTATGATGGCAATCACACTAGTGGGGGCTGGGTAGTCTATAAGCACATCCTTATACAGGTCCCTAGTCGTATGATTATTGAGACGGGGCATCGATACTCCAGAGTAGACTAATGTATACGCTTCTCATCCTAGCAGGGGAGATGGTCTGTCCCACAGCTATTAGTACGTCGTACTGGAGATAGTATGCAGGAGCTCATTGGGTTATGAGTGCACTAGACAAGACTCGTCGGGAACTGCTGGTGGGTATTATACCTATCGTCGGGTAGCAGTTCCTAGGTGACATGAGTACAGCGTAGTCTGTTGACTTGACACTGCTACTTCTCCTCGAGTGTGTTCCCACTGTACTTTGATTACTACCCTACCACGGCTCAAAAGAGTCGTGCAAACAGGTGGTAGTTGGGTGCAGTCCCGAAGCACTTGGAGGAAGTGGCGGTTAGATAGGATTCGTCTCTCCCGGTATTGGGGGTTGATATCGCGCTGTGTTCGGAAGGCCATTACACAAAGTCCTTGGCGAAGGCAAGTGAGATTTACTGGTAGGTACTCCAGTAGTTTCTCAGGGTGTTTTGGGCTACTCTCCGACACGACTTATTGCGCTATCAGGGGTCTGACGATTACCGCCCTCTTAGACCTGATATGCGATACTCTTAGACGAACAGACCGGACTGTACGGAGATTGTCACGGATAGGCTCAGTAGGAGTTCGGGTGAGTTTGCTCATCGGCCTTCTTATCGACATATACCTGGGGTCTGTTACATGCAGCTAGTACCGCTTGCAGCCTGTGGTTAAACCTACCGCCAGTGTAGTGTCGAGTCTTTAGAGTCCCACACAGAGGGTATCCCTGCATTGAGCAAAAGATGTAGAGTTCGTATGGTTTTAAGACAGGGTTCGATAGCGTACGTGTACTTGTGCACGGATGATGATTCAGACAGATAATACTAGTGGGCTTTGGTTTAAGCTGGATTCTAGTATTATACTGATGTATAGTTTTCGTCTCTTTTGTATTTGTATTTTTCGGAATACGGATACGGGTATGTATATACGAATGAGGGGCATTTTTGTAATTTGTTCAAAGATACTTATAGAAGAGACACCTCATAATTTGTATTAAACATTTTAGGTTAAATGTTTATTGTATTATGAGTGGAGGAAATGAGGTGGATTTTGCATAAATTTGAGCATGGCTCTTGGTGACACTTGTAAGGTTTTCTACCCATGACTCGCCAAGTTGATTATGAACCATATTTCATTTTCCAATATGTATTATTCATGTGAGAGAATGGTATGGTTCAGATTTGAAAATAGAGCTCATGCTTTTTCTTATGCAAACTTTTTCACTAGCTTTTTTCCTCAAGAGTTCTTCTACCTCAAGTCATTCTTGTCTCATGAGTTGAGAATCCTATGGCTATGAGAGATAGACCATTCCATCTATATTCTCTACATCGTCTACGACATCTAATGTAGCGAACTAGGTGCCCTAGTTACTTCAGTTAAGGTGGGAGCTCAATCTACAGACTCTCGGGTGGATCGTCTTTGACATGAGAGAACCGATGAGGACCCGATCCAAACGATCCTTGGAGCGTATGACGAGTTGGAGGACAGCGACAAAGAACACCCGAAGGACTTGAAATCATGAGGTATAAACTTCTTTCCGAGTAGTTAACCTCTTGCATGTTTGCTATTTAGGGTTTAGCAACGATCCTGGAGTTCAAGTCGGTGTTGCGATCTTTGTAAAATCCGTTTTTTAAATATTCCGCCTCCCCGCGGACCCGCGGGGTGCGCGCATCGACTTACACCATTTTCCCAATTAATTCTGACTCCAGGGTATGTATGTACCAGATTTGGATCTCACATCTGTACGGCGTCACAGATGCTGAGTATGAGCATAATATTGGGAAATGGGTGATTTGATTCTCAATATCGGAATTCGTAGCAATTGGTGATATTGGATTAAATCGCTTGCTTTTGCCTAACAACAAATATTTGGTTTTGAATAACCGTTGTTATTCACAAATTTTTAAAATGAAATATATGTATCTTTATTTTATAAAGTGTAACGACCGTGTTTTCTAATACTCAATAAAAGGTCTTGTTTTCTTTAGTACCGAGTATTTAACTGCATTTTTACTTTATGGAAAAATATTTTATAAGTGATGCGAGTAATTGTTAAAACATTTAAATAAAAGGAATTTTCTATAAAAAAAATCTATTTATATGTTTCTAGGTTAAAAATATTTTTATAATGCCTTAAGAATGATTTACATATATTATTTTAAATTAAAACAATTGTTTTCGTAATTAAAATATTTTCGAGAATAAAATAGATTTTTTCAATAGTTATGATAACTAACAAATATCATATATATAGGAATATTATTTAGTTTTAAGCCCAAAATCGTTTTTAAATTAAAGATAACAAGAAAATATTTTTCCCGTATTTTTCAATATTTTCCCGTATTTTTCAATATTTTTAACATTTTTTTAAACCAAATTCGACTTTTTTTTAAAAATAACAGTATTTCCTTTTAGAAAAAACAACTTTTAACCTGGACCGTTGGATGGGAGATCCAACGGCCCAAGATCTCTGGCGGCTACCCATGAGGGTGGGGACCATGCGCTTGTGCTGCAAGCACGTGAATCCACTCCTCATGGACATGTGGCGAGCGACAGCGGCCTCTGGGCCGTTGGATTCAGATCCAACGGCCACGAATCGTGGCGGCGGAGGCTGAATCATCAGATGATGATTGGGCACGGATTTTGGGGGGAGGGGGTTTGACAGATTTTTTGGATTTTATTGTTGGGGAAAACACCCTATAAATAGAGACCTTCAAACTTAAATTTCTCACACCTCAGAACTTCAAAAATTCTGAAAAAAAATATCTAGGCCTTCGTTTCGACGACGTTGACGCTGTGGTTCCATCCAAACATCGAGGAAAAATGTGAGGGCGGAGTTATTTAGATCGTAGTGCAATTCTATGTTTTAGACCCATCGACATCCAACTCACACCAAAGGTAGAATCCGTCTCTCTCCACATGTCTGTCACCTTCTTATCCTGTAATGATCTTAGTTTCAAGTTCCAATCCCCAACCTTATTTTAAAATGATGTTAAAAATATTTCTGCATGCCTATTGTTGTACCTCCTGATAATAAAATTTGGCCCATGTTTAAAATGGATTAATTAATTACGTCCATATGCGTGAATATTGCATCCTCATCCTACATGGAATATGATATACTTGATGTTATAACCCATGAGGTATCAATCCACTCTTTATGTACACCCACTTACCTATGATACCAATAAGATCGCGAAATAGGTTACTTCCACAAAAATACCCACATTTTATTAAAATGTTGTACGTATTTAAAATACCCCTATGATATGAGATGTTTTGAACAAAATATCTTAGACGCCCTAAAACGATATGTTTTTTTACTTGCACTTTTATCCACCAATTACCTTAGTTTTGTTAAAATCTCTTTACCTTTTGAAAAGGGGTGATACTAATCTAAATAGTTGTGCTATAGTTTTCAACTTAACCCCTTTCCACTCAGAGAGAATATTTTTATATAAATTTTCTTAGCCTATTAACTAAGGTTTAATAAGATACCTTAGTAGGGGAATATTTCACATGAAACACCTCGTGGTTAATAGACAATCGTCCCTGAAAAGTGTTGGCTATAGTGCCCTCAAGGCAATTATCATAGTCGCAGGCATGTGATCATGATGATTGAGGGAGGAGCTATACCGATAAAACAGTCTTTCTCGAGATGATAGTATGCTATCTGGTTTGTCTTTATCACCATGTATATGTTGATAAAGCCCTTATGATCTTGCTTGACTACCAGCATTGTGATGGCGATCACATACGTGGGAGCTGGGGATTTGTAAGCACATCCTTAAATGTCCCTGGTCGTGGGAGTATCGAGACTGGGCAACGATACTCCAGTGTAGACTGGTGTATACTTATCTAGACCCTGACAAGAGGCGGTGGCCGGTCTCACAAGCCATTGGTGTTAGTTGTTCACCTAAGATAGTATGCAGGTGCTCATTGGGTTATGAGTACACTGGACGGACTCGCCGGGAACATGCTAGTTGGTATTATACCTATAGTCAGATAGCAATTCCCTGGTGACATGTGTACAGGTTAGTCTGTCGACCTGAGATCGTGATTTGTCTCGTGTGAGTTCCCACTGTGCTTTGATTACTACCCTACCACGGCTTAAAAGAGTCGTGCAAACGGTTTTAGTTGGGTACAGTCCTTAGCCACATGGAGGCAGTGAGCGGATCGTCAGGAATTCGTCTCTCCCGGTATTGGGGGTTGATGTCGCGCAGTGCATGGGTGGCCATCACTAGAAATCCTCGGCCGGGGTATGTAAGAATTACCGATCTAGGATCGATAGTTTCTCGGGTAGTGATGGGTTTCATACCGACACGAATTATCGCGTTGCTAGGGGTCTGACTTTATCCACTTCCCCTAGACTCGATATGCGATACTCTTAGACGAACAGACCGGACTGTACGGATATTGTCACTAACAGGCTCAGTAGGGGTTCGGATGGCTCGTCGGCCTTGCTTTCGCTCAATACATGGGTAGCCGTTACGTACAGCTAGTGCCGCTGACATGCTTATGGTTAAACCCACTGCCAGCGTATTGACGAGTCTTTAGAGTCCCACACAGAGGGTTTCATTGGTTCAGGCGAAATGGTGTAGTAGCCGTATTTGATACGTGCAGGGTTCCGATCGATTGATGTACATAGTAGTCGGACTTTCGATCGGACAGCTGATAATACTAGCCGGCTCGGGTTTGAGCCGGATTATTAAATCAGGTATTGATTTAATAATTTACATATATGTATTTCGATACATATATTCTAGTATTATATTCTTTGTGTTATTCTATCTCTTTGATATTCGTATTTCGGTACGGATACAGGTATGTATATACAGTAGAATGTAATCCGTATTTTCTGCCGGATAACATTCTAGAAGGTGCCACCTCATTTTGGATTTGACCATTTTTATTAAATTGGATATTGAGGTGGAAAATGGCATGAAGAGGAATGATGACAACCATGCTTGGAATAGTGCTCACAAATGAATTGTTAATTCATTTGGGTGCACTATTCAAGCATGGTAGGATTATTAAAATGGAAAATTGGTTTTTACAAAACCTAGGATGCTTCATTTTCTCTCTCCTTGGTCTTCATTTTTTTGAAGCATACTAGGTTTTCTTCTCTTGAGCTTGAGCTCCACCCTCACCATTTTTGTACTTCACCTCTTCTAGCTATCATGCTTGCTTCCACCTTCTTCATGATATGAGATAGCAAACACTAAGAATACATACACACTACATCCTAGGCTCTCTAGGGTAGCATCCTAGTGACCCTATTTGCTCTACTAGCATCTTGGCATGAAGCTAGAGCCGGAATTACATCCCTCGGGTGGATAATCGGAGATGGAGGATGACCGGCGACCAAAGTCGATCAGCATCACTAGGAGCTTGGAGATGGTTGAAGACCGGGAAGGACTTGGATCATTAGGTATAACCATTTCTATCTCCTTTTGTTAGTTTGCTAGTTTTAGGGTTAATGGTTTCGATCTTGGAAATCGGGTAATGGAAGCGCCGGGTTTTAGAAAAATTTTGTTCCGCATTTGGCCATGGTTCGATGGCCGGGGCGCTCCCATAACCCAACATGGTATCAGAGCCATCCATTAAACCCTACTAGCTAGTTTGCACAAGCTTAAAATCTCGATCGATCAAAATTTCCAAATTAATTTTCCAATTTGCCTATTTTCTGTCGATTTCTGAAAGTGCTCCAAAAATGTTTCTGTATAGCTTAAAAATCCGTTCAGGCAAAACTAAAACTACAGAAAAAATTTGGTGACCTAACTCCAAAATGTCACCGCGTAACCGTCGCGAAATGTCACATTTGGCGGCGCTTCCGTGGCCCTTTTTGAGCTACAGTGACCAAAAGTTTTTCTAGAGCTCTAGTTGGTGGAAAAATGATTTTTGTGATATATAGTTTTGGCCCAGATTCTTTTAAGTACTGGTTTAGCACATGGGGCGATTTTGGAAAAGTTTAGTCAATCGAAATTTTAATTGTGAGTTTTCAGTACATTACATTTCTATCTGCGACCGTGAATGTCATTTGATCGGTAAATCTTATCTAATCGCTATAGTCCTTTTAGACGGGAATGTGACATTCACGTTGATGTTCTGTGTTATGTTGTGATGTTGCGGATTTGTCATGATGGATAGCTTGCGTGCAATAGTAGTGCAGTTTGGATTTATTTGTACATTTGATATTGCGGGGCGAACGTCCGACATGTGGACTGTCGTCACTGCCTGTTTGTATATTATTCTTTTAGGGCACGACCGGGTTGAGTTCGATGTCACCCCTGTATATTATTTTCTTTTCTGTACTAGGATTACCCCGCGGTGGGGTGCACAGATAGTCGGGTTCTAGAGGGCAACAGATCCGCATCTCATGGCGTTGAGACGGAGGGGACCTTACTCTAGAATTGACGGGCTATTCGCCGCACTCGTAGGGGGTATAGGTTGACCCAAGGAGGGGTGCCCAAGTTACCAGATTCCGTGAAGTGTTGGGTGGTCCATTCACTTTGCTGAAGGGGGCTGTCTCGCTTCAGGTTTTGGCGGGTAACTTTCCGCGCTCGTAGGGGTCTAGGAGTTCATTGCACAAGCTATCCACACGACCAGGGGAACGTCGGGTTTTCAGTTGTGGCTCAAAGGAAACCCGGGGCTCCCAGATTATCTGTATTATTCTGTGATGCTTATTAATTTTCTATGATGTTGCATTTATCATGCCTGGGACGATTGTTATATATATATATATACTAGTAGATGTTGTATATGTTTTGCACCAGCGCTAGCCCAGTCCCCGCTCTGTCGTTAGTTAAGTAACCTAACGGGTGATGACGGGACCCAGAGGCGAATGCGGATAGCATATACGTACATTTTATTTTCGTTCTTTTCTGGTGTGATTAATTGATGGGACTGCGTTGATTCTTATTAATGCAAGGAAAACAAACCTATATATATATATATATGATGTTGTTGGAACTAAGTTTTTTAAAACTGACATTATAGACGTACGCTTTTGCTTTGCACAGTGGTATTCAGTTTGGAATATTCTGCACCTCATTCGACGAGGCAAGGGCCGAGATCCCTTCATTGGGAGTGACCCGTTGGGCAGAAGTTTGCGTCAACGTAATAACTTTAGTATAGACGATTATTTTTTGCTTTGCATCGTGGTATTCAGTTTGGAATATCCTGCACCTCATTCAACGAGGAAAGAGCCGAGATCCCTTTACCGGGAGTGGCCTCTTTAGCAAAAGTTTTCGCCACTATATATTTATAAAAAAACCACTTGGATTCCTTCAACGATATCAAGTTCATTACGTTAAAGGTTTTTCGCCAAAAACCAGCCGTAGCCCTCCGTCATTTCTTTCAGGTGGTACCTAGTATTCGTGCTGCGTTTGTTGGCCTTTGTCAAAGCGTAGTGTGCGGTAGCTGGGTATTACTTGTATGTTGCATTGAGTTGCGATTACCTAGGACAGTCATATAACCTTGTTGGCCTTTGTCAAAGGTTTGTGCGGGTGGGTCTAGAGTAATCCAGGATAATGACGGGTTGAACTTGACTTGTGGTTGATGATTTGTTGGCCTTTGTCAAGGTCATAAGTCGCTTGGGGTAAAAATCATATCGGGAGTTTCAAACATACAGGAAACTTGCCAGGCATGCGCATACCTTTTGGAGTGTGGTGACTTGAGTGGCTTCTATCAAGTTATCATGCGATGATAGTTGGATCCTGATTCCCACTGATGAGTAGGATTACTCTTCGGGTGATTCCGACTAATTCTCCTTTTAGGTTTGGAGGAGAATTCGAAGAAACAATGGGAGCCATCCAGATTAGATAAAATGTTATCCATTCTGATCTAGGATTGAGTGCACGCTGAGTGTTTCTTTTCTTTCTCTCTTTGGCTTCGACCATGGCCCGACCCTAGACTATGACTCAGTGACCAAGTTAACCGAACTTTCTTTAAAACACTAGCTTTTGGATTGTCCAAGTTACATACATCATTGCCACTCCTTCTTTTACCCTTTGCTTTTCTCCAGAACACCCCGTATCACTACGAATATCCACTTCCATTGGATAAAACCATCGTATGGTTATATACGAACTCAAAGGAACTTTTTCGAGGATGGTTTCTGGTTCTGGAGAAAATGAATAGGATTATTCAGTTGTCTTTTCCTTTTTACCTTCTCTCAGGTTGTGAGGGCTCCTAGGATTGGGAGACGGTACACCTATTACGCTTATTGGATAGTCTTCTTCCAAACCATAGGCAGGTGCCGAACGGTAGGGAATGAAGAAAATCAATTAGCTTAAGCATGGTGTACAGAAGGTAATAAGTAAAGACAAATAAAAGGATTAGAAAGAGGGCAAAGTAAAATGCGACTGCTATTCACGACCAAACTAAGTCTTTCATCGACACTCCTACTTCACCTTTGTATTTCTCCAGAACACTCCGTATCACTACGAACATCCAATTCCATTGGATAAATCTATCGTATGGTTATATACGAACTCGAAGGAACCTTTTTCGAGGATGGATTCTGGTTCAGGAGAAATAGGAATAAAGATTATTCAGTTGTCTTTTATCATCACCTTCTCTCGGGTTGCGAGTACTCCTAGGATTAGGAGAGTACACCTATTACGCTTATTTGATAGTCTTCTTCCAAACCATAGGCTGGTGCCGAACGGTAGGGAAGGAAGAAAACCATTTAAGCTTAACAATGGTGTACAGAAGGTAACGACTAAAGACAAATAAAGGGATTTGGAGAGATGGCAAGGAAATATATGGTTTCAATCATGAATCTGATAATGGAAGAGGCATTACTAGGAATACCAGGATACCCCTACAAAACATTTTAATGTTTCAGTTTCACTATGCGTTGTTAAATGAAAATTGTTTTCCCAATTAGGTCATTACTCCAGGGTATGTATTTACCAGGTTTGATTCTCACATCTGTATGGTTTTACGGATGTTGAGTGGGAGTAAGTTATTGGGAATTAGGTGATCATCCTCATTATATCGGAATTCGTTGTAATTGGTGATATTTGAGGAAATCGCCTGGGCTGTTTACCGGACGACAAGTATTTGGTTTTGAATATCCGTTGTTATGCACCAATTTCAAACTGATATATCTGTACGTTTATTTTTTATAAAGTGAGATATAACTTTTTGAAATAATGTCGATGACATTTACCTATATCAGTTGATGGTTAGGTAAGGAGCATTCAATAGCGGTGTAAGTCTTCATAACCATAGTACAGTTTTCAACCTACGACGCACGGGATTTGAGTTATTAAACTCAGGGGACTTATACAATGTATTGTATGTTGTCCAGTGTCCATTAGGACAGAGGGGATGGTACTCAAACTATATTCTGTTTACTAGAACTGATTTTTTGGATTTTATTGTTGTGGAAAACACCCTATAAATAAAGACCTTCAAATTCAAATTTCTCACTCCTCAGAGCTCCGAAAATTCTGAAAAAAAAATACCCAGGCTTTCGTTTCGATAACACCGACACTGTGGTTCCATCCAAATATCGAGGAAAAATCCGAGGGCGGAGTTATTTAGATCGTAGTGCAAGTCTACGTTTTCGACCCATCGACATCCAACTCACACCAAAGGTAGGATCCGTCTCTCTCCACATGTCTGTCACCTTCTTATCATGTAATGATCTTAGTTTCAAGTTCCAATCCCCAACCTTATTTTAAAATGATGTTAAAAATATTTCTACATGCCTATTATGGTACCTCCTAATAATAAAATTTGACCCATGTTTAAAATGGATTAATTAATTACCTCCATATGAGCGAATATTGCATCCTCATCCTACATGGAATATGATATACTTGATGTTATAACCCATGGGGTATCAATCCACCCTTTATGTACATCCACTTACCTATGATACCAATAAGATCTCGAAATAGGTTACTTCCACAAAAATACCCTCATTTTATTAAAATGTTGTACGTGTTTAAAATATCCCTATGATATAAGATGTTTTGAATAAAATACCTTAAACACCCTAAAACGATATGTTTTTTTTTACTTGCACTTTTATCCACCAATTACCTTAGTTTTGTTAAAATCCCTTTACCTTTTAAAAAGGGGTGATACTAATCTAAATAATTGTGCTATAGTTTTCAACTTAACCCCCTTCCACTTAGAGAGAATATTTTTATATAAATTTTCTTAGCCTATTAACTAAGGTTTAATAAGATACCCTAATAGGGGAATATTTCACATGAAACACCCCGTGGTTAATAGACAATCGTTCCTGAAAAGGATACAAATTCTGCCGTCCATATACATCGGTTGTCAACGCAGAGTTGTTCTTGTAGAATATCACCTTTAATAAAACACCAAAAATTTTAAAGGATGATGTTTTACGTAAATACCTCGTGGTTGATAGGTAATCGTCCCTGAAACGGACACAAATCCTGCCGCCCATATGCCGCGGTTGCTAACACGGACGTATTTCTAAAATGTTACCTCCAAATAAACACCCTAACTTTATAAAATTATTAATTATAATAAAATCATTTCTAAAAGGATATAATTTCATTTAAATACCTTGACATTTACTAAAAAGCTATCTTCAACAAAAACCATAACCTTTATAAATGGTATTTTCCAAAAGAATACCTAAACTTTATTAAAAGATAATTTTCAAATAAATACCATAATCTTTCATTAAAAAGATATTTTCTCATTAAAATACCATGGGTTTCCAAAATGATAAATACTCTAAATATTATGGTTTTTCTTATAAACAATAAATATCGTTAAACGCTATTATCTTTATTAACTAAGCATTCTAAAAAGTGATATGAAGCACCTTACAAACTTTAAAAGATAACAAGATAAAATGAGTGGTTGTGGAAGGCCATGTTAAATGAGATCAACTTTTTGAATACAAGTTTATGACATGCATGACACATGATACGGTTAGGGTTAGAATGCGCGGACCTAGGTATGGAATACTTATAAATGAGGATCCTTGCAGGCAGGGTGAACAGTCCAATGTGTGGACAACTACTAACCCGATAATCGGGCGAGTACTAACCCTACTTTGGGGGTGAATGGTCCAATATGTGGACAAATATTAACCTGATATTCAGGCGAATACTAACCCTACTTTGAGGGCGAATAATCCAATATGTGGATGACATACAGTATGGAAATTCCATGCCTAGATGTATACGCACTAACTCTAATTTGTCAAAACCTTTACACGGAATAACGGGAATAGGTAGTTTGATTAGGCAAGGAGATGCGGAACTTGGATTCCCCTACTACTCGATCATGATCCTGGGATGTGAAATGGTACATTTCACTTCCCCAGTTGTTGTTCCGTGGCCACAACGGAATAATCGCGAGTATCTGGACCCTTATTTAACAAACTAATGCGAACATATACTAAATACAACATACCTTTATCCATATATACCTCATACAACATACCCATATTCACATATACCTTCTTCAACATGCCTTATTTGCATACACCTCATACTCTTATACCCATATACATCATATCTGTACACACTCATCATACATGTATATACTTTCTCGTTTCTGTACGTTTACTTCCTTATGAGGCAATCTTATCCGAGTGTAACTCGCTGACGGACTTTCCTTTTCTCTTCTCTATCTATGGAATGTCTGTTAGATAAGAATAAGTATTATGATGAGGATCAAGATGTGGAGCCTAAGGAAGATTATGCGGACTTGACAATGGAAGATTAGCTAGTTTTTTTTTGTTGTTGCCCACATGTTTAGGGCTTTTATTTCTTCTTCGATATAATTAAACTATTTAGTTTATTTTACTCATTCTTTTGGGATATAATAAAGTTTGGTTAATGGAAATAAATACCTTCCGCTTTTATTATTTTGTTTTGGTACATATCCTGCATGTCATAGATATTTATACGCTTATTGTAACTGTATTGAATAGACCACCTTCAATACAGTTAAGTTGCGGATCATACTACATCACCCTTCACCTTCTTTTGGGAAGCGGGACGTGACATAAAGTGAGATATAAATTTTAAAAATTGTGTTCTAAACATTTACCTATATCGGTTGAGAATAAGGTAAGGTGTATTGAATAACGGTGTAAGACATTCTTGACCAAAATATAGTTTCCAACTAACAACATATGGAATTTGAGTTAGTATATCCTTGGGACTTATACATGGTAATGTATATTGTTCGGTGTCATTTAGGATAAGGTGTAGAATGTAACGACTCTGAATTTACTGTACGAAAATTTTTCAATTTAATGTACAGAAAGGAGTTTGCAAGTCCGAGTACAATTTATAAGTTATTTTTGTTTAAGAACAGTAAGAAACAACTTATAGCTCACTGGTAAAGCTTTGCACTGCTGTGACGTAGCCCCTGTGTTCGAATCCCATCAGGCACATTATATTTTTCTGATTTTTATTTTAAACTTTTTGGAAGCCCAAAAGTTTACACGCGCAATGCACATAAAAATGAAAATTCTGGAAAAATAAATATATGCAAAATGTTATAAATACAGAGGAGTACACGTGTCCAAAATCCGACGGCCCCTATCACCTAAACGGCCGGCGAGATTAGCATTATAGCCAGCGCCGACGGTCGGCCCGTAGGCAATGATGCATGGGCTTTGCACATAAATCCCTTGGCCTACCCCTGTCACCCCTGCACTGTTTGATTACTCTGCAATCAAACAGAGACCCCTCAATTCCCCAATTTATCACATTTTAATACATTTTATTTCACTCTTTTAATCCCAAAACTCTAATTCCACACTATAAATACTATCCCATACCTTATCCCTTCCTCATTCTGAAAATTCAAGTCAAAACTTTCAAATTTTCTCAAGTACAAGTGGAGTAGAAGAGGAGTTAGCCAAAGACCAACTTTCAGCGAGGAATCGAGGCTATTTCGGCGACCCGCAACGCCATGACTACCAATCTCTTTTTTTCTACTTTTCTTAAACTAATTCACTTGTAAGTCCCTTTCAATTCCCCTTCTCCTCCCTTTAAAAGTTTTTTTTTCAAAACATGTCGATAAATGGAGTTAATACCGACATTTTATTCTAAAACCTAAAAATTACATTTTTTTCTTAAGTATTGATCATTCATATTTCTATACCTTGATTGTTAACATAAAACTAATGTTTAGAACCAACTTTCACTCAAAAATATCATGAAATCTAACTTTTACATGAAAATGCCATGAACTTTATATACGTCATCTTTTATTCTTTTGTTTGAACATACCTTTAGAAAATTTCATGGGGTAATGACCTACCCCTCACATACACACATGTTTCCATAGCACGATGTCTCTTGAACATATTTTTGTTACCATATTACATCAAAATACTATCTACTATAAAAAAAAACGGTTTTCTTTAGAATTGTATTTTTAAAATTCCTTTGCAAATAATCCTCTACAAACTTTTTTAGGGGACCCGCTATTGGATGGTGCGGATTATCGCACACTCTTGGGCTAGTAGAGCAAGATGCAGACTTCCTCACGGAGCATTCGGTCTCGAAAGGTTTTAATGCGATTTTTAAGAAAAACGTAATTTTCTACTTAATAATAAAATTAATTTTTAATAATTATATAAATATTACAAATCCATATATTTTCAAAATATAATAACTTTATATTTTTCTCAAATAAAAGAATCACAAGTTTCATCAAAATACAATCAAAATATCAATACAAGACAAGTTTACAGTAAAATACCATGAACTATTCAAGCTAAGGTAATTATCACTAAAATACCTCAATTCTTAAAATACACATCTATGAAAACCCTAAATAATATAAATAATTTCTCGAGGTTATTTTGAACTATATATTAAAAATATTTTTCATAAAACCCCCTCAAGCTATATAAAAAACTGTTAAGAACTTTAGTAAATATGGGTTTAAGCGGGATCAATTCTCTTGAGCCTCAAGGAGCCGGAGAAAGTGAGTGCTTGCCTATTTAAGGTAGAAAAACTTAACGGTATTATCAATGGTAATTTCCTTGGAAAAAAAACACAAATTCTGCCGTCCATGTGCAGCAGTTACCGATAACTCCCGAACCTAATTCAGGATCCAAATCAGTTCTAAGTGTGACTAAAGACCGAGTCTTGTTCATCACAGAAAACTGCATTTTAATAACACTCATTCATTATCTATTTTTTCTATAGTATCGTACTATTAACAATATCTGCTCAGTAATTACATATTACAGGTATCCATGAAAAAAATACTAGAAATACACTCAAAATCATGTATATAACATTTGTGAGACGACACTGCAACCGGAACTGCAAACTGATCAATGACCAAAGAGTTTTTGCAAATAAATGTGTGCATACAATTTTGGTCCAACACAATACAAGTGTGCACACAACTCTTTGGCATGGACCATGGTTGGGCTACCTTGGCACACATGATATAATGAATTGTGCAAGTGGGCACATGAGAAGTGATGTGTGATAAATACTAAAAGTTTTGATATGATTTAAAAAGTATCAAATTTCCCTCCAATCTACTGAGTACAACCCAGGCTTCTACAAAGAAATCAAGCAATACCAGTGGAATTGTGGAGAGCACACAACATCACACAACAAACACGAGCCCCAAAATCCTCAATAAAACCGGCGACACCCCACCAAAGCCCGATCTCGCCGGCCCCACCATGCTCAATGCTCCCCAATTTTCTGCTGGCTCTCCCTTGCTGTCACATCAACTCATTTTTATTACTTGTTTAATCTTATTTTGTGCCTATAAAAGGCAGATCAGTGAGCAAGGGAGGGGGTCTCATTTTTTTCTCATTTTCTTTATCACTTTTGTTTTCTTTTTGTTCTTGTACATAGCTAGTTCCCTTTGAGTTCTTTGCCTTCTCTAGATCTTGCAACCTCTTCATTGAGCTTGCAAGTTTAAGTTTTGGTTATTGAACTATCATCACTTGGAATCAATAAAGCTTTCATTTTGCCTTCATTTTGCCTTGAGTTCTTAGCCTTCTCTTGATCTTGCAATCTCTTCATTGAGCTTAGAAGTTTAAGTTTAGGTTATTGAACCCATGATTTGTAATATCGCTTTTGGTTCTTAGTATTTCTATCTCTTTACTTACTTGCAATTTTAATTCTTGTCCTTTACGTACTTGCTCTTTTATTATCTTGCCATTTACTTACTTGTAATGTTGCTCTTTTCTTTTCTTTTTTCTTTTCCTTTGCTCTTTCTTTTCGTTGGTTTTGATGGTTTGTGAATATTGATGTTGTTAGGAGAAAGAATGGTGTTGTAAGTTAAGGTTTTCGTTTCTCATTTCCTTTGCCCGATATTTTCAATTGAACTGGGCCCAAACCTTACGTAAACGTTCTGTTAGGCACCCTACCCTACCAAAGTATCGGTGATCCCTAACCGCGACCGGTTGCGTTCGGTTTGGCCGGAGGCGAAAGTCAAGAAACAAGAACGGACGGACAAGGGTCAATAAGCCGGATTTCGCTAATACCGTGCTTAAGTACCCTAATCCACGTTGTTGCCGATTGATCTAGCTTCAATGGTTAAGTTCAGCACAAAGAATTGAGTACGGATTTCCCTAAGTTAAACTAACCTATCTAATCCTAACAAGTTATACTGTGCATATATATACTTAGGTTAGAATCACACCATTCTGACCCGCGCATTAACTCGTGATAACAAGAACATAGAATGCAACGTCTCCCTGCGGACGACCCGTACTCATCACGGCTAGCTACACGCGACGCCGTCCAGATTGCGGTTAACTTTAGAACTTTAAAAAACGACACGCCAAAGCGTGCAATCAAGTCTAAATCAAACTTGAATCCAAACTTAAACCAGAATCCAATTCTAACATGAATCCAAACTCTAACATATATACTTGAACTTGAACCTGAATATCAAAACAATATCAACATGCAAACATGACTTGACCTGACCGAACCATAGCTATAACTTGACTTGATTACATGACTACTTGTTTACATCCTGAACCTGATTACATGAACAACTTGTATCCATGATCTCGGCAAGTCTGATAATTATAATCTATATAAAATATTACACGGGGTTAACGGGGTAGATTGGTATGGAATGTATTAAAAGTGGCACGATGATGGTCACTAAAAGACACCTACATGAACTCTCGTGCCGTTGTCCCGTGGGTTTTGACGGGACCTTATATTCACAAGTTACCATAGTCCACGGGACAGTTAGACTCCTCTCGTATACACTGATACCTTCCGTACCAAGCTACAAACAACTACGTTAGAATAATAAACTGATACCTGTATAATTAACAATTTCCTTCCACAATACTTGTTGTATTCCTTCCTTTCTTTTGGGACTTACCGAGCGCTTGTTCGCTGACGACATTCCTGTCTTTTTCTTTCTTTGAAATGTTCGTTAGGAGGACCAGACCCTCGGAAGACCGAGCCCAGCCAGGAGTACTTGGAACAGATTGAGGCACAGCCAGACTACTAGCATTACTTGTACTTATCTTCCAGTTTGTATGCCACTGTTTAGGTATTGCTTTATATCATTTGTACTTCCTTTTCAAAGCAATGTATTGTAAAGATGAATGTTAATAAAAGTTGTTGTTTACATTATATCTCTTATCATTTCTTGTGTATTTCATATATTACTTATTTATTCTTAACGTATTTATTTCTGAGTAAATACATCAGAGTAAATACGTCGCGCCGTGTGCCCGTCACGACCCCCGTAAACTCTGCATGGCCCCCGATACATCCAAGTCCCCTCCAAAACACAACACACGTACACTGCACATTGAGTTTGCATGACTAGTTGACCCGTCAATCGGAGGTTCCTTCGCTTCAAAGGCGAAGGGTAATTAATGGCAGCTTAGTCCGCGGCTGCCGGAGATTCGGATCCCTACAATCAATAAACCCCGACCTACCCTAGGCAGGGGGAATCTGTAATGCGCCTGACAAGCGACGCGTATTCTCATCTCAATGGGGTGACGAAAAACACCCTACAAGGAGTTCAGTAGTTTGTTGGTTGGTGATGAGCTTAACTCTGTCATGACTTATCAGGTTATTAGGGGTCTGACATTATCCATCCTCTAAACCCGGTATGCGATACTCTTAGACGAAGAGACCGGACTGTACGGAGACTGTCACATTCAGTCTCAGTAGGATACGGACAAACTTGATTATCGACCTCCCTTTCGGCATATACTTGGATAGCCGTTACGTATAGCTAGTGCCGCTGACGTGCTTATGATTATGGAGTTATCTAGTAACTCACTACCAGTATATTGTCGAGTTCTTAGAGTCCCACACAGAGGGTTTTCCTGATTCAGGCGATATGATGTAGATGACGTATATTGGTACATATAGGGATCCGATTAAATACGTGTACAGGCTACACGGATTTTAATCGGACGGTAGATAATACTAGCCAGTTTAGAATTAAGCCGGATTATTAAATCAAGTTTTGATTTAATATATATATATATATATATATATTTAATATATATATACATATTAAATATATATACCAGTATTATTGTTCACTATTCATTTTCTCTCTCTTGGCAATTCGTATTTTTATACGGATACGCGTATATGTATTTCGATACGTATACCGGATTGTATTCTGTATTTATACGGAATATGTTCTAGAAGGAGGACACCTCATTTGTGAATATTCATTTATGAATATTCATGGTAATGAGGTGGCTATGTGAGGTGGCTTTGAGCATGGTTGAGGAATATAAAGAGGGATGGGTTTCATTTGTTTATTACAAATGGTTTTGATATTTTGTTTGCATGGTTAAAAGATTATGAAGCCATTCTATCAACAACAAAAAACTTAGCTCATTTCCTTTTGTTGCATGGCTACCTCTGATCCTCTTCTTCCTCTTTCTTCTAGCATGCTCTCTTGAGCTTGTTTTTTAAGGAGAAAATAATAGTGGAAAATTCCTGCATTCCTACTCTCTATTTCTAACGAGCTTAGGGCGTTAGTTGCTTCACCGAGTGAAGCTGGAGCTTGAATCGGTTCTCTCGGATGGATTATCTTCGACAAGGACGGTCGCCTCTCAAGCTTGTTCCAACGGCCTACGAAGAACTTGGAGGGGTCTTCCAAAATTGGGTGGACACGCATTAAAGATTGTAATCCCTAAACCTTGCATAATTGTATTCTAGTTTAGTGTTTGAATTGATCATTAGGGATTAGTTTCTAGCGTCCTCTTGAAAAAAAAATTGTTTTTCGGTTCCGCATCGGCCAAGCTATTAGCGGCGAGGGCATTAGAAACTTTCATAACGGTTATCTAGATATTGAACAAAAGGAAGACTGACATGCAAGCTCATCCGAATCCCTACTAAAACTATAAGTGATAGTCACTATATAGTCTGATCTCTTAGTCTAAGAGTGTCTCATACCGGGTCTGGGAGGTGGAAACCGCCCGACTTCCAATAACCTAATAAATCGTGCCGATCCAAAGCTGATAACCAATTGAGAAACTACAGATCTCCTATCAGTAAATCCCATCCGTCTTGACCAAGGTCTTATGGTTATAGCCAATCGTGCATAGCGCAATATCGACTCCCTATACCGAGTGAGACGGATCCCGTCAATCCGCTCACTGCCTCCATGTGGTTCGGGACTGTACCCAACTAAAACTTATTTGTATGACTCAGTAGAGCCGTGGTAGGGTAGTAATCTAAGTACAGTGGGAACTCACATAAGGAAAATAACGATCTCTGGTCAGCAAACTATCATGTACTCATGTCACTAGAAAACTGCTATCTGACGATAGGTATAATACTATCTAGAAGTTCTCGACGAGTCCGTCCAGTGTAACTCATAACCCAATGAGCACCTGTATACAATCTTTGGTGTCAGACACCAATGGCTGTGAGACCGGCCACCGCTCCTCGTCAGGGTCAAGAAACGTATACACTTATCTACTCTGGAATATCGATACCCTGTCTCGATACTCTCACGACTAGGGACATTTAAGGATGTGCTTATGGACCACCCAGTTCCCATAAGTATGATCGTCATCATAATACCAATAGTCAAGCAAAGATCGCTATGTATTAACGACATGTAATAGCAAGTAAAACGTATACACATAAATGAGAAAGACAAACCAGATAGTATACTATCATCTCGAGTAAGACTGTTCTACCCGTATAGGTCCTCCCTCAATTATCACAATCGTCTGCCTGCAATTACAATAATTGCCTTGAGGCCACTATATCCAACAGATAAATGCATTATTGTAACTCTATTTGTTCATACGGTTAAGTTAAACATGTCATTTTTTAGTTACTATAAATCGTTATAGATATATTTTATTTTTATTTTGTATACACAGTAGTGAGTTTTGCATGGCGTAGAGATAAAGTTCTTTTCAGATGAAGATCATTGAGTTGTATCTAGTTTTAAACGATATGCATAAGATATAGTATGTTAAATTCAAGATGATTATTTTAGCACATTCACTACTAGAAACTGTGTGTATTAGAGATGGGTATTAACGACAATTAAATCTATACGGTCGCTAATACAGTATTAGCGACAGTATATAATTATACGGTCGCTGATACACGGTCTCCAATATCATGCTTGTATTGGCGACCATCCTATCAGTATTAGCGACCATATAGGTACATTGGCTAATACCATCACCAAATTTATGCCTAGAACGGTCTTCTCTCTCAGTCCCCACAAATTCCCCAACCCGTGACTCCTCTTCCCTAAATTCCCAAACCCGTGAAAAATTTCCCCCAAATTCTCAAACCCATTTTCTCCCTTAAATCTCCTAAAATCATCTCCTAATCTTCAAAAATAACTTCACCAAAACCCCATTTCATCCCAAATCAAGGTAATTTCTCAACATTATCTAATTTTAATTCGATGTGATTGTTAAACTATGTTGTAGTTAATGTATTGTGTTCATTGTCCTTAACTTTTGTGTTTTACGTAGGTAATCCTTTCCGATTTTGATATAATCATCTCTGATATTCTCCGATTAAGGTAAAATTCACAATTTTCTCTACTTTTAATTTATCTTGTTATGCTAGAATATTATTTGTTGATTTAATTTTGTTAATTTTTTCATCAAGCGGGTCAAGGCCAGCGAGGATCGGTGGACGGCGAGGCGCAGCGTCATCGCCTGCGCTTGCGTCTACAAGCGGTGGAGGGAGACCGTGCTCGGGATCGTGAGATCCCCGCTCGATTGCAGACGAATCACATTCCGATTTGATCTCAAACAGATTCGATTTCCGCAAAATGTTAAGGTTTTGTTTTGATTTGGATTGGATCTGTAGATTTTTCATAATTATTATGCCTCATAAGCTATTTTACTTAGTAGATGCTTTTAGTCCAGAACTGTCCGTCACGGTCATGTTGTTGTTGAGTTCTTTTACAAGCAGTCATTGGAGGGGTTTCAATCTTTTTTTACTGCGATCACTTATTTCTCTTACTCATTTGGCTTCTTTTTGAGCCCATTGCTTATTTTCATGGTGAATAGGATTAGTGCAAGATACGGTTCATCAAAGGGTTGGCTTTGTGATAATGATTTGGATAAGGATAGGCTGGGCCTTTTTTATTGGCTTTTGGCTGGGTTGAGTTTGGTTAACTTCTTCAATTATCTCTTTTGGGCAAGATAGTATTCTTGTAATTCATCATCAATGGAGAAAGAAGGAAAGATTGGCGGTGGTGAGAATGTGGGTAGAGTTTGAATTTTGAAAGAAAGGGTAATGACTTTTTATTTTACCTTTTTTTATTGACCTTCCATTAAGAAGATTATAGAAGTGTAGATTAATTAAGATCATATTTTGTATTCATGTTTGCAAACCTTCAATGATGATGAATAATGATGCAAGATGTATCAAGCAGATGTTGGGATGACCTATTGCTTCGATTAAGGTTAGTATTCTTAATTTTTTTTTTCCTTCAACGTTGACAACAACGCACTATACTTTTTAACTTGTTTGATATTATCGATATAAGATTTATTTGAATCATATGTTGGATACTTAGTGAGTTGTTATTTATTGACTTGTTAGGTGTAGATTTCTATGTCCGTTGATAACCGGATGCATAGGCATTTGTGTTCGTCAACCGATTGGAGGAGAATGACGACGACGACGATGTGTGGATGAGTAAATATTCAAAGTTAACCAAAATAATAAACTTCAAATTGCAAGAGTACGGTTATATTCCATCGGAGAATGTATATTTGTATTTGTTATATCTTTATATATAAACTCATGTGACTAATGGTATAAATATTTAGATAATGTTTGTTACTTATTACATTACTGTATTTCGTTATATATTATGCATGTGATGTTATTGATATAAATTTTCTTATTTGGGTATGTGATATATTATTGTGTAAAGGACGGACAAAAAACAGTAGGCAGTATTTTAAAAAAATTAAGTTTGTACCTATGGGTTCCACCATAGGGGATACGTTTGTACCTACGGGCTCCACCGTAGGGACAAGCAATATTCGTAGTAATGAGATAGTCTACGGGTACATATCAGTGACCGTATGAGACGGTTGTGTATTAGCGACCGGATTTATTAGCGACCGTTTATTATACGGTCGCTAATACAGTTATCAGCGACTGACATTTCAGCGACTGTGTATTAGTGATCGTATACAATTTAGACAGTCGCTAATATATTTTAACAACCGTGCACAAAGTATTAGCGACCGTTTCGTACGGTCGCTAATACATACAGTATCGAGTAGTGCTTTTATAACTGATCAATTAGAAAGATAGTCACTTATAAAGAATATTATTTGTAATTATAGAACTGTAATTGAATTGTTGGGAAAGTATATGCAAATTGATGGAATTTGATTATAAAAACTGTCATTATAATATGACTTTGTTATTAAAGTATTTTATGGCGAATAATGGAAATTCTCAAGTTGTTAATCGGAAGTACGAGCAAAAAAGTTTGATCGTAAGATTTCTACTTGTAGTATATATTGATTCATGAGAGATTTCTGATGCTAGGTCAGTTAGAATGATTATTCGATTGGAAGAAGAAGTTAAAGTTAAACACGGGATGCATTACTTCTCTTGGCAGTGTGGGAAGAGTTGCATTTGTGGCCTGTATTTTTATTTTATTTTTCTTTTGTTGTCTAGGATGCAAAATGTGTTTTTTTGTTCTTGATTTTCTTGTAGTCTGAATAGAATAGAATGTAGTGAGGATCATGTGTTTTGTAAGAATGGACACCTTATCAAACTTATTCTGAAAAGATCTTTCAATCAAGAAGCCCAAATGGAAAATACAAAATAATGAAGATATATCGATATTATTTTAGCATCAAGGCAAACTAAACTTTGAATTGTCTTTCTTATTAAGTTTAGCGAAGATAGGATTGCTATTAGGAAGCTTTAAAAGGGATAAGGGTATTACTACTTGTTCGTGTATCAACTGATGCCAAGTCTCGTGGAAGAAACTTTTTATTAGTAGGGTAGGTTATAAAATCCAAATTTTTTTAGAATAATTATATGAAAATAATCTTTTTCATAATTATGCACAGAATAATCTAAGTTATGGTCAGCATAAAAGAGTTAATTTTTAAAATTCAAATTTGCTATATTTGAAATGAAACCATGATATTATTTTGAAAGAATATTTTTAGCCATCTTACCAATTTTTAAATAAGGCACATATCTGTTTTTAACCTACCTACACACACATAAAACCCTAATTTCTTTATCCTAGCAATACAAAAAAATTTAAATAAAAGAAAGCACAAAGAGGAGAAGGCGGAATAAATTCGAGATTTGAGATGTCGAGGAGGTGACTTACCTGGTTGTCACACCCTATCTTCTGCAAAATCTCTCGAGTTCCTTTTGGATCTCGGTTTAGAACCATCTATTGAGAACAGATGAGAGGCGTTGGAGTTTAGCAAAATCAATTTGGATTGTTAGGTAGCTGTAAGTGGATACATTTTTTTGGCTGGTTCATATGTTATTACTTGCTAATTAATGACATACTTATTCGATACTCGATATGCAAACTAGAAAATATGTTTATTGTCTTTACCATATATATATTAAATAAATTGACATGTTTTCATATAGTGTTAAAATACATACGACTTGGTGATTTAAACCATAATTTGTGTCTGCACGAGATTGGCTATGTTTACACTGTTAGTTATATGTATGCCCTAGAGGCCATTACTGTACATGCGATATATATTGTAGTGGATTCTTGGACATATATAGGAAGGACTTTCTTGCTCGACATGATAGTATTATATCTGGTTGCACTTTATCTTAACATGTAAACAAATACTGTTTTGTGATCGCATGTTGATAAAGCCCTTAGGATGATTACTTGACTACCAGAATTATGATGCAGATCATACTAGTGGGGACAGGGTAGTCGATAAGTACATCATTCAATTGTTCCTAGTCGTGGGAGTATTGAGACAGGGCATCGATACTCCAGAGTAGACTAGCGTATGCGCTTCTTGACCCATATGATGGGCGATGGATGATCTCATATCCATTGGTGTTTGACATCAGAGAAAGCATACGGGTGCCCAGTGGAGACTGGGTACACTGGACGGACTCGCCGAGAACTCTTAGATGGTATTATACCTATCGTCAGATAGCAGTTCTCTGGTGACACTGGTACAGGTTAGTCTGTAGACCCGAGATCGTCATAGAGTTTTGTGTGATTCCCACTGTGCTTTGATTTCCACCTTACCACGGTCAAGAGATCGTGCAAAACAGTAGCTTTTGGGTACAGTCCCGAATCACATGGAGGCAATGAGCGATGTGAGGGGTTTCGTCTCTCCCGGTATTGGGGGTTGATGTTGCGTTGTGCTCTATTGGCCATAACAGGAAATCCCTGGCCAGAGTTGCTGAGATTTATTGGTAAGTGTTACCAGTAGTTTCTCGAACCATTATGGGCCTTGTATCGGCATGACATATCAGGCTATTGGGGTCTGATGTTATACCACCCCCAGGCTGTTGATATGCGACATATCAGACGAAGAGACCGGACTGTACGGTAGTGTTACTGATTGGATTCGCAGGAGTTATAGCAGGCTTGCTTATTGATCTTCTGATCGCTCAATACCCGGGTGGCCGTTACGTTTAGCAGACCGCTTGCGGCTTGTGGGTGTTTAATATGATCATCACCTACTGCCGGCGTATTGACGAGTCTTTAGAGTCCTACACAGAGCTTTCCTGGTTCATGCGAAACGGAGTAGGAGCACATATGTGATATGTGCGGGACCGAGATTGATACGAGTATGTAATACCGTATTCTATTCTCGCGATATGAAATATTAGTCGGTTATATGTCATATAGCCGGATTATTAAATCAAGAGTTGATTTAATAGTTTAATGTATAATTATATATTTGATATATTAAATTACATTAACTAATATCAGCTCACTTAAGATTTCTATTCTCACTTTTTGATACATTGATATATATGTGATATATATTAATTGTATTCTTTTTGCATAAAATATATATATGATATATATTGTTGTGTCATACTAGGTTACACATGCAACATGTATGAGACTAACACCATGTTAGGGTTAATATTTATTCTTAAGTAATTACGAATTAGTGGAGATATTTTGACGGTTGGAAGCTTGGAGAAGTTTTAAAATAACCATTGACTTAGTCCACTCTTTTGTTTTCCTTAAGATATTTATCAACCCAACCATTAACCATACACAATGGTTAACTCTCTACAAGGGTTAGATATATGATATACTCACCCTTGGTTGCAATTTTAACCTTAATGGATTCATGCTTTCATCACTTGGGTTTCATTTTCTTCTTCCTCATTTTTAAGCTTTCTAGCTTTTGACAAAGTGATGATAGATTGTGAGAAAACCAAATCTAAAGAGAGCAATATTTCTACTTCATCATCCTCTACTATTAGCCATTTAGTTTAGGGTGTTTGCTTCACTAATCTACACAATTATTGAAGAGATAGCATGAGCTAGAGTCTCCTCGACGTAGATCATCTTCGGCCTCGAAGACTTTGAAGCAAGCTTATTCGTTTCTTCATGGAAGCCTCTCTAGAGTCCGGACGATCGTGATCGCAGCGAAGAGATTTCTACACGGAGTTATTAAAGTGAAGGACCGGTCTACAAATGTTGTATTTCTTGTTCACTTAGATGTAAAGAGTTTACATATCATGTTTAACCCTAAGTCTCTAGTTAAGATCTTGGTTAGGGTTTGTTTAGCACCCCAAAAATTTCAAAGTAGCATGATTGATGCTTGCCAAAACCTTCACAAAGTGCTAAGCCAACCCTACAGTGGTATCAGAGCCAAGTTAGAGCATTAGGCGTTGTCTAGGCGAAGTTTAAAGTCCGATCGAATTCCGAAACCCCGAAAAATCCCACTTTCTGGAAAAAAATTCAAAAGTTAAAATTTTTCATATTAAAAATACTAAGAAAATCATGCAGGAAATTCTAAGGATTACTATGAAGTACGAAGCCATAACTCTTTCAAGGGACCGCGGCCAAACCATGCGTTTGGCGGCGGTTCCGCGGCCAACTTTGGGAGTTAGGGGCTAATACTTCAGGGCATTATTCCTAGATACGTTTTCATGCTTCTGGGAATTTTTAATTCTACTCAAGTGTTGAGCTTTCTAGGAAATATTGGAAACCCGTTGATTCGATCGGAAAGTTTAACTTCGTTTAAGTTTCCGGGTAATTTAGAACGTGTTAAAAGGTTCGAACGGATATCAATAACTCACTTTTTCCCCTGTCGGAAAACTTTCAAGTGTTGGATTTTTCCTGAGTTTAAAACTATGAGAAAATCATGCAAGAGAATCTGTGGACCCTCTAGAAGAACGTAACCTTAACTCGATTATGTGACCGTCAAAACCGCCACTGAACCATATGGTTTGTGGTAGTTTAGCGTTGCCACATGTGAGGCGTCGACCCTTTTATGGTTGGTTCATAGCGGTTGTGACATGTTCTGGGACTTTTTGATTTCCGATCAAGTGTTGAGCTATTTGGGAAATCTTGGGTGTTTGTTTATTCGATCGGAAAGTTTAACATTGTCTATTTATCTGGAATGTGATACAATATGTGGAATTCATATAGTTAGGCATGAAATGCGAAGTATGTGATATTTCGGATTTAACATGTCTAAAGTGATTGTGGATTCCAAATGTTGTAGTTTTTCACTTTCTTTTCTGTGACCTTAAGTGTAATATGTGGTGTATCGCCGGTTTCGGTACTATAGGTCAACGACAACTGGGATACGCATATTTACTTACGTTGACCATATGTGATGTTATGTGTTGATGTGATATGTTATATTGGATCGTCGTGTTTTGAATAACCGGGGTTTTTTATGTGAGTTGAGAGTTTTTCTTTTTCATTCATGTAAAATTCATTGTATGTAATATTCTTTTATTGGGGCACTTCCGGGTTGAGGATGATGTCACCATTGTATATTATTTACTTTTCCACATTAGGATAAACCCAAGGCGGGGAGCACAAGTAACCGGGTTCTAGGGTCCAGTGGGAGACCATTTCGAGGAGTCGAGACCGGATCTCCTAACTCTAGAATTGATAGGGTTGCTTGCCGCTCTCGTAGGGGTTTAGAGATGTGGGTTTGGCTATTCATCACGACCGTGGAATCCGCGTTTTTTACTGGCTTAAATAAAACACGGAATTCCTAGTATATCCAATATTTCATATGTGATTCTTCTGCTGCTGATATCTGTGATATGATCATTTTATATATCTGAGACGAATGCCTATATTATATATATATGAGATATAATAAATATTGCTGCTTTTGTTTTTTTATGTGATACTTGGGAAGCATAATTATATGGGACTTCATTAATGAGATTAATGAAAGAAAAAGAAACCTAAAAATGTTGTAGAAACTTGTTTAAAAACTGGTAGATCTAGTTCTTGCTTTGCATAGCGGTATTCCTTGTAGAATATCCAACACCTTATTCGATAAGGAAAGAGTCGAGATTCCTTCACCGGGAGTGACCTCTTTAGTGAAAACTAGCAGATGCTACAAACACGGTTTGTCTTTTGATTGCTTTTATAGTTTTTGCTTTGCATAGTGGTATTTGTGAAATATCCTGCACCTTATTCGATAAGGAAAGAGCCGAGATCCCTTCACCGGGAGTGACCTCTTTAGTAAAACTAGTGAAAGCCTAAAAAACACTCCTTTTAAAATTCACTTGATTCTACAACGATATCAAGTTCATTACGCTTATAGTTTTCTTAAAAACCTGTGTAGCCCTCCATCATTTTAGGAAATAGAGTACTTAGTATTCGTGCTGCGTATGTCGACCATAGCCGAGGCGTAGTGTATGGTAGCTAAGTGATGTCTTTCTTATATAGCATATGATGCGATTAGTTAGGACAGTCACATGATTATGTCGACCATAGCCGAGAGTCATGTGGGTGGGTTTAATTAACCACGAAATGACGGATAGAACTTGACTAGTGCTTATGATATGTTGACCATAACCAAGGTCATAGGTGCTAGGGGTAAAATATTATCGAAAATTTCAAGTGTTGAAATTTGCAATGAGATTGCATACCTTCTATGAGATAGTTGGATCCCGATACCCACCGTGAGTAAGAGTTACTCCTGCGAGAGTTTTACACATTACAATTAGCCGATCAAAGTAGGTGTCTAGAAAGATGTTAACGGGGTTACGCCCCTGGGAAAACGATGTTTATTTTAATTAGGTCCGTGCGAAAGCACGGGGAACTTCCCTCAAAGTACCGACACTGGCCTGGCCGAAAGATTGGCGAACTTGTACGGTGTAATTAATCCCGACTAGTTTTACCTTTTAGGGTTTGAAGGAAGATTTGACTAAAACAATGGGAGTCATCCTGATTAGATAAAATAATAACCAAATCTAATCTTGCAAAAGCGCACGCAGAGTGTTTTCTTCTCTCTCTCCTGGTTGCGACTATGTCACGCCTTAATCAAGATAATAATATGGATGCATTGACCGAACCTACTTATTATACTGAGCTAGGGAACGTTGGTTCCGCTCTATCTTATAATTGTTATAAGTCTGAGCAGGAAATAGGGGAATATCCGGATTCCCATGCTACCCAATTCGAAGAAAGTGCATATTGATGCATATTCTTCGGGTGTCTTTATTACCAAGAACTGTTTCTCAGTATCCTCTACGTCCTGGGTATGTGATACCGGATCAGGATCCCGTACATGTAATATGTTAAATGGGCTACGATAGGTAGAAAACCGAGAATGGGTGATATGTCTCTAAGTGTTAGAGAGTGGTGCAAGTATTGCAGCCAAGTCTGTTGGCAGATATCATCTTGTATTTGATACATTGATTCTGAACAAATGTTATTATATACCGAACCTGATATACAACATTACATCATGTTTTAAGTTAAAGAAGGATATAATTCTGTATTAGAGGATAATGTTGTGAAACATTTTCCTGAATCAAGAGTTGATTAAATCAGGCACGTTATATAATAGCATATACGTTCTAAATCAAACCACGGTTAAAAGTATTTAAAACACACACAAGAGGATCAATTTAAAAATGAACGAATGGAGGTGATGTGGGAGGGGAGAAGGAGGTGGGGTTGTCGCGGATGATGGAGGGAGGTTGTTGGGTCGATGGAGGTGATGATGATGGTGTCGGGGTCGCACGATGGTCGGAGGTGGAAAGCGGCCGTGGAAGGGAGCTCGGGTTAGTGAAGGTGATGGGAGTTGGAGCCGGCGGTGGTTTAGGGGTGTGGTGGGTCTCGTTGTGGGGATGGTTGCAAGAGGAGAAGTCGAGAAAGGTGAGGAGGTGAGCGGAGAGAGAGAGGAAGGCGAGGGTGCTGTCGACGGCGACGAGGCGAGCGCGGCCGTGGGTTCGAGAGAGGGAGCGGGAAAAGAGAAGGGAGAGAGAGTGCGAGATGAGAGAGAAAGTGTGTGGGTGTGTACGAGAGGAGAGATAGGGAAGACGGGGGATCGCGAGGGTTGCGCGTCGTGGGGTGTAACGGCGCACGAGCGAGTGTGGGCGTGGGCGAAGGAAGTAGGTCGAGCGAGCGGGAGAAGAGGAAAGAGCCGTCGGGGGAGAAAGGTTAGGGCATGGGCCGGGTTGGGTTGCCGTGGGTGAGGGCTGCTGGGTCGAGGAGTTGGGCCGGAGAATTTCAGAAAAATATTAAAAAGATTAGGGGGTCTGGGCTCGGTCTGAAGAAGCTTGGCCTGCAGGAAAAATTAAAATGGGGAATGGGCTGGGTTTTTAAGAAAAAGAATTAAGTTTATAAAAAGAAAATGGGCTGAGGGAATTAGTTGGAAAAATAAGATATAATAGGGTTTGGGTTTTAGGGTTTTATTGATAAAAGGAAAATGGGGGTTTAGAAGAAATAAAATTATAAATAAAAATAAATAAAATTCAAGAGTAACAAAATACAGATATTGGTATAAAAAGGGGCTGGGTATTACATCTCGCGATATGAAATATTAGTCGGTTATATGTCATATAGCCGGATTATTAAATCAAGAATTGATTTAATAGTTTAATGTATAATTATATATTTGATATATTAAATTACATTAACTAATATCAGCTCACTTAAGATTTCTATTCTCACTTTTTGATACATTGATATATATGTGATATATATTAATTGTATTCTTTTTGCATAAAATATATATATGATATATATTGTTGTGTCATGCTAGGTTACACATGCAACATGTATGAGACTAACACCAAGTTAGGGTTAATATTTATTCTTAAGTAATTATAAATTAGTGGAGATATTTTGATGGTTGGAAACTTAGAGAAGCTTTAAGATAACCATTGACTTAGTCCACTCTTTTGTTTTCCTTAAGATATTTATCAACCCAACCATTAACCATACACAATGGTTAACTCTCTATAAGGGTTAGATATATGATATACTCACCCTTGGTTGCAATTTTAATCTCAATGGATTCATTCTTTCATCACTTGAGTTTCATCTTCTTCTTCCTCATTTTTAAGCTTTCTAGCTTTTGACAAAGTGATGATAGATTGTGAGAAAACCAAATCTAAAGTGAGCAATATTTCTACTTCATCATCCTCTACTATTAGTCATTTAGTTTAGGGTGTTTATTTCACTAATCTACACAATTAGTGAGGAGATAGCATGAACTAGAGTCTCCTCGACGTAGATCATCTTTGGCCTTGAAGACTTCGAAGCAAGCTTGTTCGTTTCTTCATGGGAGCCTCTCTAGAGTCCAGACGATCGTGATCGCGGCGAAGGGACTTCTACACGGAGCTATTGAAGTGAATGACCGGTCTACAAAGGTTGTATTCCTTGTTCACTTAGATGTAAAGAGTTTACATATCATGTTTAATCCTAAGTCTCTAGTTAAGATCTTGGTTAGGGTTTGTTTAGCACCCCAAAAATTTCAAAGTAGCATGATTGATGCTTGCCAAAACCTTCACAAGATGCTAAGCCAACCCTACATACACACACACAGCTGATCCTGTGTGGTTTAGCCTCATTTCTTATTTTGAGGTCCAATTTTCAAACACCCAACCCTCCGTGTTTTTCATCGATCCGCTCCGGCCACCATGATCTACACATATTAGATAGGCTATGTATCAAATTTTACGAGATTTGGAGATCTTTAATTAATCCATCAAATAGACTAAAAAAACCGACGACTTTACAATGCATGAAAAACAAGATCGCTTGATGGGTGTGCTAGAGATCTCCATATCTCGTAAAATTTGATACATAGTCTATCTAATATATGTAGATCACGGTGGCCGGAGCGGATTGGTGAAAAACACGGAGATTGGGTGTTTGAAAATTGGACCTCAAAATAAGAGACGGGGCCGGACCTCTTAGGATCGGCTTTACACACACATACATATATACTACTTTAGAAATAAAAGTTGTCATATGTACCTCGTAGGTTAATACAGGTAAGAATTAGGAAAACAAAGTAGGTTACATCCAGACTTATAGTGTAGTCCCAGTGGGATTATAGCACGCGTCGTAAGGCAATCTCACTGTGGGTCATAATATGCGATTCTCCATACTGCGGGCTATCTATATATAATGGTTTTCCTTATGTTAACCGAGGTAGAGTTGCTGACCGTACTTGGTCGTAACCTGCTAGTTTTTCCATGCATGAAAATTATATTTTCTCAATTATTGCATTTTTATATAAGATTTATGCGCAAACTAATATCACCATTGTTAGTACAATTGATTGGTTCATATTTTATTGTTTTCTAATTTATTATAAATGTCTTTGGCATGTATCTATTTCTTTACTGAACGTTATAACTCACTCACTTTTGTATGTAGCTGCTAATCCCAATGCAGGGTAGGTTTCTGATGGAGTTTTAGTATAGGCTAGGACGCATATCATCTTGGTAATATGTGGAGTTTTGCGGTCTTACTATGAATAAATAATTTAGTAGTCTTTCTATGAAGTGGTTAGAATAAACTTTATTCAAATAAAATATGTCTTTTAAATATTTTGCAATAAGTACACTCTATGACTTGGAGTTCTTATTGTGGAATTTTAAAACCGCATTTATGTTATTTTGGGATGATTTTTTTATCTTATATAGATCTTGGTAGTTGCGCATTACGGTCTTATTGTCGAGATCGCGGCATGCCATGCATTTTTTTGTTATATTTATATGAGTAGATTTTGGGGCGTGACCCTGACCATTTCAAGATTAGTTCTGATTTCAACATCCAATGGTTTGCACAGTGTGCGTGCGTGCGGCACGTGTATAAATCGAACTGTTCTCAGCATACTTTAAATCCTGAACGCCCGATGTGTGAGACCAAATAATCGACGGCAACAACAAATATCATATAATTTAATAAAATCCTAAAGTAGAAAGTAACGTTTATTTCGCTTTCGTGGACGTTGCTTGCTCTCAGTCTGAGGTTCAGCATAGAGTCAAATTTATGAGATTGGTCAATAGATCTATCTTGTGAGCTCCCTCCTTTTTTGATGAAATTTGTTACAGGGATAGCTTTAATCTTTAGCCCATTTAGCTCAGTTCATGCACATCCATATATTTATATATATAGATAATGTTATCCGAAAAAACGTCACCACTTGTTTATTTCGCATTACTCTCTTGTCAACCTTAATTAATTAATATGAGTTACGTTAACAAGTTTTGTTTTTCCTAGAGTATAATTTTCTATATATCTAATTTATTTAGTTTTTTCTCCCTTTTTTTCTTACCTGATGTAGGATATCCGAAGGATATGCCAATTAGAGATTAAAACTTATTAAACACGGAGTTATCGTGTAGAGCTTTGTCAACCTTTCATATGTTTTCGGCAAGAACCTTTTAATGCTATACAACAAGAGGGTTAAACTGAAAATGCAAGGCTGGGGAGAAAACAAAATTTTCAAATTGGTCAATGTTAGAACAAGTAATTGGTGGAAAAGAAATATTTTCCCTTGATTATTAAATTAGTGTATACATGTCCTAATTTATACGAGTTGGGAGATCCCAGATAGGAAACTCCTAAGAAAGGAATAAAATACAATTACATATAACCTACTAAGTATAGCGATTATATTTAACACCTCTCTCAAACTCACGGTGGATCAAATACCGAGAGTTTGGATAAGAAAAACTGAAACTGAGCTTGTGTCTGAGCCTTGGTGAAAAAATCAACCGCTTGTTCTTTGGAAGAAATATAAGGAAGGGATATCCGATGTACTTAATATTTCTGACGAACGAGATGACAGTCCAGTTCGATATGTTTCGTGCGCTCATGAAGTACTGGATTAATTGCAATGTGAATTGCACTTTGGTTATCACAGTATAAAAGAATGACATGATGCGTATTGACACCCATGTCTTGGAGCAGACTTCGTAACCATTTGAGTTCGACAGCAGTGTCAGCCATGGCGCAATATTCTGCTTCAGTGCTTGAACGAGAGACAGTGTCTTGACGCTTACTTCTCCAGGATATAAGTGACGATCCCAAGAATATACAGTAGCCAGTAGTGGAGCAGCGAGTGTCGGAATTATCCGTCCAACCAGCATCGGAGTACGCACGAAGAGAGAGTGAAGAATTTGGGGGAAATAGTAGGGACCGAGTAATGGTGCAATGAAGGTAGCGTAGAATACGCAGTAGAGGAGCATAATGTGTAAATGTATGAGCGCTTACAAACTGACTTAAATTATGCACTATATGAGCTATATCCGGACGGGTGATAGAAAGGTATATCAAAGCATCTACTAGTTCCTGATAGTGAGTCGGTTGTCGCAAAAGGTCGCCATCATTTCGATGAAGTTTCAAATTTAGCTCCATTGGTGTGGAAGCTGAGGTTGAATGTGATACAGTAGAGTCTGTTAAAGCAGCTCACTAAAGAATGTTGGAAATGTACTTCTGTTGAGAGAATAGATAGCCCCCGGAGGAGGAAGCAATCTCAATCCCCAAGAAATACCGAAGAAGTCCAAGGTCCTTCATCTCAAAACGGTTTTGAAGATGTTGTTTTAAGAAGGCGATGGTGGAGGAATCACGGCCTGTAATAATCATGTTGTCGACGTAGAGCGGTAAAATGAAGTGACCGCGGGTGGAGGAGTGGTAGAACATGACATAGTCAGCAAGATTTTCAGTAAAACCGACGGTAACAAGAGTCTGACGGAAGTGTTTAAACCAAGCTCAGGAAGCTTGTTTGAAACTATAGATAACACGGCGAAGACGGCAAACATGATTCAGCGGAGCAGAGATACCAGGAGGAGATTGCATATAAACCACTTCAGAGAGATCGCCGTTAAGAAAAGCATTCTTAACAGCCAACTGATATATGTGTTGGATGTAGTGCCCTCAAAGTCAATTATTGGATCGCAAGTACGTGATTGAAATGATTAAGGAGGACCTATACCGGTAGTACAGTCTTACTCGAGATGATAGTATGCTATCCGGTTTGCCTTTATCAGTCGTGTACAGGTTCAGGTGACTGATCACTATTACACGTTGATAGAGCCCTTAGGATCTTGCTTGACTACCAACAGTATGATGGCGATCATACGTGAGTGTTGGGTAGTCCATAAGCACATCCTTAAAAGTGGTCCCTAGTCGTGGGAGTTTCGAGACAGGGCATCGATACTCCGGAGTAGACTAGTGTATACAGTCGAGACCCCGACGAGGGGTGGTGGCCGGTCTCACAAGCCACTTGTGTCAGTTTGATCACCTAAGATGTATACAGGTGCTCATTGGGTTATGAGTACACCGGACAGGACTCGTCGGGAACCTGCTAGTTGGTATTTATACCTAGCGTCAGATAGCAGTTCCCTGGTGACATGTGTACAGGTTAGTTCATCGACCTGAGGTCGTCAATTGTCTCATGTGAGTTCCCACTGTGCTTTGGTTTCTACCCTACCACGGCTCAAAGGAGTCGTGCAAACAAGTCTTTTTTGGGTACAGTCCCGAGCCACATGGAGGCAAGTGAGCGGATCGGCAGGGGATTCGTCTCTCCCGGTATTGGGGGTGAGATCGCGCTGTGTCTAGGAAAGCCATTACACCAAGTCCTTGGCCAAGGCAGGTGAGAATTACTGGTAAGTATTCCAGTAGTTTCTCAGGGTGTTCAGAGCTTGTCTCCGACACGACTTATACCGCTATTGGGGGTCTGACGTTACCAGCCCCCTAGGCCCGATATGCGATACTCATAGACGAATGGACCGGACTGTATGTATATTGTCACTGTTAGGCTCAGTAGGGTTCCAGGATGAGTTCGTTCATCGGCTTCCCTTGAGGTCAGTAATGAGCAGCCGTTACGCACTGCTAGTGCCGCTGACGTGCTTGTGGTTAAACCCACTGCCAGTGTACTGATGAGTCATTAGAGTCCCCCACAGATAGTTTCCCAAGTTCGGGCGAAACGTTGTAGAGGCCGTATGGTTTTATAGCAAGGTTCGGAAAATGCACGTGCGTTTACGCACGTGTCATATTTCGGGCAGATAATACTGGTGGGCTTTGGTTTAAGCCGGATCCGAGTATTATACTGTGTAGATATAATATTTTTGTCTCGGTTGCATTTGTATTCGGTCGTAAAACAAATGCGGGTATATATGTACAGTTACGGGGTTATCCTGAAATTCGTTTCGGGATCGCTTTTCGAAGTTGCCAGTTTTCTATCACCCGTCTTAAACATTCGGTTTAATGCGGATTTATCTTCTTTTTTTGGGTGAGTTATGAGGGTGAGTCATGAGTGAAAGCTTCTAGATTGGTGACTAGGTTTAGTGACTCATTCATTGCATTAATGGTTGATGAGGTGTTTATGTGACTCATTGATTGCATTAATGTGTTTTGGTTTTGGACTTGGATATTTCTTCTTGATCTTTTCTTTATGGTCACCCTTTTGCTCCTACACCCACCCTCTCCTCTCATATATAGTGGCCGGACATTCTTTTGGAAGCCCTATGGTTGGAAAATGATATGATTCATATTTGATAAATTTCCTAGATCAATTTATCAATCTAAAAGGCAACTTCATTAACCGTTCATCCATGGTTTTGGATAAAACGAGACAAAGTATTCTACTTATTCTCTACATCAATCTTGGACATGTCGGCTAGCAAACTTCATGTCCGAGTTGCTTCGGTTCAGAGGCGGGAGCCCGTATAAATATCCGTTGACGTGGTGCCACCTGGACGAGGAGACCGGAGATCGAGCGAGATCGCAGATGCCGCAAAGGAGCGTGGGATGATGGCCAAAGACCGAAGGACTCGGATCGTTCGGTATAGCCTTTCTACCCACTTTGTAGTTTGTTAGTTTAGCGTTAATGGCAGATCCGGGTTATAGTATGCGATAGCACCAGTTATAAAAGTTTTTGTTCCGCGTTTGGCGTCAGATTGACGGCCGGGGCGCTACCGTAGACTTACATAGTATCAGATCCGTGCCATTAAGCTTTACTAACTTGTTCTAACGTGTTTAAAATATCGATCGAACGAAATTTCGAAAACCGCATTTTTCAATGTGAAGTTTCTGTCGATTTTAAAAACGGGTCTAAAAATTATTTTGAGCATCTCAGAAAATCGAGCATGATTTTTTAACAATTCTGGTGAAATTTGGTTCAGTGACTCCACAGTACTGCCGCGGAACCGCTCCACAAACCATGGTTTGGCCGCGGTTCCGCCGCAGGTTTAGAGCATCACAGTACCAATTTTCTACAGTAACCTCTTGCATAGAAAATTGTGGTTTCTGGAATATTTTTTTTGGGCCCAGATTTTGTTTGTGTAATGCAGATGTACGTGGGGACCACTTCGGGAAGTTTTGTCGATCGAAATTTTAAACTTGTTAGTTTACAGTACTTACATTATATCTCCGACCGTGAATGTCATTCGAGCGGTAAATTGCATCTAATTGCTATAGTCCTTTTAGACGGATTTGCAAACGTGACATTTGTGTTGATGTTCTGTGTTGTGCTGTGAAGTTGCGGATTTGTCGTGGTGGATAGCAGTGTGCAATGGTAGTGCTGTTTGGATTTATTTGTACATTTAATATTGCGGGGCGAGCGTCCAACATGTGGACTGCCGTCACTGCCTGTTTGTATAATATTCTTTTGGGGCACGACCGACCTGAGGTCGATGTACCCGTTGTACATATTTTTCATTTCTGTACTAGGTTTTACCCGTGACGGAGTGGACGGATAGCCGGGTTCTGGAAGGCAACGGGTCCGCATCTCATGGCTTTGAGAGGCAGAGGAGCCTCACTCTAGAATTGGCAGACTATTCGCCACACTTGTAGGGGTACAGGTTGACCCAAGGAGGGGTGTCAAGTTACCGGATTCCGTGAAGTGCAGGGTGGTCCATTCATTCTGCTGTAGGGGGCTGCCTCGCTTCAGGGTTTGACGGGTAACTTGCCGCACCCGTAGGGGTCTAGGTTACATTGCATAGGCTATCCACACGACCAAGGGAACGTCGGGTTTCAGCAGCGGCTCTGTGAAACCCGGGAATCCCAGATTATCTGTATTGTTCTGTGATACTTATTACTTTTCTGTAATGTTGCATATTATCATGCCTGGAGCGATTATTGTATATTGGTATATATACTAGTAGATGTTGTATATGTTTTGCACCCGCGCTAGTCCAGTCCCCGCTCTGTCGTTAGTTAAGTAACCTAACGGGTAAAGACGGGACCCAGTGGCGAATGCGGATGGCATATACGTACATTTTATTTTCGTTCTTTTCTGGTGTGATTAATTGATGGGACTGCGTTGATTCTGATCAATGCAAAGGAAAACAAACCTGTTTAGATGTTGTTGGAACAGTTTTAAAAAGTGTTATTGCAAAGATGTTTTCTTTTGTTTTGCATAGTGGTATTCAGTTGGAATATCCTGCACCTCATTCGACGAGGCAAGGGCCGAGATCCCTTCACCGGGAGTGACCCCTTGGGCAGAAGTTTGCATCAGGGTAATAAACTTCACTATAGTCGATTACATGTTGCTTTGCATCGCGGTATTCAGTTGGAATATCCTGCACCTCATTCTACGAGGAAAGAGCCGAGATCCCTTCACCGGGAGTGACCTCTTTAGCAAAGGTTTTCGCCACTATATTTTAAAAAAAGCTATCAGGTTCCTTCAGCGAGATCAAGTTCATTACGTTAAAGGTTTTTCGCCAAAAACCAGTCGTAGCTCTCCGTCATTTCATTTGGGTATTCAGTAGTATTCAAGCTATGTATTTTGGCCTACGCTAAGGCATAGTGTTTAGTAGCTGTTGGGTATTCATCTGTTGCATAGATAGATGAGTTGGTTTGGGACAGTCGTTCTGCCATTTGGCCAACGTCAGGGGCATGTGCGAATGGGTTCAAATTGACAAGATAATGACGGGTAGAACTTGGCATGTGACTTATGGCATTTTGGCCAAAGTCAAGGTCATAAGAGCATGGAGTTTCTAAAGAAACTGAAACTTGCCAAGTATGCGCATACCATCTGGAGTGTGATAACATGAGTGGATTCCTTCACGTTATCATGCGATGAGAGTTGGATCCCGATTCCCACTGATGAGTTAGTTTACTCTTCGGGTGATCCCGATTGATTCTTCTTTCAGGTTTGGAGGAGAATTTGACAGTACAGTGGGAGGTTTCCTGATTAGATAAAGTAATAACCATTCTGATCTAGGTTAGAGTGCACACAGAGTGTTTCTTTTCTCTCTCTCATTGGCAGCGACCTTTGACCGACCCTAGACTATGACTCAGTGACCAAGTTGACCGAACCTTCTTAAAATACTGGCTTTTGGATTGTCTAAGTTGCATAAGTCATTGCCGCTCTTTCTTTTACCCTTTGCATTTCTCAGAACACCCCGTATTACTACGGACATCCACTTCCATTGGATAGATCCATCGTATGGTTATATACGAACTCGAAAGGACTTCTTCGAGGATGGATCCAGATTCAGGAGAAATAGAATTGGTTTATTCAGTTGTCTTTTATTATCACCTTCTCTCAGGTTGCGAGGGCTTCTTGGTTTAGGAGAGTACACCTATTACGCTTATTGGATAGTCTTCTTCCAAACCATAGGCCGGTGCCGAAAGGTAGGGAATGAAGAAAACCAATTAGCCTAAGTAGGGTGTGCAGAAGGTAATAAGTAAAGACAAAATAAAGGGATTAGAAAGAGGGCAAAGTAAATTGCGACCGCTACCATTCACGACCAAACCGCATACTTCATCGTCGCTCTTATTTCACCTTTGCTTTTTTTTCCCCAGTTCGGGAGAAATAGAATAAGGTATTATTCAGTTGTCTTTTATCATCACCTTCTCTCAAGTTATGAGTGCTCTTTGGTTTAGGAGAGTACACCTATTTTGCTTACTGGATAGTCTTCTTCCAAACCATAGGTTAGTGTCGAACGGTAGGGAAGGAAGAAAACCACTTAGCCTAAAGGGGTGTACAGAAAGTAACGACTAAAGACAAATTAAGGGATTTGGAGAGATGACAAAGAAATATACGGTTACAGTCATGAATTGGATTATGGAAGAGACATTACTAGGAATACCAGGATACCCCTTCGAAACATTTTCATGTTTCAGTTTCACTGTGCGTTGTTAAAGGAAAACTGTTTTCCCGATTAGATACTTACTCCAGGGTATGTATTTACCAGGTAAGATTTTCACATCTGTATGGTTTTACAGATGATGAGCGGGAGTAAGTTATTGGAAATAAGGTGATCATCCTCATTATATCGGAATTCGTTGTAATTGGTGATATTTGAGGAAGTCGTCTGGGTTTTTGCCGGACGACATGTATTTGGTTTTGAGTATCTATTGTTGTGCACCAATTTCAAAATAATATATCTGTACGTTTATTTTTATAAAGTGAGATATAACTTTTTGAAATTATGTCCATGATATTTACCTATATCAGTTGACGATTGGGTAAGGAGCATTGAACAGCGGAATAGTTCTTAACCATAAGTACAGTTTTCAACCTACGATGCACAGGTTTTGAGTTATTCGACTCAGGGGACTCATACAGAGTATTGTATGCTGTCCAGTGTCCATAAGGACAAAGGGGTTGGTACTCGTACTATGTTCTGTTTACTTATTACTTCTCTAGATTTTAGACAAGTGTTCCGTAGAAATACAAGGTCTAAGTTTTGAGAAGTTGTGGGTATAGGAATAAAGTAGAGAACCAGATGTCGCAAGTATCGGGATTCTTCAAAGAGATCGAAGATGTAGATACTTGTGATTGGTATTCAGTTGATAGTAATGGTTTTGAGAAACTTGTTTCTCTTTCAGGTTACTCATAATTGGATGCATTCTTAAGTTGAGTAATGCTGATTAGCCTCTCTCCATTAAGTTAATATGCACTGGAAACAGCTGCATGATTAGAATCTGGTTCCAATTAAATAAGTGCCAAAGTTTCTATATTGGATATAGAATGGTTCATATCTTAACGATGTTAAGGTATGAGGAGTTGTCCGGTTTATGCTTAAAACCAGACCCAGGATAACTCAGGGCACGTTTCTGTAATGGCAGTTTGTGGGTTGACCCTGGCTACGACGAGGGTTGATTTTCTACCATCTGGAAGATCAATAGTGATATTGTTCTTGACTCGCCACAGTTTTAGTAAAATGGATTTTTTTTTCAGAAAACAGTAGTGGGGGTATGGTAGAACTGGAAGTGATTCCAGAACCGCAAACGATTATGGAAAATTTAATAGGACCTAAAGATTCAATCAGGTTTGACATTCCAATAGCCACTCCACAGATATGGTGGGTAACCTCATGCACCCGAGAGATACTCCGGTAGCCTCAAGGACGGTGACAGGGAGGTTCTTATTTACCCAGGCTTGACACTACTGTTGTTCCAGGCTATGAAACCCGGCAGGAGGTTAAGTATAGTATCATTCTAAACTAGCTTTAGAAGTGCACATATATATTATTCTGCCAGAGAGTTGTTGTGGTCAGTGGGAGCAGCGGAAGCATAGTGGGCAAGTAGCTTATATCTATTTATAGACTCGAGCAGATATAGCGGAGATAGATCATCTATTTTTGATGTGACGGTCATAGGTTTGATTTCATCAGAATAGGGGATGGATCTGTTAAGAAGGTAGTAGGGTGTGATATCCTGGTATTTGGATGGCATACACAGAGTAGGAAATAAAATTCCTATACTACGATCGGTTATACTGTGGTAGTCACACATTTGTTTCTCCACATATGATATGGATATAATATCAGACATTCTGGTTACTAGATCTATGGTTTTAGATCTAGGTTTGGGTAGTTTCCCAATGTAGGTACTTTGACAGTATTCTAATAGTATTTTAGAATAGATGACTCCTGGCATGGTGGTGTACCTGCGGGTGATGGAGTCACCCTCTCTAAAGGTGTCTTACAGACTAAAGGGGAGAGGGATGTGCATGATTGGAAGATCACTTGTTTAGGCAATTGAGTCAATCATGAGATGTCAAGTACCATACCAGATGTTATTTTTGCACTAGATGCGATAAGTTTATATTAATCCAATCCTGTAGAAACATAAGGAAGCCGTTTTAGAACATAAGTGCATATTCTAGGGATTTGATGACGGCAGCCTCCTTCGGAGACGGTTATCATTCCAGGCTTCAAAGGTGACATGGATGACAGAGTGATTGTCAGAGTTATAGTTTTTCCTCTGTAGAAGAGGGACAATATTATGGACAGGTGGTCCAAGAGGATACTGTGGGGGGCATGGTGCAGGATACTGATTAGGTTCAGTTGACGATACAGTCTAAGAAGTTTGGATTTGGAGTTCATTTATGAACTAGGTTCCATCAGATATCCAGACATATTCTAAGACAGGTATTACTCAATTCGGGAGATGGCTTTCTCCGCGAACTTGAGATTAAGAGAGACATAGAAAGAAACATCAGGGCGGATCCACTCATTGAGGCTATTTCTTGAACACAAGAGTTTTACAAACAGGCTTTGTGAAACTGATTAGTAAAGGAGTTAGATGTTCGGAATCACACGGGCTGTGAGTATGCGACATCACAATAATTAGCCTTAAGTGCAAGTGGGAGATTGTTGGATGTAGTGCCATCAAAGTCAATTATTGGATCGCAGGTACGTGATTGCAATGATTGAGGAGGACATATACCGGTAGTACAGTCTTACTCGAGATGATAGTATACTATCTGGTTTGCCTTTATCAGTCGTGTACAGGTTCAGGTGACTGATCACTATTACACGTTGATAGAGCCCTTAGGATCTTGCTTGACTACCAACAGTATGATGGCGATCATACGTGAGTGTTGGGTAGTCCATAAGCACATCCTTAAAAGTGTTCCCTAGTCGTAGGAGTTTCGAGACAGGGCATCGATACTCCGGAGTAGACTAGTGTATACAGTCAAGACCCCGACGAGGGGCGGTGGCCGGTCTCACAAGCCACTGGTGTCAGTTTGATCACCTAAGATGTATACAGGTTCTCATTGGGTTATGAGTACACCGGACAGGACTCGCCGAAAACCTGCTAGTTGGTATTTATACCTAGTGTCAGATAGCAGTTCCCTGGTGACATGTGTACATGTTAGTTCATCGACCTGAGATCGTCATTTGTCTCATGTGAGTTCCCACTGTGCTTTGATTTCTACCCTACCACGGCTCAAAGGAGTCGTGCAAACAGGTCTTTTTTGGGTACTGTCCCGAGCCACATGGAGGCAAGTGAGCGGATCGGCAGGGGATTCGTCTCTCCCGGTATTGGGGGTGAGATCGCGCTGTGTCTAGGAAAGCTATTACACCAAGTCCTTGGCCAAGGCAGGTGAGAATTACTGGTAAGTATTCCAATAGTTTCTCAGGGTGTTCAGGGCTTGTCTCCGACACGACTTATACCACTATTGGGGGTCTGACGTTACCAGCCCCCTAGGCCCGATATGCGATACTCATAGACGAATGGACCGGACTGTATGTATATTGTCATTGTTAGGCTCAGTAGGGTTCCAGGATGAGTTCGCTCATCGGCTTCCCTTGAAGTCAGTACATGGGCAGCCGTTACGCACTGCTAGTGCCGCTGACGTGCTTGTGGTTAAACCCACTGCCAGGGTACTGATGAGTCATTAGAGTCCCACACAGATAGTTTCCCAAGTTCGGGCGAAACGTTGTAGAGGCCGTATGGTTTTATGGCAGGGTTCGGAAAATGCACGTGCGTTTACGCACGTGTCATATTTCGGGCAGATAATACTGATGGGCTTTGGTTTAAGCCGGATCCGAGTATTATACTGTGTAGATATAATATCTTTGTCTCGGTTGCATTTGTATTCGGTCGTAATACAAATGCGGGTATGTATGTACAGTTACAGGGTTATCCTGAAATTCGTTTCGGGATCGCTTTTCGAAGTTGCTAGTTTTCTATCACCCGTCTTAAACATTCGGTTTAATGCGGATTTATCTGTTTCTTTTAGGTGAGTCATGAGGGTGAGTCATGAGTGGAAGCTTCTAGATTGGTGACTAGATTTAGTGACTCATTCATTGCATTAATGGTTGATGAGGTGTTTATGTGACTCATTGATTGCATTAATGTGTTTTGGTTTTGGACTTGGATATTTCTTCTTGATCTTTTCTTTATGGTCACCCTTTTGCTCCTACACTTACCCTCTCCTCTCATATATAGTGGCCGGCCATTCTTTTGGAATCCCCATGGTTGGAAAATGATATGATTCATATTTGATAAATTTCCTAGATCAATTTATCAATCTAAAAGGCAACTTCATTAACCGTTCATCCATGGTTTTGGATGAAACGAGACAAAGTATTCTACTCGTTCTCTACATCAATCTTGAACATGTCGGCTAGCAAACTTCATGTCCGAGTTGCCTCGGTTCAGAGGCGGGAGCCCGTATAAATATCCCTTGACGTGGTGCCACTTGGACGAGGAGACCGGAGATCGAGCGAGATCGCAGATGCCGCAAAGGAGCGTGGGATGATGGCTAAAGACCGAAGGACTCGGATCGTTCGGTATAACCTTTCTACCCACTTTGTAGTTTGTTAGTTTAGCGTTAATGGCAGATCCGGGTTATAGTATGCGATAGCGCCAGTTATAAAAGTTTTTGTTCCGCGTTTAGCGTCAGATTGATGGCCTGGGCGCTACCGTAGACTTACAATAAGGGCCAGTTGCGGGCAGCAGCAACTGCGATAAGAGTGTGAACAGAAGGCATTTGGGCAACTGGAGGATGGAGTGATGTTGATTAGTAGTGTAGTTGTCATAATGGCTTCTGCCCAAAAAGAGATAGAAACAGAAGAGGAAAGAAATAGAGCACGAGTGGTTTTAAGGATGTGGCGGTGCTTGTGTTTACCAACACCATTTTGTTCATGTGTGTGAGGACAGGATTGCTGATGGATAGTACCATCGGTTTTTAGAATATTTTGCATTTAGGAAGAAACATATTCTAGAGCATTATCAGACCTAAACACTTTTATACGTTTTTTAAATTGAGTATGAATCATATTTGTAAATTCCGTGTAAATGTGAACGTGAATAGTCATCAATAAAGCAGGCATGGTATCTAAAACCAGAAGGTAGACAGTGATGGTCCCTAAATATCAGAATGAATAAGTTCAAAAGGTTCATAAGACACATTATTACTCGATGAAAAAGGTAAAGCAACTTGTTTAGCAAGGCGACAAGTCCTACAATTTGAACTAGAAATAAAAAAGAAAGAACCTGTCACGCCCCGCTTCCCAGTGTACGACGAAGGGGACGCGACGAGGTCCGCTACGTATATACTCAGAAGTACATACGCTAAGCGTATCTAAGCAATAAATACACAAGAGACAAGAAATAAAAAGAACATCAACTTTTATTTATTAACATTCTTTGTACAATACATGAAAGGAAATACAACTGAAATAAAAAGATACATAAACAGTGGCATAACATGAAATGAAAAGTACAGAGAGGAAAAGTGTACAATGAAACTAAAGTACAGGGTCTTCAGCAAACTGCTCCAAGTCTTCTTGTGATAGCTCGACCTCTGCCGGGTCCAAATCACCTGACGACATTCAAAGAAGAAAGAAACAGAATGTCGTCAGCGAACAGGTCGCTCGGTAAGTCTCAAAGGTGAGAGGAAAGTAGAAAAGACATAATAAGAAGATATCTTTTAAAGTGTATACTATTGTTATAATGTTATGTTAACGCTGTTGTTTGTAGCTTGGTACAGAAGGATGCCAGTGTATACGAGGGGGGTCTCTATATGCCAGAGACCAGGGCAACGAAATGTACAAGGAACAGTTAAGCCACTGTACAACAGCAACGGAATATAGGTTAGGTGTCTTAATCTGACCACCTCGTGCCACCTTTAACACCTTCCGTACCAATCTACCCCTTAAACCCCGCGATGTCTTGTTTGTATTGTTATCCTGTAAATTGTATTGGTTGTATGATTGATTGACTGACTGACCGAAACCATGATATCAGGAAACGGTTGTAACTGTAAAGTCATGTAAATGGAATACTGAGAATCATGTAAAAGGAATATATATCCATGGTTCGGTTCGGTCAAGTTGTATAAATTGATAATTGTATTCATGGATTCATGTGTTCATATTGAATTGGAATCTTATAGATTATAGATTGACTTGAATCATATTCAAGTCAGACTATTTAAACTCAAACCCGAGTCAGACAATCAGAAATGTGAATCGAAGTCTTATAATTGCTAGGGTCCTTAGGGTAATTTATAAAACTTGAGGGAGTTTTATGTAAAAATACTTTTATATACTTTTTAAAATACACCTCAAGTATTTATTACTCATCTTTAGAGTTGTAATGAGGGTGGATTTTATATTGTGATATTTCTAGTGAAAATATCATAGTTTTATAAATAAGGGTATTTATCTGTAATATTGATTATTTGAAGTTCATGGTATTTTAGTGTAAAATTTATTCTTGTGATTTTTAGAAAAAGGTGGAAATTTTATATTATAATAAAATAGATATTTAAATGATAAATATACATATGTTTATACAAAAATAATTTTAATAAATATTTGGTATTCCAAAAATATCCTTTTTCTTAAGATGTCATATTTTAAACCTTTCGAGACCGAATGCTCTTTGCGGAGGTCTGAATCTCGCACTACTAGCCCGAGGGTGCACGATAAACCGCACAATCCCGAACGGGTTCCCCAAAAATGAGTTGTAGCGGCGCTTTGCAAAGATTGTAAAATACTGATCCTTTTAGAAAACGGTTTTATAAAGTAAAAGGTATTTATTTGCAAAAGTATAAATTTTACGTATTTTAGATTCTAGGGTTTCCTAAGTCGACTAGCCTATTTCTAAATGGTCTAAACGACAAGTCGTTAGTATAGGGTGTTTTTCGTCACCCTATTGAGATGGGAATACGCGCGTGCTTGTTAGGCGTACTACAGATTCCCCCTGTCTAGGGTAGGCCGGGGTTTATTGATTGTGGGGATCCGAATCTCCGGCAGCCGCGGACTAAGCTGCCGTTAATTACCCCTCGCCTTTGGGGCGAGGGAACCTCCAATTAACGGGTTAAACTGCTCATGCGAACTCAATGTGCAATGTACGTGTGTTTTGTTTTGGAGGGGGCTTGGATATATCGGGAGCCACGCAGAGTTTTTACGGGGGTCCCGCTACCCGGATAGCGGGCTGGGGGTCAAGAGGGCTAGCGGCCCCCTTGCGGGGTGCGGGGCAGCGCTCCGACCCAAAAAATTTTTGGGAGGAAGAGTGTTGTAGAGTATGTGTGTGTGTGTATTTATATATACATATATATATATATATATATATATATATATATATAAAAGAAAGGGAAAGGGCATCCAAAGGATGTGTGGGGTCAGCGCCTTGAACGCTGTGCGCTTATGTGCTGTGCGCTCAGGCGCTAGCGTACCACGTGTCGGCACGTGGGCGCTTTGCGCTTGAGCGTAGGGCGCTGGAGCGCAAGCGCGCCACGTGTCGGCACGTGGGCGCTTTGCGCTCGAGCGCTGGGCGCTTGAGCGCAAGCGCGCCACGTAGGCATTTTGTGCTGGAGCGCAGAGCGCAAGCGCGCCACGTGTCGGCACATGGGCGCTTTGCGCTTGCGCTTGCACTGGGCGCTTGAGCGCAAGCGTGCCACGTGTCGGCATGTGGGCGCTTTGCGCTTGAGCGCTGGGCGCTGGAGCGCAAGCGCACCACGTGTCGGCACGTGGGCGCTTGAGCGCAGGGCGCTCGAGCGCCAGCGCGGGACGTGTCGGCACGTGGGCGCTCTGCGCTCGAGCGCTAGCGCGCCACATGTCGGTACGTGGGCGCTGACGAGAAAAAGGGGCTTTTAGTCCCAGAACCAGAAGCTATGCTTCAGAAAGGAAATATTTATTATGTGTGTGTGTGTGTGTGTGTGTGTGTGTAGAGTTAAACTCCTAGGATGTTTTGAAGCTGATGAAGGGGGTTCTTCTTCTTCCTCCTGTTGTTTGGCCGGATTTTGAAGATCAAGAAGTAGGAGATTTTAAAAATCACTCCTTTTTGAGATCTGATGGGAGATCTGAGTTCCCCTTTGTGGGTTTTGTGGTGGAAAACTACTTGGTTTTGGGAAAAGAAAAAGTAAAACTCTTGATTTAATTCAAAAGAAATAAGAAGGTTTAGAACCTTGGAGAAGGAGCAGGAGGCACAAAGAATCCTAGTTTTTTGGGGAATGAAAAGTATTATCCTATTCATCATCATGTTGCCTTATATAGGCTTACATATTTACATATAGCCCCTTGGGTTTCACAAAATGGCATTTTGTCTATCCCATGGCTCATGTGTCATTTCATTTTTGCACATAAGCTATGGGCTTACAAAATATTGGCTTTATGCTCATTTTGCATACATTCATGTATAAAAAATTACATAAAAATTATTTATTATATGATTTTGGTGTTGGCATGGGGAGGCTGGCCGCGGGCTCGACTTGGGCATGGGCTCGCTTGACCTGGGCTTGGGCCCACCAAGCTTGGGGGTTGACGTTGACTTTGACTCGGTCAACCGGGGTGCAAATTTTTACCCCAACGGTTAGAAGCCTCAAATCGCCTCTTCACCGTCAATTGTGGCCAGGTAAGTACAAGTGAGGAAAGGAGGGATCCGCTCACGAATCACCGTGAGACGGGCCTTTTAAAGTTACCTTTCTCACTTGCCTAGCCCAGACACCACAAAGTCAGGTTTAGATAAACAATCGATGTCCACAACTTATCGTATTATTCCCAGTAAAAGGTATTTATTTTAAAAGTGTATCAAAGCTAAAACTTTTAGAAATAGTTTTATTAAGAATATGGTATTTAAATGAAAGTATTGTTTTATCGTATTCTAAGTTTTGATGATATCGTTTAGGGTTGTATATGCGTGTGTGTGGAGGTAGGTCATTACCTTGTGCTCTACTTTAAATGTATAGCAAAGTTAAGGGGTTAAATGTGAAATCGAAACATTGTGGTATTTAAGTGAAAAATACGATAAATTAGAAAGGCTATCATTTCATGTGATGAAACTTATTCAAATTGGTTGTTAAATGTTTAATAGTCAACATAAAGATGTTTAGGCATGAATGTATTGGTGAGAAGTGAAATTTTATAGAAACCGAATCAGAAATCGGATTTTTTCCGATTCCGTCGGGTTTTGTAATTTCGTATTTTAGAGAAATAGAAAGAGGGATAGAATGGGACTTACGGGTTTCGATTAAGCAAGGGAGTGAAAGGGGACTAGAGAGGTTGCCGAGACGTTGCTTCGTCGCCGGTTGTTCCTAAAAACGCCGCCGGAATTTCATCGGAGCTTCGCCGCGAACTTGTTTTCAAAGTACACAACTCTTGAGAAGATTTTGAGAGAGTGAGCTTAGGGTTTTGGGATGAGAGGGTAGAGGGTAGGGGGTGTATTTATAGGGTAGACTAGGGTAGGGTAGGTGAAGAGTTTTTAATTAAAAAATTGTAAAAATGTGGGAAAAACATTAAAAATCATAGTAATTAGGGTATATTGAATTCTCGGGAACCGATCCAAACATTTAAAGTGTGCAGAGGGGTTAGGAAGGCGAAGAGGCGAAATTTTCATTCAGGGGACTCGGCGGTCCGTGGGTGGGGGGTCGTCAGACGTGGCTCCTGGTATTTTTAGATTTTTAGGTGAAGTTCAAAGTTTAGGAGTTATGGTCTGTGGACTGTTGGGCTTCCAAAGGATTTAAAACAAAAACAATCTAAAAATAATGTGGGGCAGGGGATTTGAACTCTGGTGGCTTGGTTCAGCAGTGCAAGGTATTACCAATGAGCTACAAGCTCCTTCTTGTAATTATTGTGGGGAAATAAATACTTAAAGTGGTAACAGCAACATTAAATACCCCAAGTATACTTCAAATTTAAATCAATTTTATGTATACAAAAATTGGAGTTGTTACAGAACCTAATAAACTAGTGTAAGATAATACTTTCAGTCGAGGACCAGAAAGATAATCTAACCGGCGATGCCAAATGTCTAAAGTGGAAAATCCAAAGCCGATAGTGGAAGGGGGGATATGAAGATGCTCCAGATGATACAACCCATTCACTCTACGACCGATCCCAATCTTCAGACCGGCATAGGAATTCTGCACAGTACAAGAGGTAGATGAGAAAGTGACGATATAACCAGCATCAGTAAGTTGGCTTACAGACAACAAGTTCATGGTAAGTTTGGGAATAAGCAATATGAAAGATAAAGTCAAACAACCAGAGGTGTAAGAAACTAGTGTGATATCACCAGAATGAGTTACAGCAAGAGGTGTGCCATTTGCAGTATGAATGAAAAGAGAAGAGACATGCTTACAGTTAATAAGGATGGTGGGATCGAAAGTCATATGATGAGAGGCACCTGAGCCAAAAATCCAAGGGGTAGAAGTACCAGAGGAGGTAGACATGGCAGTGAAGTCAGAACTAGCAGAGACACCATTAATTCCAAGATTCCGAGCAACATAAGTGGCGATCTCTGCATGCTGAGCCGAAGTAAGGGAACCTTGTGGCGGAAGTACGGAAGGTGGAAGAGACTGTGACGGTGTGGGGAGCAAGGCTGGCGGTGGTGAGGTAGGTCCAGCTGATGAACTGGTAGTAGCAGCAACCGAGGGTACACGTCGATTTTGGGACAAAGGTTTTGGTAGCTTAATTGGATAGTCATGAATTAAGTGACCTTTCTTTTTGCAATAGCGACAGAAAAGGGATTGCTCTGAGGTGCTGTTGGTAGGGCCTGAGGATGCTGGAGAGCGGTGCTACATAGCTAAAGCAGTGGTGGAGGATGTAGTGGGTGAAAGCATGACCTGAGAGGATTTAAGCATCTGAAGACATGTCTCTTCAGCAATGAATTCTGTGACAACATCGGTGATTTGTGGAAGAGGGCTGCGATGTAGAATATGACCACGCAACCCTTTGAACTCGGGATGGAGGCGCATGCCAAAATGATAGAGATGCTGCCTATCACGTTGCTTCTGGAACTTGAGTGTAAGATCAATGAACTCAGCAGGGGTGACTGCCTCCATGGTTTGTAATTCTTCCCAATAGCCGGATAACAGAGTAATGTGAAACTCCTGAATATAACGATCCTCTTAATGAGCATCCTGAAGGGCCTGATGCAGCTGATACTCACGAGCAGCTCCAATTTGAAGATACATGCGACTGAGAGCGAGCCACTGATCGCGAGAGGTAGTCAAACGTCCAATGGAAAGACGAATAGGAATACCAACTGATCGCAAGATATATGCCATAATTTGTTGGTCCGTACGAATCCATTAAGTACTAGTTAGAGGAGACTCTCCATCGGACAGGGAGGATGAGGATGATCCGGGAGTTTGAACTATTATGGTAGGGCACTTTGTGGATCCATCAATATACCCCCAAATGCAAATGCCCGAAAATTGTACTGCACGGTGAGAGAGAGCCCATGCATAATTTGTAGGACCAGTTAGTTAGACGTCCAACGAGGGAAAGTTGTATAGCCCTTACTTGTTCATAATTTAAATTGGGGAATAATCGCAGAAGTTGTAGCGGAGGTCGAACAACCGCAGGTGGCTACGTGTTGAGAGGAGCACCGGTCGTAGAGCAACGAGGAAGTCGCAAGTGGAGGGATTCCGGAGCATGGAACAGGGAGCGTCAGGAGCAGGGAAGCAGGGAGCCTTGGGAGCAAGGTGCCTCGGGAGCAGGGATCTTAACCTTCGATGAAAGCAAGGGGTAGGGCCACCGGTGTTGTTGAAAGGAGGGGGCCGGGGAGAAGGAGAGAGGGGGCACCGACCAGAGTCGTAGATTAAGAGGAGATGGCACAGGGGAGAAGGAGGAGAGGGGGCACCGACCAAAGTCGCGGGCTGAGAAGAGAGTGCACAGGAGAGGAGGAGAGGGGGCACCGACCAGAGGGGGAGCCGGGATCCGGTGAAAGGAGAAGGAGGCGCTGGTCTAGGAAGAGCCAGCCCTAGGGGGAGAGAGAGAGAAAGGAAAATTTTGTTTTTGGAAAAACATTTAACCTGCTTTGATATCATGTTAGAACAAGTAAATTGTGGACAAAAGAGATTTTCCCTAATTATTAAATTAGTGTACACATGTCCTAATTTATACAAATTGGGAGATCCCAAATAAGAAACTCCTATGAAAGGGAATAAAATCGGGAAATATATAATTATATATAACCTGCTAAGTATAGCGATTATATACTATATTTAACAGTCAACAATCAATCAACTTTTTTAATGATCGACGTCGGCCATCTTATTAAGGTATGTGCATACATACAAAAAACTATGCAGTTTCGGTATTTCTTACACTTGTATCGGAGGGTTGTAAATTTAACTGCTTACTGATAATAGAATATCCATATCCAAATTAGAGGTGTAGAACAAATATCATACCTGAATTGGCGTACATATACTCTGAGCCGGTGAAGACCGAGATGATGATGTTGACAGTCAGATAAGCTGGGGCAGTTGACTTTAGATAAATTTAGGAGAGATGGCTCCACATTTCTCTAAAGTTTATTGCGTGTGATATTGACATGCAATTTATAAAATGTATAAACATATCCCAATCATCATGCTTTAAGTGAAAGTCAAAAAATGACATGACCATGACATGGTTAATTAAGAGCTTAAATCAGTTGATGTTTAATTAGTTTTAGCTAATCACTTGAAACTCAATTAATATTTGGTAGGCCCAACGGTGGGAATCCATAAGTTAGACGCTTCCAACTATCAAGCTAAAAGCATCATGTTTGCTATTAATAATATTTATCAGGGTCAATAGCACAAAACACCCCTTTGGTTTACCATGTCCCTCAAATAATTTACTGACGTAGTTACCCCTGCGCTCATTGATCATAATCCACAAAAATGCTCAAATTTAATTTTAAATAGGTTAAATAATTGTCTAATTTGCTTTAGAACTTATTTTCTATTGTTATTGTTGGTTAGAGTTGAATCTAATCATTTATAGGCCTGTTTGGAAATGGAGTTAACTTTTTAAAACCGTGGTTTCGTAAAGTTAGGAGGCTTGACTCAAAATGTTAATTTTGACTTGTTTGGCAACCTCTTTTGGATTAGATAACTGCAAAATTTCAGTCCAAAACTACAGTTATCTCAACTTTGATCAAAGTCGAGATAACTCAAATTTTGGAGTTTCGAGCTTGCAAACCACCCTCAAACTGCGATTAAAAATAAACTGCAGTTAGCCCAACTTCATTTAGTCCAACTTCATTCCCAAATAAGGCCTTGGAGTTTTAATCGATGAGCATAGATGGGGTGATTGTGTCAATACATTAATCGAGGGGTATGAATACCACACAAAGTACTCTAGAGTGAGGCTTTATGCAATTAACCCTGATTATTAAATAACATGCATAATATTTGGCATTAATTCATTGTGGCCGTTCCTCATGCTGGTTTGGATTCCACTATTTTTTGTTGCATAGGATCTTTTTGGATTTTTGTCTGCCATATAAATAGTTATAACTAACTATACCTAAAATCAATAATTGCAATATAAATCACAACCATCTATTGTTTTACATTATAATGGAAATTCACTTTAGAGTTTAAGATTTGATACGGCTATTTTTGCTTCGAGGGATGTAGAATTGAGACAAAGGTCACCTTACCATTTATTTTTAAGTCCAACGTAAAACAATAATCGTCTATTCAAACCAGAACTTCTCTTTAGATCTTTCCTACTTTCTTTTAATCTCAAAGCAAGAATAGTTGCAATTTTCTAGTTTGAAACTATCTGTTTTATAAGAGTTTGCTATTTAATTCCAGGCAGTATCTTCGATCATATGAACTTAAAAAATGTAACCGATAATGCTCATAAGTGGGATATCCCCAAATCACGACATATAGCAGATAACATGTCGTCTACGTAACCCCACTAGATTCATGGGGCCGAAATATGTATGATGCAATGTGGACATTTCTTGGCGCCTTGCCTCGCCTCCGAGGTAGCACCCAACCTCACGGGGCCTCCCCCTAGATGCATTTCTTTTTTACCAGCCTTGGGTCAATAGCTCGTCTCTGAGCTATCATAGGACTGAGTTTCCTCAGTCCCTTTGCTGTCCCGACTAGCTCAGGAGCGGTAGCACAAAACCCGAACTTCCTAAACTTCCATTTACCGGGCTTCCTTACTCGTCTCCGAGCTATCCTATAGCTGAGATTCCTCAGCGTCCCTGTTTGGCCGGGAGCATGGAACACGAGTGTCCACGTAACGGCTCCGTGCGTCTCGCTACAACGACATCTCCACTGCTCCACGTCCTGCATCCTACGCTAGCATGCTTTGCCATTAATGAGCGTATCCCGCCATCAACGCGAACGTAATGCAGAGACGAAACGGATGGCGAGAATCTCGTATCGGCTCGATCCAATGCGACCCCTATATAAACCCCTCCTCCAGAAGATTCAGGTAACTCGAACTCAATCCAATATGCCGCTATTCTGCCCAATTGTTCCTCGGTATTTACTTGATCGTCGAAGGGTCCTATGGTAGTTTCCCACCCCGGGTCTTTCTTTACAGGTAGCACAGTGTCAACAAAAACCCATTGAGATCCACATGCTCATCCTTCACCATAAACCTCCACCGTTCAACCCCACTGACCACAAGATCGACGGAGGAAAACATCTGAGGGAGATCCCAACCTCCATCAGTTGGCGCCGTCTGTGAGAACCCCATTTTCCACCCAAAAAGTTGATATACCGCCTTCGATTCGATGGCCAGCGATCATCGCAACGAGAATCCTAGCACGAGCCATCCTGTTCACCGTAACGGAGGTGGGAGCGGTTCCATTCCTCCTCCCAATATCGTCGAAGCCTTATCGGCGCGGATTGACCGACTGACAGCGATGGTGGAAGTGCTCACTCATGTCCAAACTTCCAGCCATGCATAGTAAACCGCCACCCCTGCTCCCCAAAATGGCGGTGTGGACAAGGCGGCAGAAGGACACGTTCAGGTCATCGGTCTCGCTCATGCCAATCTCAATACCACAGAACACCGGCGTGCCGATTCCAACAGTCGCGACCCCCGTACTAGGAATGATTTCATGACTTGTTGGACACCGGATAGTCCAACGCCGAGGTGTTGGGACTAACTAAATTATCACTTCAATGCTCGCCGCGCCCGCCTGCCCTCTGAGGCGACGTCGGTCACGTCGCCTAATTCCATGGAAAACCGACGTCGCTGTAATTATCAAGGCCGTGCCTGGGGCTCACGTCGGGGGGAACCACGAAGGGCTCACCCCGAAGATCCGAGGAACGTAATAGAGCGAACCCGAAGCTACTCCATTGCGCAAGCCCAAAGAAGAGACAGCAGACACTCCGATTACGGAGAATCCTCGGGGTACCAGCAGCGAATCGAGGTCCTCAAAAAGAAGATCGAGGACATGCGGATCGCCATCCATTTCCCATGCAGATTGGTAAAATACTCCATGGATTCTCTCACAAAGCCCTTCACGGAGCAGTTCTGAGGGAGCGGGGTCTCATCCCGGAACAAACCGTCCAAGGTGGCCCTCTTCGACGGGAAGTCTGACCCAAAAGACCACTTGAACGCATTTACAGCGGGCATGAGCTTCCAAGATAACTCGGACACGGCTCAGTGCCGAGCCTTCCCCACCGCCCTCATCCGGTCCGGGCGAGACTGGTTCCGCAGTCTGACTCCATGCTCAATCTCAACTTTCGACGAGCTGGCTACTCAGTTCCTCGACCACTTCGTCTGCAACCAACGAAAGAAGAGGACGGTCAATAGCCTGTTCACCATCAAGAGCGAGGACAGGGAATCTTTCAAGGGCTATATCACCTGGTTCTGCAATGCTCTCCTAGAAGTACCCGAGCTCCGGGATAAGACAGTCATCACCGTCTTGAGATCCAGTCATAGGCATAAAGAGTGGTATCGCTCTTTTGCATCGGCGCAATTTAAAACCATGGCCGAGGTAAAAGTCTGGACCGAGTAGAAAATCCAACTTAAATCTGAGGTGAACGCTAACCTTCCCCGCGGAGACCGGACGGACCGAAAGAAACGGGACTGGGAGGAGAAGAGAAAGACCGATCGTCCGAAACCCTATTCTCTGAGGTTTCATGAGTACACTCCGCTGAATGTCTCTCAGTTCGAGCTGCTGGAGGAGGCAAAGAGCGAGAGATTCTTCAAACTCTTGCCAATAATACAAAGGTCGAGCAAGCGACTCCACAGCCCATACTGTACCTTTCATCGGTCACAGGGACACCCGACCGAGAACTGCAAACATCTCCGCAATTATATCGAGAAGCTGATCAGCTCCGATCACCTAGCAAAGTACCTGCAAGACAAACGTCAAGCAGATAGGGAGAAAGCAGACCAACCTCCAACCAGAGAGTTGACAGTCAGATAGATCATGGTCGTCTCTATTGGCTTGACTCCGAGCAACGAGGACACCCGCTGTATCCGGCCGGTTATGACCTTAAATGCCCCCTCCAAGAAGTGCAAGAAAGTTGCTCATATCACCTTCACCGAAGAGACCTTCATGGAATATCCGTTTCACATAATGACCCAGGATAAATCGGTTCGAAGTCAGGAGAATTCTCGTCGACTCGGGAAGCTCACTTCTAGCGTATGGGATTCGTCCGATCTCTAACCAACCTCACGCGTTCTCTCCGGGTTTACTAACCATTTCTTCCAAGCCGAGGAAACGATCACTCTTCCTTTCAACATTGGGGAGGCCGGAAGAACCCGAATAATATCGGTGAGTTTCCTCATCTCCCGGGTTCCTTCATTTTATAACATACTTTTGGGTCGCCCCACTTTAAACACCCTCCAAGCCTAGATCTCGACCTACCAGCTCGCGCTCAAGTTTCCTCTGGGCGATGGGGGATAGGTCGGGCTTACAGAGATCAGCAAATCGCTAAGGTGTGCCTCGCCATGATGGTGCCCGAGGACAAAGAAGTTGATCCGTCTGAGGGACCATGTGATCCTCGGGAATCGCTGGATACACGTGATGACAAGGAGATTTGAGGTTCCCCGGTGGAGGCCTTATCCAAGGTCCCTCTCAAGGAGGGAGACATCAGCCGAACTGTCCAGATTGGCTCCCTCTTGACTGGGGAAACTCGGGACAATCTTATCCAGTTCCTCCTAAACAACTCCGACGTGTTTGCATGGACACCCGTGGACATGCCGGGGATCGACCCCGAGGTGATCTCCCACAAGCTTGGAGTTGATTTAAAAGCTCGGCCAGTCTGACAAAAGAAAAGAAGCATCACACCTGTCAAACATAAGGCGATTGAGGGGAAGTAGACCGATTACTCGCGGCAAGCTTCGTCAGGAACCTGGACTACTCGGCTTGGCAAGACAACATAGTCATGGTCAAGAAAGTGAATGGGAAGTAGCACATGTGCGTCAAATTTACCGATCTGAATAAGGCCTGCCTAAAAGACAACCACCCGCTCTCTCGGATAGATCAGCTGGTGGACAGCTCGGCCGGTCACGAGCTGCTGAGCTTTATGGATGTCTTCTCCGGTTATAATAAAATCAGGATGAACCCGACCGACGAAGAGCTCACCGCCTTCACCACCGATCGAGGGGTCCACTGCTACAAGGTAATGCCTTTCGGCCTCAAAAATGCTGGGGCAACATATCAACGGATGGTCAATAAGCTGTTCAAGCCACATATCAGGACAAATATAGAAGTCTACGTCGATGACATGCTCGTAAAATCCACCCAGTCAGCCGGGCATACCACGGACCTTGGCGAGACCTTTGAGATCCTGTGAAAGTACAAAATAAAGTTGAATCCAGCCAAGTGTGCATTCAACGTCGCAAGCAAAAAGTTCCTCGGATTCATGGTCACCCACGAAGGAATTGAAGCAAACCTGGAGAAGATCAATGCCATCATTGATATGACGACGCCCAAGAGAAACGTAGAAATCATGCGACTCATAGGCAGGGTGGCCGCTCTGAGTCAATTCATGTCCAGATACGGCGAAAAGTGCCTACCTTTCTTCAAATCCTTAAGGAAGATCTCCGAGTTCGAGTGGTCCGGGGAGTGTCATGTCGCCTTCGAGCAGCTCAAGGCTCATCTGACGACGCCACCACTTCTCACCTAACCAGCTGAAGGAGACAAGCTGCTACTGTACCTGGTCGTCTCCGACCAGGTAGCCAGCTCCATGCTTATCAGAGAATCCGAGGGAATACAAAGACACGGAGACCAGGTACCCGGTCATCGAAAAGATAGTCCCGGCGCTCGTCGTCACCTCCAAGAAACTTCGGCACTATTTCTAGGCCCATTCAATCATCGTTCTCTCCGACTGACCCCTGGGGAGCATCCTTGGTTCCCCCGAGTCGTCGGACCGCTTGGAGAAGTAGAGATGGGAGTTGTCGCAATTTGACATCCGATACTGACCAGGGCAGGCCATCAAAGTCCAAGCCCCCGCCGATTTTGTGGTCGAATGCACCATTCCCAATAGAGAAGAAGCACCGACGCGAGATCCAAACCCACAACACTCAGTCGAAGAAAGGCTCCGTCCGATTCCAGACTGGGTACTCTATGTGGACGATTTCTCCACAACGAAAGGAAGTGGGGCTGGGCTGGTCATCTACGGCCCCAATGAAACCGAGATGGAATATTCTCTTTGATTCAACTTCAAGACCTCGAACAACGCCACGGAATATGATGCCTTATTGGCCGGCCTATGAATTGCCTCAGGGGTAGAGCTAAAGAAAATTAGAATTCACAGCGATTCCGCGTTGGTCATCGGCCAAGTAACCGGACGATTCAAAACCTGGAAACCCCTAATGATGAAATCCCTCACCGAAGTGAAAAGGCTACGGAAAAATTTCGACGAAGTTCAAGTGCAGCAGTTTCCCCAGAGCATGAACGTCGAAGCTGTTGGGGTCAAAAATTACACCCCAGTTGACCAAATCAAAGTCAAAGTCAACCCCAAGTCAAGTGGGCCCGAGCCCAAGTCAAAAGCAAGAATGGAAGAGGCCGGTTCCATGACAAAAAGGTGGCAATAAATTAGTCTAAATGCAATTTTTAGAAATAAATGTATGTAAAGTAGGCAAAAAGCCAAAATTTTATAAACCCCATGGTTTATGTGCAAAAAGAAATAAGCACATAAAGCATGGGGTGACACAAATGCCATTTGGCAAAGACCAAGGGGCTATATGTAAAGTGTGTAGCATATAAAGGCAAACATGATGAAAAAATCAAGCATAACTTTTCATTCTTTTAAAAATTAGGGTTCTGTTCCTCCTTCTCCTTCTTCAAAGTTCTAAACCCTTTTTCTTTTTTGAATTAAATCAAGAGTTTAACTCTTCTATTTTCAAAAGGAAACAGTTTTTCACCATAAAACCCTTGAAGGGGAGCTCGGATCTTCCATCAAATCACCAAAAGGGGAGATTTTTAAGTCTCGCCCTTTTTTCTCCAAGATCCAGCCAACAGAGAGGAGGAGGAAGGAGACCCATCTCCCCAAAACCCCACTTCGGGAAGATCCAAGGCTCAAAAGAAAATCCAGGGCTAAAGGGGAGAAGAAAGGGGTCGCCTTTGATCATCTCCAAAGATTTCTGGGAGTTCAACTCCATTTGTCAAAAATATTTTGGAGTTTAACTCTATAAATAAAATCCTTTTAGGAGTATAACTCCATAAAAATAAAAATCCTTCCCTTTTCTGGGAGTTTCCAAAGTCTTTTAGGAGTTTAACAGCAAATCCAAGCCTTTTAGAAGTTTAACTCCAAATCCACATTCAATTTATTACATAGGAGTTTAACTCCAAATCTAAATCTTTTGGGAGTTTAACTCCAAATTTATACCTAATTCTGTTTAGGAGTTCAACTCCAAAGCCCCTCGGGAGTTCAACTCTTAGCCAAGGGGCTAAGCCCCTTTCTCTGCTAGTGTTTCCAGCGGTCGCGTGCCGCGCACATGACCCGTGGATGCTAAGCGCCCATGCGTAGGGCACGTAACCCACGGGCATCCAGCGCCCATACGCTACTCATGTGACCTGCGAGCGTCCAGCGCCCACTTGCAGGGCACGTGACCCGTGGGCATCCAGAGCCCACGCACAGGGCACGTGACCCGCGGGCGCCCAACGCCCAAGCGCCACTCACATGACCTGCGGGCACCCACGCGCCACTCACGCGTCCTTAAGATGATCCTCACCCCTCTTTTTCCCATACACTCTACACTCAAAACATGTCCCCCGTTAGAAAAAATTCTAATGGGGAGCTGTTCTGCACCCCGCAAGAAGGCTGCTATCCCTCCTAACCCCCAGCCCGCTATCCGGGTAGCGGGCCTTCCGTAAACTCTGCGAGGCCCCTGATATACCCAAAACCGCTCAAGACGCACATACACACACTGCACATTGAGTTCGCATGACTAGTTGACACGTCAATCAGAGGTTCTTTCGCTTCAAAGGAGAGGGGTAATTAATGGCAGCTTAATCCGTGGCTGCCGGAGATTCGGATCCCCACAATCAATAAACCCTGGCCTACCCTGGGCAGAGGGAATCTGTATACGCCTGACAAGTGACGCGTATTCCCATCTCAATAGGATGACGAAAAACACCCTACAGATTCTGGCACGCCCGGTGGGACCCTTCTCTCCTCTTATATCTCGGGTCAAGCGTTCATGCGAACTCATTTAACATATATACTGATGTTTGTACTGAAATAACGTTTTTCCGTGCAGCAATCAAATTTCAACGACGATGTCTTCTAAGATGAATTCAGCTTCTGACGTGACCCCGATCCAGTACGTGGTCAAGATCAATGCCCTCGTGGTTCTCCCTGCAAGTCTTAGTCAGCAATGGGAGGAGCCACCCCATCAATTTGGTTCCGTCATTTTCTACCCTGCCGGAAGCGCTCATCTGGCAAAGGTTACGGCAAATCAAGCGGCCAAACCGGCCTCAAAGGGCAAGAGGATAAACGTTGTGGTCGCCAAAGCATCCCACCTTAAATAAAAATCCGTATTCGAACAGCTCTCCGCTGTTCCGACTGGGGGCAAGGCTGTCAACACCAATGGAGCCACAAATCATCTCCAGCAAGCTCAGATAGTGCCCTTGACAATCGCGCGAGCAGGCGTCTTCTCTGAGCTCTCCATCACTCGGTCTACGGCGGTTTCCCGAAGAGCCGAAGCCTGCCAAGTGCTCAAAACAGAAAGGTTGAGACAGAAGCGGCTCAGGTATCGAGCCAACAAGAAGGCCAGGACTCCGGCCAAGTGGAATCTTATAAGGTTCCAAAAGAAGGGTTACCCCGTGACGACGGCTGAGTCGGCCGTAAAAGTCAGCAATTCCTTCGAACCTCTGAAGTGGGTTCAGAAAAATGCCATGACCGCCAGAATCAAGAAAACAGCAGTCCGAACGATGATACAAAGAGACGTGTCCCGGCCCCAACAGAGAAAGCTTGACATCGTCTCTTCAAGAGTTTATCAGGCGTTTTGTGCCGCGCGAAAGCAGCGGGGCAAATCCAAAAAAGAAGCGCCAACACCATTCAAGAACCCGGTCAGGCTATCCAGAAAAGAAGCGCCTTCAATCGATTGCCCGTTACCGAAAAAGGAGGGCCACGATATCAGTCCGCAAAATCAGCTGTCAAGGGTGAAAAGACGGCCGGATATGTTATCCACACCGTCTATATGGCGGGCACGCGTCCCAGCGACATCCTTCACAGCAAAAGGAAGGATAGAGCCACCAATCCTAAGCCTAATCTGGCTTGAATATGGTTGTCGTTTCCCAAGATCAGCCACCTCCACTGGATGATGTAAACCCTCTCGATGAGGCCGATAGGTAGAAGGACCCCTCGGTCCATTTGGAATCAAGCTCGGACAGCGAAGAAGAGCCGATTTTCCGCCCCAGGACCGCAGAGCAAGAGCTGCTTCAAAAGCTTCGAAAACAGCTCAGGAGCAAAAATAAAGAGATGACCAAGTTCTACTCAAAAATTGATGACCTGACGAATGTTGTGATGCAGCTCACAGCTAAAATTACTCGGGCGCCTTCCAATCAAGCACATATCTCTACTCATGAGCCGGGTGATGACAACCCGAAGCAACCGATGCCTGTCCCCTTTGGTCCAAGATTAGGTGAGCCGCACGAAAGCCAGCCACATTCCACTTCTGGAGACGCCTTGGCCCCAGATAGCACTATGCTGCTAACACAAGATCGGATAGTGGATTTGGTCACCAGCAAGGTTAAAATATTGGTGGCCGAAATCGAAGCCCAGAAAGAAATTGGCAGTAGTAGGCAGCCATATCTCGCACAGTACGATCTAATCGAGTTCCCGAGCGGCTATATCATTCCTAAGTTCGGAAGATTTGACGGGGCGGGAAACGCAAATCAGCACGTCGCCCACTTTAAAGTGTCGTGCGGAAATACATGGGGCATTGATGCACTCCTTTTTCGTCAGTTGGTCAACAGCCTGACTGGTGTCGCTTTCGACTGGTACGCAAGTATACTAGACGGGTCCGTCACTACTTTCGCCCAAATGGAGTCTCTGTTTCGGCAAAGATTTATGAGTGTTAGTGACAAAATCTTAATTGCTGACCTCGTGAGAAACAAGCCGGGGAAAAACGAAAGTAACACGGACTTTATTGCCCGATGGCGCAACCTCACTGTCAAGTGCGAACCGCCGCTAGAGCATGACCAGTTCGTCAACCTCCTTATTAGGAACCTCAGCAATTGGATGGTCTTATTCTTATGTACAGCAGGCCTCAAGACGTTTCAAGAGCTAACCAAAAGAGTACAAATGTTGGAACGCTCAAAGCAAGAGTCTACTCTGGACTCTCAGGGTGACAAGTTTTGGAAGAGCATAAGAGACGACAACCGTAAAAGTGGGAGCTCCAACAAGACCAACGCCTTCAATGTGTCTGACAGTGAAGATAAGAGAAAGGCGGGCGGGTCAAAAACAGATAGGGCCCGAAAGCCAGTGCTAGGAGGTGAAGGGTCTTCCCTAGAGGAGAAAAAGAACAAAGTCTACTCTTTCAGGAGGGACAAGGTCCGCAAGATATTTAAGGATGCCTTGAACAACGGTCTACAATTGCCGGAGTCCAAGAGACCTCACGAAGCAAAATGACTGACAATCCCCTGTATTGCCCGTACCACAGAGTGGTGAGCCATGCGATTGAGGATTGCTACATTTTTAAAGACTGGATCGAAAAGCAATAAAAGACTGGAAAGATCGAGCTATCCAAGAGTGTGTTGGTGAACAACTAAGCTGCAACCACCAATTTTATATAGACAGAAACTGAAGCCTTTTGGGCGCAGACAGCTGAATCCACTACCTTGAGAAATGAAACCGACTCGCCGCAACCTTCATGGAGCATGCACATGTCCAAAAAGATGAATAAGATGCTAAAGCTACTACAGAAAGAGCCCAGAACAGAATGGGAGGGGCAAAAGGAGCCCACCATTCCAGCTACTACTTCGGCTCAATCAGGCTCAAAATCTAAAAAGTACAAGAAGAAGAAAAGTGCAGCTCGACGTGAAAAAGAGTCTGCAGGGAGATCGACCATTCTAAAATATATCGATTCCCTTGAAGACTATGAACAAAAGAAAAGAACTCTAATTCAATTTAAGGAGTTCTTCCCTGTAGAAGCGGTTGAGATTCTGGAGGAGCTAGAAGAAGACTCTGATGACGAGATTCCTATAGTGACCTGCTATGTCATTCATCTTGGTAGCGACTCTGAGGAAGAACTTTGTTTTCTTGAAGAGGAGGAGGAGCTCGCCACGAAGGCCAACCAAATCCAGCTCAGAAGCAGCAAATCTCTACAGCCAAATCAAGGCAACACCCCAAATGGGAAGGAAAAGCAAGTCGCTATTGAAGAAGATGGTAGAGAGCTTGCTCATGAAGACTTGAGTCCTTCCCCAGTGGACTATAATGTCTTGGTTCATCTCCGGAAGTTTCCGTCTCTCTTAAGTATCTATGATGCTCTGGTCCTGTCCAAAGATCTCAGAGATATTCTCATTCATGCTTTATAAAACCCGGAGCGGTACCAGGCTCTCTTTGCAGAAATTAATATGAAAGAGACCCAGTACACTCTGTATACAGCCGAAGTCACATTTAAAATGAAGACCTGCTACTGGAAACAGCTAGGCACAACCGACCGCTTTACGTGACAGGGTACAGCGATAGAGATTAGATTAATTGCATATTGATTGATCCGGGGTCCTCAGTGAACATCATGAACTTGCGGACTCTAAAGAGTTTATCAATGGACATCCGACACCTATTGAGAGAGAGAGAGGATTGTCATCCAGGGCTTCAATCAAAACCGCCAGTAAGTTCTGGGATCCATAGCTTTGCCAATCAGGTTTGTGGACCTGCAAACCGAAGTTAAGATATACGTGATCGATGCCGACACGTCCTATAAGATCCTCCTGGGACGACCGTGGCTTCACGATCATGGCATCGTTCCGTCAACTCTCCATCAGTGCATGAAGTATACCAAAAATGGCGGAAAGACGCATTGACGGGGACATTATAACAACCGAGTCCATTTATACCAATTCCAGTTCTCGTATTTCTTATTCGTGGTATTTCTTGATTTAACATATTTTGGGTGCGAATGGTATTTTACACTTTACAGTACATTCGACCCGACCCGCTTGCTTGAACGGGTTGATTTATATTTATAGACTACCCTGACTTGTTAAATAGACACGTGCATTTAATGTGGACTGCATATTAACTTTATTTTGGCATCGTACCTTTTACATATAACATCTTTTAAATCATGTAAAAATAAATTAAAATTGCATTTCTTAGCCTGCTTGATACCCCTAACCCTGTGGTAGCGTCCATGCATCTTGTTCTCGTCCCCTTCAGTAAAACGGACGTGTTTGGATGGCTACACGCACGCACGTACGTCCGTTCTTGGGGGTATGCTTTTTCGTTACCTAAGCGTTCATTTTAAAATTTGGGAGTCGCATATATTTTTCATATTGTAAAACTGGATTTTTAGACCCCACCCGGGCACGTTTTGGATTAAGTTTGTATTTTCCAAAAATATCAAATTTTATTAGTAGTTTTAATTATTCTTAACAATTTAAAATATTTACAGTTTACAAATCTTTTAAAATCTTTCTTTAAAAATATTTTAAACCAATCACAACTCTCTCCCTCTCTATACCCGACCCCACCTGCTCTCTCTCTCCCTTTCTTTTTCCTTCTCTATTTTCTATGGGCCCCACTCAAAATCTCTCTCCCTTTCTTTCCTCTCTCTTTCTCTCTCCCCTCACGGTTCTCTCTCTCTTCCCTTTCTCTCTCCTCTCGCTCTCTCTCTCTCCTCTCGCGAACACTGTTCGCTTCTCGAGTCGGGTCACCACCCGACGCGATACCGTCACCTCCCTCCTTATTCTCCCTCTCTTCTCTTTTAACCCGGAGCTCGACGCGAGAAACCCTAACCCTAACCCTAGCCGCCGCCTCTGCCTCCTTTTCCCCGACCTCGCCTCCACCCTCGTATCCATTCTCCTCCTCCTCGTCTTCTTCTTCTTCTTCACCATTCCCGAGCCGCACACACCAAGAACCCAACACCTCACCCCGTTGCCGCCGACCACCCTCGCCATCGTCGTCTCTCCTTCTCTCCTCATCTCCATCATCTCCTTCTTCTTCTCTTCTCCCTTCCTCACCCGAGCACCACCTGCAGCCAACCCGATCAAGAAAACCCTAACCTAACCCTAGCTCCTCAACTTCCTTCCATCGCCGGCGACTCCACGACCAGTCGTCACCATCCCCGTCGCAACCATCACCTCCTTCTCCTTCGCCACCTCCCCATCTCCGTCATTCTCCAAGAACCCACCTGCACACACCCTGCACAACACCTCAGCTAATCAGCCGACCCAAACCCTAACAACCAACCCTCTTCGGCGGAGCTCTGTCGACGCCGTCGACACCCTCGCAACCTTCCCCCAACCCCAGTGAGCTACCTCTTCTTTCTCCTTCATACTCTTATTCTTTTCTTTCTTTCTTTCTTCTTTTCTTTCCTTTGCTTTCTTTTGATGTTCTCTGTCCTTGTTTAGATCACCGGAGCCGGTAGCGCCGCCGACGATCACGACGACCCAGCAAGCATCGCTGACCCGTGTAATCCCCTTGTGCGTTGTTTGAACACATTCCGTGTACCGTGCGCGCGTCGCGACTTTTCTCGCCAACGTGTGACGCTCCGTATACCGTATCGCGATCCGTCGAGGCAAGTGAAACTTGCTACAGGCAAGTGAAACTTACTACATTCTATTTATATTATTTTATACCTATTAAATTGCATAGTAAACCTGTAGATTACATATAGCGCCACATGTTCCATTTTCCTTTTCGATGTTCCATATATCATTTTAGATTTGGTTTTTGAATTATACCTTGTTGCATGTTAGAGTACAATATCGTGGTACCCACGTCTATGTTTAAATCACATAATAATTATTTGCATAGCCCATAGTACCCTTTTAATAGTTTCTATCCTATCGGACACCCGTTTGCATCCATCTCGTCTAGCATACATATTATTGCATCCATAGATCACTTGAATATATTATATTATAATATTCACATTCCACATTTGATAAAGTGTAGTTTAATTAGTATTGGAACTTTAACTTGAACCCTAACCATAACTATGCATTTATATGCCTTAATCTGTACCTGATTGCATATTACATTACAGTGTTTCATTTTAATATTCCATTAGTAATTCATGCTTGTTTTGTACACCCATGATTATGTTAGTTTGATTATGAGCACCCACATGACATCTTGTGCACCCTGACATGACTTGTTACACCTACTACTTGACATGACATGGTACCATGCACCTCTCGACATGAAATGATACCTAAATACTACCTGGCTTAACCTGTTGTACTATGGCTTTACCTGTTACCTGATCTTGTGTCTAATGCCAACAAACCTGACCTGTTGTCCTTACGGACAGTTCCTGTTGTCTATCCAGACAAACCTGTACCTGCCTGATTCTGTGTTGCCATTAGCTCTAGATTACTTAATACCTGACTTGAACACATATTGTTGGGTTTACCTAGCACCTCATGAAGGGTTTGGAAGTATCACATGTACCAAAGATTAAAATTTTAGGGTGCTAAGTAAGCATACAAAGAATCAATCCTAGAAAAATTAGTGTTACAAGAACAACACTTCATTACAAGTAGATTAAGCTAGGGTTTTGAGAGTACAACTTTTGTAGCTCCCTACGCTAGACTCCTCGGCTACTTGGGGTTCGGAAAAAGTCCACTTAAACTCCTCTAGGTCCACGATGATCCACCCGGAGTCCGCTTTGTCCAAGCTTGCAACTTCACTTGATCAAGAGAAGAGAATGAAGCTAACACTCTAAACAAGTGGGCAAGACTTGTGTAGAATGATATTGTGGTGGCTTTTCTCACTTCAAAATCCTAACTTGATGAGTAATTTGCTCATTAGAGAAATCTAGAGAGCAAAAGAAGAAGGAGGAAGAAGATGATGGCTTTTTTGAACAAGAGTAAAAGATAAACACTATTGAGAAAATAGAAATTATATGTATATATATTTTCCACCTCTCATCTCAAACCATGGTTAAACAATAAAGATATTATTGAATTTGAGTTAAAACATAAAAGGAAAGTTAATCCATGGTTAAATGGTGGGTGAGCATGGTTAGGTCAAAGAAGAGTGTAGAAACAAACCATGCATTATCCTTTCCTTTTTCAATTTATTTTAAAACAAATGCAATAATAATTCATATATATAAAACCATGGTGTGAGTCTTATATTGCCACCATTTTCTATGTATAAATAACCATGAAGGATGATGTATGTATGTATGTTCCCCTCCGAACGGCGGCCGAGACGTTAGGACGTCCTGTGCCTGAGGTTCGGGGCAGATGCTATTTGGTTTTATCCGTCTATCTCTCCGAAGATGCCAAGTTGATTTATGGCACCGTGTATCGGAGGTTTAGACGGATGCGGCCGATGTAGCAGACTTCGTCAGATTCCCCCTCAGGGTGAGGGGTTTTTTGATTGTGGGGACACTCTTCCCTGCAGGCGCAAGCCCCTGCAGTTAATTACACTACCGCGTCGCGGTAACAACTTTCTCCTTCTCCAGAATTTCACTTCGTGTCGTGTGTATTTGTTTTGTTTGTGATTGCCCGTGGATTGTATACGGAGACTGAATGATGTCGTCACCCGTAGGACGTGGATTAGTCCAAATCCGTATTTAGTTAGATTTGGGTTTGGTGTTTTTAGTTTAAGGATGCATTAGCCACGTTGCGGCTAAGACCAACTTAAACATTCGTCAAGGATACGTTAGTCCTATTTTAGACTAAGATCGACCTGACGTAGTGATTGATTTAATTATCTGGTTGTCGGGACTCGTCACCTCTCTGACGTCGTTGAGGGATTACAACGACAGGCGTCAGAGGAGTTCAGAGGTGTACCCTTGAACCAAAGTTGATTCGGAGTTTTATCGTTTATTTGAATATCTAAGGACACGTTAACCGTATTTGGGGTTAAGATCAACTTAGACGGGACCGTTTAGATCCAACAAAAGAGCGTTCGGGCCCTATTGTGCCAGTTTAGGGACATGGCGGTCCATTGCCAGTTTTAGAGACGTGGTGGTCCATTATTAGTTTAGGGACGTTTCAGTCCGTCGCCAGTTTAAGGACGTAGTGGTCCATATTCCAGTTTAGGGACGTGGTGGTCCATTGCCAGTTTAGGGACGTAGTGGTCCGTATTCCAGTTTAGGGACGTGGTGGTCCGATATTAGTTTAGGGACGTTTCGGTCCGATATTAGTTTAGGGACGTTTCGGTCCGATATTAGTTTAGGGACGTTTCGGACATTTCGGTCCAATATTCTCATTTTTGGGGCAAATATTAGTTTAAGGACGTTTCGGTCCAATATTAGATGAGTGGTCGTTGGGACCCGTCGCCTCTTTGACGTCGTTGAGAAATTACAGCGACAAATGTCAAAGAAGTTCGGAGATGTACCCTCGGACCGGTCGTGACTTGGTTTATGAGAGGCATTTAATTTAAGGACTTACAGCCCGGATTGGGTTAAGTCCAATTTTTATTTTAGGCTCTGCCCGATTAAAAGAATCAACCTAAACAGGGCTCTGCCCCTTCATTATTTTGCAATCTGATTTGGGCCAGGCCCTTTAAATAATGAGTTACAAAAACTCAGGAATTTTCTGAACAGGGCCTTGCCCTTTTATTATTCTGCAATTGGGCTAGGCCCTCTTAAGTAATGAGTTACAGAAACTCAAGAGTTTTCCAAACAGGGCTTTGCCCTTTTATTATTCTGCAATTGGGCCAGGCCCTTTTAAATAATGAGTTGCAGAAACTCAATTTTTTTGAGTTGGGCCAGGCCCTTTTGAATGATGAGTTGCACTTATGCAGAAATTCAAGAATTTTCTTGATTTGAGAACAAAAAGTGCATAGCACTCTTGATCTAAATTTAGATCAAGGGAAAACAAGTTCTTCTTGTTTTCCTTGATTTTACAGAACCAAGGGTTCATATCAAGTGCAAGGCACTATTTTTTATTCTTTTATTTTTCAGAACCAGGGGTTCATATCAAGTGCAAGGCACTATTTATTATTCTTTTATTTTTCAGAACCAGGGGTTCATATCAAGTGCAAGGCACTATTTATTTTTTATTATTCCCTTTTTTGATCTTCTGTTCTTCAGAAATTTTACCTTCTTTTTTTGTTCTTGATTAATCTTCAAGAGCTCTTTTTTCCAGAAGTTTATCCTTCTCTCGATGGTGATTGATGATGCCTTTTGAATGAGGCTTGGGGTCTTATTTATAGTGCCCACAAATTTGTTGGATTTGTTAACAAAATCTTTCCTGAATAATTTTGGGAATTTTCCCACCATTGGATCTTTGATCCAAGGGTTCCTGTTTTACAGGAGAACAGAAAAGATTTATCTAAATCTTCATTCAGTTACTGCGCAACTCACCAGCGCGTGACATGTGTCACGCATCTGTGCGCTTGCGCAGTTGCGGTTGCGCAACTGCGCAGACACGTGTCGCGCATCCGAGCGCTTGCGCAACTGCGCAGACACGTGTCGCGCATCGGAGCGCTTGCACAGTTGCGGTTGCGCAACTGCGCAGACACGTGTCCCGCATCTGTTCGCTTGCGCAGACACGTGTCGCGCATCCGTGCGCTTGCGCAGTTGCGATTGCGCAACTGCGCAGACACGTGTCACGCATCTGTAAGCTTGCGCAGACACGTGTCACGCATCTGTGCGCTTGCGCAGTTGCGATTGCGCAACTGCGCAGACACGTGTCACGCATCTGTAAGCTTGCGCAGACACGTGTCACGCATCTGTGCGCTTGCGTAGTTGCGATTGCGCAACTGCGCAGACACGTGTCACGCATCTGTGCGCTTGCGCAGACACGCGTCGCGCTGCCATGCATTTGCGCAGTTAAGTCTTAATTATGTTTTCTGAAGAGCCTTGCTCTGATGGGACGCACCGTCTCGGGCGTTACGCTGCCGAATTGGCTTCTGCCATGTGGCAAATTCCGCACTGCGCACGGAAACCGAAGCGTTGCTTCAAATTTTGAATTTTCAAAATTCAGTAGAGCCTTGCTCTGATTGGGGGAAACAGATGCCCCCCCACCGTTGCGCTCACGTGGCGCGCGCGTGAGTGCAGCGGTGGCAAGATCCTGACCGTCGGATCTAGGGGTCATCTGAACAGGCGCAGGCGCCTATAAATAGGACCCTTGGTCCTTGGTAATTTTTACCATTCTCAAGAAATTGAATTTCAGAGCCTTGCTCTTATTTGAGAACTTCCAGAGCCTTGCTCTTGCAATTCCCTTAAGAACTTCTAAGTTCGAATTTCAGAACCATTATAGGTAGAATTAAATTAATTTAATTTTGAATTAAATTTAATTAATCAGAGCCTTGCTCTTATAGATCTTTGATCTGAAGGAAACCCCTTTGGGGCTTTTATTTACAGAGCCTTGCTCTCAAAAATTTGCAGAGACTCTGTTCTTAGGTTTTAACTCATGAACAGAGCCCTGCTCACAGATCAATTAGAAAACTTCTTTTAAAAGTTTCCATGGATCTTTAAGATCCTAAAATTTTTAATTTTTAGGAGTTATAAATTTTTATTATTGCTACAGAGCTAGGCTCTTTTTTAGGAAGTCTTATTCTTTTGAAACAGGAGTTTGACAAATGTCACTCTGTGACAGAGCTTTGCTCTGAAAAGAGGAGATCTTCTCCTTGTTTCTAGGGGTCCCCCCCAATGAGGATATTCTCTTGGGGGTCTTTTTTATTGACTGACAGTCCCATTCAATGGTGGGATTGTCTCATCAAATGATGCGCCGTCATCTTGATTTTGTGGGTCCCCCTTTGTTCCCCTACCCACTGAATCACAGTGTGGAGCCAACTTTTTATTTGTTATTATTATTTTTTTTTATTTTATATATTATTTTTATTAAATGTTAAGCGTCAGGCCATTAATGATATATGCATATTTCATGCAGGAAAGATGTCTGACGACTTGTCTTTTCCCTTCGTTCGCTCAGAAGGAGGGTTCCCACACGCACCAGTGGACCGGGTAGTGTTTGCCTTGATTAAAGATCGTGGTCCTGAGTGCAAACATCTCCACCTATGGGGAAGGTGGTATAGCCAAATCATCCCGGGTCGTCGCAGTTTTAGTTCCGCCTCGCCCTCCGAACCTATAGTTACGATCCCCTATGCGGATAAACCCCCGGTGGAGTATGCCGTGGAGGTTAAAAATTGGAATTCGGACGACCTTCTCCAGCCTGCAATCGGTGCTATTCCGGTACAGCCGCCGCCGGCCATAGATATCTTAGGAAGGCGAATCTGTCAGGGTGAAGCACGCCCTTGGGGACAGGCTTACAATATTGGATTAAATCCGCGACCGCTTGTTGGATACCTGCCATGGGCCCGGTACATTTTAGCGGCGAAAAGAGCTCATCTGACGAAGATCGGTTTATACTCCGCCGTCTATGTCTCGCTTTTCGAATATCCTACTCTTCCAACGTGGTGGACAAAGGCTTTTATTGAACAATGGAATATCCCCACGCATACTTTCCTGACGGCGGATAGGGAAGTTTCCATTTCTCTAGAGGAATTCGTTGAGCTTTCGGGTTTACCGGCGAGGGGGGAGCATTACGAGGAGCTGCTTCCTCCTGACGAGTACGTCTTTGCCACCAAGCAGGTGGTACTCGACTTAACTCCGGAAAATGCCATCCAGCATCAGCATCCGGGCCTGGTGAGGGTGTTGGAGATTTACGAGGAGCTTCATTTGGAATTGGGCGACCGAGGCGTTAGTTTCGCGGACTTCATTGCTCGCTTTATTCGCCCGGAATTTTTATCAGAGCAAGGTGATAAGTTCGCTCAACTTGCTGACCCTTTTGGTTTCGGCCTGGGCCGCCGACCTTCATCAGAAATTGATCAGCGAAGTTTTTACCTTCCCGGTACTGCTAGCGTCCCTTTCTCAGAGATCGCCGTTCCCGGCATGGATGAGGAGACCTTCTTCATCGGGTTCTTAGGTCTGTGGTTGTGCAGCTTCGCGCTTCCCATGCACCCACGCCTTATGCGGTCTTCTGTCTTTTACCCGGCGCATCGAATGGTGGCCGGTCTGCAGTTATCAGTGGGGATCGCCGGGTTGGCTTACCTCTACAACGGACTTAGCGTAGCGGCAGACGCTAATGAACCTGGGGTACAGCCTGCTAACTTCCCGATGCACTACTTCACTTCTTGGATGGAGCTGCATGTTCGAGGAGTGTTCGGTGCCTATAAAACTCCTCCGTTCTTTGAGAGATTCAAACTTCCAAGAATCATGCGATTGGTCGGGGCTTCCATCGTGTTTGCATCTCCGCGGGAGTCCAGGGGACTGCTTCTGCGTTCGCATCTAGTCGGGGCGAAGACCTCTTTGGTGGATAAGGTCATCACCATGGGTTCCGAGACCACTAAGTCGGTGGTGCCGCTGCGCGATGACTTTAAGGGCGGTGTTTCCGTGCTGAAGGCTCAAGAGATTCTTCACCTCTATTCCATTCGGCCGGGCTATTTGGTATTTAGGCAGAATGAAACGGCCCTCTTCATGAGGTATAACCCGCATCGATTTGCCCGGCAATCAAGTTATAACCAAGGGGTCCCGTTGGAAGCCTTCTTGGGAACACCTGCCGTCGGTCCAGAGGGGGTACGGAATGCGATGCATCACTTCATCCGGCTAAATACAGGCTCTTACTTTTTCATCAGTGAGCCCAGTTGTACCCCCAAGATACTCAATTCGTATGTGGCCTGGTACGCGCACGCGATGGGACCAATCATCTTGATGGAGAAACGTCTATTGGTCGATCGTAGGGCTGCGCCTCCCGGCGGCAATCGCAAGGCTCCATTGCAGCCCAGGGTTCAGGTTATCCCTCCGACGAAAGAGGCTGGAGCTGATCGACCACGCGTGTTGGCCCCTCCGCGTGGACTGCCATTGCCCACTGCGGTGGATGCCCCAACGGTACCCCGTGCTCCGACAAAGACGGCTAAAGCGGCCTCGCCGGAGTCGGGTGTAGGAGCGGACATCGGGACTCGCCGCCCGAAAGTGACTGCCAAAACTGGCAAGCGCAAAGATGCTCCGAGTGGATCCAAGGCTGGTGAAAAGAAGAAGAAGAAGAAGTCCACCTTGTCCCTCGACACGATTCTTAACTTAGAGCCCGCGGCTCATCCTGCCGAGACTATATGTGAGAGTACGGCAGCAACGAGGGTTTCGTGGTGGACCCTGAGGACACCAACCTAGCCGCCGCCATTGCAGCTTCGGAGCGATCGGCGAGGCTCGAAGCAATGTTAAGCAAACTCGCTGAGTCGGGTAATCCTCAGCCTCCTTATTTGTCATTTTATCCCACTTTTTATTATTATCTTTAGCTAATATTTGCCTCATTTTCAGCAGGTGGATCTACTGAAGAGGCCGTTGCTGCCTGTCTGAAGACCTTCCAGGCGGAGGAGAAGAAGCGTGCCCTAGAAAGCGTCGGTATGTTTTACCCCGTTCTCTTTTATAAGGAAAGTTTGTTGTCTTTTTATGATAGTCGACCTGACCTTTTCTTGTTTCTTTACAGGAGTTGTATTAATCGGCGCAAGGACCCTTCCTAAGCCCGTCATCGAAGTCCCAGTTCCGTCGGAGCTGCCGCAAGAGCCTCGGCTCGACGCAACAACGAGGGATGCTCTGAAAAATCTGGAGGCATCCCTCTACACGGATGAGGAGGCTTCGCTCAAGGAAGCTCTGGTGGCATCTGTCTCATCGGCTCGAGAAGAGCGGAAGCGGTCAAGACGCGAAGTTAAGACGCGAAGTTAAGGCGCGCAGAGCTGCTTTGGCCGCAGGAGAGGGCCCTAGCACCGTTCCTCATGCTAGTACTCCTTCTGAAGAGCCCCCTGTGGCCCTGTCTACTGCTCGTCGGCAAGTGGCGCGCGCGGTTCGGAGTGCCAATGACAAATCCACTTCAGGTAGTACTCCTTTCAGAATCTCGTCGTACGAATTGTAGAGCTATTGGCTTATACGTATCCCGTTTTGTAGGGTCAAGTCCAACTGAGGGGGAGGCGGAAACGACCGTCGAGCCCAGGGGAGCGGAGGAAGCGGTACCCGCCGAACCCGAACCGACAGTGGACAACTTTGTCGGGGTCATGAGGCCTGGAGCCGAGATTGAGGAACCCACCGCGGAGAAGGTCATTGATGCCGTACCCGAAGTGGCGGCAGATGAGATGATTGTCCCAACCGAGCCGAAGGCGGTAGAGGGCGAGGTACTTGAGACTGGGGACCTCGTGGTGCCGATGGACGGGGCAGCTGTAATCGCTGATCCTGGGGGAGCAGCAGGTGAGGCGGCCATGATTCCTGAAGACGAGCTAGGCGCTCCTTCTCAGGAATCGGGCAATGTTCCTATCTTGGCCCTCCCTGCCTATGGTCCCCCGCCGCCTGCAGAGCTTGAGAGCGTAACAACGGTTCCCCTTGAGTCGGGTGACGAAGCTACAGGCGGTGGTCTTCCGTCAGTGGAGGAAGGGACTACCTCAGTTTCTGCTGGCAGCTCGTCAGGTATATTTTCGAGTCACCAACGTTTCCATTTTTTATATATATCTTGTGATCTCTTCTAACAAGCTTGTCTTTGCAGGTGCGGTCAGTGCCGACGTTCCATTGCTTGAGGGAGCACCGTCAACTACTGCTTTGGCGGTGGTCACTTCCCCATTTTCCCTCGTGCCGTCACGGATGTTGGAAGGTACGGATTCACGACTCATGCATTAATCTTTCAAAAATGTGGCTTTTATACTAATGCTACACCATTGTGCCTTTTTAGGAGGGCTCTTTGATCATCTATATCAGGTGTTGCTCCCACACTTCTCCTTCCCATCCGAGCTCGCTTCTCCTTCTAAGGGTACCGGTAAGTGCCGTCTTGGTCTTTTTCGAGGGAATATAGGATCGTATCTGACTTTTCCTCTTCCTGACTGCAGTGCCTCAGATCGAAGGAGGGGACGCCGGGCCTGTGCTGCCACCGGCGCTTCCGGCTTTGACGTCCGTTGCGACTGGTACAGATATTCCTTTCCTCTTTTTATACGATCTTTCATCGAATTTTCGAATCATTGTTTGACCATGTTTCGTTTTTTGCAGCTATTGTCCCAGCTCCAATTCCTTTTGAGTCTCATGTCCTCTCACCGGCGGGTCCTTTCTCGCGACGCCCGTCTTCAAAGGGTGCTGTAATGAGCCTAGGTATGTTGAGCGGGTACATCGAAGAGCTCAACATGGATGCCCTTCCTTCGGCCGTAGATTTCGCTGTGGACGTTAACCCAATGTTGGCGGCGCTCGTAACTTTCCATAACGAAGGCGTCGTCGAATCGTGGGTTAACCACTGCAGAGAGATCGAAGCTCGCCTGCATCGGTTGGAGTCGACACGCCCTTCTCCCGAGGCTTTGGCCGCGAGCGCCGAACGGACAACTTGGCTTGAGCAAAGCACCTCTTATCTCCGCCATTTGGAGCAGAAGGCAGCTTTACGGCTAAAGGCGCATCAGGAATCTTCAAACGCGACCGCTTGCCTTCGTGCCGAAGTTAGGACGAATGCTGCTGAGGTGAAAGCTGTCTTTGAAGGTCTTCTTAAGCGCATATCTAATGGGCTAGCGCTGAAGCGGAAACTTGATGCTGCTGAGCGCGATGCCCAAGGCCAAGAAGCAGCTCATCAGGTTGTTGGGGAAGAGCTCGCATCCTTCACGCAACAGCGGGCGCAAGTAGAGGCGGAGCTGGCATTGGCAGCTGATCAGGAGAGGGCATGGAAGGACGTATGCGAGCAATTGCTACATCTGTGCAAGACGCTTCCTTCCCCATAATTCCCCTTGTATCATTTGTCTTTGTAACTTCTATGTATATGTTTTTTTTTTGTTCTTTAGCACAATGTATCCTATACTCAACCAATTTTTATGAATAAAAGATACACATTTTGTAATGTCCTGTGTCATTTCTCTGTCTTTCTTTTCTTTTATAATCAGTACGCCACCTTAATAACCATAATTGACGGACGATTGGGACGAGTATCCCGACCTTCTTAAGAAATAACGATGGCTTAGGCCGCAGGTTCAGATCTGCTGCCTAAGACTTTTCAACTCTATAAGCCGTGAGGGTCTCATAGAGACTTTTCTCCCTACGGATCGAGAGGATCTCGTAGGTGGATTTTCTCCTTAGGAGTCGTGAGGATTCCCAAGTGTGGTTTTCTCTCATAAGTCGAAAGGATCCTATAAGAGAATTTCTCCCTCTTACGAGTCGAGAGGGCCCGTAAGCGGTTGTTTCCCTCTTTGTCGAGAAACGACTTCAGAGAGTGAGACCCGTGAATAGTATGCAAGAGACCATTTAGGATTGACTTGCAGGGTCCCATTGCCCTCTTACGAGTCAATAGGGCTCGCAAGCGGTTGTTTCCCTCTTTGTCGAGAATCAACTTTAGAGAGTGAGACCCGTGAATAGTATGCAAGAGACCATTTAGGATTGACTTGCAGGGTCCCATTTGTTCAGGAAGTAAGTTTTTGAATCCTTACTGCCCAAGATGTGAGTCAAAGAAGCTCTCGTCACGGAGTGTTTGTATCCGTGAGTTGAGAAGTTTTGCGAGGGATTATTTGTTTCCCAAGCGCCAAGGATTATTTGTGTCCTTGGGGTTTGAAACGAGTCGATGGTTCCCACGGAGGCGCTGGTGGCTCTGCGAGTCGACGCGGATCAGAAGGCTCTCGTCAAGGAGTGTTTGTATCCGTGAGTTGAGAAGTTTGCCGGGATTATTTGTTTCCCAAGCGCCAAGGATTATTTGTGTCCTTAGGGTTTGAAACGAGTCGAGGGTTCCTACGGAGGCACTGGTGGCTCTGCGGGTCGACGCGGATCAGAAGGCTCTCGTCAAGGAGTGTTTGTATCCGTGAGTTGAGAAGTTTGCCGGGATTATTTGTTTCCCGAGCGCCAAGGATTATTTGTGTCCTTGGGGTTTGAAACGAGTCGAGGGTTCCTACGGAGGCACTGGTGGCTCTGCGGGTCGACGCGGATCAGAAGGCTCTCGTCAAGGAGTGTTTGTATCCGTGAGTTGAGAAGTTTGCCGGGATTATTTGTTTCCCGAGCGCCAAGGATTATTTGTGTCCTTGGGGTTTGAAACGAGTCGAGGGTTCCTACGGAGGCACGGGTGGCTCTGCGGGTCGACGCGGATCAGCAGGCTCTCGTCAAGGAGTGTTTGTATCCGTGAGTCGAGGAATTTTCGTTGAAGTCATTGGCTTCTTCGGTTGAAATGAACCGTTGAGGCTTGGTTTCGTCGTTTGACGGAATCCGCTGGGGAGGTATGGTTTCTTCTTTGTTTACGCCCTTGGATTGTATACAGGGATCGGTGTGATCTTAACTGTAGGGCCGAAGTTTTATCATTTCTTATTTTTTTTTTGTTTTATTTTATTTCCGCGATGCTCTATCATTTCAGCTTTTATATCGCGAAGGTCGCGATTGCCTAAACATTTCGGCTATTTTTCGCGGTGCCCAATCATTTCGGCTTTTCATTATTTTGTTTTTTACTCGTTGCTCTTTATTACGAGTTGCCCGATCATTTCGGCTATTTTGCATCCATGCATTTTACTTGCTGCTTTTTATTGCAAGTTGCCCTATCATTTCGGCTATTTCGTATGCATGAGCGGCCTACCGGCTTTCACCGTCAACCTGAAATTGGACACCGATTTCGGCATCAGCACCGCTGCGACTGGGATATTACCAGGAGCGAATCATCATTTGCCTCTATCGTTGTTGAACAAAGGAGGCTTAGCGACCAGGGTTAGGATTGTTTCGCCCAATCAGAGCAGAGCTCTGTTTGAATTCAAAATTCAAATTTTTGAAGCAGAGCTTCAAATCCCGCGCGCAGCGCCCAAGAAGGCGCGCCCAATCAGAGCAAAGCTCTGTTTAAAGGAAGCAACGCTTCAGCTGCGCTGCGCTCTGCGCTGCGTGACACGTGTCAGCGCAGATGCGCTGGCTGCGCTCTGCACTGCGTGACACGTGTCAGCGCAGATGCGCTAGCGCAGTTGTGCTGCGCTCTGCGCTGCTCGACACGCGTCAGCGCAGATGCGATAACGCAGTTGCGCTGCGCTCTGCGCTGTGCGACACATGTCAGCGCAGATGCACTAGCGCACTTGCGCTGTGCTCTGCGCTGCGCGACACGTGTCATGCGCTGGGGCATCTGCGCCAAACTGAATTAAGATTTTTATGAAATCTTTTCTGTTCTTTCCAGAACTAGAAGACTTTCTTCGGCCTTTAGATCAAAGATCCAACGGTGGGAAAACTCCCAAAAATCATTCAGGAAAGATCCCGTTAACAAATTCAACAAATTTATGGGGCACTATAAATAGGACCCCAGACCTTATTCAAAGGCATCAAGAATTTTCTCGAAAAACCAAGAACTCTAAACAGAGAAAACTCCGAGAAGATTTCAAAAAAAAAAGGTAAAGAACCTTCATGAGGCAGAAAAAAGGCCTTCTAATAGATCATTGATCTAAAAATAAGATCAATGATCTTTATATAAAAAAAAAAACAGTGCTTTGCACTTCTTGTGAACCTTCGGTTCTGTAAAAACAATAAAAATAATAAAATAATAAAAGAATAGTGCTTTGCACTTTTAAGAACCTCTGGTTCTTCGAATAAAGAAAAATTTATTTTTCTTTGATCTAATTTAGACGAAGAAATTAAACAGTGCTTTGCACTTCTCTTCCTGAATCTAAAAGATTCTTAGTGCTTTGCACTTCCAAGTTGCGCCGTTGCGCTCTTAATAGAGCGCCACGTGTCGGCTATAAAACCACTTGCGCTAAGCGCCCTTAAGATAGAGCTTTGCTCTCTGGAATTGGCGCAACTCGCTGAGAGCGGGCCACGTGTCAGCAGCGCAATAGCGCAGCGCAACAGCGCAACAGCGCAACGCGCTGCGCTAGTGCGCTTGCACTCATCAGAGCACGACACGTGTCATCACCATATGGACTTGCGCTCATTACTTAGCGCAAAGCGCAGATGCATTAAAAAGGGCCAAGCCCAATTAAGAGAAGGCCTAACAGGCCCAATAAAGCGCAAATGCATTTTACAAGGGGCAGAGCCCAAATCAAAACAGATGCTTTGCATCATTTATAAATGGGCAGAGCCCAAACAGAATCTCCAGAATGCTATGCATTTTACAAGGGGCAGAGCCCAAATCAAAACAGATGCATTGCATCATTCATAAATGAGCAGAGCTCAGAATAAATTGATGCTCTGCAGAGCCTAAATGCAATGCAAAGATGTTGAACTGGACTTAGCCCAATCGTGGCCATAAGTCCTTAAATTAAATTGACTGAGCAAAATGGCTCTCCTAAATCAACTCACGACCGGTTCGAGGGTACATCTCCGAACTCCTTTGACATTTGTCGTTGTAATTCCTCAACGACGTCAAAGATGTGACGGGTCCCAACGACCGCACATCGCTATGGACTGCGGGGTCCTTAAACTCGTGGACCGAGACGTCCTTAAAACTAATATCGGACCGAAACGTCCCTAAACTAATATCGGACCGAAACGTCCCTAAACTAATATCGGACCGAGACGTCCTTAAAACTAATATCGGACCGAAACGTCCCTAAACTAATATCGGACCGAAATGTCCCTAAACTAATATCGGACCATCACGTCTTTAAACTGGAACATAGACCACCACGTCCCTAAACTGGAATTGATACGGACCACCACGTCTCTAAACTGGAACGTAGACCACCACGTCCTTAAACTGGCGATGGACCACTACGTCCTTAAACTGGCGATGGACCACCACGTCCCTAAACTGGCACAATAGGGCTCAAACGCTCTTTTGTTGGATCTAAACGGTCCCGTCTAAGTTGATCTTAACCCCAAATACGGTTAACGTGTCCTTAGATATTCAAATAAACGATAAAACTCCAAATCAACTTTGGTTCAAGGGTACATCTCTGAACTCCTCTGACGCCTGTCGTTGTAATCCCTCAACGACGTTAGAGAGGTGACGAGTCCCGACGGCCAGATAATTAAATCAATCACTACGTCAAGTCGATCTCAGTCTAAAACAGGACTAACGTATCCTTGACGGACGTTTAAGTTGATCCTAGCCGCAACGCGACTAATACATCCTTAAACTAAAAACATCAAACCCAAATCTAACTAAATACGGATTTGGACTAAAACACGTCCTTCGGGTGACGGCATCACTCAGTCTCCGTATACAATCCACGGGCAACCACAAACAAAACAAACACACACGACACGAAGTGAAATTCTGGAGAAGGAGAAAGTTGTTACCGCGACGCGGTAGCGTAATTAACTGCAGGGGCTTGCGCCTGCAGGGAAGAGCGTCCCCATAATCAAAAACCCCTCACCCTGAGGGGGAATCTGACAAAGTCTGCTACATCGGCCGCATCCGTCTAAACCTCCGATACAAGGTGCCATAAATCAACTTGGCATTTTCGGAGAGGTGGACGGATCAAACCCAAATAGCATCTGCCCCGAACCTCAGGCACAGACGCCCTAACGTCTCGGCCGCCGTTCGGAGGGGAACAGATTCTGGCACGCCCGGTGGGACCTTTTCCTCTTTCCACTCCACACTTCGTGTGTCGTCTTCGCGAACCAATCGCGGTTTGTTAAATGATTGCCTTCGGATTTCAAGTTGCTAAGATTTGGTCTTTTGTTTGGTACAGAACTCAAGCATTCAATGGCCACTAACTGCACCAACTGCTCGAAATTCCAGTGCAACGGACGTTCCACCTCACCGAGAGGTGTATCATATGGGCCCCAGGCGGCTTCCTTCCTGACTCTGCCGGTAGGCCAGGTGACTCAGGCCACCACCGGCTTGTTTTTCGGGATCATGGTCCCACCTACAGGCTTCTCTGCGCCGACATCCGCACCAGAAGCGAACAAGAAGTCGGTATTCGACCGGCTCACTGTTACCACGACCCCTGTCAACGGGTCGCCTGCTACTGAACCAACAGCCTCCGTTTTCACCAGGCTGGGTCAGAACTATAAGGTGGCTGTCCCAAAGAGGGTAACGGCCGCTGCTTTGGAAGTCGTTAAAGCGGCTTCTCCTATCAGAGAGTCAGTCTTCACAAGATTGACGGTTCCTACTCCTCCCCCAGCTGGTCAGAAGGCGTCAGTCTTCGATAGGCTGACAATAACAATTACCCCACGCTCAAACAGGGGGCAACAAGAGGTTATCTCGATTTCCGAGTCAGTCCCAACGGCTCGTCGTGCGCGACGTCGCCATTGGCAGCGAGTAAGGAAAGCAGGGGGCAACTCCCCCTCAGGGCTAACCCCACCTGCTCCGACGGTGGAGGTCAATGCTGCTGTTCCAACTGGGAACAGCTTTGAAATGCTGAGGAAGGTGAGAAAGAACTCCCCGATGGCTACGTTGAAAAGGTCTCCTCCACCCATGGAAAAAGCTCCGGAGATGAAACAGGAACAGCCCCCTCAACGGCTGTCAGCGAAAGTTTATAAAGTCTGGCGGAGGGTTCAAGACTCCGTGATTGACTCAGACCACTTCCGTCGCCAGAACAGGGCAAGGGTGGAAAAAGACAAAAACCGCCCCGCTCAACGGCAGGGGGCAACAAATGCTAGGATGCCCGCTTCAACGGCTCCTTCAACCTCAAAGGCCCATAAAAGGAAGAGGCCAGAAAAAGCTCCCATGACGCTGACAAAATCTAAGAGCGGTGAACCTAAACGCCCCAAGTCAGGGGGCATCACAGTTCATACGGTCTATATGGCTTCGGGGAAAGAAGAAAGTCGTACTTCTATGGGTCAGCGACCGCTTACCCGGTCAGTGACCAAGTCTCAGGAGCAGCAACAAAAGCTCCAGGAGATGATGACTACAATGGCTGCACTCACGGGGCCAAAAAAGAATCCTGAGACGTCCTTAGATGAACGTCAAGAAGAAGAGACCGACGCCGAGTTCCTTTGAAGAGTACTGGAAAAGAGGGACAAAGAGGCTGCTGAACAAGCAGCCAATATACAACGCATGGGCCTTCTCTTCCAGGATATGATAGGGATGATGATACAACCAGAATCCCCGACTGAAGAACCCCCGATCGTCCTTGGGGATGATAGGGGAGAAACATCAAACCCTCAGCCCGTTCTATCGACGACTAAAGAAGACACAATCTCTAAAACGGATCTGGACGAATATATAGCCCAGCAGATAAAAGTTCATCACGCGGCCGAAGCAGCCGGCCACGTTGTAAAAACGGGGCGGCCATATCCGGGCTGGTATGACCAAATCAAGTACCCGCCAGGTTACACAATTCCAAAGTTTCATGTCTACAAGGGGACCGGCAATCCTCATCAACATGTTGCCCAATTCAGGGCGCTTTGTGGTAACACTGGAGGCGACGACAAGCTCTTGCTGCGCCAGTTTGTTGGAAGCTTATCAGATACTGCTTTCGAGTGGTATTCCGAGCTCCCCAACGACTCTATTAAAACCTTCGCAGAGATGGAGCTGCTCTTCACCCAACGCTTTGCAAGTGCCAGTGAGCGTACTCCGATGACGGCGCTGATTAACGCCAGGGTAAAGCCCGGCGAGACGTGGGTCCAGTACGCTATACGGTGGCGTAATTTATGGTCTAAATGTGAACAGCGTATAGAAGAAGCCCCTGCGGTGGGAATGTTTGTTGGAACCCTCGATCCACAAGCAACCATTTCGCAGTTTATGATGTTCTTCAAGCCGACTTCTTTCCAGGCTTTGATCGACAAATTGGCGCAGATGGACCAGATGGGCCACAAACCCCCTCTCCCGAAGCCGGACTCTCGAAACGATAAAGGAAAGGGAAAAGCGATCATCGTTGCTAATGCCCATCAACAACCGAACGACTCGAAGCAGGTTGCTCGTCCAAATAATACGCGTCCATACGTACCCCTTGAAGATAGGATGGGACGTGCTTACTCTTTCCCCCGTGATAAAACAAGGAGGCTATTCGAGCTGGCATTGCGCAATAGGCTCATAAATCTGCCAGATCCAAAACGTCTGTCACAACCAAATGACGTCAACGATCCTAATTACTGCCCTTATCATAGAGTGCTAGGACATCCAATCGAAGACTGTTACGTCTTCAAAAATTGGCTTGAGAACCAGTACCGTCAGGGCAAGTTTGCGCTATCTGACAAATGGAAGGTGAATCCTTCGCAACCCCACACCTATAAGGGGACGAATACGCCGGGGGAAACATGCTCCGTCATTGAAGAAGCTCCCTGGGAGGTCGTACTATCAGCCAAAACGAGGAGAATGCTAAATGATCTTCAGACCTGTCCAGCGGTCAAGTGGAAGAACCCCTTGGAGCCGCAGGTTATTGAGGGGATGTTGAAACCACATCCGACTCCGAAAGCCGATGGTGGTAGTTCAAGCGTTCATAACCAGCCGTCAAAATCTTCGAAAAAGAAGAAGAAGAAATCTAAGAAGCCCGTGAAGCCTGGCGACAAGCGCACGGACTTACAAAAGCAAATCGACGCGCTGGATGAATATAACCAGAAGGCGCGAACTCCCGTTATGCTCTAAGATTTTCTTGATCACGTCTTTCAAAAAGAAGATGAGGAGGAAAGTTCATCAGATGAATCCGACGAATATGTGGCAAGCTGTCATATGATCTCTCACTCGACCTCGAACGATGAAGGGACTTCTGGCACCAAAACGCCGGGGGAAAATGCTGAGTCAAGGGTTCCGGAATTATCAATAGAAATGATTGACGCGTTTCTTAGTGAAGCTCGATTGAAAAGTAAAGCTGATCAAGAACGCGAGACGGCGATATTCGAAGCGGCCAAGCGCCAGCGACTTGAGGGAGGAGCTGAGGTGATCCCACTGGAGCAAAATGCCTCCACCGCTGACAAAAGCCAATTCAAGATAAAAAAGAAGTTCGCTAAGGCCATATCGATGGGCATGAAGCTACCACCCTCAGAAGAAAAAGTTACTAGCGTGGTAGAACTGCACCCCTCTTATTGCTTATATCATCAGAAGGTCTCACATTCTACCCAAGAGTGCAAAGCGTTCGATAGATGGTGGCAAGGATACGTCGCTAATCAACAACGTTTTAAACGGGAAAAGCGTAAGATTCGTCGGGAGCAAAGAAACACGACCAAAGTGCTTGAAAGAACTGCCGGCAACTGTCACATGGTTAACACTACCAGGTCACAAGTGCCTACATTTGGGAGCGACTCTGACGAGGAGCTAGAGCTTGCCCCTCTCTTTGAAGAGTCAACTTCGGGAAAAGAAGAGGAGCCAGTAGTTTGCGAAAATATCCGGCTACGGAATCGGACACTGCCTGAAAAGAACCTCGGACCCTCGAATAGAAAAGATAAAGGGAAAGAAAAAGTCTCTGAAGACATCGTTTTAGATGACCAAGTTCTGGAAGAGCTAAACGCCAAGAACCCGCCGAAGAGAAGTAAGGTGGATTACAACGTTCTGGCACATCTGAGGAAACTGCCCTCTCAGCTCAGTATCCTTGATGCCTTGTTACTATCAAAGGAAGCCAGAGACTCTTTGATTAAGGCGCTACAAGATCCGGACCAGTTTCAAGCCTTCTTAGCCGAAGAAAAGATGAAAGACGAATTGGAAGAAGTGCACACAGCCGACGTTGCTTTTGGTGATGAAGACCTTCTCCTCGGGACGTGTGAACATAATCGCCCCCTTTATGTCTCAGGATATTGCCATGACATAAAGATAGGTAAAATCTTGGTCGATAACGGATCGTCCGTCAATTTACTCAATGTACGAGTGTTAAAGGAGATTTGCATGAGTGTCCAACACCTCGCCCGAGACAAGATCACTATCTCCGGTTTTGACTCTCAATCCTCAAAGACTCTCGGATCTGTGATATTGACGCTACGCTTCGGGTTGCTCGTCACAGACATCAAATTCCATGTTATAGATGCCAAGACATGCTATAATGCTCTGCTCGGCCGACCATGGCTACACGAGTACAATATCATCCCTTCTACACAGCATCAGTGCATGAAGTATTCCAGGGATGGCCTCGAGTACACTGTGGCCGGAGAGTTGAATCCGTTTTCCGTGAACGAAGTTCGCAAGTATGAAGATGCCAAATACTTCTTGCCGAGCTTCGAAGACACGGAAAGGTGTCACAAACCGGAGAACAAAACTAATGCCACTATCCCTGTCTTCGGCAGTGACACCGAGGAGGAGGATATAATTTATTCAGGTCCATCCCAATCTGCCAGGCCAGGACCATCCGTTCCTTCGCTGATCTTCGGTAGTGATTCAGAGGATGAAGTTCATGCGGTATTCCCTGCTCGACTGTCAATACAACCTTCTACTGATGAAGAGCGAAGTCTACAAATAACCATGGTGCCGCCTAGACACCATAAAGAACTGGATGCACTTAATGGCTACAGTGTAGAAGAGTTGCGGACATTCTATATCCCTCCCAGAAGAAAGAGAGAGAAAGCAATTCTGCTTTACCGCTCTGAAGAAAATAAAGTGGAGAGAGAAATCTGGTATGGAGCAGATCCAACACTGGACGGGCTTCAACCCATTCGTTTACCTAGGTATTATACGGAAGGCTTGAAACGACTGCTAAAGCGCCAAGGCATACCCTTCGAACAGACTGTTAGGAAGGCCAGATTCTATGACAGGGTTTGGAACGTCCCCGGAACTCAACACAAGCTACCTAACGGGAGAGTAGAAACCAAAGGGCTTGGGTACATCCGGCCAAAGAAGCAGGAGCTAGTAAACAGCTGTTATGCCATGTATGACTTCGACGGAGAGGCGGACGCCCAATGGGAGGATGCTAATCCTGAACCAGCAAAAGTTCCTGATACAAAACCGCCCACTACATCGTCCGAAGACCAGATGAGCAAACTTATAAGGGATGCGAGTCAAAAAGCCCGAGACGATCACGATCGTGAAATGGCAATCTATGAGAAAGCTAAGACACAGCGCCTCCTCCAACAGGCAGTAAAGAACGAAGATGCCGCTCCTTGTCAACCTGCTACAAAAAAGGGCGACGCGAGAACAAAAACAAGTCGAAAGGCAAGAGAGGCGCTCGACAACTACAAAGCAGAGCTAAGAAGCCGCGCATCCGAGAATCGAGCGTTATTGACTTAGCCCTCGGGAAGAAAATGGGTCGAGCATACTCTTTTCCTCGGAACAAAACAAGGAAAATATTCGATCTCGCTCTAAAACATCAAATGCTTACGTTGCCAGAGTCTAAGCACCCTGAACAAGCAGGCGAAGTCTCCAACCCAAGGTATTGCTTTTACCATCGAGTAGTAGTACATCCGCTTGAAGATTGCTTCACCTTTAAGAATTGGGTTGAGGACCAATATCAGCTTGGCAAATTCGCGTTGTCTGACAGTTGGAGGGTAGCGCCGCCGCAAAAGCACGAACCCGAAAACACAAGAATAAAACTAACTCCGCATTGGGATTGGCAGAAAATTTGCACCTGCCATGTGATAACAATATTAAAAGAAGGGTCCGAGGACATGAACAACCTCCCTAGGTGTTTTGAAAGCGGCAGCGATGAGGTAATCTCAGAATTTCCCCCAGCTCCGAAAGAACTGGAAGATGGAATCCATACCACTGCAGATAATCTCAAGAAAATTGAGTTGGGGACGGAAAATGACCCGCGACCGACATTCATCAGCGAACTGCTATCTGGAGAAAGGGTGGCTGCGTTAAAGGATGTGCTTCTACAGCACAAAGATTGCTTCGCGTGGAACTATTCCGAAATGCCGGGACTAGATCCAGAAATTGCTGTACACAAGTTGGCGATATCCCCGGACATCAAGCCAGTCAAACAAGCGCCGAGAAGAATGCGACTCGAGCTTGAGATGAGCATCAACGCCGAAGTCAAAAAGCTGATAGATTCAGGCTTCATCCAGGAAGTCCAATACCCTGAATGGATCGCCAACATCGTCCCAGTGATGAAGAAAAATGGGACAGTGCGCATATGCGTAGACTTCCGGGATCTCAATAAAGCCTGCCCAAAAGATGATTTCCCAGTGCCAGTCACCGAACTGATGATAGACAACACATCCACTCATGAGGTTTTCTCCTTCATGGATGGCTCATCGGGGTATAATCAAATAAAAATGCACCCTGAAGATCAGAAGCACACAGCCTTCAGGACTCCTCTTGGTATATTTTGTTATAAAGTGATACCCTTCGGTTTGAAGAACGCCGGTGCTACTTATCAGAGGGCCATGACGAAGATCTTCGACGACCTTATACACGAAATCGTCGAATGCTATATCGACGATCTCGTGGTCAAAAGCAAATCATACGAGGAACATCTCGAGCATCTGAAGACTGTATTTCAACGCCTTCGGCAATACAACTTGAAGATGAATCCTCTTAAATGTGCGTTCGGGGTTTCCTCAGGCAAATTCCTGGGATTCGTCGTTCGACACCGAGGTATTGAAATAGATCCGTCAAAGATCAAAGCGATCATGGAAATGCCTCCGCCGAGGACTCTCAAACAGCTGCGGTCTCTCCAAGGGAAACTCGCGTATATACGGCGATTTATAGCCAACCTTTCAGGAAAGTGTCGTCCTTACAGCCACCTGATGAAGAAGGGAACCCCATTCGTTTGGGACCAAAAATGCCAAGGCGCACTGGATGAGATCAAGCAATACCTGCAGAACCCGCCGATGTTGGCTGCTCCGGTTAAGGGGAAGCCTCTCATTCTTTATACAACCGCCCTCGAAGGTTCCTTAGGCGCATTATGGGCACAAGAGAACGATCAGGGGAGAGAAAGAGCGCTCTACTACTTAAGTCGAGTTCTGCTGGGGGCAGAAAGCAATTACTCTCCCATTGAAAAACACTGCCTGGCGTTGATCTTCGCAATAACAAAGCTTAGGCACTATGCGTTAGCGCACGAGGTCCGTCTGATTTCAAAAGTGGACCCTCTTAAATACCTAATGTCAAAAGCCATATTGACGGGAAGACTAGCTAAATGGGCCCTGCTCTTGATGGAATTCTCGATAACGTATCAACCTCTCAAGGCAGTGAAAGGCCAGGCCATCGCCGACTTCCTCGCTGAACATCCGATACCCGCCGATTCTCCTCTGAATTGCGATCTTCCAGACGAACATGCGTTCGATGCGATCGACGGTGATAATATCCGATGGGAGCTCTATTTCGATGGAGCATCTTCCATGAAGAAACGTAAACAAAGTACCCCTATAATTAAATCAGGGGTAGGACTCATCTTTGTAACTCCACAAGGAGGGATAATGCGCTACGCGTTCTCCCTAACGGAGCCAAGAACAAACAATGAAGCCGAATACGAAGCTCTGATAGCAGGCCTCGAGATCGCCATTGACATGGGAATTGAAGATCTCCTCATATACGGCGATTCCCAACTGGTCGTTAGTCAAGTAAACGGCGACTACCAAACGTGCAAACCGGAATTGGTAAAATACGGTGAAAAAGTGCAGCAACTGCTAACCCAAATTCCCTCTTACGCTTTGGAAAGTATACCGCGCGCGGAAAACAGCAAAGCGGACGCACTGGCCAAACTTGCTAAAGAATTGGCTAACGAGAACCTCGATGATGTTAGAATCGTGATACAAAGCCGTCGAGTACTCGCCCCAACAGAAATATCTCCGAAATCGTCTGAAGAAAAAGGAGCGAAAGAGGAGATAACCCTGCAAATAAAAGACAGGGAAAATACCGAGGACTGGAGAGAATTCTTCATAGATTACTTCAAGTTCCACCGAATACCTGAAGAGGCGTCTACAAGACATCAGCTCACGAAACGAGCTCTGTCTTTCGCCTTCGTCAATGATACTCTATACAAGAGGTCATTCGACTCCCTGTGGTTAAGATGCTTAGGACCTGACGAAGCGAGAAGGGTCGTCCAAGAAGTTCACGACGGACTCTGCGGTTCCCACCAAGCAGGCCCTAAGATGAAATTGAAGATAAAGCGGATGGGCTACTACTGGCCCACGATGATGCAGGATTGCCTAGAATATGCGAGGCAATGTCATCCATGCCAAATTCATGGGGACTTCATCCATCAGCATCCCAATCCACTGCATCCGACAATGGCTAGTTGGCCATTCGAAATGTGAGGAACTGACATAGTCGGTCTCATCGAACCAGCGTCGTCAAAGGGACATCGTTTCATCTTGGCGACGACTGATTACTTCTCCAAATGGGCAGAGGCAGTACCATTGAGTGAAGTGAAGACGGAGAACATCCTCCATTTCTTCAAAACGCATGTCATCTACCGGTTCGGAACCCCGAGAAGAATCATCTCTGATAATGGGCCAGCCTATCGAAGTCATAAAATTAGCCGTTTCGCACAGCAGCACAATATAGACTGGAGATATTCCTCAGTTTATAACCCGCGAGCTAACGGTCTAGCTGAAGCCTTCAACAAGACCTTGACGAAGATCATAAAGAAAACAGTGTCACGAAATAAGAGAGATTGGCACGAAAGATTGCAAGAGGCTCTTTGGGCGTATCGGACTACGTTTAAAACGGCCACAAACACAACGCCATACGCGTTGGTATTTGGGACGGAAGCGGTACTCCCACTCGAGATAGAATTACCCTCTCTACGAGTGGCAGTCCACTACGAGCTGACAGACGAAGAAAATGCTCACCTTCGGGTTGAAGAGCTTGACGCTCTTGATGAAATCCGGCTTCTAGCACAACAAAATCTGGAAGCCTATAAAGCAAAGATGACGCGCTCATATGAAAGATTGAGCCGCCCGAGGACATTCCACCAAGGCGAACTCGTGCTAGTGGTCAAAAGGCCCATGATCCCCAATCGCGCCAAGCGGGGAAAGTTTGAGCCGAACTATGAAGGACCGTATATCGTTGATAAGGTCTACCAAGGTGGGGCCTATCTACTCATAGACATGCACGGTGAAAGGCCTTTCAGGCCAATAAACGGACGCTTCCTAAAGAAATATTACGCTTAATGAGCCACAGCCTAGGTCAATGGTAGATGACGACGACTATGTCCGCTCGCTATCTTCCTGAGCTCAAGCTTTATAAGTAGTAGCCAACCCTCTCAACGGCGGACCGAAATGTCCTTAAACTAATAGCAGATCGAAACGTCTGTAAACTAATACTGCGGCATCCTTGGGGTGACGAGATGAATAAAAATAAAAAATATATAATAAAAATAAAAATAAAAATAAAAAAAAAACGGTAAGTCCATAAGCAAAATGGGCACGGATGAAAACCCGAAAGGGCTCCGTGAGTAAAAACAGCAGGACTACCGGCGAATGTTTGTGAAAACCCGAAAGGGCGCAACTTCGTTAAAGAACCCTTATGGAGTCCTCTCGACCCTGTAAGGAGAAACCACCCGCGTGAGATCCTTACGACTTACAAGGGAACAACACACTTAGGAATCCCCACGATTCCTAAGGAGAAAATACGCTTGCGAGATCCTTACGACTCGTAAGGAGAATTCTCTTATGGGACCCTCACGGCTCATAGGATTTGAAAGTCTTAAGTCACAGAGACCTAAACCTGTGCTTAAGCAAACCCCCACAAACTTCCAATATTGCCCTACAAGTGGCTCAATACTGACCCTTGTATACAATCCACGGGCGCGAATAAACGTTTCCCTAACCAAGGTCCATCCATGACTGGGAATACGTTCGTATGGTAAACAACCCTTATAAATCCCCTCGATTTATGAGGAGAAAACCTTCCTGTAGGATCCTTACGACTTACAGGAGAACAAAACACTTAGGAACCCTCACGGTTCCTAAGGAGAAAATACACTTACGAGATCCCCACGACTCGTAGGGAGAAATACCTTCACAAGACCCTTACGGCTCATGAAGTCAAAAGCCTTAGCCGACGAGATCCTAACCCCGGTCGCTAAGCCCCCTTTGTTCAACAACGATAAAGGCAAATGATGATTCGCTCCTGGTAATATCCCAGTCGCAGCGGTGCTGATGCCGAAATCGATGCCCAATTTCAGGTTGACGGCGAAAGCCGGTAAACCGCTCATGCATACGAAATAGCCGAAATGATAGGGCAACTTGCAATAAAAAGCAGCAAGTAAAAGGTATGCATGCAAAATAGCCGAAATGATCGGGCAACTCGTAATAAAGAGCAACGAGTAAAAAATAAAATAATAAATAGCTGAAATGATTGGGCAATCGCGACCTTCGCGATATAAAAGCTGAAATGATAGAGTATCGCGGAAATAAAATAAAACAAAAAAAATAAGAAATGATAAAACTTCGGCCCTACAGTTAAGATCACATCGATCCCTGTATACAATCCAAGGGCGTAAACAAAGAAGAAACCATACCTCCCCAGCGGATTCCGTCAAACGACGAAACCAAGCCTCAACGGTTCATCTCAACCGAAGAAGCCAGTAACTTCAACGCAAAACTTCTCAACTCACGGATACAAACACTCCTTGACGAGAGCCTTCTGATCCGCGTCGACCCGCAGAGCCACCAGTGCCTCCGTAGGAACCCTCGACTCGTTTCAAACCCCAAGGACACAAATAATCCTTGGCGCTCGGGAAACAAATAATCCCGGCAAATTCCTCGACTCACGGATACAAACACTCCTTGACGAGAGCCTTCTGATCCGCGTCGACCCGCAGAGCCACCAGTGCCTCCGTAGGAACCCTCGACTCGTTTCAAACCCCAAGGACACAAATAATCCTTGGCGCTCGGGAAACAAATAATCCCGGCAAATTCCTCGACTCACGGCTACAAACACTCCTTGACGAGAGCCTTCTGATCCGCGTCGACCCGCAGAGCCACCAGTGCCTCCGTAGGAACCCTCGACTCGTTTCAAACCCCAAGGACACAAATAATCCTTGGCGCTCGGGAAACAAATAATCCCGGCAAATTCCTCGACTCACGGATACAAACACTCCTTGACGAGAGCTTTCTGATCCGCGTCGACCCTCAGGGCCACCAGTGCTTCCGTAGGAACCATCGACTCGTTTCAAACCCCAAGGACACAAATAATCCTTGGCGCTCGGGAAACAAATAATCCCTAGCAAAATTCTCAACTCACGGATACAAACACTCCGTGACGAGAGCTTCTTTGACTCACATCTCGGGCAGTAAGGATTCAAAAACTTGCTTCCTGAACAATGGGACCCTGCAAGTCAATCCTAAATGGTCTCTTGCATACTATTCAAGGGTCTCACTCTCTGAAGTCGATTCTCGACAAAGAGGGAAACAACCGCTTACGAGCCCTCTCGACTCGTAAGAGGGCAATGGGACCCTGCAAGTCAATCCTAAATGGTCTCTTGCATACTATTCACGGGTCTCACTCTCTGAAATCGATTTTCAACAAAGAGGGAAACAACCACTTACGAATCCCCTCGACTCGTAAGAGGGAAAATTCTCTTATAGGATCCTTACGACTTATAAGAGCAAACCACACTTAGAAATCCTCACGATTCCTAAGGAGAAAATTCACCTGCGAGATCCTCTCGATCCGTAGGGAGAAAAGTCTCTATGAGACCCTCACGGCTTATAGAGTTGAAAAGTCTTAGGCAGCAGATCTGAACCTGCGGCCTAAGCCATCGTTATTTCTTAAGAAGGTCGGGATACTCGTCCCAATCGTCCGTCAATTATGGTTATTAAGGTGGCGTACTGATTATAAAAGAAAAGAAAGACAGAGAAGTGACACAAGACATTACAAAAAGGTGTATCTTTTATTCATAAACTTGATCAAATACAGGATACATTATGTCAAAGGATAAAAAAAAAACATATACATATACATTCTTTTATCTATAAGTACGAATGATACAAAAATGGATAGCTACTGAGGAGGAAGTGTCTTTAGTAAGTTCACAAGCTGCTCTCGCACTTCCTTCAGCACTTCCTCTCGGGTGACAGCCGCGGCCACCTCCGCCTCCACCTGAGCCCGTTGTTGCAAGGAAGATGAAAGTTGCTCCTCTACCGCCTTCTGGGCTGCTTCCTGGCTGGCTGAAGCTCGCTCAACAACGTGAAGTTTATGCCTCAATGATAATCCTTCGGAGAGACATTGCAGGAGGCCCTCAAAGATAACCTTCAGCCGTGCAGCATTGGCCTCCACCCGAGCATGCAGTTGAGCGGACCTGCTCGAAGCATCATCACGCTCCTTGCGCCTTGAAATAACCTCTTGTTCGAGATGGCGGAAGTAAGAAGCGCTCTGCTCGATCCACGCAGTCCTCTGATTATTGGCAGCCACAGTCTCGGGAGTGGGACGCAACGACTCCAATTGAAATAGGCAACCCTCGATCTCCTTACAATGGTTAACCCAGGATGCAATTATGCTCTCATTATGAAAGTTCACGAGTACTGCTAGCATCGGGTTAACCACCATAGCGAAGTCGGCGGCAGATGTAGGAGCTTCAACATTGAGTTCCTCGACATAATCACTTAACGTGCGCAGACTGTTCGCAGCGCCCTTTGAAGACAGACTCCTCAGATAAGGACCCGCCGGCATTGTGACGCGAGGTTCGAAGGACGCCGAAGCCAGAACGACAGCTGAAAGAGACGGGATGCGATCAGTTAACAGTGCAGAAAATAGAGAGAGGAAAGTTACCAATATGATGGTCATTGTACCAGTTAAGACAGGTGGCAAGGTCGGAAGGGCTGGTGGTACAGCTGAGCTTTTATCCCCTTCTTCAATCTGTAGCACTGCAGTTGAGATGAGAAAAAGAGTTTAGAGACAATTCCATCAATAAAAAAAAGAGAGAGAGGAAGAATGTTAACAGAAATTATACTTACCAACGCCACCAGGGGAAGAAGCGAGCTCAGATGGGAAGGAGAAATATGGGAGCAACATCTGATGTACATGATCAAAAAGCGCTCCTGAGAACACGACAGTGTGACTTTAGTACGCGAATTAGATATCTGGGAAACAAGATTAATAAATCGTAAACATATACCTTCCAACATCTTCGAGGGTATGAGAGAAGGTTGAGAGGTGACCACCGCCAAAGCGGTCATCGAAGGCACTCCCTCGAGCGGTGGGGCATCGGCACTAGCTGCGCCTGCATCACGAAAAAGTGGACTCGTCAGAAATGGTTGTAAAGTAAAGAAAAGCAGCCACTTAAGGTTTACCTGAGGAGCTCCCGGCTGAAACGGAGGCGACTCCCTCCTCTATCGATATAAGACCACCGCCTGTAGCCTCATCGCCCGACTCGATGGGGACCGTTGTCGTGCTCGTGAGACCTGGAGACGGCGGAGGACCATAGATGGGGAGGGCAATGACTGGAGTATTGCCAGATTCCAGAGAAGGAGCGTTTGGTTCGTCCTCGGGAATCATGGCCACCTCGCCCACTACTCTCTCAGGTTCAATAATGGCGGTCGCATCGTCCACCATCGCCAGGGGATCGCCGGCCTCGAGCACTTCATTCGCCACCACCCTGGACTCAGCTATGATGATCATATCATCTGCCCCCGCTTCAGGTTCGGCATCAATGACCTTCTCAGTGATAGGCCCCTCGACCTCCACTCCAGGCTCCATGGCCTCAACAACATTACCTACTGGCGGCTCGAGTTCGGCAGGCATCGCCCCCTCCGTTCCCCTCGGGTCAACGGTTTCCGCCTCTCCCTCGATCAGACCTGGCCCTGCAAAGATAAGAGATATAAGGACCAATGACATTAAAATCCTTATAACAAAAACTCTGAGAGAAATATTACCTGAAACAGATTTGCCGTTGGCGCTCCGAACTGCTCGCGCCACCTCTCTACGGGCGGTAGATAGGGTGACAGGGGCCTCTTCGGAGGGAGTATCAGCTCGAGGGGCGGTGCTGGGTCCCGCTCCCATGGCCAAGGCAGCCCTGCGCGCCTTCGCCTCACGCCTCAACCGCTTTCTCTCCTCCCGAGCGGTTATGAGGGACCTCTGTGACGCCTCCCTCAAGGCATCATCATCTTCATTCAGGGAGGCCTCCAGAGCCTTTAAGGCATCTCTCATCGGCTTTTCAAGATGAGCCCCCTGCGGTGTCCCAGAGGGAACAGGAAAATCGGCCGCTGGTAGAACATCTGCGTCGCTAGGAGGGAGTGGCATTGAGGTCCCTGCAATTAAAATGGAAAGGTTAGATTGACCATAACGCAAGAAAAATGAAAAATTCGATGAAGTCGAAACTTACTAAGGCCGACAGATGCCCTGGCACGTTCCTCCTCCTGAAAGGTCTTCAGAGAAGCGGCAATGGCTTCTTCATCAGTGACGCCTGTTAAAAGAAAAGAGAGAAAAGCGTTAGTCAAAAATAATGAAATAAGGAAGAAAATACGTTACAGTAAAGAAAGAGTGACCAGTAGTTACCTGATTGCACAAGCTTAGCCAGCCACGCATCACGCTTCACCAGCCATGCTGAAGCTCTGAGAGCAGCTTCCAAGTCTGTATCGTCCGGCGGCGGCATCACTAATCCCGCGTTAGTCCCATATTCGAGCAAACCCTCGGAATAAGGAGCGTGGGGTTCCTGGCCGAACGCAACGTCCGCGGCGAAGAGTGATTTCTTTTTCTTTTTCCCTCCAGCCCTAGGCTCACGGGGAAGCGACTTACGCTTGGCAGCCGCTTTGGGACGACGGGTCCCGATGTCCGCACCCGCGCCAGACTCCGGCGAGGGTACAACCACTGTTTCCGCCTGAGCGCGGGGTGCAGGAGATGCATCCGCGATATCGGGGAGCGGTAGTTCATGTGGAGGACTTTGCGCGCGTGATGGTTTGCTCCCAGCATCTTTTAAGGGAGCGACTATTGGAGTCCTTGGCACCAGAGGAGCGCTGCGATCGCTACCTGGAGGTGCACCCTTACGGTCAATCAGCAACCGCCTTTCCTCCTTTATGACCGCTCCCGTCGAATGACTATACCATTCGGTGTATACCCTAAGGAGACGGGGAGCACAAGCCGGCTCACTGATAAAGAAGTAAGAGCCCGTGTTTAGACGCATGAAGTGATGCAGCGCCCTCTCTATCCCTTCTTCGTTCGCGGCAGGTTCCGATAAAAAGGCCTCCAGCGGTACCCCTTGGTTATAGCTCAGCTGTTGGGCGAAACGATGCGGGTTGTATCTCATGAAGATCGCTCCCCCGTCTTGTCTAAACACCAAAAAGCCCGGTCTGATAGAGTATAAGTGAAGGGTCTCCCGGGCCGTTAAAATCGAAGCGCCGTCCTTGAAAGTGTCTTGCAATGGCCGCACTGCAGTAGCGGACGTTTTTCCAATGGTCAGCACCTTGTCAATAAAAGACACACCGGCTCCAACGGTGTGGGAACGAAGGAGTAAACTCCTGGCATCTCGCGGCGATGGATTTACGATTGATGCGCCAATCAACTGTAAAAGACGAGGAAAAATGCACCTTTCGTAGAATGAGGGCCTTTTATGCATGCCGAAAACACCCGCTGTATGTAGTTCGAGCCACGACATGAAGTAGTGCATTGGGAAAACCACATGCAACGCCCCAGGCTCATTAGCATCTGCCGCTCGGCTAAGGCCGTGATATAAATGTGCCAAGTCGGCGATCCCAACGGCCACCTTTACCCCGATAACCATTCGGTGGGCCGGGTAAAAAACAGAGGGCCGCATGCGGTGAGAATGCATTGGAAGTGCAAACCAACTCAACCAAAGCCCAAGAAATCCCAAAAAGAAGGCCTCCTCGTCCATCTCGGGGGCTGCAACTTCTGCAAAAGACATGGTTGAAGAGTTGGGAAGAAAAAAGTCCTTCTGATCTATGTCTCTCGCTGGCAGGTTATCCAAACCTAAGCCGAAAGGATCCTCAAGGTAGGCAAACTTGGCAGTCTTCGCCGAAAGGACGTTTGGATGAAGGAACCGAGCAATAAAATCCTCAAAATTAACTCCACGGCTCCCATGCTCAACGAAAAGGGCCTCATAGATGTTCAACACCTTGATCAGACTTGGAAACTGATGTTGAACAGCGTTCTCCGGCGTGAGCTCCCTTACCATCGGCTTAGCCCCATAGATGTACTCATCCGGCGGGAGCAATTCCTCATAATGCTCCCCCATAGCCGGTAGGCCAGACACCTCCGTAAACTCTTCCAGCGAAATGGACACTTCCCGATCCATGGCAAGGAAAGTGTGAGTAGGAATGTTCCACTGCTCTAGGAAGGCCTTGAACCACCAAGTAGGAAGCGTAGGATACTGGAAGAGAGAGACGTAGACTGCGATGTACAGTCCTAGTCTTATCAACTGCGACTTTCTCGTCGACAGGATATACCGGGCCCACGGCAGATAGCCAACCGGGTGGCGGGGGATCAGACCAATGTTATATGATTGTCCCCAAGGTCTCGCCTCGCCCTGACAGATACGGCGTCCTAGGATGTCCAAAACCATCGGACGCTGGACCGGGATGGCATCTATGGCCGGATGAAGAAAACCCTTCGATGTCCAATCCGTCATCTCCGCGGCATACTGCACCGGGGGTGGGCTGGCGTAATGAATCGCCGTTATGGGCTCCGACGGCACCGCACATGTAAAGCTGCGCCGACCCATAATAATTTGATTGTACCACGACCCCCAAAGGTGGAGACTCTTATACTCCGGGTCGTACGTCTTGATCATGACCAGGACCTCGCGATCCAAAGGCGCCTCTGGAAACCCCTCCTCTGAGCGGACAGACGGGAATGAAGTGTCTTCAGACATGATCGCTGCAAAAAGAGCAATGTAGCTGTCAGTGTTGAATCCCAACGTTCGGCATTGAAAGAAGAAAATGCATAAATTAAAATTAAAATCAAGATTAATTAATCACACCGCACCACAGTGCAGTGAGCAGGGGACCAAAGAGGGACCCATAAAATCTGGATGATATGCATCATTCAATAAGACAATCCCATCATCAGATAAGACTGTCAATTCATAAAAAGGGCCCAATAGGATACACCCATTGGTGGGGAAGTCCCTGGAGACAAAGAGAAATCTCCTCTTTCAGAGCAAAGCTCTGTCACAGAATGACACTTGTCAAGTTCTGATCTCAAAAGAGTAAAATTCTTTAAAAAAGGAGCTTAGCCTTATAACATTCAAAAAAAAATGTGTGTTGAAAATAATTTTAAAATTAAAATTTCTAGAATCTTGAAAGACCCATGAAAACTTACGAAAAAGTTCTTTGCCTTTCAGATCTAAAAGATCTGCATTTGATCCAAGAGCAAAGCTCTGTTTATGGGTTAAAACCCATGAAAGATCTCTGTGGATCTGTAAGTTCTTGTGAAGCCAAGCTCTACTAATTAATTAAAATATTTAATCTGAGATTAAGTTTACCTAAAATTTTCTAACTTAGAAAATAAGAGCAAAGCTCTAAAGTTCTGGAAACGAGAGCAAAGCTCTGAAGTCTTAAGCAAGAGCAAAGCTCTGGAAAATCAAAACCTAATGGTGAGATTTTCTAAGGGTCAAACGCCCTATTTATAAGGCGCTTGCGCCTCTTGAGATTCCCCCTTGATCCAACGGTCAGGAGGGTTGCCACCGCTGCACTCACGTGTGCGCCACGTGAGCGCAACGGTGGGGGGGCATTTGTTTCGCCCAATCAGAGCAGAGCTCTGTTTGAATTCAAAATTCAAATTTTTGAAGCAGAGCTTCAAATCCCGCGCGCAGCGCCCAAGAAGGCGCGCCCAATCAGAGCAAAGCTCTGTTTAAAGGAAGCAACGCTTCAGCTGCGCTGCGCTCTGCGCTGCGTGACACGTGTCAGCGCAGTTGCGCTGCGCTCTGCGCTGCGTGACACGTGTCAGCGCAGATGCGCTAGCGCAGTTGTGCTGCGCTCTGCGCTGCTCGACACGCGTCAGCGCAGATGCGATAACGCAGTTGCGCTGCGCTCTGCGCTGTGCGACACGTGTCAGCGCAGATGCACTAGCGCACTTGCGCTGTGCTCTGCGCTGCGCGACACGTGTCATGCGCTGGGGCATCTGCGCCAAACTGAATTAAGATTTTTATGAAATCTTTTCTGTTCTTTCCAGAACTAGAAGACTTTCTTCGGCCTTTAGATCAAAGATCCAACGGTAGGAAAACTCCCAAAAATCATTCAGGAAAGATCCCGTTAACAAATTCAACAAATTTATGGGGCACTATAAATAGAACCCCAGACCTCATTCAAAGGCATCAAGAATTTTCTCGAAAAACCAAGAACTCTAAACAGAGAAAACTCCGAGAAGATTTCAAAAAAAAAGGTAAAGAACCTTCATGAGGCAGAAAAAAGGCCTTCTAATAGATCATTGATCTAAAAATAAGATCAATGATCTTTATATATAAAAAAAACAGTGCTTTGCACTTCTTGTGAACCTTCGGTTCTGTAAAAACAATAAAAATAATAAAATAATAAAAGAATAGTGCTTTGCACTTTTAAGAACCTCTGGTTCTTCGAATAAAGAAAAATTTATTTTTCTTTGATCTAATTTAGACGAAGAAATTAAACAGTGCTTTGCACTTCTCTTCCTGAATCTAAAAGATTCTTAGTGCTTTGTACTTCCAAGTTGCGCCGTTGCGCTCTTAATAGAGCGCCACGTGTCGGCTATAAAACCACTTGCGCTAAGCGCCCTTAAGATAGAGCTTTGCTCTCTGGAATTGGCGCAACTCGCTGAGAGTGGGCCACGTGTCAGCAGCGCAATAGCGCAGCGCAACAGTGCAACGCGCTGCGCTAGTGCGCTTGCACTCATCAGAGCACGACACGTGTCATCACCATATGGACTTGCGCTCATTACTTAGCGCAAAGCGCAGATGCATTAAAAAGGGCCAAGCCCAATTAAGAGAAGGCCTAACAGGCCCAATAAAGCGCAAATGCATTTTACAAGGGGCAGAGCCCAAATCAAAACAGATGCTTTGCATCATTTATAAATGGGCAGAGCCCAAACAGAATCTCCAGAATGCTATGCATTTTACAAGGGGCAGAGCCCAAATCAAAACAGATGCATTGCATCATTCATAAATGAGCAGAGCTCAGAATAAATTGATGCTCTGCAGAGCCTAAATGCAATGCAAAGATGTTGAACTGGACTTAGCCCAATCGTGGCCATAAGTCCTTAAATTAAATTGACTGAGCAAAATGGCTCTCCTAAATCAACTCACGACCGGTTCGAGGGTACATCTCCGAACTCCTTTGACATTTGTCGTTGTAATTCCTCAACGACGTCAAAGAGGTGACGGGTCCCAACGACCGCACATCGCTATGGACTGCGGGGTCCTTAAACTCGTGGACCGAGACGTCCTTAAAACTAATATCGGACCGAAACGTCACTAAACTAATATCGGACCGAAATGTCCCTAAACTAATATCGGACCGAGACGTCCTTAAAACTAATATCGGACCGAAACGTCCCTAAACTAATATCGGACCGAAACGTCCCTAAACTAATATCGGACCATCACGTCTTTAAACTGGAACATAGACCACCACGTCCCTAAACTGGAATTGATACGGACCACCACGTCTCTAAACTGGAACGTAGACCACCACGTCCTTAAACTGGCGATGGACCACTACGTCCTTAAACTGGCGATGGACCACTACGTCCTTAAACTGGCGATGGACCACCACGTCCCTAAACTGGCACAATAGGGCTCAAACGCTCTTTTGTTGGATCTAAACGGTCCCGTCTAAGTTTATCTTAACCCCAAATACGGTTAACGTGTCCTTAGATATTCAAATAAACGATAAAACTCCAAATCAACTTTGGTTCAAGGGTACATCTCTGAACTCCTCTGACGCCTGTCATTGTAATCCCTCAACGACGTTAGAGAGGTGACGAGTCCTGACGGCCAGATAATTAAATCAATCACTACGTCAAGTCGATCTCAGTCTAAAACAGGACTAACGTATCCTTGACGGACGTTTAAGTTGATCTTAGCCGCAACGCGACTAATACATCCTTAAACTAAAAACATCGAACCCAAATCTAACTAAATACGGATTTGGACTAAAACACGTCCTACGGGTGACGGCATCACTCAGTCTCCGTATACAATCCACGGGCAACCACAAACAAAACAAACACACACGACACGAAGTGAAATTCTGGAGAAGGAGAAAGTTGTTACCGCGACGCGGTAGCGTAATTAACTGCAGGGGCTTGCGCCTGCAGGGAAGAGCGTCCCCACAATCAAAAACCCCTCACCCTGAGGGGGAATCTGACAAAGTCTGCTACATCGGCCGCATCCGTCTAAACCTCCGATACAAGGTGCCATAAATCAACTTGGCATTTTCGGAGAGGTGGACGGATCAAACCCAAATAGCATCTGCCCCGAACCTCAGGCACAGACGCCCTAACGTCTCGGCCGCCGTTCGGAGGGGAACAAGGATCCCGTCGGCTAAGGCTTTTGACTTCATGAGCCGTAAGGGTCTCATGAAGGTATTTCTCCCTACAAGTCGTGGGGATCTTGTAGGTGTATTTTCTCCTTAGGAACCGTGAGGGTTCCTAAGTGTTTTGTTCTTCTGTAAGTCGTAAGGATCCTACAGGAAGGTTTTCTCCTCATAAATCGAGGGGATTTATAAGGGTTGTTTACCATACGAACGTATTCCCAGTCATGGATGGACCTTGGTTAGGGAAACGTTTATTCGCGCCCGTGGATTGTCTACAAGGGCCAATATAGGACCACTTGTAGGGCAATATTAGAAGTTTGTGGGGGTTTGCTTAAGCACAGGTTTAGGTCTCTGTGACTTAAGACTTTCAAATCCTATGAGCCGTGAGGGTCCCATAAGAGAGTTCTCCTTACGAGTCGTGAGGATCTCGCAAGCGTATTTTCTCCTTAGGAATCGTGGGGATTCCTAAGTGTGTTGTTCCCTTGTAAGTCGTAAGGATCTCACGCGGGTGGTTTCTCCTTACAGGGTCGAGAGGACTACATAAGGGTTTTTTAACGAAGTTGCGCCCTTTCGGGTTTTCACAACATTCGCCGGTAGTCCTGCTGTTTTTACTCACGGAGCCTTTTCGGGTTTTCATCCGTGCCCATTTTGCTTATGGACTTACCGCTTTTTTTTTTATTTTATTTTTATTTTTATTATTATTATTTTTTTTTATTTATTTTTATTCATCTTGTCAGCCCAAGGACGCCGCAGTATTAGTTTAGAGACGTTTCGGTCTGCTATTAGTTTAAGGACATTTCGGTCCACCGTTGAGAGGGTTGGCTACTACTTATAAAGCTTGAGCTTAAGAAGATAGCGAGCGGACATAGTCGTCGTCATCTACCATTGACCTAGGCTGTGGCTCATTAAGCGTAGTATTTCTTTAGGAAGCGTCCGTTTATTGGCCTGAAAGGCCTTTCACCGTGCATGTCCATGAGTAGATAGGCCCCACCTTGGTAGACCTTATCAACGATATACGGTCCTTCATAGTTCGGCTCAAACTTTCCCCGCTTGGCGCGATTGGGGATCATGGGCCTTTTGACCACTAGCACGAGTTCGCCTTGGTGGAATGTCCTCGGGCGGCTCAATCTTTCATATGAGCGCGTCATCTTTGCTTTATAGGCTTCCAGATTTTGTTGTGCTAGAAGCCGGATTTCATCAAGGGCGTCAAGCTCTTCAAACCGAAGGTGAGCATTTTCTTCGTCTGTCAGCTCGTAGTGGACTGCCACTCGTAGAGAGGGTAATTCTATCTCGAGAGGGAGTACTGCTTCCGTCCCAAATACCAACGCGTATGGCGTTGTGTTTGTGGCCGTTTTAAACGTAGTTCGATACGCCCAAAGAGCCTCTTGCAATCTTTCGTGCCAATCTCTCTTATTTCGTGACACTGTTTTCTTTATGATCTTCGTCAAGGTCTTGTTGAAGGCTTCAGCTAGACCGTTAGCTCGCGGGTTATAAACTGAGGAATATCTCCAGTCTATATTGTGCTGCTGTGCGAAACGGCTAATTTTATGACTTCGGTAGGCTGGCCCATTATCAGAGATGATTCTTCTCGGGGTTCCAAACCGGTAGATGACATGCGTTTTGAAGAAATGGAGGATGTTCTCCGTCTTCACTTCCCTCAATGGTACTGCCTCTGCCCATTTGGAGAAGTAATCAGTCGTCGCCAAGATGAAACGATATCCCTTTGACGACGCTGGTTCGATGGGACCGACTATGTCAGTTCCCCACATTTCGAATGGCCAACTAGCCATTGTCGGATGCAGTGGATTGGGATGCTGATGGATGAAGTCCCCATGAATTTGGCATGGATGACATTGCCTCGCATATTCCAGGCAATCCTGCATCATCGTGGGCCAGTAGTAGCCCATCCGCTTTATCTTCAATTTCATCTTAGGGCCTGCTTGGTGAGAACCGCAGAGTCCGTCGTGAACTTCTTGGACGACCCTTCTCGCTTCGTCAGGTCCTAAGCATCTCATCCACAGAGAGTCGAATGACCTCTTGTATAGAGTATCATTGACGAAGGCGAAAGACAGAGCTCGTTTCATGAGCTGATGTCTTGTGGACGACTCTTCAGGTATTCGGTGAAACTTGAAGTAATCTATGAAGACTTCTCTCCAATCCTCGGTATTTTCCCTGTCTTTTATTTGCAGGGTTGTCTCCTCTTTCGCTCCTTTTTCTTCAGACGATTTCGGAGATATTTCTGTTGGGGCGAGCACTCGACGGCTTTGTATCACGATCCTAACGTCATCGAGGTTCTCGTCAGCCAATTCTTTAGCAAGTTTGGCCAACGCATCTGCTTTGTTGTTTTCCGCACGCGGTATGCTCTCCAAAGTATAGGAAGGAATTTGGGTCAACAGTTGTTGCACTTTTTTCCCGTATTTCACCAATTCTGGCTTGCACGTTTGGTAGTCACCGTTTACTTGACTAACGACAAGTTGAGAATCCCCATATACGAGGAGGTTTTCAATTCCCATGTCGATGGCGATCTCAAGGCCTGCTATCAGAGCTTCATATTCGTCTTCGTTATTTGTCCTCGGCTCTGTTAGGGAGAACGCGTAGCGCATTATCCCTCCTTGTGGAGTTATAAAGATGAGTCCTACCCCCGATTTGATTATAGAGGTATTTTGTTTGCGCTTTTTCATGGAAGATGCTCCATCGAAATAAAGTTCCCATTGGGTATCACCACCGTCGATCGCATCGAACGCATGTTCGTCCGGCAAATCGCAATTTAGAGGAGAATCGGCGGGTATGGGATGCTCAGCGAGGAAGTCGGCGATGGCCTGGCCTTTCATTGCCTTGAGAGGTTGATACGTTATCGAAAACTCCATCAAGAGTAGGGTCCATTTAGCGAGTCGTCCCGTCAATATGGCCTTTGACATCAAGTATTTAAGAGGGTCCACTTTTGAAATCAGACGGACCTCGTGCGCCAACGCATAGTGCCTAAGCTTTGTTATTGCGAAGATCAACGCCAGGCAGTGTTTTTCAATGGGAGAGTAGTTGCTTTCTGCCCCCAGCAGAACTCGACTTAAGTAGTAGAGTGCTCTTTCTTTCCCTTGATCGTTCTCTTGTGACCATAATGCGCCTAAAGAACCTTCGAGGGCGGTTGTATAAAGAATGAGAGGCTTCCCCTTAACCGGAGCAGCCAACACCGGCGGGTTCTGCAGGTATTGCTTGATCTCATCCAGTGCGCCTTGGCATTTTTGGTCCCAAACGAATGGGGTTCCCTTCTTCATCAGGTGGCTGTAAGGACGGCACTTTCCTGAAAGGTTGGCTATAAATCGCCGTATATACGCGAGTTTCCCTTGGAGAGACCGCAGCTGTTTGAGAGTCCTCGGCGGAGGCATTTCCATGATTGCTTTGATCTTTGACGGATCTATTTCAATACCTCGGTGTCGAACGACGAATCCCAGGAATTTGCCTGAGGAAACCCCGAACGCACATTTAAGAGGATTCATCTTCAAGTTGTATTGCCGAAGGCGTTGAAATACAGTCTTCAGATGCTCGAGATGTTCCTCGTATGATTTGCTCTTAACCACGAGGTCATCGATATAGCACTCAACGATTTCATGTATAAGGTCGTCGAAGATCTTCGTCATGGCCCTCTGATAAGTGGCGCCGGCGTTCTTCAAACCGAAGGGCATCACTTTATAACAAAATATACCAAGCGGAGTCCTGAAGGCCGTGTGCTTCTGATCTTCAGGGTGCATTTTTATTTGATTATATCCCGATGAGCCGTCCATGAAGGAGAAAACCTCATGAGTGGATGTGTTGTCTATCATCAGTTCGGTGACTGGCACTGGGAAATCATCTTTTGGGCAGGCTTTATTGAGATCCCGGAAGTCTACGCATATGCGCACTGTCCCATTTTTCTTCATCACCGGGACGATGTTGGCGATCCATTCAGGGTATTGGACTTCCTGGATGAAGCCAGAGTCTATCAGCTTTTTGACTTCGGCGTTGATGCTCATCTCAAGCTCGAGTCGCATTCTTCTCGGCGCTTGTTTGACTGGCTTAATGTCTGGGGATATCGCCAACTTGTGTACAGCAATTTCTGGATCTAGTCCCGGCATTTCGGAATAGTTCCACGCGAAGCAATCTTTGTGCTGCAGAAGCACATCCTTTAATGCAGCCACCCTTTCTTCAGATAGCAGCTCGCTGATGAATGTCGGTCGCGGGTCGTTTTCCGTCCCCAACTCAATTTTCCTGAGATTATCTGCAGTGGTATGTATTCCGTCCTCCAGTTCTTTCGGAGCTGGGGGAAATTCTGAGATTACCTCATCGCTGCCGCTTTCAAAACACCAGGGGAGGTTGTTCATGTCTTCGGACCCTTCTTTTAATATTGCTATCACATGGCAGTTGCGAATTTTCTGCCAATCCCAATGTGGAGTTGGTTTTATTCTTGTGTTCTCGGGTTCGTGTTTTTGCGGCGGCGCTACCCTCCAACTGTCAGACAACGCGAATTTGCCAAGCTGATATTGGTCCTCAACCCAATTCTTGAAGGTGAAGCAATCTTCAAGCGGATGCCCTACTACTCGATGGTAAAAGCAATACTTTGGGTTGGAGACTTCGCCTGCTTGTTCAGGGTGCTTAGACTCTGGCAACGTAAGCATTTGATGTTTTAGAGCGAGATCGAATATTTTCCTTGTTTTGCTCCGAGGAAATGAGTATGCTCGACCCATTTTCTTCCCGAGGGCTAAGTCAATAACGCTCGATTCTCGGATGCGCGGCTTCTTAGCTCTGCTTGGTAGTTGTCGAGCGCCTCTCTTGCCTTTCGATTTGTTTTTGTTCTCGCGTCGAACCTTTTTTGTAGCAGGTTGACAAGGAGCGGCTTCTTCGTTCTTTACTGCCTGTTGGAGGAGGCGCTGTGTCTTAGCTTTCTCATAGATTGCCATTTCACGATCGTGATCATCTCTGGCTTTTTGACTCGCATCCCTTATAAGTTTGCTCATCTGGTCTTCGGACGATGTACTGGGCGGTTTTATATCAGGAACTTTTGCTGGTTCAGGATTAGCATCCTCCCATTGGGCGTCCGCCTCTCCGTCGAAGTCATACATGGCATAACAGCTGTTTACTAGCTCCTACTTCTTTGGCCGGATGTACCCAAGCCCTTTGGTTTCTACTCTCCCGTTAGGTAGCTTGTGTTGAGTTCCGGGGACGTTCCAAACCCTGTCATAGAATCTGGCCTTCCTAACAGTCTGTTCGAAGGGTATCCCTTGGCGCTTTAGCAGTCGTTTCAAGCCTTCCGTATAATACCTAGGTAAACGAATGGGTTGAAGCCCGTCCAGTGTTGGATGTGCTCCATACCAGATTTCTCTCTCCACTTTATTTTCTTCAGAGCGGTAAAGCAGAATTGCTTTCTCTCTCTTTCTTCTGGGAGGGATATAGAATGTCCGCAACTCCTCTACACTGTAGCCATTAAGTGCGTCCAGTTCTTTATGGTGTCTAGGCGGCACCATGGTTATTTGTAGACTTCGCTCTTCATCAGTAGAAGTTTGTATTGACAGTCGAGCAGGGAATACCGCATGAACTTCATCCTCTGAATCACTACCGAAGATCAGCGAAGGAACGGATGGTCCTGGCCTGGCAGATTGGGATGGACCTGAATAAATTATATCCTCCTCCTCAGTGTCACTGCCGAAGACAGGGATAGTGGCATTAGTTTTGTTCTCCGGTTTGTGACACCTTTCCGTGTCTTCGAAGCTCGGCAAGAAGTATTTGGCATCTTCATACTTGCGAACTTCGTTCACGGAAAACGGATTCAACTCTCCGGCCACAGTGTACTCGAGGCCATCCCTGGAATACTTCATGCACTGATGCTGTGTAGAAGGGATGATATTGTACTCATGTAGCCATGGTCGGCCGAGCAGAGCATTGTAGCACGTCTTGGCATCTATAACATGGAATTTGATGTTTGTGACGAGCAACCCGAAGCGTAACGTCAATATCACAGATCCGAGAGTCTTTGAGGATTGAGAGTCGAAACCGGAGATAGTGATCTTGTCTCGGGCGAGGTGTTGGACACTCATGCAAATCTCCTTTAACACTCGTACGTTAAGTAAATTGACGGACGATCCGTTATCGACCAAGATTTTACCTATCTTTATGTCATGGCAGTATCCTGAGACATAAAGAGGGCGATTGTGTTCACACGTCCCGAGAAGAAGGTCCTCATCACCAAAAGCAACGTCGGCTGTGTGCACTTCTTCCAATTCGTCTTTCATCTTTTCTTCGGCCAAGAAGGCTTGGAACTGGTCCGGATCTTGTAGCGCCTTAATCAAAGAGTCTCTCGCCTCCTTTGATAGTAACAAGGCATCGAGGATGCTGAGTTGTGAGGGTAGCTTCCTCAGATGCGCTAAGACATTGTAATCCACCTTACTCCTCTTTGGCGGATTTTTGGCGGTTAACTCTTCCGCGACTTGGTCATCCAAAGTGATGTCTTCAGAGACCTTTTCTTTCCCTTTATCCTTTCTATTCGAGGGTCCGAGGTTCTTTTCAGGCAGTGTCCGATTCTGCAGCCGGATATTTTCGCAAACCACTGGCTCCTCTTCTTTTCCCGAAGTCGACTCTTTAAAGAGAGGGGCAATCTCTAGTTCCTCATCAGAGTCGCTCCCAAATGTGGGCACTTGTGACCTGGTGGTGTTAACCATGTGACAGTTGCCGGCAGTTCTTTCAAGCGCTTTGGTCGTGTCTCTTTGCTCCCGACGAACCTTACGCTTTTCCCGTTTGAAGCGTTGTTGATTAGCGACGTATCCTTGCCACCATTTATCGAACGCTTTGCACTCTTGGGTAGAATGTGAGACCTTCTGATGATATAAGCAATAAGAGGGGTGCATTTCTTCCACGCTAGTAACTTTTTCTTCTGAGGGTGGTAGCTTCATGCCCATCGATATGGCCTTAGCGAACTTCTTTTTTATCTTGAATTGGCTTTTGTCAGCGGTGGAGGCATTTTGCTCCAGTGAGATCATTTCAGCTCCTCCCTCGAGTCGCTGGCGCTTGGCCGTTTCGAATATCGTCGTCTCGCGTTCTTGATTAGCTTTACTTTTCAAGCGAGCTTCACTAAGAAACGCATCAATCATTTCTATTGATAATTCCGGAACCCTTGACTCAGTATTTGCCCCCGGCGTTTTGGTGCCAGAAGTCCCTTCATCGTTCGAAGTCGAGTGAGAGATCATATGACAGCTTGCCACATATCCGTCGGATTCATCCGATGAAGTTTCTTCCTCGTCTTCTTTTTGAAAGACGTGATCAAGGAAATCTTGGAGCGTAATGGGAGTCCGCGCCCTTTGGTTGTACTCATCCAGTGCGTCGATCTGCTTCTGTAGGTCCGTGCGCTTGTCGCCAGGCTTCACGGGCTTCTTAGATTTCTTCTTCTTCTTTTTTGAAGATTTTGACGGCTGGTTATGAACACTTGAACTACCACCATCAGCCTTCGGAGTCGGACGTGGTTTCAACATTCCCTCAATGACCTGCGGCTCCAAGGGGTTCTTCCACTTGACCGCTGGACAGGTCTGAAGATCATTTAGCATTCTTCTCGTTTTGGCCGATAATACAACCTCCCAGGGAGCTTCTTCAATGACGGAGCATGTTGCCCCCGGCGTATTCGTCCCCTTATAGGTGTGGGGTTGCGGAGGATTCACCTTCCATTTGTCAGATAGCGCAAACTTGCCCTGACGGTACTGGTTCTCAAGCCAATTTTTGAAGACGTAACAGTCTTCGATTGGATGTCCTAGCACTCTATTATAAGGGCAGTAATTAGGATCGTTGACGTCATTTGGTTGTGACGGACGTTTTGGATCTGGCAGATTTATGAGCCTATTGCGCAATGCCAGCTCGAATAGCCTCCTTGTTTTATCACGGGGGAAAGAGTAAGCACGTCCCATCCTGTCTTCAAGGGGTACGTATGGACGCGTATTATTTGGACGAGCAACCAGCTTCGAGTCGTTCGGTTGTTGTTGGGCATTAGCAACGATGATCGCTTTTCCCTTTCCTTTATCGTTTCGAGAGTCCGGCTTCGGGAGAGGGGGTTTGTGGCCCATCTGGTCCATCTGCGCCAATTTTTCGATCAAAGCCTGGAAAGAAGTCGGCTTGAAGAACATCATAAACTGCGAAATGGTTGCTTGTGGATCGAGGGTTCCAACAAACATTCCCACCGCAGGGGCTTCTTCTATACGCTGTTCACATTTAGACCATAAATTACGCCACCGTATAGCGTACTGGACCCACGTCTTGCCGGGCTTTACCCTGGCGTTAATCAGCGCCGTCATCGGAGTACGCTCACTGGCACTTGCAAAGCGTTGGGTGAAGAGCAGCTCCATCTCTGCGAAGGTTTTAATAGAGTCGTTGGGGAGCTCGGAATACCACTCGAAAGCCGTATCTGATAAGCTTCCAACAAACTGGCGCAGCAAGAGCTTGTCGTCGCCTCCAGTGTTACCACAAAGCGCCCTGAATTGGGCAACATGTTGATGGGGATTGCCGGTCCCCTTGTAGACATGAAACTTTGGAATTGTGTAACCTGGCGGGTACTTGATCTGGTCATACCAGCCCGGATATGGCCGTCCCGTTTTTACAACGTGGCCGGCTGCTTCGGCCGCGTGATGAACTTTTATCTGCTGGGCTATATATTCGTCCAGATCAGTTTTAGAGATTGTGTCTTCTTTAGCCGTCGATAGAACGGGCTGAGGGTTTGATGTTTCTCCCCTATCATCCCCAAGGACGATCGGGGGTTCTTCAGTCGGGGGCTCTGGTTGTATCATCATCCCTATCATATCCTGGAAGAGAAGGCCCATGCGTTGTATATTGGCTGCTTGTTCAGCAGCCTCTTTTTCCCTCTTTTCCAGTACTCTTCGAAGGAACTCGGCGTCGGTCTCTTCTTCTTGACGTTCATCTAAGGACGTCTCAGGATTCTCTTTTGGCCCCGTGAGTGCAGCCATTGTAGTCATCATCTCCTGGAGCTTTTGTTGCTGCTCTTGAGACTTGGTCACTGACCGGGTAAACGGTCGGTGACCCGTAGAAGTACGACTTTCTTCTTTCCCCGAAGCCATATAGACCGTATGAACTGTGATGCCCCCTGACTTGGGACGTTTAGTTTCACCGCTCTTAGACTTTGTCAGCGTCACGGGAGCTTTTTCTGGCCTCTTCCTTTTATGGACCTTTGAGGTTGAAGGAGCCGTTAAAGCGGGCATTCTAGAATTTGTTGCCCCCTGCTGTTTAATGGGGCGGCTCTTGTCTTTTTCCCTTTTTGCCCTTTTCTGGCGACGGAAGTGGTCTGAGTCAATCACGGAGTCTTGGACCCTCCGCCAAACTTTATAAATTTTCGACGACAGCCGTTGAGGGGGCTGTTCCTGTTTCATCTCCGGAGCTTTTTCCATGGGTGGAGGAGACCTTTTCAATGTGGCAACCGGGGAGTTCTTTCTCACCTTCTTCAGCAGTTCAAAGCTGTTCCCAGTTGGAACAGCAGCATTGACCTCCACCGTCGGAGCAGGTGGGGTTAGCCCTGAGGGGGAGTTGCCCCCTGCTTTCCTTACTCGCTGCCAATGGCGACGTCGCGCACGACGAGCCGTTGGGACCGGCTCGGAAACTGAGATGGTTTCTTGCTGCCCCCTGTTTGAGCGTGGGGTAACTGCTGATGTCAGCCTATCGAAGACTGATGCCTTCTGACCAGCTGGGGGAGGAGTAGGGACCGTCAATCTTGTGAAGACTGATTCTCTGATAGGAGAAGCCGCTTTAACGACTTCCAAAGTAGCGGTCGTTGCCCTCTTTGGGATAGCCACCTTATAGTTCTGACCCAGCCTGATGAAAACGGAGGCTGTTGGTTCAGTAGCAGGCGACCCGTTGACAGGGGTCGTGGTAACAGTGAGCCGGTCGAATACCGACTTCTTGTTCGCCTCTAGTGCGGATATCGGCGCAGAGAAGCTTGTAGGTGGGACCATGGTCCCGAAGAACAAGCCGGTGGTGGCCTGAGTCACTTGGCCTACCGGCAAAGTCAGGAAGGAAGCCGCCTGGGGCCCATATGATACACCTCTCGGTGAGGTGGAACGTCCGTTGCACTGGCATTTCGAGCAGTTGGTGCAGTTGGTGGCCATTGAATGCTTGAGTTCTGTACCAAACAAAAGACCAAATCTTAGCAACTTGAAATCCGAAGGCAATCATTTAACAAACCGCGATTGGTTCGCGAAAACGACACACGAAGTGTGGAGTGGAAAGAGGAAGAGGTCCCACCGGGCGTGCCAGAATCTGTTCCCCTCCGAACGGCGGCCGAGACGTTAGGACGTCCTGTGCCTGAGGTTCGGGGCAGATGCTATTTGGTTTTATCCGTCTATCTCTCCGAAGATGCCAAGTTGATTTATGGCACCGTGTATCGGAGGTTTAGACGGATGCGGCCGATGTAGCAGACTTCGTCAGATTCCCCCTCAGGGTGAGGGGTTTTTTGATTGTGGGGACACTCTTCCCTGCAGGCGCAAGCCCCTGCAGTTAATTACACTACCGCGTCGCGGTAACAACTTTCTCCTTCTCCAGAATTTCACTTCGTGTCGTGTGTGTTTGTTTTGTTTGTGATTGCCCGTGGATTGTATACGGAGACTGAATGATGTCGTCACCCGTAGGACGTGGATTAGTCCAAATCCGTATTTAGTTAGATTTGGGTTTGGTGTTTTTAGTTTAAGGATGGATTAGCCACGTTGCGGCTAAGACCAACTTAAACATTCGTCAAGGATACGTTAGTCCTGTTTTAGACTAAGATCGACCTGACGTAGTGATTGATTTAATTATCTGGTTGTCGGGACTCGTCACCTCTCTGACGTCGTTGAGGGATTACAATGACAGGCGTCAGAGGAGTTCAGAGGTGTACCCTTGAACCAAAGTTGATTCGGAGTTTTATCGTTTATTTGAATATCTAAGGACACGTTAACCGTATTTGGGGTTAAGATCAACTTAGACGGGACCGTTTAGATCCAACAAAAGAGCGTTCGGGCCCTATTGTGCCAGTTTAGGGACATGGCGGTCCATTGCCAGTTTTAGAGACGTGGTGGTCCATTATTAGTTTAGGGACGTTTCAGTCCGTCGCCAGTTTAAGGACGTAGTGGTCCATATTCCAGTTTAGGGACGTGGTGGTCCATTGCCAGTTTAGGGACGTAGTGGTCCGTATTCCAGTTTAGGGACGTGGTGGTCCGATATTAGTTTAGGGACGTTTCGGTCCGATATTAGTTTAGGGACGTTTCGGTCCGATATTAGTTTATGGACATTTCGGTCCAATATTCTCATTTTTGGGGCAAATATTAGTTTAAGGACGTTTCGGTCCAATATTAGATGAGTGGTCGTTGGGACCCGTCGCCTCTTTGACGTCGTTGAGAAATTACAGCGACAAATGTCAAAGAAGTTCGGAGATGTACCCTCGGACCGGTCGTGACTTGGTTTATGAGAGGCATTTAATTTAAAGACTTACAGCCCGGATTGGATTAAGTCCAATTTTTATTTTAGGCTCTGCCCGATTAAAAGAATCAACCTAAACAGGGCTCTGCCCCTTCATTATTTTGCAATCTGATTTGGGCCAGGCCCTTTAAATAATGAGTTACAAAAACTCAGGAATTTTCTGAACAGGGCCTTGCCCTTTTATTATTCTGCAATTGGGCTAGGCCCTCTTAAGTAATGAGTTACAGAAACTCAAGAGTTTTCCAAACAGGGCTTTGCCCTTTTATTATTCTGCAATTGGGCCAGGCCCTTTTAAATAATGAGTTGCAGAAACTCAATTTTTTTGAGTTGGGCCAGGCCCTTTTGAATGATGAGTTGCACTTATGCAGAAATTCAAGAATTTTCTTGATTTGAGAACAAAAAGTGCATAGCACTCTTGATCTAAATTTAGATCAAGGGAAAACAAGTTCTTCTTGTTTTCCTTGATTTTACAGAACCAAGGGTTCATATCAAGTGCAAGGCACTATTTATTATTCTTTTATTTTTCAGAACCAGGGGTTCATATCAAGTGCAAGGCACTATTTATTATTCTTTTATTTTTCAGAACCAGGGGTTCATATCAAGTGCAAGGCACTATTTATTTTTTATTATTCCCTTTTTTGATCTTCTGTTCTTCAGAAATTTTACCTTCTTTTTTTGTTCTTGATTAATCTTCAAGAGCTCTTTTTTCCAGAAGTTTATCCTTCTCTCGATGGTGATTGATGATGCCTTTTGAATGAGGCTTGGGGTCTTATTTATAGTGCCCATAAATTTGTTGGATTTGTTAACAAAATCTTTCCTGAATAATTTTGGGAATTTTCCCACCATTGGATCTTTGATCCAAGGGTTCCTGTTTTACAGGAGAACAGAAAAGATTTATCTAAATCTTCATTCAGTTGCTGCGCAACTCACCAGCGCGTGACACGTGTCACGCATCTGTGCGCTTGCGCAGTTGCGGTTGGGCAATTGCGCAGACACGTGTCGCGCATCCGAGCGCTTGCGCAGTTGCGCTTGCGCAACTGCGCAGACACGTGTCGCGCAACGGAGAGCTTGCGCAGTTGCGATTGCGCAACTGCGCAGACACGTGTCGCGCATCGGAGCGCTTGCGCAGTTGCGGTTGCGCAACTGCGCAGACACGTGTCCCGCATCTGTTCGCTTGCGCAGACACGTGTCGCGCATCCGTGCGCTTGCGCAGTTGCGATTGCGCAACTGCGCAGACACGTGTCACGCATCTGTAAGCTTGCGCAGACACGTGTCACGCATCTGTGCGCTTGCGCAGTTGCGATTGCGTAACTGCGCAGACACGTGTCACGCATCTGTAAGCTTGCGCAGACACGTGTCACGCATCTGTGCGCTTGCGTAGTTGCGATTGCGCAACTGCGCAGACACGTGTCACGCATCTGTGCGCTTGCGCAGACACGCGTCGCGCTGCCATGCATTTGCGCAGTTAAGTCTTAATTATGTTTTCTGAAGAGCCTTGCTCTGATGGGACGCACCGTCTCGGGCGTTACGCTGCCGAATTGGCTTCTGCCATGTGGCAAATTCCGCACTGCGCACGGAAACCGAAGCGTTGCTTCAAATTTTGAATTTTCAAAATTCAGTAGAGCCTTGCTCTGATTGGGGGAAACAATGTATGTGTGCATTCACATCCATATGTGCATGAATCAAGAAAGAATGCATACATGCATGCATACATCAAAAATACAAGAAAGGATTTCTAGTGAGAAACTAATGGTTAAATGATAAATCAACACTTGATTTATCAATCCAGCCATATCACATACGACCCAACCAAAAGCAAGCCGCCCGATTAATATACGGTATCTCATACGCGCATTTTAACCGGGTCCATGCGCATATCGCATACGCGCACCACAACGTTTCGCCTGGACTAGGTAACTCCTTTGTGGGACTCTAAGACTCGTCAATACGCCGGCAGTGGGCGATGATCATATCAAGTACCCCCAAGCCGCAAGCGGTCAGCTAAACGTAACAGTCACCCGGGTATTGAGCGATCAGAAGAAAACAAGCGAACCTGCTATAACTCCCGTCGAGCCAACCGGCAACACTACCTGTGCAGTCCGGTCTCCTCGTCTGATATGTCGCATATCAAGTCTAGGGGTGGTAAACGTCAGACCCCAATAACCGATAAGTCGTGCTGATGTGAGGCTCATAACGGGTCGAGAAACTATTGGTAACACTTACCAGTAAATCTTTAATTAGCCCTGGCCAGGGACTTCCCTGTTACGGCCAATCGAGCACAGCGCAATATCAACCCCCAATACCTGGAGAGACGAAACCCCTCCTATCGCTCATTGCCTCCATGTGATTCGGGACTGTACCCAAAAACCACCATTTTTCACGCCCTCATGGACGTGGTAAGGTGGAAATCAAAGCACGGTGGGAAACACACAAGACTCTATGACGATCTCGGGTCTACAGACTAACCTGCACAAGTGTCACTTGAGAACTACCATCTGACGTAAGGTATAATACCATCTGGGAGTTCTCGGAGAGTCCGTCCAGTGTACCCAGTCTCCACTGAGCACCCGTATACCATCTCTGATGTCAAACACCAATGGATATGGGATCATCCATCGCCCATCTCATGGGTCGAGAAGCGTATACGCTAGTCTACACTGGTATATCGATGCCCCGTCTCGATACACCCACGACTAGGGACCTTGAAGGATGTACTTATGGACTACCATGTCCCCACTGGTATGATCCGCATCATAGTCCAGGTAGTCAAGTACACATCCTAAGGGCTTTACCAACATGTAACTATAAGACGGTATAAAGAGACAAGTATACATGTTAAGATAAAGAGCAACCAGATAGCATACTATCATATCGAGCAAGAAAGTCATCTCTATATATGTCTAAGCATCCAATATAATATACATCATCTGTACAATACTGGCCTCTAGGGCATACATACAACTAACAATCTCCCACTTGCACTAGGGCCAGCTGCTGTAGTATCGCATACCGAGCATCCCGAAGAGTCTCTCAAACTGTATCTGGGGAATGGCCTTCGTGAGTGGATCCGCTGTGTTATTCTTCGTGTCAACCCTCCTGACCTCGATCTCCCGGCGATCAACTATCTCCCGGATCAGGTGATATCGCCTCAGAATATGCCTGGATCGCTGTTGGGACCTGGGTTCTTTGGCCAAAGCCACAGCTCCATTGTTATCACAATACAAAGGTATTGGATGCTCAATGGATGGAACCACTCCAAGTTCAGTAATGAACTTCTTGATCCAGAAAACCTCTTTGGCAGCATCGTTGGCAACAATGTATTCAGCCTCCATCGTCGAGTCTGCCACAGTTTCCTGCTTGGAACTCTTCCAGCTAACCGCCCCTCCGTAAAGGGTAAAGACAAATCCCGACTGCGACTTAGAGTCGTCCTTATCACTCTGGAAGCTCGAATCGGTAAAGGACTCCACTTGGAGTTCTCCGTTACCATACACCAAGAGCATCTCTTTAGTCCTTCGTAAGTACTTGAGAATGCTCTTCACAGCTGTCCAGTGACTCTTTCCAGGATCAGCTTGATACCTGCTCACTACACTTAGTGAGTATGTTACATCGGGTCTGGTACATAGCATCACGTACATGATAAAGCCTACAGCCGAAGTATAGGGTATCCCTTGCATGCGAGCTCTCTCCAAATCAGTCTTGGGAGACATCTCTTTGGAGAGAGTGACTCCCGAGATCGTGGGTAAGTTCCCACGCTTGGATTCTTCCATACTAAACCTCTTTAGTATGGTGTCAATGTACCTGGATTGGGACAATCCCAATATCCGTTTGGATCTATCTCTATAGATCCTAATTCCCAATATGCAGGAGGCATCACCAAGATCTTTCATTGAGAATCTTTGTGATAAGAAGAGCTTGACCGATTGCAGCATAGGAATGTCATTTCCTATCAAGAGTATGTCGTACACGTACAATACGAGGAAGACAACCTTACTCTCTGCCACCTTCTTGTAGATACAAGGTTCATCTACGTTTTTGACGAAATCAAACTCTTTGATAATGACGTCAAAGCAGATGTTCCAACTCCGCGATGCTTGGTTTAATCCATAAATGGATTTAAGCAGCTTGCACACCTTCCCGCTGCTCCCACTATCTACGAAGCCCTATGGCTGAGTCATGTACACGCACTCTTCTAAATCGCCGTTTAGAAAGGCGGTCTTAACATCCATTTGCCAGATTTCGTAGTCATGATATGCAGCAATGGCAAGCATGATCCGGATGGATTTAAGTATAGCCACTGGAGAAAAGGTTTCGTCATAGTCCACACCTGGTCTTTGACGAAAACCCTTTGCAACAAGTCTAGCTTTGAAAGTCTCCACTTTCCTATCTACACCAAGTTTTTTTCTTGAAGATCCACTTGCTCCCAATGGGTTTTACCCCTTCAGGAGCAACTTCCAAAATCCATACTTTGTTGGTGTACATGGATTCCATCTCGGACCGCATAGCATCCAGCCATTTCACTGAGTCCCTACTCGTGATGGGCTGCTCGAAGCTAGTTGGGTCATCATCAACCATGATGCAATCCTCGCTCCCACCATCAATGAGAAAACCGTAGTATCTCTTAGGTGGATGAGAAACTCTGCTAGATCGGCGAAGTGGCTGCGGTTCGTCAGGTACTACTGAATCCTCTGGTTCTACCAAATCATCTGTTGTAGTTTGTTCTGCTGGAACTTCTTCTAGTTCTACCTCAATGCCACTAGTCTGTTTCATAAGAAAACCTTTTTTCTAAGAAAGTGGCATGTCGAGAAACAAACACCTTTTGTTCCTCGGAGTGCTAGAAGATATACCCTCGCGAATGTTTGGGATATCCAACAAACTTATATAGAACAGACCTTGCCTCGAGCTTGTCCGGATTTTGTGTTTTAACATAGGCCGGACAACCCCATATCTGAATAAAATTAAGACATGGTCTCTTACCATTCTATATCTCATATGGAGTGGTAGGCACTGATTTGGTTGGAACTCTATTCAATAGGTATGCAGCTATCTCCAGTGCATATCCCCAGAAGGAAATAGGTAACTCAGCTGTACTCATCATAGAGCGCACCATATCTAATAGGGTGTAATTTCTCCGCTCCGATACACCGTTGTGCTGTGGTGTATAAGGAGGAGTAAGCTAAGAGAGAATCCCATTCTCTTTTAGATAATCTAGGAATTCATTACTTAAGTATTCTCCCCCTCGATCAGATTGAAGGATCTTAATACTTTTGCCCGTTTGGTTCTCTACTTCGTGTTTATATTCTCTGAATTTCTCAAAAGTTTCAGACTTGTGTTTCATTATGAACACATATCCGAATCTTGAGAGATCGTCAGTGAATGTAATGAAGTAGGAAGAACCATTCCTGGCATGCGTAGACATGGGACCGCATACATCACTATGTACCAGTCCTAAGAGTTCCGTAACTCTTTCTCCGTGTCCCGTAAACGGAGTTTTGGTCATCTTGCCTTTGAGACATGAATGGCAAGTATCATAAGATGATAATTTGAACGAATTCAAATATCCATATTTATGTAACTTAGCCAGTCGTGTCGCATTGATATGACCAAGTCTACAATGCCACAAGAAGGATTCGTTCATTTCTGAACTTTTCCTCTTGTTTGTGTTTTGTATATTGAGGACTGTATTTTGATTTAGAATGAATATGCCATTATGTAACAAGCCTGATGCAATCAACTTTTGATCTAGGAATATGTTCATAACATTATCCTTTACTACAAAATTATATCCTTCTTTACTTAATAAAGAAACTGATATAATGTTGCACATCATGTTCGGTATATAATAGCACTCATTTAGAATCAGTGTATCACCACTTGGTAATACTAGGTGATATTCGCCAACTGCTTTGGCTGCAATATTTGCCCCATTCCCTACTTGAACGGAATGATCACCTTTTTCCAGTTCTCTACCTTTCCGTAGCCCGTGTAACAATTTACATATGTGGGATCCTGATCCGGTATCTAATACCCAGGACGTAGGGTGAACTGAGAAACAGTTCTCAATAACTAACACACCTGAAGAAAATGCATCAACATGCATGTTCTTTTGGGCAGCTTGAGAATCCAGATATTCTCCTATTCCCTGTTCAGTCTTATAACTCTTATAAGAAAGAACGGGTCCAACGTTCCCCTGCTCAGTATAATAAGCGGGTTCAGTCAATATATCCATATTATTATCTTGATTAAGGCATGACATGGTCGCTACCTGGAGAGAGAGAAGAAAACACTTTAGCGTATGCTCTTGCAAGATCAGATTGGTTATTATCTTTTCTAATCAGGATGGCTCTCACTGTTTTTATCAAATCTTCCTTCAAACCCTAAAAGGAAAGACTGGCCGGGATTAATTACACCCTACAACTTTGCCAATCTTTCAGCCAGGCCAGTGTCGGTACTTTGAGGGAGGTTCCCCGTGCTTTCGCACGGACCTAATTAAAGTAAACCTCGTTTTCCCAGAGGCGTAACCCCATTGACACCTTTCTAGATACCTACTTGATCGGCTAATTGTCCTGTGTAAAACTCTCTCAGGAGTAACAATTACTCGCAGTGGGTATCGGGATCCAACTATCTCATAGAAGGTATGCAATCTCATTGCAAATTTCAACACTTGAAATTCTCGATAATGCTTTTGCCCCTAGCGTCCCATGACTTTGACGGAGGCCAAACTACCCATAGGGCGCTAGTCAAGTTCAACCCGTCATTTCTTGATTGAATTAAACCCACTCGTACGACCCTTGACGGAGGCCAAACTACGCCGTACGAATACCTTAATCCAATCGCATCATATGTTAGCAGATAAGCACTAGTTAGCTACCATACACTACGCCTTGACGGAGGCTAAACTACCGCAGCATGAATACTAAGTAGTACTTATCTGAAATGACGGAGGGCTACGCAGGTTTTTTCAGAAAAACCATGAGCGTAATGAACTTGATATCGTTGTAGAATCAAGTGAATTTTGAAATGGAGTGATTTTGAGGCTTTTATTAGTTTTGCTAAAGAGGTCATTCCCGGTGAAGGGATCTCGGCTCTTTCCTCATCGAATAAGGTGCGGGATATATCATATATATCACTGTGCAAAGCAAAACTCCAAAAGCAATCAAAAACCAAACCGAGTTTTGTAGCATCTGCCAGTTTTGCTAAAGAGGTCACTCCCGGTGAAGGGATCTCGGCTCTTTCCCCATCGAATAAGGTGCAAGGTATATCATATATACCGCTATGCAAAGTAAGACTGTAGCTACCCTTTTATTTGAAAATTTGATTCTACAATATCTTTTAGGTTTCTTTTCTTTCATTAATCACATTAATGAAGTCCCATCATTTAAATCACCTAAACATCACAGATAAATACGACGTACACTTATACCATCCGCATTCGCCTCGATGTCCCCTCGTGCACCGTTAGGTTAGGTAACTAACGACAGAGCAGGGCAGGGCTAGTGCGGGTGTAAAACATAAGTAATATCTATATAATATATCATATATACTATATACTGTATCCATCACAACATATCAAATGATTACATCACAGATATCGCAGCAGAAACATAGATATAATGTGGGATATACTAGGACGTCCGTATTTAGTACTTAGCTAACAATAGAAAATACGGATTCCACAGTCGCGATGAATAGCCAAGCCCACACCCTGGACTCCTACGAGAGCGGCAAGCGACCCTACCAATTCTGGAGTTTAGGAGACCCGGTCTCGACTCCTCGAGATGGCCTCCCACTGAACCCCAGAACCCGGTCACTTGTGCTCCCCTCCTTGGGTCCATCCTAATGCGGAAAAGTAAATAATATACAACACTGGTGGCATGAAACTCAACCCGGAAGTGCCCCAAATAAAAGAATATTACATTACATTTGAATTTACATGAATGAAAATATAAAACTCTCATCTCACATAAAAACCCCCGGCTATTCAATCGCGATAATCCTGCACTTCATATCTCAGCAACACATAATATCTCATATCATCAATGTAAGTAAGTATGCATACCCCAATTATCGTTGATGTATAGCAACGAAACCGGCGATATCGACATACTACACTTACGGTTACAGAAAAGAAAGTGTAAAACTACAATATTTGGAATCCACATTCTCTTTAGACATTGTAAATGCGAAATATCACATACTTCGTATTTCATGTCTAGTAATATGAATTCCACACATTGCATCACATTTCAGATAAATAGACAGTATTAAAGTTTTCGAACGAATGATCAAATACTCAAAATTCCCTAAAGCCCAACACTTGAGCGTTCAAAAACCTGGAGTGTGTCATAGTAGTAGCGGTCCAGCCGTAGAAGGGTCAAGCCAACGCCTTACATGTGGCACGCCGTACTCCCCCAAACCCTAAGGTTCAAAAGGCAGTTCAAGACGGTCACATAATCGAGTTAAGGTTTGTTGTCTTCTAGAGGGTCCACCACAAAACTTGCACGTATTTCTGCAAGATTTAAACCCCGTGAAAGAGTAAGTAAATGATACCCGTTCGAACAATTCAATACTTTCTAAATTACCCGGAAAGAAACACGAAATCAATATTTTTGATCCAAGGGCTTCTGATTTATAGAAGGCAATTTTCTTATTTTTAATAAGATTGGGAAATACTTCCATACAGAATTTACTCTGTATCTTGGTATTTTTTAATCACCATTGGATCGTTGATCCAACGGTGCTCTGATTTACAGAGCACAATTTTGTTGTTTGGAAAGATTTGAGAAATCTTTTCTCAACAGAATTTAATTCTGATTGATTAATGATTTATCATTATTATTAGATCTTTGATCTAATGGTGGGGAGCTCTTAGTTCCAGCGCTAGCGCACCCGTGCTTTGCACGTGGTGCGCTGCTTAGAGCGCAGCGCACCTAGCGCTAGCGCACCCGTGCTTTGCACGTGGTGCGCTGCTTAGGGCACAACGCACTCGGCGCTGCATCTGAAGCGTTGCTTTTATGGGAGGTGTCTTTTCACCTTCCTTTTAAGTCAAACTTATATTCCCCAGAACTTACATTTCCCAGATCTTGGAAATAACTCCATTATGCACAAAATTTTCTGTGCCTAGTCTTTATAATCTGAAGCAAAACTTCTTTCTTTTCTCATTTCCAGAGAACCGTCTTAACTATGGCTTATAACCATCCACATGCTCGTCGACAACCATGGGAAGTGCCCATTCAGAACATTGTTCCTCGCTTTGCTGCACGCTTGGTGAATCAGGCTCTTACGGATGACCAATGCAATGCAGCGCTGTACGAGCTCTTGACTCGTGTAGGATCTCCTCTCCCTCCCAACTCTATTTGGCTTCGGATGATCCTCATGTCCGTGCTCGCTGATATTCCCCCTCCTCCGGAAGAGATGACCCCAGTGATGCTCGATGCTGCTGAAGACAAGATCGAGTGCTTCTTCGAGGCGCATTTGATCACCAAAGCCCTGAGGGATTGTTCTGTTCAGTTGCCGAGCCAAATACGGCCTCACCGGGCTATCATCTCTGCATTTGCTGGTGAATGCGGTGCTAACCGATAGGTAGCTACTCCTCGCGAAGATCTTCGCTTTGACATGGTGGAAAAGACAGAGAGGGAACTAGATAATTTTATCTATATATTTGTAAATCCCTGTACTTTTGATCCCATGTTTGGTGATCTATTTCCTTTGCAATAAAATGTTTAATTAAGTGTTTTCTTCCTTTTTGTCATTATCTGTCAAGTGTTCATCTTATTTTAATTCTTTTATTCTTCTTCTGTTAGGCGCATATGCGCTATAGAACTTACACTGTTATAAACAGTTGCAAGTAATTCTTGCAAGAATGAAGCGCTTCTGGCGCTTAGCGCCTCTGGCGCTTAACGCTCTCGTGCTTTGCACGTGAGCGCCGTTTCAGAGTCTTTGACTCTTAGTGTTGGCGCATTTAATGCTAGCGCTTTTCACGAAGCGTTGCTTCGTTTCCAAATCTCGGAATTTGAACAGAGCTTTGCTTTAATTGGGGGAAACAGGCATGCCAACTCTTCGGCATCATTCCTCGGTTACCAGCAACGGAGCTAACGCTGCTGAGCTCCTCTTGGCCGTTCGCACGGTGGGGAATGTATATGATTGGCCAACTCCACACTGGCACAGGTGGCACAAATATATCCTCATCACCATGGACTACTTTACTAAATGGGTCGGAGCCATGAAGATTAGAAAACCGGACGCCACCTCTATAGTGAAGTTCCTGCAGAACAATGTAATCGCTCAATTTAGAATTCCGAGGTGCCTTATCACCGACCACGGAACCAACTTTGAAAATGACAAAGTCAGAGAATTCTGCAGTGACTGTCACATTCTAATGAAGTTCTCCGTGGTCACTCATCCCCAGTGCAACGGGAAAGCCGACGTAGCAAACCAAGGTGTCATCCGGGGGCTCAGATCACCATAGAAGGAAGACAGGGAGAACGGGTCGAAGAACTGCCCCAGATATTGTGGGCATTGCGTACATTAAAGAAGACACCCACAGGGGAAACCCCGTTCAGTCTCTGTTATGGCACCGAGGCAATGGTTCCCGCGGAGATCGGTTTGCCTAGTTATCGAGTCGAACACTTCGACAACGAAACCAATGACGTAGCCCTTCGAAACAACCCAGGCATCCTGCTGGAATAGAGAGACCGGGCGCAAATAAGAACGGCCGCATATTAGCAACAGACCGTGTAACAACCCTAATTTTCCTATACAAATTTTTTTTCAAATATTTTTTTTCAAAATCCATAAAGGGGAATTTTAGCCTGAGCATAAGTTATAAGTAATTATTTTTCTTTTTAATTACAAGTTAAAAGAATGTAACAACTCCATTTGTAGTGTACAAAAATTTGCTTGAAAATTAATGTATACTTGGGGTATTTACATTTTCTGTAACTACTTTAAGTAAATAAATAACTCCATAATTACAAGAAGGAGCTTGTAGCTCATTGGTAATAGCTTGCATTGATGAACCAAGCCACCAGAGTTCAAATCTCATGCCCCGCATTATTTTTAATATTTATTTTGTTTTAAATTTTATAGAAGCCCAAAAGTCAACACGTGATAACTCCAGATTTTTCCACTACACCCACAAAACTGAAAGCACCAGTGATTACCTCCGGCGAGCCCCCACCTTCCGAGCCCCCGACTCGGCCGGACTCGGGCCGGCGCCGCCGGCCGGACTTGGCCGGTCGGCCGAGTCGTCAACACCAAAAAGGTGTCTCTTCAAATCCTCTACTCCCCTGCACACTTCATTTTCTTAGATAGGTTCCAGAGACCTTTGAAATCCCCATTTACATCATATTTTAATGAATTTTAATATATTTTTTACATTTTTTTAATTAAAACCCTACATCTACCCTAACCCTAGCCTAACTTTATAAATACACCCCTACCCTCTACCCTCCCACCCCAAAACTCTGAGCCAACTCTCTAAAATTCTCAAGAAATCTTGTGTACTTTGAAAACGAGCACGAAGCGAAGCTACGGCGAAATTCCCGGCGAAATTCCGGCGATCGTTCTAGGAACTCTCGGCGACGAATCGACGCATCAGCGATTCCTCTTCTTCCATCTCACTCTCGTTATTGTCCAAAACCCGTAAGTCCCATTTTCTATCTCTCTTTTCTATTCTAAAAATACGGATTTACAAAACCCGACGGAATCGGAACAAATCCGATTTCCGATTCGGGTTTCTTATAAAACTTCACTTCTCGTTAATACAATTATGCTTAAACTCCCTCATGTTGACTATTAAACACTAATCAACCAAATTGATCAAGTTTCATTTCATAAAATGATGGTTATTTCACTTTATCGTATTTTTCATTTAAATACCACATTGTTTCAATTGTACATTTAACTTTATTAAACTTGCTATACCATTAAGTAGACAACGAGGTAATGACCCACCTCCTCACACACTCATATGCAACATAACACGATACCCTCGAGAACTTAGAATACGGGAAAACAAACATTTTCATTTAAAAACCCTTTACTTAATAAAACCATTTCTAAAAGATTTAGTATTAATACATCTTTACAAATAAATAACCTTTGAGCTAATAATAAAAATATCTAGACTCGGCCAATTAAGGACGGTCACACTCATTAGGACAGAGGAAGGTTGTGGGCATTCAATCGTTTATCTAAACCTGACTTTGTAGTGCCTAGGCTAGACAAGTGAGAAATGTAACTTTAAATGGCTCGTCTCACGGTGATTCGTGAGCGAATCCCTCCTTTCTTCACTTGTACTTAGCTGGCCACAATTGGCGGTGAAGAGGCGATTTGAGGGCTATCTCACAACTTGTCGATTTGAACCAGTTAGGAGCAGTCTAGTTGACTTAGGAGACCCTAGAATATAGAATACGGGAAATTGACATCTTTACAAATAAATACCATTTACTTAATAAAACCATTTTCTAAAGAATTTAGTATTTATATAATCTTTGCAAAGCGCCGCTACAACCCATTTTGGGGAACCCATTTGGGATGGTGCGGATTATCGCACATCCTCGGGCTTAGTAGTGCGAGATTCAGACCTCCGCAAGGAGCATTCGGTCTCGAAAAATTTTAAATACGACATCTTAAGAAAATAAGATTTCTAGAATATAATATATATATTAAAATTATTTTCATATAAATATATGTATATGTAACATTAAAATATTATTTTGAATTATTATAAATATTCCATTTTTTCTAAAAATGTCACAAGAATCATTTTACACTAAAATACCATGAATTCCATACAAATCAATATTACAAATAAATACCTTTATGAAATTAGGATATTTTCACTAGAAATATCACAATATAAAATCTACATTCATTACAACTCTAAAGACGATTAATAAATACTTGGGGTGTATTTTGAAAGCTATACAAAAGTATTTTTACATAAAAATCTCTCAAGTTTTATAATTTACCCTAAGGACCCTAATAAATATAGGTTTAAGCGGGACCAATCTCTTGAGCCTCAGGGAGCCGGAGAAGTGGGTGCTTGCCTATCTAAGGTAGACAACTTAACAACGGTGTTATCAATACAGTAATCGTCTTTGAAAAAAACACAAATCCTGTCGCCCATGTGCAGTGGTTACCGATAATATCAAAACAATCAGGACTTCAATTTACTTTGAGTTTCATTATAATCCGACTTGAATATGATTCAAGTACAATCTACAATCTATGATTTACAATTTACAATCTACAATATTCTGATTCAACATGAATCTCTATATTCAATCTATTCAATACATTCAATCTACATTGACCGAACCGAACCATGGATATACATCCATTTACATGATTCTCCAGATATTCCATTTACATGATTATACAGTCATATCCGTTTACTGATATCATGGTTTTGGTCAGTCTTTCAACTATACAATCTATCCAACACAATACAACAATACAATCAAAACACTACGGTATTTAAGGGGTAGATTGGTACGGAAGGTGTTAGAAGTGGCACGAGACTGCAACCATAAGACATCTAACCTATATTCCGTTGTTGTTGTACCGTGGCCCAACGGTTCCTTGAGTTTCTGATACCTTAGTCTCCGGGGCAAGTGAGATTCCTCTCGTATACACTGGCATCCTTCTATACCAAGCTACAAACAACAGCGTTAACACTAAATACAATAATATAATAATATTATACAACTTTAAAAGCAACTCTCTCTCTCTGTGTGTGTCTATTCTATTTCTCCCTTATCTTTGGGACTTACCGAGCGATTTGTTCGCTGACGACATTCTCTTTCTTTCTTCTTTGAATGTCGTCAGGTGATCTGGACACTTCAGAGATTGAGCCCACTGCCGAAGACTTGGACCAGTTCAGTGAAGACCCCGAGCTCTAGTCATTGTACACTTTCCATTCAGTACTTTTCATTTCTGTTATGCCATTGTTTAGGCATCGTTTTATTCCATGTATTTACTTTTCCATGCATTATACAAAAAAATGTTAATAAATAAAGTTGATGTTCAGTTCATATCTTTTATAACTTGTGTATTTACTTTATATTGCTTAGATACGCTTAGCGTATTTACTTCACAGTAAATACGTAGCGGACCAGTCGCGTCCCCTTCGCCGTATACCGGGAAACGGGGAGTGACAGACCGCCCAGTACTACAATGCTCGGGTTAAGCACCAAGCGTTCAAGAAAGCAGACTTGGCCCTTCGATGCAACGAATTCGGGGACCAAGGGAAGCTGCACAAGTTCTCCCCGAAGTGGAACGGTCACTTCCTCGTGACCAAGGTATTGCTCGGAGGAGCCTACCGCCTCCAAGATTCCTTGGAGCGTAACTTTCCGCGGTCGTATAATGCCGAAAACCTTAAATTGTATAGATGAACTTGTACTCTCTTGAATAATGAGATTCATGCATCTTTGTCATTTAAACATGTTTTTGTTTCCGAGCTAAGCCCTCAGGTGAGTAGATTCCTACTCGGTTCAAAGGCCGACGAACAACTTCCTTCCCGTCGCATCCATTCACGGTGGGTAGATTCCTGCCTGACCAAATCTATGAATCCTAAGCCCTCTCACGAGCCAACAGGCTGTCTCTAGCCCGGCTTGAAGGCAAGGAAAGTACCCCAGACCAGCTCTTTACTCAGATGAATAAAACGTGGGCACGCTTATAGGTATCCGACCCGAGTCTCACTCCGCCCATCTTACCTTGATTCCGGAGTGAAGGAGGGAAGAAGGGGCACCGATCGACCTACACTTCGAAAAAGAAACGAAAATTTTCAATATTCGGCATTCTGAGTAAGGAAAAATTCATAAGAAAAAGAAATTTTTTTATTGATAAGAGGTATTCTCGGCTCCTCAGCCTTACAAAAAGCGCCCGGGGGCTCGCAAAAGAAAAGGAAAAAAATGCTTCTTAACGATTACAGCAAAGGAGGAAGAGGGTCTTGAAAGCATTGATCATGGTATTCAAAGCAGAGATCCGACAGCCGAGCCCAGGCTGTGTCCATCGCTCCCTCTGCCTATGCCCGTGGACCCGAGCAGCTACGGTTCCGTCAGGGACTCCCGCCGTTGGCTATGAAGCTATGATCAACCTCTGTTGGAAATATTGACGCAGGATATCTATCGAGCGGCCTCGCTTGCTCTTCGAGATCAGGCCCAACTCATAGACCGTGCACATCATGTCGACAGTCTCCTCCAGTGCTTGTTGGGACAATGCCCTGAAAAGGCCGGGGGAGGATCTCCAGATCACGTAGATGAGCACCCGCAGGAGAGAAGATCGGCGTAGGAGTAACCGCCCGTAATGACGCTCCAGTCGACCTATCACAGCCTCGTATGTCGTCTCGGAATTGTCAAAGTCATAGTGGTAGACGTCATTACGTGTTACGATATCTCAGATGTTGTGTGTATTGCCGGCTATCAGAAAATAATAGACTACGAAAATCGGACAAAGAAAAAAGGGAGAAGACAAAGACAACTAAAAGCAAATCGATAGGAGTACCTAAGGGGGACCAAGGCTCCTCTATTTATAGCATGAACGAAAAATTCCACTACGGTCGAGATTCTCTCCCTCTAAGACTCGAATTATAGAGTATCGCATCCATCCGATGAGACGTCGCCACGCGGCACTTGGCCATTGGCCGCCTCTCTTTCATGCGGATCCGAGAGGATTGGACGACGTTGTTAGGAGATTCGCGCGGATTTTAAAATACCCGCCATGCGCCACGTGGCACTGGGAATGGAGGCACAAATGTAACACCCTATTCATTTATACCAATTCTATTTTAGAGCATTTCTTTATTTATGGTATTTTCCTGATTTACTGTGTTTTGGGTGCGAATAGTGTTTTGACATCTGTATTTGCATCCGACCCGACCCGCATGCTTGAAACCTGTCTTGATTCATGTTTATAATTTATCCTGGCCTTATTATATGGATTCGTGCACTTACATTATTGTATACTGCATACTGGCAATTATCTAACATCTGCATTTTTAAGTATAACATTTAAAATCACATAAAATATTATAAAAATATATTGCATGGCCTGCATGATACCTCTAACCCCGTCGTAGCATCCACGCACCTTGTTCTCGTCACGTTCAGTGTAACGGACATGTTTGGATGGCTACGTGCACATGCGTGCATCCCTTCTTAGGGGTATGCATTTTCGTTACCCGGATATCCAATTTTGGTTTTGGTTGACACGTATATTTTCCGTATTTCAACACTGGATTTTTAGACTCGATCTGGGTGCATTTTAGAGTAAGTCTGTATTTGCCAAAATATCAAATTTTATTAATATTATATTTTAAATATTTTAACAGTTTAAAATTTAATTAACTAAAATATATTTTTAAAATTTAAAATCCTAACTAAAAAACAAATTTATCTCTCCTCTCGATCTCTCTCTCTCCTTTCGCACTCATTCTCTCTCCTCTCGATCTCTCTCTCTCTCCTCTCGTATCTCTCTCCCTCATACACAGATCTCTCTCTCTCTCTCTCCCTCTTCTCTTTATATTTTTAAACTACGTTCTCTTCTTCTTCATTTTTTTCTTTCAAAATTTCTTCCGGCCTCCTCACGTCTCGCCGTCCCCTCACCCGACCTCGTCTCCTCTCCGACACCGCAACCACCATCTTTTCGTCACCTCCTCCTCACCTTCACACCTTCTCCCCTGCGACCAAAAACCCACTGCAACCCAACCAAGAACCCACAGCCCTGACCTCATCGCTGCACCTGTGGCCGCCCTCGCCTTGCCGACGACCTCCCTCACCATCTCCACACCCTCGTCTCCACCTTCTTGTCCTCCTCCTCTCCTCTCTGCACCCCTGACCAGAACCTTGCACACAAGAAACCCTAGCAGCCACTTGCATCACCTGCACCTCGCCGGAGTTCCGACCACCTCGCCGTCGGCCTCACCTCATCACCACCACCTTCTCCTCCTCTTCCTCCACTCCCTTCTCCTCAACACCAGAGCTTTCCCTACACAAAGAAACCCCGACTGCACCCAATCCCGACTTCTTGAAACCCACTGCCCTTGCCGTCGAACCCCATCATCATCATCGTATCCCTTGCCTCGCCTTTAAATCCTGACCACAACCCCATCCCTTCTTCTTCTTTCCTTCTTCTTCTTCTTCTTCTTCTTCTCTTGCTTTTCTTAATCTCGTACTTTTTCCGGTGATCGCCGGAGCCGTACCACTGCCGACGATCCGAACAATCCAGTTGACATGCCCAGCCAGCGTGGTCGTGTTCTTGCTTTGCTTGGTTCAGTTCTGTACGCCCGCGTGTGTGTCGCGACTTTTACCGACGTCGGACGTGCCGTACGTACCATCGTGCGATCCGCTCAGGCAAGTTTATCTTGCTGCATGCTATGATATATGTTACATCCATATTAATAATAACATTTCATGTTTAGTGTATTGTACATCCTCTGCTATCATTTTACTATTTTACGACGTTCGTTTGCATCCGTACAATTTATTTCATATCTATTTGCATGCAAGTTTACCTTGCTACATGCTATACTACAATATATTGCACACATGTAAATAATAACATTACTTATTGTTTAATTATGCATCCCTCATTACCATTTTTACTATTTTACTGTCTTCGGACATCCGCGTGCATCCATATCACTATTTATATATCTAGTCGCATGCTAATTCATCTTTCTATATTCTAGGTATATTATTATGCATCCATATGAATAAAATGTTACCCGTTTATCGCATCATACATCCATATTAAAGTTTTACCGTTTTCGGATACCTGTATGCATCCATATCATTTAATATACATGTAGCTGCATCTACAGATCACATTATTACATATTATTGTCATATTAACATCCCATGTTTAATAATATACATATCCCACTTAGTCTTGAAGCTGTAAATGTAACCCCAATCGATATTTGTGCATCCATACCATTAATTACATATCTAGTTGAATACCATAACACGTTATTTCATATTACTGCTACATTAACACCCCATGCTTGATAATGTGCATCCTACATAGTCATGAAGCTATAGTTGTAATCCATGATAGTTATTTATGCATCCATGTTTATTTGTGTATCCATACCATTAATTCTGCATAACTAGTTGCACCCCATATTACATTAACTCATATTATTAATACATTAATACCCCATGCTTGATATTGTGCATCCTACATAGTCATGATGTAACCCCTGATAAATATTTGTGCATCCATGCTCTTATTGGTGCACCCTTACCTGCTGCAATTGTATTATGAGCATCCGCTTGATACCTGTTCACTACCTGACATGACCTGATACACAATTACTTGACATGACTTGATACATGTACACTACCTGACATGACCTGATATTTCACTACTTGACATGTTACTTGATTCTGTTTCTAATGCCGACAATTCTGACATGTTGTCCCGATGGACATATCCTGTTGTCTATATAGACAAACATGTTTCTGCTTGATCCTATGTTGGCATTAGCTCCAGTTTATCAATGCCTGACTTGAACACATAACTTGGGGGTATGGGAAAATCAATGATGAAACCTGACTTGTAACTCGACAGTTCGATGCTTATACTGATCAGTTTTAGGGGCTAGGCCAGCCCTGGGATGATGTTGGTGTCATCATTCATCTGTACATGTTTCCTGTTTAGTGCCTAGTGGCATGTCTCGGTTTCAGCCCGAGAATCTGGACCGTGGTCCCGGGCATGCACGGGATACTATTGAGTTATATCGACGATTCATTAAATTGATTTCAAAGACTTGAGAGTAGTTAACCCAGTAGTTTAGTTCAGATTATTCACTGTACATCACACATGCTTATACCCTTCACTGTTCCTTATTCGTGATACTGTTATGCTCTTATTACTGTTCATACTCATGCCTGCATGTCTTGTTACCTCCTGATTGTATTATTGTTCATATTATGACGCAATGACGTCTGGGTTTTGCATGGCCCGGATCCTCTACCTTTGTCGCAGGCTGATAAGGAGTATTTTTGTCGTCAGGCCGAGCAGTGAGGATCATGTTAGTATCCAGTTAGTTTAGTTACTTCCGTACTTTCCAGATTGTTATTGTTTATTGGATCTATTGCTTCCGCATGTTATTTCTTGACTCGTTTATTCTGGCTCATGGACATGTACTAGATAGTTTATTTTATTTCTACTGTTCTTAATATCTTATAGACAGCCGTAATGTGACTGTGGAAGGATGTTTCCTAGCCACAGGTAGCATGGTTGGCTCTGTCACGTGCCGATCTTAGCTCACTCTGGGAAGCGGGGCGTGACAGGGTTTGTTTGGTATCAAAGTCATAGGATTTAGGTTAATCGGGTTTGATTCTTTTGTAGTTGGGTATTGGACCCAATACACGAATCAGAAAATCCGTAACTATGAACATGTCATGCCACATTGTTATCGTGATTCTTGAATCATATCTTTCTCTTGACCCTTGTCTTGACGATATGCAAACAACTTTGCATCTCGACTTAAAACCTTTTGGTTCTCTATTGTTTCTCCCATCCTATTCCTTTGATTCTGATACTAGGATTTGGGCGACTTGAACAGAGTTATGTGATTGTAACTATGAATTGCAGCATGGTTACAATGCGGTACTCTATTTAAGTAACTTGGAGTCCTAGTCTTGATTCACTTCCTTGTTTCATGGTCGTTGTATCACCTTGTTTCTCTCGGTTTCATTGCTTACCAGTTCATGTTTTATCGCCAACTTGAATTATGTTTACCGTGCTTAATCTTCTTCAGTATCTTGGCTTCGGATGAAGTTGTTTCAGGTATCCTACTTGTTCATGGTTTTCCCGCATTAGTATTATTCGATTATGGTGCATCCCATTGTTTTATGTCGTCCAATTTTATTGCTGCACACTCGATTTCTTGCACGATCATGTCTAATTGTTGGGACATACACACTGGGAATAGGAAGATCATATCTAATAGCGAATGCAGGGATTGTTCTGTTGTTATTTGTGGACGGGAGTTATTTGCAGATTTCTTGGTGATCGATACCGGCAGTTATGATGTTGTCTTGGGAATGGATTTTCTCGGCACTTTCCATGCTCACATTGATTGTAGTACAAAGAAAGTGATTTTCCAGATTCCCGGACATCCGGAGTTTGTTTTTGCTGGAAGTAGCAGTTCTGTCGGGCCAGTCGAGTTTAGGACTAGGCCGACAAGCACTGTTCTTTCGTTGATGGAAGTTGATAAGGAGGAAGCGCCAGCTATAGTTCGAGAGTTTGTGGACGTGTTCGAGGACATCTCGGATTTACCGCCAAAACGATATGTGGAGTTTCCGATCGATCTTGTTCCTGGTGCAGCGCCAATCTCAAAGGCGTACTATCCGATAGCACCAGTGAAGTTGGAAGAAGTCAAGAAGCAGGTTGCCAAATTGCTTGAGAAGGGTTGGATTCGCAACAACAATTCACCTTGGAGAGCTCCAGTTCTTCTAGTAAAGAAGAAAGATGGTACAAGGAGGATGTGCATCGATTATCGAGAATTAAACCGGGTGACTATTAAGAACAAGTACCCGATCCCTCGCATTGGCGAATTATTCGAGCAACTTAATGGCGCGAGGGTATTCTCGAAGCTGGATTTGCGATCCGGATATCATCAAGTCCGAGTTAAATCGGAGGATATTTGCAAGACTGCGTTCCGAACTCGGTATGGACATTACGAGTATTTAGTGATGCCATTCGGAGTCACGAATGCATTAGCGATATTTATGGGCTTGATGAACCGAATCTTTTCACCGTTCATAGACCAGTTTATTGTGGTGTTTATCGATGCCATTCTGGTCTATTCGAAGAGCCTAGAGGAGCATGCAGAACACTTGAAGATCGCACTGCAGACGTTAAGGCAAGAAAGATTATATGCAAAAGTGAGCAAGTGTGAGTTTTGGCTTGAAGAAGTGAAGTTTTTGGGGCATGTCATATCCGTAGATGGAATCGCGTTGATCCCGAGAAGATTGCAGCAGTTCAAGATTGGCCGATTCCGAAGAACGTAGCAGAGATCAGAAGTTTTCTTGGACTTGCCGGATATTACAGAAGGTTCGTGGAGAATTTTGCCCGTTTGGCTGAGCCTTTGACCAAGCTTACGCGTAAAGAAGTACCGTTCGTATCGACAGATAAATGTGCGTCAGCTTTTGAGGCGTTAAAGCAAAAATTGATAACCGCTCCTATTTTGACTGTACCAGACAGTTCCGGAGGATTGGTGATTCACAGCGACGCATCTGGGAAAGGTTTGGGATGTATTTTGATGTAGCATGGGAAGGTTATAGCTTACGCATCGAGACAGTTGAAGATCCATAAGAAGAATTACCCAACTCATGATTTGGAGCTAGCAGCTGTGATTTTTGCTTTGAAGATTTGGAGACACTACTTATTGGGCGAAAGGATCGAAGTATTCACCGATCATAAAAACCTAAAGTATGTATTCACGCGGAAAGAACTTAACATGAGGCGGCTTAGATGGTTGGAGCTGATGGCTGACTATGATCTTGATCTTAAGTGCCATCCGGGAAAAGTTAATGTTGTGCCGGATGCGCTTAGTCGGTTGCCAGCGATTCGGATGTTGACTGCACAGAAGGAACTTATCGAAGATTTTTGGAGATTCGAGTTGGAGATCGTGCTACCGCATTCTTCAGGACAGTTGATGTAGCTGCAAGTACAGTCATCATTGATCGAGAGTATTAAAGCAGCACAGTCACAGGACCCAAGATTGCAGAAGTTTCGAGAACAGGTTGAAGCTGGACTTCGAACAGACTTGTTGATTCATGAAGATGGTTCGTTGTGATATGGTAGTCGTTCGTGTGTGCCGAAAGGAGATATTCGTGAAGAAGTTATGAAGGAGACACACAGTTGTTCCCCTCCGAATGGCGGCAGAGACGTGGACTGTCTCGCCTGAGATTCGGGGAAGATGCTAATTGGTGCTATCCGTCCGCCTCTCCGAAGATGCCAAATTGATTTATGGTACCGTGTATCGAAGGTTTAGATGGATGCGTCCGATGTAGCAGACTTCGTCAGATTCCCCCTCATTTGAGGGGATTTTGATTGTGGGGACGCTCTTCCCTGCAGGCGCAAGCCCCTGCAGTTAATTACGCTACCGCATTGCGGTAACAACTTTCTCCTTCTCCAGATGGTCACTTCGTGTCGTGGGTGTTTGTTTTGTATTTTGTTGCCCGTGGATTGTTTACGGAGACTGAGTTATGTCGTCGCCCGTAGGGCGTGGACTAGTCCAAATCCGTATTATCTTAGATTTGGGTTTGGGGGTTTGGTTTGAGGATGCGTCAGCCATACTTGAGGCTAAGATCAACTCAAACGTTTGTTAAGGATACGTTAGTCCAACTTTAAGACTAAGATCAACTTAACGGGATCGTTTAGATCCGACAAAAGAGCGTTTGGGCTCAAATGCTCCAGTTTAGGGACATAGTGGTCCGTGAATGTATGGCTGTCGGGACCCGTCACATCTCTGACGACGTTGAAGGATTACAACGACGGATGTCAGAGGAGTTCAGAGATATACCCTCGAGCCAGGGTTAATTGGGGGATTCATAGTCCAGTTTGTTTGAAGGTTTAAGGATACGTTAGCCATCTTTGAGGCTAAGATCAGCTTAAACGGGACCGTTTAGATCCGACAAAAGAGCATATTGGGCTCCATTGTTCCAGTTTAAGGACATTGCGGTCCATGGGTAGTTTAAGGACATTGCGGTCCATGGGTAGTTTAAGGACATTGCGGTCCATTGTTAGTTTTAAGACATCTCGGTCAAGGTTAAGGACGTCATAGTCCATGGGTTTAAGGACTCCACAGTCCGGTATGTGCTCTGGATGCTTCACACGGGTTCACTGCCGTGCTTGGCGAGGACCAGGCTCCGCTCTGGGCGTTTTCCGTGGGGTCAAAGAGTGACGTTATCCACGTTCCACGTAACCAGGAATTTTGCACTAGATGCTTCACACGGGTTCACTGCCGTACTCGGCGAGGACTAGGCTCCGCTCTGGGCGTTTTCCACGGGGTCAAAGAGTGACGTTATCCGCGTTCCACGTGACCAGGAATTTTGCATTAAACATGGGTTTAAGGACCCCATAGTCCATATCGATGTGTGGTCATCGGGACCCGTCACCTCTTTGAAGACATTGAGGGATTACAATGCCAAGTATCAAAGGAGTGAAGAGATGTACCCTAGAACCGGGATGGATTAAATAGTCCTTGGCCCAATTTGGGATCAAGACCCATTAGTTATATTATGAGCCCATTGGCCCAGTTAATTACAAATTGAGGACTTATGGCCAGCTTGGGCTAAGTCCTATCATGTCTGGAATATTGATTTTTTGTGGGTCCATTGAAGGAGAGGCTTTGCCTCTATCCCTTTAGCCAATTGGGCCAAAGCCTAGTGTTAAACACTTCAGAGCAATCAGTGTTGAACACTGGTAATGAGGTTGACAAGTTAGTGTTTAACACTAAAAGATAATGGGTATTAAACACCAGCAACAAGGCTTTCAGATTAGTGTTAAACACTAAAACAGATCAGTATCAAGCATTGGCAACAAAGCTCTCAAATTAGTGTTAAACACTAAGGTAGTCAGTGTTGAACACTACAATGGAGATCTCGGATTAGTGTTAAATACTAAGGTAATCAGTGTTGAACACTGCAAATAAGGTTCCTTGATTAGTGTTGAACACTAAGGCCCAACAGTGTTTCAGTACTGTATTCAAGAGTTCCAACTTAGTGTTGAACACTGAGGCAAAAGGGGTCACGTGGCAACACGTGAGGACGCCCTCTTTCCATTTATTCTGCTGAAATCGCTGCATCTTTCAGAGCATCACGTGCCATCACGTGACGGGCATTCATATGCCTATGTATTAGAGTTCTTGTCAAGGGTCACGTGGGTCACGTGGGGGACTGCCTCAAAGGGCTTTCTGTAGCTCTTTTGAGGGGGGTCACGTGGTAACACGTGACCCCGCCTCTATGTATTTTGTTTAGAGGCTTTGTTAATCTTTTTTTTTTAGGAATTAAATTCCTCGAGCTGCAAATTTCCGAGGAATTAAATTCCTACTTCCTTTCGAAGACTTGTATTCTGGAATAGAGTTTAACTCTGAATTTTCTGTAGGAATTCAATTCCTCATATATGTGAAGAACCAAATAGGGTTAAACCCTAACAAAAGCTTTTTAAGGAGTTAAAACTTCCATCCTCTGTTAAATTATGATTAGAGGAATTAAATTCCCACTGTTTCAACAGAACTAGGTTCTTAATTAGGGTTAAACCCTGTTTCTTTTTGTTCTGAAGGAATTAAATTCCCATGATACAGGGTCGAGCCCTAATTTTATTTTAAAGGAATTAAATTCCTATAGTTCTGTGAGAATTAAATTCTCATGCTTGCATTCCCTCTCCATGTTTTGGATCTGCATGGCAGGATCTCGACCCATTAAGAATTAAATTCTCAACCTTAAGGGGAGATGTGCACTTTGCAGATCCTCTATCAAAAAGAGAAGAAATATGTTCTTCTGTTTTATGTATCAGAGTTAAACTCTGTTGAGAATTAAATTCTCTTTCTTTCACAAGGCCTTCCCTTTCTTACCTAGGGTTTTTGCAGAAGAACCGAGTCTTTTCAAAGTATCAAAGCTCTCCTCCTTTTTCTTTTTTCTTCTCTGCGCATGTATCCCTTTTTATCTGTGTCTCTTGGCTCCTATTTATAGGAGAAGCAGCCGAATCAATCAGTTTTTGACGAATCTTCATCGAGAGATTTGATTTGCATTCATCATTCATTTTGGACCTTTGGATTATTAGGTGAATTTTATTCACCATTGGATTTCAGATCCGGGGATTCTCATTTTATTATTTCGGTTAGATTTAAAGGGGAAATCTTTCCAAACCCGGGATTTTCCCATAGATAGATCACCTCTGAATCTTCAAATTGATTGGTTCCAGATAACCGCTTTCCTTTGGAAAGTTTCGAATTTCTTTCAGAATTTAATTCTGTTGACAAAATGGGCTTTGAAAGCCGGTCACGTGTGACCACGTGACCCATGGTCACGTGTGAGCACGTGACCCCCTTTGGAATGAGCCTTCTTCTTTCTTTTGCGCGCTGTCTTCTGATTGCTGCTTAAACGTCACGTGCTACCACGTGACCCATGGTCACGTGTGAGCACGTGACCCTTGTTTGAACTCTCTTTCCTTGGTTCTCCTGGAGAACGAGTCTGCTGCTTTGAACGTCACGTGCCAACACGTGACCCTGGTCACGTGGGAGCACGTGACTTCTTCTAAAGCCTTTTCCTTGACTTGATCAGGGAACCGGTGTGCCTTTGACGCTTGCATTTAGATGTCACGTGTCGCCACGTGACCCTGGTCACGTGGGAGCACGTGACTCCCCCTGAAGCCCCTTTTCTTCTACGTAGTCAGGAAACTGAACTTGCCTTGATGATGTTTTTTAGGTGTCACGTGCCAACACGTGACCGCTAGTCACGTGTAAGCACGTGACCCTCTTTTGAAGCTTTTCACAGATTCTTTCCTGATTTTAAATCAGGAAACAACAGTTCCGCATATTCCGTACATCCAGGAGGCACGAAGATGTACTGCGATCTAAGACAGCATTTCTGGTAGGAAAGCATGGAAAGGGAGATTGCTCGCTTTGTAGTGAAGTGCTTGGTGTGTCAGCAAGTTAAGGCTGAACATCAAAGGGCCGTTGGTTTATTGCAACCACTTCCGATTCCTCAATGGAAGTGGGAACATATAACCATGGATTTCGTGACAGCTTTACCGCGGAGTCCAAAGGGCAACAATGTAGTTTGGGTGATTGTTGATCGACTGACCAAGGCAGCTCATTTCATACCATTTCGAGTTGGTCAGTCAACGGAAGCGTTGGCGGAACGGTACATGCAGAAAATTATGAGATTGCATGGAGTACCTGTGAGCATCGTGTCCGACCATGACATCCGATTCTTATCACACTTCTAGAGGAGTTTACAGGAAAGTCTGGGGACGCGATTAAAGTTTAGCACCGCTTACCATCCTCAGACAGATGGCCAGTCGGAGAGAACGATCTAAACTCTTGAAGATATGTTGAGAGCTTGCATGTTGGACTTCAAGGGTTCGTGGGAGGATCATCTACACTTTGTGGAGTTTTCTTACAACAACGGCTTTCAGGCGACTATTCAGATGGCTCCATTCGAAGCGTTGTATGGTCGCAAGTGTCGCTCACCTGTTTGTCGGGACGATGTTGGAGAGTGAAGATTGTTGGGACCGGATTTGATTGTGCAAACCGTGGAGAAGGTTAATACTATCCGAAATCACATGAAGGCGGCACAAGATCGGCAGAAGAGTTGGGCCGACACATCGAGAAGACCTCTAGAGTTCATTATTGGTGATCTGGTATTCTTGAAGATATCACCGACTAGAGGAGTGATTCGTTTTGGGAGTCAAGGAAAGCTTATTCCTTGATTCGTAGAGCCTTTCGAGATTTTGGAGCGTGTTGGAGAAGTGGCTTATCGATTGACATTACCAGAATCCTTGGTGAATGTTCATGACGTGTTTCATGTATCTCAACTCCGTAAGTATGTTCGAGACGAAACACATGTGCTGGATCATTCGGAGCTGACTGTAAGAGAGGATTTGACCTTTGAGGAACGACCGATGTCGATTGTTGATTGAAGAGAAAAGGTCCTTAAGAACAAGGTTATCTCTCTCGTACTTATTTCTTGGGGGAATCGCTCGCACGGAGAATCGACTTGGGAACGAGAAGATGAGATTCGACAGAAGTTTCCACACCTATTTTTGTAGATTCATGTTGTTTACCTTTTCTTGTCTTAGGAATTTCGAGGAAGAAATTCTTTTTGTAGTTGGGTATAATGTAACACCCTGGTTCATTTATACCAATTCTATTTTAGAGTATTTCTTTATTTATGGTATTTTCCCGATTTACTGTGTTTTGGGTGCGAATAGTGTTTTGACATCTGTATTTGCATCCGACCCGACCCGCATGCTTGAAACCTGTCTTGATTCATGTTTATAATTTATCCCGGCTTATTATATGGATCTGTGCACTTACATTATTGTATACTGCATACTGACAATTATCTGGCATCTGCATTTTTAAGTATAACATTTAAAGTCACATAAAATATTTTAAAAATACATTGCATGGCCTGCATGATACCCCTACCCCCGTCGTAGCATCCGCGCACCTTGTTCTCGTCCTGTTCAGTGTAACGGACCTGTTTGGATGGCTACGTGCACATGCGTGCATCCGTTCTTGGGGGTATGCATTTTCGTTATCCGGATATCCAATTTTGGTTTTGGTTGACACGTATATTTTCCGTATTTCAACACTAGATTTTTAGACCCGACCTGGATGCACTTTAGAATAAGTTTGTATTTGCCAAAATATCAAATTTTATTAATATTATATTTTAAATATTTTAATAGTTTCAAATTTAATTAACTAAAATATATTTTTAAAATTTAAAATCCTAACTAAAAAACAAATTTATCTCTCCTCTCGATCTCTCTCTCCCCTCGCGCACTCATTCTCTCTCCTCTCGATCTCTCTCTCTCCTCTCGCATCTCTCTCTCTTCCCCTCACACACAGATCTCTTTCTTTCTCTCTCTCTCTTCTATATATTTTTAAACCACGTTCTCTTCTTCTTCATTTTTTTCTTTCAAAATTTCTTCCGGCCTCCTCATGTTTCGCCATCGCCTCACGCGACCCCGCCTCCTCTCCGACACCGCAACCACCACCTTTTCGTCACCTCCTCCTCACCTTCACACCCTCTCCCCTGCGACCACAAAACCCACTGCAACCCAACCATGAACACACAGCCCCGACCTTGTCGCTGCACCCGTCGCCACCCTCACCTTGCCGACGACCTCCCTCACCATCTCCACACCCTCGTCTCTACCTCCTTGTCCTCCTCCCCTCCTCTCTGCACCCCTGACCAGAACCCTGCACACAAGAAACCCTAGCAGCCACTTGCCTCACCTGCACTTCGTCGGAGTTCCGACCACCTCGCCGTCGGCCTCATCTCATCATCACCACCTTCTCCTCCTCTTCCTCCACTCCCTTCTCCTCAACACCAGAGATTTTCCTACACCAAGAAACCCCGACTGCACCCAATCCCGACTTCTTGAAACCCACCGCCCTTGCCGTCGAACCCCATCGTCGTCGTCGTATCCCTCGCCTCGCCTCTGAATCCAAATCACAACCCCAGCCTTTTTCCTTCTTCTTCTTTCTTCTTCTCTTGCTTTTCTTGATCTCGTACTTTTTTCGGTGATCGCCAGAGCCGTGCCGCTGCCGACGATCCGAACAATCCAGTTGACGTGCCCAGCCAGCATGGTCGTGTTCTTGCTTTGCTTGGTTCAGTTTTGTACGCCTGCGTGTGCGTCGTGACTTTTACCGACGTCAGACGTGCCGTACGCACCGTCGTGCGATCCGCTTAGGCAAGTTTATCTTGCTACATGCTATGATATATGTTACATCCATATTAATAATAATATTTCATGTTTAGTGTATTGTACATCCCATGTTATCATTTTACTGTTTTACGAGGTCCGTTTGCATCCGTACAATTTATTTCATATCTAGTTGCATGCAAGTTTATCTTGCTATATGCTATACTACAATATATTGCACACATGTAAATAATAACATTACTTATTGTTTAATTATGCATCCCACATTACCATTTTTACTATTTTACTATCTTCGGACATCCGTGTGCATCCATATCACTATTTACATATCTAGTCGCATGCTAATTCATCTTGCTACATGCTAGGTATATTATTATGCATCCATATGAGTAAAATGTTACCCGTTTATCGCATTATACATCCATATTAAAGTTTTACCGTTTTCGGATACCCGTATGCATCCATATCATTTAATATACATGTAGCTGCATCTACAGATCACATTATTACATATTATTGTCATATTAACATCCCATGTTTAATAATGTACATCCCATTTAGTCTTGAAGCTGTAAATGTAACCCCAATCGATATTTGTGCATCCATTCCATTAATTACATATTTAGTTGAATACCATAACACGTTATTTCATATTACTGCTATATTAACACCCCATGCTAGATAATGTGCATCCCACATAGTCATGAAGCTATAATTGTAACCCCTGATAGTTATTTATGCATCCATATTTATTTGTGTATCCATACCATTAATTCTGCATAACTAGTTGCACCCCATATTACATTAACTCATATTATTAATACATTAGTACCCCATGCTTGATATTGTGCATCCTACATAGTCATGATGTAAACCCTGATAAATATTTGTGCATCCATGCTCTTATTGGTGCACCCTTACCTGCTGCAATTGTATTATGAGCATCCGCTTGATACCTGTTCACTACCTGACATGACCTGATACACCATGTACACTACCTGACATGACTTGATACATGTACACTACCTGACATGACCTGATATATCACTACTTGACATGTTACCTGATCCTGTTTCTAATGCCGACAATTCTGACATGTTGTCCCGATGGACATATCCTATTGTCTGTATAGAAAAACATGTTCCTGCTTGATCCTGTGTTGGCATTAGCTCCAGTTTATCAATACCTGACTTGAACACATAAGTTGGGGGTATGGGGAAATCAATGATGAAACCTGACTTGTAACTCGACAGTTCGATACTTATACTGATCAGTTTAAGGGGCTAAGCCAGCCCTGAGATGCTGCTGCTGACATCGTTCATCTGTAGATGTTTCCTGTTTAGTGCCTAGCGGCATGTCTCGGTTTCAGCCCGAGAATTTGGACCGTGGTCCCGGGCATGCACGGGATACTATTGAGTTACATCGACAATTTATTAAATTGATTTGAAAGACTTGAAAGTAGCTAACCCAGTAATTTAGTTCAGATTATTCACTGTACATCACATGTGCTTATACCCTTCACTGTTCCCTATTCGTGATACTGTTATACTCTTATTATTGTTCATACTCATGTCTACATGTCTTGTTACTTCCTGATTATATTATTGTTGATATTATGACGCACTGACGTCTGGGTTTTGCATGGCCCAGATCCTCTACCTTTGTCGCAGGCTGATCAGGAGTATTTCTGCTTTCAGGCCGAGCAGTGAGGATCCTGTTAGTATCCAGTTAGTTTAGTTACTTCCGTACTTTCCAGATTGTTATTGTTTATTGGATCTATTGCTTTCGCATATTATTTCTTGACTCGTTTATTCTGGCTCATGGACATGTACTAGATAGTTTATTCTATTTTTACTGTTCTTGATATCTTATAGACAGCCGTAATGTGACTGTGGAAGGATGTTTCCTAGCCATAGGTAGCATGGTTGGCTCTGTCACGTGCTGATGTTAGCGCACTCTGGGAAGCGGGGCATGACAACAAATATCAACGTCATGACAATCCTACCTTCCACTGGCCAATTCACAGCTAGTAGACACCTGCTCGGCCCAGACTGTGGATCGGAAGTCCTCTCACGAGGCCTCTAGGTAGCTTTCTGCCTGGCCAATTCACAGTGAGTAGACTCCTACTTGGAAGCCCTCTCACGAGGCCACTGGATAGCTTCCTGGCTAGTCAATCCGCAGTAAGGGGATTCCTGCTCGTCCCAAACTGTGGATCCGAAGCCCTCTCACGAGGCCGCTGGGTAGCTTCCTGCCCGGCCAATTCACAGCGAGTAGAATTCTGCTCGGCCCAAACTGTGGATCAGAATCCCTCTCACGAGGCCGCTGGGTAGCTTCCTTCCCGGTCGATCCACAATAAGGAGATTCCTGCTCGGCCTAAACTGTGGATCCGAAGCCCTCTCACGAGGCCGCTGGGTACCTTCCTGCCCGGCCAATTCACAGCGAGTAGAGTTCTGATTGGCCCAAACTGTGGATCAGAAGCCTTCTCATGAGGCCGCTGGGTAGCTTCCTGCCCGGTCAATCCGCATTGAGCAGATTCCTGCTCGGCCCAAACTGTGGATCAGAAGCCCTCTTACGAGGCCGCTGGGTAGCTTTCTGCCTGGCCAATTCACAGCGAGTAGACTCCTACTTGGAAGCCCTCTCACAAGGCCGCTGGATAGCTTCCTGCCTGGCCAATTCACAGTAAGTAAACTCCTGCTCGGAAGCCCACTTATGAGGCTGCTGGTAGCTTCCTACCCGGCCAATTCACAGCAAGTAGACTCCTGCTCGGAAGCCCACTCATGAGGCCGTTGGGTAGCTTCCTACCCGGCCAATTCACAGCGAGTAGACTCCTGCTCGGAAGCCCTCTCACGAGGCCGTTGGGTAGCTTCCTGCCCGGCCAATTCACAGCGAGTATACTCCTTCTCGGAAGCCCTCTCACAAAGCCGCTGGGCATTTTCCTGCCTGGTCATCCGTAGCAAGTAGATTCCTGCTCGGCCCAAACTGTGGATCAGAAGCTCTTACGAATTCGCTGGGTAGCTTTTAATTCACAGGGAGTGGACTCCTGCTCGGTCCAAACCGTGGATCAGAAGTCCTCTCACGAGGCTGCCGAGTAGCTTCCTGCTCGGTCTAAATGGTGGATCCTAAGGCCTCGCATTAAACTAGCAGGCAGAGCTCTACCCGACGCACGTACTCGAAGTAGGCAAACTCCTAACGTGGCCAAAGTAACTAAAGCTCGCCTACGGTCGATAGCCGGCCTAACTCTAACCTCACTCGAATCTGAAGAGGGGATATCACCGAGCTCAGTTAAAGTCAATCCAAGTTCCTGAGAGTTTCCAAGAAGACACCGGTCTATTTACACTTGGAAGAATAAGCCTAGTGTTTGCTCGACTCCCGTTACCCTGTCTTCGGGGTGAGGGAAGATACCAGTCTATCTACACTTGGAAGAATAAGCCCAGTGTTCGCTTAACTCGAGCTACCCCGTCTCCGGGGTGAGCGGGGACTTCGGCCTATGCACACTTGGAAAATTAAAAATGAAAACAAGACTTTCCAATATTGGAACATCACAGACGAGAAAAAGTACTTCATTAATTTCGAAAATTATGTATAAGGTATTATGAGCTCCTCAGCTGTACAAAATCGCTACAAATTGCCCGGAGGCTTACAAAAAATGGATAGGGGAGAGAGCAGAGAGAGCGGCGACTTCAAGTTATCTTCTCGATCAAGGTCTCTTTACTGTCCACCAGCCTGCTAGCCACCTCCGCCAGCCTGCTTGGCGCCTCCGCCCTTTGACTCTTCCTCCAGAAGGGGATACCTCATGCGGAGCTCCCGGTCATCGAACCCGGACATCATCTCCTTAACGGCGTTGGGGGCGTTATGCCACCTAACGTCCGCAGAGTCGGCGAGGTCGACGTAGAACCGGTCGGACATCTTGTAGTCCTCCACAGCCTTCTCCGCCTTCTCCTCAGCCCTTTTCGCCCCCTCGTTGGCCGCCTGGGTGTCTCCCTTGAATGAGTCTCTTTGCTTCCTCATGGCATCAAAGAGCTCATTGACTTCATTGACCTGGGCCTGGAGGGCTTGGTTAGACTCGGTCAAGGCCCGATGGAACTCCTTCAGTCTCGTGGCCTTCACACTCTCCGAGACCAGCCTCGACTCGAGGGAGGAGGCGTTGTCCTCGGCCTCCTTCAGTTTGGCAAGGAGCTCTTCCTCACGCGAAGAAGTTTCCCTGGCCTTTTTTTATCGCCGGGGCAACTTCCTCAACCTCCATGACGGTTAAGAGGGCGCAATGTTGAAGGACCTGCAAAAGAAAAAAAGAGCAAACAACATTCGTTAGGGACTGAATAGAGGAAAAATCACTTGAAAATTTATAGAAAGATCACCAACATGGATGACCTCCTGAGCTATCGCCGCAACCTGAGTCTTCATGGTGCCCCGAGGTATCTTGGCCCCCGTCGCTTTCTCCATATTCGCCAACAAGCTGTCGGCCACGGAAAGCCCCGATGGCACCTCGATGCAGAAGTCACCCTCATGCATGTGTATCCCTGTCGGAGGTGGCCGGGAAACTACCTTCTCGAGCCTCTTAGCCGGAGACTTGGCAGAAGAAGGCGCCTCTGGCCTCACCCGGGGACCCTGTTCTCGGGCTTGTTTCTGCCCTCCACTCCTTGGGGGTAGGCGGAGCGGCGGCAACCTTTGTTGAAGGGCCTTGGAGGGGCGTTGCGCTCGGCGCAGGTTTGGACGAGCCGCCGCCACCACCCTTCCTTCCCTGTACCTTGGCGGCCAAGGCGGCCATGATCTTCGATCGGTCTATGGGCTCTGCGGAAGGAAACAAAAAGGGTTAGCGACAGAAACAATGAAATATACCATATATAAATCGATCGGTTAAGACCTAACTTACCTATGAAGCTTGCGGGACTGAGTCCCTCCCAGCTCAGGGCCTGCTCGGAAAGCAAGGCGGCACGCTGGATCGGCTCCCACCGGGACACGATCCCCGCCTCCAGGGAATTTAACTGCTTGGCTTTCGGGCAATCTTCCCTATGCCACTTGGTAGGCACCGGCCACTTCTCTCTCTTCGAACGACCGACAAAGACGAACTGCTCCTTCTACTCATAGATGGAAGAAGGGACGACCACTACCCCCGACCCGGCCGCCTTACCCTTATGCTTTTAAAGAAGAAATAAACCCAACTCGGCTCATCCTTATGAGTACCCGGATGGTTCTTATAGCAAAGAAAAGACATGAGAAGACCTAGGATAAAGGGGATCCGATCAATTTTAAGCCGGACCAGGAATCCGAGGAGAATCCTCCACGAATTCGGTGCTAGCTGGCCCGGGGCGAGTTGGAAATAATGAAGGACGACACAAATCACGAGTGAAAAGGGCAGACACATCTCTGGTTGGAACGCTTCCAAGTACAGGGCAATCTCACTACCTTATATATGGTCTGCCCGTTCACCCTCCTTAGCCAGACGGAGCGTATAGCTAGAGAGAATATGGAAACGAGCCCGGATGTCGGAAAGCCAGACTGACCTGTTCAGTATCGAGGTGGCGCCACGAGTATTCTTGATACGCACATTGGGGGCCTTTTTGGCCCCCGACGACAGGGGACAAGGGAATCACCACCCTTTGGGGGCGAACCCGACTCGGAGTAAGAAGAACTTCCTCGGCTATCTGAAGCCGAGGAAGATGAGGAAGACCCACTGGACTCGGTTTTGGAGGTCGAAGTCTCATCGCCTGACTCTACCTTAACTGCATCTATTAGAGGATTAGAAAAAGACATCTGACCTGATTCAAGGGAAGAGGAGCTGAAGAAGGATTTGGACTGGGGATCCGACCTAAGAGTGAGAGCACCGAGCAATCCACGGACATCAGAAGGCAGGCGAAGCAAAGATATTTCCTAAGGATAGGCCATCTCTATTTATATACTCAACAAAGGCCATCTAGCGGCCCAAATCCGCTCCCACCAAAACGAAGCATCATGCCCGACGGTCCCGATGGCGCCATGCGGTGGCAAACTATTGGGCGCTTCCCCCTTTATGGGAATCTAATCGGCGGAAGCGATGTCTCACAATCCGCCATCCGATTATGGCCACGTAGCACGAAATCAACGGTCCGAACAGGCGAAGCGACGTCTCCATTGTGGCGCTGCCCTCTTAATGATCCGCTAACGTCGTCAGGGATACACGCGAAAATTAAGTCTCACGGTAAAACTCTACGTGGACTCGGAGATCGAAGAGACAACCGCCAAACGCATATCGTTCCCGGACGATCCACCAAGAAGAATCCTCGGCACTAAGCTGAACAGAGAAAGCTGAGCAGACCACTCTCGACCCGACCTGTCACGCCCCGCTTCCCAAAATACGGAATACGATGGGTAAACAAGGCCAGCCATGCTCCTACGGTCAAGGAAATGTCCTGCCGTAGTCACACTTCGGCTTCTAGTTTTTCATGGTAAACAGTAAATGATGCGCAGGTAATGAGAGATGTAGTAACTGAAAGAAACAATGTAAAGAACTGACCTGAGGGGGAAACAAATATGGATATAACTCTGGATATCGAATTGAGGTGTCTGTGATATACGTCTAGTCCTGGTCCAGGCTAAATCTTCTCCTCACACTGAGCATGCATACTCAGGTCGTCAGAGCGACACAATAGCAATAATATATATAATCATGTGACAATTCTAACAGTGGCAATAGATATGTATAACAGTAAATCAATGACAACATGAATATGAATGTGCAGTAATCAATGAGCGGAACAATAAAAACAGTAGAACGACATGCCACGTATGTCAACACAGTAAGTAAGGTATATCAATGCCAGTATCCCTATCAGTCTCTAAGTCTCACTAGACAGGTCACTAAGCCTATCGTCAGTCCAAGTGTGAGTCAACCACTCGCGAGTGTCCTCTACCCAAGGGTAGAACCCAAGGGCAAGGGACCACGGGCCCAACATGTATATCACTGTGATAATCACATACCCTGTAAATCTCCATATATCTCCCTAAATATATAAGCCGGCATGGGACTCCCGAGATTCTGTTGAACTCACACTCAAACTACCCCACACCCCGTGGTCTACATCAAACGCTAACCATAACACTAAATACTAATCGGTCCGTGACAAGTCTGCGCGAGAACTGGAGGCAGGACCTCCATCAAGCACGTCCTGACTAATACCTAAGATAAATGGCAGTGTCTGGTGCCTTATCTATGACACCCGTGCAAGAGCTTCCATAAGTGTCCCATACCACTTATAGACACACATATACGCATCCCACAGACGTCGACAATGCAATAAAATATTAGGGTCACTGATTGTGTACAAGTACGTATCACTTTCACTTATTCACGGATACACGAACACTGACGTACTTGCCACAATCATCACTAAAATCTAACACTGGGTAAATGCATGATATCACTAGGTTATCACTGCAATGGTATGGGTATGATATGATACGTAAACAGTATATGAAGCATGATTACGGTATCATAAAAATAGTATTCTATCACTCGCACGATTTATCATGAATCGTACGTGTATAGTTTAGCGAAACGATAAACAGGTAATAATTAGTATGTTCAATTTTCCATCCATCGAATTTAGTTTCATGCCAATCGGTTTCCAGTATCATTAATTATAACCAATTCATTTTAAGCGCTCGTGGCTGGAAATCCGGTTTCAGAATCAGAAGTCCGTTTTGCAACGCATTTTAATCCCAGTTGGGATCAGAATTTGGCTACGCTACAGTTGAATGAAATCTAGAGTTCTTAGTAAGGTTTTCAACGCAATAGACGGATCTTCAATCTCATCTATACGTCAGGAGTTATACACTGTTTAACGCTAGTATATCGATTCTGATTCTGTTGGGACTGTTATACATCCCGATCTTTTAAATTACAAGTTAAATAACAAACGATAACGAAACAGGATGAAATTAATTGTGTTCTCTAGATGACAGGTTCACCTACAATAAACAGCGGATTTCCGCAACCTACGAGTTAAGGAAATCCTGTGGTACCCATTTCGGAACAGCAAGCAACAATTGGAGTCGCTCTGGACTGCAGTCCAGAGTCGCACTCCGATCCAAATATCATCACAGTTTGAGTATAGGAATATCTGGAAACTAGTATAGGGTTATAGTTCATCGAGTTGGCTTCGATTTGAGCCCTCGAGCGCATCATTCCAGTATGCATAAAATTTATGGTGATTTTAATAGTTTTTAGGTACAAGAAAATTCCAGTTTTACGGTTAAACTTGGGAGTAGTTGTTTTAGTCGTTAACGGTCATATTTTCTAGCGAAACTTGCACAGGGTATTCATCACAGAAAGGGCCAATGTAAGTAATCCAGTTCCGTCAATTTAGAAAAATATTTTCTTTGGGAACACGCGTCGAGCTGGTATGGCACATAATTATTTTAAACCTGTAACTTATAATCTATGTACTTAGCGATTGTAACTTAAGTAAAATAGCATGTAAGCAAGTAAAATACTTGCCTGAGAACACCTCATGGTCGCACGGTAGCAGCGGCGTCACGAACGCGTGATGTACGCCGTGAAACGGATTTGCTCGAGCTTGGATCGAGATGCGGATTTTGCGTCGGAGTTGTCCGGAGCCGTTGCCCGGTTACTGGAGGTTGAGGGGTGCTTGATGATCCTCTGCGAGTGTACTGGGGTCGACGACGGTCGACGGCGTCGCTCCGGCAATGGCCGTAGTGAGTGTTTGTAAAGAAAAATGGGTTTTGTATGGTTTTGGAGAGAGGGAGCAAGGATGGTGCTCAGGTGTGGGTGTAGGGTGTGTGTGGATGTTGATGCTGATGATGAGGAGGTCATAGGGTGATCGGCAATGGGATGGAGAGGTCGCCGTCGTCGAGGGTGCAAGGCGGTGGTTGGCTCGGGTGCAATGGGTTTGTGAGCAGGGGTGCTCGGCAGGGGCTCGGGTCGACGAAGGTAGAGTCGTAGAGGAGTTGTGTTGGTGGAGGAGGAGTGAGCGAGGGTTGCCGAGGGTTGTCGAGGGTCGTCGCCAGTGGCGAAGTGAAGGAAGAAAATGGTGCTCGGTAAGTTTTGTGAGGGAGAGAGATATGAGGGATTAGTTTGAAATGGCCGAGAAGAGATGAGGGTGTGAGGAAGAGGATGGTGAGAGGGATGACGACGTTGATGGTTAAGGTGGTCGTCCTCGTCGTCGGCAGGGACTCGAGGAGGTGTTGCAGGTTCCTCGAGCGTTCGTGCTCAGCAGAGAAAAAGGAGGAGTGGAGACGAGGATGAGAGGGGAAGAGTGGAGTGAGCCATTGAGGAAGCGGGTCGTGGGGGAAAAACGCACGCGTCGTGGGTGTAATGTCGCGAGAGCGGGGGCGGCGGCGGAGGGAGCGGATCGCGTGCACGGGAATTGAGGAAAAATAGCCGTTGGGAGGAAGGAGACGAGTGGGGTAGCGGGTCGGGTCGGGGAAGAAGCGGGCGTGGGTTGGAATGGGCTGGGCCAGGGGTTTGCTGGAAAAAGAAATAAGGAAAATGGAAAAAGGGTCGGGCTGAAGATGTGGGCTGGAGGTTATAGAATTTATAATAAAAATGAAATTAAAGTTCTGGGCTCGGGCTGAGGCCTTAGTAAAAGAAATTAAGTTTATACAAAATAAAGAAATGGCTGAGGATAAGGAAAATATTGGATATAATAGAGTTTGGGTTTTATTGATAAAAGAAAAATGGGGTTTAGAAGAAATAAATTATAAATAAGAATAAATAGAACAAAATACAGATTTTGATATAAAAAGGGGCTGGGTATTACATCATACCACCCTTACAAAAATTTCGTCCTCGAAATTTAAATTAGACGGTAAGTTATACAACCATAAGCGAAAGATATTACATTACACACTAACACATGAAAATTTACTAGGATTACATGGACGAAGATATTCGAAGGTATAAATACGTAAGAATAACATACAAAAATATAGATATAATTAGGTATAAAGTAGGAACAACTATAAGGGTAACTAAATATATACGGAAATATACATAACAACAATAACGAACAATATTATTCGAGGCGTACTCGACAAAATCGAAACTCAAATACGTGCACGTATAAGTATATTAAAGGTAGCACGACAGAAAAATAAGCGTAAGGCACAATCATTTATAATAGTAAACATAGGCACAAATTCCGAAAATAAAATAACAAGAATAAAGTAGTGAAAATTAATCGGTAGGTTAAAACATTTTAAGATAATGTATCGGTAAAATATGTTTAAACTAACTTAGAAAACGTGTATAGTGAAATTAAGAAACAAGTAACGAAAACATGCGCGGTGTAAGGTTGCGCTACCGAAAATAATGGGAAAGCTAGTAGTGGAGTACTCGAAATGCGTGAAACGGGAATAGTCGATAATACGCACTCATCGATAAATACAAAATAATGAAAACCAAAATCCGAATAATTGTGTCTCAAAATATAGTTAGGGTAATAGAGAAAACATAGTTATATATAGGACAACTAGGGTAAGGGTTACCATGAAGTGTGGTTCATACCTAAGGTCGGAGTGTGACGGATTTAAGTTGAAGGTCAAAAGATTGGGGTCGGGTCAGCACAGGATGTAAGGGTGAACCACAAAGGACTACAAGGGAAAACAGTATGGGGAGGATAACGTTCGGTACATTATATGAATCAAGAATTTGAAGGGGTTAGCTAACTCGAGGATTTCACTATGAACTTCTCCTCCCAGAAGGATCTCAACCGAGGCACAGACGATGGATGAATGGTGGCTCATTCCAAGGATCAGGGTGCGGTACTTTCTAATTATACAATGAGTAAGGGTGGGCAGCCAGGGATCTCAGCAGAAAATAAATGGATATGGGCAATAATCGAGCGTCAAGCGAACCAATAATCAAAAGGTTTACAAACTCAGAAGATTTATTTCATTCAAGAAAAAAATTGAAACAAGGCATTCTCAAAGAAGAAAAGTGTCCCTAAACTACACACAGTTTTATTTGGCCAGGAAGACAACATCAAAAAGAAATTCCGTTAGTCGCGGTTGTGGAGATTCAGCAGGTTGCGGTAGGCTCGTACGCTCAGATAGGGGCGTCCATTCCCATATCGCCTCGCGGGCATCGCCATTGGAAGTTCTTCCCCAGCAGGGTCTTGATCCTCCGGTCCTTCTTCCTCGGGTGGAGCTTCTTCATCGAGGTCCGATCCCATGTGTTCCTCTCCTTCTGGGTTCTCTTCTATGGGGTCTTCCTCCTCTGGATTTTCTTCTATCGGTTCTTCCTCGGAATCTTCTTCTATCGGGTTTTCTTCAGGGTCTTCTTCCTCTTCGTCGGAATTGCCTATCATGTCAAACTCTGGGGCGGCCACTCCTTCGTCCTCTGAATCGTTGTTTCCGAAATTGACCTGGGGACCGTCGATCTCATCGTCAGAACTCGTCAGCGTGCGGTCTAATGAAACGCATGACTGTGCATCCTCATCTAGATGCGGCGCTGCTCCAGGATGGGCCATGGCCTAGAAAGAAAGAGTCACGATTAGACAGTGAAATACATCAAGAAAATAGCTCAGTGTACGAAGTATAAGAAAATATGCGGTGGCAGAAACTGAAAAATTAGGATAGAAACGCTGTGATAATGAATAATATAAATAAGGAGAAACAAGAGAATGATACATATATTACGATTCAAGTTTTATTGCTTTCAATCAAAAGTTCGGCGGATAGAAGATTTCAAACGGAAGGAAATATTCATAAAAAGATGACAACATTATTACTGAAAGTAGATAACATGAAAAATTCTTCTTAGACTGCTATAACGTTGCATTCTCGTCGCGTGAGTCGAATCCTGCGCTAGGTCCGCCTTATCCTCGATGTTTGAACTACTCAATAATCATCACTTGGTAGAAGTGGAGATCGTGGATGAGTCTCCTCCTTGTAGTTCTTTCCTTTCGGGGCAACCGTTGATGAGATGTTTGTTGGACCCGCATATCAAACATTTCCCTTGGGCACGGCGACAATCCCTCTGAAGATGTCCTGGCCTCTTACAATATCCACAGCATGGGGTCTTCTGCTGCTTCTGTCACGGGGAAACAAATTGGCGCTTCATCTTCTTCTCTTTTCCTCGTCTAACGGGGATTCCTTTATGATTGGAGACTCCCGCTGGTGTCTGATTCACCTGCCTTCTCAGCCCTTCAGCCAACAAGTCGTTTGTTCGCTTCTGGGCCTCCTTTAGACCTTGCAGTACACTCAGAATTTCAATGGTCTGATTCTGGGGAGTGGATATAGATGAAGAGTCGTTGGAAGACATGATCCTGAAACAACAATTTTTGAGGATGATATAAGTCACAAGCTATACGAATCAAAATATAATATGGATAGGACAAAGATTCAAGAATATCAGAGGTGATGAATTTATTATAAGTGGAGAATCAACCGTACGACTCCAAGTCACTTAAACAGAGTATGGTAGTGTAATCGTGATGTAGTTCACAATTACAACCACGAAACTTTGCTAAGTTACCTGAAACCCTAGCGAATGGATAGCTGAACACACGATGTGAATATGGATCAAGAATTGATAAGCTTACAACCTAGACCAAGGAATGTTTTAGATTGCCAAGCTAAACACGGAAAACTGCAATCCCAAACGAAGCAAAACCTGGCTTTGATACCAACTAAACCATGTCACGCCCCGCTTCCCAAAATACGGAATACGAGGGGTAGACAAGGCCAGCCATGCTCCTACGGTCAAGGAAATGTCCTGCCGTAGTCACACTTCGGCTTCTAGTTTTTCATGGTAAACAGTAAATGATGCGCAGATAATGAGAGATGCAGTAACTGAAAGAAACAATGTAAAGAACTGACCTGAGGGGGAAACAAATATGGATATAACTCTGGATATCAAATTGAGGTGTCTGTGATATACGTCTAGTCCTGGTCCAGGCTAAATCTTCTCCTCACACTGAGCATGCATACTCAGGTCGTCAGAGCGACACAATAGCAATAATATATATAATCATGTGACAATTCTAACAGTGGTAATAGATATGTATAACAGTAAATCAATGACAACATGAATATGAATGTGCAGTAATCAATGCAGCGGAACAATAAAAACAGTAGAACGACATGCCACGTATGTCAACACAGTAAGTAAGGTATATCAATGCCAGTATCCCTATCAGTCTCTAAGTCTCACTATACAGGTCACTAAGCCTATCGTCAGTCCAAGTGTGAGTCAACCACTCGCGAGTGTCCTCTACCCAAGGGTAGAACCCAAGGGCAAGGGACCACGGGCCCAACATGTATATCACGGTGATAATCACATACCCTGTAAATCTCCATATATCTCCCTAAATATATAAGCCGGCATGGGACTCCCGAGATTCTGTTGAACTCACACTCAAACTACCCCACACCCCGTGGTCTACATCAAACGCTAACCATAACCCTAAATACTAATCGGTCCGTGACAAGTCTGCGCGAGAACTGGAGGCAGGACCTCCATCAAGCACGTCCCGACTAATACCTAAGATAAATGGCAGTGTCTGGTGCCTTATCTGTGATACCCATGCAAAAGCTTCCATAAGTGTCCCATACCACTTATAGTCACACATACACGCATCCCACAGACGTCGACAATGCAATAAAATATTAGGGCCACTGATTGTGTACAAGTACGTATCACTTTCACTTATTCACGGATACACGAACACTGACGTACTTGCCACAATCATCACTAAAATCTAACACTGGGTAAATGCACGATATCACTAGGTTATCACTGCAATGGTATGGGTATGATATGATACGTAAACAGTATATGAAGCATGATTACGGTGTCATAAAAATAGTATTCTATCACTCACACGATTTATCATGAATCGTACGTGTATAGTTTAGCGAAACGATAAACAGGTAATAATTAGTATGTTCAGTTGTCCATCCATCGAATTTAGTTTCATGCCAATCGGGTTCCAGTATCATTAATTATAACCAATTCATTTTAAGCGCTCGTGGCTGGAAATCCGGTTTCAGAATCAGAAGTCCGTTTTGCAACGCATTTTAATCCCAGTTGGGATCAGAATTTGGCGACGCTACAGTTGAATGAAATCTAGGGTTCTCAGTAAGGTTTTCAACGCAATAGAAGGATCTTCAATCTCATCTGTATGTCAGGAGTTATACACTGTTTAACGCTAGTATGTCGATTCTGATTCTGTTGGGACTGTTATACGTCCCGATCTTTTAAATTACAAGTTAAATAACAAACGATAACGAAACAGGATGAAATTAATTGTGTTCTCTAGATGACAGGTTCACCTACAATAAACAGCAAAGTTCTGCAACCTACGAGTTAAGGAAATCCTGTGGTACCCATTTCGGAACAGCAAGCAACAATTGGAGTCGCTCTGGACTGCAGTCCAGAGTCGCACTCCGATCCAAATATCATCACAGTTTGAGTATAGGAATATCTGGAAACTAGTATAGGGTTATAGTTCGTCGAGTTGGCTTCGATTTGAGCCCTCGAGCGCATCATTCCAGTATGCATAAAATTTATGGTGATTTTAATAGTTGGTTAAACTTGGGAGTAGTTGTTTTAGTCGTTAACGGTCATATTTTCTAGCGAAACTTGCACAGGGTATTCATCATAGCAAGGGCCAATGTAAGTAATCCAGTTACGTCAATTTAGAAAAATATTTTCTTTGGGAACACGCGTCGAGCAGGTATGGCACATAATTATTTTAAACCTGTAACTTATAATCTATGTACTTAGCGATTGTAACTTAAGTAAAATACTTGCCTGGGAACACCTCGGGGTCGCACGGTAGCAGCGGCGTCACGAACGCGTGATGTACGCCGTGAAACGGATTCGCTCGAGCTTGGATCGAGATACGAATTTTGCGTCGGAGTTGTCCGGAGCCGTTGCCCGGTTACTGGAGGTTGAGGGGTGCTTGATGATCCTCTGTGAGTGTACTGGGGTCGACGACGTTCGACGGCGTCGCTCCGGCAATGGCCGTAGTGAGTGTTTGTAAAGAAAAATGGGTTTTGTGTGGTTTTGGAGAGAGGGAGCAAGGGTGGTGCTCAGGTGTGGGTGTAGGGTGTGTGTGGATGTTGATGCTGATGATGAGGAGGTCATAGGGTGGTCGGCAATGGGATGGAGAGGTCGCCGTCGTCGAGAGTGCAAGGCGGTGGTTGGCTCGGGTGCAATGGGTTGGTGAGCAGGGGTGCTCGGCAGGGGCTCGGGTCGACGAAGGTAGAGTCGTAGAGGAGTTGTGTTGGTGGAGGAGGAGTGAGCGAGGGTTGCCGAAGGTTGTCGAGGGTCGTCGCCGGTGGCGAAGTAAAGGAAGAAAATGGTGCTCGGTAAGTTTTGTGAGGGAGAGAGATATGAGGGATTAGTTTGAAATGGCCGAGAAGAGATGAGGGTGTGAGGAAGAGGATGGTGAGAGGGATGACGACGTTGATGGTTAAGGTGGTCGTCCTCGTCGTCGGCAGGGACTCGAGGAGGTGTTGCGGGTTCCTCGAGCGTTCGTGCTCAGCAGAGAAAAAGGAGGAGTGGAGACGAGGATGAGAGGGGAAGAGTGGAGTGAGCCATTGAGGGAGCGGGTCGTGGGGGAAAAACGCGCGCGTCGTGGGTGTAACGTCGCAAGAGCGGGGGCGACGGCGGAGGGAGCGGATCGCGCGCGCGGGAATTGAGGAAAAATAGCCGTTAGGAGGAAGGAGACGAGTGGGGTAACGGGTCGGGTCGGGGAAGAAGCGGGCGTGGGTTGGAATGGGCTGGGCTAGGGGTTTGCTGGAAAAAGAAATAAGGAAAATGGAAAAAGGGCCGGGCTGAAGATGTGGGCTGGAGGTTATAGAATTTATAATAAAAATGAAATTAAAGTTCTGGGCTCGGGCTGAGGCCTTAGTAAAAGAAATTAAGTTTATACAAAATAAAGAAATGGCTGAGGATAAGGAAAATATTGGAGATAATAGAGTTTGGGTTTTATTGATAAAAGAAAAATGGGGTTTAGAAGAAATAAATTATAAATAAGAATAAATAGAACAAAATAAAGATTTTGATATAAAAAGGGGCTGGGTATTACACGACCCATTAATAGGTTGGAACGAAAATGGGGGGTTAATGATGATGCTCATAAGTGGGAATTCCCCATATCTCGACACGTAGCAGATGACGTGCCGTTTACGTAAGCCCACTAAATCTTGGAGGCTATGGAGTCAGAATAGGTATGATGCAATGGGGACATTTCCCGGCGCCTCGCCTCCGAGGTAGCACCCGACCTCACGGGGCCTCCCATGGGTGCATTCCTTCTTCGACCAACCACCGATCAACATCTCGTCTCTGAGCTATCCTATGGCTGAGTTTCCTCAGCTCCCTTTGCCGTCCCGACCAGCTCAGGAGCAGTAGCACAAAGCCCGAGTTTCTTCAACTTCCCTTTACTAAGCTTCCTTGCTCATCTCCGAGCTATCTTATAACTGAGATTCCTCAGCGTCCCTGTTTGGCCGGGAGCATGGAGCACGAGCGCCCACGTAACGGCTCCGTGTATCTCGCCACGACGAGCTCTCCTCCACTCCACATTCCGCATCCCACGCTAGCATATCTCGTCGTTAATGAGCGTATCTCGCCATCAACGCAAACGTGATGCAGGGACGAAACAGACGTCGAATCTCGTATTGACTCGCTCAAATGCGACCCCTATATAAACCCTCCTCCAGACGATTCAGGTAATTCGAACTCAATTCAATACGCCGCCACTCTGCCCAATTGTTCCTCGGTAGTTACTTGATCATCGGAGGGTCCTACGGTGGTTTCCTATCCCGGGACCTCCTTTGCAGATAGTACGACGTTAACAACCCCATTGGGATCCACACGCTCATCTTTCACCACAAATCTCCACCGTTCATCCCCACTGGCAACAAGATCGACGGAAGACAACATCTGAGAGAGATCCCGGTCTCCATCAGTAACCAATTTGATATCGAATCTGCTAAACTTTATATTTGACGAGCCAACTATCAGATAAGACTATATTTTTATGTTTCCAAAAGGATTGTCAACCGTACATGTTAATTTCCGTGTTGTATAACTCCCATCTCCACTTTTCATGCTTCCACATTTCTTTATTAAAAGTGTATGCACTTTCTTTTTTAGGTTACATGAAAACTTAGGTGCCTAGATTAACATTTCGACATATATAGGACAGAGAAAGCTGACAGGGATAGACCAACCTTTCATCTTTTGCCTTCATTGCCTTCATTATTTGACCCATAGTCAAGTAATTCGTGGATAATTCAAGGAGTTCGAGAATAATTTATGATTTTTTGATTGACCGATTAATTCTCTGATTTAATTGTTACTGACCAACGTTTTGAATAATTCAAATAAACAATGAATAATTCATAAAAATAGCGAATAATTCGCAATATCAAACCCCAATGCCTCATATATTAATTTCTTGTTCGAAATCTTTCCGGAACATTTCCCGAATAATTACCCAATTTTTCCCGAATACCTGTCAAATAGTTTCACGAATTGGAATTTTCAAGCTTTCCGTATAATCCCCGTTGGGCGAATTTGTCACTGTGATTTGATCTCTGATCCCGTAAAAAGCTCACTGCGATTTGTGACTGAATCTAAATTGAGTCCAAACTCGAATCACTTTCTCTGCCCCCTCTCTCTCTCATCGATCAATGACGGCAGTGGCGTCAGGGCCAAGCGACTACGAAGGCGAAGGGGGCGCAGGCGGGCCTGAGGACGCAGTGGCGTTCGTTGGGATCTCGCTGGTGCTTGGGATCGCATCGAGGCACGTCCTGCGAGGGACGAGAGTTCCGTACACCGTCGCGCTTCTTGTTATTGGCATTGGCCTCGGATCTTTAGGTCTGATCTCGCCTCTATAGCTGAATTCAAGCTTAATTTCTCATAGTTTTTTGATGATTGATTTTAAATTTATGTTTTTTCTTTTAAAAATGTATTTTTTATTTTATTGGGATGAATTAATTAGTGGTGTAGCTGTTTTTGGTGAGGCATGCTTGTGTGCTTTGGGAAAAAAGTAGCTTTTTTGGGCGGTGATGGTAAATTATGCATCCCCTTTTTGTATTTTAATGGCGTGAATCTGTAAGTGGTGTTTTGATTAAGTAAAAATACCCGTAATTGTTCAATGATCTTGTTCCTAGCTTAAAACTTACTCGGATATTTATACGAAACGAATCGGGATTCATGCAGCTGACCCAAAAGTTTAGGATAAAGGCTTGTTGTTTTATTACTGGATTTGAAGTATGGAATACAATCTTTTTCTTCGTTTCTGTTTTTCTTGAACTAATTGCATCAGATGGTAGAAGTCCACGTTATGTAAGATTGATCCGAAGCCTAGAGAAGAGATTTTCACTATCTAACATAATTTACCCAAGCTTTCTAAAGCTAATTGCATAGAAATGGTTGTCTTAAAATAGCAAATTGGTTGATATTTTGTTTCTTGTCGAGGGGTGGATTCTTATGCTTACCTCGTTAACTTGTAATTCTAACTTTTCTCATTTTATAGCATCAATTAACCGTTTTATTAGGCTAGGAGGGTCTTATTGACCCTTTCAAAAAAATAAAAATAAAAATTGAAGTTGATGGAAATAAACTGAAGGGAAATAAGATAGTAAATTGTTTGTAAATTGGGAAAATCTGACTGCTCATATATCGATCGATCGACCCTATGCTTTGAAAAAAAATTATTACAATGGCTCTTTTGAATAAAAGGCTTACTCTCTTTTCGCTGGACTATAACTCCTCGGACTAGTTCGCCGTACAACTTCATAGTTTGAATATCCACTTGGTCCATAACTTATTCTATATCTAAACGCCAAAAAGAAAAGAAGAAGAAGAAAGAAATAAAAAAAATCTCTATCTTCTAGACATTGGGAAAATGTTAGACTTACCTTGGCTGCTGTACGAGGTCCTTCTCAGTTTCAAATGAAGGACAGTCTCATAATTCCCAAGGACTATTAGCATCTTCATGGAGTTGTAATAGTCTTGTAAGCTTTTGGAAGGTGCTAGTTATCTAATGGATCAGTGTTGCATGAAAAAGTTGATCTGGCTACCCTAGCTGACAGGTTAAGCGATATTAATCTGGCTATCCTAGTTGACATTAGTAATGTCGTACTCTTGACTATACTTTGAGAACCTCCGCATCTTCTATAGACTCCAAACTGCTGGTGTGGTAAAAGCGATATGCCCTTGTGTTCATACTAGACTTTGTAAGCTTTCCTACAATGCCATTCCGCAGGAATGCAATATAAAAAGGTTATACTTGTCTCAGTGGTGGCATAATGCAAATAATCTATGGAACTCGAAAGGATTTGGTTATCCAGGTGAAAATATGGTAAATATCTTAGATCCTAATAGATGTTTTATAGACGTGAGTCTGGAGGCATGATATAGCTTTGGAAGCAGATCCTGCATCCTCAGCTGTAATGGTCAACAGATCTTATATGAATTATAAGAAGTCTGTTGTAAATTGTATGATTGTTTTTCTGGTTTCATATATTTATTTTGGTTGCAACCATGTAAATTACCTCAGCACACACCATTGGTTTTGTATTTAGAAGAGGAATTTCATTTATAATTTAGTTTCTTACACCCTGGCCAATTTCAGTGCAGAAAACCCAAGGAGGATTCAAATTATATTTGATTATTCATAGTACTCCATGGAGCTATGTATTCTGCTATCGATATATGTATGTGTTAGACGCTAGTTACAACACTAATACTGACCTTTTCCCCAATATTGAATATAATCCAAGAATTTAACTTTCTTACAGAATATGGGACGAGCCATAGATTGGGGAAAATTGGAGCTGGAATTCGCTTGTGTAAGTTTGCAGCCTTTAAGCATTAGCAGGGTTTAAAATTGTATCGATTTTTCTTTCTACAAGAACTGAAAATTTTATGTCATGTCTTATAATACTCGGTGCTACCACTGTGCAGGGTCGAATATCAACCCTGACCTTTTATTGTCCGTTTTCCTTCCTGCTCTTCTCTTTGAGAGCTCATTTGCCATGGAAGTACACCAAATAAAGGTACATTACATTCAAATCTAACAATGAATAATATTGCTGCTAATGACATAATCAACAAGTTTTGTTTTCTTTTTGAGCTATAAGGTTGGACTAATATTGGACCCACCCTTGCCTATTTATTAAACTAACAATGCATATGTAAAGCATTTTGCGTGCAGATCATAAAATACTATAATTATGAAAATGTTAAGTCTAGATAAAAATCTTCATTATATACATTATACATGTCTGAATAAATAAATCTTAAGAGCTTTTAGACTATCTGAATATTTTCATCTTTACCTTTTCTATTTAGATATATTGTATTTTTAGAACATTGAATATTTGAAACTCGGGATGTTTGTAAGGTTTAAAATAACATCATATTAAGAAAAAAATCCTAGCTATAGGATGAAAGTATTTAAATTTTTTGTAAGCAAGGAAAGAGAGTGAGAAGAGGAAGCATTCCACCTTTTCATGGGTTATGGTTACTTGAAAGAATTTATCAGAACACAAAATTATTCACATTAAATCCATAAATACAAAACTGAAAAAACTTATGTTGCGATTATTTAAGTAGTTTGCCTTCTTTATGTTCATTTCTTTTCTTTTTACCATTTTTATTTTCCCTCTATTTTAGCTCATATCATGTGCCTTTTTTTATTTTCATTAAATGCTTCTATTAATGTACATGCATTCCTATAAAAAATTAATGTAAATTTACACCAAGACTTGGTTCACTCTCACAACTATGACTATATTTATTTAAGATTCAACTAATTAATCTCCCATTACTTCATCCCAAAACTTGACATAAATAACCGCAACGATAACTCCAATTCAAACATACAAAAACTTACCAAATCCAGAGATCCTATAATACATCATCATATACATTAATTTAATATTAAACCAAATCCAACATACGCAGATACTTTCCATACCATTTTAGATATTTTCTTTTTATAAACTCCCACAAAAGAAAAACGCCACAAGTAGCCAAAAAATAATGGCAGTATGAAGCAATCTTTTCATAAAACCTCACAAAAAAATATAAAATAAATAGAAAAAGATATTCGCAAATAAGATTTTTCTCAATTCAAGAGATGGTGTAAATATCATAATGCCCCTCACCGAGGTGCCGTGCTAGCTAATATTGATTACTGCATATTCGAGAATTTCAAAAATCTGGACTATCTCATCAACAGTAGAGTCATCACAAGTCCCACAAATTTCTTCCTAAGGTTCATCGACCTCTTGTTTTATCGATTCTTTGTAGTGTCAGACATGCAACCGCTGAGGCCTCCAGCACCATCTCGGATGTGGTTGCGGTAGGCGTCGGCGAGAGCGTCTCATTGGTGAGGGTTTCGGTAGACACCTACATTGACTTAAAGAAGCCGATGCTGGAGATGGTAGATGCATGATAACGGGTGTTGACCATTGGATTATGAGTTTTTAGAGGATTTGTTAGGTTATTTGCAATTGATTGAAATGCATGTATATTTAGGATGCTTGTTGATTTAATGGAGTATACGACGTGATAGTACGAAGATGAGAGGGGATAATGGGAAAATGAAAGAAGTGCGGCGTTATTTTCCGTTGACAAGTTATTGGAGAAAGATATAAATGTAATTGTTAAAGATTTTAAGAACATTTTATGAAAATTTTATTTCTTTAACTTCTTATGAACCGTCTATTTTTTTTTTCTTTCTCTATAATGTTTGCAATCCAAAAGCTTTCAAAATATTAGTCATCCATTTAAAATTACGATTCATAATTTTATAATCAATATTTGACACTATTTTATTAAGAGTTGTCGATGGATCATTATCATTCATTTGCAATTAAATCTTTATTAGATCATGCTATGAAGTCTTGTTTGATAGAAAAGATTTAAAAGATAGTGCTAAATTTTAAAATATCTGTATTAATGTAGGGAAAGTAAAATGAAAAGTGACAAAAAATTCAAATATATCTTTTTGTATTTTTGTTCTAGATTTAAACAGAGTAGTTTAGTTTATAGTACACATAAATTTACGATAGTTTTTTACTAATTTATCCAGGGGTTTATTTATTTTTAAAAAAATTCTCGGGCTTCTAGAATTTTGATGTTAAATTCAAACTATTGTAGGTGCATTCTTATTAGGCTTATAACAGAATTAATCTTTCATTAAGAATGCAATACGAGTTAGCTTGATAAGAGTATAAAAATAGAATCATAAAAATCGTAAATATTTCATTGAAACTTTTCTTTCAGTTTGACCGAACAATGATGATCCAAATTTATGGATGAAACTTAAGTTCGATCATGCACATAATATATGAGTCTCCTGTAAGTTAAAGAAATGAAAGGATGAATTTATTTTAGGAACCATCATGATCTCCAAAGCATATATAAAAAGAAAATAAATCCAAAGAATTAATAGAAATCCACATTAAATAGCAATTAAGTAAATTTAAAACAAAATTGTTCGGTAGAAAACTTCATTTGGAGCAACATCTTAGTAATGACAATAGGATATTATATTGAAAAGAAGCCATAAAATATATTGTTTCTGATTGAGTATATTCGATACTTTTTATCGTTTCTTTATCATCTGTCATCCAAACATAATTGATAGAAATTGAGAAAGAGTAGGCAGATCTAAAGGATGAAAAAGGAAAGAAACAGAATAAGAGAGGAAATATAGAGAAATAACATGGTTTCAAAGATGACTATGATATAAGATTTTTAATATCAATTTAAAATCTATGTAGTTATAATCGAGAAAGAATAATTTTTTTATATATTGATAACAATCTATCGAAAAACGATTGATGGCATGACATTGAAAATTATTATTAGGTTTACTAGTTTATTTGCAATTTGTGAAGTTCATGATTAATTGTTATTTATAAGATTAAGGTATTTATATGAAAAATCGTATAAGTCTAGGGTATTTTAGTGAAATTTAATCAAAATAGAGGCACAAAAAAGAAGAAATCACAATATACCACGCAATTCACAATTCTCGACATAAAAGAATTTAAAAAAAGCAAGGAAAGTCATGCATACATCAATTTATGTGATATATGTTAAATGTTGATTGCCTTTTAATGCCTTATCTTTTTTTCTTGCTAACAAAAATCAAGAAACATGAAAGCCATACTATCCGAATTACTTCCCAACACGATACCATATACCATCATCCAAGTCAAGGACAAAGTGAAAAGAGATATATCATTGACGGTGAGATATACTCAAAGCAGAGATGAATATTCCAAATCCAAACCCAACCTTGTATTATAAGAAGGATATGATTGGTTTCTTCTCCCTTTCAATTGGTTGCGTGCCTTGAGCTTATGATCTATTCGTCTCATTTGTCATGCTCTACTAACTCTCCCAACCTTTGGAATGTGAGTTTCAGAGTTGATTGCGCACAAGATAAAAATTGGTCCTCACGGTCTGATGCATTTATGAACAGTTAATATGTTTAAAATTGATGAACCTTATGGCAAGGCTATAAGAAGCATTCCTTACATGACCATGCAAATATGCCAACATGGTCATAATTTTTGTTGTAGTGGGGGTAACCTTATATACGATTTGCTACATAAATATCAATATGTTGAATATGGGTTGGAAATAATATACCAGTGTTTTCAAAATATTATGTGTAGACATTCATGGAGAGTTGAAGGAGATATCATTCTATTGACATATCTCTATCCTATGCGAATTCTCTCTTTTATCACTTCAAATTTAAACGAAACAGAAAACTTATTGAGATGTTGCTTATTACTTCTGATTATCATCAATTTTACTATATCATCCGTTGCTTCTCAGTTTCCGGTTTACAATCTGATAAATTGTTGTATTCATTATAACTTCAATATGCGTTATAAGCTGGTTTTATTAAAACGATCAATTATATCTCGATTATGTATCTAGAAATAGTTAGCTGAGTCTTCAATAACACATTACACCCTCGATTTTATATTGTATGGATCTGTCACATCTTCTTCCTTGGAAGGTGTAATGTTCTCGATCTGTCGAAACGTTCTCTGCTAGATATTTAATTAATTTTGTTGGGTTTTTTTTGTTTTGAGGAAGCGGCAATGTCTTATGATCTTTTTAGCAATCTTTCTGTCTTGGGTATATTGGATGCATGCTAATCCTGGAGGGATACTTGGTATTGGAGTTTTGCCAAGATAAGAAAGTGATGGAAATATGACTATGATGGAACAAATGCCAACATGAAAACCTGCAATATGATCATACAAAGATAGGTGCTTGCTTTAATAGCGGAGCAAAACGGCTGTAGCTCTCTTGTTCATGAATTAATGATAACCAAATTGGACAGAAGATGCAACGGCATTATGCGTGCCCTTAATTGGAAAAATTACTAGAGAAACATTCACAAGTCTGAATTAAATTAGCTGGTCAGCTTTCATAGTCAATGGTCAATTTGTAGATTGCACTCAAAAATTCTTGTCATAATCCTTTTACATTTCATTATTGATCAGTAAAATTTTATTTTTCCTTGCTACATGGCATTCTTGTATTGGTGCAGAGGTGCATGGTGCAAATGCTGCTACTTGCTGGACCTGGTGTTCTCATATCGACCTTTTGTTTAGGATCAGCTTTAAAGGTATGCATTTAATGATTAATTCTCTCTGAGTGTTAGGAATTAAATTTGTTTGTAGTTTGTACTGATCATGACATTGAACAATACTCGAATAGTTTGCTTTTCCCTATGGCTGGAATTGGAAGACATCATTGTTGCTAGGGGGGCTTCTCAGTGCTACAGATCCTGTTGCTGTTGTGGCTCTGTTGAAAGAACTTGGAGCAAGTAAAAAGTTGAGTACGATAATTGAAGGGGAATCCTTAATGAATGATGGGTAATTATTTTCCTTTTGTCTTCTCTTATCGTACTACTTGTTGTAGATAATATTGTTTTAGTTAAAAGGTTAGACACATGGAAGAGCCATCCTTCCCTTGATAAATAAGTTACTTTCCTTTTCCCCTTGTGTTGGTAGGGCATATCTATGTTTTGGTCAATAGTCTTAAATTTAGTGTCTGACAGTATTTCCTGGTCTCTCTAATTAATGATCTTTACATTTTCTGAAGAATAACCAGAAAGATCAACAGTAAAGCTGAAAGAAATCTAAGATCTCTCGCAGAAAAAGTTTCAAAGTGCAGTTCACGAGAGGCCTTAGACGAATCGGTGATTTATCAAATAAATCTTATGAATTAAGATTTTTCTAAATCAAGTTTGATCCAATTCTTTGCTGTTACTACTTACTTCTAGATGCAGCATGAACAAGGAGTTCTCAAGGGAAAGAGGACAATTCTTTAGAATCTTAAAAATCAACGTGTAGTTCTGGTGGAGCTGTAATGAACAAGATCTTTTTGTTTTTTTATTTGGGTGGTTTCAGCATTTGTTACAATTTAGGAGTACATTCCGTCGATAGCAGGAACTACCTCCTCTCAAGACTCCTCTGAGTTGATAAATGTTGGCTCTTACCAACTCTAGAACTTTTCATTGATGTAGGGGATACATCTATTTGATTTCAGACCCGAACAAATATATATCTAATAACAATAACTGTTTGAAACAAACACCCAGCTTTTGGTACACCAAGTTCCATGAATAAGTTGAAGTTTCCATTTGATCCTAAAACAGTTGCACTTATAAGATTTAGATACAGGATCATATTGAGGATCCGAGCCTATAACTATAGTTACCTGGTGCATACATATAAGGGTACATAATTTTATTCGTGTAGTTATAACTAAATCGTCCTTCTCGTAAACAATTTATGTAAGACTATCTTTGACATACCTAATAAAAAAAAGAATAAGCATGCACATATAAGCTAACATATTTTGCCACTTTCTATTTAATTTACAAGAAGTTTGCACATATCTAGAGAAATATTCAATTTGGATAACTCGAAATCCACATTTAAAAGATTGTTGGGTTTGGACTTTGGATCCCTAAGTGGGTTTGAAGGTCTCTAAGTGGGTTGTCGGTACCAATGGATCCAATAGCTTTATACTGGATCCTGTAAAACCAATACTAATCTCTAGCTTGCAGTGCTTATAACTTGGAGAAGAACCATGATGGAAATATAAATATTTCTTTACATAGGGATATTAATAAAGCAACAAGTATGCGCTTAATAGTTGTTAAGTATATACTCCATATTTGTTGTATAATACATGAGAAGTCAGCAATTCATTGCACATTTCTTGAACCTTTGCCTTATGTGAGAAAATTATGTTACTATTCCCAGGACTGCTATTGTTGTGTATCAGCTGTTTTACAAAATGGTTCTTGGGAGCACCTTCAGTGCAGGAGACATTGTGAAATTTCTATCTCGAGTTTCACTCGGAGCGTATGTACCTAAGTTCTTCTGTACATATAAACCATGAAAGTATGATGATGCTAATAATGAAGTCTTATTTGTCCCAGTGTAGCCGTGGGTCTAGCTTTTGGAATAGTATCTGTGTTGTGGCTGGGATTTATCTTCAATGACACAGTTATAGAGATTGCACTAACTCTTGCTGTTAGCTATATTGCGTACTACACTGTAAGAAACCCTTGTATACTTAAATTCTTTTTATTTTTAATTGTTCACTGTTTTTTTTGATTTTTTCATTGTTCCAAATGATTATTAAAAAATTATCAATTATTTACCATTGTCTGAATTATATCTTTCTCATTCTTCTTCTTCTTCTTCATTTTTCTTTCCTGAATTTATTGGTTGAAACTTCTCCGCGCAGCTTCCATTAAAGATCTTATCATGAAACAAGGTACAAAATAAAAGAAAATTCGAAAGGAAGAAAATAAACAATACCAGCATCTTCAAGAGATTCATCATGCATGAACTTTTTCCTCATAGCTTCGACCAACCAAGCATACTATAATTAGTAGAACATGTTCCAAAAGCTAATTCAGACATCATCCACTCCACTTCATGTTTATTTCATTATTTCTTTATGGGAAAAAGCTATATTTCTTCCATGTGCCCATATTTAACACTTAATTGATCAAAGTTTTGATTGTCAGGCTCAAGATGCAGTAGATGTTTCAGGTGTCTTGACAGTGATGACTTTAGGAATGTGAGTGATTCTTGTCTTGCTAACTCTTGTAATAACTGGATTAGCGAAATTATTATAATGATTTTTCCTTTCATGGGCAGGTTCTATGCAGCTGTAGCTAGAACAGCTTTTAAGGGCGATGGCCAACAAAGTCTGCATCACTTCTGGTATATCTTTGCATTTCCATGTTTTATTAGGGGCCTAAATTCTAAAGTTTATCTGACTAAACAAATGCTACATTTATTGAGGTTGTCAGCATATAAATACATTTCCTCTATACACAGTGCTTGTTGGCTATAGTATCCTCAAGACAATTATTGTAATCGTAGGCAGGCGATTATGATGATTGAGAGAGCACCTATATGGGTAGAACAGTTTTACTCGAGATGATAGTATGCTGTATGGCTTATCTCTATCATCATGTACATGTATTATGTGGTATTACAGATCACTATTACATGTTGATAGAGCCCATAAAATTCTTGCTTGACTACCAACATTATGATGACGATCATATACGTGTGAGTTGCGTGGTCTATAAACACATCCTTAAATATCCCTAGTCGAGAGAGTATCGAGACTGGGCATCGATACTCCGGAGTAGACTGGTGTATACTTTTTGAGACCCCGACGAGGGGCGGTGACCGGTCTCACAAGTCATCGGTGCCAGTGAGTCACCTAAGATAGTATCTATGTGCTCATTGGGCCATGAGTTACACTGGACGGATTCGCCGGGGACATGGTAGATGGTATTATACCTATTGTCAAATAGCAGTTCTCAGGTGACATGAGTACATGTTAGTTTGTCGACCTGCGATCGTCATTTTTCTCGTGTGAGTGCTCACTGTGCTTTGATTACTACCCTACCATGGCTCAAAGGAGTCATGCAAATAAGTTTTAGTTGGGTACAGTCCCGAGTCACATGGAGTCAGTGAGCGGATTGTCGGGGATTCGTCTCTCCCGGTATTGGGGGTAGATATTGCGCTGTTTACGGATGTCCATCACCAGAAATCCTTGGCCAAGGTGGATGAGAATTACTGATTTGGATATGTAGTTTCTCAGTGGGTGATGGGCTTCACACCGACACGAAATATCACGTTATTAGGGGTCTAACTTTATCTAACCTCTAGACCCGATATACGATACTATTAGACGAACAGACCAGATTGTACAGAGATTGTCACAGACAGGCTCAGTAGGGATACGGATGAGTTTGCTCGTCGGCCTTTCTTTCGCTTAATACCTGGGTAGCCGTTACGTACAGCTAGCGCCACTGACGTACTTGTTGTTAAATCCACTATCAGCGTATTGACGAGTCTTTAGAGTCCTACACAAGGGTTTTCCCGGTTCAGGTGATGATTTAGATGAGTATGTTGGTACATACAGGTGTCCGATTAAATATGTCTACAGGCTACACGGACTTTAATCGGACGGTTGATAATACCAGCGGCTTAGGATTAAGCCGGATTATTAAATCAAGTTTTAATTTAATAATTTATATATATATTTTTAATACATGTATTCTAGTATTATTGTTCACTATTCATTCTCTCTTGGCTATTCGTATTTTTATACAAATACGCGTATATGTATTTTGATACGTATACCGGGTTGTATTTTGTATTTATACGGAATATCTTCTGGAAGATGAACACCTCATTATATGATTTTCTTTTTAGAAAATCATTTGCAAATGAGGTGGAGAGTGAGATGGCATGAGCATGGTTGGAGGTATGTAGAGAAAAATTGATCTTTATTTGTTTATTGTAAAATGTTATGATATTTTTTGCATGGTTGTAAAAATGATAAAGCCATTCTTATTACATACTTCACATTCTCTATTCTTTCAAGACTTTGCTCATTTTTGCTCATGGCCACTTCACCTCCTCCTTTAGTTGCTCACTTGAGATTTAGAAATGAGAGAAAAAGATAGTGGAAAATTTCTACATTCCCACTCTCCATTCCTAACGACCTTGAAGCTTCGGTTGCTTCGCTAGGCGAAGCTAGAGCTTAGATCGTTTTTCTCAGATGGATCATTTTCGGCAAAAGAGGACAGGCTTGCAAGCGCGATTCAGAGGACTTGAAAAAAAGCTTGAGGATGTGAGTATTCTACACATAGTAGATTAATTTAGCTCACTAGGTTTTTGTATATAAGTTCTAGCTCTTTAGTTCGATTCATGGTTTTGGAACTTTAGCAAACTAGAACTTTTTGAAACCCATGTTGCCATCTTCTAAAATTAGTTTCCTATGTGCCTAAGTTCTCAGCAGTGGTATTAGAGCTAGGCTAAAGGCTAGACTTGTTTGCATTAATTTAGAGTTTCGATCGATAGAATTTTCTGATTCACCTTTCCAAATTCTTGCTTGCTGTTCGAATTTCAAAGTTCAAATTTTTTTCAGGTTGCATTAAAATTATGTGCAGGAAAAATTAAAGCCAAGAAAAAAATTTGGGCATCTACGTCCAAAATTTGACCGCTGATCCGCCGCCAAATGCGCCATTTGGCGCTGATCCACGGCCCAATTTTGGCTACAGTGTCTTAAATTTTTTCCGGAGCTCTAGTTTATGGAAATGTGATTTTTGGAATATTTGGTTTTGGTCCAGATTTGTTTGTGTACTGGTTTGTACTTGGGGGCCAATGCGGAAAGTTTTAATCGATCGAAATTTTAAATTTTTGTTTTTCTGAGCATTTGTTTTTGCGACCGTGAATATCATAGCGCGGTATAATCCGACTGGTTGCTATATGTACAATCAGACTGTTTACGAACATGATATTCGCGTTGGTATTCTGTGTTGCTCTGTTGAATATGGTTAAGTTGGATTTGTCGCGATGGATAGCCCGGTATACGTAGTATTAGATATAGTTCTCTGTGATATAATGTATATTCATATTGTGTGGCGAGCGTCCGACATGTGGACTGTCGTTACCGCAGCTTGTATTATTCTTTGGGGCACCTCCAGGTTGCGGACATAGTCACTGCTGTATATTCAGTTTTAATTACATGCACTAGGATTACCCCGTGGTGAAGTGCTCGAGTAGCCGGGTTCTAGAGGGCAACGGGTCTCCATCTCATGGCGTTGAGACCGGAATGACTTACTCTAAAATTGGCGGGCTATTCACCGCACTCGTAGGGGTATAGGATTGACCTGCGGAGGGGTGCCCAAGTCACCGGATTTCGGAAGTGTTGGGTGGCTCACTCAATTAATTGGGGTTGCCTCGCTTCTGAGATTGGCGGGTGGCTTGCCGCACTCGTAGGGGTCCCGGGTCTTATAATTCGGGCTATCCACAAGACCGGGAAAATTGTATTTTATATTTGGCTCCATTGAAATGTACTTTTCCTAGTTTATCCGTATTTCCATATTGTGTTTGCTTCCGCTATGACTCTGCTGTGATGCTTCTATGATGTTACTTGATATCATGCATGAGACGGATGTTCATATATATATATATATATATAGTAGACGTTATATTTGTTTTGTATCCGCGCTAGTCCTGGTCCCGCCCTGCCGTAAGTGAAGTAACCTTACGGTGAAGATCTGGAACCCTTTGGCGAATGCAGATGGTATATATGTGCGTGTCTATTTTCGTTTCTTTCTGGTATGATATGTTTAATTGATGGGACCGCACTAATTCTGATTAATGTAAGAAAAACAAACTTATATGATGTTGTCGGAACCAAATTTGAAAACTATTGGTGTTTATTTTTGCTTTGCATCGAGATATTCATCCTGCACCTCATTCGATGAGAAAAGTGCCTAGATCCCTTCATAGGAAGTGGCCTTTTTGGCAAAAGTTTACGTGACTATAAACTACCCGGTTTTCTTCAAAACCACCGGTTTTCTTTATTTTTGCTCTGCGTCGAGATATTCAGTTAGGAATATCCTGCACCTCATTCGATGAGGAAAGAGTCTAGATCCTTTCATAGGGAGTGATATCTTTGGCAAAAGTTTACGTGACTACAAACTGCCCGGTTTATTCAAAACCGCCCGGTTTCCTTCAAAACCGTCACTACAACAATATCAAGTTCATTACGTTAAAGGTTTTTTGCCAAAAACCAGCCGTAGCCCTCCGTCATTTCAGATTAGTATTGCTTAGTATTCGTGCCGCGTATGTTGACCTAGTCAAGATGTAGTGTTCGGTAGCTCTGTAGTACTTTTTTAAAGCATGGTGATGCGATTGGTTAGGACAGTCGTACGGTCATTTTGACATAGTCAATGGCTCATATGGATGGGTCTAATCAATCCAGGGTAATGACGGGTTGAACTTGACTTGTGGCTTATGATATGTTGACCTAGTCAAGCTCATAAGTCGTTTGGGGCAAAAACCATATCGACAGTTTCAAATATAAGGAAAACTTGCCGGGCATGCGCATACCTTCTGGAGAGTGATGACTTGAGTAGTTTTTATCAAGTTATCACGCGATAATAGTTGGATCCCGATTCCCACTGATGAGTAGGTGTTACTACTCGGGTGATTTTCAGATGATCCCGATTAATTTTCTTTTTAGAATTTGAAGAAGAATTCGAGGAAACAGTCGGAGCCATCATGATTAGATAAAGTGATTAACCAATCTAATCTTGATAGAGTGCACGCTGAGTATTTCTTTTCTCTCTTTGGCAGCGGACCGTGACCTGATTTTAAACTAATACTCATAAACCAAGTTAACCGAACCTTCTTACACATTTTGGTTTTGGATTGTCATGATTCATGATAAAGTCGCATTTATTCCTGCCACTCCTACTTTCCCTTTGCATTTCTCCAGAACACTCCGTATCACTACGAAGATCCATATTGCTTGGGTATGCTATCGGATAGTTACATACGAACCCGAGGAAACTTATTTTCTGTTCGAGAATGGATTCCGGTTCTGGAGAAATTGATTAGGATTATTCGGTTGTCTTTTCCCTTTACATTTTTTCAGGTTGTAAGAGCTCCTAGTATTAGGAGAGTACACCTATTATGATTATTGGATAGTCTTCTTCTGAACCTTTGGCAGGTATCGAAAGGTAGGGAAGAAGAAAACTAATTAGCCTAAGTATGGTATACAGAAGATAAGAAGTAAAAACATATAAAGGGCTTGCAGTGAGGGCAAGGAAAATTGCGATTACTGTCATGAATCTGGAGAGTGGAAGAGGCATTACTAGGAATACTCGGACATCCTTTCGAAACATTTTCATGTTTCAGTTTTACTGTGCGGTGTTAATTTGAAAACTGTTTTCAGAATTAGATTCTGATTTCAGGGTATGTATTTACCTGACTTGATTCTTATATCTGTATGGCGTTACAGATGCTGAGTGGGAGTAGAATATTGGAAATTGGGTGATTAGATTCTCAATATCAGAATTCTTTGTAATTGGTGATATTGTAGGGTGCTTTTCTGTCACCCCATTGAGATGGAAAATACGTGTCGCTTGTCAGGTGCATTACAGATTCTCCTTGCCTAAGGTAGGCTGGGGTTTATTGATTGTGGGGATCCGAATCTCCCGCAGCCGTAGACTAAACTGCTGTTAATTACCCATCGCCTTTGGAGCAAAGGATCTTTCGATTGACGGGTCAAACTGGTCATGCGAACTCATTGTGCAGTGCTTGCATATATGTTTTTGGACGTATCGGGGGCCTCACAGTGTTTACGGGGGTCCCGCTACCCGGACAGCGGGCTGGGGTCAAGGGGGCTAGCAGCTCTCTTACGGGGTGCGGCACAGCGCCCCGTTAGAAAATTTTTTCTAACGGGGGAAAGTGTTGCGGGGTGTGTATATATTAGAAAAAGGGAAAATAGCGTCCAAAGGACGAATGGGTGCCCGCACCTCACGTTCCAGGCACGCGGGCACTGGGCTTAGCCCCTGCATTGGGAGTTGTACTCCCGATTGACTTTTGAAGTTAACTCCTAAAAAGAAAGATTTATTATATATATATATATTTTATGGAGTAAAACTCCCAAAAGATTTTCGGAGATGATGAAAGTGGACCCCTTTCTTCTCCCTTGAACCCTAGATCTTCTCTTGAGCCTTGGATCTTCCCAAAGTGGGGTTTTTGGAGATGGGTCTTTTTCTTCCTCCTTTCTGTTGGCTAGATCTTTTGAGAAAAAGGGGGTGAGACTTAAAAATCACCCATTTTGGGGATTTAATGGAAAATCCGAACTTCCCTTCAAGGGTTTTATGGTGAAAAAATATTTCTTTTTGGAAAAAGAAGATCTAAACTCTTGATTTAATTCAAAAATGGAAGGAAGGTTTAGAACCTTGAGGAAGGAGGCACAAAAACCTTAGCTTTTGAGGGAAATGAATTATTGTTTTATTTCATCATCATGTTGTCTTATATAGGCTTACAAATTCACACAACCCCTTGGGCTTTACAAAATGGCATTTTGCCCATCTCATACCTCATGTGCTTATTTCTTTTTGCACATGAGTCATGGACTTTACAAACATTTGGGTTTTGCCCATTTATTTTACATTCATGCATGCAAATTACATCAAACTTATTTATTACATAATTTTCTTCTTGGTATGGGGGAGGCCAGCCGCTTCATGTTCGGGTTTGACTTGGGCATGAGCCCACTTGGCCTGGGCTTGGGCTCGTTTGGCTTGAGGTTGACTTTGATTTTGACTTGGTTAACCGGGGTGTAAATTTTGGCCCCAACAAATTGCCCCTCATCAATAAATGCACACCGCATATATGGGTCATGTGTATGAAATTGATGAATCTTCTCTCGCGTGGAGGTGACTTGATTTAGTTCCCGCTTTCGGGAAGGCTGGCATTGCTGTTTTTACGACATGGACGGTCGATGCTTGACGAGTCTCCAAGACGGAGTGTTGCTGGTTGACGTGTCCCCAAGACGGAGTGTCTGTGTTGGACGTTTCTCCGAGACGGAGTGTCTGTATATGACGTTTTCCCGGCACGGAGTGTCGCTGGTCGACTTATCCCCGAGGCGGAGTGTTTGTTTGACGTTTTCCCGACACGGAGTGTCGCTGGTTGATGTGTCCCCGGCATGGAGTGTTGCTGGTCGACTTATCCCCGAGGGGGAGTGTTTGGTCGACGTGTCCCCGACACGGAGTGTCGCTGGTCGACGTGTCCCCGAGGCCGAGTGTCGCTGGTCAACTTATCCCCGAGACAGAATGTCGCTGGTCGACTTATCTTTGAGGCAGAGTGTTTGTTTGACGTTTCCATGACACGGAGTGTTGTTGGTTGATGTGTCCCCGGCATGGAGTGTTGCTGGTCGACTTATCCCCGAGGCAGAGTGTCTGGGCGATGTGTCCCCGGCACGGAGTGTCGCTGGTCGACGTGTCCCCGAGGCCGAGTGTCGCCGGTCGACGTGTCCCCGGCACGGAGTGGCGCTTGTCGACTTATCCCCGAGGCAGAGTGTTTGTTTGACGTTTCCCCGGCACGGAGTGTAGCTGGTCGACTTATCCCCGAGGCGGAGTGTCTGTTTGACGTTTTTCCGGCACGGAGTGTCGCTGGTTGACGTGTCCCCGACGACTTATCCCCGAGGCTGAGTGTCTGTTTGACGTAGAGGCCGTTGTCGGAATTGGTTGGCTTGATTTGTTTTGGGGAGGTTCCAATCTTTCCGGCAGTACTTTTGAGCTTGGAAGCGCTTCCGGATGGGACTTTAGTTTGATTTGTCCAATTCCTGCCTTGTTTGGCGGGATCCTTGAATTCGAGGCATTGCAGCGTGGGATTTGGAATTTGGATTTTTGTTTAGCATCAGCATCGCTACACTGAAATGTGGTACCGGAAGCGAATCATCATTTGCCGTGAGAGAATTTAGGGATTTTGGTTTTGGTTTGGTATCAGTATCGCTACACTGGAATGTGGTACCAGGAGCGAATCATCATTTGCCATGACGGGATTTTCCTCGTTCCCAGTTTAACGACTTACGTGTCATCTGTTCCCAGTTTAACGACTTAGAGATCATATGTTCCCAGTTTAATGACTTAGGGGTCTACTGGATCGAAATTTTGGGGTTGGGGTCGGGATCAGCGTTGCTAACATTAGAGCACGAATGCTAGGAGCAATTCATCATTTGCCCTTTCCTGTTGGGGAGCGATGGTTTAGGAGATAGGTTTAGGTCCCTATCATCTAAGGCTTTTCAATTTTATGAGCCGTAAGGGTCCCATAAAAGCATTTTCTCCCTATGAGTCGAAATGATCTCGTATGTGTATTTTCTTCTTAGGAGTCGTGAGGACCCTAAGTGTGTTTTCCCCTCATGAGTCGTAAGGATCATACAAAGGTGTTATCTTACGAGTCGAGAGGATCTCGCAAGTTTTGTTTTCCCATGTATCGTGAAGACGCATGAGTGGATCTTTCCTAAATAGAGCTTAATTCCATGGGCGGAGACCAGCCGCGGGGCTTGTGATTGCTGTGAGGTATGGGTGCGATGAAGATTATTTGATCCCGTGGATTGTATACGGTAGTCAATTTGTGGACTGGCCGTAGGGCTGGGAGAATTTTGGTTGGCGTCTGCATCGCTGTACTGGAATATGGTACCAGGAGCGACTCATCATTCGCCGTTTGGGGATTTGGATTTTGGTTGGCGTCTGCATCGCTGCACTGGAATATGGTGCCGGGAGCGACTCATCATTCGTCATTTGGAGTTTTTTTTTAAATTTTTTTTACCGCGATTGCTCTATCATTTCCGCTTTTCTTATTGCGTGGGCCGCGATTGCCTTATCATTTCGGCTATTTATTCGCGGTTGCCCCATTATTTCGGCCCTTTTTTTTTATTATTTATTATTATTTATTTACACATTTTTTACATCCCCGGTTTAACGACTTAGGTCGAAGGTTCCCAGCTTAACGACGTGGTGGTCCTTACCGTGCACTTATTCAAAGATCCTTGGACTTTGATCTCATGGCGTTTCAATGCTCTCTTTGTCATTTTGGAGAGACGTTCACGTGTGTCTCGTAGAAACTGCGATGAACTGGGTCATTTTCTGGAGCGGGTGATTGAGCTGTTTGCCCCCAGAGGGTTTTGGTCTTTCGTTCGAACGGAGCGAACGATCGTAGCTTGGTTTTCTGCTAACGCGTTTTTGGCCAATGAGACCACTTCCTCATTGTATTGTTTTTCCACCCAATTCTTGAAAACAAAGCAGTCTTCAATGGTATGACTCACTATTCTGTGATACGGGCGGTACAAATGATCTTCAGTCATGTTTGCTTCATGTGGTCTTTTTGATTTAGGCAATTGCAGACTGTTTCTCAGGGCGTCCTTGAATATTTTATGGACTCTGTCCCTTCTGAAAAAATAGACCTTATTCAATTTCTCTTCCAGGGGCGATTCTCCTCCCCTCCTAACACTGGTTTTTGAGACTGGTTGACATTAGGCATGTCTGCTCCTCGCCTGCTTTGGTCGGCAGATACATTAGAGGATTCAGTGTCCTTGGGAGGTCCACCTTTGCGGTTGTCGTTCTCCGGATATTTGGACTTGTTATATTGATAGTTTGGAAGAGATTCGGGACCCGCATGTTCCAGCATCGGGACTCTTTTAAGAAAGTCCTGGAGAGTTTCGGGATCTGCTGATGACTTTTCCTTAATTCTGTCCTGTGTCAACTGGTCGCAGACATGCGTCAGGACTTTCCTGGGGGCCGGCCGCCTTCGACTTTCATGAATGTATTTCTCTTAGACCAGAGGAAATAGCTGTTAGCTGCTTTGGGACATCAAAATCTCTGGTTCATGGACCAAATTTTGATTTTGTTGTGATTGCATTTGAAGGACTCGGGTTGCGAGATTTTCCACAACATTCACCAGATCGTTGACTTTGGAACGGATCTTGGCGAACTCCCTATCACGGTCCTGAAATTGCTCTTGAAGGCACTAGAATAACGCTTGTTCTGTAGTTTTGGGGATGATGACTGGGTTATCCTCATCGCCTGAGTTTGATTCCCCAAGAACCATGGGCTTTTTTTGCTTAGCAGCTCGAGCAGGGCCCTCATCATTATCTGAACCGAGCCAATATTGGGCGGCGTCAACCATATCATCACCATGGCTGTGAAGCGTAGGAGGGTTTGTTTCTCCAGGTCCAACCATGTAGACCGTATGGATTGCGCATCTGTTTATTACCCCCTCATCATCAACGTTAATCGCTGGACCTTTGGATTGTCGCCGTGGTTTGCCCCTTTCAGGGAAGGGAGAACAATTGAGAGCGGTCGGTTCCCCAAATATCTCGGTCTCTGTTTGTATAAAATTGGCGGTCGCGACTCGATCGTTTGTCAACACGCCATTGGACAATGATATTTCTCCCGTCTTGTATTGTTTCTCGATCCAATCCTTAAAGATGCAACAGTCTTCAATAGTGTGTCCCAGCACTCGGTGGTATGGGCAAAACTTAGGATGATCAGTCATGTTCGCTTCTTTTAGCCTTTTTGGTTCTAGTAGTCTCAGGCCATTCTTCAGAGCATCTTTGAATATTTTGTGAACCTTATCTCTTCTGAAAGAGTAGACCTTATTTCTTCTTTCCTCCAAAGTTGGCTCTCGAGATTTGTTAATTTTCGCTCCGCCCGCTTTCTGCTTATTTAGAGAATCGGTGCTATTGGAACTTTCGCTTTTTCGGTCGTCGTCCCTTCGATGTCTCGGTCTGTTTGTAAATTGGAGATCTTGAGTGGACTCGGGCTTTGAGCATTCCAACATTTGAACCTTCTTGGTCAGCTCTTGGAATGTTTTGAGACCCGCGGTGCATAGAAACGGGGCCATCCAATTGTTAAGATTTTCGACGAGGAGGCTGACAGATTGGTCCTGCTCTATCGGCGGTTCATATTTGACGGAGATATTGCGCCATCGGATTATAAAATCCGTGCTGCTTTCGTTGTCTTTTGGCTTGGTTCTTATGAGGTCGGCGATGGTGATCTTATCGCTGACACTCATGAACATTTGTCGAAACAGAGATTCCATTTGGACGAAAGTAGTAACGGAGCCATCCGGTATGCTCGCGTACCAGTCGAAAGCGACATCGGTTAAGCTATTAACGAACTGGCGGAGGAGAAGCGTATCATTGCCCCCAGTATTCCTGCTTGAGGCTTTAAAGTGGGCGATATGCTGATTCGCATTTCCCGTCCCATCAAATCTTCCGAATTTGAGGATGATATAGCCGCCAGGAAACTCTACCAGATCATACCGAGCAAGATATGATCTCCCACTACTGCTGATATCTTTTTGCGCTTCGGTTTCGGCTACCAATGTTTTGACTTTGTTGGCAACCAAATCCATGATTTGATCTTGAGTCAGCGGGTTTCTGTCACTGGTAGCCAAAACATTTCCCGAGATAGGATGCAGCCGACTTTCATGCGGCTCGCCCACCTTTGAATATGAGGAAATAGGCGTCGGTTGCCTTGGGACACCGTTTCCCGGTTCATGAGCAGAGCCCTGCGCTTGATTGGGCGGCTGAGAGGCAAGTTTGGCCGTGAGCTGTAAGACGACGTTTGTCAAGTCGTCAATTTTTAAGTAAAGCTTGGCCATCTCTTTGTCTTTGCTTCTGAGCTGCTTCTGGAGCGCTTGGAGAAGTTGCTGCTCTGCGGTCTTGGGACGGAAGATTGGCTCCTCTTCGCTTTTCGAGCTCGACTCCTCATGAACCGAGGGATCTCTCTGCTTGTCAGTCTCACTGGAAGGGTTTTCATTACCTTCCAGAGGAGGTTGGTCTTGGAAAGTGGCAGCCACATTTACACCAGATTGGATTTAAGATGTGGTGACCCCATTCTTGCTCTTGCCGCGAAGGTTGTCGCTGGGACGCGTGCCCGCCATGTAGACAGTGTGGACCACATATCCAACCATCTCTTTATCTTTGGCGGCTGACTTTTCGAACCATCGTCGTGGTCTTTCCTATTCTGGAAAGGACATACGACTGAAGACGGTTGGTATGACTGGGTCCTTGGGTGGCGCTGTCTGGCTCGCAGTTTTCTTGACTCTTACGGTCATGCATTCTTCTGGACCAATTTCAGTGGTTCAAAAGAGTTACGAGCTTTACAGCCTATTCAGCTGTTGTTGCGGGGTAACCCTGTTCTTGGAACCACATGAAGTTCAGCCTAGCAGGAGCCTTAGCCCTTTTGTTGGCTTTGTATCTAGGACTTTTCTGTCTAAGCTTCTCGATTTTGAGGGCTTGACAGGCGTTCGTCATCCAGGAAGCCATCGTGAGTCGATTGATGGGGAGCTTAGAGAAGATACCCGATTGAGCAGTTGTCAGGGACACCGCTGGAGCTTGCCCGAGATGTCTTTGTTGCTTTGTTGGTGTTGATGGCCTTGCCCCCGGCTGGGGCCAAGGAGCCAAGGAAGGTCGTTCAAACACTGACTTACGTTTGGGTAATGGTGCCCTCGAGATCACCACATTTAGCCTCCTGTCTTTCGAGGCCGGTCTGTCTGTTACTGGAGCTTGAGGAGGTGCGATGACGTTAACTGGCACCAACAGAATAGAGCTAAATGGTAGCGGCGGCTCCTCCTATTGTTGCTCGAGATTGGCCGGGAGGACCGTCCTGGCTTCCATCTTCATCATGTAGGAGACGGGAGCCGTGTTAAGAGCTGAGCTTGTCCTTGGAGACATTTTGTTGCGTCCGAAGATTGGAATTGGAAATTGTTAATCTGCGCAAAGAAGCATGATTTCAGTACATGCGATCGACGTATATGTTGATTGAGTTCGTATGAACGTTTAACCCGAAATATGTGAGGAGAGAAATGGTCCCACCGGGCGTGCTAGAATCTGTAGGGTGTTTTTCGTCACCCTATTGAGATGGGAAATACGCGTCGCTTGTCAGATGCATTACAGATTCACCCTGCATAGGGTAGGCTGGGGTTTATTGATTGTGGGGATCTGAATCTCCGGCAGTCGTGGATTATGCTGCCGTTAATTACCCTTCGCCTTTGGAGCGAACAAACCTCCAATTGACGAGTCAAACTGGTCATGCGAACTCAATGTGCAGTGCTTGTGTGTATGTTTTTGGACGTATCGAGGGCTTCGCAGAGTTTACGGGGGTTTCGCTACCCGGATAGCGGGCTGGGGGTTAAGGGGGCTAGCATCCCCCTTGCAGGATGCGGGGCAGCGCCCCGTTAGAAAATTTTTCTAACGGGAGAGTGTTGTGGAGTGTATATATTAAAAAAAGGGGAAAATAGCATCCAAAGAACGCGTGGGCGCCAGCGCCTTACGTGCTTGGCACGAGGGCGCTCGGCGCCAGCGGGAAAAAGGGCCTAGCCCCTACACTGAGAGTTATACTCCAAATTGACTTTTGGAGTTAAACTCCTAAAAAGAGGACAAAGAGGCTTAGTCCTTGCATTGGGAGTTGTACTCCCGATTGACTTTTGGAGTTGAACTCCTAAAAAGAAAGATTTATTATAATATATATATATATATATATATATATATATATATATATTGTGGCCAAGAGATTTTCGGAGATGATGATAGGGGACTCCTTTCTTCTCCCTTGAGCCCTAGATCTTCTCTTGAGCCTTGGATCTTTCCAAAGTGGGGTTTTTGGAGATGTATCTCCTTCTCCCTCTTTGTTGGCTGGATCTTGGAGAAAAAGGGGGTGGGACTTAAAAATCACTCATTTTGGGATTTGATGGAAGATCCGAGCTCCCCTTCAAGGGTTTTATGGTGAAAAACTATTTCTTTTTGGAAAAAGAATAGTTAAACTCTTGATTTACTTAAAAAATGGGTGGACGGTTTAGAACCTTGAGGAAGGAGGAGACACAGAAACCCTAGCTTTTAAGGGGAATGAATTATTGTTTTATTTCATCATCATGTTGCCGTATATAGGCTTACAAATTTACACATAGCCCCTTGGGCTTTACAAAATGGCATTTTGCCCATCTGATGCCTCATGCGCTTATTTCTTTTTGCACATGAGCCATGGACTTTACAAAAATTTGGCCTTTTGCTTATTTATTTTACACTCATGCATGAAAATTACATCAAACTTATTTATTACATAATTTTCTTCTTGGTATGGGGGAGGCCGGCTGCTTCATGTTCGGGCTTGACTTGGGCATGGGTTTACTTGGCCTGGGCTTGGGCCTGTTTGGCTTGGGGTTGACTTTGATTTTGACTTGGTCAACCGGGGTGTAAATTTTGGCCCCAACAGATATTTGAGGAAATCACATGGGTTTTGCCTAACGGCAAATATTGGGTTTTGAATATCCGTTATGCATTAATTTCAAATTTATATATCTGTACGCTTATTTTATAAAGTGAGATATAACATTTTGAAATTATGTTTATGACATTTACCTTTATTAGTTGATTAGGTAAGGTGGATTCAATAACGGTGTAATTCTTTTTAACCATAATACAGTTTTCAACCTACGACGCACGAGATTTAAGTTATTAAACTCAGAGTGCTAATACAAAAAAAATTGTATGTTGTCCGATGGCCATTAGGACAAGGGGTTGGTACTTGTATTATATTCCGTTTACTTATGACTTCTCTGGTTTTAGACACGTATTTCGTTGAAATACAAGGTCCAAATTTTGAGAAGTTATAGGTATAAGAATAAAGTAGAGAACCATACGTTGCAAGTATCAAGATTCTTCGAGGTGATTGAATGTGTAGATACTTATGCTAGATATTCCGTCGTAAGTAATATATTTGAGAATTTGCTTCTTTCAGGTTACTCATCCTTGGGTGCGCTCCTTGATGAGTAACGCTGCTTGGTTTTCTTTCATTTAGTCCAGATGCACTGGAAACAGTTGTATGTTTTTTGAATCCGGTTCCAATTAAATTAGTGCATTTGTTTTCTATATTGGATATAGAATGAATTCATATATTAACGATGTTAAGTTATAAGGAGTTGTCCGTCTTATGCTTAAAACCAGAATCCGGATAAACTCAAGGCACGTTTCGGTAACGACAGTTTGTGGGTTATCCCAGGCTTTGACGAGGGTTAACATTCTACCATTTGGAGGATCAATAGTTATATTATTCTTGACTCGCCATCCGTTTTAGTAAAATGAATTCTTTTTAGAAAACATTAGTAGGAGTATGGTAGAACTGGAAGTGATTTCAGAACCACAAACGATTACTGAAAATTTAGTAGAACCTAAGAATTCAATTGGATTCAACAATCCATTAGCCACTCTGCAGATATGGTGGGTAATCTCAGCCAGCCGAGAGATATTTCGGTCTCCTCAAAGACGGTGACATGAAGGTTTTGATGATCCAAGCTTGCCACTACTGCTGTCCTAAACTATGAGATCTGGCAGGTGGATGACTATAACGTTCTAAATTATTTTTAGAAGTGCACGTGTATATAATTCTGCCAGAGAGTAGTTGTAGTCAGTGGGAGCAGCGGAAGCGTGGTGGACAAGTAGATTATGTCTATTTATAGACCAAAGCGAGAATAGCAGAGATAGATCATCTATTTTGATGTGATAGTCATGGAGTTTGACCTCCTCAGAACAACAGATGGATCTGGTAAGAAAGTAGTAGGGAGTGATGTCCTGGTATTTGGATGACGCACTCCTGATAAGAAGTCATCTTCTTATACTACGATCGGTTATACTGTGGTTGTCACAAGATGTTTTTCCATATAGGATCTGGACAAAATATCAGGGATTCTGGTGACTAGATCTATGGTTTTAGATCTAGATTTAGGAAGTGTCCCAATTCGGGTACTTTGACACTACTCTAAAGTGTTAGAATGGACGACTCCTGGCGTGGTAGTGTACCCGTAAGTGATGGAGCCACCCTTTTTAAAGAGATATCTTTTAGACTAATAAGGACATGGATTTGCATGAATGACATATCACTTGCTTAGGTAACTGAGCCAATCATGAAATGTCAAGTACCACTCCAGATATTGCTTTTGCACTAGCTGCAATAAACATATATTAATCTAATCCTGGAGAAATATTGGGAAGCAGTTATGAATATAAAAGAATGTTCTTGCTATATGGTAACATCAGTTTCCTTCAGGAGGCGGTTATCATTTTAGGCTTCCAAGGCGACATGCATGACAGGGTGACTGTCAGAGTTAAAGTTAACCCTCTTTTGAGGGGCAATATGTTGGACAAGAGATCCAAGCGGATACTGAGGAAGGCATGGCGCATGATACTGATTAAATTCAGTGGAAAATACAGTTTAAGAAGTTTGTTGGATTTGGAGTTCATTTATGAACTTAGTCCCATCAGATATCCAGAAAAATTCTAAGACAAATATTGCTCATTTCGGGAGAGAGTCTTTCTCCGCGAAATTGAGATATAGAGAGATAAAGATAGAAGCACTGAGCGGATCCACTTACTGAGGCTATTTCTCGAACGCGATAGTTTCGCAAACAAGCTTTACCAGACTGATTAGTAGAGAATTTGGGTGTTCGGTATCACATGGACTGAGAGTATGCGAAACCGCAATAATTAGCCTTAAATGCAAGTGGGAGATTGTTGGATATAGTGTCCTCAAAGCAATTATTATAATCGCATGCAGAGGATTATGATGATTGATGGAGGACCTATACGGGTGAAACAATCTTACTCGAGATGATTGTAGGCTATCTGGTTCATCTCTATCATCATGTACATGTATTATGTGGTATTATAGATCACTATTACATGTTGATAGAGCTTATAGGATTCTTGCTTGATTACCAGCATTATGAATTCGATCATATACGTGGGAGCTGGGTGTCTATAAGCACATCCTTAAATGTCCCTAGTCGAGAGAGTATCGAGACTGGGCATCGATACCCCGGAGTAGACTAGTGTATACTTTTTGAGACCCCGACGAGAGACGGTGGCTGGTCTCACAAGCCATTGGTGTCAGTTAGTCACCTAAAATTGTATATAGGTGCTCGTTGGGCTATGAGTTACACTGGACGGACTCGACGGGAACATACTAGATGGTATTATATTTATTGTCAGATAGCAGCTCTCAGGTGACATGGGTATATGTTAGTTTGTCTACCTGAGATCGTCATTTGTCTCGTGTGAGTTCCCACTGTGATTTGATTACTACCCTACCATGGTTCAAAGTAGTCATGTAAACAAGTTTTAGTTGGGTACAGTCTCGAGCCACATGGAGGCAGTGAGCAGATCGTCGACGATGCGTCTCTCCCGGTATTGGGGTAGATGTCGCACTGTGCACGGGTGGCCATCACCAGCAATTCTTGGCCAATGTGGACGGGAATTACTGATTTGGATCAGTAGTTTCTCAGTGGGTCATGGGCTTCACACCGACACGAAATATTGCGTTATTAGGGGTCTGACGTTATCCACTTTCTAGACCCGATATGTGATACTATTAGATGAAGAGATTGTCACAGACATGCTCAGTAGGGGTACAGATGAGTTTGCTCATCGGCCTTCCTTTCGCTCAATATCTGTATAGCCGTTACGTACAGCTAGTGCCGCTGATGTGCTTGTGGTTAAGCTCATTGCCAGCGTATTGACGAGTCTTTAAAGTCCCACACAAAGGGTTTTTCCGGTTCAGGCGATATGGTGTAGATGAGTATGTTGGTACATACATGTATCCGATTAAATATGTGTACAGGCTACACGGACTTTAATCGGACGGTTGATAATACTAGCGGCTTAAGATTAACCCGGATTATTAAATCAAGTTTTGATTTAATAATATATATATATATATATATTTAATACATGTATTCTAGTATTATTGTTCACTATTCATTCTCTCTTGGTTATTCGTATTTTTATACGATTACACGTATATGTATTTCGATACGTATACCAGGTTGTATTTCGTATTTATATGAAATATCTTCTAGAAAATAAACACCTTATTATATGATTTTCTTTTTAGAAAATCATTTGCAAATGATGTGGAGGGTGAGGTGGTATAGGCATGGCTGGAGGCATGTAGAGAGGAATAAGTCTATTTGTTTATTGTAAAATGTTATGATATTTTTTGCATGGTTGTAAAAAATGATAAAGCCATTCTTATTACATCACATTTTCTATTCTTTCAAGACTTTACTCATTTTTGTTCATGGCCACTTCTTCACCTCCTCCTTTAGTTGCTCACTTGAGCTTTAGAAATGAGAGAAAATGATAATGGAAAATTTCTACATCCACATTCTCTATTCCTAACGACCTTGGAGCATCGGTTGTTTCGCTAGGCGAAACTGGAGTTTGGATCGTTTCGCTCAGGTGGATCATCTTCGGCAATGGAGGACCGGCTTGCAAGCGCGATCCGGAGCGCTTGAAGAAAACTTGAGGATGTCAGTATTCTACACATAGTAGATTAGTTTAGCTAACTAGGTTTTTGTATACAAGTTCTAACTTGTTAGTTCGATTCATGGTTTTGAAACTTTAGCAAACTAGAAATTTTTGAAATCCATGTTGCCATCTTCTAAAATAAGCTTGCTAGTGTGCCAAAGTTCCCAGCAGTGTTGTTCCATCTTTTAGATCTTGAGCAGCACAAAGTACAATTTTTTTCACGTAAGGTGGGATAATTATCCCCCCTTAGAGAGAAAAAAAGGAGAAAAAGAAAAGAGAAAACTTAAACTATGAATGGCTGTTAAAATCTGCTTCTACATATTATTGACATAACTTCGACAATAAGGAATAACCACTATAATGTTTGGTAACAAACAGATAAAAATCTTACATTAAACACAAACCCACCAACAAGAATGCGGGGGATTATAGTAGTCCAGAAGTATAAAGACATGACGCACCACAAACCGCTATGTTGTCCTAGGTGTCCGCATCATCGTCTTGGTCAGTATGTTCATTCATCTATCTCTACACGCAACAATTTCTAGGATTGCCATATGTTGGGGTCAAAATTTACATCCCGGTTGACCAAGTCAAAATCAAAGTCAACCCCAAGCCAAGTGGGCCTAAGTTTAGGTCAAGTGGGCCAATGCCCGGGTCGAGCCCGAACATGAAGCGGCCGGTCTCCCCTATGCCAAAATAAAAATTTTGCAATAAATAATTTCAGTGTATTTCTTTTTTTATTTTATGAATAAATGTAAGAAAAATGGGCATAAAGCCAAATTTTTGTAAAACCCATGGCTCATATGCAAAAGAAATGAGCACATGAGGCATGAGATGGGCAAAATGCCATTTTGTAAAGCCCAATGGGCTATATGTAAAGTGTGTAGCCTATAAAGGCAAAGATGATGAAAATATCTCAAGAATTTTTTCTCTTTCTCAAAAATTAGGGTCTGTGTCTCAATCCCTTTCCTCAAGGTTCTAAAATCTTCTTCCCATTTTTGAATCAAATCAAGAGTCTCTCTAACTTTCCAAAAAATAAATAGTTTTTCATTATAAAACCCATAAAGAGGAGCTCGGATCTTCCATTAGATCTCAAAAGGGGGATATTTTTATATCTCACCCCCTTTTTCTCCAAGATCCGGCCAACCGAGAGGAAGAAAAAGAAGACCCATTTCCAAAAATCCAATTTAGAAATATCCAAGGCTCAAGAAAAGATCCAAGGCTTAAGAGAGAAGAAAGGGATCCCCTTTGACCACCTCTGGAGATCTTTGGGGAGTTCAACTCCAAGATCCAAATTCTCATAGGTTTTTAACTCCTAATCCAGATCCTTTAAGAGTTTAACTCCAAATCTAAATCTTTTGGAGTTTAACTCCTCTCAAAATTCTCTTTTGGAGTTTAACTCTTATTTCTGAGACTAAAAGCCCTTTCTTTTCGCCGCGCCCAGCGCCCACGTGCCCAGCGTCCGCGTGCTAGGCACGTGAGGCGCTGGCACCCATGCGTCCGCGTGCTAGGCACGTGAGGCGCTGGCACCCATGCGTCCTTTGGACGCCATTTCCCCTCTCATTTTATGCACACTCCACATTAAAAATACCTCCCCCGTTAGAAAAAGTTTTCTAACGGGGCGCTGACCGGCATTCCGTAAGGGGGCTGCTAGCCCCTTTGACCCCCAGCCCGCTATCCGAGTAGCGGGACCCCGTAAAAACTCTGCGGGCCCCCCGATATATCCAAAACCCATTCAAAACACAACACACGCACACTGCACACTGAGTTCGCATGACTAGTTGACTCGTCAATCGGAGGTTCCTTCGCTCCAAAGGCGAGGGGTAATTAACGACAGCTTAGTCCGCGGCTGCCGGAGATTCAGATCCCCACAATTAATAAACGCCAGTCTATCTTAAGCAGGGGGAGTCTGTATACGCCTGACAAGCGCGCGCGTATTCCCATCTCAATAGGGTGACAAAAAACACCCTACAGATTCTGGCACGCCCGGTGGGACCTTTCTCTCCTTCCATATCTCGGGTCAAGTGTTCATGCGAACTCATTTTGTATATATGCCGATGTTTGTACTGAAATAATGTTTTTTCGTGCAGCAATCAACTTTCAACGACGATGTCTCCTAAGATGAATTCAGCTCCCGACGCGACCCCGATCTCGTACGTGGTCAAGATCAATGCCCGCGTGGTTCTCCCTGCCAGTCTCAGCCGGCAATGGGAGGAGTCACCCCGTCAATTTGGTTCGTCATCATCTACCCTGCCGGAAGCGCTCATCTGGCGGAGGTCACGGCAAACCAAGTGGCCAAACCGACCTCAAGGGGAAGGAGGTCGAACGTTGTGGTCGCCAAAGCATCCCACCCCAAATGCAAATCTGTATTCGAACGACTCTCCACTGTTCCGACTGGGGACAAGGCCGTCAACACCAATGGGGCTACAAAGCAGCTCCAGCAAGCTCAGATGTTGCCCTTGACGATCAAGCGAGTAGGCATATTCTCTGGACTCTCTGCCAGTCGGTCTACGACGTCGTCCCGAAGGGCCGCAGCCTGTCAAGTGCTTAAAACAGAAAGGTTGAGACAGAAGCGGCTCAGGTATCGAGCCAACAAGAGGGCTAGGACTTCGGCCATGTGGAATCTTGTGAGGTTCCAAGAGTAGGGTTACTCCGCGACGACGATTGGGTCGGCCGTAAAAATCAGCAATTCCTTCGAACCTCTGAAGTGGGTTCAGAAAAATGCCATGACTGCCACAATCAAGAAGACAGCGGTCCGAACGTTGCTACAAAGAGACGTGTCCCAGCCCTAACACAGAAAGTACGACACTGTCTTTTCAAGAGTCTATCAGGCGCTTCGTGCCGTGCGAAAACAACGGGGCAAAACCAAAAAGGAAGCGTCAGCACCATACGAGAATTCGGCCAGGCCAGCCTCCTTCAGTCGACTGCTCGTTACCGAAATAGGAGGGTCAAGATAGCGATCCGTGAAATCAGCCGCCGATAATAAAAAGACGGCTGGATATGTTATCCATACGGTTTATATGGCGGGCGCGCGTCCCAGCGACAACCTTCGCAGTAAAAGCAAGGATGGGGCCACCACATCCCAAGCCCAATCTGGCTTGAATGTGGTTGCCGCTTCTCAAGAACAGCCGCCTCCACTAGATGAGGAAAACCCTCTCGATGAGGCCGAAGACAGAAAGACCCCTCAATCCACGTAGAGTCAAGCTCGGACAGCGAGGAAGAGCCGACTTTCCGCCCCAGGACCGCAGAGCAAGAGTTGCTTTAAGAGCTCCGAAAACAGCTCAGGAGCAAAGATAAAGAAATGTCCAAGCTTTACTCCAAAATCGACGACCTGACGAATGTTATGAACCAAACCACGGCTCCAATTGCTCGAGCGCCTTCCAATCAGGCACATGTCTCTACTCATGAGCCGGGTGATGGCAACCCGAAGCAACCGATGCATGTCCCCTTGGGTCCGAGATTGGGCGAGCCGCACGAAAGTCGACCACATTCCGCTTCTGGGGACGCCTTGGCCCTGGATAGTACCATCCCTCAAACACAAGATCCGATAATGGATTTGGTCACCAGCAAGGTTAAAACATTGGTGGCCGAAGCCAAAGCTCAGAAAGAAATTGGCAGCAGTGGGCGGCCATATCCTGCACAGTACGATCTGATCGAGTTCCCCAGCGGCTACGTCATTCCTAAGTTCGGAAGATTTGATGGGACGGGAAACGCAAATCAGTACGTCGCCCACTTTAAAGCGTCGTACGGAAATACAGGGGGCAATGATGCGCTTTTTCTTCGTCAGTTTGTCAGTAGCCTGACCGGTGTTGCTTTCGACTGGTACGTAAGCATACCAGATGGGTCCGTCATTACTTTTTGCCCAAATGGAGTCTCTGTTTTGGCAAAGATTCATGAGCGTCAGTGACAAAATCTCTATCGCCGACCTTGTGAGAACCAAGCCGGGGAAAAATGAAAGCAACACGGACTTTATTGCCCGATGGCGCAACCTCACGGTCAAGTGCGAACCGCCGCTGGAGCAGGACCAGTCCGTCAGCCTTCTCATTGGGAACCTCAGCAATTGGATTGTCCCATTCTTGTGTACAGCAGGCCTCAAGACGTTTTAGGAGCTGACCAAGAATGTCTAAATGCTGGAATGCTCGAAGCAAGAGTCTATCTCGGACTCTCAGAGAGACAAGACTTGGAAAAGTAAGCGGGACGACAACCGTAAAAGCGGGAATTCCAGCAATACGAATGTTTTCAATGCGTCCGATAATGAAGACAAGCGAAAGGAAGGCGAATCTAAAATCTACCGGTCTCGAAAGCCAGTGCTGAGAGAAGTGCCTTCCCTAGAGGAGAAAAAGAACAAGGTTTACTCCTTCAGAAGGGACAAGGTTCGCAAGATATTCAAAGATGTCTTGAACAATGGTCTACAATTGCCGGAGTCGAAGAGACCCCACGAAGCAAAAATGACTGACAATCCCATGTATTGCCCATACCACAGAGTAGTGAGCCATGCGATCGAGCATTGCTATATTTTCAAAGACTGGGTCGTGAAGCAGTACAAGACTGGAGAGATCGAGCTGTCGAAGAATGTGTTGGTAAATAATCAAGTTGCAACCACCAACTTTATACAGACGGAAGCTGAAGCTTTCTGGGAGCAGACAGCTGAACTCGCTGCCGTGAGAAATGAAACTGACTCACCGCATCCTCCGTGGAGTATGCACATATCTGATAAGACGAAGAAGATACTAAAATTACTTCGGAAAGAGCCCAGAACAGAATGGGAAGGGCAGAAGAAGCCTACCATTCCAGATGCCAATTCGGCTCCATCAGGCTCAAAATCCAAAAAGCTCAAGAAGAAGAAAAGTGTAGCTCGACGCGAAAAAGAGTCTGCAGGGAGATCGACCATTCAAAAATATATCGATTTTCTCGAAGACTATGAACAGAAGGAAAGAAGTCTAATTCAATTGAAGGAGTCCCTCCCTATAGAAGCGGCTGAAATTCTGGAGGAGTTAGAAGAAGACTCCAATGAAGAGATCCCTATAGTGACCTGCTACGCCATCCATCTTGGCAGCGTCTCTGAGGAGGAGCTCTGTTTTTCCGGAGAGGACGAGGAGCTCGCCACAAAGGCCAATCAAATTCAGCTCAGAAGCGGCAGGGCTCTACCGCCAAATCAGGGCAACGCCCCAAAAGGAAAGGAAAAATAGGTGGCTAATGAGGAAGGTGGCAGAGAACCGGCTAATGAAAACTCAAGTCCTTCCTTAGTGTACTACAATGTCTTGGCTCATCTCCGGAAGCTTCCGTCTTTCTTGAGTATCTACGATACCTGGGTCCTATCTAAAGAGCTTAGAGATGTTCTCATTCACGCTCTACAAAACCCTGAGCGGTATCAGGCTCGCTTTGCGGAAATTAATATGAAAGAAACCCAGTACGCTCTGCATTCCGCCGCAGTCACGTTTAAGGACGGAGACTTGCTATTTGGAACGGTTGAGCATAATCGGCCGCTTTACGTGACCAGGTACAACGACGGATATCGGATTAATCACATATTGATTGATCAGAGATCCTCAGTGAATATCATGAACTTGCAGACTCTGAAGAGTTTGTCAATGGACGTCCGACACCTGTCATGGGAAATGATTGTCATTCAAGGCTTCAATCAAAACTGCCAGCAAGTTCTAGGGTCTATAGCTCCGCCAATCAAATTTGGGGATCTGCAAACCGAAGCTAAGATATACGTGATCGACGCCGACACGTCTTATAAAATTCTCTTGGGACGGCCGTGGCTCCACGATTATGGCATCGTTCCGTCAACTCTCCATCAATGCATGAAGTATACTAAAAATGGCGAAGAAAGACGCATTGACGGAGACATCCAGCCGTTCGGTGTGCACGAAATCCGATATGAAGATTCTCGGTACTTTGTGGATTCCCAAAATACTGAGCCATGACTGACCAAGGACAGAACGGCTTCGAAGCTCAAAAGCAGATCCGAGCCGGCTGTCACTTTCAAAAGCAAAACCTCCAAGCGCGTCCGCATTTCGACAGTGACACTGATGTGTCCGTCCTTCCGTAAAACCCGCCCTCACTTCGATAGCGATATGGACGAGTTTGATACTGAAGGCCTATCCGGCAGCAAAATTCGCCCTCGTTTAGGTAGTGACACTGAAGAATCAGAAGAGGATTCGTCTTGCAACAACATGCAGATTGAGCCCTCATGCAAAAAGCGAAGGTAAGAGAAACCTTCAAAACTACAGAAGGGTTCCTAACCGTCACAAGGGTGCCGGAGCAGATGTGCAAGGAGCTAGATGCATTGTCAGTCTCCACCGTGGACCAGTTTAAAACTTTTTACGTTCCCGGAAAGAAAAGTGGACAGAAGGGCATCTTGTTTTATGGGTCAAATCCTGTCGCGCATCCGGACGATTTGTCTGTGACATGCCTTCCATACGAGAGGCATAAGGGCCGTCCTCAATCCCAGATATTATGTGTCCGAGATGCGGGAATATTTCAAAAAGTGCGGGTGCCGGCTATATCAAATGGAGTCCGAAGCAAAGTTTTATGAAGGGCTATGGCATCCGCCTCAGGTCCGAGCACTCATCGATGGACAAATTCTAGATAGACGGGGCATAGGTTTCATCCAGCCTGATTCCAAGGCATGCTACATGATCTATGATAGTGAAGCCAGCGAAAGGTCAAATGATGACGACGAGATAGCAGAGCCAGAAGAAGCTCCTTATGAGCTTGAAGATGGCGGACAAGCAACCTCTGATGAGCTAACCGAGATCGATTTGGGATAATCAAAGACCGACCTACATCAGCTCACTCTTGTCAGATAAAATGAAAGAGCAGATGATTGCCCTGCTGCATGAGTTCACCGACTGCTTCGCGTGGACGTACAAAGAAATGCCTGGCCTCTCCCCTGAAGTGGCCGTGCATAAGCTGGCTATATCTCCTGATGCCAAGCCTGTTAAACAAGCTCCCCGAAGAATGAGAAGGGAGCTGGAAGAAAAGGTCATCGAGGAAACTAAGAAACTTATCGACGCTGGCTTCATCAGGGAAGAGAAATACGCAGTCTGGATCGCATGCATTGTCCCAGTAAAGAAGAAAAATGGGCATATCCGGGTTTGTGTCGATTTCAGGGACCTTAACAAGACACGCCCTAAAGATGATTTTCCGCTTCCGGTCATGGTAATGATGGTCGATGACACATCAAATTACGAGCTGTTCACCTTCATGGACGGTTCGTCTGGATACAATCAGATAAAAATGTCACCTGAGGATGAGAAGCATACAACATTTCGAACCCCGATTGATATATACTGTTACAAAGTGATGCCGTTCGGACTGAAGAACGCAGGTGTTATATATCAAAGGGCAATGACCAATATCTTTGATGACCTAATCCGTAAAGTCATTGAATGCTATGTTGATGATCTGGTCGTCAAGACTAAAGCCAAGGCCGATCACATCAAAGATCTTGTGACCGTTCTCACTAGACTGAAGGAATACGATCTGAAGATGAATCCTCTAAAGTGCGCTTTGGCGTGTCATCGGGAAAATTCCTGGGCTTCATAGTCTGACATCGAGGGATTGAAGTTGACCCATCCAAGATAAAGGCCATCATGAAGACGCCCCCTCTGAAGAATCTGACGCAGCTGAGATCTTTTCAAGGCAAGCTTGCTTATATACGAAGGTTTATCCCAAATTTATTGGGGAGATGCAGGCTCTTCTCAAAGCTCATGAAGAAAGGAGCTCCTTTTGTCTGAGATGCTGAATGTCAAGAAGCGTTCGAAAGCATCAAACAGTACCTGTTGCACCCTCCAGTGCTTGCTGCCCTTATTCTAAATAAACCATTGATTCTCTATACTGCCGCATTAGATGAGTCACTCGGTGCACTCCTTTCCCAGAACAACGAGGAGGGAAAAGAAAAATGCCCTCTACTACCTCAATCAAACTTTAGTTGGGGCGGAACACAACTATTTCCCAATCGAAAAGCAATGCCTGGCTCTGATATTCGCTGTGAAGAAGCTGAGGCACTATCTGCTTTCTCATCGGGTTATGCCGATCTCCAAGGTCGACCCGCTCAAACACTTAATGACCAAAGCAAGCCTAGCCGATAGAATGGCGAGATGGGTTGTCATGCTGCTTGAGTTTGACATAGTTTATACTCCTCAGAAAGCAATAAAAGGGCAAGCCCTCGCCGATTTCCTTGCTGCTCATCCAATACCAGAAGGGTCGCCGCTAAATTGTGAATTACTCGATGAACAAATGCTGCACCTCGAGGATGACGAGCTATGGTGGGAGCTCTACTTCGACGGAGCCTCATCAGTCAGGACCTCCAGCAAATCAAGCATCACACAGATAAAAGCAGGGATATGATTGGTGTTCATCACGCCATCAATGGGAACCCTACGATGTTCTTTTGCTTTCACCGGGCCTCGCACAAACAACGAGGCTGAGTACGAAGTTCTGATAGCTGGTCTGGAGCTCGCCATAGAAATGGAATTCCTTCGGCTACGGGATTACGGTGACTCCCAGCTTGTCGTCAACCAAGTAAGCGACGATTATAAGATATACAAACCTGAGTTAGCTCGATATAGAAGTCGAGTGGTGGAACTCATGAAACGGTTCACTCACATTGAACTAATAAGAGTCCCTAGAGTGTTGAACAGAAAAGCCGACATACTCGCTCGCCTAGCTGAAGAGCTAGCTGATCCTGACATGGACGAAATTCTGATCACAGTCAGAAGCCGGCAAATTCTACCCCCAGTCTTTCTACGAGAAGAGAAAAGCGTTGAACAGAAGAGTAGTCCTGCCGAAGAAGCTTCGATCGTTCAAGACGAGCCCGATTGGAGAGAGCCTTTCATAGGTTACCTCCGATACGACAAGCTGCTCAAAGGAAAATCTGCGAGGATTCAACTAAAGAAGAGAGTTCTTCGATACGTGTTTGTAAATAATACGCTATACCGCAGATCATATGACCAACTCTGCCTCAGATGTCTGTCATCCGCCGAAGCCCAGAAAGTCATGAAAGAAGTTCACTCAGGCGTCTGTGGGGCCACCAATCCGGCCCCAAAATGCGGCTTCAAATCAAACGGCTTGGATATTACTGGCCTACCATGATAAGAGATTGTGAAGAGCATGCAAAGAAGTGTCATATCTGCCAAATTCACGGTGATTTTATTCACAAGCATCCCAATTCGCTGCATCCTACGGTGGTGTCATGGCCCTTCGAAGTTTGGGGCACCGACATAGTTGGATCAATTGATCCTCCGTCACCCAAAGGCCACCGGTTCATATTGGCCGCAACTGACTACTTCTCCAGATGGGCTGAAGCTGTCCCACTAAAAGAAGTGAAGACACCAGATATTCTGACGTTCTTCCAGCATAATATTCTATACCGCTTTGGTACACCAAGAAGAATCATTTCTGATAACGGGCCTTCTTTCAAGAGCTTCAAAATCTCAAGGTTCGCTACTCAGCAAAAGATAGACCGGAGATATTCCTCCATCTATAATCCAAGGGCCAATAGGCTAGCCGAAGCCTTCAATAAAACTCTATGCAAGCTCCTGAGGAAAAATGCTTCAGCCAACAAGAGAGACTGGAATCTCAAACTTCACGAGACGTTGTAGGCATATCGTACCACGCACCGTACTCCAACTCAGTCTACTCCATACTCACTACTCTTCGGAGTGGAAGCAATTCTCCCGCTCGAAGTCGAAGTTCCAAGCCTACGAATGGCCGTCCAACACGAGTTGACGGAGGAGGAAAACGTCTTCCTTCGGCTTGAAGAGCTTGACGCCCTAGAATAATAGAGGCTCGCAGTACAGCAAAATCTGGAGTTATACCGAGCCCAAATGTCACGGGCCTATGACAAGATAATCCGTCTCCGCGCTTTCAAGAAAGGCGAATTGGTGTTGGTCCTCAAAAGACCGATCATCCCCAATCGACATTCCAAGGGAAAATTCGAGCCAAACTGGTAAGGACCATACGTCATCGAGAAAGTGTTTGATGGAAGATCCTACCAGCTGATAAATGCCGAGGGAGAAAGGCCCATGCCATCCATCAATGGCCGATATCTCAAGAAATACTATGCGTGAATGCTCCAAGTCGCCGGTGGATTGAGCACACCAGCCTTACGGTTTGGATCATACATCCTGTAAAATCGTATACAATCCACGGGCATAAACGACCCCTATCTCTCCCAAGTCCTGCCGGCGAGACTATTTTTAAAGTCCCACCAGCGACAAAAAAACGGTATGTACACAAGCAAAACGGGCACGGATGAAAACCCGAAAAAGCTCCGTGAGTAAAAACAGCAGGATTGCCGGCGAGTTTGTGAAAACCCGAAAGGGCGCAAACTCGTGAAAAGAGATGAAATACACTCGCAAAGTCCCCTCGACCTTGTGAGGAGAAAATCCCCGCGTGAGATCCTTACGACTCATATAAGAGCAGCACACTAAGAATCCCCACGATTCTTAGAGAGAAATACACCTGCGAGATCCCCTCGACTCGTGGGGAGAAAATGCTTTTATAAGACCCTTACGGCTCATAAAATTGAAAAACATTAGGTGATAGGGATCTAAACCTGTCTCCTGAGCCATCGCTCCCCAACGAGCAACGACAAATGATGAGTCGTTCCTGGCATTTCGCTTCAGTGTTAGCGGTGCTGATGCCGACCAAAAACCCAAATCCCATGTCTTCCCAACGGCAAATGATGAGTCGCTCCTGGCATTACGCTTCAGTGTTAGCGGTGCTGATGCCGACCCAAAAACCAAATCTCAAGTCCTCCCGGGGCAAATGATGAATTGCTCCTGGCACATGTGTTTCAGTGTTAGCAACGCTAATGCCTACCTTAGCCCCAAAATTCCAAACTTCCGATCCAATAGACCCCTAAGTCTTTAAATAGGGAACAAATGATCTCTAAGTCGTTAAACTGGGAACAGAAGACCCCCAAGTCTTTAAACTGGGAACAGATGACCCCTAAGTCGTTAAACTGGGAACAGATGACCCCTAAGTCCTTAAACTAGGGGGACCCCTAAGTCTTTAAACTGGGAAAAGATAACCCCTATGTCGTTAAACTGGGAACGAGGGAAATCCCCTCACAGCAAATGATGATTCGCTCCTGGCATTGTTCCAGTGTAGCGGTGCTGATGCTAAACCAAAACCAAAACCAAAATCTCCAAATCCTTTCATGGCAGATGATTCGCTTCTGCTACCATATTCCAGTGTAGCGATGCTGATATCAACCCAAATCACAATCAGCAAGAAAACCAACTTCCCTGACGGAATCAAGCTCCATCTCGGAAACAAGTCAAATCAAATCCCGACACGGTAAGAAGCGGATCAAGTCACCGACCGTCCAAGTCGCTAAAATGGCAGCACCGACCGTCCAAGTCGCTAAAATGGCAGCACCGACCGTACAAGTCGCTAAAAGGGTAGCACCGACCGTCCACATCGCAAAAAGGGCAGCACCGACCGTCCAAGTCGTTAAAATGGCAGCACCGACCGTCCATATCGCTAAAATGGCAGAACCGACCGTCCAAGTCACAAAAAGGGCAGCACCGACCGTCCAAGTCGCGAAAAGGACAGCACGGACCGTCCATGTCGCAAAAATGGAAGCTCTGGCCGTCCAAGTCGCAAAAAGGGCAGAACCGACCGTCCACATCGTCAAAATGGGAACCAAATAAATCAACCTCCATGCGAAAGAAGATCCATCAATTTCATGCACACAACCCACATATGTGGTGTGCATTTATTGATGGGGGCAATTTGTTAGGGTCAAAATTTACACCCCGGTTGACCAGGTCAAAATCAAAGTCAACCCCAAGCCTAGTGGGCCCAAGCCCAGGTCAAGTGGGCCAATGCCCGGGTTGAGCCCAAACATGAAGCGCCCCCAATGGCAAAATAAAATTTTTGTAATAAATAATTTTGGTGTATTTCTTTTTTTTTTTTATGAATAAATGTAAGAAAAATGGGCATAAAGCCAAAATTTTGTAAAAGCCATTGCTCATGTGCAAAAGAAATGAGCATATGAGGCATATGATGGGCAAAATGCCATTTTATAAAGCCCAACTGTCTATATGTAAAGTGTAGCTTATAAAGGCAAAGATGATGAAAATATCTCAAGAAATTTCTCTCTCAAAAATTAGGGTTTGTGCCTCAATCCCCTTCTTCTAAAACCTTCTTCCCCCTTTTGAATTAAATCAAGAGTTTCTCTTTCTTTTCCAAAAATAAATAGTTTTTCACCACAAAACCCACAAAGGGGAGCTCAGATCTTCCATTAGATCTCAAAAAGGTGAGATTTTAAAATCTCACCCCTTTTTTCTCGAAGATCCGGCCAACCGAGAAGGAGATCTATCTCCAAAAATCTCATTTTGGGAAATATCCAAGGCTCAAGAGAAGATCCAAGGCTTAAGAGAGAAGAAAGGGGTTCCCTATGACCACCTCTGTAGATCTTTTGGGAAGTTCAACTCCAAGATCCAAATTCTCATAGAAGTTTAACTCCTAATCCAGATCCTTTAGGAGTTTAACTCCAAATCTAAATCTTTTGGAGTTTAACTCCACTCAAAATTCTCTTTTGGAGTTTAACTCATATTTCCAGGGCTAAAAACCCCTTCTTTTCACCGGCGCCCAAGCGTCCATCTGCCGGGCACGTGAGGCGCTGGCGCCCAGCGCCCGAATGCCGGGCACGTAAGGCGCTGGCACCCACGCGTCCTTTGGACGCCATTTCCCCCCTCATTTTATATACACCCCACATTAAAAATACCTCCCCCGTTAGAAATTTCAAAAAATTTCTAACGGGGCATTGCCTCGCATCCCCAAGGGGGTTGCTAGCCCCCTTGACCCCCAGCCCGCTATTCGGATAGCGGGACCCCTGTAAAAACTCTGCGGGGCCCTCGATATATCCAAAATCCTTTCAAAACACAACACACGCACACTGCACACTGAGTTCGCATGACTAGTTGACCCATTAATCGGAGGTTCTTTCGCTCCAAAGACGAGGGTAATTAACGACAGCTTAGTCCGCGGCTGACGGAGATTCAGATCCCCACAATTAATAAACCCCGATCTACCTTAGGCAGGAGGAATCTGTATACGTCTGACAAGCGCGCGTATTCCCATCTCAATGGGGTGACGAAAAACACCCTACACCATATGCATCCGCATCGTGTTAAAAGCCTAAACTTCTCTCTATTATGCTTGAAGGGCTTGACGGCAGTCAAGTAATCTCTATTCTTGAACTTGCACAAAATGCCTTTTAGCTTTTCTTTGAAACCGCGTTATATAAAAAAAGATGATCTACAGTCTCTTGAATTTACAGAAAGTACAACCAGTGGGGCCTTGCCACTTTCTTCTGGCGACGTTATCACTTAGTAAGAATGATATTCATAAGTGCCAACCACATAAACGCTTTGGCACAAATCATTTAAATTATATTTACTATGAATAATACCTATGCGATTTTCACGAGTGTTCTAGTTTATTTTGCTTGTCGGCCTTTCTCAGCAGTTGAAAATAGAATGACACATAGATCTAAAGTAACTATGTCAAACATAGATTTCTTCGATTTTCATGTTTTAAATTATGGTCAACATACTATGAAGCATAGATACAGACACGGGACATGGAAAATTTGTAAAAAGGCGGATACGAGGACATGGCTATATTATTTATCTATATATTTACTTATATATATTAAACAAATATAGTAAATTTTAAGAAGAAATATGTATTAATACAACCTTAAAAGCATAATAAAAATAAAAAAATAAAACAAAGGTTATAAATTTATCCAAAATCATAAGTTGTTTTAGCATAAATAAATACATAAATAAAACTAAAAGTAAAACACATAAGAATACAATCCATAAAAGTGTAAGCATACAATATATTAACCCTTTTTAATTGGAACGGACTTTCATATATTCGAGCATCAATATAGACATTTACTTTTTCTAGTTATAGTCCGTTATGAAAGAGATTTAACCTCCTACACTATTTAGAAATGATATTTACTCTTTCTTGTAGTCCGTCATGAAAGAGATTTAACGCTCCACACTATCTAGAAGTGTCGGGCATGTCCAATATGGACGGACGCGGCCCAAGTGTGTCCAGTGGAGTGTCCAATATGTGTCGGAGTGTCGGACGCGGACATGACAAGCAAATAGAAGTGTCCGTGCTTCCTAGTTAACATATTAATGGATTACGCTTTGGGTGTCCTAGTTTATTTTGCCATTCAATCTTTCTCAGCAGTCGAAAATAGAATGAACTATACTTATGAAATAATGTGGCAGAGAGAGCAATCTTCATATTTCATGTTTTAATTATAGTTTACATATTGATGTGTTTCTTTTTTATCCAAAACCCATGCATTTTGTCACCTTTTTTGTTTTTTGTGTATATTTTAATAGGTTGAACCATCGAACCATTGTATTGATATAGGATTTTAGGAATGATATGTACTCGTGCATTGCCAAAAAATACTAGATATTCCATTGATATAGGATTGTATGAATGACCTATAGTTGTACATGGATTTTATACATGTGTTGCATTTTGTTTTCAGGGAAATGGTCGCGTATATCGCCAACACTTTGATTTTCATCTTAAGGTACTAAAAGTGCACTTAACCTGTTCCCAATAATGATTTTGATTCTTTTCTCAAACCTATTGTGCATGATCTTTGAGATTCCTTGTTATTTAGCGAATATTAAATAAAAAATAATTCAAAAATTAGGAAAATGCAAGTAATCAAACAGAAGGATCTTAAAGATCATTAATTGCTCAAGTTTGTTAATTGAACTTGATTATGTGTTTTGGGTACAACATTACTAAACTCATTTTACATGATCTTCAAGTTTCTTGTACCATGGGAAATTTTTTCATTTTTGAGCCAAAAGCTCTTAATATGATGAGCATAATGGTGAGCAAGATACAGTGTATGAAATACAATTCACTACATGAATGGTCCTTCCAAAGAGGGACTCCCTAATCTATAGCAGTTTTTTCAAGGAATTTTCCCCCAAAATTAAAGGTAAGCACCTTTTTATTTAAAAAATTGAATAGTTAAGCAATTTTTTCCGGTATAATTATTTCGCATAAAATGTTTACTACTCCCATTCACAAATAAATATCACTTTTTAATTCATTTATAGATGTGAGATGCTTTCAACTTTAGTGCTCAAAGATTCATGTTTCCTTTTTCATACAGCAAGGACAAAAAGCCAGTTGTGGAAACTTTTGTATTTTGGCATCAACATTTAGCTATTCTGCATGGTTGTTAAACATATCTATTCTTCATTTATCTGTTCTGTGTGCGTGTGAGGAGATCTTGTGACCCACACTCTGGAGAAGCTGTTTATATTCATACATTGAATCAGTAAATCTATTATCTCTGTCCATTCCATGTTCTTTTGTCTGTATGCCTATATGTCTAGTATAGTGTCTGGTACAGATGACATTATATTTCAGTTCATTGTTTTGTTAAGTTGACTTTCCTGCAAATATCTGTTTACTTCAAGGACTATCTTGCAACTCTCCCATTCTTACATATCATTTTTGTTTTTCCAGTGGTGTGGTTATTGCTGAAGTTATTCTTAGCAACTATGATCACTTTGAAAAACAAGGTATCGTTGCTCAATTTAATTTGTTGACAATAATGTGATTATTTTTTCTTAGCTTGAATAACCTTAGAATTTTTTATGGTTACAAATTTGAACATAGGAACAGGAAGAATATAAAATTATATTGAAGATAAAAAGGGACTATTTCAGTCTTTTGCTATACCATGTCAAAAGTCTCTCTTCTGCATTTGGCACTAGTTTATTTGATGTCATTAGCTTACAGAATTTGGTAGTTCTGTTCCAAGCTACCCCACTTAATTGGTCATAACATTCAATAACAGTGTTAAATCTCAATGTTTCTTTCTTTTTGTCAAAATATTCTATACCATATATTTTATAGAGTAATAATTGCAGGATATCTGCATGTCCGAAACTTGAAGTTTCGGCCAAGTTCTCGAACCATATTAGCAGGGCAACTTAAATGTTCTTAGTGGAAAGCAAAGTTCATAGAAAACCTGATACTAGTCAACTAGTATTGATTAACTATATCTACTTAATAGCAGGATAGTATCGTGTAGACATGATTAGCGAAGAAATATCTTATGTCATTGGGAATATGATAAGCTTGTGAACATGTCGGTTTTGCAGATTTTTGTTCAGGTCAATATTTTAATTAAATTGAGTAAATCTTTGAAAGAGACCATTTACACATTTTGAAATTTTGGCGGTCTTGTGGTAAATTAATTTCTAGTTTCACTAGATTACTATAAAAAAAATCATTGTGCAAGTTTTCTTTTGATAACTCTATATGGTCTCTTTATACAGTGTTGGAAATTACCAGTTAATTATGATTTGCTGAATATATTCTTAACAAATTATAAGTTAGTATATGTATCCGCACATTTATAAAATGGAAATACAGATCAATTTTGGGGAACTGCACAGCGAGGTTAAGCACCTTGCATATTATGCATTGCTCATCTTGAGAGTGGCTGATGTTTTGGATCAGTCTGAGTCAACTTGGGTCTTGAAATTAGTCTGAGATCGTGCATTTTTGTACCTTTTTGTCTTTTCAGGAACTTCATGGGGCTATCTTGTTCTTCTTTATGTGTTTGTTCAGCTCTCCCGGATAATAGTTGTTAGCGTTTTATATCCGTTCTTGAGGTATTTTGGCTATGGCTTAGAATGGAAAGAAGCAACCATTCTTGTATGGTCAGGATTGAGAGGAGCTGTCGCTTTGTCTTTATCTTTATCCGTTAACGTATGTTTTTCCCTTGCCATTTTATTTCCCCATTCCTGAACTCTGCAATAATATTAGCATTGTAATTTGGAAATGGGACTCTCTCTCTCTCTCTCTCTCTCTCTCTCTCTCGTCAAGACAAGAAATTATGACAAAATAATAGCTTGGATTTTATAATTTTCCCTTTAGATTATGAATATGAATGCAAATATGGATATGCAAAATAATAGATTATGAATATGACAAACTAGTAGTTTAGATTGTGAATGCAAACATGGATCCTAGATTTAGATCCATTTTCTTAGAGGATGTGAATATGGATCTGGATTTAGGCTCAATAGTTTGATAGGATGCAAATGAGGATCCTTAAAGTTCTGAACCAAATAAGTCGATTTGTGAATACGAAATAGGATCCTTAGTCTTGGGAACCTATCTATTACAAGCCAATATGTTTATAACAATTTCCCCTTCTTTATTAACAGAACTTTGACAGACAACTGCACAATGAACTGATTAAAATCAGGGTTAATTCCAAAAAACTACCAAACATTTTAGCTAAACTATGAGAAACTACCAAGTTATTTTAAAATACACATGAAACTATCACAAAACTTTCAAAAACTACATGAAACCACAACAAAAATTTCAAAAACTACGAAAAACTACCATAAATAAGGTGCCACATCAGCGATAAATTGCAAGAAACTACCAAAAAACTTATAAATTTTTTAACCATGGTAGTTTCTTGTAACCGAGGTAAAAAATTTGGTAGTTTTTTTTGGAATTAAGCCTTAAAATCAACATGCAGATAATATAAATTTCAATTGTTTTACAATGATAATCTATCTTATAGGAAAAAGATGATTAATCTCCGTTTGGGACAATCTAAGTAGCATGGATTCGGATATAGGACACGGTATGAGTCGGATTCATGGATACACAACCAATTTGTCGGTGTTGTGCGTAGGCTGTTGATGTTTTAGCCGTGAATACATGTTTGATACATCTAGAATACAACATTAAATTTTAGAATGTGCTAAAAGGAGTTCCACATGTTCTTGACGAATCTGATATGGATACAAATGCAATACATAACCGACACTGCTACATCTCCTCATCGACGAATCTGTGCAACACAGGAGACAATGGCTGCCTACCATCTGAACAGTGGGAAAATATGTCATATGGGAACCATGAGAAACCCAAGTATCCGGAAGTGTGCATACATGCCTGCTCTTATCCACCCGTAGTAGTACTAAGCATATACAAGAAATCGTGGCAAGAGAGGCAATAGCTACAATTTATTTTGATACATCTACATGATCCCTTTTGTTTTTGATTGACAGATGGGTTATAAATCCCCAAGCTTCTCCAAATCTTTCCCATTTGTGTTTGTTGCATGCCTTGAAATTGTGACAGGAAGTTATGATTCTCATGCTCTACCAACTCTTCCATCTTGTGTCTCTTGCTTAATATTTGTCAGTCTATTTTCACATTATACTCTTGTTGTTCTTTCGCTTTCCATTTTCGATAATCTCAATTATGTTTAGAATATTTATACATTTTGATTCTATATATTGATATATACCATTTTGTCTTGCTATTCATCTTTGTTAATTATCATGCATGACTTTTTATCTGTCAATATTGGGTTAAGAAGGAATAATAGCAAATGTTTGGGAATCCTAGATTTGATCAGTCTTTTCCACTATATTGTATGTGCTTGAGCTGTCATGTTTATGACAAACTTCTCAATATATTTTTCTACCAAAATTACTGGGAATATAAAATTATTCTTTATATGTGCTTTTATTATATTTCAGTTATGCTGAAAAAATTCTGCTGTTTTTGACAGCGTGCAAGTGCTAGCTCGGACCAAACTCATCTCAAACCCGAAGTGGGAGCACTGGTATGTATTTGTGTCTGTACAGGATGTATAGAATTACATTATGCTGTGTTATGTTACCTATGTATGCCGATGTTATCTGATCCTGAGCATTTCTATAGTTCGTTTTCTTCACCGGTGGGATAGTATTCCTGACTCTCATTATTAATGGGTCGACAACTCAGTTCGTCCTGCATATGTTGGGAATGGACAGGCTCTCAGAAACTAAGGTTAGGGTTCATTATTTATTTATTCAATTTATTACAATATGTGGCATTTCTGATAAATATTTTACAATCAGTTGATTATATAGTTTAGGTAAATTTTCTATTTCGTCATAAAATTGAAAAAGTAATAGAGATGATCTTATTCTATATACTTTTCTTCACTTGGTTTTAAAATTTATACTGTACTACTTAGAATGCCAGCTTTACTTTGCTATGCTCATAAACCACAATTTAAATGTTTGGAAGCTTTTACATATCCATTAGTTTAAAAACAAATGCTTTCAACTTTTGATAATAATGGTAAGTTATCACTGTAAGTATCCGGGCTTTCAATACTTAAATATAACCCTTAAATTTCCGCAGAGAATCTACTACAAACACAGCCCAAAATTTATCAGGTTCATTGGACGACGTTGATGATCATATTTAACTGCCCTTTTAACCTGAAATTTTCAAAATACACTATACTTGGGGCGTGTATATCCTGGAGGAAAGGGACAGATGAAAACTTCATTATGAGTGGGGAAAAGATAAATAAAGGATTAATAAAACTACTGTTATACTGTTTACAGGATTTATTAGTAAGTATCCCCAGCCAACAAACTCTAAATGGCTGAACATCTAGAGTTTTCTTAACAAATTGACTTCGGAGATGGTATGGGACATGGTAAATAGGTCAGCCAGTTGAAGAGAGAACTGAATGTGAGGAAGAATAAGAGTCCCTTGCTTAGTGTGAAGAACATTTTAAGTAGAAAGATGTGGCTTCTTTGATGACAATATAATCCGTAGGTGTGAAGTTTCCATACGCTTCAATGTTTGGTCAATAATTATTTGATAGAAATTGTAAGAATCATTGATGTTGATGCTTCAGCGTGCAATTGTTAAGTATGAACAATTTATGACCAGTGTGTGCTATCACATTGAGCAAACTTTTTTTAAGGTATAGAAATTATTCACATGATAAGTTTAACTCTTAGCTATATTTTCAAGACTTAAGTTCTTATATTCTGCTGTGGCGTCAGATCCGGATATTGAACTATACAAAATACGAAATGTTAAACAAGGCATTAGAAGCTTTTGGTGATCTTGGGGATGATGAAGAATTGGGACCTGCTGACTGGTCTACAGTACAGAAATATATCACATGCTTGAATGACTTGGACGAAGAACAGACACATCCTCATATTGTATCTGAAAGTGAGCATCATCTGCAGGCTACAAATCTGAGAGACATTCGTGTTCGTCTTCTGAATGGTAATCATCAGGATGGATTAGAACTCTGTATATATTAGAATAGTATTCAAGTGCGTACATTTGAATATTATTATTTTTCTCTTCTTTAGCGTCGTAAGGTTGATACTCAAAACGATCTTCTGACCCCATTGTCTTCCTTATGACTAGCAGTCACAAATACTATATAGTTACTATTTCCCTCTATGCATAAACTCCGATTACTGAACATCAACGCAATTTTTATTTTACTGCATCTAAATAATTAGTAATTAATAATATGCCCCTTGAGTATATTTCTTCTAACTACTTGAAGAACCAAACTTATAAATTCTCTTATGCCCCTCTGCGACCTCTCCAGCTTCTTCTGGATTTGTTTCCTTTCCACACAACTTCACTGATAGGCACACTATGACACATCAGGAACTTTTTTATTTAAGCACAATTTTTTATAGTGGCAATTAAGAAAAAAATAGTGTAAATGGGAAACTTTTGTTTCAGGGGTTCAGGCTGCCTATTGGGGGATGCTTGAAGAGGGAAGGATAACTCAGAACACTGCAAGTCTTCTAATGCGTTCTGTTGATGAGGCTATGGATGCGGTATCTCGTGAACCTTTATGCGATTGGAAAGGACTAAAGTCTAATGTTCATTTCCCAAGTTATTATAGGTTTCTTCAAATGAGCAGACTTCCTCGAAGGTTGGTCACATATTTTACTGTAGAAAGATTGGAGTCAGCATGTTATATATGTGCTGCATTTCTTCGTGCCCACAGAATAGCAAGAAGGCAACTCCATGATTTTATAGGTGCTTATATACCGCCTTGAGATTTATAGATTTTGTCATGCCCTACTTAAATCATCTTCTTTTAATTTATATATTAAAATAATGTAGCATAAGCTTGCTCATGGGTGGAAGCAATAACAACAATTGCAGATATTATGAGCAGCTGTATTAACTTTCCTTGTAACATTAGCTCCTTTATAAGGTAAGTTTTGACATTTTACAGCTCGTCAATAATCTGATAGAGAACTGTACAGTATATGAATCAGACATTTAGATGGTTTGTGTATTATCAAGAAATAGAAATGTCACCGCTAAATACTTATTGGGAGGCTCAATTTATTTAAGGAGAGTTATATAGGGCTATGTTTATGGAAAATGAAGTTCACATGGTCCTATAGGACCAGTGCAGCAATTTGATCTTAATATCTATTGTGACCATTTCCTAAAATTTTACCTTTCATCTGCTAGGGGATAGTGAAATTGCTTCGATTGTTATCATTGAAAGCAAGGAAGAAGGAGAGGAAGCTTCCAACTTCTTGGAAGATGTTCGTGTTGCGTTTCCTCAGGTTTGTAAAATCTTACTATTTGTTTATAGATACTAGTCTGTCCACATTTTTCTATTAAATTTCTCTTCACCATCTAAAACTCTCAAGCTTCATGACCAACAAAATAATTTCCCTGCCGATCAAATTGGATTTATAGGTTTTATTACGAGCACATCGCTTGCCCTATTTTTAATGGTCATGAATGGTGCATCGTCCTTGGAGTCCTTAGCTCCATAACATTTTTACCGAGCGTATTTAATCGGGGATCATGATGATTGTTATTCTTTTAGATCTCAATTCATCCTTGACATGCATTACTTGTCAACATGAATTATTTGTTACATTCAAATAATAATTTCTGACAACGAGTACAGAGAAAGAATCCAACTTATACCCCCTTCATTTATTTTGCATTTGAGTCTATACCAATGGCCATGTTTACATATCTCGATCACTTTCAGGTTCTGCGAGTTGTGAAGACAAGACAGGTGACATATTCAATATTAAAACACCTAAGTGATTATGTGCAAAATCTTCAGAAGGTTGGCATACTCGAAGAAAAGGAAATGGTTCATCTTGATGATGATGTTCAGGTAAAAACATCATTTAACAAACCTGTCAGTAGATGTATAATTGCTTTACCTATTTGGCTGAAAGAAATAATCTTTAATCATCATGGCAGACCGATTTAAAAAGGCTTCTGAGAAATCCGCCACTTGTTAAAATGCCAAAAGCAAGAGATACACTGAGATCCCATCCGTTACTGGGAGCTCTGCCATCTTCAATCCGTGAGCCTATTGAGAATTCTACAAAAGAAATTATTAAAATACGTAGCGTAACCTTGTATAAAGAGGGAGCCAAGCCAAATGGTGTCTGGCTAATTTCAGTCGGAGTTGTTAAGGTTATTTTGTACTCTCTGCTGGCTTATTTTTGTTATTCTAGGGCTTGTATTTTTGTCTAGTTGTGAATGTTCTAATAATGTTCCCTTTTCATTTGCAGTGGTCAAGTAAGATCCTTAGCAGTAGGCATTCACTGCACCCAACTTTTTCTCATGGAAGTACTTTAGGCCTATATGAAGTTCTAATTGGCAAGCCTTATATTTGTGACATGATCACAGACTCTGTGGTCCATTGTTTCTTCTTGGAAACTGAAAAAATACAGACATTAGTTGCATCAGATCCTTCTGTTGAAGATTTTCTATGGCAGGTATAGATTCAATTCATAGACGTTCTACTCTGTTCTATTCTATCTTTTGGCTACCATCATTGTTTCTCCCTTTTTATAGATACAATTTCCATCATCACTTGAGTAAGTTGTTTAATATTCATTATGCTTCCATGCGATGGTTGTAAACATAAAAATTTATCAATAATCGAACATTTTACCCCTTAGATCCAAGTGTAAAGGGCAAGGTTCGAGAACTTGTTTCGGTCTCTCAATTTTTTTTTAGTTTCGGCAGCTTTCGGTGGATTTCGCTAATCTCGGTGCGGGCTTCGGTTTTGTCGGTAATATATATATATATATATATATATATATATATATATATATATATATATTTGCAACAACCCATAAGCTTTGGGAGAGGGGGCTGGGCCTCAAGGCCTATGAGAACTTTCTTTACATAATTGATTGAAAATTCCCCTTGTCATTACAAGTTGGGGGTTTGGAACCCAAGACCTCCCACCAAGTGGGGTAGTGTTATATATAGATATATTAAGGTTCTGGGTTTATATCACAATATAATGATCCTAGTATTTAAAAATCCAGCCATGACAAGCCCTAATGCAAAATATATTGAAAATTGTACTTAGAGAAGTATTAATATATGGTTTTGGGTTTGCTTTTGTGGTCTTCTCAGGATGAAAATAACCAGAATCATAAATGAAATCTATGGTTCCAATCTTGGGTCAACATTTAGTCCAAATAAAATTAGTCAGCCCTGAAAACTGTTTCAAGCTGATTAAAATAGGCCTTACTAGTTGTATCACAATCCCTCCTTTCACATCTCTTCCTCCATCTCTATCAGCCCGATGGGTTTTCTTTCTTCTCGTACCTTTCTCAATAGTCAAAATCTATCGTCTTCAACGACCAAGTACTTGCTACTCATTAATGTTGTAAAGAACAGATTCAGAGTTTGTTCGGTTAGCCGGTGAGTAAAGAATATCCGGTTTATTCGATGAATATTCAGTTTATTCAGATTATGCTGTCATCAATATTTTCATATAAATATTGCATATAAAAAATTCAAAAACATATAAAGATATAGAAAACCAATATACCTGTAGCCTAATGGTAAGATGTTTGAACTAAATCGGAAGAATGTGGGTTTGACTCTCGGTTGAGAAAGAAGAAGAGAAAAATGAGAAGAGAGTACAACAACAACAGCCGAGCCTTTTATCCCAAGCATATGGGATAGGCTACATGAACCAACATGAGAATCACGCCGGGTCCAGCACATGAATCCTCCGCCTCCACTCACTCCTATCGAACAATATACTTTCATTGAGGCCTTTGGCAACCATATCGTTTTGTATCACCTCCATCCATGTTTTCTTCGGTCTCCCCTTTGCCCTTTTGCCATTGCCCATATTGAGAGTATCTATTCGTCAAACCGGTGCTTCCATAGGTCTGCGTTGCACATGAGCAAACCATCTTAGCCGGTTTTCCCGCATCTTCTCCTCTACAAGTGCTACACCAACTTTTGCACGAATATATTCATTTCGCACCTTATTTTTTCTAGTGTTACCGCACATCCAACGAAGCATGCGTATCTCCGCTACGTGCATCTTCTGTGTATGATGCTTCTTAGGAGCCCAGCATTCTGTACCATATAATAAGGCAGGTCGAATAGCACTCCGATAAAACTTCTCTTTCAATTTTAACGGAAAGTTACGATCACACAAAATCCCTGTTGCACTCCTCCATTTCAACCAACCAACTTGGATCCTTTGATTAACATCACTATCGATCTCCCCGTTCTTTTGGATGATGTAACCTAGATATCTAAACTGGTCGCGCGGTGATATCTCTGGTCCTTCCAATGTTATACCAATATGGTTTTGACTTCTCTGTTTACTAAATTTGCAATGCATATATGCTGTCTTGGATCTGCTCAATCTGAACCCCCGAGATTCCAATGTTTGCCTCCATAATTCCAATTTGGTATTAACCCCTGCTTTCGTCTCATTTACTAGAACAATATCATCAGCGAATAGCATAAACCAATTGTAATCGGAAAAATGAGAAGGGAGTGAAATACTAAGTGTGGGTCTCACTTGTTTTAATTAAGTTGTGGATTCTACACTTGATTTTTTAGTTGTGGGTTTTTTGTTTTGGGCTTAATGGGCCAATTCGGCTGAATATTCGCATTATTCATCCAAATATCCGCGTTATTCACCCGATTATACGGTTTGTGTGGCGAGTATTCGGTTTGACCCCATATTTGACTGAATATTGCAGTGTTTGTTTGTTTTGCTACTGAATTCAAATATTCCATTCTTTTTGAACACTGCTACTCACCATGAAAACATCTTAAGACCTAACGATGAACGCCTATAGTGATCCCGATGACAACAAAAACGGTAAAAAAAGTTATTTCAGATTTCAGCCGAAATGATATTGTATGGTTGGTTTCGTATCGGTCTTTACCGAAATCGATACGAAATGACCATGTATTGATGGTTTCGGACGAAACCAGGAACCTTCAGGGTATGCAAATAGTATGCCCATACCTTCTTTGGCCCTACTTGTACCCTATCATTCTGGACAATTCAATATGATCACATTGCTTTCTATTCTAGCATATCAATGTTATAGAAAATTATTTTTGATTCAAGAAAGCAAGCATAATATCCATATTTATGATTTTCATTTATTTTTCATTTTAGTTTTTAGTTTCCTATAAACCGAACGTGTAATGGCAAGTCCAAATATAAGCTGTCTAGACAATTGAAGCAGGAAAAAAACTAAAACTTCAATCAACGGTCTCCCACTGAGACTTTAACTTAGATTTTAAACCTTAGCTTCAACATTTAATTTTATAGGGAAAATTAAAGTGGATTTTGCATTAAATCATTTTCTGTTTTAGCTATTGTCATTATCATATTCATAAAGAGTTGCAGAAGTGGTTGTATAATGAACTTGGCCAGAAATAGAAAAACATGCTGTGAAAATACGTGGTAGAATCTGTGAATATTTAACTTCTGCTGTATGAATTGTAACGCGGCTAACGCCAAAGTAAGATGGGATCTGAGATAGGATCCATATTTTGAAAGAAAGTTGATTTAACAGGATTAAATGGTATAGAACCACATCAACGTGAAGAAAAGTGTCTCATAAATAGAAGTTGGGAAATTTTACACACTTAGCTATTCATGAATTATTTTTCTTCCTATCTATTCATTGCTTTAACATACAACCATGTAGGATCATTTTGTTGCTTCAAATTTTCTTTTAAGTCCTAGTTTTTCTGTCTTGTTTTCTTTTCTTTTTTCTTTTTATTTCTTGTAGAAATCTGCCTTCTTTTATTTGAGAGAAAAAAAGTTACAATGAAGGCCTTCTTACAACTAAAAATAGCATCTACATATTTGGATTTAATTTTAATTGGTTTGAATTTCAAGCTCTTTATTTGGTTGTCTCACTTGTTTGCTTATCAGTGTCCATTCCTTAAATTGTTTTTGCAGGAAAGTGTTATAGTCATAGCCAAACTCTTAGTTCCCCAAGTATTTGAAAAACTATCTATGCAGGAACTCCGAGAACTTGTTGCTGAAAGATCAGCAATGAAAGTTTATCTAAGAGGAGAAGTTATACAAATAAGGCAAAATTCTGTTGGGTTTTTGTTAGAGGGATTTATAAAGACAGAAGATCCTCAGCAAGACTTGATCACATCTCCTGCAGCATTGTTGCCTTCACATGAAGATTCTATCCTCCCGCATTTAGAATCTACAGGTTAGTAAATGCTTTAAGTTAGAATTTATTATAGTTCAACATCTTCTTGTCTTTCTAAATTATAAAGGCAGCTAAAACATAATATGGATGATCCCACAACAGCAGCAGCAGCAACAAGCCTTCATCCCAAATTTTGGGGTTGGTTATGTGAATCGTTTGCCACCATTCTGCTCTGTTAAGGCTCAACTCCTCAACTAAATTGACGATAAACATATCTTTTTTTATCGGTCTCTATCCATGTTTGTTTAGGTCTACCCATTATTCCTTGTTGCGTCATTAACCACAATTTGGTCACTTCTTTGAACTGGAGTATTTATGGGACCTTCATTCCACTTGCTCAAACCATCTCAATTGGTTCTCTAATATTATTATGGATGTATATCATAGAAGTCCTGCATCACTGTTACTCATTCACAGTTGAAATAGTTTATATTAACTCAAAGAAATACATAACGAAGGCTATTGTTTTATGTAGTAATTTAGGTGTATATTATATGCAACAGTCGAATGCACATTAAGTGTTGTAAACGTTGCGAAGGGTATCCTTGTTCATCATAACCAGTTTTTTAGGACACACAAAGATGCAAGGTTTGATATCAACTCATAGCAATGCGTAAGAACTGATTGTCATTAATGAACTAAGCATGTGGTTGTATTTTGTTAAATTCAGGTATCAAGAGTGAAAGCTTCTGTCACAGAGGAGCTTCATATCAGGTTGAAACTAGAGCCAGAGCCATCGTCTTTGACATCAGTGCATCTGAGAATGATGCAGCTCTCTCTAAGAGGTCTATGCCAGGGCTCTCCTCTTTCATTGAACCCCCTCGAAGCCATGGCAGAGAGCATGAAGGTCTATTGAGCTGGCCAGAGAGTTTCTATAAATTAAGACAGCACAGGAGCACAAGTGAAGCCGATAAGCAACCACCTAATTTGTCGGCAAAAGCCATGGAATTGAGCATTTACGGAAGCATGGTTAGTTCAGTAATACTAATCTAAGAAGCATATGCACATACACAGACACATGCACAAGATGGAAAAGCAGGACGTGGTAACGTGGCTGTACACGTATTGATAATAATATAAATGCCATGCACTGATTTTCCAAAAGCTTAGGCTATTTGGTTGTGATAAATATGTATCAAAGGTAACATAACATTGATACTCCCCAAAACATGGGACAAAGGCCCATGTGGAAAGGCCTCATGTGGAAACTGTGGCTTGTAAACTTAGATAGTTGGGATAAGTAGATATATTTTAAATTGGCAATGATGAGGTTTGAACCCAAACCTTTTAGAATTTGTGTCTTCTAATACCATGTCAAGAACCACTTTTTGCTCAAAAGATTAAGCTATCGGGTGCGGTGAGCTTAAAGTGCTTCAAGCTAACATAATACCATTAATAAATAACAGTAAGAATAAATAACAATTATACTAATAAAGAATGTATAGAAATACATGCACGTTTTCACATGCAAATGCGCACACATATTTCTAATAATGTGATCGTGTATAATGTTTACCTTTATACTCAAAATTAACCTACCATATATTTCTTTTACATTTGTACAAGGAGCAGGCCTTCGCTCTTCAACTTCTTGTGAAACAAATTTAGTGCCTTCCTTTATCAATAGCATTCACTGAAATTGTTATACTTATATGAATGAAAACAAATGCATGTTATGTTATGATATGTATAAATAGTTTAAAAATTGATAGAAGTGCTTAGAAGTGCCAAATTACATGATATTTTATAAAACTGACACATTTGAGATCTTTCCTACATGATGTTCATGGAGCATCCAACATGTATCTGACAGCTTCACGATCGAAATTTTGTGTTGCATGACTTGGCATTGGTTATCCTAGGGTATATTAGCTTTAGTTATTAGACCCAAGGTGTAGCTGAAGTCGTGGATTCTTGTCCATTATCGTACTGCATTATATGTGTTTGCTGCTAATGGTAAACTCGTGCCAATATTCCTTGTGGTAATTGGTTGAGAGATACATTTTTATGAAAAAAATTGCAAGAAACCTTTCCCACTTTTGCCTGTAATTGTACAACAGGATAGCTCCCTTAGTCCCTCTATTATGAATCGCTGCATGTTGCTCCTCATGTTTGGCAAATATCAACCTTTTCATGTTCATGGGACTTTTTTTTACAGACCCCCGTATAAACACAAAAAAAATGTACGACAGTGAAAAATGGATATAAAACCGAAAAACCATCGTTTGTCAAATGAGGGGGTTGTATGCCGCAACTTCTAAAAATGAGCGAGGCAATCTGCTATTAAGGCAAAAACGAGGAGAGGTTTCTTGCAACTCATCCATTTTAACATTCTAACAAGCTTAAGCTATTTTTTATATTGAACGATAGATGCATGGTGTAAGGAGGCAGTACAAAAGTTATCGAAGCTTTGTAAGCGTTCAGAATAGATCTCAAGTCGAGCCACTAGCACACAGCTCATCATACCCTAGAGTTCCATCAAGAACAAAAGGGGCCCGGCCTCTGCTTTCAGTCCAATCAGAAGGAGTAAGCATGAACAGAAGGCTCAAGTCAAAAGAGCACGCGAAACCACCATCAATTCGTACATTATCCACCCGTAAAAAGAAGAAAGATGAAGACAACTCGAGTGATGAATCGGGTGGCGAAGATTTAGTTGTGAGGATCGATTCCCCTAGCACTCTTTCGTTTCGACACGAAAGTTAGTGATGCTCTTTGATGTAATTGTTTGAAAATAGAGACAAGGAGCATGTTTTTGTTGTTTGCATGAGAACAGTGTCTTGGTTTTGTTTTCCTGGGTACAAAAATAGGGTGTATAGTAATTTTCCAGAATATTTTCATAAATCCACTCTCTGTTTTACGTCAACTAAAAATAGTTAAAAATTTTGTTTGCATTTGTTTATATTAAGAATGATGATATAGATTGTTTTCCTTGATACGAAAACAGAAAAGGTTTCATAGTCAGAAATGTGTGCAGTAATTTTCCAGAATATGTTCATGTCTTTTTATTGGATGGCGAACACTTAAAACTGTTTCATTTGTGCTTTTAATTCTTTTTACTGTAGGTGCACCTCTGAGCTGTAGTGAAGTGACCCAAGCGATCTTGTTTGCCATTATAATATCGATTCGGCCATCTAGAAAGTAGTTTGTAGCTGATTTCATCTCGCAGGTGAATTTGCTTTGAGTTTCTTTGGGTTGTAATGTTAGTTCTGAGTTCAGAAGATGCAAATTAGATGGTAACTTTGTCCACATATATTGATACCTTGCAGGGTTTTCCCTTGTCCTCCTATTTACTTGAGAAATATATTGTTTACCTATTATCAACTATTCAAGAATATTGATTTTCTTATTTTTGCTTATATTGGCAGCTTCGGTATATATTTGTCCGGGGTACCATTAAAATGGTAAGAATATCCTGAACTTAATTTGTGCGCAGGAAATTTATTTTGATTCCTCTTCCAATAAATGTGAAATGATCTTTTATATTCTATATATTTATACTTTATAATTAGGTTAATTTGAAAAGTCCAAACTTACATATATGGATCCAAAAGGAGTTGCCTAAGTAGGATATAGATATAGACAGGAAGCATAAACTACAGCAGTAGAGCATCAGACACCATCTTTATCAAACATTTGTAATCGAAAACAGTGAACCCTCTGTCTAGCTTTAGTATATAGTACATATAGATAAATAATAAAACACAGGACGGGAAACCATGCATCTCTCTTCTCTCTCTCATCTATGAATGGCAGCTGTGGCATCAGGGCCGAGCGTTTACGAAAGCGAAGGGGATGCAGGCGAGCCTGAGGACGCAGTGGTATTCGTCGGGATCTCTCTGGTGCTTGGGATCGCGTCAAGGCACATCCTTCTCGCTGGTGCTTGGGATCGCATCAAGGCACATCCTTCGAGGGACAACGGTTCCATACACCGTCGCGCTCCTCGTTATTGGCATTGGCCTCAGATCCTTAGGTCTGCTCTCTCATCTCTACAGCTGAATTCAAGTTGATGATGCTCAATATTGGGGACCCCTATGATCAGGACACGTGGAGGATAGCACGTCCCAGAACTCAGAAGAAAGGGTCCACAGAGGCCGACCAGGCCACCCCTGTACCCGACCTGCCGGCACAAGCCAGCCCTCCTCGGGGCTCCCTGCAGATTGGCCTCCTCGGCCCTTCAGTTTGCCTTGAGCCGCCACAAGACCAAGTATCCTCGGCCTTCTCGCTCGTCCACGGGCCCCCGACTGAGGCCATCTTCCTCGGTTCTCCGCCCAGCTCCACCGCTCACAGGCGTAACCGCCGCTCCGCGAATCTCGCCATGCGCGGATTCTCCGCCAGCAACATCCCGCGTTCCACGCCCCCATGATCCCCATTTATGGGCGATCCGCTCTTTACGCGGGCGTGACGTCGGGAGCGTAACTGCTGGCGAGATTCTCGCGCCTGCTGCTGCACGCCTCCACCGCTATATAAACCTCCATCACAGAAGGGTTAAGTAAGCCATTTTTTACTCCACCTAGCCGTTACGGTGCTCGGATCTAGTACTAACTTGATCGTTGGAGGGTCCTCGGTGGTAACAAACCACCCCGGGACTTCTTTGCAGGTACCTGGCGTCAAACTCCTCCAACTACCAAATCTCCTCAAAACCCACTGAGACCCACATTCAACGGGGGATCCCCTCCAGAATCCACTGGGAGATCGACGGAAGACAACATCTGAAGGAGATCTGAAAAGGACCTCCATCAGTTGGCGCCGTCTGTGGGAAACGCAAACTCCACAAAAGCAAAGTTGGCCTTCCGATCTCCGTCCACATGGCAGGCGACCATCCTGAAGATTCGGGTACCAGCCGCCGCCTCCCCCTCACCGGAGGCGCGGATGAACCCCCTCCGGCGACCATCATCCACGCCCTCGCCAGCCGAATAGATCGGCTACAGTCCCTCGTGGAGGCGCTCGTCCAAGCCCAAACGGCCGGGCCTGGGCCCCAGATCGCCGCCTCCCCCGCCTCCGGAATGCTCTGCCCCCGTCGGCGCGGCCGACCACTAGCGGGCTGCGACTCCCGTCCACGGATCCCACGGACCGATACTCCGTGAAGCCCGCTGGGCGCCTCGCGGCTCCACCCCCAGGACCGCCGCCGGAGCACCACGTCTCGAACCTCTTAGCGACCCTTGCCCCCCTAAGGAGATGTCGGTCACCTCGCCTGCCTACAGGCATGAACGACACCCACTCCCCCGACGGGGTCCCACAGAAGGGGCTCGCCACGACTGCTCGAGAGCCACCGCACCTGGGGATCTGAGGAACCTCATCGAGAGGAACTGGAGCCGTGCCCAGACGCATGTCTCCCACAGCAGAGGCCAGGGATCGCGAGTGTCACGTCCCGCTTCCCAAAGTACGGAATACGAGGGGTAGACAAGGCCAGCCATGCTCCTACGGTCAAGGAAAAGTCCTGCCGTAGTCACACTTCGGCTTCTAGTTTATCATGGTAAACAGTAAACGATGCGCAGGTAATGAGAAATACAGTAACTGAAAGATACAATAATGTAAACTGACCTGAAGTGGAACAAACGGATGTAACTAGGAACGGCAAGTCAGGAAGTCTGTGATGCACTGGTCCAGGCTAAATCGTCTTCTCACACTGAGCATGCATACTCAGGTCGTCAGAGCGACACAATAGCAAAATAATATGTATAAAATCAAGTGACAGTTCTAACAGTGGCAGTAGATATGAATAACAGTAATCGATAACAGCATGAATATGAATGTGCAGTAATCAATGCAGCGGAACAGTAAATCAGTATAACGATATGTCACGTATGCCACACAGTATAAAGGAATAAAATGCCAGTACCCCTATCAGTCTCTAAGTTTCACTGTACAGGTCACTAAGCCTATCGTCAGTCCAAGTGTGAGAGTCAACCACTCGCGAGTGTCCTCCACCCAAGGGTAGAACCCAAGGGCAAGGGACCACGGGCCCAACATGTATCAAGAATGTCACGGTGTATATATCACGTACCCTGTAAATCTCCATATAACTCCCTAAATATATAAGCCGGCATGGGACTCCCGAGATTCTGTTGAACTCACACTTAAACTACCCCACACCCCGTGGTCTACATCATACGCTAACCATAACCCTAAATACTAATCGATCCGTGACAAGTCTGCGCGAGAACTGGAGGCAGGACCTCCATCAAGCACGTCCCGACTAATACCTAAGATAAATGGCAGTGTCGGATGCCTTATCTGTGACATCTGTGCAAGCGCTTCCATAAGTGTCCCATACCACTTATAGTCACACGTACACGCATCCCACAGACGTCGACAATGCAAAAGAATAAAAGGGACACTGATTGTGCACAAGTACGTATCACTTTCACTTAATCACGGATACACGAACACTGTCGTACTTGCCACAATCACCACTAAAATCTAACACTGGGTAAATGCACGATGCTACTAGGTTATCAATACGATGATATGGGTATGATATGATGCGTGAACAAGCATATAAACGTGATGAGGATGTTATGAAACAGCATTCTTTCACTTGCACGATTTATCATGAAACATACGTATATAATTTGGCGAAATGATAAACAGGTTGTAAATAGTATGTTCAGTTGTCCATCCATAGAATTTAGTTTCAAGCCAATCGGGTTCCAGGATCCTTAGTTATATCCATTTCATTTTAAGCGCTCGCGGCTGGAAATCCAATTTCAGAATCAGAAGTCCATTTCGCAACGCATTTTAACCCCAGTTGGGATCAGAATTTAGCGACGCTACAGTTGGATGAATTCTAGGGTTTTCAGTAAGGTTTTCAACGCAACAAACGGATCTTCAATCGCGTCTGTACGTTAGGAGTTATAATCTGTTTAATATTAACATGTCAATTCTGATTCTGCTGGGACTGTTATGTGTCCCGATCTACTAAATTACAGATTAAATATCAAACGGTAACGAAACAGGATGAAATCAATTGTGTTGTCTAGCTAACAGGTTTATCTGTAATAAACAGCGGAGTTCCGCAACTTACGAGTTAAGGAAAACCTGTGGTACCCGCTACGGAACAGCAAGCAACAATTTGAGTCGCTCTGGACTGCAGTCCAGAGTCGCACTCCGATCCATTTATCATCACGGTTTAAGTACAGGAATGTCCGGAAACTAGTATGAGGTTAAACTTCGTCGAGATGGCTTCGATTTGAGCCCTCGAACGCACCATTCTATTATGCATATGATTTATGGTGGATTTAACGATTTTCAGATGCAAGGAAATTCCAGTTTTACAGTTAAACTTGAGAGTAGTTGTTTTAGTCATGAACGGTCATATTTTCTAGAAAAACTTGCGCAGGGTATCCATCACATCAAGGGCCAAAGCATTATATCCAGTTCCGTCAAATTTGATAATGATTTTCTATGATAACAAGTATCGAACAGTTTGTGGCAATATTTACATAAGGCAAAACATGTGATATATCTACGATTTTAATTTGTAAACTAGTAATACATAGCATGTAGCAAGTAAGAACTTGCCTGGAGGTGTCTAGGCGGTGCACGGCAGTGGTAAAGACACGAACGCGCGACGGGCAAGCACCGCGACGGTTACGGCTCCGAGTGACAAAAACCTCGATCCTGGCTCGAGCTTGATGGAGTTGGCTGTTGCGGGCTCGGGCAATGTCCTGTGGTGGTGTAGGTTGATAGGGAATGGAGAGACGGTGAGATTTGGAGAGGGAGAGAGAGAGTGTTAGAGAGGGAGAGATAAATAGAGAGTGAGAGATAGAAAGACAGAGAGAGGTTTAGAGAGTGAGAGAGAAGGACAGAGAGAGTGAGAGAAGGAGAGAGAGTGACTGCAGCGAGAGAGAGGAGAGTGCAGAAGGGAGATATGCTGGGAGAGACGACGACGACGACGAGAAGCTCACCGGTCGTCGGCGCAGGGGATGTCGAGCTCGGCTGTGGGTTTGGGGTGTTGGGTGATGGGGGTCGCGGTGTTGGGAGAAGGGGGAGTTGGTGGTCGGTGGTGAAGTGGAGCGCGAGAGAGGCTTGGGCGGCGATGGTGGTCGGCGAAGCGATGAGCTCCCGTGACCGAGGGCGAGAGCAAGGAGGAAGAAGACGAGGGGAGCGATGTGAGTTCGAGGGAGTTCTGGATGTGAGGGGAAAAATTTGGGGAGACGTGGGGGAGGGCGTCGTGGTAACGTTCGCGAGCGGGGCGCGAGGAGCGGCGACGTGGGCGCAGGCGTGGCGTGCGGCGGAGGAAACGCGCGCGGGAGTAGGGAAGTAGCCGTTGGAGATATAAGGGAGATGTACAGTAATGGGGTTGGGTGAGTGGGCTTTGATCACGGGCCGCAGGGAATTTTGGGGAAATAAGAAAATAAGAAATTGAAGAGATTAAAAGAGATGGGCTGAGAGCTGGGCTCTGGGCGCGGGCCAAAGGTTTAAAGGAAAAGAAATTTGGGAAAAAAGAGACGGGCCGGGGCTGAGAAAATATTAATGGAATTTGGTGAGAAAAAGGAGTGGGCTGCATGGGCTGGGTTGGAAATTAATTATAAGAATTAGAGGGAAGGGGGCCGGGCCTGAGAGCTGTAACACAAAATAATTAAAATGAGAAGGGCTGTGAGATTGGAATGTGAAGGGCCGGCCAAAAATTTAATTGAAGAATTGGAAGGGTCAGCATAGGAAATCAAAATGAGGAGAAAGAATGGGCCGGCCTGGTGGATGCTGGAAAAATTCAGGAATAAATAAATAAGAGATGATGGCTGGGCTAAGTGTCGGGCCACAAGAATAATAGTTATAATAGAAAGAAAATGGGTAGTGGCTGGGGAAAAAATTTGTGTTTGGGTTCTAATACATTAAGTTATAAAAGGGATGCGTATGGATTAAAATGTGGAAAAATCTGGGTTTGGATTTAAGGAGGAGTTTTAAAATAAATAAACTAATAATTAATTGTAAGAAAATTTAAATAAATTTTATAAATGAAAATGGAAATACAGGCTGGGTGTTACAACGAGGCTCCGAGTCCTCAGGGTACCACGGCCCACTCGACGCCCTCGATAAGAAGATCGAGGGCATGCGCCGGGAAGGGCACCTCTCGGCTGACGGGGCCGAGTACGCCGCCGACTCGCTCACCAAGCCGTTCACCGAGGAACTGCTCGCTGTCCATGTCTCCTCGCGCAACAAACCCCCGAAGGTCTTTCTGTTCGACGGAAAAACTGACCCCAAAGACTATTTGGATGCTTTCACCGCGGGAATGAGCTTCTAGGACCATTCCGATGCCGCCCAGTGCAGGGCCTTCTGTCACGCCCCGCTTCCCAGAGTACGCTAAGATGGGCACGTGACATAGCCAACCATGCTACCTGTGGATAAGAAAAAAATCCTTCCACAGTTACATTACGGCTGTAGAGATATCAAAAACAGCAAAGTAAACTAACTATCTAGTACATGTCCATAAGCCAGAGTAAAAGAGTCAAGAAATAATATAGTATGCAGAAGCAAAAGATCAAATAAACACCTGGAAAGTAATACTAGATACCAACAGGATCCCTACCGCTCGGTCTAACAGCGGCAATACTCCTGATCAGTCTGCAACAAAGGTAGATAATCTGGGCCATGCAAAACCCAGACGTCAGCGCGTCATAATATCAAGCAATAATATATAAATAGGGTAGCAAGACATGCAAGAATGATCATAAAAGGTAAAGCAAGTGTAACGGCAATATAAATCAGGGCAGTGAAAGGTAGCGTGCAGTGAGTAATCTAAACTGGTCTATTGGGTTAAATACTCTCAAGTCTTTGAAATCAATTTGATGAATCATCGATGTAACTCAATAGTATCCCGTGCGTGCCCGGAATCACGGTGAATATTCTCGGGCTGAAACCGAGACATGCCGCTAAGCACTAAAAGGAAAAGGGTAATGATGAATGATGTCTGCAGCATCATCCCAAGGCTGGCCTAGCCTCTAAAAAAGTAGTGGATAACGATGGATGATGTCAGCAGCATCATCCCAAGGCTGGCCTAGCCTCTAAAACTGATCAGTAAAGGTAGCGAACTGTCGAGTTACAAGTCAGGTTTCATCATTGATTTCCCCATACCCCCAGGTTGTATGTGTTCGAGTCAGGTATTAAATAATCTGGAGTTAATGCCAACACAGGATCAGGCAGGTACATGTTTGTCTGGATAGACAACAGGAACTGTCCGTAAGGACAACAGGTCAGGTTTGTTGGCATTAATCACAAGATTAGGTAATAGGTAAAGCATGGTACATCAGGTCAAGTCAAGTAATGTATATAAGTATCATGTCATGTCAAGAGTTGCACGGTACCATGTCAAGAGTTGCATGGTACAACGTCGTGTCAAGTAGTGGGTGTAACAAGTCATGTCAGGGTGCACAAGATGTCATGTGGATGCTCATAATCCAACTAGCATAAGCATGGGTATACAAAACAAGCATGAGTATTAATGGAACAATAAAATGGAATATTGTAATGTGAAATGCAATCAGGTACAGATTAAGGCATATAGATGCACAGTTATGATTAGGGTTAAAGTTAAAGTTCCAATACTAATTAAATTACAATTTACCAAGCATGGAATGTTAAAATCTCATTAATATGTATTAAATGATCTAGGGATGCAAATGAACAGATATTAGGCTAGATGTATGTAAACAGTGTTCGATAGGGTATAAACTAAATATGGGGTACTATAGGCTATGCAAATAATTATTATGTGATTTAAATATGGACATGGATACCACGTATTGTGAACTAAAATGCAACATGATATGTTTCACGTTCTAGGTCTAAAATGATATATGGAACATTGAATGTTAAAAAGGTAACATGTGGCATTAGATTCAATCTACAGATTCAATATGCAGTTGAATAAGTATAATATAATATAAATAGCATGTAGCAAGTTTTACTTGCCTTGACAGATCGCGAAGCGGCATACGGAACGTCATGCGTCGGTGGGAAAAGTCGCGACGCGCGCATGTTCATATCATAATATTGCATTACTATATTCCCCATTCTTATTCGTTTTATAAATAAACAGGTGCTTTTGACGCATATTTGCTGCATATTACAGGATACGGGTTCTTGGAGCGAAAACAGTGAAAAAGACAAAACTTGATACAAAAGAGGGACTTTTGACCCACAAGTAGAAGGATCCTAGTCAAGCCTAGACGAAGAACAGTTCACAATTGTACAAGGCAACATGGTCCAAAATGTTAAAGTGAACGGTTAAAAGACCAATACAAGTTTTCACTGAAGATCTGGAGAAGACTCAGAAGCCAAATGGATAAAAGAACCAAAGAATAAGAGTCCAAAGAGACCCTGAAGATTACCACAATTTGAGCATGTGATCTCACCATAGGGCCGCGGAACCGTGGCCCAACCACCATAAATGCCGCGGTTCCGCGGCCATTTAATGCATGTGTCGGTGCAGATTTTGGGTGTTGGTGCGTCGGTGCGAAGGTTGGGATTTTTCGGGGGTATTTTTGCAATCGCACGTGTGCGAATCCCGTAACTCTAAATTTCCCTGTTTCCCTATAAAATTGTAATCAAAATATTGTAATAGGGATGCCTCTTTTCAATAAATAAAATTCAGATTATTTTAAAGATCTAAGAGCATCATTTCTGTAAGTCTTCTTTTTTTTAATTCCTGCCTTAGTTTATAGTTAAATTCTTGCCTTAGATAAATCTTTCCATTGCCCTAGTTTAATTTAGTGTAATCTTTCTTAAACTGCAGTAGGTAAGTTATTTTAAAATGTTATTTTTAAAAGATCCCTTAATGAGCGAGTAATTTCCTCGCTTGTTAGGGTTAGGAATAAGAAAGGGATTGAGAGATGAATATCTCTTATCTCTTTCAAGCCCAATTATTTTTAATAACTAGAACTTCATGCATGCATGCATGATCCGCTCCCTACGGCACCCTACCCACGAGGTAACGGTGAAACCGTAGTATAAAGGACCGGACATGCATGTCTTCCATGAAGGTTAGAGCAAATACTAGGAAAGGACGGACAAGGATCTAGAGGAAGAAACTTCGTTTCTTCCCAATCATCCTAATCCCTTTTTCTAATAGTTGCTATAACTTCTAAAAGATTTCATTTAGGGCATTGAAAGAGGTGTTAATATTAATCTTACCAAACCCCACCTTTGACCTAACCCTAGCAAGTTTTTTTATCATCATATAACTTAGTTTTAGATTCAATTAAAACAAAACCAAACAACCATTGGAATAAACTCGTAAGAACACTTAGGAAAATTACACATCCCTGTGGACCGACCCGTATTCACCGGCTAGCTGCAAAGCGACGCTGTTTCTGATTGCGGTAAAAATATTTTTGATCGTTAAAAACCTACTTTAATCAAATGGCGCCGTTGCCGGGGATGGCGTAAAATTTATTTTGTGTAATTTTGGGTTGATATAAATTTTAAAAATTATAAAAATCTGAAAATAGAAAAAGTACAAAAACATTTTATCAATTTTTATCCGTTTGAAGGGTTTTATTGTTTGAATCTTGCAGGAACAGCGAAGAATCTTTGATCTGGAAATTTACAGAGGGCAAATCAGAAAAGTGCACTTCAGAACAGAGGGGAAATTTGATAACGGAACAGTGCAAATTTTTTCAGAGAATGATCCCTCCTACAGACCGCGTTTCCGCCGCACTATAGCCACGTCAGCTCCTTATTTTTGCATGGTTTGATCTTTCCTTCTCTCCTCTGCAACCTACAATATATCCTTTGTCAAATTTTCTGCAGGATTTCTTTGCGCTAAAAATCTTCTCCCCCTTCTAAATAACAGATTTTCTGCAGGTTTCTTTGCGCCGCGCTAAAAAAAATTGATTGCAAGTGAATTTACTGTTTTGCATAATTTAATCGGACTTTAATGGGTTATTGACCAAACTCAGATTGGGTGGGGATTTCATCACCCTTCCCAGGACCCCAGAAAACACTTAAAGCATTTTCATCGACCACTTTTAATTTAAAAAATACTAGACTCAGCCCTAAGGACTTCAAGCTCAATAGGACAAAGGACTAGACATAGGTATCGACCGTTTATTCTAACTGACTTTGCGGTGTCTAGGCAAGTGTGTCAAGGCAAGCGGTTACTTAATTAGGACCGCTACTTATAGCGGGGAGCCTTCCACTTACCTGGCACTTACCTGACCGCATTTGACGGTGAAGAGGCGGTTTGAGGTCCTATTTCTAGCCCTAGTTAGGAGCTGTCTAGCTGACCTAGGTGACCCTAGATCTAGGCCTGATTGTGCATGTGTGGTTGATCGCGTTTGCGTCTCAAGTCTCTTTTCAAAAACCTCTTTGCAAAACTCTCACACAAATAAAAAAAAAAGAAAAATCTTTTCAAAACTTGCAACTTGTCGCTAAAGAAAACTTGCACCTCACCTACACCATTTCCTTTCATTGACGTTCTCTTACCTCCACATTCTGTCTTTCATTTTTTTTTTCTGACTACACTACCCCTTTAGTGTATGTCACTTTGGACTAGGGACATTAACGCCCGATTATTCCGTGTTTCGTTGGTACCGACCGACGAACCTTTCGACACCGAAGTCGAAATTCCGTCCACTTTCTTACCCCCACCTTCAAATTCTTCCTCCGAAGGCATGTCGGGATTCAACCCCAACAATACCTTACTGACGGGAATGATTCCACCTCCGTTAGGTGCGAATAACCCGAATCAACCGCCTGTTGAAGCGCCCGCACGAGTCACGCTCCAGGATCTCTTCTACCCTGTCCGCACTTCTTTACCTACATGTCTTTCACCCCCACCGGCAAATGGAGACAATTTTGAAATAAAACCACATTTCATCAATATGCTGCCAAAATTTCATGGTTTGGAATCAGAAGATGCGTATATTTTTATTAATAAATTCCAAAACGTTTGCGCTATGATGAAAATGACCCAATTAAGTGATGACGCTATAAGGCTAAGGGTCATTCCTTTCACCTTATGTGACTTAGCCGAGAAGTGGCTATACAGCACCGCATTACATTCCATTAGAAATTGGGACGAGTTTGTGAAAGCTTTTCTTAAAAAGTTCTATCCTCATCACAAAACTGCTAGAATCCGCAATGAGATTATTCAATTCTCACAGCTTCCTTCCGAACCATTTTGGAAGTGTTTTGAAAGATTCAAAGACCTACTCGTTCAATGCCCTCATCATGGGATCGAAAGTTGGCAACTTTGCCAAACATTATACGAGGGATTAAACTCGGCAACGAAGCAGTTGCTAGAAACCATCTGTCAAGGTCACTTTCTCTCCAAATCTAATGAGGAAGCGTGTCAGTTTCTTGAGGATCTTAGTGAACAAACAATTCAGTGGGAGAGCACCAAGACCACATCATCTTCTTCTAGTGGTCAATCTAGGGCAGGCATACATCAAGTAGAGATGTCGATTGCCATGAAGGCCGAGATGGCCGCTCTTACGAAAAAGCTGGAAGCGATTGAGACCAAAATCTCATCTTCTTCTCCTGCCCCTGTTGTGCCTCCACGAACTGTTTGTGCTTGTTGTTCGGCTCCATGACATCTCACCGAAGAGTGTCCTTACAATGCATCTACTTAAGGACAGGATCAAGTCAATACTGCCTTTCAGCAACGACAGAGAAACGATCCATACTCTTCGACATACAATCCGGGGTGGAGGAGTCACCCAAATTTCGCTTGGTACCAAAATCAACAATTCCAAGGAAATAACAATTATCAAGGTCCTCCTCCACAACAACAACAAGCACCCCCACAAACTCAATTTCAACAACCTTTCCAACAGCAACCTTACCCTAATCAAGTGAACAATTTTGTGCCTAATAATTCTTACGCGCCAAACAATTTTGTTCAACCTAACAATGACAAGGTTAGCTCGCTCGAAAGAAGTCTAGATGCGTTCTTAAAGCAATCTACACAGTCTACAGCAAGACTAGAGACTTCTATTCAATCTTTGGTGCAAAACAGTGCCTCACACGATCAAAGCATCAAATCTATTGAGGCACAAATTGCACAACTCAAGGCAGCATTGAGCGAGCGAGAGAAAGGAAAGCTCCCATCTCAACCACTGCCCAATCCCGGTCACGCACATGCTGCACATCAACAGCAAACTCATAACGTAAACGCTGTGACCACGTTGAGATCGGGGAAAATGTTGCAAAACAATGTGGGCATTCACAATTACACCCCTGCCTGTGGTTCTTCTTCACCTTCTTCTTCTTCTTCTTCGTTAGAGCCTGTTCTCCATCATTCACAAGGCTATACTCCTAGCTCGAATGGACCCACTTCTCACAATATGAACACATCTACACGGGATTCCGTTCCAACTCAACAATCCGATCCGCAAAAATTGGACTCAACAACATTTCAAAATGCTCCTTTTCCAAACCGGTTGAGATCCAATAGACCAACTCCACAAATGGAGAAGATTGTCGAGTTGTTCAAACAGGTGAGCATAAATATCCCTCTTTTGGATGCAATCCAACAAGTTCCTTCATATGCAAAAATCTTAAAGGACTTATGCACCAAAAAGAGGAAGTCACAAGTACCAAAGAAAGTTTTCCTGGCCAGTGCTGTTAGCGATGCTCTTGTCCAATCTTTACCCCAAAAGCACAAGAACCCCGGTTGTCCTACTATTTCGATAACAATTAGGGACAAGAACATCAATAGAACACTACTAGATCTTGGTGCTAGTGTCAATTTGCTACCTTATTCTGTGTACGAGCAATTAGGCATTGGAGAGCTTAAGCCCACTCACTGTACTCTCCAAATGGCTGATCGATCAATCGCCCATCCAAGGGGTGAGCTAGAGCATGTGTTGATCAAAGTTGGGGAGTTCATATTCACAGTTGATTTTATTGTTATGGACACACAACCAGTTGCTAACTCACGGAACCAAATTTCGGTGATTCTCGGTCGACCATTTTTGGCCACTTCCAATGCCGTAATAAACTGTCGCAATGGCTCCACGACTCTATCCTTCGGGAAGACGTCTAGTGAGTTCAATATTTACAAGTTAGGAAGTCTGCCCCCGTGCCTAATACTAGTACACGAGAAGTTTGCTCTATTCACGAAATCACGCAGGAGGACTGCGAGTTTGAAAGTTTCTTGTTTGATGAGAACAGTTTTGACGCCACTAGTGCGTCCCTCCTTAAGCCTACCACAGTTGACACAACCGATATTGATTATGAATGTTTCACTTTTTCGGATGATGAAGACTCACAGCCCGAATATGAGTCTTTTGAATTTTTGGATGAGTTGGTCGAACCATCCGAATCGGTTGTTTGCAGTGATTTCGAACCTGTGCTAGAGTCCTTCGAGTTCGAAGTAGATTCCCCAATTTTACCTATGTTAGTGTATATGTCCTAGAGGCCATTACTGTATCATACTAGTTTGTATATTACTTGATGGAAGCTTGGGATATTCACAGTTGTATATACAATCTTGCTCGAAATGGTAGTATGCTACTTGGTTTGTCTCTACTTTAATATGTGCATGTGTTTCTTTTAGCATATCGCTGATATACATATTAGTAGAGCCCTTATGATCTTTGCTTGATTACCAGCGTTGTGATGGCGCTCGCACTCGTGGGAGCTGGGTAATCTATAAGCACATCCTTATACAGGTCCCTGGTCATTGGACTATCGAGACAGGGCATCGATACTCCGGAGTAGACTAGCGTATGCGCTTCTCATCCCAATGTGGGAGACGGTCTGTCCCACAGCCGTCAGTACGTCGTACTTGAGATAGTATACGGGTGCTCGTTAGGTTACGAGTACACTGGACAGGACTTGTTGGGGACTGTTGGTTGGTATTATACCTATCGTCAGTTATCAGTTCCTAGGTGACATGAGTACAGCTTAGTCCGTTGACTTGACACTGTCACTTCTCCTCGAGTGTGTTCCCACTGCACTTTGATTACTACCCTACCACGGCTCAAAGGAGTCGTGCAAACAGGTAGTTTTTGGGTGCAGTCCCGAAGCACTTGGAGGCAGTGACGGTTAGACAGGATTCGTCTCTCCCGGTATTGGGGGTTGACATCGCGCTGTGTCTAGGAGAGCCATTACACAAGTAGTCCCTGGCCAGGGCAAGCGAGATATACTGGTAGGTTTCCAGTGTTATCTCAGGGTGTTATGGGCTACACTCCGACACGACTTGTACCGCTATTAGGGGACTGACGTTCACCGTCCCCCTAGGCCCGCCATGCGATGTATCATACGAACAGACCGGACTGTACGGAGACTGTCACATACAGGCTCAGTAGGAGTTCAGATGGGGTTCACCTCGTCAGTCTTCTTATCGGCATCTACCTGGGGACCGTTACGTACAGCTAGTGCCGCTTGCGGTCTGTGGTTAAACCCACTGCCAGCGTAATGTCGAGTCTTTAGAGTCCCACACAGAGAGCTATTCGCCTTTAGGCAAAATGAGTAGAGGTCGCATGGTTTTGCAACAGGGTTCGTTCGCATCCGCGCACTTGTGCACGTTTGCTGTCCGGACAGCTTATACTAGTGGGCTTTGGTTTAAGCCGGATCCTAGTATATGATTTGGGATTGGTTTTTCTCATTGTATTCGTGTTCCTCGGATCACGAATACGGGTGCGTATGCACAGTTGCTTGAGACAGAGGGAGAGGACTTTGATTAGGGTTAATGACTATTGTCATTTTATTAACTCTAATGATTATGTGTGTGAATTATGGTTAATTGATATTAGTTTAATAATTGTGCATGGTTATGGTTGTTGACCATTTGACCTATCTTGACTTGTTGACCTTGTTGACACTTTGACCATCATTATTTCATTTGGAAGATGCTCTTTGATCCTTGCAAATTGCATTAAAAATGAAATGATAATGGTCATGTCTTGATTAACCATGACAATTATCTAGCTAATTATCTAATTACAATAATTCACACATATATGTGAGAATGGTTTATTTTATTCTCATTCTATCATTCCCTTTCTCTCTCTTGTTCTTCCTCTCCCTCAAGCTCTCCCCTCTCATGTGTTGAGAAACACTTGAGCTTGAGAAAAACACCTTCTTGATAATCTCTACTCTCATCTAGGGTTCAAGGATTATCACTTCTTGCACCCTAGTTACTTCTAGCTTGGAGTTGAAGCCAAAGGTTGAGGCTTTCGGGTGGATCCTTCTTCGACGTGAGAAGACGACCAAGGTGACATCTTTCTACTACTCCAAGGAGCAAGGAGAGAAGGACTTAAAGCCCTAGGTATAACCTTTTTGACACTTAGCTAGTTTCTAGTTAGCTTTAGCTTGTTTTTGTTTAGCAAAGATCCTTCTTTGTCTAGTCCATGTTGCCTAAGTTGATAAAAATTTGATTTTTATTCCGTTTTCCGCCTTCCCGTAAGTATCGGGGTGGGCAACATGGACTTACAGTGGTATCAGAGCCTAACTAAACATAAACTAGCTAGGTAGTGAAGTGTAACGAAGTTCGAATCGGAAAAATTGAAAAACCAAAATATCAAAACCCTAGTTTTCTGTTAAATTTTTTTTCTGTTCAAAACAAAATAAATCATACTCCAAAAATCATCTCAGGGTTTTGTGAAGAAAGCCACCAAAAACGATTCAGTGATTCGACTAAAGAGCCGTGGTTCCGCGGAAATAGCAAGCTATTGCCGCGCAACCGCGGCCGTCTTGGCTCGTCTCTGGGTCGAGTTTGGTGCAGTGTATTTCTGGCTTGGTTTTGGGATTTTTAAGATGGTTTATATGTGCCCAGATTTTCCAGAATAGAAATTCGTTTTTGGGGGCCTATAAATCCGTATTTTTTTCGAACTTCACTGCACTTTGACTATAAGAGTTATATCTGTGATGTTTATATGTATTGAACGTCGGCTAATCGCTATATGTCGATTAGTTGGGGTTATACATATCTATAATCTGTGTTTGATGATGGTATGTGTATATGAATGGGTTGGATTGTCGCGGGTGAATAGCCGGGGTGGATATGAGATGAGTGTTGCTTTTTCTTTCATTCATTGTAATATGTAAATTGATGTAATATTATTATTTGTATGGCCGCACAACCGGGTCGGGGTTGTAGCCGTCATTGTATAATTCTTTTTACTGTTTTTGCTCCTAGGATAGACCCATGGAGGGGGTGCACAAACTACCGGGTATCTCGAAGTGCCGAGTGGCCTACTCACGGTGTTGAGGGAGGTTGCTTCGCTTCGGGTACTTGGCGGGTAGTTTGCCGCACCCGTAGGGGTCTTGGGTGGGGTATTGGCTATTCACCGCGACCGTGTAATCCGCTTTTCGTTGCAGGCTCGAACGGATTGCGGATTCCTAGTATATCCAATGTATTCATCTGTGATCTGTAATGTCTATCATTGCTATATATTTATATATGATAACTATTTAGGCGTTGCTTATGTTTTACAGCCGCGCTAGCCCAGCCTCCGCTCTGTCGTTAGTTAAGTAACCTAACGGGTGATGACGGGGCCCCGTGGCGAATGCGAATGGCATAAGCGTACGTCATATTTTGGTTGTTTTCTGCAATGGTAGGATTAAATGATGGGATGCATTAAAAGAACTAATGCAAGAAAATAAACCAAGTAAAAGTCGATTGGAACACTTTGAAAACCACTCGGTTCTTTTCAAAACTAAACTTTTAAACGCGGAGCTTGAACCACTCCTTTTAAAAGCTATCTCGTTCCATCGATTATATCAAGTTCGCTACGTTCACGGTTTCGCCAAAACCATTCGTAGCCCTCCGTCATTCCACATGAATGGTCAAAAAGTATTCAAGCTATGTATTTTGGCCAAAGTCAAGGCATAGTGATTGGTAGCTATTGGGTATTCATGTGCAGCATAGATAGATGCGTTGGTTTGGGACAGTCGTGTTGCCATTTTGGCCAAAGTCAAGGGTAGGTACGGGTGGGTCCAAATTAACCAGGAGAATGACGGGTAGAACTTGACATGTGACTTATGATATTTTGGCCAAAGTCAAGGTCATAAGAGCATGGGGCAAAAATCCACATCGGGAGTTTAATAAGTACTGAAACTTGCTAGCGCTGCATACCATTTGGAGTGTGATAATTCTGGTAGGATTCCTTCGGTTTTATCACGCGATGATATTTGGATCCCGATCCTATTGTGAGTATATGCTACTCCTCGGGAAAACTCTCACTTAACGATCAATGCTATAAACTTAGTAGGTGTCTAGAAAGGTGTTAGCGAGGCTACGCCCCCAGGGAAAAGAGGTTCTCAAATTAAGAAACTTCGCGAAAGCGTTGGAAAACCTCCCTCGAAGTACCGACACTGGCCTGGCTGAACGGTTAAGCAAGTATTGTACGGTGAGATTGATCCTGACTAATCCTTTCTTTACGGTTTGAGAAGGGATTCGAGAGACAGTGGGAGCCATCCAGTTTAGACAAATTAAAAACCACTCTAAACTTGCAAGAGCATCATGCTAAAGTGTTTCTTTTCTCTCTCCTAATTGCAGCGACCATTCAACATGACCGGACTTAAGTTATTACTGGATAAAAACATATTGACAGGGTCAAACTACAAAGATTGGCTCAGGAATGTCAAGATGGCAATCACTTACGACAAGTTGGGGTATGTCCTTACCACCAAAGCTCCCCCTGTCCCAGATCCCACCTCCAGCGTCGCGGATAAGGAAATCCATAAGACATGGGAGATAGATTGCGCGAAGGCCAAATGCCTCGTACTTGCCTCGATGGACAACGAACATCAGAGGAGGCACGAGAATATGGACCTAGAGTCCATGTTTCTCCATACAAAAGAACTGTATGGAGAGCAGTCTCGTATCGCAAGATACGAAGTGTCGAAGAAGCTATTTTCGGCAAGATTGGCCGTCGGATCATCGGTAGCGGAACACGTGCTTAAGATGATTGGCTACATTGAGGAGCTCGCGGACCTTGGGACCACGTTGGAGAATGAACTCTATACTGATTTAATTCTCCAGTCCCTTCCTTCCACTTACGCCCAGTTTATCCTTAACTTCAACATGCAAGGAAAGGAGGTTGAACTTTCCGAACTTCTGAACATGTTGAGGAGTGCTGAGGGCACCCTACAGAAAGGTAGGGAGACATCCACTTTGTTTGTAGGAGGATCTTCCTCTTCTAGATCCAGGACGAAAGCCAAGGGTAAGAAGAAGAAAGCCCCCGCCAAACCAAGAGGCGGTGTCGATAAAGTGGATACGAAGGGAAAAGGAAAAGCAACAAAGATAGCGGGGAAGCTAGTGGGGAAGGAAGAATGCTTCTATTATCACAAAAGTGGTCACTGGAAACAGGATTGCAAGGCTTGGAAGGCCAGAACACAGGATTTGAAGCGAGTTGCGGCTTCAGCTTCAGGTGTGTATGTTATTGAAAACAGTCTATTAATAAACTCTACATCCTGGGTATTGGATACCGGATCAGGATCTCATATCTGTAATTCTTTGCAGGCGTTGAGAAAGCGTAGAATTTTGAAGGCAGGTGACATGACCCTCAGAGTTGCAAACGGTGCTAGCATGGATGCTGAGGCCGTGGGGGACTATCACCTGAGATTGTCGGATGGATATTTTTTGGTTTTGCGTAGTTGTTATTATGTACCAAATGCAACCTGTAATATCATTTCTGTATCTTTATTATCTAAAGAAGGTTATGAATTTGCATTTGTAAGTAATGTAGTGAACATTCACCTTAATCAGGTTTTGATTGGGTCAGGTACATTGAACAACGGTATATACGTATTAAACCAACCACAGATTTTCAATGTCCAGAATACACACAAAAGAAAGTCTCCAGAAATCAATAAAACTTTCTTATGGCATTGTAGACTGGGTCACATCAATTAGAGAAGGTTGACTAAGTTACATGCAGAAGGATATTTGGACCCGTTCGAATATCAATCGTATGCAACTTGTCAATCCTGTCTCAAAGGAAAGATGACAAAGACTCCGTTCACTGGACACGGAAAAAGAGCGAGCGAGCTCTTGGGACTCGTACACAGCGATGTGTGTGGTCCAATGTCTACACATGCACGAAGCGGTTATTCTTACTTCATTACTTTTAAGGATGACTTTTCAAGGTACGGTTATGTCTTCTTAATGAAACATAAATCCGAGACTTTTGAAAAATTCCAGGAATATAAGAATGAAGTAGAAAAACAAACAGGCAAAAGTATCAAGGCACTGAGATCTGATCGAGGTGGTGAATACTTGAGTGCCGAGTTCCTGGGTTACTTAAAAGAGAATGGAATTCTCTCTCAGCTTACTCCTCCATACACTTCGCAACATAACGGTGTATCGGAGAGACGGAACCGAACCCTATTGGATATGGTACGGTCCATGATGAGTAACGCTGAGTTGCCGCGATCGTTCTGGGGATATGCGCTAGAATCAGCTGCATACCTTTTGAACCGAGTTCTAACTAAGACTGTGCCTACTACACCATATCAGATATGGTGTAGGAAGAGACCCTATCTTAATCACATTAAGACATGGGGATGTCCAGCTTTTGTAAAAAAGCAGCATGCGGACAAGCTCGAGGCACGCTCAGTACAGTGCAAGTTTGTGGGATATCCAAAGAACTCCAAGGGATATTATTTCTATTGCGAAGAGGAACAAAAAGTCCTTGTTTCTCGCCATGCCCACTTTCTAGAACACCAGTTCATAGAAAAAGAATTAAGTGGGAGCGCAATAGAACTGGAAGAAATTCCAGAACCATGAGCTATTACTGAAAGCTTGGTTGAACCAGAGGGTTCGAAAGATCAGGACATTCCCACGCCACTCCACATGAGTAGTAGGCAGTCTCATCCGCCCGAGAGATACTACGGTTTTCTCATTGACGGGGATAGAGAGGATTGCATCATCTACTGTGATGAGCCTACTAGCTTCCAGCAAGCCATTCAGAGCGTTGACTCGGTAAAATGGCTGGATGCAATGCGGACCGAGATGGAGTCCATGTACACCAACAAAGTATGGACGTTGGACATTGCTCCAGATGGGGTAAAACCCGTAGGATGCAAGTGGATCTTCAAAAGGAAGATTGGTGTAGATGGACAGGTTGAAACCTATAAAGCTAGACTGGTAGCAAAGGGTTTTCGTCAGCGACCTGGTTTGGACTATGACGAAACCTTTTCTCCAGTAGCTATGCTGAAATCCATTCGGATCCTTCTTGCCATTGCTGCCTTCCACGATTATGAGATTTGACAGATGGACGTAAAGACAGCTTTTCTAAATGGTCATTTAGAGGAATGTGTCTATATGGACCAGCCAGAGGGTTTCATTCAGAGTGGGAGCAGCGGAAAGGTGTGCAAGTTGCTTAAGTCCATTTATGGACTATAGCAGGCATCGCGGAGTTGGAACATCTGTTTTGATGAGACGGTCAAGGAATTTGGCTTTATCAAAAATCCAGATGAACCATGTATCTATTGTAGATTTGTAGCGAGAACTGTAGTATTCCTCGTTTTATACGTGGATGACATTCTCTTAATAGGAAATGACATTCCTATGCTACAATCTGTCAAGGGGTTCTTGTCACACAGGTTCTCCATGAAAGACCTGGGTGATGCCTCATACATTCTGGGTATCCGGATCTACCGTGACAGATCCAAGAGGATATTAGGACTTTCACAGTCCAGGTACATCGACACCATACTGAAGAGATTCAGTATGGAAGATTCCAAGCGCGGTAATCTACTGGCTTGTCACGGGATCACCCTCTCCAAAGAGATGTCTCCCAAGACTGATTTGGAGAGGGATCGCATGTCTATTATACCCTACGCTTCTGCGGTAGGCTCTATAATGTATGCGATGTTGTGTACCAGATCGGATGTGGCTTATGCACTAAGTGTGGTAAGCAGGTATCAGTCAAACCCTGGGGAGAAACATTGGATAGCAGTAAAGAACATTCTCAAGTACCTGAGAAGGACTAAGGAGATGTTCTTGGTGTATGGCGGAAAAGACCTGCAGATTGAGGCCTTTGCTGACTCCAGCTTCCAAAGTGACAAGGATGATTCCAAGTCCATGTCGGGTTTTGTCTTCACCCTTAATGGAGGGGCGGTGTGTTGGAAGAGTTCCAAACAGGAAACCGTTGCGGACTCGACTATGGAAGTGGAATACATCACCGCATCTGATGCCGCAAAAGAAGCTGTCTGGATGAGGAAGTTCTTGAAAGAACTTCAGGTGGTTCCGTCCATTGTTGACCCAATACCTCTGTATTGCGACAACAACGGGGCTATAGCTTTAGCGAAGGAACCCAAGTCCCATCAGAAATCCAGACACATTTTAAGGCGGTATCACCTGATCAGGGAGATCATGGATCGCCAGGAGATCGAGGTCCGGAGGGTTGCTTCAGAAGATAACACAGCAGATCCATTCACCAAGGCCTTGCCCCAGACTCAGTTCGAGCGGCTGATCGAGATGACAGGTCTTCGATACGCCAGTACATGGCCTTAGTACAAGTGGGAGATTGTTAGTGTATATGCCCTAGAGGCCATTACTGTATCATACTAGTTTGTATATTACTTGATGGAAACTTGGGATATTCACAGTTGTATATACAATCTTGCTCGAAATGGTAGTATGCTACTTGGTTTGTCTCTACTTTAATATGTGCATGTGTTTCTTTTAGCATATCGCTGATATACATATTAGTAGAGCACTTAGGATCTTTGCTTGATTACCAGCGTTGTGATGGCGCTCGCACTCGTGGGAGCTGGGTAATCTATAAGCACATCCTTATACAGGTCCCTGGTCGTTGGACTATCGAGACAGGGCATCGATACTCCGGAGTAGACTAGCGTATCGCTTCTCATCCCAGTGTGGGAGGCGGTCTGTCCCACAGCCGTCAGTACGTCATACTTGAGATAGTATACGGGTGCTCGTTAGGTTACGAGCACACTGGACAGGACTCGTCGGGGACTGTTGGTTGGTATTATACCTATCGTCAGTTATCAGTTCCCAGGTGACATGAGTACAGCTTAGTCCGTTGACTTGACACTGTCACTTCGCCTCGAGTGTGTTCCCACTGCACTTTGATTACTACCCTACCACGGCTCAAAGGAGTCGTGCAAACAGGTAGTTTTTGGGTGCAGTCCCGAAGCACTTGGAGGCAGTGACGGTTAGACAGGATTCGTCTCCCCCGGTATTGGGGGTTGACATCGCGCTGTGTCTAGGAGAGCCATTACACAAGTAGTCCCTGGCCAGGGCAAGCGAGATATACTGGTAGGTTTCCAGTGTTATCTCAGGGTGTTATGGGCTACACTCCGACACGACTTGTACCGCTATTAGGGGACTGACGTTCACCGCCCCCCTAGGCCCGCCATGCGATGTATCAGACGAACAGACCGGACTGTACGGAGACTGTCACATACAGGCTCAGTAGGAGTTCAGATGGGGTTCACCTCGTCAGTCTTCTTATCGGCATCTACCTGGGGACCGTTACGTACAGCTAGTGCCGCTTGCGGTCTGTGATTAAACCCACTGCCAGCGTAGTGTCGAGTCTTTAAAGTCCCACACAGAGAGTTATTCGCCTTTAGGAAAAATGAGTAGAGGTCGCATGGTTTTGCGACAGGGTTCGTTCTCATCCGCGCACTTGTGCACGTTTGCTGTCCGGACAGCTTATACTAGTGGGCTTTGGTTTAAGCCGGATCCTAGTATATGATTTGGGATTGGTTTTTCTCATTGTATTCGTGTTCCTCGGATCACGAATACGGGTGCGTATGCACAGCTGCTTGAGACAGAGGGAGAGGACTTTGATTAGGGTTAATGACTATTGTCATTTTATTAACCCTAATGCTTATGTGTGTGAATTATGGTTAATTGATATTAGTTTAATAATTGTGCATGGTTATAGTTGTTGACCATTTGACCTATCTTGACTTGTTGACCTTGTTGACACGTTGACCATCATTATTTCATTTGGAAGATGCTCTTTGATCTTTGCAAATTGCATTAAAAATGAAATGATAATGGTCATGTCTTGATTAACCATGACAATTATCTAGCTAATTATCTAATTACAATAATTCACACATATATGTGAGAATGGTTTATTTTATTCTCATTCTATCATTCCCTTTCTCTCTCTTGTTCTTCCTCTCCCTCAAGCTCCCCCCTCTCATATGTTGAGAAACACTTGAGCTTGAGAAAAACACCTTCTTGATAATCTCTACTCTCATCTAGGGTTCAAGGATTAGCACTTCTTGCACTCTAGTTACTTCTAGCTTGGAGTTGAAGCCAAAGGTTGAGGCTTTCGGATGGATCCTTCTTCGACGTGAGAAGACGACCAAGGTGACATCTTTCTACTACTCCAAGGAGCAAGGAGAGAAGGACTTAAAGCCCTAGGTATAACTTTTTTGACACTTAGCTAGTTTCTAGTTAGCTTTATCTTGTTTTTGTTTAGCAAAGATCCTTCTTTGTCTAGTCTATGTTGCCTAAGTTGATAAAAATTTGATTTTTATTCCGTTTTCCGCCTCCCCGTAAGTACCGGGATGGGCAACGTGGACTTACAACCTATGATTCCTTCGCCTCCGAAACTCGAGCTCATGCCCTTGCCGTCTCACCTTAAATATGCTTACATAGGTGAGGAAGAGACCTTTCCCATTATAATATCAGCCTCCTTAGCCTTTGAGCAAGAGAACGCTATTTTAATGGTTTTACAAGATAGACGGCAAGTTTCCGGCTGGACTATGGCGGACATCGAGGAGATTAGTTCCCTCATAATTGAATATCATATGCAAATGATGGATGATGCCAAGTCAATAAAGGACCCACAGAAACATTTTGGGGGTATTGTGGTGAGTCGACCTCCTCCTTTAGAAGTTGAACCACCCCCATTTCTTTTAATAAGCTATGAGAATGCCAATATTCCACTGACTGCTGATCATTCTCATTCTCGTTTTGATTCATCACCACATCATATCTATTCACTTCCACACTTTCCCTACCATCACTCCTATCTTCCCCAATTCTTTTTGGATCGGTACAATATGTTCTTCCACCAACCGACACTCTTTACAGATAAATTTTTCGACTGGTTGGTGTTGATGTTTGGTCTATGCAAAGTCTGGCAGCAATGTCTAACATTGTTTCACTGAAGTTTGGAAGGGCCTTTCTGTACATATTTTTGTTTTTCTTTTAACAATAAAATAAAAAAAATTATAAATAAATAAACAGGGGAGTGCCGAAATTTTGACCCCCTTGGTGCAGCATGACAGTGAGGACACTATCAAGTTCAAGTTTCGGGGTATGCTCAGTACGTCTTCTTCCTTCGCATTCATTTGTACATATTTTTGCATTTGCATATTTATTTGAAAACCCATAAAAATTGAAAATTTTCAAAAATTATAAAAATTATTGTATTCAATTTTGGCCATATTTAACTTGAGTTTGACAAATAGGTTAACTGGCTAAGAACAACTAGATCTTAGACTTAGTAAATTAAAACCCTAAAAATAACCTTCTTTAAAGATTAACAGTAGAAAGTATATGTCTTTGTAGTTTATTTAGAACTAGGCAAATTTTGAGTTCACTTTTTGGGCTAAGCTGAAATAAAGAAAAAGTATTGATGTTCTTATTAGAGTATAAGTTTGAAAAATAGTTCCTACCTTAAGTCTAGATTCTAAAAATGTATACCCTACAATTTGCACTATCATGCATCTTGAAACTTGGAATAGTAGAAGAGACCTTGAAATGCTCTTTTCTAAAGTCCTTAGTACGAAGAAAATGAAAAAAAAATATATAAGTGTGAATAAAGAATAAAAAAATGGACACTGGTTTTTGTGATTACTTAAGGCTGCAAAAATAGAAAAATATTTAGCGAGGGTGCTTCATCACCTAGTGCCTTAGACCAACTGGTTTGGGAGTCACTGCTAAAAGCCTTGGGTGTTGCAAAACTAGGAATTACGCTTTAAAGTGCAAACATATCTTGTAATCGGTTGTTGGTACCTCAAGACGTATTAACAGCCGCATGAAGGATGTGAATTCACCAGTTAATTAGTGCTTTGGACAACGGACAAGAGTATGATTGCTTGATTTGAATTTCCAAGTGTAGGGGTGATTTATACACACACATGGGGATATATGATTAGAATTGAGATAAGAGAAAGGAATGAAGAATAGAACTTGTATCTTTAGTAGAGTTAATAGAAAAATTCCCAAGTGGAGATGGAACCTTAGAAGGAAAACTTAAGAAATGCCGAAGGCTGAATGAGTCTATCGAACATATATAATCTTAAGTTAAATGATGAGGAAGTGTGAAGAATATGGGTGGATAGTTTACGAGTCAACGATAATAGAATTCCTTGTTAGAAAACCTAATTGGAGAATTGAAGTCGAAAAGCCAAATTGATAGGATTTTGTGGGTGTAATCCTCTGAAAACCCTCAGGAGACAACACTCCTCCAACTAGGGACACCTAGAGGTTTAACGGCTTGTTGCACGTGCTCGGTGCAATCGCGTTTCCCTGCGAAAGTGCGGTTAGGTTTTATCGAGAATAAAATAATAAGTTTGCTCGAGGACGAGCAAAAGATAAGTTTGGGGGTATTTGTTCATATCATAATATTGCATTACTATATTCCCCATTCTTATTCGTTTTATAAATAAACAGGTACTTTTGACGCATGTTTGCTACATATTACAGGGTACAGATTCTTGGAGCGAAAACAGAGAAAAAGACAAAACTTGATACAAAAGAGAGACTTTTGACCCATAAGTAGAAGGATCCTAGTCAAGCATAGACGAAGAACAGTTCACAATTGTACAGGTAACATGGTCCAAAATGTTAAAGTGAACGGTTAAAAGACCAATACAAGTTTTCACTGAAGATCTGGAGAAGACTCAGAAGTCAAATGGATAAAAGAACCAAAGAATAAGAGTCCTAAAGAGACCCTGAAGATTACCACAAAATTTGAGCATGTGATCTCACCATAGGGCCGCGGAACCGCGGCCATTTAATGCACGTGTCGGTGCAGATTTTGGGTGTCGGTGCGTCGGTGCGAAGGTTGGGATTTTTCGGGGGTATTTTTGTAATCGCACGTGTGCGAATCCCGTAACCCTAAATTTCCCTATAAAATTGTAATCAAAATATTGTAATAGGGATGCCTTTTTTCAATAAATAAAATTCAGATTATTTTGAAGATCTAAGAGCATCATTTCTGTAAGTCTTTTTTTAATTCCTGCCTTAGTTTATAGTTAAATTCTTGCCTTAGATAAATCTTTTTATTGCCCTAGTTTAATTTAGTGTAATCTTTCTTAAACTGCAGCAGGTAAGTTATTTTAAAATGTTATTTTTAAAAGATCCCCTAATGAGCGAGTAATTTCCTCGCTTGTTAGGGTTAGGAATAAGGGAGGGATTGAGAGATGAATATCTCTCATCTCTTTCAAGCCCAATTATTTTTAATAACTAGAACTTCATGCATGCATGCATGATCCGCTCCCTACGGCACCCTACCCACGAGGTAACGGTGAAACCGTAGTATAAAGGACCGGACATGCATGTCTTCCATGAAGGTTAGAGCAAATACTAGGAAAGGACGGACAAGGATCTAGAGGAAGAAACTTCGTTTCTTCCTAATCATCCTAATCCATTTTTCTAATAGTTGCTATAACTTCTAAAAGATTTCATTTAGGGCATTGAAAGAGGTGTTAATATTAATCTTACCAAACCCCATCTTTGACCTAACCCTAGCAAGTTTTTTTATCATCATATAACTTAGTTTTAGATTCAATTAAAACAAAACCAAACAACCATTGGAATCAACTCGTAAGAACACTTAGGAAAATTACACATCCCTGTGGACCGACCCGTATTCACCGGCTAGCAGCAAAGCGACGCCGTTTCTGATTGCGGTAAAAATATTTTTGATCGTTAAAAACCTACTTTAATCAACGCACGGTACACGGAACGAGTCCAAACAACGCACGAGGGGATCACACGGGTCAGAGATGCTCGCTGGATCGTCGGGGTCATCGTCGGTACGACCGGATTTCGGCAAACTAAAAGAACAATAACCTTTTTTTTAAAAAGAAAGAAAAGCAATAAAAGAAAGAAAGAGAAGAAAGTTGAGGAAGAAGAGGAAAGAGAAGAAGAGGGTTGCTAATGTTCCAACAGTGATAAATTCACCCATGAAAGGAACAACGGCATCAAACAAATCACCATTATCTGACGACATCAACCTACTCCAAATTCGATAAGGAGAGTCCTTTGGAAGAGGCCCCAGAAGTTCCCATGCAGGTTTTTGATAGATCTGACCACCAGGCAAGATTTTATGGCTGAAATTTCTGACGTGTCTGCAACTTCTTATGGCAAGAAATTTCGATGAAGTGAGAACCTCGCGTCCGAGCTTTCGCCTAAGGACTCCCAACATCATTCCAATCAATCGATAGCAACCTCTTGAGATTCGAAACTGAGAGCGGATCGAAAATGATACTAAACAAAAGCGATCAAGCTATGCGATTGAAAACACAACGAAGATATGGGAGAAGGGGAGAGAAGATGAGGAAGGTGATGAGCCTGGGTGAGGTCGACGGCGACGACAAGATGAGCCGCAGGCGAGGGTTAGGGCTTTGGCATGGGTTTCCTCGCGGTCGTGGGTCGTCGTGAAGGTGACGTAAGTGAGGAGGAGGTGGCCGAGGAGGAGTGGGGAGTGCAGGCGACGAGGGGGAACCGACGAGAGTGGTCGGCGGCGTGGGCGAGCATGAAAGCGTGGGTCAGAGCGAGGACGAGGCGTGAGGCGGGAAAGAAAATTTTTAAGAGGAAGGAAAAGAACTTGGGTAAAGGAAAAATAAAATTATAATTATAAATTTAAGCAGAGGAGAGAGAGAGAAATTGAAGAGAGAGAGAGTCAGGAGAGAGAGAAATAGATTTTACGTTAAAAATATATATTTTTTAGTTAAAGAACTTTAGAGAATATAATATTATAATATTAGTCCGTTTTGAGATTTTGGCAAATACAAACTAACTCCAAAACATGCTCGGTTCGGGTCTACGCGACTTCCAAATTTCAAAATGAAGTCTTAGGTAACGAAAAAGCATACCCCCAAGAACGGATACACGTACGTGCGCGTAGCCATCCAAACACGTCCGTTTCACTGAACGGGACGAGAACAAGATGCGCGGATGCTACCACGGGGTTAGGGGTATCATGCAGGCTATGAAATGCAATTTTAATTTATTTTACAAGACCTAAAATGTTATATGATAAAAGATGCGATACTAGATAAAATACCAGTATGTACTAAACATGAAATGCACGTGTCCATGCAACAAGTCAAGGTAATCTATAGATAAGAATCAAACGGGTTCAAGCAAGCGGGCCGGGTCGAATGTAATGTAAAGTGTAAAATACCTTTCGCACCCACCATACGTTAAATCAAGAATATCACGAATAAAGAAATACGAGAACTGGAATTGGTATAAATGAACTCGGGTGTTACATTATACCCAACTACAAAAAGAATTTCGTCCTCGAAATTCCAAGAAAAAGAAAAGATAACCAATCAAGAAACTACAAGATGAGATGTGGAAACTTCTGTCGGATTTCATCTTCTCGTTCCCCAAGTTGATTCTCCATGTGAGCGATTACCCTAAGTACAAGAGGGATAACTTTATTCTTAAGAACATTTTCCCTTCGATCCATAATCGACATGGGTTGCTCCTCAAAAGTCAAGCCTTCACGTACAGTCAGCTCCGAATGATCCCACACACGTGTTTTATCTCGAACATATTTACGGAGTTGAGATATGTGAAACACGTCATGAACATTCGCCAAGGATTGCGGTAACGTCAATCGTTACGCCACTTCTCCAACACGCTCCAAAATCTCAATGGTCCAACGAATCGAGGACTAAGCTTTCCTCGACTTCCGAAACGAATCACCCCTCTAGTTAGTGATATCTTCGAGAATACCGGATTACCAACAGCGAACTCTAGAGGTCTTCTCGATGTATCTGCTCAACTCTACTGTCAGTCTTGTGCTGCTTTCATATGATTCCGGATAGTGTTAACTTTCTCCACTGTCTGCACGATCAAATCCGGTCCCAACAATCTTCGTTCTCCAATATCGTCCCAACAGACAGGTAAACGAAACTTGCGACCATATAAAAATTCGAATGGAGCCATCTGAATAGTCTCCTGAAAACTGTTATCGTACGAAACTCCACCAAGTGTAGCTGATCCTCCCATGAACTTTTGAAGTCTAACATGCAAGCTCTCAACATGTCTTCAGGAGTTTGGATCGTTCTCTCCGACTGGCCATCGGTCTGAGGATGATAAGCTGTGCTAAACTTCAGTCGAGTCCCCAAACTTTTCTGTAAGCTCCTCCAAAAGTTTGATAAGAAACGAGTGTTACGGTCGGACACGATGCTCACCGGTACTCCATGCAATCTTACAATCTTCTGTATGTACCGTTCTGTCAAAACTTCTATTGATTGACCAACTCGAAATGGGATGAAATGAGCTGCCCTGGTCAATCGATCAATAATCACCCAAACTGCATTGTTGCCTTTTTGGACTCCGCTGTAGAGCTGTCACGAAATCCATGGTTATATGTTCCCACTTCCACTGAGGAATCAGAAGTGGTTGCAATAAACCAGCAACCCTTTGATGTTCAGCCTTAACTTGCTGACACACCAAGCACTTTGCCACAAAGCGGGCAATCTCCCGTTTCATGCCTTCCTACCAGAAATGTTGTCGTATAACTCGGTACATCTTCGTGCTTCCTGGATGTACGGAATATGCTGAACTATGTGCCTCCTTCATAAGTTCTTCACGAATATCTCCCTTTAGCTCACACAAACGGCTACCATAACGCAACGAACCATCTTCATGGATCGGTAAATCTGTTCGAAGCCCAGCTTCAACCTGTTCTCGAAACTTTTGCAATGTAGGGTCCTGCGACTGCGCTGCTTTAATATTCTCGACCAACGACGAATGTACCTGCAGCTGCATCAACTGTCCCGAAGAATGCGGTAGCACAACCTCCAAATCAAATCTTCGAAAGTCTTCAACGAGTTCCTTCTGTGTAGTCAACATCTGAATTGCTGGTAACCGACTGAGCGCATCTAGCACGACATTAACCTTCCCCGGATGGTACTTAAGATCAAGATCGTAGTCAGCCATCAGCTCCAACCATCTACGTTGCCTCATATTAAGCTCCTTCTGCGTGAACACATACTTCAAGCTTTTATGATCAGTGAAAACCTCGACCCTTTCGTCCAAAAGGTAGTGTCTCCAAATCTTCAAAGCGAAGATCGCAGCCGCAAGCTCCAAGTCATGAGTTGGGTAATTCTTCTCATGGGTCTTCAACTGTCTCGATGCGTACGCTATAACCTTCCCATGCTGCATCAAAACACATCCCAATCCTTTCCCAGATGCGTCGTTGTGAATCACCAATCCTCCGGAACTGTCAGGCACGGTCAGAATAGGAGTGGTTATCAATTTCTGCTTCAACGCCTCAAAAGCTAACGCACACCTATCCGTCCACACAAAAGGTACCTCCTTGCGCGTAAGCTTAGTCAACGGCTCCGCCAGACGAGCAAAGTTCTCCACGAACCTTCTGTAATACCCAGCGAGTCCAAGAAAGCTTCTTATCTCCGCAACATTCTTCGGAATCGGCCAATCTCTGACTGCTGCAATCTTTTCGGGATCAACAGCGATTCCGTCGCCTGACACGACATGCCCTAAAAACTTTACTTCTTCCAGCCAAAACTCGCTCTTGCTCATCTTTGCATATAATTTTTCTTGTCTCAACGTCTGCAGTGCGATCTTCAAATGTTCTGCATGCTCTTCAATACTCTTCGAGTAGACCAGAATATCGTCAATGAAGACCACAATAAACTGGTCCAAGAATGGTGAAAAGATTCGGTTCATCAAGTCCATGAATATCGCCGGTGCATTCGTTACTCCGAAGGGCATCACTAAATACTCGTAATGTCCATACCGAGTTCGGAACACAGTCTTGCAAATATCTTCTGATTTAACTCGGACATGATGATATCCGGATCACAAATCCAACTTCGAGAATACCCTCGCGCCACTAAGCTGCTCAAATAATTCACCAATGCGAGGGATCGGGTACTTGTTCTTAATAGTCACCCGGTTTAATTCTCGATAATCTATGCACATCCTCCTTGTGACATCTTCTTCTTTACTAGAAGAACTGGAGCTTCCCAAGTTAAATTGCTGCTGTGAATTCAACCCCTTTCAAGCAATTCGGTAACCTACTTCATGACTTCTTCCAACTCCACTGGTGCCATTGGATAATATGCCTTAGAGATTGGCGCTGCACCAGGAACAAGATCAATCACGAACCCCACATCTCGTTTTGCGGTAAACCCGAGCTTTCCTCGAACACGTCCATGAATTCTCGAACTACCGCTGGCGCTTCCTCCTTAACAGCTTCCATCGACGAAAGAACATTGTTTGTCGGCCTAGCCCTAAACTCGACTGACCCGACAGAACCGCTTTCTCCAGCAAAACAAGCTCCGGATATCCGGGAATCTGGAGAATCACTTTCCTTTCCTTACAATCAATATGAGCGTGGAAAGTGCCGCGAAAAATCCATTCCCAAGACAACAACAAACAAAGGGATGCACCAGAATTGAATAATTCTAATACGGGGAAAATATGAACAAGTAAGATATCGAGATAACTTCATCCAAAGTCAAGATACTGAAGAGGATTAAGCAGGGTAAACATGATTCAAGATGGCGATGAAACAATAACTGGTAAGCAATGAAACCGAGAGAAGCAAGGTAATATAACGATCACGGAATAAGGAAGTGAATCAAGACCAGGACTCCAAGTTACTTAAATAGAGTACCGCATTGTAACCATGTTGCAGTTCATGGGTACAATTACATAACTCCACTCAAGTCGCCCAAATCCTAATATCGGAATCAAGGAACAGGGAGAAACAATAGTGAACCCCAAAAGGTTCCAAGTCGAGATGCAAGTGGTTTGCATATCATCAAGGCGAAGGATAAAAGAAAGATATAATTCAAGAATCACGATAACAAGGTGGCAGGACATGTTCCTAATTACGAGTATTCTGATTCATGTATTGGGTCCAATACCCAACTACAAAGGAATCAAACCCGATTAACCTACAACCTATGGCTCTCATACCAAAAGAACCATACCACGCCCTGCTTCCCAGAGTACGCTAAGATGGGCACATGACATAGCCAACCATGCTACCTGTGGATAGGAAAAAATCCTTCCACAGTCACATTACGGCTGTAGAGATATCAAGAACAGGAAAGTAAACTATCTAATACATGTCCATAAGCCAGAGTAAAAGAGTCAAGAAATAATATAGTATGCGGAAGCAAAAGATCAAATAAACACCTGGAAAGTAAGACTGGATACCAACAGGATCCCTACCGCTCGGTCTAACAGCGGCAATACTCCTGATCAGTCTGCAACAAAGGTAGATAATCTGGGCCATGCAAAACCCAGACGTCAGCGCGTCATAACATCAAGCAATAATATATAAACAGGGTAGCAAGACATGCAAGAATGATCATAAAAGGTAAAGCAAGTGTAACAGCAATATAAATCAGGGCAGTGAAAGGTAGTGTGCAGTGAGTAATCTAAACTGGTCTATTGGGTTAAATACTCTCAAGTCTTTGAAATCAATTTGATGAATCATCGATGTAACTCAATAGTATCCTGTGCGTGCCCGGGATCACGGTGAAGATTCTAGGGCTGAAACCGAGACATACCTCTAAGCACTAAAAGGAAAAGGGTAATGATGAATGATGTCTGCAGCAGCATCCCAAGGCTGGCCTAGCCTCTAAAAAAGTAGTGGATAACGATGGATGATGACAGCAGCATCATCCCAAGGCTGGCCAAGCCTCCAAAACTGATCAGTTAAGGTAACGAACTGTCGAGTTACAAGTCAGGTTTCATCATTGATTTCCTCATACCCCCAGGTTGTATGTGTTCGAGTCAGGTATTAAATAATCTGGAGCTAATGCCAACACAGGATCAGGCAAGTACAGGTTTGTCTGGATAGACAACAGGAACTGTCCGTAAGGACAACAGGTCAGGTTTGTTGGAATTAATCACAAGATCAGGTAATAGGTAAAGCATGGTAGATCAGGTCAGGTCAAGTAATGTATATAGGTATCATGTTATGTCAAGAGTTGCACGGTACCATGTCGTGTCAAGTAATGGGTGTAACAAGTCATGTCAGGATGCACAAGATGTCATGTGGGTGCTCATAATCCAACTAGCATAAGCATAGGTATACAAAACAAGCATGAGTACTAATGGAACAATAAAATGGAATATTGTAATGTGATATGCAATCAGGTACAGATTATGGCATATAGATGTACAGTTATGATTATGGTTAAAGTTAAAGTTCCAATACTAATTAAACTACAATTTACCAAGCATGGAATGTTAAAATCTCATTAATATGTATTAAATGATCTAGGGATGCAAATGAACAGATATTAGGCTAGATGTATGCAAACAGTGTTCGATAGGGTATAAACTAAATAAGGGATACTATAGGCTATGCAAATAATTATTATGTGACTTAAATATGGACATGGGTACCACGTATTGTGAACTAAAATGCAACATGATATGTTTCACGTTCTAGGTCAAAAATGATATATGGAACATCGAATGTTAAAAAGGTAACATGTGGCATTAGACTCAATCTACAGATTCAATATGCAGTTGAATAAGTATTGTTTACCCCAATCAGAGCAAAGCTCTGTTCAAATTCCAAGGTGGGAAAAGAAGCAATGCTTCTGTTCTCCTCCAATCAGAGCAAAGCTCTGTCTTGAAAATTAAAGTTAAAATAAATGAAGCAACGCTTCAGATCCCCTGCGCTGTGCGTAGAGCGCCACGTGTGAAAATCAGACACGTTAGCGCAGGGGGCACAGCGCCCAAGGCAGCGCACCCAATCAGAGCAAGGCTCTGTTTAAAATTCAAACTTTAATTAAAGAAGCAACGCTTCAGCTGGCCTGCGCTCTGCGTTGCACGCCACGTGGCAGCGCGGTTGCGCTGCGCTGTGCGCTGCGCGACACGTGTCAGCGTAGTTGCGCTGTGCTATGCGCTGCGCGACATGTGTCACGAGCTGGTGCGCTTGCGCCAAACAGAATTAAAATTCTGAAAGATCTTTCTCAATCTTGTTAAAAACAAGAAGATTGTCTTCTGTAAAACAGAAGCCCTTGGATCAAAGATCCAACGGTGGGGAAAATTCCCCAAATCACTCAGAGAATGATCTCTTTAACAAACTTTAACTAATTTATGGGCACTATAAAAAGGACCCTAGACCTTAATTCAAAGGCATCAACATTCTTAAGAAATCAAAAGCTTCAAACATAGAGAACTCTGAAGAAGTTTCAAAGAAAAGGTAAAAAAAAACCTTCATAAAATAGAAGAAATTTTTTCTAATAGATCATTGATCTAAGAACAAGATCAATAATCTTCACATAATAAATAGTGCTTTGCACTTCTTATGAGCCACTGGTTCTTTAAAACAAGAAAAACAAAATAAAGAAGAGTGCTTTGCACTTTTTTATAAACCATTGGTTCCTGAAATAAGAAAAAACTTGTTTTTCTTTGATCTAAATTAGATCAAGAAAACGAATAGTGTTTTGCACTTCTTTTATGAACTATTGGTTCATGAATTTAAAAGATTCTCAAATCATAGTGCCTTGCACTTGCAAACTGCGCTGTTGCGCTTCTGGATTGGCGCAAGCCACCAGAGCGCACCACGTGTCAGCAGCACAGGCGCAGTGCATTAGCGCAGCGCATTAGCGCAGCGCACTGCGCTTGCGCGACACGTGTCAACACTACAAGTGCTTGCGCTCTCTGATTGGCGCAAAGTGCCTGATAAATGCAATGCATTTCCTAAAGGGCCAGGCCCAAATCAAAAAGACCAAACAGGCCTAATTAAATTGTAACGTAATAAAAAGGGCAGAGCCCAAACAGAATTGATGCTCTGCATCATTTATAAATGGGCAGAGCCCAAACGAAATAATAAAAAAGGCTATGCAGATGGGCAGAGCCCAAAACAAATTGATACTCTGCATCCTTTATGGGTAGAGCCCAAATAAAAATAAAAAGAAATGCAATGCAAAAGCAAATAAAATGTTGAACATTTTCAACTGGACTTAGCCCAATTCTGGCCGTAAGTCCTCAAATTAAATTGACTGAGCAAGATTGCTCTCTTAAATCAATTTATATCCGGTTCGAGGGTACATCTCCGAACTCCTCTGACACATGTCGTTGTAATCATTCAACGTCGTCAGAGAGGTGACGGGTCCTGACGACCACACACATACGTATATGGACCGAAACGTCCTTAAACTAATGTTGGACCGAAACGTCCTTAAACTAACGATGGACCACCACGTCCTTAAACTGGAATATAGATCACTACGTCCCTAAACTGGTGATGGACCACCACGTCCCTAAACTGGAACATGGATCCCCACGTCCCTAAACTAGAATATGGACCACCATGTCCCTAAACTGGAACAATAGAGCCCTCAAATGCTCTTTTGTCGGATCCAAACGATCCTGTTAAGTTGATCTTAGTCTTAAATCAGACTAACGTATCCTTAACAAACGTTTAAGTCGATCTTAGCCTAAATACGGTTAACGTATCCTTAAACTAAAAACACCAAACCCAAATCTAAGTAAATACGGATTTGGACTAATCCACGTCCTACGGGCGACGGCATCACTTAGTCTTCGTATACAATCCACGGGAAACCACATACAAAACAAACACACACGACACGAAGTGAAATTCTGGAGAAGGAGAAAGTGGTTACCGCGATGCGGTAGCGTAATTAACTGCAGGGGCTTGCGCCTGCAGGGAAGAGCGCCCCCACAATCAAAAACCCCTTAAGCGAGGGGGAATCTGACGAAGTCTGCTACATCGGCCGCATCCGTCTAAACCTCCGATACACGGTGCCATAAATCAACTTGGCATCTTCGGAGAGGTGGACGGATAAAACCAAATAGCATCTGCCCCGAATCTCAGCGTCAGGACTTCGCAGTCCTGTGCGCCGTCTTTCGGAGGGGAACAGATTCTGGCACGCCCGGTGGGACCTTTTCCTCTTTCCACTCCACACTTCGTGTGTCGTGTTCGCGAACGAATCACGGTTTACTGTGGTTGCCTGTGGATTTGAGGTACTAAGATTTGGTGTCTTGCTCCGTGCAGAAAACAGAAGATCAATGGCTTCAAGCTGCACTTCCTGCAACTGCAACTCTCGCTCTGTCCCTGTTGGAGGAGTGACTTACGGGCCCCAAGTGACCTCTCTTTTCAAAATGCCAGTGGAGCAAGTAACTCAAGCCACCACTGGACTATTCTTCGGGACCATGCTCCCACCGATGAGCTTCAATGCCCCAATGACATCGCAAGAAGCTCCAAAGAAGCCGGTCTTTGATCGACTTACCACTGCCGCGACCCCTCTCGACGGGTCGCCCAGTTTCAATACCTCAGTTTTCAACAGACTGGGCCAGAACATCCGCAAACCTGCGATACCCGAAGCTGCCATCCCAAAGCGGATAGCCATCCCGACTCAAACGGACGAAATCATTGGAAAGGCTCCTCCTTCCGAGAAGTCAGTTTTTACAAGGCTGGCCATTCCGGTTACTGCTCCGGGCAAGGTCCTCAAAGCTGCTTCCCCTACCCCGAGCAGGGAGCATAAAGAAGCTTATCCAACAACGGAGGTGACTCCATCCGCAAGACACGCTCGACGTCGCCACTGGCGTCGAGTAAAAAAGGCTGGGGGCAACTCCCCCTCTGGATTTACGCCACCAGCTCCGATGGTGGGGATCGATGCTGCTGTTCCAACCGGGAACAACTTTGAATTGCTGAATACGGTGCGCAGAAACTCTCCTACTGCGATGTTGAAACGAACTCCTTCACCTGTGGAGAATACTCCAGAGAAGAAGCTAGAGCAGCCCCCCTCAACGGCTGTCCTCTAAAATTTACAAAGTCTGGTGATAGGTCCAAGAGTCGGTGATTGATAAAAACTATCTCCGCCGACAGAAAAAGATGAAGGTGCGGCAGGAGAAGGATTACTCTGTCAAGCCACAAAAAGCAAAAGCTACTTGGGTGCCCACTACAACGGCCCCCTCAACTCCAATCACTCAAAAAAGGAGGCCACAAAAAGCCCCTGTGTCTTTGGCAAATCGCAAAGACACCGAACACAAACGCCCCAAGTCTGGGGGCATGGTGGTGCACACCGTTTATATGGCTTCCGAAAAGGAGGAAAGCCGTGCTTCGACGGGTCACCGACCGCTCACCCGATCTGTGACGAAAGCCCAGAAGCAGCAACAGAAGCTTCAGGAAATGATGACTGTGATGGCTGCACTTACCGAACCAAAAGAAAGTTCGGAAGTATCACCAGAGCAGCGTCACGAACAAGAAACTGATACTGACTTCTTACGTAGAATCCTCGAAAAGAAGGACAGAGAAGCCGCAGAATAAGCGGCTAACATAAAACAAATGGCACTCCTCTTCCGAGACATGGTAGGGATGATGTTACAGCTGGACCCTCCAGCTGAAGACCCTCCAGTCATTGTCGGAAATGACGGAGGGGAAACATCTGATCCTCCTCCGGCTCTTTCAGCAGCCAAGGAAGAAACCATTTCCAAGGCCGCACTGGATGACTATATAGCTCAGCAAATACGAGCTCATCAGGCGAGTGAAGCGGCTGGGCAAACTGTTAGAACTGGACGACCCTATCCGGGCTGGTATGACCAAATCAATTACCCGCCGGGATATACGATCCCTAAGTTCCACGTATATAAAGGGACAGGAAATCCACATCAACATGTCGCTCAATTCAGGGCCTTATGCGGCAACACTGGAGGCGATGACAAACTGTTGCTTCGCCAATTCGTCGGCAGCTTAACAGAAACAACATTTGAATGGTATTCGGAGCTACCTAACGACTCTGTCAAAACATTTGCGGAGATGGAGTTACTGTTTACACAAAGATTCGCGAGTGCTAGTGAACGCACTCTGATAACAGCAATGATAAATGCCAGGATAAGGCCCGGCGAAACATGGGTCCAATACGCAACACGATGGCGGAACCTATGGTCAAAATGCGAACAACGCATAGAAGAGGTACCTGCGGTAGGCATGTTCGTGGGCACTCTTGATCCGCAAGCGACCATCTCGCAATTCATGATGTTCTTCAGGCCGACTACCTTCCAGGCATTGATCGACAAATTAGCCCAAATGGACCAGATGGGCCACGGACCGTCTCCTCCAAAACCAGACTCTCGAAATGAGAAAGGAAAAGGAAAGGCGACTGTCGTTGCCAATGCTCAACAACAGCCGAGCAACTCAAAGCCGGTCGTTCGCCAAAATAACGCGCACCCACGCCCGTCCCTCGAGGAGAGACTAAGACGTCCTTACTCGTTTCTTCAGAATAAAATGAGAAGACTGTTTGAATTGGCAGTACGCAACAGACTCATCAATCTGCCGAATCCAAAACGTCCGCTCCAGCCAGGCGATCTCAATAATCCCGATTACTGCCCTTACCACCAAACGGTAAGTCACCCGATCGAGGATTGTTTCGTCTTCAAAGGATGGATCGAGGATCAATACCTACAAGGCAAGTTTGCGCTGTCTGAAAACTGGAAGGTAAACCCACCATAGCCGCACACTTCAAAGAAGACGAACACCCCGGGGGCAGCTTGTTCTTTTGTTGAGGACGAAAATGATAGAGAAGACTCATCACACGAATCCGAAGACTACGTGGCGAGTTGTCATATGATCTCTCACTCATTGGCGGATGATGAAAAGGCTCCTTGCGCCGAGGAACCGAGGGCGGACCCTGAACCAGAAATTCCGCGGCCGTCAGATGAATTGATTGATGCCTTCCTGAATGAGATTCGTTTGAAAGTTAAAGCCGATCAAGAGCGTGAGATGGCCATACTGGAAGGAGCCAAACACCGACGACTAGACCAAAGAGTCGAGGCACTCCCATCAAATCAAAAGCCGTCCGCTGCGAATAAAAACAAACTCAAGACGAGGAAAAGGTTCGCCAAAGCCCTATCAGCAGGAATGGTGTTACCACCCTCTGAAGAAAATACTCTCGGTGAAGTAGAGATACATCCTAACTTCTGCTTATATCATCAGAAGATCATACATCCTACCGAAGACTGCGAATCTTTTAAGTGTTGGTGGCAAGGATATGTTGCTCAAAAGCAACACTTCAACAGGACAAAGTATGAAGCTCGTAGACATTGGAAAAATGCAATAGATGAGCGCAAAAGAGCCGCCGCCGACTGTCACATAGCCGACTCCAAGGGATCGCAAATTATCACCTTTGGAAGCGACTCTGACGAAGAAGTTGCCCTCAACCCTCTCCTCAAGGAATCCATTTCAAAAATGAGTTGCGAGAACATTCAGCCGTACAATCGCCCGCTACTCGAAAAAAATTTCGGCTCCGTAAACAAAGGATCGAGCAGAAAAGATAAAGAAAAAGGGAAAATGACCTTCGTCGCCAACGCTCGACAACAGTCGAGTGGCCCTAGACCAATTGTTCGTCAAAACAATGTGCGTCCACGCGTATCCCTCGAGGAAAGGCTAAGACGCCCTTACTCATTTCCCCAGGATGAAACAAGGAGGCTGTTCGAAGTGGCAGTGCATAACAAGCTTATCACTCTACCGAAGCCGAAACACCAACTACAACTGGATGGTGTCAACAGTTCTAATTATTGCCCTTACCACCAAACAGTAGGTCACCTGATCGAGAATTGCTACGTCTTCAAAAACTGGGTTGAAGACCAACACCTACAGGGCAAGTTCGCGCTTTCCGAAAACTAGAAGGTGAACCCGCCACAACCGCACGCTCTGAGAAAGACGGATACGCCGGGGGCATCATGCTCAGTCATAGAGAAAGCCTCATAGACCGAAAAGTCAGTAAACTAGAGATTCGCCTCAAATATGGCGACAATGGACCGCAACGTCCTTAAACTAACGACGGACCGAAACGTCCTTAAACTAATGATGAACCGCAACATCCTTAAACTAACAACGGACTGAAACGTCCTTAAACTAATGATGGACCGCAATGTCCTAAAACATGCAAAGGAACGAAATGTCTTTAAACTACTACCACAGCATCCTTAGGCTGATACAAAAAAGGTATGTCCATAAGCAAAAAGGGCACGGATGGAAACCCGAAAGGGCTCCGTGAGTAAAAACAGCAGGGCTACCGGCGAGTGTTCGTGAAAACCCGAAAGGGCGCGACCTCGTTTAAGAAAAAAGACGGTATGTCCATGAGCAAAATGGGCACGGATGAAAACCCAAAAGGGCTTCGTGAGTAAAAACAGTAGGGCTACCGGCGAGTGTTTGTGAAAACCCGAAAGGGCGCAACCTCGTTAAAAGAAACTTATAAGGTCCTCTCGACCTTATAAGGAGAAACCACCCACGTGAGATCCTTACGACTCACAAGGGAGCAACACACTTAGAGATTCCCACAATTCCTAAGGAGAAACTACACTTGCGAGATCCTCACGACTCGTAAGGAGAACCCTCTTATGGGACCCTCACGGCTCATAAGATTTGAAAGTCTTAAGTCACAGAGACCTAAACCTGTGCTTAAGAAACCCCCACAACTTCCAATATTGCCCTACAAGTGGTCCAATACCAGCTCTTGTATACAATCCACGGGCGCGAATAAACATTTCCCTAACCAAGTTTCATCCGTGATTGGGGATATGTGCGCATGATAAACCACCCTTATAAGTCCTCTCGACTTGTAAGGAGAAAACCCTATTGTAGGATCCTTACGACTTACAGAGGAACAAACACTTAGGAATCCTCACGATTCCTAAGGAGAAAATACACCTACAAGATCCTCACGACTTGTATGGAGAAATACCTTTGTGAGACCCTTACGGCTCGTGAAGTTAAAAGCCTTAGTCGACAGGACCTTAACCATGTTCGCTAAGCCACCTTTGTTCGACATCGACAGAGGCAAATGATAATTCGCTCCTGGTAATATCCCAGTGGTAGCGATGCTGATGCCAAAAAACGGTATCAAATTCTAAGTCCTTTTACGGAAAATGATGATTCGCTCCTGGCAATATTCCAGTCACAGCGATGCTGATGCTAAGATTGGTATCAGATCCCGAATCCCCTACTCGCGATAAAAAAAATAGCGAGCCATACATGCATACGAAATAGCCGAAATGATGGGGCAGCTTGCAATAAAATTCAGCAAGTAAAAATGTATGCATACAAAAATAGCCGAAATGATTGGGCAACTCGCAATGAAAAGCAGCGAGTGAAAACAAAATAAACAGCCGAAATGATTGGGCACTGCGAGAAATAGCCGAAATGATTGGGCAATCGCGACCTTCGTGATATAAAAGCTGAAATGATAGAGCATCGCGGAAATAAAACAAAAAACTGATGATGATAAAACTTTTGCCCTATAGTTAAGATCACATCGATTCCTGTATACAATCCAGGGGCACAAACAAAGAGGGAACATACCTTCCCGACATGCTTCATCAGAAAGCGAAATCAAATCTCGACGGTTCATAGACAACCTAGAGACAATCTCGACATTTGTTACAATAGATGCAAATACAACGCCAAAAAAAGACCCCATGGTCAGCAAAGTGGAGTGACGGCAAAATCCCAGCTCCACCGCAACGTTCGTCTCGATACAGCAGACGAGATGTCACCCCAACGTTCGTCTCGACACAGCAGACGCAACATCATCAAACAAATGGAGCCACGGCAAAATCCCTAGTTCCAAACCTCAACGGTTCACCAGCAACCTAGAAACAACCTCGACGTCCGTCTCGATACAGCAGACGAGATGTCACCCCAACGTTCGTCTCGACACAGCAGACGCAACATCATCAAACAAATGGAGCCACGGCAAAATCCCTAGTTCCAAACCTCGGCGGTTCACCAGCAACCTAGAGACAACTACGACGTTCGTCTCGATACAGCAGACGAGATGTCACCCCAACGTTCATATCGACACATCAAATGCAACATCATCAAACAAATGGAGCCATGGCAAAATCCCTAGTTCCAAACCTCGGCGGTTCACCAGCAACCTAGAGACAACTACGACGTTCGTCTCGATACAGCAGACGAGATGTCACCCCAACGTTCGTCTCGACACAGCAGACGCAACATCATCAAACAAACGGAGTCACGGCAAAATTCTAGCTCCACCCAGACGTTCGTTTCGATACAGCAGACGAGTTGTCACCCCAGCGTTCTCCCTCCAGCAGGATTCAGACGCAACATCATCAAACAAACGGAGCCACGACAAAATTCCAGCTCCACCCAGACGTTCGTTTCGATACAGTAAACGAGTTGTCACCCCAGCGTTCTCCCTCCAGCAAGATTTAGACGCGACAATCAAACAAACGGAGCCACGGCAAAATTCCAGCTCCACCCAGACGTTCGTTTCGATACAGCAGACGAGTTGTCACCCCAGCGTTCTCCCTCCAGCAGGATTCAAACGCGACAATCAAACAAACGGAGCCATGGCAAAATTCCAGCTCCATCCAGACGTTCGTTTCGATACAGCAGACGAGTTGTCACCCCAGCATTCTCCCTCCAGCAGGATTCAGACGCGACAATCAAACAAACGGAGCCACGGCAAAATTCCAGCTCCACCCAGACGTTCGTTTCGATACAGCAGACGAGTTGTCACCCCAGCGTTCTCCCTCCAGCAGGATTTAAACGTGACAATCAAACAAACGGAGCCACGGCAAAATTCCAGCTCCATTCAGACGTTCGTTTCGATACAGCAGACGAGTTGTCACCCCAGCATTCTCCCTCCAGCAGGATTCAGACACGACAATCAAACAAACGGAGCCACGACAAAATTCCAGCTCCACCCAGACGTTCGTTTCGATACATCAGACGAGTTGTCACCCGAGCGTTCTCCCTCCAGCAGGATTCAGACGCAACATCATCAAACAAACGGAGCCACGGCAAAATTCCAGCTCCACCCAGACGTTCGTTTCGATACAGCAGACGAGTTGTCACCCCAGCGTTCTCCCTCCAGCAGGATTCAGATGCGACAATCAAATAAACGGAGTCACGGCAAAATTCCAGCTTCACCCAGACGTTCGTTTCGATACAGCAGACGAGTTGTCACCCCAGCGTTCTCCCTCCAGCAGGATTCAGACACGACAATCAAACAAACGGAGCCACGACAAAATTCCAGCTCCACCCAGACGTTCATTTCGATACAGCAGACGAGTTGTCACCCCAACGTTCTCCCTCCAGCAGGATTCAAACGCGACAATCAAACAAACGGAGCCACGGCAAAATTCCAGCTCCACCCCGACGTTCGTTTCGATACAGCAGACGAGTTGTCACCTCAGCGTTCTCTCTCCAGCAGGATTCAGACGCGACAATCAAACAAACGGAGCCACGGCAAAATTCCAGCTCCACCCCGACGTTCGTTTCGATACAGCAAACGAGTTGTCACCCCAGCGTTCTCCCTCCGGCAAGGATCAGACGCGACAATCAAACAAACGGAGCGACGACAAAATCCCTAGTTCCAAACCTCAACGGTTCATCAGCAACATAAAGACAACCGCGACATTCGTCTCGATACAGCAGACGCAATGCCAGCAAACGAAGCAAAGGCCAAATTTTTAGCTTCAGGGTCTTGACGGCAACTCACATAAAACCTGAAAGACTATCGGAGATCATCCCACACCAGCGCGGAGTGGTTACGACTCATCGGGGCTCACCAAAATGAGCCTAACCTCAAGTAAAAAGCGGCATGGCAAATTCCTAACGCTTGCTCTTCCGACGGTCAAACTGCCTAGGAAGATTGCTTGAAGACATCTTGTCCAGCCCCCGAAGGGATCAGAGACACGACAGTCGCAGGGCTACTCGAACAGCACGATTGCCTATCGAGGAATATATCAGCTTATGCGACGGTACGACGGCCAAAACCCTGAGTACCACAGACCCTAACGGACTTCTGTCATAAATAGCAGAGGTTAACTGTGACGTTAGGATATTCTTGCGAGAAATGCTCGATTCGTCTCGACTTGTGAAGAAATTGATGTCTTTGTGAGAAATTCTCGATGCGGCTCGACTCGTGAGATAAAGCCTTAGGCAGTAGGCATAAAAGGAGCCTGTTTCCTAAGCACTGGGACGCTGCAAGTTGGCCCAAAACGGTCTCTTGCACACTATCCACGGGTCTCACTCTCCAAACTCGAAACCCGACAAGGAGGGAATCAACCGCTTACGGGTCCTCGCGACTCGTAAGAGGGAAAAATTCTCTTATGAGATTCTTACGACTTATAAGAGAAAACACACCTAAGGATCCTCACGATTCCTGAGGAGAAAATCCACCTACGAGATCCTCTCGATCCGTAGGGACAAAAATCTCTATGAGACCCTCACGGCTCATAGAGTTGAAAAGTCTTAGGCAGCAGATCTGAATCTGCGGCCTAAGCCATCGCTATCTCTTGAAGAAACTAAGATGCCTACGCCATTATCTGTCAACTATGTTTATCAAGACAGCATGCCAATAATAAGAGAAAGAAGAAAGCAACAGAAGGAGCATCCGATTTACGTTTGATCAAGCGTTCGAGACACACTCATTCATGCATAGGCAAAAGACTCGGAACGAAAAATAAGACAAGCTGGGATAAAACTTTTCCATTAATATTGCCAAAAATTCTTACAATCATAAAGCAATAAATGAGAAATATTATTACAATGGAATAACCTTGGATCCAGGGCACGGATTGAGGAATTCAAAAGTAAGGCCATCTAGAGTCCTCCTGGCCTTTCTGATTATTCTCGTGCGCAACCTCTCGCGCTCTTGTGTGTCAAGATCTTCGGCGAGGCCCCCTAGTCTTCGATAAGCAGCGATTATCGTCGTCTGCTGGAAAATTTGATGCAGGATGTCGATAAGGCTATCCCGCCGCTTCTTCGAGATCAGCCCCGACAGGTACACTGAATGCACCTTGTCTTCGGCGTCATCCAGAGCATTGAGCGGTAGGGCCTCGTGAAACCCCGGCAGTGCTCTCCATATTGCTCCCAGCACGACTTTCAAGAGAGCTGATCGACGAGGAAGCAGCCAACCAACGCTTGCGTTAAGGCGACCCATGACCTCCGCACATTGGGCGTCTGTAAACTCCTGGTCTTGATGACGACCCTGTACGCGGATATCCTCGTAGGTGATGAATTCGTGCAGGCTGTATAGATGAACAGCCATAATGCCTGAAGGAAACATCAATGGAAAATTAGCGATAAAAAAAAGAGGAAGGGGATACAGGAAGTTAAACTCCTCGAGAGCAATGCTCTGCAGACAGGAGTGACACCTGTCAAAATCAGTTATGAGGAGAATTTGAGATAAATCCCCTAAAAACATTGAGAGCTTTGCTCTGGGAAAAAAAACGATATAATAATAATAAGTATCAAATGCCATCTTTAACTTCCAAGATCTATGAAGAATTCTTAAGAGTTCTTCTATATGATTTGGGAGGAGCAAAGCTCCATTAATGAAATGAGAAAATACAGGGAAGATCTTTTAGAGAGCAAAGCTCTATTAATGGAACCCTAATAGGGCTCTCCTTAGTCTTATATAGACCCCCTTAGAGCAAAACTCTGCTAAGTGAAACCCTAAATGGGTCTTCTTTAGATCAGGGATCTATTGAGAGCAAGGCTCTTAAAATTGATTTAATTTAATCAAAATTAATATTCTTACCTAAAAATTCTCTAAAGTTTGAACTTTTAAAAGTGTTTAAACAAGAGAGTAGGGCTCTGAGTTCTGAAAGTAAAATCGTGAAGATGAAAATCATCTAAGGGACCAAAGGTCCTATTTATAGGTATCAAATGCCCTTTCAACTTCCAAAAGTTGCCGCGACGGTTGGAATTCGGCCACCACCGCGCTCACGTTTAAGGCCACGTAAGCGCAACGGTAGGGGGGGCATTTGTTTACCCCAATAAGAGCAAAGCTCTGTTCAAATTCCAAGGTGGGAAAAGAAGCAATGCTTCTGTTCTCCTCCAATCAGAGCAAAGCTCTGTCTTGAAAATTAAAGTGAAATTAAAGTTAAAATAAATGAAGCAACGCTTCAGATCCCCTGCGCTGCGCGTAGAGCGCCACGTGTCAAAATCAGACACGTTAGCGCAGGGGGCGCAGCGCCCAAGGCAGCGCACCCAATCAGAGCAAGGCTCTGTTTAAAATTCAAACTTTAATTAAAGAAGTAACGCTTCAGCTGGCCTGCGCTCTGCGCTGCACACCACGCGGCAGCACGGTTGCGCTGCGCTCTACGCTACGCGCCACGTGGCAGCTCGGTTGTGCTAGCACAGTTGCGCTGCGCGACACGTGTCAGCGCAGTTGCGCAAATGCAGTTGCGCTGCGCTATGCGCTGCGTGACACGTGTCATGAGCTGGTGCGCTTGCGCCAAACAGAATTAAAATTCTGAAAGATCTTTCTCAATCTTGTTAAAAATAAGAAGATTGTCTTCTGTAAAACAGAAGCCCTTGGATCAAAGATCCAACGGTGGGGAAAATTCCCCAAATCACTCAAAGAATGATCTTTTTAACAAACTTTAACTAATTTATGGGCACTATAAAAAGGACCCTAGACCTCAATTCAAAGGCATCAACATTCTTAAGAAATCAAAAGCTTCAAACAGAGAGAACTCTGAAGAAGTTTCAAAGAAAAGGTAAAAAAAAACCTTCATAAAATAGAAGAAATTTCTTCTAATAGATCATTGATCTAAGAACAAGATCAATGATCTTCACATAATAAACAGTGCTTTGCACTTCTTATGAGCCACTGGTTCTTTAAAACAAGAAAAACAAAATAAAGAAGAGTGCTTTGCACTTTTTTATGAACCTTTAGTTCCTGAAATAAGAAAAAACTTGTTTTTCTTTGATCTAAATTAGATCAAGAAAACGAATAGTGCTTTGCACTTCTTTTATGAACTATTGGTTCATGAATCTAAAAGATTCTCAAATCATAGTGCCTTGCACTTGCAAACTGTGCTGTTGCGCTCCTGGATTGGCGTAAGCCACCAGAGCGCACCATGTGTCAGCAGCACAGACGCAGCGCATTAGCGCAGCGCACTGCGTTTGCGCGACATGTGTCAACACTACAAGCGCTTGCGCTCTCTGATTGGCGCAAAGCGCCTGATAAATGCAATGCATTTCCTAAAGGGCCAGACCCAAATCAAAAAGACCAAGCAGGCCTAATTAAATTGTAACGTAATAAAAAAGGCAGAGCCCAAACAGAATTGATGCTCTGCATCATTTATAAATGGGAAGAGCCCAAACGAAATAATAAAAAATGCTATGCAGATGGACAGAGCCCAAAACAAATTGATGCTCTGCATCCTCTATGGGTAGAGCCCAAATAAAAATAAAAAGAAATGCAATGCAAAAGCAAATAAAATGTTGAACATTTTCAACTGGACTTAGCCCAATTCTGGCCGTAAGTCCTCAAATTAAATTGACTGAGCAAGATTGCCCTCTTAAATCAATTTATATCCGGTTCGAGGGTACATCTCCGAACTCCTCTGACACATGTCGTTGTAATCATTCAACGTCGTCAGAGAGGTGACGGGTCTCGACGACCACACACATACGTATATGGACCGAAACGTCCTTAAACTAATGTTGGACCGAAATGTCCTTAAACTAACGATGGACCACCACGTCCTTAAACTGGAACATAGACCACTACGTCCCTAAACTGGTGATGGACCACCACGTCCCTAAACTGGAACAGGGACCACCACGTCCCTAAACTGGAATATGGACCACCATGTCCCTAAACTTGAACAATAGAGCCCCCAAATGCTCTTTTGTCGGATCCAAACGATCCTGTTAAGTTGATCTTAGTCTCAAATCAGACTAAGGTATCCTTAACAAACGTTTAAGTTGATCTTAGCCTAAATACGGCTAACGTATCCTTAAACTAAAAACACCAAACCCAAATCTAAGTAAATATGGATTTGGACTAATCCACGTCCTACGGGCGACGACATCACTTAGTCTCCGTATACAATTCACGGGCAACCACAAACAAAACAAACACACACGACACGAAGTGAAATTCTGGAGAAGGAGAAAGTGTTTACCGCGATGCGGTAGCGTAATTAACTGCAGGGGCTTGCGCTTGCAGGGAAGAGCGTCCCCACAATCAAAAACCCCTTAAGCGAGGGGGAATCTGACGAAGTCTTCTACATCGGCCGCATCCGTCTAAACCTCCGATACACGGTGCCATAAATCAACTTGGTATCTTCGGAGAGGTGGATGGATAAAACCAAATAGCATCTGCCCCGAATCTCAGGCAAGACGTCCTCACGCCGTCTCGGCCGCCATTCGGAGGGGAACAAGTATAATATAATATAAATAGCATGTAGCAAGTTTTACTTGCCTTGACAGATCGCGAAGCGGCATACGGAATGTCACGCGTCGGTGGGAAAAGTCGCGACGCGCGCACGGTACACGGAACGAGTCCAAACAACGCACGAGGGGATCACACGGGTCAGAGATGCTCGCTGGGTCGTCAGGGTCGTCGTCGGTACGACCGGATTCCGGCAAACTAAAAGAACAATAACCTTTTTTTTAAAAGAAAGAAAAGCAATAAAAATAAGAAAGAGAAGAAAGGAAGAGGAAGAAGGGGAAAGAGAAGAAGAGGGTTGCTAATGTTCCAACAGTGATAGATTCACCCATGAAAGGAACAACGACATCAAACAAATCACCATTATCTGACGACATCAACCTACTCCAAATTCGATAAGGAGAGTCCTTTGGAAGAGGCCCCAACAGTTCCCATGCAGGTTTTTGATAGGTCTGACCACCAGGAGAGATTTTATGGCTGAAATTTCTGACGTGTCTGCAACTTCTTATGGCAAGTAATTTCGATGAAGTGAGAACCTCACGTCCGAGCTTTCGCCTAAGGACTCCCAACATCGTTCCAATCAATCGATAGCAACCTCTTGAGATTCGAAACTGAGATCGGATCGAAAACGATACTAAACAAAAGAGATCAAGCTATGCGATTGAAAACACAACGAAGAGATGGGAGAAGGGGAGAGAAGATGAAGAAGGTGACGAGCCTGGGTGAGGTCGACGGCGACAAGATGAGCCGCAGGCGAGGGTTAGGGCTTGGCATGGGTTTCCTCGCGGCCGTGGGTCGTCGCGAAGATGACGTAAGTGAGGAGGAGGTGGCCGAGGACGAGTGGGGAGTGCAAGCGACGAGGGGGAACCGATGAGAGTGGTCGACGGCGTGGGCGAGCGCGAAAGCGTGGGTCGGAGCGAGGACGAGGCGTGAGGCGGGAAAGAAAATTTTTAAGAGTTAGGAAAAGAACTTGGGTAAAGGAAAAATAAAATTATAATTATAAATTTAAGCAGAGGAGAGGAGAGAGAGAGAAAGAGTCGGGAGAGAGAGAGAAAGATTTTACGTTAAAAATATATTTTTTTTAGTTAAAGAACTTTAGAGAATATAATATTATAATATTAGTCCGTTTTGAGATTTTGGCAAATAAAAATTAACTCCAAAACATGCCCGGTTCGGGTCTAAAAATTCAGATTTAAAATATGAAAAATATATGCGACTTCCAAATTTCAAAATGAAGCCTCAGGTAACGAAAAAGTATACCCCCAAGAACGGATGCACGTACGTGCGCGTAGCCATCCAAACACGTCTGTTTCACTGAACGGGACGAGAACAAGATGCGCGGATGCTACCACGGGGTTAGGGGTATCATGCAGGCTATAAAATGTAATTTTAATTTATTTTACAAGACCTAAAATGTTATATGATAAAAAATGCGATACTAAATAAAATACCAGTATGTACAAAACATGAGATGCACGTGTCCATGCAACAAGTCAAGGTAATCTATAGATAAGAATCAAACAGGTTCAAGCAAGCGGGTCGGGTCGAATGTAATGTAAAGTGTAAAATACCATTCGCACCCACCATACGTTAAATCAAGAATATCACGAATAAAGAAATACGAGAACTGAAATTGGTATAAATGAACTCGGGTGTTACACTTTCCCTGCCACCCTCATTCGTTCTGGTCGGGACTGGTTCCGAGGACTCGAACCTCGCTCAATCTCGACCTTCGACGAGCTGGCTACTCAGTTCCTCGGCCACTTCGTTGGGAACCGTCGGCAGAAGCGCACTGTCGACTACCTTTTCACAATTAAGAGTAGAGACAAGGAGATGTTCAAGGCTTACGTCACTCGCTTTTACAACCCCCTCCTCGAGGTTCCTGAGCACCGGGACGAGAAGGTCATTACGGCGCTCAGATCTGGTCTAAGGCACAAGGAGTGACTACGCTCCTTTGCGTTGGCACAGCCTAAGACCATGGCCGAGGTCAAGGCGTGGACCGAGCGCGAGGTTCAGCTAGAATCCGAGGTGAACGCGAACTTCCCCCGGGCGGAACGACCTGACCAGAAGAAAAGGGCTCGGGAGGAGAGGCCGGAGTGTCAGCAGCCCTATCACCTGAAGTTCCAGGAGTACACCCCGCTTAACGTCTCCCTCGCAGTGTTACTAGAGGAGGCCCAAGGCGAAGGGTTCTTCAAGTTCCCTCCAATCCCGCGTCAGGCCTCAAAGCGGACCCGGGGCCCTTACCACGCCTTCCACCGGACGCTAGGCCATGCCACCGAGGATTGCAAGCAACTCCGGGATTACATCGAGGAGCTCTTCCGATCGGGGCACCTCGCCGCCTACTTAAGGGATAAGCGACAGGCCGACCGCGAGCAGGAGCAGCGTCCTCCTCCCGCCGAGCCGACCATCGGCCAGATCATGCTTGCCTCCGCGGAGGACCAGTCCGGCGCTCAGAGTGCCCCGTACCCGGCGCCGGGCACGGAGACCAGCAAGCCTCCAGGAAGCTCGGGCCACGCTGATAGGGTCATCTATTAACCCGTACCTTTCTTCTGGGGCAATGTAAACTCTCCCTAAGGCTATTGTCAATTTAATACAGATCTACAGAACATTGCAAGGAAAATAGAAAAGTTCTTATTTATTCAAAAAAAAGGGTATTATGGGCTCCTCAGCCGTACATACAAAACGAGAATTATTATTACAACAGCGGGGGAAGGGGGTGCAGAGAGCACTGCTCGTGATACTCGGTAAAGATCTCCGCCAGCCGAGGCCTCGCGAGATCCAACCTCTCCCCTCGGTTCCCCCACGCGTGTTAATCCCAAGCCTCAACTCATAGCACTCGCGGACGAGCGCCTCTGAGCGAGCCAGCCGGTTCGCGGAGATCAGGCCAAAGCGCCTCAGAGACCGAAACTTGCCCACGGCCTCATCATAGAGCTGCTCGGACAGGGGATTGTAAAGCCCCGGCAATGCTCTCCAGATGGAGTACATCAGCAACTGCAGCAGGGAGGAATGTCGGGGGAGCAGCCGGCCGAAGTGGTCCTCGATGTCCCCACACACCAACTGCACCGTGTCCTCGGTGCAGTTCTGATCGTATATGTACACATCTTCGAAGTGGATGATGTCAGGGACAGTGAACGGAAAGTCTTGCATTCTCGATCTTCTGTTTGTAAAGGAAGGAAGGACCAGTACTCATTCAGCCCTATATAGCCCACCGTGTCCCAGCGAAGCTCAACAATCGCCCGCTTTCGCCCAAGAGGTCGCTGACACGCGGCAATCGTCAAGCCTTCTCTGGCGGAATCGAAGCGACGCGACCCTGGCGCTTCACCTCCCCCCACATTCAACGCGCAGGCTAACCGTTCATGTTCCCTAAATGTATGGTCGGGCGAAACCTCTTGAAGATTCGACCCAGCAGCTGCCCTGCTCGTTCACCCCTGGCGAGTAGCTTCCCTGCCGCAACACCAGGGACCAAAGCCCTCACCAAGAGGCAACATAGCAGCTGCCCTGCTCGATCATCCCTGGCGGGTAGCCCCCCTACCGCAACGCCGGGGATTAAAAGGTCTTCCCAGAGGCAGTCGGGCCAAACCATCGCTCGGCTATCCCTGGCAGGTAGCTTCCCTACCGCAACACCAAGGATCAGAAAGTCCTCCCAGAGGCAGTCGGGCCCAACCATCGCTCGGCTATCCCTGGCGGGTAGCCTCCCTACCGCAACGCCAGGGATTAGAAAGTCCTCCCAGAGGCAGTCGAGCACAACCATCGCTCGGCTATCCCTGGCGGGTAGCTTCCTTACCTCAACGCCAAGGATCAGAAAGCCCTCCCAGAGGCGGTCGAGCCCGAGGATCCCTCGCTCGGCTATCCTTCAGGACAAAAGCCCTCGCCAAGAGGCACCGGGCAGTGACCTTATCCGGCCAAGGGTCCTTGGTAGGCTTCTACATCCCTTCCCGCGCCAAGGACCAAAGTCCTCCCAGAGACAGTCGAGTCCTTGCTCGGCTATCCCCGGCTGGTAGCATCCTACCACAACCGACAGGGATCAAAGTCCTCGCTAAGAGGCACTGGGCAGTAACCCTGCTCGGTCCCCGTCCTGAAGTATCAAAGCCCTCGTAAGAGGCAATCGGGCAGCTACCATGCTCGGTCATCTCCGGCCGGTAGCTCCCTACCCACGACGCCAGGGATTGGAACCATCGCAAGGGGATACCGGGCAGCTACCCTGCCCGGTCATCTTAGGCTGGTAGTTGCCTACCCAGGACACCAGAGATCGAAGCCTCCATCCATCCTCGACCCAAATAAGGCGGAAAGCCCTCCGCCCACCACACGCAGACGGTCCGAGCTGCCAACTAAGGGCATGAGGCCCATCCAAGTCTCGAGCGATCTCCCCTCGACCTCGGGGCCATGGAGACGCCTTCTCCTCAGCAGCGCTTGGATCAACTCGACGGACGATCACTTGGCAGATAGCCGACCCGACATGGAGGCCCAACAACGCAAGAAGAAAATTTTTATAAGCATTCTTCATGAACAGAAGACCAAAGCGCAAATCAATGAAACCAAAGAAAGAAAAAGTTTTATTACTAAAAGCCGGTCTTTACAGAGGGTATTTTTGGCTCTCCAGCCTAACAAAATGCCCAGAGTCTTACAAAGTTCCAGACACAGCAAAATAAAAAGGAGGAGGAAGACGAAGGCTTTAGGTCTCGGGGACAGGAGCGACCTCAAGGCCCTCGACATCCACCACGAGGCGAGCTGGGTCCTCGGCGACTTCCTCGTCATTAATCTCTTGCCCTTGCCCGCTGGTGTCCGCGAGAGGGCACTGGGCCCGGAGCTCTTCATCGGCGAACCCCGGCACCCGGGCCTGAACAGCGTCGAGGGCCTCGTGCCAGATGAGGGTCGTGGCGACGGCCAGGTCATCGTAGTAGTCTTTCGACTTCTTGTAACCCTCCACCGCCTTCGCCACCGAGAGGTCGGCCGACTTCGCCCACTCGGCCGCCGCCCCCACCTCCTTCCGGAGGGTTTTCACTGTCTTCTTCAGATTGCCGGCCAGCACCTGAACGTCTTCAAGCTTGGCCTCAGCAACCACGGTGGCCTCGCGGTGCCGGGCGACCTCCCGCTTCCCGGCCTCCACCTCGCCCTCCAAGGCGACAACCCTCGCCTTCATCGCCTCTAGCTCCTGCTTGGAGCTCTCTTCCAGCGAGGCGAGCTGGCCCGCAGCTTTCATCACCGGGGCTACCACCTCGGCCTCCATGCGTAAAGCGAGGGCGACGTACTGAAGGACCTGAAAAGCAGAAGAGAGATCAGGAAGATGAGAGGGGCATCGAACCTCGAAAATAATAATAATGAATGACAAGAGCTTACCTGCACGGACTCCTAGGCGATGGATGCCAGCTGAGCCCTGAGGTCCCCCGGGGACTCTACCCCCGGCCGACGCCTCTATCTCATGCAGCAGGCTATCCGCTACGGATAGCCTCGAAGGCACGGCGAATTGGAGACCGCCCTCCTCCACCGTGATCGGTGAATGGACGGTCCCTGGGCAGATCTCCTATTGAGCGACCTTGTGGGAGAGCCGGTCTCCTCCTCCGAGGCCGGGCCCTCCAGAATCCGAGCCCGCCTCCGACCCTATGTTTTGCTGGGCCCCGGGGCGAGATCCGCCTCTGAGCGCTCGTGGTGCACTACCACCGGGGGAGAAGGAGTCGGGGCGGGCTGTGAACGGGAAGGGCCGGCGCCTCCAACCTTCGCGACTGGCCTCGGCTGGCGCATGGACTTTCTGAGCGAGTCCATATCCATGGGTCCTGCAAAAACCGAGTGCAAGGGAGTTAGCGACACAGACAATGTACGAGCCAGAAAAGCAAACATAAACTTACCGACGAACTCAACGGGGCTAAGTTCGGTCCAACTCAGAACCCTCTCAGACAACAGTACGTCGTAGTGGGGGATGGGCTCCCATGACGCCACTCTCACCGAGACGGGGTCACTGGACTGGTTCCTCGGCAAGAGCTTCTCTCTCGACCACTATGTAGGCACGGGCCAGTCTTCGCCCTCGGGAGGGAAAACGAAGAAGAACTTCTTCTTCCGGTCGTGAATGGAAGAAGGCAGAACCACAACCCCCGTCCCGGCGGCGCCCCCTGGTCGCTTTCTAAAAGAGAGATAAACCCACCTCGGGTCGCCCGCTCGACCACCGGGGTGATTTTTGAAGACGAGGAAGGAATCAATGAGGGAAAGGCTGAAGGGGATCGCCTGTAACTTCAGGCGAATCAGGAACCCGAGGAGAATCCTCCACGAGTTCGGCACCAACTGACCGGGAGCTAACCCGAAGAAGTTCAATGCTCCACGACCTCAGGAGAGAAGGGCAGGCGCATTCCACCCCAGAATGCTTCCAAATACAGGGCGATCTCCCTGCCCCGTACTTGGTCTGCCCTCTCTCCCTCCTTGGCCAGACGGAGCATATAGCATGAGGGGTGTGGAAACGAGCCCGAGCGTTGGCAAGCTCGTCCTCATGCCTTATCCAACACGAGGCGCCAGGGGCAGCATCTACCGCATCCTCCCTAGGGGCTGCCCCCGCCGCACGATCCCGGGAAGAGCCCCCGGGAGGACTCAGACTCATCTAAAGGGTTCCTGGAACCTACCTCAACGACATCTACTGACTCGAAAAGAGAAGACATCTAAGCTTGGGAAGAACGATCCTCAGGAAACGAAAGTAGAATAAAGGAGATGAGCGCCGAGCAACCGAGGCCTAGAACGAGAAATATGAAGGAGTAAGGGCCCTGGAACGGGCCCCACCCCTATTTACCGTCACAAGCGACCTCATCCAACGGTGCCCTTCATCTCCCGCCAAGACGCCTCCTCGCGTCCAACGGGTCCGATTGCTCCACTTGTCTTCCCCGCACTGGACCGCTCCCTTTCAGACGTCGCAGGTCTGCACACGTCGCGTCAGCCAATCGACACTTGACATGTGGGCCATCACTTCAAAAAGACACAAACCAGCACACCCTCCTTAAATGCATAGATTCCCCCCGATTCACTAGCAGAAAAGACAGCTGACGGCCCGGGGATGCGTCCCGACGAAACTTTAGGAGGGAGCTCACCCCGGGAAGCCCGACAGTCCACTCCTGACCCAACCCTCTAACCCTTCGGGACAGGAGTGAGGGGCTAATGATGATGCTCAATACTGGGGACCCCTAAGATCAGGACACGTGGCGGATAACACGTCCCAGAACTCAGAAGAAAGGGCCCACAGAGGCCGACCAGGCCACCCCTGTACCCGACCTGCCGGCACAAGCCAGCCCTCCTCGAGGCTCCCTGCAGATTGGCCTCCTCGGCCCCTCAGTTCTCCTTGAGCCGCCACAAGACCAAGTATCCTCGGCCTTCTCGCTCGTCCACGGGCCCCTCGACCGAGGCCGTCTTCCTCGGTTCTTCGCCCAGCTCCACCGCTCATAGGCGTAACCGCCGCTCCGCGAATCTCGCCATGCGCGGATTCTCCGCCAGCAACATCCTGCGTTCCACGCCCCCACGATCCCCATTTATGGGCGATCCGCTCTCTACGCGGGTGTGACGTCGGGTGCGTAACTGCTGGCGAGATTCTCGCGCCTGCTGCTGCACGCCTCCACCACTATATAAACCCCCATCACAGAAGGGTTAAGTAAGCCATTTTTTACTCCACCTAGCCGTTACGCTGCTCGGATTTAGTACTGACTTGATCGTCGGAGGATCCTCGGTGGTAACAAACCACCCCGGGACTTCTTTGCAGGTACCTGGCGTCAAACTCCTCCAACTACCAAATCTCCTCAAAGCCCACTGAGACCCACATTCAACGGGGGATCCCCTCCAGAATCCACCAGGAGATCGACGGAAGACAACATCTGAAGGAGATCTGAAAAGTACCTCCATCACAAGTTGAACCGATTGCTTGATTTCAAAATTATGTTCTTTTTTTTAAAGGGAAAAAGGTTCATATCTTTTAGAAGGATGAATTTGTTAGTGGTGTTGCTTCAATCTTTCTTTGTATTTTAATGGTTTATGAGTGGTGATATAATTCTGTAATTCATACTAGCAAGAAGAAGAAGAAGAAGAAAACTGAAAATTAGAATGGCTGTTAAAATCTGCTATTACATATCCTTGGCATAACATCGACAAGAATTAATGCGGGGGCAAATAGTAGTTCAAAAGTACGAGGATACCACACACTGCAGACCACCGTGCTGTCCGAAGAGTCCACATGAGCATCCTGATTAGCCCGTTTATCCATCTATCTCTACACACGGCAATCTCATGGATTGCCATCTTCATCCGCCTCATGGTACCCTCTGGAGCACATCACATCCGATTAGAATCAGAACCATGTATTTGAAAGATAAGAGAATTTAATGCCTTTTTTATATCATAAAAAACTCAGCTCTACGGTAAAAAACTCAGCTCTATAGTAAACCAACCCCCAACCCAAACAAAGAAAAAAAGAGAGGAAAAAAGAGGGGGGGGGGAAAGGAATTAAAACCTAAACTGTTTAAACCTAGAGGGACCTGGCGGTATCTAGGCAATCTCTTATCTTGAACTTGTGCAAAACACCTCTTAGTTTTCTTTTGAAACTGCACGATGTAAAAGAAGACGATCTAAAGTCTCCGGTCGAACTTACACAAAGTACAACTGGAGGGGCTTAATTGCCACTTCCTTTCGGCGAGGTTATCGCTTAGAAAGAAATGCAATGACAGAAATCATATAAATTATATTTACTATGAATAGTATCTGTGCCATTTTCATGGGTGTTCTAGTTTGTTTTGTTAGTTGGCATTTCTCAGCAGTTGAAAATAGAATAATGCATAGTTCCATAGTAATTGAGTCAAGCAGAGCCGACTTCATTTTTCATGTTTTAATCCCTTCATTTTTCATGTTTTAAATTATAGTTAATATATTGATGGGCTATGCTTTGGGTGTTCTGGTTTATTTTGCTAGTCGATCTTTCTCAGCAATTGAAAATAGAATGAAGCATACTCCTGAAATAAATGTGTCCAAGAGAGCTGCCTTCATATTTCATGTTTTAATTATAGTTTTTCATATTCATATGTTACTTTTGATCCAAAACCCATGCATTCCCTAACGGTTTTTTGGGTTGTAATTCTAATAGGTTGAACTTTTGAACCATAATATTGATATAGGATTCTAGGAATGATCTGTAGTCATGCGTTATCAGAAAGTACTAGATATTCCATTGATATAGGATTCTACAAATGATCTGTACTGGTACATGGACTACATGGACTTTATACATCTATTGCATTTTGTTTTGAGGGAAATGGTCGCGTGCATCGCCTACACTCTCATTTTCATCTTAAGGTACTGGAAAAAACATCTAACCTAGTCCTAATAATGATTTTGATATTTTTCTCAAACCTATTGTTCATGATCTTTGAGGTTCCTTGTTATTTAGCAAATATTCAATTGAAAATAATTCAAAAATTAGGAAGATGCAAGTAATCAAAACAAAAGATCTTAAAGAGCATTAAGCACTCAAATTTGTTAATTGAACTTGGTTATGTACTTATGCGCTTCAAGTCCAACATTACCAAACTCATCTTACATGGTCTTCGAGTTTCTCGTAATTTGGAAAAAAATATTCATTTTTTGAGCCGAAGGGCCTTAACATGATGAGCATAGTGGTGGGCAAGAAGCTACATTGTATGAAATACAATTCACTACTTGAATGACCCTTCCACAGAATCTGTCTATGTTGTAAGGACTCCCTAATCTATAACAGGTTTTGATAGGAAATTCTTCCCAAAATCAAAGTAAGCAATTAAAAAAAGAAATTGGATAGGTAAGCAATTTTTTTCTTTTTCGTATTGTTATATCAGATAAAATGTTTAGTACTCCTATTCACAGATAAAATATCACTCTTTAATTTATTCAGAGACGTGACATATTTTCAAATTGGATGGCGATATTGACAAACCTTTATTTGATAAATCTATATCAAAACTTGTGTATGGACAGAATTAATCCAAATTACATCGGTCTTTAATTTTTGTCTTTTTGTGCTGCTAGTTCAATTTACTAAAATACTCCTTTTATAACTTGAAGAAATAGCTTCTCTCTACCCACTCCCTCACAAGCATTACCTCCCCCCTAAATCACATCCCCTTCGCCCCTCCTCCATCCGTGACCCCTAACCCGTCGCGTCATTGCCCTCGACCTCTCCTCCTCCAACCTCACCGGTCCCATGCCCTCCCTCTCCATCTCCCACCTCCGCCTCCTTAACATCTCCAACAACCTCCGCCCTCTTCTCCGACCCGATCCTCTTGCTACGGCGTTCCTCGATCCTAGTGGATCCGCTGATCAAGATCGGCGGCGTGTTCGGAGAAGAAATTGGCGCCGTCTAGCACCAGCTCTCCGATGAGGACCTTGACGTCCTCATCTCAATCTCGTCGCAGGAGGATCTCGACAACATGATGGAGGAGCTCGATCGTGTTGCCGACGAGTCCGTGAAGCAGCGAATTTTCATGCGAGGCTGCGGATCTTCATGATCTTAATGACGACGGCCTTCCTGCGATCGACACGGGACGGTGCTATATCGACGCCATCGAACTAGCAGCATAGAAAGACAAAAATTAAACGCTGAAGTAGTTGGGATTAATTTTGTCTATACACAAGTTTTGATGTGGGTTTATCAAATAAAGATTTTGCAATACCGCAACCCTTCAAATTTAGTGCTCAAAGATTCACGTTTCCTTTCTCCACTAGTAAGGAGGAAAAACCAATTGTCGAAAACTTTTGTGTTTAAGCATGGTGCATTCGTCGTTTAGCTAAGCTACTTGGTTGTTAACCTATCTATTATGCATTCATCAGTTCTGTGTGCGTGTCCGCTAGACAGCATACAGGAGAAACTCGTGACCCGCACGCAGGAGAAACTATTATTATGTGTGCATTAAATCAGTAAATCTATTATCTCTGTTTATTCCATGCCCTTTTGTCTGTTAATTTGTGTATGCTTGCATGCCCATGTATAGTTCTGGTATAGTGTCTGGTATATATGACATTATAATACAGTTCGGTATTTTGTTTAGCTGACTTTCCTGCAAATATTTATTTACTTGAAGGATTAGCTCTCAACCTGCAACTCTTCCATCCTTGCATATCATTTTTGTGTTCAAGTGGTGTGGTTATTGCTGAATTTATACTTAGCAACTACGCTTGCTTTGAAAAACAAGATATCATTGCTCAATTTACTTTATCGACAATAATATGATTAATTTTTTTTTAGCTTGAATTGCCTTGGAATTTTTTATGAGTCACAAACTATAACATTGGAACAGGAAGAAGAGAAAATCATATTGGAGATAAAGAGGAATGATTTTAATCTTTTGCTATACCATGTCAAAAGTTTATCTTCTGCTAGCTCTATAATTTGGCACTGGTTTATTTTATGTCAAAAGCTTACAAAATTTGGTAGTTCTGTTCCAAGCTATCCCAATTAATTGGTCATAAGATTCAATAACAGTGTTAAATCTCAATATTTCTTTCTTGTTGTCAAGTCTAAAACTCTATGCCATATTTTCCAGAGTTTGTAATAGCAGGATATCTGGATGTCCGAAACCTTGAAGTTTCGGCCAAGTTCTCGAATTTTGTTAGCAGGATAACTTATATGTAGATAACCCGACACTAGTCAACTACTCCAAGATCGTGCATTATTGTGTATCTTCCTCTTTTCAGGAACTTCATGGGGCTATCTTGTTCTTTTTTATGTGTTTGTTCAGCTCTCCCGGATAATAATTGTTAGCGTTTTATATCGGTTCTTGCGGTATTTTGGCTATGGCTTAGAATGGAAAGAAGCAACCATTCTTGTATGGTCAGGACTGAGAGGAGCTGTCGCTTTGTCTTTATCTTTATCCGTTAACGTCTGTTTTTCCCTTGCCATTTTATTTCCCCATTCCTGAACTCTGCAATAATATTAGCATAGTAATTTGGTAATGGTGGTTTCTCTCTCTCTTTCAAGACAAGAAATTATGAAAAATAACAGTTTGGATTTTATTATTTTCCCCTTAGATTATGACAAAATAATTCCTCCAATATATTCTCCATATGAGGCTATCCATATCATCAACCTATTATAATATTTAATTGACTCGATTAAATCCAAATTTCAAACATCCTCCCTCTTCCTCTTCTCTCTCCACAAATATCTTGACATCAACATCCAAGCAATCTCTATAACTTTATTATCACACCTTAATAATTAAATCACATAATATGTATTCAAACCATAAAATATATTATACATCAACGTAACATGCATTGTACATGCAAAATACTAGTGTATATCCCAATTACCCTTATTAACATAACTTTGACGGACAATGATGGGTTATTTTTAAGTTCTAATTAATACCGTAAGTGCACGGTTGTCAATTGTAGCACTTGTGGGTTGATCCACAGAGAAGAGAGCAAATTTTAGTTAAATCTAATGAATTTAAAAGATAAATTTTTAAAAAGATTTTATTAATTAATAATTAGTGTAAAAACCACAAACACATGCCAAAATTTTACAATTTCAAATCCCTACACAAACCTACCTTCAAACCCCTAAATCTATAAATTTATGATAGTGATGAAATTTTCGAAAAGAGCTGCAACATTTGGAAAGTATGAAACTTGTTAATATATTAAAAAAAGTAATAAAAAAATAACAAATAATAATAATAAAATGTAGAATTTGGACGGTGGGGAATTCTATATAAATCCCCACTCATCCATTCCCCTCGTCACAACATATAGAACCCATAAAGAAGGAAAAAAATTGTGAGAGAGTGAGGAGATGAAGAAGAAGGAGAAGAACGAGAAAGTGAAAAAATTAAGAGGAAAATCCTAATTACATATCAATTGTATGTAAATTTTTATGCTTTATCTTTAGAATTCTCTTAAGATTAAGAGATTTAGATATCAAATTAACAAAGAATTAAATTTTTCAAAGAAAAGAGAAATACCTACATCTTAACATTGCAACTAATATTGCCGGAGAACGTCGGATCCGTGCCGGAGCCGCTGTCGCCCCATGGCCGCCGGTGTCGCAGCCGCCCATGGTGGCCGACCCGTGGCTTCCCACTTCCACTCCATAGGTTTTGTAAAAAGAGAGAGAGAGAGAGACAAAGAAAGAGAGAGAGAGAGAGAGAGAAACATTAGAGAGATAAAATATTAGAGCCACGTTGGGTTTGGATATAAATTAGGGATATGTTGGATTTACATTCTATCCAACCCCACTTAAATATGATAAAAGAAAGAAATTTTATTAACATCTCCGATAATATTATGTTATGGTTTTAGTCCTTTACACATATTTCTGTAAACATCAAAGATCCTAAAAAATTACATTCAGGATCCTGTTAATTCCAGAGTTCGCTATTTAACCCGAACAGTGAATTAAAAGGTTTTATAAGAATTTCACAAATATCTTCAAAAATATTATTACCATTTTAGATATCTTTAAATGATATTTTAAGTAGTTTAGAACCACTAATTAACTAGTTGGTTTAATAAAATAATTATACACCAAACCCGAGATTATAGATAGTTGTTAACAATATTATCATAATATTTTCATAAATGATAAATACGGACTTAAAGGCGGGAACTTGGAACCGTAAGAATGCTTAACTTCCTAAATAAATACTATAAGCGGATTATCATATTTTGAAATTTATAATTCCCTCCTTCGATACTATTGCTATATTCATCGCAATCGTATGATATTTATGACTCTATACATGCTCATATTGTTATTGAAATATTGTCTTTATGGCCTTGCATTTGGTTATGGATTATTATCTCATGATTCAATTATCCGTTCGTAAGAGGTATACACATAGAAATTTAAGTAGCATATAACGTTGTGGGTGCGTGTTAGTTGTGCCCGCGCTCCGTAGATATGTCGCTGTAGGCTGCCGCCGTAGACTCCGGGGATTTTATGATATTTATTGCCGTTGTAGACAGGCCGCTGTAGGCCGAACTCACCCATTGGTTCATAAGTGGGAGTTTATATGTTATATACCTGCTTAAGTTTCCTTTCCTTCATCATATATACTCATATTATATATCTTGGTTCCTTTACAGATTTATTAGCAATATTCTATTTCCATTGTTATATCCTTCCATTCAAATAAGCATTATAATATATTCACCTGCTGAGCGTCATGGCTCACCTATCTTTTATGTGGCTGTAAATAAAAATGCAGGATTAGATATATAAAGCTTGGAGCCGGTAGTGAATAAAGCTTACCAAGTATATTTTGGACTTCAACAAGTCAAGACCTTTAGTGAGTAGTATAATATTAGTTAAGTTGATAAATAAACTACACTTTTGTAGACCGTAAGCATGTAATCTGGTATTTTTTTTTTAACTTATTGTATAACTTTGATGTAAAACCTTATAAATATGATAATTTTAAATTGTTGTTTTAAAAATGCAAATTTTGTGTACTGGAAAATTTAATTTAATATGATGTGAGAATTAGATCTTGCAGTCTTGCAGAAGCTTGGAGATTGCGACCGGCTGACAGTACCCTCGTTTCGGGGCGTGACAGCTTTAGTGGTATCAGAGCATAGGCTATAGGTTTAGAACTTAGCCGTAATCGAATTTAACAAGAAATAAGACTTTATATTTTGAGGTGATTTATTGTGATCTATGGATTGCGGTCTCGAGAGTTGATTAATATAGTAAGAGATTATTAATTAATTTACCCAGTAAGTGAATCATTTTCAACCATATACTCTTACTCGATCTTCTAAGTTTTATATTTTTTTATAACTTTAGGCATCGATGGTCAGGACTGGAAATGCTACTAGAGCGTCTCGAGAGCGTTCCGCTACTAGAAGGGGAGGTCGGGCAAACCCACTTGCCTCTACTACTTGTGCGAGGCGAACTCGTCATATAGATGATTATTATGCAGAGGGCACTCGGCCTTTTCCTTTCATCGCGGTCCCACGACGTTCGAGATCTCGAGGGGTTGCCAGTGACAGCATTGGTATTCCTACTGATGCTGCAGCTCAAGCTATCCCTACCGTTACTAGTGATACTCCTATTATGACTCCAGCCGCTGCTACTACTTCCATACCACTTATTAATGATGGTAGCGCAACAAATGCCGATGTTCTGTACAAGGCCTTAGATGCGATGTCCCAGATGGTGATAGGATAGCATGGCACCTAGCCTAGAAGAACCCAAGGCCGCACCTTCCCAGACTTTAAGAAGTGGGGTCCTCCTTCATTTGAGGGTGGTCCAGATCTAGAAGCGGTTGATATCTTCTTGCAGGAGATCGAGAAGCACTTCGAAACTACGAAGTGTACCGTTGAAGAACACGTTTGTTACACCATTTTTTTTACTGAAGGGAGAGGTTTATCATTAGTGGAAAACCATCGAAGGGACGGTGAGAAAAGAAGGGGAGATCCTTACGTGGGTAAGATTTCGGGTGATTTTTGAGAAAAAATTCCTTCCAATGTATGCAAAGATTGAGAAGAAGAGAGAGTTTATTGATTTGGTTCATAATGGTATAGTTGCCCAATATGAGACCAAATTTATTGAACTCTCTAAGTGTTCGCCCGAGCTTGTTGTTGAGGAACACATCAAGATAGATAAGTTCGAGAGAGAACTGTACCCTTGGATTAAAGAGAGGGTCACTCCGCTTCTATCTAAGACGTTTGAAGATGTGGTGGAAAGAGCAAAAAGAGTTGAAAGAGTTGAAAGAGAATTTGGTAGTTCTTAAAGGAGTTGGAACCAAAGAAAGTGATCTCAATCTATGGACAGTCAGAGAACCGGTAGTGGGCCTCCTAAGAGGCCATCATTCAGACGTAGGGCACAGTCTCATGTTTCTGCATAGAGGAGCAGAATGCAGGGAAGCAGGCCAAGCGTTCAGAGGCATGATAGACCCTGCCATTTCTGCAAGAGGAATCACAAGGGTCAACCTTTTTATATTCTAGGTCTATGCTTTGAGTGTGGTCGTGATGGCCACTATGCTGGAGAATGCCCGAGCAAAAAAGAATCAACCGGTAGCATCACATGCTTCAATTCAGATTCAACAACCAAGAACTCAGGGTCGCGTATATGCTCTGACCCAGCAGGATGCTCAAGCATCCAATACCATAGTTGTAGGTACATTCAGTATAATTTCGGCTTCTTCGCCTCAAAAGCATTCATTCGTTAATCATTTTTCTAGACATATATAAAAATTACCTTATAATTAAACTATCCATGTTACACTTTCACGTTCACTTATTATATCATCTTCTCCCATTATAGTATTGTTTGATTCCAGGTCTACACACTCGTTTGTGTCACCTGGGTTTGCACATAAATTGCATATTATTCCTGAACCCCTAAAACCTGAATTACCCGTTTCAACACCTTCTTCCACCTGTCTAATAGCCGATAAAATTTACAGAGGATGTGGAATCTTGATAAGCGATAAAATTTTGCTGTTGAACCTGGTTCTTTTGGAGATGAATGGTTTTGATGTAATTCTTAGAATGGATTGGTTGACATCATATCATGCATCCTTGGATTGCTTTAATAAGCAGATCGTGTTTCGTATACCAGGAGAGTTAGAGTTCAATTTTATAGAAGAGAGTGTTGTCTCTCCTCCACATATAATTTCGGCTATGCAAGCTTATACGCTTATGAAGAAAGGATGTGAAAACTTTCTAGCTTATGTAGTTGATATGGATAAGAAAGGAACAAAATTCGAGAACATTCTTATAGTTCTAGAGTTTCCTGAGGTATTCCCGGAAGAGCTTTCAGGGTTACCACCAGATCGAGAAGTCGAATTTACTATTGATTTAGCTTCTGATACTGCACCAATATCCAAATCTCCTTATAGGATGGCCCCTGCGAAGTTTAAGGAGCTAAAGACTCAGCTGCAGGAACTATTCGATAAGAGGTTCATTCGGCCGAGTGTATCACTTTGTGAAAGGTTCCTAGGCACCCTATAGAGGTCTCACAAGGCATCAACCATGCCTATTTCAAAAATTATGGGTGCCGCGAAACTCTAACGCGGATCTTTGACTAGAATTCTAGGCGAAATACAAAACTAGTTAACAAATTAACTAAAGGTTAGATGCTACAACCTTTGTAGATCCGGTTATCCTCTTCCTTGGCTCCACGTAGGCATCCTCTCGCTGTCCATCTCGATTCCCAAACTCGAACGTCGGCTTCACCGGAGAATAGGGCGGACTAGGTCGTCGGCTTCGTGCCGAAGATGATCTACGTCGAGGCATCGCAAGTTCAAGCTCCGACTTCATCAAGTGGTGAAACTTGTGAAGAAAACACCCAAAACAACTTGGCAAGAGGTAGAGGGTGAAGAAATAGGAAGTGGGTTCACTTTAGAATTGGATTTCTCTCACTAGAACTCAAGTTGCCATTGATGGCAACAAGGTTTATATCTTGAAGAAGAAGGAGAAAAGAAGCTAGTTTTATGATAAGTTCTTTTTTTAAAAGAAAAATGCATACTTATCATAATCTAACAAGGGTTAAGTGTAGAGAATAAACCATGATCATTTGGAGAGTTAGGATTAAGCATGAGGACAAGAATGGTTGCAAAAGTCAAGGTTTCATGAAGTTTCAACTAAAGACAAAAGAAAGCCACCATTCTCTTTAAATCATTTCTAAATGAATAAATGAAACAAATAAATAAATAAATGAATATGAAAAACCCTAATTATCAAATTAACCATGGTTTAATTCTATATACTTAACTAAACAATCAAGTATCATCAAACATGATACAAATGTGTGCACAAAAGTATATCACATATACTTCTTGCACATCAAGTGAGAAAATCCATATAAAGTGAACCAATACTAGTTAATGCAAAGTAATATATCAAATATATAATTATACATTAAATCATTAAATCAACATTTGATTCATTGATCCGGTTATGGCGCACATAACCGACTAGTATTCAATGTATCGATTTATCGAATCAATGATTTGATAACTAGGTCATATCGAATATAACCAATCGAAACATTTATCGCGAGAATGAAATGCGGTATCACATACACGCATTATTCTCGGTCCTGCACATATCTCATATGCGCTCCTATTTCGTTTCGCTTGAGCCAGGAAACCTCTGTGTAGGACTCTAAAGACTCGTCAATACGCCGGTAGCAGATGATGATCATATCAAGCACCCACAAGCCGCAAGCGGTCTGCTAAACGTAACGGCCATCCGGGCATTGAGCGATCAGAAGATCGACGAGCTAGACCGCTCACACTCCTGTGAATCCAACCAGTAACACTTACCGTACAGTCCGGTCTGTTCGTCTGATACGTCGCATATCAAGTCTAGGGGTGGTAAACGTCAGACCCCAATAACCGATAAGTCGTGCCGATGTGAGGCTCATAACGGGTCGAGAAACTACTGGTAACACTTACCAGCAAATCTCTGATCAGCCCTGGCCAGGGACTTCCCTGTTACGGCCAATCGAGCACAGCGCAACATCAACCCCCAATACCGGGAGAGACGAAACCCCTCCTATCGCTCATTGCCTCCATGTGACTCGGGACTGTACCCAAAGACCACCGTTTTGCACGCCCTCATGGACGTGGTAAGGTGGAGATCAAAACACAGTGGGAATCACACAAGGCTCTATGACGATCTCGGGTCTACAGACTAACCTGCACAAGTGTCACCTGAGAACTGCCATCTGACGTGAGGTATAATACCATCTGGGAGTTCCCGGCGAGTCCGTCCAGTGTACCCAGTCTCCACTGAGCACCCGTACACCATCTCTGATGTCAAACACCAATGGATATGGGATCATCCATCGCCAATCTCATGGGTCGAGAAGCGTATACGCTAGTCTACACTGGTATATCGATGCCCCGTCTCGATACACCTACGACTAGGGACCTTGAAGGATGCACTTATGGACTACCATGTCCCCACTAGTATGATCTGCATCATAGTCCAGGTAGTCAAGCACACATCCTAGGGGCTTTACCAACATGTAACCATAAGACAGTTTAAAGAGACAAGTGTACATGTTAAGATAAAGAGTAACCAGATAGCATACTATCATATCGAGCAAGAAAGTCATCTCTATATATGTCCAAGCATCCAATATAATATACAATATCTGTACAATACTGGCCTCTAGGGCATACATACAACTAACAATCTCCCACTTGCACTAGGGCCAGCTGCTGTAGTATCGCATACCGAGCATCCCGAAGAGTCTCTCAAACTGTATCTGGGGAATGGCCTTCGTGAGTGGATCCGCCGTGTTGTTCTTCGTGTCAACCCTCCTGACCTCGATCTCCCGGCGATCAACTATCTCCCGGATCAGGTGATACCGCCTCAGAATATGCCTGGATCGCTGATGGGACCTGGGTTCCTTGGCCAAAGCCACCGCTCCATTATTATCGCAATACAAGGTATTGGATGCTCAATGGATGGAACCACTCCAAGTTCAGTAATGAACTTCTTGATCCAGACAGCCTCTTTGGCAGCATCGTTGGCAGCGATGTATTCAGCCTCCATCGTCGAGTCTGCCACGGTTTCCTGCTTGGAACTCTTCCAGCTAACCGCCCCTCCGTAAAGGGTAAAGACAAAGCCCGACTGCGACTTAGAGTCGTCCTTATCACTCTGGAAGCTCGAATCGGTAAAGGACTCCACTTGGAGTTCTCCGTTACCATACACCAAGAACATCTCTCTAGTCCTTCGTAAGTACTTGAGAATGCTCTTCACAGCTGTCCAGTGACTCTCTCCAGGATCAGCTTGATACCTGCTCACTATACTTAGTGAGTATGCTACATCGGGTCTGGTACATAGCATCGCATACATGATAGAGCCTACTGCCGAAGCATAGGGTATCCCTTGCATGCGAGCTCTCTCCAAATCAGTCTTGGGAGACATCTCTTTGGAGAGAGTGACTCCAGAGATCGTGGGCAAGTTCCCACGCTTGGACTCTTCCATACTAAACCTCTTTAGTATGGTGTCAATGTACCTGGATTGGGACAATCCCAAAATCCGTTTGGATCTATCTCTATAGATCCTAATTCCTAATATGCAGGAGGCATCACCAAGATCTTTCATTGAGAATCTTTGTGATAAGAAGAGCTTGACCGATTGCAGCATAGGAATATCATTTCCTATCAAGAGTATGTCGTCCACGTACAATACGAGGAAGACAACCTTACTCTCTGCCACCTTCTTGTAGATACAAGGTTCATCTGGGTTTTTGACGAAATCAAACTCTTTGATAACGATGTCAAAGCAGATGTTCCAACTCCGCGATGCTTGCTTTAATCCATAAATAGATTTAAGCAGCTTGCACACCTTCCCGCTGCTCCCACTGTCTACGAAGCCCTCTGGCTGAGTCATGTACACGCACTCTTCTAAATCACCGTTTAGAAAGGCGGTCTTAACATCCATTTGCCAGATTTCGTAATCATGATATGCAGCGATGGCAAGCATGATCCGGATGGATTTAAGCATAGCCATTGGAGAAAAGGTTTCGTCATAGTCCACACCTGGTCTTTGGCGAAAACCTTTTGCTACAAGTCTAGCTTTGAAAGTCTCCACTTTCCCATCTACACCAAGTTTCTTCTTGAAGATCCACTTGCTCCCAATGGGTTTTACCCCTTCAGGAGCAACGTCCAAAGTCCATACTTTGTTGGTGTACATGGATTCCACCTCGGACCGCATAGCATCCAGCCATTTCACTGAGTCCCCACTCGTGATGGCCTGCTCGAAGCTAGTTGGGTCATCATCCTCCATGATGCAATCCTCGCTCCCACCGTCCATGAGAAAACCGTAGTATCTCTCAGGTTGGCGAGGAACCCTACTAGATCGGCGGAGTGGCTGGGGTTCATCGGGAACTACGGAATCCTCTGGTTCTACCATGTCTTGTGTTATAGTTTGTGTCGCTGGAGCCTCTTCCAGTTCTACCTCAATGCCACTTGTCTGTTTCATAAGAAAACTCTTTTCTAAGAATGTGGCATGTCGAGAAACAAACACTTTTTGTTCCTCGGGATGGTAAAAGATATACCCTTGTGAATTCTTGGGATATCCTACAAACTTACATAAGACTGATCTTGCCTCGAGTTTGTCCGGATTCTGTCTTTTGACATAGGCTGGACAACCCCATATCTTAATGTAATTAAGATGTGGTCTCTTCCCTTTCCATATCTCATATGGAGTGGTAGGCACTGATTTGGTAGGAACTCTATTCAATAGGTCCATGGCTGTCTCAAGCGCATATCCCCAGAAGGAAATAGGTAACTCAGCTGTGCTCATCATAGAGCGCACCATATCTAATAGGGTGCGGTTCCTCCGTTCTGATACACCGTTGTGCTGTGGTGTATATGGAGGAGTCAACTGAGAGAGAATCCCATTCTCTTTTAGGAAGTCCAGGAATTCATTGCTCAAGTATTCCCCTCCTCGATCAGATCGAAGGATTTTAATACTTTTTCCGGTTTGGTTCTCAACTTCTTGTTTATATTTCCTAAATTTCTCAAAAGCTTCTGATTTGTGTTTCATCAGGAACACATACCCGAACCTAGAGAGATCGTCAGTGAATGTAATGAAGTATGAAGAACCATCCCTGGCATGTGTAGACATGGGACCACATACATCACTATGTATAAGTCCCAAGAGTTCGGTAACTCTTTCTCCGTGTTCCGTAAACGGAGTTTTGGTCATCTTGCCTTTGAGACATGACTGGCAAGTGTCATAAGATGAAAGTTCGAAAGGTTTCAAATATCCATCCTTATGCAACTTAGCCAGTCGTGTCACATTGATGTGACCCAGTCTACAATACCACAAGAAGGATTCATTGAGTTCAGAACTCTTCCTCTTGTGTGTGTTTGTTATGCTCAGAACTGTTGATTGATTTAGAACATAAATGCTATTGCACAACGTGCCTGATCCAACCAACTTTTGGTTACGGAAAATGTTTATAACATTGTCCTGTAATACAAAATTATATCCCTCTTTACTTAATAAAGAAACCGATATAATGTTGCATATCAGGTTCGGCATGTAATAGCATTCGTTCAGAACCAATGTATTACCAGTTGGTAATACAAGGTGATATTCCCCGACAGTCTTAGCTGCAACAATTGCACCATTTCCAACTCTAATGTCTTTATCACCTTCTCCAAGTTCTCTACCTTTCCTTAGCCCATGTAACTGATTACATATATGGGATCCTGACCCGGTATCTAATACCCAGGACGTAGAGCAAATGGAGAAACAGTTCTCAGTAACGAACACACCCGAAGAAAATGCATCAACATGTACTTTCTTCATTCGGGTGGCATGGGAATCCTGGCATTCCCCTATATCCTGTTCATTCCTATAACTCTTATAAGAAAGAACGGAACCAACGTTCCCCAGCACAGTATAACACGCGGGTTCGGTCAATACATCCATATTATTATCTTCATTAGGGCATGAAATGGTCGCTACCTGGAGAGAGAGAGAAGAAAACATTTTAGCGTATGCTCGTGCAAGATCAGATTGGTTATTATCTTATCTAATCAGGATGGCTCCCACTGCTTTTTATCAAATCTTCCTCCAAACCCTAAAAGGAAAGACTAGCCGGGATTAATTACACACTATAAGTTCGCCAATCTTTCAGCCAGGCCAGTGTCGGTACTTTGAGGGAGGTCCCCCGTGCTTTCGCACGAACCTAATTAATGTAAACCTCGTTTTCCCAGAGACGTAACCTCGTTAACACCTTTCTAGACACCTACTTGATCAGCTAATTGCAATGTGTAAAACTCTCCCAGGAGTAACTCTTACTCGCAGTGGGTATCGGGATCCAACTATCTCATAGAAGGTATGCAATCTCATTGCAAATTTCAACACTTGAAATTCCCGATAATGCTTTTGCCCCTAGCGTGCTATGACCTTGACGCATGCCAAACAACCCATAGTCCGCTAGTCAAGTTCAACCCGTACAATTCGTGATCGAATTAAACCCACCCGTACGACCCTTGACGCATGCCAAACAACGCCGTACGAATACCTTAATCCAATCGCATCTCATGCTGCAGATAAGTAATAATCAGCTACCGTACACTACGCCTTGACGCATGCCAAACAACCGTAGCACGAATACTGAATATTACATATCTGAATTGACGGAGGGCTACGCAGGTTTTTCTGAAAACCATGAGCATAATGAACTTGATATCGTTGTAGAATCAAATGAAGTTTTGAAATGGAGTGATTTTGAGGCTTTTCTAGTTTTGCTAAAGGAGTCACTCCCGGCGAAGGGATCTCGGTCCTTTCCTCGTCGAATGAGGTGCGGGATATATCATATATATCGCTGTGCAAAGCAAAAAACCCAAAAGCAGTCAAAAGCAAACCGAGTGTGTAGCATCTGCCAGTTATTGCTAAAGGAGTCACTCCCGGTGAAGGGATCTCGGTCCTTTCCTCATCGAATAAGGTGCAGGGTATATCATATATACCGCTGTGCAAAGCAAAAACTGTAGCTACCTGTTTTATTTTAAAATTCGATTCCACAACATCTTAGGTTTCTTATCTTTCATTAATCACATTAATGAAGTCCCATCATTTAAATACCTAAACATCACAGATAGATATGACGTACACTTATGCCATCCGCATTCGCCTCGATGTCCCCTCGTGCACCGTTAGGTTAGGTAACTAACGACAGAGCAGGGCAGGGCTAGCGCGAGTGTAAAACATAAGTAACGTCTATATAATATATCATATATACTATATACTATATCCATCACAGAATCACAACACAGATATCGCAGCAAAATCAACATATGAAATATTGGATATACTAGGACGTCCGTGTTTTCAATACGAGCCAGTATAAAACACGGATTCCACGGTCGTGATGAATAGCCAATCCCACACCCCTAGACCCCTACGAGAGCGGCAAGCAACCCTGCCAATTCTAGGGTTAGGAGATCCGGACTCGACTCCTCGAGTTGGTCTCCCACTGAACCCCAGAACCCGGTTACTTGTGCTCCCCTCCTTGGGTCTATCCTAATGCGGAAAAGTAAATAATATACAAAGGGTGACAACTTCCGCTACCTGGAAGTGCCCCAAATAAAAGAATATTACATACAAGTTTTTACATGAATGAAAATGAAAAACACCCATCTCACATAAAAACCCCTGGCTATTCAAACACGACGATCCAATATAACATATCCATCAACACATAACATCACATGTCATCAACGTAAGTAAATATGCGCATCCCAATTGTCGTTGACATATAGCAATGAAACCGGCGATATCACATATTACACTTACGGTCACAGAAAAGAAAGTGTAAAACTACAACAATTGGAATCCGCAACTTCTTTAGACATCGCATGCCTAATCAAATGAAATACTTAGACATCACATGCCTAACAGATATAAATCCCGCATTTTAGTCTCATTATCGAAAACTCTTTTCAATAACATGTGGGACTAAACTGCTAGATTTATAACATTCATTCAGTTATCTCATAACTGTTTGTGAATTCCAATTATTGTATCACATTCCAGATAAACAGAAAATATTAAACTTTCCGATCGAACAGTTGAATACCCAAGTTTTCTCGATACAGCTCAACACATGAAATACGTCTAACAACATTCAGTTCGTGCCTCAGTACCAACGGTCCAGCCGTAGAAGGGTCAAGCCAACGCCTCACATGTGGCACGCCGTACTGCCCCAAACCCGAAGGTTCAAAGGGCAGTTCAAGACGGTCACATAATCGAGTTAAGGTTTGTTGTCTTCTAGAGGGTCCATCGCGTTACTTGCACTACTTAGAACGTCGTTAAACTACGGAAAAATCCAACACTTGGAAATTTCCCGACAGGGGAAAAATTGGGTATTTATATCCGGTCGAACTTTTTAACATATTCAAAAAATTATCCGGAAATACACAAAGACGAAATTTGATAATCCGATCGAACTATTGAAGCTCTAAAACACCCCAGAAAATTAAACTCTAGAATAATTATTAAAAATACCCATAAAACTCAGCTGCAGAAAACTATGAATTACTGTGCAGAGGAGGAGGGATGACGTCATCAAGCCGCCGCGGAACCGCCGCCTAATCTGGCTTAGGACGCGGTTCCGCCGCGCTTATCACTGTTCATTGAAAAAAATTTGCATCGTAATTCTTAAAATTCCCTGCTGAATTTTTTAAGCATTTTTAATATTGAAAAATCCCAGATTTTAGAAAATGTACAGAGAGCATGTTTGGTTTAGGGTTTCGGGTTCGTTCGGGCTTCAAATTGCGTCTAGACTTCGCCTAAGGCTCTAGCTAGGCTCTGATACCAGTGAAAGGTTCCTAGACACCCTATAGAGGTCTCACAAGGCATCAACCATGCCTATTTCAAAAATTATGGGTGCCGCGAAACCCTAACGCGGATCTTTGAGTAGAATTCTAGGCGAAATACAAAACTAGTTAACAAATTAACTAAAGGTTAGATGCTACAACCTTTGTAGATCCAGTTATCCTCTTCCTTGGATCCACGTAGGCATCCTCTCGCTGTCCATCTCGATTCCCAAACTCGAACGTCGGCTTCACCGGAGAATAGGGCGGACTAGGTCGTCGGCTTCGTGCCGAAGATGATCTACATCGAGGCATCGCAAGTTCAAGCTCCGACTTCATCAAGTGGTGAAACTTGTGAAGAAAACACCCAAAACAACTTGGCAAGAGGTAGAAGGTGAAGAAATAGGAAGTGGGTTCACTTTAGAATTGGATTTCTCTCACTAGAACTCAAGTTGCCATTGATGGCAACAAGGTTTCTATCTTGAAGAAGAAGGAGAAGAAGAAGCTAGTTTTATGATAAGTTCTTTTTTTAAAAGAAAAATGCATACTTATCATAATCTAACAAGGGTTAAGTGTAGAGAATAAACCATGGTCATTTGGAGAGTTAGGGTTAAGCATGAGGACAAGAATGGTTGCAAAAGTCAAGGTTTCATGAAGTTTCAACTAAAGACAAAAGAAAGCCACCATTCTCTTTAAATCATTTCTAAATGAATAAATGAAACAAATAAATAAATAAATGAATATGCAAAACCCTAATTATCAAATTAACCATGGTTTAATTCTATATACTTAACTAAACAATCAAGTATCATCAAACATGATACAAATGTGTGCACAAAAGTATATCACATATACTTCTTGCACATCAAATGAGAAAATCCATATAAAGTGAACCAATACTAGTTAATGCAAAGTAATATATCAAATATATAATTATACATTAAATCATTAAATCAACATTTGATTCAATGATCCGGTCATGTCGCACATAACCGACTAGTATTCAATGTATCGATTTATCGAATCAATGATTCGATAACTAGGTCATATCGAATATAACCAATCGAAACATTTATCGCGAGAATGAAATGCGGTATCACATACACGCATTATTCTCGGTCCTGCACATATCTCATATGCGCTCCTATTTCGTTTCGCTTGAGCCAGGAAACCTCTGTGTAGGACTCTAAAGACTCGTCAATACGCCGGTAGCAGATGATGATCTTATCAAGCACCCACAAGCCGCAAGCGGTCTGCTAAACGTAACGGCCATCCGGGCATTGAGCGATCAGAAGATCGACGAGCTAGCCCGCTCACACTCCTGTGAATCCAACCAGTAACACTTACCGTACAGTCCGGTCTGTTCGTCTGATACGTCGCATATCAAGTCTAGGGGTGGTAAACGTCAGACCCCAATAACCGATAAGTCGTGCCGATGTGAGGCTCATAACGGGTCGAGAAACTACTGGTAACACTTACCAGCAAATCTCTGATCAGCCCTGGCCAGGGACTTCCCTGTTACGGCCAATCGAGCACAGCGCAACATCAACCCCCAATACCGGGAGAGACGAAACCCCTCCTATCGCTCATTGCCTCCATGTGACTCGGGACTGTACCCAAAGACCACCGTTTTGCACGCCCTCATGGACGTGGTAAGGTGGAGATCAAAGCACAGTGGGAATCACACAAGGCTCTATGACGATCTCGGGTCTACAGACTAACCTGCACAAGTGTCACCTGAGAACTGCCATCTGACGTGAGGTATAATACCATCTGGGAGTTTCCGGCGAGTCCGTCCAGTGTACCCAGTCTCCACTGAGCACCCGTACACCATCTCTGATGTCAAACACCAATGGATATGGGATCATCCATCGCCCATCTCATGTGTCGAGAAGCGTATACGCTAGTCTACACTGGTATATCGATGCCCCGTCTCGATACACCTACGACTAGGGACCTTGAAGGATGCACTTATGGACTACCATGTCCCCACTAGTATGATCTGCATCATAGTCCAGGTAGTCAAGCACACATCCTAGGGGCTTTACCAACATGTAACCATAAGACAGTTTAAAGAGACAAGTGTACATGTTAAGATAAAGAGTAACCAGATAGCATACTATCATATCGAGCAAGAAAGTCATCTCTATATATGTCCAAGCATCCAATATAATATACAATATCTGTACAATACTGGCCTCTAGTGCATACATACAACTAACAACTTTGGGGTGCACCTGTCTTATTCGTGAAGAAGAAGGATGGATCCATGTGGTTATTGGAGATAGTGCCCTCAGAGTCAATTATTAGGTCACAGGTACGTGATTGCAATGATTGATGGAGGACCTATCGCGGTAGGACAGTCTTACTCGAGATGATAGTATGCTATCTGGTTTACCTTTATCATCGTGTACTGTTTTAGGTGACCTGACAAGTCGCTATTACACGTTGATAGAGCCCCTAGGATTCTTGCTTGACCACCAGCAGTATGAGGGCGATCATATAAGTGGGAGCTGGGGTCTATAAGCATATCCTTAAATGGTCCCTAGTCGTGTGAGTTTCGAGACAGGGCATCGATACTCCATAGTAGACTAGTGTATACAGTCGAGACCCCGACGAGGGGCGGTGGCCGGTCTCACAAGCCACTGGTGTCAGTTGGGTCACCTAAGATGTATACAGGTGCTCATTGGGTTATGAGTATACCGGACAGGACTCGCCGGGAACATGCTAGTTGGTCATATACCAGACGTCAGATGGCAGTTCCTTGGTGACATGTGTGCAGGTTAGTTCATCGACCTGGGGATCGTCATTTGTCTTGTGTGAGTTCCCACTGTTCTTTGATTACTACCCTACCACGGCTCAAAGGAGTCGTGCAAACAGGTTTTAGTTGGGTGCAGTCCCGAGCCACATGGAGGCAGTGAGCGTATCTTCAGGGGTTCGTCTCTCCCGGTATTGGGGGTGAGGTCGCGCTGTGTCTAGGAGAGCCATTACACGAAGCCCTCGGCCGAGGCAAGGAGATTTACTGGTAGGTATTCCAGTAGTATCTCAGGGTGTTCTGGGCTACACTCCTACACGACTTGTACCGCTTTTGGGGGTCTGACTTTTACCAACCCCCTAGGCCCGCCATGCGATGCTCATAGACGAACGGACCGGACTGTACAGATATTTTCACTGACAGGCTCAGTAGGGTTGTCGGGCTGAGTTCACTCACAGACGTCCCTTTTAGTCAATACCTGGTAGCCCGTTACGTATTGGCTTATACCTCTGACGTGCTAGTGGTTAAATCCACAACCAAGGTGTTGACGAGTCTTTAGAGTCCCCCACATTCAGTTACTCAGCTTTCGGGCGAAAAGTTGTAGAGGCCGTATGGAGATATGGCAGGGTCCGATCGGATACGTGCGGTATTGCACGGATCAAGATCTGACAGTTTGTACTACAGGCCGTATGGATATATGGCAGGGTTCGATCAGATACGTGCGGTATTGCACGGATCAGGATCGAACGGATATTACTAGCCGGCTTTGGTTTAAGCCGGATTCTAGTATAGTACAGTTTAGATTTTATCTCATTGCATTTGTATTTCGGTCGGAATACAAATGCGGGTGTGTATGCACAGTATCGGGGTTTTCCTGTAATTTATTACAGGACCAGTTTTCTGGAGTTGCCAGTTTGCTTTCCGTTTCGGCCGATTTCCTTTGTATCGTTCATTGGCCGAAGTTTGGTGGAGGAGGGCTTATTTGCATTGTTGCAAATAAGTATTTGTGGAGGGGTTCTTTGCATATTGGTTGGATCATCATGGTTGCTCCTTTGACCTTGACTTCTTGACCTCTTCATGATGGCTTGACCATTTGGAGTCATCATGGTTGTTTTGGAGTGTTTGTTTATGTTTGTGATGATTTTGTTTTAATCATCACTCTTTATCCATGCTTGCATGATAGCTCACCCACTCCCTTGACTTTCTCTCCATTCTCACCCTTCACATTTGCTTGGGCCGGCCACTATTGGAGTGGGGGGTTTTTCATTTTGGGGTGGCAAATTTTTGATTCTCATGGTGCTAAGAAAAGCTCTCTAGTTCATCTCAAAAATCAATTCCTCCACCATCTCAAAAAGGCAATTCCACAACCCCAAAATGAGACTTCTTCTCTACACATTCTACATCGAATCTTGGGCACGTCGACTAGCCAGCTTCGTGCCCGAGTTGCCTCGGCATTGAGGTGGGAGCCCGTAAAAGAAGTAGGCGATGTGGTGCACTTCCGGCGACGAGGAGGAGACGGGACATTCCGCAGGAGATTGGGACGACGACGAGAAGACCGGAGGACTCGGATCTGTCGTTTATCTCTATTCCCTTTCTTGTAGATAGCTAGGACTAATTAATGGTTCGATCCGGGTATTAGTGCGCGGCGGTTTGCCAGTTCAAGTAAAATTAAAGTTTATCACCACTTCCACATTTGGCCGTCGGATTGACGGCCGGGGCGCCGCCGTGCACTTACAGTGGTATCAGAGCCTCGCCATTAACTAGTCTAGCTTGGTTTAATGTGTTTTACATTTCCGATCGATCAAAATTCCAAAATCCGCATTTTAGTTCGCATCAGTTTCTGTTGAAAATTTTTGGTCTCGAAAAAATTTTCAGGTTGTAAAATAGTGATGCACTGGATGTTATAAGAATACTGTAGAAATTCGACACATTCAGTCGACCAAAAGAGCGCGGAACCGCGGCCAAACCCCCACTTGGGCCGCGGTTCCGCCGCTGAACAGTGTCCATGCTGTGTGAAATTTCTTCAGTAGCTTTATGGGGTTTAAATTGGGGTTTTGGAATATTAATATTGGGCCCAGAATTTCTTGATCTGCTACAGAAATGCTTGGGGGCCCACTTGTTAAAATTTGATTGATCGGATATTTTAAACACATTATTTCACAGTATTTACATTATATCTGCGACCGTGAATGTCACTTGATCGGTAAATCCTGTCTAACTGCTATAGCCCGGTTAGACGGATTTGCGAACGTGACTTTCACGTTGATGTTCTGTTTTTGCTGTGATGTTGCGGATCGGTCGTGGGGGATAGCCTGGATGCAATGCTAGTACAGTTGTGGTTGTATTATGTACATTTGATATTGCGGGGCAAGCGTCCGACATGTGGACTGCCGTCACTGCCTGATTGTATTATTCCTTTGGGGCACGACCTGGTTGCGGTCGATGTACCCGTTGTATGTATATTTTACTTTCTGTACTAGGATTACCCCGCGGAGGGGTGCACGGATAGCCGGGTTCTAGAGGGCAACAAGCCCGCATCTCATGGCATTGAGACGGAGGGGGCTTCACTCTAGGATTGGCGGGCTATTCGCCGCACTCGTAGGGGGTACAGGTTGACCCAGGTGGGGTGCCCAAGTTACCGGATTCCGTGAAGTGCTGGGTGGTCCATTCACATTGCTGAAGGGGGCTGCCTCGCTTCAGGTTTTGGCGGGTGACTTGCCGCGCCCGTAGGGGTCTAGGATTTCATTGCACAGGCTATCCATACGACCAGGGGAACGTCGGGTTTCAGTAGTGGCTCTGTGAAACCCGGGGATCCCAGATATCTGTATTGTTTCTGTGATGCTGTACATTTTCTGTGATGTTGCTTTTCTTTCACGCCTTGAGCGAATATAATATATTGGTATATATATTAGTAGATGTTGTATATGTTTTACATCCGCGCTAGTCCAGTCCCCGCTCTGTCGTTAGTTAGCTAACGTAACGGGTAATGACGGGACCCAGTGGCGAATGCGGATGGCATATACGTACATCGGTATATTTTCGTTCTTTTTGGTGTGATCAATTGATGGGACTGCGTTGATTCGGATCAATGCAAGTTAAAAACAAACCTAATCTGATGTTGTTGGAACACTTTTCAAAAAGCTGTTATTGCAAGGACGTTCACTTTTGTTTTGCATCGTGGTATTCAGTTGGAATATCCTGCTCCTCAGTCGACGAGGCAAGGGCCGAGATCCCTTCACCGGGAGTGACCCCTTGGACAGAAGTTTGTGTCAGGGCATTAACTTCACTATAGCCGATTACTTTTGCTTTGCATCGTGGTATTCAGTTGGAATATCCTGCACCCCATTCTACAGGGAAAGAGCCGAGATCCCTTCACCGGGAGTGACCTCTTTAGCGAAGGTTTTCGTCACTATATTTTTAAAAGCTATCCGTTCCTTCAACGATATCAAGTTCATTACGTTAAAGGTTTTTGCCAGAAACCATTCGTAGCCCTCCATCATTTCAGTTAAATATTTGGTAGTATTCAAGCTATGTATTTTGACCTCACGCCAAGGCATAGTGTTTGGTAGCTGCCGGGTATTTATCTGTTGCATAGATAGATGCGTTGGTTTGGGACAGTCGTACTACTATTTTGGCCTACGTCAAGGGTATGTACGGGTGGGTTCAAATTAACCTGGATAATGATGGGCATAACTTGACATGTGACTTATGATATTTTGACCTCACGCCAAGGTCATAAGAGCATGGGGCAGAAATCTCATCGGGAGTTTCAAAAGTACTGAAACTTGCCAGATATGCGCATACCTTCTGGAGTGTGATGATGTGAGCGGATTCCGTCATGTTATCATGCGATGAGAGTTGGATCCCGATTCCCACTGATGAGTTAGTTTACTCCTCGGGTGACCCCGACTAATTCTTCTTTCAGGTTTGGAGGAGAATTTGAGGTACAGTGGGAGGTTTCCAGATTAGATAAATTGGTAACCATTCTGATCTAGGTTAGAGTGCACGCTGAGTGTTTCTTTTCTCTCTCTCTTTGGCAGCGACCATTGACCCGACCCTAAGACTATGACTCAGTGACCAAATTAACCGAACCTTCTTAAACACCGGCTTTTGGATTGTCAGAGTTGCTAACCTCATTGCCACTCCTACTTTTACCCTTTTCTCCAGGACACCCCGTATTACTACGAACGTCCACTTCCATTGGACAAAACCATCGTATGGTTAGATACGAACTCGAAAGAATTTATTCGAGGATGGTTTCCGGTTCTGGAGAAAACGGATAGGACTATTCAGTTGTCTTTTCCTTTTATCCTCTCTCAGGTTACGAGTACTCCTTGGTTTAGGGGTAGTACACCTATTACGCAAATTGGATAGTCTTCTTCCAAACCATAGGCAGGTGCCGACCGGTAGGGAATGAAGAAAACCAATTAGCATAACGATGGTGTGCAGAAGGTATTAAGTTAAGACAAAGCAAGGGATTAGTAAGAGGGCAAAGTAAACTGCGACTGCTATTCACGACCAAACCAAGTATTCCTTCGCCAATCCTAAATCACCTTTTTATTTCTCCAGGACACTCCGTATCACTACGAAGATCCACAGTTTATTGGATACTCCATCGTATGGTTATATACGAACTCGAAAGGAACCTGTTCCAGTTCGGGGATGGATTCTGGTTCAGGAGAAATAAGAATAAGGTTTATTCAGGTGTCTTTAATCTTCACCTTCTCTCGCTTTGCAAGTGCTCCTAGGATTAGGACAGTACACCCATTATGCTTATTGGATAGTCTTCTTCCAAACCATAGGCTGGTGCCGAACGGTAGGGAAGGAAGAAAACCATTTGGCCTAAAGGGGTGTGCAGAAGGTAATGACTAAAGACATATGAAGGGATTTGGAGAGGTGGTAAAGGATTATACGGTTACAGTCGTGAATCTGGAAGAGGCATTACTAGCAATACCATGATACCCTATCGAAACATTTCAATGTTTCAGTTTCACTGTGTACTGTTAAAGGAAAACTGATTTCCCAGTTAGACACTTGCTCCAGGGTATGTATTTACCAGGTATGATTCTCACATCTGTATGGTTTTACAGATGATGAGTGGGAGTAAGTTATTCGGAATTGGGTGATCATCCTCATTATATCGGGATTCGTTGTAATCGGTGATATTTGAGGAAGTCACCTGGGTTGTTTGCCGGACGGCAAGTATTTGGTTTTGAATATCCGCTGTTATGCACCAATTTCAAATTGATATATCTGTACGTCTATTTTTATAGAGTGAGATATACCTTTTTGATATTATGTCTATGACATTTACCTATATCAGTGGATGGTTAGGTAAGGAGCATTAAACAGCGGTGTAATTCTTCTTAACCATAAGTACAGTTTCCAACCTACGACACACAGTGAATGAGTTATCAGACTCAAGGGACTTATACAGAGTATTGTATGTTGTCCAGGGTCCATCAAGACAGAGGGGTTGGTCCTCATACTATATTCGATTTACTTATGACTTCTCTAGTTTTTAGACAGGTGTTTCGTGGAAACACATGGTCCGAATTTTGAGAAGTTATAGGTATTTGAATAGAGTAGAGAACTAGGTGTAGCAAGTATCGGGATTCTTCAAAGCGATCGAAGATGTAGATACTTGTGTATGGTATTCAGTTGATAGTAATGATAAAGTGATCTTGCTTCTCTTTCAGGTTACTCATAATTGGAAGCATTCCTAAGTTGAGTAACGCTGATCGTCCTTCTTCCATTTAGTTGACATGCACTAGATATAGCTGCATGATTTGAATCTGGTTCAATTAAATCAGTGCCTCTGTTTCTATATTGGATATAGAACAGTTCATATCTTGACGATGTTAAGGTACGGGGAGTTGTCCGGCTTATGATTGAAACCAGACTCTGGATAACTCAAGGCACGCTTCTGTAATGGCTGTTTGTGGGTTGACCCAGGCTATGACGAGGGTTAACTTTCTACCATCTGGATGAACAATAGCAATATTGTTCTAGACTCGCCACAGTTTTATTAAAAATGGATTTTTTCAGAAAACAGTAGTGGGAGTATGGTAGAACTGGAAGTGATTCCAGAACCACAAACGATTACTGAAGATTTGATAAGGAACCTAAAGATTCAATCTGGATTGACATTCCATTGGCCACTCCGCATATAAGGTGGGTAACTTCAGGCACCCGAGAGGTACTACGGTAGCCTCAAGGACGGTGACAGGGAAGTTCTTGTTTACCCACAATTACCATTGCTGTTGTTCCAGGCTGCGAGACCCGGCGGGAGGATGAGTATAGCGTCGTTCTGAACTCGCTTCAGAAGTGTACGTGTATATGACTCTGCCAGAGGGTTGTCGTAGTCAGTGGGAGCAGCGGAAGCATTGGTGGACAGGTAGCTTATGTCTATTTATAGACTAAAGCACCAGTAGCGGAGATAGATCATCTATTTCTGACGTGACAGTCATGGGTTTGACTTCATCAGAATAGGGGATGGATCTGTTGAGAAGGTAGTAGGGTGTGATATCCTGGTATTTGGATGACATACACAGAGTAGGAAAAGAAATTCCTATACTACAGTCGGTTATACTTTGGTCGTCACACAGTGGTTTCTCCACAGAGGAAATGGATTTTATATCAGACATACTGGTTACTAGATCAATGGTTTTAGATCTAGATTTGGGTGGTTTCCCAATCAGGGTACTTTGACAGCATTCTAAGAGTATTTAGAATGGACGACTCCATGCACGGTAGTGTACCTGCAGAAGATAGAGTCACCCTCTCCAAAGGTGTCTTACAGACTAAATTAGAGAGGGATGTGCATGATTGGCAGATCACTTGCTCAGGCAATTGAGTCAATCATGAGATGTCAAGTACCACACCAGACATTGTTCTTGCACTAGATGCAATAAGCTGACATTAATCCAATCCTGGAGAAACAGTCGGAAGCAGTTTTAGAACATAAGTGGATGTTCTAGGGATATGATAACGACAGCCTCATTCGGGAGACAGTTATCATTCCAGGCTTCCAAGGTGACATGGACGACAAGGAGGTTGTCAGAGTTATAGTTTTCCTTCTGATGAGGGGCAGTATTTTGGACAGGTGGTCCAAGGCAATACTGAGGGTGGCATGGCGCAGGATACTGATTAAGTTCAGTTGACGATACAGTCTAAGAAGTTTGGATTTGGAGTTCATTTATGAGCTATGTCCCATCAGACATCCAGACACATTCTAAGACAGGTGTTCCTCATTTCGGGAGATGGGTTTCTCCGCGAACTTGAGATTTAGAGAGACATAGAAAGAAACAACAAAGCGGATCCACTCACTAATGCTATTCCTCGAACGCAATAGTTTCGCAAACGAGCTTTGTGAGACTGACTAGTAGAGGAGTTGGGTGTTCGGTATCACACGGGCTGTGAGTATGCGACATCGCAATAATTAGCCTTGAGTGCAAGTGGGAGATTGTTAGAGATAGTGCCCTCAGAGTCAATTATTAGGTCACAGGTACGTGATTGCAATGATTGATGGAGGACCTATCCCGGTAGGACAGTCTTACTCGAGATGATAGTATGCTATCTGGTTTACCTTTATCATCGTGTACTGTTTTAGGTGACCTGACAAGTCGCTATTACACGTTGATAGAGCCCCTAGGATTCTTGCTTGACCACCAGCAGTATGAGGGCGATCATATAAGTGGGAGCTGGGGTCTATAAGCATATCCTTAAATGGTCCCTAGTCATGTGAGTTTCGAGACAGGGCATCGATACTCCATAGTAGACTAGTGTATACAGTCGAGACCCCGACGAGGGGCGGTGGCCGCTCTCACAAGCCACTGGTGTCAGTTGGGTCACCTAAGATGTATACAGGTGCTCATTGGGTTATGAGTACACCGGACAGGACTCGCCGGGAACATGCTAGTTGGTCATATACCAGACGTCAGATGGCAGTTCCTTGGTGACATGTATGCAGGTTAGTTCATCGACCTGGGGATCGTCATTTGTCTTGTGTGAGTTCCCACTGTTCTTTGATTACTACCCTACCACGGCTCAAAGGAGTCGTGCAAACAGGTTTTAGTTGGGTGCAGTCCTGAGCCACATGGAGGCAGTGAGCGTATCTTCAGGGGTTCGTCTCTCCCGGTATTGGGGGTGAGGTCGCGCTGTGTCTAGGAGAGCCATTACACGAAGCCCTCGGCCGAGGCAAGGAGATTTACTGGTAGGTATTCCAGTAGTATCTCAGGGTGTTCTGGGCTACACTCCTACACGACTTGTACCGCTTTTGGGGGTCTGACTTTTACCAACCCCCTAGGCCCGCCATGCGATGCTCATAGACGAACGGACCGGACTGTACAGATATTTTCACTGACAGGCTCAGTAGGGTTGTCGGGCTGAGTTCACTCACAGACGTCCCTTTTAGTCAATACCTGGTAGCCCGTTACGTATTGGCTTATACCTCTGACGTGCTAGTGGTTAAATCCACAACCAAGGTGTTGACGAGTCTTTAGAGTCCCCCACATTCAGTTACTCAGCTTTCGGGCGAAAAGTTGTAGAGGCCGTATGGAGATATGGCAGGGTCCGATCGGATACGTGCGGTATTGCACGGATCAAGATCGGACAGTTTGTACTACAGGCCGTATGGATATATGGCAGGGTTCGATCAGATACGTGCGGTATTGCACGGATCAGGATCGAACGGATATTACTAGCCGGCTTTGGTTTAAGCCGGATTCTAGTATAGTACAGTGTAGATTTTGTCTCATTGCATTTGTATTTCGGTCGGAATACAAATGCGGGTGTGTATGCACAGTATCGGGGTTTTCCTGTAATTTATTACAGGACCAGTTTTCTGGAGTTGCCAGTTTGCTTTCCGTTTCGGCCGATTTCCTTTGTATCGTTCATTGGCCGAAGTTTGGTGGAGGAGGGCTTATTTGCATTGTTGCAAATAAGTATTTGTGGAGGGGTTCTTTGCATATTGGTTGGATCATCATGGTTGCTCCTTTGACCTTGACTTCTTGACCTCTTCATGATGGCTTGACCATTTGGAGTCATCATGGTTGTTTTGGAGTGTTTGTTTATGTTTGTGATGATTTTGTTTTAATCATCACTCTTTATCCATGCTTGCATGATAGCTCACCCACTCCCTTGACTTTCTCTCCATTCTCACCCTTCACATTTGCTTGGGCCGGCCACTATTGGAGTGGGGTGTTTTTCATTTTGGGGTGGCAAATTTTTGATTCTCATGGTGCTAAGAAAAGCTCTCTAGTTCATCTAAAAAATCAATTCCTCCACCATCTCAAAAAGGCAATTCCACAACCCCAAAATGAGACTTCTTCTCTACACATTCTACATCGAATCTTGGGCACGTCGACTAGCCAGCTTCGTGCCCGAGTTGCCTCGGCATTGAGGTGGGAGCCCGTAAAAGAAGTAGGCGATGTGGTGCACTTCCGGCGACGAGGAGGAGACGGGACATTCCGCAGGAGATTGGGACGACGACGAGAAGACCGGAGGACTCGGATCTGTCGGTATATCTCTATTCCCTTTCTTGTAGATAGCTAGGACTAATTAATGGTTCGATCCGGGTATTAATGCGCGACGGTTTGCCAGTTCAAGTAAAATTAAAGTTTATCACCGCTTCCGCATTTGGCCGTCGGATTGACGGCCGGGGCGCCGCCGTGCACTTACAGTGGTTTTGCATCGACTATCTAAAACTTAATAAAGTGACGATCAGGTACAATTACCTGCTACCGAGGATAGATGATTTGTTCGATCAGTTACAAGGTGCTTAAGTGTTCTCAAAGATTGACTTAAGATCAGGTTATCATCAGTTTAAGATTAAGGCTGATGATATTCCAAAATCTGCTTTCCGAACAAGATATGGTCATTATGAGTATTTGGTAATGCCTTTCGGGTTAACAAATACTGTAGCAGCTTTTATGGATCTCATGAATAAGATATTCAAACCTTATTTGGATCAGTTTGTCATGGTATTCATCGACGACATTCTCATCTATTCAAGGAGTAATGAGGAGCACAACATCTACTTGAGGACCGTGTTGCAAATCTTGAAAGAGAAGAAAATTTATGCCAAGTTGAACAAATGTGAATTTTAGCTTGATAGTATGGCATTTTTGGGACATATAATATCAAAGGATGGAGTTTCTATAGATCCTAAAAAGGTGGAAGCCGTAGTTAATTGGAGTAGGCCCACAAATGTTACTGAAGTTCGAAATTTCTTGGGATTGGCTGGCTACTATAGAAGATTAGTTGAGGCCTTTCCTAACATTGCCGCTCCATTAACCAAGTTGACTCAGAAGAAGGCGAAGTTCGTTTGAACCGATGAATATTAAAAGAGTTTCGAGGAGTTAAAGAACCGCTTGGTGTCAGCACCGATTCTCCGCCTTCCATCAGGGACAGGGGGATATGTAATCTATAGCGATGCCTTTGGCAAAGGGCTTGGTTGTGTCTTGATGTAACAAGGAAAAGTTATAGCTTATGCATCGAGACAACTCAAACCATACAAGCAGAACTTTTCTACTCACGATTTAGAGTTGGCAGCTGTTATCTTTGCTCTGAAGATTTGGAGGCTCTATCTTTATAGTGAAAGTTGCGAAATCTACACTGATCACAAAAGCTTGAAATATATTTTCACTCAGAAAGAGTTGAATATGAGGCAAAGGAGGTGTCTTGAACTAATGAAGAATTATGACTTGACCATCCATTGTCATCCTGAAAAAGCGAAAGTCGTTGTAGACGCTTTGAGCAGAAAATCAAGTGCTAATTTAACATTTCTATTAACGACGCAAAAGCAATTACTGAAGGATATGCAACGACTCAAGATATATGTATATCATCGTGGTTCGGACGCTATCCTGGCTCAACTTAGGTTGCAGCCAACCTTGATTGACCAGATTAAGAGTGCACAAGTTGACGATCCCCAGTTGAAGAAAATTCGGTTAGAAGTCGAGCAGGGACTTAAGCCAGAATTTATTGTTCAAGATGGCGTCCTAAAATCCGGATCAAGATTATGTGTGCCTAATGATCTTGAATTAAAGAAGCGAATTATGGAGGAGGCACATTGTACTAGATATTCGATTCATTCAGGCAGTATAAAGATGTATCGGGATCTTCGGGATGTGTTTTGATAGAAAAACATGAAGAGGGAGATTGCTAGTTTCGTGGCTCAGTGCCTAACTTGTCAGCTGGTTAAGGCAGAGTATCGGAAACCTGCGGGTCTATTACAACCGCTCCCTATTTCGGAATGGAAGTGGACTAATATTGCCATGGATTTCATAGTTGGTCTACCCCGGTCTCGAAAAGTGAATGATGCCATGTGAGTTATTGTTGATCGTCTAACCAAATCTGCTCATTTTCTCCCTTATAAGATGACAAATTCAATGGAGAAGATGGTTTCCTTATATATTGAAGAAATTGTGAGATTGCATGGGGTTCCCGAGAAGATCATTTCTGATAGAGATCGTCGATTTGTATCTAGATTTTGGGCATGTTTGCATAAGGCGTTGGGCACCAGACTAAAATTTACTTCATCTTATCATCTCGAGACAGATGGCCAGTCCGAAAGGACCAATTAGATTCTTAAAGACATACTACAAGCTTGTATTATGGACTTTGAAGACAGTTGGGAAGAACATTTACCGTTTGCAGAGTTTGCGTATAATAATAGCTACCAGGCAAGCATAAGGATGACACTGTTTGAGGCGCTGTATGGTAGGAGATATAGATCTCCAATTTGTTGGAAAGAGGTTGGAAAAATAAAGCTACTTGGCCCTGAGATTGTACAACAAACCACTGAGAAGATCAGATTAATTCGAGAGCGGCTACTGACAACTTTAGTGGTATCACAAAATATACTTGGTAAGCTTTATTCATTACCGGCTCCAAACTTTATATATCTGATTCTGTATTTTTTATTTACAGCCATATAAAAAGTGTATGAGTTATGATGCTCAGCAAGTGAATATATTATAAAGTTTATTTGAATAAAGCGATATAACAATGGAAAGAGAGGGAATAAAAATATATAATGAGTATATACGATGAAGGAAAGAAAACTTAAGCAGTTATATAACGTATATCAGTGTTCAAAATAGCGATAGCGTGTAGCATAGCGTTCAACTACTAAATAGCGAAAAGCGCAAAAAAACGTTGCACATAGCGTAAGCTACATGAATTATTAATTATTACTCTGATCATCTCATTTACAATAAATTATATTATTATAAAGATATAAAATTAGTTTGAGAACGTAGAACAATAAGTAATATAACAATATGTTTTGCGACTGCAGTTTCTCTGCACTCCAAAATTCCAAAAAAGAAACAATATTTTCAAAATTTTCAATCCTTAAGTTCATATATATGATTCATACTAGTATTAAACCAATTGAAAATCAATTAAATAATCTCTATTTGAGAAACATGGCTACTAAATATGATTTCAAATTGAGAGGTTAGAACTTTAATGAGACCGTCTTTATATAATTTAGGATTAGATACTGAAATCTTAAGAACTTCAATAGAAAATCTTATATGAAAATAACGTACGCATAACGTAGCGTATACTATTTGTTAAAAGCGTAAGCCATTTGAAGAAAAAAACGTAAGCTAATTTGTATTTAAGCTTTTTTCCAAAGTAACGTAGCGAATAGACTAAGCTATACTACATAGCGCAAAATAACGAGCTACGTAGCGAGCTATTTAAAACATTGACGTATATACTTCCACTTATGCACCAATGGGTGGGTTCAGCCTACAACGACCCGTCTACAATGGCAATAAATATTATAAAATCCCCGGGGCCTACGGTAGCAGCCTATAGCGGTATATCTATGGGGCGTTAGCACAACTAACATGCACCTACAATTTTATATGCTACTTAAATTACTAGATGTACATATCTAATGGACGGATAATCGAATCATGAGATAATGGTCCATAACCAAATACAATACCACAATGGCAATATTTCAATAACAATATGAGTATGTGTAGAGTCATGAATATGATACGATAGATAATCAATAGTAAACAATATACGATGAACGTAGCAATGATATCGAAGGAGAGAATTATAAATTTCAAGATATGATAATCCACTTAGAGTACTTATTTGAAAAGTTAAACATTTACGGCTCCAAGTTCCCGTCTTTAATTCTGCGTGTATCCTTTATGAAAATATTATGATAATATTGTTAACATCCATCGTATAATTTCCGGTTTAGTCTATAATTATTTTATTAGACCATTTAGTTATCTAAGCTATCTAAAATATTATTTAAATATATCTAAAATAGTAATAATATTTTTGAAGATTTTTTTGAAATTTTTATAAAACCTTTTAACACTGTTCGGGTTAAATAGCAAAATATGGAATTAACAGGTTCCTGTTATTTTTCAGGGTCTTAAATGTTTACAGAAATATGTGTAAAGGGCTGAAATCATAACATAATATTATCCGAGATGTTAACGAATTTTTTTATCATATTTAAGTTAACGGGTCGGATCGGATAGAATGTAAATCCAACCTATATCTAATTTATATCCAAACCCAACATAACTATAATAATTTATATCTATCTCTTTCTAATAATTATCTCTCTCTCACTCTCTCTCTTTTCTGTCTCCGGCTCACTCTTTTTTCTTACAAAACCTATGGAGTTGAAGAGGGAAGCCATGGGTCGGCCACCATAGGCGGAGGCGACACCGGTGGCCATGGAGCGGCGGTGGCGACACGGATTCGGTGCTCTTCGGTGAAGTTAGTTGCGATGCTAAGATATATGTATTTCTCTTTTCTTTGAAAAATTTAATTCTTTGTTAATTTGAGATCTAAATCTCTTAATCTTAAGAGAATTCGAAAGATAAAGCATAAACATTTACTTACAATTGATATGTAATTACGGTTTCCTTAAAATATCTTCTGTTTCTCCTCCTTCCTTTCCTTACTCTCTCACAATTTTCTTTTATGTTGTAATAAGGAGAATGGATGGGTGTGGGTTTATATAGAATCCTCTACCGTCCAAATTCTACATTTTATTATTATTATTTATTTTATTTTATTATTATTATTATTAGTTTTATATATATCAACAAGCTTCATGCTTCTCATATGTTGCGGCCTATTTAAAATTTTTTACCACCATCATAAATTTGTAGATCTAGGGGTTTGAAAGTAAGTTTGTATAGAGGTTTGAAAATATAAAAGTTTGGCATGTGTTTGTGGTGTTTACATCTACCACTAAATCCGTCATGCCCCGAGACAAGGCTGTGGCCAGCCGATCGCAATCTCCAAGCTCCTGCGAGACTGCAAGACCTAATTCTCACATTTTGTTAAATTAAAATTTCCAAATACACAAAATTTGCTTTTCTAACACATCAATTTAAAATTATCATATTTATAAGGTTTTACATCAAAATTATACAATAAGTTTTAAAAATACCGGATTACATACTTACGGTCTACAAAACTGTAGTTTATTCATTAACTTAACTAGTACTATACTACCCACTGAAGGCCTTGGCTTGTTGAAGTCCAAAATATACTCGGTAAGTTTTATTCACTATATCATCGTTTCATTCAAATAAGTTTTATGATATATTCACTTGCTGAGCGTCATAGCTCATCCATCTTTTATGTGGCTGTAAATAAAAAGTGCAAGATCAGATATATTGCTAATAAATCTGTGAGTGAACCAAGATATATAATATGAGTATATACAATAAAGGAAAGGAAACTTAAATAGTTATGTAACGTATAGGCTCCCATTTATGCACCAATGGATATATCATAAAATCCCCGGGGCCTACGGCGGCAGCCTACAGCCGTATATCACAGGGCGCTGGTACAACTAACACGCAACCATAACATTATATGCTACTTAAATTTCTAGGTGTACACTTCTAGCGGACGGATAATCGAAACATGAGATAATGGTCCATAACCAAATACAAGGCCACAAAAGCAATATTTCAATAACAATATGGGCATGTGTGGAGTCATGAATATCATACGATAGATAATCAATAGCAACTAATATGCGATGAATGTAGCAATGGTATCGAAGGAGGGAATTATAAATTTCAAGATATGATAATCCACTTATAGTACTTATTTGCGAAGTTACATACTCTTACGGCTCTAAGTTTGCGCCTTTAATTCCGTGTGTATTCTTTATGAAAATATTATGATAATTGTTAACAACTATCGTATAATCTTGGGTTTCGTCTATAATTATTTTATTAGACCAAATGGTTAATTAGTGGTTCTAAATTATCTAAAATATCATTTAAAGATATCTAAAATAGTAATAATATTTTTGAAGATTTTTGTGAAATTTTTATAAAAAATTTTAACCCACTGTTCGGGTTAAATAGCAAAATCTGGAATTAACAGGGTCATGTTATTTTTCAGGGTCTTAAATGTTTACAGAAATATGTGTAAGGGATGAAACCATAACATAATATTATCAGAGATGTTAACGAAATTTCTTCTTTTTATCATATTTAAGTTAATGGGTCGGGTCGGATAGAATGTAAATCCAACCTATATCTAATTTATATCCAAACCCAACATAACTCTAATAATTTATATCTCTCTCTCTTACTAATATTTATCTTTCTCTTCTTCTTTCTCTTTTTTTTTTACAAAACCTATGGAGTGGAAGAGGGAAGCCACGGGTCGACCTCCATGGGCGATGGCGACACCGTGGCCATGAGGGGCGGCGGCGGCACAGATCCGACAATCTTCGGCGAGGTTAGTTGCGATACTAAGATATAAGTATTTCTCTTTTCTTTGAAAAATTTAATTCTTTGTTAATTTGAGATCTAAATCTCTTAATCTTAAGAGAATTCTCGGCTCAAGTGCCAAATATTGCCTGGGTGAGAGTTGCGAAGCTGCAACTGACAGACAACGCCAGAATCTGGTGGAAGGCTGAGAAAAGCCGTCTCACCCAACCTATTGAATGGAAGACGTTTCGCGATCTGTTCGATGGGAAGTACTTACCTAAGACTGTCTGTTTCGATATGGAGCATCAGTTCATTCATCTACAACAAGGCTTGATGTGGGTCAAGTCTGTGGATGAATACGACGCTGAGTTTACCATGCTTAGCAGGTAAGATATCGTCTCAAATTCAAATTTCTGATTTCACTCGTTACACTGCTAACACAAGGTCGTAACAGGTTCGCTGCACACCTGATTTCTACTGCTGAGATCCGGACACGACGATTTCAGTAGGGATTGGACCCGGAAATCCAAGCTGCACTCGCTACAGGGGATTTCCCAACCCATGAACTTGCTTTGAAGGCTGCCCGACGCTATGAGGCAGTTGTGAAGAAGAAGGGAAGACCGCAGACTTCCGGTGTGAAACGCCCTGCCACACAGATGTCAGGAGGAGTCTTTTCTAGGCCAATATTTGTACCCAGGAGACCGGGAGGATCGTTTAACCGGTCTAGTCCAGACTTTTGTTTTTACTGCAAAAGAACGGGACATCTGGCGAAAAACCGCAGGCATGCAAATAGCCTATGTTTGGTTTGTGGCGCATCCACTCATGCCATATGAGCATGTCCATATCGTTTCAATACAGCTCCAGCACCCAGACCAGCAATCACGGTTTCGCAGCGGCCAACCATTCAGGCACCTGCACCTCGACTAGCTCTCCCTGCACTAGCTCCACGTGGACCTCCTGTATAGCCTCATCGTCAATTCCATCAGGCACAGAGGAACATGCCTCAAGGGCAAAGAAACATGCCCCAAGGACAGAGGAATGTGCCTCCAGCAAAGAGGAATGTACCACGACATCAGGCCTTTACAATGACAATCGAGGAGGCCGAAGCCACAAGCCAAGTCATCACTGGTAATTCCCAATTCTTTCAAACCTTTTCAATTCTTGTATAGCACTACAACTTTTTCCTATACCTAAACCTATCCCACACAACTTGTAAGTACACGGTATGGAGGAGGGTGAAATGAGAAATGAGGCTATCTAATTTCTATGAATCCAAAACTATAATCTTTTCCAAATCAACAACTATCATCCCCAAGAATGAATGGCCGGCCACTTATATGGAGGAGGGAGGTGAGTGTAGGAACTTAGGAGAGTGACCCTAAGATAAAAGAGAATGAATGATTAATATACACCTTGCATAACACATTTAATGAAAACAATTAATGCAAATGAAGATGCATTAACCTAGTCACCATAAACATTAAATGAACATTAAATGCACTAATGACTCACTAGCCACCTCATCATCCTAGTCACCATCTAGAAACATCTAGAACCTTCCACACTCATCAAGAAAAAATAAATCCGTATTTAAACCGAATGTTTAATACGGCTGATAGAAAACTGGAAACTGGCAACTTCCAAAAGTGATCCTGAAACGAATTTCAGGATAACCCCGTAATGGTATAAACATACCCGCATTTGTATTACGACCGAATATAAATGCAACTGAGACAAAGATAGTATATATACACAGTATAATACTTGGATCCGGCTTAAACCATAGCCTACCAGTATTATCTTCCCGAAATATGACACGTGCGTAAACGCACGTGCATTTTCCGAACCCTGCCATAAAACCATACGGCCTCTACAACATTTCGCCCGAACATGGGAAACTGTCTGTGGGGTACTCTAATGACTCATTAACACACTGGCACTGGGTATAACCACTAGCACGTCAGAGGTACAAGCTGTACGTAACAGTTGCCTATGTATTGATCGGAAGGGAAGCTGACGAGCGAACTCATTCAGAAACCCTACTGAGCCTGACAGTGACAATATACATACAGTCCGGTCCGTTCGTCTATGAGTATCGTATATCGAGTCTAAGGGGTGGATAAAGTCAGACCCCTAATAACACGATAATTCGTGTCGGTATGAAGCCCATCACCACCTGAGAAACTACTGATCCAAATCAGTAATTCTCCACTACCTCGGCCGAGGATTTCTAGTGATGGCCACCCGTGCACTGTGCGACATCAACCCCCAATACCGGGAGAGACGAATCCCCGACGATCCGCTCACTGCCTCCATGTGGCTCGGGACTGTACCCAACTAAAACATGTTTGCACGTCTCCTTTGAGCGTGGTAGGGTAGTAATCAAAGCACAGTGGGAACTCACACGAGACAAATGACGATCTCAGGTCGACAAACTAACCTGTACACATGTCACCAGGGAACTGCTATCTGACGATATGTATAATACCAACTAGCATGTTCCCGGCGAGTCCTGTCCGGTGTACTCATAACCCAATGAGCACCTGTATACATCTTAGGTGAACCAACTGAAACCAATGGCTTATGAGACCGGCCACCGCCCCTCGTCGGGGTCTCGACTGTATACACTAGTCTACTCTGGAGTATCGATGCCCTGTCTCGAAACTCCCACGACTAGGGACACTTTTAAGGATGTGCTTATAGACCCTAGCTCTCACGTATATGATCACCATCATACTGCTGGCAGTCAAGCAAGAATCCTATGGGCTCTATCATAATGCAATAGTGAACTGAAGCATATATACGATGATAAAGACAAACCAGATAGCATACTATCATCTCGAGCAAGACTGTCATATCGGTATAGGTCCTCCTTCAATCATTGCAATCACGTACCTGCGATCCAATAATTGACTTTGAGGGCACTATATCCAACACAACTTAGGTACAATCTTAGTAGCCTCCCTTCCTACTCTAGCACTCTTCGACACTGGAGCATCACATTGCTTTATGTCGCAACGGTTCGTCCGAACTCATGCGATTCCAGTTAAACTGCTCGTATCCAGATGGAATGTCAGTTTAAGGAACGACGTTCTAAAAGCAACTTTAGGATACGATCTGTGTCCAGTGGTCGCCTGCAGTAGAGAATTTTATGCGGACTTCAAGGTGCTTGACATACTGAACTTCGACGCAGTCTTGGGAATGGACTGGCTGGGAAATTTTTTCGCTACCATCGACTGTCGTCAAAGGAGGGTAGTGTTCGAAATCCCAGATCATCCAGTGTTCTATTTCAAGAGTGGAGACCGTACCTTGGATCCCAGCGTCTATAAGGCAAGACCAAAGAAGGCAGTCGTTGTGTAACGTTTTGGAAATCGTTATGCGATTTTGTCCGTTTTAGGGTAAGTTTGTCGGTATTTTCCGTTTTTACCCGACTGTGAACAAACGCCCATATAGACTTGCCAGCACCTAGATTAGCAAAAATAAAGCTAGTGCGCGAGCTTTGGGAGTATATGGGACGTTTTGGTTCAATTTGATTTTTTCCCAATTTTTAATATTATTTTAATGCGGTATTCAAATTTTGGGAAAATTTCTGTTTGCGATCTTTTCTTTAAAATTTATTAAGTTATGAAATCCTTCTCACTTCACCTTAGAATATATTGTGTGGACTAGGATTTAAGCTAGGGAATTAAAAGAAAAAGAAAAGAAAAGAGAAGGAATAGATGCATGCATGAGTGAGTGTGTGTGTGTGTATGCATTTATTAGCAAGAAATGAGGGAAATTGCTAGGAAATTCTTCACAACTCCACCTCCTCACACTTGGCCGAAATTCCCTCAATTCTTACTGCACTTAATCAATTATCTCTCATAATTTATCATTCTAAACTCATAAAATTCTCAAAATTCCTAAATATATCACAAAATAGCTAAAAGCTTTGGATTTCTTGTCTCTTTGATCACTTGGAGATAGGGAAAGCTTGGAATTAGGAGCAAAGTTGTTAGGTATAACCCCTCTACTGCTAATTTATAGTTTTTATGTGGTTTTGATCGTAAATTTCTGGGTAGAACGTAGTTTATATCGATTGAGGCGATATCGGGTTTTTAATGTCTTTTTAGAGATATTAGTATCTGCTGTGACCTGGGAATTTTAGTGATTGAGTAAACAACTTCAGAGGAGTGTGCAGGTTGACCTGAGACACCACCAAAATTACGGGGACCATCCCACCGGCCGGGGCCGGCGAGACTTGAAGAGGGGGCCGGCGACGCCGGCCGAATAGTTGGGGTTTGGGGTGGGTCTTCTGTGGGTGTTGTCTGATGTGGTTTTGGGTTGTTTGGTACTGTTGATTTTATTAGTAAATGCAGTATACAAAATCTGGGATCGATTACCTATAATCGTGTGTTTTGAGTTCGCGTGATACGTGTTGCGACACGAGTCGTGTGTCGTGCTGCGACGTACTCAGTTTGGGTTTAGGTATCGTTTCGTGTGTTTGCACTAGACGTGTATTCGTAAGTTGGTTTAGTGCATTGATGCGTTTTATATTACGTAGTTTTGCGTTATTGTGATTGCTTCTAAGATATTCGCATTATTTCTTGTGTTTGTGATATTATAGCGTCGCAAGCGGGGACTTCAGACGCTGCGAACAAAGGGAAGCAGGTGGTCGGATTTTCATAGCTGAAGACCACAGTGTGAGTAGATTTAACATCTACGGGGAATCGCCCGTATGGCGCCACGCGTCGGGGCTAGACATGATATAATATTAGCCGTATGCTTATTTGTTTATATAGAAACATTGCATGATTCATGTTGCATATAGTTACTTGTGCTTAATACTGTACCTGCTGTACACTGCACTATTATCGACAGTTCATGTTGCACGAGCACCAATGATATGCTACACACACCCTGTCGGTAATTGCCATGACACGCACAATACAAATGCTTATTGTATACCTTGCTATTAGTTAGGGACATTAAACAGTTATACTTGTGCGACAATGCATATTACATAGAATATACCTGTATACCTACATGCTCATATGTATACCATGCTATATTACTCGTTCGCACATATACCATGCTATATTACTCGTTCGCACATATACCATGCTATATTACTCGTTCGCATATATACCTTGCTATTGTTATATGGTCAGTTTTTATTGCATATATATCGGTGGTATGGGACGCTGTGTATATATGTATTCTGAATTTGGATATTACAGTTTTTATAGCATATATATCAGTGGTATGGGACGCTGTATATATATGTATGTTGGATTTGGATTTACATGATTTGTATTGCATATATATCGGTGGTATGGGACGCTGTATATATATGTATTCTGGATTTGGATTTTTGGGAACCGCGAGATACATTTAATGACTTGATGCATTATTTGGCGAATTGTTCCGTGATATGCTCATATTGATGTTTTATGTTGCATATGCTACTTTATATGGACTTATGCATTTGAGATGCGATATGGGAAATTAAGATGTCGATGTTGGGCACTTAATTTCCGAGAGATATATGGGGTTTGACAGACCGATACGTGGAAACGCAAGTATCGAGGTAGGATACTTGGTTTTCGAGGAATGTATGGATATCAGAAAGACCGATACGTGGAAACGCAAGTATCGAGGTGGGATACTTGGTTTTCGAGGAACGTATGGATATCAGTATTTAGGTGTCGATGATAGGCACTGGTTTTTATGATGTTTTTGGGTGTCGATGTTTGACACTCAGGTTTCATGAGATGTACAGGATCTGAGGGCCGATCTGAGTATTTTGGGATTTGGGTGTTGTTGAGTTACACCGTGTTTTTCATGCTTATGATATGTGCATGAGATTATTTACTATTCCGCACTCAGTATTCAATTGATATGGATATCATGATAGTTGCATATTCATATTGTCATACTCATGCTATCAGTTCACGTGTTATTGATCATTGCTGTTAGTGCATACTTGCGATTACTGTATGATGTTAATTACTATTCACGAGTTGGCAACTCACCCCCGTTGTGCCACAGTTTTTGCAGGACTTACCCTCCGAGTAGTCACGGCAGGGCAGCTTATCATCACTACTTTTGTGGATACCGCTACCTTTGGCAGTGAGGCCGTTGCATTATAGGTGGGTTTGCGGTTATCCGTTGTACATTGTATATATGTTGTTGGATCTAGTATTCTCCATCTACCCCTGTTGTATTTGACTTAGAGACGACTTGTGAGATATCAGTGTTGTATTATATTGGTTTTGGGAACCGTGCTCGTAGAAGCAGGTTATTTTGGAAATGTTTACTTCCTTTATAGTCGTTCTCTTGATATTTCTTCGCTTTGGCGTCGTATACTTGTTGTGGTGTTTGTCTCCGCCGGTGGGCGTGATTTTTCTCCCACTTGGGATGTTTTATATATTATCTGTGTTGTACCCGTTTTCGGGGCCAGTTTTATAAAGGAGGTGCTGCCGAAATTTTTTATGAAAGAAAACTAGAGTTAGAGATTTTAAATGGCGACTTCTAAAATATTTTTTTAAACTGTGTTTCTCCGTTGATCCAGTGTTGGGTGGTTTAGATTCTGGGTTTCGGCTTACTTAAGTTACGTACGCCTGTAGACGTTACGTAATTTAAGTGCCGGTTACGGACCGAATTTCGGGTCGTGACAAAGTTGGTATCAGAGCGTTAGGTTTTACCTTTCGGAGTCTAGGATGACCTTGGTATGATGGAGTAGGTAGCTTAAGCAGAGTGACGTAGCGTGTGTATGTTCCGTGGCATACTTACGACACGGTACTCCGCCTAAGTGACCTTAGGAACTTGTTTATTGATATTCCTTCCGTGATTGATATACATCCTGTGATTCGATTTCCGTTTCCTTATCGAATCTTGTTTCGATTTCCAGCCCATATGCCGCCGAAGACTACGAGGGCTCAGAGAGCGGCCGCGAGGGCCGAGGTCAGGGTTGACTCGCCTGAGGCGAGAACTGACCAGGGTGGTACGCCTGTTGTACCGGAGTATATTGCTATGATTGGAGCTGGTATGCAGGATCTGCGCCAGATTGTGGGGACTTTGGTAGAGACCATCCGAGCGCAGGGGCAGGCAGTTGTTCCACCCGCTGCGGAGGCCACGATGGTACCTACGGTTCCGATAGTCGCAGTTGCAGCTCCGGAGGTTATTGCTGTGTCGTTGACGGATTTCATGAGGTTGAGACCTCCGGTGTTCACGGGCACAGATGCTACTGAGGATCCGCAGTCGTTTATCGACCGGATGGCCAGGATTTGTCGCTCACTCCGATGTTCCGACGAGAGATGGGTAGAGTTTGCCAGTTTTCGTCTGGAGGGTATGGCCCAGAAGTGGTGTGAGTCGTTGGAGAGGGGCAGAGCCGCTGGTCTTGCTCCTATGACCTGGGCTGAGTTTGTGACGTCTTTTCTTGTTCGTTTTCTTCCACCGAGCGTCAGGGATGCGCGAGCGCGCAGATTTGAGTCTTTACGTCAGACGCCGGGGATGACGGTGTCGGATTATGATGTATTGTTTACTGAGTTGTCAATATATGCTCCATATCTGGTGGCGACTGAGGAGATGAGGGTGAAGAGGTTTGTTCGAGGCCTACTTACCCAGATATTCTTAGCCATCAGCATTCAGCATTGTGACACGTATGCGACAGCGGTGGATGCAGCTCTTTCGGTAGAGGAGCGTTTGGCTGAGTCATCAGTTGCTCCGGGACCGAAGAGAGTTCGTATAGGTGATCCGGCAGCGAGGCAGGCGTTTAGACGTCGAGACAGTTTCCGTTCTGATAGTGGCAGTTCGGGACGAGGTCGACTTTATGGTTCTTACCCTCAGGATGATCGGCAGTTTGCTTCGGGATGTTACCGGTGCGGTAGTTTTGGTCATCGGATTCGAGATTGTACAGAGCCGCGTGTGAACGAGCCAGCTGTACCGCAGGTTACCTTACCACCTTCTCCACCTCAGAGAGCGTTGCCTCTTGTTCCAGTAGTTGCGCCACGTCAGACTCCTGTTCAGCGAGGTCGTGGTCGCGGAGGTTTTGTACCGAGAGGTCGAGGTGGCAGAGGCAGAGGACAGCCAGTAGCCGGTAGAGGTCAGGCTAGGGTTTTTGCCTTGACTCACCAGGACGCTCAGGCGTCCAATGCCGTGGTTTCAGGTACTCTTTCTGTATGTTCTTGTGATGCGCATGTTCTTTTTGATCCGGGATCCACGCATTCGTATGTTTCTACGCACTTCGTGCCGAGGTTAGGCCGAGAGTCGTGTTTGCTGGATCAGCTGCTGATCGTGACTACTCCTGTGGGAGAGTCGTTTGTTGCGCGTTATGTGTTTCGATCTTGTGTCGTCCATATTGGTGACAGAGATCTGCCCGTCGACTTGATCCTTCTGGAGATGTTGGACTTCGACGTTTTGTTGGGCATGGATTGGCTAGCTACTTGCTATGCATCCGTGGACTGCCGCGAGAAGACAGTTAGATTTTGTTTTCCCGGCGAGTCAGTGTTTGTTGTGCAGGGGGACCGTAGTGCCGCCCCTCACAGCTTGATTTCTGTTTTGTGCGCTAGTCGGCTTTTGAGGAGAGGATGTCGGGGATTCTTGGCGTTCATTCATGATGCTGGAGCCACAGTGGAGTTGTTGGACCAGGTTTCTACCGTGCGAGAGTTTCCCGATGTTTTTCCCGATGAGTTACCTGGGATGCCGCCAGAGCGCGATATTGAGTTTTGCATTGATCTGATTCCTGGCACGGAGCCTATTTCTATACCGCCTTATCGGATGGCTCCGGCAGAGCTTAGAGAGCTTAAAGATCAATTGCAAGAGTTGCTTGATTTGGGACTTGTGCGTCCGAGTGTTTCGCCGTGGGGAGCTCCTGTTCTGTTCGTCAAGAAGAAGGACGGCAGTTTGAGGCTATGTGTGGATTATCGTCAGTTGAACCGTGTTACGGTGCGGAACAGGTATCCTTTGCCCCGCATTGACGATTTATTCGATCAGCTCTAGGGTGCGAAACATTTTTCGAAGATTGATTTGCGTTCGGGTTATCATCAGTTGCGGGTTCGGGATGATGACATTCCGAAGACTGCTTTTCGTACGTGCTATGGGCATTATGAGTTTTTGGTGATGTCGTTCGGACTCACCAATGCGCCAGCAACGTTCATGGATCTGATGAACCGGATTTTCAGGCCGTTCCTCGACCAGTTCATTATTGTGTTTATTGATGACATACTGGTTTACTCTAGGAGTCGAGAGGAGTATGAGCAGCACTTGGGGATTACTTTGCAGATTTTGAGAGAGCACCAGTTGTATGCTAAATTCTCAAAGTGCGCATTTTGGCTTGATAGAGTGGACTTCCTGGGTCATGTGGTGACTAGTGATGGGATTCTAGTGGACCCGAGGAAGATCGAGGCTGTACAGCTTTGGCCCAGACCTGTATCGGTGACTGAGGTCCGCAGCTTTTTGGGCTTAGCTGGTTATTATCGCCGTTTTGTGCAGGATTTTTCGAGTATCGCTGCACCGCTGACTGGACTGACCCGGAAGGGGGTTCCTTTTCTTTGGACTGATGCGTGCGAGCAGAGTTTTCAACAGTTGAAGACTCGGTTGACGACAGCACCAGTTCTTTCTTTACCTTCTGGATCGGAAGGCTACGTTGTGTATTGTGATGCTTCTCGAGTGGGGCTCGGCTGTGTTTTGATGCAGCATGATAGGGTGATTGCATATGCTTCTAGGCAGTTGAAGAAGCACGAGCAGAATTACCCCACTCACGATCTTGAGATGGCAGCGGTAGTTTTTGCGTTGAAGATCTGGAGACACTACTTGTATGGGTAGTCGTGTCAGATCTTCACGGATCACAAGAGTCTGAAGTACATCTTCCATCAGCGAGATCTGAACCTGAGACAGCGCCGATGGATGGAGCTAGTGAAGGATTATGATTGTGAGATCCTTTATCACCCGGGCAGGGCGAATGTGGTAGCCGATGCTTTGAGTCGTAGGCCCGTGGGTAGCTTGTCCCAGCTGAGCGCCGTTCGGTATCAGTCTTCTGCAGATTGGCAGCTCTTGTGTGATAGTAGAGTGCAGTTTGAGTTCACCTCCACTGGGGGACAGTTTGCTCATGTCCGCGCCCGTCCACTACTTGTTGATCGTATCCGTGAGGCGCAACCCAGTGATGCTCGTTTGTCTGAGATTCTTGAGCTTGTTCGACAGGGTACAGTTTCGGAGTTCATGATTGATGACCAGGGTGTGCTACGATGCGGGACTCGCTTGTGTGTACCAGATGTTGATAGGTTGAGACGCGAGATCCTAGAGCAGGCACATCAGTCGGCCTTTAGCGTTCATCCAGGTTCCACCAAGATGTACCGAGACTTGAGAGACTACTACTGGTGGGAAGGGATGAAACGCGATATTTCGGACTTCGTTTCGAGGTGCCTGACTTGTCAGCAAGTCAAGGCTGAGCATCAGAGACCGGCTGGAGAGTTGCAGCCTTTACCCATTCCGGAGTGGAAATGGGAGCAGATTTCCATGGACATCATTGTGGGTCTACCCAGGACCAGTAGAGGGTACGACTCCATTTGGGTTATTGTAGATCGGTTGACGAAAACGGCTCACTTCCTTCCAGTGAAAACCACTTTCGGCTATGCTCAGTACGCTCAGCTTTATATAGATGAGATTGTGCGTTTGCACGGTGTTCCCACATGCATAGTATCCGACAGAGGTACCCAATTTACTAGCCGTCTATGGCAGAAGCTTCAGGAAGCTTTGGGTACCAGATTGAGTTTTAGCACCGCTTTTCATCCGCAGACCGATGGTCATACGGAGTGGACTATTCAGACTCTGGAGGATATGCTCCGTGCATGTGTGCTTGATTTTGGGGGCAGTTGGGATCGTCACTTGCCGTTGATTGAGTTCTCCTATAATAACAGCTTTCAGGAGACTATTCAGATGGCACCTTTTGAGGCTTTATATGGTAGGAAGTGTCGATCGCCAGTCTGTTGGACCGAGCTTAGTGAGAGTTTGGTGTTGGGACCCCAGCTTGTTCAGGAGACTACGGAGAAGATCCAGCTGATTCGGGACAGGATGAGAACAGCCCAGTGCAGGCAGAAGTCTTATGCCGACCGTCGTCGTCGCAGACTTGAGTTCGCAGTGGGAGATCATGTATTCCTGAAGATTTCTCCGATGAAGGGCGTTATGCGATTTGGGAAGAGAGGGAAGCTTAGTCCCAGATTTGTTGGTCCTTTCGAGATCCTCGAGCGAGTGGGTTCTTTTGCATATCGTTTAGCTCTCCCGCCTAGTTTTCCAGATGTTTACCCCGTTTTTCATGTGTCGATGCTTCGTAGATACCTTCATGATCCTTCTCATATGATTCAGCACGAGACCGTTCAGCTTGAGCGTGATCTTTCGTTCACCGAGCAGCCGATAGTTATTTTGGATCGGCAGGTGAAGAAGCTTCGGTCTAGGGACTTGCCTTCTGTAAAGGTTCTGTGGCGTAGTCCGACTGGTGAGGAGATCACTTGGGAGATCGAGAGCGAGATGCGGAAGAAATTCCCCCATCTTTTTGAAGGTACGTCTTAGTATGAAATGGTAATTCGGGGACCGAATTTCTATAAGGGGGGAGACTGTAACGTTTTGGAAATCGTTATGCGATTTTGTCCGTTTTAGGGTAAGTTTGTCGGTATTTTCCGTTTTTACCCGACTGTGAACAAACGCCCATATAGACTTGCCAGCACCTAGATTAGCAAAAATAAAGCTAGTGCGCGAGCTTTAGGAGTATATGGGACGTTTTGGTTCAATTTGATTTTTTCCCAATTTTTAATATTATTTTAATGCGGTGTTCAAATTTTGGGAAAATTTCTGTTTGCGATCTTTTCTTTAAAATTTATTAAGTTATGAAATCCTTCTCACTTCACCTTAGAATATATTGTGTGGACTAGGATTTAAGCTAGGGAATTAAAAGAAAAAGAAAAGAAAAGAGAAGGAATAGATGCATGCATGAGTGAGTGTGTGTGTGTGTATGCATTTATTAGCAATAAATGAGGGAAATTGCTAGGAAATTCTTCACAACTCCACCTCCTCACACTTGGCCGAAATTCCCTCAATTCCTACTGCACTTAATCAATTATCTCTCATAATTTATCATTCTAAACTCATAAAATTCTCAAAATTCCTAAATATATCACAAAATAGCTAAAAGCTTTGGATTTCTTGCCTCTTTGATCACTTGGAGATAGGGAAAGCTTGGAATTAGGAGCAAAGTTGTTAGGTATAACCCCTCTACTGCTAATTTATAGTTTTTATGTGGTTTTGATCGTAAATTTCTGGGTAGAACGTAGTTTATATCGATTGAGGCGATATCGGGTTTTTAATGTCTTTTTAGAGATATTAGTATCTGCTGTGACCTGGGAATTTTAGTGATTGAGTAAACAACTTCAGAGGAGTGTGCAGGTTGACCTGAGACACCACCAAAATTACGGGGACCATCCCACCGGCCGGGGCCGGCGAGACTTGAAGAGGGGGCCGGCGACGCCGGCCGAATAGTTGGGGTTTGGGGTGGGTCTTCTGTGGGTGTTGTCTGATGTGGTTTTGGGTTGTTTGGTACTGTTGATTTTATTAGTAAATGCAGTATACAAAATCTGGGATCGATTACCTATAATCGTGTGTTTTGAGTTCGCGTGATACGTGTTGCGACACGAGTCGTGTGTCGTGCTGCGACGTACTCAGTTTGGGTTTAGGTATCGTTTCGTGTGTTTGCACTAGACGTGTATTCGTAAGTTGGTTTAGTGCGTTGATGCGTTTTATATTACGTAGTTTTGCGTTATTGTGATTGCTTCTAAGATATTCGCATTATTTCTTGTGTTTGTGATATTATAGCGTCGCAAGCGGGGACTTCAGACGCTGCGAACAAAGGGAAGCAGGTGGTCGGATTTTCATAGCTGAAGACCACAGTGTGAGTAGATTTAACATCTACGGGGAATCGTCCGTATGGCGCTACGTGTCGGGGCTAGACATGATATAATATTAGCCGTATGCTTATTTGTTTATATAGAAACATTGCATGATTCATGTTGCATATAGTTACTTGTGCTTAATACTGTACCTGCTGTACACTGCACTATTATCGACAGTTCATGTTGCACGAGCACCAATGATATGCTACACACACCCTGTCGGTAATTGCCATGACACGCACAATACAAATGCTTATTGTATACCTTGCTATTAGTTAGGGACATTAAACAGTTATACTTGTGCGACAATGCATATTACATAGAACATACCTGTATACCTACATGCTCATATGTATACCATGCTATATTACTCGTTCGCACATATACCATGCTATATTACTCGTTCGCACATATACCATGCTATATTACTCGTTCGCATATATACCTTGCTATTGTTATATGATCAGTTTTTATTGCATATATATCGGTGGTATGGGACGCTGTGTATATATGTATTCTGAATTTGGATATTACAGTTTTTATAGCATATATATCAGTGGTATGGGACGCTGTATATATATGTATGTTGGATTTGGATTTACATGATTTGTATTGCATATATATCGGTGGTATGGGACGCTGTATATATATGTATTCTGGATTTGGATTTTTGGGAACCGCGAGATACATTTAATGACTTGATGCATTATTTGGCGAATTGTTCCGTGATATGCTCATATTGATGTTTTATGTTGCATATGCTACTTTATATGGACTTATGCATTTGAGATGCGATATGGGAAATTAAGATGTCGATGTTGGGCACTTAATTTCCGAGAGATATATGGGGTTTGACAGACCGATACGTGGAAACGCAAGTATCGAGGTAGGATACTTGGTTTTCGAGGAACGTATGGATATCAGAAAGACCGATACGTGGAAACGCAAGTATCGAGGTGGGATACTTGGTTTTCGAGGAACGTATGGATATCAGTATTTAGGTGTTGATGATAGGCACTGGTTTTTATGATGTTTTTGGGTGTCGATGTTTGACACTCAGGTTTCATGAGATGTACAGGATCTGAGGGCCGATCTGAGTATTTTGGGATTTGGGTGTTGTTGAGTTACACCGTGTTTTTCATGCTTATGATATGTGCATGAGATTATTTACTATTCCGCACTCAGTATTCAATTGATATGGATATCATGATAGTTGCATATTCATATTGTCATACTCATGCTATCAGTTCACGTGTTATTGATCATTGCTGTTAGTGCATACTTGCGATTACTGTATGATGTTAATTACTATTCACGAGTTGGCAACTCACCCCCGTTGTGCCACAGTTTTTGCAGGACTTACCCTCCGAGTAGTCACGGCAGGGCAGCTTATCATCACTACTTTTGTGGATACCGCTACCTTTGGCAGTGAGGCCGTTGCATTATAGGTGGGTTTGCGGTTATCCGTTGTACATTGTATATCTGTTGTTGGATCTAGTATTCTCCATCTACCCCTGTTGTATTTGACTTAGAGACGACTTGTGAGATATCAGTGTTGTATTATATTGGTTTTGGGAACCGTGCTCGTAGAAGCAGGTTATTTTGGAAATGTTTACTTCCTTTATAGTCGTTCTCTTGATATTTCTTCGCTTTGGCGTCGTATACTTGTTGTGGTGTTTGTCTCCGCCGGTGGGCGTGATTTTTCTCCCACTTGGGATGTTTTATATATTATCTGTGTTGTACCCGTTTTCGGGGCCAGTTTTATAAAGGAGGTGCTGCCGAAATTTTTTATGAAAGAAAACTAGAGTTAGAGATTTTAAATGGCGACTTCTAAAATATTTTTTTAAACTGTGTTTCTCCGTTGATCCAGTGTTGGGTGGTTTAGATTCTGGGTTTCGGCTTACTTAAGTTACGTACGCCTGTAGACGTTGCGTAATTTAAGTGCCGGTTACGGACCGAATTTCGGGTCGTGACACGTTGCAACATTACAAGCGGAAGAATCGAAGCCAGAAGTAGTTCGAGAGTTTGAGGATGTATTCCCGGAAGATATATTAGGTTTGCCTTCCGATCGAGCTCTTGAATTCAGCATCGATTTACAACCTGGTGCGCAACCTGTAATCAAAACTTCGTACCGGTTGAGTCCAGAAGGATTGAAGGAGATCCGCATTCAGTTTGGATGAACTCCTGAAGAAAGGTTGGGTTCGTCCCAGTACTTCAAGCTGGGGATCTCCGGTTTTACTGGTGAAGAAGAAAGAAGGTTCATACAAGATGCGTGTAGATTATCGAGCTCTGAATGAAGTGATGATTAAAAACAAGTATCCACTACCATGCATCGATGACCTTTTCGATCAGCTAAGTGGATCTTGTGTATTTTCGAAGCTAGATCTTCATTCGGGTTATCATCAGGTGAAGGTCAAAGAGTCCGACATTCTGAAGACGGCGTTTAGAACTCGCTATAGTCATTATGAGTATCTCGTAATGTCATTTGGAGTGACTAATGCACCTGCCATCTTCATGAATCTGATGAACCAAGTTTTCCGAGAGTACTTAGACATGCTCGTTGTTATCTTCATCGACGACATCCTGGTGTATTCAAAGAATCAGAAAGAACATGCCGAGCACTTACGGATTGTCCTGGAGACATTGTGAAAATATCAACTCTATGCCAAGTACAACAAGTATGAATTTTGGCTAGATCAAGTCGGATTTCTCGGACATATCGTTTCAGGCAAAGGAATCTCAGTAGATCCAGCTAAGGTGTCAGCTGTCAGCGAATGGCCGACACCAAAGACGGTGAAGGATATATGAAGTTTCTTGAGATTAGCAGGATACTACCGACGATTCATTGAAGGCTTTTCGAAGATTGCGGCACCCCTGACCAAGCTCACACATAAAGATGAAGCATTCGTGTGGTTAGAAGCATGTGAAAAAGCTTTTGTAGAACTCAGGTCAAGATTAACTTCTGCTCCCATTCTCATAATACCGGATCAATCTGGAGGATTGCGATGCATCCGGTAAAGGATTAGGATGTGTTCTACACCAGCATGGGAAAGTTATGGCTTTTGTATCAAGACAGCTGAAGGTTCATGAGCGCAACTATCCAACACATGATCTGGAGTTGGCAGCCATTATCTTCGCATTTAAGATTTGGCGCCACTATTTCTTGGGAGAACGAGTGGATATATACACTGACCACAAGAGTCTGAAGTATGTATTTACTCAGAAAGAATTAAACATGCGGCAGGGAAGATGGCTAGAACTCATGGCGGACTTCGACATCAACCTACAATATCATCCTGGGAAGGTGAACGTAGTTCCTGAAGCACTTAGCCGCCAGCCATTAGAAATGAATCTCACCGCTTAGTGGAAGCTACTGCAGGAATTGCACAGATTGGCGATCGAAGTAGTTATGCCAGGTAACGATTCATATTTGATGAATTTACAAGTCCAGTCCACTCTTTTCAATTAGATCAAGGCAGCTCAAGAAAATGATGCCGAGTTACAAAAGATCTGAGAACAAGTAGAAAGTGGATTTCAAACTGACTTCATCATCCACGAAGACGGATCTTTGAGATATGGAAGTTGATTGTGTGTACCAAACGGCCCAGTTCGAGAAGAGTTGATGAAAGAAGCTCACAACTCTCCTTATTTTGTATACCCCGGTGGTACAAAGATATATAAAGATCTACGGCAACACTACTGGTGGCATGGAATGAAGTGCGAAGTATCCGGAAGTGTAGCCAAGTGTTTGGTGTGTCAGCAAGTGAATGCTGAATATCACAGAACTGCTGGTCTACTTCAGCCGTTACCAATCCCAGAATGGAAATGGCAGCACATTACCATGAACTTCATGACTGCCCTTCCTCGCAGCACGAAAGGTAACGACGCAGTATGGGTTATTGTGGATCGACTCACCAAGTCGGCTCACTTTATTCCATTTCGAGTTGGCCAATCTACCGAGACGTTAGCAAAAAAGTACATGGAGGTAAGCATAAATCTAAAGTAAGATTTAAACCTTCAAGGTGTACTATATTTGATACCCATGAACTCATGCAAGAGATCATGAGATTATATGGAGTACCTGTTTGCATCGTCTCCGATCGTGATACAAGATTCCGATCATAGTTTTGGCAGAGTCTGCAAACTAGCCAGGGAACGAGTCTGAACTTCAGCACGGCTTACCATCCACAAACGGACAGACAGTTCGAGCGAACAATTCAGATTCTGGAGGACATGCTAAGAGCTTGTATGTTAGATATCGGAGGTTCGTGGGAAGATCACCTACACCTTGTAGAGTTTTCATACAACAACAGCCATCAGGCAAGCATTGGAATTGCATCATTCGCAGCACTCTATGGACGGAAGTGTCGTTCACTACTAAGTTGGGACGACGTTGGAGATCGTGAACTCTTTAGACCAGATATGATTGTGGCAACTGTGGACGTAGTTCGCACGATCAGGGAAAGAATGCGCATAGCCCAAGACAGAAAGAAGCATTGGGCAGATGCAAAACGGCGACATCTGGAGTTCCAACCTAGAGACCATGTTTTCTTAAAGATCTCTCCAAACAGAGGAGTGGTCCATTTTGGAAAGAGGGGTAAGCTAAGTCTAAGATACATAGGATCATTCGACATACTCGAACAAGTTGGAGAAGTGGCATATCGTTTAGCACTACCACCATCATTAGAAGAAGTGCACAATATATTCCACATATCTCAGCTACGACGATATGTGAGCGACCCCAGCCACATACTTGATCACTCTGATCTCACAGTACAGACGGACCTAACATGTGAGCAACAACCCGTTGAGATCCTGGACCGAAAGTTAAAGACACTGTGGAACAAGGAATTAAACTTGGTCCGAGTGATGTGGAGAAAGGATTCGCCAGGAGAATCAACATGGGAACGAGAAGAAGATATGCGTGCAAGATACCCTTACCTCCTTGAAAATTAGTCTATATGTAATTGTAAATTTCGAGGACGAAATTTTTATAAGGAGGGTAGAATGTAACGACTCTGAATTTACTTTACTGAATTTTCCATTTTAATGTACATAATTGAGTTTACAGCCTGAGTTTGAGTTATAAGTCAATTTTGTTAAATAACAGCAAAAAACAACTTGTAACTCACTGGTAAAGCCTTACACTATTGTGACGTAGCCCCTGTGTTCGATTCTCATCAGACACAATATTTTTTCTGAAATTTTCTTTTAACTTTTTGGAAGCCCAAAAATTGCACGTGCAATACACAGGGAAAGGAAAAGTCAGAAAAATCAAACATGTGGAAAATGGAGTAAACACTGATTTAATCTCGTAGCACGAATCTCGAGGTCAGATGGTAAAAATCGATCAGCGGAAAGCTCAAGAAGACCGGCGGGGATGGTCGGATATTGCCTAATGAACGCCGGGCTTTGAACACACACCTCTTCACCTACCACTAACTCTCCTGCACTGTTTGATTTCCCTGCAATCAAACATAGTCCCTTCATTTCACAATTAACCATCATTTTAATGCTTTTTAATCCACCGTTTTAATTCCAAAACCCTAATTCTCCACTATAAATACCATCTCCAGCATCATTCTGAAAATTATAGCAAAATTCTCTCAAAAAGTTCCTAGTGTAAGTGAAGTAAAAGAGGAGTTAGCAAGCAAGCAAGTTCCGGCGAAAATTGAAGCAAATTCCGACGCTCCTGCGACGCCACGACGATCCTTCTTTATTTCTAACCCTTTCCTTGAGCTTTCAAAACAGTAAGTCCCTTCCAAACACCCTTTCTCTTTATTGAAATTCCATTTCAAAACTTATATCGGTAAGTGGAGTTAATACCGATATTATTGTACTAAACCCTAGAAACTCCTTCTCCTTATTCTTTGATCAACCAAGTTTTTTACTACATCACTTATAACCTTAAATCCTAATATTTAGAATCAAATTTCATCAAAATTCCCATGTGAAATAACAATAGTAGCACTTTTTCATTTAAATACCATGAACTTTATAAACACCTCTTTTAGTATTTGTTAAAATAATACCTTAGAAAAACTTCTTGGGATAACGACCTACCCCACACGCACACTTGGTTTCATAGCACGATTCTCATTGTTTGTATTTTCATTTCGAAGAAAACTTTATAATAAAATACCGCATATATATAAAAAAAACCAGATTTCTTTTAAATCGGTATTTTCTATCCTTTGCGAATACGAATGTACAACTCTCTTTAGGTGACCCGCTAATTGATGGTGTGGATCATCGTACATCCTTTGGATAGTAGAATGAGATGTCGATCTCCTCACGGAGCATTCGATCTCGAAAGGATTTAAATACGGTTTTTAAGAAATACGGATTTTCTAAATAAAATAAAATTATTTTTAAAATTAAAATTATATAAAATTATAAATCCCTATTTTCAAAATATAATAAATCTATATTTTTTTCAAAATTGAAAAGTTTAACAAATGACAATAAAATACCATCAAGATACCTAAAAGGCAAGTCTTTCAATAAAATACCATGAACTTTCTAAAGCTAAGTATTTATCACTAAAATACCCCAAATACTTAAAATCCATACTCATGAAAATCTCAAATAATACTAATCACCCTAGAGGTTTACTTTTAAACCATATTAAAATATTTTTCATAAAAACCCCTCGAGAGATATATAAAACAATATTAAGGACTTTAGTAAATATAGGTTTAAGCCGGATCAATTCTCTTGAGCCCCATGGAGCCGGAGAAAGTGAGTGCTTGCCTATTTAAGTTAGAAAACTTAATGGAGTTATCAATGATAATTGTCTTGGAAAAAGACACAAATCCTGCCGTCCATATGCAGCAGTTACCGATAACTCCCGAACCTAATTCAAGAGCTAAATCTGTTTACAAGTGTCTGACTCAGTCTGAGTCTAATTCAAATCTGAATCTAAAATCAAACATGAATACTTGATCATGAACATGAATACTCAAATCCAAACATGAATATCAAACATGTATAACTTGACTTGACTTGACCGAACCATGGTTATAACTTGACTTGATTGCTTGAATACTTGACCACATCCTGAACATGCATACCTGAACAATTTGTATCCATGTTTTCAGCAAGACTTTTAATTATAATCTATACAATAAATTACGCGGGGATAAAGGGGTAAATTGGTACAGAACGTATATCATGGCACGAGAGGTCACTTAAAAAACACCTACATGAATTCTCATGCCGTTGTCCCGTGGGTTATGACGGGGCCTTATACTTCATGTTACCATAGTCCATGGGGTAAGATGGACTCCTCTCGTATACATGAATACCTTCTGTATCAAGCTACAAACAACCATGGTATAATAACCATCATACCTATACAACTCATCTGTTTATTTCACATTACTTGTTATATTCTCTTTCTTCTTTGGGACTTATCGGGCGCTAGTTCGATGACGACATTCCTTTCTATTTCTTTCTTTAGAATGTTCGTCAGGAGGACATGACTCTCAGGAGATCGAGCCTAGCCAGGAGGACTTACACCAGTTTGTGGCACAGCCTGACTTCTAGTTCGTTGTACTTTCATTTCCTGTATGCCACTATTTAGGCACTGCTTATTATCATTGTATCTTTTCATTTTCAAACAGTTGTATGTAAAGATGAATGTAAATAAAGTTGTTGTTTTATTTTAATACTCTTGTCATTCTTGTACATGTTATATATTGCTTAATTACGCTTAACGTATTTATTTCTTAGTAAATGTGTTGCGGCCTGCCACGTCACTGTATTTATCTACTGGGAAGCGGGGCGTGACATAGGGAGTGAGTGGATATTTATACCGACCACAAGAGTCTGAAGTACTTGTTTACATAGAAGTATCTCAATATGCGGAAGATGTGATGGTTAGAGCTCATGGAGGATTATGACATCAACTTGCAGTATCACTCAGGGAAGGTAAACGTGGTTCCTGATGCCCTAAGCCGACAGCCATTGGCAATGGAGTTCACTTCGCAGTGGAAGTTGCAGCAGGAGATACATGCGATGGATATAGAAGTTGTGTTACCGGGAATCTTTGCATCATTGATGAACCTGCAAATCCAGTTGTTGCTTGTGAAACAGATTAAGGCAGCCCAGGCAGGTGATGCTAAGTTACAAAGGATTAGAGAACAGGTTGAGATCGGCCGCCAAACGGATTTCTTAGTACACGAGGATGGGTCCTTACGCTTCGAGAGTCGTTTGTGCGTACCATCAGGATCAGTCAGGAAAGAGTTGATGAAGGAAGCCCATAGCTCTATGTATGTGGTACATCCAGGTGGCACGAAAATGCACAAGAACTTACGGCAGAACTACTGGTGGAATGGTAAGAAGTGCGAGATTGCTCGAAGCGTTTCCAAGTGCTTGGTATGTCAGTGGGTGAAGGCTAAGCTTCAGAGATCAGAAGGGTTACTCCTGCCATTATCTATTCCGGAGTGAAAGTTGCAGCATATTACCATAGACTTCATGACCGCACTCTCTCGTAGTATGAAGGGCAATGATGCAGTTTGGGTGATTGTGTATCGACTCACCAAGTCAGTGCATTTCACTTGTTTTTGTTTAGGTCAGTCCACTGAGAGTTTGATATAGAGGTATATAGAGGAAGTTGTGAGATTGCATGGAGTTCCGGTCAACATCGTATAAGATCGAGATACCAGATTTCAATCTCAGTTTTGGCAGAGTCCGCAGGACAGTTTGGGGATGAAGCTCAGTTTCAACACAACCTATCATTCGCAGCCGGACGGTCAGTCTGAGCAAACTATTCAGATCCTACAGGACATGCTTCGAGCATGCATGCTCGAATACATAGGATCGTGGGAAGATCACCTTCATCTCGTAGAGTTTGCTTATAACAACAGTTATCAGGCCAGCATTAGGATGGCTCCGTTCACAGCAATTTACGGTCGACGAAGTCTTTCTCCTTTAAGCTGGGATGACGTAGGGGAGAGAGAACTGCTGGGTCCAGAGATGATCGTTGTGACAGTTGAGTTTGTGCGCACGATTCGTGAGCGACTGTGCATAGCCCAGGATAGGCAGAAACATTGGGCTGACACAAGTTTCAACAATTGGAGTTTCATCCGAGAGATCATGTATTTCTGAAGATTTCCCCTAACCGAGGTGATCCATTTCGGAAGACGTGGGAAGCTCAGTCCCCGATATATTAGACCTTTCGATGTCATGGAGAGAGTGGGAGAGGTGGCCTATAGCTTGGCCTTGCCGCCATCCTTGGAAGGCGTGCACGAGGTCTTCCACATATCCCAGCTACACTGGTATATGAGTGATTCCAGTCACATACTCGACCACTCGGAGTTAACTGTCAGTGCCGATCTGACTCTTGAGCAGCGGCCAATCAAGATCAAGGATCGGAAAGAGAAGACCTTAGGAAACATGGTCGTTCAGCTAGTTCGCATAATGTGGAGAAAGGATTCCCCAGGAGAGTCGAAGTGGGAAAGAGAAGATGATATGCGTAGCCAATACCCGCACTTGTTTTGTCTTATGACAGTTACCCTCTAAAAATTTTGAGGACGAAATTTTTATTAAGGAGGATAGATTATAACGATTGTGTCCCCTTGTACCCCCTTGCTTATACCTTCGTTTATTTTTTTTTATAGTAGTTCAATTGATTCCTTCTTTGTTTTTGTTATTAGTTTAAGTATTTTTCCATTTTGAAACGAGAAGTCTTTTGTGCTGAGTTGGTTTCAGTATAAGAATCCTAGCCTACAGGTCACAAGTTCAAATCCCAATGACCTATTTCTTTTTGTTCTTTTTTAATTTTTTGACTTTAACTTGGTCTTTGAGGCCAAGTCAATTTTTTTAATGCTATAGTATTTTGGAGAGATTCGGGGAGGCTTTTGAATTTTTAAATTCAAAGTGTGCATACATATATTAATCCCTTATTTTTTTCTTTTCACTTCATATTTTCCCAAGTCCAAGTTATTCTTCTTCACCTTCTTCACTTGAGAACTCTGCTGCCCGAGATCCATCACCCCTTTCCGCTGCTCCACAAATCACCGAATACATGCCAGGACGTCAAGCACAACTCCCTTTTCTCTTCGGTTGTCTCGGTTCTTCAAACCGAGCCTTCTTCATCTTCTTTTCACTCGTATTAGTATGAGTGGGAACTGTATGTCCCACATTCTCTCTATTCTCACCTGATGCTTCTTTATGAACTCTACCTAGTCCTAGTCAAGCATAACCTGAAATTCTATAACTAAAAACCCAAAGTTTATGGTACGTCGATGAAATTGGCTAGAAAATTGGTGAACATGTTTGCTTGCTCTTTAATAAACGCGTATTTACTTAGGTCTGTTTCCATCCAATAAGAGTGCAAGGATCTGTTCAAAATTTGAACTGAAGCAGCGCCTCTCGTGCAAAGCACAAGAGCACCAGCGCTCAGAGTTAAAAAACTCTGAGGCAGCGCCAAGAGTTAAAAAACTTTGAAGCAGCGCCTCACGTGCAAAGCACGAGAGCGCCAGCGTTCAGAGTTAAAAACTCTGAGGCAGCGCCTCATGTGCAAAGCACAAGAGCGCCAGCGCCAGAACTAAAAGTTCTCCACCCTTGGATCAAAGATCCAACGGTGATTAAAAATCACCAAGTTACAAAATTAAATTCTGATTGAGAAAATACTCCTCAAATCTTTCTAAACAAGAAAGATTGCGCTCTGAAAATCAGAGCACCGTTGGATCAATGATCCAATGGTGATTAAAAAATCACCAAGATACAGAATAAGCTCTGTATGGAAAAGAATTTTCCCAATCTTGTTAAAAACAAGAAAAATGTCTTCTGTAAAACAGAAGTCCTTGGATCAAAGATCCAACGGTGGATAAATTCCCCAAATCAATTAAAAATCTCTCAATGAGAGATTCCTTAACTGAATCAACAAATCAGCCTCCCCTATATAAAAGACCCAAGACTTCAAGTCTAAAACAGAGAAACCCCCCATAAACTTGAAGTTCTCAGAAGAAAAAAGAAGAGCAAGCTCTAAGAAGAAGAATTATCTTCGAAGAAAAACAAAAAGGTAATAGAGATCAGAACATCTCATCTGCAAGGGTTTAACCCTCATAAAAAGAACATAGTTCCTTCCTCGGATTTGAGATCCATGAGACAAGTCTTCCACAAATGAGAATTTAATTCTTCTGGGGATAAATTTGTTCAATCCGGGAAAGAACAAAGAATTGAACTTTGCAGAACATAACACAGAAAGAAAAACCTAGTGCCAAGCGCCGCAAAATAAAGAGTTCTTAGCACTCAATGGTTGGCGCTCAGCACCAATCGCCTCACGTGCCCCTCACGTGGGCGCTATTCAATAAAAAGTGCTCAGCACTAAAATGCTGGAGCTCAGCGCCAAGCGCTCCACATGCCCCTCATGTGGGCATTGCTCAATAAAGAGCGCTTAGCACTCAGTGGTTGGCGCTCAGCGCCAAGCACCTCACGTACCCCTCACGTGGGCGCTACTCAAAATAAGAAGTGCTTAGTACTTAATGGTTGGCGCTCAGCGCCAAGCGCCTCACGTGCCCCTCACATGGGCGCTATTCAATAAAAAGTGCTCAACACTCAAATGCAGGTGCTCAGTGCCAAGCGCTCCATGTGCCCCTCACGTGGGCGCTGTTTAATAAAGAGCGCTTAGCACTCAGTGGTTGGCGCTCAGCGCCAAGCGCCTCACGTGGGCGCTACTCAAAATAAGAAGTACTTAGTACTCAAATGCTGGTGCTCAGCGTCAAGCGCCCCACGTGCCCCTCACGTGGGCGCTACTTAATATAGAGCGCTCTGCACTCCTCAAGAACAGCCCAATGCCATAAAGAGTGTTCATCACTCATAAAAAAAGAAAGTGGGAAAAGCAAAGCAAAGTGTTAGTGTCAGTACTCACATAAATGTTTAGCATTATGTGCACAGAGAAAAGACCGTGTCCTAGTAAGTGTCTAACACTTTATTGAAATAGGAAACGACAGAAACTCTGTGGGCTGAGCCCAAGTTAGCCAAATTCCTAATCAACCGAGCCCACGTGCTCTTTATTTTTCCAAACTGGTCTTAGTCAAACAAGACCACCGATCTTCTGACGAATATCCATTGGTTCAAGGGTATATCTCTCCACACCTCTGATACATGTCGTTGTAATTCTTCAACGTCTTCAGAGAGGTGGAGGGTCCCAATAACCAATAACCCTTGGTATACCCCCCAAACCAACAAACCATAAACCCTGCGGACTGCAACGTCCTTAAAACTAAATTGCGGACCGCAATGTCCTTAAAACTAAATTGTGGACCGCAACGTCCCTAAAAACTAAATTCTATGGACCGTGATGTCCCTAAACTAAATTCCATGACCGTAACTTCTTTAAACTAAACCCAGTAGACCGCAACGTCCCTAAACTAAACTCCATGGACTATGATGTCCTTACACCCAATAGACCACAACGTCCTTAAAACTAAATTGTAGACCTCAACATCCCTAAAAACTAAATTGCGGACCGCAACGTCCTTAAAAAATAAATTGCATGGACTATGATGTCCTTAAACTTCGGACCGTAATGTCCCAAAATTAAATTCCCGAACCGTAACGTCCTTAAACTACTGTGGACCGCAACGTCCATAAACTAAACTCAATGGACTATGATGTCCTTAAACCAGCTACGGACCGCAACGTTCCTAATCTAAACTGCATGGACTATGATGTCCTTAAACTACGGACCGTAACGTCTCTAAACTAAAATGGTAGAGCCCCAATGCTCTTTCGTTGGATAAAAAATGATCCTGAACCCCCGTTAAGTAGATCTTAGTCTAAAAATTTGACTAACATATCCTCAACAACCGTTTAAGTTGATCTTAATCTCAAACGAGATTAACAAGCCTTAAATCAACCAAATCCAAATCTAAGAAAATACGGATTTGGACTAATCCACGCCCTACGGGCGACAACATAAATTAGTCCCCGTATACAATCCATGGGCAACCAAAAATAAAACAAACATACACGACATGAAGTGAACATCTGGAGCAGGAGAAAGTAGTTATCGCTACGCGGTAACGTAATTAACTGCAGGAGCTTACGCCTGCAGGGAACAGCGTCCTCACAATCAAAAAACCACTCGCCAACGAGGGGGAATTTGACGAAGTCTGCTACAACAGCCACATCCGCCCAAACCTCCGATGCACGGTGATCAGTCGAAAATATTGTATATTTTAACCGGCAATTTCCCTAACATTTGCATACATTTAGAAATGTTCGGCATTCATATTCTACATATTAGCAAATCTGTCACAAAATATGAGATTGCATGTATTAGACTTTTAAACCGACACTTTTAGGGAAATTAACCGCATTTCATGGCATCGCATCATTTCTGTATTTGCGCAACACTTGTCTTGAGTCTGTGCAGGAAAATACGGAAGAAAAGCCAAAGAGCTGATCAAAATTACGCCAACTCAATGAAATCAGATCTGGTAGCATTTCAGAAGGAGGTATTAAATTCAGCATATAAAAGAAAAGCCCAAAAGTGAGCCCAAGACCAAAACAGAAAGCCCAAGCTCTAACTCCCCAAAGTAGCCGCGGAACCGCGGCGGGAGCTTGCTGGCGCCGCGGTTCCGCGCCTCTATTGCCACGTCAGCAGATGAAGTTTTGGGCACAATTCACAGCTCTGGTCCCACAGTCCTCTCTGATACTTCAAATTCCAGAACTCTCTCGAAGCGACTGCCAGATCAGCAAAGAAAATTAAGGAAGGCTAATCCTAATTAAGCTCCTAACTAATCCTCTTCTAGAAGCTCCCTCCTAACTAATCACATCTAGAAGCTTCTCCCCTAACTAACTTTTGGAGGGAAATTTGAATTTCCTCAACAAACTTTAGGAGGGAAACTTAGAATTTGAAATCCTAGATCTAAGGTTAGTTGTCTATAAATAGGAACCTAGACCTAGGGTTAGAGGCTAATCATTCTACACCATTTTCTTCCACAAGTCTCGTAACAAGGCTTGTGCGAAACCCTAACCCTAATTCCACTCCAAATCCAAGATCTTGAGTACCAAATCAAGTGAGAAGCCTTCAACCTTTTAGGAGCCGAGCCGATCTTCAATCGGGCAAGTGATCCAAGCCGATCCGCGATCCACGGAGACGAGCGAAGCCAAGTCGACGATCAAGTTCTTCCTCTTGTAGTTCTTGAGCGAATGTTGTAGGGATCCTAGGCACTCTTGTGAAGGTTCTTAAGGCATCAAACATGCCCGGATTAAATTTTAGACGTGCCGAACAACCCAAAGCCGGGATCTTTGCTAGATTATTAGGGTTTAATATGCAAGATGATAACTTTTATCTAAGTGTGAGGGATTACAACCTTTGTAGTCCGCTCCTTCACTTCACAAGCTCCGAGTAGAAGTCCCTTTGCCGCGATCCACGATCTCCCGGACTCATGAGAGGCTCCACGACTCGAACGATCCATTCTAGCTTGTCGTATTCCAAATCTCCGATGATCTACCTTGAAGTTGCTTCGACTCAAGCTTTCTCACTCAAAAGAGAAGAACACCCTAATCCCATGGGCTAGATGAGATGAGGATGAGAGAGTAGTGATTTTGCTTTCTTTTAATATTATTTTCTCATTTTATTTCATCACTTAAGGATTTTCAAGAGAGCTTCTTCAAGAGAGAAGAAGAAGAAGATAATGGAAAAAGAATAATGAATTATCTTTCTTTTGTGATGAATAAAAATCTATATGATTGAATTGTGAACCATGGTCAAGGATGATAGGATAAGAATGAGTAGAGAAACAACTAGGGTTAGGGTTTGGTTTGGTTTAGAATGTGTCATCACAAAAGATCTTTGCAATGATAAAAGAAAGAAAGCTTCTAGAAGGAACTTGAAGCATCCAACTCTAATCAAACCTTAACCTCAATTAATCATCCTTAAACATGTTTAACAATTAATCATATCGTGTCATAATAATATATATCACATATATATTATATATTTGCAACAAAAGAAAATAATACAATTAACATATATCGCATATATATCAATGTATCATCCAGTTGAGAAAATGAAATCATAAAGCAAGCCAATATTAGTTAATATAATAATATATCATATATATTATTATATATTAAATCATCGAATCAACACTTGATCCGACGATCCGGCTATATCGAATATAACCGACTAATATTTTATGTACCGATTCATCGAATCAACACTTGATCCGATGACCCGGTTCATATCTAAATATCGCGAGAATATAATACGGTATCCCATATCGCATTATTCTCGGTCCTGCACATATCACATATGTGCCTCTACTCCGTTTCGCCTGAGCCAAGAAACCTCTGTGTAGGACTCTAAAGAATCGTCAATACGCCGGTAGCAGGTGATGATCATATCAAACACCCACAAGCTGCAAGCGGTCAGCTAAACGTAACAGCCATCCAGGTATTGAGCGATCAGAAGATCAACAAGCTAGCCTGTCCGTTCTCCTGTGAATCCGATCAGTAACACTCCCGTACAGTCTGGTCTGTTCGTTTGATATGTCGCATATCAAGTCTAGGGGTGGTATACGTCAGACCCCAGTAACCGATAAGTCGTGTCGATATGTGGCTCATAACGGGTCGAGAAACTACTAGTAACACTTACCAGTAAATCTCTATATCAGCCCTGGCCAGGGACTTCCAGTTATAGCCAATCGAACACAGCACAACATCAACTCCCTATACCGGGAGAGACGAATCCCCTCCTATCGCTCATTGCCTCCATGTGATTCGGGACTGTACCCAAAAGCCACCGTTTTGCACGCCCTCTTGGACGTGGTAAGGTGGAAATCAAAGCACAGTGGGAATCACACAAGACTCCATGACGATCTCGGGTCTACAGACTACCCTGTACCTGTGTCACCGGAGAACTGCCATCTGACGTGTGGTATATCACCATCTGGGAGTTCTCGGCGAGTCCGTCCAGTGTACCCAGTCTCCACTGAGCACCCGTACACCATCTCTGATGTCAAACACCGATGGATATGGGATCATCCATCGCCCATCATATGGGTCAAGATGCGTATACGCTAGTCTACTCTGGTGTATCGATGCCCTGTCTCGATATACCCTCGACTAGGAACAGTTATAGGATGTACTCATCGACTACCGCGGCCCCACTAGTATGATCTCATCATAGTCCCAGTAGTCGAGTACAGATCCTAAGGGCTTTATCAACATGTGAGAGTAAAACAGTAAACCAATACAAGTCAACATGTTAAGATAAAGTGAAACCAAATAGCATACTATCATGACGAGCAAGAAAGTCTTCTCTATATATAACCAAGCATCCATTATAATATACATCAAATGTACAACAATGGCCTCTAGGGCATATACATAACTAACAATCTCCCACTTGCACTAAGGCCAGCTGCTGTAGTATCTCATACCCAGCATCCCGAATAATCTCTCAAACTGTATCTGGGGAATTACCTTCGTGAATGGATCCGCAGTGTTGTCCTTCGTATCTACTCTCCTGACCTCGATCTCCCGGCGATCAACTATCTCCCTGATCAGGTGATACCGCCTCAGATTATGTCTGGACTTCTGATGGGACCTGGGTTCCTTGGCCAAAGCCACAGCTCCATTGTTATCGCAATACAGAGGTATTGGATGCTCAATGGATGGAACCACACCAAGTTCACTAATGAACTTCTTGATCCAGACAGCCTCTTTGGCAGCATCGTTGGCAGCGATGTATTCGGCCTCCATCGTCGAGTCTGCAACGGTATCCTGTTTGGAACTCTTCCAACATACCGCCCCTCCATTGAGGGTAAAGACAAAACCCGAATGCGACTTAGAGTCGTCCTTATCACTTTGGAAGCTGGAATCGGTAAAGGACTCCACCTGGAGTTCTCCGTTACCATACACCAAGAACATCTCCTTCGTAAGTACTTGAGAATGTTCTTCACTGCTGTCCAATGACTCTCTCCTGGATCTGCTTGATACCGACTCACTACACTTAGCGAGTATGCTACATTGGGTCTGGTACACAGCATCGCATACATGATAGAGCCTACAGCCGAAGCATAGGGTATCCCTTGCATGCGAGCTCTCTCCAAATCAGTCTTGGGAGACATCTCTTTGGAGAGAGTGAGTCCAAAGATCGTGGGCTGATTCCCACGCTTGGATTCTTCCATACTAAACCTCTTTAGTATGGTGTCAATGTACCTGGATTGGGAAAATCCCAGTATCCGTTTAGATCTATCTCTATAGATCATTATTCCCAATATGCAGGAGGCATCACCTAGATCTTTCATTGAGAATCTCTGCGATAAGAAGAACTTGACTGATTGCAGCATAGGAATATCATTTCCTATCAAGAGTATGTCATCTACGTACAATACGAGGAAGACAACCTTACCCTCTGCTTCCTTCTTATAGATACAAGGTTCATCTATATTTTTGATGAAGTCAAACTCTTTGACTACAACATCAAAACAGATGTTCCAACTCCGCGATGCTTGCTTTAACCCATAAATGGATTTAAGCAGCTTGCACACCTTCCCGCTGCTCCCACTATCTACGAAGCCCTCTGGCTGAGTCATGTACACGCATTCTTCTAAATCACCGTTTAGAAAGGCGGTCTTAACATCCATTTGCCAGATTTCGTAGTCATGGTATGTAGCAATGGCAAGTAAGATCCGGATGGACTTAAGCATAGCCACTGGAGAAAAGGTTTCGTCATAGTCCACACCTGGTCTTTGACGAAAACCCTTTGCTACAAGTCTAGCTTTGAAAGTCTCAACTTTTCCATCTACACCAAATTTCTTTTTAAAGATCCACTTGCTCCCAATGGGTTTTACCCCTTCAGGAGCATTTTCCAAAGTCCATACTTTGTTGGTGTACATGGATTCCATCTCAGATCGCATAGCATCCAGCCATTTCACAGAGTCACCACTCGTGATGGCCTGCTCGAAACTAGTCGGTTCATCATCATCCATGATGCAATCCTCGCTTCCACCATCAATGAGAAAACCGTAGTATCTCTCAGGTGGACGAGAAACCCTACTAGATCGGCGGAGAGGCTGGGGTTCGTCGGGTACTACTGAATCCTCTGGTTCCACTAAATCATCTGTTGTAGTTTGTTCTGCTGGAACTTCTTCCAGTTCTACCTCAGAGCCACTAATTTCTTTTTCAAGAAATTCCTTTTCTAAAAAGGTGGCATGTTGAGCAACAAACACCTTTTGTTGTTCACTGTGGTAAAATAGATATCCATACGAATTGCTTGGATATCCTACAAACTTACAAAGAACTGATCGTGCCTCGAGTTTGTCCGGATTTTGCTTTTTAACATAGGCCGGACAACCCCATATCTTAACTCTTTTAAGAGACGGTCTCTTCCCATTCCATATCTCATATGGAGTGGTAGGCACTGATTTAGTTGGAACTCTATTCAATAGATATATGGCTGTCTCCAGCGCATACCCCCAAAAGGAAATAGGTAACTCAGCTGTACTCATCATAGAGCGCACCGTATCTAATAGGGTGCGATTCCTCCGCTCAGATACACCGTTGTGCTGTGGTGTATAAGGAGGAGTAAGCTGAGAGAGAATCCTATTCTCTTTTAGATAATCTAGGAACTCACCGCTTAAGTATTCACCTCCTCGATCAGATCGAAGAATCTTAATACTTTTGCCCGTTTGGTTCTCTACTTCGTGCTTATATTCTCTGAATTTCTCAAAAGCTTCAGACTTGTGTTTCATCAGGAACACATATCCGAATCTTGAGAGATCTTCAGTGAATGTAATGAAGTAGGAAGAACCGTTCCTGGCATGCGTAGACATTGGACCACATACATCACTATGTACCAGTCCTAAGAGTTCGGTAACTCTTTCTCCGTGTCCACTAAACGGAGCTTTGGTCATTTTTCCTTTGAGACATGAATGGCAAGTATCATAAGATGATAATTCGAACGGATTCAAATAACCATCCTTATGTAACTTAGTCAGTCGTGTCGCATTGATATGACCAAGTCTATAATGCCACAAGTAGGATTCGTTCATATCTGAACTTTTCCTCTTGTGTGTGTTTTGTATATTTAGAACTGTATTCTGATTTAGAATGAATATGCCATTATGTAACGAGCCTGATGCAATCAACTTTTGATCTGGGAATATGTTCATAACATTATCCTGTACTACAAAATTATATCCCTCTTTACTCAATAAAGAAACTGATATAATGTTGCACATCATGTTCGGTATATAATAGCACTCATTTAGAATCAGTGTATTACGACTTGGCAATACTAGGTGATATTCGCCAACTGCTTTGGCTGCAACATTTGCACCGTTCCCTACTAGAACGGAATGATCATCTTTTCCCAGTTCTCTACCTTTACGTAGCCCATGCAACTGTTTGCATATGTGGGATCCTGATCCGGTATCTAATACCCAGGACGTAGGGTGAACTGAGAAACAGTTCTCAATAACAAACACACCCGAAGAAGATGCATCAACATGTATGTTCTTTTGGGCGGCGTGAGAATCCAGATATTCTCCTGTTTCCTGTTCAGTCTTATAACTCTTATAAGAAAGAATGGGTCTAACGTTCCCTTGCTCAGTACAATAATTAGGTTCAGTCAATACATCCATATTATTATCTTGATTATGGCATGAAATGGTCGCTAACTGGAGAGAGAGAGAAGAAAAACACTTTTAGCGTATGCTCTTGCAAGATTAGATTGGTTATTATCTTATCTAATCAGGATGTCTCCCACTGTTTTTATCAAATCTACCTTAAAACCCTAAAAGGTAAATTAGCCGGGATTAATTACACCCTACAACTTCGTCAATCTTTCAGCCAGATCAGTGTCGGTACTTTGAGGGAGGTTCCCCGTGCTTTCGCACGGACCTAATTAAAGTAAACCTCGTTTTCCCAGAGGCGTAACCTCGTTAACACTTTTCTAGACACCTACTTGAATGACTAATTGTCCTGTGTAAAACTCTCCCAGGAGTAACACTTACTCGCAGTGGGTATCAGGATCCAACTATCTCATAGGAGGTATGCAATCTCATTGCAAATTTCAACACTTGAAATTCCCGATAATGCTTTTACCCCTAGCAACTTATGACCTTGGCTAAGGTCAACAAATCATAAGCGCTAGTCAAGTTTAACCCGTCATTTCTTGATTGAATTAAACCCACCCGTACGACCCTTGGCTAAGGTCAACAAAGTCGCACGGCTACCCTAACTCAATCACATCTCATGTTTTAGCAGATAAATACTAATTAGCTACCGTACACTACGCCTTGGCTAAGGTCAACAAACGCAGCACGAATACTAACTAGTCTCTATCTGAAATGACGGAGGGCTACGCAGGTTTTTCAGAAAACCCTGAGCGTAACGAACTTGATATCGTCGTAGAATCGAGTATTTTTGAAAAGGAGTGTTTTGAGGCTTTTCTTAGTTTCGCTAAAGGGGTCACTCCCGGTGAAGGGATCGTCGGCCCTTTCCTCATCGAATAAGGTGCAGGATATATCATATATACCGCTGTGCAAAGCAAAACACTAAAAGCAATCAAAAGACAAACCGCGTTTTGTAGCATCTGCCAGTTTCGCTAAAGGAGTCACTCCCGGTGAAGGGATCTCGGTCCTTTCCTCATCGAATAAGGTGCAGGATATATCGTATATATCACTGTGCAAAGCAAAACTGTAGCTACCCTTTTTATAAAGTTTTGATTCTACAACATTTTTAGGTTTCTTTTCTTTTATTAATCTCATTAATAAAAATCCCATCAGCTTATGCTTCCTAAGCATCACAGAAGAAACGAAAGCAGTAATATTTATATATCAGCATATATATATAGTATAAGCATTCGTCTCAGGCAGTAATATGATCTCATCACAGAACATTGCAGCAGAAGTACATATATGAAATATTGGATATACTAGGACGTCCGTGTTTTTAATACGAGCCTGTATAAAACAGGGATTCCACGGTCGCGACGAATAGCCAAACCCACATCCCAAGACCCCTACGAGAGCGGCAAGTAACACTGCCAATTCTAGGGTTAGGAGACCCGGTCTCGACTCCTCGAGATGGCCTCCCACTGGACCCTAGAACCCGGTTACTTGTGCTCCCCTCCTTGGGTCTACCTTATGCGGAAAAGTAAATAATATACACTGGTGACAGCAACCGCATCCTGGAAGTGCCCCAAATAAAAGAATATTACATTACAAAAGAATTTTACATGAATGAAAATAAAAACCCTCATCTCACATAAAACCCCCGGCTATTCTGATCGCGACGATCCAATATAACATATCACAGCAACACATAATATCTCATATCATCAACGTAAGTAAATATGCGCATCCCAATTGTCGTTGACATATAGCAACGAAACCGGCGATATCACATATTACACTTACGGTCACAGAAAAGAAAGTGTAAAACTACAATATTTGGAATCCATAATCACTTTAGACATCGTAAATCCGAAATATCACATATTCCGCATTTCATGCCTAACTCTATGAATTCCACATATTGTATCACATTCCAGATAAATAAACAGTATTAAACTTTTCGAACAGATAATCAAACACCCAAAATTTCCTAAACTGCTCAACACTTGAGCGGGGTTCAAATAATCCCAGAATATGTCACAGTACCGGTGATCCAGCCGTAGAAGGGTCAAGCCAACGCCTCACATGTGGCACGCCGTACTGCCCCAAACCCGAAGGTTCAAAAGGCAGTTCAAGACGGTCACATAATCGAGTTAAGGTTTGTTGTCTTCTAGAGGGTCCACCGCTTAACTTGTACAATTTTCCCGAAAGATTTAAACCCGAATAAATTTCAACACTTGAAAGTTTGCCGTACCGGGAAACAGTAAGTTAATGATATCCGTTCAAATAGTTTAACAGTTTCTAAATATCCGGAAAGAAATACGAATTTAAAATTTCCGATCAAGTCTACTATTACAAAACAAACCCCATAATTTTAAACACCTGAAACAGATTAAAAATACGTAGAATAGTCAGCAAGCACCTACGGTCTATACCATGAAGCCACGTGTCCCAATCCTACAGTTACGCCGCGGAACCGCCACGAGAACCATGTTTCTGCCGCGGTTCCGCGCTCTGTTGGTGGAATTGTGGGCACGTGTTTCATGGTAATTCTTATAATTACCTGCTGATTTTTTTACATATTTTTAATTCAGAAAAATCCCAAAATTTAAAAAATTTCCAGAGAGGGGTCAAGTTTCGTCGTTTCGGGTTCGATCGGAGTTTTAACTTCGTAAACACATCGCCTAATGCTCTAACTAGGCTCTGATACCACTGTAGGGATCCTAGGCACTCTTGTGAAGGTTCTTAAGGCATCAAACATGCCCGGATTAAATTTTAGACGTGCCGAACAACCCAAAGCCGGGATCTTTGCTAGATTATTAGGGTTTAATATGCAAGATGATAACTTTTATCTAAGTGTGAGGGATTACAACCTTTGTAGTCCGCTCCTTCACTTCACAAGCTCCGAGTAGAAGTCCCTTTGCCGCGATCCACGATCTCCCGGACTCATGAGAGGCTCCACGACTCGAACGATCCATTCTAGCTTGTCGTATTCCAAATCTCCGATGATCTACCTTGAAGTTGCTCCGACTCAAGATTTCTCACTCAAAAGAGAAGAACACCCTAATCCCATGGGCTAGATGAGATGAGGATGAGAGAGTAGTGATTTTGCTTTCTTTAATATCATTTTCTCATTTTATTTCATCACTTAAGGATTTTCAAGAGAGCTTCTTCAAGAGAGAAGAAGAAGAAGATAATGGAAAAAGAATAATGAATTATCTTTCTTTTGTGATGAATAGAAATCTATATGATTGAATTGTGAACCATGGTCAAGGATGATAGGATAAGAATGAGTAGAGAAACAACTAGGGTTAGGGTTTGGTTTGGTTTAGAATGTGTCATCACAAAAGATCTTTGCAATGACAAAAGAAAGAAAGCTTCTAGAAGGAACTTGAAGCATCCAACCCTAATCAAACCTTAACCTCAATTAATCATCCTTAAACATGTTTAACAATTAATCATATCATGTCACAATAATATATATCACATATATATTATATATTTGCAACAAAAGAAAATAATACAATTAACATATATCGCATATATATCAATGTATCATCCAGTTGAGAAAATGAAATCATAAAGCAAGCCAATATTAGTTAATATAATAATATATCATATATATTATTATATATTAAATCATCGAATCAACACTTGATCCGACGATCCGGCTATATCGAATATAACCGACTAATATTTCATGTACCGATTCATCGAATCAACACTTGATCCGATGACCCGGTTCATATCTAAATATCGCGAGAATATAATACGGTATCCCATATCGCATTATTCTCGGTCCTGCACATATCATATATGTGCCTCTACTCCGTTTCGCCTGAGCCAAGAAACCTCTGTGTAGGACTCTAAAGAATCGTCAATACGCCGGTAGCAGGTGATGATCATATCAAACACCCACAAGCTGCAAGCGGTCAGCTAAACGTAACAGCCACCCAGGTATTGAGCGATCAGAAGATCAACAAGCTAGCCTGTCCGTTCTCCTATGAATCCGATCAGTAACACTCCCGTACAGTCCGGTCTGTTCGTCTGATATGTCGCATATCAAGTCTAGGGGTGGTATACGTCAGACCCCAGTAACCGATAAGTCGTGTCGATATGTGGCTCATAACGGGTCGAGAAACTACTAGTAACACTTACCAGTAAATCTCTATATCAGCCCTGGCCAGGGACTTCCAGTTATAGCCAATCGAACACAGCACAACATCAACTCCCTATACCGGGAGAGACGAATCCCCTCCTATCGCTCATTGCCTCCATGTGATTCCGGACTGTACCCAAAAGCCACCGTTTTGCACGCCCTCTTGGACGTGGTAAGGTGGAAATCAAAGCATAGTGGGAATCACACAAGACTCCATGACGATCTCGGGTCTACAGACTACCCTGTACCTGTGTCACCGGAGAACTGCCATCTGACGTGTGGTATATCACCATCTGGGAGTTCTCGGCGAGTCCGTCCAGTGTACCCAGTCTCCACTGAGCACCCATACACCATCTCTGATGTCAAACACCGATGGATATGGGATCATCCATCGCCCATCATATGGGTCAAGATGCGTATACGCTAGTCTACTCTGGTGTATCGATGCCCTGTCTCGATATACCCTCGACTAGGAACAGTTATAGGATGTACTCATCGACTACCGCGGCCCCACTAGTATGATCTCATCATAGTCCCAGTAGTCGAGTACAGATCTTAAGGGCTTTATCAACATGTGAGAGTAAAACAGTAAACCAATACAAGTCAACATGTTAAGATAAAGTGAAACCAAATAGCATACTATCATGACGAGCAAGAAAGTCTTCTCTATATATAACCAAGTATCCATTATAATATACATCAAATGTACAACAATGGCCTCTAAGGCATATACATAACTAATAAATGTAACTAAATTGTTGATATAAATAAAAGGTGAAATTCTTTTATCTTGCTTTCTTTTAATTCTTGCATCATGATTAGATCTCAATTTGTAATTGTTGCTCTTGTTGTGATGTTTGAGTGAAACTCCGCTCGTTAAAGAGTCGAGACGATTGTAGAATGATGATGTAACAAATCTTAATACGATTTTTAAGTCCTACGAGTTTTGTAAACCCTAGCAAGTTCAAGAATCGATGACCTAGTTTCGTAGCGATGCTTTCTTGATTGTGATCGCTCGAAATTAGGGATCTATGATCGTTTCTTGAATTTACTAGAGGCTAGAATGTGAATGATATCGACGAAAGAACAAGGGATAAGATGAAACCCTAGCTTCACAAGAAATCCCTAAATCTCGATCGATCATCATCGATCTAGTATCAATTCATCGAAGGATAAGAATACGTAATTGTAAGATTACATCACATCTATAGATCCGATCGATTCCTACGAGCCTCATTTCGATTCTTGAGATTTGGTTTGGAAAAATCAACAAACGATCAATTCTTGATTCTATCTTTTAATGCTTTCTTAGATCTAGTTTTTTCTCTTTCTTGAACTTCAACTACAAATCATGAATTGTTTTGTTTTCTTTCTTTAAAGTTTCAATTCATCTAATTCAAAAGACGAACGATTACACTTTCCCTGTGGACGATCCGCACTCACATACTAACTACATCCGACACCGTAGTTGATTGCGGTCAAATAATTTTTGGTTGTGATTTCTTTACAATTCCATAATACACAATCCGAAATCATTTCAATCAAATGGCGCCGTTGCCGGGGATAGTGCGCTAATAGTTCGTATTTTGAAATTTGAGTTGAACAATTTATTTCATCATAATTTTTAGATCTAAACTCGTACAAACCCTAATACGTGTGTTGTGATTTGTTGCGAGAAAATCTGGAATCATTGAAGCTGGAGAAAAAATTTTCTGAAATTTCCAGAGAGCTGTAGAAATCAGCAGCAAGCTACTGTAGAAATTTGGTAGAGTGAACAGTATATACAGGCGCGTTTCTGCGGCAAATCCCCCACAACTGCGGCGTTTCCGCGGCCTCCTTGTAGATTCACTGCACCAATTTTTCTCTGTAAGTCCCTAACTTTCTTATCTCTTACTTCATCTGCTCCAATAACAATTTTGCTGCAGGTTTCTTTGCAAATAAATCACAGCGCCGCAAAAGCAAAATAAATTTGTGCGTGTTTTTGATTCTTGTGGTTGTTGCATATTAATACGGAATTTAAGGGGCACGACCAAATCCAAATTAGGTGGGGATTTCATTACCCTTCCTAGGCCCCGAAAATCGCAGAACTTGCATCCGCATTGACCCACATTAACTAAAAAATATCTAGAGATGACTCTAAAGACCGTCGCGCTCAATTAGGACAAGAGAAGGCCGTGGGTAATTCATTGCTTATCCGAGTTTTCTTGTGGTGCCTAAGGCGAGTGTGTCTAAGGCTAGTGGTTTTTAATTAGGCCCACTACTTACGTAGTGGAGTACCTTCCCACTTACCTGGCACTTATCCGGCCACATGGAGACAAAGAGGCAGTGGAGGATTTATCCTGCGACTTGTCTTTTGGCAGTTAGGAGCGGTCTAGAGTTTGACCTAGGTGACCCCTAGATTTTAGGGTTTTGTGTGTTGCATTTGTTTTGTTGCATCATATTTTTCAAAAATCCGTATCAATTTTCAAAACAAACACCACATTTATCATTTCCCCTAATTATAAATTCACGCTGCCACTTGTACTAACCCTTTTTAGTACAAGATAGGCTGGACATGGGTTTCTAGTGCCCGTTAGTCCGCGTTTCCCTTATCGACCCTAAAGTCGGTATTTTTACATTTACCTTTTCTTTACCCACCACCACACCCACATTGATGGATCCACCTCCATCGAACTTCTTTTCCACTACTTTGCCGCCGTCCGTTGGTGCGCAGAATCCACCTCGCATCTCTCTCCAAGAGAGGTGCTATCCAACACGAGGCCCACTTTCCACCTGTCTTTCCACACCACCAGCCAACGGGGAAAATTTTCAAATAAAACCCCAATACATCAACCTTCTACCAAAATTTCACGGTCTCGAGTCTGAAGACGCATACGTGTTTATCACGAAATTTGAAAATGTATGCGCAATGATGGGTACCTCACAGTTGTCTGTGGATGCTTTCCGTCTTCGTCTTCTCCCATTCACTTTGTGCGATTTAGCCGAGAAGTGGCTATATAACACTACCGCACATTCCATTTCAAATTGGGACGAATTCGTCAAAGCATTCCTTAAGAAATTCTACCCACATCACAAAACAGCTTGAGTCCGTAGCGAAATCTATCAATTCACCCAGCTTCCAAATGAAACATTTTCAAAATGTCTTGACCGTTTCAAGGATCTGTTAGTCCAATGTCCACATCACGGCATCCCGAGATGGGAATTGTGCCGAATCATTTATGAGGGCATTACTCCTTACACAAGACAGACCCTTGAATCTATGTGTCAAGGCAACTTTATGACCAAAGATGATGGGGAAGCCTGGAATTTTCTAGAAAATTTCGCTAAAAAATCTTTACAGTGGGAGGGTGTGAGTCAATCATCTAGGGATGGCAATGATTTTCCATAGAAGTTAAAGCTGACATTTCAACTATACAAAAGAAACTCGAGAATATGGAAAAATTCTTAGCTGCCCTAAGTCAAATATCACTCTCCAAAACTGTATGTGGTTGTTGTTCTGATCCGTCTCACTTGACGGAAGAATGTCCGTTTCAAGGTCATGAGCATACCAATGCATCATTTCAAAGACCTAGAAACGATCCTTCTTCCTCCACATATGATCAGGGGTGGAGGAATAACCCTAACTTTGCTTGGAACCAATCACAATTTCAAAACACGGTTCCAACCCAAAACAACTTCCAAGCGGTCCCTTCACCACAACAGCACCCACCACTTCAATTGAGTCAGCACCCCTTCCAAGCACAAAATTTCCAAAATCCGGCCAACACTTTTTCACCACATGAAAATTTTTTGCAATTGACCGGTACAGATAATACCTCTGCACTAGCACAAACCTTGGATACTTTCATGAAACAATCCATCCAAGGGACGGCAAGTTTGCAATCTTCCGTCGAGAATGTAATGAGGATCATTATCTCTCAAAATGGGAATATCAAATCGATGGAAGAACAAATTGCACAACTAAAAGCCGAAATGAGTGCACGAGAGAAAGGGAAACTTCCAGCTCAACCTTTACCTAACCCTAGCTATTCACATCATGTGGATGAGATCACGTTGAGATCTGGAAGAGTGCTTGACCATCACCTTGGGGAAGAGTTTGATGATACTAATAAATCAATCAATAACACTCCGGCTGAGACCTTTCCTCACACACACACTTCTGACCCCAGTTCTTCTACCCCACCGTCTTCTTCCGAGCCTATTCTTCATTTCCCAAAAGGCTCGCCACTACAGCCCACCTCTTTTTCTCCTCCACGGACGATCCCCACTTCTATTCCGGGATCGGTTCCACACGCACTTTCTTCTCCTATGATGGACCCAGCGCTTATTGCTAAAGCACCTTATCCTAATCGGTTAAGGGCTAACACACCAAGTCCACATATGGAGAAGATTATGAACATTTTTAAGCAAGTAAACACCAACATCCCTCTCCTAGATGCCATCCAACAAGTTCCTTCCTATGCGAAAACTCTTAAGAACTTGTGCACTAGGAAGAGGAAGAATCTAGTGCCCAAGAAGATTTTTATGGAAAAAACAATAGACACTGCTTTCCCCCAACAATTACCGAGGAAACGTAAGGATCCAGGATATCCTACTATTTCCGTTTCTATTGGGGAAAAACACATCAACCGTGCTCTACTAGATCTTGGCGCTAGTGTTAACTTGCTTCCATATTCAGTTTATGAGCAACTAGGTATCGGAGAGTTGAAGCCAACCAATTGCACTCTCCAGATGGCTGACCGATCAATCACCAAACCTAGGGGTGAACTGGAGGATGTGTTAATAAAAATCGGAGAATTTATATTCCCGGTAGATTTTATTGTAATTGATCACAACCTGTAGCGAACCCACGGAATCAAATTCCGGTGATTTTAGGTTGCCCCTTTTTGGCCACTTCCAATGCAATCATCAACTGCCGTAACGGTTCTATGACCCTATCTTTCGGGAATAGGTCAATTGAACTGAACATTTACAAGTTGGGAAGTGTACCCTCCGAACCTACTGCTCAGGTATGTTCTGTCGACTTAATGGATGTCGACAGCAGCGAATTTGATGATCCTCCTAATATTGATCTTGACTCTTTTCATACGTTATTGTTTGACCCAACTATGTATCATACACATACGGACTCTTCCACCGAGATGTCCGGGTCAACAATTAACACTGATTTTGAACTACTTTTAGAGTCTGAAGATCACCCCGCACTTTGTGACGATATCATTCATAGGGGTATTGATGGAACATTCGAGGAAATCTTCGCCGATGAACTCGCATTTTTGAATGACACGGGTGTTGAGATGAATCCACATCCAATCAATGAAATTGAACCTCCACCCCTTCTTTTGACTTGTAAAAAGAATGCGAGTAATCCATCACAAACACTGCATCGTCTCTCCAAAATGAGACGCACACACATTCTATTCCACCACTTTCCTTTTCCCCACTTCTTCTTCCACCAACCCGAGCACTGCATTGATAAAATTTTCGAATGGTTGGTGTTAACATTCGGTCTTTGCAAAGCTTGGCATCGACCAATGATTTTTGACCCCCTCATATGTTTTTAAAAGTTTAACATTGCATAACTCAAGTTTGGGGGGGTATAATCGGGCTCTTGAAAAAAAATAAGTTTTACAAAATGATGAGCCAAAAATAAGTTTCGGGGAGGTTCTTCACTTAAATATTTTGCCCCCACTAATAAATTCCTCCCAAGCTTACAGGTTTTTCAGATTTAGCAGATGACAACAGTGAGGACACTGTTGAAAATAAGTTTGGGGGAGGTTTGTGCTTATTTTCGCATCATTTGCATATCATCTGCATAAGCACAAAACATTTCTTTAAAAAAAAAACCATAAAAATTTAAAATTTTTCAAAACTATAAAAATATTTTTGTATATAAATAAGATAATAAAAGATTAGATAGTGAAAAATTACATCCATGAGATTAGAAAAATTTAAGAAAACTAAGAAAATTAGAAGTTTTCTTACACGAACTAGTAATAAGTAGTTATGAGCCGTTGTCCCCAGGGTTAGTAAGATGAAGGACGTCACTAATCTGAGGATAAAAATAAGTCTGAAAAATAGTTTCTATTCTGGAAGCCAAACATTTTGAACGTTGCTACCCTGCTATTCGCACTTACACACGTCTTGAAGCCTGGGATAGTAGAGGATACCTTGAAATGCTCTTGTCTTAAAGCCAAAAGTATGGAAAAAAAATGTTTTAAAGTGGTGAGAAAAATGGACACTGGTTTTGTTATCACCAAGGGAATTAAAAAAATATATATAGCAAAAGGGTGCTTCTTCACCTAGTGCCCTAAGGTCAACTGGTCTGGGAGTCACTGCTATGCCTGAGGTGGTGCAAGACTAGGAAAATACACCAAGTTAGCAAGCACATTAGTAATCGGTCGGTTAGTACCTCAAGAAGTATTAACGGTCGCATGAAAGTGTGTGATCAATCTCGTTTGTCAAAAAGTACTGAGGCTGATGGGGCTAGAGTATGATAGCTTGAATTGAATTCTCTGGGTGTAGGGATGTCTTTACACACACGCAGGGTGATATGATCGATGTTTGGAATAAAGATAGGAATGAAGAATAAGACGATGTTTTATTGAGGGAGGACGTGATTTCTAACATCTTTTCATGACCATTAAGATAGGGCTCATGACAACCGAAAAGCTAGCTTAGTTGGAAACCCTAATTTTCAAGGCTTTTCTTTTACAATTCTTGTCTTTAAATGTAATATTCATGATCTTTCTTTTATTATGGGATTTTGTGGGTGCAATCCGCTGAAAACCCTCAGGAGACAACACTCCTCCTACTAGGGACACCTAGAGGTTTAAAGGCTTGTTGCACATGCTCAGTGCAATCGTGTTGCCTACGAAAGTGTGCTAGTTAGTTTTTCTCTTTCTTTATTTTCTCCTTCTCTTTTTAATAAAACATTCGCTCGAGACGATCGAAATTAAGTTTGGGGGTATTTGATCAGTCGAAAATATTGTATATTTTAACCAGCAATTTCCCTAACATTTGCATACATTTAGAAGTGTTCGGCATTCATATTCTACATATTAGCAAATCTGTCACAAAATATGAGATTGCATGTATTAGACTTTTAAACCGACACTTTTAGGGAAATTAACCGCATTTCATGGCATCGCATCATTTCTGTATTTGCGCAACACTTGTCTTGAGTCTGTGCAGGAAAATACGGAAGAAAATCCAAAGAGCTGATCAAAATTACGCCAACTCAATGAAATCAGATCTGGTAGCATTTCAGAAGGAGGTATTAAATTCAGCATATAAAAGAAAAGCCCAAAAGTGAGCCCAAGACCAAAACAGAAAGCCCAAGCTCTAACTCCCCAAAGTAGCCGCGGAACCGCGGTGGGAGCTTGCTTGCGCCGCGGTTCCGCGCCTCTATTGCCACGTCAGCAGATGAAGTTTTGGGCACAATTCTCAGCTCTGGTCCCACAGTCCTCTCTGATACTTCAAATTCCAGAACTCTCTCGAAGCGACTGCCAGATCAGCAAAGAAAATTAAGGAAGGCTAATCCTAATTAAGCTCCTAACTAATCCTATTCTAGAAGCTCCCTCCTAACTAATCACATCTAGAAGCTTCTCCCCTAACTAACTTTTGGAGGGAAATTTGAATTTCCTCAACAAACTTTAGGAGGGAAACTTAGAATTTGAAATCCTAGATCTAAGGTTAGTTGTCTATAAATAGGAACCTAGACCTAGGGTTAGAGGCTAATCATTCTACACCATTTTCTTCCACAAGTCTCGTGACAAGGCTTGTGCGAAACCCTAACCCTAATTCCACTCCAAATCCAAGATCTTGAGTACCAAATCAAGTGAGAAGCCTTCAACCTTTTAGGAGCCGAGCCGATCTTCAATCGGGCAAGTGATCCAAGCCGATCGGCGATCCACGGAGACGAGCGAAGCCAAGTCGACGATCAAGTTCTTCCTCTTGTAGTTCTTGAGCGAATGTAACTAAATTGTTGATATAAATAAAAGGTGAAATTCTTTTATCTTTCTTTCTTTTAATTCTTGCATCATGATTAGATCTCAATTTGTAATTGTTGCTCTTGTTGTGATGTTTGAGTGAAACTCCGCTCGTTAAAGAGTCGAGACGATTGTAGAATGATGATGTAACAAATCTTAATACGATTTTTAAGTCCTATGAGTTTTGTAAACCCTAGCAAGTTCAAGAATCGATGACCCAGTTTCGTAGCGATGCTTTCTTGATTGTGATCGCTCGAAATTAGGGATCTACGATCGTTTCTTGAATTTACTAGAGGCTAGAATGCGAATGATATCGACGAAAGAACAAGGGATAAGATGAAACCCTAGCTTCACAAGAAATCCCTAATTCTCGATCGATCATCATCTATCTAGTATCAATTCATCGAAGGATAAGAATACGTAATTGTAAGATTACATCACATCTATAGATCCGATCGATTCCTACGAGCCTCATTTCGATTCTTGAGATTTGGTTTGGAAAAATCAACAAACGATCAATTCTTGATTCTATCTTTTAATGCTTTCTTAGATCTAGTTTTTTCTCTTTCTTGAACTTCAACTACAAATCATGAATTGTTTTGTTTTCTTTCTTTAAAGTTTCAATTCATCTAATTCAAAAGACGAACGATTACACTTTCCCTGTGGACGATCCGCACTCACATACTAACTACATCCGACACCGTAGTTGATTGCGGTCAAATAATTTTTGGTTGTGATTTCTTTACAATTCCATAATACACAATCCGAAATCATTTCAATCACACGGTGCCATAAATCAGCTTGGTATCTTTGGAGAGGTGGATGGATAAATCCAAATAGCATCTGCCCCCAAATTCAGGCAAGACGTTTGTCTTTCCGGTTTTCGGCGGTAAACAGATTCTGGCACGCCTGGTAGGACCTTTTTCCTTTTTCCACTCCACACTTCGTGTGTCGTGTTTCACGAACAAATCGCAGTCTGCTCTGGTTGCCTGTGGATTCGAGGTACTAAGATTTGGTGTCTTGCTCCCGTGCAGAGAAAAGAAGATCAATGGCTTCGAGCTGCACCGACTGCAACAACAATTCCCGCTCCGTCCTATCTGGAGGAGTAACTTACGGGGCCCAAGCGGCCTCCATCTTCGCAATGCCAGTGGAATAGGTGACACAGGCCACCACTGGATTGTTCTTCGGGAACATGATCCCGCCAACAAGCTTCAACTCTCCAGTGCCGTCACAGGAAGCTCCAAAGAAGTCGGTCTTCGATCGGCTTGCAACTACCGCGGCCCCTCTCAGCGGGTCGTCCTAATCTACCACCTCAGTCTTCGACAGGTTGAGCCTAAGCTCAAATAGGCCCGCGAAGAGGCTCGCAGTACCAGAGAAGGCTATCCCAACTCCTGCTGCGGGTAAAGTCATCCAAACTACTTCCCCTACTTGAAAGTCGGCCTTCGACAGGTTGACCATGCCTTCCCAGCGGATGTCAGTCTTTGACAGGCTGGCGCCAATAACAACCTCTCCTCAGAGTAGAGGGCATGACAAAGCTACTCCCACAACAGAGGTGAGCCCGGCTGTACGACATGCTCGACGTCGCTACCGGCGCCGAGTGAGGAAAGCTGGGGACAATTCCCCTTCTGGAGTTACCCCACCAGCTCCAATGGTGGAAATTGATGCTGCTGTTCCAACTGAGAACAGCTTTGAGCCGCTCAGGAAGGTGCGCAAGAACTCTCCAACTGCCGTATTGAAAATTTCTCCTCCACATGCGGAGAACATTACAAAGGCAAACCCGGAACAACCCCCTCAGCGGCTGTCCTCCAAAATCGACAGGGTCTGGCGAAGAGTCCAAGACTCTGTGATCGACAAAGACTACTACCGCCAATAGAAGAAAACGAAGGTCCGGCAAGAAGAAGATCACCCTGCCGCCATGCTACGGAAGGTATCGTCTGCACGGGTGCCTATTGCAACAGCCCCCTCAACTTCGACCGCCCATAAAAGGAGAAGGCCGGAGAAGATCCCCGTGTCTACGACAAATCTCAAGGGTACTGAACCCAAATTCTAGGGGCATGGTAGTGTATACCGTCTACATGGCTTCCGAGAAAGAGGAAAGCCGTACTTCTGGGGGTCATCGACCACTTACACGATCAGTAACTAAGGCTCAAGAGCAATAGTAGAAACTCCAAGAGATGCTGACGAAGATGGCCTTACTTACTCGGCAGAAAGAAAGCCCGGAAGTATCGTCAAATCAACGCCGGGAGCAGGAAACCGACGCCGAGTTCCTCCGAAGAAGGCTCGAAAAGAAAGATAAAGAAGCCGCAGAACAGACGGCTAACATAAAACAAATGGCGCTCATGTTCCAAGATATGGTAGGGATAATGATCCAGCTAGACCCTTTAGCCGAAGATCCCCCAATAATCATTGAAGACGACAGAGGGAAGACATCAAACCCTCTTTCGGCTTTATCAGCAGCTAGGGAGGAGGCGATCTCGAAAGCTGTGCTTGATGACTACATAGCTTAGCAAATACGAGCTCATCAGGCAAGTGAAGCAACTGGCCAAGTCGTCAGAACTGGGCGACCCTACCCAAGCAGGTATGATCAAATTAAGTATCCTCCAGGATACACAATCCCTAAATTTCATGTGTATAAGGGGACGGGCAATCCCCACAACACGTCGCTCAGTTTAGGGCTCTATGCGGCAATACTGGAGGTGACGACAAACTATTGCTTCGCCAATTCGTCGGCAGTTTAGCGGAGACGGCATTTGAATGGTACCCGGAGCTTCCGAATGACTCCATCAAAACATTCACGGAAATGGAGTTTCTATTCATCCAGCATTTCGCAAGCGCCAGCGAACGCACCCCGATCACGGCATTGATCAATGTCAGGGTGAAGCCAAGAGAGACTTAGGTTCAACATGCAATTCGGTGGCGGAACCTGTGGTCGAGATGCGAACAACACATAGAAGAGGCTCCTTCCATGGGCATGTTCGTGGGGACCCTGGATCCGCAGGTAACCATATCCCAATTCACGATGTTCTTCAAGCCGACCACTTTCCAAGCCCTGATCGACAAGCTGGCCCAAATGGACCAGATGGGCCATAGACCGCCCTCCTCGAAAATGGAGCTTCGAAATGAAAAGGGCAAAGGGAAAGCTACCTTCGTCGCCAACGCTCAACAACAGCTGAGTGATCCGAAGCCAGCTGCTCGCCAAAACGATAAACAACGATCACTTAGAGAAAAGTTGAGACGTCCTTACTCATTCCCTCGGGATAAAACAAGAAGACTGTTCGAACTGGCAGTGCGCAACATGCTCATCACTCTGCCGGATCCAAGACGTCCACTGCAACCAGGCAACATCAACAATCCCAATTACTTTCCCTACCATGGAGTAGTGGGTCACCCAATCGAAAATTGCTACATTTTCAAAATCTGGATTGAGGACCAGTATCAACAAGGCGAATTCGCGTTGTCTGAAAACTGGAGGGTGAACCCGCCACAACCGCACGCTCCTGAAAAGATGGACACGCCGGGGCATCATGCTCATTTATAGAGGAAGTTCCGTGGGAAGTTGTTCTGTCGGCTAAAACTAAAGAAATGCTGAAGGATCTTCAAGCACTTCAAGCATGTCCGACGATCAGGTGGAAAAGCCCGCTAGAGCCAGAGATTATTGAAGAGATGCTGAAAACACACCCAACACCGAGAATTGGTAACGATGGGCAAAATACTCGGGCCTAGCCGTCGAAGTCTTCGAAGAAGAAAAAGAAGGCCAAGAAGCCCGTGCAACCTGATGACAATCGCACGGATCAGCAAAAGCATATTGATGCACTGGAGGAATATAATCAGCAGGTGCGAACCCCGGCCACACTCCAAGAGTTTCTCAACCATATCCTTGAGAGCGGAGATAATGACAATGATGAGGGAGAAGACTCGTCAGAAGAACCCGAGGATTATGTGGCAAGTTGTCACATAATCTCTCATTCACCAATAAATGACGAAGAAGCTCACTCGGCATCAGAAGATAATATAGAGGTGCTGGGGGCAGGATCGGTACCAAAATCCATAGAATCGTTAGACGAGATGATTGACATGCTGCTGAACGAAGCCCGTCAGAAGAGCAAAGCCAATCAAGAGCGTGAAATGGCCATATTCGAAAGAGTCGGGCGTCGGCATCAAGCTGAAAAAGTCATGGTAGGAATGAGTTGCAAAGTATTCCAACCGGATCGAAGCACGCCTACAGCGGACAAAAACAGGCTTAAGACAAGGAAACGGTTCTCTAAAGCCCTGTCGATGGGAATGAAGCTGCCACCTTTCAAAGCAAATATTCCTAAGGATACGTACCTTGACGAAGCGGACGTTCATCCGAGCTACTACTTGTACCATCGGAAGGTTACACATCCCACTGAAGAATGCAATACCTTCAAGAAATGGTGGCAAGGATACGTTGCTCACCGACAACATTTCAAGCGGATGAAGCGCAAAACTCGCCGGGAGCAGAGAAATGTGACAGACGAGCACAAAAGAACTGCCGGCAACTGTCATATGGTCGATACCAGGGGATCACAAGTTCTCACCTTCGGAAGCGATTCTGATGAAGAAGTAGCCCTCGGCCCTCTCTTTAAGGAATCCACCCCAGGAAAAGAGGAAGAGATAAAGAACTGTGAAAACATTCAGCTGCGTAATCGTACGTTGCCTGAAAAGAATTTCGGACCCACAAACAAGGGATCGAACAAAAAAGATAAGGGGAAGGAAAAAGTCCCTGAGGATATCTCCCTCGATGATCGAGTCATCGAAGAATTTGCAGCTAAGGACCCGCCTAAAAAAGACAAAGTGGATTACAATGTCCTGGCACACCTGAGGAAGATACCCTCACAACTAAGCATTTTGGATGCTTTTCTGTTGTCTAAAGAGGCATAAGATTCTCTGATCAGGGCCTTACAAGAGCCCGAGCAGTTTCAAGCTTTCCTCGCCGAAGAAAAGATGAAGGACGAGCTGGAGAAGTGCACACAGTTGACATCACTTTCGGCGATGAAGTTCTCCTCCTCGGAACGTGCGAGCACAACCGTCCCCTGTATATCACCGGGTACTGCCATGACATGAAGATATGGAAGATCTTAGTTGACAACGGGTCTTCTGTCAACCTTCTAAATGTGAGGATACTAAAAGAAATCTGCATGAGCGTTCATCACCTCGCTCGGGATAAAATCACCATTTCCGGGTTCGACTCCCAGTTACCACGGACGCTTGGGTCTGTAATACTGACGTTATGCTTTGGGCTGCTCGTCACTGACATCAAATTTCATGTCATTGACGCCAAGACATGCTAGAACGCATTGCTCGGCAGGCCTTGGTTACACGAGTACAACATCATTGCTTCTACACAACATCAGTGTATGAAGTATTTCAAAGATGGTCTCGGATATACCGTGACGGGGGAACTAAACCCTTTCTCCGTAAATGAAGTCCGAAAATACGAAGATGCAACGTATTTCCTGCTAGACTTTGAAGACAAGGAAAGATGCCATAAACCGGAGAAAAAGCAAAAAGCTATCACCACTATTCCGTGTTGGAGATAGTGCCCTCAGAGTCAATTATTGGATCACATGCACGTGATTGCAATGATTGAGGGAGGACCTGTCCCAGTAGGACAGTCTTACTCAAGATGATAGTATGCTATCTGGTTTATCTTTATCATCATGTACTGCTTTAGGTGACATTACGGGTCACTATTGCGCGTTGATAGAGCCCCTAGGATTCTTGCTTGACTGCCAGCAGTATGAGAGCGATCATATACGTGGGAGCTAGTAGTCTATAAGCACATCCTTAAAAGGTCCCTAGTCGTGGGAGTTTCGAGACAGGGCATCGATACTCCAGAGTAGACTAGTGTATACAGTCGAGACCCCGACGAGGGGCGGTGGCCGGTCTCACAAGCCACTGGTGTCAGTTGGATCACCTAAGATGTATACAGGTGCTCATTGGATTATGAGTACACCAGACAGGACTCGCCGGGAACATGCTAGTTGGTCTTATACCTGACGTCAGATAGCAGTTCCCTAGTGACATGTGTACAGGTTAGTTCATCGACCTGAGATCGTCATTTGTCTTGTGTGAGTTCCCACTGTACTTTGATTACTACCCTACTGTTCATAACATAATATTGCATTTTGTATTCCCCATTCTTATGCATTTTACAATAAAAATAGGTGCTTTTGACCTATGTCTGCTACATGTTACAGGTTACAGGTTCTTGGCGCGAAAACAGTGAAAAACACAAAAGACGACACAAAAGAAGGATTTTTGACCAACAAATAGGAAGATCTTAGTAAAGCCCGGCAGAAGAACGGTTCACCATCAACAAGGCGACGCAAGATCCAAATTTGCAAGAAAAACGGTTAAAAGATCCATCGCAAAGTGTTCACTGAAGATCTGGAATCACTGCAGAAGCCCAACTGATAAAAAGAATAAAGAAACAAGAATCCCAGAAGAACTAAACCAAGCCCAAGAAAATCCAAGTGATGAACCCATCATTGGGCCGCGGAACCGCGGCCCAAGAGCTCCCATGCCGCGCATCCGCGGCTGTCCTGTGCCCTAATGCGCAGGGAATTTTTCCATAACTCTTTGGCGGCTGTGGAAAGATTTTCTAGGGGTATATTTGTAATTGTAGACATGCGGTGCAATTGTAAACCTAGGGTTTCTATGTCCTATAAATAGAACCCAAGACCTTGTATTTTCTTATGCCTCTACTCATGAATAAAATTCTGTTTTCTTGAAGTTAGAGCGCATCAAAAGTAAGTAGGTTATTTTCCTTGCAATAGGTAGTTTTTCATATCTGCTTTTATTTTCTCGCCTTAGTTTAAATTAGTTTAGTTTTTATTAACTTGCAATCGATGTTTTCTCTCTTTAATAAATTCTTGTTTTTTTTCATCCCTTCAATGAGCGAGTAGTTTCCTCGCTTGTTAGGGTTAGGAATAGGGAAGGATTTGAGAGATGAAGATCTCTCATCTCTTTTCATTGCTAAACTTTTATGAACATTAGAACTCTATGCATACCTTTTTATTCCGCTCCCTACGGCACTTTTACCCGCAAGGTAACGGTGATTCCGTAGTCTAAAGGCCCGGATCTTAAGGTTTTCCATGGAGGTTAGGGTAAAGATTAAGAAAGGAAGGACAAGGATCTAGAGGAAGAATCAATCTTCTCAATCATCCTAATCCCCTTTGTTAAGATTTACCATAACACTAATATGATACATTCAATTAATAGCAATGGAAAGAGATGTAAATCTTTGTTTACCAAATTTTCCCTAGACCTAATCCTAGCAAGTTTCTAATCCTAGTCTCATACAACTTCAATTTTTAGGTTTAATTATAAATCCAAACACCATTTGGAATTAACTCGTAAGAACTTAAAGGAGATTTTCACATCCCTGTGGACCGACCCGTACTCACCGGCTAGCTTCAAGCGACGCCGTTCTTGATTGCGGTAAATATTTTTGATCGACAAAACATCTCTTAATCAAATGGCGCCGTTGCTGGGGATGGCGTAAAATTTTCTTTTTGTAATTTCGGGTTAATATAAAATCTGAAAAATCATAAAAATCTGAAAAATTCCAAAAATAAAAAAATTTATCATCTTTTATTGTTTGAAGGGTTTTCTTTGTGGATCTTTGCAGGATTGACGGATCTGAAACAACACAGAAGGGGACACAGAAAAAGATACATCAAAACAGCAGGAGATTGAAAGTACAGAGCAGCTGAAGAAATTTGGAGACCTAAAGCCCCCAAAGAGCCGCGTTTCCGCCGCACATACCTGGTCAAAACCGCGCATCCGCGGCGGTCTGTGGAGATCTCTGCGCAAAAATTGCACTGTTTGTTTCCTTATTCTCCCCTCTGCAAATCCCCATATATCTTCTGTCAAATCTTCTGCAGGATTCTTTGCGCTAAAAATCTTCTTCCCCCTTCCAATAATTGATTTTCTGCAGGATTCTTTGCGCCGCGCTAAAAAGCAAATTGATTGCAAGTGATTTACTGCTTTGCATACTTTAATCTGACTTTAAGGGGCTATTGACCAATTCAGATTGGGTGGGGATTTCATCACCCTTCCCAGGACCCCAGAAATCACTTAAAGCATTTGCATTGACCACTTTTAATTTAAAAAATATTAGACTCGGCCATAAGGACCTCGAGCTCAATAGGACAGAGGACTAGTATAGGCATCGGCCGTTTATCCTAACCGACATTGCGGTGTCTAGGCTGGTGGTTTTTAATTAGGCCCACTGTCGTGGTGGTTCCTTCCCACTTACCTGGCCGTACTTGTCTGTGAAGAGGCGGTTTGAGGTCCTATCTCTAGCCCTTTGGAACAGTTAGGAGCTGTCTAGCTGACCTAGGTGACCCTAGACTTAGGCCTGATTGTGCATGTGTGGTTAATTGCATTTGTGTCACTAATCTCTTTTCAAAATCTTTTTGCAAAAGCTCACTTCAAAAAGAAAAAGGAAAATCTTTTCAAAACTTGCAACTTGTCGCTAAAGAATCTTTACACTCACTTACACCACTTCTTCTCATTGACGTTTTCTTACCTTCACATTCTGTCTTTCATCTTTCGACTACACTAACCCTTTTAGTGTATGTCCGGTTGGACTAGGGACCCTAGCGCCCGATTAGTCCGTGTTTCGTTGGTACCGACCGACGAACCTTTCGACTCCGAAGTCGAAATCTTGTCCACTTCTTCACTTTCACCATCATATTCTTTCGAAGGTATGTCGGGATACGATCTTAACAACACCTTACAGACGAGAAGGATTCCACCTCCGCCAGGTGCGAATAACCCGAATCTTCCGCCTGTCGAAGCGCCCGCACGAGTCGCGCTCCAGGATCTTTTCTACCCCATCCGCACCGCCCTTCCTACTTGTCTTTCCCTCCCACCGGCTAATGGGGACAATTTCGAGATCAAACCCCACTTCATCAACATGCTGCCTAAGTTTCATGGTTTGGAATCCGAAGATGCATATATCTTTATCAACAAATTCCAAAACGTTTGCGCCATGATGAAAACTGCCCAATTAAGTGATGACGCTATAAGGCTAAGGGTCATTCCTTTCACCTTATGTGACCTAGCCGAGAAGTGGCTATACAGCACCGCATCACACTCAATTAGAAATTGGGACGAGTTTGTGAAAGCTTTTCTTAAAAAGTTCTATCCTCATCACAAAACTGCTAAAATCCGTAATGAAATTATACAATTTTCACAGCTTCCTGCCGAACCATTTTGGAAATGTTTTGAAAGATTCAAAGACCTTCTCGTTCAATGCCCTCACCATGGAATCGAAAGATGGCAACTTTGCCAAACATTATACGAGGGATTGAACCCGGCAACGAAGCAGTTGCTAGAAACCATTAGTCAAGGTCACTTTCTGTCCAAATCTAGTGAGGAAGCGTGGCAGTTTCTTGAGGATCTTAGTGAGCAAACGATTCAGTGGGAGAGCACCAAGACCACATCATCATCTTCTTCTATTGGTCAACCTAGGGCAGGCATACATCAAGTAGAGATGTCAATTGCTATGAAGGCCGAGATGGCCGCTCTTACGAAAAAGCTAGAAGCGCTTGAGACCAAAATCTCAGCACCTTCCCCTGCCCCTATTGTGCCTCCACGAACTGTTTGTGCGTGTTGTTCGGATCCATCACATCTCACTGAAGAGTGTCCTTACACTGCATCCACTCAAGGACAAGATCAAGTCAATGCTGCCTTTCTGCAACGACAAAGAAATGATCCATACTCTTCAACATACAATCCGGGTTGGAAGAGCCACCCTAATTTCACTTGGAACCAAAATCAACAATCCCAAGGAAACAATAATTTTCAAAGGGCTCCTCCTCCACAACAACAAGCACCTCCACAAACTCAATTTCAGCAGCCTCTCCAACAGCAACCTTACCCTAATCAGATGAACAATTTTGTACCCAACAATTTTGTTCCCCCTCAAAATGCTGTTAGCTCGCTCGAAAGAAGTCTAGAAACATTCCTAAAGCAATCTGCACAGTCCACAGCTAGGATAGAGACTTCTGTTCAATCTTTGGTGTAAAACAGTGTCTCACACGATCAAAGCATCAAAGCTATTGAGGCACAAATTGCACAACTCAACGCAGCATTGAAAGAGCGAGAGAAAGGAAAGCTTCCGTCTCAACCACTCCCAAATCCTGGTCACGCACATGTTGCACATGAACAGTAGAATCATAACGTGAATGCTGTGACCACATTGAGATCCGGAAAAGTGCTGCAAAACAATGTGGGTATTCACCGTGACACCTCTGCCGGTGGTTCTTCATCTTCCTCTTCTTCTTCGTTAGAGCCTATTCTCCATCCTTCACATGGCTCTACTTCTTCTAGCTCGAACGGACCCTCTTCTCACAACACGAACACATTTACACGGGGTTCCGTTCCAACTCAACAATCTGATCCACAAAAATTGGACTCAACAACCTTTCAAAATGTTCCTTTTCCAAATCGGTTGAGATCCAATAAACCAACTCCACAGATGGAGAAGATTGTAGAGTTGTTCAAACAGGTTAGCATAAATATCCCTCTTTTGGATGCAATCCAACAAGTTCCTTCATATGCAAAAATCTTAAAGGACTTATGCACCAAAAAGAGGAAGTCACAAGTACCAAAGAAAGTTTTCGTGGCTAGTGCTGTTAGTGATGCTCTTGTCAATTCTTTGCCCCCAAAGCACAAGGACCCCGGTTGTCCTACTATTTATATCACAATTGGGAACAAGACCATCAATAGAGCACTATTAGATCTTGGTGCTAGTGTCAATTTGCTACCCTATTCGGTGTACGAACAATTAGGCGTTGGAGAGCTCAAACCTACTCATTGCACTCTCCAAATGGCCGACCGATCAATCACCCACCCTAGGGGAGAGTTGGAGGATGTGTTAATTAGAGTAGGGGACTTCATTTTCCCCGTGGACTTTATTGTTATGTATACACAGCCTGTCGCTAACCCCCGTAATCAAATTCCGGTGATACTTGGTCGACCATTCCTCGCGACTTCTAACGCGGTAATCAACTGTCGTAATGGTTCAATGAATCTATCTTTTGGCAAGATGACAGTTGAACTTAACATTTTCAAGTTAGGAAGTCAGCCTTGCGAGCCTAATTCTAGCGTACTTGATGTGTGCTCGATCGATGAGATCACGGAGGAGGACTGTGAGTTCGAGAATTTCATGTTTGATCACAGTAATATTGACGCCACTAGTGCGTTCCTCCTAGAATCCGACACAGCTTTCACGACGGACAAAGATTATGAGTGTTTCACCTTTGTTGATGATCTTGAAGACTGTCCACCCGAGTTTGAGTCTTTTGCTTTTTCGGATGAGTTAGTTGAACCATCCGACTCAGTAGCGTACACTCAATTTGAACTTTTGATGGAATCCTTCGAGTTTGAAACAGTTACCCCATTGCTACCATCTATTGTTTCACCACCTAAACTCGAGCTAAAGCTTTTGCCGTCGCACCTAAAATATGCTTATCTAGGTGAAAATGAGACCTTACCAGTTATCATATCGGCCTCTCTAGCTCTTGAGCAAGAGAAGGCTCTTTTAACGGTCTTATACAATAATCGGCAAGCTTTTGGCTGGTCTATGGCGGACATCAAGGGGATTAGTCCCCTCATAGTCGAACATCATATACACTTGATGGATGATGCCAAGCCGGTAAGGGATCCACAAAGACGCCTCAACCCCATCATGAAAGAGGCGGTCAAGAAGGAGATTGTTAAGTGTCTTGATAGCGGTATCATTTACTCTATCTCGGATAGCCAATGGGTTAGCCCCATTCATGTTGTGCCAAAGAAATCGGGCATCACGGTCATCACCAATGAGGCAAATGAGTTAATTCCCACTCGCACCCAAACTGGGTGGCGAGTTTGCATCGACTACCGCAAAACTCAATGCCGCGACAAGGAAGGACCACTTTCCTTTACCATTCATTGACCAAATGCTAGAACGATTGGCGGGGCACGAATTCTACTACTTTTTAGATGGCTATTCCGGTTATAATCAAGTCCCCATAGCCAAAGAGGATCAAGACAAGACTACATTTACTTGTCCCTTTGGCACTTTTGCTTATCGTCGCTTGCCCTTTGGGTTATGCAATGCACCCGCTACATTTCAGCGGTGTATGATGGGGATCTTTTCGGACATGGTGGAGAAGTTTTTGGAAATCTTTGTGGATGATTTCTCCATTTTTGGTGACTCCTTCGATGAGTGTTTACGACATCTTGACGCAGTTCTCACCCGCTGTAGGGAAAAGAACTTGACTTTGAATTGGGAAAAGTGCCACTTTATGGTACGAGAAGGCATTGTCTTAGGATACGTCATCTCGCAAAACGACATAGAGGTTGATAGAGCTAAAATCGAAGTCATTTCTAATCTTCCTCCTGCTAAATGCGTCAAAGATATCCGAGCTTTCCTTGGCCATGCCGGTTTTTATAGACGGTTCATCAAGGACTTTAGCAAGATTGCTAGACCCTTGACTCTCTTGTTGGCCAAGGACACTACATTTGTTTTCGACTCAACTTGCATGAAAGCGTTCGAGTCTTTGAAACACTCACTCATTTCTGCGCCCATCCTTTCATCTCCAGACTGGACGCACCCTTTTGAAATTGTGTGCGACGCATCAGATTTTGCCATTGGTGCTGTTCTTGGACAGCACATTAACAAGATGCTGCATGTAATTTACTACGCTAGCCGAACATTAAATGAGGCCCAATTAAACTACACAACGACAGAAAAAGAGTTTTTAGCGGTTGTGTTTGCACTTGAAAAATTTCGGCCTTATTTAATCGGCTCTCCAGTTATAGTGTACACGGATCACTCAGCTCTTCGCCACCTTTTTGCGAAGAAGGATGCTAAGTCTAGGCTAATACGTTGGATCCTTTTGCTGCAAGAATTTGACCTTATTATAAGGGACAAAAAGGGATGTGAAAACGTAGTGGCCGATCACCTTTCACGACTTCCTTCTTCGCCCACACTTGAACTGCCTATCACTGATGCTTTCCCCGATGAGCAACTCTTGACTGTTTCTTGCGAACCATGGTTCGCCGATATTGTAAACTACTTAGCCACCGGCTTGATACCTAACGATTGGTCGAAACAAGACAAACTACGATTTTTGTCCCAAGTAAAGCATTTTTACTGGGATGAACCTTATCTTTTTAAATATTGTTCCGACCAAATCATTCGCCGGTGTGTACCTGAAAATGAGGTCAAGAGTGTGCTGTCTTTTTGCCACGATCAAGCATGTGGCGGGCACTTTGGCCCAAAGAAGACAGCCGAGAAAGTTTTGCAGTGTGGTTTCTATTGGCCACGACTCTTCAAAGATGCATTCGAATACTGCAAAACTTGCTCCCGGTGCCAACACTTGGGCCGGATATCGCGGAGAAATGAAATGCCGCTCCAACCGATTTTGGTTGTAGACATTTTTGATGTTTGGGATATAGACTTCATGGGACCATTTCCCAACTCTTTTGGAAATGTGTATATTCTTTTGGCTGTTGACTATGTTTCAAAATGGGTCGAGGTTGTGCCTAGTCGAACGAATGATAACAAGGTTGTCGTTCGATTTCTAAAAGAACACATCTTTTCTCGATTTGGGCACCCTCGCGCGATAATAAGTGATAATGGTTCTCACTTTTGCAATAGGACTTTTGAGTCCCTAATGCGCAAATACTCTATCACCCATAAGCTGTCAACGCCATACCATCCCCAAACATGTGGGCAAGCCGAGATCTCGAATCGACAAATTAAGCAAATCTTGGAGAAAACGGTTTCTAAAAACCGTAAAAATTGGTCACTAAAATTGATCGATGCACTATGGGCTTTCCGTACTGCATACAAGACCGATCTCGGCATGTCTCCATACCGGCTTGTTTACGGGAAGGTTTGCCACCTTCCAGTAGAAATTGAGCATAAGGCATTTTGGGCCATAAAAGAGCTGAATTTATCTTTAGGAGATGCGGGCAGCAATCGAAAGCTGCAATTGAATGAATTGGAGGAGCTGCGGGATAAGGCATATGATAATGCCATGATTGCTAAGAATCGAGTTAAGGTATTTCATGATAAAAACCTTTTGCGAAAAACATTTAAACCAGGCCAACAGGTTTTATTATATGATACTCGGTTGCATTTACATCCCGGCAAGCTCCGGTCCCGATGGAGAGGACCTTTTGTAGTCCGCACCGTTTATCCGCAAGGTGCGGTTGATCTTGAGAATCCAGAAGACGGTACTTTATTCAAAGTAAATGGACATCGATTGAAACCGTTCTTCTCAGCGGACCATTCGGAGGAGCTCCTGCTTTTGCAGGAGCCGATTTACACCGATTGATTTTCCTCCACCTTCACTCTCGAATTTCCTTTTTTCCAAAACTTTATTTCAAATAAGTTTGGGGGTGTATATACTATGTAAATATAATAATAAGCAGGAACTCGCCGATATTATCAACCCATTTGGTGCAGCATGACAGTGAGGACACTGTCCATTATAAGTTTGGGGGTATGTTCGGTAAGTTTTCCTTTTGCATTCATATGTATATTTATGCATTGCATCTTTATATAAAAATCATAAAAATTTGAAAAATAAAAAAAAATTAGAAAACAGAAAAACCCATAAAAATTGAAAAAATTCAAAAATTATAAAAATTAATGTATTCAATTCTGGTTAATTGACTTGAGTTTGATAAATAGGTTAACTGGCTAGGAAAAACTAAATCTTAGACTTAGCAAATTAAAAACCCTAAAAATAACCTTCCTTAGAGTTTAACTATGGAAAGCATATGTCTTTGTAGGTTATTTAGAAATAGGCAAATTTTGGGTTCAGTTCTTGGGCTAAGTCGAAACGAAGGAAAAGTATTAAAACTTTTATTAGAGTATAAGTTTGAAAAATAGTTCCTAGCTTAAGTCTAGATTCTGAAAACATGTACCCTACAAAATGCACAAACACGCACCTTGAAACTTGGATTAGTAGAAGAGACCTTGAAATACTCTTGTCTAAAGTCCTTAGCACAATGAAAAAGAAAAAAAAGGGTGGATAAAGAAAAAAAAATGGACACTGGTTTTTGTGATTATTTAAGGCTGTAAAAATAGAAAAATATTTAGCGAGGGTGCTTCATCACCTAGTGCCTTAGACCAACTGGTTTGGGAGCCACTGCTAAAAGCCTTGGGTGTTGCAAAACTAGGAAGTACGCTTTAAAACGCTAACGCATCTTGTAATCGGTTGTTGGTACCTCAAGAAGTATTAACAATCGCGTGAAGGATGTGAAAGCGAAATTTCACAAGTGCTTTGGACAATGGACGGGAGCACGATTGCTTGATTTGAATTTCCAAGTGTAGGGGTGATATTTACACACACGTGGGGATATGTGATTAGAGTTTAGATAAGAGAAAGGAATGAAGAATAGAACTTGTGTCTTTAATAAAGTTGATAGAAATTCCTAAGTAGAGATGGAACTCTAGAAGGAAAACTTAAGAAATGCCGAAAGCTAGGTAATTCTACAGGATATATGTAATCTTAAGTTAAATAATGAGGAAGTGTGAAGAATATGGGTGGATAATTTGCGGGTCGACGATAATAGAATTCCTTGTTAGAAAACCTAATTGGAGAACAAAAGTCGAAAAACCAAATTGATAGGATTTTGTGGGTGTAATTCGCTGAAAACCCTCAGGAGACAACACTCCTCCTACTAGGGACACCTAGAGGTTTAACGGCTTGTTGCACGAGCTCAGTGCAATCGCATTTCCCTACGAAAGTGCGGCTAGATTAGATTTTTATTTAAATAATCAGTTTGCTCGAGGGCGAGCAAAAGATAAGTTTGGGGGTATTTGTTCATAACATAATATTGCATTTTGTATTCCTCATTCTTATGCATTTTACAATAAAAACAGGTGCTTTTGACCCATGTCTGCTACATGTTACATGTTACAGGTTCTTGGCGCGAAAACAGTGAAAAACACAAAAGACGACACAAAAGAAGGATTTTTGACCAACAAATAGGAAGATCTTAGTAAAGCCCGGCAGAAGAACGGTTCACCATCAACAAGGCGACGCAAGATCCAAATTTGCAAGAAAAACGGTTAAAAGATCCATCGCAAAGTGTTCACTGAAGATCTGGAATCACTGCAGAAGCCCAACTGATAAAAAGAATAAAGAAACAAGAAGCCTAGAAGAACTAAACCAAGCCCAAGAAAATCCAAGTGATGAACCCATCATTGGGCCGCGGAACCGCGGCCCAAGAGCTCCCATGCCGCGCATCCGCGGCTGTCCTGTGCCCTAATGCACAGGGAATTTTTCCATAACTCTTTGGCGGCTGTGGAAAGATTTTCTAGGGGTATATTTGTAATTGTAGACATGCGGTGCAATTGTAAACCTAGGGTTTCTATGTCCTATAAATAGAACCCAAGACCTTGTATTTTTTTATGCCTCTACTCATGAATAAAATTCTGTTTTCTTGAAGTTAGAGCGCATCAAAAGTAAGTAGGTTATTTTCCTTGCAATAGGTAGTTTTTCATATCTGCTTTTATTTTCTCGCCTTAGTTTAAATTAGTTTAGTTTTTATTAACTTGCAATCGATGTTTTCTCTCTTTAATAAATTCTTGTTTTTTTCATCCCTTCAATGAGCGAGTAGTTTCCTCGCTTGTTAGGGTTAGGAATAGGGAAGGATTTGAGAGATGAAGATCTCTCATCTCTTTTCATTGCTAAACTTTTATGAACATTAGAACTCCATGCATACCTTTTTATTCCGCTCCCTACGGCACTTTTACCCGCAAGGTAACGGTGATTCCGTAGTCTAAAGGCCCGGATCTTAAGATTTTCCATGGAGGTTAGGGTAAAGATTAAGAAAGGAAGGACAAGGATCTAGAGGAAGAATCAATCTTCCCAATCATCCTAATCCCCTTTATTAAGATTTACCATAACACTAATATGATACATTTAATTAATACCAATGGAAAGAGATGTAAATCTTTGTTTACCAAATTTTTCCTAGACCTAATCCTAGCAAGTTTCTAATCCTAGTCTCATACAACTTCAATTTTTAGGTTTAATTATAAATCTAAACACCATTTGGAATTAACTCGTAAGAACTTAAAGGAGATTTTCACATCCCTGTGGACCGACCCGTACTCACCGGCTAGCTTCAAGCGACGCCGTTCTTGATTGCGGAAATATTTTTGATCGACAAAACATCTCTTAATCACCTACCACGCTCAAAGGAGACGTGCAAACATGTTTTAGTTGGGTACAGTCCCGAGCCACATGGAGGCAGTGAGTGGATCTGCAGGGGTTCGTCTCTCCCGGTATTGGGGGTGAGGTCGCGCTGTGTCTAGGAGAGCCATTACACGAAGTCCTTGGCCAAGGCAGGAGATTTACTGGTAGATATTCCAGTAGTATCTCAGGGTGTTCTGGGCTACACTCCGACACGACTTGTACCGCTTTTGGGGGTCTGACTTTTACCAACCTCGTAGGCCCGCCATGCGATGCTCATAGACGAACGGACCGGACTGTACGGATATTGTCACTGACATGCTCAGTAGGGTGTCAGGATGAGTTCGCTCATCGACGTCCCTTTTTGGTCAATAACTGGTAGCCCGTTACGTATAGGCTAATACCTCTGACGTGCTAGTGGTTAAATCCACAACCAAAGTAGTGACAAGTCTTTAGAGTCCCCCACAGACCAGTTTCTCAAGTTTCGGGCGAAACGCTGTAGAGGCCGTATGGAAATATGGCAGGGTTCGATCAGATACGTGCGGTATTGCACGGATCATGACCGGACGGTTAATACTAGCGGGCTTTGGTTTAAGCCGGATCCTAGTATAGTACAGTGTAGATTTGTCTCATTGCATTTGTATTCGGTCGGAATACAAATGCGGGTATGTATATACAGTAGCGGGGTTTTCCTGTAATTTATTACGGGATCAGTTTTATGAAGTTGCCAGTTTGCTTTCCGTTTCGGCCATTTTTCTTTGTTCTTTCCTTGGCTGAAATTTAGTGGAGGAGGGCTTATTTGCAATTGTGCAATTAAGCATTGTGGGAGGTGGTCTTTGCATATTGTTGCTTCATGATAGCTCTTGTTTGACCTTGACTTCTTGACTTCATCATGGCTTGACTTTTGTGGTTTGATGATGGGCTTTTTTGAGTGTGGCTTTAGTTGTGATGATAATTGCTCATCATCACATCTTTTTCTCTCTCATGCATGATAGCCTTTTCTCTTGCTCTCCCTTGGATGATTGAGGGTTCCCCTCATTCATACTCCCTTCACAAAAAGGAGGCCGACCATTCTTTAGGTGAGGGCTGCCAAAATTTTTGGGTGGGATTTTGTTCTCCTCATGTTTGCAAAATCCCCTAGTTCATCTCCAAAAATTCAACAACTCATTCCTCCACTAAAATGGGCAACTTCTAGTAACCCCAATGAGACATAGTTCTACACTTCATCTACAGCACTTCTTGGGCACGTCGGCTCGCCAACTTCGTGCCCGAGTTGCCTCGGTCCAGAGGTGGGAGCCCGTAAAAGAAGCTGGCGACGTGGTGCCCTTCCGGTGAGGAGGTGAAGACCGGAGATTCCGCGGGGAGATCGGGACGACGGCGAGTAGACCTAAGGACACGGATCGCTCGGTATATCTCTCTACCCCTTCTCTAGTTAGCTAGGATTATGTTAATGACCCGATCCGGGATTTAAAGTGCGCGGTGGTGCCGGTTCAAAAGTTAAAGTAAATTATCGTTTCCGCATTTTGGCCTCGGATTGACGGCCGGGGCGCCGCCGTGCACTTACAATGGTATCAGAGCCACGCCATTAACCTAGTCTAGCTTGGTCTAATGTGTTTACATCTTCGATCGAACAAAATTCCAAAAACCACAATTTCAGTGTATCAGTTCTCTGTCGAAATTTTTTTGGCTCCAAAAATTTTTCAGGTTGTTGCAGAATAATGTTCAGGAAATTATAAGACATCTGTGAAAAAATGGTAGCATGATACTTTAGACCCACCGCGGAACCGCGGCCAAAACCCCCTTGGCGCCGCGGTTCCGCCGCAGTACAGTGCCTTCACTGCACCATTTTTGCACAGTGATCTTTTTACAGGGAAATTGGGGTTTTGGAATGTTCTGTTTGGGCCCAGAATTTCTTTAAGTGCTACAGTAGTGCTTGGGGCCCACTTGGGTAAATTTGATCAATCGAAAAGTTTTAAACATGTTAGTTCACAGTATTTACATTATATCTGCGACCGTGAATGTCATTTGATCGGTAAATCATGTCTAACTGCTATAGCCCTTTTAGACGGATTTGCGAACATGACATTCACGTTGATGTTCTGTGTTGTGCTGTGATGTTGCGGATTGGTCATGGGGGATAGCCTGGTTGCAATGTTAGTACAGTTTTGTTTTATATGTACATTTGATATTGCGAGGCGAGCATCCGACATGTGGACTGCCGTCACTGTCTGATTGTATATTACTCTTTTGGGGCACGACCGGGGTGAGGTCGATGTACCCGTTGTATGTATATTTTACTTTCTGTACTAGGATTACCCCAAGGTGGGGTGCACGGATAGCCGGGTTCTAGAGGGCAACGGGCCCGCATCTCATGGTATTGAGACGGAGGGGGCTTTACTCTAGAATTGGCGGGCTATTCGCCGCACTCGTAGGGGGTACAGGTTGACCCAGGAGGGGTGCCTAAGTTACCGGATTCCATGAAGTGCTGGGTGGTCCATTCACGTTGCTGAAGGGGGCTGCCTCGCTTCAGGTTTTGGCGGGTAACTTGCCGCGCCCGTAGGGGTCTAGGATTTCATTGCACAGGCTATCCACACGACCAGGGGAACGTCGGGTTTCAGTAGCGGCTCTATGAAACCCGGGGATCCCAGATATCTGTATTGTTCTGTGATGCTTATTACATTTCTGTGATGTTGCATTTTATCACGCCTTGAGCGAAATATTATATATTGATATATATACTAGTAGATGTTGTATATGTTTTGCATCCGCGCTAGTCCAGTCCCCGCTCTGTCGTTAGTTAAGTAACCTAACGGGTAATGACGGGACCCAGTGGCGAATGCGGATGGCATATACGTACATCATTATTTTCGTTCTTTATTGGTGTGATCAATTGATAGGACTGCGTTGATTCGGATCAATGCAAGCTAAACAAACCTATTCAGATGTTGTTGGAGCAATTTTCAAAAAGCTGTTATTGCAAGGACGTTCACTTTTGTTTTGCACAGTGGTATTCGGTTATGAATATCCAGCTCCTCAGTCGACGAGGCAAGGGCCGAGATCCCTTCACCGGGAGTGACCCCTTGGACAAAAGTTTGCGTCAGGGCAATAACTTCACTATAGTCGTTTACTTTTGCTTTGCATCGTGGTATTCAATTGGAATATCCTGCACCTCATTCTACGGGGAAAGAGCCGAGATCCCTTCACCGGGAGCGACCTCTTTAGCAAAGGTTTTCGTCACTATATTTTTATAAAGCTATCCAGTTCCTTCAACGATATCAAGTTCATTACGTTAAAGGTTTTCGCCAGAAACCACTCGTAGCCCTCCATCATTTCAGTTAAATATTCGGTAGTATTCAAGCTATGTATTTTGACCTCACGCCAAGGCATAGTGATTGGTAGATGCCGGATATTTATCTGTTGCATAGATAGAATGCGTTGGTTTGAGACAGTCGTACTGCCATTTTGGCCTACGTCAAGGATAGGTACGGGTGGGTTCAAATTAACCTGGATAATGATGGGTAGAACTTGACATGTGACTTATGACATTTTGACCTCACGCCAAGGTCATAAGAGCATGGGGTAAAAATCACATCGGGAGTTTCTAATGAAACTGAAACTTGCCAGATATGTGCATACCTTCTGGAGTGTGATAACGTGAGCAGATTCCATCACGTTATCATGCGATGATAGTTGGATCCTGATTCCCACTGATGAGTTGGTTTACTCCTCGGGTGATCCCGACTAATTCTTCTTTCAGGTTTAGAGGAGAATTTGACGGTACAGTGGGAGGTTTGCAGATTAGATAAATTGGTAACCATTCTGATCTAGGATAGAGTGCACGCTGAGTGTTTCTTTTCTCTCTCTCTTTGGCAGCGACCATTGACCCGACCCTAGACTATGACCCAGTGACCAAAATTAACCGAACCTTCTTAAAACACTGGCTTTTGGATTGTCAGAGTTGCATACCTCATTGCCACCCCTACTTTTACCCTTTTCTCCAGGACACCCCGTATTACTACGAACGTCCACTTCCATTGGACAAAACCATCGTATGGTTATATACGATCTCGAAGGAATTTATTCGAGGATAGTTTCCGGTTCTGGAGAAAACGAATAGGACTATTCAGTTGTCTTTTCCTTTTACCTTCTCTCACGTTGCGAGTACTCCTTGGTTTAGGAGATAGTACACCTATTACGCAAATTGGATAGTCTTCTTCCAAACCTTAGGCTGGTGCCGAACGGTGGGGAATGAAGAAAACCAATTAGCATAACAATGGTGTACAGAAGGTATTAAGTAAAGACATATCAAGGGATTAGTAAGAGGGCAAAGTAAATTGCGACTGCTATTCACGACCAAACCAAGTATTTCATCGCCACTTCCACATCACCTTTGAATTTCTCCAGAACACTCTGTATCACTACGAAGATCCACAGTTTATTGGATACTTCATCGTATGGTTATATACGAACTCAAAAGGAACTTGTTCCAGGTCGGGGATGGATTCTGGTTCAGGAGAAGTAGGAATAAGGTTTATTCGGTTGTCTTTTATCTTCACCTTCTCTCGCATTGCGAGTGCCCCCTAGGATTAGGACAGTACACCCATTATGCTTATTGGATAGTCTTCTTCCAAACCATAGGCTGGTGCCGAACGGTAGGGAAGGAAGAAAACCATTTGGCCTAAAGGGGTGTACAGAAGGTAATGACTAAAGAAATATGAAGGGATTTGGAGAGATGGCATAGAAATATACGGTTACAGTTATGAATCTGGATAATGGAAGAGGCATTACTAGGAATACCCGGATACCCCTAGGAAATATTTCAATGTTTCAGTTTCACTGTGTACTGTTAAAGGAAAACTGATTTCGCGATTAGATACTTACTCCAGGGTATGTATTTACCAGGTATGATTCTCACATCTGTATGGTTTTACAGATGATGAGTGGGAGTAAGTTATTGGGAATTGGGTGATCATCCTCATTATATCGGGATTCGTTGTAATCGGTGATATTTGAGGAAGTCACCTGGGTTGTTTGCCGGACGAAAAATATTTGGTTTTGAATATCCGCTGTTATGCACCAATTTCAAATTGATATATCTGTACGTCTATTTTTATAGAGTGAGATATACCTTTTTGAAATTATGTCTATGACATTTACCTATATCATTGGATGGTTAGGTAAGGAGCATTAAACAGCGGTGTAATTCTTCTTAACCATAAGTACAGTTTTCAACCTACGACACACAGGGAATGAGTTATTAGACTCAAAGGACTTGTACAGAGTATTGTATGTTGTCCAGCGTCCATTAGGACAGAGGGGTTGGTCCTCGTACTATATTCGGTTTACTTATGACTTCTCTAGTTTTTAGACAGGTGTTTCGTGGAAACATAGGGTCCGAATTTTGAGAAGTTATAGGTATATGAATAAAGTAGAGAACCATGTATTGCAAGTATCGGGATTCTTCAAAGTGATCGAAGATGTAGATACTTGTGTATGGTATTCAGTTGATAGTAATGATTAAGAGAACTTGCTTCTTTTTCAGATTACTCGTAATTGGAAGCATTTCTAAGTTGAGTAACGCTGATAGGCCTCCTTCCATTTAGTTGATATGCACTGGAGAAAGCTGCATGATTTGAATCTGGTTCAATTAAATCAGTGCCTCTGTTTCTATATTGGATATAGAACAGTTCATATCTTGACATTGTTAAGGTACGGGGAGTTGTCCGGCTTGTGCTTAAAAACAGACTCTGGATAACTCAAGGCACGTTTCTGTAATGGCTGTTTGTGGGTTGACCCAGGCTATGGCGTGGGTTGACTTTCTACCATCTGGAAGATCAATAGCGATATTGTTCTAGACTCGCCACAGTTTTAATAAAATGGATTTTTTCAGAAAACAGTAGTGGGAGTATGGTAGAACTGGAAGTGATTCCAGAACCGCAAACGATTACTGAAGATTTGATAGGAACCTAAAGATTCAATCTGGCTTGACATTTCATTGGCCACTCCGCAGATACGGTGGGTAACCTCAGGCACCCGAGAGGTACTCCGGTAGCCTCAAGGACAGTGACAGGGAGGTTCTTGTTTACCCAGACTTGCCATTGCTGTTGTTCCAGACTTTGAGACCCGGCAGGAGGATGAGTATAGCGTCGTTCTAAACTGGCTTTAGAAGTGTACGTCTATATGACTCTGCCAGAGGGTTGTTGTGGTCAGTGGGAGCAGCGGAAGCATTGGTGGACAAGTGGCTTATGTCTATTTATAGACTAAAGCAGATGTAGCGGAGATAGATCATCTATTTCTGATGTGACAGTCATAGGTTTGACTTCATCAGAATAGGGGATGGATCTATTAAGAAGGTAGTAGGGTGTGATGTCCTGGTTTTTGGATGACACATACAGAGTAGGAAGTGATATTCCTATACTACGGTCGGTTATACTTTGGTTGTCACACAGTGGTTTCTCCACATAGGAATTGGGTATAATATCAAGACATTCTGGTTACTAGATCTTTAGATCTAGATTTGGGTGGTTTCCCAATCTGGGTACTTAGACAGCATTCTAAGAGTTTTTAGAATGGACGACTCTTGGCACGGTAGTATACCTGCAGGTGATGGAGTCGCCCTCTCTAAAGGTGTCTTACAGACTAAAGGGGAGAGGGATGTGCATGATTGGCAGATCACTTGCTTAGGAAATTGAGTCGATCATGAGTACCACACCACATGTTGTTTTTGCAGCAGATGCAATAAGTTGATACTGATCCAATCCTGGAGAAACGGTCGGAAGCAGTTTTAGAACATAAGTGGATGTTCTAGGGATTTGATAACGACATCCTCCTTCGGGAGACAGTTATCATTCCAGGCTTCCAAGGTGACTTGGATGACAGATTGGTTGTCAGAGTTATAGTTTTCCTTCTGACGAGGGGCAGTATTTTGGACAGGTGGTCCAAGGGGATACTGAAGGAGGCATGACGCGGGATACTGATTAAGTTCAGTTGACGATACAATCTAAGAAGTTTGGATTTGGAGTTCATTTATGAGCTAGGTCCCATCAGATATCCAGACATATTCTAAGATAGGTATTTCTTATTTCGGGAGATGGGTTTCTCCGCGAACTTGAGATAAAGAGAGACATAGAAAGAAACATCAGAGCGGATCCACTCACTGAGGCTATTCCTCGAACGCAATAGTTTCGCAAACGGGTTTTGTGAGACTGATTAGTAGAGGAGTTTGGTGTTCGGTATCACACAGGCTGTGAGTATGCGACATCGCAATAATTCGCCTTGAGTGCAAGTGGGAGATTGTTGGAGATAGTGCCCTCAGAGTCAATTATTGGATCACAGGCATGTGATTGCAATGATTGAGGGAGAAGCTGTCCCAGTAGGACAGTCTTACTCAAGATGATAGTATGCTATTTGGTTTATCTTTATCATTGTGTACTGCTTTAGGTGATATTACAGGTCACTATTGCGCGATGATAGAGCCCCTAGGATTCTTGCTTGACTGCCAGCAGTATGAGGGCGATCATATACGTGGGAGCTGGCAGTCTATAAGCACATCCTTAAAAGGTCCCTAGTCGTTGGAGTTTCGAGACAGGGCATCGATACTCCAGAATAGACTAGTTGTCATGACCCGAATATTTCGACTCGTGACCGGCACTTAACCACGCAACGTCTACAGGCGTAACGCGACTAAGTAAGCCGAACCCAGAAATCAAACCATTTAAAAGTAGCGAGTGTTGAAAACATCCAATAAAAAAATTAGAAAACCTTAGACAGTTCAATAAAGTTCTTTTTAAAGTTAAGTATCCTTATAATTTTGGCAGCATTTCCTTTGTAAAAGTAACCCCGAAATCGGGTACAAAACAGGGTATAAATGAAACGATATATAATGAAATAAAGCATCCCCAACGGGAACAATCGCGCCCAACGGCGGAAACCATCACCACAAAAGTAATATACGACGCCGTAGCGAAGAATGAGCAATAAGTAAACATCACAAAATAATAAACTGCAATAAATAACAGTCGGCTCCCACGAGCTCGACACCAGAAAACAAAAATATACATCATCGTCCTCACACTGTCACTAAGTCCAGTACATATATGGTAGATGGAGAATACTAGATACAAAAGTGTGTACAATAAAGTAACCAGATACCACAACCCACCTAATAGCAAAATAGCTCTCGCACCAGCTGTAGTGGTATCTGTAGCCAAAAGATGCAAAAAGGCAGCCTGCCGCGACTACTCTGAGGGGCAACCTGCAAATACTGTGGTACAACGGGGGTGAGTTGCCAACTCGTGAATAGAGATAACATAAAAAGGTAATCACGAGTATGCACGTACTGCGGTACGCTATCATATGCCAGCAGGTAAATCTATATGCGACAAGCAGTAGGTGCAATAATCATGCAAATGCTCTGTCAGGTAAAATAACTACAGGATGAGATACATGATAATCAATGCTGAGCATGGGATAAATAACATCTACACGGAATATCAACTTGGAAAAATAATCGGTGCCCAAGACTGCACCCAAATCCCAAATAAACTCAGGCGCCGACACTCCCCTCGGCCCTCAAATCCTGTAAATCTCTGAGAATCACGAGTGCCCAACATCGGCACTCAAAATATCATAAAATACTCGTGTCCAGCATCGACACACAAATCCTCATATATCGGGCTCCGTAAGTCCGGGTCAGCCCATGGGCTCCGTCTGCGGTATCGGCCCTCGGCCCCGGCAGTACGGATCATCCCGCACCCATCTCTCGACTCTGGTCGGTATCCTCCGGATAACCGCCAGGTCCAACCAATCACCGGTAGGTACTCGCCCACCTCCAGGCTCAATCGGCAAAGTCCATCGATCATCTTGCCGAGGGGAACCATACCGGGTCCACCACGAACCCGCAAACGGATCATCCAACACCTCGAATCGGGTTTCAAGCACACGTCTCAGCACCGAGAAAACGCGTGGTGGACGCACCAAAATATCATATCACGAGGAACCGGGTTTTCAAATAGTGCATCTTTTCTCAAATAATCCCACGGTCCTCAAAACCAGAAATCACATGAAAATCCAACACCAATAAGTAAATCAAATGCGATGTGCTATGTACATCAAGCCATAATATAGGTACAAAGGGAAACCGCTTCTTAAAATAGTTTCAGTTTTTAAAGACATCATGCGGCTCCCAATTTCTATGACAATCAATCGAATCATATGTGAAATGAACTACAGCAATATAATCATGGCAATTCTACAGTGAGTGTGTCATGGCAATTACTAACGGTGTGTGTGTAACATGCAGATTAGTGCTCGTGCAGCATGAACCGTCAGTAATAGTGCGGTGTTCTATCAATTCTAAGTTTACATACATATAGTAGGGAATGCAGTATGCAACAACAGTATCCATGACAGTCAATGGGGTAAATGCAACATATAGCAATAAGGTCCTATCAGCCCTGACGCATAACGTCATGCGGGCGATATCCCCGTAGATGTTAAATCTACTCACCGAAGTCTCACGCTAATTGTAGCCGACGACTTGCTTCCCCTTCTTCGCAGCGTCCGTCTCACTCGCCTGCGAACCTAAATTTACACAATATATCACACATAAGCTCAAATCCACAAAAACGTGATATTAAGGTCAAACTAGAAACCCGTGTCGCAAACCAAGCGCGCGCGTGCGCGATACGCTAAAACGTGTGATTAAGCATCTGAAACTACCTCGACGCGTCGCGATACGCAGAAACCCCAAAACCCACACACGTATCATGTGTGTCGCGAAGATTTAAAATACGAGAAACAGGTAATTAGCTCCAGATTTTGATACAGAAAGAGTTTTGCAAAACTAGATATACCATAAAACCCCACATAGCAGCAGACACCTATCACCAAAACCCTAACCCCCAGGTCACCAATCTGGCCGCAATTTGCGGCCAGAAGTAATATTTCGGCGGCCCAGGTTGGGAGCCTGCCTCCCGTGCTTCGTGTGTGTATTCTACTCCTAGTATACATGTCCCAGTAATTACAAATTTATTCTAAAGCAACCAGAGTGCAAGCAGATTTCAACAGAGTCCAAAAACCAGTTAAAAACAACATTTAGCGCCAAATTGATAGTTTAGGGTATTTTTGTGTAATCTGAAATGAAAACTTGGTTTGAACTGCTCTAATAGCACTTAAATGAGTTAACCAAGCCATAAAATTCCCAACTTATCATATACTTCACAAAATTCCTTTCAATATCACAAAAAGCACATAAAAACATGATTTTTAGCTAAAATACTACAAAGTATGAGAAAAGGTGTTAAGTTTGAGTTTAATACCTCTCAAAAGCCTTAGGAAAACCCAAACTTCCAGCTTTTTCCTCATGTATGCAGACTTGCCTCCAAACTCCCCCAAAAAGCCATTTTTTTAAGGTTTTGAGTGCAAGAATGAATGGTTCTTGTGTAGGTTTTGAACAAGAATCAAAAGAGAAGTGAAAGATCAAGAACAAAGTGATGAAAAAGGGTTATTTTGTTGCTGGGGCTGCTGTTCTGCTGAGGGATTTTAGCAAGAAAAGAAAAGAGAAAAAAGAGGGAGAAAGAAAAGAAAGAGAGAGAGAAAAGCCACATTTATTGCCTCCATGCCTCATTAATGCTCACCATACCTCTCTCTTTTCTCTCAAAATTAATTTCTTTTGTTTTAAAAGGAAAAGAAAAGGAAAATTTGAAAAGGGTAAGAAGGAATAAGTATGTGCCACTAAAATGCTAAGTGTGCAAGCAAGCACACTAATCCTCATTATGAAGGTAATTAAGGAAAATAATTCTAATTAAAAGAACACATTGCTAAATTAAAATTAATTAAAGATAATAAACCCTGTTTAAAATATATGAAACCCCCAATCATCTCAATTTGACTAGATTGAGGCGGAAATAAAATTTACGGATTTTCTGGAAACACGCATCAATGCTAACTATCGTGAAATAAGACTAAACGAATTTTCAAAGTGTTACACTAGTGTATACAGTCGAGACCCCGACGAGGGGCGGTGGCTGGTCTCACAAGCCACCGGTGTCAGTTGGATCACCTAAGATGTATACCGGTGCTCATTGGGTTATGAGTACACAGGACAGGACTCGCCGGGAACATGCTAGTTGGTCTTATACCTGACGTTAGATAGCAGTTCCCTAGTGACATGTGTACAGGTTAGTTCATCGACCTGAGATCGTCATTTGTCTCGTGTGAGTTCCCACTGTACTTTGATTACTACCCTACCACGCTCAAAGGAGACGTGCAAACAGGTTTTAGTTGGGTACAGTCCCGAGCCACATGGAGGCAGTGAGCGGATCTGCAGGGGTTCGTCTCTCCCGGTATTGGGGGTGAGGCCGCGCTGTGTCTAGGAGAGCCATTACACGAAGTCCTTGGCCAAGGCAGGAGATTTACTGCTAGGTATTCCAGTAGTATCTCAGGGTGTTCTGGGCTACACTCCGACACGACTTGTACCGCTTTTGGCGGTCTGACTTTTACCAACCCCCTAGGCCCGCCATGCGATGCTCATAGACGAACGGACCGAAATGTACGGATATTGTCACTGATAGGCTCAGTAGGGTGTCAAGATGAGTTCGCTCATCGACGTCCCTTTTTGGTCAATACCTGGTAGCCCGTTACGTATAGGCTAATACCTCTGACGTGCTAGTGGTTAAATCCACAACCAAAGTATTGACGAGTCTTTAGAGTCCCCCACAGACCAGTTTCTCAAGTTTCGGGTGAAACGCTGTAGAGGCCATATGGAGATATGGCAGGGTTCGATCAGATACGTGCGGTATTGCACGGATCATGATCGGACGATTAATACTAGCGGGCTTTGGTTTAAGCCGGATCCTAGTATAGTATAGTATAGATTTGTCTCATTGCATTTGTATTCGGTCGGAATACAAATGCGGATATGTATATACAGTAGCGGGGTTTTCCTGTAATTTATTACGGGATCAGTTTTATGAAGTTGCCAGTTTGCTTTCCGTTTTGGCCATTTTTCTTTGTTCTTTCCTTGGCTGAAATTTAGTGGAGGAGGGCTTATTTGCAATTGTACAATTAAGTATTGTGGGAGGTGGTCTTTGCATATTGTTGCTTCATGATAGCTCTTGTTTGACATTGACTTCTTGACTTCATCATGGCTTGACTTTTGTGGTTTGATGATGGGCTTTTTTTAGTGTGGCTTTAGTTGTGATGATAATTCCTCATCATCACATCTTTTTCTCTCTCATGCATGATAGCTTTTTCTCTTGCTCTCCCTTGGATGATTGAGGGTTCCCTCATTCATACTCCCTTCACAAAAAGGAGGCCGACCATTCTTTAGGTGAGGACTGCCAAATTTTTTGGGTGGGATTTTGTTCTCCTCATGTTTGCAAAATCCCCTAGTTCATCTCCAAAAATTCAACAACTCATTCCTCCACTAAAATGGGCAACTTCTAGTAACCCCAATGAGACATAGTTCTACACTTCATCTACAGCACTTCTTGGGCACGTCGGCTCGCCAACTTCGTGCCCGAGTTGCCTCGGTCCAGAGGTGGGAGCCCGTAAAAGAAGCCGGCGACGTGGTGCCCTTCCGGCGAGGAGGTGAAGATCGGAGATTCCGCGGGGAGATCGGGACGACGGCGAGTAGACCGAAGGACACGGATCGCTCGGTATATCTCTCTACCCCTTCTCTAGTTAGCTAGGATTATGTTAATGGCCCGATCCGGGATTTAAAGTGCGTGGTGGTGCCGGTTCAAAAGTTAAAGTAAATTATCGTTTCCGCATTTTGGCCTCGGATTGACGGCCGGGGCGCCGCCGTGCACTTACATTCCGGTCTTCGGGAGCGATACCGAGGAGGAAGAAGAGAGTCTATTCGGGGCCGCCCCAATGCAACAGGCCGGGACCATCTATCCCTATTCTGATCTTTGGCAGTGACTCTGAAGACGAAATCAACGCAGTGTTTTCGGTCCGTCCATCAATGCAGGCCTTCAATGGGGATGATCAGAGTTTGAAAATTGCCATGGTTCCGCGGCAGCACTACAGAGAGTTTGATGCGCTTGAGACATATAGTGTGCAAGAGCTGTAGATATTCTATGTCCCTTCCAGGAGAAGAGGTGAAAAGGCGATCCTATTCTATCGATCCACAGAGACTAAAGTCGAAAGAGAAGTCTGGCATGGTGCCTATCCTACGCTCGACAGGCTCCAACCCATCTGTTTGCTCATATACTACACAGAGGGATTGAGAATGTTATTAAGATGCCAAGGCGTACCTTTCAAACAGACTCCTCGACAAGCTCAGTTCTTCAACAGGATTTGGAACATCCCCGAAACTCAGCGAAAATTGCCCAACGGAAGAATGGGATTGGGCTTGGATATGTCCAGTCCAAGAAACAGGAGCAATTCCATGACTGCTATGCCATAAATGATCTTGATGAAGAAGGGGATGCTATTTTAAAAGACGCTGATGTTGAACCAGAACGAGGTCCTGCCATAAAAATGCCGAGCCTGTCGTTTGAGAAACAGATTGACAAGCTAATAAGAGAAGCAGGTCAAAGGGTTCGGGATGACCACAGCTGCGAAATGGTCATTTACGAAAAAGCCAGGACGCAACGTATCATTCAGCAGGCTACGGAAGATGACAATGCCCTTCACCGTCAGCCCGCCACGCATTCCCAAGACAAGAAAAAGGCCCGACGCAGAGGCAAAAACAAGTTAAAGAACGGAAAAAACGTTCGACAGCGGCAAAATGGATCCAAAAAGCCATGCAATCGAGAAAGGTCAGCCGAAATCCATCACTGATGAGGAAGATGGATCTGGAATATTCCTTCCCTCGAGACAAGACAAAGAAGATATTCGACCTTGTCATGAAATATCAAATGATGACACTCCCAGAGTCTTGGCACCCCGATCAAGCACACGAGGTTCATCACCCGGATTATTACTCCTATCATCGAGCAGTAGGACATCCTCTTGAAGACCGCTTCACCTTCAAAAACTGGGTTGAAGACCAATATCAACTCGGCAGGTTCGCTCTATCCAACAGTTGGAGGGTAGCTCCACCGCAAAGGCATGTGCTAAAAGCAACGTGTACAGCGAGAGTAGAACCAGATCAACATTGGTCTTGGAAACGAGCTCGTACTTGTCACGTGATAACGCTGTCGGAAGAAGGAATGCGCGAGAATATGGATGACTTCTCCTGGTGCTTCGAAAATGAGGATGAAGATGAGTTGATCTCAGAATTCCCACTGGCGCCAAAAGAATTGGAAGATGGGATACACACCACGGCGAACAACCTGAAAAAGATCGACTTGGGGACGACAAATGACCCGCGACCAACATTCGTCAGTGAGCTGCTGTCTGAAGAACATGTGGCTATGCTAAAAGGCGTGCTCATGCAGTATAAAGACTGCTTCGCCTGGAACTATTCCGAGATGCCGGGGCTAGATCCAGAAATAGCTGTGTATAAATTGGCGATATCTCCGGACGTCAAGCCAGTCAAACAAGCACCAAGAAGAATGTAGCTCGAACTTGAGATAAGTATCAATGCCGAAGTCAAAAAGCTAATCAACTCTGGCTTCATCCAAGAAGTTCAATACCCCGACTGGATTGCTAACATTGTCCTAGTAATGAAGAAAAATGGGACGGTGCGCATCTGCGTGGATTTTCGAGACCTCAACAAAGCCTGTCCGAAGGATGATTTTCCCGTACCGGTTACCGAGATGATGATAGATAACACGTCCATTCATGAAGTCTTCTTCTTCATGGACGGATCATCGGGGTACAATCAAATAAAGATGCATCCCGAAGACCAGAAGCATACCGCCTTCCGGACTCCTCTGGGCATATTCTGCTATAAAGTAATGCCTTTCGGTATGAAGAACGCCGGTGCTACCTACCAGAGGGCCATGACAAAGATCTTTGATGACCTCATACACGAGATTGTCGAATGTTATATTGACGACCTCGTGGTGAAAAGCAAATCGTTCGAAGAGCACTGGGAGCATCTGAAGATAGTGTTTCAGCGCCTTCAGAATACAACCTGAAGATGAACCCTCTGAAATACGCATTCGGAGCCTCCTCAGGCAAATTTCTAGGGTTCATCATACGACACCGGGGCATCGAAATAGATCCATCGAAGATCAAGGCGATTATGGAAATGCTCACTCCAAGAACTTTAAAACAATTGCGGTCTCTACAAGGGGAGCTCACGTATATCCGACGGTTCATAGACAACCTCTTGGGAAAATGCCGTCCCTACAGTCACCTGATGAAGAAGGGAACCCCGTTCGTTTGGGATCGTAAATGCCAAAGCGCACTGGACGAAATCAAGCAATACCTACAGAATCCACCGGTACTGACCTCTCCGGTCAAGGGAAAACCTCTCATCCTGTACACAACAACCCTTGAAGGTACTTTAGGCGCGCTATGGGCACAAGAAAATGACCAAGGGAAGGAGAGAGCCCTCTACTATTTGAGTCGAGTTCTCCTGGGGGCAGAAAACAACTACTTCCCCATCGAAAAACACTGCCTGGCATTAATCTTTGCGGTAAAAAAGCTTCGGCATTATGCTTTGGCGCATGAGGTCCATCTTATATCAAAAGTAGATCCTCTTAAATATTTGATGTCAAGAGCCATACTAACGGGACGGCTCGCTAAATGTGTCCCACTCTTAATGGAATTCTCGATAACATACCGACCTCTCAAGATAATGAAAGGCCAGGCCATCACTGACTTTCTCGCTGAGCATCTGATACCTGGTGACTCACCTTTAAATTGCGAACTGCCAGACGAGCACGCGTTTGACACGATCGACGGGGAGAAAGGAGGGAGTGATACCCGATGGGAACTCTATTTCGACGGAGCATCTTCCGTGAAGAAGCGACAACACAACACCCTCATAATCAATTCTGGGGTAGGCCTTATCTTCGTGACTCCACAAGGAGGGATAATGCGCTTTGCCTTTTCCTTAACAGAGCCGAGGACAAACAACGAAGCGGAATATGAGGCTTTGATAGAAGGTCTTGAGATCGCTGTTGACATGGGGATCGGAAATCTCCTTATATACGGAGACTCCCAGCTGGTCGCTAGCCAAGTAAACGGCGACTATCAAATGCGCAAACCAGAGTTGGTAAAGTACGTCGGGAGAGTGCAACAATTGCTAACTCAAATTCCCTCCTACGTCCTGGGAAGCATACCGCGTACAGAAAATAGCAAAGCGGACGCATTAGCCAAACTTGCTAAAGAACTGGCTGACGAAAACCTCGATGACGTAAAGATCGTTGCGCAAAGCCGTCGGGTTCTCGCACCGGCAGAAATATCTCCGGAGTCGTCTAAAGAAAAGGATGCGACCAAGCAAACAGACCTACAAATAGAGGACCAAGAAAGGGCTAAGGATTGGAGAGAAGTCTTTATAGATTACTTCAAATCCCGTCGAACACCTGAAGATGCATCCTCAAGACACCAGCTAATGAAACGAGCTCTGTCTTTTGCCTACGTCAATGATACTCTATATAAGAGATCGTTCGATTCTCTATGGCTGAGATGCCTGGGGCTGGAAGAAGCAAGGAGAGTCGTCCAAGAAACTCATGACGGACTCTGCGGTTTTCATCAATCCGGGTCAAAGATGAAGCTGAAGATCAAAAGGATGGGCTACTATTGGCCCACGATGATTCAAGACTGCCTCGAATACGCGAAACAGTGCCACTCGTGCCAAATTCATGAGGACTTCATCCACCGGCATCCAAACCCGCTATACCCAACAGTGGCTAGCTGGCCATTTGAAATGTAGGGAATCGACATAATCAGGCCCATCGAACCAGCGTCATCCAAAGGACATCGATTCATATTGGCGACAACTGATTACTTCTCTAAGTGGGCAGAAGCAGTACCGCTAAGAGAAGTGAAGACGGAAAATATTCTCCATTTCTTTAAGACACACGTCATCTATCGGTTCGGCACTCCGCGACGAATTATCTATGATAACGGGCCGGCCTACAGAAGTCACAGAATCAGCCGCTTCGCACAGCAGCATAACATAGACCGGAGATACTCTTCGTTCTATAATCCCCGAGCTAATGGTCTAGCTGAGGCTTTCAACAAAACCTTGACAAAGATCATAAAGAAGACGGTGTCCAAAAATAAAAATTATTGGCACGAGAGACTGCATGAAGCTCTCTGGGCGTATCGAACTACGTTCAAAACGGTCACGAATATATCGCCATTCGCGTTGGTATTTGGCACGGAAGCAGTACTCTCCTTGGAGATAGAGCTACCCTTTCTACGAGTGGCGGTTCATTACGAATTAACAGATGAAGAGAATGCTCATCTTCGGCTAGAGGAACTCGACGCCTTCGATGAAACTCGTCTCATGGCACAGCAAAACCTAGAATCTTACAAAGCGAGAATGACGCGCTCATACGAAAGATTAACTAGGCCGAGAACATTCCGCCAAGGCGAACTCGTGCTAGTTGTCAAAAGACCTATGATCCCTAATCGTGCCAAACGGAAGAAATTCGAGCCAAACTACGAGGGCCCGTAAATCACAGACAAAGTCTACCAAGGTGGGGCTTACTTGCTCATGGATATGCATGGCAAAAAACCCTTTCGGCTAATAAATGGTCGATTCCTTAAGAAATACTACGCCTGATGAGTCACGGCCCAGGTCAACGATAGATGACAACGCCTATATCCGCTCGCTATCTTTCTGAGTACCAAACTCTGTAAGGGCTATCCGGCAAACCTCGCCGCAAAAACTCGACATGGACCGAAACATCCTTAAACTAACAACGGACCGAAACGTCCCTAAACTAACAACGGACCGCAACGTCCTTAAACTAATAATGGACCGCAATGTCCTGAAACTAGATACGGACCGAAACGTCTTTAAACTACTATGAACCACAACATCCTTAGGCTCCCTAAACTAACAACGGACCGCAACGTCCTTAAACTAATAATGGACCGCAATGTCCTGAAACTAGATACGGACCGAAACGTCTTTAAACTACTATGAACCACAACATCCTTAGGCTAACGCGGCAAAAAAAAACAAAAAAAATGGTATGTACATAAGCAAAATGGCCACAGATGAAAACCCGAAAGGGCTCCGTGAGTAAAAACAGCAGGGCTACCGGTGAGTTTGTGAAAACCCGAAAGGGCGCAGACTCGTAAAAAAATTCATGCACACTTGCAAGCTCTTCTCGACCTTATAAGGAGAAAATACCCGCGTGAGATCCTTACGACTCACAAGGGAGCAACACACTTAGGGATCCCCACGATTCCTAAGGAGAAATTACACTTACGAGATCATCACGACTCGTAAGGAGAATTCCTTTATGAGATCCTCACGACCTTAAGCTACAGGGATTTAAACATGTTCTTAATCCATCACATTTCCCAGATTGCCCTACAAGCTGTTCAATATTGACCTTCGTATACAATCCACGGGCATAAATAAACGTCTCCCCCACAAAGTTCCACCAATGGCGCGAAATATCCTCATATGGTGAGCGACACTTGTAAGTCCTCTCGACTTATAAGGAGAAAACACTCTTGTAAGATCCTTACGACTTATAAGAGAACACGCACTTAAGAATCCTCACGATTCCTAAGGAGAAAACGCACCTACGAGATCCTTACGACTCGTAGGGAGAAACAGCTTTATGAGACCCTTACAGCTCATGAAGTCAAAAGCCTTAGTCGACAGGATCCTAACCCTGTTTGCTAAGCCATCTTTGTTCGAATTGAAAAAGGCAAATGATGATTCGATCCTGGCAATATCCCAGTTGTAGCGATGCTGATGCCTAAATCGGTAACAAATTCCAAGTCCTTTCTCAGCAAGTGATGATTCGCTCCTGGCAATATTCCAGTCGCAGCGATACTGATACTAAGATTGGTATCAGATCTCAAGTTCCAAACTCGCAATAAAATCAGAGAGCCAAAAATGCATATGAAATAGCCGAAATGATGGGGCAACTCGCATTAAAAATCAGCGAGTAATATACATGCATACAAAAATAGCCGAAATGTTTGGGTAACTTGCAATAAAAAGCAGCGAGTAAAAAGAAAAAATAGCCGAAATGATTGGGCACCGCGAAAAATAGACGAAATGATTGGGCAATCGTGACTTTCGCGATATAAAAAGCTGAAATGATAGAGCATCGCGGAAGGAAATAAAAAAAATGATGAAAGAATGAAACTTTTTCCCTACAGGCGAGTCCATACCGACCCCTGTATACAATCCGTGGGCATAAACGAGAAGGGAAACACATTTCCCAACAGATTCCGTCAAAGAGAGAATCAAATCTCGATGGCAACAACTGCATCCTAGAAGTCAATGCCGACACCGCAGAAAGCGGAGCAAGTCAAACCCCGATACCGCAGAAAGCGGAGCAAGTCAAATCCGACACCGCAGAAAACAGGAACAAGTCAGCCAATGACCTCCCTGCCGGATCAATGCTCCGTCTCGGAAACAAGTCAACCAATGACCTCCCCACCGGATCAATGCTCCGTCTCGGAAACAAGTCAGCTCACGAACCTCTCGACCTCAGGGAAATCAGTATCCTTGGCGAGAACCTCTCGATTCGCGTCGGCCCGCAGGGAAATCAGTGTCTTTGCAAGAATCTCTCGATTCGTCTCGACCCCAGGAAAATCAGTGTCCTTGGAAAAATCTCTCGATTCAGGGAAATCAACATCCTTGGCGAGAACCTCTCGATTCATTTCGACCCGCAAGGAAATCGGTGTCTTTGCAGGAATCTCTCAATTCGTCTCGACACCAGGAAAATCAGTGTCTTTGGCAAACACCTCTCGATTCAGGGAAATCAGTGTCCTTGGCAAGAACATCTCGATTCGCTTTGAACCGCAGGGAAATCAGTGTCTTTGCAGGTATCTCTCGATTCGTCTCGACCACAGGGAAATCATTGTCCTTGGAAAAAATCTCTCGATTCAGGGAAATCAGCGTCCTTGGCGAGAACCTCTCGATTCGTTTCGACCCGTAAGGAAATCAGTGTCTTTGCAGGAATCTCTCGATTCGTCTCGACCCCAGAAAAATCAGTGTCCTTGGCAAAACCTCTCGATTCACGGAAATCAGCATCCTTGGCGAGTAGCTTTCGATTCATTTACGCCCGCAAGGAAATCAGTGTCTTTGCGAGAATCTCTCGATTCGTCTCGACCAGCGGGGAAATTAGTGTCCCTGCGCATAAAGAAAATTCTCTTGTGGGATCCTTACGATTCTTGAGAGAAAGCGCACTTAGGAGTACTCATGACCCCTAAGGAGAAATTACTCCTACGAGATCGTCTCGACTCGTAGGGAGAAAAGTCTTTATGAGACCCTCACGGCTCATAAAGTTGAAAAGTCTTAGGAAGCAGACCTGAACCTGTTTCCTAAGCCTTCGCTACCCTACAAGGAGGTTAAGATGTACTGTTATCTAGTATCTACAGGCCATATTTGCTAAAGTAACATGCCAATGCCACATCAAAAAGAAGAAAGCAATAGTACAAAAAATGTGTCTTTTATTCATGAATTCAATTGAGTACAAGATACATCGTATAAAAAAAAGAATGAATGCATGTTATTTATAGATTACAAATTTTCAGTCGATACAAAGACGGCTATTGAGGAGGAGGTGTTTTCAACAAATTAGCCAGCTGCTCGCATGCTCCTCTTAATCCTTTCTCGCAATCGGCCGCTGCGGACAACTCCGCTTCGACTCGGGCCCGCTGTCGCAGACATGACGAAAGCTTTTCATCGGTCCCCAGCATGACAGCTTCGCAGTCCTGCACGACCCGCTCCGTAGAGTCAAGCGCCCGTCTCAGCATCAACCCATCCGAAATGCATCGCTGGAGATTGTCAAAGGCAGCTTTCAACTGCACAGCATTCGCTTCAACCTGGGCGTGCAACCGGGCGGATTCGCTTGAAGCTACTTCATGTTCCTTGTTCTCCGCCGAAAGACGCGGCCGGGACGTTGGAACGTCTGGCCTGAATTTTGGGGGCAGATAATATTTGGTTTTATCCGTCCACCTCTCCGAAGATACCAAGTTGATTTATGGCACCGTGTATCGGAGGTTTAGACGGATGTGGCCATTGTAGCAAACTTCGTCAGATTCCCCCTCGTTTGCGAGGGTTTTTTGATTGTGGGGACGCTCTTCCCTACAGGCGTAAACCCTTGCAGTTAATTACGCTACCGTGTAGCGGTAATCACTTTCTCCTTCTCTAGATGGTCACTTCGTGTCGTGTGTGTTTGTTTTGTTTTTGGTTGCCCGTGAATTGTATACGGAGACTAATTTATGTTGTCGCCCGTAGGGCGTGGATTAGTCCAAATCCGTATTTTCTTAGAATTGGGTTTGGGTTGGTTTTAGGATCGTTAATCTTATTTTAGATTAAGATCAACTTAAACGTTTGTTGAGAATACGTTAGTCTAATTTTAGACTAAGATCTACTCAACAGGATTTTGGGATCATTTAGATCCAACGAAGGAGTATTTGGACTCTATTGTTTTAGTTTAGGGACATTGCGGTCCACTGGGTTTAAGGACGTCATAGTCCATGGAGTTTAAAGACATCATAGTCTGTAAATTTTAAAGACATCATAGTCTATGGGGTTTAAAGAAATCATAGTTGTTGAAGTCAAAAATTGCACCCCGGTTGACCAAGTCAAAGTCAAAGTCAACCCAAGCCAAGTGGACCCATGCCCAAGTCGAGTCCGAACATGAAGCGGCCGGCCCTCCCCCATGCCAAAATGAAATCATGTAATAAATAGTTTTTATGTACTTTTTTATGCATGAATGTAAACAGAATGGGCATAAAGCCAAATTTTTGTAAAGCCCATGGCTTATGTGCAAAAAGAAATGGCACATGAGCCATGGGATGGGAAAAATGCCATTTTGTAAAGCCCAAGGGGCTATATGTAAATATGTAAGCCTATATAAGGTAACATGATGATGAATAAAGTATAGACTTTTTCATCCCCAAAAATTAGGGCCTGTGCCTCTTTCTCTTTCCTCAAGGTTCTAAAACCTTCTTCTTTCTTTTGAATTAAATCAAGAGTTTTACTCTTCCTTTTCCAAAACTAAATAGTTTTTCACCACAAAGCCCATAAAAGGGAACTTGGATCTGCCATTAGATCTCAAAAATGGGAGATTTATAAGTCTCCCCCCTTTTCCAAGAGCCGGCCAAACGATAGGAAGAAGAAGGAGACCTATCTCTAGAACCCCCACTTTGGGGAGGATTCAGGGCTCAAGGGGAGAACCCCCTTCATCAGCTTCAAAATATCTTAGGAGTTTAACTCCTCATATATATACATATATAAAAAATAATAAGTCCTCCTTTCTGGGAGTACAACTCCCATTGCAGGGACCAAGTCCCTTTTTGCCTCCCGAGCGCCCAAAGCGCTAACGCCCGAGCGCCCACGTGCCTGGCACGTGGGGGCGCTAGCGCTCAAAGCGCTAGCGCTCTTATGCTCAGAGCGCTAGCGCCCGAGCGCCCACGTGCCTGGCACGTGGGGCGCTAGTGCCCACGTACCTGGCACGTGGGGCGCTACCGCTCAAAGCGCTAGCGCTCTTGCGCTCAGAGCGCTAGCGCCCGAGCGCCCACGTGCCTGGCACGTGGGGCGCTAGCGCTCTTGCACTCAGAGAGCAAGCGCCCGAGTGCTAGCGCCCTTGCGCTCAAAGTGCTAGCACCCAAAGCGCTGGCGCTTTCTCCCACGCATCCTTTGGATGCCTCCTTTTCCCTTATACACACACACACACACACGCACATACTCCACACTAAAAATACCCCCCCCCCCCCCGTTAGAAAAAAATTCTAACGGGGAGCTGTCCCGCACCCCGCAAGGGGGCTGCTAGCCCCCTTGACCCCAGCCCGCTATCCGGGCAGCGGGACCCCCATAAAAACTCTGCGGGGCTCCCGATATATCCAAAACCCTTCCAAAATACAGCACTGCACATTGAGTTAGCATGACCAGTTTAACCCGTTAATCGGAGGTTCCCTAGCCTCAAAGGCGAGGGGTAATTAACGGCAGCTTAGTCCGCGGCTGCCGGAGATTCGGATCCCCACAATCAATAAACCTCCACCTACCCTAGGTAGGGGGAATCTGTAGTACGGCTGACCAGCGCGCGCGTATTCCCATCTCAATGGGGTGACGAAAAACACCCTACAGATTCTGGCACGCCCGGTGGGACCATCTCTCCTCCCATATTTCGGGTTAAATGTTCATGCGAACTCAATCAATATACATATTTATACTAAAATAATGCTCTTTCATGCAGGTCTTCAAGCAATCACTTTTCAACAATGTCTCCAAGGACGATCTCAGCTCTCAGCACGACTCCTATCTCCTACACGATGAAGATGGACGCCAGGACAGTCCTTCCGGCCAGTCTCGGGCGACAATGGGATGAGCCGCCGCTACCATTCGGCTCTATTTTGTTTGTCTCGGCTAATGCCATCCCTGCACCTCAAGCCCTGGTGACAGACAAACCGGTCTCGAGGGGTAAGAGGCCAAATGTGGTGGTCTCGAAGGCGCCCCAACTCAAAGGCAAGTCGGTGTTTGAACGACTCTCCTTGGCCCCAGCTGGGGGCAAGGCCATCAACTCCAACAAAGCAACAAGGCGTCTCGAGCAAGCTCCGGCGATGCCCCTGACAATTGCTCGATCGGGTATCTTCTCTAAGCTCCACGCCAAAGATAAAGAGACGACTGGATATGTTGTCCACACTGTCTACATGGTGGGTACGTGCAGCAAGAGCAAGGACGGGGCCACCACATCCCAAATCCAATCTGGTGTGAATATGGCTGCCACATTCCATGACCAGCCTCCTCTGGAAGGTAATGAAGACCCTCCCAGTGAGGCTGATAAGCAGGGAGAGCCCTCGGTTCATGAGGAGTCGGGCTCGGAGAGCGAAGATGAGCCAACTTTCGATCCTAAGACCGCAGAGCATCAACTTCTCCAGGAGCTCCGAAAGCAGCTCAGGAACAAAGACAAGGAGATGACCAAGATCTACTAAAAAATCGACGACTTGACAAACGCCGTCTTACAGCTCACGGCCCAACTTGCCTCTCAGCCGCCCAATCAGGCGCAGGGCTCTGCTCATGACCGGGAAACGGTGTCCCGAAACAGCCGACACCTGTTCCCTCAAATCCAAAAGTGGGCGGATCGCATGAAAATCATTCGCATCCTATCTAGGGAAATGTCTTGGCACCGATGACAATAGCCCGCTAACTCAAGATCAAATCATGGATTTGGTTGCCAACAAAGTCAAAACGTTGGTAGCCGAAGCCGAAACACAAAAAGATATCAGCAGCAGTGGGAGACTATATCCTGCTTAGTATGATCTGGTAGAATTTCTCAGCGGCTATGTCATCCCTAAATTCGGAAGATTTGATGGGACGGGAAATACGAATCAGCACATCGCCCACTTCAAAGCTTCATGCGGGAATACTGGGGGCAATGATGCGCTTCTTGTTCAGTTGATAAAACTGCACATTTGTTATTACATTTTTCCTACTATTTCTATTTAATAAAAGGTGTTTATTATAATATATGATACATATGAGGGTTTATCTGTAAAAATACTATTTTCATGTGTTTATATATTATAAATAACATTTTGTAGGAAAAAATAAGCATATAATATCCATGTAACATTTGGCCCATTTAAATATGCTTACCTTATTAATACCTTTGACCAATTCTTAATGGTTAAGTTAATATCTCAATAAAACAAACTCTACTAATATTGTTTGTTGAGTTATTTTCAGGGCTGAAATCAAGGAAATCAAAGTTGGCAAATCAAATCTACCAAAAATATTCAAGAAACTAATTCTGGTAGAAATGTAGAAAAGATTTTCAAAGTCTACATACTCAAAAGATTACCAAGTGTTACAGATATGAAGCTACAAAAATTAGAGGCCATGATCTCACCAAAAGGGGGAGGATTCGCGGCCAAACCTATCCAATGGCTGCGGTTCCGCCGCGGATTTGAAGAGTTGAGATATGGGATTGTGGTGGTTAGGATCCTAACAACTAGTTTCCATATTAGGAAACTAGGGTTTTGGCTCCGTGACTATAAATAAGGACCGAGAGCCTCTTGGAAAAATTATCAAGTCGACGAGATCACGAAGTCCAAGACGGCTCACGCATCCAGACTGATCATCAACTGTTCGTCTACCTCCTTGGAAGAGATCGAGAAGCAAACTAGTCTTTGTAATCATTTTCTAATGAATCAAAGTGTAATGAATATTCTTGATTAATAAAGGTAGCTATCTTTTTCTTATTCTATTTCTTCGTAGTTTAATTATGCATTTTCTCTCCATCTCTTTTTCTCCCAACATGCGCGAGTAATTCTTCGCTTGTTAGGGTTCGTAGGATTAGGGTAGGCTAATGGATGATGAACATCTCTAAACTCTTTTTAAGTCCTATAAAGTTTATAAACTTTATCAAAAGAATCATTAACATCCTAATCGGGCGCGCTAACAATTCATTGTTAGTCCCGACCGCGATTAGAGATTAGATTAATGATTGTTTTGGTAAAGACTAGATATGAACGGAGTTCCGTGTCGAGATAAGGGTTAAGAGTGGGATTCCTTTTCCCTCCAGAAACCCTAATCTACACGCATTACCGTTGTTCTAGTTTTAAATCTATTAAAGGATAAAAAGAGTAATTTTTAATTAATCATCCATAACTACTAAATCCTAACGAACCCTACAAGCCCCCTTTTATATTAAACTTACATCCATAATTAATCTAGATCTATATTTTGCATTCTTGTTTAACGTAGATTTAGAAACTATTTCCACCATTCTTTATTCTTCCTCCTCTCTTTTTCAACCCATCTAAAGTAAGAGTAAAAGATTCAACGTTTCCCTGAGGACGCCCCGTACTCACCTCGGTCTAGCTACACGCGACACCGTTCTGATTGCGGTTAACAACTACAAACACACTCTTCCGAAACAATCAAATGGCGCCGTTGCCGGGGATACGTGCGTAATTTGTTTTATTCTTACTATTTGTGTTGAATTCTTAGACGATTCATATCATTATTAAAACAAAACTGCAAATTGCATATTTAACGATTTGTGCGTGAATTTTTTGCAAGGAGGTCTAGAGTCACAGACTTGAGGAAACAGGAGATCTAGGGTTCCAAACTCTTCTGGTATCTTTCCCAACTCCTTCTCTCTCCTCTCAAATCCAATAAAATCTATTTTCTGCAGGATTCTTTGCAAAATAGAGCCGTTCAAAAATCTTTTCGCAAAAGTTTTGTGATTGGTTTTGTTTTGCATATTTTAATACGGACTTTAAGGGGCAAAGACCAAATCAAGATTAGGTGAGGATTTCATCACCCTTCCTAAGCCCCACAAATCACAAACCGAGCATCTGCATCAACCCTTCATTAATTTAAAAAATATCTAGACCAGACTCTAAGGACTGTCGCGCTCAATAAGGAAAGAGGAAGGTCGTGGGTAATCTATCGTTTATCCGCATTACTTTTGTAGTGCCTAGGCAAGTGTGTCAAAGGCTAGTGGTTTTTAATTAGGCCCACTACTGTGGTTCCTTCCCACTTACCTGGCACTTACCTGGCTACAAGGGTAGTACAGAGGCGGTAGAGGATTGATCCTGCGGCTTGTCCTTTGGAAGTCTAGGAGCGGTCTAGAGACTGGACCTAGGTGACCTTAGTTCTAGGGTTGCTTGTGCATTTTAGGGTGATTTGTCTTGTGTCCCACTTTTTTTCAAAACAGACCAATTTTAAATCACACACACGCTGCCACTTGCACTAAACCCGCTTAGTGCATGCTCGGCTGGACACGGGATCCTAGTGCCCGTCTTGTCCGAGTTCCTGCTATCGACGCCGAAGTCGGTACTTCTTCATCTTCTTTTCCCCCACCACACACGACCGAGATGGACGGTACTCCATCAGATTATAACACCACGCTGTTGCCACCCGTAGGTGCGCAGAATCCACCGCGCATCTCTCTCCAAGAGAGATGCTATCCTATCCGTGGTCCTCTTCCCACTTATCTATCTCTTCCACCACCTAACGGGGATAATTTCGAAATTAAACCCCACTACATCAATCTGCTGCCCAAATTTCACGGGCTTGAATCGGAAGACGCATACGTTTTCATCACCAAATTCGAAAACGTATGCGCAATGATGGGTACTTCACAGTTGACTGTCGATGATATGCGTTTGCGTCTTCTCCCATTCACACTATGCGACTTAGCAGAAAAATGGCTTTACAATACTGCTGCACACTCTATCACTAATTGGGATGAATTCGTAATAGCATTTCTTAAGAAGTTTTACCCAAACCATAAGACTGCCCGTGTTAGAAGCGAGATCAACCAGTTCACCCAGCTTCCCAACGAACCATTTTGGAAGTGCTTTGAACGTTTCAAGGATTTGCTTGTCCAATGTCCTCATCATGGAATCAATAGATGGGATTTATGTTGGATTATATATGAGGGCATTAATCCAGCGACAAAGCAGATGCTTGAAACAATGTGTCAATGCAATTTCATGTCTAAAGATGACGGTGAAGCTTGGAAGTATCTGGAAGACCTCGCTCAACACACTTTGCAGTGGGAAAGCGTAAGACCACCTTCATCTAGGGGAGGTGTTCACCAGCTCGATGTTTCTATCGCAGTAAAAGCCGAAATGGCAGCGATACAGAAGAAACTCGACACTATTGAGAACAGATTCTCATCATTCTCCCTAAATCAGGTCACGCTTCCTAAGATCATCTGTGGTTGCTGTTCGGATCCTTCACACTTAACGGAAGAATGTCCTATGAATGCACTGTTTCAAGGTCACGAGCAAACTAATGCTGCTTTTCAGCAGCGACCTAGAAACGATCCTTATTCTTCCACGTACAATCAAGGATGGAGTAATCATCCTAACTTTGCTTGGAATCAAAACCAACAAAGCAATTATCAAAGACCTCCTCCACAGCAACCACAACCACAGAATCAGCCCCCTTTCAGTCACAGAATTTTCAAAATCCGGCCAACATTTCTACACCACAAGTGGCCGGTACTGACAACTCACTTGCACAAACTTTGGATATGTTCATGAAACAATCCATGCAATTGTCGGCTGAGATAAAGTCTTCTATTGATACCATAACGAAAAACTCCGCCTCCTATGGTGAGAGTATTAAATCAATAGAAAACCAAATCACACAGTTAAACGCCGCAATGAGTGCGAGAGAGAAAGGGAAACTCCCATCTCAACCCATACCTAATCCTGGCCACTCACAAAGTTATAATGTGAGTACTGTTACCACGTTGAGATCGGGAAAAGTGCTGAAGAACCGAATGGGTGAGCAATGTGATGATAGTGACACCAATGATACCCCAGCTTCTTCTTCTTCCCCTAATTCATCTAATCTCCCACCTTCACCTGAGCCTATTCTCCGTTTTCCCCAAGGCTCGAACATTTCGCCGAATCTATCTAAGTTGATTCCCACTCTAATTTTAGGATCGAATCCGTCCCCACAGTCTTCTCCACAAACGTTGGACCCAAAACTTATTGATCAAGCACCTTATCCAAAAAGATTAAGGGGCAACAGACCAAGTCCACAAATGAAGAAGATTATGGAAATTTTTAAGCAAGTTAACATAAACATTCCTCTCCTAGATGCTATTCAACAAGTTCCGTCATATGCGAAAATCCTAAAGGACTTATGCACTAGGAAGAGAAAAGTTCAAGTACCTAAAAAAGTTTTCCTTGCGAGTAATGTGAGCACAGCTTTTACACAACAACTACCCAAGAAACGAAAGGACCCCGGAAGTCCTACAATTTCAATTTCTATTGGGGGTAAAAATATCAATCGTGCTCTACTCGATTTAGGTGCTAGTGTTAACTTGCATCCGTATTCTGTTTATGAGCAATTAGGGATCGGAGAGTTAAAGCCTGCGCATTGCGCTCTTCAGATGGCCGATCGATCTATCACCCAACCAAGGGGTGAGCTAGAGGATGTGTTAATCAAAGTCGGGGAATTCATATTTCCCATAGACTTTATTGTTTTAGATACACAGCCTGTAGCAAACCCACGCAATCAAATCCCGGTGATACTCGGTCGACCCTTTTTGGCCACTTCCAACGCAGTAATCAATTGTAGAAACGGCTCCATGACCCTATCCTTTGGAAAGAAGTCAATTGAGCTTAACATTTACAAACTGGGAAGTGAACCCTCCGAACCCTATGCTCATGTGTGTTCTGTCGAATTAATGGATGTCGACAGCAGCGAATACGATCAACCTCATAATTCTGACTCTTTTCATATGTTGTTGCTTGACACAGACTCTTCCACCGAGTTGTCCGGGTCAACATCTAACGCCGATAAGGAACTTTTTATAGAGTTTGACGATCACCCCATTTTTTCTGATGACATTATTTTTCGGGTTATCGATGAAAGCTTTGAGAAAATTTTCGCTGACGAACTCGCATTTTTACAAGACACGGGTGTTGAGATGAATCAACTCCAAAATGAAGAAATTGGACCTCCACCCCTTCTTTTGGACAATCATGATAATGCGAGTAATCCATCATTACTATCACTGTGTCATCTCTCCAAATTGAGACGCAATCCTTTTACATTACACCTCTTATCACCTCCCCACTTCTTCACGTTGAAAGGTGACATGTTCTTCCACCAACCTTGGTGCTTCATCGATAAAATTTTTGAATGGTTGGTGTTGACCTTCGGTCTTTGCAAAGCTTGGCATTGACCAATTACCTTACCCCCCTCGTGTGATTTTAAAAGATTAACATTGTTTAACTTAAGTTTGGGGGGGTATATTTTGGCTCTTGAAAGAAAATGATTTTTACAAAATTGTGAGCCAAAAATAAGTTTGGGGGAGGATTTCACTTGCATATATTCTTGCCCCCGTTAATAATTTCCTCCCAAGTCTACAGGTTTTTGAGCTTAACGGATGACATCAGTAAGAACACTGCTGTAAACAAGTTTGGGGGAGGTTTGTGCTTATTAAAAAAAATTTTGATAATAAAAGAATAGAAAGTGAAAAATTATATATGAAAGATAGGAATAGTTTAAGAAAACCAAGAAAATTAGAAGTTTTCTTAAACGAACTAGTAATAAGTAGTTATGAGCTGTTGTCCCAAGGGTTAGTAAGATGAAGGAAGTCACTAATCTGAGAATAAAAATAAGTCTGAAAAATAGTCCCTATTCTGGAAGCCAAACATTTGAATGTTGATACCCTACTATATGCACTTACACACGTCTTGAAACTCGGGATAGTAGAGGATACCTTGAAATGCTCTTGTCTAAAAGCCAAAGTATGAAGGAAATGAAAAGATAAAAAAAATGAAGAAAATATAAAAATGGTGAAAAAAAATGAACACTGGTTTTGTATCGCCAAGGCAGCAATAAAAAAATATAGTGATGGTGCCTCTTCACCTAGTGCCCTAAGGCCAACTGGTTTGGGAGTCACTGCTAAGCCGGAGATTAGTCCGCGGCTGCCGGAGATTCGGATCCCCACAATCAATAAACCCCCACCTACCCTAGGTAGGGGAAATCTGTAGTATGCCTGACCAGCGCACGCGTATTCCCATCTCAATGGGGTGACGAAAAACACCCTACAGATTCTAGCACGCCTGGTGGGACCATCTCTCCTCCCATATTTCGGGTTAAATGTTCATGCGAACTCAATCAATATACATATCTATATTTATACTAAAATAATGCTCTTTCATGCAAGTCTTCAAGAAATCACTTTTCAACAATGTCTCCAAGGACGATCTCAGCTCTCAGCACGACTCCCATCTCCTACACGATGAAGATGGACGCCAGGACAGTCCTTCCGGCCAGTCTCGGTCGACAATGGGATGAGCCGCCGCTACCATTCGGCTCTATTCTGTTTGTCTCGGCTAATGCCATCCCTGCACCTCAAGCCCCGGTGACAGACAAACCGGTCTCGAGGGGCAAGAGGCCAAATGTGGTGGTCTCGAAGGCGCCCCAACTCAAAGGCAAGTCGGTGTTTGAACGACTCTCCTTGGCCCCAGCTGGGGGCAAGGCCATCAGCACCAACAAAGCAACAAGGCGTCTCGAGCAAGCTCCGGCGGTGCCCCTGACAATTTCTCGATCGGGTATCTTATCTAAGCTCCCCGCCAAAGATAAAGAGACGACTGGATATGTTGTCCACACTGTCTACATGGTGGGTACGTGCAGCAAGAGCAAGGACGGGGCCACCACATCCCAAATCCAATCTGGTGTGAATATGGCTGCCACATTCCATGACCAGCCTCCTCTGGAAGGTAATGAAGACCCTCCCAGTGAGGCTGATAAGCAGGGAGAGCCCTCGGTTCATGAGGAGTCGGGTTCGGAAAGCGAAGATGAGCCAACTTTCCATCCTAAGACCGCGGAGCATCAACTTCTCCAGGAGCTCCAAAAGCAGCTCAGGAACAAAGACAAGGAGATGACCAAGCTCTACTAAAAAATCGACGACTTGACAAACGTCGTCTTACAGCTCACGGCCCAACTTGCCTCTCAGCCGCCCAATCAGGCGCAGGGCTCTGCTCATGAACCGGGAAACGGTGTCCCGAAACAGCCGATGCCTGTTCCCTCAAATCCAAAAGTGGGCGGATAGCATGAAAATCAGTCGCATCCTATCTAGGGAAATGTCTTGGCTACCGATGACAATAGCCCGCTAACTCAAGATCAAATCATGGATTTGGTTGCCAACAAAGTCAAAACGTTGGTAGCCGAAGCCGAAACACAAAAAGATATCAGCAGCAGTGAGAGACTATATCCTGCTTAGTATGATCTGGTAGAATTTCCCAGCGGCTATGTCATCCCTAAATTCGGAAGGTTTGATGGGACGAGAAATGCGAATCAGCACATCGCTCACTTCAAAGCCTCATGCGGGAATACTGGGGGCAATGATGCGCTTCTTGTTCAGTTGATAAAACTGCACATTTGTTATTACATTTTTCCTACTATTTCTATTTAATAAAAGGTGTTTATTATAATATATGATACATATGAGGGTTAATCTGTAAAAATACTATTTTCATGTGTTTATATATTATAAATAATATTTTGTAGGAAAAAGTAAGCATATAATATCCATGTAACATTTGGCCCATTTAAATATGCTTACCTTATTAATACCTTTGACCAATTCTTAATGGTTAAGTTAATATCTCAATAAAACAAACTCTACTAATATTGTTTGTTGAGTTATTTTCAGGGCTGAAATCAAGGAAATCAAAGTTGGCAAATCAAATCTACCAAAGATATTCAAGAAACTAATTCTGGTAGAAATGTAGAAAAGATTTTCAAAGTCTACATACTCAAAAGATTACCAAGTGTTACAGATATGAAGCTACAAAAATTAGAGGCCATGATCTCACTAAAAGGGGGCGGATCCGCGGCCAAACCTATCCAATGGCTGCGGTTCCGCCGCGGATTTAAAGAGTTGAGATATGGGATTGTGGTGGTTAGGATCCTAACAACTAGTTTCCATATTAGGAAACTAGGGTTTTGGCTCCGTGACTATAAATAAGGACCGAGAGCCTCTTGGAAAAATTATCAAGTCGACGAGATCACGAAGTCCAAGACGGCTCACGCATCCAGACTGATCATCAACTGTTCGTCTACCTCCTGGAAGAGATCGAGAAGCAAACTAGTCTTTGTAATCATTTTCTAATGAATCAAAGTGTAATGAATATTGTTGATTAATAAAGGTAGCTTTCTTTTTCTTATTCTATTTTTTCGTAGTTTAATTATGCATTTTCTCTCCATCTCTTTTTCTCCCAACATGCGCGAGTAATTCTCCGCTTGTTAGGGTTCGTAGGATTAGGGTATGCTAATGGATGATGAACATCTCTAAACTCTTTTTAAGTCCTATAAAGTTTATAAACTTTATCAAAAGAATCATTAACATCCTAATCGGGCGCGCTAACAATTCATTGTTAGTCCCGACCGCGATTAGAGATTAAATTAATGATTGTTTTGGTAAAGACTAGATATGAACGGAGTTCCGTGTCGAGATAAGGGTTAAGAGTGGGATTCCTTTTCCCTCCAGAAACCCTAATCTACACGCATTACCGTCGTTCTAGTTTTAAATCTATTAAAGGATATAAAAAGTAATTTTTAATTAATCATCCATAACTACTAAATCCTAACGAACCCTACAAGCCCCCTTTTATATTAAACTTACATCCATAATTAATCTAGATCTATATTTTGCATTCTTGTTTAACGTAGATCTAGAAACTATTTCCACCATTCTTTATTCTTCCTCCTCTCTTTTCAACACATCTAATGCAAGAGTAAAAGATTCAACGTTTCCCTGAGGACGACCCGTACTCACCTCGGTCTAGCTACGCGCGACACCGTTCTGATTGCGGTTAACAACTACAAACACACTCTTCCGAAACAATCACTTCTCCTCTGCCAGTTCGTTAATAGCTTGACCGATGTTGCTTTCGACTGGTACGCAAGCATACCGGATGGCTCCGTCATAACTTTCGTCCAAATGGAGTCTCTGTTTCGGCAGAGGTTCATGAGCGTTAGCGATAAGATCACCATCACCGATTTCGTAAGGACCAAGCCAAAGAACAACGAAAGCAGCATGGATTTTATAACCCGATGGCGCAATCTCTCCGTCAAATGCGAACCGCCGATAGAGCAGGACCAATCTGTCAGTCTCCTCGTCGGAAATCTCAACAATTGGATGACCCCGTTTCTATGCACCGCGGGTCTCAAAACATTCCAAGAGATGACCAGGAAAGTTTAGATGCTGGAACACTCAAAGCAGGAGTCCTCCACCGACTCCCAAAATAACAATAGGTCCTGGAGAAACCGAAAGGACGAAAATCGCAAAGGCGGAAATTCCGACGATACTGAATCTTTCAACACTTCGGCTAACTGAAATAAGCGGGGGATGAGCGGGCCTAGTGCCAACCAGCCTCGGAAGCCAGTGTTCGGAGAATCTCCACTGAAAGAGAAGATGGATAAGGTTTATTCCTTCAGAAGGGGCAAAATCCGTAAAATATTCAAATATGCCCTGAGGAACGGTCTACAACTTACAGAGAAAAAAAGACCGCAGGAAGCGAATATGACCGACGACCCCAAATACTGCCCCTATCACAGAGTGATAGGTCATGCCATTGAGGACTGCTTCGTCTTCAAAGATTGGGTCGAAAAGCAATACAAGGCAGGAGAGATAGAACTGTCCAAAAGCGTGTTAACAAACAGTCAAGTCCCAACCGCCGATTTTATACAAACGGAGACCGAAGTTCTTCGTGAAACTGATTCTCTCAGACATCTGCCTTTCTCTGAAAACAATCGACCATCACGTCGTTAAACTGGGAACAATCGACCACCACGTCGTTAAGCTGGGAACAATCGACCTCTAAGTCGTTAAACTGGGAATGTAAAAATGTGTAAATAAAACAAAAAATAATAAAAAGCCGAAATAATAGGGCAACCGCAATAAAAATCAGCGAGTAAAAATAAAAATGAAAATAAAGTCGAAATGATAGGGCAATCGCGACCTTCGCGATAAAAAAAGCTGAAATGATAGAGCAATCGTGGTAAAAAAACAACAAAAAAAAGAAAAGAAAAAAAACGGCGAATGATGAGTCTCTCCTAGTACCATATTCCAGTGCAGCGATGCAGACGCCAACCAAAATCCAATTTCTCAAAATTCTCCCGGCCCTACGGTTAGTCCCCAAATTGACTGCCGTATACAATCCACGGGATCAAATAATTCTCAGCATACCTATGCCCCACCGCAATCACCAGTTACGCGGCTGGTCTCCGCCCTTGGAATTATGCTCCATTGGAAAGACCCACTCATGTGTCCTTACGATACATGAGGAGAACAAACCTTCATGGGATCCTTACTACTCACAAAGGAAAAACACACTTGGGAGTCCTCACGACTCCTAAGGAGAAAATGCACCTACGGGATCCTTACGACTCGTAGGGAGAAAATGATTTTATGGGACCGTTACGGCCCATAAAATTGAAAAGCCTTAGGTGAGAGGGATCTAAACCTGTCTCCTAAGCCATCGTTCCCTAATCCCCAAGTGGCGAATGATGAGTCGCTCCTGGTACCATATTCTAGTGCAGCGATGCATACGCCAACCAAATTCCAAATCCCATACCCCAACGGCGAATGATGAGTCGCTCCTGGTACCATATTCCAGTGCAGCGATGCAGACGCCACCAAATTCCAAATCCCATACCCCAACGGCGAATGATGAGTCGCTCCTGGTACCATATTCCAGTGCAGCGATGCAGACGCCAACTAAATTCCAAATCCCATACCCCAACGGCGAATGATGAGTCGCTCCTGGTACCATATTCCAGTGCAGCGATGCAGACGCCAACAAAGTCCCGAAATTTTTCCGGCCCTACGGTCAGGATCATACATCCTGCAAAACCGTATACAATCCACGGGTGTGAAAAAATCCCAATCTCTTCCAAGTCCTACCGGTGAGACCATATTCAAAGTCCCACCAAAAATAAAAATATATATATAAAATAAAAAAAGGTATGTCCACAAGCAAAATGAGCACGGATGAAAACCTGAAAGGGCTCCGTGAGTAAAAATAGCAGGACTGCCGGCGAGTTTGTGAAAACCCAAAAGGGCGCAAACTCGTGAAAAGGGGATGAAATGCACTCGCAAAGTCCTTTCGACTTTGTGAGGAGAAAATTCCCACGTGAGATCCTTACGACTCACAAAGGAGCAACACACTTGGGGGTCCTCACGACTCCTTAGGAGAAAATACACCTACGGGATCCTTACGACCCGTAGGGAGAAAATGCTTTGTGAGACCCTTACGGCTCACAAAATTGAAAAGCCTTAGGTGATAGAGACCTAAAACCTGTCTCATAAGCCAACGCTTCCGGATAAGCAAGCGCAAATGATGATTCTCTCCTGGTACCATATTCCAATGTAGCGATACTGATGCCAAACAAAAACCAATTCCCAAATCCTCCAGGGGCAAATGATGAGTTGTTCCTAGCATTACTCCAGTGCAGCAATGCAGATGCCGACCCAAAAAACCAAATCCTTAAATCCTCTAATGATAGATGATGATTCACTCCTGGTACCATGTTCCAGTGTAGCGATGCTGATGTCAACCCAAATCATAATCAACAAGTCAATTTCAACTTCGACACCGCAGAAAGCGGAGCAAGTCAGAATCAAATCTCGACACTGCAAGAAGCGGAGCAAGTCAAGTTCACCCCTGACACTGCAAGAAGCAGAGCAAGTCAAATCAAGCATCGACCGTCCATGTCGTAAAAAGGGCAGTGCAGGCTTCCCACAAATCGGGAACCAAATCGCTCCAGATCAGAGCGTCGACCGTCCATGTCGCAAAAAGGGCAGTGCAGGCTTCCCACAAATCGGTAACCAAATCGCTCCGGATCAGAGCGTCGACCGTCCATGTCGCAAAAGGGGCAGTGCAGGCTTCCTACAAATCGGTAACCAAATCGCTCCGGATCAGAGCGTCGACCGTCCATGTCGCAAAAAGGGCAGTGCAGGCTTCCTACAAAGCGGGAACCAAATCACTCTGGATCAGAGCGTCGACCGTCCATGTCGCAAAAAGGGCAGTGCATGCTTCCTACAAAGCAGGAACCGGATCATTCCGGGCCAGGGAAAAGTCTACCACGGACACTCCGACTCGGAGACACGTCAAGCGTCGACCGTCCATGTCGCAAAAAGGGCAGTGCAGGCTTCCCACAAATCGGGAACCAAATTGCTCCGGGTCAGAGCGTCGACCGTCCATGTCGCAAAAAGGGCAGTGCAGGCTTCCCACAAATCGGGAACCAAATCGCTCCGGATCAAAGCGTCAACCGTCCATGTCCCAAAAAGGGCAGTGCAGGCTTCCTACAAAGCAGGAACCAGATCACTCCGGGCCAGGGAAAAGTCTACCACAGACACTCCGTCTTGGAGACGCGTCGAGCGTCGACCGTCCATGTCGCAAAAAGGGCAGTGCAGGCTTCCTACAAAGCAGGAACCAAATCACTCCGGGCCAGGGAAAAGTCTACCACGGACACTCCGTCTCGGAGACGCGTCGAGCGTCGATCGTCCATGTCGTAAAAAGGGCAGTGCAGGATTCCCACAAATCGGGAACCAAATCGCTCTAGATCAGAGCGTCGACCGTCCATGTCGCAAAAAGGGTAGTGCAGGCTTCCCATAAATCGGGAACCAAATCGCTCCGGATCAGAGCATCGACCGTCCATGTCGCAAAAAGGGCTGTGCAGGCTTCCTACAAAGCGGGAACCAAATCGCTCCGGATCAGAGCGTCGATCGTCCATGTCGTAAAAAGGGCGGTGCAGGCTTCCTACAAAGCAGGAACCAGATCACTCCGGGCTAGGGAAAAGCCTACCACGGACACTCCAACTCAGAGGCACGTCAAGCGTCGACCGTCCATGTCGCAAAAAGGGCAGTGCAGGCTTCCCATAAATCGAGAACCAAATCGCTCTGGATCAGAGCGTCGACCGTCCATGTCGCAAAAAGGGCAGTGCAGGCTTCCCACAAATCAGGAACCAAATCGCTCCGGATCAGAGCGTCGACCGTCCATGTCGCAAAAAGGGTAGTGCTGGCTTCCCACAAATCGGGAACCAAATCGCTCCGGATCAGAGCGTCGACCGTCCAGGTCGCAAAAAGGGCAGTGCAGGCTTCCTACAAAGCGGGAACCAAATCGCTCCGAGCCAGGGAAACGTCTACCACAGACACTCCGTCTCGGAGACGCGTCAAGCGTCGACCGTCCATGTCGTAAAAAGGGCAGTGCATCCCAAAAAGTGGGAACCAAAGTAAGTCGCCTCCACGCAAAAGAAGATCCATCAATTTCATGCACACGACTCACATATGTGGTGTGCATTTATTGATGGGGGCACTTTGTTGAAGTCGAAAATTGCACCCTGGTTGACCAAGTCAAAGTCAAAGTCAACCCAAGCCAAGTGGGCCCATTCCCAGGTCGAGTCCGAACATGAAGCGGCCGGCCCTCCCCCATGCCAAAATGAAATCATTTAATAAATAATTTTTTTGTAATTTTTTATGCATGAATGTAAACAGAATGGGCATAAAGCCAAATTTTTGTAAAGCCCATGGCTTATGTGCAAAAAGAAATGGCACATGAGCCATGGGATGGGCAAAATGCCATTTTGTAAAGCCCAATGGGCCATATGTAAATATGTAAGCCTATATAAGGCAACATGATGATGAATAAAGTATAGACTTTTTCATCCCCAAAAAATAGGGCATGTGCCTCTTTCTCCTTCCTCAAGGTTCTAAAACCTTCTTCTTTCTTTTGAATTAAATCAAGAGTTTTACTCTTCCTTTTCCAAAACTAAATAGTTTTTCACCATAAAACCCACAAAAGGGAACTTGGATCTGCCATTAGATCTCAAAAAGGGGAGATTTTTAAGTCTCCCCCCTTTTTTCCATGGGCCGCCAAACGACAGGAAGAAGAAGGAGACCCATCTCCAGAAACCCCACTTTGGGGAAGATTCAAGGCTCAAGGGGAGAACCCCCTTCATCAGCTTCAAAATATCTTAGGAGTTTAACACCTCATATATATACATATATACAAAATAATTGTTGGGCTAGCCTAGCACCTCGTCAAGGGTTCGGTAGCATCACATATGCCATAATCAAAATTTTAGAGGTGCTAAGTTAACTCGACAAGAATCGAAACTAGAAGTTTTAGGGATTCATACAAACATGCATCACATGCAAATGTAAAACTATCACTAAGAATAGAGATTACAACCTTTGTAGATCTCCCTCGGTGACTCCTTGGCTCTATGAGAGTTTGGAACGGATCGATGGAAGCCTTCCTTGTCCACGATGATCCACCCGAAGTCCCTTTGCCCAAAGCTCCTTGCCTTACTTGTTTCGCAAACGAAGTAGAGCAAACACCCTACGCAAATCGGCTAGATGTGTGTAGTATGATAATGTGGTTTATGTTCTTCAATTGAAATCCTTTTCTTTTATCAATCTTCACTCAAGAGAGAAATCAAGAGAGGAAGAAGAAGATATTGGTGGCTTGAGCTTTCTATCATATCACATATGATAACTTGTTTTCACACCCTTGTTCACAATTTTTCCCTTGTTGTTTCATTGTATGTTTCATATCACATATGAAGCTATTTATAGTGATAAGAAGGAATAATCACCATTATTCCATTACCACCATAATTGTGAGTGGAAATTCTTTTCATAAAGAATTAAGCATGGGTGGAAATTCTTTTCATTAAGTTAAGTAAAGCTTACCCACTAAAGAATAAAGGAGCATGAGTGGATATTCTTTACATTAACTTAAAATGATAAATACAAATTAAAAGCTTCAATATAAGTCTTGCATTGCCACCATTCTTGTATCAACAACCATGATACTATGTATGCATGTATGTGTCCATGCACATCATCATGTGCATACATGCATGCATACAAAAGGATTTACTTAAAGATTTAATCTAAATGTAATTTGTCAAATCAACACTTGATTTAGCAAACCGGTCATATCACATACGATCCGAAAAATAGAAAATGCCCGATTAATATACGTTATCACATAACCGTATTTAATCGGGTCCCGCGCATATCTCATATGCACACCACATCATTTTGCCTGAGCCAGGAAACTTCATTGTGGGACTCTAAGACTCGTCAATACGCCGGCAGTAGATGATGATCATATCAAACATCTACAAGCCGCAAGAGGTCAGCTAAACATAACGGCCACCCGGGTATTGAAACGATCAGAAGAAAACCAGCGAAGCTGTAAAAACTCCCGTCGAGCCAACTGGCAACACTTACCGTACAGTCTGGTCTCTTCGTCAGATATGCTGCATATCGAGTCTAGGGATGGAATCGTCGACCCCAGTAACTCAATAAGTCATGCTGGTGTATGGCTCATAACAGATTGAGAAACTACTGATAACTCTTATCAGTAAATCTCAGCAGCCCTGGCCAGGGACTTCATGTTATAGCCAATCAAGCATAGCACAACATCAACCCCCAATACCGGGAGAGACGAAACCCCTCATATCGCTCATTGCTTCCATGCGCCTCGAGACTGTACCCAAAGACCACCTGTTTGCACGACTCAGTAGAGCCGTGGTAGGGTGGAGATCAAAGTATAGTGGGAGGACACACAAGACTCTATGACGATCTCGGGTCTACAGACTAACCTGTACCAGTGTTCCCTGAGAACTGCTATCCGACGATAGATATAATACCACATAGGAGTTCTCGGGGAGTCCGTTCAGTGTACCTAGTCTCCACTGAGCACCCGCATACAATCTTTGGTGTCTCCTCACCAGATGGATATGGGATCATCCATCGCCCATCATATGGGACAAGAATAGTATACGCTAGTCTACTCTGGAATATCGATACCCTGTCTCGATACATCCTCGACTAGGAACAGTTCAAGGATATGCTTATAGACTATATGTACCCCACTAGTATGATCCGCATCATAATCATATTAATCAAGCAAATATCCTTTGGGCTTTATCAACATGTGTAAAAGATCAAATCTACATGTACAGATAAAGTAAACCAGATAGCGTACTATCATGTTGAGCAAGAAATTCATCTATCTCCATAGATATATGTCCAAATTTCCACTATCCATATAATGGCCTTTAGGGCATACATATTACTAACAATCTCCCACTTGCACTAAGGCCAGTTATTGGCGTATCTCATACCCAACATTTCAAACAGTCGCTCATGCTGAGGCTGTGGAAGTGCCTTGGTGAATGGATCTGCTGTGTTATCCTTTGTATCTACTCTCCGAATCTCGATCTCCTGGCGATCTACTATCTCCCGGATCAAATGATATCGCCTTAGGATGTGTCTGGACTTCTGATGGGACCTTGGTTCTTTGGCTAATGCTATAGCTCCATTATTATCACAATACAATGGTATTGGATCAACAATGGTTGGAACTACTCCTAGTTCCGCAATGAACTTCTTCATCCAGACGGCTTCCTTAGCAGCATCACTTGCAGCAATATACTCAGCTTCCATCGTGGAGTCTGCAACGGTGTCCTGTTTGGAACTCTTCCAACTAACCGCTCCTCCATTTAGGGTAAATACAAACCCTGAGATTGATTTACTGTCATCCTTGTCACTTTGGAAGCTTGAATCGGTAAAGGCCTCCATCTGGAGATCCCCATTACCATACACCAAGAACAATTCTTTAGTCCTTCGCAAGTACTTAAGAATGTTCTTCACTGCCATCCAATGTTTCTCCCCTGGGTTGGATTGATACCTGCTTACTACAGCCAGTGCATAAGCCACATCAGGGCGAGTACACAACATCGCATACATTATAGATCCCACGGCTGAAGCGTAGGGTATAACGCTCATGCGAGCTCTCTCTTCATCAGTCTTCGGACAGAAGTCCTTGGAGAGAGTGATTCCATGACTAGCAGGCAAGGCACCACGCTTGGAATCTTCCATACTAAACCTCTTTAGAATTGTGTCTATGTACTTTGATTGGGACAGTCCCAATAACCTCTTGGATCTATCTCTATAGATCCTAATGCCCAAAATGCGCGAGGCATCACCCAGGTCCTTCATGGAGAACCTTTGTGATAAGAATAGTTTGACCGATTGTAGCATAGGAACATCATTTCCTATCAGGAGAATGTCATCTACGTACAATACGAGGAATGTGACAGTACTCCCTACAATCTTCTTATAAATACATGGTTCATCTTCATTTCTGACAAAATCAAACTCTTTGATTGTATCATCAAAGCAGATGTTCCAGCTCCTTGAGGCCTGCTTTAATCCATAAATGGATTTAAGCAATCTACATACTTTCCCGCTGCTCCCACTATCAATGAAGCCCTCTGGCTGATCCATAAAAACACATTCTTCTAAATCACCATTTAGAAATGCTGTTTTCACGTCCATCTGCCATATTTCATAATCATAGTGAGCAGCAATAGCAAGTAGGATCCTAATGGATTTAAGAATTGCTACCGGAGAGAAAGTTTCATCATAGTCCAAGCCTGGTCTTTGACGAAAACCTTTCGCTACAAGCCTTGCTTTATAGGTCTCCACCTGTCCATCTACACCAATCTTTCTCTTAAAGATCCATTTGCACCCAACGGGTTTTATCCCAGGAGGCGCAACGTCCAAAGTCCATACTTTGTTGGTGTACATTGACTCCATTTCGGATCTCATTGCTTCCAGCCATTTCACTGAGTCACCACTCATGATAGCTTGCTGAAAACTAGTAGGGTCATCATCATCCATGATGCAATCTTCTCTATCACCATCTATGAGAAACCCATAGTATCTCTCTGGTGGGTGAGAAGTTCTACTAGACCTCCTGAGCGGCTGAGGTTCTTGAAGTTCTACTGCAACATCAGTTTCAACCAATTCCTCCTGAGTAATTTGTGTCTCTAGAACCTCTTCTAGTTCTACCCTATTGCCATTAGTACTTTCCGTAAAGAACTCATTTTCCAAAAATGTGGCATGCTGAGCAACAAACACCTTTTGTTCCTCTTTGTGGTAGAATAGATATCCATACGAATGTTTTGGATACCCCACAAATTTACACATGACCGATCGTGTCTCGAGTTTGTCTGGATTCTGCTTTTTAACAAAAGCCGGACAACCCCAAATCATAAACCTTTTAAGAGATGGTCTCTTTCCATTCCACATCTCATATGGAGTGGTAGACACGGTCTTGGTTGGTACCCTGTTCAATAGATACATTGTTGTCTCCAATGCATGTCCCCAAAAGGAAAGCGGTAACTCAGCATCACACATCATGGATCGTACCATATCCAATAGGGTACGATTTCTCCGTTCTGACACACCATTGTGCTGCGGTGTGTAAGAAGGAGTGAGCTGAGAGAGAATCCCATTCTCTTTTAAGAAGTCTAGAAACTCTGTACTTAAATATTCTCCACCTCGATCCGATCGAAGTTTCTTGATGCTCAAGCCTGTTTGCTTCTCTACTTCAAGTTTATACTCCTTGAATTTCTCAAAGGCTTCAGATTTGTGCTTTATCAAAAACACGTGTCCGAATCTTGAGAAATCATCAGTAAAAGTGATGAAGTATGAAAAACCACCTCTTGCAAGTGTAGACATTGGTCCGCATACATCACTATGTATGAGGCTTAAGAGTTCACCAGCTCTCTCTCCGTGTCCACTAAACGGAGTTTTGGTCATTTTACCTTTGATACAAGACTGGCAAGTCGCATAAGATTTATATTCAAACGGATTTAAATATCCATCTTTATGTAGCTTGTTTAGTCTTGTTTCATTAATATGACCAAGTCTACAATGCCAAAGAAAAGCTTCATTTATATCTGAAAACTTTCTTTTACTAGTATGTTGTATATTGAAAACTGTGTGTTGGTTCAGGATGTAAATACCGTTATTTAATGTACCACGCCCAATCAACTCTTGATTCAGGTTAATGTTCATAACATTATTTTGCAATATAAAATGATATCCTTCATTGTCCAACAAAGAAAAGGATATTATGTTACACAGCATACTTGGTACAAAATAACACGGGTTCAAAACCAAAATACTTCCTGAAGGCAACCCTAGATGATACTGTCCCACGGATACAGCATGTATATTGGAACCATTTCCAACCCGCAGAGTATGATCTCCAATTTTTAAAACTCTACTATTTCTCAATCCCTGCATACAATTGCAGATGTGAGAACCAGAACCGGTATCCAATACCCAGGATGCAGAGTTTAAAGAAAAACAGTTTTCAGTTACAAACACACCTGAAGTGGAAGCATCAGCATGCTTCTTCTTCTTGAGATCAGCAAGATATTCAGCACAGTTGCGTTTCCAATGTCCTGACTTTTTACAGTAAAAACATTCTCCTTTTCCACTTCCCATAGCCCCGACTTTGTCTTTCCCCTTCGCCTTTCTAACTCCACCTTTCTGTTTGATGGACTTCTTCTTTTTCTTTCCCTTGGCCTTAGCTTTTGGGAATGAAGAGGAAGATGGCCCAGCAAGCAGAGCAGGAGTCCTTGCCGTTTTCAACGTGTTCTCTGCACTTCTCAACATATTGAGAAGTTCAGGCAATGATTTCTCCAAACCATTCATATTGAAATTTACTATGAACGGAGCAAAGGCAGGGGGGAGAGACTGTAGAACAATATCCGTATATTGCTCATTATCCATAGTCCATCCCAGTCCCTCAAGTTCTTCAATAAGACCAATCATTTTCAAAACATGGTCTCCAACTGGTGCACCAGGGGCCATTCGCATCTGAAACAGCTTTCTAGATGCCTCGTATCTCAAGGTACGAGATTGCTCTTCATACAACTCCTTTGTGTGAAGAAAGATGGATTGCACATCCATATTCTCGTGTTGCTTCTAATGGACATTGTCCATAGAAGCGAGCGCGAGGCACTTGTCCGTGTTGCAGTCATTCTCCCAAGTTTTTCGGATCTCCCTATCCGAGACAGATGATTCAGGTCCTGAGACGGGTGGGGCTTCAGTATTGAGGACATATGATACCTTGTCATATGAAAGTGCAATGTTCAAGTTTCTCAACCATTCTTTATAATTTGGTCCTGTAAGTTTATTTTTCTCAAGTAGAAACTTAAGTCCTGACATCTGTAACTGCCATTCGGAGAGAGAAAAGGATACACTTAGCGAAATGCTCTTGCAAAGAATTAGATTGGTTATTATTTTATCTAATCGATGTCTCCCACTGCTTTTAATCAAATTTTCTTTCAAAACCTGAAAAGAAAACTAGCCAGGAATAATTTTCCTGGAAGTAACACTTACTCACAGTGAGATCGAGATCCAACTATCACATAGATAGTATGCAATCTCATTGCAAATTTCAACTCTTGAAATTTCCGATATGGTTTTTACCCCTAGTCACTTATGACCTTGGCTATGGTCAACATATCATAAGTACTAGTCAAATTCTACCCGTCATTTCGTGATTAATTAGACCCACCCATATGACCCTTGACTATGATCAACATAATCACATGAATGTCCTAACTAATCGCATCATATGCTTTGTAGGAAGACATCACTTAGCTACCGTACACTACGCCTTGACTATAATCAACATACGCAGCACGAATACTAAGTACTCTGCTTCCTAAAATGACGGAGGGTTGCGGATGGTTTTTAAGAAAACCTTTAACGCTTTGAACTTGATCTCGTTGTAGAATCAAAACGGTTAAGAAAAGGAGTGGCTTAAGCTCCGCATCTTCTTGAAACTTGCATTTTTCATAAAAAGCCGAGTTTGTTTCAAATCTGATTCTACAACATCATTAGGTTTCTTTTCTTTACATTAATCTCATTAATGTGATCCCATCATCTAAGTTCCTAAGCCATCACAGAATAGAACGTATACTTATACCATCCGCATTCGCCACAGTGTCCCGTTATGCACCGTTAGGTTACTTAACTAACGGCATAGCGGGGTGGGACTAGCGCGGGTGTAAAATATAAGCAACGTTTATTATATATCATATATATAATAATAATCCATTCGTCTCAGATACTAAGTAATCACATTACAGAATATCAACAGCAGAAGCAAATAAACGTTGTGATTAATAGAAAATACGGATTCCACGGTCGTGATGAATAGCCAAGCCCACACCCCTAGACCCCTACGAGAGCGGCAAGTGATCCCGCCAATTCTAGAGTTTAGGAGACCCGGTCTCGACTCCTCGAGATGGCCTCCCACTGAACCCTAGAACCCGGTCACTTGTGCTCCCCTCCTTGGGTCTATCCTAATACGGAAAAGTAAATAATATACAATTGATTTATACATGAATGAAAATAAAAACTCTCATCTCACATAAAAACCCCCGGCTATTCATTCGCGACAATCCTACTCATCATATCTCAGCAACACATAATATCTCATATCATCAACGTAAGTAAGTATGCGTATCCCGATTGTCGTTGACGTATAGCAACGAAAACGGCGATACGCCACATACTACACTTACGGTCGCAGAAAATAAAATGAAAAACTACAACATTTGGAATCCACAATCACCTTAGACATCATAAATTCGAAATATCACATACTTCGTATTTCATGCCTAACTATATGAATTCCACATATTGTATCACATTTCAGATAAATAGACAATGTTAAACTCTTCGATCGAATAAACAAACACCCAAGATTTCCCAAACTGCACAACACTTGAGCCGAGTTCAAAAATTTCTAGAACATGCCACAGCCCCTTATGGACCAACCGTAGAAGGGCCAAACCAACGCCTCACATGTGGCAACGCTAAACTACCACAAACCCTAAGGTTCAGTGATAGTTTTTACGGTCACATAATCGAGTTATGGTTATGTTCTTCTAGAGTGTCCACAGATACGCTTGCATATTTTTCGAAAGTTTCGAACTAGGGAAAAATCCAACACTTGGAATATTTCCAATACGGGAAAAATTGCGTTTCTAATATTCGTTCAAACATTTTAACACGTTCTAAAAATCTGAAAATCTGAACGAAGTTAAACCTTTCCAATCGAATCACCAAATACAATAGTTCTCCAGAAAACTCAACACTTGAGTAATTTTAAAATATCTCAGAGGCATGTACTGATTTAATCAGGTATTACTGTATAAAAATTATTTTCTAATTCCTTAGAACCGCCGCGGATCCGCCGCCAAAGCCATGCTTTGGCCGCTGATCCACGGCTCTTTAGTGAGATCACTGAAAAAAATTTATATGGTAATTCATAGAAAAGCCTGCTGAATTTTTTAAGAACTTTTAATTTGGAAAAATCCAATTTTCAAAAAATTTCCAGAGAGCGGTCCAAATTGGTGTTTCGTGGTTCGATCGGACTTTTAACATCGCCTACGCATCGCCTAAAGCTCTAGCCTGGCTCTGATACCACTGTAGGGCTAGCCTAGCACCTCGTCAAGGGTTCGGTAGCATCACATATGCCATAATCAAAATTTTAGAGGTGCTAAGTTAACTCGACAAGAATCGAAACAAGAAGTTTTAGGGATTCATACAAACATGCATCATATGCAAATGTAAAACTATCACTAAGAGTAGAGATTACAACCTTTATAGATCTCCCTCGGTGACTCCTTGGCTCTATGAGAGTTTGGAACGGATCGATGGAAGCCTTCCTTGTCCACGATGATCCACCCGAAGTCCCTTTGCCCAAAGCTCCTTGCCTTACTTGTTTCGCAAACGAAGTAGAGCAAACACCCTACGCAAATCGGCTAGATGTGTGTAGTATGATAATGTGGTTTATGTTCTTCAATTGAAATCCTTTTCTTTTATCAATCTTCACTCAAGAGAGAAATCAAGAGAGGAAGAAGAAGATATTGGTGGCTTGAGCTTTCTATCATATCACATATGATAACTTGTTTTCACACCCTTGTTCACAATTTTTCCCTTGTTGTTTCATTGTATGTTTCATATCACATATGAAGCTATTTATAGTGATAAGAAGGAATAATCACCATTATTCCATTACCACCATAATTGTGAGTGGAAATTCTTTTCATAAAGAATTAAGCATGGGTGGAAATTCTTTTCATTAAGTTAAGTAAAGCTTACCCACTAAAGAATAAAGGAGCATGAGTGGATATTCTTTACATTAACTTAAAATGATAAATACAAATTAAAAGCTTCAATATAAGTCTTGCATTGCCACCATTCTTGTATCAACAACCATGATACTATGTATGCATGTATGTGTCCATGCACATCATCATGTGCATACATGCATGCATACAAAAGGATTTACTTAAAGATTTAATCTAAATGTAATTTGTCAAATCAACACTTGATTTAGCAAACCGGTCATATCACATACGATCCGAAAAATAGAAAATGCCCGATTAATATACGTTATCACATAACCGTATTTAATCGGGTCCCGCGCATATCTCATATGCACACCACATCTTTTTGCCTGAGCCAGGAAACTTCATTGTGGGACTCTAAGACTCGTCAATACGCCGGCAGTAGATGATGATCATATCAAACATCGACAAGCCGCAAGAGGTCAGCTAAACATAACGGCCACCCGGGTATTGAAACGATCAGAAGAAAACCAGCGAAGCTGTAAAAACTCCCGTCGAGCCAACTGGCAACACTTACCGTACAGTCCGGTCTCTTTGTCAGATATGCTGCATATCGAGTCTAGGGATGGAATCGTCGACCCTAGTAACTCAATAAGTCATGCTGGTGTATGGCTCATAACAGATTGAGAAACTACTGATAACTCTTATCAGTAAATCTCAGCAGCCCTGGCCAGGGACTTCATGTTATAGCCAATCAAGCAAAGCACAACATCAACCCCCAATACCGGGAGAGACGAAACCCCTCCTATCGCTCATTGCCTCCATGCGCCTCGAGACTGTACCCAAAGACCACCTGTTTGCACGACTCAGTAGAGCCGTGGTAGGGTGGAGATCAAAGTATAGTGGGAGGACACACAAGACTCTATGACGATCTCGGGTCTACAGACTAACCTGTACCAGTGTTCCCTGAGAACTGCTATCTGACGATAGATATAATACCACATAGGAGTTCTTGGCGAGTCCGTTCAATGTACCAAGTCTCCACTGAGCACCCGCATACAATCTTTGGTGTCTCCTCACCAGATGGATATGGGATCATCCATCGCCCATCATATGGGACAAGAATAGTATACGCTAGTCTACTCTGGAATATCGATGCCCTGTCTCGATACACCCTCGACTAGGAACAGTTCAAGGATATGCTTATAGACTATATGTACCCCACTAGTATGATCCGCATCATAATCACATTAGTCAAGCAAATATCCTTTGGGCTTTATCAACATGTGTAAAAGATCAAATCTACATGTACAGATAAAGTAAACCAGATAGCGTACTATCATGTTGAGCAAGAAATTCATCTATCTCCATAGATATATGTCCAAATTTCCACTATCCATATAATGGCCTTTAGGACATACATATTACTAACAATAATAAGTGCTCCTTTCTGGGAGTACAACTCACATTGCATGGACTAAGTCCCTTTTGCCTCCCGAGCGCCCACGTGCCTGGCACGTGAAGCGCTAGTGCCCAAAGCGCTAGAGCCCTTGCGCTCAAAGCGCTAACGCCCTTGCGCTCAAAGCGCTAGCGCCCGAGCTCCCACATGCCTGGCACGTGGGGCGCTAGCGCTCAAAGCGCTAGCGCCCGAGCGCCCACGTTCCTGGCACGTGGGGTGCTAGCGCTCTTGCGCTCAGAGCGCTAGCGCCCAGAGCGCTAGCGCCCGAGCGCCTACGTGCCTGGCACGTGGGTTGCTAGCGCTCAAAGCGCTAGCGCTCTTGCGCACAGAGCGCTAGTGCCCTTGCGCTCAAAGCGCGAGCACCCAAAGCGCTGGCGCTTTCTCCCACACATCATTTGGATGCCCCCTTTTCCCTTATACACACACACACATACACACACACGCACACATACTCCACACTAAAAATACCTCCCCCGTTAGAAAAAATTTCTAACGGGGCGCTGCCCCGTACCCCGCAAGGGGGCTGCTAGCCCCCTTGACTCCAGCTCGCTATCCGGGTAGCGGGACCCCCGTAAAAACTCTGCGGGACCCCCGTAAAAACTCTGCGGGGCCCCCGATATATCCAAAACCCCTCCAAAATACAACACTGCACATTGAGTTTGCATGACCAGTTTAACCCGTTAATCGGAGGTTCTCTCGCCCCAAAGGCGAGAGGTAATTAACGGCAGCTTAGTTCGTGGCTGCCGAAGATTCGGATCCCCATAATCAATAAACCCCCACCTACCCTAGGCAGGGGGAATCTGTAGTACGCCTGACCAGTGCACGCGTATTCCCATCTCAATGGGGTAAAGAAAAACACCCTACAATAGTCTGTAATGTTTCTGGTTGTCGGGACCCGCCACCTCTCTGAAGGCGTTGAAGAATTACAACGACATATATCAGAGGGAAGAGATGTACCCTTGAACCGATGTTGGTTGAGAGATCTGTAGTCAGGGTTTAGGACTAAGACTAATTAAAGAGATTGTGAGCACATGGGCTCAGTTAATCTGAATTGAGGACTTATGGCCAACTTGGGCTCAGTCCACTCAAATTTGAATAAAATGTTGAACATTTGTTTGGGCTCAGTCCTTTTTGGTTCAATAATGCTGAGCATTAAATTGGGTTCTGACACCCCTTTTTCTTTTGTCTTTTACTGAGTGTTGAACACTTTTTATGGCGTTGGGCTTTATTTAAAGAACACTTTGTGTTCCCTCAGCGCACACGTGAGGAGCACGTGGTGCGCTTGGCGCTGAACGCCAGACCTAAAACGCTAAGGTGCTTCTTGTGAAATAGCGCACACGTGAGGAGCACGTGGTGCGCCTGGCGCTGAGCGCCAGACCTGGAGTGCTAAGGCGCTTCTTGTGAAATAGCGCACACGTGAGGAGCACGTGGTGCGCTTGGCGCTGAGCGCCAGACCTGGAGCGCTAAGGCGCTTCTTGTGAAATAGCACACATGTGAGGAGCACGTGGTGCGCTTGGCGCTGAGCGCCAGACTTGGAGCGCTGAAGCGCTTCTTTTGAAATAGCGCACATGTGAGGAGCACATGGTGCGCTTGGCGCTGAGGGCCAGACTTGGAGCGCTGAAGCACTTCTTTTGAAATAGCGCACACGTGAGGAGCACGTGGTGCGCTTGGCGCTGAGCGCCAGACTTGGAGCGCTGAAGCGCTTCTTTTGAAATAGCGCACACGTGATGAGCACGTGGTGGGCTTAGCGCTGAGTGCCAGACTTGGAGCGCTGAAGCGCTTCTTTGGCAGTTCTGGTCAGTTCTATGCTCTAAATTCTCGTTTATAAGAGACTTTGTCTCGCAGATCTAAGTTCTAAGTTCTTCCTTTTGTGAAGAGAGACTTTGTCTCATTGATCTAAGAACTAAGTTCTTCGTTTTATGAAGAGATGCTATGATCTCTTCTGTTTTTGTGAAAGACTTTGTCTTGTAGATCCGTGATCTAGAAAAAGAACTAAGTTCTTTTGATGCGAGAGTTAAACTCTCAAAAATTGAGGAGATGTTATGATCTCTCTTCTTTCTATTTACCTTGAAGAGTGTTCTTCTTCTTAGATCTTGCTCTTCTTTTTTTTTCTGAGAACTTCAAACTTATAGGGGGATTCTTCCTTGCAAGACTTGAAGTCTTGGGTCCTTTATATAGAGGAGGCTGATTTGTTGAATCAGTTAAGGAAATCTTTCTCTGATTGATTTAGGGATGTTTCCCCACCATTGGATCTTTGATCCTAGGGCTTCTGTTTTACAGAAGACAATCTTCTTGTTTTTAACAAGATTGGGAAAATATTTTCCCATACAGAACTTATTCCGTATCTTGGTGATTTTTAATCACCATTGGATTTTTGATCCAACGGTGCTCCGATTTACAGAGCACAATCTTTTTTGTTTGGAAAGATTTGAGGAGTATTTCTTCAACAGAATTTTATTCTGTAATTTGATGATTTTTTAATCATCTTTGTTGGATCTTTGATCCAAGGGTGGAGAACATTTAATTCTAGCGCTGGCGCTCTCGTGCTTTGCACGTGAGGCGCTGCCTCGGAGTCTTTGACTCTTGGCGCTAGCGCACTTAGCGCTAGCGCTCTCGTGCTTTGCACATGAGGCACTGCCTCAGAGTCCTCAGCGTTGGCTTTCTTGGCGCTAGCGCTCTTGTACTTTGCACGTGAGGCGCTGCCTCAGAGTTCTCAGCGTTGGCATTTTTGGCGCTAGCACTCTCGTGTTTTGCATGTGAGCACTGCCTCAGAGTCTTTGACTCCTAGCGCTGGCGCTCTTGGCGCGAGCGCTCTTACGAAGCGTTGCCTCATTTCAAATTTCAAATTTTGAAATTTTAAATAGAGCTTTTCTCTCTGATTGGGGGAAACAAATGCCCTCCTACTGTTGCACTCACGTGACTCACACGTGAGTGCAACGGTGGCAGTTTTTCCACCATTGGATCAACTTGGAAGTTGGATCGGCTCCCAGCGCCTATAAATAGGGCTTTTGGCCCTTGTGATGACTGTTTGTTCATCTTCCTGTTTTTCTTGAGAATTAATTCTCCTTCAGAGCCCAGCTCTCTGTCTTGCCTTAAGAAACTTCTTAAGAGTCAAAACTCTGCACAATCTTTGGTAAGAATTAAACTTATTAACAGAGCTTTGCTCTTCTCAGATCATAGATCTTAAAAAATGCTTTAGGGTTTTACCCATTAACAGAGCTTTGCTTTTCTTGAATCATATAGATTTTTAGGGTTTCTCAACAGAGCTTTGCTCTTCTTGAATCATATAGATTTTTAGGGTTTCTCAACAGAGCTTTGCTCTTCTTAGATCACAGATTTAAAGAGATCTTTTTTAGGGTTTCTTAACCCATTAATGGAGAACTTTTAGAGTTCATTTTGCAGATCTTAAAGATCTCGGAGTTTTTTTTAACTCAGTAAAGCTTTACTTTTTTAGGGTTTTGATGGATGATTCTATAGTCTTCACAGAGTATAGCTCTTCAGAATTTTTTGGGGAATTTTTATTCTCTTCATCATTAGAGTTGACAGATGTCACTCTTTTGCAGAGCACTGCTCTCAAGGGAGTTTTACTCCTCGGCCCGAGGGGTTTCTCATTGAATGAGAATCTTTTTAGGGATTTCTATTTAATGAATTGACTGTCTCATCAATGATGAGCCGTCATCTTGATTGTGTGGGTCCTCTTTGGTCCCTTTCCACTGCATTGCAGTATGGTACAAATTTTATGTACCAAGTGTCAGCGTTTGAATTGTAGCCTTGACAGCTAACTCTTGTTCTTTTTCGTGCAAGTACTATATCTTTTCACACATCTTTCCTGTTTGTTCGTCCGGAGAGCGCATTCCCTGACGCGCCAGTAGACCGGGAAGTCTTCGCTCTGATCAAAGATCATGACCTAGAGCATAAGTATCTTCATCTATGGAGGATATGGTATAAAAAAATTATCAGGGGCCGACGTAGCTTTTCTTTTGCAGCACCTTCGGAGGTGATCTCCGCCATTCACTACGCCGACTCATCCCCAGTGAACTATGCCGTAGAGGAGGTCAATTGGACTTCGGAGGGTTGTCTTCAGCCCTCTATGGCTGCAATACCCGTACAGCCTCCAACGGCTTTAGATATCTTGGGGCGACGTATATGTCAAGGCGAGTCGCGCCCTTGGGGACAGCCATACATGATAGGCTTGACTCCCCGCCATTCAGCTGGATATCTGCAGTAAGCTTGATACATATTATCGACCAAGAAATAGCAGCTGCTGAAGCTCGGGTTGTATCCCGCGATTTATCTCTCTTCCAGTATTCCACGCCCCCTGTATGGTGGGTCAAAGCTTTTTTGGAACAATGGAACGTTCCAACTCACACATTCCTTCTATTAGATCGGGAAGTTTCAATCTCTTTAGAGGAGTTCGCGGAGATCTCCGGCTTTCCTGTCATAGGGGAACATTATGAGGAGATATCACCCCCTGACGAGTATATTTTCTCCACTCGATCAGTAGTGATGGGTCTGACCCCAGAGAATGCCATTCAGCACCGATTCCCAAGCTTGATCAAGCTGTTAAATATTTACAAGAACCTGTTTCTCGAATCCGGAAGTCATGGGGTCAGCTTTACGGATTTCATCGTTCGTTTTCTTCGCCCGGAAGTCTTGTCGAAACAAGTTGCGAAGTTTGCCAAGCTCAACGTTCCTTTCGATTTTGGCTTGGATAGCCGGCCTATAGCGGAAGCAGATCAAAAGAATTTCTTCCTCCCAAACGTCGCGCTCGTCCCCTTTGCAGAACTCGCCGCTCAAGACATCGACGAAGAGGCGTTCTTTTTAGGGTTCCTTGGTTTATGGTTAAGCTAGTTTGCGCTCCCCATACACCCTCGCTATATGAGGCCGTCCGTTTTCTACCCGGCTCACCGAATAGTTGAAGAGACGCAGGTTGCCGTTGGGATTGCTAGGCTGGCTCATTTGTATCATGGCCTTAGCTTGGCGGCAGACACCATTCAACCGGGGGTGTAGCCCATAAACATCCCTATGCATTATTTCACTTCGTGGCTCGAGCTGCATGTGCTCGGCGCTTTCGGAATCCATAAGAGGCCCCGTTTCTATGAAAGTTATAACTTTCCTCGGGTTATGCGGCTGGTTGACGCTTCCGTTTTAGAACCGACTCAGCGAGAGGCTCGGGGTCTGATTCTTCGCCCGCGTACGATCGAGGATGGAATGATCTTCGTCGATAAGGTCATGACTATTGGCAAGGAATCTGCTAAGACAGTGCATCCGCTGCGGGACACCTTCAAAGATGGGGTTTCTAGCTTGAAAGATCAGGAGATTCTTCACTTATATTCAATCAGGCCGGGCTTTTTAGTGTTTAGGCAGAACGATGCGGCGTTGTTCATGAGATACAACCCACACCGCTTTGCTCAACAATCAAGCTACAATTAGGTTGTCCCGCTTGAAGCCTTTTTAGCTGAGCCTACTGCTACAAAGGAAGGTATCCGTAATGCGCTGCACCATTTCATGCGGCTAAATACCGGGTCTAACTTCTTTATCAGTGAGCCAAGCTGCGTCCCGAAAGCTTTGAATGTGTACGTGGCATGGTACCAGCACGCGATGGGCACTGTTATCAGGGAAGAAAAATGATTATTGCTTGATCACAAGGGTGCTGTACCAGCGGGTAACCCAACCGTTCCCTTAAAGCGACGGACCATCGTTCGTCCTCCTCTAAGAGAAGCTGCTGCAGCTGTGATTCCGCGCGCTTTTCCTTATAAGGGTCTACCTCGTGTGCCTGTAGAAGCGGTGGCTGCAGCGTCTCCCGATTCTGGCATGGGTACGGAGATCGGGACTCGTCGCCCAAAGTTGCTCGCCAAGCGCAAGCTCATGTTATCGGCTGCCGGCACTCGCTCATAGAAAAAGAAGAAGTCGATGTTTTCTGTCGACGTCGTACTCGGCCAGAAGCCCCATGCTCCCTATAGCGAGGGCTTGAGTGAGTACGGGACCAATGATGGTCAGGCCGCCCTTGTGGCTTCCGAGCGACTGGCTCGTGATGAAGCAGCGCTGATTACTATCGCACAGTCAGGTAGACTTTAGTCGCATCTTTCCGCTATTATATTTTTTTATTATGCTTTGACTGAAGCTCTTTTCTTCAACAGGTATCTCGGCCGAAGAGGCTCTCGCTGCTTCCCTCAAAACATTTGAAGAGGAAGAGATGCTCCGTGGTTCTTTAGGCCTTGGTATAATTCGTCTTATTATACCTTCATTTCCTTTTTCTTTATTTGTAGTCTGACCCCCTCTTTCATTTTGTTGCAGGGACTACTTTGATGCGGGTTATTCTAAGCGCGGTGCCGATCCCGAGCGGTGATGCGGCGATGCTTCCACAGCCGGCTATCGTGGCCCCAGCTCCCCCGTCAGTATTATAAGAGGCTTCACTTAAACAGCCGACGACGGATGCCGTAGCGGCTCCAGAGGCAAAACTTGGTTCGGACGATGACGTCCCTTTGACGGAGGTCTTGCGGAGATCGCTTCTCATCGCTCAGACCGAAAGGAAGCGTAAGAAGCGTGCGGCGAGGGAACGTGATGCCAGCTTGGCTGTAGGTGCAGGCTCAAGTACTACTCCCTCTATCGCCATCTCTTCAGAGGATGCTCCAGTTGCCCTGTCTACCGCTCATAAGACAGGTTGCGCGCGTGACTCGGGAAGAAACCGAAAAGCCGCCCCAAGGTAAACGTAATACTGGGTCTTTTTATTAGAATTTGATCTTCAAATTCTTATATATCATATCCTGCAGGGCCAAGTCCTGGCGACGAGGTGGCAGGTGAGATGACGGCAACCACCGAGCCCGAAGCGGCTACTTTTTCTCAGGAGTCTGGAACTGCCCTAATTGCTGCTCTTTCTCCTTGTGGTTCCCTGCCATCGGCGGGAATTGCGAGTGTCACGATGGCCCTCGTAGAGTCAGGGGATGAAGCCACTGGCGCTGAAACCATTCCACTGACAGAGAGCGAAGAAACCGCAATGCCTAGTGATGCTTTCGTCGCAATTTTGGCTGATGACCCATCAGGTAGGTCTCGAGTCGTTGTTTACTTTTTGTTTCGCAATCCCTTTCAGTCCCTTTTGATGACATTTCGTTTGTTTCGAATGCAGGTGTGGTGAGCGCTGAGGTTGTGTCACCCGAAGAAGCGTCACCAGTTGCTGCTCTGACGGTCGCCATCCCTTCGCCTTCTCTTATGTCTTCTCAAATGCTGGAAGGTATAGGTTTGCGATTAATTTAAATTATGGGTACCATTTTCCTTGTACTGACCATGTATCATTGCAACCTTGCAGGAGTTCTCTTTGATCATCTATATCAGGTGTTGAACCCGCATTTCTCCTTCCAGTCGGAAGTCAGTCTGCCTGCTGGTGTCGGTGAGTATAGTTTTTTAACCGACATCCTTTCCTTCCTTTTACGGGCGACCATGTCATTTTTAATTCTTCTTTGAATTGATTTCAGCGTTACAAATTGAAGGAGGGGACGAGAGAATAGGCACGCCACCAGTACTCCCAACTTTGCCACCTGTCGTAGCCGGTATAGTAGACTTCGTTGCTCGTGCATTTTCTTTATCTCTTGAGCCTACCTTTGACTATAACTTGTCTTGTAGAAATCGCACGAGCTCCAGCTTCTTTCGAGTCTTACATCCTGATGCCGGCAGGGCCTTTTTATAGACATCCATCTTCCAAGGGCGCTGCGACCAGCTTGCGTATGCTGAATGAATCCATCGAGGAGCTTGACGCGGAGGGCCCTGCATTCGCTGCAGATTTTTCTGCTGAGGTTAATCCCATGCTGGCGACGCTTGTGCACTTCCAAAGCGAAAGCGTCGTCGAGTCTTGGGTTAATTATTGCAGACAGCTCGAAGCCTGCTTTCATGAGATTGAGCTTAAGCGTCCAGCTCCCGAGGTTCTGGCTCTGAACTCCCAACGGGCTGCGTGGGTTGAGCAGAGCGTTCCCTTCTTCCGCCATTTCGAACAAGAGGTGACCTTAAGGCGGAAGGAACGTGAGGAGGCTTTAAGCGAATCCGCCCGGCTGTGCGCCCAAATTGACGCGAATGCTGCACAGCTGAAAGCTATCTTTAAGGGCCTCCTACGATGTATTTCTGATGGGCAAACGCTGAGGCGGAAGCTCGATCTCATTGAGCGGGATGCGCAGAGTCGTGAGGCAGCTCAGCAGGAAATCGATGAGAAGGTTTCATCCTATTTGCAGCAACGGGCCTGAGTCAAAGCGGAGCTAGCCGTGGCGGCTGCTCATGAAAAGGAGCTGAGAGGAGTGCGTGAGCGGCTTGCTGATTTGCTAAAATCACCTTGTTCTCAATAGTCGTCTTTGTATCGATTGTAATTTATGAATAACATGTATTCATTTCATTTTTTATTTATTTTACATGATGTATCTCGTATTCAATTGAATTCATGAATCGACTTTCTCCGTTTTCTACGGTGTCAGGATCGACTTTCTCCGTTTTCTACGGTGTCGGGATTGGCTTTCTCCGTTTTCTACGGTGTCGGGATTGGCTTTCTCGGTTTTCTACGGTGTCAGGATCGACTTTCTCTGTTTTCTACGGTGTCGGGATCGACTTTCTCCTTTTTCTACGGTGTCGGGATTGACTTTAGGTTGTCTATGAACCGAAGAGTCTTAGAACTAGGGACTTTGCCGTGGCTCCGATTGGTAGTGTCATGTCCGTATCCTGCTGGCATGAGGAGGAACGCCGTTGCTGGTCTTCTGGGATGCAGATATTACCGCTGAGACCTGACCCTCCCTTGATAGAGTTTGTTGGGACATGTGATCCCCTTTTCGTTTATGCCCATTGATTGTATACAGAGGTCAGTATGGACTTACCTGCAGGGAAAAAGTTTCATTTTATATGTATCGCGATGCTCTATCATTTCAGATTTTTGTATCGCGAAAGTCGCGATTGCCCAATCATTTCGGCTGTTTTTTCCTTTTTACTCGCTGCTTTTTATTGCGAGTTGCCCAATCATTTCGGCTATTTTTTCCTTTTTACTCGCTGCTTTTTATTGCGAGTTGCCTAAACATTTCTGCTATTTCATATGCATTTTTTCTTCCGAGTATGAAACTCAAGGTCTGATACCAATCTTGCATCAGTATCGCTGCGACTGGAATGTTGCTAGAAGTGAATCATCATTTTCCATGAAAGGACTTGGAATTTGATACCGATTTAGGAATCAGCATCGCTACAACTGGGAATTGCCAGGAGTGAATCATCATCTGCTTTTGTCGATTCGAAATAAAGGTGGCTTAGCAAACAGGGTTAAGATCCTGTCGACTAAGGCTTTTGAATTCATGAGCCGTAAGGGTCTCATAAAGGTGTTTCTCCCTAGGAGTCGTGAGGATCTCGTAGGTGTGTTTTTCCCTTAAGAATCGTGGGGATTCTTAAGTGTATGTTCTCTTGTAAGTCATAAGGATCTTGCAAGAGTGTTTTCTCCTTGTATATCGAGAGGACCTACAAGTGTTTGTTCATCAAATGAGGGCATTCCTCGTCGTCGGTAGGACTCGGCAAGGAAATGATTATTTGTGCCCGTGGATTGTATACAAGAGTCGGTATTGAACCGCTTGTAGGGCAGTATTAGTGTAGGGTTCCTAGGCACACTAAGGAGTTCTCACAAGGCATCAACCATGCCAAATTAAAATTTTACATGTGCCGAAGAACTCTAATACGGATCGTTGACTAGAGTTTAGGCGAAACAAGAAGCTAGTTAACAACTTAACTAAAGAGTGAATGAAAATACAACCTTTGTAGATTCGTTACTCCACCTCCATAGCTCCATGACGATGTCCCTTCGCTGCGATCTTCGGATCCCGGACTCCGGTGATGGTTTCGTCGGAGAAATAATCGGGCTAGGTCGTAGACTACGATGCCGAAGATGATCTACGTCGAGGCAACTCAAACTCGAGCTCCGCCTTCACCAAGTCAAGAAACTTGTGAAGACAACACACTCTACTACAAGGCAAGTTGTAGAGGATGAAGAAAGAGGAAGTGGGTTGAATTTAGATTTGGTTTTCTCACTCATTTGATCATTTCACCATTGGAGGTTCCAAGCTTTCTTCTTCTTGATGAAGATGAAGAAGAAGAAGAAGAAGAAGGAACAAGAAGAATATCATGAGAATGGTGAAAGAATAATAAAATGTATTGATCTTATCATAATGCAACCTTGGGTTAGATTTAACTCTTGTAGAGAGCAAACCTTAGTTTAGCTAATGGTTAGGTTTGAATATAAAATAAAATGGTTACTAATTTAAAGCTTCATGAAGCTTCCACAAAAGACAAAATTAGCAACCATTTCATTTTAGCCAAAAGAAATAAAGAATTTAAATCAAATGAATAAATGAATAATATAAAACCATAACCATTAACCTAAACATGGTTCAAATCAAATATACACCCAAGTTTGCATGTATCATCAAACATGATACAAACTAGTGCACAAAACTATATCATATATATACAATGTGCACATCAAGTGAGAAAATCCATCTTAAGTGAACCAATATTAGTTAATGCAAAGTAATATATCAAATATATAATTATACATTAAATCATTAAATCAACACTTGATTTAACGATCCGGTCATATCTCATATAACCGACTAATATCAACAGTAACAGCTTATCGAATCAACACTTGATCCGATAACCCGGCTATATCGCATATAACCGATCAATGTTACAAATCGCGAGAATAGAATCCAGTATCTCATACTGGTATTATTCTCGGCCTCGCACATATCTCATATGCGCTCCTATTTCATTTTGCTCGAGCCAGGAAACCTCTGTGTAGGACTATAAAGACTCGTCAATACTCCGGTAGCAGGTGATGATCATATCAAACACCCACAAGCCGCAAGCGGTCTGCCAAACGTAACGGCCACCCGGGTATTGAGCGATCAGAAGATCGACGAGCTAGCCCGCTCACACTCCTGTGAATCCAACCAGCAACACTTGCCATACAGTCCGGTCTGTCCGTCTGATATGTCGCATATCAAGTCTAGGGGTGGTATGCGTCAGACCCCAATAACCGATAAGTCGTGCAGATGTGAGGCTCATAACGGGTCGAGAAACTACCGGTAACACTTACCAGCAAATCTCTGAATCAGCCCTGGCCAGGGACTTCCCTGTTACGGCCAATCAAGCACAGCGCAACATCAACCCCCAATACCGGGAGAGACGAAACCCCTCCTATCGCTCATTGCCTCCATGTGACTCGGGACTGTACCTAAAGACCACCGTTTTGCACGCCCTCATAGACGTGGTAAGGTGGAGATCAAAGCACAGTGGGAGTCACACAAGACTCTATGACGATCTCGGGTCTACAGACTAACCTGTACAAGTGTCACCTGAGAACTGCCATCTGACGTGAGGTATAATACCATCTGGGAGTTCTCGGCGAGTCCGTCCAGTGTACCCAGTCTCCACTGAGCACCCGTATACCATCTCTGATGTCAAACACCAATGGATATGGGATCATCCATCGCCCATCTCATGGGTCGAGAAGCGTATACGCTAGTCTACACTGGTATATCGATGCCCCGTCTCGATACACCCACGACTAGGGACCTTGAAGAATGTACCTATGGACTACCACGTCCCCACTAGTATGATCTACATCATAGTCCAGGTAGTCAAGTACACATCCTAAGGGCTTTACCAACATGTAACTATAAGATAGTTTAAAGAGACAAGTGTACATGTTAAGATAAAGAGTACCCAGATAGCATACTATCATATCGAGCAAGATTGTCATCTCTATATACGACCAAGCATCCAATATAATATACATCATCTGTACAATACTGGCCTCTAGGGCATACATACAACTAACAATTAGGATGTATGACGGCCTAAGAACAGGTTCAGATCCCTGTAGCTTAAGGCTTTTGAATCCTATGAGCCGTGAGGGTCTCATAAGAGGTTTCTCCTTACGAGTCGTGGGGATCTCGTAAGTGTAATTTCTCCTTAGGAATCGTGGGGATCCCTAAGTGTGTTGCTCCCTTGTGAGTCGTAAGGATCTCACACAGGTGTTTTCTCCTTACAAGGTCGAGAGGACCTCGCAAGTGTGCATGAATTTTTTTTATGAGCCCGTGCCCTTTCGGGTTTTCACAAACTCGCCGGTAGCCCTGCTGTTTTTACTCACGGAGCCCTTTCGGGTTTTCATCCATTCCCATTTTGCTTATGGACGTACCACCCCTTTTTCTTACGAGTCTGCGCCCTTTCGGGTTTTCACAAACATCGCCGGTAGCCTTGCTGGTTTTACTCACGGAGCCCTTTTGGGTTTTCATCTGTGCCCATTTTGCTTGTGGACGTACCGTTTTTTTTACCACGTCAGCCTGGGGATGCCGGGGGTTTGTAGTAGTTTAAAGACGTTTCGGTCAGGCGTAGTATTTTTTCAAGAACCGACCGTTTATTGGCCTAAAGGGTCTTTCGCCATGCATATTCATGAGCAAGTAAGCCCCACATTAGTAGACCTTGTTTCTGATGTACGGGCCCTCATAATTCGGCTCGAACTTCTCACGTTTGGAACGATTGGGGATCATAGGTCTCTTGACCACTAGCATGAGTTCGCCTTGGCGAAATGTCCTCGGCCTAGTCAATCTCCCGTATGAGTGCGTCATCTTCGCTTTGTAAGCCTCCAAGTTTTGCTGAGCCATGAGCCGAGTTTCATCGAGGGCGTCGAGCTCCTCAAGCCGAAGATGAGCATTCTCTTCATTTGTTAGCTCGTAATGAACCGCCACTCATAGGGAGGGTAACTCTATCTCCAAGGGGAGTACTGCTTCAGCGCTGAATACCAATGCATATGGCGTTGTGTTTGTGGCCATTTTGAACGTAGTCCGATACGCCCAGAGAGCTTCATGCAGTCTCTCGTGCCAGTCCTTCTTATTTTTGGACACCGTCTTCTTCATGATCTTTATTAAGGTCTTGTTGAAAGCCTCAGCTAGACCGTTAGCTCGAGAATTATAGACCGAAGAGTATCTCCAGTCTATATTATGCTACTGTGCGAAGTGGCTGATTTTGTGACTTCTGTAAGCTAGCCCGTTATCGGAGATAATTCGTCGCGGAGTGCCGAACCGATAGATGACGTGTGTCTTGAAGAAATGGAGAATATTCTCCGTCTTCACTTCTCTTAGTAGTACTGTTTCTGCCCACTTGGAGAAGTAATCAATTGTCGCCAGTATGAACCGATATCCTTTGGACGATTCTGGTTCTATAGGCCCAATTATGTCGGTTCCCCACATTTCAAACGGCCAACTAGCCACTATTTGATGTAGCGGGTTTGGATGCTGGTGGATGAAGTCCCCGTGAATTTGGCACGAGTGGCATTGTTTTGCGTATTCGAGACAATCCTGAATCATCGTGGGCCAATAGTAGCCCATCCTTTTAATCTTCAGCTTCATCTTTGGCCCGGCTTGATGAGAACCGCAGAGTCCGTCGTGAGTTTCTTGAACGACTCTCCTTAGTTCTTTCGGTCCCAGGCATCTCAGCCATAGAGAGTCAAACGATCTCTTATACAGCGTGTCATTGACGAAGGCGAAAGACAGAGCTCATTTAATGAGCTGATGTCTTGAGGACGCATCTTCAGATGTTCGATGGGATTTGAAGTAGTCTATAAAGACTCCATTCCTTAGCCTTTTCCTGGTCTTTTATTTGTAGGGCCATTTGCTTGGTCGCTCCCTTTTCTTCAGACGACTCCGGAGATATTTCTGCCGGTGCGAGAACACGACGGCTTTGCACGACGATTCTTACGTCATCGAGATTTTCATCAGCCAATTCTTTAGCGAGCTTGGCTAGTACATCAGCTTTTCTATTCACCGCTCGCGGTATGCTTTCCAGGGCATAGGAAGGGATTTTAGTCAGCAATTGTTGCACTCTTTCGCCATACTTTACCAACTCTGGTTTGAACCTTTGATAGTCGCCTTTTACTTGGCTAACGACCAGCTGGGAGTCTCCGTATATGAGGAGGTTTTCGATTTCTATGTCGACAGCGATCTCAAGACCTTCTATCAAGGCTTCATATTCTGCTTCATTATTTGTCCTCGGCTCTGTTAAGGAAAAGGCAAAGCGCATTATCCCCCTTGCGGAGTCACGAAGATAAGGCATATCCCAGATTTGATTATAGGGGAGTTGTGCTTTCTCTTCTTCATGGAAGATGCCCCATTGAAGTAGAGTTCCCATCGGGTATCGCTCCCTCCTCTCTCCTTGTCGATCGTGTCAAACGCGTGTTCGTCTAGCAGTTCACAATTTAAGGGTGAGTCGGCAGGTATCGGATGCTCGGCGAGGAAGTAGGCGATGGCCTGGCCTTTCACTGCTTTGAGGGGCCGATAGATTATCGAGAACTCCATCAAGAGGAAGGCCCATTTAGCGAGTCTTCCTGTTAGTATGGCTCTTGACATCAAATATTTGAGAGGATCCACCTTTGATATGAGATGGACCTCATGCGCCAGAGCATAGTGTCTGAGCTTCGTTATCACGAAGATTAACGCTAGGCAGTGTTTTTCGATAGGGGAGTAGTTTTTTTCTTCCCCCAGGACAACTCGACTCAAATAGTAAAGGGCTCTCTTTTTCCCTTGGTCATTTTCCTGTGCCCATAGCGCGCCTAAAGAATCTTCAAGGACGGTTGTGTACAAGATGAGGGGCTTTCCCTTAACCGGGGCGATCAATACCGGTGGATTCTGCAGGTATTGCTTGATTTCGTCCAGTGCGCTTTGGCATTTGCGATCCCAGACGAACGAGGTTCCCTTCTTCATCAAGTGACTGTAAGGGCAGCACTTGTCGGAGAGATTTTCTATGAATCGTCGGATATATGCGAGCTTTCCTTAGAGAGACCGCAGTTGCTTGAGAGTTCTTGGCATAGGCATTTCCATGATCGCCCTGATCTTCGACGGGTCTATCTCGATGCCCCGGTGTCGTACGGTGAATCCTAGGAATTTGCCCGAGGAAACTCCGAACGCGCATTTCAGAGGGTTCATCTTCTGGTTGTATTTCCGAAGGCGCCGAAACACGATCTTCAGATTCTCCCAATGCTCCTCATACGACTTGCTTTTCACCACGAGGTCATCGATATAGCATTCGACGATTTCATGTATGAGGTCATCGAAAATCTTTGTCATGGCTCTCTGATAGGTAGCGCCGGTATTCTTCAAGCCAAAAGGCATCACTTTGTAGCAAAATATTCCCAGGGGAGTCCGGAAAGCGGTATGCTTCTGGTCTTTGGCGTGCATCTTTATTTGATTGTACCCTAATGATCCATCCATGAAGGAGAAGACTTCATGAGTGGACGTGTTGTCTATCATCATCTTGGTAACCGGTACGGGAAAATCATCCTTCGGGAAAACTTTGTTTAGGTCCCGAAAGTCTACGCAGATGCGCACCGTCCCATTTTTCTTCATCACTGGAACAATGTTGGCGATCCAGTTAGGATACTGAACTTCTTGGATAAAGCCGGAGTCGATTAGCTTCTTGACTTGGGTGTTGATGCTCATTTCAAGCTTGAGCTGCATCCTTTTTGGTGCTTGATTGACTGGCTTGATGTCCGGAGATATTGCCAATTTATGCACCGCTATCTCTGGATCTAGCCCCGACATCTCGGAATAGTTCCATGCGAGGCAGTCTTTATACTGCATGAGCACGTCCTTTAGCGCAGCTACCTGTTCTTTGGACAGCAGCTCACTGACGAACGTAGGCCTCGGGTCATTTGCCGTCCCCAAGTCGATTTTCCTCAGGTTGTCTGCAGTAGTATGTATTCCATCTTCCAACTCTTTTGGCGCAGGTGGAAATTCTGAGATCAACTCATCTTCATCCTCATTTTTGAAGCACCGGGAGAGGTCATCCATATCCTCGCGTATTCCTTCTTCTGACAGCGTTATCGCATGACAGGTATGAGATCGTTTCCAAGACCGATGTTGATCTGGTTCTACTCTCGCTATGTACATTGCTTTTGGAACATGCTTCTGTGGTAGGGTTACCCTCCAACTGCTGGATAGAGCGAACCTGCCTTGCTGATATTGGTCTTCGACCCAGTTTCTGAAAGTGAAGCAGTCTTCAAGAGGATGGCCCATTGCTCGGTGATAGGAACAATAATCCGGCTGACAGACCTCGTTTGCTTGTTCGGGGTGTTTGGACTCCGGGAGCGTAATCATTTGATATTTCATGACAAGATCGAATATCTTCCTTGTCTTATCTTGGGGAAAAGAATATGCTCGACCCATCTTCTTTATAAGAGACGAATCCCGGCTGCTCAATTCTCGATCGCGTGGCTTCTTGGACCCGCTTTGCCGCTGTCGAACGTTTTTTCCGTTCTTTAGTTTGTTTTTGCCTCCGCGTCGGGTCTTCTGTATGACGGGCTGGCGATGAAGGGCATCGTCATTCTCCGTAGCCTGCTGAAGGAGGCGCTACGTCCTGGCTTTCTCGTAAATGGCCATTTCACGGTTGTGGTCATCCCGGGCCTTTTGCCCCGCTTCCTTTATTAGTTTGTCCATCTGTTCTTCAAACGACGGACTTGGATCTCGTTTTGTTCAATTGCAGTGTCTTCTAATAGAGCATCTCCTTCTTTATCGAAGTCATGTATAACAAAGCAGCCATGGAGTCGCTCCCGTTTCTTGGATCGAATATATCCAAGCCCGATCGTTTCCATTCTCCCGTTGGGCAATTTTCGCTGAGTTCCAGGGATGTTCAAGATCCTGTTGTAGAACTGAGCTTGTCGAGCAGTCTGTTTGAAGGGTACGCCTTGGCGCCTCAACAGACTTTTTAATCCTTCTATGTAGTATCTGAGCAGACGGATGGGCTGGGGCCTGTCAAGCGTAGAATCAGCACCATGCCAGATTTCTTTCTCCACTTTGGTTTCCGCGGATCGATAAAAGAGGATCGCCTTTTCAACTTTCCGCCTGGGAGGGATGTAGAATGTCTGCAGTTCTTGCACACTATAGGTATCAAGTGCGTCGAGCTGTTTGTAGTGCTGCCGTGGAACCATAGCGATTTGCAAATTCTGATTATCTCCAGCCAAGGCCTGTGCTGATGGACGGACCGAGAATACTGCGTTGATCTCATCTTCAGAGTCACTGCCAAAGACCAAAATAGGGATAGACAGTCCCGGTTTGTTGCATTGGGGCGGTCCTGAATAGACTATCTCTTCCTCCTTCTCGGTATCGCTCCCAAAGACCGGAATAGTAGTGATAGCTTTCTGCTTATCCTCTGGTTTATGGCATCTTTCTGTGTCTTCAAAGTCTGGCAGGACGTACTTTGCATCCTCGTATTTGCAGACTTCATTCACGGAGAACGGGTTTAGCTCCCCCGTTACGGTGTACTCGAGACCATCCTTGAAATACTTCATACACTGATGTTGTGTAGAAAGGATGATGTTGTACTCGTGCAAACAAGGCCTACTGAGCAAGGCATTGTAGCAAGTCATGGCGTCGATGACATGGAACTTTATGTCAGTGACGAGCAACCCGAAGCGTAATGTCAGTATCACAAACCCGAGCGTCCGTGATGACTGGGAGTCGAACGTGGAGATGGTGATTTTATCTCGAGCTAGGTGTTGCACGCTCATGCAAATTTCCTTTAGCACCTTCACGTTGAGAAGGTTGACAGAGGACCTGTTGTCAATTAGGATCTTCCCTATCTTGATGTTATGGCAATACCCAGAGACATGGAGGGGACGGTTATGCTCGCACATTCCGAGGAGGAGGTCTTCATCGCCGAAAGTGACGTCAGCAGTGTGCACTTCTTCCAGCTCGTCCTTCATCTTTTCTTCGGTAAGGAAAGCTCGAAACTGTTCGGACTCTTGTAGTGCCTTGATCAGAGAATCTCACGCCTCCTTAGATAGTAGAAAGGCATTGAGAATGCTTAGCTGCGAGGGTATCTTCCTCAGGTGTGCTAGGACGTTGTAATCCACTTTGCTTTTCTTGGGCAGGTTCTTAGCTGCCAGCTCTTCGACGACTCGGTCATCGATGGCGATATCCTCAGGGATTTTTTCCTTCCCCTTATCTTTTCTATTCGATACCCTGTTTGCAGGTCTGAGATTCTTTTCGGGCAACGTATGGTTGCGCAGCTTAATATTCTCACAGTTTTTCACCTCTTCCTCTTTTCCTGAGGTGGATTATTTGAAGAGAGGGCCGAGGGCTATTTCTTCATCAGAATCGCTCCCGAAGGTGAGAACTTGCGATCCCTCGGAATCAACCATATGACAGTTGCCGGCAGTTCCTTTACGCTCATCTGTCGTGCTTTTCTGTTCCCGACGAGCCTTGCGCTTCAATCGCCTGACGTGTTGTCGGTGGGTAACATATCCTTGCCACCAGTTTTTAAAGGTGTTGCACTCTTCGGTAGGGTGTGTGATCCTCCGATGGTATAAGTAGTAATTTGGATGTGCATCCGCTTCGTCAAAGTGTATGCTGCCAGGAGTATTTCGTCTAAAAGGCGGCAGCTTCATTCCCATTGACAGGGCTTTGGCGAATTGCTTCCTTGTCTTAAGCCTGCTTTTTTCTGCTGTAGACGTGCTTCGATCTGGTTGGGTTACTCTATGGTTTCTCAATACCGGAGCTTCTTCAACTTGACGCCGACGCTTGGTCCTCTCGTATATGGCTGTTTCCCGCTCTCTGACGGCTTTGCTTTTCTGAAGAGGTTCGCTCAGCAGCCTGTCAATCAATTCGTCTGATGGCTCCAGGGATTTTGGTTCCGGCTCTGGATCTGCCCCCAATTTCTCTGTATCAGGATCCTCTTTACCATCTATTGACGAGTGAGAGATCATGTGGCAGCTTGCCATATAATCTTCGGGCTCTTCTGAAGAATTGTCTCCTTCATTAGCGTCATCGTCTTCATTTTCAAGAACATGCTTAAAGAATTCGTCCAATGTGATTGGGGTCCGTGCCCTCTGGTTATATTCTTCTAGTGCATTGATGTATTTCTGCAGACCTGTACGGCTATCGTCGAGTTGGACGGGCTTCTTGGCCTTCTTCTTTTTCTTTAAAGACTTTGGAGGCTTGGCCTGAATGTTTTGTCCACCTTCACCAACTTTCAGCGTTGGGCGCGGCTTCAGTATCCCCTCAATAATCTCGGGCTCCAGCGGGCTCTTCCACCTAATCGCCGGGCATGCTTGGAGATCTTTCAGCATTCTTTTAGTTTTTTGTCGAAAGAACAACTTCCCATGGAGTTTCCTCTATAAATGAGCATGATGCCCCCGGCGTGTCCATCTTTTTCGGAGCGTGTGGTTGTGGCGGGTTTACCCTCCAGTTTTTAGACAACGCGAATTTGCCTTGCCGGTATTGGTCCTCAATCCAGTTTTTGAAGACAAAGCAATTTTCGATTGGATGACCCATTATTCGATGGTAGGGGCAATAGTTGGGACTGTTGACGTCATCGGGCTGCAGTGGGCATTTCGGATCCGGCAGGGTGATGAACCTGTTGCGCATCGCCAGCTCGAACAGTCTTCTCGTTTTATCCCGGGGAAATGAATAAGGGCGTTTTAGCTTCTCGTTGAAGAATCGTTGTTTATCGTTTTGGCGATCAGCTGGTTTTGGACCACTGAGCTGCTGTTGAGCATTGGCGACGAAGGTCGCTTTCCCTTTCCCTTTTTCGTTTCGAGGCTCCATTTTCGAGGAATACGGTCTATGGCTCATCTGGTCCATTTGGGCCAGCTTGTCAATCAAGGCCTGGAAGGTAGTCGGCTTGAAAAACATCATGAACTGGGATATGGTCGCCTGAGGATCGAGGGCTCCTACGAACATGCCCACAACAGGAGCTTCCTCTATGCGCTGTTCGTACTTTAACCATAGGTTCCGCCGCCGAATTGCATACTGAACGCATGTCTCTCCCGGCTTCACTCTAGCATTGATCAATGTCGTGATTGGGGTACGTTCGCTGGCGCTTGTGAACCTTTGTGTAAACAGTAGCTCCATTTCTGCAAAAGTCTTGACAGAGTCATTCGGGAGCTCGGAGTACCATTCGAATGCTGTCTCCGACAAGCTGCCAACAAACTGGCGAAGCAGCAGTTTGTCGTCACCCCCAGTATTACCGCACAGAGCCCTGAATTGAGCAACGTCCTGGTGTGGATTACCCGTCCCCTTATACACATGGAATTTATGGATCGTATAACCTGACGGGTACTTTATTTGATCGTACCAACCCGGATAGGGTCGTCTAGTCTTGACGATTTGGCCGGTTGCTTCATTCGCCTAATGAGCTCGTATCTGTTGAGCTATATAGTCGTCAAGGGTGGCTTTGGAGATGGTCTCTTCCCTGGTTGCTGATAAAGCCGGAAGAGGGTTTGATGTCTCCCCTCTATCGTCTTCAATTATTACTGGAGGATCTTCGGCTGGGTGGTCTGGCTTGATCATCATGCCCACCATATCTTAGAACAATAGCGCCATTTGTTTTATGTTGGCCGCTTGTTCCGTGGCATCTTTTTCTTTCTTCTCGAGCATTCTTCGGAGGACTCGGCGTCGGTTTCCTGTTCCTGGCGCTGCTCTGACGACGTCTCTGGGCTTTCTTTCGGCTCAGTGAGCGCGGCCATCTTCGTTAGCATTTCCTGGAGCTTTTGCTGTTGCTCCTAGGCTTTTTTCACAGATCGGGTAAGTGGTCGATGACCCGTAGAGATACGACTATCCTCCTTCTCGGAAGCCATGTAGATGGTGTGCACTACCATGCCCCCAGACTTGGGGCGTTTGGATTCAGCACCCTTGAGATTTGTCGCAGACACAGGGATCTTCACCAGCCTTCTCCTTTTATGGGCGGTGGAAGTTGCGGGGGCTGTTGCAGCAGATGCTTTTCGTGGTATGACAGCGGTGAGATTCTCTTCTTGCCGGATCTTCATTCACTTCTGTCGGCGGGAGTAGTCTTGGTCAATTACAGAGTCTTAGACTCTTCGCCAGACCCTGTGGATTTTGGAAGACAGCCGCTGAGGGGGCTGCTCTGGATTTATTTCAGTAACATTCTCCACAGATGGAGGAGATCTTTTAAGCACGGCGGTCGGAGAGTTCTTGTGCACCCTCCTGAGTGGTTCAAAGCTGTTCCCAGTTGGAACAACAGCGTCAATTTCTACTATCGGAGCTGGTGGAGTCAATCCAGAAGGGGAACTGCCCCCAGCTTTCCTCACTCGGTGCCAGTGGCGACGTCGAGCGCGTCTTGCAGATGGGATCACCTCCATTGTCGGGGTAGCTGTATCATGCTTCATGCTTTGATGAGAAACTGCTGTTGGTGTTAGCCTGCCAAAGACTGACGTCCGTAGAGAGGGGATGGCCAACCTGTCAAAGGCAGACTTTCGAGCAGGGGTAGCAGCCTTGGTGACTTTGCCTGGAGCGGGAGTTGGAACGGCCAGTCTTGTGAAGACCGACCCCTTAGCAGGAGAAGTCTATCTGATGACTTCATTTACTGGAGCAGAGATGGCTATCCGTTTTGGGATAACCCCTTCAGGTATTGCAGGCTTCTTCACGGGCCCATTGGACCTTTGGCCCAGTCTGTTAAAGACCGAGGCATTGGATTTGGGAGACCCGTTGAGAGGGGCCACGGTAGTTGCAAGCTGATCAAAGACCGACTTCTTTGGAGCTTCTTGCGATGGCACTGGGGCGTTAAAGCTTATTGGTGGGAGCATGGTCCCGAAGAACAGTCCAGTGGTGTCCTGAGTCACCTGTTCCACTGGCATGGCGAAGATGGAGGCCGCTTGGGGCCCATAAGTCACTCCTCCGGCGAGGACGGAATGGGAGTTGTTGTTGCAGCTAGTGCAGTTGGAAGCCATTTTCTCTGCACGGGAGAAAGACACCAAATCTTAGTACCTCAAATCCAAGGGTAACCATATCAAACCGTGATTCGTTCGCGAACACGACACACGAAGTGTGGAGTGGAAAGAGGAAAAGGTCCCACCGGGCGTGCCAGAATCTATTCTCCGCCGAAAATACGCGGCCGGGACGTTGGGACGTCTGGCCTGAATTTTGGGGGCAGATGCTATTTGGTTTTATCCGTCCACCTCTACGAAGATGCCAAGTTAATTTATGGTACCGTGTATCGGAGGTTTAGACGAATGCGGCCGTTGTAGCAGACTTCGTCAGATTCCCCCTTGTTTCCGAGGGGTTTTTGATTGTGGGGACGCTCTTCCCTGCAGGCGCAAGCCCCTGAAGTTAATTACGCTACCGCGTAGCGGTAACCACTTTCTCCTTCTCCAGATGGTCACTCCGTGTCGTGTGTGTTTGTTTTGTTTTTGGTTGCTCGTGGATTGTATACGGAAACTAATTTATGTTGTCGCCCGTAGGGCGTGGATTAGTCCAAATCCGTATTTTCTTAGATTTGGGTTTGGGTTGGTTTAAGGATCGTTAATCTTGTTTTAGATTAAGATCAACTTAAACGTTTTTTGAGGATACGTTAGTCTAATTTTAGACTAAGATCTCAACAGGATTTTGGGATCATTTAGATCCAACAAAAGAGTATTTGGATTCTATCGTTTTAGTTTAGGGACATTGCGGTCCACTGGGTTTAAGGACGTCATAGCCCATGGAGTTTAAAGACATCATAGTCTGTAAAGTTTAAAGACATCATAGTTTATGGGGTTTAAAGACATCATAGTCTGTAAAGTTTCTGGTTGTCGGGACCCGCCACCTCTCTGAAGGCGTTGAAGAATTACAACGACATATATCAGAGGTGTGAAGAGATGTACCCTTGAACCAATGTTGGTTGAGAGATCTGTAGTCAGGGTTTGGGACTAAGACCAATTAAAAAGATTGTGAGCACATGGGCTCAGTTAATCTGAATTGAGGACTTATGGCCAACTTGGGCTCGGTCCACTCAGATTTGAATAAAATGTTGAACATTTGTTTGGGCTCAGTCCTTTTTGGTTCAATAATGCTGAGCATTAAATTGGGTTCTGACACCCCCTTTTCTTTTGTCTTTTACCGAGTGTTGAACACTTTTTATAGCACTGGGCTTTATTTAAAAAACACTTTGTATTCCCTCAGCGCACACGCGAGGAGCACGTGGTGCGCTTGGCGCTGAGCGCCAGTCCTGAAACGCTAAGGCGCTTCTTGTGAAATAGCGCACACGTGAGGAGCACGTGGTGCGCCTAGCGCTGAGCGCTAGACCTGGAGCGCTAAGGCGCTTCTTGTGAAATAGCGCACACGTAAGGAACACGTGGTGCGTCTGGCGCTGAGTGCCAGACTTGGAGCGCTGAGGCGCTTCTTTTGAAATAGCGCACACGTGAGGAGCACGTGGTGCGCTTGGCGCTGAGCGCCAGACTTGGAGCGCTGAAGCGCTTCTTTTGAAATAGCGCACACGTGAGGAGCACGTGGTGCGCTTGGCGCCAGACTTGAAGCGTTGAAGTGCTTCTTTGGCAGTTCTGGTCAGTTCTGTGCTCTGAGAATTATATTCTCGTTTATAAGAGACTTTGTCTTTCAGATCTAAGTTCTAAGTTCTTCCTTTTGTGACGAGAGACTTTGTCTCATGGATCTAAGAACTAAGTTCTTTTTTTATGAGGAGATGCTTTGATCTCTTCTGTTTTTGTGAAAGACTTTGTCTTGTAGATCTGTGATCTAGAAAAAGAACTAAGTTCTTTTGATGCGAGAGTTAAACTCTCAAAAATCGAGGAGATGTTATGATCTCTCTTCTTTCTATTTACCTTGAAGAGGGTTCTTCTTCTTAGAGCTTACTCTTCTTTTTTTCTTCTGAGAACTTCAAACTTATAGGGGGTTCTTCCCTGCAAGACTTGAAGTCTTGTGTCCTTTATATAGGGGAGGCTGATTTGTTGAATCAGTTAAGGAAATCTTTCTCTGATTGATTTGTGGATGTTTCGCCACCATTGGATCTTTGATCCTAGGGCTTCTGTTTTACAGAAGACAATCTTCTTGTTTTTAACAGGATTGGGAAAATATTTTCCCATACAGAACTTATTCTGTATCTTGGTGATTTTTAATGACCATCGGATCTTTGATTCAACGGTGCTCCGATTTACAGAGCACAATCATTCCTGTTTAGAAAGATTTGAGGAGTATTTCCTCAACAGAATTTTATTCTGTAATTTGATGATTTTTTAATCATCTTCGTTGGATTTTTGATCCAAGGGTGGAGAACATTTAGTTCTAGCGTTGGCGCTCTCGTGCTTTGCACGTGAGGCGATGCCTCAGAGTCTTTGACTCTTGGCACTAGCGCACTTAGCGCTAGCACTCTCGTGCTTAGCACGTGAGGCACTGCCTCAGAGTCCTCATCGTTGGCGCTCTTGGCGCTAGCGCTCTCTTTCTTTGCACGTGAGACGCTGTCTCAGAGTCCTCAGCATTGGCGCTCTTGGCGTTAGCGCTCTCGTTTTTTGTACGTGAGCGCTGCCTCAGAGTCTTTGACTCCTAGCGCTGGCGCTCTTGGCGCGAGCGCTCTTACGAGGCGCTGCCTCATTTCAAATTTCAAATTTTGAAATTTTAAATAGAGCTTTTCTATTTGATTGGGGGAAACATTCCTTTCGCCTCAAGGTCATCTCTTGTTCAAAATGGTGGATGAAAGGAACACTCTGCTCAACCCACGCAGCCCGCTGGGAGTTTAAAGCTGATACTTCAGGAGCGGGACGCTTGAGCTCAATCTCATACAGGCAGGCCTCGATCTTTCTGTAATAATTAACCCAAGACTCGACGACACCTTCGTTATGGAAGTTCACGAGCATCGCCAGCATAGGATTAAGCTCAGCAGCAAAATCTGCAGCGAATGCTAGGGCCTCGGCGTCAAGATCCTCGACGAATTCGCTCAACATTCGTAGGCTAGTTGCAACACCCCTGGAAAATGGGTGTTTAGCAAAGGGCCCTGCCGGCATTGGGATGCGAGACTCGAAAGGAGCTGGAGCCGGTGCGATTGCTGCAAAATGAATTACGGTTAAATGCTGACTCATGAAATAAAGATATCACATGGTCGATAAAGTCTATTATACCAGCTGTGACAGGCGGCAGGAGGGGGAGTGTCGGAGCCACGGCTATTCCTTCGCCTCCTCCTTTGACCCGTGACGCTATATTCAATATGAAGAAGAATTAGTGATGACTTGGCTACCCGTAAAAGAAAGGAAATGATGTCGGTTAAAAACTATACTCATCGACACCAACAGGTAGGACGATTTCTGATTGGAAGGAGAAATGCGGGTTCAGCACCTGGTATAGATGGTCAAAAAGAAATCCTGCAGAGTTACGGCAATATACTGTTAATACAAGGAAGATGGTGTCCACATTTAAACTAAATAAATCGCAAACCTATACCTTCCAGCATCTCGGAGGACATATGAGAAGGAGAGGGAACAACAACCGTCATGGCGGCGACCGGAAGTGCTTCAGATGGCACAATCTCAGCATTCGCTGCACCTACAAACAAAACATCGTCAGAAGAAGCTGAACGGGATTGTAAAATAAAAAGAGAACAGTGACTCAAGACTTACCTGACGGGTCATCAACCAAAACTACGACGGAAGCATCACCAAGCATAGCGGCTTCTTCGCTCTCCTTCAGTGGGATAGTTTCTACGCCCACGGCTTCATCCCCCGATTCGACAAGGGCCGTCGTGACGCTTGCGATGACCGCCGATACCAGGGAGCCACAAGGGGAAAGAGCGGCGGTTTGGGCAGTCCCAGACCCCCGAGAGAGAGTAGCCACATCAGGCTCTGTGGTCGTCATCATCTCGCCTGCCATCTCATCGACAGGACTTGGCCCTGCGGGATATGGTATATAAGAATTTTCAGATCGAGTTCTAATAAAAAACGGGCATTACGTTACCTTGCAAAAGATTCTCGGTTGCCTCCCGAGCCGCGCGCAACCTGTCTGTGGGCGGTAGACAGGACAGCCGGAGCACCCTCTGACGGAATAGCGACAGATGGAGTAGTGCTTGAGCCTGCACCTACAACCAAGGCGGCATCACGTTCCTTCGCTGCGCGCTTCCTGTGTTTCTTTTCAGTTTGGGCCGTGAGAATTGACCTCCTCAACATTTCTAACAAGGAGACGCCGTCGTCGTCGTCCGATCGAGCTCCGCCTCCGGAGCCGTTACGGCGTCTGTCATCGGCTACTTGAGAGAAGCCTCTTGCGGTAATGTTGGGAGAGCTGAGGCCACAATAGCCGGCTCTGGAAGCATCGCCGCATCACCACTCGGGATCGGCACCGCACTCGGGATAACCTGAGTTGAGGTAGTCCCTGCAATAAAATAAAGGAAAGGATCAGAGCACGAATAAAAAAGGGGAATGAAGACACAATGAGCTGGATTATACCAAGACCCAAAGAAGTGTGGAGCCTCTCTTCCTCTTCGAACGTCTTGATGGAAGCCGCGAGAGCCTCTTCGGCAAAAATACCTGTTGAAGAAAAGGGCATTAGTAAAAGCATAATAATAAGGAAGGAATGAACACGAAAAAAAAATACAACTGAAGTACACCTGACTTCATGATGGTGATTAGCGCCGCTTCTTCGCGAGCCATTCGCTCGGAGGCCAGAACGGCAGCCTGTAGATCGGTGTCGGTCGCAGGCGTGTCGAATAAGGCATCGTTAATGCCATACTCACACAAGCCTTCGCTGTAGGGAGCATGGGGCTCCTGGCCAAGGACAACATCAGCAGAAAAGAGCGACTTCTTCTTTTTCTGCGAGCGAGTGCCGGCAGCCGATGACAGGAGCTTGAGCTTGGCAGGCAATTTTGGGCGATGAGTCCCGATCTCCGTACCCACGCCAGACTCCAGGGACGCTGCAGCTACCGTTTCTACAGGAACACGGGATAGGGGCTTCTCAGGAAAGGCGCGCGGGACCGCAACCGCGACAGCTTCTCTTAAGGAAGGACCAACAGTGGTTCGTCACTTTAAAGGGACAACTGGATTACTAGCAGGGACCGCACCCTTGCGATCGAGCAGAAACCGCCTTTCTTCCCTAATAACATCACCCATCGAATGCTGGTACCACGCCACGTATGCGTTCGAGATTTTCGGAACGTGGCTTGGCTTACTGATAAAAAAGTTGGACCCGGTGTTTAGCTGCATGAAATGGTGCAGCGCGCTGCAGATACCCTCTTCTGTAGCAACCGGCTCAGCTAAAAAGGCCTCAAGCGGGATACCCTGGTCGTAACTCGACTGTTAAGAGAAATGGTGCGGGTTGTACCTCATGATCAGCGCAGAGTCGTTCTGCCTGAACACTAAAAAGCCCGGCCTGATTGAATACAAATGCAGAATCTCCCAAGCCTTCAACATAGAAGCCCCGTCTTTGAAGGTATCGCGCAGCAGCTGCACCGTTTTAGTGGATTCCTTGCCGATAGTTAAGACCTTATCGACGAAGGTCATGCTATCCCCGACCATACGCGGGCGAAGGACTAGACCCCGAGCCTCTCGCTGTGATGGATCCAAAGCAGAAGCGTCAACTAGGAGCATAACCCGAGGGAAATTATAACTGTCATAGAAACGGGGTCGTTTGTGGACTCCAAAAGCTCCGAGCACATGCAACTCGACCACGACGTAAAATAGTGTAGTGGGAGATTTACGGGCTGTACCCCCGGCTGAGTGGTGTCTGCCGCTAAGCTGAGGCCATGATACAGGTGAGCCAGCCCAGCGATCCTGACGGCCACTCGCGTCCCGGCAACCATTCTGTGAGCCGAATAGAAGACGGATGGCCTCATATAGCGAGGGTGCATTAGGATCACAAACCAGCTTAACCAAAGGCCAAGGAACCCTAAAAAGAACGCCTCTTCATCAATGTCTGAAGCTGCGAGCTCTACAAAGGGGATGACTGGGGTATCTGGGAGGAAGAAATTCCTTTGATCTGCTTCAGCTGTCGGCTGGCTATCTAAGCCAAAACCAAAAGGATCGTCAAGCTTGGCGAACTTCGCAGCTTGTTTTGACAAGACTTCCGGGAGAAGAAAATGGGCGATTAAATCCGCGAAGATGTCCCCGTGCCCTCCGGACTCGAGAAATAGACTTCATAAATATTCAACACCTTGATTAGACTCGGGAATCGATGTTGAATAGAATTCTCCGGAGTAAGAGCCATCACCACTGATTTGGTGGCAAAGATGTATTCGTCAGGGGGAAGTATTTCCTCGTAATGTTCCCTTCTGACGGGTAGGCCTGAAATTTCTGCGAATTCCTCTAGAGAAATCGAAACTTCCCGGTCCGATAGGAGAAAAGTGTGTGTTGGGATGTTCCATTGCTCCAGAAAAGCCTTTTCCCACCATACATGAGGCGCGTGATACTGGAAAAAAGATGCATAAATTGCAGGGTACAGCCCAAGCTTCAGCAACAACGACTTCTTGGCCGAAAAGATGTATCGAGCCCACTGCAGGTATCCGGATGAATGGCGAGGAGTCAAGCCTATAATGTATGCCTGTCCCCAAGGGCGCGACTCGCCTTGACATATGCGCCGCCCCAGAATATCTAAAGCCATCGACGGCTGCACGGGTATTGAGCCCATAGAGGGCTGGAGGCGTCCATCCGTAATCCAGTTAACCTCCTCCACGGCGTAATTCACTTGGGGTGAGTCATCATAGTGAATGGCTGAAATCGGCTCTGAAGGCGTCGTATAAGAGAAGCTGCGCCGACCCTGGATAATTTAGTTGTACCACAACCCCCATAAATGAAAAGACTTCTGCTCCGGGTCATGATCTTTAATCAGTGCAAAAACTTCCCGATCCACGGGCGCGTCGGCATATGCACTCTCGGGGCGAGGAAATGAGAAAGAAGTGTCGCAAGACATAGTACCTGCGCGAAAAGGAGTGAAGGTTAGCTGTCAATGCTATGGTCCAAAATCTGACACTTTGTACTTTAAATTCGTACCACACTGCAATGCAGTGGAAAAGGACCAAAGAGGACCCACAAAATCAAAGTGACGGCTCATCATTGATAAGATAGGCACTCATTAAGGAGGAAATCCTAAGAGGATTCTCATTTAATGAGAGGATCATTGGTCCAAGGAGTTAAACTCCCTCGAGAGCAGCGCTCTGCAAATAGAAATGACATCTGTCAAATTTAATCATGAAGGGAATAAAAATTCCCCAAAATTTCTAAGAGCCATGCTCTGTGAAAACGATGGAGTAACCCATCAGAATCCTGAAAAAGCAAAGCTTTTTACAGAGTAAAAACTCCAAGATCTTTTAGATCTACAAAACGAACTCTAAGAGTTCTTCATAAATATGAACAATGTTCTAATTAATGGGTTAAATAACCCTAAAAATTCATTTTAAGATCTACGATCTGAGAAGAGCAAGGCTCTGTTAACGGGTAAATCCCTAGAACATGAAATGATTCCTTCAAAGATTTGATCTTTACGAAAAATTTTGATAAGATTCTGACTCTAAAAGAGTTTCTTAAGGCAGAGAACTTAGCTCTGAAGGGAGAATTAAATTCTCACGAACAAGAAAAGCAAGAAGATGAACATCAGTCATCTCAAGGGCCAAAGGCCCTACTTATAGGCGCTGGAAGACGATCCAACTTCCAAAAAGATCCAACGGTAGAAAAGCTGTCACCGCTGCACTCACGTGTAAGCCACGTGAGCGCAACGGTGGGGGGCATTTGTTTCCCCCAATAAAAGAATAAGGCTCTATTCAAAATTTGAACTGAGGTAGTGCCTCACGTGCAAAGCACAAGAGCGCCAGCGCAGTGCCAAGAGTTAAAAAAACTCTGAAGCAGCGCCTCACATGCAAAGCACGAGAGCGCCAGCGCTCAGAGTTAAAAACTCTGAGGCAGCTCCTCACGTGCAAAGCACAAGAGCGCCAGCGCTAGAACTAAAAGTTCTCCACCCCTGGATCAAAAATCCAACGGTGATTAAAAATCTCCAAGTTACAGAATTAAATTCTGATTGAGGAAATTCTCCTCAAATCTTTCTAAACAAGAAAGATTGCGCTCTGAAAATCAGAGCACCGTTGGATCAATGATCCAATGGTGATTAAAAAATCACCAAGATACAGAATAAGCTCTGTATGAGAAAGTATTTTCCCAATCTTATTAACAACAAGAAAAATGTCTTCTGTAAAACAGAAGTCCTTGGATCAAAGATCCAACGGTGGATAAATTCCCTAAATCAATTAAAAATCTCTCAATGAGAGATTTCCGTAACCGAATGAACAAATCAACCTCCCCTATATAAAGGACCCAAGACTTCAAGTCTAAAACAGAGAAACCCCCCCCCCCAATAAACTTGAAGTTCTCAGAAGAAAAAAGAAGAGCAAGCTCTAAGAAGAAGAATTCTCTTCGAAGAAAAACAAAAAGGTAATAGAGATAAGAACATCTCATCTGCAGGGTTTAACCCTCATAAAAAGAACACAGTTCTTTCCTCGGATCTGAGATCCATGAGACAAGTCTCCCACAAATGAGAATTTAATTCTTACAGGGATGAATTTGTTCTTAGGGATCGAAGATCTGGGGAAGAACAAAGAATTGACCTTTGCAGAACATAATACAAAAAGAAAAACCTAGCACCAAACGCCGCAAAATAAAGAGTGTTTAGCACTCAATGGTTGGTGCTCAACGCCAAGCGCCTCACGTGCCCCTCACGTGGGCGCTATTCAATAAAAAGTGCTAAGCACTCAAATGCTGGCGCTCAGCGCTAAGCGCTCTACGTGCCCCTCATGTGGGCGCTGCTTAATAAAGAGCGCTTAGCACTCAGTGGTTGGCGCTCAGCGCCAAGCGCCTCACGTGCCCCTCATGTGGGCGCTGCTCAAAATAAGAAGTGCTTATCACTCAAATGCTGGTGCTCAGCGCCAAGCGCCCCACGTGCCCCTTACGTAGGCGCTACTTAAAATAGAGCGCTCTGCACTCCTCAAGAAGGGCCTAGTGCCATAAAGAGTGTTCATCACTCATAAAAAAAGAAAGTGGGAAAAGCAAATCAAAGTGTGAGTGTCAGTACTCACATAAATGTTTAGCATTATATGCACAAAGAAAGGACCGTGTCCTAGTAAGTGTCTAACACTTTATTGAAATAGGATCGACAGAAACTCAGTGGGCTGAGCCCAAGTTAGCCAAATTTCTAATCAACCGAGCCCACGTGCTCTGTATTTTTCCAAACTAGTCTTAGTCCCAAACAAGACCACCGATCTTTTGACGAATATTCATTGGTTCAAGAGTACATCTCTCCATACCTCTGATACATGTCGTTGTAATTCTTCAACGACTTCAGAGAGGTGGAGGGTCCCAATAACCAATAACCCTTGGTATACCCCCTAAACCAACAAACCATAAACCCTGCGGACCGCAACGTCCCTAAAAACTAAATTGCGGACCGCAACGTCCCTAAAAACTAAATTCTATGGACCGTTATGTCCCTAAACTAAATTCCATGACCGTAACGTTTTTAAACTAAACCCAGTGGACCGTAACATCCCTAAATTAAACTCCATGGACTATGATGTTCTTAAACCCAATGGACCGCAACGTCCTTAAAACTAAATTGTGGACCGCAATGTCCTTAAAAACTAAATTGCAGACCGCAATGTCCCTAAAAACTAAATTCCACAGACTATGATTTCCTTAAACTTCGGACCGTAATGTCCCTAAACTAAATTCCCGGACCGTAACTTCCTTAAACTACTGTGGACCGCAACATCCCTAAACTAAACTCCACAGACTATAATGTCTTTAAACCAGCTACGGACCGCAATGTCCCTAAACTAAACTCCATGGACCATGATGTCCTTAAACTACGGACCGTGACGTCCCTAAACTAAAACGATAGAGCCCAAATACTCTTTCGTTGGATCAAAAATGATCCTGAACCCCCGTTAAGTAAATCTTAGTCTAAAAATTAGACTAACATATCTTCAACAACCGTTTAAGTTGATCTTAATCTCAAACGAGGTTAACGAGTCTTAATTCAACCAAACCCAAATCTAAGAAAATACGGATTTGGACTAATCCACGCTCTACGGGCGACAACATAAATTAGTCTCCGTATACAATCCACGGGCAACCAAAAATAAAACAAACATACACGACACAAAGTGAACATATGGAGCAGGAGAAAGTGGTTATCGCTACACGGTAACGTAATTAACTGTAGGGGCTTGCGCCTGCAGGGAAGGGCGTCTCTACAATAAAAAAAACCCTCGCCAACGAGGGGGAATCTGACGAAGTCTGCTACAACGGCCGCATCCGTCCAAACCTCCGATGCACGGTGCCATAAATCGGCTTAGTATCTTTGGAGAGGTGGACGGATAAATCCAAATAGCATCTGTCCCTAAATTCAGGAAAGACATTATCTTCCCGGTTTTCGGCGGTAAACAAGGTCATATTGTGGTAATTTATTTTTGGTGTACCTCTGGTCACGGGTGCACCATGTTCTTATTAAATCTTACGATGCATGAAGCGATGGAAAAAAAATAAAGCGTAAGCAATGTTGAGCTTTTTCTCACCTAGTTGCACTGTTTAAACCTAATTTCGGGTGAACATAAAACATAGCACCGCGTTTTGTTTTTAATAATTTTTCTTTTGAAATACGGGTACTAAGAAAGACACATGTTCCCGTAATTAAGTTTTTTCTAAAGTCGTTTTAAGAAAATACGGTTTTCAACACTTTTATATTCCAACTCAAATCTGGACTGCTACTGGCCAATCCAGCGCAGTGAAATGGAAATGGACATAACTCCCTTTTTCGGAACTCAAATAAAGCAAACCCAAAGTGCAAACTCATCGTGACTAAGAGCCTTACAACTCTCTCCTACATCTATTCACCTAAAAACCAACTGAAACGAACTTAATAGGCTTTACAAGTTAACTCTGTAGATCTGGATTGCATGCAGAACCCTTCTGTGCAATCGTAATAAAATGGCCACATCTCCTACTATAGTAGGAGGATTGGCGCATTATTTGATGCGTTGTAATAGTAACGCATATTCTCATGTTTTTTGTAGGTCAAGTTTTTCTAAATCTGAACCGAAATGCCTTAAAACTGCACACCAAGTCCAGAGTGTTTTCTGAAAAACATTCTGAACAGATTTACGCATTGACACCGAAACCGCTATATCTCTCTCGTCCGAAATCGGATTGAGGCAAACTCAGACGCGTTTTGACTGTAACTCAATGACCATTAATTACATTCTAGTAGCGACATCATAGTAGCAGCATAACCTGTTCTTTTTGCAGTTGGAAGTATGACTATTTTAGGGCCTTGAAAACCCTAACTTTTACATTTGTATCCATGTCATGTTTATTATTACGTGCACAATAGTCTTTCGACTCGAATATCATGAATCCATGTTTATCATGAACCCTTGAATTCGTGAACTTGGAAAGCACTTGCAATAAATACATGTATCTTGTGACTCCATTATAATGGTGAATGTTATCATTGCATGCTAGTTAATGACGGGGTATTTGGGGTGGTTAGGGAATAGAATGTACGATTGGTTCGAAAGTACCCTTACTAACACATGAATCTGTGAACCCGTGTTGTTGTGGTACCAAGCCGGAACGGTACAGTACCAACACATGAATCGATGAATCCGTTGTTCTATGGGGCAAACATAATACTTTCGAAGCAAGTCGAACGCCCTATACCTAAACTCTACGTTAACTTAGCAAAACTCATTATACGTTTCAACCATATTGTTACATGTTATATTGCTTACTGGTATACTTATTTTATGCTCATTATCATGTTCCCTTTGTCACTCGCATCTAATTGTTTATATATATATATATATATGGGGCTTACCGAGCATTGGTTAGATGACGAGCATTTTCTCTCTTTTTGTTCTTTCTTTGAATGTTTGTCAGGAGATATAGGTAGTACCGAAGAAGTGACCTTTGAGCTAGAACCCTTCAGGGAGGACATACAAGACTTCGCTAGGCATGAAGATTTCTAGTTTCATAGCAGACTGTTAAGGCTATTGTTTTCAGCTCTTTTATTTATTGCAATTTCAAACATGTCGAGTTTATAATAAGTATTTGAACTTGTTTTGTAATAAGTATGGATGTTGGTGTGTTTTAATTCTTATTATTATTATTATCTATTTCCATACGCTTAGCGTATTTATACTGATAAGGTGTGCTTATTAGTATAAATATGTCGCAGGCCTTATAGCGTCTCCGCCCTATACTTTGGGAAGCGGAACGTTACATTGGCTCCATCATAATTGAAGTCACTTGCGCTGCTGTAAATTTGTGTAACAACTCCAATTTTAGTGTACAAAAATTCGTTTAAAAGTTAATGTATACTTTGAGTATTTGCATTTACTGTGAAACTATAAGTATTTGTTTTGCTTTTTAATAGTAAGAAGGAGCTTGTAGCTCACTGGTAAGACCTTGCACTGCTGAACCAAAGCACCAGAGTTCAAATCCCATCAGTTATATTATTTTTAATATTGTTTTATTTTAAATTTTTCGAAGTCCAAGGGTCTACACGTGCATAACTCGTAAAAAACCCATGTCACATATAAAACAAACTGTTCCAAGGGGTAAACCAAATGACGACGGACCTTTGACGGCGAGCCCCGGCCTGACTCGGCCAGAATCGGCCGGCGACTCGGCCCGCCGCCGCCGGCCGAACTCGGTCGGATCGCCGAGTTGTCAACATAAAAGTTCTGCCTTTTGGCCTCTCCATTACCCCTGTACACTTTAAATTTTCTGCACATTAACAGAGCTCTTTAAAACTCCATTAAACCATTTTTTAATACAAAATTTAATACTTTTCTCACACCCTTTCACCTACCCTAACCCTAATCTTTTCCTATAAATACCAACCCTAAACACACCCTCCTCACTTCCAAATTCTGTCCAAAAATCTTAAGAAAACTCTCTAGAATTTTGTGTACAAGTGAAGTTAACGAAGGGCGAAGCCTCGGCAATTTTCCGACGACGACTCTAGGAGCTTCCGGCGACGAAACGACGCACCGACAAATCCTACTTCCTCCTCTCCCTCTTATCTAACCTAAAAACATGTAAGTCCCACCTCCCTCTTCTCTATTCTATTCTTAAAATTTGTAAAACTAAAACCCGACGGAAGCGGAGTTAATCCGACTTCCGATTCGATTTTCTCTAAAAAGTTCAACTTCCCTTAAACACAACCATACCAAACGCTTACATATTGACTATTAATCAGTAATAAAACATATGGAACAAATTCCTTTTCAAAAGAATGTATATTCCAATTTTTATCGCACTTTTTCAGTAAAATACCATGTAGTTTAGTTTCGACTTTAAAATATCATTAATCTTGCTATACCTTTAGATAGATCACGAGGTAATGACCTACCTCCTCACAACCCTCATATGCAACATAGAATGATACCTTTTGGTAAATATAGATTCGGGAAAATACCGTTTTACACAAAACTATCTCTAACTTATAAAAACCATTTTCACAAGATTATGTATTTTAAACAAGTCTTTGCAAAGCGCCGCTACAACCCATTTTGGGGAACCCGTCTGGGATGGTGCGGATTATCGCAAATCCCTGGGCTTAGTAGTGCGAGATTCAGACCTTCGCAAGGAGCATTCGGTCTCGAAAGATTTAAAAATACAAATATCTTAAGAAAATGAGATTTCTAGAAAAATAATAAATTAAAATTTATTTTATATAAACACACACACACACATATATATATATATGTGTGTGTGTGTGTGTGTGTGTGTTATATCAAAATATCTATTTTTGATATAATATAAATATTCCAACTTTTCCAAATTAAAAGAATCACTTTACATGAAAATACCATGAAATTCCATACAAGTTCAATATTACAATTAAATACTCTATATTATGAAATTAGGTTATTTTCACTAGAAATTTCACATATATAAAATCCACATCTATGACAACTCTAAAGACGATAATTAAATACTTGGGGTGTATTTTGAAAATTATACAAAAGTATTTTTACATATAACCCCTCAAGTTCTATAAATTACAATAAAGACCCTAGTAAATATAGGTTTAAGCGGGACCAGTCTCTTGAGTCTCAGGGAGCCGGAGATATGGGTGCTTGCTTATTTAAGGGAGACAACTTAACAAACGGTGTTATCAACACGGTAATCGTCTTTGAAAAAGACACATATCCTGCCGCCTATGTGCAGCGGTTACCGATAACATCAAAACCTAATTCAGGACTTCAATTTCCTTTTCTAATTGTCTGACTCAGACTGAGTCTCATTGTAAATAATCTAACTTGAATATGATTCAAGTACAAACTATAATTCAACATGAATGAATCGATATATTCAATATATTCAATCTGTATTGACTGAACCGAACCATGGATATACTTCCATTTACATGATTCTCCGGTTACATCCATGATTCTCCAGTTACATCCATTTACTGATATCATGGTTTCGGCATGTCATCCAATTATACATCTATACAAAACAATAGAATTTACACTACAATATAAATAATACAAACATGACATCACGGGGATTAAGGGGTAGATTGATACGGAAGGTGTTAGAAGTGGCACGAGACTGCAAGATTTAAGACACCTAACCTGTATTCCATTGCTGTTGTACCGTGGCATAACGGTTCCTTGTACATTACGTTCACCTTAGTCTCTGGTCTACTGAGACTCCTATCGTATACACTGGCATCCTTCTGTACGAAGCTACAAACAACAGCGTTAACACTAAATACAACTTTAAAAGTTACACACTCTCTCTACCTATTCTACTTCTCCTTTATCTTTGGGACTTACCGAGCGATTTGTTCGCTGACGACATTCTCTTTTTTCTTCTTTGAATGTCGTCAGGTGATTCGGACCTTCTAGAGATCGAGCCCACCAGTGACGACTTGGACCAGTTTATTAAAGATCCCGAGCTGTAGTTTCACTTGTAATTTTTCTTTTACATTCTATATTTTCCTTTTCTGTTATGCCACTGTTTAGGCATTGCTTTCATTCAGATGTATTTACTTTTCCATGTACTGTAAAAGAATGTTAATAAATAAGTTGTTGTTTCATTACATTTGTCTCTTGTGTATATTTCTTTTATATTGCTTAGTTACGCTTAGCGTATTTACTCCTGAGTAAATACGTAGCGGCCTCGTCGCGCCCTCTGTCCGTACGCCGGGAAGCGGGGCGTGACAGGTTTTGTTGGTGGCCCATGCAGGTCCGAGCTGTATGGAACACTACCATGCAGTTCTGTTCTACATGAACAACCTAAGCAATATAACACAGGAACCAGCAACTGAAAACATTCTTTACAATTCATACTCCTTGAATCTCATCATTTCATATATTTTGAATCTGTCCTAACCTAAAAAATTTCATTCATGGTTATGGATTCCCCAAACAACACCAGCACCAACTTCAACAACACTCCACCACCACTACCAATCACACCTGCCGTCCCTACTCCGATCAACGAGCATATGGTTCTACTTGAGACGATCCGCAACCTCCTAGAAGGACAGCAGCAACAGACTGCTCTTTTAATGAACCGACCAGAGGCAGAAGCACCTGAGGTGAAGCAATTCAGAGCTTTGCACCCCAAACAATTCTCAGGAAAATAAAGCCCGCTGGAAGCTAAGGAATGGGCTTAGAGCGTCGAAGATGATCTGGCAGCGGCACAAGTACTAGAGATAGATTGGGTTCGTGTTGCAAAATTACAGCTCACAAACAATGCACGGGTCTGGTGGAAGGCGGAAGAAAGCCGTCTTGATCAACCCATCGAATGGAAGATTTTCCGAGACATGTTCGACGCTAAGTACTTCCCTGAGACTTCCAGGTTCGACATGGAACAGCAGTTCATCCATCTGCAACAAGGTTCAATGTAGACCAAGTCGGTAGATGAATATGACGCTGAGTTCACCATGCTCAGTCGGTAAGATATGTATCGATAATTTAATTTTTCAATAAATCGCATACTACACAGCTAACATAATACTTTAACAGATTGCGGCACACCTGATACCGACGGATGAGATCAGAGCCCGTCGATTTCAAAAAGGTTTAGATTTGGAGATCCAGGCCGCACTAGCCACAGGAGATTTTCCGACTCATGAATCGGCTCTGAAAGATGCCCGCCGTTATGAGGCAGTGGTAAAGATGAGGGGCAGACCTCAATCTGCTGTATTTAAGCGCCCTGCCAACCAAATAGCAGGAGGAGCCTCATCAAGGCCACCATTTATGCCAAGGAGACCGGGAGTACTGAATAACAGGCCCAGCCCAGCCTTTTGTACCTACTGCAAGAAAGCTGGACATATGATGAAAGATTGCCGGCGAGCCAACTGTCTTTGCTTAGTCTGCGGCTCAGCTGCTCATGATATTGGGTCTTGTTCCTAAAGACAAAACCCAGTTGCTGTACCCAGGCCAGCAATCATCTATCAGCAGAGACCAGCCCTTCAAGCACCTGCTCCAAGACTTGCACTACCTGCTCCACCACCTAGAGGACCACCAACTGCACCTCCTCCTCGTTAGTTCCATCAAGCTCAACGAAACGTTCCGAGGAATGCTCCTCCGGCCAGGAGGAATGTACCACGGCGACAGGCTTTCACGATGATCGTGAAAGAAGCCGAGGCCACTGGCAAAGTTATAACTGGTAACCCTTTCTTTTCAAGCTTTCCTTTCAGTCTTAATATCTATCCACATATTTTTTTCTTATACCTAAAACATATCCCACATACCTTAGGTACAATCTTAGTAGCCTCACTTCCTGCACTAGCACTTTTCGATACTGGAGCATCTCACTGCTTTATGTCGCAACGGTTCGTCCAAACCATGCGATTCCAGTCACACCGCTTGTATCCAGTTGGAATGTCGGTTCAGGAAATGGCGTTCTAAAAGCAACAATGGGATACAACTTCTGTCTAGTAGTCATCTGCAGCAGAGAATTCTATGCTGACTTCAAGGTGCTGGACATATCGAACTTCGATGTGGTTCTAGGTATGGATTGGCTAGGAACCTTCTATGCTACCATCGACTGTCATCAAAGGAGGGTAGTATTCGAGATTCCAGATCATCCGGTTTTCTATTTCAAAAGTGGAGAACATACCCTGGAGTCAAGTACTTTCAAAGCAAAACCAAAGAAGGCAGTTATTGCAGCAACTCAAGCGGAGGAAGAATCAAAGCCAGAAGTGGTTCGAGAGTTCGACGATGTATTTCCTGACGATATATCAGGTTTGCCTCCCGATCAAGCTCTTGAATTCAACATTGATTTAGTACCAGGAGCACAACCGGTGATCAAAGCACCTTATCGATTAAGTCCGGAAGATTTGAAGGAGGTCCGAACTCAGTTGGACGAATTATTGGCGAAAGGATGAATTCATCCCAGCACGTCAAGTTGGGGATCACCAGTATTACTTGTGAAGAAGAAGGAAGGTTCATACAGAATGTGCATCGATTATAGAGCCTTGAACGAAGTAACGATAAAGAACAAGTATCCGCTACCGCGTATCGACGATTTATTCGATCAGCTAAGTGGATCTTGTGTTTTCTCCAAGTTAAATCTTGGTTCAGGTTATCATCAGGTGAAGGTCAAGAAATCTGATATCCACAAAACGGCTTTTAGAAATCGTTATGGACCTTACGAATTTCTTTTGATGCCATTTGGAGTGACCAACTCACCAGCAATATTCATGAACCTGATGAATCAAGTTTTCCGGGAGTACTTAGACAGGTTCATTGTCATCATCATCGACGACATCCTGGTGTATTCTAAGAGTCGGAAAGAACATGCCGAACACCTACGAATTGTCCTGGAAACTCTACGACAACATCAATTATACGCCAAGTACATCAAGTATAAGTTTTGGCCAGATCAAGTTGGTTTTCTTGGACATATCGTATCAGGCGAAGGAATCTCTGTTGATCCAGCGAAAGTTTCAGCAGTAAGCGAATGGACGACACCAAAGTCAGTGGAGGACATTCGAAGTTTCTCGGGTTTAGCTGGATATTACAGAAGGTTCATTGAAGGCTTTTCAAAGATAGCAACACCCCTAACCAAGCTCACACGTAAAGATGAAGAATTCGTGTGGTCAGAAGTATGCGAACAGGCTTTCCTAGGACTCAAGTCAAGGTTGACATCAGCACCTATTCTCGTTATACCGGACCAATCTGGAGGATTTGAAGTGCATTGTGATGCATCCGGTAAGGGATTAGGATGTGTTCTACAACAGCACGGCAAGGTTGTGACTTATGCTTCAAGACAGCTGAAGACTCATGAGCGCAATTATCCGACGCATGATTTGGAGTTGGCATCCGTTATCTTTGCTCTTAAGATTTGGCGCCATTATCTTCTTGGTGAATGAGTGAACATGTACACATATCACAAGAGTCTGAAATATGTGTTTACTCAGAAGGAACTTAATATGCGACAGAGACGATGGTTAGAACTCATGGCGGACTTCGACATCAACCTGCAATATCACCCAGGGAAGGTGAATGTGGTACCTGATGCACTTAGTCGCCAACCATTAGCAATGCATCTCACCGCTCAGTGGAAGCTTAAAAAAGACTTGCATCAGATGGAGATTGAAGTAGTCATGCCAGGTAACACTTCAAGTTTGATGAATTTACAAGTTCAATCTACCATTGTCAACCAGATCAAAGCAGCTCAAGCAAGTGATGCTAAGTTGCAAAAGATCAGAGAACAAGTGGAGAATGGACTCAGAACAGACTTCATCATTCATGAAGACAGATCTTTGAGATACGGCAGCAAATTGTGTGTACCAAAAGGTCATGTTCGGGAAGAGTTAATGAAAGAAGCTCACAACTCTCCCTACTTAGTACACCCTGGAGGTACAAAGATGTACAAAGATCTATGTCAGAATTACTGATGGCATGGAATGAAGCGTGGAGTAGCCAGAAGCGTCACTAAATGCTTGGTGTGTCAGCAAGTAAAGGCTGAACATCACAGGACTGCTGGATTACTTCAACCGTTACCTATCCCAGAATGGAAATGGCAACACATCACGATGGATTTTGTGACTGCACTTCCTCGCAGCACAAAGGGTAACGATGCAGTATGGGTCATTGTGGATTGACTCACAAAGTCGGCTCACTTCATCCCATTTCGAGTTGGCCAATCAACTGAGACATTAGCAAAGAAGTACATGGAGGTAAGAATCTACTTAAGATTTAAAATCTTCAAATATGTACTATCTCTGATACCCATAAGCTCATACAGGAAATTATGAGACTTCATGGAGTACCGGTCTGCATTGTCTCCGATCGTAACACCAGGTTCCGATCGCAATTTTGGCAGAGTCTGCAAGCAAGCTTGGGAACAAGTCTGAACTTCAGCATGACTTATCATCCACAAACAGATGGTCAGTCTGAGTGAACTATTCATATCTTGGAATATATGCTCAGAGAATGTATGTTGGACTTCGGAGGATCGTGGGAAGATCACCTACATCTTATGGAGTTTTCATACAACAACAGCTACCAAGCAAGCATTGGAATGTCACCTTTTGCAGCGCTCAATGGAAGGAAGTGTCGATCGCCATTAATTTGGGACGACATCGGAGATAGAGAACTCCTTGGACCTGAGTTGATAGTAGCAACTGTTGATGTGGTTCGTACTATTAAAGAAAAGATGTGCATAGCCCAAGATCGACAGAAGCACTGGGCTGATGCAAAGCGACGTTACTTGGAGTTCTAATCGGGAGATCACGTATTCTTAAAGATATCTCCGAACCGTGGAGTGATCCGATTTGTAAGACGGGGTAAGCTAAGTCCAAGATACATTGGACCGTTCGACATACTCGAACAAGTCGGTGAAGTGGCATACCGCTTGACACTTCCACCTTCATTGGAAGGAGTGCATAATGTGTTCTATATATCCCAACTCAGAAGGTATGTGAGTGACCCCAGCCACATTCTCGATCATTCCGAGCTCACTGTACAGCCCGACTTATCTTATGAGCAATAACCTGTTGAGATCCTGGACAGGAAAGTGAAGTCATTTCGGAACAAGAAAGTCAACTTGGTTCGAGTGATGTGGAGAAAAGACACTCCAGGAGAATCAACATGGGAAAGGGAAGATGAGATGTGTGCAAGATATCCTCACCACTTTGTAAACTAGTCCTTAAAATAAAATTTGTAAATTTCGAGAACGAAATTTTTGTAAGGAGGGTAGACTGTAACAACTCCAATTTTAGTGTACAAAAATTCGTGTAAAAGTTAATGTATACTTGGGGTATTTGTATTTACTGTGAGTACTGATTGAAAAGAATTCTCGATGTGTAGTATGGAATTGTAAAGAAATCACAACCAAAAATTATTTGACCGCAATCAACTACGGTGTCGAATTGTAGTTAGTATGTGAGTGCGGATCGTCCACAGGGAAAGTGTAATCGTTCGTCTTTCGAATTAGATGAATTGAAACTTTAAAGAAAGAAAACAAAACAATTCAAGATTTGTATTTGAAGTTTAAGAAAGAGAAAAACTAGATCTAAGAAAGCATTAAAAGATAGAATCAAGAATTGAGAGTTTGTTGATTTTTCCAAACCAAATCTCAAGAATCGAAATGAGGCTCGTAGGAATCGATCGGATCTATAGATGTGATGTAATCTTACAATTACGTATTCTTATCCTTCGATGAATTGATACTAGATCGATGATCATCGATGAGAATTAGGGATTTCTTGTGAAACTAGGGTTTCATCTTATCCCTTATTCTTTCGTCGATGTCATTCACATTCTAGCCTCTAGTAAATTCAAGAAACAATCGTAGATCCCTAATTTCGAGCGATCACAATCAAGAAAGCATCACTACGAAACTAGGTCATTGATTCTTGAACTTGCTAGGGTTTACAAAACTCGTAGGACTTAAAAATAGTATTACAATTTGTTACATCATCATTCTACAATCGTCTCGACTCCTTAACGAGCGGAGTTTTACTCGAACATCATAACAAGAGCAACAATTACAAATTGAGATCTAATCATGATGCAAGAATTAAAAGAAAGCAAGATTAATGAAATTCACCTTTTATTGATATCAACAATTTAGTTACATTCGCTCAAGAACTACAAGAGGAAGAACTTGATCGTCGACTTGGCTTCGCTCGTCTCCGTGGATCGCGGATCGGCTTGGATCAGTTGCCCGATTGAATATCGGCTCGGCTCCTAAAAGGTTGAAGGCTTCTCGCTTGATTTGGTACTCAAGATCTTGGATTTGGAGTGGAATTAGGGTTAGGGTTTCGCACAAGCCTTGTCACGAGACTTGTGGAAGAAGATGAAGAAAGAGGTAAAGATTAACTAAAATTGATTACCTAAAAATTGATTAGCCTTTAACCCTAGATCTAGTGCTCTATTTATAGATAACTAACCCTAGATCTAGGATTTCAAATTCTAACTTTCCCTCCTAAAGTTTGTTGAGGAAATTCAAATTTTCCTCTAAAAGTTAGTTAGGTGAGAAGGTTCTAGATGTAATTAGTTAGGAGGAGCTTCTAGAATAGGATTAATTAGGAGCTTAATTTAGGATTAGCCTTCTTAATTTCCTTTGCTGATCTGGCAGTAGGTTCGAGAGAGTTCTGGACTTTGAAGTATCAGAATGGACTGTGGGCCCAGAGAGAGAGATTATGCTCAAACTTGGACGGCTGACGTGGCAGAACCGCGGCGCTTCCGCCGCAGATAAGGGGTTTGGGCCGCGGAAGGGCGGCAGCTTTGGGGCTTTAGAGCTTGGGCTTTCTGGTGATTGTTGGGCCTGAGTTGTGGACCTTCTTCTAATATACTGAATTATCTAATTCCTTCTGCATTGCTACCAGATCAGAAATGATTGAATTGGCTTAATGTTGATCAGCTCTTTGGTTTTTCTTCCGTATTTTCCTGCACATACTCAAGACAAGTGTTGCGCAAATATAGAAATGATGCGATGCCATGAAATGCGGTTAATTTCCTTTAAAGTGTCGGTTTAAAAGTCTACTACATGAAATCTCATATTTTGTGACAGATTTGTTAATATGTAGAATATGAATGCCGAATACTTCTAAGTGTATGCAAATGTTAAGGAAATTGCTGGCTAAAATATACAATATTTTCGACTAATCAAATACCCCCAAACTTAATTTCGATCGTCTCGAGCGAATGTTTATTAAAAAAAGAGAAGGAGAAAATAAAGAAAGAGAAAAACTAACTAGCACACTTTCGTAGACAACACGATTGCACTGAGCACGTGCAACAAGCCTTTAAACCTCTAGGTGTCCCTAGTAGGAGGAGTGTTGTCTCCTGAGGGTTTTCAGCGGATTGCACCCACAAAATCCAATAATAAAAGAAAGATCATGAATATTACATTTAAAGACAAGAATTGTAAAAGAAAGACTTTGAAAATTAGGGTTTCCAACTAAGCTAGCTTTTCGGTTGTCATGAGCCCTATCTTAATGGTCATGAAAAAATGTTAGAAATCACGTCCTCCCTCAATAAAACATCGTCTTATTCTTCATTCCTATCTTTATTCCAAATATCGATCATATCACCCTGCGTGTGTGTAAAGACATCCCTACACCCGGAGAATTCAATTCAAGCTATCATACTCTTGCCCATCAGCCTCAGTACTTCTTGACAAACGAGATTGCTTACACACTTTCATGCAACCGTTAATACTTCTTGAGGTACTAACCGACCGATTACTCCTGTGCTTGCATACTTGGTGTATTTTCCTAGTCTTGCACCACCTCAGGCATAGCAGTGACTCCCAGACCAGTTGACCTTGGGGCACTAGGTGAAGAAGCACCCTTTTGCTATATATTTTTATTGCCCTTGGTGATAACAAAACCAGTGTCCATTTTTCTCACCACTTTAAAACATATTTTTCTTTTCATACTTTTGGCTTTAAGATAAGAGCATTTCAAGGTATCCTCTACTATCCCAGGCTTTAAGATGTGTGTAAGTGCGAATAGCAGGGTAGCAACGTTCAAAATGTTTGGCTTCCAGAATAGAAACTATTTTTCAGACTTATTTTTATCCTCAGATTAGTGACGTCTTTCATCTTACTAACCCTTGGGACAACGGCTCATAACTACTTATTACTAGTTCGTATAAAAAAACTTCTAATTTTCTTAGTTTTCTTAAATTTTTCTAATCTCATGGATGTAAATGTTCACTATCTAAACTTTCATTATCTTATTTATGTACAAAAAATATTTTTATAATTTTGAAATTTTTTTTAATTTTTATAGGTTTTTACAGAAATGTTTTGTGCTTATGCAATGTATGATGCAAATGATGCGAAAATAAGCACAAACCTCCCCCAAACTTGTTTTCAACAGTGTCCTCACTGTTGCCTTCTGCTATATCTCGAAAAACCTGTAAGCTTGGGAGGAATTTATTAGTGGGGGCAAAATATATAAGTGAAGAACTTCCCCGAAACTTATTTTTGGCTCAAAATTTTGTAAAAATTTTCTTTTCAGGAGCCAGAAAAAATGTACCCCCCAAACTTGAGTTATGCAATGTTAAACTTTGAAAATCACAAGTGGGGGTCAAAAATCATTGGTCGATGCCAAGCTTTGCAAAGACCGAATGTCAACACCAACCATTCAAAAATTTTATCAATGCAGTGCTCGGGTTGGTGGAAGAAAAAGTGGGGAAAAGGTAAGTGGTGGAAGAGAATGTGTGTGCGTCTCATTTTGGAGAGACGATGCAGTGATTGTGATGGATTACTCGCATTCTTTTTACAGTTCAGACGAAGGGGTGGAGGTTCAATTTCAAAGATTGGGAGATGATTCATCTCAACACCCGTGTCATTCAAAAATGCGAGTTCATCAGCGAAGATCTCCTCAAAAGTTCCATTTATACCCCGGTGAATAATGTCATCACAAAGTGCGGGGTGATCTTCAGACTCTAAGAACAGTTCATAATCCGTGTTAATTGTTGACCCGGACATCTCGGTGGAAGAGTCCGTATATGTATGATACATAGTTGGGTCAAACAATAACGTATGAAAAGAGTCAAGATCAATATGAAGAGGATCATCAAATTTGCTGCTGTCGACATCCATTAAGTCGACAGAACAGATCTGAGCAGTAGGTTCGGAGGGTACACTTCCCAACTTGTAAATGTTCAGTTCTATTGACCTATTCCCGAAAGATAGGGTCATAGAACCGTTACGACAGTTGATTATTGCGTTGGAAGTGGCCAAAAAGGGGCGACCTAAAATCACCGGAATTTGATTCCGTGTGTTCGCTACAGGCTGTGTATCAATTACAATAAAATCTACCGGGAATATAAATTCTCCGATTTTTATTAACACATCCTCCAGTTCACCCCTAGGTTTGGTGATTGATCGGTCAGCCATCTGGAGAGTGCAATTGGTTGGTTTCAACTCTCCGATCCCTAACTGCTCATAGACTGAGAAAGGAAGCAAGTTAACACTAGCGCCAAGATCTAATAGAGCACGGTTAATGTGTTTTTCCCCAATAGAAACGGAAATAGTAGGATATCCTGGATCCTTACGTTTCCTCGGTAATTGTTGGGGGAAAGCCGTGTCTATTGTTTTTTCCATGAAAATCTTCTTAGGCACTGGATTCTTCCTCTTCCTAGTGCACAAGTTCTTAAGAGTTTTCGCATAAGACGGAACTTGTTGGATAGCATCTAGGAGAGGGATGTTGGTGTTTACTTGCTTAAAAATGTTCATAATCTTCTCCATATGTGGACTCGGTGTGTTAGCCCTTAACCGATTCGGATAAGGTGCTTTAGCAGTAAGCGCTGGGTCCATCATAGGAGAAGGAAGTGGGTGTGGAACCGATCCCGGAATAGAAGTGGGGATCGTCCGTGGAAGAGAAAAAGAGATGGGCTGTAATGGCGAGCCTTTTGGGAAATGAAGAATAGGCTCGGAAGAAGATGGTAGGGTAGAAGAACTGGGGTAAGAAGTGTGTGTGTGTGGAAAGGTCTCAGCTGGGGTGTTATTGATTGATTTATCAGTATCATCAAACTCTTCCCCAAGGTGAGTGTCAAGCACTTTTCCAGATCTCAACATGATTGCATCCACATCATGTGAATAGCCAAGATTGGGTAAAGGTTGAGCTGGAAGTTTCCCTTTCTCTCGTGCACTCATTTCGGCTTTTAGTTGTGCAATTTGTTCTTCCATCGATTTGATGTTCTCATTTTGAGAGATAATGATCTTCATTACATTCTCGACGGAAGATTGCAAACTTGCCGTCCCTTGGATGGATTGTTTCATGAAAGTATCCAAGGTTTGTGCTAGTGCAGAGGTATTATCAGTACCGGTCAATTGCAAAGGATTAGACGGTGCAAAAGTGTTGGCCGGATTTTGGAAATTTTGTGATTGAAAGGGGTGCTGACTCAATTGAAGTGGTGGTTGCTGTTGTGGTGGAGGGGCCCTTTGGAAATTGTTTTGGTTTGGAACCGTGTTTTGAAATTGTGATTGGTTCCAAGCAAAGTTAGGGTTATTCCTCCAACCCTGATCATATGTGGAGGAAGATGGATCGTTCCTAGGTCTTTGAAATGAGGTATTGGTAAGCTCATGACCTTGAAACGGACATTCTTCCGTCAAGTGAGATGGATCAGAACAACATCCACATACAGTTTTGGAGAGTGGTATTTGACTTAGGGCAGCTAAGAATTTTTCCATATTATCGAGTTTCTTTTGTATAGCTGAAATGTCAGCTCTAACTTCTATGGAAATATCATTGCCATCCCTAGACGATTGACTCACACCCTCCCACTGTAAAGATTTTTCAGCGAAATTTTCTAGAAAGTTCCAGGCTTCCCCATCATCTTTGGTCATAAAATTGCCTTGACACATGAATTCAAGGGTCTGTCTTGTGTAAGGAGTAATGCCCTCATAAATGATTCGGCACAATTCCCATCTCGGGATGCCGTGATGTGGACATTGGAGTAACAGATCCTAACGTTCAAGACATTTTGAAAATGTTTCATTTGGAAGCTGGGTGAATTGATAGATTTCGCTACGGACTCGAGCTGTTTTGTGATGTGGGTAGAATTTCTTAAGGAATGCTTTGACGAATTCGTCCCAATTTGAAATGGAATGTGCGGTAGTGTTATATAGCCACTTCTCGGCTAAATCGCACAAAGTGAATGGGAGAAGACGAAGACGTAAAGCATCCACAGAAAGCTGTGAAGTACCCATCATTGCGCATACATTTTCAAATTTCGTGATAAACACGTATGCGTCTTCAGACTCGAGACCGTGAAATTTTGGTAAAAGGTTGATGTATTGGGGTTTTATTTGAAAATTTTCCCCGTTGGCTGGAGGTGTGGAAAGACAGGTGGAAAGTGGGCCTCGTATAGGATAGCACCTCTCTTGGAGAGAGATGCGAGGTGGAATCTGCGCACCAACGGACGGCGGCAGGGTAGTGGAAAAGAAGTTCGATGGAGGTGGATCCATCGATGTGGGTGTGGTGGTGGGTAAAAGAAAGGTAAGTGTAGAAATACCGACTTTAGGGTCGATAAAAGAAACGCGGACTAACGGGCACTAGACACCCATTGTCCAGCCTATCTTGCACTAAAAAGGGTTAGTACAAGTGGCAGCGTGAATTTATAATTAGGGGAATGATATGAATGCGGTGTTTGTTTTAAAAATTGGACGGATTTTTGAAAATATGATGCAACACAACAAATGCAACACACAAAACCCTAAAATCTAGGGGTCACCTAGGTCAAAGCTCTAGACCGCTCCTAACTGCCAAAAGACAAGTCGCAGGATCAATCCTCCACTGCCTCTTTGTCCCCCTGTGGCCGGATAAGTGCCAGGTAAGTGGGAAGGAACCACCACTACAGTAGGCCTAATTAATAACCACTAGCCTTAGACACACTCGCCTTAGGCACCACAAGAAAACGCGGATAAGCAATGAATTACCCACGGCCTTCTCTTGTCCTAATTGAGCGCGACGGTCCTTAGAGTCATCTCTAGATTTCTTTTAATTAATGAGGGTCAAATGCGGATGCAAGTTTTGCGATTTTCGGGGCCTAGGAAGGGTAATGAAATCCCCACCTAATTTGGATTTGGTCGTGCCCCTTAAATTTCCGTATTAATATGCAACAACCACAAGAATCAAAAACACGCACAAATTTTATTTTGCTTTGCGGCACTGCGATTTATTTGCAAAGAAACCTGCAGGAAATATTAGTTGGAGCAGAGAAAGAAGGAGATAAGAAAGTAAGTGTCTCACAGAGAAAAATTGGCACAGAGAAGAGCTGGAACCGCGGCTCTTCCGCCGCAAATGCTTCCTATTGCCGCCCTTCCGTCGCGGAATTTTGGGATCAGTGTACAAAATTTTCTGTACAAGCTCCTGTTCACCTACACAGCTCTCTGGAATGCTCAGAAAAATTTTTCTCCAGCTCCAATGATTCCAGATTTTCTCGCAACAAATCACAACACACGTATTAGTGTTTGCACGAATTTAGATCTAAAAAAATATAATGGAATAAATTGTTCAACTCAAATTTCAAAATACGAACTATTAGCGCACTATCCCCGGCAACGGCGCCATTTGATTGAAAAGAATTCTCGATGTGTAGTATGGAATTGTAAAGAAATCACAACCAAAAATTATTTGACCGCAATCAACTACGGTGTCGGATTGTAGTTAGTATGTGAGTGCGGATCGTCCACAGGGAAAGTGTAATCGTTCGTCTTTCGAATTAGATGAATTGAAACTTTAAAGAAAGAAAACAAAACAATTCAAGATTTGTATTTGAAGTTTAAGAAAGAGAAAAACTAGATCTAAGAAAGCATTAAAAGATAGAATCAAGAATTGAGAGTTTGTTGATTTTTCCAAACCAAATCTCAAGAATCGAAATGAGGCTCGTAGGAATCGATCGGATCTATAGATGTGATGTAATCTTACAATTACGTATTCTTATCCTTCGATGAATTGATACTAGATCGATGATCATCGATGAGAATTAGGGATTTCTTGTGAAACTAGGGTTTCATCTTATCTCTTGTTCTTTCGTCGATGTCATTCACATTCTAGCCTCTAGTAAATTCAAGAAACAATCGTAGATCCCTAATTTCGAGCGATCACAATCAAGAAAGCATCACCACGAAACTAGGTCATTGATTCTTGAACTTGCTAGGGTTTACAAAACTCGTAGGACTTAAAAATAGTATTACAATTTGTTACATCATCATTCTACAATCGTCTCGACTCCTTAACGAGCGGAGTTTTACTCGAACATCATAACAAGAGCAACAATTACAAATTGAGATCTAATCATGATGCAAGAATTAAAAGAAAGCAAGATTAATGAAATTCACCTTTTATTGATATCAACAATTTAGTTACATTCGCTCAAGAACTACAAGAGGAAGAACTTGATCGTCGACTTGGCTTCGCTCGTCTCCGTGGATCGCGGATCGGCTTGGATCACTTGCCCGATTGAAGATCGGCTCGGCTCCTAAAAGGTTGAAGGCTTCTCGCTTGATTTGGTACTCAAGATCTTGGATTTGGAGTGGAATTAGGGTTAGGGTTTCGCACAAGCCTTGTCACGAGACTTGTGGAAGAAGATGAAGAAAGAGGTAAAGATTAACTAAAATTGATTACCTAAAAATTGATTAGCCTTTAACCCTAGATCTAGTGCTCTATTTATAGATAACTAACCCTAGATCTAGGATTTCAAATTCTAACTTTCCCTCCTAAAGTTTGTTGAGGAAATTCAAATTTCCCTCCAAAAGTTAGTTAGGTGAGAAGGTTCTAGATGTAATTAGTTAGGAGGAGCTTCTAGAATAGGATTAATTAGGAGCTTAATTTAGGATTAGCCTTCTTAATTTCCTTTGCTGATCTGGCAGTAGGTTCGAGAGAGTTCTGGACTTTGAAGTATCAGAATGGACTGTGGGCCCAGAGAGAGAGATTATGCTCAAACTTGGACGGCTGACGTGGCAGAACCGCGGCGCTTCCGCCGCAGATAAGGGGTTTGGGCCGCGGAAGGGCGGCAGCTTTGGGGCTTTAGAGCTTGGGCTTTCTGGTGATTGTTGGGCCTGAGTTGTGGACCTTCTTCTGATATACTGAATTATCTAATTCCTTCTGCATTGCTACCAGATCAGAAATGATTGAATTGGCTTAATGTTGATCAGCTCTTTGGTTTTTCTTCCGTATTTTCCTGCACATACTCAAGACAAGTGTTGCGCAAATATAGAAATGATGCGATGCCATGAAATGCGGTTAATTTCCTTTAAAGTGTCGGTTTAAAAGTCTACTACATGAAATCTCATATTTTGTGACAGATTTGTTAATATGTAGAATATGAATGCCGAATACTTCTAAGTGTATGCAAATGTTAAGGAAATTGCCGGCTAAAATATACAATATTTTCGACTAATCAAAGACTATAAGTATTTGTTTTGTTTTCTAATAGCAAGAAGGAGCTTGTAGCTCACTGGTAAGACCTTGTACCGCTGAACCAAAATACCAGAGTTTAAATCCCATCAGCCACATTATTTTTAATATTGTTTTATTTTAAATTTTTAGAAGTCCAAGGGTCTACACGTGCATAACTCGTAAAAACCCCACGTAACATATAAAACAAACTGTCCCGGGGGGTAAACCAAACGACGACGGACCTTTGACGGCGAGCCCCGGCCTGACTCGGCCGACTCGGCCTGCCGCCGCCGACCGAACTCTGTCGGATCGCTGAGTTGTCAACATGAAAGTTCTGCCTTTTGGCCTCCCCATTAACAGAACTCTTTAAAACTTTAAATTTTCTGCACATTAACAGAACTCTTTAAAACTCCATTAAACCATTTTTTAATACAAAATTTAATACTTTTCTCACACCCTTTCATCTACTCTAACCCTAATATTTTCCTATAAATACCACCCCTAAACACACCCTTCTCACTTCCAAATTCTGTCCAAAACTCTCAAGAAAACTCTCTAGAATTTTGTGTACAAGTAAAGTTAACGAAGGGCGAAGCCTCGGCAATTTTCCGACGACGACTTTAGAAGCTTCCGGCGACGAAATGACGCATCGGAAAATCCTACTTCCTCCTCTACCTCTTCTCTAACCTAACAACAAGTAAGTCCCGCCTCCCTCTTCTCTATTCTATTCTAAAAATTTATAAAACTAAAATCCGACGGAAGCGGAGTTAATCCGACTTCCGATTCGGTTTTCTCTAAAAAGTTCAACTTCCCTTAAGCACAACCATACCAAACGCTTACATCTTGACTATTAATCAGTAATAAAACATATGAAACTAATTCCTTTTCAAAAGAATGTAAATTTCAATTTTTATCGCACTTTTTCAGTAAAATACCATGTAGTTTAGTTTCGACTTTAAAACATCATTAATATTGCTATACCTTTAGATAGATCATAAGGTAATGACCTATCTCCTCACAACACTCATATGCAACATAGCACGATACCTTTTGGTAAATATAGATTCGGGAAAATACCGTTTTACACAAAACTATCTCTAACTTATAAAAACCATTTTCACAAGATTATGTATTTTAAACAAGTCATTGCAAAGCGCCGCTACAACCCATTTTGGGGAACCTGTCTGGGATGGTGCGGATTATCGCACATCCCTGGGCTTAGTAGTGCGAGATTCAGCCTTCGCAAGGATCATTCGGTCTCGAAAAATTTTAAAATACAAATATCTTAAGAAAATGAGATTTCTAGAAAAATAATAAATTAAAATTTATTTTATATAAACATATATATATATATATTATTAAAATATCTATTTTTGATATAATATAAATATTCCAACTTTTCCAAATCAAAAGAATCACTTTACATGAAAATACCATGAAATTCCATATAAGTTCAATATTACAATTAAATACCCTATATTATGAAATTAGGTTATTTTCACTAGAAATGTCACATATATAAAATCCACATCTATGATAACTCTAAAGACGATAATTAAATACTTGGGGTATATTTTGAAAATTATACAAGAGTATTTTTACATATAACCCCTCAAGTTCTATAAATTACAATAAGGACCCTAGTAAATATAGGTTTAAGCGGGACCGGTCTCTTGAGCCTCAGGGAGCCAGAGATATGGGTGCTTGCCTATTTAAGGTAGAAAACTTAACAAACGGTGTTATCAACACGGTAATCGTGTTTGAAAAAGGCATAAATCCTGCCGCTCATGTGCAGCGGTTACCGATAACATCAAAACTTAATTCAGAACTTTAATTTCCTTTTCTAATTGTCTGACTCAGACTGAGTCTCATTATAAATAATCTGACTTGAATGTGATTCAAGTACAAACTACAATTCAACATGAATCCATGAATCCATATATTCAATATATTCAATTTATTCAATCTGTATTGACCGAACCGAACCATTGATATACTTCCATTTATATGATTCTCCAGTTACATCCATGATTCTCCAGTTGCATCCATTTACTAATATCATGGTTTCGGCAAGTCATCCAATTATACATCTATACAAAACAATACAATTTACACTACAATACAAACAAGATATCGCGGGGATTAAGGGGTAGATTGGTACGGAAGGTGTTAGAAGTGGCACGAGACTGCAAGATTTAAGACACCTAATCTGTATTCCGTTGCTGTTGTACCGTGGCATAACGGTTCCTTATACATTCCGTTCACCTTAGTCTCTGGTCTACTGAGACTCCTCTCGTATATACTGGCATTCTTCTGTATCAAGCTACAAATAACAGCGTTAACACTAAATGCAACTTTAAAAGTTACACTCTCTCTCTGTCTATTCTACTTCTCCTTTATCTTTGGAACTTATAGAGCGATTTGTTCGCTGATGACATTCTCTTTTTTCTTCTTTGAATGTCGTCAGGTGATTCGGACTTTCTAGAGATCGAGTCCACCAGTGACGATTTGGACCAGTTTATTGAAGATCTCGAGCTGTAGTTTCACTTGTACTTTTTCTTTTACATTATGTATTTTTCTTTTCTGTTATGCCACTGTTTAGGCATTGCTTTCATTCAGATGTATTTACTTTTTCATGTACTGTAAAAGAATGTTAATAAATAAAGTTGCTGTTTCATTACACTTGTCTCTTGTGTATATTCTTTTATATTGCTTAGTTACGCTTAGCGTATTTACTTATGAATAAATACGTAGCGGGCTCGTCGCGCCCTCTGCCCGTACACCGGGAAGCGGGGCATGACAATTTGATTCCCTTTGATCCGCATATAAAATGTGAATAAGTAGGGTATCTAAACATTCTCCGCGAATCATAACGTACAGACTTTCCAATCAATATCTTTTCTAGAATATGAAAATATATGTCTATAGACTGCGATCAAACACCAAGTGATACGTATGATTAACTGCTCCTGCCTAAAATCTGGCAATTCGAATTGCACTCTCATACTAGAGTCCTCTGTAATGAGTCCTAATTCATGCACTCCATCACCCCTACCTTATTTTTTGGCCTTCTCGGCACTATAACACCCTGATTTTTGCAGAAATTTGCGAAACTTCAGAAGAATGCTTCCGCTGTTCTGCATCATAGCTCGTTGCTGCAAGCCTTTATGCTCAAATCCAATAGGACCGAACACCCTTAATCGTCTAATACAAGATCCGGTCTCCAAACGTTTCCGCCGGTATCTCCTAGACTGATCTAGCTTTTACAACCGCCAATCTGACGCTCCGTTGGATCAAATCTTCTTTCTAACACCTTCGCTGTTTCGACTTGACATCACATCGATCGTCTCATATAAGATCTGGTCTCCAAACGTCTCCGCCGACATCTCATGACCGATCTAATTTTGACAACCGCCAAATTCGACGCTCCGTCAGGTTAAACCTTCTTCTTTATGATGCATCCTCCGCTCCAACCTGAAATCATATCGATCGTCTTGTACAAGATCCAGTCTCTAAACGTCTCCGCTGGTGTCTCCTTGAACGATCTAATTTTGACAACCGCCAATCTGACACTCCTTCAGATCAAGCCTTCTTTTTTATGATGCCCCGCCGCTATTACTTAACACCACATATACCGCTCTCGCTAACTCGAAACTCCGATCGAACACCATTAGTTCTGATACCACTTGTTGGGAATTTTCCTTTCCTCCGATGCCTATCGTCAAGGGAAAAATCTTGTCTTTAACGTTCGAGCACGCAAGACAGCGATCCATAAGAAGAAGTAATCAGCATAGAATTTTTAACGCGGTTCAACCGACCGGTTTAATCTACGGGACAAACATGAGGATTCCATTGATATAAGAAAGAGTATATCCGACATCTTATCTTCTCATTGATTTGATCATCTAAAATAATAGTATCTCTCAAATCTAGATTAGAACCTTAATATCTCAATGAAGATAAAACTTATGAGATCTCACACATCTTAACCCTCTCTCACATCCCACATCCCATCTCTTGATCTCATCTCAAGAGAGAGGAGCTTCAACCCTCATCTTCCTTCGTCTTTGCTTTTACCTTTGCCTTTGCCAAATCTCCTTAATGAAAGCAGCTTCAAATTTATAGCATAGAATAAACCTTCTCCTACTTAGATTATGATCAACATAAATCTTTTCATCCTTATCTAATAGAATATTTCCTTTTATCTAAATCTATATTTAAATAAAAGACTTATCTTATTTCTATTTATAATAATAACTAACTATTTAAATTTAAACTAATATTAACAGTTTCTTCGTGCCCATAAAACAGCAAGAAGGCAACTTCATGATTTTATAGGTACTTATATTTTGCCTTGAGATTTATAGAGTTTGGCATGCCATATTTAAAACATTTTCTTTAAATTACTGTTAAAACAATAAAGTATATACTTGCTCATGGATGGATGTGATATCAACAATTGTAGATGATATGTGCAGCAGTTTTAACTTTCCTCATAATATTAGCTCCTATTTAAGGTAGCTCGCAAAGTTTTGACATTTTTCCGCATGATTTTGTTCTCAATCGGCTGACAGTAGAACTGTACAGTATATGAATAGGACATTTAAATGGTTCTTAAATGTGTATTTCACCGATTGTTTTTAAGGAGAATTAGATAGGGCTATGTTTATGGAAAATGTAAACCACACGGTTCTATGGGACCAGTGAAGCAATTTGATTTAATATATATTTCAACCATTTCCTAAAATTTTGCCTTTCTCTGCTAGGGGATAGTGAAATCGCTTCGATTGTTATCAATGAAAGCAAGGACAAAGGAGAGGAAGCTTCCAAGTTCTTGGAAGATGTTCGTGCTGCGTTTCCTCAGGTTTGTAAAATCTTAATGTCTGTTTATAGATACTGATCTGTCCACATTTTCCTATTAAAGTATCTCTTAGGCTAAACCATCTAAAAATTTTCAAGCTTCAGGACCAACAAAATAATTTCCCTGGCTGATCAAATTGGATTTATAGGTTTTATTACGAGCACATCTCTTGCCTTATTTTTCATGATCATGAATGGTGTATCGTCCTTGGAGTCCTGAACTCCATAACATTCTGATTGGAATAGCCTATTTAATTGGGGATGGTGATGATTTTTTTTTCTGTTAGATCTGAGTCCATCCATGACATTCATTACTTGTCAACATGACTTATTTGTTCCATATAATTAATAATTTCGGACAGCATGGACAGAGGAAGAATCTAATTATACCCCCTTCATTGATTTGGCATTTGAGCCTATACCGACCGAAATGTTACATCTCTCGAGCATTCTCTGGTTCTGCGAGTTGTGAAGAGAGGACAAGTGACCTATTCAATACTCAAAACACCTACGTGATTATGTGCACAATCTTCTGAACGTTGGCAAACTTGAAGAAAAGGAAATGGTTGATCTTGACGATGATGTTCAGGTAACCAAATCATTTAATAAACCTGTGACTGTAAATGTATGATAGCAGCATTCAACTTTTTTTGCTACTTATTCTACTGAAATAAATAATCTTTAATCATCATGGCAGACCGATTTGAAAAGGCTTATGAGAAATCCACCACTTGTTAAAATGCCAAAAGCAAGAGATACATTAAGAATCCATCCATTACTGGGAGCCCTGCCACTGCCATCCTCAGTATGTGAGCCTATTGAGAATTCTACAAAAGAAATAATTAAAATACTTGCCGTAACCTTGTACGAGTTAAGGTTATTTTATAGTTTCTACTGTCTAAATTTTGTTGTGCTAGGGGTTGTTCTTTCGTCAGTTTGGGACTGTTCTAATAATGCTGTTCTCCTTATTCATATGCGGCGGTCAAGTAAGATCCTCAGTAGGAGGCACTTGTTGCACCCAACTTTTTCTCATGCAAGTACTTTAGGCCTAAATGAAGTTCTAATTGGCAAGCCTTATATTTGTGACATGATCACAGACTCTGCGGTCCGCTGTTTCTTCTTGGAAACCGAAAAAATACAGTTGTTAATTGCATCAGATCCTTCGGTTGAAGATTTTCTATGGCAGGTATAGATTCAATTCATAGACATTTTACTCTGTTCTATTCTTGCTTTTGGCTACCATCATTGTGTCTCCCATTTTATAGATGAAATTTCCATCATCAATGGAATAAGCTGTTTAATATTCATTATGTTTGCATGCCATGGCCGTAAAAATAACAAATGATCAATAGTTGATGATGCTCGATATCGGTGATCTCCCAGATGGCGCCACGTGGCAGATGACGCGTCCCAAAGCATACGAGAAAGGACCCACAGTGGCCGACCATGCCGCTCCTATGCCCGTCCTACAGACAACCTTTAGCTCGTCTCCGAACCCCCTGCACAACTGGCCTCCTCGGCCCTCTCAGCTCGCCTCCGAGCTCTAGCAGAACCAAGATAGCTCGGCCTCCTGCTCGTTCCCGAGCTCTCCCGCCGAGTTCATCTTGCTCGGTCTCATCGACCGACCAACGGCACCACTCGCAGGCGCAACCACCATCCCGCAAATCTCGTCATGCGCGAGATATCCGCCGGCCACGTCCCGCGTTCCACGCCATCATGATCCCCCATTAACGAGCCTGTCTCGTCATTAATGGGAGATCTCATCCATCACGCGGGTGTGACGTCGGGAGCGTAACGGCCGGCGTGATTCTCGCGCCCGCCCGCCTACTGCCACCACTATTTAAACCCCTCCTTCAGACGGTTCAAGTAAGCCATTTTTACTCCACTGAGCCGTTACTCTGCTCGGATTTCCTCTCTAACTTGACCGTCGGAGGGTCCTCGGTGGTACAACTACCCCGGGACTTCCTTGCAGGTAGCTCGGCCCAAACAACCTCAAACCCATTGAGATCCACACGCTTCAAGAGCCAGCCTCCAGGTCCAATCTCAGCCGTCTATCGCCGGCATCAGCAGATCAACGGAAGGTAACATCTTGACGCGATCCTCCCCGCGTCAGCTGGCGCCGTCTGTGGAAAATCCTTGATTCCACAAAAATAAAAGTTCATCTTCCGATCTCAACCCAATGGCGAGCGGTCACCACGACGATCCAAGCACTAGCCGCCGTCTCCCCCACAACGGAGATGCGGGCGAATCTCCTCCTCCGAACGCCATCAACGCCCTAGCCGTCCGGATAGATCGACTCGCGTCCGTGTCCAAACGGTGGGGCATGCTCCCCAGGTCGCCACTCCCCCATCTCGGGAACGGGACCCCTACAGAGGGAGAGAAGACTCTGCTCGTGTCGGCACTTCCGACCACCGCCTCGCCGTATCCAACAGTCGCAGTCCCTCGGGACGACCTATTTGACTTCGAGGTCTCACGTCCGAAAGATTCGTCCCGAGTCTCGTCGCTCCTCTATCCCTCCCGAGGCGGTGGCGGTCAGCTCGCCTGCTCCCAGGCACGACCGGCACCCCTTCCCTCGAGGGGTCGTGCACACGAGACTCGCCACGGCAGCTCAGAAACGACCTCGCCAGGAGGCCTAAGGGACCTCGCCGAAAGGAACTGAGGCTCATCAAGAATCATGGTCATGTCAACAGGGGGTCCGTCGAGTACCCACGAGACTTGGCACCCCACGCCGACAGCGGAGGCCGACAGCCGCCCGAAAAAGAAGGCCAGGGGTAACGAGCCGATCATTTTTTACGACGGGGACTTCCACGGCATATCCCTGCCCCATAACGACCCTCTGGTGATCACGGCTCGAGTCCAGCAATATGAGGTGCACAGGATACTGGTCGACTCGGGTAGCTCGGCGGACATTCTCTTCTACGAGTGCTTTCTGCGCATGGGGCTTACCCTAGCAGACCTAAGGACGACCTCCCACGTCCTTTCAGGATTCACTAACCACTCCATCCCGGCGGAGGGGATAGTCACTCTGCAGTTTAACGTCGGGGAGATTGGCCGCACGCGAACATTGCCCATGGAATTCATCGTAGCGAGAATCCCATCGGCCTACAACATCATCCTCGGCCGCCTAACGCTGAACTCCCTCCGGGCCCAGATATTGACCCACCACCTGGCGATGAAGTTCTCTCTCGATCAAGACGGGATAGGTCGGGTCTATGGAGACCAACGGATTGCAAATGTATGCTTCACCGCAACATCTTCATCCGAGCAACCAGGCGACGATGTCGAGGGTGAAGGCGACATCAGGGTTCTCTGGACACTCGAGACGAGCAAAAAGAGGTCCGAGAAATCCCGGTCGAACCGCTGATAGAGATCCCCCTGGTAGAAGGGAACGATGAAAAGATCGTCTAGATCGGATCGCTTCTGACAGGAACTCAGCGAGATGACCTGGTCAATTTCCTCAGGAACAATTCCGACCTTTTTGCCTGGGCACCTGCTGACATACCTAGGATCGACCCCAAAATCATATCTTACAAGCTCGGGGTTGATCCTATGGCCCGACCCGTCAGGCAGAAAAAGCGAAGCTTCGCCTCGGTCAAACAGAAAGTTATCGCAGACGAGGTGGATCGGCTCCTCGCCGCCAACTTCATTCGAAATGTACCCTATTCGGAGTGGCTGGCGAACGTAGTTCTGGTCAAGAAGTCAAGTGAGAAGTGGCGTATGTGCATCGACTTCACCGACCTCAATAAGGCCTGCCCCAAAGACAATTATCCCCTCCCGAGGATAGATCAGCTCGTCGACAGCTCGACTGGCCATGAGCTATTGAGGTTCATGGATGCCTTCTCCGGCTATAATCAGATCCGTATGAATCCGGCAGACGAAGATCTTACCGCATTCACAACGGACCGGGGGTATACTGCTACAAGGTGATGCCCTTCGGCCTCAAGAACGCAGAAGCTACGTACCAACGATTGGTCAACCGCATGTTCAAACCGTAGATCGGCAGGAACATGAAAGTTTACGTCGACGATATGCTCGTCAAATCACTCTCGTCGACCGACCATGCCAAGGACCTGGGCGAGGCCTTCGGAGTACTCCGCAAGTTCAAGATGAAGCTGAACCCCGCAAAGTGCGCATTCGGGGTCACTGGGGGAAAGTTCCTCGGTTTCATGGTCACCCACCATGGAATCGAAGCTAACCCAGAAAAAATCGAAGCTATCCTCAGCATGACCGCACCCAGAACCAATGTCGAGATCATGCGACTAACAGGGCGGGTAGCCGCTCTGGGCCGTTTCATGTCGAGGTCTGGAGAGAAGTGCCTCCCATTCTTCAAAGCTCTAAGGAAGATCCCGAGGTTCGAGTGGTCAGAAGAGTGCCAGACCGCCTTTGAACAATTAAAGAGGCACCTTGCGACGCCGCCGTTGCTCACCCGACCAGTTGAAGGAGACGAGCTATCACTGTATCTGGCAGTGTCCGACCAAGCAGACGGCTCAGTTCTTATCCGGGAGGTCGACGGAGTGCAGAAGCCGGAGTACTACGTGAGCCACGTCTTCAAAGACATTGAAACGAGGTACCCAGCCATAGAGAAGATCGTTCTGGCACTCGTTGTGGCCTCAAGGAAGCTACGACACTACTTCCAGACGCACACCATCCTCCTTCTTACCGAGCGCCCGCTGGGGGCTATCCTCGCGTCACCCGAATCCTCGGGCCGCTTAGAGAAGTGGAGATGGGAACTGTCACAAATCGACATAAACCGCCCGAGGCAGGCCATCAAAGCACAGGCCCTGGTCGATTTTATCGTCGAGTGCACCATTCCCAGTAAGGAGCCGAAGTCCGCGCCGACCCTCATGGCTCAACCCTCGATCGAAGGGGGACCTGGTTCAATCCCTGAGTGTATTCTTTACGTCAACAGGTTCTCGACCGAGGAAGGCTGTGGAGCCGGCCTCATCATTCGAGGCCCGAACGAGGCAGAAATGGAGTATTCTCTGAAGCTCGGGTTCAAGGCCTCAAACAACGCGGCAGAATACGAGGCCCTGCTGGCCGGACTTCGCATGGCCTCCGGGCTGGGGCTGAAAATGATTTGGATTCGCAGTGACTCAGCCCTAGTCGTTGGCCAAGTGACCGGCCATTTCGAAGCCCGGGAACCTCTAATGGTGAAGTATCTCGCCGAGGTAAGAAGACTTCGGAAGAACTTCGACGAGGTCCAGGTAGAGAAAATACCCAGACAGCTCAATGCCTAAGCCGACGTCCTGAGTAAGCTGGCTTCATCCTACTCGGCCAACAACAAGTGATCTATCCTCTTCGAGACCCTGCCATGGCCCAGCGTGGAAGACGGGGCGACAATACTTCATGTGTACACAGCCTAGGAAGAGGACCGAGACTGGAAGAATCCCCTCGTAGGATTCCTGAGGGAAGGCACACTCCCAGAAGATCGGAAAGCAGCCCGACGTCTCCGAGCCAAAGCTTGTCACTTCGTCTGGAGCAATGAGAACCTTTACAAGAAGTCTTTCACTCAACCCGTGCTCTGGTGCGTTGACCCCCGCGAAGCCGACTACGTCCTCCGCGAAATCCATGAAGGGGTCGGCGGCGCACACCAAGGGGCCCGCACCTTGATCCAAAAGGCATTGCTCCAAGGGTACTACTGGCCAACTATTCACCAAGACGCCCAGAAGCTTGTTAGAAGATGCAAAAGTTGCCAACTCCACGGGAGCATACCTCGTCTTCCGGCCACCGAGTTGACCACCCTTACCTTCCCGTAGCCGTTCGCCCAGTGGGGATTGGACATGATAGGCCAGCTCCCTATCGGTACGGGCGGGCACAAGTATGTCCTCGTCGCGGTGGATTACTTCACGAAATGGATTGAGGCCGCCCCATCAGGAAACCGGATGCCACCACGACCATCAAGTTCCTGCAGAACAACGTGATACTCCGGTTTGGCATCCCGAGGTGTATCATCACCGACCACGTAACAAACTTCGAGAACGAGAAAGTGAAGGAATTCTGCAATGAGTATCACATCCTCATGAAGTTCGCCGCGGTTGCACATCCCCAATGCAACGGGCAAGCCGAAGCCGCTAATTGGGACATCCTCCGAGGTCTCCGGACCCTCCTAGACGGATGCCAAAGCAGTTGGGTCGAGAAATTACCCCGGGTCTTATGGGCTCTGCGCATGTCAAAGAAGACCCCCACCAGGGAAACCCCTTTCAGCCTCTGCTACGGGACTGAGACAATGGTCCCAGCGGAGATCGGGCTGCCCAGTCACCGGGTCGAACATTTTGACGACGAAGCTAACACTACGGCCCTCCGGACCAACCTAGATATCTTGTTGGAGAAGCGAGACCGGGCTCAGATCAGGGCTGCCGCTTATCAGAAGCAAACCTCCCAATACTACAACGCACGAGTCAAGCGCTGCTTCTTCAAGACCGGAGACCTAGTCCTGAGGCGAAACGAGTTCGTCGATCAAGGCAGGTTGCATAAGTTTTCCCCCAAATGGGACGGCCCCTTCCTCGTCTCCGAGGTCCTTCCCGGCGAAGCCTACCGATTGCAAGACGCGGACGGGCTCAAGTTTCCACGGCCTTACAACGCTGAGAAACTCAAGCTATACCAGTGAAGGGAATATCCACGAGTGTGTATTTCTTCTTTCACAAGAACAATGTAAACTCTTCTAAAGTCCTTTCTATTTAATAATACGAAGGAAACGCTAGAATGTTGCAGAAAGAAGAATTTTATTCATTCAAAAAGTACTATGGGCTCCTCAGCCTTACAAAAAAGAGGTTACAACAGAGGCGGAACGGGATCAAGGAAGTACTCCTGGTGGTGCTTAGAGTAGATTTCAGTCAGTCAGGCCCTAGTCGTTGCAGCCCTTTCCTGCCGACGCTGCACGCAGACCCAGGACGCCATCAAAGTCCTCGCCAAGAGGCACCGAGCAACTTCACCGCTCGGACCATCCTTAGCAGGCCCTTTACGGCACCTCCTGCGCTATGAATCGAAGCCCTCATCAAGAGGCGACCGAGCAGCTGTCCTGCTCGGTCATCCCTGGCTGGTAGCTCCTTACCCGCAACGCCAGGGACCAAAAGCCCTCATCAAGAGGCGACTGAGCGGCTACTTTGCTCGGCCCGTCCTTAAGGATCAAAGCTCTCGCCAAGAGGCACCGGGCAGTAACCCTGCTCGGCCCGTCCTTAGTAGGCCTCTTACGGCCCCTCCCGCGCTAAGGATCAAAAGCCCTCACAAGAGGCAACCGGGCCCGCCCTTGCTCAGTTATCCCTGGCCGGTAGCTCCTTACCCCAAAATGCCAGGGATCAAAGCCCTCACCAAGAAGCACCGGGCAGTAACTCTGCTCGGCCCGTCCTTAAGGATCAAATCCCTCGTCAAGAGGCACCGGGCGGTAACCCTGCTTGGCCCGTCCTTAGTAGGCCTCTCACGGCCCTACCCACACTAAGGATCAAAGCCCTCGCCAAGAGGTATCGGAAGGTAACCCTGCTCGGCCCGTCCTTAGTAGGCCTCTCACGGCCCCACCCGTGCTAAGGATCAAAAGCCCTCGCCAAGAGGCAACCGGGCCCGTCCTTGCTCGGTTATCCCTGACTGGTAGCTCCTTACCCCACAACACCAGGATCAAAGCCCTCATCAAGAGGCAGCCGAGTGGCTACCCTACTCAGCTATCCCTGGCTGGTAACTCCTTAACCACAGTGCCGGAGATCAAAGCCCTCACCAAGAGGCAACCGAGCGGCTACCTTGCTCGGCTATCCCTGGCTGGTAGTTCCTAACCCCGCGACGCCAGGGATGAAAGCCCTCAATAAGAGGCAACTGAGCATCTACCATGCTCGGTCATCTGTAGCCGGTGTTACTAACCGCCGACGCCATGGCCCGAGCCCTCTCCATGAGGCCATCCACGTCTAAGCAATCCCAACCTTGACTTCGGGGCCATGGAGATACCGTCTCCCTACCGGTCTTTGCACACTTGGTAAATGAACAGATTCAACTCGACGTGTGATCGCTAGACGAAAAACAAGCCTGACACGAAGGCAGTACTGTGCAAATACAAGCGTTTACAGACAAAGGAAAATACACGCACAAATATTACTGCAAAAAGTTTTTATTCATAAAGCCAAAAGTCTTTACAAAGGTATTGTGGGCTCCCCAACTTTATCAAATTACCCGGAGGCTTACAAAAAGAGAGAGGAGGAAAATCCAAAAAGTTCAGGACGCAAGCCCCGCCTAGATCTAATCTCCCTCATCACCATCGGCCGGAGGCATGATCACCGAAAGGGGACCTGAGCACGGAGCTCAGCGTCGGCAAACCCCGGAAATTGATCCTTGACGGCATCGAGAGGTTTGTTCCATGCAATGGCGGAGGTCTCGCCGAGGTCGACGTAAAACTTGTCTGACCCCTTGTAATCGGTCACCGCCTTCCTAGCACGAATCTCGGCAACCTCCGCCTCCTGAAGCGCCGCCTCGGCATCCCGCCTGCTGGCATCTCTCTCCCTCTTCATGGCTGCAAAGCGATCGGCCAGTTCCACCAACTTTGCCTCGATGACTTGGTGAGACTCATTTAGGCGGTGATAGGTCTCCCGGCACTTTGAGACAGCAAGCTCCGCGATGGCCGATCGAGCTTCAAGGACGGCCATCCTCTCCCTCACCAGACGCAGCTCAAGTCGCAGATCCTCGGTCTCCAAAAAAGACTCTCCCGTCAACCTCGTAGCATGGATAGCCCCCTCGTCCTCCATGCGAGTAACGAGGGCTCAGTGCTGAAGGACCTGGCGAAAAACAACAAAGAGACTTAGAGACGCTCGAACTGAAGAAAGGGCGCTCGAAATAACACATGAGGGAGTACATACCTGCACCGCTTCCTGGGCTATAGCTGCCATTTGGGCTCTCAGGGTCCCCCATGGAATCTTGCCTCCGGCCGACTCCTCCATACCAGCAAGCAGGCTGGCAGCAACGAAAAGCCCGGACGGGGCTACGAAATGGGCGTCCCCCTCCTGCACTGGAATCCCCTCAGGAATCTCCGTCGGTGGCACGCGAAAGACCGTCCTCTTCCTCTTAAGAGGAACCCTATCTTCGTCCTCTCCTGCATCCCTCGTCCAGGACTCGGGAACCCGTGGACGCCTTTGGTCGCCGCCAGGGTAATGATCAGGAGCTCGTGACGAGGCAGATAGCCCCGCCGCCGGCGGCGCATTTGGTGCGAGGCCCGGGTCAGCCAGAGGCGCGGCCACACCGCCAGCCCCCTTTCGGGACAGAGCACCGAGGGCACCAGGAGTCCTGGATCGATCCATTTGTCCTGCCAAAAGGAGAGGCAAGCTCGACTCAGAAAGAGAAGAAGCAGAAGAAAGAAAAGGAAGAATCTATAGGGTGCTCTCTAGACTCTACCCGAACAATTTCTACGGACTCCTCAGAAGAAGACATCTAACCCGATTGAGAGGATGGGTCCTCGAAAGGGGAAACGCAAAGATCCGACCTAAAAATGAGAGCGTCGAGCTAACAAGACCAAAGACGAGGAAATTATGAAGAGGAACGGGCCCTCATGTGGACCCCACCTCTATTTATAGCAGCCGGTGTAACACATCCAACGGCGACAGTCGTCTCCCGCCAAAACGACTCTTCGCACTCAACGGCCACCATCGCTCCACCTGCTATGCACACATTGGCCGCACCCATCGGGCGCGAGAAACCTGCGGCCTGTCGCATCAGCCAACCAGCACCTGACACGTGGGCTGTCGATATCAATGATCGTACGCACGATCCGGCGCATCCTCTTTAATGAGAGATCTGGCCCCTGATCCGCTGACTCCACCAAGAGAATATGACAGATTGCCCGGGAACACGCCACGATATCTTCGAAAAAGAGCTCACCTCGGGTGACCGGACAAGCTACTCTCGACCCGACCCGTCAGCTGGTCGGGACTAGAGTGGGGGGCTAATGATGATGCTCGATATCGGTGATCTCCCAGATGGCACCACATGGCAGATGATGTGTCCCAGAGCATGCGAGAAAGGACCCACAGTAGCCGACCAGACCGCTCCTATGCCCGTCCTACAGATAACCTTTGGCTCGTCTCCGAACCCCCTGCACAACTGGCCTCCTCAGCCCTCTCAGCTCGCCTCCGAGCTCTAGCAGAACTAAGATAGCTCGGCCTCCCGCTCGTTCCCGAGCTCTCCCGCTGAGCTCATCTTGCTCGGTCTCATCGACCGACCAACGGCACCACTCGCAGGCGCAACCGCCATCCCGCAAATCTCGCCTTGCGCGAGATATCCGCCGGCCACGTCCCGCGTTCCACGCCATCACGATCCCCTATTATCGAGCCTGTCTCGCCATTAATGGGAGATCCCGCCCATCACGTGGGCATGACGTCGGGAGCGTAACGGTCAGCGTGATTCTCGCACCCGCCTGCCTACTGCCACCACTATTTAAACCCCTATTTCAGACGGTTCAAATAAGCCATTTTTACTCCACTGAGCCGTTACTCTGCTCGGATTTCCTCTCTAGCTTGACTGTCGGAGGGTCCTCGATGGTACAACCACCCCGGGACTTCCTTGCAGGTAACTCGGCCCAAACAACCTCAAATCCATTGAGATCCACACGTTTCAGGAGCCAGCCTCCAGTCCAATCTCAGCTGTTTATCGCCGTCATCAGCAGATCAACGGAAGGTAACATCTTGACGCGATCCTCCCCACGTCAATAGTAAAATATTTTATCCCCCGGATCCATGGGTGAAAGGTTTGCAAATACCATGCCCACGCCTTCTTTGGCCCTAGATGCCTGAAACAGGGGGAAAAGTAACTGAAACTTCAATCATGGTATCCAATTGAGACTTAAAACTTAGATTTTAAACCTTAGTTTCTATAGAGACCAAAGTGCTCTGATACCACTTTGTAGACGATAAAAAGGGTTTCAAGGATTAATTTATTGTGGTGAGTTTGATTTGTGGAGAGGATGATAACAAAATATCAATTGAAATTTTTAGGATTAATTATGATGAAGGCAAAAACTCAAATATATTTCATTATATCAATTGACTTGCCATTACAAACTAATCTCATATATATATATATATATATATATATATATATATATATAGATGCTAGCCATCATTTTCTATACTAATAACTTATGACTCTTGACAATACATCCACTAAATGCAATTGCACGCATTAACTCACCATAATACTAATTCAAATAAAGAAACGTTTATTGACCATATTAAAGGTCATGCCTCTTCATAATGTCATTTAATAATTATTATTAAAATATCAAGTTTAATTTCAACATTCCCCCTTAAACTTGATTTCTATTAACCATGCCGAGCATCATCTTCAACTTGTTAAAACTTTCGGTTTTGAGCGACTTCATGAAAATATCGGCAACTTGATCTCGTGAATTTGACATAGACGAGCTCTTCATTTTCTTGACACATTCGAATGGTTTAAAACATTTGCGACTTGATGTTGAAATTTGATGTGTACTTCCAATTTCTTCACATGTTCATAATTGATATCTGGCATATTTCCTTTTCTCGACGACAAATCTGCTATAAGAGCACTTCTTTGTTGACTCATCTTAATTTTCTTTCTCCATTTAATTCCGATTAATTTTTCATCTTCCAATAAAATATTTAGGAACCCTATGCTTTTCTTCTTAACTATGCTGTTTTCTTCATGCATGGATTTTTCTTTCTTACTTATCAATATCCTTTATTCCTGATTTTATGCAACATTTCTTTCTTCTAATTTTATTATCAATTTTGTTATATTTTCTTTTGTGATGAGCAAAAATGTTATTACCTCTTCGTCTTACTCCTTTTTTTGACCTTGAACTTGATCTCGAATTTGTGATGATTTCACACAATATGATGCCTTCAATCTTCCTCGATTTTCATACATATGACTTTTTTTTATTATTCGCTTCTTCTCCATCATCCTTTGGTTTAGTAATTTTCTTCATTTTCAAATATTTTTGTTTAACCTTCATACCGTTCTTTTTGGCATCTTCAATTTCATTTTCCTTCATGAACTTCATTTGTTCATGAGCTTTCTGTATCTCTTCCCCTATTTCAACTTTCTCGAACTATGTGAGTCCTTCACTCTTCTTTGCTTCTTTCTTGCTTTCATCTTCAATCTTCTTGTTATCATTTTTGTCATCTCCATCTTTTGTAAACATCTTTTGCAAATTCTCCTACACATCCAACTTCCGACGTGGTCAAAAGTGTCTTCATTAATTTCTCGATACATTAAGAAACACAGTTTATTGTTTCTTCTATTTCGATCTTCCACCAATATTTCTATTTCGAACGGAGTTAGGTCATTTCAACTTTTTGTCTTTTTCTACCCTTCTTCAACATTTTCCCAAAAGTTTTGAGAAATCAATATCTCCTTCATTTTTGTACTCCAATACTCATAATTGTTGTTCATGATTTATGGGACTTCAATTTGTATCAGTTTGTAAGTCATCTTCGACCAGACTCTTAAATATCAACGTCCTAATTAATCTGGGTTTTGATACCACTTTGTAGAGACTAAAGTACTTTGATACCATTTTGTAGGCGATAAAGAGAGTTTCAAGGATTAATTTATTGTGGTGGGTTTGATTTGTGGAGAGGATAATAACAAAATATTAATTGAAATTCAGAATTAATTATGGTGAAGGCAAAAACTCAAATATATTTTATTATATCAATTGCCTTGCTATTACAAACTAATCTTTTATATATGAGATTAATGGAGGAAAGAGGCCATTGGAGGGGATTTCCTCCTATGGCGTGGAAAAAATACAACCTCCACCATTTTTTCCGACGATCGGCACCTATCATCATCATCGTTATCATCTAAGATGTGCGTACACCAAATTTCATGTGATTCCACAACTTTTTCACCGTTGATTTAGTGGGTTCAAAATTAACGGTTTACCGACAATAGAACTTTTTACATTGCTAAATCAACGGTGAAAAAGTTGTAGAATCACATGAAATTTGGTGTACCCACATCTTAGATGATAACGATGAAGATGATGGGGTCCGATCGTCGAAAAAATTGGCGGAGGTTGTATTTTTTCCACGCCATAGGAGGAAATCCCCTCCTATGGCCTCTTTTCTCCATTATTCTCTTTATATATATATATATATATATATATATATGGATGCTAGCCATCATTTTCTATACTAATAACTCATGACTCTTGACATTATATCTACTAAATGCAATTACACTCACTAAATGCATTAACTCACTGTAATACTAATTCAAACAAAGAATAGTTTATTGACCATATTAAAGGTCATAACTCTTCATAATGCCATTTAATAATTATTATTAAAATATCAAGTTTAATTTCAACGTTTTCAACATTTAACTTGAGAGGGAAAATTAAGGTTGATTTTGCATTTAATCATTTTTTAGATTAGCTATTATCGATAGGGTTTTGCTAACGAGTGCACTAAGGGCACCCGTTAAACTTCAATTAATGGCCTAACTTTTTCTTGTTCCAAAAATAATTAATGTTTTTCTTGCTACCCTTTATTGTAACTTATGGAACTGATATAAATGTTGCACTTGATTTTTCTTTTGTTCCCAAATTACCCTTCTTTTCTAAGTTTATTTTATTTCCTCAGTTTATTTGTCTTTCTTTCCCAGGTTTATCCTAAAAATTTGGAGTATTTATTTTAGAAATTAAATCTTCTTTTTTAAGCAAATGAAATTTCTTTTCTAACTAAAATATGGAATATAAAATATTTTTTAAAAAAAATTGAATTGGTGGCATTTGGTATGTAATTTAATCTGTTTTTCTTTTCTTTTTTGATTAACAAAAAATCTGGAAATAAGTTGATATATAGACCAAAATCTATTTAAGCCATATTTGGATAAGGTATATACTTACCTACTAAATCGCATTTCATTGTATTTATATGGACCAAAATTGTTGAGTTTAATTTTAACCTAAATTGTAGCAAAATAAAAAAAAATTAAATAGCATAAGTTGCAGCAAAATTAAAAAAATTGAACATGGAATTATTTTCATCTTTTTGACGAAAAAGAGATAAATAAACTTAGACAAATAATTTGAATAAGTTTCTACCAAAAAAATAAATAAATTGGAAAAGAGATAAATTACAAGTGGACTATATATATACAAAACAACAAAAAATAAAAGGAAACACTTCAAGGGTATATATGGTATTAGACGGAAAAAATTTGTGTGCATTGGAAAGCGGATGGTGCATTAATTAGGCTTTTTCCCCCACCACACACACACAAACAATAATGGACCTTTAATGAGATTTTAAAGAGTGCCCTTGGTGCACTCGTTAGCAAAACCCTTGTGGATATTATATGCATAAATGCTGCATACAAGTGGTTGTATAGTGAACTTGACAAGAAAATAAAAGTGCATGCCGTGGAAAAATGTGCCTAGAATATGTGAATGTTTTACTTCTGCTGTATGAACTGTAATGCCAGATGTGATCTGAGATAGAATCCATATTTTGAAAGAAAGTTGATTTAACGGGATTAAATGGTATAGATAACCACATCGACTTGAAAAAATTGTCATAAATACAATTTGGAAAATTTTACACACTTAGCTATTCATGAATTGTTTTTTCTTCCTATCTATTCAGTGCTTTATTAGACAAACACAGGGGATCATTTTGTTGCTTCAATTTTCATTTTAAGTTCTTATTTTTCGGTCTTGTTTTTCTTTTCTTTCTTCTTATTTCTTTTAGAAATCTGCCTTCTTTCATCTGAGATACAAAAAATAAAATATAAAAAGCAGTCCTCCTTACAAGTTTCAACTAAATATAAAATTAACATATTTGGATTTAATTTTGATAGGCTTCCATTTCAAGCTCTTTATTTGGTTGTCCTGTTTGTTTGCTTATCAGTGTCCTGTTTCTTACAAGTATTTGAAAAACTATCAATGGATGAATTCAGAAAACTTGTTGCTGAAAAATCATCGATGAAAGTCTATTTAAGAGGAGAATTGAGTTGTACAAATAATGCAAAATTCCGTTGGATTTTTGTTAGAGGGATTCATGAAGACACAAGATCCTCTGCAGGACTTGATCACATCTCCTGCAGTATTGTTGCCTTCACATGAAGATTCAACCCTTCCCTATTTAGAATCTACAGGTTACTATTAATTTTGATTAGGTTATAGCATTTTATACTTCCATATCCTGTTGTCCTTCTAAATTATAAAGACAGCTACAACATAATGTGGATGATCCCACGACAGCAGCAAAAGTAACAACAAGCCTTCATCCCAAATTTTTGGGGTCGGTTGCATAAACCCTTCGCTTCCATTCTGATCTGCTAAGGCCCGTCTCCTCAATTAAATTGACAATTAACATATTTTGTAATCAGCCTATATCCAAGTTTGTTTAGGTCTACCTCATATTCCTTGTTGCGTCGTTAACTACAATTTGATCACTTTTTCCAACTGGAGTATTTATTGGCCTTCATTGCCCAAACCATGTTAATTGGTTCTCTCATATTTATTATGGATGTGTGGTCATAAAAGTTCTGCATCACTATTACTCACTCATAGTTGAAATAGTTTACCTTAATTCAAAGAAATGTGTTACAAAGGTTATTGTTCTATGTAATAATTTAACAACTAATTTTAGGCGGAATCATATGCACTACAGTTAAAATGCACTAGTGCACGTATATATATTTTGAAATCACGGAGAGATATTTGAGAAGGTTTTTGAAGAATTTTAGTTAAAACAATATAGGTTTATTAAGGATTTTAGAAACTTTTAAATTTTAAAATATTTAGAAGTTAGCTTTTTCTTTAAAACATATTTCCCCTTCAAAACTATGAGAAAATTTCATATCATGAGTATGATGGTGACTGTTATTGTTGGGTTTTATAAAGTTGATCTTTTGGCGGTGTTAAAAATCTCTAAAATGAAGATTGGGCTCCTATTTAAGGTTTGAATTTGAAATTTAAAGTTTGGAGCTAATGGGGAGAACTTGTCTTTTCTTGTCTTTATTGAGATGACATGACAAGTTGTAGTCCATTATAAAGTGCAATTTTCTCTCTCTCTTTGTTCTTTTATATTTCTATAAAATCTAGACCTACTAATGAGCTGCAAATCTGTTTGGGCTCTCTCAAAGTAGTTGCCATTATAATAACGGAGTCCGTAGAGGTATACATATTATGTGCTGTAAACCTTGTGAAGGGTATTCTTTGTTCATGATACACTACATTAGGTGACATATCGAGATGCAATGTTTGATATTAAATCACAGCAATGCACAAAAACTGATTATCATTGATGTGATTGTTTCACAAGTTCACGCTGTTTTAGGTATATTGATGAACAGTGGAGGGATACACATATAAGTTGGTGTTGCAAACTTTACAAATAAAGAATGAACTAAGAATGAGGTTGCATTCTGTTAAATTCAGGTATTAAGAGTGAAAGCTTCTGTCACAGAGGAGCTTCGTATCAGGTTGAAACTAGAGTCAGAGTCATCATCTTTGACATCAGTGCATCTGAGAATGATGCAGCTCTCTGTAAGAGGTCTATGCCAGGGCTCTCCTCTTTCATTGAACCCCCTCGAAGCCATGGCAGAGAGCATGAAGGTCTATTGAGCTGGCCAGAGAGTTTCTATAAATTATGGCAGCACAAGAGGACAGGTGAAGCCGATAAGCAACCTAATTTGTCGGCAAAAGCCATGAAATTGAGCATCTACGGAAGCATGGTTAGTTCAGTAATAGTAATATGAGAAGCATACACAAACACAAACACAAACACAAACACAGGCACGAGAAGATCAAATCAGGACGTGGGGGCATGACTAAACACGTGTTGATTATACATATTATACAAATGTCAAGAACCACTTTTTTAAAAAAGCTTAGGCTATGGGATTGTGATAAGAATATGTATCAGGCTAACATAACACTTGATGCTCCCCAAACGTGGACCGTTGGGCCACGTGAAAAGGTCTTCCTGTGGAAACTCTCACTTGTAAAGTTAAAACGTGGGATTAACAAATATATTCTAAGTTGGCAGTGATGAGGTTTGAACCCAAAACCTTTAGAATTTTGTGCATTCTAATACCATGTCAGGAACCACTTTAATTTACTCAAAAGCTTAAGCTATTGGATTGGGCGAGCATAATGTGTATCAAGCTAACACAACACTTTAGCATAAATAATAGCAATAGCAATTTATACTGATAAAAAGAGTACTGTATAGACAGAAATACATGCACTCGTGTTCATGTGCACACACATGTAAATGCACACACATATTTCTAATAATGTAATCGTGTATAATGTTTACTTTTATACTCAAATTAATTAATCTACCATATATATTTCTACATTTGTACGAGTAGCAGGCCTTTGCTCTTCCGACTTTCTGTGTAATAGGTTTAGCGTGTCTCACTTCCTTTATCAATAGCATTCACTGAAATTGTTGTACTTTTTATATATACAAGTGTAGTTTTGATATCCTTTTCCACTGAATATAGGCTTTGACACATAAATGAAAACAAATACATGCCTAAACATGTAATGTTACATATACATAGTTTGAAATTGATAGAATAAGTGTCCTAGCCATTTCTGAGAAGTGCCAAAATTACTTAATATGTTATAAAGGACACCTTTGAGATCTGTTCTACATGGCATTCATAGAGCGTCCGACCTGTGTCCGACTTGGACAACTCCATGATAGAAATATTTGTGCTACATTGTTTGGCATTAGTCATCCTAAGGTATATCATCTTTAGTTATTTGATCAAGATGTAGCCAAAGTCATGGATTCTTTTGTCCGTTATCGTACTGCACTATGCGTGATTGCAGCTAACGGTAAACTCTGCTGATGTACTAATCTTCCTTGTGGTAATTGTTGAGAGATGCATTTTATAAAAACACTGCAAGAAACCTTTGTGCTTTTGCCTGTACAGCAGGAAACACTCTCAGTTCCTCTATTATTAAATTAATGAATTAAATACATTAATTTTTGTAGTGATACTGAAACTATATATATCTCCCCTTTACCTTTCATTGCTCCTAATTAAGAGTCCTTCGCTTTTTGACTAATCGATTGATATATATAGCTTGCAGTTCTTTTCTTCATCTCAATCACTCCTTCCTTTGCGGTGTAAGTACATATATTTCTCTCTTGAGTAGCTATCAAGGATTGATTCTTTCTTGGACGAATATATATACTTCTTTTGTTCAAAACTGTTATAGGTCTTAGTTTTTCATATTGCTTTCAATCAATTCATATCTTGACATTGATTTTAATGGCCTTTGCTTCTCAAAGCTTAAGGACTTGTTCCTGAAGAAATGGGTTAATTATTGAACCAGAGTTGGTGAAAAGTTATAGAGCTAGAATTCTATCATTGAGCCTTCCAAATTAATTTAGATTCCGTGATTGGTCAAAAAGCATATATATGTATATTTAGAACTAAAGATCCAGACAATTCTGAAATACACTCACACACAAACAAGCATTTTAGCGATTCACGTTTGTAGTATTATTCTTAGAGTCCAAATTAAAAAAAATTCTTGAAACTATGGATAAATATAAAATGAGAGGTTTTGGTTTAAAATTATTTTGAATGTTAATAAGTGAATAAAATTATCATTTTAGTAATTTAAATCAAAAGTATTCTAAAACATATTATAATATGTTATTTATCATATTTAAGTAAAAAAAAAGATAATTATAAGTAAATGAAAGTAGAATTTGAAAAACGTTCAAATTAAAATAATTTTTAGAAAGTTCTTTTTTGTCTCAAATTTGAGTATAATGTAGATTGAATTTGGAATTCAAACTAATATCTAGAAAGTTCTTTTTTGTCTCAAGTTATAGAAAGTTAATTTTTTCTTTGTTTTTCAAAAAATAGAGAAGTTTAATTATTTTTGTCCTTTTCTTTAATGATGTGAAGGCTTTAAAATTTGAGAAATTCTCTCTTTTTTTCTTTATTAATATTTCAAAAAGTGGAGAAAGAAGACTCTAATCAATATCATTTGCATTATATTGTAGTGTGTGTGTGTTGATTTTTTTCTCAACTTCATTTAAGTTGTCTATTTACGAATGAGACGTGACAATCACTGAAAAAGAAACGACTTATATTGTTGGGGATGATCTAAAACTGAAAATGAGGATAGATCAAGTGATTATATGGGAAGGGATGTGTAAGAAATTTATTTGGTTTCTTAAGCACAATATGAAGGTGATAGATTTACTTCAAGTTTAGTGCAGCATGCATTCTGAAGCATGTTTCCTTTTCATTTGAGATACTCAGTTCCTTTTCATGTACCTAATACAATAATTTAAAATTTAAAATTTAAAATTTTGGACAATAATCTCATGAGAAATTAAAATGATTATTAGTGACCCGTGTTTATTTATACCAACTTGACTTCAAGTTAATTAGGAGTTGCAATCACACAGGAGTAAATATTTCTGCCATAATTTAGTTTCCCTACTAAGACACCAAGAGTTTTATTTATGAGAATAATGGAGAAAAGAGGTCAGGAGGGAATTTCCTTCTATGGTGTCACAAAAATACAACCCCCATCTTTTTTCCGACGATCGGCATCCATCATCTTCATCGTTATCATCTAAGATATGAGTACACCAAATTTTATTTGATTCAACAACTTTTTCACCGTTGAATTAGTGGGTTCAAAATTAACGGTTTACCGACAATAGAACTTTTTACATTGCTAAATCAACGGTGAAAAGTAGTAAAATCACATGAAATTTGGTGTACTCACATCTTAGATGATAACGATGAAGATGACGGAATCCGGTCGTCGAAAAACACGATGAGAGTTGTATTTTTTCGACGTCATAGGAGGAAATTCCCTCCTATGGCATCTTTCCTCTATTATTCTCTTTATATATATATATAGAGAGAGAGTAATGGAGGAAAGATGTCATAGGAGGGAATTTCCTCTTATAGCGTCGAAAAAACACATCCTCCATATGTTTTCCGACGATCGGAATGCATCATCTTCATCGTTATCATCTAAGATATGGATACACCAAATTTTATGTGATTCTACAACCTTTTCACCGTTGAATTAGTGGGTTCAAAATTAACGGTTTACCGACAATAGAACTTTTTACATTGCTAAATCAACGGTGAAATAGTTGTAGAATTACATGAAATTTGGTGTATCCACATCTTATATGATAACGATGAAAATGATGCATTCCGATCGTCGGAAAACACGATGAAATGTGTGTTTTTTCGATGCCATAGGAGGAAATTCCCTCCTATGGCCTCTTTCATATATATATATATATATATATATAGATAGATAGATATATAAAAGGTTAATGGAGGAAAAAGAGGCTATAAAAGGGAATTTCCTCCTATGGTGAGGTTAATGGAGGAAAGAGGTCATAAGAGGGAATTTCCTCCTATGGTGTCGAAAAAATACACCCTTCCTTATTTTTTCTGACGATCGGCACCCACCATCTTCATCGTTATCATCTAAGATATGGGTATACCAAATTTCATTTGATTCTTCAACTCTTTTACCGTTGATTAAGTGGGTTCAAAATTAACGGTTTACCGACAATAGAACTTTTTACATTGCTAAATCAACGGTGAAAAAGTTGTAGAATCACATGAAATTTGGTGTACCCACATCTTAGATGACAACGATGAAGATGGCGGGTGCCGATCGGCGGAAATAATGAGGCAGGGTGTATTTTTTCGAAGCCATAGGAGAAAATCCCCTCCTATGGCATCTTTCCTCTATTATAGAATAATAATGGAGGAAAGATGCCATAGGAGGGAATTTCCTCTTATGGCGTCGAAAAAATACACCCTCCCTCATTATTTCCGCCGATCGGCATCCGTCATTTTCATCGTTGTCATCTAAGATGTGGGTCACCAAATTTCATGTGATTCTACAAGCATTTCACCGTTGATTTAGTGGGTTCAAAATTAACAGTTTACCGACAATAGAACTTTTTACATTGCTAAATCAACTGTGAAAAAATTGTAGAATCACATAAAATTTGTTGTACCCACATCTTAGATGACAACGATGAAGATGGTGGGTGCCGATTGTCAAAAAAAATGAGGAAGAGGTTATTTTTTCGACGGCATAGGAGGAAATTCCCTCCTATGGCATCTTTCCTCCAATATATATATATATATATAAAAAAAAAGGAAGTTTGTTCTTTCAAAGACTAGGTACCTTGTAGGATCGGCTCATGACAAGATAATCCATTATAAATTAATAATAACTGTACATGTCAAAGAGCTTATATTATAAATGTAAATATGAGACTTATTAATTTGTTAAGGTGGAAACATCTCCGTCAAGAAAATTGTAGTGAATTAAAAGAAAAATTAAAGAAACATGCATATAGATGGTAGAATGTATGTTGTTAGGTGAAGGGTAGGTAATATATTGTTGGAATGGCCTAAGAACTTGTTAGCCTTTGATGGCTGTTTATAGGTTTACAAGTTTTAAGTTAGCTTTTACCCTCAGAAACCTCTAACAATGTACCTTATTATTTGTAGAAGTCATTTTCTTTCAAAGCTGTTCCAACTAAGAAAAGAAAGCCCTATGGGTAGTTTAGTTGATGATTACCTCATATATAGCCTATAGGCTTTCAGTGAATGGAAAATCAATATTATATTTAATAGCGATATCATACAAGAACCAAAACCACCAGATCAAGAATCAGACGACAGATGTCTGAGATCTTCGAGTCAGACATTGTCACGCCCCGCTTCCCGGTGTACGGGAAGGGAACGCAGCGAGACCCTCTACGTATTTACTCCGAAGCAAACACGCTCAGCGTATCTAAGCAAGATAAAGTAAAAAGTACACAAGAAAAATGACAATAGATGTAATTGAACAACAACTTTTATTTATTAACAATTCTTTACAAGTACAACTGGAAATGTAAATACATGAATAGAAAGCAATGCCTAAATAATGACATAACTAAAATGAAAAGTATGTACAAGTATCTAAACCTCTGGGTCAAAGGCTAACTGCTCCAAGTCTTCAGTACTGGGCTTGATCTCCAGTGAGTCCGAAACACCTGACAACATCCCAAAGAAAGAAGAAAAAGAATGTCGTCAGCGAACAATCGTTCGGTAAGTCCCAAAAATGAGTAGAGATAGAATAGACAGAAAGAGAGTATAACTAGTAATATTTGATTAACGCGGTTGTTTATAACTTGATACAGAATATGTCAGTGTATACGAGAGGAGTCCCATTATCCGGAGACTAAGGTATACGGAGCATAAGAAACCGTTCAGCCACGTTACAACGGCAATGGATATTCAGATTAGGTGTATTATGGTTACGGTCTCGTGCCACTTCTAACACATTCCGTACCAATCTACCCCTTTAAAACCCCGTAATGTCTTTTGTATTGATTGTATTATTTGTTATATAGATAGATGACTTGCCAAAACCATGATATCAGTAAATGGAATGGATATAAATGGATAGTCATGTAAACGGAGTATATCCAACGTTCGGTTCAGTCAATATAGATTGAATAGACGGATTTATATTGAATTGTAGTTTATACTTAAATCATATTCAAGTAGGATTGATTAGATTGAGACTCGGTCTGAGTTAGATACTTTGAAAAGAAATTGAAGTCCTGAATTAGTTTTGATGTTATCAGTAACTACTGCACATGGACGGCAGGATTTGTGTTTTTTTCCAAGAAAATTACCGTGTTAATAACACCGTTTGTTAGATTGTCTACCTTAGATAGACAAGCACCTACATTCTCCGGCTCCCCGAGGCTCAAGAGAATTGGTCTCGCTTAAACCTATATTTACTAGGGTCCTTATGATAAATTAGTATAACTTGAGGGGCTTTTATGTAAAAATAGTTTGATATATTTTTAAAATACACCTCAAGTATTTAATTATCGTCTTTATGGTTTTCATATATATATATATATATTATAAAAGGGAAATTTTTAGTAAGTAGAACCTAGTTTTCATTGTTTATTGTATTTTAATGAAATATTGGAATTGTATTGTATATATTAAAATGGTACTTTCATATAATTGTGATTCCTTTAATTTAGAAAACTTAGAATATTTATATAATATATTTAAAATAAATCTTTTGATAATATTCATATATATATATTTAATAAAAATAAATTTTATTTATTTTCTAGAAATCACATTTTCTTAAAAATAGCATTAAAAATTCCATCGAGATCGAATGCTCCTTGCGGAGGTCTGCATCTCGCTCTACTAGCCCCGTGGACGTGCGATAACCCGCACTATCCCGATCGTGGTTCCCCAAAATGGGTTTTAGAGACCTAATTGCAAGGAATTAATAAACACTCTTTTTAAAGAAAACGGTTTTGTAATAGTTTAGGGTATTTTATTGTAACTCGTAATGTTTCCACAAATATTGTCCAAAAGTAAATCATGCTATGTCCAATATGTGTGTTGTGATGAGGCAGGTCCTTACCTCATGAGTTTTCTAAAAATAATAGAGTTAAAAGAAATAAGCAATATCGAATTTAAACATGAGGGTATTTTAATGTAAAAGTGAAATGGAACTTGCTATGATTATTATTTTGATGTAGAACTTGTTCTAATGTGTTTTTTAATGGTTATAAAACAATACATTGAAATTTGTAGGTTTGTTATTAAAAAAAGAATTGGATTTTTAAAGAAAAGAGAATCGGAAGTCGGATTAACTCCGCTTCCGACTTGTTTTGAGAATGAAGAGTTTGAGAATAGTAAAAGGGAGGAGAAGAGGGGACTTACAAGCTCCAAGGATAGATGGGAGGTAGGGTAAGACTAGGAAAGCGTCAGGACGTCGTTTCGCCGCCGGAATCTCCTCGGAACTTCGTCCTTTGCTAACCCCACTTACACAACTTCTTAGACTTGAGAATTCTTGAGAGTTTTGGCACTTGATTTCAGAATGAGGAGTGCTAAAGGGTAGGATTGTATTTATAGGGTAGGATTAGGATTTAGGGTATGAATTTGAGAATTAAAATGCATTTAATCATGGAGTAATACTCAATTTTAATTCTCTGAAAAATGTGCAGAGAAAATAAACAATATGAGAGAAGTGGGGTAGGCCAAGGGGTGCCAGGGAAATTATTTGAGGAGCATCCCCTAAGGGGGTCCCGGCGGTGCCGGTCTATGGGGGCATCTCGCCGGTCGTTCCCTGGCGGTGGAGGGTGAGATTTGTGCTATGTGTTTCCGTCATCTAATATACCCCAGTGCACATGTTTGTTTATTCTGTAACCCATCATCTTACGTGTAGTGCACGTGTAAACCCTTGGGCTTCTAAAAGATTAAAAGAAAATTCAATTAAAAATATATGTGGCTGGGGGGATTCGATCGCAGGGGCTATGTCACAACAGTGCAAGACTTTACTAATGAGCTACAAGCGTTTTCTTGCTATTCAAAAGCAAATTAAATTTATAACTTGTGCTCAGTCTTAGGTATTCCTTTCTGTATTTTTGAAAAATTTTGTACAGAAAGTTTAGGGTTGTTACATTCTACCCTCCTTATAAAAATTTCGTCCTCGAAATTTGTAGAAGGAAAGTATAACAGATTCAAGGAAAGTTTGATGACTGTGGTAGTGTTTTGTTGAAATTGGTGCTGGTGTTGTTTGTATAATCCATAACTTTGAAAGAAAAATAGGGTTAGGATAGATTCAAAGTATATAAAATTATAAGATTCAAGAAATATGAAATATAAATAATGTTTTTAGTTACTGTTTCTTGTGTTATATTGCTTAGGACTTCATGCAGAATTGACCTGCATGTCCATGCAGAGCTGACCTGAATGGGCCACCAACAAAACCTGTCACGCCCCGCTTCCCGGTATACGGGGAGGGGACGCGGTGAGGCCCGCTACGTATTTACTCCGAAGTAAACACGCTAAGCGTATCTAAACAATATAAAGTAAAAGTACACAAGAAAAATGACAATAGATGTAATTGAACAACAATTTTTATTTATTAACAATTCTTTACAAGTACAACTGAAAATGTAAATACATGAACAGAAAGCAATTCCTAAACAATGACATAACTGAAATGAAAAGTATGTACAAGTATCCAAAGCTCTGGGTCAAAGGTTAACTGCTCTAAGTCTTCAGTACTGGGCTCGATCTCCAGTGAGTCCGAAACATCTGACAGCATTCCAAACAAAGAAGAAAAGGAATGTCGTCATCGAACAATCGCTCGGTAAGTCCCAAAGATGAGAAGAGATAGAATAGACAGAAAGAGAGTATAACTAGTAATGTTTGATTAACACAGTTGTTTGTAGCTTGGTACAGAATATGCCAGTGTATACGAGAGGAGTCCCACTATCCGGAGACTAAGGTATACGGAGCATAAGAAACCGTTCAGCCACGGTACAACGGCAATGGATATTCAGGTTATGAGTATTATGGTTACAGTCTCGTGCCAATTCTAACACTTTCCGTACCAATCTACCCCTTTAAAACTCCTTAATGTCTTTTTGTATTGATTGTATTGTTTGTTATATATATGGATGACTTGCCGAAACCATGATATCAGTAAATAGAATGGATATAAATGGATAGTCATGTAAATGGGGTATATCCAACGTTTGGTTCAGTCAATATAGATTGATATAGATTGAATAGACGGATTCATATTGAATTGTAGTTTATATTTGAATCATATTCAAGTCGGATTGATTAGATTGAGACTCAGTCTGAGTCAGACATTTTGAAAAGAAATTGAAGTCCTGAATTAGTTTTGATGTTATCGGTAACTGCTGCACATGGAGGGCAGGATTTGTGTCTTTTTCCAAGATAATTACCGTGTTGATAACACCGTTTGTAAGATTGTCTACCTTAGATAGGCAAGCACCCACATTCTCCGGCTCCCCGAGCCTCAAGAGAATTGGTCCCGCTTAAACCTATGTTTACTAGGATCCTTATGGTAAATTAGTATAACTTGAGGGGCTTTTATGTAAAAATAGTTTGATATATTTTTAAAATACAGCTCAAGTATTTAATTATCATCTTTATGGTTTTCATAGATGTATATTTTATAAAAGTGAAATTTCTAGTGAGTAGAACCTATTTTTCATTGTTCATGGTATTTTAATGAAATATTGGAATTGTATTGTAGTGAAATGGTACTTTCATGTAATTATGATTCTTTTGATTTAGAAAACTTTGAATATTTGTATAATATATTTAAAATAGATCTTTTGATAATATCCATATATATATATATATTTAATAAAAATAAATTTTATTTATTTTCTAGAAATCTCATTTTCTTAAAAATAGCATTAAAAATTCAATCGAGATCGAATGCTCCTTGTGGAGGTCTGCATCTCGCTCTACTAGACCCGAGGAAGTGCGATAACTCGCACTATCCCGATCGGGGTTCCCCAAAATGGGTTGTAGAGACGTAATTGTAAGGAATTAATGAACACTCTTTTTAAAAAACGGTTTTGTAATAGTCTAGGGTATTTTATTGTAACTCGTAATGTTCCCACAAATATTGTTCAAAAGTATATCATGCTATGTCCAATATATATGTTGTGATAAGGTAGGTCCTTTACTCGTGAGTTTTCTAAAGGTAATAGGGTTAAAAGAAATAAGCAATGTCGAATTTAAACATGAGGGTATTTTAATATAAAAGTGAAATAGAAATTTCAATATACTGTTAATGGTTATAAAATAGTACATTGAAATTTGTAGGTTTGTTATTAAGAAAAGAATTGGTTTTTTAAAGAAAAGCGAATCGGAAGTCGGATTAACTTCACTTCCGACGAGTTTTGAGAATAGTAAAAGGGAGGGGAAGAGGGGACTTACAGGCTACAAGGATAGAGGGGAGTTAGGGTAAGACTAGGAAAGCGTCGGGGCGTCGTTTCGTCTCCGGAATCTCCTGGAACTTCACCCTTTGCTAACCCCACTTGCACAACTTCTTAGACTTGAGAATTCTTGAGAGTTTTAGCACTTGATTTCAGAATGAGTAGTGCCAAAGGATAGGGTTGTATTTATAGGGTAGGATTAGGGTTTAGGGTATGAATTTGAGAATTAAAATGCTTTTAATCATGGAGTAATGCTCAATTTTAATTCTCTGGAAAATGTGCAGAGAAAATAAACAGCATGAGAGAAGTGGGGTAGGCCAAGAGGTGCCAAGGAAAATTTTTGGGGAGCATCCCCTACGAGGGCCCCGGCGGTGGAGGGTGAGATTTGTGCCACGTGTTCCCGTCGTCTCATATATCTCAATGCACATGTTTGTTTATTTTGTAACTCATCATCTTACGTGTAGTGCACGTGTAAACCCTTAGGCTTCTAAAAGATTAAAAGAAAAATTAATTAAAAATATATGTGGCTGGGGGGATTCGAGCACAGGGGCTATTTCACAGCAGTGCAAGGCTTTACTAATGAGCTACAAGTGCTTTCTTGCTTTTCAAAAGCAAATTAAATTTATAACTTGTGCTCAGGCTTAGGTATTCCTTTCTGTATTTTGAAAAATTTTGTACAGAATGTTTAGGGTTATTACAGACATCTGAGCTCGATCCATAACGTCGCCAGACGTCTGACCCTCTTAGCACAATTTTGATAGAGCGTATCTAGACATCTGAACCATAAGGGTCAGACGTCTGGGTATCTTTCCGAAAGAAACCTGCTGAGATATTCTTAGAGATTTGATTTGATTTGTTGAGATATTCTTGGAGATGTGATTTGATCTGCTGAGATATTCTTGAAGATTTGATTGTAAAAAAATAGATTTTATTTGATTATATTGGCTTAGAGATTGAATTGATTGCAACAAAAACATAACATATAATCAGAAGAAGATCAAATATAAAAGGGAGAGCCAAACCAGAGAGAAACGACTCTCTTGGTCTTTTTCTTCTTCTCAATCACCTATTTCTCTATATACTGTTTTATTATGGTATCAGAGCCATAATAGGCTAACACCATTTTATCCTTTCTCTTCTCCTTCTATAGTGTCAACCAATCAAGATCAATTCTCTTTCTCGTCGTCAACTCCGCTTCTCGCCTCAACTTCTTGTCATCAACTTCGCTTCTCGCTTCAACACCAATCCTTAACCCTACTGCATCGCCTTCCTCTTCATCACATCGACCAAACGTTATGTCACTTCTTCACATAAAACTCACTCGTGACAACTATCTCGGCTGGAAGATACAATTTGAAGCGATACTTAAGTCGTAAGGATACATGGGTATTGTCAACGGCACAGAAAAGTGTCCGTCCATGACGGATTCCGATGAGAAAAATCCACTTATTACGGTACACAATCCAGTGCACGCTGATCAATTGATTGTTAGTTGGATGTTGGCGTCTCCGACTGAATCACTGATTCCCTTAGTGGTCAGTTGAACTACGTTTCAGGCAGTACAGGAGACACTTGCCAAATCCTTCTCATCGCACTCTCACGCCCGCATCCTTCAATTGAAGACACAACTTCAGAATATCAAATGTGGATTGGCTTCAATAACAGAGTATATTCAAAACTTTAAGACCGTCTCCGATAATCTTGCGGTTATTGGATACAAAATTTTCGATGTTGATCTTGTCATGCACGTTTTGGCCGGCCTGAGATCGGCTTATAAAGCATTTGTCTCTGCTATCACGACCCACATAGACATCTCTCTTGAAGATCTATATGGTATGCTTCTTTCACACGAGAGTATTTGCCAGCAACAAGAAAAGTCTATCGATGTCACTCCCTTTCTATTCGTCAACACCTCCACAATGGGTTGTGGAGGTCTATCTTCAAATCACTATCAGCATGGCTTTAAAAACGAGCGCGGCAGTCGTGGTGGCCGCAATGGCCGGGTTTGAGGTCGAGGCCACCGTCGTGGTCCTTCTCGATACCAAATTTGCATTGAAACCGGACACTATGGCAATAGCTGTCCACAACGCTTCAATCAGACTTTTTCTGGCGGTCCAAGGGGTGCTTCGCAATTCCATACTTCGCAATCCCAAAATGCAAGATCCAATGGGCAATTTTAAGAACACATATCATACGCCATGTTGTCACATACACCTCCATCATAACCATTGAGCGGTCCAAGCACATCTTCTTCTGAATGGTATCCTGACTTGGGTGCAACTCATTATATCATGCCAGATTACAATCAGCTTCTCACGGCAGCCCCTTATAAAAGTATAGATACAGTATGATTAGGTAATGGTACAGATTTGCGTATTCTTAACTATGGCCGCACAACAATTTCTTCGTCTTCCCGATCACTTCAAATGCACAATGTTCTTTATGTTACTTCAATAACGAAAAATCTCTTGTCTGTTTATCAATTTACTAAAGATAATAATATTATTTTTGAGTTTCACCCATTTGATTGTTTTATGAAGGATTGGAAGTCAGGAACAGTTCTATTTCAAGACCACCTCAATAATGGATTGTACCAATTACTTCCTCCAAATGTCTCATCTCTCACCGCGCTTGTTGGCGAACATAGCTCCATTTCCTCATGGCACGCTCACTTAGGTTATCATGTATTAAAAATTGTAGTCAGGATTTTGTCTAATTTTAACCTACCAACTGTTCAGATTCGTAAAGAGTCAGTTGGCTAAAATCCACAAACTTTGTTTTGAATTGTCATCAAATTTTTTTTGGCACCTTTAAATTTAATTTATTCCGATGTTTGGGGCCCTACTCCTACTTTATCTCACTCTGGTTTCGCTACTATGCTACCTTTGTTGATGACTATAGCAAATTTACCTGGTTATTTCTGATGCGTAATAAATCTGATGTATTCGATATATTTTGTCGCTTCCAAAGACATGTTGAACGCTATTTTAATAGAAAAATACGTATATTTCATTCCGATTGGGGTGGTGAGTATCAATCCCTTCATCTTCATCTCGCTATGGAGGGAATCCTCTATCGTGTTTCCTGCCCACGCACTCCCGAACAAAATGGGGCAGCAAAACGCAAACATCGTCATATTATAGCAACAGCTCGTGCTCTTCTTGTTCATGCTTCCATCTCGTCTCATTACTGGAATGAGACCGTAAGTACTGCCGTGTTCTTAATTAATCTCCTCCAATCTCCTCCCCACACCATCCATTCGAAACAATACCCCTCTCCATAAATTATTTGGTCACTGTCCTAATTATACCTTCCTACGCACATTTGGCCGTACGTGGTATCCTTGGCTTCATCCCTACGCCAAACACAAACTTTCTAATCGTTCCGATTGCCGTGTGTTCATGAATTATAGTACTCAATATCATGGTTACCGTTGTCTTCACGTACAATCCGACCGTATGTATGTGTCTAGGCATGTTATTTTTGATGAAGATTGCTTCCCCTTTACAGGTTCAGAATATACCAAAGCCTTGCCGTCATATACTAAGCCCCTACCAGGAGCGGGTATCCTTGGCTCTGGACTTGGTCCGAGTTCAGCAATCCTGCTAGCGGCCGCCACCGCCACACCTCGCGTGGCTGGCATTCTTGGGCCTTCCCCTAGCCATCCGTCGTAACTCGCTCAACCCAGCCACTCGTGTTCAGCCGCTCCTTATCCCGCGGCCTCCCCACCATCAAACCTTAGTCCCGATCAAACTAGTGCTGCTCGGTCGACACCTTCAGATAATGCTGGCCCACATCCTTTAGTGCTGTCCTCCACGCCTCCGAGCTGGCCTTCCTTCCCCACTCCCTCGCAGAGCCCTTCTGAAGGGTCCTCCATTCTTCAAAAGCGTTCTCTTGCCGACATCTATGCATCGACTGACCCGATAGTCGACTCTTCGCTACTTCGCGCGATCACTAGCAGTCATGCATTACCTGCAGCACTCATTTCCTCTGCTTTGGTCGAGCCCACCTGCTTCATGCATGCATCTAAGAACCCGTCTTGGTGTTCGACTATGTCTTTAGAATTCGATGCTCTCTTTCGCATTGGTACATGGTCGCTGGTCTCTTGCCAATCTCATTTCAATGTCGTTGGGTGTAAATGGATTTTTAAGCTGAAATATCGCACCGATGGCTCGGTTGAGCGACACAATGTCCGGCTTGTGGCCAAAGGGCTTCGGCAACAATCCGGTGTCAACTAGTTCGACACTTTCAGTCCAGTCATCAAGATCACCACGGTTCGCTTGATTCTTACCATTGCGATAAGCTCGGGTTGGTATGTGCGATAGTTGGATGTCTCGAATGCTTTTCTACTTGGTTATCTTAAGGAGGTGATATATATGGACTAAACCCCGGGCTTCATTCACCCCCAGTTCCCCGATCATGTCTGCCGACTACATTGCTCTCTTTATGGCCTTCATCAGGGTCCTCATGCTTGGTTCAAACGCCTGAGTACCCGACTCTTTCAGCTCGGCTTCATTGGTTCCAAAACAGACACTTCGTTGTTATTTCGTTAGACTGGTCGCTCAGGGATCTATGTCTTGATTTATATAGATGAAATTTTAATTTGTAATACCTTAAAGCAGTACAGTTTTCGGACATCATGGTGATCTGCTCTGTCCACACTCAGTGTGGTTTGTTGCGGACACATGGTGATCTGAGTGTATAGCCGCTTCGGAACAATGGGATCGGGTCCCTGAAGCACATTCCGAAAGAGGAACGAACTGTATTATAAATGTAATGATACCATCCTTAACTACATAGGCGTATTTTGGATGAACCGGCACTCCGAAGTTTAAAGAACTCCGTAGTTAAGTATGCTCGGGCTAAGGAAATCTTAGAATGAGTGACCTCCTGGAAAGTGACCCCTTCTCGAGTCTGGTTCTCTCCAAAAGACAAAACCATATGGCTTCCGTCAGAGCAAACAATGCCAGGGCATGACATTTATGGTGGCCCATACAGGTCTCTCAGTAGTACTGTGGTTCGAGGACGAACCATTATTCTTAGATAGGGAGAATGTAATACCCAGTGCAGTGCGGTTTTCAGATATCATGGTGGTCTGCTCTGTCCACACTCAGTGCGGTCTGTTGTGGACATATTGTGATCTGAGTGTAGAGTCACTTTCAGAAAAATAGGATCGGATCCCTGAAACACATTCCGAATAAGGACCGAACTGTAGTATAAATGTAATGATACCACTCTCAATTACGGAGGCGCCTTTTGGATGAACCGACACTTCGGAGTTACAATTTTGACAGAGCGTATCCAGACGTCTGAACCATAAGAGTCAAACGTCTGGGTATCTTTCCGAGAGAAACCTGTTGAGATATTCTTAGAGATTTGATTTAATCTGCTTAGATATTCTTGGATATTGTGTTACCAAGTATTAGATTATGTTTTCATAAACTAGCAATATTGAAGTTTTGATTATAGGGTACGTAATAAAACATTAATATAACACAACTTCATGCTAGGAGCAAAAAAGAATTAGTTGTCATCCTCTAGAAAAAACTACAATATGGATGGAAGAATTTAAGCGATTTTTCTCTCCTGCTAATATTCTCTCGGCAGTGATCTAATTCTAAGAGGGAAATAATACATTGCTGAGGAAAAGTATAAAAAACGTAAATTTAATTGGGCCTAAACATAGCGAGTGAAACATTTTCTTAAGTATTTAATAGTCGCATTAGCAATTAAAGAAACACAAAGGGAACATTGCCTAGGGATATCATCATCCCTCATGACTGTGCATTTGCGAGGGATATGTTTTAAGGATTTTATTTCGTTCCACTGTCCCTTGCTAATGTACTAGATTCTTTTGTAGTGATCATTTATCTCTCTTCCAGAGATTGTGATTACTTGCCAATCTGCAATGTTGGTTGATGTCCTTTTGTGCCTATAATGTGGGAAGATTATATTGGAGCTGTTGGAGGCGATGAAACCCTAATAAATTTGGTGGTCTACAATTTAGACTAATTTCTACAAGAACATTGTAATTTCCTTTGAGAAGTAGTACAGTACATCCATGTTTCTAACCAATAATTTTTCTTCGTTAATTAGTTGATGATGCCATGCATTTAATTAGGTTACGCTGACGAGAAAAAAATATATGAGATGTGTGTATGAGAGAGAGAGAGAGAGAGAGAGAGAGAGAGATGGGTATATAAACGATTACTCTATATATTTTAATGTGTGTAAAGACCAAGATTAGCAATATATTTTAATGTGTGTAAAGACCAAGATTAGCAAATAGTGATAGTATTATTAAAAGCATATATATTAATAAAACTCACAAAGGTAGTGAATATTGACATATAGACAGGTGACTTGTACCTTATAGTTGTTTATTTTATATGATCTTCACTTATGAATTGCAGGGAACAATTCAATAGCCTAATGTTAGAATTAAGAAGAGATTTGATTCCTGAAAGAAATTAAGGAACTTTAGCAATTTAGAATATAAATTATATTCCCTCAACTTTTATTATAACTTTAAAACTATGATAGCATTCGCAAAAGCATTTAAGACTCGATGTTAGAGCAACCCAGATTTGGTCGCCGATATAGATAAGAAGAAAAAATATATTACGGAAAAGTCCAGATATCAGCCCATAAAAATGTTGCTCGACCCGTGAGACGTGTTTGAATTTTGAACATATACGTTGAAGTTTTGGCACTGCAATGGTAGAGATATTTAAGACAGTTGTCTTGCAAAAAAAAGGGAAAAGAATATAATAGAAAAAAAGAGCATGCAGTCCCATTATTATTTTCAATCTTGCCTGCCTTAATTTACCAGTTAATTGCCACAGTTAAAATAAAGAATTAGAGTAGTTAATTCATTATTTCATTCTTTTAATTTCCTCTTGTTATTGAAGCAAACGATGGAGTTAACTGTTTATATATTAATTATATAAATTACAGTTGAAAGGCAAGAGGAGGTTAGGCCAACGGTTATAAACTACATTTATAGCCAGCTTAACAGAAAAAGAAACTGTAAAATTAAGATACATAATATTAAAATGCTTTTCTAATTGTTGACAACAAACTGCAAGACTATACGTAGGACACTTTCTTATATATATGGAACAGGCCATACATATAGCACCCGTGCGCTTCTCTGTTATTGTTAGATTGGCCATAACTAGTAGAAAGAAATGTACCATTAACTTTTGTCTCAGGGAATATCCTTTGAATTTCTAAAACCTACACTTTCTGTCTCTCATCTTTAATTTATTCCCAAAATGACTTTTATGTAGCCTGAAATAGTATGCATGTATAGCATCGTAAAAGGCCAATTTTTAAGAAATACCTTTTATCTTCCTCTTTTTTTTTCCTTGTTTGTATAACTTATTGTCAGAAAATTTTATGTCCGTATATTCATATGTGGCAAATATCGATTAATATTCCTAGATACTTGAAAATTTGAATACCTAAAAATAAAATTTAAATGGAAATACCGCATTAATTAATTTCATGTTTGTATATATGTGTGTAGTCATGTATATAATAATAATACTTTTCAAAAAAATGTATATATAATAGTAATAACAATAACAAGCTAGCTAAGCTTCTCTATAGGCAGTTGTTGCTGCATAAGTGACCTTATATGCCGCTTTTGCCCTAATAATAAATAAATAAATGGCCGGTATACCCAGCCTTATATTGGCATGCAGTTAATTAAAGCTTTCCGGCATGCATGTCAAAATGGTATGAAAAGTATTACTCCAATATCAGTCGAGTGAGTAAGCACGCGTCGATCATATATATGTTATTGATCTTTCATTTTTGTGTTGCTTTTATGATTATTTTTTATTTAGCTCTTGGCTTTCATAAATGTCAAATCCATCTTAAATATATTATACTTTCTACCTCCTCATTTTGTTTGAGTTTGGTAAGAATACCCAAAATCCATAATAATACTTTTTATTTAGCTCTTGGCCATTCATTTATTTTTATGGATGTTTTTTTCCTTTTATGTCAATGGGACAGTAAGGGATCCAATCAGTTTTCTGTCTCTATCGCCAATTTGGTCTCCTAACTTTGCTCCAAATTATAACAATATTATATCTAATACTTAACTAATTTATCATTATGGCAATGGTGCAAATAAGCAAGAAGCTGCTCGAGGTTCTATGATGCATTAACAAAATTGCATTCTTTTAATATTAAGGGGGAAATTGTTTTCTGTTAAGAAGTGGCTTATTTTAAAAATTTATAAGGGAAAAAAACAACATTTAAAAATACTAATGTTCCAACTGCATATGTATTCTAATTGAGATACACTACTACAAATATATATATTTTTTCCAAAAATACCAGCTTGATGTTTTCTCAAGTTATATGCATTCTAAATTTAGTTATTTTATTTATTCAACTATAATTACTATTATTTATCAAATCAAAACATTAATTATCAAACCATACATGTTTTATCAAATCATGTTACTTTATTTATCATAATATAACTTTATTTATCAAATCATAACATATAATTTAAGAAATCTTAAAAGGGTTTTTTTGGCAAAATGTGCAGAAATACATATACAAATCAAGCTCTAGATTTTAAATAAATTCAATAATATAATTTTGAACTTTTTGGATTATAAAAATAAATCAAGTTAAACCGCTGGGCAGGAAAAAAGTTTTCCCTCTCTAGCTAAAAAAATATCCAATGAGCAAAAATTCCACACAAGTACAACTAATTACACTTGGCAGCTACAACATTGTACCTTATTAGTTTTTTTGACCAATAACTTTGCTCTAAGCTTACACGTGCACCGAGCCGACTTTCTAGGGCTACTGTTGGTTTCAGTTAGGTCTGAAAAGGCCAACAAAACCAGAAACACTAGAAAAAAATAATTAACTTCAAGCTTCATATAATTATTTATCATGATTTACTGTTTTATGGGCTTAATATATATATACCGTCGGATCGATTATTAGTTGATAATAGCCGTTGGTTAGTTGAGTAGGTAGCTTATACATTTGATTAAAAAAAATATGAGTGACATGCAAAAATTACATACGTAATAGGTTGGTTTTAAGTAGAGGGTGTAGGTTAGAAACATTTGATGGATGTTGAAATGAGAACAGAATTCACCCCCACCAAGCAATCCTCTCTCTCTCTCTCCCCTCTCTCTCTCTCTCTCTCTCACTCATACCTGGCTAGTATCATGTGTGTATTTAAAAGAGAATAAAACCATATTTGTTAGCCCACACGTAGCATCAAGCTTTGGTCTAACAATCTCTTGTCTTCTCTCATATATACTAACGATAAAACACACACACACTTTCCTCTTTGTTTGCATATCCTAACAAATCCATTGTCTTCATCTAATTAATCCATATATATAAACCCTATATCTATTATGATACATATGATATATCGTCTCTAAACCAGGCCATCAGAGTTGATCTCAAGACTATATATACATATATAGCTTCTATATTATCCTTTGCTTTTCTTGATTACCTAGCTTGGAGCAAACCCATCTAATTTGAGAGAAGAGAAGAGAAAAGGAGGCTTTTCCATAGAGATTTGCATCTATATATACTTCTCTTTATTATTTGTTCTTTATTGAGTTTGAGAGAAGAGATTCATTTAGATATGTGCACTAGAGGCCATTGGAGGCCATCCGAAGACGATACGCTCAAAGAGTTAGTCGCTCGATACGGTCCTCATAATTGGAACGCGATCGCCGAGAAACTCCAAGGGAGATCAGGTATAATTTCATGCATGCATGTGTTTTGTTATTAATTATTGATATATATGATTTGTAATTGTTTATTTATTTACGTCCAAAAACCGTAAAGCAGGAAAGAGTTGTAGACTAAGATGGTTCAATCAACTTGATCCGATGATTAATAGAAGCCCTTTTAGTGAGGAGGAAGAAGGGAGGCTCCTCGCTTTGCATCGAATACATGGTAATAGATGGGCGATAATCGCAAGGATGTTTCCGGGGAGAACAGATAACGCGGTGAAGAACCATTGGCATGTTATCATGGCAAGAAAGTGTAGAGAGAGGTCTAGATTTCATGCTAAGAGGTCGGCTCACTCCAATGAAGAGAATTCAAGACAAAGGATGGGGATTCATTACCAAAACACCAAAGATCTTGTAACATGTAAGGAAGTTTTGCACTTCGAATATTGATTTATTTATATTTACTTTTAGCTAAATTTCACTACAATACCATAATACCAGCATTCTCTTTTAGATGGATACCTTAAGGTTTATAAATAGCAAATTAATATTATGAACATGGTCAATTTCAATAAACATCACATCTTTCAGCATTTTACTACTTAATATCATGAGTTGTAGTTTTTTTCTTTCTTTTTTTCTGCCGGTAAGCTTAGGAGGGATACAACCATATGGGCAAGATATTTCTATTTTTTTAAATAAATTAAAAATAAAAACCGTCCCGACGTTGGAAACCATAGGGACAGTTTTTCCTACGGTATGTCCCGTAGGATCAACTTCACCTATGCCCGTAATTTAATTTTGCTTCTACGGTGAGCATCGTAGGAGCAACCCCTGTTTGTAGTAGTGCGTTGGGCACCAAAACAGTTTTCCCTCTCAGAAAATATATCCAATGCTAAAAATTTACACACAAGCACAACTAATTACACTTGGCAACAACAACATTGTACCTTACTAGTTTTTTTGACCAATAACTTTGCTCTAAGCTTACACGTGCACCGAGCCGACTTTCTAGGGCAACTGTTGGTTTCAGTTAGGTCTGAAAAAGCCAACAAAACCACAAACCCTAAAAAAAATAATTAACTCCAAGCTTCATATAATTATTTCTCATGATTTACTGTTTTATGAGCTTAATATATATCTACCGTCGGATTGATGATTAGTTGATAATAGCCGTTGGTTAGTTGAGTAGGTAGCTTATACATTTGATTAAAAAATATGAGTGACATGCAAAAATTATATACGTAATGGGTTGGTTTTAATTAGAGGGTGTAGGTTAGAAACATTTGATGGATGTTGAAATGAGAACAGAATTCACCCCACCAAGCAATCCTCTCTCCATATAATTCAATGAAAATTCATTTTGCCACTGCAAGAGAATGATTTTGAACTCAAAACCTCCCACCAACTAAATGGGGGTTTTCTATTTAGTTTTCAGTTTAATACCCATGCATAAGAATAATTGAATTTAATACGGTATATCATATTAAATTAAAAAATGTTGAACATTCATGGTTTTTGTTAGCAACCGACAAATGCAGCGATATTAATTTATTTTCTATCTACAAATTATTTCTATATTATTTATCTAAAAATATCGATAGTTCACGATAATATTAGCAACTGACCAAAGTAATGGTGTTTATTTGCTATTTACATGTATTATAGAAAAGGCTAATATTTCATGGGTTTTTTGATGAATTACTCAGCAATTTTTTGATATATATGCTTCTAACTTCTTAAGTTTAATTTTTACTAAATACATATATGCTCATGTTATATGATTGCAGATAGCGAAAACAAGATTGAGTTTTACGACTTTCTTCAAGTAAACACAGACACTAGTCATGATTCCAAGTCTCGTTCGAGCATAGAGGAAGAACAAATGGAGGTTGAGGAGAAGCAAAAAGAGGAAGGTGTCCCTTTTATAGATTTCTTTGGTACTAGAAAGTAAATTAATTATTTAGCTAGTTTAAATCCGCGATCAAAGATTAACTTGTTAGGACTTGCCACAAAGTGTAAATTCTTCTTCATATGAAACGGCCTGTAACATAGTCCATGCATGCATGCAGATAAAATCATGTGACGTTTGGAAGGAAGAGGTGGACTAATCTCTCTCTCTCTTATATATATATATATATATATATATATATATAAAAGTCTTCTTGCTCACAATATATGCATACTTTGGACATTTGAAGATGTTTTTAGTTGGAGGTTACTCATGCATGTTGAACATTATTAATTAAGTTTCATTATAATTATTATGTTTTCATCATCGGCACACAGCAGTTTTTTCGCCCATGCTCATAAGGAAACAAATTATTCTCTATCATAGCGCAAAAGACTGGAGTCTCCAATTTTGAAATTGATTTTTGAAACTTTGGCTATCAAATTTGCTCGAGAAATTCATTAAAAAAAAAAATTAAAAATCACATCTCAAATTATAACCGTAACTAACCGTATACAACTCTTCCAATAACTAACTCCATATATAAATCTCTCAGTAACTAGCTTCATACAAATCTTTTTTAAATTACACTTTATATAATATGCATCGCACATACAAAACACTAGTATATATAGAGAGAGGTACATAGAATACAAGCTACAATCATTTAATGGAGATTATGCTTCCTCATGAAATGGACTTGTATATAGTGTCATCATGCATGGACTGAAGCCAATGCGGCGACCTGTGTTAATTTGCATGAGATTCACTGTCTTCCTTACTAGGTGTAGGCGGTGAATGTCACTAGTAGAAAAAAAATGCAATAGCGAAGGAAAACATTTCCGAAGGACAAATTTCCTTCGGCAATGTGTACACCAAGCGAATTTTTTCTCCTGCTAATATTCTTTCGGCAATTATCTATTTTTAAGGGTGAAAAAATAAACTACCGAGGAAAAGTATAAAATGCGTGCGTAAATTTAATTGGGCCAAAACATATATAGCGAGCGAAACGGGTACAACCCATACTCACCGAGGTAGTACTCAACTTATATATATCAGTATGTAGTAGGGAATTTCCAATATTAAAGCTGGCCTCCAAATGGAAAGTCTTCTTAGTGTGTACATGCTCTTGATCCATGGCTAATTTACACCAAAATATATTTATCATTGTTTTCTCCTCAAAGAAAAACAACAAATATATATATATATATATATATGAGAATAATGGAGAAAAAAGGCCATAGGAGGCTCTATATATATATGAGAATAATGGAAAGAAAAGGCCATAGGAGACTCTTTGCGTTAGGTGGCGGTAAAAAGTACGCAGTACGCTCTCCACTATTTCATTCGACGATCGGCACCTTCCAACTTGATATTCATTCTTTAATTTGTCGATACACCAAATTTCATATGATTACAACACTATTTCACCATTGATTTAGCAATATAAAAACTTCTGTTGTTGGTAAACCATTAATTTTGCACCTACTAAATCAAAGGTGAAATGGTGTTGTAATCATATGAAATTCGGTGTATCGACAAATTAGAGTATCTATATCAAGTTGGAAGATACCGATAATCCAATAAAATGGTGGAGGACATACTTTTTGCCGCCATCTAACGCAAAAAGCCTCCTTGGGCCTCTATATATATATATATATGTGTGTGTGTGTGTGTGTGTAAGAGTGTTCCTTTACAAACCAGTTCGCCTTTATATATATATATATATATATATATATATATATATATATATATATATATATATATATATATATATGCGAGTGCTCATTACAAACTAGTCCGCGTTTTTTAAAAACGGGAACACTCGGTCTACATCATATTTTGATGATCTGATCTGTTCAAGTTGATCACCTCATTCTCAAATGTATGTGTATGAAAATTCAAGGGATTTGAAGACCTCTAACCGTTGCATCGATGGATGCAAAAACGCCAGTGAAGAATGCAAGCAAAGTGGGACGCTGGTAGAACGAGGGAACGGTGAGATGTTCTCATGGACAAGTAGCCCAAAATTAATTTCTTATCTTCAGAGTTTTTTAAAATAAAGAAGCTAAAAACAAAAATGAAATTCTGTAGAACCATTTAGGAGGGGGCTATTGTAGGTAAAAGAAAGCCTTTTGTAGGTAGAAGAAAGAGACGCGACTTTCCAGGGATGAAAGTGGTGGCGCTTTCCGTCGAGGCAGACCATTTTGGAAGAACGAGAGCTAATCCAATCCGATCCTTGGATTATTCATTGATGGAATATTAGGCAATCCGAAACTTTTTTGAATGATCGACCATCCTTTGCCATTCATTTTCTAATGAGGAGTTTGACCTTGAGAGCATCACGGGCAAAATCTATGGCTTCAGTTGCGGCTAAGCGAACTTGGGTCCTACTCTCTTCCATCAAGAGAACTATTGAAAAAGAAATTTTTATCAAATTTCCCTTTCTTTTTCCCGTACTGATGACTCCTCCTCCAGGTTTGTCAATGTTCATCTCAGGTCAAATAAATACGAAAGGGAGATCAATAAAATCAATAGGCCATGAATGAAGAAGATAATCGGACCTCCCGGTTGAGGTTATCCATTACAATATCATTGTACAAAATGCATGTCTTGCTTTCCACATCGTTGGTGTGAAATCCCATTATATTTGAGGAGTCAAGGACTTGCTGGAAATTCCGGATCGAAGAAGAGGAAGATCTAAATATGGTGTGGAAAAACCAAAAGCCAACTTGCAAGTTGTGGCCTTTGACCTCGTGCTCCTCCTTTCTGTGAGGCTGCGCGTACAGCGCAGTGCGTTTTCCGATTTTGCTTGGAAAGATCACAATAGTGATTTTTTGTATGAGCCTCAGCAAAGTCCGCCTTAGATAATTCTCGTTAGGTTAATGCTCATTTGGTGATTAGCTCACTTATAAAATCCAATTAAAATGTCATCCTAGAATCCAGTAAGAAAGGAAAGAAAGAGGAAAAAACCCAATGGGCAGGGTATTGATATTTAAAAACTCGTCTGTCTCCGCGCGATGGAATCCAAACATTCACCACCACCAAACTTTCCCCAAAACGCACATGTTTATCCATATTTCTCTGCAACTTCAGGTAGACTGGACTTCAATTACCCGCCTTGAACCGCAGTAGTACTCTGTTTCACGAAGAGATACTACAATACCTGTGAAGAAAGGCTGAATCAAGAAAAGAAAAAAGGATGGGGTACTACGAGCCCTCTGCCCCACACCTCCACACGACATTGCTCCATCAGGCCTTCGTCTGGAATTGTCTGATTTTAAAGAAGATCTGTTATAATTTTGAACGGAAAACACTTCGTCCAGTGCTTTCTATATAGCTTTCTTCTTCTTCGAGATTTGGTCCTAGCAAGCAAGTATTCACATTCCTTTTTTCTTCCCATCCGCACTTGTTTAGGGTTGAGCCCTGTGATTTGACGGCTGAATTTTGTATACTAGAATTTTGGCTCATAAATATAAAAATATAGTACGCACTTTTTGCAAAGATTAGGTTCGGGCGAAAGGCAACCCCTCATACGCCGGGGAGGTCAATCGCCGGTGAGCACAGGATAAGCAATTGAGAGATAGAGTTAGGAAGAGAGTTATTCCATTGATCTAAGAAGAAGGGAATTTCCTTACTTTAGTAAAGTAGTTGGTCCTAGTCTCTAGCGAATGCTTTGGAATATTCCATTCTTGTAGCCGCCACCATTTCGGATCCTGCTTTTTTTTGCAATTTCTTGCCCCACGAATTACAATTGTTTGAAAAAAATCTATTGCTATTTCTCGAGGTAATCCACCGAAATGGAAAGATGAACTACTTATTGGCTTAATTGCTGACGCCATCGGTGCAGTAGAAAACCTTACGGATCTACAAACCTAGATCCCTTTAAGATGAATAACAAAAAACTAGATGCAAGCCACAATAATAAATAACACAAGAGATTAATGGGGGAACGGGAAGAACCTTTATTAAAACTTAAGAGAAAAAATAAAATCTTATAGACTAATACACAAACTCTCTCCTTATAATCTCCAACGAGATCTTTCTCTCTCTCTCTCTCTCTTTAAAGTTCTCTTTTGAAAGTCTTGATACCTTATGGAGCCGACGGCTTCCTTTAAACTTTATGATAAAAAACTATCTCCCCTAAATAATAACCCTAAAATGCTATATATAGCCCACACAATATGAGTTATAATAAGATTCCTCTATTTACAAAACTGCTACCAGATGCCTAACTTTTGAGATAAATCTTGCACAAAAATTTTCACGTTTATCTATAAGAAGACATCCGAACCTATGTGGGACAAACGTTTGCATGTGCTTTGCCAGAAAGGCAAAGTGCTGCCAGACGTCTGAACCTATGAGGGACATACGACTGTGACTTAAAACGCTTCTAGCCAGAGTGCGGGAAGACATCTGAGCTCACTGATTCAGATATCTATGTGTACTCTAGAAATCTGTAACTTTATTGCCAGACGTCTGAGTTTCAAACCTCCAGACATCTGGCCCATTTCTGGATGTGTAGTCTTGCTAATATACAATACATACTTCACAACAATCTCCGTCTTGGCTTGTATATCTTTATAGTCATCTTGAAAATGTGTTGCCCTTCTTCTTGTATCCTTTAGAGTTTCTTTGGTTGTTCTCCCCGTTTCCCATGCTGGCACAATCTTTCTTCAGAATTACAAAACTGATGTGTCAGAGTTTTTAATCAGAACTGAGAAACTGGTGCAACCCTCCTACCGAGGTCGCCCTTTTTCATACTTGAGTACTTGAATAGAAATCAAGAAAGTCTTGAACTTCTTCGCTGGAATGTTCTTCGTTAGCATGTTCGCCGGATTCTCCTTAGTATCGATCTTTATCAAATTGATCTCATTTTCGGCCCACTCTCTTATCTTATGATACCGCACGTCGATATACTTAGTTCGACTGTGTTATACCAGATTCATCGCTAAGTGAGTGGCACCTAGCTCGTCACAAAACAAAGGAACCAACTCCTTATCGAACCCGAACTTGCCAACTAGGCCCTTTAACCATAAGGCCTCCTTAGATATTTCCACTGCCAATATGTATTATGCTTTCGTTGTTGAGAGCACCACGGTATTATGAAATGTCGACTTCCAACTAATTGGAGATTCCGCAAATGTATATACATAACATGTAAGAGATCTTCTCTTGTCCATATCCCCAGCGTAATCCGTATCTATATATCCTTGCAATTGGCTCAATTATCTTCTGACTTGTGAAAGAATAAACCGAGATCTTTAGATCTTTTTAGATACTGAAGTATCCACTTTAAAGCATCCCAATAGAACTTCCATAGATTTGACATATACCAGCTAACCAGACTTACCGCATAGGATATGTTTGAATTAGTGCATACCATAGCATACATCAGTGACCCCACCGCACTTGCATATGGTACTCGAGACATCTTTTCCTTCTTCTCTGCTGATTTTTGACACTCCTTGGAGTATAACTTGAAATGACCGGCGATAAGGGTGCTCACCTGTCTTGAGTCCTTCAAATTGAATCTTTTCAATGCCTTCTTAATTTATCTGACTTGGGATAGCCACAGCTTTCTAGCCTTTTTGTCTCGAATAATTTTCATCCCAAGAATTTTCTTTGCTTCACCTATATCTTTCATGTCAAATTCCGTGCTCAATGAAGTTTTGAGCACTTTTATTTCTGCCATACTCTTCACAGCAATCAACATGTGATTGGTTTTAAAATTGAGTCTTTGTATGCTTTCTAGTTATCGCAATCAATAACGGTGTCGCAATAGCTAACCGATAGTGAGTACAGGTCGTCCATAGGGAAATGGTAAACTATCTTTTTTTATTTTAGACGAGTTAATAAAGAAAAGTGGGATTTTTATCATTTTATACTAAAGAGATTTGAATTTTTTTTTAAGAGAAAGGCTTATAGGGTTTTTCGGATTAAATAGTTAAAGGACGGAATTTTAAAAATAATTCTTTTTATTTTTTAATTATTTAATACTAGAGAAATAACGATGAATATGGATTAGAGTACTTAGAGGGATTAGGGTTTCTCTCTACCGACCCTTGTCCTTTCATTGATCCCTATTTATCTCAACCCCTCAACAATGCAAGTATTAACGAATCTCAAATCGAGATCGTAACTATCATGAATTGGTAGCACACCCGAATAAGAGGGTTAACACTACCTTTGTTAAATTTTATAAAAATTAAAATATAAAAAGAATTTAAGAGATTTTTTTATCCATTATGCTACCATTTTCTACAAACTCTAATAAGCGAGAATTTACTCGCTCATTGGGAAAAACTAAGTAAAAGAAAAAAGATAGAAGAATAAGAAACCCATAAGAAATAACAATAAAGAAAAGTGCGGAAAGTAAATACAGAAAATAAATGCGGAAAGTAATGAGACAAAATTAAAAGAAAATAAACCAACTTTTATTGAAACTTTTGCATTAGAGAATTTGATTGTTGAAAAACTAAATGAACTAAGAAAAACCAAGATTGATCGATTGATCGATTGATAGATTGATTGCTCTTGGTCTTTTATATAGGCTCTGGAACTTGAAACTCTAGACGCCATCACGAATTATATGAAAATATGATCATGCTCATGAAATTTCACATCGAACAACCACTATAGAACCGCCGCCTTTACCCCTCTTTGGCAGCTGAACCGCCACCGTTTAGTGGAGTCTCTTCTCCAGAATTTTTGTTCTTTCTTCTCTCGATTTTAGGAGATTTTTCTGATCGATATATTTTGAAAATATATCTTTCTCTCTGCAGTTGCGAGAATCTTCAATTTGCTCCTAAAGTAAGGCAGATTTGATTTGCTCACTTGATTTGATGCGGATCTCCTAATTATGTTTGTAATCCTAAACTAATTTTTTATTTTAATACCGTCACAATATCTCAAATCAAATCATTAGCAGCATTTGGTTTATTTGAGATAATATTCCAACCAATTTTTGATTATATTACTTAATGGATATGATATGATATCTTAATAATAATGGTTAAAAAAATTTGATATGACATGATATGCATATTTTAATAATTAAGAATCACATGGATATTTTATTTAAATATGATATGCATATATTCCCCCAATTTTAATAATCATAAATTAAGAAATATATGACAATCTTTTAATACACAAACCCACATATGTTTTTAAATTACAAACAACACCATTTAGTAATTAATAATAATAGGAAAAATAATCGTAAAAATGTGCAATAAATATGACTGATCAAATACCCCCAAACTTATTTTTTGATCGTCTCAAGCAAACTGTTTTATTTTTAAAAAAGAAAAAAAAACCTAGCACATTTTCATAGGCAATACGATTGCACTTAGTTCGTGCAACAAGATCTTAAATCTCTAGGTGTCTCTAGTAGGAGGTGTGTTGTCTCCTGAGAGTTTTCAGCGGATTACACTCACAAAATCCCAAAATTTAGAAAATAAAGGAAAGAAGACGAAAATTATATGTAAAGAGAAGAACTTATAAAAGAAAAACTTGATAATAAGAGTTTCAAACTACACTATCTTTTTAGTTATCATGAGCCCTATCTTAATGGTTTTGAAAAGACGTCAGAGATCACATCCTCCCTCAATAAAACATCATCTTTAATCTTTTTCCGGCCCTACCTCTCCTCTAAATATCGATCATATACCCTTACGTGTGTGTAAAAGACATCCCTACACTTGGAGAATTCAATTCAAACTATCATACCCTTTGTCCATATTCCTTAGTACTTTTTAGTCGGTGATATTTTAGATGGATTTGCTCACACATTCTTCATGCGACCATTAATACTTATTGAGGTACTAACCAACCGATTACCGAATGTGCTCACTTATTAAGGCGTACTTAGCAATATCCTAATCTTGCAATACTTAAGGCTTAGCAGTGACCTCCAAACCAGTTGGTCTAAGACACTAGGTGATAAGGCACCTTTACTGTATTTTTTTATATGCTGCCTTAAATAATTACAAAACCAGTGTTAATTTTTCTTTTAAATTTTATTTCACGTGTCATTTATATTTTATTGATTTTGGTTTTTATACTAGGTAAGAATATTTCAAGATATTCTCTACTATCCCAAGTTTCAAGATGTGTGTAAGTGAGTATAGTAGGGTATCAATGTTCAGAAATTTGGATTTAAGAATAGGGATTATTTTTCAGATTTATATCTATCCGCAGGCTACTAATTTCTTCATCTTACTAACTCTTAGGACAACAGCTCATGGCCACGTATTACTAGTTTCGTTCTAAAATATCTAATTTTCTTGTATTTCTTAAATCTCTTTCTCTCTTTTATATGTATTTTTCACTTTCTAACTTTTATTTTCAAATTTTTTATAGTGTTTTTTATAGTGCAAAATGATACGTGAATAAATACAAACCTCCCCCCAAATCTGTTTGCAGCAGTGTCCTCACTAATGTCGTCCTTTAAGTTTAAACCTGAAGACTTGGAGGAACAGTTCAAGAAGATGGTATAAAGAAGGGATCAAGAGTGAATGATTGTGAAATCCCTCCCAAACTTGTCTTTGGCTCACAATCATGCAAAAATTTCCTTTTTTTCAAGAGCCATTTACAAAATATTTTTCTTTTTTCCCCCTAAACTTAAGTAAAACAGTGTTTTCATTACTAAATATTGAAATTCAATATAAGAAGGGGGGTTAAATATTATCAGTCTACACAAAGGTTTATAAAGACCAAAAGTTAAAACCAATCATTCAAATAATTTATCAAGGTAACACCATGGTTGGTGAAAAATAGTGTAATGGATAGACGTGAAGAAGACTCGAGACTGTATAAGAATGGAGCTTGTATCATGTGAAAGGTTCCTAGGCATCCTATAGAGGTCTCACAAGGCAACGAACATGCCAATTTAAAAATTTTATGGGTGCCGAGAAACCCTAACACGGATCGTAGACTAGATGTTTAGGCGAAAGATAAATCTAGTTAACTACTTAACTAAAAGTTAGATGCTACAACCTTTATAGATCCGGATTTCCACTTGCTTAGCTCCACGTGGGTGTCCTCTCGCTGTCCATCTCGAATCCTAGACTCGATCGTCGGCTTCATCGGGAAAACGAGCGGGCAATGTCGTCGGCTTCATCGGGAAAACGAGCGGGCAATGTCGTCGGCTTCGTGCCGAAGATGATCTACGTCGAGGTTGCGCAAGTTCAAGCTCCAACTTTACCAAGTTATGAAACTTGTGAAGAAAACACCCAAAACAACTTGGCAAGAGGTAGAGGGTGAAGAAATAGAAGGTGGGTTCACTTTAGAATTGGATTTTACTCACTTTTGCTCAAGTTGTCATTGATGGCATCAAGCTTTTCATGAAGAAGAAGATGATGAAGAAGAAAGAATATCATTAGTTTCTTATTTCAAAAAGAAACTAATATGAATACTTATCATATCTTGACCATGGTCAAGTGTAGAGATTAAACTAAGGTTAGAAGGAATGGTTAGGGTTAAGGATGAGATAAGGATGGTGGACTTTGTCAAAGTTTCAAGAAACTTCAACAAGAGACAAAGAAAGCCACCATTCTCATCTAAACCTTTTCTAAACAAATAAACAAATAAATAAATAAAAAGGCAAAACCCTAATCATCTCTTAACCATGGTTTAATTCTTCACACTTAACCTAATGAGCAAGTATCATCAAATATGATACAAAGATGTGCACAAAAGTATATCACATATACAACATGTACATCAAGTGAGAAAATCCATTTAAAGTGAACCAATACTAGTTAATGCAAAGTAATATATCAAATATATAATTATACATTAAATCATTAAATCAACACTTGATTTAACGATCCGGTTATATCGCATACAACCGACTAGTATCTAATGTATCGATTTATCGAATCAATGATTCGATAACTAGGTCATATCGAATATAACCAATCGAAACATTTATCGCGAGAATGAAATACGGTATCACATACTCACATTATTCTCGGTCCCGCACATATCTCATATGCGCTCCTATTTCGTTTCGCTTGAACCAGGAAACCTCTGTGTAGGACTCTAAAGACTCGTCAATACGCCGGTAGCAGATGATGATCATATCAAGCACCCACAAGCCGCAAGCGGTCTGCTAAACGTAACGGCCATCCGGGTATTGAGCGATCAGAAGATCGACGAGCTAGCCCGTTCATACCCCTGTGAATCCAACCAGTAACACTTACCGTACAGTCCGGTCTGTTCGTCTGATACGTCGTATATCAAGTCTAGGGGTGGTAAACGTCAGACCCCAATACTCGATAAGTCGTGCCGATGTGAGGCTCATAACGGGTCGAGAAACTACTGGTAACACTTACCAGCAAATCTCTGATCAGCCCTGGCCAGGGACTTCCCTGTTACGGCCAATCGAGCACAGCGCAACATCAACCCCCAATACCGGGAGAGACGAAACCCCTCCTATCGCTCATTGCCTCCATGTGACTCGGGACTGTACCCAAAGACCACCGTTTTGCACGCCCTCATGGACGTGGTAAGGTGGAGATCAAAGCACAGTGGGAATCACACAAGACTCTATTACGATCTCGGGTCTACAGACTAACCTGTACAAGTGTCACCTGAGAACTGCCATCTGACGTGAGGTATAATACCATCTGGGAGTTCTCGGCGAGTCCGTCCAGTGTACCCAGTCTCCACTGAGCACCCGTATACCATCTCTGATGTCAAACACCAATGGATATGGGATCATCCATCGCCCATCTCATGGGTCGAGAAGCGTATACGCTAGTCTACTCTGGTATATCGATGCCCCGTCTCGATACACCCACGACTAGGGACCTTGAAGGATGTACTTATGGACTACCATGTCCCCACTAGTATGATCTGCATCATAGTCCAGGTAGTCAAGTACACATCCTAAGGGCTTTATGAACATGTAACTATAAGACAGTTTAAAGAGACAAGTGTACATGTTAAGATAAAGAGTAACCAGATAGCATACTATCATATTGAACAAGAAAGTCATCTCTATATATGTCCAAGCATCCAATATAATATACATCATCTGTACAATACTGGCCTCTAGGGCATACATACAACTAACAATCTCCCACTTGCACTAAGGCCATCTGCTGTAGTATCGCATACCGAGCATCCCGAAGAGTCTCTCAAACTGTATCTGGGGAATGGCCTTCGTGAGTGGATCCGCCGTGTTGTTCTTCGTGTCAACCCTCCTGACCTCGATCTCCCGGCGATCAACTATCTCCCGGATCAGGTGATACCGCCTCAGAATATGCCTGGATCGCTGATGGGACCTGGGTTCCTTGGCCAAAGCCACCGCTCCATTGTTATCGCAATACAAAGGTATTGGATGCTCAATGGATGGAACCACTCCAAGTTCAGTAATGAACTTCTTGATCCAGACAGCCTCTTTGGCAGCATCGTTGGCAGCGATGTATTCAGCCGCCATCGTCGAGTCTGCCACTGTTTCCTGCTTGGAACTCTTCCAGCTAACCGCCCCTCCGTAAAGGGTAAAGACAAAGCCCGACTGCGACTTAGAGTCGTCCTTATCACTTTGGAAGCTCGAATCGGTAAAGGACTCCACTTGGAGCTCTCCGTTACCATACACCAAGAACATATCTCTAGTCCTTCGCAAGTACTTGAGAATGCTCTTCACAGCTGTCCAGTGATTCTCTCCAGGATCAGCTTGATACCTGCTCACTACACTTAGTGAGTATGCTACATCGGGTCTGGTACATAGCATCGCATACATGATAGAGCCTACTGCCGAAGCATAGGGTATCCCTTGCATGCGAGCTCTCTCCAAATCAGTCTTGGGAGACATCTCTTTGGAGAGAGTGACTCCAGAGATCGTGGGTAAGTTCCCACGCTTGGACTCTTCCATACTAAACCTCTTCAGTATGGTGTCAATGTACCTGGATTGGGACAATCCCAAAATCCTTTTGGATCTATCTCTATAGATCCTAATTCCCAATATGCAGGAGGCATCACCAAGATCTTTCATTGAGAATCTTTATGATAAGAAGAGCTTGACCGATTGCAGCATAGGAATATCATTTCCTATCAAGAGTATGTCGTCCACGTACAATACAAGGAAGACAACCTTACTCTCTGCCACCTTCTTGTAAATACAAGGTTCATCTGGATTTTTGATGAAATCAAACTCTTTGATAACGACGTCAAAGCAGATGTTCCAACTCCGCGATGCTTGCTTTAATCCATAAATGGATTTAAGCAGCTTGCACACCTTCCCGCTACTCCCACTGTCTACGAAGTCCTCTGGCTGAGTCATGTACACGCACTCTTCTAAATCACCGTTTAGAAAGGCGGTCTTAACATCCATTTGCCAGATTTCGTAATCATGATATGCAGCGATGGCAAGCATGATCCGGATGGATTTAAGCATAGCCACTGGAGAAAAGGTTTCGTCATAGTCCACACCTGGTCTTTGACGAAAACCCTTTGCTACAAGTCTAGCTTTGAAAGTCTCCACTTTCCCATCTACACCAAGTTTCTTCTTGAAGATCCACTTGCTCCCAATGGGTTTTACCCCTTCAGGAGCAACTTCCAAAGTCCATACTTTGTTGGTGTACATGGATTCCATCTCGGACCGCATAACATCCAGCCATTTCACTGAGTCCCCACTCGTGATGGCCTGCTCGAAGCTAGTTGGGTCATCATCCTCCATGATGCAATCCTCGCTCCCACCATCCATGAGAAAACCGTAGTATCTCTCAGGTGGGCGAGGAACCCTACTAGATCGGCGGAGAGGCTGAGGTTCGTCGGAAGCTACTGAATGTTCTGGTTCCACTAAATCTTCTGTTGTGTTTTGTTCAGCTGGAACCTCTTCCAGTTCTACCTCAGAGCCACTAATTTCTTTTGCAAGAAATTCCTTTTATAAAAAGGTGGCATGTTGAGCAACAAATACTCTTTGTTCCTCACTGTGGTAGAAGACATACCCTCGCGAATGTTTGGGATATCCAACAAACTTACACAAAACAGATCTTGCCTCGAGTTTGTCCGGTTTTTGTCTTTTGACATAGGCCGGGCAACCCCATATCTTTATAAAATTAAGATATGGTCTCTTCCCTTCCCATATCTCATATGGTGTGGTAGGCACAGATTTGGTAGGAACCCTGTTCAGTAGGTATGCTGCTGTTTCCAGTGCATATCCTCAGAAGGAAACAGGTAACTCAGCTACACTCATCATAGAGCGCACCATATCTAATAGGGTGCGGTTTCTCCGCTCCGATACACCGTTGTGCTGTGGTGTATATGGAGGAGTTAGCTGAGAGAGAATCCCATTCTCTTTTAGGAAGTCCAGGAATTCAATGCTCAAGTATTCTCCTCCTCGATCAGATTGTAGGATTTTAATACTTTTTCCGGTTTGGTTCTCAACTTCTTGTTTATATTTTCTAAATTTCTCAAAAGCTTCTGATTTGTGTTTCATCAGGAACACATATCCGAATCTAGAGAGATCGTCAGTGAATGTAATGAAGTACGAAGAACCATCCCTGGCATGTGTAGACATGGGACCGCATACATCACTATGTATAAGTCCCAAGAGTTCGGTAACTCTTTCTCCGTGTCCCGTAAACGGAGTTTTGGTCATCTTGCCTTTGAGACATGACTGGCAAGTGTCATAAGATGAAAATTCAAACGGATTTAAATATCCATCTTTATGCAACTTAGCTAGTCGTGTCGCATTGATGTGGCCCAGTCTACAATGCCACAAGAAGGATTCGTTGAGTTCAGAACTCTTCCTCTTGTGTGTGTTTGTTATGCTCAGAACTGTTGATTGATTTAGAACATAAATGCCATTGCACAACGTGCCCGATCCAACCAACTTTTGGTTACGGAAAATGTTCATAACATTGTCCTGTAATACAAAATTATATCCCTCTTTACTTAATAAAGAAACCGATATAATGTTGCATATCAGGTTCGGCATGTAATAGCATTCATTCAGAACCAATGTATTACCAGTTGGTAATACAAGGTGATATTCCCCGACAGTCTTAGCTGCAACAATTGCGCCATTTCCGACTCTAATGTCTTTATCACCTTCTCCAAGTTCTCTACCTTTCCTGAGCCCCTGTAACTGATTACATATATGGGATCCTGACCCGGTATCTAATACCCAGGACGTAGAGCAAATGGAGAAACAGTTCTCAGTAACGAACACACCCGAAGAAAATGCATCAACATGTACTTTCTTCATTCGGGTGGCATGGGAATCCTGGCATTCCCCTATATCCTGTTCATTCCTATAACTCTTATAAGAAAGAACGGAACCAACGTTCCCCAGCACAGTATAACATGCGGGTTCGGTCAATACATCCATATTATTATCTTCATTAGGGCATGAAATGGTCGCTACCTGGAGAGAGAGAGAAGAAAACACTTTAGCGTATGCTCGTGCAAGATCAGATTGGTTATTATCTTATCTATTCAGGATGGCTCCCACTGCTTTTTATCAAATCTTCCTTCAAACCCTAAAAGGAAAGACTAACCGGGATTAATTACACACTACAAGTTCGCCAATCTTTCAGCCAGGCCAGTGTCGGTACTTTGAGGGAGGTCCCCCGTGCTTTCGCACGAACCTAATTAATGTAAACCTCGTTTTCCCAGAGGCGTAACCCCGTTGACACCTTTCTAGACACCTACTTGATCGGCTAATTGCAATGTGTAAAACTCTCCCAGGAGTAACTCTTACTCGCAGCGGGTATCGGGATCCAACTATCTCATAGAAGGTATGCAATCTCATTGCAAATTTCAACACTTGAAATTCCCGATAATATTTTGTCCCAAGCATCCTATGACCTTGACGGAGGTCAACAAACCACAGGGTGCAAGTCAAGTTCAACCCGTCATTTCTTGATTGAATCAAACCCACCCGCACGATCCTTGATGGAGGTCAACAAGGTCGTACGACTACCCTAATCCAATCTGCATCATATGCATAAGCAGACAAATACTAGTTAGCTACCGCACACTACGCCTTGACGGAGGTCAACAAACGTAGCACGAATACTAAGTAGGATTTATCTGAAATGACGGAGGGCTACGTCAGGTTTTTCTGAAAACCTATTGCTTAATGAACTTGATATCGTTGTAGAATCAAATGAAGTTTTAAAAATGGAATGATTTTGAGGCTTTTCTAGTTTTGCTAAAGGGGTCACTCCCGGTGAAGGGATCGTCGGCCCTTTCCTCGTCGAATGAGGTGCGGGATATATCATATATATCACTGTGCAAAGCATAAACTATAGAAGCAATCAAAAGCAAACCGAGTGTGTAGCATCTGCCAGTTATTGCTAAAGGAGTCACTCCCGGTGAAGGGATCTCGGTCCTTTCCTCATCGAATAAGGTGCAGGGTATATCATATATACCGCTGTGCAAAGCAAGAACTGTAGCTACCTGTTTTATTTTAAAATTCGATTCCACAACATCTTAGGTTTCTTATCTTTCATTAATCACATTAATGAAGTCCCATCATTTAAATACCTAAACATCACAGATAGATATGACGTACACTTATGCCATCCGCATTCGCCTCGATGTCCCCTCGTGCACCGTTAGGTTAGGTAACTAACGACAGAGCAGGGCAGGGCTAGCGCGGGTGTAAAACATAAGTAACGTCTATATAATATATCATATATACTATATACTATATCCATCACAGAATCACATCACAGATATCGCAGCAGAAGAAACATATGAAATATTGGATATACTAAGACGTCCGTGTTTTCAATACGAGCCAGTATAAAACACGGATTCCACGGTCGTGATGAATAGCCAATCCCACACCCCTAGACCCCTACGAGAGCGGCAAGCAACCCTGCCAATTCTAGGGTTAGGAGACCCGGACTCGACTCCTCGAGTTGGTCTCCCACTGGACCCCAGAACCCGGTTACTTGTGCTCCCCTCCTTGGGTCTATCCTAATACGGAAAAGTAAATAATATACAAAGGGTGACAACTTCCGCTACCTGGAAGTGCCCCAAATAAAAGAATATTACATACAAGTTTTTACATGAATGAAAATGAAAAACACTCATCTCACATAAAAAACCCCCGGCTATTCAAACACGACGATCCAATATAACATATCCAGAAACACATAACATCACATGTCATCAACGTAAGTAAGTATGCATACCCCAATTGTCGTTGACGTATAGCAACGAAACCGGCGATATGAACATACTACACTTACGGTCACAGAAAAGAAAGTGTAAAACTACAACAATTGGAATCCGCAACTTCTTTAGACATCACATGCCTAACAGATATAAATCCCGCATTTTAGTCTCATTATCGAAAACACTTTTCAATATCATGTGGGACTAAACTGCTAGATTTATAACATTCATTCAGTTATCTCATAACTGTTTGTGAATTCCAATTATTGTATCACATTCCAGATAAACAGAAAATGTTAAACTTTCCGATCGAACATTCGAACACCCAAGTTTTCCCGATACAGTCTAACACATGAAATAAGTCTAGCAACATTCAGTTCGTGCCTCAGTACCAACGGTCCAGCCGTAGAAGGGTCAAGCCAACGCCTCACATGTGGCACGCCGTACTGCCCCAAACCCGAAGGTTCAAAGGGCAGTTCAAGACGGTCACATAATCGAGTTAAGGTTTGTTGTCTTCTAGAGGGTCCATCGCGTTACTTGCACTACTTAGAATGTCGTTAAACTACGGAAAAATCCAACACTTGGAAATTTCCCGACAGGGGAAAAGTTGGGTATTTATATCCGGTCGAACTTTTTAACATATTCTATAAATTATCCGGAAGTACACAAAGACAAGGTTCGATAATCCAATCGAAACATCGTTTCCCAATTTAACCCCAGAACACTCAACTTAAGAGCCAATTTAAAAATTCCCAGAAAACTCAGAATAATTAATCAGGAATTACTGTGCAAACACTTAGGGCTGACATCACCAAATAGCCGCGGAACCGCCGCAGAAGCTAGGCTTCTGCCGCGGTTCCGCCGCATAAAGTACTGTTCATGGGAAACTTTTTGCACCGTAATTCTTAGATTTCAATGCTGAATTTTTTAAGCATTTTTAATTGACAAAAAACCACAAATTTGGAAAATGTCCAGAGAGCATTATCGGGTTAGGGTTTCGGGTTCGTTCGGACTTCAAATCGCGTCTAGACTTCGCCTAAGGCTCTAGCTAGGCTCTGATACTAGTGAAAGGTTCCTAGGCATCCTATAGAGGTCTCACAAGGCATTGAACATGCCAATTTAAAAATTTTATGGGTGCCGAGAAACCCTAACACGGATCGTAGACTAGATGTTTAGGCGAAAGATAAATCCAGTTAACTACTTAACTAAAAGTTAGATGCTACAACCTTTGTAGATCCGGATTTCCACTTGCTTAGCTCCACGTGGGTGTCCTCTCGCTGTCCATCTCGAATCCTAGACTCGATCGTCGGCTTCATCGGGAAAACGAGCGGGCAATGTCGTCGGCTTCGTGCCGAAGATGATCTATGTCGAGGTTGTGCAAGTTCAAGCTCCAACTTCACCAAGTTGTGAAACTTGTGAAGAAAACACCCAAAACAACTTGGCAAGAGGTAGAGGGTGAAGAAATAGGAGGTGGGTTCACTTTAGAATTGGATTTTACTCACTTTTGCTCAAGTTGCCATTGATGGCATCAAGCTTTTCATGAAGAAGAAGATGATGAAGAAGAAAGAATATCATTAGTTTCTTATTTCAAAAAGAAACTAATATGAATACTTATCATATCTTGACCATGTTCAAGTGTAGAGATTAAACTAAGGTTAGAAGGAATGGTTAGGGTTAAGGATGAGATAAGGATGGTGGATTTTGTCAAAGTTTCAAGAAACTTCAACAAGAGACAAAGAAAGCCACCATTCTCATCTAAACCTTTTCTAAACAAATAAACAAATAAATAAATAAAAAGGCAAAACCCTAATCATCTCTTAACCATGGTTTAATTCTTCACACTTAACCTAATGAGCAAGTATCATCAAACATGATACAAAGATGTGCACAAAAGTATATCACATATACAACATGTACATCAAGTGAGAAAATCCATTTAAAGTGAACCAATACTAGTTAATGCAAAGTAATATATCAAATATATAATTATACATTAAATCATTAAATCAACACTTGATTTAACGATCCGGTTATATCGCATACAACCGACTAGTATCTAATGTATCGATTTATCGAATCAATGATTCGATAGCTAGGTCATATCGAATATAACTAATCGAAACATTTATCGCGAGAATGAAATACGGTATCACATACTCGCATTATTCTCGGTCCCGCACATATCTCATATGTGCTCCTATTTCGTTTCGCTTGAACCAGGAAACCTCTGTGTAGGACTCTAAAGACTCGTCAATACGCCGGTAGCAGATGATGATCATATCAAGCACCCACAAGCCGCAAGCGGTCTGCTAAACGTAACGGCCATCCGGGTATTGAGCGATCAGAAGATCGACGAGCTAGCCCACTCATACCCCTGTAAATCCAACCAGTAACACTTACCGTACAGTCCGGTCTGTTCGTCTGATACGTCGCATATCAAGTCTAGGGGTGGTAAACGTCAGACCCCAATACTCGATAAGTCGTGCCGATGTGAGGCTCATAACGGGTCGAGAAACTACTGGTAACACTTACCAGCAAATCTCTGATCAGCCCTGGCCAGGGACTTCCCTGTTACGGCCAATCGAGCACAGCGCAACATCAACCCCCAATACCGGGAGAGACGAAACCCCTCCTATCGCTCATTGCCTCCATGTGACTCGGGACTGTACCCAAAGACCACCGTTTTGCACGCCCTCATGGACGTGGTAAGGTGGAGATCAAAGCACAGTGGGAATCACACAAGACTCTATGACGATCTCGGGTCTACAGACTAACCTGTACAAGTGTCACCTGAGAACTGCCATCTGACGTGAGGTATAATACCATCTGGGAGTTCTCGGCGAGTCCGTCCAGTGTACCCAGTCTCCACTGAGCACCCGTATACCATCTCTGATGTCAAACACCAATGGATATGGGATCATCCATCGCCCATCTCATTGGTCGAGAAGCGTATACGCTAGTCTACGCTGGTATATCGATGCCCCGTCTCGATACACCCACGACTAGGGACCTTGAAGGATGTACTTATGGACTACCATGTCCCCACTAGTATGATCTGCATCATAGTCCAGGTAGTCAAGTACACATCCTAAGGGCTTTATCAACATGTAACTATAAGACAGTTTAAAGAGACAAGTGTACATGTTAAGATAAAGAGTAACCAGATAGCATACTATCATATTGAGCAAGAAAGTCATCTCTATATATGTCCAAGCATCTAATATAATATACATCATCTGTACAATACTGGCCTCTAAGGCATACATACAACTAACATCATGTCTCGAATAGAAAAAACAGAAATGAGAGTAACGATAAGAGATGATGTGGGGGAAGATAAGAGGTGTAATCAAAAGGTTTTACGTCTCTATTGGTGGAGACGAAAAAGTGAGTGTGAATGAAAATGAGAATGTGAAAGATAAGCAATGGGTAGAATAGTCGTATTGTCACGCCCCGCTTCCTAATGTACAGAGAAGTAGACGTGATGGCCCGCGACATATTTACTCAGAAGTAAACACGTTAAGCGTAAATAAGCAATATAAATGAATGCACAAGAATAACAAGAGATGTAATAATAACAGCAACTTTTATTAACATTCATTCTTTACATACAACTGAAAAGAAAAGTACAATGATAGAAAGTGATGTCTAAACAGTGGCATATGAACTGAAAAGAAAAATAAGTACAAGTAAAAATCTAGAAGTCTGGCTCTTCTGTAAACTGCTCAAAATCGTCCTGACTGGGCTTGGTTTCCAGAGAGTCGGGTCCTCCTGACGAACATTCCAAAGAAAGAAGAGACAGGAATGTCGTCAGCGAACTAGCGCTCGGTAAGTCCCAAAAGATAGAATAAAATAGACAAGTAAAGAGAATAGAACTGGTAAATTATCTGTTTGTTATGCTAACATAGTTGTTTGTAGCTTGGTACAGAAGGTATCAGTGTATACGAGAGGAGTCCAACTTTTCCCGTGGACTATGATAACCCGTAGTATAAGGCCCCATCAATACCCACGGGACAACAGCACAGGATGTTCATGTAGGTGTCTTTTAGTGTCCATCATCGTGCCACTTTTAATACATTCCGTACCAGTCTACCCTGTTAAACCCCGTAATGTATATTGTATTGATTGTAGTTATCAGATTTGCCGAGACCATGGTATAAGTTGTTCATGTAAACGATTCAGGATGTATCAAGTAGTCATGTAGTCAAGTCAAGATATAACCATGGTTCGGTCAAGTCAAGTCATGTTGCATGCTGATATTGTTCTGGTATTCAGGTTCAGGTTCAAGTAATCATATTTGGTATATTGGATTCATGTTGAATTGGATTCATGTGAATTGGATTCGGACTAATTTGGATTCAGACTTGAGTCAGACACTTAGAACAGAATTTGGATTCTGAATTAGGTTTAGGAGTTATCGGTAATTGCTGCACATGGACAATGAGATTTGTATCTTTTTCCAAAAAAATTACCATCGATAACACCGTTTTAGTTTTTTTACCTTAAGTAGGCAAGCACCCACTTTCTCCGGCTCCCTGAGACTCAAGAGAATTGGTCCCTATTAAATCTATATTTACTAAGGTCCTTAATGTAATTTTATATAACTCGAGGGGTTTTATGAAAAATATTTTATATACTTTCAAAATAAAATCTCGAGTATTTATTTACCGTATTTACGGTTTTATGGATGTAACTTTTAAGATTTGAGATATTTTAGTGAATATTAACTTAGCTTGAATAGTTCAAGGTATTTTAGTGTAAGACTTGTCTCGTATTGATACTGGATGGTATTTTAATGAAACTTGTCATTCTTTTATTTTCTAGAAAACATGGAATTTTATTATATATTAAAAATATATGGTTTGATAATATTTATATAATTATTAAAAATTAATTATATATATATTAAGTAGAAAATATCGTTTTTTCTTAAAAATCGTATTAAAATTTTTTCGAGATCGTATGCTCCGTGAGGAGGTCTGCATCTCGCTCTACTAGCCCGAGGATATGCGATAATCCGCACGATCCAATAGCAGGTTCCCCAAAATGAGTTGTAGATGCATAATTGCAAAGAGTTTGATAATACAATTCGAAGAAAACAAGTTTTTATAGTTCATGGTATTTTAATGAAAAGTCGTATTTTGCCACAAAAGTTATGCCTTAAGAGAATCGTGCTATGTCAATATGTGTATATGTGAGAGATAGGTCATTACCCCCCCATGAAATTTTCTAAAGGTATGCTAAGCAAAAGCTTAAAAGATAACGTATATAAACTTCATGGTATTTAAACGTAAAAGCTAGGTTAAAGTTATTTTACATGGAGTTTTAGAGTGAAAATTGTTTCTAAACATTAGTTTAATGAGTAGCAAGTATGATGTAATAATATTTATGAAGAACATATAAGAAAAAAGTGGATTTTATAATGTTTTAAAGGAGGCGTCGGTATTAATTCTACTTCCGACATATTTTATGAAAAGAGACTTTTTAAGATGAAAGAGTAGAATAAGAAATGTTACTTACTAGCTAGAAGGATCAAGATGAGGTAGAAGAAGAGGGTGTAGTCTTTGTGGAGTCGCGGGATCGCCGGAACTTTCTTGATTCCTTGCCGGAAGTTGGTCTTGGGCTAACTCGACTTCAACTCCACTTGTACTTAGAAAATTTTGATATTTTTGACTAGAATTTTCAGAATGAGGAGAGGCTAGGGTATGGGGTTGTATTTATAGGATGAAATTAGGGTTTTGGAATTGAAAGATTAAATTAAAAAGTATTAAAAATTGGATTAATGGATCAAATTGAAGTCTCTGTTAATTTGCAGAGAAAACAAACAGTATGGGGGTAAGAGGGTAGGCCAAGGGTCTAGTGTGCAGAGAATGGGGACTTTTCCCCACGGGGGAATCGATGCCGCCGGTCCAAGGGCTCATCTCGCCGGCCAAACTTGAGGAGGGGACCGTCGGATTGAAGCCACGTATCATATTCGTTGTATATAACATTTTGCACATATTTATTTTTTTTGTCTTTTCATTTTTACGTGTATTGCACGTGTAAACTTTTGGGCTTCCAAAGAGTTTAAAAGAAAAATTTAGAAAAAATATGTGGCTGATGGGATTCGAACACATGGGCTACGTCACAGCAGTGCAAAGCTTTACCAATGAGCTGCAAGTTATTTATTATTGTTCTTAAGAAATTATAACTTTTAAATTGTGCTCAGGTTTGGAAACTCCTTTCTGTAATTTAAGAAAAAAAAATTTGTACAGAAAATTCAGGGTCGTTAAATTCTACCCTCCTTATAAAAATTTCGTTCTCGAAATTTATAGAAAGAAGTTGTAACAGATTCAAGAAAATTTGATGATGGTGAAAGAACTACCGAAAGTGCATGAAAAAAAATGTTTGAAAGAACGAAAGGATGCAAGGGTTTTGAAAGAAGAAAGATTATCAGTGTTACCCTGACCTATAGCTTCGGCTTCTACGGCCGCTAAAGTGAAAGCCTGACGCCGGGATATATTCCTCCTATCTTGAGACACATTCTTCTGTTCTTGAGGCATGTTTCTCTGCCTTTGAGGCATGTTCCTCATTGCCTGGTGGAACTGACGAGGAGGTTGTACAGGAGATCCACGAGAAGGTGGAGCAGGTAGGGCATGATGAGGTGCAGGAGCCTGAATAGCTGGCCGCTGCGGAAAAGTGATGTGTGCTGGAACTGGGTTGCGTCTATGAGGACATGTTCCAATGTCGTGAGTGGATGCGCCACAAAATAAGTACATACCATTTGCACGCCTGCAGTATTTTACCGGGTGTCCATCTCTCTTGCAGTAAAAGCAAAAATCTTGACTTGGCCGGTTAAATGTTACTTCCGGTCTCCAGGGTGCAAAAGTTGGCATGGAAGAGGCTCCTCCTGCCATCTGAGTGGTAGGACGCTTCACACCGGCAGTCTGAGGTATGCCCTTCTTCTTCACTACTGCCTCATAACGTCAGGCAGCCTTTAGCATAAGATCATGGGTTGGAAAATCCTCTGTAGCCAGTGCAGCTTGGATCTCCGGGTCCAATCCTTACTGAAATCTTCTTATCCGGATCTCAGCGGTTGGGATGAGGTGTACAGCGAACCTGCTAAGCATGGTAAACTCAGTATCGTATTCATTCACAGATTTGTTCCACATCGAACCCTGTTGCAAGTGGATGAACTGCTGTTCCATGTCGAAATGGGCAGTCTCAGGGAAATATTTCGCGTCGAACATATCGCGAAAAGTTTTCCATTCAATCGGCTGGGCAAGACGACTTTCTTCTGCCTTCCACAATACTCTGGTGTTATCTGTGAGTTGCAGCTTCGCAACTCTTACCCAAGCGATCTTTGGTACCTGTGCTGCTGCCAGGTCATCTTCAATAGACTGAGCCCATTCTTTTGCCTCTAGTGGGCTATCTTTCCCAGAAAATTGCTTAGGGTGCAATGCCCTGAATTGCTTGACTCCGGATGTCTCAGCTTCTGGGCGGTGCAAGAGGATAGCAGTCTGCTGCTGCTGACCCTCCAAGAGGCTCTTTATTGCCTCAAGCAATACCGTCTGCTCGTTGATAGGAGCTGCTACGGTAGGTGGTGGTGGTAGAGGAGGTGGAGTGTTTCCATTCACGTTGGTGCTGGTGTTGTTCGGGGAATCCATAACCTTGAGAGAAAATGAAGGTTTAGGATAGATTCAAAATCTTAGAAATGTAAGGAATGTTTAGTTGTTGATTCTTATAATTCTTATGACATATTGCTTAGATTTTCATGCAGAATTGACCTGCATGGGCTGCCAACAAAACCTGTCATGCCCCGCTTCCTAGTGTACAGAGAAGTAGACGTGATAGGCCGCGACGTATTTACTCAGAAGTAAACACATTAAGCGTAAATAAGCAATATAAATGAATACATAAGAATAACAAGAGATGTAATAACAACAACAACTTTTATTAACATTCATTCTTTACATACAGCTGAAAAGAAAAGTATAATGATAGAAAGCGATGCCTAAACAGTGGCATATGAACTGAAAAGAAAAATAAGTACAAGTAAAATCCTAGAAGTCTAACTCCTCTGTGAACTGCTCCAAATCGTATTGACTGGGCTCGGTTTCCTGAGAGTTGGGTCCTCCTAACGAACATTCCAAAGAAAGAAGAGACCAGAATGTTGTCAGCGAACTAGCGCTCGGTAAGTCCCAAAAGATAGAATGAAATAGACAAGTAAAGAGAATAGAACTGATAAATTATCTGTTTGTTATGCTAACGTAGTTGTTTGTACCTTGGTACAGATGATATCAGTGTATACGAGAAGAGTCCAACTTTCCCCATGGATTATGGTAACCTGTAGTACAAGGCCTCGTCAATACCCACGGGACAACGACACAGGATGTTCACCTGTCTTTTAGTGTCCATCATCGTGCTACTTTTAATATATTCCATACCAGTCTACCCTGTTAAACCCCGTAATATATATTATATTGATTGTAGTTATCAGACTTGCCGAGACCATGGTATAAATTGTTCATATAAACGGTTCAGGATGTATCAAGTAGTCATGTAGTCAAGTTAAGATATAGCCACGGTTCGGTCAAGTCAAAGTCATGTTGCATGTTGATATTGTTCTGGTATTCAGGTTCAGATTCAAGTATTCATGTTTGGTATATTGGATTCATGTTGAATTGGATTCATGTGAATTGGATTCAGATTGATTTGGACTCAGATTTGAGTCAGACACTTATAACAGAAGTTGGAAGAAGAGGGTGAAAGAGTAGAATAAGAAATGTAACTTACTAGCTAGAAGGATCAAGATGAGATAGAAGAAGAGGGTGTAGTCTTTATGGAGTCGTGGGGTTGCCGGAACTTGCTCGATTCCTTGCCGGAAGTTGGTCTTGGGCTAACTCCACTTCAACTCCACTTGTACTCAGAAAATTTTGATATTTTTGACTAGAATTTTCAGAATGAGGAGGGGCTAGGGTATGAGGTTGTATTTATAGGATGAAATTAGGGTTTTGGAATTGAAAGATTGAATTAAAAAGTATTAAAAATTGGATTAATGGATCAAATTGAAGTCTCTGTTAATTTGCAGAGAAAACAAACAGTATGGGGAGGGTAGGCCAAGGATCTAGTGTGCAGAGAATGGGGACTTTTCTCCACGGGAGACCCGATGCCGCCGGTCCAAAGGCTCATCTTGTCGGCCAAACTTGAGGGGGGGACCGTTGGATTGAAGCCACATGTCCTATTCACAGTATATAACATTTTGCACATGTTTATTTTTTCTGTCTTTTCATTTTTACGTGTATTGCACGTGTAAACTTTTGGGCTTCCAAATAGTTTAAAAGAAAAATTCAGAAAAAATATATATGGTGGATAGGATTCGAACACAGGGGCTACATCATAGTAGTGCAATACTTTACTAATGAGCTACAAGATATTTCTTGCTGTTCTTAAGTAAGTATAACTTTTAAATTGTGTTCAGGCTTGCAAACTCTTTTCTGTACTTTAAGAAGAAAAAATTTGTACCGAAAATTCAGGATCATTACACGTATTCTCGTATATGATAAAAAGAAGGGGTGGCAGTTCAACTTTTTCAGCCTCAAACAGAAGCTCATAAATTTCTAGTAGAGATTGATTCATCACAACATCCAAGTCTTCAAGAAACGCGAGTTCTTCGGCGAAAATACATTCGAAACGTTCATCGATGTTCCAATTGATGATCTCATCGGAAAGAAAAAAATCAATATCTATATCAGTAGAATATGCAGATTCACTAGGAAGGTTGAAACTTTCAAGGTCAATGTGTTGCGCACCAGAAATCAAAACACTTGATTCGTCAGAAATTATGGAGATAGGAGACTCGAAAAGATCGTCTCCCTTATTCTCAAAAGAGTCAAAATCAAGTGGTCTTTCAAGAATCATAGAACTCGAAATATCGGAGTGTGGTTCATCAAATCTCGGTGGAATTGAAAAAAGATGAGAAGAACCAAAGAGAGTGTGTAATGAAATGGGTAAACGAACTTGGATGTCGAGTATTGTTAATCCATATATGGGAGATGAAGGCTGAATATCGTTTTGTATATCAGATAGCTTGGTGGTAAGAATATGATCGGTTAAAGGTACATGAAAATGTTTATATTCAATAGAAAGGACATGATGGGTCGGGGAATCCAACTCATCCAACATAGCAAGTTTATCTTCAAAGATATTCTCAACCCAGATCTTACTAGCACATCTAGTCGAATCAAACGAATAGTTCTTTAAAAATTCATCAATTAGATTATTCTCAATCGATGGATCATTAGGTTCACTTAATGGGATTGAAAAATTGGAAATGTCAAGATTTGTCGGATAAGTGTAAGGCTCTTTTTCACACTCACTATTGGAAAAGTCAAACATATTATTCTCGGGCACCTCATCAATTAGATTATTAAGCGGTTGATCATCAAATACATTCGGTTAGATTTCAGGATGGAAGGTGTTGAGATCAAAAGAATTGGTTTTAGGTTGACTATGAGAGATCCCTGGTTCTTTCTCACCACTCAATTCCAACTCTATTTCAAGACTAGACTGGTTTGTGAAGAAGTTTTAATGAAAGATACTCTTTGAACCATGGAACTTCCTAATTGATGTTCAGAAGCACTATCTAGATAATGTGCAACAGTTGAGTATAGTTGAAATGTGTTTATTTGTTGACTACATGCGAGTTCAACGTGTTCCGCAATAGAAATGGGTTTACGAATTGTCACATTAGCCTCAAGAGAAGTATCAACATGAGAGGGTGTAAAAGTTTGGTACTGTTGATAAGAGTTAGAAGGGTGTATCCAATTTTCATAAATAGGATTAGGATCAATATTGTGATATGAAGAAGATTGAGATTGATTGAATTGTTGGCGACTGGCTTTTGCAATTTGCTCAGCAATAGTCATGGATGTAAAAGTTGCCATATTCGTCTCAAAAGGAGTATCAACATGTTCATATGGAAATGATTGTACTGTTGTCCTAAGGGTTTTGGATTAGTGAAAGGTATGAAACTTTGGCTACGGGCCTTTGCAATATACTCAGCAAAGGATATGGGTTTAAAAGTTTCCTCACTAGCCTTAAAAGGATTATCAACATAAGAAGGTGTTGAATTATGACACAGTTGATAAGAATTTGAGTGAGGTGTCCAACTGTTATTTCTAGAGTCCTCTATCCCATCCCTTAAAGAAATGGTGGGGTCGGAAGTTCTAGCAAAGCAATAACGATATAAAGAAAAGTCTGGTTGTGTGTAGCAAAACTTACCAAGAGTTGGTCGGTTTGGGTTTCCCATCATAAGAGAATGAAAGAAAAGAAGGAGGAATGGTAATTTTTAAGCCTTTTTTTTGGATTTTTGAAATTGTTTTGCTTGGAAAGAGGGACCCGACTCAACGAATCATAAACGCGCACAAACAATCCCTAGAGGTAGGGTCACCAAGATCAAATCACTAGACCGTTCCTAAACTTCCAAAAGACAAGACGTAGGATAAATCCTCTATCACCTTTTTATCAATTTTGCAGCCATGTAAGTAACAGGTAAGTGGGAGATATCCGCTATATGAATCACTGAAATAGCGGGCCTAATTATGTAAACCACTTTTCTTAGTAACACTTGCCTTAGAAACTACAAGAAAAATACGGATAAGTAATAAATTACCCACGACCCTCCCTTATCCTAATTGACTGCGATTGTCCTTAGAGATTTGGTCTAGATATTGTTTATTAATATAGGATGATGCGTATACTTGTTTGTGATTTTTGGGGTCTAAGAAGGGTGATGAAATCCCTACCTAATCTGAATTTGGGTTTCTTGCCCCTTAATGTCCGTTTTAAATATGCAAAACAATCAAAAATCTAAAACACGCAAAAATATTTTTTTAGCAGCGCTGTTTGCAAAGAATCCTGCACGTAGAAACAGTTTATTGGAGCTTCAGAGGAGAGAGGAAGAAGTGGAAATGATACCAGAAAAATTTGGGGGCCTGAATCCCCAATTCGGTCGTGGTTCAGCCGCCAAATGCCCCAAGCAGCCGCGGTTCTGCCGCTTTTTGGTGAGATCTCGCCTCCAAATTTTGGTGCTGCACTCCAATGCTCTTCTGCTCTTATTTGAATGTCTCTAAATCCCTATTGGTTCGTTCCAAGTGCTCCAGATTTTTCGCAAAACTCGCCAAAGAATCATTAAAAATACAAAATGTGGTTTTTATTTTTTCTAATTTTTTCTTTTAGAAATCAACCCGAATAACAAGAAAAAAATTACTACCATTTCTCCGGCAATGATGCTATTTGATTGGTTTGAAAATTTTAGTCTTTGTATGCTTCCTAGCTACCGCAATCAATAACGGTGTCATAATAGCTAACCGATAGTGAGTACGGGTCGTCCATAAGGAAATGATGAACTATCTTTTTTTATTTTAGACGAGTTAATAAAGAAATGTGGGATTTTTATCGTTTTATACTAAAGAGATTTGAAATTTTTTTAAGAGAAGGGCTTGTAGGGTTTTTCGGATTGAGTAGTTAAAGGATGGAGTTTTAAAAATAATTCTTTTTATCTTTTAATTATTTAATACTAGAGAAATAGTGATGAATGTGGATTAGGGTACTTGGAGGGATTAAGATTTCCCTCTATTGACCCTTGTTCTTCCATTGATCCCTATTTATCTCAAACCCTCTACAAAGCAAGTATTAACGAATCTTAAATCGAGATCGTAATTATCATGAATTGGTAGCACGTCCGAATAAGAGGGTTAAGACTCTCTTTGATAAAATTTATAAAAATTGAAATATAAGAAGAAGTTAAGGGATTTTTCATCCATTATACTACCCTTTCCTATAAACCCTAACAAGCGAGAATTTACTCACTCATTGGGAAAAACGAAGTAAAAGAAGAAAAGTAGAAGAATAAGGAACCCATAAGAAATAACAATAAAGAAAAGCGCGAAAAGTAAATGTAGAAAATAAATACGGAAAGAAATGAGATAAAATTAAAAGAAAAGAAACTATCTTTTATTGAAACATTAGCATTACAGAATTTGATTGCTGAAAAACTAAAATAACTAAAAAAAACCTAGATTGCTCGATTGATTGGTCGATCGATAGATCGATTGATAAATCAATTGCTCTTGGTCCTTTATATAGGCTCTGTGTAACGACTCTAAAATTTTTGTACATAATTTTTCCGTTATTATATAAGAAAAGAGTATTACAGCCTGAGTCGGAGTTATAACTTACTTTTTCTAAATAAAAGCAAGAAGACACTTGTAGCTCACTGGTAAAGCCTTTGCACTGTTATGACATAGCCCCTGTGTTCAATCCCCATCAGACACAATTATTTTTCTGATTTTTCTTCTTAACTTTTTGGAAGCCCAAAAGATTGCACATGTAATACACGGGAAAATGAAAAGTTCAGAAAAATCAAACATGTGTAAAATAGTTTAAACAGGGTTTTGATCAAGTGGCACGAATCTTGAGACAGATGCCTCGAGATCGGCCGGCCAAATTGGCCTAAAAACCGGTACCGACGGTCGAGATGTGGCCATTTCACTCCGTGCTTTGCACACTCACCTCTTCAGCTACCCCTAACCCCTCTGCATTGTTTGATTACTCTGCAATTAAATAGAGCCCCTTCATTTCATAATTAAACCACATTTTAATGCTTTTTAATCTAAATTTTTAATTCTCAAATCCTAATTCTCCATTATAAATACCATCCCTTACCTTGGCTCAGACCATTCTGAAAATTGTAGCAAAATTCTCTTAAAAAGTTCCCAAGTACAAATGGAGTAAAGAGGAGTTAGCGAGCAATCAACTTTCGGCGAAAATCGAAGCAAATTCCGGCGCTCCTGCGACGCTATGAAGCTCACCTCATTTTCTTCAACCTTTCTTTGAAACTCCTAAACCGTAAGTCCCTCCGAGTCCTCGTCCTTTTTACATTGCTTTTCACTTTAACTCCAATATCGGTAAAAGTGGAGTTATACCGATATTTTCTTTTATAAAACATATAACTCCATTTCTTTTTATCATTTGGATCAAACCACTTTTACACAATACTTGTAACCCTAAATACTAATGTTTAGAATTAATTTTAACCGAGAATCTCATGTGAAAAATCCATACTTGAACTTTTTCATTAAAATTCCATGAACTTTGATATCACATCATTTAGTATTTGTTAAAACAATACCTTAGGAAAAACTTCATGGGCTAACGACCTACCCCACACGCACACTTGGTTTCATAGCACGATACTCATTAAATGTATTTTCGTTGCAAAGATAATATTACGATAAAATACCACATAACTTTAAAAACCGGATTTCTTTTAAATCGATATTTCATTTCCTTTGCGAATACGCATCTACAACCCCTTTTAGGGGACCCACTAATGGATGGTGCGGATTATCGTACATCCTTGGGCTAGTAAAACGAGATGCAGAGCCCCTCACGGAGTATTCAATCTCGAAAGGATTTAAATACGGTTTTTTTAGAAATACGAATTTTTCTGAATAAAATAAAATTGTTTTTAAAATTAAAATTATATAAAATTATAAATCCCTATTTTCAAAATATAATAAATCTATATTTTTTCAAAATTGAAAAGGTTAACAACTGACAACAAAATACCATCAAGATACCAAAAAGACAAGTTTTACAGTAAAATACCATGAACTTTCCAAGCTAAGTACTTATTACTAAAATACCCCAAATACTTAAAATTAATACCCACGAAAACCTCAAATAATACTAATCACCCTCGAGCTTTACTTTCAAACTAAATTAAATTTTTTTTCATAAAACCCCCTCGAGATATATAAACCAATATTTAAGGACTTTAGTAAATATAGGTTTAAACGGGATCAATTTTCTTGAGCCCCAGGGAGTCGGAGAAAGTGAGTGCTTGCCTATTTAAGATAGAAAACTTAATGCAGTTATCAATGGTAATTGTCTTGAAAAAAGACACAAATCATGCCGTCCATGTGCAGCAGTTACCGATGGCCCCCGAACCTAATTCAAGAGCTAAATCAATTTACAAGTGTCTGACTCAGTCTGAGTCTAATTTAAACCTGAATCCAAAATCACATATGAATACTTGATCAAGAACAGGAATACTCAAATCCAAACATCAATATCAAATATGTATAACTTGACTTGACCAAACCCTGGTCATAATTGGACATGAACTTAACATGAATACCAGAACACAATGGTTGCTATTGAAATTGATTTGACTCGAACCATGAATATAACTTGACATGAATACTTGACACGAATACATGATATTGACATGAAGTCAATCTTGCAACTTGATGTATTCATGTCGAGCAAGGCCGGTAATGTTAACCGTAATCTAGGATACACGGGGTATTGAGGTAGTTCTTGTGTGAATACAGCGGAATCTCAGGAGTCCCCCTAGATCATGAATCCATGTCTACTAATACAAGCAAGCTATCATGAAGTCCTATATTTCCTTACTCCTGAATTATAGCCTGTTGAGTTTGGAATACTTCAACACTAGGTTGAAGTCCCGTTACTAACACTTGATTCGGGCCCGTAGTTCCTTACATCTGGATTACAGCCTGTTGGGTTCGAGAACACTCTTGAGATTGGTTGACATTCACCCTTGAATTTATGTTAAATTAGTTTACCCATGTAAAGACTATTTAGGACACTTACATTCACTTCATGTTCACTATACCTACACTCCACGGCCATGTTATACTCGTTTTCTATGCTCATATTATATTGTTATACTTACATAGTTGCCAATAACTTTACCATGTTATACTTTTTCATGTTTCATTTCCATCCATACTATACCACATGTTACCTTGCATATTTATTTATATACATTCATCCCACCTTTTTGGGGACTTACCGAGCTAAAGTTCGCTGAGGGGCATTCCACCCATCTTTGTTTCTTAGAATGTTCGTCAGATACTGTGGAAACTGAGGAGGTGAACACCACCGAGGTGGAGCACGAACAGATCACGACTCAGGACCAGACTAGTTATTTTTTCTCAGTTTATGTATGCTACCTGTTTAGGCATTTCTTTTCTTGTATTGTATTTCCTTTTAGTTGAACTCATGTATTGTAAATACTTCAAGTTGAATGTAAATAAAGTTGTTGAAGTTTAAATCTCATGTTTATTTTTTTTGTCATTTTATATTTCTTATTTTACGCTTAGCGTATTTATTCCGGGAAATAACCTTCTCGAAATAAATACGTCACCGTTTCCGTCTATTGGGAAGCGGGGCATGACAGGTTTTGTTAGTGGCCCACGCATATCAGTTCTACATGAAGTCTTAAGCAAAATATCATAAGAAATATAAAATTCAACAATTTTACATTCCTTGCAATTCCATTTGCGTTGAATCTATCATAATCTTTCTTCTCTATCTAAGGTGATGGACTCTCCCAACAACCCTAGCACCAACGTCAATGTAAGTACACCACCACAACCTACCTTTACAGTTTTACCTCCTCCACTTACCGTAGCCGCTCCACTCACAGAACATACGATACTTTTGGAGGCTATCAAAAGTCTACTTGAGGGTCAACAGGTTCAAAGCATGATTTTGCAGGAGCAAACTGCTTTCCTTCAACAGAGTTTCATCCTCTCTGAAGTAGAACCACCAGGAGTGAAACAATTTCGAGCGTTACACCCGAAGAACTTATCAGGGAAAGAGAAACCGCTTGAAGCCGAGCAATGGGCTCAGAGCATAGAAGTTGACTTAGCCGCAACCCAAGTTCCAAAAGTGGCTTGGGTCAGAATAGAAAAACTCTAGCTTACTGACAATACCAGAGTCTGGTAGAAGGCCGAGAAAAGCCGTCTTGAATAGCCAATCGAATGGAAGACTTTCTGTGATTTCTTTGACGCCAAGTATTTTCCTAAAACCGCACACTTCGAGATGGAACAGAAGTTCATTCACCTGCAACAAGGATCCATATGGGATAAGTCGGTAGATGAGTATGATGCATAATTCACCATGCTCGTCAGATTCGCCGCCCATCTAATTCCTACTGCAGAAATCAGAGCCAGGCGCTTTCAGCAAGAATTAGACCCTGAGATCCAGGCTACTCTAGCAACGGGAGAATACCTAGCACATGAAGCAGCTTTGAAGTCAGCCCGTCGCTATGAAGCTGTCATTAAGAGGAAGGGAAGGCCCCAGTCGGTCGGTAAGAAACGTCCCGCCAACCAGGTTATTATAGGAGCCTCTTCTAGGCCAATTCTCCCAGTGCCAGCTATGAGGTCAGGAGGATCATTTTCCGAGACTGAACCGAACTTCTGTATCTATTGTAAGAGGACCGGACACCAAGTCAAGGATTGCCGTCGAGCGAATGGTCTTTGTCTGATATGTGGATCACCCTCACACACAATAGGAACTTGTCCACACAATCGAACTGGCCCAGCTCCCGCAGCGAGACCAGCTATTCAAGCTCCACCTACTCGGTTTGCCCTTCCTGCACCATCTCCATGCGGACCACCTTTACCTCGTCAGCCATCGATGTACCAGCATGCACAGAGAAATGTGCAGAGACGTTAGGCTTTCACTTTGGTGGCCGTAGAAGCCGAAGCTATAGGTCAAGATAACACTGGTAAATCTCCTCCCATCTTTTTCAGCCTTTTCAAATTCTTGCATTCTTTCATCTATCCAAACATTTTTCATGCACTTTAGGTACAATATAAGTAGTTCCTTTACCACTGCTTTAATCAAATTTTTCTTGAATCTATTTCAACACCCTTGTATAAATTTCGAGGACGAAATTTTTATAAGGAGGATAGAATGTAACGACTCTAAAATCATTGTACAGAATTTTTCTGTTATTATAAAAGAAAAGAGTATTACAGCCTAAGTTGGAGTTATAAATTACTTTTGCTAAATAAAAACAAGAAGCCACTTGTAGCTCACTGGTAAAGCTCTTGCACTGCTGTGACATAGTCCCTGTATTCGATCCACATCAGACACAATTATTTTTCTGATTTTTCTTCTTAACTTTTTGGAAGCCCAAAAGATTGCACGTGCAATATACCGGAAAATGAAATGTTCAAAAAAATCAAACATGTGGAAAATAGTTTAAACAGGGTTTTGATCAAGTGGCACGAATCTCGAGACAGATACCTCGAGATCGGCCAGACAAATTGGCCTAAAAACCGGTACCGACAGCCGAGATGTGGCCATTTCACTATGTGCTTTGCATACTCACCTCTTCAGCTATCCCTAACCTCTCTGCACTGTTTGATTTCCCTGCAATCAAATATAGACCCTTCATTTCATAATTAAACCACATTTTAATGCCTTTTAATCATAATTTTTAATTCTCAAACCATAATTCTCCACTATAAATACCATCCCCTACCTTGGCTCAGCACCATTCTGAAAATTATAGCAAAATTCTCTCAAAAAGTTTCTAAGTACAAATGGAGTAAAGAGGGGTTAGCGAGCAATCAACTTTCGGCGAAGATCGAAGCAAATTTCGGCGCTTCCGCGACCCTATGAAGCTCACCCCCTTTTTTTCAACCTTTCTTTGAAACTCCTAAACCGTAAGTCCCTCCCAATCCTCCTCCATTTTTCATTACTTTTCACTTTAAATTCAATATCGGTAAAAGTGGAGTTATACCGATATCTTCTTTTATAAAACCTATAACTCCATTTCCTTTTATCATTTGGGTCAAACCACTTTTACACAATACTTGTAACCCTAAATACTAATATTTAGAATTAATTTTAACTGAGAATCTCATGTGAAAAATCCATACTTGAACTTTTTCATTAAAATACCATGAATTTTGATATCACATCATTTAGTATTTGTTAAAACAATACCTTAGGAAAAAATTCACGGGGTAACGACCTACCCCCCACACACACTTGGTTTCATAGCACGATACCCATTGAATGTATTTTCGTTGCAAAGATAATATTACGATAAAATACCACATAATTTTAAAAACCGGATTTCTTTTAAATCGACATTTCATTTCCTTTGCGAATACACATATACAACCCTTTTTAGGGGACCCGCTAATGGATGGTGCAGATTATCGCACATCCTTGGGCTAGTAGAACGAGATTCAAACCTCCTCACAGTGCATTCGATCTCGAAAGGATTTAAATACGGTTTTTTTAGAAATACGATTTTTTCTAAATAAAATAAAATTATTTTTAAAATTAAAATTATATAAAATTATAAATCCCTATTTTCAAAATATAATAAATCTATATTTTTTCAAAATCGAAAAGGTTAACAAATGACAACAAAATACCATCAAGATACCAAAAAGACAAGTTTTACAGTAAAATATCATGAACTTTCCAAATTAAGTACTTATAACTAAAATAACTCAAATACTTAAAATCCATGCCCACGACAACCTTAAATAATACTAATCACCCTCTAGGTTTACTTTCAAACTATATTAAAATATTTTTCATAAAACTCCCTCGAGATATATAAAAAAATATTTAAGGACTTTAGTAAATATAGGTTTAAACGAGATCAATTCTCTTGAGCCCCAGGGAGATGGAGAAAGTGAGTGCTTGCCTATTTAAGATAGAAAATTTAACGGAGTTATCAATGGTAATTTCCTTGGAAAAAGACACAAATCCTGCCGTCCATATGCAGCAGTTACCGATGACTCCCGAGCCTAATTCAAGAGCTAAATCAGTTTACAAGTGTCTGACTCAGTCTGAGTCTAATTTAAACCTGAATCAAAAATCAAACAGGAATACTTGATCAAGAACAGGAATACTCAAATCCAAACATCAATATCAAACATGTATAACTTGACTTGACTTCACCAAACCCTGGTCATAATTGGACACGAACTTAACATGGATACCAGAACACAATGGTTGCTATTGAAATTGACTTGACTTAAACCATGAATACAACTTGACATGAATACTTGACACGAATATATGATATTGACATGAACTCAATCTTGCAACTTGATGTATTCATGGATTCGAGCAAGGCCGGTAATGTTAACCGTAACCTAGAATATACAGGGTGTTGGGGTAGTTCTTGTATGAATCCAATAGAATCTCAGGAGTCCCCCTAGATCATGAATCCATGTTTACTAACACAAGAAAGCTATCATGAGGGCTCATATTTTCTTGCTCCTGAATTATAGTATGTTGAGTTTGGAATACTTCAACACTAGGTTGAAGTCTCGTTACTAACACTTGATTCGGGCCCGTGGTTCCTTATCCCTGAATTACAGTCTGTTGGGTTCAAGAACACTCTTGAGATTAGTTGACATTCATCATTGAACTTACGTTAAATTAGTTTACCCATGTAAAGACCATTTAGGACACTTATATTCACTTCATATTCACTATATCTACACTCCACGACTATGTTATACTCGTTTTCTATGCTCATGTTATATTGTCATAGTTACACAGTTGCCAATAACTTTACCATATTATACTTATTCATGTTTCATTTCCATTCGTACTATATCACATATTACCTTGCATATTTATTTATGTACATTCATCCCACCTTTTTAGGGACTTACTGAGCGAAAGTTTGCTGACGGGCATTCCACCCATCTTTATTTCATGGAATATTCGTCAGATACTGTGGAAACTGAGGAGGTGAACACCACCGAGGAGGAGCACAAACAGATCACGACTCAGGAATAGACTAGCTATTTTTTCTCAGTTTATGTATGCCACCTATTTAGGCATTTCTCTTCTTGTATTGTATTTCCTTTCAATTGAACTCATGTATTGTAAATACTTTAAGTTGAATGTAAATAAAGTTGAAGTTTAAATCTCATATTTATTTCTTGTCATTTTATATTGCTTATTTTACATTTAGCGTATTTATTCCGGGAAATACCCTTCTTGAAATAAATACGTTGCGGGTTTACCACGTCACCGTTTCCGTCTATTGGAAAGCGGGGCATGACACTCTGGAACTTGAAACCCAAGACGTCATCTCGAATTATGTAAAAATACGATCATGCCCCTGAAATTTCACATCAAACGGCCACTATAGAACCACGGAACCGCCACCTTTAGCCCTCTTTAGCCGCTGAACTACCACCGTTTGGTTGAATCTCTTCTCCAGATTTTTTGTGCTTTCTTCTCTCGATTTTTCTGATCAATATAGTTTGAAAATATATCTTTCTCTTTGCAGTTGTGAGAATCTTCAATTTGCTCCTAAAGTTTGGCAAATTCAGTTTGCTAACTCGATTATATGTGGATCTCCTACTTATGTTTGTAGCCCTGAACCGATTTGTTATTTCAATATCTGCATAATATCTCAAATCAAATCATTAGTAGCATTTGGTTTATTTGAGATAATATTCCTACCAATTTTTGATTAAATTACTTAATGGATATGATATGATATCTTAATAATAATGCTTAAGAATATTTGATATGACATGATATGCATATTTTAATAATTAAGAATCTCATGGATATTTTATTTAAATATGATATGCATATATTCACCCAATTTTAATAATTATAAATTAAGAAACATATGACAAAATCTTTTTACACAGAAACTCACATATGTTCTTAAATTACAAATAACACCATTTAGTAATTAATAATAATAGGGAAAATGATCGTAAAAATGTGCAATAATTAGATTGATCAACATGTCATCAACATATAAGAGTAGATATATCGACGATCCATCTTTAAACCGCTTCGAGTACACGCAACTGTCATACTCACATCGAGATTAGTTAGTCTTCCTCATGAAAGAATAGAAGTGCTTGTACCACAACCTGGCACAGGGGGAAAATCTGAGAGATCCCCGGGCTCGTCCAGAACCTCAACTTCGTCGTCAGCCTGCAAGACTGCTGTTTTAAAAAAGGGTTGCACGTCAGTATCACTCTAGAAAATATAATAGAGGAGATAAAAGGATACCAACCATGTCCGGAAGAAAGGATGATACGTTGGGGAGGTATCACATGCTGGGCCGCCATACCAAATAAACATAAGAAAGTCTCTTCCGGAGAACGATCCAAAATGGAGGACGATAACTCCCGCAGCTCTGAAAACACCATGAAAGAAAAAGAGTCGGGCGTATTGAAAGATCGTCTAATAGAAGAAAGTAAAATATGAGATTACTTTCAATACTCCTCCCACTCTGGGCTGAAGGGGCGACATCATCAAGAACATCCTCTATATTTTCTGGTGCAACACCAGTGATATTTATGGAGTCCATTGATGGTTTATGAGTTTCTGCTGAAGGAATCAGAGCCGTTACAGGAGTTTCCAGGGCATTTTGTAGGCTCGAAATCGTACCCGTTGTAAAGGTTCCTATAGGAAAAAGAATTTAAGGACAAGAGCAGTGTAAACCATTTGCTAAAAATGAAGTGAAAAAATATAGACCGATGCACCAAGGAGCTTGAAGTATAGCTTTCTCGAGTCACTGTTCTTTTCTTGTTAACCACGCCCGCTGGGCTTCGATTGAAAATAGAGCTCTATCTGCTTTCAGAGTAGTTTCATCTTCAGAAGCGGCTGATATCAGTTTTTTAGTGCCCTTTCCTCTGTCAGCGTTAAAAGAGCTGCCGGTGGCGCAGCAAAAGGCAGATCAACATCTTGGAAAGTGACAGGAGGAAATTCTCCCCTCCGAGGGCACACATCCTGGGTCTCATCCTATGACCTTTTGAGGGATTCAACAACCTGAGCCGCTTACTCAGCGAACGTATCTGGAAAAAGAAGGCCATCATCTAGTTCATGCATAGGCATACTGTCTCCATCAGGAGCAGGAAATTCAGGCTTGAGCAAGACATCGATCAAATGCAGGACGGATCTCTTTCTCTTTTGGGGGCCTGAACTAATGCTCGTGGAGGAATGTTTCCTCTCCCTTAGCATCTTCGGACGACATTGCTCGATCTCGTCTTCGGGATCTGACCGGGATAATACTACGGCCTCTGCGGCGCATGGAATTTCTACATCAGGTTCAATGCGAACTGGCATACCAACAGTATGAGGAGCCGACACCACTGGAGGAGCCTTCAGAATAACCGCCGCACCACTTTCCCTTAGAGGTGGATGGATGACTGATCGCGGTTGTAATGGAACGTTAACAATGCGGGCAGGCACGGGGACCTTATGCTCAAGAAGTAGCCGTATTTCCTCCATGATGATTAGACCTACCTTATGCTGACATCAACCCTTGTAAGCGCTCAAAAGCCTTGGAAGGTAATCCGGCTCAGGGATTATAAAATGAGAACTGGTGTTCATATGCATAAAGTGGTGAAAAACATCACGAGCAGTCTCCAGCGAGGCACTAGGCTTAACCAAAAATGCTTCAAGAGGCATGCCTTGAATATAACCTAACTGTTGGGCAAAATGGTGGGAGTTGTATCGCATAAATAAAGCGGCATCATCCAACCAAAATACTAAATAGCCGGGTCTGATGGAGTAGAGATGCATGATCTCCTTATACTTCAGAACCGATGCTTCCTTTTTTAGCACGTCATGCAGCTACTGAGTGGCCCCTGTTGGCGCAGAAAGAACTCAATAAGTGAAAACCATGCCGCCTTCATTCGAGTACAGGTAGAGCAGTATGCACAGAGCCCCCAACTGTGTCGGATTAGGAGCAGAAATATCAACTAGCTTCATAATCCACGGGAAAGTATAAGACTTGTAAAAGGCATGCCTTTAGTTTATAGCAAATGCACCTAATACGAGCATCTCAATTCAGGACGTGAAATAGTGGAGAGATAAGTTCACAGGGTCCACTCCCGGATTCAAAGTATCGGCAGCAGTGCTCAAACCGTGATATAAGTGAGATAACCCTACAATGCCAATAGCTAGTCGTGTTCTCTCGGCTATGCGGTGCACGGGGTAGAAGACAGAGGCCCTCATAAAGCGTCGATGTATAGGCATCGCGAACCAACTAAGCCAAAGACTGATGAAACCTATAAAGAACGTTTCTTCGTCTATACCGGCGGCAACAATATCTTCAAAAGCGACAGCCGACGTGTTCGGAATGTAGAGCTGTGGCAAATTTTCTTCATTGGCCGGTAGTTTCTTCAAGCCAAACCCAAAGGAATCTTCAATCTTCGCAAATTTCGGGGCCTCCTTGGATAAAACATCGGCATGAAGGAAGTGAGAGATGAAATCTTCGAAGCTGACTCCTTGCCTTTCGAATGCCATATATAGGCTCTCATAGATGTTTAATACCTTAATCAGGCCTGGATATTTATGCCGAATGATATTCTCAGTCATTAAGCCCTTCCGCATAACCGGCGTTGTGGCAAAAACATACTCATCCGGGGGTAGCAACTCTTCGTTATGTTCTCCCCTGATCGGCAGTCCAGAAACTTTCCGGAACTCTTCAAGCGAAATAGAAACCTCTCAGTCCCTCAATAGAAATGTATGCGTGGGAAGATTCCATTGGTTTACAAAAACCTTAATCCACTACATATGGGCAGCATGATAATAAAATAACGAAGCGTATATGGCCTGGTACAAACCAACCTTCTGTAATCGCGATCGTTGGGCAAAGAGAATGTAGCGAGCTCAATGAAGGTAGTCCACTAGATGCCGTGGGGTAGCGCCTATCTTATAGACTTGCCCTCAAGGTCGAGTTTCTTCTTAGCATATCCGGCGCCCCAAATGTCAGTAGCCTCCAGAGGTTGGTTGGGTATCCCCGTTGACGATGGCTCAAACCGACCTTTAGGAGTCCAGTTAACCGTCTCCATCGCATAAGCAGTACGCGGACGCTCTGTAAACTGAATTGAGAGAATAGGTTCTATTGGTTTCCCACAAGTAAAGCTGCAACGGCCTCATATAATGTAACCATACCAGGTTCCCCATAAAATAAGAATCTTTCATCTTTTTCATGTCTCTTAATCTTATACATTGCTTCCTCATCTGATGGTGACTACGAGAAAGCGACTTTTGAAAGAATATAAGGGAAGTAAGGAAGTGAAGCCATTGTACCTGAAGAAGGACAAAAGAATCATCAGCAAAAGTGCGTGAGTTTATTTTGTGGACCACTAACTCTAAAGCCAGTGGACCCTATGAAATCAAAGTGGCGGCTCACTAATGAGGGAACATGTGCCCATTATGAGAATAAAAAAGGATTCTCATTAAATGAGCAGTGGAGTTAACACTCCCAATATCCCTGAAAAGTGGGTTCTTTTAAACAACAACAAATTCAAATTTAGGAGATGGGTATTAAAACCCTAAAACCTTAAAAAGGAAAATATCCAAGAACAGCAAAAGAAAGTTAATGGGATAAAATTCCCAAAATCCCGAAGAAAAAAAACTGTTCAAAAATCAAACCAGAGCTAAGCTCTGCGCATAAGAAAACAATAATGGGATTAAATACCAGAATCCCCATATTGGGAAACTTATGGGTTAAACAATGGAATTAAATTCCAAAATTACCCAAATGTTAAGATTGATAACAAGGTAAATCCCTTAGGAGAAAATCAACGATAATCTCAAGAATGTCTATTGATTTGAACCCTTGATCTGGACATGTCACGACCCAAAATATTAGCTCGTGACCAACATTTGAATCACGCAACGTCTAAAGGCATAACGGAATTCAAGTAAGCTGAACCCCAGAAATCTAAACCTTTTAAAGAAAATAAAGGAGGTGGAGTTTTTGAAATAAAGGTATAATAAAATCAAGTGTGCTTAATGCATAGAAAGAAACATGAATGATGCAAATGAAATTTTCAAGTTTGAAAACATGTTTCGTCTTTTCGAAAAATTTTGGCAGCACCTCTTTTGTATATTTTGATCCAAAACCACAATACATAACAAGAATAAAGGCATCCCCAAGCGGGAGCTAGCTCTTCGCCAAACGGCGGATCACAACCACGCAATACAGTATAAATAGATATACGACGCCAAACGGCGAAGTTCACCACAAAAGACAGTGAAAAGAGCAAGATATAACCCCAAAGGGAAAATAAAACCCATCGCTCAAATCTCGCAACTACAAGTCTCACTAAGTCTCATCACTTATACAATTACAACTTTTGATTGATTGATGGAGTTAACTAGATACAATATGAAATATAATATAAGAGTGTGTACGATACAAATGCCCCACCTACCAATGCAAAACACCCAAATGCAACTGTGTGCCAGCAACGCCGCTACTGATCCAAGCGGTCAACCAGTAAGAACTGTGGCACAACGGGGGTGAGTTGCCAACTCGTGAATAGAAATATATCTATAAGTAGAAATCGAATAAACAACGACTTCTAGGTCAACTATATCATAAAGGTAATACTATGATATCTAGGATGACCGGGTCGTATATGTGCCAACGAGGTAGTCACTACCTATATGCATGTGGATAACATCCAACAGTAATAATCAATGCATGTATATGGATGTCGTCTAACCATAATCAAGGTATGCAGATATATGGATCTCGTCCACCCATGAAACAATGTCTATAAGCATGAGTATAATCTCCAATAGTAAAATCAATGTATGTATGTAAGTATGTGGATCCAGTCCGCGCGTCAACCACTGACGCAACAATATCATGCATGTAAATATCATAGAAGAGTGTGCATGAAAGTATGAGGATATATATAACAGTGTCCCTCCTGACACATCAAAATCATGGAACCTGAGTGCTGACACTCGAAAACATCATGAAAACCGTACCCAGCATCGGCACATAAATCCTCGTATCTCGGGCTCCGTCAGTCCGGATCGGCCTACGGGCTCCGTCAGTCCGGATCGGCCCACAACATCTCTCGACTCCGGTCGGTATCCTCCGGATATCCGCCGAGTCCAAATACTATCACCGGTAGGTAGTAGTCACTCTGCCAGGCTCACCGTCTACTACACAGCAATTCGCTCTTTCCCCGGAGTACCATACCGGGTCCACCATGTACCCGCAATCGGTGCCTACCACTCCTCGAATCGGGTTTCACATGCCACTCTCAGAACCGAGAAAACGCATGGTGGACGCACTGAAATATCATATCAAGAGAAACCGGATTTTAAAAACAACACATAATCTCTTTTAAAATGTCCACGGTTCTCAAATCCAGAAATCTCAAAAAAACAACATATCTCAATGCGTACAATAATAGGGCATGATGTGTGCGACATATAATAGAAATGCGAGCATATCCGTGTATCATGCACTATGGAATAGTGATATGACATATTAAGGGGAAAACCGCTCTTTTAAAATGATTCCAGTTTTTAAGGTATAGCATGCGGTTCCCAATTTAACAATAAAACCGGTTATCTATGTAGGTACAATATGTATATGCACAAGTAGAGATGTACCATGTATGTGTGCACAAGTATGAGTGTATCAAGGTATATGTACACCAATATTGATATACGAATGTATATATATATCCTCAACTATGAATGTATCTATGTATATGTCATGATGCAGCAACCCTACTGTGTAGTGACATGGCAATTATCGATGATGAAGTGTGTGAGCCGACAAATATGTGTACGTGTAACATACGCATCATCGATAATGGTGTAGGTGTACTATCATAGGTATATAAGATGCAATATCAATATCATGAATGAAGCAAGTAAATCATCAGCTAACAGCTATATGTATACGTAACTATCATATGTCCGAGTCGGTGGATCTATCAATCGGCATCTAGCCTAAAAACATCGCGTACGGTATAATCCATCGTACGGAAACCTCTAGTCAAGGGTAAGGATCAACCATTAAGTCAAACTCATTACGCACGGAATATCATCGTGCGGCGGCATTATACTAAAAGGGATCCTATCATCCTATACGAAAAATGAGGGTACGGCCTAACATCACATACGGCCTATCATCCATGATTCACAACATTCTATATATATATATAACCCTATATACCTATCCTAGGTCAAATCTGCAATAATCTCATATCAGGGGACCGGCAGGGTATAAATCACCTCGATCGACTCGCATCTGTATACCATCATATCATATCATCATCTCATCATATCATCAAGTTCGTCTTGTATTCTTTCATCGCATTTATGTCTCATATAATGTCGAGTTTACATAAACATGCTATCTCTACTAAGTATATGTATCTAATCTAACAAACACACCCGAACCATACAATCAGATTTTTTTGAAAAAGTGAATCGTAGTTTTGAAAACAGGGGGTTACGGTGTTTTTAAAGAAAAGATATCATTTGAAAAGCCGTAACATCCCTCAAGATATACATTTAAAAGATACATACGTTTCTTTGGTTTAAAAAAAGGTATGGTTCGGATGACGCATCTACATCGACTATCTAGTCCTACAGAACCTTAAGCGGTAATATCGCTAAACGTCATCCTAGGGTAGTAGTAGCAGCATATCACACTTAAATATCCTCTAGTTTCTAATATGACTACATAGCTATCTATATTCTAACCCTAGTTTCCTAATCTAGGTTTCCTAACCATACTCTATAAATCGGTTTCCATCAGAAGTTTGCGGGGGTGTTATACGTCATCCATCCGACTTCCCCGGTAGATATAGATCTACTCACCTTGCTTCTTGCTTGACGAAGTCGATGACTCCACGCTCCGTCATCTTGGAATCCACGCAAAGGTACCTACAATAATAAATCATCGCAATACGTATTAAAATCGAGGCAGAAAACCGATATGGCGCACGGTGTGCTCATAGGTTAGAACCTATGGCCTAAACATGCAAATCAATCAAACAACCCCTGTTGTCGATGTATGAACACCCGAAAACCAAATACAAATCCAAATATCAAGAAAGTGCATTTTAAAATACGGAAAACATAGCCTAAAACACACCAAAATTCTCCCAGATTTTCCCCAGGTGACAATTAGCCAAAACTGCACATAGGAGGGGTCTAATTTAGTGCAAAAAGAGCCATGGACCAAATCTGAACCAAATCCATCCTACTCTGGCCGCAAATTGCACCAAAATGATTAAATCTGCGGCCTGGACTTTGAATTAGGGGCTCGGGTCTTGGTGGTAGCTTTCTAGGTGCCTGCACGACTCCCAGTAATCCCAAAATCATTTCTAGTGTCCCCGGGTTGCTCCAGATTCCAAAATACCCTCTAAAATTACACATTTATCCGATGTCGGGGTTTCTAAATCTGTGTTTTGGGGTTTCTAAGGTCTGGTCTAGGTCACTAAACAGCACCTAAGTTTAGTTAACAGCCACTAGGCATCACCCAATTCAAACCAACACTCAAATCTTCACTAGGGTTTCCCAATGTTCACTATCTCCACAATATCACATCTAAACACATATAAATACTTAAGTAAAAGGAAAACTACCCAATTAGTGAAGGGATTACCTCATAAAGCACCCATGAATCCCCCAAGATCATCAAAACTGAATTTTTCTTGGTCCCATGTGTAGAGGTTGAAGAGGAGATTAATATTTGTGAAGGGTGTGTAGGGTTTTGGAGATTGTTAGGAGATGGATCTAGGGATTTTAGTGGTGGGTTGTGGCTTGAGGGAGATGAAGAGGCAAGGGAAAATGAGGTGGGAAATGGCTAAGGCAGCAACCCCCCCTCTCTCTCACTAATTCACACTCTCTTTCTCTCTCCAAAGCTCACTTAACCATTCATTATGTCTCCATTGACTTTTCCCTTTAATCATTTCTCTTTTCTCTCCACCAATAAACCCTAATATAAAGCCCAAATGAAATGAAACATGTCATGGTGCACTAACCATGGAAACTGTAAAAACGCGGATTTGGCTTAATCACGATTAGCAGTGCACTAATCGGGGTTTTTTTTTATCGAAACTGCATTTAATAAATTTTAAAATTGCCAAATCCTTTAAATATATTTTTAAATGAATAAATCATTTTAATTTCTATTTATTTCACAATTATTGGTATATATTTATACCCTTTTTCGAAAACCCCAATTTCGCAAATCGGCAGTTTTCGGGAAATATATTATTTTAATATTAAATTCCCAAAAATAATATTTTATATTTTCTGAAATGTTACAATCTTCCCCCCTTAAATGAATTCGGTCCCCGAATTTAAATCTAAACCCCCAAAATCTAAAACATTTCAATAATCGGCTCAAAACAACGGGGCTCCGAAGTCATGAAAAACGCAGAAATAACACGGCGCGTCAAGTGCGCATAAAAATGAGTACAAAACTCAAAATCAAACTCCATCAAGCATCACGCAAATCATCGGATTTGCACGCATATCCTCGGAGTCACAATAGAGATGCAGATCTCGAAATTCACTACTGAAATCCAATATACAGTAGTCAAATACTATAATACGTGTATAGTACGCATCCTTGAAAAACTCCAAAATCTGAATAAAACACATGCAAAATCTTTTCTAAATCGCCGCGGGAATGCGTAACTCCCGGCATAACTGACGGACGCTCGTTTTAAAATAATAATATATGTCCATATATGTTTTCTTAAATACACGTTCTGTCGATTTTCAAAATATCCCAAAAGGTTTTCTTTTATAAACGTTCGTGTCGCTCACGGACACTTAAGAAAATAGCGAGACTATAGCTCCTCTTGAAACCCTTTGGTAATCCTTTAATGCATGCAAAGTACTCGGGTACTGTCCTCAGATCAGTCCTGTTTGGCGACTACACCATGTAGTGCCCAACATGAAAACAAAGTACTCAAAAGCAAAATCAGCCTCAAAGGCGTATCCAATAATCACATGCGTCTGGCGCGCATGGAAATCGAATCCAAATACAGGTGCTACAATACACACAAGCAAAACTAAGTGCAACGGGTGTGCACAAAACATCTGTCCAGTGCAATGGGTGTGCACGACAACCATACCAAGTGCATCTAAAGTGCACTAAAATCTCAATTTCATGCATCCGGTGTGCACAGAATCACATCTCATATCATGCGCCCAACATGCGCGAAAATCCAACTCAAGTGCATATGTCCCGCACGAATGAAATCGCATCCAATATGCACGGAAGAAAATCCAAATCAAGAGCATCCCACATGCACGAGTAAAATCTTACTCAAGTGCATCCGGGGCTCACAAAATCCAAAATCAAGCACCTAATAAGCGCAAAAATCCAACCAAAACGCATCAGGTCCGTAAAAGCATATAGTGCAGTAACATGCACGAAAACGAACGGCAAGTGCCAATGTGCACGAAAATACAAATTTGGTAAAACGAATGCTCAAGAATATAAATCGGGTGCAGCCTAGGTACGGGGTATAAATCCAGTGCGACAACGCATAAATACCCGTCCGGTGCAACAAATGCAGAATGCAACCTAGTGCATAAAATACAAATACAGTGCATCTTGTGCACAAAATACCGATCAATAACTCAAATGCACAAACAACAACACCGAGTACACCAAGGTGTACAAAATCGTAAATGTGTGCAACTGTGTGTACAAAATGCATATCAATGCACTACAAGCACATATAAGCTATACCGAGTGCAAACATCAAATCGAGTGCGTACCATACGCACAAAATCAAATCAACCGTATGAAATCCATGAAATCATAAACATGTGCAACCAAGGCACAAAACCGATATCAAGTGCGATAAATATGCACAAATCAAAAACCAATACAATGGTGTATAAAACATATCTCAAATGCAATAACTATGCACAAAATATAAATACCCTCTGGGTGCAGCCATGGTGCACAAAATCAGTATCAGGAAACTCATCATTAAAACTCAAATCCAAGAGATATAAGTGTGATACTTAGATCACAACGCAAATCGCAACAAAGGACATCGAGGTACACCTCCTACAATGTCGAAAAATGAATCGGTGCGCTTATAAACTGGCAGAACAAGAACATCCGCTTGCCTCCTGCTCACGGTCTGGCATCCTCGGTCTCTAGGTCCTTATCTTCTCTGCGGATTACCAATCTCGCAATCTATCGGCTCTAATGTCGACCGATTCGGACTCATCTTCTCATGGCTGCATGGACTGCGCTCCAATGGCTATGCTCGTATCTGGAGTCTCCCAAGCAATGTATCCCATCACATGATATTCAAATGATGTTGAACCATCCGATCGATATGTCAAAACCTCATAATCCTTCAAGAGATCAACATCTTGGGTACAGTTTAATAGTATCGAGTACATGCCACAGCATCAGTGATCCATCCGTAGAAGGGCAAACCCAAGCCTCACTAATGGCGCCGTGGAACTGCCACAAACCCTAAGGTTCAAAGGCTTTCACACGGTCATTATGTCGAGTTAGGGTTTCATTCTTCTAGAGGGTCCAAAGAATTGCTTGCATGTCTTTCCGAATACTTTAAACTTGGAATATGGTTTCCTGACATTCGATCGTCTCTATCGACTCTCAACGATCTGCGTGAAGTAGTCTCTAGCTGAAATCAATCTATCGGATGACCTCGCATCGGGTAGCGAACGAACCACATGTCCTAGTCCTTCCCCTTTGGGTGGCCAGCGACCATCCATCATATCTCTAAGTATATACTTATGCTGCAGTAGCTCCAACCTCTGGGCGATACCTCGTCATTTGCAGCAACGGCTGGCTCATTTGTCTGTACGTTGAACATCGCCTCAATCCTCCAGGAAAGGCGATACATTGGCGGTCATCTCTAAGTCGGTCTGCTCTAGATCTGAGTAAGACTCTCCACACTGGAAATCTTCGACTCAACTGGGCCTGCTCCGACGCAAAAATCTGACGAATCACCTTCGTCTCTCAAGTCGGGGTAGACTTGCTATCATCTGTCGCACTTCTGCCTGGTAGCTCCGGCGGTCTTAACTCGTAAGCTCTGGAAGCGGCATCCCATCATCTCAGCAACAGCTGGGTCACCTGTCTGCACGGTAGGTGACATCAAAACCTTTGAGGTATGCTGTACATCAACAGTCCTCTCTCAACTGGCAGCTCCAACAATGGCCTGATCATCCGGTGTAAAACCAAGCACTCGCCTCCACAAGAGGTCACAATCATCAATACTAACTCGATATGTTTCCATGTCACCAGAAAACACAATGGTCAGCCCTCGTACCAAACGAGCTCGCCCTGACCACAACACTAGCAGCAGCTTAAACTGCGCTCAAATTATGGTGACATGTACCTCAATCGAGTATCGAAGAGAGCAGATCAATGGCAAGAAAGAAAACAACAGATCTAGAATGGATACATGATCATAAGAAGGAACAACATCAATGAAAGTATGATCATGGAACTAATAGAATCGAGGATCTCAAATGGATGTATAATCATGGATACGAAAAGAATCACTGGTCTAAAAAATATGTACATCCTAAGGTTTCTTAAGTGGAGTATCGTATCGTAAATATGCCGCGGAACATACGTACGGTACGTTACTCTACTCAAGCTACCTACTCCATCAATCAGGGTCAGCCTATGAAACGAAAGTTCGGGTCTAGTACCCCCGTTCAAGTCTAAGTTCCGTAAGGTCAAGCCTAGGTTCCGAAATACATACCCTCCCTAGACTCCGTATAGTCAAACATAGACTCGAACAAAGGTTAAACCTAACGCTCTGATACCAACTTTGTCACGACCCAAAATATTAGCTCGTGACCAGCACTTGAATCACGCAACGTCTAAAGGCGTAACGGAATTCAAGTAAGCTGAACCCCAGAAATCTAAACCTTTTAAAGAAAATAAAGGAGGTAGAGTTTTTGAAATAAAGGTATAATAAAATCAAGTGTGCTTAATGCATAGAAAGAAACATGAATGATGCAAATGAAATTTTCTAGTTTGAAAACATGTTTCGTCTTTTCGAAAAATTTTGGCAGCACCTCCTTTGTATATTTTGATCAAAAACCACAATACATAACAAGAATAAAGGCATCCCCAAGCGGGAGCTAGCTCTTCGCCAAACGGCGGATTACAACCATGCAATACAGTATAAATAGATATACGACGCCAAATGGCGAAGTTCACCACAAAAGACAGTGAAAAGAGCAAGATATAACCCCAAAGGGAAAATAAAACCCATCGCTCAAATCTCGCAACTACAAGTCTCACTAAGTCTCATCACTTATACAATTACAACTTTTGATTGATTGATAGAGTTAACTAGATACAATATGAAATATAATATAAGAGTGGGTACGATACAAATGCCCCACCTACCAATGCAAAAAACCCAAATGCAACTGTGTGCCAGAGATGCCGCTACTGATCTAAGCGGTCAACCTGCAAGAACTGTGGCACAACGGGGGTGAGTTGCCAACTCGTGAATAGAAATATATCTACAAGTAGAAATCGAATAAACAACGATTCCTAGGTCAACTATATCATAAAGGTAATACTATGATATCTAGGGTGACCGGGTCGTATATGTGCCAACGAGGTAGTCACTACCTATATGCATGTGGATAACATCCAACAGTAATAATCAATGCATATATATGGATGTCGTCTAACCATAATCAAGGTATGCAGATATGTGGATCTCGTCCACCCATGAAAAAATGTCTATAAGCATGGGTATAATCTCCAATAGTAAAATCAATGTATGTATGTAAGTATGTGGATCCAGTCCACGCGTCAACCACCGACGCAACAATATCATGCATGTAAATATCATAGAAGAGTGTGCATGAAAGTATGAGGATATATATATCAACGGTGTCCCTCCCGACACATCAAATCATGGAACCTGAGTGTCTTGCATCGACACTCGAAAATATCATGAAAACCGTGCCCAGCATCGGCACATAAATCCTCGTAACTCGGGCTCCGTCAGTCCGGATCGGCCCACGGGCTCCGTCAGTCCGGATCGGCCCACAACATCTCTCGACTCCGGTCGGTATCCTCCGGATATCCGCCGAGTCCAAATACTATCACCGGTAGGTAGTAGTCCCTCTGCCAGGCTCACCGTCTACTACACAGCAATCCGCTCTTGCCCGGGGGTACCATACCGGGTCCACCATATACCCGCAATCGGTGCCTACCACTCCTCGAATCGGGTTTCACATGCCACTCTCAGAACCGAGAAAACGCATGGTAGACGCACTGAAATATCATATCAAGAGAAACCGGGTTTTAAAAACAACACATAATCTCTTTTAAAATGTCCACCGTTCTCAAATCCAGAAATCTTATAAAAACAACATATCTCAATGCGTACAATAATAGGGCATGATGTGTGCGACATATAATAGAAATGCGAGCATATCCGTGTATCATGCACTATGGAATAGTGATATGACATATTAAGGGGAAAACCGCTCCCTTAAAATGATTCCAGTTTTTAAGGTATAGCATGCGGTTCCCAATTTTACAATAAAACCGGTTATCTATGTAGGTACAATATGTATATGCACAAGTAGAGATGTACCATGTATGTGTACACAAGTTGGGTGTATCAAGGTATATGTACACCAATATGGATATACGAATGTATATATATATATATATATATATCCGCAAGTATGAATGTATCTATGTATATGTCATGATGCAGTAACCCTACTGTGTAGTGACATGACAATTATCGATGATGAAGTGTGTGAGACGGAAAATATGTGCACGTGTAACATACGCATCATCGATAATGGTGCATGTGTACTATCACAGGTATATGCGATGCAATATCAATAACATGAATGCAGCAAGTAAATCATCAGCTAACAGCTATAATGTATATGTAACTATCATATGTCCGAGTCGGTGGATCTATCAATCGGCATCTAGCCCAAAAACATCGCGTACAGTATAATCCATCGTACGGAAACCTCTAGTCAAGGGTAAGGATCAACCATCAAGTCAAACTCATCACGCACGGAATATCATCGTGCGGCGGAATTATACTAAAAGGGATCCTATCATCCTATACGACAAATGAGGGTACGGCCTAACATCACATACGGCCTATCATCCATGATTCACAACATTCTATATATATATAACCCTATATACCTATGTCCCAGGTCACATCTGCAATAATCTCATATCAGGGGACCGACAGGGTATAAATCACCTCGATCGACTCGCATCTGTATACCATCATATCATATCATCATCTCATCATATCATCAAATTCGTCTTGTATTCTTTCATCACATTTATGTCTCATATCATGTCGAGTTTACATAAACATGCTATCTCTACTAAGTATAAGTATATAATCTAATAAACACACCCGAACCATACAATCAGATTTTTTTGAAGAAGTGAATCGTAATTTTGAAAACAGGGGGTTACGGTGTTTTTAAAGAAAAGATATCATTTGAAAAGCCGTAACATCCCTCAAGATATACATTTAAAAGATACATACGATTCTTTGGTTTAGAAAAAGGTATGGTTCGGATGACGCATCTACATCGACTATCTAGTCCTACAGAACCTTAAGCGGTAATATCGCTAAACGTCATCCTAGGATAGTAGTAGTAGCATATCACACTTAACTATCCTCTAGTTTCTAATATGACTACATAGCTATCTATATTCTAACCCTAGTTTCCTAATCTAGGTTTCCTAACCATACTCTATAAATCGGTTTCCATCAGAAGTTTGCGGGGGTGTTATACGTCATCCACCCGACTTCCCCGGTAGATATAGATCTACTCATCTTGCTTCTTGCTTGACGAAGTCGATGACGCCACGCTCCGTCGTCTCGGGATCCACGCGAAGGTACCTACAATAATAAACCATCGCAATACGTATTAAAATCGAGGCAGAAAACCGATATGGCGCACGGTGTGCTCATAGGTTAGAACCTATGGCCTAAACGTGCAAATCAATCAAACAACCCCTGTTGTCGATGTACGAACAACCGACAACCAAATACAAATACAAATATCAAGAAAGTGCATTTTAAAATACGGAAAACATAGCCTAAAACACACCAAAATGCTCCCAGATTTTCCCCAGGTGACAATTAGCGAAAACTGCACATAGGAGGGGTTAATTTTGTGCAAAAAGAGCCATGGACCAAATCTGAACCAAATCCATCCTACTCTGGCCGTAAATTGCGGCCAGAATGATTAAATATGCGGCCTGGACTTTGAATTAGGGGTTCGGGTCTTGGTGGTAGCTTTCTAGATGCCTGCACGACTCCCAGTAATCCCAAAATCATTTTTAGTGTCCCCGGGTTGCTCCAGATTCCAAAATACCCTCTAAAATCACACATTTATCCGATGTCGGGGTTTCTAAATCCGTGTTTTGGGGTTTCTAAGGTCTGGTCTAGGTCACTAAACAGCACCTAAGTTTAGTTAACAGCCACTAGGCATCACCCAATTCAAACCAACACTCAAATCTTCACTAGGGTTTCCCAATGTTCACTACCTCCACAATATCACATCTAAACACATATAAATACTTAAGTAAATGGAAAACTATCCAATTAGTGAAGGGATTACCTCATAAAGCACCCATGAATCCCCCAAGATCATCAAAACTAAAATTTTTTTGGTCCCATGTGTAGAGGTTGAAGAGGGGATTAATATTTGTGAAGGGTGTGTAGGGTTTTGGGGATTGTTAGGAGATGGATCTAGGGATTTTAGTGGAGGGTTGTGGCTTGAGGGAGATGAAGAGGAAAGGGAAAATGAGGTGGGAAATGGATAAGGTAGCAGCCCCCCCTCTCTCACTAATTCACACTCTCTTTCTCTCTCCAAAGCTCACCTAACCACTTATTATGTCTCCATTGACTTTTCCCTTTAATCATTTCTCTTTTCTCTCCACCAATAAACCCTAATATAAAGCCCAAATGAAATGAAACATGTAACAAAATGAAATAAGTCATGGTGCACTAATCATGGAAACTGTAAAAACGCGGATTTGGCTTAATCGCGATTAGCAGTGCACTAATCGGGTTTTTTTTTATCGAAACTGCATATAATAAATTTTAAAATTGCCAAATCCTTTAAATATATTTTTAAATAAATAAATCATTTTAATTTCTATTTATTTCACAATTATTGGTATATATTTATACCCTTTTTCGAAAACCCCAATTTCGCAAATCGGCAGTTTTCGGGAAATATAATATTTTAATATTAAATTTCCAAAAATAATATTTTATATTTTCTGAAATGTTACAGGACATCAAGATCCATGATCTTCATAAAAAAAATTAGATCTCCAAGGGATCGGTTCAAGAAAAAGAGCCATGCTCTGTCAAATATGTTATTGGATTTAAAATCCGTAAAATTCCCAAAATATGTTAAGAGCTAAGCTCTGTTCATGATCCTTACCAAAAATTTTGGCAGAGTTGACTCTGTTCAAAGGAATTTTTGAGGGCAGAGAATTAAGCTCTCAGTGAGAATTAAATTCCCAAGAAAAGGAAAACTCAATGAGGAAGACGAAAAAACAGTAGTCACTTCACAACCAAAGGCCCCATTTATAGAACATGATGGGATCGGTTTGACTCTCCACTTTCCTAGGTGATCTAACGGTTGTAAGACTGACATCATTGCACTCACGTACAAGTCACGTAAGAGTAACACTGGAGGGCATTTGTTCCCATATAAAAAAAGCAGAGAGAAAAGAAAGAAGAAACGAATTCCTTCCATGTGCAAAGCACGCGAGCGTTATGGTTTTAAAGAGAATTAAACCTTCAGTTTGGACTCACATGTTTAACGTGAGCGCTCATATGCAAAACATATGAGCACTGAACATAAATAACCAAAGGGCCAAACATGCCTTACGTGTTAAACACGTGAGCGCTCATATGCAAAGCATATGAACGCTGAAAGTAAATAACCAAAAGCCAAATAGGTCTCATTTGTTAAACACGTGAGCGCTCATATACCAAGCATATGAGCGCTGAATATAGACAGGCTAACACCCTCACTGGGGGTCACATGTTAAACACGTGAGCACATCATTTTGAAGCGCTAGTTTCGAATAGAATTAAATTCTATATAGTATTAAATTCTATTTGGGGAAATATCCTCCCGATCTTTCTAATACGAGAAAAAATTTTCTGTGCTAAAAAGAGAACCTTTGGATTCAAAATCAAATGGTGATTATATATCACCGACCAAATCAGAAAATCAAATCAATTTCTTTGTTAGAATAATATTTTCCTAATCTCGTTAAAACCAATAGAAAATATTTTCTGTTAAACAGAAAATCACCGGATCAAAGATCCAACGGTGGACAAAATCCCCCGAGTGATATTTAAGATCAATTAAATCAATTGGTATCTCTTAATGAGAGATTTTCTCAAACTGAATAACAGTTTTCCTCACCTATATAAAGGACCCGAGATTTCAAGTCTCAAAAAAAGAATGATCCCCATAAGGTGCTAAAAAAAGAAAACTACAGCTGAGAATTTAATTCTCTTACTGAAGAAAAGATCCTTCTCCTATCAAATCCTAGATAAAAAAAAGCAGAGATAAAAAAAAATCTTTTGCTTAATATATGTAAATACGAGGGTTTAATCCTCCATAAAGAACTTAGTTCTTTCTGTGGATTTGAGATCTGAAAGGCAAATCTTGTAGGGTTCCTAGGGACTCTTGTGAAGGTTCTTAAGGCATCAAACATGCCCGGATTAAATTTTAGACGTGCCGAACAACCCAAAGCCGGGATCTTTGCTAGATTATTAGGGTTTAATAAGCAAGATGATAACTTTTATCTAAGTGTGAGGGATTACAACCTTTGTAGTCCGCTCCTTCACTTCATAAGCTCCGAGTAGAAGTCCCTTTGCCGCGATCCACAATCTTCCGGACTCATGAGAGGCTCCACGACTCGAACGATCCATTCTAGCTCGTCGTATTCCAAATCTCCGATGATCTACGTCGAGGTTTCGAAGAACTCAAGCTATCTCACTCTAAAGAAGTGAACACACTAATCCCATGGGCTAGATGAGATGAGTATGAGAGAGTAGTGATTTTGCTTTCTTTTTATATCATTTTCTCATAATCTTTCATCACATAAGAATTTTCAAGAGAGCTTCTTCAAGAGAGAAGAAGAAGAAGATAATGGATAATCAAAAGATAATGATAATCATTTCCTTTTGTGATGAATAGAAATAAAAACATATGATTGAATTATTAACCATGGTCAAGGATGATTGGATCAGAACAAGTAGAGAAACAACTAGAGTTAGGGTTTGGTTAAGTTAAAAATGTGTCATCACAAAATATCTTTACAAATGACAAAAGAAAATTGCTTCTAGAAAGAACTTGAAGCAACTAAACCTAATCAAACCCTAACCTCAATTAATCATCCTTAAACATGTTTAACAATTAATCATATCATGTCACAATAATATATATCATATATATATTATATATTTGCAACAAAAGAAAATAATACAATTAACATATATCGCATATATATCAATGTATCATCCACTGAGAAAATGAAATAATAAAGTAAGCCAATATTAGTTAATATAATAATATATCATATATATTATTATATATTAAATCATCGAATCAACACTTGATCCGACGATCCGGCTATATCGAATATAACCGGCTAATATATCATGTACCGATTCATCGAATCAACACTTGATCCGATGACCCGATTCATATCCATAAATCGCGAGAATATAATACGGTATCCCATATCGCATTATTCTCGCTCCTGCGCATATCACATATGTGCTACTACTCTGTTTCGCCTGAGCCAAGAAACCTCTGTGTAGGACTCTAAAGAATCGTCAATACGCCGGTAGCAGGTGATGATCATATCAAACACCCACAAGCTGCAAGCGGTCAGCTAAACGTAACAGCCACCCAGGTATTGAGCAATCAGAAGATCAACAAGCTAGCCTGTGCGTTCTCCTGTGAATCCAACCAGTAACACTCCCGTACAGTCCGGTCTGTTCGTCTGATATGTCGCATATCAAGTCTAGGGGTGGTATACGTCAGACCCCATTAACCGATAAGTCGTGTCGATGTGTGGCTCATAACGGGTCGAGAAACTACTAGTAACACTTACCAGTAAATCTCTATATCAGCCCTGGCCAGGGACTTCCAGTTATAGCCAATCGAACACAGCACAACATCAACTCCCTATACCGGGAGAGACGAATCCCCTCTTATCGCTCATTGCCTCCATGTGATTCGGGACTGTACCCAAAAGCCACCGTTTTGCACGCCCTCTTGGACGTGGTAAGGTGGAAATCAAAGCACAGTGGGAATCACACAAGACTCTATGACGATCTCGGGTCTTCAGACTACCCTGTACCTGTGTCACCGGAGAACTGCCATCTGACGTGTGGTATATCACCATCTGGGAGTTCTCGGCGAGTCCGTCCAGTGTACCCAGTCTCCACTGAGCACCCGTACACCATCTCTGATGTCAAACACCGATGGATATGGGATCATCCATCACCCATCATATGGGTCAAGATGCGTATACGCTAGTCTACTCTGGTGTATCGATGCCCTGTCTTGATATACCCTCGACTAGGAACAGTTATAGGATGTACTCATCGACTACCGTGGCCCCACTAGTATGATCTCATCATAGTCCCAGTAGTCGAGTACAGATCCTAAGGGCTTTATCAACATGTGAGAGTAAAACAGTAAACCAATACAAGTCAACATGTTAAGATAAAGTGAAACCAAATAGCATACTATCATGACGAGCAAGAAAGTCATCTCTATATATAACCAAGCATCCATTATAATATACATCATATGTACAACAATGGCCTCTAGGGTATATACATAACTAACAATCTCCCACTTGCACTAAGGCCAGCTGCTGTAGTATCTCATACCTAGCATCCCGAATAATCTCTCAAACTGTATCTGGGGAATAGCCTTCGTGAATGGATCCGCAGTGTTGTCCTTCGTATCTACTCTCCTGACCTCGATCTCCCGGCGATCAACTATCTCCCTGATCAGGTGATACCGCCTCAGAATATGTCTGGACTTCTGATGGGACCTGGGTTCCTTGGCCAAAGCCACAGCTCCATTGTTATCGCAATACAGAGGTATTGGATGCTCAATGGATGGAACCACACCAAGTTCACTAATGAACTTCTTGATCCAGACAGCCTCTTTGGCAGCATCGTTGGCAGCGATGTATTCAGCCTCCATCGTTGAGTCTGCAACGGTATCCTGTTTGGAACTCTTCCAACATACTGCCCCTCCATTGAGGGTAAAGACAAAACCCGAATGCGACTTAGAGTCGTCCTTATCACTTTGGAAGCTGGAATCGGTAAAGGACTCCACCTGGAGTTCTCCATTACCATACACCAAGAACATCTCCTTAGTCCTTCGTAAGTACTTGAGAATGTTCTTCACTGCTGTCCAATGACTCTCTCCAGGATCTGCTTGATACCGACTCACTACACTTAGTGAGTATGCTACATCGGGTCTGGTACATAGCATCGCATACATGATAGAGCCTACTGCCGAAGCATAGGGTATCCCTTGCATGCGAGCTCTCTCCAAATCAGTCTTGGGAGACATCTCTTTGGAGATAGTGAGTCCAGATATCGTGGGCTGATTCCCACGTTTGGATTCTTCCATACTAAACCTCTTTAGTATGGTGTCAATGTACCTGGATTGGGACAATCCCAGTATCCGTTTAGATCTATCTCTATAGATCATGATTCCCAATATGCAGGAGGCATCACCTAGATCTTTCATTGAGAATCTCTGTGATAAGAAGAGCTTGACTGATTGCAGCATAGGAATATCATTTCCTATCAAGAGTATGTCATCCACGTACAATACGAGGAAGACTACCTTACCCTCTGCCACCTTCTTATAGATACAAGGTTCATCTATATTTTTGATGAAGTCAAACTCTTTGACTACAACATCAAAACAGATGTTCCAACTCCGCGATGCTTGCTTTAACCCATAAATGGATTTAAGCAGCTTACACACCTTTCCGCTGCTCCCACTATCTACGAAGCCCTCTGGCTGAGTCATGTACACGCACTCTTCTAAATCACCGTTTAGAAAGGCGGTCTTAACATCCATTTGCCAGATTTCGTAATCATGGTATGCAGCAATGGCAAGTAAGATCCGGATGGACTTAAGCATAGCCACTGGAGAAAAGGTTTCGTCATAGTCCACACCTGGTCTTTGACGAAAACCTTTTGCTACAAGTCTAGCTTTGAAAGTCTCAACTTTTCCATCTACACCAAATTTCTTTTTAAAAATCCACTTGCTCCCAATGGGTTTTACCCCTTCAGGAGCATTTTCTAAAATCCATACTTTATTGGTGTACATGGATTCCATCTCAGATCGCATTGCATCCAGCCATTTCACAGAGTCAACACTCGTGATGGCCTGCTCGAAACTAGTCGGTTCATCATCATCCATGATGCAATCCTCGCTTCCACCATCAATGAGAAAACCGTAGTATCTCTCAGGTGGACGAGAAACCCTACTAGATCGGCGGAGAGGCTGGGGTTCGTCGGGTACTACTGAATCCTCTGGTTCCACTAAATCTTCAGTTGCAGTTTGTGTTACTGGAACTTCTTCCAGTTCTACCTCTTCGCCACTAATTTCTTTTGTAAGAAATTCCTTTTCTAAAAAGGTGGCATGTCGAGAAACAAACACCTTTTGTTCCTCGCGATGGTAGAAAAAATATCCATGTGAATGTTTAGGATATCCCACAAACTTGCATAGAACTGACCGTGCCTCGAGTTTGTCTGGATTTTGCCTTTTGACATAGGCCAGACAACCCCATATCTTAACTCGTTTAAGACATGGTCTCTTCCCACTCCATATCTCATATGGTGTGGTAGGTACAGATTTAGTTGGAACTTGATTCATTAGGTATGCTGCTGTCTCCAGTGCATACCCCCAGAAGGAAATAGGTAACTCAGCCTCGCTCATCATAGAGCGCACCATATCTAATAGGGTGCGATTCCTCCGCTCGGATACACCGTTGTGCTGTGGTGTATAAGGAGGAGTAAGCTGAGAGAGAATCCCATTCTCTTTTAGATAATCTAGGAACTCACCGCTTAAGTATTCACCTCCTCGATCAGATCGAAGAATCTTAATACTTTTGCCCGTTTGGTTCTCTACTTCGTGCTTATATTCTCTGAATTTCTCAAAAGCTTCAGACTTGTGTTTCATCAGGAACACATATCCGAATCTTGAGAGATCGTCAATGAATGTAATAAAGTAGGAAGAACCGTTCCTGGCATGCGTAGACATGGGACCGCATACATCACTATGTACCAGTCCTAAGAGTTCAGCAACTCTTTCTCCGTGTCCACTAAACGGAGCTTTGGTCATTTTTCCTTTGAGACATGAATGACAAGTATCATAAGATGATAATTTGAACGGATTCAAATAACCATCTTTATGTAACTTTGCCAGTCGTGTCGCATTGATATGACCAAGTCTACAATACCACAAGAAGGATTCGTTCATATCTGAACTTTTCCTCTTGTGTGTGTTTTGTATATTCAGGACTGTATTCTGATTTAGAATGAATATGCCATTATGTAACGAGCCTGATGCAATCAACTTTTGATCTAGGAATATGTTCATAACATTATCCTGTACTACAAAATTATATCCCTCTTTACTCAATAAAGAAACTGATATAATGTTACACATCATGTTCGGTATATAATAGCATTCATTTAGAATCAGTGTATTACGACTTGGTAATACAAGGTGATATTCGCCAACTGCTTTGGCTATAATACTTGCACCGTTCCCTACTTGAACGGAATGATCACCTTTTCCCAGTTCTCTACCTTTACGTAGCCCATGCAACTGTTTGCATATGTGGGATCCTGATCCGGTATCTAATACCCAGGACGTAGGGTGAACTGAGAAACAGTTCTCAATAACAAACACACCTGAAGAAGATGCATCAACATGCATGTTCTTTTGGGCGGCGTGAGAATCTAGATATTCTCCTGTTTCCTGTTCAGTCTTATAACTCTTATAAGAAAGAACGGGTCTGACGTTCCCTTGCTCAGTACAATAATCAGGTTCAGTCAATACATCCATATTATTATCTTGATTATGGCCTGAAATGGTCGCTACCTGGAGAGAGAGAGAAGAAAACACTTTAGCGTATGCTCTTGCAAGATTAGATTGGTTATTATCTTATCTAATCAGGATGTCTCCCACTGTTTTTATCAAATCTACCTTAAAACCCTAAAAGGTAAGATTAGCCGGGATTAATTACACCCTACAACTTCGTCAATCTTTCAGCCAGATCAGTGTCGGTACTTTGAGGGAGGTTCCCCGTGCTTTCGCATGGACCTAATTAAAGTAAACCTCGTTTTCCCAGAGGCGTAACCTCGTTAACACTTTTCTAGACACCTACTTGAATGACTAATTGTCCTGTGTAAAACTCTCCCAGGAGTAACTCTTACTCGCAGTGGGTATCAGGATCCAACTATCTCATAGGAGGTATGCAATCTCATTGCAAATTTCAACATTTGAAATTCCCGATAATATTTTTGCTCCTAACCCCTATGACCTTGACAAAGGCCAACAAACCATAGGAAGCTAGTCAAGTTCAACCCGTCATTTCTTGATTGAAATCAAACCCACCCGCACGACCCTTGACAAAGGCCAACAAGGTCTTACGAATACCCTAATCCAATCACATCATATGTTTAAACAGATAAGTACCAGTTAGCTACCGCACACTACGCCTTGACAAAGGCCAACAAACGCAGCACGAATACTAAACAGTCTTTATCTGAAATGACGGAGGGCTACGCAGGTTTTTCAGAAAACCCTGAGCGTAACGAACTTGATATCGTCGTAGAATCTAGTAGTTTTTGAAAAGGAGTGTTTTGAGGCTTTTCTTAGTTTCGCTAAAGGGGTCACTCCCGGTGAGGGGATCGTCGGCCCTTTCCTCATCGAATAAGGTGCAGGATATATCATATATACCGCTGTGCAAAGCAAAACACTAAAAGCAATCAAAAGCCAAACCGTGTTTTGTAGCATCTGCCAGTTTTGCTAAAGGAGTCACTCCCGGTGAAGAGATCTCGGTCCTTTCCCCATCGAATAAGGTGCAGGATATATCGTATATATCACTGTGCAAAGCAAAACTGTAGCTACCCTTTTTATAAAGTTTTTGATTCTACAACATCTTTAGGTTTCTTTTCTTTTATTAATCTCATTAATAAAAATCCCATCAGCTTATGCTTCCTAAGCATCACAGAAGAAACGAAAGCAGTAATATTTATATATCAGCATATATATATAGTATAAGCATTCGTCTCAGGCAGTAATATGATCTCATCACAGAACATTGCAGCAGAAGAACATATATGAAATATTGGATATACTAGGACGTCCGTGTTTTCAATACGAGCCTGTATAAAACACGGATTCCACGGTCGCGACGAATAGCCAAACCCACATCCCAAGACCCCTACGAGAGCGGCAAGTAACACTGCCAATTCTAGGGTTAGGAGACCCGGTCTCGACTCCTCGAGATGGCCTCCCACTGGACCCTAGAACCCGGTTACTTGTGCTCCCCTCCTTGGGTCTACCTAATGCGGAAAAGTAAATAATATACACTGGTGACATCAACCGCATCCTGGAAGTGCCCCAAATAAAAGAATATTACATTACAAAAGAATTTTACATGAATGAAAATAAAAACCCTCATCTCACATAAAACCCCCGGCTATTCTGATCGCGACGATCCAATATAACATATCACAGCAACACATAATATCTCATATCATCAACGTAAGCAAGTATGCGTATCCCGATTGTCGTTGATGTATAGCAACGAAGCCGGCGATACACCACATACTACGCTTACGGTCACAGAAAAGAAAGTGTAAAACTACAATATTTGGAATCCACAATCACTTTAGACATCGTAAATCTGAAATATCACATACTTCGTATTTCATGCCTAACTTTATGAATTCCACATATTGTATCACATTCCAGATAAATATACGGTATTAAACTATTTGAACAGATAATCAAACACCCAAAATTTCCCGAAGTGCTCAACTCTTGAGCGGAGTTCAAATAATCCCAGAATATGTCACAGTACCAGTGATCCAGCCGTAGAAGGGCCAAGCCAACGCCTCACATGTGGCACGCCGTACTGCCTCAAACCCGAAGGTTCAAAAGGCAGTTCAAGACGGTCACATAATCGAGTTAAGGTTTGTTGTCTTCTAGAGGGTCTACCGCTTAACTTGTACAATTTTCCGAAAGATTTAAACCCAATAAAAATTCAACGCTTGAAAGTTTGCCGTGCCGGAATAAAGTGGGTTAATGATATCCGTTCAACCAGTTTAACAGTTTCTAAATATCCGGAAAGAAATACGAATTTAAATATTCCGATCGAATCTACGATTACAAAATAAACCCCAGATTTTATAAACACCTGAGACAGATTAAAAATATCCAGAATACTCAGCAAGAAACTACGAGCAATACCATGAAGCCACGTGTCCCAATTCAACAGTGCCGCCGCGCAAGCGCCGCGCGAACCCCCTTTCTGCCGCGGATCCGCGCTCTGTTGGTCGAATTGTGGGCACGTGTTTCATGGTAATTCTTAGAATTACCTGCTGATTTTTTTACACATTTTTAATTCTGAAAAATCCCAATATTTAAAAAATTTCCAGAGAGGGGTTTATTTTGTCCGTTTCGGGTTCGATCGGAGTTTTAACTTCGTAAACACATCGCCTAATGCTCTAACTAGGCTCTGATACCACTGTAGGGTTCCTAGGCACTCTTGTGAAGGTTCTTAAGGCATCAAACATGCCCGGATTAAATTTTAGACGTGCCGAACAACCCAAAGCCGGGATCTTTGCTAGATTATTAGGGTTTAATAAGCAAGATGATAACTTTTATCTAAGTGTGAGGGATTACAACCTTTGTAGTCCGCTCCTTCACTTCACAAGCTCCGAGTAGAAGTCCCTTTGCCGCGATCCACAATCTCCCGGACTCATGAGAGGCTCCACGACTCGAACGATCCATTCTAGCTCGTCGTATTCCAAATCTCCGATGATCTACGTCGAGGTTTCGAAGAACTCAAGCTATCTCACTCTAAAGAAGTGAACACACTAATCCCATGGGCTAGATGAGATGAGTATGAGAGAGTAGTGATTTTGCTTTCTTTTTATATCATTTTCTCATAATCTTTCATCACATAAGAATTTTCAAGAGAGCTTCTTCAAGAGAGAAGAAGAAGAAGATAATGGATAATCAAAAGATAATGATAATCATTTCCTTTTGTGATGAATAGAAATAAAAACATATGATTGAATAATTAATCATGGTCAAGGATGATTGGATGAGAACAAGTAGAGAAACAACTAGAGTTAGGGTTTGGTTAAGTTAAAAATGTGTCATCACAAAATATCTTTACAAATGACAAAAGAAAATTGCTTCTAGAAAGAACTTGAAGCAACTAAACCTAATCAAACCCTAACCTCAATTAATCATCCTTAAACATGTTTAACAATTAATCATATCATGTCACAATAATATATATCATATATATATTATATATTTGCAACAAAAGAAAATAATACAATTAACATATATCGCATATATATCAATGTATCATCCACTGAGAAAATGAAATAATAAAGTAAGCCAATATTAGTTAATATAATAATATATCATATATATTATTATATATTAAATCATCGAATCAACACTTGATCCGACGATCCGGCTATATCGAATATAACCGGCTAATATATCATGTACCGATTCATCGAATCAACACTTGATCCGATGACCCGATTCATATCCATAAATCGCGAGAATATAATACGGTATCCCATATCGCATTATTCTCGCTCCTGCGCATATCACATATGTGCCACTACTCTATTTCGCCTGAGCCAAGAAACCTCTGTGTAGGACTCTAAAGAATCGTCAATACGCCGGTAGCAGGTGATGATCATATCAAACACCCACAAGCTGCAAGCGGTCAGCTAAACGTAACAGCCACCCATGTATTGAGCGATCAGAAGATCAACAAGCTAGCCTGTGCGTTCTCCTGTGAATCCAACCAGTAACACTCCCGTACAGTCCGGTCTGTTCGTCTGATATGTCGCATATCAAGTCTAGGGGTGGTATACGTCAGACCCCATTAACCGATAAGTCGTGTCGATGCGTGGCTCATAACGGGTCGAGAAACTACTAGTAACACTTACCAGTAAATCTCTATATCAGCCCTGGCCAGGGACTTCCAGTTATAGCCAATCGAACACAGCACAACATCAACTCCCTATACCGGGAGAGACGAATCCCCTCCTATCGCTCATTGCCTCCATGTGATTCGGGACTGTACCCAAAAGCCACCGTTTTGCACGCCCTCTTGGACGTGGTAAGGTGGAAATCAAAGCACAGTGGGAATCACACAAGACTCTATGACGATCTCGGGTCTTCAGACTACCCTGTACCTGTGTCACCGGAGAACTGCCATCTGACGTGTGGTATATCACCATCTGGGAGTTCTCGGCGAGTCCGTCCAGTGTACCCAGTCTCCACTGAGCACCCGTACACCATCTCTGATGTCAAACACCGATGGATATGGGATCATCCATCACCCATCATATGGGTCAAGATGCGTATACGCTAGTCTACTCTGGTGTATCGATGCCCTGTTTCGATATACCCTCGACTAGGAACAGTTATAGGATGTACTCATCGACTACCGTGGCCCCACTAGTATGATCTCATCATAGTCCCAGTAGTCGAGTACAGATCCTAAGGGCTTTATCAATATGTGAGAGTAAAACAGTAAACCAATACAAGTCAACATGTTAAGATAAAGTGAAACCAAATAGCATACTATCATGACGAGCAAGAAAGTCATCTCTATATATAACCAAGCATCCATTATAATATACATCATATGTACAACAATGGCCTCTAGGGCATATACATAACTAACAAATCTTCCATACGTTAAGAATTTAATTCTCATCGGAAAGATTTTGTTCTTCAGAATCAAGACCTAGGGGAAAAACTAGGTATGAGAAAAGAAATACGAAGAAAAGAAATGGAAGTTATATCCTAGGAATTTAATTCTTTTAAAAACATGGTTTAACCCTATATAAAAAACTTATTTCTTATAAAAAAGGAATAGAAGAACTTAGTTCTCGAAAATATGATCTCAGATCTTCAAAACAGAGATCTTGATGATCATTAATGGCCAAAACACTATTAATAGAAGTTTAATTTCTCTTAAAAAAACAAACAGAGATTAAATCTCTAAAAAATCTAGCGCCTCACGTGATACACACGTAAGTGCCCATAAATGAAAACTCAGCACCTCACGTGAATCACGTGTGAGCACCCAAAAGATTCCTTGAAGGCTCATCGCCTCATGTGTCTCACACATAAGCGCCTGCAAATGAAAAAAGAAAGCGCCTCACGTGCTTCACACGTGATCGCCCGTAAATGAAAACTCGGTTTCTCACGTGCTCCACACGTGAGCCCTGTATAAAAGTGCTTAGTAATATATAGTCAAATTGACTAAGTGCTTAGTATCGATAGGGCAACGCTCAAGTCTGAACGCCTCACGCGATACACACGTGAGCGCCAGAACAGAGGTTGGATGTTATATCCATAGTCAAAAGACTAAGTGCTTAGCACTGCTGAATGATGAAAAAAGCCTAAGACTGAGCCCAAAATTGGCTAAATCTCTGAAATTTCCTTGAACCCATTTGGTTCATTGCAGCTAAGCCTATATGCTCTGTTGATGGTGTAAGTCGATGTCGCGCACCTCGCATGTTCGTGGGGAGGTGGAATATTCAAAAATCGATTTTTCAAAGCTCACAACACCGACTTGAACTCCAGGATCATTGCTAACTAGCTAACTTTCTATGAGGTTAACTGGATTGGGCAACCTCGACGGCCTCCTCGAGTCAAAGATGATCCACTCGAGAGTCTATAGTCCGAGCTCTTACCTCAAATCTGAGATAACTAGAGCACCTAGTTTGCTAAACTAGACGGCCTAGATGATGTAGAGAGTGAAGATGGATTAGTATGCCTCTATTAGCCTTAGGTTCCTCAACACATGAGACATGAAAAGCTAGAGGAAGAAGAAGGAGACTTGAGGAAAAGCTAGTGAAAAAATGAACAAAAGAAAAGGTTTAGCTCATTTGTGATGAATAATGCATACTAAATATGTGTCTACAAAATATCTAGCATCCAAGATAAATATCTAGCATGCTTGATACAAATATCTAGCAAGTATCATCATTACAAGATGAGTCATGCCATGAGTTATACCATGAGTTATGGTCAATCTTTTGTCAAGCCTCCACCTTATTTCCTCTACCTCATAATGTTTAATCCAAAAAGAAATAAAGTATAATGAGGTGTCTTCTTCTAGAAGCTTTCCCGAGGAAATTACGAGAATGCCCCTCATCCGTATATACATACCCGCATCCGTATTCCGAAGAATACGAATACAAAAGAGACGAAAATAATCCATTAGTATAATACTAGGATCGAGCTTAAACCAAAACCCACTAGTATTATCCATCCGAACATCATACGTGCACAAGTACACGTATGTGTTTGAAGTCCTGCCATAAAACCATACGGCCTCTACACCTTTTTCCCGGTGCAGGGAAACCCTCTATATGGGATTCTAAAGACTCGACACTATGTTGGCAGTGGGTTTAACCACAAGCCGCAAGCGGTACTAGCTGCATGTAACGGCTACCCTGGTAACTGTCGATAAGAAGGCCGATGAGCAAACTCATCCGAACTCCTACCGAGCCTTCTGTGACAATATCCGTACAGTCCGGTTTTTTCGTCTAAGAATATCGCATGTCGGGCCTAGGGGACGGTAATCATCAGACCCCTAATAGCGCAATAAGTCGTATCGGAGTGTAGCCCAAAACACCCTGAGAAACTACTGGAGTACCTACTAGTAAATCTCGTTTCCCTTGCCCAAGGACTTTGTGTAATGGCCTTTCGAACACAGCGCGATATCAACCCCCAATACTGAGAGAGACTAATCCTATCGACCGCCACTGCCTCCAAGTGCTTCGGGATTGCACCCAACTACTACCTATTTGCACGACTCCTTTGAGCCGTGGTTGGGTAGTAATCAAAGAACAGTAGGAACACACTCGAGGCGAAGTAGCAGTGTCAATTTGACGAACTAAGCTGTGCTCATGTCACATGGGAACTGCTACCCGACGATAGGTATAATACCCACCAGTAGTCCCCAATGAGTCATATCCAGTGTACTCATAACCTAATGAGCACCTGCATACTATCTCCAGGACAATGTACTAATGGTTGTAGGACAGACCATCTCCCCTGCTGGGATGAGAAGTGTATACACTAGTCTACTGTGAAGTATCGATGCCCTGTCTCGATAATCCTACGACTAGGGACCTGTATAAGGACGTGCTTATAGACTACCCAGCCCCCACTAGTGTGACTGCCATCACAACGTTGGTAATCAAGCAAAAATCCTAAGGGCTCTACCAATATGTATAAGCAATATGCTAAAAAAAAACAAATGCACATATTGAGATAGAAACAAACCAGGCAGCATACTACCGTTTCGAGCAAGACTGTTACTATATCTGTGTATATCCTAAGCTTCCATTAAGTAATATACAAACCAGTATGATACAATAATGGCTTCTAGGGCATATATCACTAATAGATGGATCTTAACAAAATTTAATGATCCTTAACCACGTTTCGAAGTTGATATTAGTCTCATATAAGACTAATGTATTCTTATTTAAAATAAATCGAGCCCATATAATCATATATTTAAGTTGATCTTAATCTAAAATCAGATTAACGGTCCTTAAATAAAATAAAATATCCCATGAACTGATGGAACATACAACCTAGGTTCAAACCCAAATATATATGTACGGATTTAGACTAATCTGCGCCCTACGGGCGATGACATAAACTAGCCTCCATATACAATCTATGAACAACCATAATAAACAAAATATATAACAGGACACGAAGTGACCTACTAGAGCAGGAGAAAGGGGTTATCGCAACGCGATAACGTAATTAACTGCAGGGGCTTGCGCCTACACAGAAGAGCGTCCCCATAATCAAAATCCTCTCATAAATTAGGGAGAATCTGATAAAGTCATGCTATATCGGTCGCATTCATCCAAACCTCCGATATAAGGTGCCATAAATCAACTTGGTATTTTCGGAGAGGTGGATGGATATGTTCCAAATAGCATCTGCCCCCAAATTCAGCCAAGACGATCTATCCCGGTCCGTCACTGTTTTCTGCAGTAAACAGTAAGGACCAACCCTAATAGGACCCACAGACAATGACATTAAGGAGATCAACACGTACATATAAGGCACTAGTCAGGTACGGGTTCGAAGATATGCTCGCATACGCTTTAGTCATTGAAAGTGGAGATCCCGGCTCTTATCAAGAGGCAATTAGGCAAGACAATCGGGATCGATAGATTATTGCGATGACAGAGGAGACAAAAGAACTATTGGCTACAAGTGGGCATTCAGAAAAAAGGAAAACGAGCAATACAAGACACATTTAGTTGCGAAGGGTTTTGTTCAGAAGGAGGGGGTTGACTACAACGAGATTTTCTATCCGGTAGTCAAGCATACTTCTATTTGAGTATTGTTTGCAAAGCTAGCTACTTAAGATTTAGCGTTGGAGCAAATGGATATGAAAACAGAATTTCTACATGGTGAGTTGGAAGAAAAGATCTTCATGAAGCAACCTGAAGGATTTATAGAGCCCGGTAAGGAGGATCATGTATGTGAATTCAAGCGGTCTTTATATGGGTTGAAGAAGTCTTACCGTGGGTGAGTGATAACTTAGTCCTAATATTCTTTTGCTTATTTCCCATTTAGAGATGCGACTAGTCTTCCTGCGTATTCCTTATTTTAACACAGTTCTGCCAGCCCTGACCCCATTTGAGTCTCATGTTCGTATGCCCGCGGGTCTTTATGCCAGACGTATGTCTGAAAGGATGGAGAAACACAGTCTACACTCACTGACCGCTCTCATCGAAGACCTCCGCACTGGTACTTCAGTCATTGCAGAGGAGTTTGCTGCCGAAGATAATACTTCCTTATCCGTCCTTGCCACCTATCATGATGAGGTGCTGGTGTGTACTTGGGTTGAGTATTGCCGGTGAGTGGAGGTTCTTCTTCATAAGCTTGGATGTAAACGCCTTCTCTCGGATATCTCGTCTCTAAAGGCTAGGTTGAATGAATGGATTGAGAGGTGTGGCGCCAAACTCCGATCTTGCGAGAAGAGGATAAACCGGAAATTTTCGGAGAGGGATCTAGCTTCAAAGGTTTTGGAAGACCACCAAGCTCAACTTGCGGATAATGCCACCCGAGCTTATAAGATTTGGCGAGCCCTCCAATAAGTTGTAACGGAGGTGGTCGCTTCCGATAGAGCCGTCAACTTCACGAAAGAAATGGTGGAGACTCACAAAACTGTCGAGAAAGAGCTTGAGCGTCGATTCTCTTTGTATCAACAACAAAAAGAACATGCATGATCTGAGCTCGCGGCGCTGATAAAGCTCGAGACGGAGGTCCGATGTAAAAGCGACAATCTGGATGGCCTGTTGAACAATCTGTCGTCTTAGACTTTTTTGTTGTTGTATTCCCCTCTTTTTGATTGTATCTTCTAACCATTTTGATTTCTGAATAAAAGATATTTTATTTTTCATGTTTGCACCTCTCTATATCTTGATTGTCTTGAGCTGGCATGGATTAGTTTATTTACTCATTTTGAAGTTTTTAGTTTATTTACTCATTTCGGAGATTTTAATTTACCTTTCTCTTAGGTCTATAGGCAAACTCGACCTAATGTTAAATATAGATAACACTTTTTTTGATAGGGGTCCATTAGGTTTGTGGTACCGGGTTAAATCCGTCATACTGTCACGTTGGCTAATATATTCTCGATATGCAATCCTAAGGGTTGCGGCTCGAGTAGTCCCGTGTTTGTCGTATCTCTGATCTCTTCTGAGGATGGAAAAGACGTCTTCAACTAATTTTCTTAGTTTGGAATATCCATATTACCATCGGAAGATCAAGCGTTAGGTATTGTCATGGTGCTTTACTTGGGATTAGGCTTAATTTGAAGCACTGATAACTCATAACTGCACCCTTCTGGGGTGGGATGACATCTAATGATTTTTAGGCTTGCCATCAAGACCCGAAGCTATGCATATACCGTCACTTCATTTTTGTTTTGGTGTAGTACCGATTCTTCGCTGAAGTAAGGTAGACTGTGTGATCTCTATGTTATACGTATCGCAATTGAGATCTGGAGGTAGGAATATGCCATTACTATAATTTTATTTGACAATTACGCCCACACCCTGTTGGAATGAGGAGGAACTTTGAGGTAGTCTCTAGGCTACAGGTGTGCCGTCAAGACTTGTTTTCTTCTTTTGACGAAATATGGTGGGGAAATATGGTTTCCTTTCTTTCATTTGTGCCTATGGATTGTATATAAGAGTCGGTATAGACCTAGTTGCAGGGCAGGATTTTTTTTTATATTTATATATTTCCGTGATGCTTTATCTTTTCAGGTTTTTATATCACGAAAGTCACGATTGCCCAATCATTTCAGCTATTTTATTCGCGGTGCCCAATCATTTCAACTATGTCATTTTTTGTTTTTTACTCGCAGCTTTTTATTGCGAGTCGCCCAAATATTTCAGCTGTTTCATATGCATATATTTTTTGCTCACTGATTTTTATTGTTAGTTGCCCCATCATCCCGGCTATTTTTATATGCATATTTTTCCTTGCTCGTTCATTTTATTACGAGTTGGAGATTTGGAATCTGATACCAATCTTGGTATCATCATAGCTACAACTGGAATATTGTCAGGAGCAAATCATCATATGCCATTATTGATTTGGACAAAGGAGGCTTAGCAAATAGGGTCAGTATCCTGTCGGCTAAGGCTTTTAGCTTTATGAGCCATAAGGATCTTATAAAGGTATTTCTCCCTACGAGTCGAGAGGACCTCATAGGTATATTCTCTCCTTGGAAATCGTAAGGACTCTTAAGTGGTATTTTCTCTTGCAAGTAATAAGGATTCGTAAGTGTCGTTCACCATATTGAACGATATGTCTTGTTCTTGGTGGAACTTGATTGAGAATATATTTATTTACGTCCGTGGATTGTATACAAGGGTCGGTATGGACCGCTTGTTGGGCACAAATTTGTGAGGGTATGATGGCTTACGAATGGGTCCAGATCTCTGTAATTTAAGGCTTTTGAATTTTATAAGCCGTGAGCGTCTTAAGAGGGTATATTCTCCTTACGAGTCGTGAAGATCTCATAAGTGTATTTTCTCCTTAGGAATCGTATAACCTTCTAAGTGTATTTCTCCTTTGTGAGTCATAAGGATCTCACGCAGGTGTTGTCTCCTTACAAAGTCGTGAGAATTTTGCAAGCATCTTTTCTTTTAATGAGTTCGCACCCTTTCGGGCTTTCACAAGCTTGCCGTAACCCTACTATTTTTACTCACGGTGCTCTTTTCGGATTTTCATTTGTGCCCATTTCGCTTATGGACATACCATTTTTTTAGGCGGCCTGTAAGATAACGCACTAACAGTTGTAGAACATGACTTTCTTCGAAGGACCGTATCATATGAGACCTGGGAAGGATACGAATTGTTTATACCCGTGAATTGTATACGGTGCTCGATATGGAGACCCGCCATAGGGCAATATGTTAGTTTAAGGACATTACGGTCCATTATTAGTTTAGAGACATTTCGGTCCTGCATTCCAATGTTTGGGACGCATGTTAGTTTAAAGACAACTCGGTCCAACATTAGTTTAAGGACATTTCGGTCTAGCATTCCCATGTTTGGGATGCATGTTAGTTTAAGGATATCTCGGTCCAACATTTGTTTAAGGACGTTTTGGTTCAACATTCCCATGTTTGGGACGAATATTATTTGGCACCACTTTCAGAGTTTTGACTCAGGAAGATAGCGAGCGGACAAAAACGTTGTCATCTATCATTGACCTAAGTTGTAACTCTTCAGGCGTAGTACTTTTTGAGGAATCGATCGTTTATCGGCTGGAATAGCCTTTCGTCATGCATATCCATAAGCAGATAAGCTCCACCTTAGTAGACCTTATCTATGATGTATGGGCCTTCATAATTTGGCTCGAACTTCTCCCGTTTTGCACGATTGGGAATCATTGGTCTTTTGACAACCAGCATGAGTTCGCCTTAGCGGAATGTTCTCGGCCTAATCAGTCTTCATACGACCGCGTCATCCTTGCCTTATAAGCCTCCCGTGCTATAAGGCTGGTTTCATCGAAAGCATCAAGTTCCTCGAGCCTAAGATGAGCATTTTCTTCATCCGTTAACTTGTATTAAACTGCCACTCGTAATGAGGGGAGTTCTATCTTCAGTGGGAGTACTGCTTCAGCGCCAAACACCAATGTATATAGTGTAGTATTTGTTTCCGTCTTGAACGTTATTCAGTACTCCTAAAGAGCTTCATGCAACCTCTCATGCCAGTCCTTTTTGTTCCTAGACACCGTCTCTTTTATAATTTTGGTCAAAATCTTATTGAATGCTTCAGCTAGACCATTGGCCCGAGGATTATAGACTGAGGAGTATCTCCAATCTATTTTGTGCTAATGTGCGAAGCGACTTATTTTATGGCTTCTATAGGCAGGTCCGTTATCTGAGATTATCCGTCGTGGAGTTCCGAACTGGTAGATGACATGGGTTTTGAAGAAGTGAAGAATATTCTCCGTCTTCACTTTCCTTATCGGCACTGCTACTGCCCACTTAGAGAAATAGTCAGTTGTTGCTAGTATAAACCGATCTCACCTGGATGACGTTGTCTTCACACCAGAATATTGCATTTAATACTGCCCATTCTTTTGCTCATTTATTTATAGGTATGTGTTTTTTGATCCGTGTTCGTTACATATTTACAGGTTATAGGTTCCCAGTCCAAAATAACACAAATCAAGCAAAATCTCCACAGTTATGCCAAAATCCAGAACATCTGTAAAAAAGAGATAAAATCCGGATTCCGGTCATCCGCATCCGTCCAGTGCCTCTTACCAGTTCAAGAGACAAGACAAACAGCAGTGGGCATTCTTGTATCGGTCAAGCACAGAGTACGAGAGGGGCAGCACAAAGATAAAGTGTGCACGGAGCTCGGGGGAGATAAAAGTCAAAAAGATTAAAAGTGAAGCCATTTTGGACTGTTGAAAATCTGAAGAAATTTTGGAACCATTTTGCAAATTAGGACCTATAAAACAGAAGAACAAAGCAACACGAGAAAGCCCCAGAAATACGAAATGCCAATGCCTCCAAACGACCGTGGAACCGCGACCAATATGGCGTTTGGGCGGCGGTTCCGCGGCCATGTCAAGTCCTCGCCAGATCATATTTTGGGGGTATATTTTTAATTATGTAAGGGCTCAGAATATAACCCAAGGATTTCAGTTCTCTGCCTATTAATAGCCCAGTTTTGAGCCAAGTAGTGATGCATTTTCTTTATTAGGATTTAGTGTAGTTTAGTTGTATCTTCTTCTTCTTCTTCTTCTTCTTCATCTTTCCTCCATGAAATTGTAGTGAGAGCTCTTGAGTGGAAGTTAATGAAGATAAGGGTTTTTTCTGAACTTGTATTTTTATTTCCTTGTCATGTAATTTTAATTCCAAGTGTAATTTTACTTATTGTTGTTGAGTAGTTGTTGTTATTTCTTGTTTTATTTTTCTTCTTTCCTAAACCGTATTTTCAAGCCATTATACTCTATAGAGTCTTTTTCTTAGGTGAGGGCCAAAATAGTTAGCTTTCTACCATTTGTAAAACCTTATTTTTTCCATTCTTTCTTTTCTTCATTCTTGTTTTATTTTTCTTTTAAATGTGTGAATAATTCCATACTTATTAGGGCTAAAGAAGGTTAGTATGAGAGACGGAAAAATCACTTGTACTTCTCTTCGCCAAACATCTTAAAATGAATCTAGACCAAACAAACACAACCCCTTCACTTAGGCACGCTATACGTGACATATAGCCGCGACCTAAGTCAAGAAGTCTTTTAGACGCACTACAACGTGACATGTAGTTGTGACTTAATTGGATACATGGTTGTGGGTGTTTGGCCTAGAGTTGGAAATAAGCGCACGTAGCGGAAGGATAATGGGCACTAGGAATGGATTTAGCGTTGAAAAGCTTGCTTAAACTCAGAAATCCCATTCCTATGTCCTTCTAATCCCCGCTTCTTCTGATTTTCCCAACATCAATTTAAGAATGGAAAAAAGAAAAGCACAAGACTAATCCTAACTCTACAAACCAACCTTAACCCTAACAAGTTTACTTGAACATAAAATACGAACACTTAGGATAGAACTGAACATACACATATACATTCTTGAATTGACTCATCTAAGACAAGAATAGACATACAACTATCTCCTTGCGGACGACCCATGCTCAACCGGCTAGCTACAAGAGAAATCAACCTGATTACGGTAAGTAGAGAACAAAGTAGAACGCATAATATAGCTCGTAGCGATGGCCGTCTCCGCCGCTCAATCAAACGGTGCCGTTTCCGGGGAATCGATCGTTTATCTAAACTTGACTTTGTGGTGCCTAGGCTAGACAAGTGAGGAGGTAATTTTAAAAGGCCCGTATCATGGTGATTCATGAGCGGAACCCTCCTTACCTCACTTATGCTTGCCTGGACACAATTAGCAGTGAAGAGACGATTCGAGAATTATCTTGCAACTTGTCACTTGGAAGTTTAGGAACAGTCTGGTTGGACTTTGAAGACTCTAGCTCTAGGTGTTATTTGTGCATATTGTGATTAAGCTTGTGCTTGTGTAAAGTTTAGTTCCATAATTCCGTAATTTTTTTTCTAAAACCAAACAAACAATTTCAAAAACTCTAAAAACAAAAAAAATCAAAAATTTATAAAAATTCACCCACCTTCCACCCTCCCTACCTTTCACTCTTTTCATAACATGGGTACCCAAAAATGACCAACTCTTGCAGAACTTTGGTACTCACAACCAGACATTTCTTCATACGGTTTTTGCTTTGGTCGAACTTCGAACGATCTATCCATGCCCAAAATTTCTTTGAGAGATCGAATAGACGCTTCTAGAACCAACAATTGGACACCGCACTCCAATTTGTATCAACCGTATCAAACGTTCACACCTTCTCATATTGATACCCCTTTTAAGAGTCAGGTTGCGACTCTGAAACTCATGTCCATTGCTGACAGAATTAAACAATCTAATAACCGATCTTTCACTCCTTTCACCACTCCAAATTCGTTAGGACAACAATTCCATTAAACTTCTTATCATAATGTTGATCCTAATCTTATCTACTTTTCACATCCATCTGATTCCTATCAATCCTATCCGACTTTTACACATTCCCTAGACATTGCTTCTGAACAGCCATTTGAGAGTTTCACGTATCCATACGAATTTGAATCTTCTACTGAAACCCTCTCATGACCCATATCTAGTCTTGAACAGTCATTAGAAGAATTTCGGGTAGCGTCGTGCCAACAGATGGTGGATTTGAATGCGTCCATGGCCGCCCTCATACAACCTAACGAACCGGCAGCTAGTTTCCAACTAGCTCCGAATTTTCCAATGTATGATGAGGCGATAGGACAATTTGAGGATTTGAGTCTTGAGAATGAGCAATACACCCTTCCAAATCAAACATACCTATTTCAAATTGAATTCCACAACTCCAGTTTCGAATGTCTATCGAGTGCCTCAAATGATTCACCAATTGAAAATAGAATGTTTGATGAGTTGTGCGACTACGTAGTGTTTGATTTACCCGATTTTGAAGGTTCCATTGAAACCAATGCCAATCTCTTTGATCTCTACATCTTCAATCTAGAACCACAATTGATTGAAATCCATGCTTTTGATGAGGTGTCTAGGAGATTTGACTTTCACTTGATAGAGGATATCGACGCTGGGAATATTTTGGATGATGAACCCACAGTTTTGGATGAGTTTTTCTCACCACTTCATCATGTCCTTTCACTTCCGTGTGGGCATCATCCCGAACCATTAACTATTTTTCCCGAACTCCAAATGCGTTTGGAAATTGATGATGTTGAATGCATGGATGAGATGAATTTTAGGAGAATTTTGAGGATGAACCAGTTTTATTAGATGAGTTGGATTTTCCAATTCATCATGTCCCTTCCATTGACTGTGCACACCCTCCTGAATGTTTAATTGATACCATTACTCAATCACTTTCCTCCATCCTTTCCATCGTTTCCACTTTGCAAGACACCGTATCACCTTCATTTCCTATGTCTGGTTCACCAAGTTCGGCCGGCCCATGTTTTCTTGCAAATCTTGAGAGGTTTGACCCCATTTCTCAACGTGTTGATAGATTAGTATAATCCATTTTTACACTTCAATCATTATAAATTGTACTAATTTATTCACCCCATTTCTACCCTCAAGTTCGTATTCCATTTCTTTTTCCCCTCCGCCATTCATCTCCTCTACCGAGACCATATCCCGCTTCCATTCACACACGGTCTCACATATTCTTCATCTCTTTTCTCTACACGTTCTTTTACCAACCCGAGCATTATCACGATAAAATCTTTGAATGGTTTGTTTACCGCCGAAAACAGAGACGAACCGGGATGGATCGACTTTCCTGAATTTGGGGCCAGATACTATTTGGATTTATCCATCCACCTCTTCAAAGATACTAAGTTAATTTATAGCACAGTATATCGGAGGTTTGGACGGATGCAACCGTTGTAGCAGACTTTATCAGATCCCCCCTCATTTTATCAGGGTTTTTTTATTGTGGGGACGCTCTTCCCTACAGGTGCAAGCCCCTGCAATTAATTATGTTACCGCATTGCGATAACCACTTTCTCCTGCTCCGGAAGTTCACTTCGTGTTGTGTGTGTTTTTGTTTGTTTTGGTTGCCCGTGGATTGTATACAGATGCTAATTTATGTCGTCGTCCGTAGGGTGCGGATCAGTCCAAATCCGTACATTTTAGATTTGGGTTTGGCTTATTTAAGGACCGTTAATCTGGTTTGAGATTAAGATCGATTTAAACATATGAGCATTTGGGGCTCAGTTATTTTAGTTTAAGGACATCATGGTCCATTATCGCCATGTTTGAGGCGAAATTTTAGTTTAGGGACATTTCGGTCCAACATTCATCTGGCGTGCACGTGTATATATTACATGGCGGAATGAACGATGGTGACATAGAATGTGCCCAATTTGGAAAGCGATCCGATTTGAGATGTACACGTCAATTTGGAAGTGCATCAATGTATGACGAAAGGAGTTATTGGTTGTTGGGACCCGCTACCTATCTGAAGACGTTGAGGAATTACAACGACATATATCAGAGTTGTGGAAAGATGTTCCCTTGAACCAAATCCCGTATTTGAGGAAAAAAGGGGTTGTTGTGGACCTAAGAATTATTAGTCATATGTGAGACTAAAATTGCCTTAGGAGATATGCGATGAATATCATTTTGGATATCATCAATGAGAGATCATTAATCATGTTTGAGACTAAGATCGGCTCAATAATATTTTTAACGATCATTTTTTACTTAAGATCCATCAAAAGAGTATTTGGGCTCAGCTGCAAGAAACTTCAGAGGTTTAGCCAATTTGGGCTTAGTCTGCCTACTCTTATTCAAAAAGTGCTAAGCAGTCATTTGGGCTCTGTCTGTTCAGCATTTTTCATTTTATGAAAAAATTCTAAGCGCTTATTTGATACTCTGACACTCATATGGGTGTTATGTGAAGCATTTGATTATGGGCATCGCCCAATGAGCGTTGAGCATTCTGTCACCTTGGCTATTTATGGAGTGCTGGACACTTTTCTCTCTTCTTTTTTGATGGTGCCCACGTGAGGAGCACGTAAGGCGCTGGGGCGCTGCCAAATCAGTGCTAGGCACTAAGCTGTTTTGGCTGTATGTGAATTGCTAAGCACTTTTATGTGACGCCCACATGAGGAGCACGTGAGGCGCTGAGCACTATTAAAGAGGGGCGCCCACGTGGGAACTACGTGAGGCACTAGTTTCTTTAATATGGAGATTTAATCTCTGTTGATATTTTTTAAAGAACTTAAATCTCTTTTAATGGTATTTTGACCATTAAAGATCACCAAGATCACTATTTCGAGGATCTAGGATCATGTTCTTTTAAGAACTAAGTTCTTGATTCGAAAGAACTGAGTTTCTGGAGTATTATGGTCTCCATATTCTTCCGCTTTTAAATTTGTTTTTCCTAGAACCTTTGATTCTCAAGAATAAGATCTTCCCGATGAGAATTAAATTCGCAACTTGTGGAAGACTTGCCTTGTTGATATCAGATTCAGAGAAAGAACTAAGTTCTTTTAGAAGGGTTCAACCCTTAGATATGTTAGGTAAGGGATGTTTTGATCTCGATATTTTCTTTACGCAGGGTTTCAAAAATGGAGCTCTTCTTCTTTGAGAATTGAATTCTCTTTTCTTTCTGTTTTCCTCTCTCCGTCTCTCTATGTTGTTCTGGCTCTCTCTGTCCTCGTCTTCCTCCCTCTCTCTTTTGTGTGACTTGCAGTCTCGAGGCCTTTATATAGTGGAGGCAAATTGTTGATTAGTTTTGAGAAAATATCTCATTGAGAGATTCCAATTGATTTAATTGGTCTCAAAATTGATTTAGGGAATTTTACCCACCATTGGAACTTTGATCCAAGGACTTCTGTTTTTGCAGAATATGATTTTTGGTTTTTAACGAGATTGGGGAAATATCTTCCCTATACATAATTTATTTTGTAAAACGATGATTTTTAATCACCATTGAATTTTTAATCCAGCGGTTCTCTATTTTACAGAGAGCAATCTTTCTTATTTAGAAAGTTTGAGGGAATACATTCCAGAATAGAATTTTATTCTACAATTGGATCTTTTATCCAACCGAGAGTACCTTTCTTATTTCAGAAAGATTTGGGAAATGTTTTCACCCAACAGAATTTAATTCCGTATTTTGATGATTTATCATCTCCGTTGGATTTTTGATCCAACGGCTCTGTTTAACAGAGAGTATTGTAGAATTTAATTCTACCTGGACGCTGGCGTTCACGTGTTATGCATGTGGGCGCTACTTAAGAATTTAATTCTTTAGTTGGGTATCTGTGCTTTACACAGAGGCGCCCGCATGAGGAGCGCATGCGGCGCCATCTAAGAGTTTAACTCTTATGTAATGAACTCTTCTGTGCTTTTCACATTGGCGCCCGCGTGAGGAGCACGTGAGGCCCCACCATAGGATTTAATCCTATAAGATTGGCTCTGGCGTTGGCGTCCTCGTAAAGAGCACGTGAGGCGCTGCCTCATTAAATTCAACAGACCTTTGCTATTTTATTAGGTTAAATATATTGGGGAAACAAATGCCCCCCACCGTTGCTCTCACGTGGCTTACACGTGGGTGTAACAGTGTCACCTTTTCCACCGTTCGATCTTCTGAGGAGTTGAACCGTCCCTTCATGTCTTATAAATAGAGCCTTTGGCCCTTGAGATGACCGTCGTTTCATCATCCTCTTGAGTCTTCTTCTTCCATGAGAATTTAATTTTCTTTTCAGAGCTTAGATCTCTGTTCCCTGAACTTTCTCAGAGTCAAACTCTGTCAAAATTTGGTAAGAATCATGACCACATTTTAGATTAATAATCCTTAACCACATTTCGAAGTTGATCTTAGTCTCATATAAGACTAATGTATTGTTAGTTAAAATAAATCGAGCCCATATACTTATATATTTAAGTTGATCTTAATCTAAAATCAGATTAACGGTCCTTAAATAAAATAAAATATCCCCTGAACTGATGGAACATACAACCTAGGTTCAAACCCAAATATATATGTACGGATTTGGACTAATCTGCGCCCTACGGGTGATGACATAAACTAGTCTCCGTATACAATCTATGAACAACCATAATAAACAAAATATATAACAGGACACGAAGTGACCTACTAGAGCAGGAGAAAGAGGTTATCGCAACGCGATAACGTAATTAACTGCAGGGGCTTGCACCTGCAGAGAAGAGCGTCCCCATAATCAAAATCCTCTCATAAATTAGGGAGAATCTGATAAAGTCATGCTACATCGGTCGCATTCATCCAAACCTCCGATATAAGGTGCCATAAATCAACTTGGTATTTTCGGAGAGGTGGATGGATATGTTCCAAATAGCATCTGTCCCCAAATTCAGCTAGGACGATCTATCCCGGTTCGTCACTGTTTTCTGCAGTAAACAGTGAGGACCAACCCTAATAGGACCCACAGACAATGACATTAAGGAGATCAACACGTACATATAAGGCACCAGTCAGGTACGGTTTGAAGATATGCTCGCATACGCTTTAGTCATTGAAAGCGGAGATCCCGGCTCTTATCAAGAGGCAATTAGGCAAGACAATCGGGATCGATAGATTATTGCGATGACAGAGGAGACAAAAGAACTATTGGCTGCAAGTGGGTATTCAGAAAAAAGGAAAACGAGCAATACAAGGCACATTTAGTTGCGAAGGGTTTTATTCAGAAGGAGGGGGTTGACTACAACGAGATTTTCTTGCCGGTAGTCAAGCATACTTCTATTCGAGTATTGTTGGCAAAGCTAGCTACTTAAGATTTAGCGTTGGAGCAAATGGATATGAAAACAGCATTTCTACATGGTGAGTTGGAAGAAAAGATCTTCATGAAGCACCTGAAGGATTTATAGAGCCCGGTAAGGAGGATCATGTAAGTGAATTCAAGCGGTCTTTATATGGGTTGAAGAAGTCTTACCGTGGGTGAGTGATAACTTAGTCCTAATATTTTTTTGCTTATTTCCCATTTAGAGATGCGACTAGTCTTCCTGCGTATTCCTTATTTTAACACAGTTCTGCCAGCCCTGACCCCGTTTGAGTCTCATGTTCGTATGCCCGCGGGTCTTTATGCCAGACGTATGTCTGAAAGGATGGAGAAACACAGTCTACACTCACTGACCGCTCTCATCGAAGACCTCCGCACTGGTACTTCAGTCATTGCAAAGGAGTTTGCTGCCGAAGATAATACTTCCTTATCCGTCCTTGCCACCTATCATGATGAGGTGCTGGTGTGTACTTGGGTTGAGTATTGCCGGTGAGTGGAGGTTCTTCTTCATAAGCTTGGATGTAAACGCCTTCTCTCGGATATCTCGTCTCTAAAGGCTAGGTTGAATGAATGGATTGAGAGGTGTGGCGCCAAACTCCGATCTTGCGTGAAGAGGATAAACCGGAAATTTTCGGAGAGGGATCTAGCTTCAAAGTTTTTGGAAGACCACCAAGCTCAACTTGCGGCTAATGCCACCCGAGCTTATAAGATTTGGCGAGCCCTCCAATAAGTTGTAACGGAGGTGGTGGCTTCCGATAGAGCCGTCAACTTCACGAAAGAAATGGTGGAGACTCACAAAACTGTCGAGAAAGAGCTTGAGCGTCGATTCTCTTTGTATTAACAACAAAAAGAACATGCATGATCTGAGCTCGCGTCGCTGATAAAGCTCAAGACAGAGGTCCGATGTAAAAGCAACAATCTGGATGGCCTGTTGAACAATCTGTCGTCTTAGACTTTTTTTTGTTGTATTCCCCTCTTTTTGATTGTAACTTCTAACCATTTTGATTTCTGAATAAAAGATATTTTATTTTTCATGTTTGCACCTCTCTATATCTTGATTGTCTTGAGCTGGCATGGATTAGTTTATTTACTCATTTTGAAGTTTTTAGTTTATTTACTCATTTCGGAGATTTTAATTTACCTTTCTCTTAGGTCTATAGGCAAACTCGACCTAATGTTAAATATAGATAACTTTTTTTTGATAGGGGTCCATTAGGTTTGTGGTACCGGGTTAAATCCGTCATACTGTCACGTTGGCCAATATATTCTCGATATGCAATCCTAAGGGTTGCGGCTCGAGTAGTCCCGTGTTTGTCGTATCTCTGATCTCTTCTGAGGTTGGAAAAGACGTCTTCAACTAATTTTCTTAGTTTGGAATATCCATATTACCATCGGAAGATCAAGCGTTAGGTATTGTCATGGTGCTTTACTTGAGATTAGGCTTAATTTGAAGACCTGATAACTCATAACTGCACCCTTCTGGGGTGGGATGACATCTAATGATTTTTAGGCTTGCCATCAAGACCCGAAGCTATGCATATACCGTCACTTCATTTTTGTTTTGGTGTAGTACCGATTCTTCGCTGAAGTAAGGTAGACTGTGTGATCTCTATGTTATACGTATCGCAATTGAGATCTGGAGGTAGGAATATGCCATTACTATAATTTTATTTGACAATTGCGCCCACACCCTGTTGGAATGAGGAGGAACTTTGAGGTAGTCTCTAGGCTACAGGTGTGCCGTCAAGACTTGTTTTCTTCTTTTGACGAAATATGGTGGGGAAATATGGTTTCCTTTCTTTCATTTGTGCCTATGGATTGTATATAAGAGTCGGTATAGACCTAGTTGCAGGGCAGGATTTTTTTTATATTTATATATTTCCGTGATGCTTTATCTTTTCAGGTTTTTATATCACGAAAGTCACGATTGCCCAATCATTTCAGCTATTTTATCCGCGGTGCCCAATCATTTCAACTATGTCATTTTTTGTTTTTTACTCGCAGCTTTTTATTGCGAGTCGCCCAAATATTTCAGCTGTTTCATATGCATATATTTTTTGCTCACTGATTTTTATTGTTAGTTGCCCCATCATTCCGGCTATTTTTATATGCATATTTTTCCTTGCTCGTTCATTTTATTACGAGTTGGAGATTTGGAATCTGATACCAATCTTGGTATCATCATAGCTACAACTGGAATATTGTCAGGAGCAAATCATCATATGCCATTATTGATTTGGACAAAGGAGGCTTAGCAAATAGGGTCAGTATCCTGTCGGCTAAGGCTTTTAGCTTTATGAGCCATAAGGATCTTATAAAGGTATTTCTCCCTACGAGTCGAGAGGACCTCATAGGTATATTCTCTCCTTGGAAATCGTAAGGACTCTTAAGTGGTATTTTCTCTTGCAAGTAATAAGGATTCGTAAGTGTCGTTCACCATATTGAACGATATGTCTCGTTCTTGGTGGAACTTGATTGAGAATATATTTATTTACGTCCGTGGATTGTATACAAGGGTCGGTATGGACCGCTTGTAGGGCATAAATTTGTGAGGGTATGATGGCTTAAGAATGGGTCCAGATCTCTGTAATTTAAGGCTTTTGAATTCTATAAGCCGTGAGCGTCTTAAGAGGGTATATTCTCTTACGAGTCGTGAAGATCTCATAAGTGTATTTTCTCCTTAGGAATCGTATAACCTTCTAAGTGTATTTCTCCTTTGTGAGTCATAAGGATCTCACGCAGGTGTTGTCTCCTTACAAAGTCGTGAGAATTTTGCAAGCATCTTTTCTTTTAACGAGTTCGCACCCTTTCGGGCTTTCACAAGCTTGCCGTAACCCTACTATTTTTACTCACGGTGCTCTTTTCGGATTTTCATCCGTGCCCATTTCGCTTATGGACATACCATTTTTTTAGGCGGCCTGTAAGATAACGCACTAACAGTTGTAGAACATGACGTTTTTCGAAGGACCGTATCATATGAGACCTGGGAAGGATACGAATTGTTTATACCCGTGAATTGTATACGGTGCTCGATATGGAGACCCGCCATAGGGCAATATTTTAGTTTAAGGACATTACGGTCCATTATTAGTTTAGAGACATTTCGGTCCTGCATTCCAATGTTTGGGACGCATGTTAGTTTAAAGACAACTCGGTCCAACATTAGTTTAAGGACATTTCGGTCTAGCATTCCCATGTTTGGGATGCATGTTAGTTTAAGGATATCTCGGTCCAACATTTGTTTAAGGACGTTTTGGTTCAACATTCCCATGTTTGGGACGAATATTATTTGGCATCACTTTCAGAGTTTTGACTCAGGAAGATAGCGAGCGGACACAAACGTTGTCTTCTATCATTGACCTAAGTTGTAACTCTTCAGGCGTAGTACTTTTTAAGGAATCGATCGTTTATCGGCTGGAATAGCCTTTCGTCATGCATATCCATAAGCAGATAAGCTCCACCTTAGTAGACCTTATCTATGATGTATGGGCCTTCATAATTTGGCTCGAACTTCTCCCGTTTTGCACGATTGGGAATCATTGGTCTTTTGACAACCAGCATGAGTTCGCCTTAGCGGAATGTTCTCGGCCTAATCAGTCTTCATACGACCGCGTCATCCTTGCCTTATAAGCCTCCTGTGCTATAAGGCTGGTTTCATCGAAAGCATCAAGTTCCTCGAGCCTAAGATGAGCATTTTCTTCATCCGTTAACTTGTATTAAACTGCCACTCGTAATGAAGGGAGTTCTATCTTCAGTGGGAGTACTGCTTCAGCGCCAAACACCAATGTATATAGTGTAGTATTTGTTTCCGTCTTGAACGTTATTCAGTACTCCTAAAGAGCTTCATGCAACCTCTCATGCCAGTCCTTTTTGTTCCTAGACACCGTCTCTTTTATAATTTTGGTCAAAATCTTGTTGAATGCTTCAGCTAGACCATTGGCCCGAGGATTATAGACTGAGGAGTATCTCCAATCTATTTTGTGCTAATGTGCAAAGCGACTTATTTTATGGCTTCTATAGGCAGGTCCGTTATCTGAGATTATCCGTCGTGGAGTTCCGAACTGGTAGATGACATGGGTTTTGAAGAAGTGAAGAATATTCTCCGTCTTCACTTTCCTTATCGGCACTGCTACTGCCCACTTAGAGAAATAGTCAGTTGTTGCTAGTATAAACCGATCTCACCTGGATGACGTTGTCTTCACACCAGAATATTGCATTTAATACTGCCCATTCTTTTGCTCATTTATTTATAGGTATGTGTTTTTTGATCCGTGTTCGTTACATATTTACAGGTTATAGGTTCCCAGTCCAAAATAACACAAATCAAGCAAAATCTCCACAGTTATGCCAAAATCCAGAACATCTGTAAAAAAGAGATAAAATCCGGATTCCGGTCATCCGCATCCGTCCAGTGCCTCTTACCAGTTCAAGAGACAAGACAAACAGCAGTGGGCATTCTTGTATCGGTCAAGCACAGAGTACGAGAGGGGCAGCACAAAGATAAAATGTGCATGGAGCTCGGGGGAGATAAAAGTCAAAAAGATTAAAAGTGAAGCCATTTTGGACTGTTGAAAATCTGAAGAAATTTTGGAACCATTTTGCAAATTAGGACCTATAAAACAGAAGAACAAAGCAACACGAGAAAGCCCCAGAAATACGAAATGCCAATGCCTCCAAACGACCGTGGAACCGCGACCAATATGGCGTTTGGGCGGCGGTTCCGCGGCCATGTCAAGTCCTCGCCAGATCATATTTTGGGGGTATATTTTTAATTATGTAAGGGCTCAGAATATAACCCAAGGGTTTCAGTTCTCTGCCTATTAATAGCCCAGTTTTGAGCCAAGTAGTGATGCCTTTTCTTTATTAGGATTTAGTGTAGTTTAGTTGTATCTTCTTCTTCTTCTTCTTTCCTCTGTGAAATTGTAGTGAGAGCTCTTGATTGGAAGTTAATGAAGATAAGGGTTTTTTCTGAACTTGTATTTTTATTTCCTTGTCATGTAATTTTAATTCCAAGTGTAATTTTACTTATTGTTGTTGAGTAGTTGTTGTTATTTCTTGTTTTTATTTTTCTTCTTTCCTAAACCGTATTTTCAAGCCATTATACTCTATAGAGTCTCTTTCTTAGGTGAGGGCCAAAATAGTTAGCTTTCTACCATTTGTAAAACCTTATTTTTTCCATTCTTTCTTTTCTTCTTTCTTGTTTTATTTTTCTTTTAAATGTGTGAATAATTCCGTACTTATTAGGGCTAAAGAAGGTTAGTATGAGAGACGGAAAAATCACTTGTACTTCTCTTCGCCAAACATCTTAAAATGAACCTAGACCAAACAAACACAACCCCTTCACTTAGGCACGCTATACGTGACCTAAGTATAGAAGTCTTTTGGACGCACTACAACGTGACATGTAGTTGTGACTTAATTGGATACATGGTTGTGGGTGTTTGGCCTAGAGTTGGAAATAAGCGCACGTAGCGGAAGGATAAGGGGCACTAGGAATGGATTTAGCGTTGAAAAACTTGCTTAAACTCCCAAATCCCATTCTTATGTCCTTCTAATCCCCGCTACTTCGGATTTTCCCAACATCAATTTAAGAATGGAAAAAAGAAAAGCACAAGACTAATCCTAACTCTACAAACCAACCATAATCCTAACAAATTTACTTGAACATAAAAAACGAACACTTAGGATAGAACTGAACATACACATATACATTCTTGAATTGACTCGTCTAAGACAAGAATAGACATACAACCATATCCCTGCGGACGACCCATGCTCAACCGGCTAGCTACAAAAGAAACCAACTTGATTACGGTAAGCAGAGAACAAAGTAGAACGCATAATATAGCTCGTAGCGATGGCCGTCTCCGCCGCTCAATCAAACGGTGTCGTTTCCGGGGAATCGATCGTTTATCTAAACTTGAATTTGTGGTGCCTAGGCTAGACAAGTGAGGAGGTAATTTTAAAAGGCCCGTATCATGGTGATTCATGAGCGGAACCCTCCTTACCTCACTTGTGGTTGCCTGGACACAATTAGCAGTGAAGAGGCGATTTGTGGGTTATCTTGCAACTTGTCACTTGGAAGTTTAGGAACAGTCTGGTTGGACTTTGAAGACTCTAGCTCTAGGTGTTATTTGTGCATATTGTGATTGCGCTTGTGCTTGTGCTTGTGTAAAGTTTAGTCCAATAATTCCGTAATTTTTTTTCTAAAACCAAACAAACAATTTCAAAAACTCTAAAAACAAAAAAAATCAAAAATTTATAAAAATTCACCCACCTTCCACCCTCCCCACCTTTCACTCTTTTCCTAACATGGGTATCCCAAAATGACCAACTCTTGCAGAACTTTGGTACCCACAACCAGAAATTTCTTCATACGGTTTTTGCTTTGGTCGAACTTCGAACGATCCATCCATGCCCAAAATTTCTTTGAGAGATCGAATAGATGCTTCTAGAACCAACAATTGGACACTGCACTCCAATTTGTATCAACCGTATCAAACGTTCACACCTTCTCATATTGATACCCCTTTTGAGAGTCAGGTTGCGACTCTGAAACTCATGTCCATTGCTGACAGAATTAAACAATCTAATAACCGATCTTTCGCTCCTTTCACCACTCCAAATTCGTTAGGACAACAATTCCAATAACCTTCTTATCATAATGTTGATCCTAATCTTATCTACTTTTCACATCCATCTGATTCCTATCAATCCTATCCGACTTTTACACCTTCCCTAGACATTGCTTCTGAACAGCCATTTGAGAGTTTCACGTATCGATACGAATTTGAATCTTTTACTGAAACCCTCTCATGACCCATATGTAGTCTTGAACAGTCATTAGAAGAATTTCGGGTAGCGTCGTGCCAACAGATGGTGGATTTGAATGCGTCCATGGCCGCCCTCATACAACCTAACGAACCGGCAGCTAGTTTCCAACTAACTCAGAATTTTCCAATGTATGATGAGGCGATAGGACAATTTGAGGATTTGAGTCTTGAGAATGAGCAGTACACCCTTCCAAATCAAACATACCTATTTCAAATTGAATTCCACAACTCCAGTTTCGAATGTCTATCGAGTGCCTCAAATGATTCACCAATTGAAAATAGAATGTTTGATGAGTTGTGCGACTACGTAGTGTTTGATTTACCCGATTTTGAAGGTTCCATTTCAAGTGAAACCAATGCCAATCTCTTTGATCTCTACATCTTCAATCTAGAACCACAATTGATTGAAATCCATGCTTTTGATGAGGTGTCTAGGAGATTTGACTTTCACTTGATAGAGGATATCGACGCTGGAAATATTTTGGATGATGAACCCACAGTTTTGGATGAGTTTTTCTCACCAATTCATCATGTCCTTTCACATCCGTGCGGGCATCATCCCGAACCATTAACTATTTTTCCCGAACTCCAAATGCGTTTGGAAATTGATGATGTTGAATGCATGGATGAGCTGAATTTTGAGGATGAACCAGTTTTATTAGATGAGTTGGATTTTCCAATTCATCATGTCCTTTCCATTGACTGTGCACACCCTCCTGAACGTTTAATTGATACCATTCCTCAATCACTTTCCTCCATCCTTTCCATCATTCCCACTTTGCAAGACACCGTATCACCTTCATTTCCTATGTCTGGTTCACCAAGTTCGGCCGGCCCATGTTTTCTTGCAAATCTTGAGAGCTTTGACCCCATTTCTCAACGTGTTGATAGATTAGTATAATCCATTTTTACACTTCAATTATTATAAATTGTACTAATTTATTCACCCCATTTCTACCCTCAAGTTCGTATTCCATTTCTTTTTCCCCTCCGCCATTCATCTCCTCTACCGAGATCGTATCCCGCTTCCATTCACACACGGTCTCGCGTATTCTTCATCTCTTTTCTCTACACGTTCTCTTACCAACTCGAGCATTATCACGATAAAATCTTTGAATGGTTTGTTTACCGCCGAAAACGGAGACGAACCGGGATGGATCGACTTTCCTGAATTTGGGGGCAGATACTATTTGGATTTATCCGTCCACCTCTTCAAAGATACTAAGTTAATTTATAGCACAGTATATCGGAGGTTTGGACGGATGCAACCGTTGTAGCAGACTTTATCAGATTCCCCCTCATTTTATCAGGGTTTTTTTTTATTGTGGGGACGCTCTTCCCTACAGGTGCAAGCCCCTGCAATTAATTATATTACCGTATTGCGATAACCACTTTCTCCTGCTCCGGAAGTTCACTTCGTGTTGTGTGTGTTTTTGTTTGTTTTGGTTGCCCGTGGATTGTATACAGAGGCTAATTTATGTCGTCGTCCGTAGGGTGCGGATCAGTCCAAATCCGTATATTTTAGATTTGGGTTTGGCTTATTTAAGGACCATTAATCTGGTTTGAGATTAAGATCGACTTAAACATATGAGCATTTGGGGCTCAGTTATTTTAGTTTAAGGACATCACGGTCCATTATCGCCATGTTTGAGGCGAAATTTTAGTTTAGGGACATTTCGGTCCAACATTCATCTGGCGTACACATGTATATATTACGTGGCGGAATGAACGATGGTGACATAGAATGTGCCCAATTTGGAAAGCGATCCGATTTGAGATGCACACGTCAATTTGGAAGTGCTTCAATGTATGACGAAAGGAGTTATTGGTTGTCGGGACCCGCTACCTATCTGAAGACGTTGAGGAATTACAACGACATATATCAGAGGTGTGGAAAGATGTACCCTTGAACTAAATCCCGTATTTGAGGGAAAAAGGGGTTGTGGTGGACCTAAGAATTATTAGTCATATTTGAGACTAAAATTTTCTTAGGAGATATGAGATGAATATCATTTTGGATATCATCAATGAGAGATCATTAATCATGTTTGAGACTAAGATCGGCTCAATAATATTTTTAAGGATCATTTTTTACTTAAGATCCATCAAAAGAGTATTTGGGCTCAGCTGCAAGAAACTTCAGAGGTTTAGCTAATTTGGGCTTAGTCTGCCTACTTTTATTCATAAAGTGCTAAGCACTCATTTGGGCTCTGTCTGTTCAGCATTTTTCATTTTATGAAAAAATTCTAAGCGCTTATTTGAAACTCTGACACTCATATGGGTGTTATGTGAAGCATTTGATTGTGGGCATCGCCCAATGAGCGCTGTGCATTCTGTCACTTTGGCTGTTTATGGAATGCTGGGAACTTTTCTCTCTTCTTTTTTGATGGTGCCCATGTGAGGAGCACGTGAGGCGCTGGGGCGCTGCCCAATCAGTGCTAGGCACTAAGCCATTTTGGCTGTATGTGAATTGCTAAGCACTTTTATGTGACACCCACATGAGGAGCACGTGAGGCGCTGGGCACTATTAAAGAGGGGCGCCCATGTGGGAACCACGTGAGGCGCTAGTTTCTTTTATATGGAGATTTAATCTCTGTTGATATTTTTTAAAGAACTTAAATCTTTGTTAATGGTATTTTGACTATTAACGATCACCAAGATCACTATTTCGAGGATCTAGGATCATGTTCTTTTAAGAACTAAGTTCTTGATTCAAAAGAACTGAGTTCCTGGAGTATTATGGACTCTATATTCTTTCTCTTTTAAATTTGTTCTTCTCAGAACCTTTGATTCTCAAGAATAAGATCTTCCCGATGAGAATTAAATTCGCAACTTGTGGAAGACTTGTCTTGTGGATCTCAGATCCAGAGAAAGAACTAAGTTCTTTTAGAAAGGTTCAACCCTTAGATATGTTAGGTAAAGGAGATGTTTGGATCTCGATATTTTCTTTACGTAGGGTTTCAAAAATGGAGCTCTTCTTCTTTGAGAATTGAATTCTCTTTTCTTTCTGTTTTCCTCTCTCCGTCTCTCTGTGTTGTTCTGGCTCTCTCAGCCCTCGTCTTCCTCCCTCTCTTTTTTGTGTGACTTGCAGTCTCAGGGCCTTTATATAGTGGAGGCAAATTGTTGATTAGTTTTGAGAAAATATCTCATTGAGAGATTCCAATTGATTTAATCGGTCTCAAAATTGATTTGGGGAATTTTACCCAGGAACTTTGATCCAAGGACTTCTGTTTTTACAGAATATGATTTTTGGTTTTTAACGAGATTGGGGAAATATCTTCTCTATACAGAATTTATTCTGTAAAATGGTGATTTTTAATCACCATTAGATTTTTAATCCAACGGTTCTCTATTTTACAGAGAGCAATCTTTCTTATTTAGAAAGTTTGAGGGAATATATTCCAGAATAGAATTTTATTCTATAATTGGATCTTTTATCCAACCGAGAGTACCTTTCTTATTTCAGAAAGATTTAGGAAATGTTTTCTCCCAACAGAATTTAATTCCGTATTTTGATGATTTATCGTCTCCGTTGGATTTTTGATCCAACGGCTCTGTTTAACAGAGAGTATTGTAGAATTTAATTCTACCTGGACGCTGGCGCTCACGTGTTATGCATGTGGGCGCTACTTAAGAATTTAATTCTTTAGTTGGGTATCTGTGCTTTACACACTGGCGTTCGCATGAGGAGCGCGTGCGGCACCATCTAAGAGTTTAACTCTTATGTAATGAACTCTTCTGTGCTTTTCACATTGGCGCCCGCGTGAGGAGCACGTGAGGCCCCACCATAGGATTTAATCCTATAAGATTGGATCTGGCGCTGGCGTCATCGTGGAGAGCACGTGAGGCGCTGCCTCATTAAATTCAACAGAGATTTGCTCTTTTATTAGGTTAAATATATTGGGGAAACAAATGCACCCCATCGTTGCTCTCACGTGGCTTACACGTGGGTGTAACAGTGTCACCTTTTCCACCGTTCGATCTTCTGAGGAGTTGAACCGTCCCTTCATGTCTTATAAATAGAGCCTTTAGCCCTTGAGATGACTGCCGTTTCATCATCCTCTTGAGTCTTCTTCTTCCATGAGAATTTAATTTTCTTTTCAGTGCTTAGATATCTGTTCCCTGAACTTTCTTAGAGTCAAACTCTGTCAAAATTTGGTAAGAATCATGACCAAGATTTAACACTTAAAGAAACTCTTAAAAGAACCTCTTCTTGTTTTTGGGTTTTAACCCATTAACAGAACTTTGCTCTTCTCTTGAAACGATCTCTTAGAGATCTAAAAAAACTTTATTTGGGAAGACTATGGGTCATGGGGATCTTAAGGTTTTTACCCTGTTAGTGACTTTGATCTTTGAAGGTTGTTTGGAATTTAATTCCATTTCCCGAGTGGATTTCTGGGATTTTATCTCATTATTAAAGGAATTTAATTCCGGATTGTTCTACAGAGCTTAGCTTTGAGAAAATTTCTTTTTAAGAAATTCTTTTGGGATTTTTATTCCCCTTTTCCTATTTTCTTTTTTTGGGTTCTTTTTGCAGATTTGAAATCTGTTGTAGAACACATTTTTCGAGGTTATTAGGAGTTTAACTTCACAGTTTAATGAGATTCTTCATTAAATGAGAATCTTTTTGGATTCTTACAATGAGTGTCTACCTCATCATTGATGGGGGGTATTACCTTAATTTTGTGGAGGCCACATTTTTCGATCGTAATGATTTTGGTATTTTGATTGCTAACCCTTTACTGGTTTTTCTTTTCAGATATTATGGCTTCTCATCTGTATGATCTTGAAGAGATTATCTCTTATGAGGAGATTCGCATCCAAGGCCGCTGCCAGGGCCAAGAGTTTACTAACGCTTAGTGTGCTGAGGTGTGTTAGTTATATGTATGTCCTAGAGGCCATTATTGTACATAGGATGTATATTGTAGTGGATGCTGGGACATATATAGGGAGGACTTTCTTGCTCGACATGATAGTATGCTATCTGGTTGCTCTTTACCTTAACGTGTACACTGATTGTCTCTCTGTTACATGTTGGTAAAGCCCTTAGGATGTGTACTTGACTACCTGGACTGTGATGCAGATCATACTAGTGGGGACATGGTAGTCTATAAGTACATCCTTCAAGGTCCCTAGTCGTGGGTGTATCGAGACGGGGCATCGATATACCAGAGTAGACAAGCGTATACCTTCTCGACCCATACAGATGGGCGATGGATGATCCCATATCCATTGGTGTTTGACATCAGAAATGATATACGGGTGCTCAGTAGAGACTGGATACACTGGACGGACTCGCCGAGAACTCCCAGATGGTATTATACCTTACGTCAGATGGCAGTTCTCTAGTGACACTGGTACAGGTTAGTCTGTAGACCCGGGATCGTCCTAGAGTCTTGTGTGATTCCCACTGTGCTTTGATTTCCACCTTACCACGTCTAAGAGGGCGTGCAAAACGGTGGTTTTTGGGTACAGTCCCGAATCACATGGAGGCAATGAGCGATAGGAGGGGATTCGTCTCTCCCGGTATAGGAAGTTGATGTTGCACTGTGTTCGATTGGCTATAACCGGAAATCCCTGGCCAGGGTTGCTGAGATTTACTGGTAAGTGTTACCAGTAGTTTCTCGAACTGTTATAGACCTCATATCGACACGACTTATCGAGCTATTGGGGTCTGACGTTTACCACCCCTAGGCAAGATATGCGACATATCAGACGACGAGACCGGACTGTACGGTAAGTGTTACTAGTTGGATTCACAGGAGTGTGAGCAGGCTTGCTCGTCGATCTTCTGATCGCTCAATACCCGGGTGGCCGTTACGTTTAGCAGACCGCTTGCGGCTTGTGGGTGTTTGATATGATCATCATCTGCTGCCGGCGTATTGACGAGTCTTTAGAGTCCTACACAGAGGTTTCCTGGCTCAAGCGAAACGAAATAGGAGCGCATATGAGATATGTGCGGGACCGAGAATAATGCGTGTATGTGATACCGTATTCTATTCTCGCGATGAATGTATCGATTGGTTGTATGTGATATAACCTAGTTATTGAATCAAGGATTGATTCGATAAGTCGATACATTGGATACTAGTCGGTTATATGCGACATGACCGGATCATTGAATCAAGTGTTGATTTAATGATTTAATGCATAATTATATATTTGATATATTACTTTGCATTAACTAGTATTGGTTCACTTTAAATGGACTTTCTCACTTGATATGCACATTGTATATATGATATATTTTTGTGCACTTGTTTGTAACACGTTTGATGATACATGCTCACTAGGGTTTGTGTAAAGATTAAACCATGGTTGTGTAATGGCTAGGGTTTTCATTTTATTATCTATTTATTTATTTATTATTCATTTTGGCAAAAAGAGAAAATGGTGGCTTTCTTTGTTTGTAGTTAAAGCTTCATGAAGCTTTGACTAAGTGACCATTTTGTCTCATGCTTAACCCTAACCATTCCACTTAACCATAGTCTATTCTCTACACATAACCATGGTTGGTATATGATAAGTATTCATATTATTTTCCTTTTTAAAAAGATCTTATCATATTCCTTCTTCTTCTTCTTCATCTTCAACAAGAAGAAAAGCTTGCCTCCATCAATGGCAACTTGAGTAAATGAGTGAGAAATCCAATTCTAAAGTGAACCCACCTCCTATTTCTTCACCCTCTACCTCTTGCCAAGTAGTATAGGATGTTTTCTTCACAAGTTTCATGACTTGGTGAAGTTGGAGCTTGATCTTGTGTTGCCTCGACGTAGATCATCTTCGGCATCGAAGCCGACGACCTAGCCCGCCCATTTCTCCGATGAAGCCGACGCTAGAGCCCGGGATCCGATGATCGCAGCGAGGAGACTTCATCGCGGAGTCATGGAGGTGGAGAACCGGATCTACAAAGGTTGTATGTTCGTTCACTTCTTTAGTTAAGTTGTTAACTAGCTCGTAGTTTCGCCTAAAATTCTAGTTAACGATCCGTATTAGGGTTTCTCGGCACTTGTAAAATTTGAAATTGGCATGGTTGATGCCTTGTGAGACCTCCTTAGTGTGCCAAGGAACCCTACAGTGGTATCAGAGCCTAGCTAGAGCCTTAGGCGATGTGTCGACGCTGTTAGAAACCTGATCGAACCTAAACCCTAACTCCAAAATGCTCTCTGGACTTTTTTCAAAAACTGGGAATTTTCCTAATTAAAAATATGCAGAAAAATAAACAGGAGATTATATGAGTTACTGTGAAAAACGAGATCCCAATTAATTAAAACCGCCGCGGAACCGCGGCACGAGCATGGCTCGTGCGGCGGTTCCGTGGTCGTACGAAAGGATCTTTCATCAATTTTTCCACAGTAATGTCCTATTTACCTTACTTACTTTTCTGGGAATTTTTAATTTTCACTTCAGAGTTGAGTGTTCTGGGATGCATTGGGGACTCGGTGTTTCGACCGGGAAGTTTAACTTCGTCTGTGTTTTCCGGATAATTTTTGAATATGTTAAAAAGTTCGACCGGATATAAATACCCACTTTTTCCCCTGCCGGGAAATTTCCAAGTGTTGGATCTTTCCGTAGTTTAACGACGTTCTAAGTAGTGCAAGTAACGCGATGGTCCCTCTAGAAGACAACAAATCTTAACTCGATTATGTGACCGTCTTGAACTGCTCTTTGAACCTTCGGGTTTGGGGCAGTACGGCGTGCCACATGTGAGGCGTTGGCTTGACCCTTCTACGGCTGGACCATTGGTACTGAGGCACGAAGTGAATGTTTTTAAACTTATTTAATGTGTTGAGCTGTATCGGGAAAACTTGGGTGTTCGATTGTTCGATCGGAAAGTTTAACATTTTCTATTTATCCGGAATGTGATACAATACTTGGAATTCACAAATAGTTATGAGATAACTGAATGAATGTTGTAAACATAGCAATTTAGTCTTACTTGATCGGTTGCCACGGAATTTTGATGTGATCAAAAGTCCGTCGCAATCACGTAGCGTACGCGGATACTCGCCGGGTAAACTTAATAGACAGCTACACCCCATGGCCCCGACCAAGTGACTGTAGGAGAACCCCGTCGCCGAAAGCATCTGTTCGGGTGCTCGCGGTAGCGGTGTTCCGCCTTGGTGCACTTCGTCGACGACATCGGGGGTGCGGCCGCCTACTAAAGTTTGCGACGAGCATTCGATCAGTTTTTCGGGAATCTTGTTGAATTGCCCGACTTGATATTGAAAAGTGTTTTCGATTTTGAGACTAAAATGCGTGGTTTATAATTGTTAGGCATGCGATGTCTAAGGAATTCATTTGATTAGGCATGCGATGTCTATGAAGTTTGTGGAATCTAACTGTTGTAGTTTTACACTTTCTTTTCTGTGACCGTAAGTGTAGTATGTCGATATCGCCGGTTTCGTTGCTATACGTCACCGACAATTGGGGTATGCATACTTACTTACGTTGATGACATGTGATGTTATGTGTTGCTGGATATGTTATATTGGATCGTCGTGTTCGAATAGCCGGGGGTTTTTATGTGAGATGAGTGTTTTTCATTTTCATTCATGTAAAAACTTGTATGTAATATTCTTTTATTGGGACACTTCCAGGTTGCGGAAGATGTCACCTTTTGTATATTATTTACATTTCCGCATTAGGATAGACCCAAGGAGGGAAGCACAAGTAACCGGGTTCTAGGGTCCAGTGGGAGACCATCTCGAGGAGTCGAGTCCGGGTCTCCTAACCCTAGAATTGGTAGGGTTGCTTGCCGCTCTCGTAGGGGTATAGGGGTGTAGGTTTGGCTATTCATCGCGACCGTGGAATCCGTGTTTTATACTGGCTCGTATTGAAAACACGGACGTCCTAGTATATCCAATATTTCATATGATTCTTCTGCTGCGATATCTGTGATGTGATCATGTGATATGTTCTGTGATGGATACTGTATATAGTATATATGATATATTATATAGACGTTACTTATGTTTTACACCCGCGCTAGCCCTGCCCCGCTCTGTCGTTAGTTACCTAACCTAACGGTGCACGAGGGGACATCGAGGCGAATGCGGATGGCATAAGTGTACGTCGTATTTATCTGTGATGTTTAGGTACTTAAATGATGGGACTTCATTAATGTGATTAATGAAATAAAAGAAACCTAAGATGTTGTGGAATCGAATTTTCAAAAACAGGTAGCTACAGTTCTTGCTTTGCACAGCGGTATATATGATATATCCTGCACCTTATTCGATAAGGAAAGGACCGAGATCCCTTCACCGGGAGTGACTCCTTTAGCAATAACTGGCAGATGCTACACCCCTCGGTTTGTCTTTTGATTGCTTCTATAGTTTTTTCTTTGCACAGTGATATATATGATATATCCTGCACCTCATTCGACGAGGAAAGGACCGACGATCCCTTCACCGGGAGTGACTCCTTTAGCAAAACTAGAAAAGCCTCAAAAACACTCCATTTCAAAATTCATTCGATCCTACAACGATATCAAGTTCATTACGCAATAGGTTTTCAGAAAAACCTGTCGTAGCCCTCCGTCATTTCAGATAAGTAGTAGTTAGTATTCGTGCTGCGTTTGTTGGCCTTTGTCAAGGCGTAGTGTGCGGTAGCTGACTGGTGCTTATCTGCTTATGCATATGATGCAGATTGGGTTAGGGTAGTCGTGCGACCTTGTTGGCCTTTGTCAAGGGTCGTACAGGTGGGTTTAATTCAATCAGGAAATGACGGGTTGAACTTGACTAGCATCCTATGGTTTGTTGGCCTTTGTCAAGGTCATAGGAGGTTAGGGGCAAAATATTATCGGGAATTTCAAGTGTTAAAATTTGCAATGAGATTTCATACCTTCTATGAGATAGTTGGATCCCGATACCCACTGCGAGTAATTGTTACTCCTGGGAGAGTTTTACACATTACAATTAGCCGATTAAGTAGGTGTCTAGAAAGGTGTCAACGGGGTTACGCCTCTGGGAAAACGAGGTTTACATTAATTAGGTTCGTGCGAAAGCACGGGGGACCTCCCTCAAAGTACCAACACTGGTCTGACTGAAAGATTGGCGAACTTGTAGCGTGTAATTAATCCCGGCTAGTCTTTCCTTTTAGGGTTTGAAGGAAGATTTGATAAAAACAGTGGGAGCCATCCTGATTAGATAAAATAATAACCAATCTATTCTTGCAAGAGCGCACGCTGAGTGTTTTCTTCTCTCTCTCTCCAGGTAGCGACCATATCACGCCTTAATCAATATAATAATACGGATGTATTGACGGAACCCGTGTAAGTGCACGGCGGCACCCCGGTCGTCAATCCGACGCCGGAATGCGGAAACGGTGAATAACTTTGATTTTGCGGACTTAGCAAATCGGTACCACCGCGCACTAAACACCCGGATCGTTACCATTAAACTAAGTCTAAGCTACCTAGAAGATGGGAAAGAGATATACCGACGATCCAAGTCCTCCGGTCTTCATCTCCACTCCGATCTCCTCGCGGGATCTCCGTCCGTCTCTTCCTCATCGCCGGAAGTGCACCACGTTGCCTACATCGTTTACGGGCTCCCACCTCAATGCCGAGGCAACTCGGGCACGAAGCCGGCTACTCGACGTGCCCAAGATTCGTTGTAGAATGTTGTGTAGGACTCAAGTCTCACTTTGGGGTAGTGGAGTTTGCCATTGGTGAAGGGATGATACAAGAATTTTGTGGAGGAACTTGGGGATTTTTCTATCAACTAGAGAGCAAAAATCCCCACTACAAAATGAGCAACCCCTCCTCCATGCTTGGTCGGCCATGACTATATGAGGAGGAGAGTGAGAATGAGAGGAGGGAGTGATAGAATGAGAGAGCCCTCTAATAATCCCAAAGGGTGAGAGAGAGAAGACTATCATGCAAAAGGAAATGATCACCAAATCAAAACCCACACTCAACCACCTACCACCAACCTCATCATTAACAACCATGATGATATACAAAGTCAAGCAATCATGAAAAAGGAAAGTCAAGTGATGGGACAAGTATCATGACATGATAATATGCAAAGACCCCCTCCACAAATGTCTATTTGCAACAATGCAAATAAACCCTCCTCCACCAAACTTCGGCCAATGAACGGAACAATGGAAATTGGCCGAAACGGAAAACAAAATGGCAACTCCAGAAAACTGGTCCCGTAATAAATTACAGGAAAAACCCCGATACTGTGCATACACACCCGCATCTGTATTTCGACCGAAATACAAATGCAATGAGACAAAATCTCCACTGTACTATACTAGAATCCGGCTTATACCAAAACCGGCTAGAATATCTGTTCGATCCTGATCCGTGCAATACCGCACGTATCTGATCGAACCCTGCCATATAACCATACGGCCTATAGTACAATCTGTCCGATCCTGATCCGTGCAATACCGCACGTATCTGATCGGACCTTGCCATATCTCCATACGGCCTCTACAACCTTTCGCCCGAAAGCTGAGTAACTGTAAGTGTGGTGGACTCTAAAGACTCGTCAATACTATGGCTGTGGATTTAACCACTAGCACGTCAGAGGTATATGCCAATACGTGACGGGCCACCAGCTATTGACCAAAAGGGACGTCGATGAGGAAGCTCACCCCGACACCCAACTGAGCCTGTCAGTGACAATATCCGTGCAGTCCGGTCCGTTCGTCTATGAGCATCGCATGGCGGGCCTAGGGGGTTGGTAAAAGTCAGACCCCCAAAAGCGGTACAAGTCGTGTCGGAGTGTAGCCCAGAACACCCTGAGATACTACTGGAGTACCTACCAGTAAATCTCCTTGCCTCGGCCGAGGGCTTCGTGTAATGGCTCTCCTAGACACAGCACGACCTCACCCCCAATACCGGGAGAGACGAACCCCTGAAGATACGCTCACTGCCTCCATGTGGCTCGGGACTGTACCCAACTAAAACCTGTTTGCAAGACTCCTTTGAGCCGTGGTAGGGTAGTAATCAAAGTACAGTGGGAACTCACACGAGACAAATGACGATCTCCAGGTCGATGAACTAACCTGCACACATGTCACCAGGGAACTGCCATCTGACGTCTGGTATATGACCAACTGGCATGTTCCCGGCGAGTCCTGTCCGGTGTACTCATAACCCAATGAGCACCTGTATACATCTTAGGTGATCCAACTGACACCAGTGGCTTGTGAGACCGGCCACCGCCCCTCGTCGGGGTCTCGACTGTATACACTAGTCTACAATGGAGTATCGATGCCCTGTCTCGAAACTCACACGACTAGGGACCATTTAAGGATATGCTTATAGACTGCCAGCTCCCACGTATATGATCGCCCTCATACTGCTGGTGGTCAAGCATGAATCCTAGGGGCTCTATCAACGTGTAATAGCGACGTGTCAGGTCACCTAAAACAGTACACGATGATAAAGGTAAACCAGATAGCATACTATCATCTCGAGTAAGACTGTCCTACCGGGATAGGTCCTCCATCAATCATTGCAATCACGTACCTGTGATCCAATAATTGACTCTGAGGGCATTATCTCCAACAATCTCCCACTTGCACTCAAGGCTAATTATTGCGATGTCGCATACTCACAGCCCGTGTGATACCGAACACCCAACTCCTCTACTAGTCAGTCTCACAAAACTCGTTTGCGAAACTATTGCGTTCGAGGAATAGCCTCAGTTAGTGGATCCGCCTTGATGTCTCTTTCTATGTCTCTCTATATCTCAAGTTCGCGGAGAAATCCATCTCCCGAAATGAGCAATACCTGTCTTAGAATGTGTCTGGATGTCTGATGGGACATAGCTCATAAATGAACTTCAAATCCAAACTTCTTAGACTGTATCGTCAACTGAACTTAATCAGTATCCTGCGCCATGCCTCCCTCAGTATTGCCTTGGACTATCTGTCCAAAATACTGCCCCTCGTCAGAGGGAAAACTATAACTCTGACAACCTCCTTGTCGTCCATGTCACCTTGGAAGCCTGGAATGATAACTGTCTCCTGAATGAGGCTGTCGTTATCATATCCCTAGAACATCCACTTATGTTCTAAAACTGCTTCCGACTGTTTCTCCAGGATTGGATTAATGTCAACTTATTGCACCTACTGCAAGAACAACATCTGGTGTGGTACTTGACATCTCACGATTGACTCAATTACTTGAGCAAGTGATCTGCCAATCATGCATATCCCTCTCTACTTTAGTCTATAAGACACCTTCAGAGAGGGTGACTCCATTACCTGCAAGTACACTACCGTGCCAGGAGTCGTCCATTCTAAATACTCTTAGAATGCTGTCAAAGTACCCTGATTGGGAAACCACCCAAATCTAGATCTAAAACCATAGATCTAGTAACCAGTATGTCTGATATAATATCCAATTCCTTTTTGGAGAAAACACTGTGTGACGACCAAAGTATAACCGATTGTAGTGTAGGAATATTACTTCCTACTTTGTGTATGTTATCCAAATACCTGGATATCACACCCTACTACCTTCTCAACAGATCCATCCCCAATTCTGATGAAGTCAAACCCATGACTGTCATGTCAGAAATAGATGATCTATCTCCGCTACATCTGCTTTAGTCTATAAATAGACATAAGCTACCTGTCCACCAATGCTTCCGCTGCTCCCACTGACTACGACAACCCTCTGGCAGAGTCATATACACGTACACTTCTAAAACTAGTTTAGAATGATGCTATACTCATCCTCCCGCCGGGTCTCGCAGCCTGGAACAACAGCAATGGTAATTGTGGGTAAACAAGAACTTCCCTGTCACCGTCCTTGAGGCTACCGTAGTACCTCTCGGGTGCCTGAAGTTACCCACCTCATCTGCGGAGTGGTCAATGGAATGTCAATCCAGATTGAATCTTTAGGTTCCTTATCAAATCTTCAGTAATCGTTTGTGGTTCTGGAATCACTTCCAGTTCTACCATACTCCCACTATTGTTTTCTGAAAAAAAATCCATTTTTAATAAAACTGTGGCGAGTCTAGAACAATATCTCTATTGTTCACCCAGATAGTAGAAAATCAACCCGCGTCATAGCCTGGGTCAACCCACAAACAGCCATTACAGAAACGTGCCTTGAGTTGTCCAGTGTCTGGTTTTAAGCATAAACCGGACAACTCCCCGTACCTTAACATCGTTAAGATATGAACTGTTCTATATCCAATATAGAAACAGAGGCACTGATTTAATTGAACCAGATTCAAATCATGCAGCTGTCCCCAGCGCATGTCAACTAAATGGAAGGAGGCCGATCAGCGTTACTCAACTTAGGAATACTTCCAATTATGAGTAACCTGAAAGAGAAGCAAGATCTCTTTATCATTACTATCAACTGAATACCATACACAAGTATCTACATCTTCGATCTCTTTGAAGAATCCCGATACTTGCTATAGCTGGTTCTCTACTCTATTCAAATACCTATAACTTCTCAAAATTCGGACCCTGTGTTTCCACGAAACACCTGTCTAAAAACTAGAGAAGTCATAAGTAAACCGAATATAGTACGAGGACCAACCCTTCTGTCCTGATGGACCCTGGACAACATACAATACTGTGTATAAGTCCCTTGAGTCTGATAACTCATTCACTGTGTGTCGTAGGTTGAAAACTGTACTTATGGTTAAGAAGAATTACACCGCTGTTTAATGCTCCTTACCTAACCATCCACTGATTTAGGTAAATGTCGTAGACATAATTTCAGAAAGGTATATCTCACTCTATGAAAATAGACGTACAGATATATCAATTTGAAATTGGTGCATAACTGCGGATATTCAAAACCAAATATTTGCCGACCGGCAAACAGCCCAGGTGATTTCCTCAAATATCACCGATTGCAACGAATCCCGATATATTGAGGATGATCACCCAATTCCCAATAACTTACTCCCACTCATCATCTGTAAAACCATACAGATGTGAGAATCGTACCTGGTAAATACATACCCTGGAGTAAGTATCTAATCGGGAAATCAGTTTTCCTTTAACAGTACACAGTGAAACTGAAACATTGAAATGTTTCGATGGGGTATCCTGGTATTCCTAGTAATGCCTCTTCCATTATCCAGATTCACAACTGTAACCGTGTAATTCTTTGCCACCTCTCCAAATCCCTTCATATGTCTTTAGTCTTTACCTTCTGTACACCCCTTAAGCCAAATGGTTTTCTTCCTTCCCTACCGTTCGGCACCAGCCTATGGTTTGGAAGAAGATTATCCAATAAGCATAATGGGTGTACTGTCCCAATCCTAGGAACACTCGCAATGAGAGAGGGTGAAGATAAAAGACACCTGAATGTACTTTATTCCTATTTCTCCTGAACCAGAATCCATCCCCGAACTGGAACAAGTTCCTTTTGAGTTCGTATATAACCATACGATGGAGTATCCAATAAACTGTGGATCTTCGTAGTGATACGGAGTGTCCTGGAGAAATACAAAGGTGATTTTAGGATTGGCGAAGAAATACCTGGTTTGGTCATGAATATCTGTTGCAATTTACTTTGCCCTCTTACTAATCCCTTGCTTTGTCTTAACTTAATACCTTCTGCACACCATCGTTATGCTAATTGGTTTTCTTCATTCCCTACCGGTCGGCACCTGCCTATGGTTTGGAAGAAGACAATCCAATTTGCGTAATAGGTGTACTACCCCTAAACCAAGGAGTACTCGTAACCTGAGAGAGGGTAAAAGGAAAAAACAACTGAATAATCCTATCCGTTTTCTCCAGAACCGGAAACCATCCTCGAATAAATCCCTTCGAGTTCGTATCTAACCATACGATGGTTTTGTCCAATGGAAGTGGACGTTCGTAGCAATACGGGGTGTCCTGGAGAAAAGGGTCAAAGTAGGAGCGGCAATGAGGTTTGCAACTCTGACAATCCAAAAGCCAGTGTTTAGAAAGGTTCGGTCAACTTGGTCTCTGAGTCAAAGTCTTAGGGTCGGGTCAATGGTCGCTGCCAAAGAGAGAGAGAAAAGAAACACTCAGCGTGCACTCTAACCTAGATCAGAATGGTTACCAATTTATCTAATCTGGAATCCTCCCACTGTACCTCAAATTCTCCTCCAAACCTGAAAGAAGAATTAGTCGGGGTCACCCGAGGAGTATACCAACTCATCAGTGGGAACCGGGATCCAACTCTCATCGCATGACAACGTGACGGAATCCGCTCACGGTATCACACTCCAGAAGGTATGCGCATATCTGGCAAGTTTCAGTTCTTTTGAAACTCCCGATGTAATTTCTGCCCCATGCTCTTATGACTTTGGCGTGAGGTCAAAATATCATAAGTTACATGTCAAGTTCTACCCATCATTATCCAGGTTAATTTGAATCCACCCGTACATACCCTTGACGTAGGCCAAAATAGTAGTACGACTGTCCCAAACCAACGCATCTATCTATGCAACAGATAAATACCCGGCAGCTACCAATCACTATGCCTTGGCGTGAGGTCAAAATACATAGCTTGAATACTACCGAATATTTAACTGAAATGATGGAGGGCTACGAATGGTTTCTGGCGAAAACCTTTAACGTAAAGAACTTGATATCGTCGAAGGAACGGATAGCTTTTAAAAATATAGTGACGAAAACCGTTGCTAAAGAGGTCACTCCCGGTGAAGGGATCTCGGCTCTTTCCCCGTAGAATGGGGGTGCAGGATATTCCAAATGAATACCACGGTGCAAAGCAAAAGTAATCGGCTATAGTGAAGTCATTGCGCTGACGCAAACTTTTTGTCCAAGGGGTCACTCCCGGTGAAGGGATCTCGGCCCTTGCCTCGTCGACTGAGGAGCAGGATATTCCAAATGAATACCACGATGCAAAACATAAGTGAACGTCCTTGCAATAACAGCTTTTTGAAAAGTGTTCCAACAACATCAGATTAGGTTTGTTTTTAAACTTGCATTGATCCGAATCAATGCAGTCCCATCAATTAATCACACCACAAAGAACGAAAATATACTGATGTACGTATATGCCATCCGCATTCGCCACTGGGTCCCGTCATTACCCGTTAGGTTAGCTTACTAACGACAGAGCGGGGACTGGACTAGCGCGGATGAAAAACATATACAACATCTACTAATATATATACCAATATATTATATTTCGCTCAAGGCGTGAAAAGAAATGCAACATCACAGAAAATGTACAGCATCACAGAAACAATACAGATATCTGGGATCCCCGGGTTTCACAGAGCCACTGCTGAAACCCGACGTTCCCCTGGTCGTGTGTATAGCCTGTGCAATGAAATCCTAGACCCCTACGGGCGCGGCAAGTCACCCGCCAAAACCTGAAGCGAGGCAGCCCCCTTCAGTACCGTGAATGGACCACCCTGCACTTCACGGAATCCGGTAACTTGGGCACCCCTCCTGGGTCAACCTGTACCCCCTACGAGTGCGGCGAATAGCCCGCCAATTCCAGAGTGAAGCCCCCTCCGTCTCAATGCCATGAGATGCGGGCTTGTTGCCCTCCAGAACCCGGCTATCCGTGCACCCCTCCGCGGGGTAATCCTAGTACAGAAAGTAAAATATACATACAACGGGTACATCGACCGCAACCAGGTCGTGCCCCAAAAGAATAATACAATCAGGCAGTGACGGCAGTCCACATGTCGGACGCTCGCCCCGCAATATTTAATGTACATAATACAACAGAACTGTACTAGCATTGCATCCAGGCTATCCCCCACGACCGATCCGCAACATCACAGCAAATACATAGAACATCAACGTGAAAGTCACGTTCGCAAATCCGTCTAACCGGGCTATAGCAGTTAGACCGGATTTACCGATCGAGTGACATTCACGGTCGCAGATATAATGTAAATACTGTGAAAAATGTGTTTAAAATATTCCGATTGATCAAACTTTAACAAGTGGGCCCACAAACAATACTGCAGCAGTTAAAGAAATCCTGGGCCCAAAATTAATATTCCAAAACCCATATTGTAAGCCCAGAAGGCCTCTGTAAAAATTTGGTGAAGTGATGTGAATAGTGCGCGGCGGAAGGGCGGCGGAAATGGGGTTTTCGCGGCGGTTCCGCGCTCCAACTGTGGAGTCACTTCATCGAATTTTTACAGAGCTCTTAGATTTTCCAGTACATCAATATTTTACAACCTGAAAAATTTTTCGACACTAAAAATTTCCAACAGAAACTGATGCAAACTAAAATGCAGTTTTGGAACATTCGATCGATCGAAACAGAAAAACACATTACACAAAGCTAGACTAAGTTAATGGGGAGGCTCTGATACCACTGTAAGTGCACGGCGGCACCCCGGTCGTCAATCCGACGCCGGAATGCGGAAACGGTGAATAACTTTGATTTTGCGGACTTAGCAAATCGGTACCACCGCGCACTAAACACCCGGATCGTTACCATTAAACTAAGTCTAAGCTACCTAGAAGATGGGAAAGAGATATACCGACGATCCAAGTCCTCCGGTCTTCATCTCCACTCCGATCTCCTCGCGGGATCTCCGTCCGTCTCTTCCTCATCGCCGGAAGTGCACCACGTTGCCTACATCGTTTACGGGCTCCCACCTCAATGCCGAGGCAACTCGGGCACGAAGCCGGCTACTCGACGTGCCCAAGATTCGTTGTAGAATGTTGTGTAGGACTCAAGTCTCACTTTGGGGTAGTGGAGTTTGCCATTGGTGAAGGGATGATACAAGAATTTTGTGGAGGAACTTGGGGATTTTTCTATCAACTAGAGAGCAAAAATCCCCACTACAAAATGAGCAACCCCTCCTCCATGCTTGGTCGGCCATGACTATATGAGGAGGAGAGTGAGAATGAGAGGAGGGAGTGATAGAATGAGAGAGCCCTCTAATAATCCCAAAGGGTGAGAGAGAGAAGACTATCATGCAAAAGGAAATGATCACCAAATCAAAACCCACACTCAACCACCTACCACCAACCTCATCATTAACAACCATGATGATATACAAAGTCAAGCAATCATGAAAAAGGAAAGTCAAGTGATGGGACAAGTATCATGACATGATAATATGCAAAGACCCCCTCCACAAATGTCTATTTGCAACAATGCAAATAAACCCTCCTCCACCAAACTTCGGCCAATGAACGGAACAATGGAAATTGGCCGAAACGGAAAACAAAATGGCAACTCCAGAAAACTGGTCCCGTAATAAATTACAGGAAAAACCCCGATACTGTGCATACACACCCGCATCTGTATTTCGACCGAAATACAAATGCAATGAGACAAAATCTCCACTGTACTATACTAGAATCCGGCTTATACCAAAACCGGCTAGAATATCTGTTCGATCCTGATCCGTGCAATACCGCACGTATCTGATCGAACCCTGCCATATAACCATACGGCCTATAGTACAATCTGTCCGATCCTGATCCGTGCAATACCGCACGTATCTGATCGGACCTTGCCATATCTCCATACGGCCTCTACAACCTTTCGCCCGAAAGCTGAGTAACTGTAAGTGTGGTGGACTCTAAAGACTCGTCAATACTATGGCTGTGGATTTAACCACTAGCACGTCAGAGGTATATGCCAATACGTGACGGGCCACCAGCTATTGACCAAAAGGGACGTCGATGAGGAAGCTCACCCCGACACCCAACTGAGCCTGTCAGTGACAATATCCGTGCAGTCCGGTCCGTTCGTCTATGAGCATCGCATGGCGGGCCTAGGGGGTTGGTAAAAGTCAGACCCCCAAAAGCGGTACAAGTCGTGTCGGAGTGTAGCCCAGAACACCCTGAGATACTACTGGAGTACCTACCAGTAAATCTCCTTGCCTCGGCCGAGGGCTTCGTGTAATGGCTCTCCTAGACACAGCACGACCTCACCCCCAATACCGGGAGAGACGAACCCCTGAAGATACGCTCACTGCCTCCATGTGGCTCGGGACTGTACCCAACTAAAACCTGTTTGCAAGACTCCTTTGAGCCGTGGTAGGGTAGTAATCAAAGTACAGTGGGAACTCACACGAGACAAATGACGATCTCCAGGTCGATGAACTAACCTGCACACATGTCACCAGGGAACTGCCATCTGACGTCTGGTATATGACCAACTGGCATGTTCCCGGCGAGTCCTGTCCGGTGTACTCATAACCCAATGAGCACCTGTATACATCTTAGGTGATCCAACTGACACCAGTGGCTTGTGAGACCGGCCACCGCCCCTCGTCGGGGTCTCGACTGTATACACTAGTCTACAATGGAGTATCGATGCCCTGTCTCGAAACTCACACGACTAGGGACCATTTAAGGATATGCTTATAGACTGCCAGCTCCCACGTATATGATCGCCCTCATACTGCTGGTGGTCAAGCATGAATCCTAGGGGCTCTATCAACGTGTAATAGCGACGTGTCAGGTCACCTAAAACAGTACACGATGATAAAGGTAAACCAGATAGCATACTATCATCTCGAGTAAGACTGTCCTACCGGGATAGGTCCTCCATCAATCATTGCAATCACGTACCTGTGATCCAATAATTGACTCTGAGGGCATTATCTCCAACAACCCGCTTGTTATACTGAGCTGGGGAACGTTGGTCCCGCTCCAACTTATAAATGTTATAAGATAGAGCAGGAAATTGGGGAATACCAGATTTCCCGTGCCGCCCAAACGAAGAAAGTGCATGTTAATGCATCATCTTCGGGTGTGTTCGTTACAAAGAACTGTTTCTCTGAATCCTCTACGTCCTGGGTATTTGATACCGGATCAGGATCCCAGATATGTAATCTATTACATAGGGCTACAGAAAGGTGGAGAACTGAGAACGGGTGATAAGTTTCATGAGGCAGAAAACGGTGCAAGTATTGCAGCCAGGTCTGTTGGTCACTGTCACCCTGTATTACCAGAATACATTGATTTAGAACAAATGTTATTGGATACCGAACCTGATATACAAAATCATATCAGTCTCTTTATTAGTAAAGAAATGATAAAATTTTGTATTGTTGGATAATGTTTTGAACATTTCCTATATCAAAAGTTGATCGGTTCAGGAACGTTATCTAAAAGCATTGATGTTCTAAATCAAACTACAGTTCTTTAGTATACGGAACACACACAAGAGGAAGAGTTCAGAAATGAACGGATCCTTCTTGAGGTATTGTAGACTAGGTCATATCAATGTGACCTGACTAGCTAAGTTGCACAAAGATGCATATTTAAATCTGTTTGAATTTACATCTTGTGAAAACTTGCCGGTCATGTCACAAAGATAAGATGACCATAGCTCTGTTTACTGGAAACAGAGAAAGAGTTAGTGAACTCTTGGGATGATACATGTTGATGTATGTTAGGTCCCCTGTCTACACATGCCAAGGCCGGTTCTTTGTACTTCATTACATTCTCTGATAATCTCTCAAGATCCATACATATGTTCCTGTTGAAACACAAGTCCGAACCTTTTGAGATATTCACAGAATATGATTTAGAAGTAGAGAACCAAAATACGGGTATAAGTATTATGTCCTTTGATGTGATCGAGGAGGAGAATACTTGAGCACAGAAATCCTGGATTATTTTAAGAAGAATGAGATTCTCTCTCAGCATTATTCCTCCGTATACACCATAGCACGATGGTATATCGAGGCGGAGCAATTACACCCTATATGATAAGGTGTGCTCTATGATGAGTACTACTGAGTTACCTATTTCCTTTTGGGAGTTATGCACTTATGAAGTTGCATACCTATTGAATAGAGTTCCAATCAAATCAGTAGCCTACCGCTTCATATGTGATATGGAAAGGGAAGAGCCCATATCTTAAGCCAGTTAAGATTTGGGGTTGTCCGGCCTATGTCTAAAAGCAAAATCCGGACAAGATCGAGGCAAGGTTAGTTCTGTAGAACTGGAAACGTTCCAACTATACAAACTACTGCAGATGATTTGATAGAACCAAAGGATTCAGTAGATTCCAACGAACCTCAGCCTCTCCGCCGATCTAGTAGGGTTTCTCACCCACCTGAGAGTTGCTTCGGTTTCTCTATGACAGTGGGAGCGAGGAATGCATCATGAGATGATGACCCAACTAGTTTCGAGCTGTCCATCAAGAGTGGGACTCTGTAAGAATGGCTGGATGCTTAGCGATCTGAGATGGAATCCTTATACACCAACAAAGTATGGACTTTGGTTGCTATATCTGAAGGGTTAAATCCCCATCAGGAGCAAGTATATCTTGAGAAGATTACTTGGTGTATATGGAAAATTTGAGACTTTCAAAGCTAGACTTGTTAAAGGTTTGCATCATTGACCAGGTATGGATTATGTTGAAACCTTTTCTAAGGATCTATGCTTAAGTCCATCCAGATCCTACTTGCCACGGCTACATACCATGACTACGATTTCTGGCAGTTGGGTGTCATGACTGCTTTTCTAAATGATGTTTTAGAAGAGAGAGTCTATAAGTACACAGTCAGAGGGCTTCGTAAACAGTGGGAGCAGCGGAAACGTGTACAAGATGCTTTATAGGATAAAGCAGGCATCGCGGAGTTGGAACGTCTGTTTTGATGTGTTAGTCAAAGAGTTTGACATCATCAAAATGGTAGATGAACCTTGTATAAACAAAAGGGTAGTATGGAGTATGGTGGTGATCCTCGTAGAGTACGTGGATGACATACTCTTGATAGGGAAGGAGTTTCCTATGCTACGCTCGGTCAGTCTCCGCTTATCATAATGATTCTCCATATAGGATCAAAGTGATACCTCCTAAATCCTGGATTTTGGATCTATGAGATAGATCTGATTGGATATTAGGATACTCACTAGTTGTAGTGAGATAGTATCAATCGATCCTGGGGAGAATCACTGGAAAGGTTCCAGGGTGATAAAGACGACTGAATGTCAGTCACAGGCATTGTCTTTACCCTCAGTAAAGGGACGGTATGTTGGAAGAGTTCCAAACCAGATACCGTGACATACTAGACGAGAAAGGCTGGATACATCGCTACTTAAGACGCTACCAAAGAGGAAGTCTGGGTGTATATTTGTTCATAAGATGAACTTAGTTCCTTCCATTGTGTGACAATGGAGTTGTGGCTTATGCCAAGGAACGCCCGTCCCATCAGTGATCCAGACATATTCTAAGACAGCATCACCCGATCATGGAGATAGTTGATCTCCAGGGTGATCGAGGTAAGGAGAGCAGACTCAGAGGATAACACGGCGGATCCACTCACGAAGGCCTATTCCCAGAAAGAGACTTTTATGGGATGGTTGAGTATAAGATACTACAACCACTGCTACAGATGGCCCTAGTGCAAGTGGGAGATTGTTAGTTATATGTATGCCCTAGAGGCCATTACTTTACATAGGATGTATATTGTAGTGGATGCTGGGACATATATGGGGAGGACTTTCTTGCTCGACATGATAGTATGCTATCTGGTTGCTCTTTACCTTAACGTGTACACTGATTGTCTCTCTGTTACATGTTGGTAAAGCCCTTAGGATGTGTACTTGACTACCTGGACTGTGATGCGGATCATACTAGTGGGGACATGGTAGTCTATAAGTACATCCTTCAAGGTCCCTAGTCGTGGGTGTATCGAGACGGGGCATCGTTATACCAGAGTAGACTAGCGTATACCTTCTCGACCCATACAGATGGGCGATGGATGATCCCATATCCATTGGTGTTTGACATCAGAGATGATATACGGGTGCTTAGTAGAGACTGGGTACACTGGACGGACTCGCCGAGAACTCCCAGATGGTATTATACCTTACGTCAGATGGCAGTTCTCTAGTGACACAGGTACAGGTTATTCTGTAGACCCGAGATCGTCATAGAGTCTTGTGTGATTCCCACTGTGCTTTGATTTCCACCTTACCACGTCCAAGAGGGCGTGCAAAACGGTGGTTTTTGGGTACAGTCCTGAATCACATGGAGGCAATGAGCGATAGGAGGGGATTCGTCTCTCCCGGTATAGGGAGTTGATGTTGCACTGTGTTCGATTGGCTATAACCGGAAATCCCTGGACAGGGTTGCTGAGATTTACTGGTAAGTGTTACCAGTAGTTTCTCGAACTGTTATAGACCTCATATCGACACGACTTATCGAGCTATTAGGGTCTGACGTTTACCACCCCTAGGCGAGATATGCGACATATCAGACGACGAGACCGGACTGTACGGTAAGTGTTACTAGTTGGATTCACAGGAGTGTGAGCGGGCTTGCTCGTCGATCTTCTGATCGCTCAATACCCGGGTGGCCGTTACGTTTAGCAGACCGCTTGCGGCTTGTGGGTGTTTGATATGATCATCATCTGCTACCGGCGTATTGACAAGTCTTTAGAGTCCTACACAGAGGTTTCCTGGCTCAAGCGAAACGAAATAGGAGTGCATATGAGATATGTGCGGGACCGAGAATAATGCGTGTATGTGATACCGTATTCTATTCTCGCGATGAATGTATCGATTGGTTGTATGTGATATAACTTAGTTATCGAATCAAGGATTGATTCGATAAGTCGATACATTGGATACTAGTCGGTTATATGCGACATGACCGGATCATTGAATCAAGTGTTGATTTAATGATTTAATGCATAATTATATATTTGATATATTACTTTGCATTAACTAGTATTGGTTCACTTTAAATGGATTTTCTCACTTGATATGCACATTGTATATATAATATATTTTTGTGCACTTGTTTGTATCATGTTTGATGATACATGCTCACTAGGGTTTGTGTAAAGATTAAACCATGGTTGTGTAATGGTTAGGGTTTTCATTTTATTATCTATCTATTTATTTATTATTCATTTTGGCAAAAAGAGAAAATGGTGGCTTTCTTTGTTTGTAGTTGAAGCTTCATGAAGCTTTGACTAAGTGACCATTTTGTCTCATGCTTAACCCTAACCATTCCACTTAACCATAGTCTATTCTCTACACATAACCATGGTTGGTATATGATAAGTATTCATATTATTTTCCTTTTTAAAAAGATCTTATCATATTCCTTCTTCTTCTTCTTCATCTTCAACAAGAAGAAAAGCTTGCCTCCATCAATGGCAACTTGAGCAAATGAGTGAGAAATCCAATTCTAAAGTGAAACCACCTCCTATTTCTTCATCCTCTACCTCTTGCCAAGTAGTATAGGATGTTTTCTTCACAAGTTTCATGACTTGGTGAAGTTGGAGCTTGATCTTGTGTTGCCTCGACGTAGATCATCTTCGGCATCGAAGCCGACGACCTAGCCCGCCCATTTCTCCGATGAAGCCGACGCTAGAGCCCGAGATCCGATGATCGCAGCGAGGAGACTTCATCGCGGAGCCATGGAGGTGGAGAACCGGATCTACAAAGGTTGTATGTTCGTTCACTTCTTTAGTTAAGTTGTTAACTAGCTTGTAGTTTCGCCTAAAATTCTAATTAACGATCCGTATTAGGGTTTCTCGGCACTTGTAAAATTTGAAATTGGCATGGTTGATGTCTTGTGAGACCTCCTTAGTGTGCCAAGGAACCCTACAAGGTGATGCGTCGCTTCGACGATTACAACGGTCGATTGCTTTCCCGTAGTTTTGCTCTTTTGAAGATTATAGTTGGGTCGATTTGGGAAGCACTTCCTGAGCTTGATGAGGCTATGCCGCTCGAGGCACTTGATGATGCTGAAGATAAGGTGCATTCAGTATATCTGATGGGCTAGATCTCAAAGAAGCGGAGAGATGATATTGTCACTGTATTGCATCACGTCGTTCAACAGAAGGCGATAATATCCGCATACCAGAGGATGGATGACATCAGCGGGGATCCCGGCGCTTGCATTCATGAGAAAATGCATAAAAAGATGGTCAACGAAGCTAGAAGCACTTTACTCAAACTTGCCTCTAAGTTCATGAATCCGTGTCCGGAATTCAGCATCTTACCATTATAAACATTCTGATGATGTTTTTTTTCACTAATGTATAAATTTCTTCAAAGTATGAATGAAAAACTCCCCCTTCTCTTTATGCCAATGCTCATATATGCCTCACGTGAAGTGTTGTTATTCATATATATAAAAACTGGTGCCGGCACTCTCGAGTTATGCACGTGGGGCACTGCTACAGGTTCTTAATCCTGAACTAGCTCCGGTGCTCACGCGTTACGCACGTGAAGCACCGTTACAGGTTCTAAACCTGCAAAGAATCGGCACTGGCGCTCATGTGTTGTGGGCGCTGTTGAGAGGATCTTTTCACTTTCTTGCTCTGATTCCCACGAGTCAACCTTTTCTTTTCCCATACCCTTTTTTGTCAGGACTTGGAAATAGTTCCACCATGCACAACATTTTCTGTGCCTAAACTTGAATGCTTCTCTTTATAATCTGAATCTATGTTTTCCTCTTTCTTCACAAGGAGAGTGCCATTTTTAACAATCCAAGAGTTATGGCTTGCAATCTTCCGCATGCTCGTCGACAACCATGGGAAGTACCTATCGAGGGAATTATTCCCCGTTTCGCTGCGCGACTAGTGGATCCCATTCTTACTGATGACCAGTGTGACACGGTGATGCATGAGCTTCTGGCTCATAGGGGCTCTCCTCTTCCTATCGGTTCCATTTGGCTCCAGATGATCTTCTCGTCTGTGCTCGCTGACATCCGCCCTCATCTAGCGGAGATGACTCCGACGATACTTAACGCAGCAGATGACAAGATCGAGAGCTTTTATAAAGCGTATTTGATTTTCCAGCCTCTAAAGGACCGCTCTGTTTAGTTGCTAAGTCAGATGCGGGCTCGGCGGGCTGTCATGTCCGCCTTCGCTGATAGGCATGGCGCCGACCGATGGGGAGCAACCCCTCGTGAAGATCGGCGCTTCGACATGGTAGAGAAGGCGGAGAGGGGGTTAGAGAATTTTTTTATTGTTTTATTAATCCCTGTATCTCTGATCCCATATTTGGTGACCTTTTTTCTGTGGAATAAATAAAAATTTGTTGACCGTTGAACGTTTCATCCCCAGCATATATTCATGTGGGCATCTTGCCTCTGCATGTATACTTTGTATTTTAAACTTTAGAAGTTTCTGATGCATGCATCTAGACATAGGTGAGTATTGGACTGATGTGAACAAATTCTTCGTTATGCCACCTCGCTCACGGTGGTATACCCGTGAGTGAAGCGTCGTCATCCATGCTTAACTCAGGTCTTGATCCTTAAGGAACATAATCCCGAGCCCCGAGGTCTATGAGTTTCGCCTTTTTGTTCCCTGATGTCCTAATCTAGCGCTCATTAGTTTATTTACTCGTTTCGGAGTCTATAGTTTATTCACTCGTCTCAGAGTTTCTAGTTTATTCACTCATTTTGGAGTCTCTAGTTTATTCACTCTAGTTTATTCACTTGTCTTGGAGTTTCTAGTTTATGTACTGATTTCGGAGTTTGTAGTTTATTCACACATTTCGGAGTTTCTAGTTTATGTACTCGTTTCGGAGTCTCTAGTTTATTCACTCGTTTCGGAGTTTCTAGTTTATATACCATTTTAGAGATTTTTAGTTTACCTCCCTTGCGTTTACAGGTAAAATTGTCCTGACGTTGTATATAGATAACCCCCATTCTTTATGACAGAGGTCCGTTAGATTTGTGGTACTAGGGTTTTAGTCCGTGGTACTATCGTGTTGGCTGATGTATTCCTCGATATGCGATCTTTAAGTCGTTGTTCGAGTAGCCCTACGACTGTCGTGTCTCTGATCCCTTCGGGGGCTGGACAAGACGTCTTCAAGTGATCTCTTTATGTCATATTACCATCGGAAGAGCAAACATTAGGAATTTTCCATGACACTTTTTACTTGAGGTTAGGCTCATTTTGGAGCCCCGATGAGTCATAACCACTCTGAACTAGTGTGGGATGATCTCCGATAGTCTTTTAGGCTTTATATGAGTTGCCTTCAAGACCCGAAGCTGGGAATATGCCGTTGCTTCATTTTTTGTTTTGACAGTGTCATGCCGATTCTTTGCTGAAGTAGGGTAGATATCTGTAAGACTTCTATGCTGTATGTATCGCAATTTAAGTCCGAAGCTAGGAATATGACATTGCTCCAATTTCATTTGATGACCGCATTCGCATTATGCTGAAATGAGGGGGAACGTCGGGATGGTTTCTAGGTTGTATATGCGCCGTTGAGACTTGGATTTAGGATTTTGCCGTTACTCCATTTTTTGGTTTCGACCCTTGGGTCTTTTGTTGACATTGCGTCTGCACTGAGAAGGAACGCCGGGATAGTCTCTGAGTTGTATATGAACTGTCAAGACTTGGAGCTAGGATTTTGCCATGGCTCCATTTTTGTTTCAACACTTGGGTCTTTTGTTGACGTTGCATCTGCATCCTATTGGAATGAGAAGCACGTCGGGCTAGAGTTAGGATTTTGCCATCACTTGCTTTCGATTTGGCTCCTTGGTGCTTTTGTTAACGTCGCATCCGCACCCTGTTGGAATGAGAAGAATGTCGAGTTGATTTCTAGGCTGTAGATATTGCCGTCCAGATATGGCTCTCCCTTTGACGGAGCCTGGTGGGAAAATATGGTTTCCTTTCTTTCATTTGTGCCCTTGGATCGTATACAAGAGTCAATATGGACATACTTGCAGGGCAGAGGAAATTTTATTTTATTATATTTTTTGTTGCCGTGGTACTCTATCTTTTCAGCTTTTCATATCGTGAAAGTCGCGATTGCCCAATCATTTCGGCTATTTTAAAAATATTTTTACTCGTTGCTTTTTATTGCGAGTTGCCCAAACATTTCGGCTATTTTTTTATGCATATATTTTTTACTCGCTGATTTTTATTGCGAGTTGCCCCCATCATTTCGGCTTTTTTTATATATATATTTTTTGCTACTCGTTGCTGTTTTTATTACGGGTTTGGAATCTGATACCAACCTTGGTATCAGCATCTTTACGACTGGAATATTGCCAGGAGCGAATCATCATTTGTTGTGAAAGGACTTGGAGTTTGACACCTGTTTAGGCATCAGTATCACTACAACTGGGATATTGCCAAGAGCGAATCATCATTTGCCTTGAGGGAACTTGAAGTTTGATATCTTTTTAGGCATCAACATCGCTGCAACTGGGATATTGCCAGGAGCGAATCATCATTTTTTTTGTTAATTTGAACAAAGGTGGCTTAGCAAACAGAGTTAGGATCCTATCGACTAAGGCATTTTAACTTTATGAGCCATAAGGGTCTCATAAAGGTATTTCTCCCTACGAGTCGTGAGGATCTCGTAGGTGTATTTTCTTTTTGAGAATCGTGGGGATTCCCAAGTGATATTTTCTCTTGTAAGTCGTAAGGATCTTGCAAGAGTGTTTCTCCTTATAAGTCAAGAGGTCTTACAAGTGTTGTTCACCATATGGGGACATTTCTCGCCATTAGTAGAACTTAGTGGGGAAATGTTTATTTGCGCCCGTAGATTGTATAGAAGGGTCAATATTGGACCGCCTGTAGGGCAACTTGGGAGATGTGACAGCATAAGAACAGGTTCAGATCCCTATAACTTAAGGCTTTTGAATCTTATGAGCCGTGAGGGTCTCATAAGGGGAATTCTCCTTATGAGTTTCTCGCAAGTGTAATTTCTTCTTAGGAATCATGAGGATTCCTAAGTGTGTTGCTCCTCTATGAGTCGTAAGGATCTCACGTGGGTATTTTATCCTCACAAGGTTGAGAGGACCTTGCGAGTGCACATGAATTTTTTATTTTACGAGTTGACTCCCTTCCTGGGTTTTCACAAACTCGCCGGCAGTCCTACTGTTTTTACTCACGGCACCCTTTCGGGTTTTCATCCGTGCCCATTTTTCTTGTGGACATACCTTTTTTTTAACGAGATCGTACCCTTCCAGGTTTTCACAAGCTCGCCGGTAGCCCTGCTATTTTTACCCACGGCACCCTTTCGGGTTTTCATCCGTGCCCATTTCGCTTGTGGACATACCTTTTTTTACGACGAAACTCTCAAAAGTAGCTTCGTCATAAGTGATCTGTCTGTTCGCCGGTGGATTTTGAGGGTGGCTTCATCGCTGGATTAACTATGTATCCAGTGGGACTCGATTTGCAATCTTTCCTGCTAAGACTTCGATTGCAATATAGATCCCAAGGGAATGTATCGCCGTATTTGGGGTGATGCGCTAGTTTAGGGACGTTTTGTTCCTATATCGCCATGTTCGAGGCGAAATTTTAGTTTAGGGACATCTCGGTTCTGTATTGCCATGTTTGAGTTGATTAACTAGTTTAAGGGCTTTTCGGTCCAGTATCGCCATATTTGAGGCGAGTAATTAGTTTAAGGACTTTGTTGCCATCTCGGTCCTTTGTTGCCATGTTTGAGGCAACGGAGCTTCTTTATATACTACTCTCAGATTTTTTGACTCAGGAAGATAGCGAGCAGACACGAGCGTCATCGTCTATCATTAACCAAGATCATGACTCGTTAGGCGTAGTATTTTTTGAGGAATCGGCCGTTTATTGGCCGGAAGGGTCTTTCGCCATGCATATCCAGGAGCAGGTAGGCTCCACCTTGGTATACTTTGTCTATGATGTACGGGCCTTCATTGTTCGGCTCGAATTTCCTCCATTTTGCACGATTGGGGATCATCGGTCTTTTGACGACGAGCATGAGCCCGCCTTGGCGCAATGTTCTCGGCCTAGTCAGTCTTTCGTATGACCGTGTCATGTTTTTCTTATAAGCTTCCAGATTTTGCTGTGTTATAAGGCGAGTTTCATCGAGAGCATCGAGCTCCTCAAGCCGAAGATGATCATTTTCTTCATCTGTCAGCTTGTCTCGAACCGCTACTCGTAGAGAAAGGAGTTCTATTTCCAGGGAAAGCACTGCTTCCGTGCCGAATACCAACGCATATGGTGTTGTATTCGTCGTTGTTTTGAACATTGTTCGGTATGCCCAGAGAGCTTCGTGCAACCTTTTGTGCCAGTCCTTTTTATTTCTAGACACCGTCTTCTTTATAATCTCTGTCATGGTCTTGTTGAAGGTTTCAGGTAGACCATTGCACGAGAATTAGTGACTGAAGAGTATCTCCAGTTTATCTTATGCTGTTCTGCGAAGCGGCTGATTTTATGGCTCCTGTAGGCTGGCCCATTATCTGAGATAATTCGTCACGGAATGCCGAACCGGTAGATGACATGTGTCTTGAAGAAATAAAGGATATGCTCCATCTTCTCCTCCCTTAGTGGTACTTCTTTTGCCCACTTAAAAAAGTAGTTGGTCATTGCCAATATGAACCGATGTCCTTTAGACGATACTGGTTCAATGGGGCCAATTATATTGGTTCCCCACATTTTGAACGGCCAGCTAGCCACTGTTGGGTGTAGCGGATTTGGATGTTGGTGGATGAAGTCCCCGTGAATTTGGCACGAGTGACACTGCTTCGTATATTCGAGATAGTCCTGAATCATTGTGGGCCAATAATAACCCATTCTTTTGATCTTCAGCTTCATTTTTGGCCCAGCTTGGTGAGAACTACAGAGTCCGTCGTGAGTTTCTTGGACGACTTTCTTTTCTTCTTCCGGCCCAAGGCATCTTAGCCATAGACAGTCGAATGATCTCTTATATAGAATATCATTGACGAAGGCGAAAGACAAAGCTCGTTTCATGAGCTGATGTCGAGACAACGTGTTTTTGGGCGTTCGTTAGGATTTGAAGTAGTCTATGAAGACTTCCTTCCAATCCTTAACCTTTTCTTCGTCCTCTATTTGAAGGGCCACTTGTTCGGTCGTTTTTTTCCTTCGGATGGCTCTGTTAAGTCTCCCGAAGATATTTCTGTCGGCGTGAGGATCCTGCTGCTTAGCACGATGATCTTTACGTCATCGAGGTCTTCGTCGGCTAATTCCTTAGTCAATTTGGCCAACGCATCCGCCTTGCAGTTTTCTGCACGCGGTATACTCTCCAAGATATAGGAGGGGATTTGTGTCAGCAGTTGCAACACTTTTTCGCCATACTTTATCTGCTCTGGTTTGCATGTCCGATAGTCACCATTTACTTGGCTAACGATCGGCTGGGAGTCTCTATATATGAGGAAGTCTTTGATTCCCATGTCGACAGCGATCTCTAGACCTGCTATCAAAGCTTCATACTCAGCTTCGTTATTAGTCCTCGACTCTGTTAAGAAAAGGGCGTAACGTATTATCCCTCCTTGTGGATTCATGAAGATAAGGCCCACCCCGGCTTTGATTATGGCGGTGTTTTGCTTTCGCCTCTTCATGGAAGATGCTCCATCGAAGTAGAGTTTCCATTAGGAATCATTTTCTTCCTTCTCTCCTTCGATTGTTTCGAACGCATGCTCATCCGACAACTCGCAATTTAAGGGGGAGTCAGCAGTATCGGATGCTCCGCGAGAAAATAGGCAATGGCCTGGCCTTTCACTACATTAAGGGGTCGATACGTTATCGAGAATTCCATCAGTAGGAGGGTCCATTTGGCAACCCTTCCAGTTTGTATGGCCTCTGACATCAGATATTTGAGAGGATCTATCTTTGATATGAGATGGACCACATGTTCCAAGGCGTAATGTATGAGCGTCGTTATCGTGAAGATCAGTGCCAGGCAATGCTTTTCGATGGGGGTGTAGTTGTTTTCTGCCTCCAGGAGAACTCGACTCAAATAGTACAAAGATCTCTCCTTTCCTTGATTGATCTCTTATGCCCATAGCGCGCCTAGAGAACCCTCAAGGGTTGTTGTATATAGGATAAGGGGTTTTTCCCTTAAACCGGAGCGGATTTTGCAGGTATTGCTTGATTTCGTCTAGTGCATTTTGGAACTTTTGATCCCAGACGAACGGGGTCCCCTTCTTCATTAGATGACTATAGGGACGGCATATTCCAGAGAGGATGGCTATGAACCGCCGGATATATGCAAGCTTTTCTTGAAGGGATCGCAACTGTTTAAGAGTTCTTGACGTGGGCATTTCCGTAATTTCCTTGATCTTTGAGGGATCGATTTCGATACCTCGGTGCTGTATGATGAATCCTAGGAATTTGCCCGAGGAGACTCCACATGCGCATTTTAGAGGATTCATCTTCAGATTATACTTTCGAAGATATTGGAACACTATGTTTAGATGTTCCCAATGTTCCTCATATGATCTGCTTTTAACCACAAGGTTGTCGATGTAGCATTCGACGATCTCATGGATGAGGTCATCGAAGATCTTTGTCATGGCCTTCTGGTAGGTAGCTCCAGCGTTCTTTAGACCGAAGGGTATCACCTTATAGCAAAATATGCCCAGCGGAGTACGGAAGGCGGTATGCTTTTGATCTTCAGGATGCATTTTTGTTTGATTATATCCTGAAGATCCATCCATGAAGGAGAAGACCTCATGGGTAAACGTGTTATCGATCATCAGGTAACAGAGACTGGGAAGTCATCCTTCGGGCAAGCTTTGTTGAGGTCCCGAAAGTCTACACAGATGCGCACCGTCCCATTTTTCTTCATCACTGGAATGATGTTAGCAATCCAGTCAGGATATTGAACTTCTTGGATGAAGTCGGAGTCGATTGGTTTCTTGACCTCAGCATTTATACTCATCTCAAGTTCAAGCCGCATTCTTCTTGGCGCCTGTTTAACTAGCTTTATGTCCAGCGATATGGCCAGTTTATGTACTGCCACCTTTGGATCTAGACCTGGCATCTTGGAATAGTTTCATGCGAAGCAGTCATTATATTGCATGAGCACGTCTTTTAACGTGGCTACCTGTTTTTCAGATAGTAGATCACTGACGAATGTCGGCCTCGGATCATTTTCTGTCCCTAAGTCAATTTTTCTTAGGTTGTCCGCCGTGGTGTGTATCCTATATTCCAGCTCTTTTGGCGTCGGTGGAAACTCGGAAATCACTTCGTCCTCGTCTTCATTTGCGAAGCACATGCGAAGGTCATCCATAGTTTCGTGCCCTCTCTCCTTTGAGAGTGTTATCATGTGGCAAGTACGAGTTCGCTTCCATTTTTTATGTTTAGCGGGTCCAAGCCTTATGGTATAGGTCTTCTTTGGCTCCTGTTTTTGCGGTGGGGTTACCCTCCAGCTGTCGGATAAAGCAAACATGCCTTATTGATACTGTTCTTCGACCCAGTTTTTTAAGGTGAAGCAGTCTTTAAGGGGATGACCTATAGCTCGGTGGTAAGAGCAATAATCTGGGTGATGGACCTCGTTTATTTGTTTGGGGTGCCGAGACTCCGGAAGCGTCATCATTTGGTGCTTCATGACAAGGTTGAATATTTTCCCTGTCTTGTCTTAGGGGAAGGAGTATTCTCGACCCGTCTTCTTTATAAAGGACGGGTTCCAACCAAGTTTTTCTTGATAGCACGGCTTCTTAGATCTGTCTTGTTGTTTGCGAACGTTGTTTGCGCTCTTTTTCCTGATTTTTCCTCTATTTCGGGATTTTTCCTTTTTGCGAGGACATACAACGGGCTAGGGATATAGGGCATTGTAGTCTTCATTCTCCGCAGATTACTGATTGAGGTGCTGCGTCCCGGCCTTTTCATAAATGGCTATTTCGCGGCTGTGATTGTCTCGACTCTTTTGACAAATCTCTTCTATTAGCTTGTCTATTTATTCTTCGAGCGACGGACTTACCGTTCTTAAAGCTGAATCCATTCAACATCACGGCCATTTGGAAGAGCATTTTTCTCTTCTCTGGAGCTGTTTATGACGCAGTAGTTGTGGAACTGCTCCCGTTTCCTGGACCGAACGTATTCGACCCCGGTTGTCTCTATCTTCCCGTTGGGAATCTATCGCTGGGTCCCAGGGATATCCCAAATGTTTTTGTAGAATTGTGCTCGCCGAACAGTTTGTTCGAGGGGTACACCTTGGCATCTTAACAGCCTTTTCAATCCCTCTGCGTAGTATTTTGGTAGAAGGATTAATTGAAGCCTGTCGAGTGCAAGATCGGCACCGTGCTAGATTTTTTTCTCTACTCTGGTCTCCGTAGATTGGTAGAAAAGGATCGCCTTTTCACCTCTTCGCCTAGGAGGGACGTAGAAAGTCTGTAGTTCTTGTACACTGTATATATGGAGCGCATCAAGTTCCTTGTAATGCCGAGGCGGAGCCATTTTGGTTTGCAGACTCTGATCTACTTCATGGAGGGTTTGCACTGACGGACGGATTGAGAACACTACGTTGGACTCGTCCTCAGAGTCGTAGCCAAAGACCATAATAGGGGTAGATGGTCCGGGCCTGTTGTTTTCTTTCTGGGGTTGCCCTGAGTAGACTATTTCTTCATCTCCCTCGGAATCGCTCCAAAAGATCGGGATAATGGAGACCGACTTCTATTTATCCTTCGGCTTATGACACCTTTCTGTATCTTCGAAGTCTGATAGGAAGTACTTTGCGTCTTCATATTTCTTAATCTCATTTACGGAGAACGGATTCAGCTCCCTTGTGACGGTGCATTCCAAACCATCCTTGAAATACTTCATACACTGATGTTGTGTACAAGGGATGACGTTGTACTCATGCAGCTAGGGCCTGCCGAGCAAAGCGTTATAGCAAGTCTTGGCGTCAATGACATGAAATTTGATGTCAGTGACGAGCAACCCGAAGCGTAATGTCAGTATTACGGACCCCAGCGTCTGTGATGCCTGTGAGATGAACCCGGAGTTGAATGTTCATGCAGATCTCCTTCAACACTTTCACGTTAAGAAGGTTGATGGAGGATCCGTTGTCGACAAGGATTTTCCCTATCTTGATGTCGTGGCAGTACCCGGTGACGTATAATGAGCGGTTATGCTCACACGTACCAATGAGGAGTAATTCATCGCTGAATGTAATGCCAGCTGTGTGAACCTCCGCCAGCTCATCCTTCATCTTTTCTTCTGCGAGGAAAGCTTGGAAATGATCGGGCACTTGTAATACCTTGATCAGAGACTCTTATGCTTCTTTGGACAAGAGGAGAGCATCCAATAAGCTCACTTGTGAGGGAATTTTCCTCAGATGTGCCAGGACGTTGTAATCCACCTTATTTTTCTTAGGCGGGTCCCTCACTGCGAGCTCTTTGATAACTCCATCGTCGAGGACAATTTCCTCAGGGATTTTTTCTTTCCCTTGGTCTCTTTTGCTCAAACCTTTGTTTATGGGTCTGAGATTCTTCTCAGGCAGCATGCGGTTACGCAGTTGAATGTTCTCGCAGTTCTTCTTCTCCTCTTCTTTTTTGGAGGGGAATCCTTGAAGAGAGGGCTAAGGGTTATTTCATCCTCAAAATCGCTCCCGAAGGTAAGCACCTGGGGCTTTTGCCCTTCCGGACTGGTATCAACCATATGCCAGTTGCCAGTCATTTTTCACGCGCATCTGTCATACTCTTTTGCTGTCGACGAGCTTCGCGTTTCATCCTCTTGAAGTGTTTTTGATGGACAACATATCATTACCACCACTTCTTGAAGGCACTGCATTCCTCGGTGGGGTGGGTAACCCTCCGATGATATAGACAGTAATTTGGATATGAATCCTCTCTGTCGAGGCATATGACCTCTGGAATGTTTCCTACTAGAGGTGGCAGTTTCATTTCCATTGACAGGGCTTTGGCGAACCGCTTCTCTGCTTTGAATCTGCCCTTATTTGTCGCAGGTATGCCTTAGTTTAGTTGGAGTACTTTATGACTCTACCTTTCCACGGCTTCTTCATCCTGATGCTGACGCATAGCCCTTTCGTATATGGCTATTTCGCATTCTCGGTCATCTTTACTTTTTTGAAAGGTTTCGTTTAACAGCCTATCGATCGGGTCTTCTGGTAATTTCGGGGATTTTAGCGCCGGTTTTGCCCCCAGTTTCTCCGCTTTGTATTTTGACGCCGAGGGAATTTCTTCGTCATTTAACGTCGAATGGGAGGCCATGCGGCAGCTTGCTACATAGTCTTCGGTTTCTTCTGATGAATCATTTTCATCATCGTTGTCACTATCTTTGTTCTCAAGAATATGCTTGAGAAACTCTTCGAGGGTGACCATTGTACTCCTCCAGCGCGTCGATATACTTTTGTAGGTCTGTGCGCTTGTCGTCATACTCGGCAGGCTGCATAGGCTTCTTGGTCTTCTTCTTTTACTTTGAAAACTTTAAAAGCTTAACTTGGGGATTTTGCCCTTTGTCGACAACTTTTGGTACGAGATGCGGTTTCAGCATCCCTTCGATTATTTCGGGTTCAAGTGGGCTTTTCCACCTGACTGCTGGACATGCCTGTAGATACTTCAGCATTCTTTTTGTTTTTGCTGAAAGAACGACTTCCCATGTAGTTTCTTTCACGAGCGAGCATGATGCCCCTGGCGAATCCACCTTTTTGGGAGTGTGCTTCTGCGGTGGGTTTACCCTCCATTTGTCAGACAGCACGAATTTCCCCTGTTGATATTGGTCCTCGACCTAGTTCTTAAAGACGTAGCAATCCTCAATTAAGTGGCTCACCATTCTATGATAGGAGCACTAGTTAGGGTTGTTTACTTCGCCGGGTTGCGGTGGACGCCGTGGGTCTGGTAATGTGATGAGTTTTTTATGCATTACAAACTCAAATAGTCTCCTCATCTTATCGTGGGGAAATGAGCAAGCGCGTCCTAGCCTTTCTTCCAGGGATAGGCGTGGACATGCATTGTTTTGGCGAACAGCCGGTTTTAGGCCACTCGGTTGTTATTGAGCGTTGGCGATGAAGGCCTTTTTTCCTTTACCCTTGGCATTTTGTGGGTTCTTATTTGAGGAGGAAGGACCGTGGCCCATCTGGTCTATTTAGGCCAGTTTTTCGATTACAGCCTGGAAGGTAGTTGGTTTGAAGAACGTCATGAACTAGGACACAGTCGTTTAAGGATCAAGAGTCCCGATGAGCATGCCTATGGCGGGGGATTCATCGATGCGTTGTTCGCACTTAGACCATAGGTTCCGCCACCGGATCGCGTATTGGACTCAGGTTTCTTCCGGCCTTACCCTGGCATTGATTAATGCCGTGATCGGGGTGCGCTTGCTTGTGCTGGAAAAACGTTGTGTGAACAACAGCTCCATCTCTGTGAATGTCCTCACGGAGTCATTTAGGAACTCCGAGTACCATTCAAAGGCCGTCTCTGATAGGCTGCCAAGGAACTGGCGAAGCAACAGTTTTTCGTCGCCTCTAGTGTTATCGCACAGAGCTCTGAACTGCGTGACGTGCTGGTGTGGGTTTCTTGTCCCCTTGTACACATGGAACTTGGGGATCGTATATCCCGACGGGTACTTGATTTGGTCATACCATCCTGGATACGGTCGCCCGGTTCTGACGATTTGGCCAACAACTTTACTAGCTTGATGAGCTCATATTTGTTGAGCTATATAATCATCAAGAGTAGCCTTGGAAATCGTGTCCTCCTTGGCTGCCAATAAGGCCGGAAGAGGATTTGATGTTTCCCCTCTGTCATCCTCGATAATTATCGATGGATCCTCAGCTGGGGGTTCTGGCTGGATCATTATTCCAACCATATTCTAGAACAAGAGAGCTATCTGCTTTATGTTAGAAGCCTGCTCAGCAGCTCCCTTGTCCTTTCTTTCAAGCACCCTTCGCAGAAACTCTGTATCGGTCTCCTGCTCCTGTCGCTGTTTGGCTGTTGTGCCTGGGCTTTCTTTTTGCCCGGAAAGTGCTTCCATTTTAGTCAGCATTTCCTGGAGCTTTTGTTGTTGCTCCTAAGCTTTTGTCAGTGACCGAGTTTGAGGTCGATAACCTACAGAAGCTCGGCTTTATTCTTTCCTGGAAGCCATGTAGACCGTATGCACTATCATGCCCCCAGACTTGGAGCGTTTGGGTCCATCACCTTTGGAACTTGCCGTAGGCGGTGGGACTTTTTCCGGCCTCATCCTTTTATGGGAGGTCGAAGTTGAAGGATCCGTTGTAACAGGCACCTGTGCAGAAGAAGTATCTCGCTGTATGACGAAGGGACAGTCTTTCTCTTGCCAAGCCTTTGATTTCTTCGGCCGAGGAGAGTAATCTTTGTTGATTACAGAGTCCTGGACTTTCCTCCAGACTTTGTGAATTTGGGAGGAAATCTATTGATGGGGTTGCTCCGTCTTTTCCTGCACTGTGGCTTCTGCAGGCGGGGGCGATTTCTTTAGCACCGCCGTTAGAGAGTTCTTGCGTACCCTCCTAAGCAGATCAAAACCGTTCTAGGTTGGAACGGCAACGTCAATTTCCACTATTGGAGCTGGTGGGATAAGTCCAGAGGGGAAGTTGCCCCAGCTTTCCTCACTCGGCGCTAGTGACGACGTCGAGCGTGTCTTGCAGAAGGGGCCGCCTCAGTTTTGGAAGTGGCTTCTTCTTGCCCCCGGCTTTGCCGAGGGGCTGTCGTTGGTGTCAGCCTGTTGAAGACTGACGTCCTTGGCAGGGTTTGAGGATGGCCGGCCAATCTTTTAAAGACCGAATTTCTGGTAGGGAAAGTACCTTTGACGACTTCGCCCGTAGCAGGAGTTAGGAGGGCTATCCATTTTGGGGTAGCCCTTTCAGGTGTCACGAGCATTTTTGCGAGTCCGTTTTGCTTCATGCTCAGTTTGTTGAAGACTGAGACGTTTGAGCTTCGTCTCAGCCTGTCGAAGACTGAGACATCGAATTTGGACGACCCATTGAGAGAAGCCATTATGTTTGCCAGTCGATCGAAAACCGACCTTTTTGGAGCTTCTTCCTGCGGCGCTGAGGCACCGACACCCACTGGTGGGAACATGGTCCCGAAGAACAATCCCTTAGTGGCTTGATTAACTTGCCCTACCGGCATTGAAAAGATAGAGGCCGTGTTGGGCCCGTAAGTCACTCCTCCAGTTGGGACGGAACGGGAGTTGCTGTTGCAAGTTGTGCAGTTGGAAGTCATCAATTTTTTCTTCTTCTGCACAGGAACAAGACACCAAATCTTAGTATTTCGAATCCAAGGGCAACCATAGCGAACCGCGATTTTTTTCACGAAACACGACACACGAAATGTGGAGTGGAAAGAGGAAAATGTCCCACCAGGCGTGTCAGAATTTGTTTACCGCCGAAAACGGAGACAAACTGGGATGGATTGTCTTGACTGAATTTGGGGGCAGATGCTATTTAGATTTATCCATCCACCTCTCCGAAGATACCAAGTTAATTTATGGCCCCGTATATTGGAGGTTTGGACGGATGCAACCATTGTAGCAGACTTTATCAGATTCCACCACATTTTATGACGGGTTTTTGATTGTGGGGACGCTTTTCCCTGTAGATGCAAGCCCCTACAGTTAATTACGTTACCGCATTGCGATAACCAATTTCTCCTGCTCCGGAAGTTCACTTCGTGTCGTGTGTGTTTTTGTTTGTTTTGGTTGCCCATGGATTGTATACGGAGACTAGTTTATGTCGTCGCCCGTAGGACGCGGATTAATCCAAATCCGTATATTTTAGATTTGGGTTTGGTTTATTTAAGGACCGTTAATCTGATTCGAGATTAAGATCGACTTAAACATATAAGCATTTGGGGCTCGGTTATTTTAGTTTAAGGACATCACGGTCCATTATCGTCATGTTTGAGGCGGAATTTTAGTTTAGGGACATTTCGGTCCAACATTCATATGGCGTGCAAGTGTATTTGTTATGTGGCAGAATGAACGATGGTGACATGGAATGCGCCCAATTTAGGAAGCGATCCAATTTGAGGTGTGCACGTCAATTTGGAAGTGCATCAATATATGACGAAAGGAGTTATTGGTTGTCGAGACCCATTGTCTATCTGAAGACGTTGAGGAATTACAACAACATATATCAGAGGTGTAAAGATGTACCCTTGAACCAAATCCCGTATTTAAGGGAAAAAGAGGTTGTACTGGACCTAAGAATCGTTAGTCATATTTGAGAATAAGATTATCTTAGGAGATATGAGATACATATCATTTTAGATATCATTAATGAGAGATCATTAATCATGTTTGAGACTAAGATCGGCTCAATTAATTTTTAAGGATCATTTTTTATTTAAGATCCATCAAAAGAGCATTTGGGCTCAGCTGCAAGAAACTTCAGAGGCTTAGCCAATTTGAGCTTAGTCTGCCTACTCTTATTCAAAAAGTGATAAGCACTCATTTGGGCTCTGTCTGTTCAGCCTTTTTCTTTTTATGAAAAAGTGCTAAGAATTTATTTGACGCTCTTACACTCACATGGGTGTCATGTGAAGCATTTGATTATGGGCGCCGTCCAATGAGCGCTGAGCACTCTTCCACTTTGGCCGTTTATGGAGTGCTGGGCACTTTTCTCTCTTCTTTTTTAAAGGTGCCCACGTGAGGAGCACGTGAGGTGCTGGGACGCTGCTCAATCAGTGCTAGACACTTAGCCGTTTTGGCTATATGTGAAGTGCTAATCATTTTTTATGTGGCGCCCGCGTGAGAAGCACGTGAGGTGCTGGACGCTGTTAAAGAGGAGCGCCCATGTGGGAAGCACGTGAGGCGCTAGTTTCTTTTATATGGAGATTTAATCTCTGTTGATGTTTTTTAGAGAACTTAAATCTCTGTTAATGGTATTTTGACCACTAATGATCACCAAGATCATTATTTCGAGGATCTGGGATCATGTTCTTTTAAGAACTAAGTTCTTGATTCGAAGGAACTGAGTTCCTGGAGTATTATGGACTCCATATTCTCTCTTTTAAATTTGTTCTTCCATGAACCTTTAATTCTCAAGAACAAGATCTTCCCGATGAAAATTAAATTCTCAACTTGTGGGAGACTTATCTCGTGGATCTCAGATCCAGAGAAAGAACTAAGTTCTTTTAGAAGGGCTCAACCCTTAGATATGTTAGGTAAAGAAATATTTTGATCTCGATATTTTCTTTACCCAGGGTTTCGAAAATGTAGCTCTTCTTCTTTGAGAATTGAATTCTCTTTTCTTTCTGTTTTCCTCTCTCCGTCTCTTTGTGTTGTTCTGGCTCTCTCTGTTCTCGTCTTCGTCCCTCCTTTTTTTGTGAGACTTGCAGTCTCGGGGCCTTTATATAGTGGATGCAAATTGTTGATTAGTTTTTAGAAAATCTCTCATTGAGAGATTCCAATTGATTTAATAGGTCTCAAAATTGATTTGGGGAATTTTACCTACCATTGGATCTTTGATTCAAGGACTTCTGTTTTTACAGAATATGATTTTTGGTTTTTAACGAGATTGGGGAAATATTTTCCCTATACATAATTTATTCTGTAAAACGGTTATTTTAATCACCATTGGATTTTTAATCGAACGGTTCTCTGTTTTACAGAGAGCAGTCTTTCTTATTTAGAAAGATTGAGAGAATATATTCCAGAATAGAATTTTATTCTACAATTGGATCTTTGATCCAACCGAGAGTATCTTTCTTATTTCAGAAAGATTTTGGAATTGTTTTCTCCCAACAGAATTTAATTCTGTATTTTGATGATTTATCGTCTCCATTGGATTTTTGATCCAATGGCTCTGTTTAACAGAGAGTATTGTAGAATTTAATTCTACCTGGGCACCTGCGCTCATGTGTTATCCACGTGGACGCTACTTAAGAATTTAATTCTTAAGATGGATATTCTTGTGCTTTGCACACTGGCGCTCGCGTGAGGAGCACATACGGCGCCATCTAAGAGTTTAACTCTTATGTAATGAACTCTTCTGTGTTTTGCATATTGGCGCCCGCGTGAGGAGCACGTGAGGCGCCACCATAGGATTTAATTTTATAAGATTGGCTCTTGCTCTGGCGCTGGCGTTCTCATGGAGAGCACGTGAGGCGCTGCCTCATTAAATTCAATAGAGTTTTGCTCTTTTATTAGGTTAAATATATGGGGGAAACATGGTTGGTGTTAACTTTTGGCCTGTGTAAGGCCTTGTATAGATTGATGGCGTTCTCTCCCCCCTAACTCTGACCTTAACGCTTAAAAAGTGGCAACACCGTTTTACTTAAATTTGGTGGGACCTTTTTGTGTGCATATATTTTTGGTTTGCTTTTTTTTTTTTTATAAAAAAAAGGGCGCACCGATAGATTTTGACCCCTCAACAATTTTGACCCTCTTGGTATAGCATGACAGAGAGGACACTGTCAAGTTTAAATATGGGGGTATGCTCGGTAAGCTTTCTATCTTTTCATTCATGTGTATATTTTGCATTTGCATACTTATTTTAAAAACCCACAAAAATTGAAAAAATTTCCAAAAAATATAAAAACTTTGTCGTCAAGTTAGCTAGTAGGGTAACTTAGATTTTTATTCCAAAATATTAGTTTGATACGTTAGAAATAACTAAATCCTAGGCTTAGCAATTGAAAACCCTAAAAATAACCTTCCTTCTGTTTAACCTTGGCAAATATATGTCTTTGCAGTTTTTTTAGAAGTAGATAATCTTGAGATCAGTTCTTGAGTTAAGTCGAGATGAAGGGAAAATATTGAAAGTTTTATTGAAAGATAAGTCTGAAAAATAGTTCATATTCTTGAGTCCAAATTCAGAAAATATATACCCTACAAACTGCACTTACACGCACCTTGAAACTTAGGATAGTAGAGAATACCTAGAAATATTATTTCCTGAAAGTCTAGTATGAAAGAAAAAACGGTATTTAAAGCTAACCACCAAAAGAGCATGATTGAAAAATATTTCCAGTCTTGAAAAGAAAAAGAAAAAAAAGAAAAAGAAAAAAATTAATAATTACAAGACCTGAAAACTGCTATTTACGATTTAAGCTCATACATTCAGTAATCGGCTGATTAGTGCTTCAAGAAGCATTAATAGTCGCATGAAAGGTGTGTTAAAATCCTTCCATCATTAACGAAAAGAAATAATATTAGAAATTAGGGCAAGGGTACTATAGCTTTAGAAAGAAAACTCAAGAGAAATCGAGATCTTTCTAAACTGTCAAAACGTATAGGATCTTAGGATGAATAAATAGGAGGTGTGAAAAATAAGGGATGGATATTTCTAAGTTAGGATGAAAGAATTTCTAACTTAGATGCTAAACCGTAGGATTAGAGTCGAGATTAACTTATGAAACTGGTTTGACGGGATTTTACGGGTAGTATCCGCTGAAAACACTTAGCAGACAGCACTCCTCCTACTAGGAACACCTAGAGGTTTAACGGGTTGTTGCACGCGCTAAGCGCAACCGTGATATCTACGAAAGTGAGCTTAGGACTTTTTTAGAATAAATTGTTTTTCTTGGGACGAGCAAAAGATAAGTTTGGGGGTATTTGTTTACACCAGAATATTGCATTTAATACTGCCCATTCTTCTACTCGTTTATTTATTGGTAGGTACTTTTGATCCGTATTTGCTACATATTTACAAGTTACAGGTTCCCAATCCAAAATAACGCAAATCATACAAAATCTCCACAGTTATGCCAAAATCTAGAACATCTGTAAAAAACAGACAAAATCCGGGTTTCGGTCATCCGTATCCGTCCAGTGCCGCTTACCAGTTCAAGAGACAAGACAAATAACAGTGGTCATTCGTGTCTCGGTCAAGTACAGAGCATGAAAGGGGCAGCACAAAATCAAGAGGTGCGTGGAGCTCGAGGGAGATAAAAGTCAAAAAGATTAAAAGTGAAGCCATTTTAGACTGTTGGAAATCTGAAGAAATTTTGGAACCATTTTGCAAATTGGGACCTGTAAAACAGAAGAACAAAGCAACACGAGAAACCTCCAGAAAAACAAAATGCCAATGCCTCCAAACGACCGCGGAACCGAGATCAATATGGCGTTTGGGCGGCGGTTCCACGGCCATGTCAAGTCCTCGCTGGATTATATTTTGGGGGTATATTTGGAATTATGTAAGGGCTCAGTATATAACCTTAGGGTGTCAGTTCTCTGCCTATAAATAGTCCAGTTTTGAGCCAAGTGGTGATGGCTTTTCTTTATTAGGATTTAGTGTAGTTTAGTTGTATCTTCTTCTTCACCATCATCTTTCCTCCATGAAATTGTAGTGAGAGCTTTTGAGTGGAAGTTAATGAAGATGAGGGTTTTCTCTTAAGTTGTATTTTTATTTCCTTGTCTTGTAATTTTAATTCCTAGTGTAATTTTATTTATTGTTGTTAAGTAGTTGTTGTTATTTCTTATTTTATTTTCTTTCTTTTCTAAACCGTATTTTCAGGCCATGATACTCTATGGAGTCCCTTAATTAGGTAAGGGCCTAAGTAGTTAGCTTGCTACCATTTGTAAAACCGTATTTTTCCATTCTTTCTTTTCTTTTCTTTTTTTAAATGTGTGAATAATTCTACACTTGTTAGGGCTAAGGAATGTTAGTATGAGGGAAGGAAAAATCACTTATGCTTCTCTTCGCCAAATATCTTAAAACGAACCTAGACCAAACAAACACAACCCCCTTGTTCACCGCCGAAAACAGAGACGGACTGAGATAGATCGTCTTATCTGAATTTGGGGGCAGATACTATTTGGATTTATCCATCCTCCTTTCCAAAGATACCAAGTTGATTTATGGCACCATATATCGGAGATTTGGACAAACGCGACCGTTGTAGCAGATTTTATTAGATTCCCCCTCATTTTATGAGGGGTTTTTGATTGTGGGGACGCTCTTCCCTGCAGGCGCAAGCTCCTGCGGTTAATTACGTTACCGCATTGCGATAACCACTTTCTCCTGCTCCGGCAGTTCACTTCGTATCGTGTTTTTTTTTGTTTTGGTTGCCCGTAGATTGTATACGGAGACTAGTTTATGTCGTCGCCCGTAGGGCGCGGATTAGTCTAAATCCGTATATATGAGATTTGGGTTTAGGTTAAGAATTTTGCTTGACGGGGTCCACGTTGGTAACTTGGTTTGCTAATGAGGATGAACTTAGGACGCAGATATCATATTTGTGAGGTCCATCGGTTCAGGGGATATTTGGGTTTGATCTAAGGATCATTAGCTATATTTGAGACTAAGATCGATTTATGAATAATGAGCATATAGGCTCAACTGATCATTAGATCATATATGAATAGCCCATGGATAGTATACGGTAGTCATTATGGAGACGGTCCGCAGGGCAAAAAATATTAGTTTAAGGACGTTGCAGTCCAACATTCCCTGTTCGGGACAAATGTTAGTTTAAGGACATTTCGGTCCAATGTTCCATGTTTGGAATGAAAATTAGTTTAAGAACATTTCGGTCCATTATCGCCGTGTTTGGGGGCGAAGATTAGTTTAAGGACATTTCCGTCTAACATTTAACTTTTGCGCACGTGTATTTGTTACGTGGCGGAGTAAACGATGGTAACATGGAATGCACCCAATTTAGAGTGTGGTCCGATTTGAGGTGTGCACATCAATTTGGAAGTGCATCAACGTGAATATATCATTCCCAATCTTGATGAAGTTTTACATCAAGTCGGGACGAAAGAAGAGTTGTTGGTTGTCGGGACCCACCACATCTCTGAAGACGTTGAGAAATTACAACGACATATATCAGAGGTGTGGAGAGATGTACCCTTGAACCAAATCCCGTATTTAAGGGGAAAAGGGTTGTGGTGGACCTAAGAATCATTAGTCATATTTGAGACTAGGATTACCTTAGGAGATATAGGATGAATATCATTTTGGATATCATCAATGAGAGATCATCAGTCATGTTTAAGACTAAGACCAGTTTGGAAATCACGAGCATATAGGCTCGGCTGATTTAAAATCAAAGAGATTTTACCTCAGGAAACTTAGCCAATTTGGGCTGAGATTGGGTTTCTACACTACCCAGCAGTGCTAAGCACTAAAATTTACAGTGCTCACGTATGTTTCACGTGAGACGTTGAAATAGTGCTAAGCACTTATCTTTTCTGGCGCTCACGTGCTTTTCACGTGAGGCGCTGGGTTTTTAGCCTTGGGCACTCACGTGCTTTTCACGTGAGGCACTACAATAGTGCTAAGCACTAATTTTCTTTGGCGCTCACGTGTGTTTTACGTGAGACGCCATGATTTTGGAGATTTAATCTCTGTTGATATTTTTAGAGAACTTAAATCTCTGTTAATGGTATTTTGACCATTAACGATTACCAAGATCATTATTTTGAGGATCTAGGATCATGTTCTTTAAGAACTAACTTCTTGATTTGAAAAAACTAAGTTCCTGGAGTATTATGAACTCCATGTTTTCCATGTTCATGTTTTCAGAGAGGTTAAATCTTTTTTAATGGTGTTTTGACCATTAAGGATCACTAAGATCACCATTTTGAGGATTTTGGATCGGGTTCTGTAAAGAACTAAGTTCTTGATTTGAAGGAACTAAGTTCCTGGAGTATTATGAACTCCATCTTCTTTCTTTTCAATTTTGTTCTTCCCTGAATTTTTTATTCTCAAGAACAAGATCTTCTCTATGAGAATTAAATTCTCAACTTATGGGAGACTTGTCTTTGTGGATCTCAGATTCAGAGAAAGAACTAAGTTCTTTGAGAAGGGCTAAACCCTTAGATATGGTATGCTAGTTAAAAGAGATATTTTGATCTTTTCTTTTTTCTTTACCTAGGGTTTTTTTAGGAGGGAAATTTTCTTCTTTGAAAGAATTAAATTCTCTGTTGTTTTGAGAGCCTTCTGTATTTTTACAGAAGCTTATGGGGGGTCTCCTTTTTTCCTACTCCTTTTGTTCTCTTTTTTGATTAATCTCTTTGCTCCTATTTATAGGAGAAGAGAAAAACCAATTTGTTGAAAAAATCTCTCATTGAGAGATCATGATTGATTTCATGATATATCAAAATGATCTCGTAGATCAATCGGTGAATTTTATTCACCGTTGGATTTTTAATCCAAAGGCTCTCTGTTTAACAGAGAAGATTTCTTGTCTGTTTAACAAGATTAGGAAATATTTTTCTAAGATAAAATTTTATTCTTTCATATGAATATCTTATTAGTTTAACAAGATTAGAATTTTATTCTATCATATGGATATCTTATTAGTTTAATAAGATTAGGAATATATTTTCCTAATATAGAATTTAATTCTGTTATATGAATATCTTATTAATTTATCAAGATTAGAATTTTATTCTAACATAGAATTTAATTCTATCACATAGAATTTTATTCTATCATATGAATATCTTGTTAGTTTAACAAGATTAGAATTTTATTCTATCATATAAATATCTTGTTAGTTTAAAAAATTTAGGAATATATTTCCCTAACATAGAATTTAATTCTTTTATATGAATATCTTGTTAGTTTAACAAGATTAGGAAAATATTTTCCTAAGATAGAATTTTATTCTATCGAATGATCACCGTTGGATCAAAGATCCTAGGGTTCTCTGTTTAACAGAGAAGATCTTTCTAGTTTAAGAAAGATCAGGAAAATATTTCCCACATAAAATTTAATTCTATCAGATGGTTTAATTGGCAATATTTTATCACCATTAGATTTTAAATCCAAGATTCTCTGTTAGAAAAAAATCTTTCCATATTAGAAAGATCAGGGAAAATATTTCCCAAATAGAATTTAATTATATCACATAGAATTTAATTCTATCAAATGGGATCATTTAAAATTGGGGCGCTCACATGCTTTGCATATGAGCGCTGCCAAAGAATACGACAAGAGAACTTACGTATTTAACATGTGACCCATAGTGTGGGTTTTAGCCTGCTTATTTTCAGTGCTCATATGCTTTGCATATAAGCGCTCACGTGTTTAACACGTGAGGCCAGTTTGGCTTTTAAGTTTATTTTATTCAGCGCTCATATGATTTGCATATGAGCGCTCACGTGTTTAACACGCGAGGCCAATTTGACCCTTAGTTATTTGTTTTCTGCGTTTATATGCTTTGCATATGAGCGCTCACGTGTTTAACATGTGAGGCCAGTTTGGCCTTTAAGTTTATTTTATTCAGCGCCCATATGCTTTGCATATGAGCGCTCACGTGTTTAACACGTGAGGCCAATTTGAACCTTAGTTATTTGTTTTCAGCGCTTATATGCTTTGCATATAAGCACCCACGTGTTTAACACGTGATGCCAAAAAATAAGGATTCTTTTCCTCTTTCTTTTTTCTCCCTTTTTTTTTATAAGCGAACAAATAGCTCTTTGCCAAAATTTTTGGCAGGAACAAACCTCACTTAAGCATGCTATACATGACATATAGCCGCGACCTAAGTCGAGAAGTCTTTTGGGCGCACTACAACGTGACATGTAGTTGTGACTTAATTGGATATATGGTTGTGGGTGTTTGGCCTAGGGTTGGAAATAAGCACACGTTGTAAGTGCACGGCGGTGCCCTGGCCGTCAATCCGACGCGGGAATGCGGAAACGAAAAAAAACTTTGCAAACTAGCAAACCGGCACCACCGCGCACTAAAAACCCGGATCGGGCCATTAAACTAATCCTAGCAATCTAGAGAAGGGGGTAGAGAGATATACCGAGCGATCCGTGTCCTTCGGTCTTCTCGTCGTCGTCCCGATCTCCCCGCGGAATCTCCGGTCTCCATCACGTCGCCGGAAGGCCACCACTTCGCCGGCTTCTTTTACGGTCTCCCACCTCTTGACCGAGGCAACTCGGGCACGAAGTTGGCGAGTCGACGTGCCCAAGATTTGCTGTAGAATGTAGTGTGGAACTTGTGTCTCATTTGGGGTTGTGGAAGTTGCCTTTTGAGTGGAGGAATTGAACTATACTTTTGGAGGTGGAATTATGGGATTTTTAGCAAGCTAAAGAGATCAAAAATCCCACCACAAAATTTTGGACAGCCTTCCATGACTTGGCCGGCCATGCAATGGTTAAGGGAAGAGAGTGAGAGAATGAGGGAGAGGTCTCACTAATCCAAAAGAGAGCAAGTGAAAAAAGGCTATCATCATGAGAGAGAAAAAGGGGTGATGATGATCAAGAATCATCACAACCAAAATCACACTCAACCATCATAATCCATCATCATCACCATGTCAAAAGATAAGCAATCATGAACCATCATGATCCTAGAAGTCATTGGAGGCTAAGTCATCATGATACAACAAAATGCAAATAACACCCTCCACATTGCTTATTTGTACAAATGCAAATAAACCCTCCTCCACCAATCTTCGGCCAATGAAAGATACAAAGAAAAATCCGAAACAGAAAGCAAACTGGCAACTCCAAAAACTGATCCCGTAATAAATTACAGGAAAACCCCGATACTGTGTATACACACCCGCATTTGTATTCCGACCGAATACAAATGCAATGAGACAAAATCTACACTATACTATACTAGGATCCGGCTTAAACCAAAGGCCGCTAGTATAAAACGTCCGATCGTGATCCGTACAATACCGTACGTATCTGATCGAACCTTGCCATATCTCCATACGGCCTCTACAGCGTTTTGCCCGAAACTTGAGCAACTGGTCTGTTGGGGACTCTAAAGACTCGTCAATACTATGGCTGTGGATTTAACCACTAGCACGTCAGAGGTATTAGCCATACGTGACGGGCCACCAGCTATTGACCAAAAGGGACGTCTGTGAGCGAACTCATCCTGACACCCTACTGAGCCTGTCAGTGACAATATCCGTACAGTCCGGTCCGTTCGTCTATGAGCATCGCATGGCGGGCCTAGGGGGTTGGTAAAAGTCAGACCCCAAAAGCGGTACAAGTCGTGTCGGAGTGTAGCCCAGAACACTCTAAGATACTACTGGAATACCTACCAGTAAATCTCCTGCCTCGGCCGAGGGCTTCGTGTAATGGCTCTCCTAGACACAGCGCGACCTCACCCCCAATACCGGGAGAGACGAACCCCTGAAGATCCGCTCACTGCCTCCATGTGGCTCGGGACTGTACCCAACTAAAACCTGTTTGCACGTCTCCTTTGAGCGTGGTAGGGTAGTAATCAAAGTACAGTAGGAACTCATACGAGACAAATGACGATCCTCAGGTCGATGAACTAACCTGTACACATGTCACCAGGGAACTGCCATCTGACGTCAGGTATAAGACCAACTAGCATGTTCCTGGCGAGTCATGTCCGGTGTACTCATAACCCAATGAGCACCTGTATACATCTTAGGTGAACCAACTGACACCAGTGGCTTGTGAGACCGGCCACCGCCCTTCGTCGGGGTCTCGACTGTATACACTAGTCTACTCTGGAGTATCGATGCCCTGTCTCGAAACTCCCACTACTAGGGACCATTTAAGGATGTGCTCATAGACTACCAGCTCTCACGTATATGATCACCCTCATACTGCTGGTAGTCAAGCAAGAATCCTATCAACGTGCAATAGCGACCTGTCAGGTCACCTAAAGCAGTACACGATGATAAAGATAAACCAGATAGCATACTATCATCTCGAGTAAGACTGTCCTACCGGGATAGGTCCTCCCTCAATCATTGCAATCACGTGCCTGTGATCTAATAATTGACTCTGAGGGCACTATCTCCAACAATCTCCCACTTGCACTCAAGGCTAATTATTACGATGTCGAATACTTACAGCCCGTGTGATACCGAACACCCAACTCCTCTACTAGTCAGTCTCACAAAGCTCGTTTGCGAAACTATTGCGTTCGAGGAATAGCCTCAATGAGTGGATCCGCTGTGATGTTTCTTTCTATGTCTCTCTATATCTCAAGTTCGCGGAGAATGCCATTTCCCGAAATGAGCAATACCTGCCTTAGAATGTTTCTGGATTTCTGATGGGACCTAGCTCATAAATGAACTCCAAATCCAAACTTCTTAGACTGTATCGTCAACTGAACTTAATCAGTATCCTGCGCCATGCCTCCCTCAGTATCGCCTTGGACCATCTGTCCAAAATACTGCCCCTCGTCAGAAGGAAAACTATAACTCTGACAACCTCTCTGTCATCCAGGTCACCTTGAAAGCCTGGAATGATAACTGTCTCCCGAATGAGGTTGTCGTTATCATAACCCTAGAATATTCACTTATGTTCTAAAACTACTTCCGACTGTTTCTCCAGGATTGGATCAATGTCAACTTACTGCATCTAGTGCAAAAACAACATCTGGTGTGGTACTTGACATCTCATGATTGACTCAATTGCCTAAGCAAGTGATTTTCCAATCATGCACATCCCTCTCCCCTTTAGTCAGTAAGACACCTTTAGAGAGGGTGACTCCATCACCTGCAGGTACACTACCGTGCCAGGAGTCGTCCATTCTAAATACTCTTAGAATGCTGTTTAAGTACCCAGATTGGGAAACTACCCAAATCTAGATCTAAAACCATAGATCCAGTAACCAGAATGAAATCCATTTCCTTTGTGGAGAAACCACTGTGTGAAGACCAAAGTATAACCGATCGTAGTATAGGAGTTTCTTTTCCTACTCTGTGTATGTCATCCAAATACCAGGACATCACACCCTACTACCTTCTTAACAGATCCATCCCCTATTTTGATGAAGTCAAACCTATGACTGTCACATCAGAAATAGATGATCTATCTTTGCTACTCTGCTTTAGTCTATAAATAGACATAAGCCACCTGTCCACCAATGCTTCCGCTGCTCCCACTGACTACGACAACCCTCTGGCAGAGTCATACAGACATACCCTTCTAAAGCCAGTTTAGAACGACGCTATACTCATCCTCCCGCCGGGTCTCGCAGCCTGGAACAACAGCAATGGCAAGTGTGGGTAAACAAGAACCTCCCTGTCACCGTCCTTGAGGCTACCGGAGTACCTCTCGGGTGCCTGAGGTTACCCACCATATCTGTGGAGTGGCCAATGGAATGTCAAACCAGATTGAATCTTTAGGTTCCTATCAAATCTTCAGTAATCGTTTGTGGTTCTGGAATCACTTCCAGTTCTACCATACTCCCACTACTGTTTTTCTGAAAAAAAATATTTTTATTAAAACTGTGGCGAGTCTACAACAATATCACTATTGATCTTCCAGATGGTAGAAAGTCAACCCTCGTCATAGCCTGGGTCAACCCACAAACAGCTATTACAGAAACGTGCCTTGAGTTATCCAGAGTCTGGTTTTAAGCATAAGCCGGACAACTCCCCGTACCTTAACATCGTTAAGATATGAACTGTTCTATATCCAATATAGAACCAGAGGCACTGATTTAATTGAACCAGATTCAAATCATGCAGCTGTCTCCAGTGCATGTCAACTAAATGGAAGGAGGCCGATCAGCGTTACTCAACTTAGGAATGCTTCCAATTATGAGTAACCTGAAAGAGAAGCAAGTTCTCTTAATCATTACTATCAACTGAATGCCATGCACAAGTATCTACATCTTCGATCACCTTGAAGAATCCTGATACTTGCAATACCTGGTTCTCTACTTTATTCATATACCTATAACTTCTCAAAATTCGGACCCTGTGTTTCCACGAAACACCTGTCTAAAAACTAGAGAAGTCATAAGTAAACCGAATATAGTACGAGGACCATCCCCTCTGTCCTCATGGACGCTGGACAACATACAATACTTTGTATAAGTCCCTTGAGTCTAATAACTCATTCCCTGTGTGTCGTAGGTTGAAAACTGTACTTATGGTTAAGAAGAATTACACCGCTGTTTAATGCTTCTTACCTAACCATCTACTGATATAGGTAAATGTCATAGACATAATTTTAAAAAGGTATATCTCACTCTATAAAAATAGACGTACAGATATATCAATTTGAAATTGGTGCACAACCACGGATATTCAAAACCAAATACTTGCCGTCCGGCAAACAACTCAGGTAACTTCCTCAAATATAACGAATCCCGATATAATGAGGATGATCACCCAATTCCCAATAACTTACTCCCACTCATCATCTATAAAACCATACAGATGTGAGAATCATACCTGATAAATACATACCCTGGAGTAAGGACTAATTGGGAAATCAGTTTTCTTTTAACAGTACACAGTGAAACTGAAACATTGAAATGTTTCAATGGGGTATCCCGGTATTCCTAGCAATGCCTCTTCCAGATTCACGACTGTAACCGTATAATTCTTTGCCACCTCTCCAAATCCTTTTATATGTCTTTAGTCATTACCTTCTGCACACCCCTTTAGGCCAAATGGTTTTCTTCCTTCCCTACCGTTCGGCACCAGCCTATGGTTTGGAAGAAGACTATCCAATAAGCATAATGGGTGTACTGTCTTAATCCTAGGAGCACTCGCAATGCGAGAGAAGGTGAAGATAAAAGACACCTGAATAAATCTTATTCCTATTTCTCCTGAACCAGAATCCATCCCCGAACTGGAACAAGTTCCTTTCGAGTTCGTATATAACCATACGATGGTGTATCCAATAAACTGTGGATCTTCGTAGTGATACGGAGTGTTCTAGAGAAATACAAAGGTGATTTTAGGATTGGCGAAGAAATACTTGGTTTGGTCGTGAATATCAGTCGCAATTTACTTTGCCCTCTTACTAATCCCTTGTTATGTCTTTACTTAGTACCTTCTGTACACCATCGTTAGGCTAACTGGTTTTATTCATTCCCTACCGGTCAGCACCAGCCTAAGGTTTGGAAGAAGACTATCCAATTTGCGTAATAGGTGTACTATCAACCTGAGAGAAGGTAAAAGGAAAAGATAACTGAATAGTCCTATTCGTTTTCTCCAGAACCGGAAACCATCCTCGAATTCCTTCGAGTTTGTATATAACCATACGATGGTTTTGTCTAATGGAAGTGGACGTTCGTAGCAATACAGGGTGTCCTGGAGAAAAGGGTAAAAGTAGGAGTGGCAATGAGGTTTGCAACTCTGACAACCCAAAAGCCAGTATTAAGAAGGTTCGGTCAACTTGGTCATGGAGTCATAGTCTAGGGTCGGTCAAAGGTCGCTGCCAAAGAGAGAGAGAAAAGAAACACTCAGCGTGCACTCTAACCTAGATCAGAATGGTTATCACTTTATCTAATCAGGAAACCTCCCACTGTAACCTCAAATTCTTCTCCAAACCTAAAAGAAGAATTAGTCGGGAACACCCGAGGAGTAAACCAACTCATCAGTGGGAATCGGGATCCAACTATCATCATATGATAACGTGACAGAATCCGCTCACGCTATCACACTCTAGAAGGTATGCGCATATCTGGCAAGTTTCAGTTTCTTTAGAAACTCCCGATGTGATTTTTGCCCCATGCTCTTATGACCTTGACTTTGGCCAACAAATCATAAGTCACATGTCAAGTTCTACCCGTCATTCTTCAGGTTCATTTGAGCCCACCCGTACAAGCCCTTGACTTTGGCCAACAAGGCTATACGACTGCCCCAAACCAACGCATCTATCTATGCAGCATATGAATACCCAATAGCTACCAAAAACTGTGCCTTGACTTTGGCCAACAAACACAGCTTGAATACTATTGACTACCCATATGAAACGACGAAGGGCTACGAATGGTTTCTGGCGAAAACCTTTAACGTAATGAACTTGATATCGTTGAAGGAACTTGATAGCTTTATAAAAATATAGTGACGAAAACCTTTGCTAAAGAGGTCACTCCCGGTGAAGGGATCTCGGCTCTTTCCCCATAGAATGAGGTACAGGATATTCCAACTGAATACCACGATGCAAAGCAAAAGTAATCGGCTATAGTGAAGTTATTGCCCTGACGCAAACTTCTGTCCAAGGGGTCACTCCCGGTGAAGGGATCTCGGCCCTTGCCTCGTCGACTGAGGAGCTGGATATTCATAACCGAATACCACTATGCAAAACAAAAGAGAACGCCCTTGCAATAACATCTTTTTGAAAAAGTGTTCCAACAACATCAGAATAGGTTTGTTTAACTTGCATTGATCCGAATCAACGCAGTCCCATCAATTGATCACACCACAAAGAACGAAAATAATGACGTACGTATATGCCATCCGCATTCGCCACTGGGTCCCGTCATTACCCGTTAGGTTAGCTAACTAACGACAGAGCGGGGACTGGACTAGCGCGGATGCAAAACATATACAACATCTACTAGTATATATATCAATATATAATATTTCGCTCAAGGCGTGATAAAATGCAGCATCACAGAAATGTACAGCATCACAGAACAATACAGATATCTGGGATCCCCGGGTTTCACAGAGCCGCTACTGAAACCCGACGTTCCCCTGGTTGTGTGGATAGCCTGTGCAATGAAATCCTAGACCCCTACGGGCGCGGCAAGTTACCCGCCAAGACCTGAAGTGAGGCAGTCCCCTTCAGTACCGTGAATGGACCACCCAGCACTTCACGGAATCCGGTAACTTGGGCACCCCTCCTGGGTCAACCTATACCCCTACGAGTGCGGCGAATAGCCCGTCAATTCTAGAGTGAAGCCCCCTCCGTCTCAATGCCATGAGATGCGGGCCTGTTGCCCTCTAGAATCCGGCTATCCGTGCACCCCTCCGCAGGATAATCCTAGTACAGAAAGTAAAATATACATACAACGGGTACATCGACCTCGACCCGGTCGTACCCCAAAAGAATAATACAAACAGGCAGTGACGGCAGTCCACATGTCGGACGTTCGCCCCGCAATATCAAATGTACATAAAACAACAACTGTACTAGCATTGCATCCAGGCTATCCCCCACGACCAATCCGCAACATCACAGCATAACACAGAACATCAACGTGAATGTCACGTTCGCAAATCCGTCTAATCGGGCTATAGCAGTTAGACAGGGTTTACCGATCAAGTGACATTCACGGTCGCAGATATAATGTAAATACTGTGAACTAATGTGTTTAAAATTTTTCGATCGATCAAATTTTCCTAAGTGGGCCCCAAGCATTACTGTAGCACTTAAAGAAATTCTGGGCCCAAACAAAGTATACCAAAACCCCTTTTTTCAACCCAGAAGGCCTTTGTAAAAAAATGGTGCAATGATTCCTTCTTATTGCCGCGGAACCGCGGCCCAAACAGGGGTTTGGCCGCGGTTCCGCGGTCGTTCTAGGGAATCAGTGCATCGAATTTTTACAGTATGCTTGAAATTCCCTGTACATACTTCTGCAACACCCTGAAAAATTTTTGGAGCCCAAGAAATTTTAACAGAGAACTGATGCATGAGAAAAACGCGGTTTTGGAATTTTGTTCGATCGAAGATGTAAACACATTAGACAAAGCTAGACTAGGTTAATGGCGAGGCTCTGATACCACTATGCAAAACAAAAGAGAACGTCTGTGAGCGAACTCATCCTGACACCCTACTGAGCCTGTCAGTGACAATATCCGTACAGTCCGGTCCGTTCGTCTATGAGCATCGCATGGCGGGCCTAGGGGGTTGGTAAAAGTCAGACCCCCAAAAGCGGTACAAGTCGTGTCGGAGTGTAGCCCAGAACACCCTGAGATACTACTGGAATACCTACCAGTAAATCTCCTGCCTCGGCCGAGGGCTTCGTGTAATGGCTCTCCTAGACACAGCGCGACCTCACCCCCAATACCGGGAGAGACGAACCCCTGAAGATCCGCTCACTGCCTCCATGTGGCTCGGGACTGTACCCAACTAAAACCTGTTTGCACGTCTCCTTTGAGCGTGGTAGGGTAGTAATCAAAGTACAGTAGGAACTCATACGAGACAAATGACGATCCTCAGGTCGATGAACTAACATGTACACATGTCACCAGGGAACTGCCATCTGACGTCAGGTATAAGACCAACTAGCATGTTCCCGGCGAGTCCTGTCCGGTGTACTCATAACCCAATGAGCACCTGTATACATCTTAGGTGAACCAACTGACACCAGTGGCTTGTGAGACCGGCCACCGCCCCTCGTCGGGGTCTCGACTGTAAACACTAGTCTACTCTGGAGTATCGATGCCCTGTCTCGAAACTCCCATGACTAGGGACCATTTAAGGATGTGCTTATAGACTACCAGCTCTCACGTATATGATCGCCCTCATACTGCTGGTAGTCAAGCAAGATCCTAGGGGCTCTATCAACGTGTAATAGCGACCTGTCAGGTCACCTAAAGCAGTACACGATGATAAAGATAAACCAGATAGCATACTATCATCTCGAGTAAGACTGTCCTACCGGGATAGGTCCTCCCTCAATCATTGCAATCACGTGCCTGTGATCCAATAATTGACTCTGAGGGCACTATCTCCAACACACATAGCGGAAGGAAAATGGGCACTAGGAATGGATTTAGCATTGAAAAGCTTTCTTAAACTCGCAAATTCCATTCCTATGTCCTCCTAATCTCCGCTGCTTCCGATTATCCCAATATCAATTTAAGAATGGCAAAAGAAAAGCACAAGACTAATCCCAACTCTACTAACCAACCCTAACCGTAACAAGTTTACTTGAACATAAAATACGAACACTCAGGATAGAATTGAACATACATATATACATTTTTGAATTGACTCGTCTAAGATAAGAACGGACATACAATCATCTCCCTTCGGATGACCCGTGCTCAATCGGCTAGCTACAAGCGAAACCGACTTGATTACGATAAGTAGAGAACAAAGTAGAACGCATAACATAGCTCGTAGCGGCGTTCGTCTCGGCCGCTCAATCACGCTGGTTCAATAGGGCTAATTATATTGGTTCCCCGCATCTCGAACGGCCAGCTGGTCACTGTCGGATGCAGTGGGTTTGGATGCTGATGAATGAAGTCCCCATGAATTTAGCACGAGTGACACTGCTTTGCATATTCGAGGCATTCCTGAATCATCGCAGGCCAGTAATAGTCCATCTTTTTTAGCTTCAGCTTCATTTTTGGTCCTGCTTGATGAGAGCTGCAAAGTCTATCGTGTACTTCTTGGACGGCTTTCTTTGCTTCTTTCATCCCTAGACATCTTAGCCAGACAAAGTCAAAAGATCTCTTATACAGAGTATCGTTGATGAAGGCAAATGACAGAGCTCGTTTCATGAGCTGATATCTAGATGACGCATCCTCAGGAATGCTTTGGGACTTAAAGTAGTCTATGAAGACTTCTCTGTAGTCCTTGACTTCTTCTTCGTTCTCTATTTGTAGAACTTCTCGTTCGATCGATTCTTTTTCCTTGGATAGTTCTATGAGATCTTCCAAAGTTATATCTGCTGGCACTAGGATCTTGTAGATTTGAACAATGATCCTTACTTCATCGAGATCTTCGTCGGCTAATTCTTTAGCCAGTTTAGCTAACGCATCCACCTTACTATTTTCCGCTCACGGCATACTTTCCAGGGTATAGGAAGGGATTTGGGTCAACAGCTGCTGTACTCTTTCGCCATACATTATTAGTTCTAGCTTTCATGTCTTGTAATCGTTTACTTGACTGACAATCAGCTGAGAATCTCCATATATGAGGAGGTCCTCGATTCCCATATCGATAGCGATCTTAAGACCGTCTATCAAAGCTTCATATTCTTCTTCATTATTAGTCCTGGGTTCCATCAAGGAGAGGGCGTAACGCAATATTCCTCCTTGCGGGGTCACGAAGATAAGACCCATCCCGGTTTTGATTATGCGAGGCCAGAACCTCTCATTTTCTACTTTCTCCTCTTCAACTGCGTCGAACGTGTGTTCATCCGGAAGCTCGTAGTTTAGGGGAGAGTTGGCTGGTATCGGATGTTCTGCAAGGAAGTCGTCGATGGCTTGTCCTTTCACCACTTTGAATGGTCGATATGTTACTGAGAATTCCATCAACAGTAGGGCCCATTTGGCAAGCCTTCCTGTCAGTATGGATTTTGACATCAAATACTTAAGAGGATCCACTTTTGATATGAGATGGACCTCATGTACCAAGGCGTAGTGTCTGAGCTTCCTAATTGCGAAGATCAGCGTCAGGCAGTGCTTTTCGATAGGGGAGTAGTTGCTTTCTGCCACCAGAAGAACTCAGCTTAGATATTACAGAGCTCTTTCCTTTCCTTGATCGTTCTCTTGTGCCCATGGTGCATCTAGAGATCCTTCAAGGGCTGTTGTATATAGGATAAGGGGTTTTCCCTTAACCGTAGCGGCCAATAACTGTGGATTTTGTACGTATTGTTTGATTTCGTCCAATGCATTTTAACATTTCTGATCCTAGATGTACGGGTCCCTTTCTTCATCAAATGGTTATAAGACGAAATTTTCCGGAGAGGTTGGCTATGAACCGCCGGATATATGTGTGCTTTCCTTGGAGAGATCGCAGTTGTTTGAGAGTTCTTGACGATGGCATTTCCATAATCGCCTTGATTTTTGAAGGATCGATTTCAATACCTCGATAGCAGATGATGAAGCCTAGGAATTTGCCTGAGGAGACTCCAAATGCACACTTCAGAGGGTTCATCTTCAGACTATACTTCTGAAAACATTCAAGTACGATCTTCAGATGTTCTGAGTGTTCCTCATGAGATTTGCTTTTGACCATGAGGTCGTCGATATAACATTCAACAATCTTGTGTATGAGTTCATCGAATATCTTCATCGTAGCTCTTTGGTATGTAGCTCCGGAGTTTTTCAAACCGAAGGGCGTCACCTTGTAGCAGAATATGCCTAACGGAGTCTGGAAGGCAGTATGCTTTTGGTCTTCAGGGTCCATCTTTAATTGGTTTTATCCTGAAGATCCATCCATGAAGAAGTAAACTTTGTGGGTGGATGTGTTATCAATCATCAGCTCGGTAACGGGCACTGGGAAGTTATCTTTCGGGCATGTTTTGTTGAGGTCCCGAAAGTCCACGCAAATACGCACTGTCCCATTTTTCTTCATCACCGGAATGATATTAGCGATCCAGTCGGGATATTGAATCTCTTGGATGAAGCCGGAGTCGATTAATATCTTGACTTCAGCATTGATATTCATCTCAAGTTCGAACCGCATCTTTCTTGGCGCCTGTTTGATTGGCTTTATGTCTGGCGATATGTCCAGCTTGTGTACCGCTACCTCTGGATCTAAACCCTGCATTTCGGAGTAGTTCCAAGCGAAGCATTCTTTATACTGCATGAGCACATCATTTAATGTGGCTAATTATTTTTCGGACAGCAGCTTACTGAAAAACGTTGGCCTCGGATCATCATCCGTTCCCAAGTTGATTTTACTTCAGTTGTCCGCCGTGATATGTATTCCATCTTCCAGCTCTTTCTGTGCTAGTGGAAATTCTAAGATCTCCACATCATCATCTTCGTTTGCGAAGCATCCGAAAAGGTCAATCATATTCTCGTCCCCTCCCTCTTTTGAGAGTGTTATCATACGACATGTACGAATCCGTTTCCAATTTTGCGGTTGAGCTGGTCCTATCCTGAAGGTATAGGTCTTCTTTGGCTCATGCTTTTGCGACGGGTTTATCCTCCAGCTGTCAGATAACATAAACATGCCTTGTTGATATTGGACTTCGACCCAGTCCTTGAATGTGAAGCAATTCTCAAGGGGGTGACCTATTGCTCTGTGATAGGAGCAATAATCCTGATGATGTGCTTCATTTAATTGTTCGGGGTGCCGAGACTCCGGAAGCTTCATCATTTGGTGCTTCATGATAAGGCTGAAGATCTTTCTTGTCTTGTCTCGAGGAAATGAGTATTTCTGACCCATTTTCTTTATAAAGGATGGGCTCCAACCGAACTTTTCTCGATTAGATGGCGTCTTAGACCTGCTTTGTTGTCCTTGAACGTTCTTTGCCTTATTTTTGTTTCATCTTATAGATTTTCCTCTTTTATGGGGGTACACAGCAGGTTGTGGATAGAAAGTATCATTACCTATTCCTTCCACTGATCGATGACTGAGACACTGCGTCTTAGCCTTTTCATATATAGCCATTTCGTGGTCGTGGTTGTCTCAACTGGTTTGACAAGTTTCTTTTCTTAACTTGTTAATTTTTTATTCGAGCGACGGACTTAAGTTTCTTTGAGCAAGACTTTTCTCTTGTTCGGTAACAAGGCCGTTTGGAGACACATTTTCTTCTCTATTCGAGTTGTTGATAGCGTCGCAGCTGTTGATTTGCTCCCGTTTCTTAGACCGAACATATCCCAGCCCAGTTGTTTCTATCTTCCCGTTGGGCTTCTTTTGTTAAGTCCCAGGGATATCCCATATCTTTTTGTAAAATTAGGCTTGCCGATGTAGGGTTACTAGGCACACAAACAAGGCTCAACAAGGCATCGACCATACCAAAATTAAATTTTATGTGCCGAACAACCCTAAGCAAGATCGTATACTAGAGTTTAGGCGAATCAAATGGCAAGTAAACAACTTTACTTCTAAGGGAACACGAAATACAACCTTTGTAGATCAGTCCTTCACTTCATTTGCTCCTTGTTGAAGTCCCTTCGCTGCGATCAAGGTTTTCCCGGGCTCTTGTATGGCTTCACGAGGCGAAAGGTGCAACCTTACTTGAAGTCTCCGAGGCCGAAGATGATCTACGTCGAGGGGATGCCAACTCAAGCTTCTACTTCACTAACTTGAGAATTAGTGAAGTAAACATCCTAAACTAAAGTGCTAGTCTAGTAGAGGATGGAGAAATAGGAAGTGGGTTCTCTTTAGAATTTTATTTCTCACAAGCTATCTCACTTTGGATCAAACCCTAGCAAGCTTTTTCTCTTTTCAAAATGAAGAAGAAGAAGAAAAGAAAAAGATGAGGATAATGATCAAGTGTCAAAGCTAACCATGGTGAGTGAGTATCATATACTAACTCATGGTGGGACATAACCATGGCTAAGTCAAGATGGTTAGGTTAATAAAAATCTAAAGTAAAACAAATTAAGTGGACTTTGTCAAAGCATCCAAAAGCTTCTACAAGCTTCATGCTTATGACATAAGCTTCACTAATTTGTAATTACTTTAAATAAATATTAACCACTATCTAAAATAGTATGGTGTATGTCTTGCACACCCATGTATGATGTATCATCAACCATGATACTAAAAAGAAAACACATTTTAATATATATCACATATATATTAAACTTGTGTTCATGTGAGAAAAAACCTAAAGTGAACAAGTGTTAGTAAATGTAAACTAGTATATCAAATATACAATTATACAATAAATTATTAAATCAACACTTGACTTAATAATCCGGTCATATCACATATAACCGACTAACATCTAATGTATCGACTTATCGAATCAACACTTGATTCGATAACCCGGCTATATCATATATAACCGACCGATACAAAAAGTCGCAAGAATAGAATACGGTATCACATACACGCATTATTCTCGGTCTCGTACATATCACATATGCGCTCCTATTTCGTTTTGCCTGACCCAGTAAAACCTCTATGTAGGACTCTAAAGACTCGTCAATACGCCGGCAGTAGGTGATGATCACATCAAGCACCCACAAGCCGTCAGCGGTACTAGCTGGACGTAACGGCTACCCGGGTATTGAGTGATCAGAAGATCAGCAAGCAAGCCCGCTCCAACTCCTGTAAAAGCCTGCCGGTAACACTTCCCGTACAGTCCGGTCTCCTCGCCTGATATGTCGCATATCAAGTCTAGGGGTGGTAAACGTCAGACCCCAATAACCGATAAGTCGTGCCGATGTGAGGCTCATAACGGGTCGAGAAACTACTGGTAACACTTACCAGTAAATCTCTAATCAGCCCTGGCCAGAGACTTCCCTGTTACGGCCAATCAAGCACAGTGCAACATCAACCCCCAATACTGGGAGAGACGAAACCCCTCCTATCGCTCATTGCCTCCATGTGACTCGGGACTGTACCCAAAAACCACCGTTTTGCACGCCCTCATGGACGTGGTAAGGTGGAAATCAAAGCACAGTGGGAATCACACAAGACTCTATGACGATCTCGGGTCTACAGACTAACCTGCACAAGTGTCATCAGAGAACTGCCATCTGACGTGAGGTATAATACCATCTGGGAGTTCTCGGCGAGTCCGTCCAGTGTACCCAGTCTCCACTGAGCACCCGTATACCATCTCTGATGTCAAACACCAATGGATATGGGATCATCCATCGCCCATCTCATGGGTCGAGAAGCGTATACACTAGTCTACTCTGGTATATCGATGCCCTGTCTCGATGCATCCACGACTAGGGACCTTGAAGGATGTACTTATGGACTACCATGTCCCCACTAGTATGATCCGTATCATAGTCTAGGTAGTCAAGTACACATCCTAAGGGCTTTACCAACATGTAACTATAAGACAGTATAAAGAGACAAGTATACATATTAAGATAAAGAGCAATCGGATAGCATACTATCATATCGAGCAAGAAAGTCCTCTCTATATATGTCCAAGCATCCAATATAATATACATCATCTGTACAATACTGGCCTCTAGGGCATACATACAACTAACAGCCGAACCGTTTGTTCAAGAGATACACCTTGGCGTTTTAACAGCTTCTTTAATCCCTCCGCATAATATCTTGGCATACGAATCGGCTGGAACCTGTCAAGAGTGGGGTTAGTATCATGCCAGACTACTTTTTCCACCTTAGTCTCCAAAAATTTGTAGAAGAGGATCGCCTTTTCACCTCTTTCTCTTGGAGGCACGTAGAAAGTTTCTAGTTCTTGCATGTTGTATGTATTGAGCGCGTCAAGTTCTCTGTAGTGTCGAGTCGGAGTCATCATAATATGTAAACTCTGATCCGCTTCAGCAAGAATTTGTGTTGATGGGCGAATGGAGAACATCACGTTCGTCTCATCTTCAGATTCGCTGCTAAAGACCAGGATAGGGATCGATGGTCCGGGCTTATTTTTCTCCATTTGAGGCTGTCCGGAGTAGACTATTTGTACGTCATCTTCAGTATCGCTGCCGAAGACCGGGATGGTAGTCACGGATTTTTGCTTATTTTCCGGCCTGTGGCACCTTTCAATATCCTCAATGTTTGGTTGAAAGTATTTAACATCTTCATACTTTCGCACCTCGTTCACTGAGAAAGGATTGAGCTCTCCCATGACGGCGAACTTCGAGCCATCTTTGAAATATTTCATACACTGATGCTGTGTAGAAAGGATGACGTTGTACTCGTGTAACCAAGGCCTACCGAGGAGAGCGCTATAACAAGTCTTGGCGTCAATGATATGGAATTTGATGTCAGTGACGAGCAGCCCAAAGCAGAGCATCAATATTATGGGCCTAAGTGTCCGTGATGACTGCAAGTCGAACACCGAGATGGTAATTTTGTCTCGAGTAAGATACTGAACATTCATGCATATTTCTTTCAGCATCCTGACGTTGAGAAGATTGACGGAAGATCCATTGTCGATAAGGATTTTCCCTATCCTGATGTCATGGCAGTATCCGGTAACATAGAGCGGCCGATTATGCTCGCATGTACCGAAGAGTAGATCTCCATCGCTGAATGTGACGTCAGCTGTGTGGACCTTTGCCAATTCGTTTTTCATCTTCTCTTCTACGAGGAAGGCTTAAAACTGATCGGGCTCTTGCAGGGCTTTGATCAAGGAGTCTCACACCTCTTTGGACAAGAGCAAAGTATCCAATATGCTCAATTGTGAAGGTATTTTTCTCAGCTGCTTAAGGAAATTATAATCTGCCTTAATTTTCTTAGGCAAGTCTTTCGCGGCGAGCTCCTTGGCTACCTCTTCATCAAGGACAATCTCGTCGGGCATTTCCCCTTCCCTTTATCCTATTTACTCAAACCCTTGTTTGCGGTCCGGGGTTCTTTTCAGGCAGCGTGTGGTTACGCAGCTGGGTGTTCTCGCGATCCTTCTCCTCCTCTTCTTTTTCCAAAGGGGGTTTTCAAAGAGAGAATCGATGGGTATTTCGTCCTCAAAATCGCTCCCGAACGTGAGAACTCGGAGTTTTATCCTTTCTGAACTGGTACCAGCCATATGACAGCTGCCAGTTGCTTTTTTGTGTGTTTCTATTTCTCTATTCTCATTTTGACGAGCGTGAGCTTCACATTTCTCCTTCTTGAAGTGTTTTCTGTGGGCAACATATCCTTGCCACCACTTCTTTAAGGCGTTGCATTCCTCGATGAGATGAGCGATTCTTTGGTGGTATGTGCAGTATTTTAGGTGTCCTTCTCCACCATCGAAATATAGGACCCTAGGCGTGTATATCATGAGAGGCGGTAGTTTCATCCCCATTGATAAGGCTTTGGAAAACCGCTTCTCGGCTTTAGTCCTGCTCTTATTTGTCGCAGGCGTGCCTTGGTTTAGTCAGAGAGCTTTATGACTCGTCCTCACCGCAGCTTCTTTGTTCAGACGCAAAAGCTTAGCCTTTTTATATATGGTCGTCTTGCGTTCTTGGTCATCTTTGCTCTTTTGAAAAGTTTCGTTTAGTAACCTTTCAATCAGGTCTTCTTCTGATGGTTTCGGGGAATTTAGCGCCGATTCTGCCCCCAGTTCGCTCGTGTCGTTGTCTGACGCCATTGGAGCTTCTTTATCATACATGGACGAATGGGAAATCATGTGGCAGCTTGCCACAAGTTCCTCCGCTTCGTCTGATGAGTTATTTTCCTCATCGTCGTCATTGTCCTCATCCACAAGAATATGCTTGAAGAATTCTTCGAGCGTGTCTGATGTTCGCTCTTTTTGATGGTATTCTTCCAGCGCGTCTATATATTTCTTGAGGTCTATGTGCCTATCGATATATTCCGCAGGCTACACAGGCTTCTTAATCTTCTTATTGTTCTTAGAAGACTTCGAAGGCTTAACTTGGGGACTTTTCCCCTTGTCAGCGGTTTTCGGTGTGGGACACGGTTTCAACAACCCTTCTATAATTTTGGGTTCAAGAGGGCTTTTCCATTTAATCGCGGACATGATTGTAGATCCTTCAGAATTCTTTTAGTTTTTGTTGAAAGAACTATTTCCCATAGAACTTCTTCTATGAGCGAGCAGGATTCCCCTTGCGCATCCACTTTTTTGGGAGCATGCTTTTGGGGTGGATTTACCCTCCAATTATCGGACAGTGCGAACTTCCCCTACTGGTACCGATCTTCGACCCAGTTTTTGAAGATATAGCAGTCCTTGGTCGGATGGCTCACTTCCTGTGATAGGAGCAGTAGTTGGGGTTATTGACGTCATCGGCTTGTGCGGATCGTCGCGGTTCTGGAAATATGATCAGATTATTTCGCATTTCCAGCTCAAACAACCTCCTTGTCTTATCACGAGGGAACGAGTATGCACATCCCAACCATTCTTCGAAAGAAGGGCGCACGCGGGAGTTATTTTGGCGCACAGGTGCTTTCGGACTGCTCGGTTGTTGCTGCGTGTTGGCAATAAATGCCACTTTTCCTTTCCCTTTATTATTCCGGGGGTTTTTGCTTGCGGAAGAAGGATTATGACCCATTTGTTCCATCTGCACTGACTTATCAATCAATGCCTGGAACGTAGTGGGCTTGAAGAAGGTCATAAACTGAGACACGTTTGACTGAGGATCAATAGTCCTAATGAACATTCCAATAGCCAGAGACTCCTCAATGCACTGTTTTCATTTGGACCACAGGTTCTGCCATCGGATCGCATGTTGGACCCACATTTCCCCTAGCTTGACCCTGACATTGATCAGCACTGTGATTGGAGTGCGCTCGCTCGCACTGGCGAACCTTTGCATGAAGAGCAACTCCATTTCAGAGAAGATTTTCATGGAGTCATTTGGGAGCTCCGAGTACCAGTCGAAAGCTATTTCTGATAAGCTTCCAACGAACTGGCAAAGCAACAACCTGTCGTCGCATCTAGTATTGCCGCACAAAGCTCTGAACTGTGTAACATGCTAATGGGGATTACCCGTTCCTTTGTATACGTGGAACTTCGGGATAATATATTCCAGCGGGTACTTTATTTGGCCGTACTAGGCTGTTTATGGTCGCCCGGTTTTGAGCAGCAGGTTTGCGTCTTCATTGGCCTGAGGAGCTCTGATTTGCTGAGCAATGTAATCGTCCAATGCTTCCATAAAGATCATTTCCTCTTTGGTCGCTGATAGGGCCTGGGGAGGATTCGATATTTCCCCTTTGTCATCTTCGATAATCACCGGAGGATCTTCAATCGGTGATTCTGGTTGGATAATCATCCCATCCATATCTTGGAATAGAAGATCCACCTGCTTTATGTTAGCATCCTGCTGCGCAGCTTCCTTATTTTTCTTCTCCAGTACCCGCCGCAGAAACTCTGTATCGGTTTCTTACTCCTGGCTCTATTCAGTTTCTTTGTCCAGACTTTCTTTGGGTCCGATAAGTGTTTCCATCTTGGAAAGCATTTCTTAGAGCTTCTACGGTTGCTCCTGAACTTTCGTCAACGACCTGGTATGCGGTCTGTGACTCACAAAAGCACTGCTCTCCTCTTTACCGTTAGTTATATAGACCGTATGTATAGTTATACCCCCAGATTTATAGCGTTTGGAGACTTCGTCTTTGGGTTTTGCCTCCAGTGATGAAATTTTCTCTGACCTCACTCTTTTATGAGAGGTTAGAGTAGGAGGGGCTACTATGACAAGCACCTCTTTACAAGAGGTCCCTCGTTGTATAGCAAAGGAGCAATCCCTTTTTTGTCGAGCCTTAGATTTTTTGGGTCAACGAGAGTAGATTTCATCGAGCGCGGAGTCTTGGACCTTTTGCTAGACTCTATGAATTTGCGAAGAGAGCCACTGATAAGGCTGCTCTAGCTTTGATTGCACTGCAGTTTCTACAGGCGGGGGTGATGTTTTTAGCTCCGTCGTCGGAGAGTTTTTGCGCATCACCCTGAGCGGCTTGAAGTTGTTCCCAGTTAGAACAGCAGTGTCAATATCCACCATAGGAGCTGTTGGGGTGAGCCCAGAGGGAGAGTTTCCCCAGCTTGTCTCACTCAGCGCTAGTAGCAACGTCGAGCATGTCATGCAGTAGGAACTGCCTCAATATTAGAGGCATCTTTATCATGTCCCCAGCGTTGTTGGAGAGCATTGTTTGGTGTCAGCCTCTAGAAGACGGGCATCTTTGACGGAGCTGGCACAGAGTTGACCAATCTGTCGAAGACTGACCGCCTTGGGGGTGAAGTATTTGTGCTGGCTTCATGTATATCAGGAGTAGAGAGGGCCAGCCATTTTGGGGCAACACCCTTTGGGATCATGGGCTTCTTTATGGGTCCGTTTGAGTACTTCTTCAGCCTATTGAAGTCTGAGATTTCAGAATTGGACAGCTTGCTGATAAGAGCCACCACAGTAGCTAGCCGATCAAAGACCGACTTTCTGGGAACTTCTTCTTGGGGCGTTGAGGCACTAAAGCTCACAGGCGGGAGCATGGTCCCAAAGAATATTCTGGTAGTGTCCTGGGTGACTTGTCCTACCAGCATCGAGAAGATGGAGGCCGTGTTGGGCCCGTAAGTTACTCCGCCGGATAGGATGGAGTGAGAGTAGCTTTTGCAGGAAATGCAGTAGGAGGGCATTGATTCTGCACAGAAGCGAAGCACCAAGTTTTAGTATCTCGCATCCAACGGCAACCATGAATATAGCGAACCACGATTTTGTTCGCGAAACATGACACATGAAGTGTGGAGTGGAAAGCGGAAGAGATCCCACCGGGCGTGCTAGAATCTGTTTACCGCCGAAAACAGTGATGAACCGGGATAGATCATCTTGCCTAAATTTGGGGGCATATGCTATTTAGAACATATCCATCCATCTCTCTGAAGATACCAAGGTGAATTATGGCACCGTATATTGGAGGTTTGGATGAATGCGGCCGATTTAGCATGACTTTATCAGATTCCCCCTCATTTATGAGAGATTTTTGATTATGGGGACACTCTTCCCTACAGGAGAAAGCCCCTGCAGTTAAGTACGTAATCGCATTGCGATAACCACTTTCTCCTGCTCCAGTAGGTCATTTCGTATCGTGTTATATATTTCGTTTATTATGGTTTCCCATGGATTGTATACGGAGACTAGTTTATGTCGTCACTCGTAGGGTGCGGATTAGTCCAAATCTGTACATATATATTTGAGTTTGAACCTAGATTTTATGTTCCATCAATTCAGGGGATATTTTGTTTTGTTTAAGGACCGTTAATCTGATTTTAGATTAAGATAAACTTAAATATATGAGCATATGAGCTCAATTTATTTTAATTAAGAATACGTTGGTCTTTTATGAGACTAAGATCAATTTAGAAATGTGGTTAAGGATCATTAAATTTTGTTAAGATCCATCAACAGAGCATATGGGCTTGGCTCCAATAAACCATGTGGGTTAAAGGAAATTTTAGAGACTTAGCCAATTTTAGGCTCAGTCTTAGGCTTTTTCCAACATTCAGCAGTGTTAAGCATTTAATCTTTTGACTATGGATATAATATCCAACCTCTATTCTAGTGCTCACGTGTGTATCGCGTGAGGCACTCAAACTTGGGCAATGCCCTATCAGTGCTAAGCACTTCTTCAATTTGACTATATAGTGCTAAACACTTTTATACAGCACCCACATGTGGAGCACGTGAGGCACCAAGTATTCATTTACGTGCGCTCACGTGTGAGGCACGTGAGAAGATTTCTTTTTTCATTTGCGGGCGCTTTAGTGTGAGGCACATAAGGCGCTGAGCCTTCAGGGAATCTTTTGGACGCTCACGTGTGTATCACGTGGGGTGCTGAGTTTTCATTTATGGGCGCTCATGTGTGTATCACATAAGGCGCTAGATCTTTTAGAGATTTAATCTCTATTTATTTTTTTAAGAGAAGTTAAATTTTTATTAATAGTGTTTTGGCCATTAATGATCACTAAGATCTATGTTTTGAAGATCCGGGATCGGATTTTTGAGAACTAAGTTCTTCTATTCCTTTTTTATAAGAACTAAGTTCTTTATATAGAGTTAAACCCTGTTTTTAAAGAAATTAAATTCCCGAAATATAAGTTCCACTTCTTTTCTTCGTATTTCTTTTCTCATACCTAGTTTATCCCCTAGGTCTTCAGTCTGAAGAACAAAATCTTTCCGATAATAATTAAATTCTTAACTTATGGACGATTTGTCTTTCGGATCTCAGATCTAGAGAAAGAACTAAGTTCTTTATGGAGAGTTTACATATATTAGGAAAATGAGATATTTTTTTATCTCTGCTTTTTCTTTACCTAGGGTTTGAGAGGAGAAAGATCTTTTTTCAACAAGAGAATTAAATTCTCAGTTGTAGCTTTCTTTTTTTAGCACCTTATGAGGATCATTCTTCTTTTGAGACTTGAAATCTCGGGTTCTTTATATAGGTGAGGAAAACTGTTGATCAGTTTGAGAAAATCTCACATTAAGAGATACCAATTGATTTAATTGATCTTAAAGATCACTCGGGGAATTTTGTCCACCGTTGGATCTTTGATCCAGTGATTTTCTGTTTAACGAAATATATTTTCTATTGGTTTTATCAAGATTATGAAAATATTTTCCTAACAAAAAAATTGATTTGATTTTCTGATTTAATCAGTGATATTATAATCACCGTTGGATTTTGAATCTAAAGGTTCTCTTTTTAACAGAGAAAAATCTTTCTCGAATTAGAAAGATCGGGGGGATATTTCCCTAAATAGAAATAAATTCTATCCGAAACTAGTGCTTTAAAATGATGTGCTCACATGTTTAACACGTGACCCCCAGTGTGGGTCTTAGCTTGTCTACATTCAGCGTTCATATGCTTTGCATATGAGCGCTCACGTGTTTAACACGTGAGGCCTATTTAGCTTTTGGTTATTTACTTTCAATGCTCATATATTTTGCATATGAGCGCTCACGTGTTTAACATGTGAGGCATGTTTGGTCTTTCATTTTTTCTGTTCAGCGCTCATATGCTTTACATATGAGCGCTCACGTGTTTAACACGTAAGGCCTGTTTAGCCCTTTGGTTACTTATTTTCAGTACTCATATGCTTTGCATATGAACGTTCACATGTTTAGCATGTGAGTCCAAACTATGGGGTTTAATTCTCCTTAAATCTAGAACGCTCACGTGCTTTGCACATAGAAGGAATTCGTTTCTTCTTTTTTTTTCTCCCCATTTTTATAAGGGAACACTCACCGTATGTCTCTGTGTTCTGCATATCCACCTCCGCATCAATAGACTGGAATTGTACTTTAGTATTTATATCCTCATGAGCGTCAGAAAACTCCACCTCCATTGGATCATTATCCCTTAATACTCCCCCTGCCAACTTATTATCTCCAACCACGTCTTTCAACATAGAATCATCATTGAAGGTTACATCTCGGCTGATGAACGTCCTTTTGTTTTCCGGATCCCATAACTTGTAACCTTTAAGTCCAAGTTTGAATCCCAAGAAAACACACCTCTTTGATTTTGATTCCAGCTTGGTCCTATCTTTTTTATTCACGAGAGAGTAAGAAGTGCACCCAAACACTCGTAGAGAATCATAACTGATTGGCTCTTCTCTCCATATTTCTTCTGAGATCTGAAGATTTATGGCCGTTGATGGAGACCTGTTGACCAAATAGCACACATGACTTACTGGCTCTATCCAGAAGTCCTTCGTAAGACCGGATTGTAACCGTATACTTCCGGCTCTCTCTAGTAGTATCCTGTTCTTGCGCTCTGCTAACCTATTCTGTTCTGAATGTCCTGAAACAGTTCATTACCACTCTGTATTTTACATAAATCCTGAAATTTCTTCGAGGTGTATTCACCTCCATTGTCTTTCTGCACATACTTCATCATTCGCCCACTTTGCTTCTCCACGGCTGCTTTCCACTCCTTAAAAATGGTAAACACATCTGATTTGTGTTTGAGAAAGTAGACCCATGCCTTCCGTGAGAAATCGTCAATGAAGGTGATATAATACATGCCACCTCCCTTTGATGCAACCGGTGATGGCCCCCACACGTCTGAGTGAATGTAAGTGAGGAGTCTTTCGGACTTGTGCATGGATTTCTTGAAGCCAACCTTATATTGTTTCCCCATCGTATAAAATTTACAGAAATCTAACATGCACGAGATAATACCTTTCAGCAACTCTCTTCTGTGCAACTCACGAAGCCCCCAAACACTCATGTGGCCTAAATGCATATACCACAGTTTTGCGGTATCCTCCACCTGTTTCTCCGTGACTACAGCTGCACCACCAGTCACAATGCTTCCATCCAAACGATACAAATTCTTCAGTCACTGTTCTTTCATGACCACTAGGACACCCTTGAAAACCTTTAGCACTCCATCTACACTAATGAACTTACATCCTGCCGCATCCAACTTAAAGAGATATCAGGTTCTTCTTTAGTTCCGGAACGTGATGGATGCTCACAAGTGTTCACACCAAACCATCAAACATGCAGACGTTGATGTGCCTTATGCCAATGGTTTTGCACGCTACATTGTTCCCCATGAGAACACTGCTAGCATTGTACTCCTTCTAGGTGTCGAACAGATCTTTATTCGGGAACATATTGTTAGTTGTGTATATGCCCTAGAGGCTATTGTTGTACATATGATATATATTATAGTGGATGCTTGGATATATATAGAGAGGACTTTCTTGCTCGACATGATAGCATGCTATTTGGTTTCACTTTGTCTTAACATGTTGACTCATATTGGTTTACTGTCTTGCTCTCACATGTTGATAAAGCCCTTAGGATATATACTCAACTACTGGGACTATGATGCAGATCATACTAGTGGGGCCAGGGTAGTCCAAGAGTACATCCTATAACTGTTCATAGTCGAGAGTGTATCGAGACATGGCATCGATACTCCAGAGTAGACTGGCGTATACGCATCTTGACCCATACGATGGGTGATGGATGATCCCATATCCATTGGTGTTTGACATCAAAGATGGTGTACGGGTACTCAGTGGAGACTGGGTACACTGAACGGACTCGCAGAGAACTCCTAGATGGTATTATACCTATCGTCAGATAGCAGTTCTCTGGTGACACTGGTAAAGGTTAGTCTGTAGACCCGAGATCGTCATAGTGTCTTGTGTGATTCCCACTATGCTTTGATTTCCATCTTACCATGTTCATGAGAACTTGCAAAACGGTGGCTTTTGGGTACAGTCCCAAATCACATAGAGGCAATGAGCAATAGGAGGGGTTTCGTCTCTCCCGATATTGGGAGTTGATGTTGCGCTGTGTTCGATTGGCTATAACTGGAAGTCCCTGGCCAGGGCTGATATGGAGACTTACTAGTAAGTGTTATCAGTAGTTTCTCGACCCGTTATGGGCCTCACATCGACAAGAATTATCGGTTATTGGGGGCTGACGTTTACCATCCCTAGACTGGATATGCGACATATCAGACGAAGAGACCGAACTGTACGGTAGTGTTACTGATTGGATTCACAGGAGTGTGTGCAGGCTTGCTTGTTGATCTTCTGATCGCTCAATACCCGGGTGGCTGTTACGTTTAGCTGACCGCTTGCAGCTTGTGGGTGTTTGATATGATCATCACCTACTGCCGGCGTATTGACGATTCTTTAGAGTCCTACACAGAGGTTTCCTGGCTCAGGCAAAACGGAGTAGGAGCACATATGTGATATGTGCGGGACCGAGATTAATACGATATGAGATACCGTATTCTATTCTCGCGATATGTGATATCGGCCGGGTATATGTGATATAGCCGGGTTATCGGATCAAGTGTTGATTTGATAAAATGATACATATTATATTAGTCGGTTATTTGCAAAATAGCCGGATTATCGGATCAAGTGTTGATTCGATAATTTAATGTATAATTATATATTTGATATATTACATTGCATTAACTAATATAAGCTCACTTAAATGATTCTTTTTCTCACATGATAATACATTGATATATATATATATGTGATATATGTTAATTGCATTATTTTCTTTTGTTACATTATATATTATATATGTGATATATAATATTGTAACAAGTTAGGGTTACAAATGAAACTAGGGTTTTGAGATTAAACCATGCTAGGGTTTGGATTAGGGTTAATGTTTTGTTTTGGGTTAATTCTAAATTGTGTGGATATTTATCCTTGTTGGCTTTGTCAACCCTCCTTGATATTTTGCTAGATATTTGTTAACCCAACCCTAACCCTAACTCATGGTTAAGTCTCTGCAAGGGTTAAGCATGCCATGCTAAACACTTGGTTGCATTTCTAACCTCAAAAATAATTCATTTTCATCACTCTTTTATCTTCATCTTTTTCTTGCTCAACAAAAGGAGCTTGCTTGATTTTCCTTTGTGATGAATAAAAGTGAGAAATAGAGAACAAAAGAGAGCAAAATTCCTACTTCATCATTCTCATATATTCTAGCCACTTAAATTTGGGTGTTCACTTCACTAAAACCTCATTAGTGAAGATAGAGCTTGGGTTTGTGATTCCTCATGGTAGATCATCTTGGATTGTAAAGTCTTCAAGCAAGAATATCTCATTCACCTCATAGAGCCTCTCTAGAGTCCGGGAACTTGATGATCGCAGCGAAGGGACCTCAACACAGAGCTTATGAAGCGAATGAACGGACTACAAAGGTTGTAATCCCTAACTCTTAGATGTTATATTGTTAACATGTAGTTTTTGTTGATTCTTTAGCTTAAGATCTTGTGTTAGGGTTATCTATAATGGCAAAATTTTGAAATTGGCATGGGAGATGCCACCCGAAACCTTGCTGACATTGTAGGTAACCCAACAAATATGGTATGAACATCCGGAATCAAGGATCCAAGTATTGGAATTTGCCTCCCCAGTATGTACAGCTAGTGTGTCACATGGATCATCTTTTACTTCGGTTGCAACACAGGCTTGATCCAAACCTTTTGAACTGGCATCTTTACTCTTCTTCTCTAACCAATGTTTATATTTCTAACATTGCTTCTTCAAATGCCCTGACTATTTGCAAAAGAAGCACGGTCCGCTCTCTTGCCCGGATGATTTGGATTTCCCCTTATGCTCTTGCCTATATCTCTATTCTTCGACCATCCCCTTTCACTGGTGAACAACCCTGATAAATTCTCCAATGAATTTGATTTCTTTATGATCTCATTGTTGAGAAGCGTTAATTATATGCAAAAAGGTGTGTATGCGTTTTGTAAATAACCCCAATCAAAACGATATCGCAAATAGCTAGCCACGATGAATATGGGTCGTCCGTAGGGAAACGTGAGATTTTTTTCTTACTTTAGACGAGTTGATAAAAGAGAGAATGGATTGTTGTCGTTTTATTTTACGATAGATAGAAAATTTTATAATAGAAAAGCTTGTAGGGTTTATAGAATTTAGTAGTTAATGGATGAATATTAGAAATGATTCTTTTTACCTTTTAATTGTTTAAAACTAGAGAGATAGCGATGAATGTGGAATAGGGGTTCTTGGAGGGAATTAGAGTTTCCCACTACTGCCACTTGTTCTTCCATTGATCTCTATTAATCTCAAGCCCCTAACAAAACAAGTATTAACTAATCTCAAATCGTGATCGTGACTATCATTAATTGATAGCGCGCCCTATAAGAGGGTTAACATTTATTTTGCTAAAATTTATAAACATTAAAATGTCAAAAGAAATTAAAAGATATTTCATCCATTATTCTACCCTATCCTACAAACCCTAGCAAGCAAGTAATTACTCGCTCATGGTTAATAGCGATTTAAAAGAAAGGTTGAAGATGAATGAAATCATAATTAAAAGTGCAGAAAAGTAATGCGTAAAATTAATGTGGAAAAGTAATGCGTAAAGTAAATGCGGAAAAGTAAATATGTAAAGTAAATGCGTAAAGTAAATGCAAAAAGAATTAAAACAAAAACTATCTTTATTAATCAACTATTGCATTACAACTTTTTCTCCTTAGAGAGTAGATTACAAGAATCCTAGTTTCGCTCGTAGATCTCTCTCTTTATGGAGGTAGATGAATAGATGATTGAGATGTGGAAGTGGATGATTTTAAAATGCATAGCTCTCAGTCCTTTATATAGTCTATAAAACTAGAAACCCAAGATGTCATATGCGAGTAGATGTAGTTATGATCATGCCCCTAAAATCCCAGATCCAACGGCCACTAAAGGACTGCGGAACCGCCGTCCATTGCCACGTCTGACCGCGGTTATGCCGCCATATTGATGGTTTAGATCTTGGAATTTTTTCTGGCTTTTCTTCTTGATATTTGGAGATCCTCTTGATATACAGATTCTGAAAATATTGCTCTGAGTCTCTTCCGTTGCTAGATTACTCGATTTGCTTCTAAAATTTAGTAGATTCGATTTCGATATCCCGATTTGACTTGAATCTCCTACATAGATTTCTGACCTGAGCTAGTACCTGCACAATATCTCAAATCAAATTGTTAGTAGCATTTGGTATTTTTGAGATATTATTCCAACCATTTATATGATAAAATATTTTAAGAATATAGATTAGGAATATTTTATATGATATGCATAATTTAATTACTAATATTTCATTTAAATATTATATGCATATATTTTCCCTAATTATATTAATTATAAATGAAGAAAAATATGATAATAAACTTTTACAAATAAACCCACATATATTATATATTTACAATTAACACCTTTTAGTAGTTAATAATAGCAGGGAAAACGTCCATACAAATGTGCAACATTTTAGACTAATCAAATATCCCCAAACTTATTTTTGATCGTCCCGAGCAAACTATTTATTAAAACTAAAAAATCGAGCACATTTTCGTAGGCAACACAATTGCACTTAGCTCATGCAATAAGCCTTTAAACCTCTAGGTGTCCCTAGTAAGAGGAGTGTTGTCTCCTGAGGGTTTTCAGCGGATTACACCCACAAAATCCCAAAATAAAATAAAGAAAACAAAAATTACATGCAAAGATAAGAAATATATAAAAGAAAAACTTGAAAAGAAGAGTTTCAAACTACACTAACTTTTTAGTTGTCATGATCCATATCTTAATAGTCATGAAAAAATATCAGAAATCACATCATCCCTCAATAAAACATCGTCTTTAGTCTTCCTCCCTATCTCTCCTCCAAATATCGATCATATACCCCTACGTGTGTGTAAAATACATCTCTACACTTAGAGAATTCAATTCAAGCTATCATACCCTTTATTCATTTTCTTTGGTACTTTTTAGTCAGTGAATGTTTTAGATGGATTTGCTCACACATTTTTCATTCGATCGTTAATATTTCTTGAGATACAAACCAACCGATTACCAAATGTGATTGCTTATTAGGGCATAATTAGCAATATCCTAGTCTTGCAACACCTAAAACTTAGCAGTGATTCCCAAACCAGTTAATCTAAGGCACTGGGTGATGAGGCACTCTCGCTATATTTTTTTATGCTGTCTTAAGTAATTTACAAAACCAGTGTTTATTTTTCTTCACCATTTATATTTTATGTTTCATTTATATTTTGTTGATTTTTTTTCTTACCAAGGCTTTTAGACAAGAGCATTTCAAGGTATTCTCTACTATCCCCAGTTTCAGGATGTGTGCAAGTGCGTATAGTAGGGTATAAACATTTAGATGTTTGGACTCAAGAATAGAGACTATTTTTCAGACTTATTTCGATCCTCAGATTAGTGATTCCTTTCATCTTACTAATCCTTAGGACAACAGCTCATGGCTACTTATTACTAGCTTTGTTTTAAAACATCCAATTTTCTTGCATTTCTTAAATATTTTCCTATCTTTTATATGTATTTTTCATTTTCTAATTTTTATTTTAAAAAAATTTCATTCATTTTTTTCCATATATAGTGCCTAGTGCCAAATGATATTTCAGTAAATACAAACCTCCCCCTAAAACTTGTTTGCAGCAGTATCCTCACTGATGTTATTCTTCGAGGGCATATACATGTAGACTTGGGTGGAGATTAATAGGGGCAAAAGATAGTCAAATGAAAAACCACCCCCAAACTTGTTTTTTGGCATGCACAGATATTCAATTATATTTTTATACACACCTCCATTCTTAGATGAAACGGTGTTACCAAAAGATGGAGGTGGGGCGGAGGAAAGTTAGTCGTGATAAAGCGGCTTCTGTAGGAACAGGAGCTCCTTCGATGGGTCAGAGGAAAAATACGGTTTTAATTTATGCCCATTTACTTTAAAAATAAAACCAATTTTAATATTTTCTATATCCACTGAACCGTGCGGGTACACAGACCGCACCATAAACGGTCCTTTCCAACGAGATCTTAGTTTATCCGGATGAAGAATGAGACGGGAATCGTAAAGAAGGACGTCTTGTCCCGGTGTGAATGTTTTTATCAAAAGATGTTTTTCATGGAACATTTTTGTCCGGTTCTTTACTATAACCGCATTATCGCAAGCTTTATCACGAAGTTCGCTTAACTCATTTAATTGCAGCTTCCGATAGCTGATGGCTTGATCAAAATCAAAATTAAGCTCTTTAATAGCCCACATTGCTTTATGTTCGATCTCGACAGAAAGATGGCAAGCCTTCCTAAACACTAGTCGGTATGGAGACATATCAAGATCATCTTATAAGCGGTACGAAATGCCCAAAGAGCATCCGTCAATTTGGAGGACCAATCTTTACGGTTCTTAGAAACCGTTTTCTTCAAAATTTGTTTGAACTGTCTATTGGAGATCTCAGCTTGCCCGCTCGTTTGGGATGATAGGGCATGGAAAGCTTGTAGTTGATTGAATATTTCCGTATCAAACCCTCGAAAGACCGATTACATAAATGCGTCCCATTGTCGCTAATGATAGCGCGTGGGTGCCCAAACCGAGAAAGGATATTTTCTTTAAGAAACTTAACAACAACCTTGTTGTCATTAGTACGACCTTCTACCCATTTAGAGATATAATCAACCGCTAATAAAATGTATAAGTTCCCAAAAGAGTTGGAAAATGGGCCCATAAAATCAATTCCCTATACATCAAATATCTCGACAACCAAGATAGGTTGGAGCGGCATCTCATTTCTCCGTGAAATCCGACCAATGTGTTGACACCGTGAACAAGTTTTGCAATAATCATATGCATTTTTGAATAACGTTGGCCAATAAAAGTCACATTGCAAAACTTTCTCCACCGTTTTCCTTGGACCAAAGTGACCGCGACATCCTTGATCATGGCAGAAAGACAATACACTCTTGAACTCATTATTAGGGATACATCGGCGAATGATCTGATCGGGAAAATACTTAAACAAATAGGGTTCGTCCCAGTAAAAGTGTTTTACCTGAGATAAAAATCTGTGATTGTGTTGATTTGACCATTCGCTAGGTAGAAGTCTCGTCGATAGATAATTCACAATATCAACGAACCAAGGTTCGCTAGATATAGTCAAGAGCTATTCATCCGAAAAGGAATCGATTATTGATAATGTCTACATTGGTGAAGAAGAAAGCCGTGAAAGATGGTCGGCTACGACGTTTTCACATCCACTTTTGTCTCGTATTACAAGGTCGAATTCTTGTAACAGAAAGATCCAACGTATTAGCCTAGACTTAGCATCTTTCTTTGATAAAAGATGCCGTAAAGTAGAATGATCGGTGTAAACTACAACTGGAGAGCCAATTAAGTAGGGCTTGAATTTTTCTAATGCAAATAAAACTGCCAAGAGTTTTTTCTCGGTGGTTGTATAATTCATTTGGGTATCGTTCAGGGTCTTACTTGCATATTAAATTACATGTGGCATCTTGTCAATGTGATGTCCTAAAACTGCACCAATAGCAAAATCGGATGCATCACACATAAGCATAAAAGCTTGATTCCAGTCTAGAAGTGATAGAACGGAGGCTGAGTGAGGGAACGTTTAAGTGCTTCAAAAGCAGCCACACAATCCGAGTCAAAGTGAAATGTTGTATTCTTGGCCAAGAGAAGAGTTAAGGGTCTAGCAATCTTGCTAAAGTTTTTAATGAATCGTCTATAAAACCCGGCATGACCAAGAAAAGATCGTACATCTTTTACACATTTGGGAGGAGGAAGGTTGTAAATGGCATCTATTTTAGCTTTGTCTATCTCAATACTTTTTCGTGAAATGATATGCCCTAAGACAATACCTTCTTGAACCATGAAATGACATTTTTCCCGATTCAAATTTAAATTCTTATCCTTACATCGGGTAAGAACGGCGTCAAGATGACTTAAGTATTTCTCAAAGGAGTCCCCAAATATGGAGAAATCGTCCATAAATATCTCCAGAAAATTCTCGACCATGTCCAAAAATATTCCCATCATACACCGCTGAATATAGCGGGAGGATTGCATAACCCAAAGGGCATGCATCTATAAGAAAAATTACTAAAAGGACAAGTAAAAGTTGTCTTATCTTGATCCTTTTTGGCGATGGGAATCTGGTTATAGCCTGAGTATCCATCCAAAAAACAGTAGTATTCATGCTCGGTTAAACGTTCCAACATCTCGTCAATGAAAGGTAGAGAGAAGTGATCTTTTCTGGTCGTGGCATTGCATTTTCTATAATCAATACATACCCGCCACCCAGTTTGGATGCGTGTTTGAATCAATTCATTAGCCTCATTAGTTATGACCGTGATGCCAGACTTTTTAGAGACTACATGAATAGGACTTAACCGTTGGCTATCAGATATTGGGTAAATTATACCATTATCTAGGCATTTGACGATTTCTTTCTTTACCGTCTCCTTCATGACGGGATTTAACCGTCTTTATGGGTCTCAGGCTGGTTTGGCTTCATCCATCAAATGTATATAATGTTCAACAATCAAGGGATTAATCCCTTTGATATCCGCCATTGTCCAACCAAAAACTTGCCAATTCGATCTCAAGACAGACAGAAGAGCTTTCTCTTGCTCTAAAGTTAGAGAAGCTGGTATGATAATGGGTAAAGACTCATTCTCACCTAAATATGCATATTTAAGATGAGACGGCAGTGGCTTGAGATCTAGTGTCAGCGGAGAGATGATAGACGGTAGGGTATGGGAATGATACTTGGACTCCATAAGAGGTTCATAGCTAGCGTAAGAGATTGACTCGGAAAGCACAACTAACTTATACGACAAGGTAAAGGATTCAGATTCGGGGGCGGACTTGTCGACAGGAGGGTCCTCACTCGTATAAATAGCTGGATCAAACAATAAAGCACTAGTGGCGTCTAGATCATTATCGTAAAGCTCCTCAAATTCGCCACTGTCGAAAGCTATCTCATTGACAGAACATGTATTAATTATATGAGCAGATGGTTCGAAGGGTTGACTTCCTATCCTGAAAATGTTTAGTTCAATTGTCATCTTCCCAAAGGATAGGTTCATGGATCCGTTACGACAATTGATAACTGCATTGGAAGTTGTTATGAAAGGTCGACCAAGAATCACCGGGATTTATTTCCATGGATTCTCCATAGGCTGTGTATCTAAAACTATAAAGTCCACAGGGAATATAAATTCCCCGACTTTTATCAACATGTTCTCTAGCTCACTCCTAGGGTGGGTGATAGATCGATCGACCATCTGGAGAGTGCAGTGCATAGGTTTCAACTTTCCTATGCCTAATTGGTTATAAACAGAATACGGGAGCAAGTTAACACTAGCACCTAGATCAAGTAGAGCGCGATTGATATTTTTACCCCCAATAGTTATAAAAATTGTAGGACAGCCGGTGTAACACTCTAGTTCATTTATACCAGTTCGATTTCAAGTATTTCTTTATTTATGGTATTTTCCTGATTTATTGTGTTTTGGGTGTGAATAGTGTATTTGACATCTGTATTTGCATCCGACTCAAGCCGCTTGCTGAAAACTCGTATTGATTCCTGTTTATGATTTATCCTGGTTTATTGTGTGGATCCATGCACTTTCATTATTTTATATACTGCATACTGGCATTTTATCTGGCATCTGTATTTTTTTAATATAACATTTAAAATCAAGAAAAATATTTTTAAAATATATTGCATGGCCTGCATGATACCCCTAACCTCATCGTAGCATCCGCGCACCTTGTTCTCGTCCTGTTCAGTGTAACAGACCTGTTTGGATAACTACGTGCACGTGCATGCATCCGTTCTTGGGGGTATGCATTTTCGTTACCCGGATATCCTGTTTTAATTTTGGTTGACACGTATATTTTCCGTATTTTAAAACTGGATTTTAAGACCCGACCCGGGTATGTTTTGAACTATTTTTGTATTAGGCAGAAAACTCATATTTCCTAATATTTTATTCTAATAAATTTTAACTGTTACATAAGATTTTCTTTAACAAACTAAATTTTTTAAAAAGATTTTTAAAAAATAAATAATGCACAACACAACTCTCTCTTACTATATTTATATATTATCATTTCTTTTTAAATTTTATAAATTCCATGCACGGTCTCTTTTTCTCTCCCTTTCTCTTTCTCTCTCTCCCCCCCGCCCTTCTCTCTCCTCTCACGATCACTATGCGCTCCTCGAATCCCGTCACCTCCCTCACACACTAAAGTTACCTCCCTCTTTTCTTTCTCCTTCCTCGTTCTTTTAAACCCCACGAGAACCCACAGAAAACCCACAACCCTAACCCTAACTCCGCCGCCTCCTCTTCTTCGTCGTCGCCTCATTTCCTTCTCCTTCTCGTCATCCACATCTTCCTCGACCTCCTTCTTCTTCTCCTCTCATCTTCTTCCAAACCCCGAGAACTTTAGAATCCCCTGCACACCCTCGCCTCACCGGAGCTTCGACCTCATCGTCGTCTCCACATCCCCGTCGTCACCATCTTCATCACCAAGACCTCCTCTCCACTCCCCTGCACCCAGAAACCCCAGAAGCAATCACAGCCCTCTCTTTTTCTCCTTCTTCTTCTTTCTTTTCTTTCTTGATTTCTTGTTTCTTTTCCGGTGATCACCCGCCGGAGCCGTGCTCTTCGCTGCCGATCCAGGAGATCCAGTGAACGTCCCTTACCTGCGTGGTTGTCCTCTTGCCCTGCTTGGACCCGTCCCGCGTGCCGTGTGTGTGTTGCGACGATTACCCGACGTCGGACGTGCCGTACGCACCCGTCGCGTGTTCCGTTCAGGCAAGTTTATCTTGCATCCATATGAATACAAATATTACATGTTGATTGCATTATACATCCATATTAAAGTTTTACTGTTTTCGGATACCCGTATGCATCTATATCATCTATTATATATGTAGCTGCATCTACAGATCATATTAATTCATATTATTGTTATAGTAACACTCCATGCTTAATAATGTGCATCCCACTTAGTCTTGGAGCTGTAAATGTAACCCCTGATTGATATTTGTGCATCAATACCATTAATTATATATCTAATTGCATGCCATGTCATATTATTTCATATTACTGTTATACTAACATCCCATGCTTGATAATGTGTATCCTACATAATCATGGAACGGTAGTTATAACCCCTGATAGTTAATTGAGCATCCATGTTTTATTGTGTATCCATACCATTAATTCTGCATACCTAGTTGCATGCAATATTACATTAACTCATATTATCATTACATTAGTACCCCATGCTTGATAATGTGCATCCTACCTAGTCATGATGTAACCCCTGATAGATATTTGTGCATCCATGCTTTTATCATAAATCCGTACTTGCTACAGTTTTATTATGAGCATCCGTTTGATACCTGTGCACTACTGACATGACCTAATACATCACTGCTTAACTTGATACCTGATCTTGTTACTAATGCCGGCAATCCTGACCTGTTGTCCCGACGGACATATCCTATTGTCTGTATAGACAAACCTGTACCTGCTTGATCTTATGTTGGCATTAGCTCCAGATTTATCAATACCTGACTTGAACACATAACCTTGGGGGTATGGTGAAATCAAAGGTAGAACCGAGTATAACTTAAAAGGGTATTACTTGATCCGTGGTCCCGGGGGGTAACGGGACAGAATCATTCGTAATTCTTCTTGATCCGTGGTCCCGGGAGGTAACGGGATAGAACCATTCTTGGTTCACATATTCATGATTCGTGGTCCCGGGGGGTAACATGACATATTCTTTGAGTTACATGAGGAGTACATCAATTGATTTTGAATAAATTTAGAATAGAAAACCCAGTAGCACGGTTTAGATTATTTACCGCACTTCACCCGCAGTTATACACTTCACTGTTCATACCCGTGTTACTGTTATACACTCATTACTGTTACTACTCATGCCTGCATATCTTGTAACCTCCTGATTATATTTTATTGTTTGATATTATGACGCACTGACGTCTGGGTTTTGCATGGCCCAGATCCTCTATCTCTGTCGCAGGCCGTTCAGGAGTATTTCAGCCAACAGACCGAGCAGTGATGATCCTGTTAGTAGCTAGTTAGTTTAGTTTTATTTTCGTACTTTCATTCCTGATGTGAGCCCGTATTTTGGGACGTACTTTCCAGATGTTATTGTTATTTGGATTTATTGCTTCCGCATATTATTTCTTGACTCGTTTATTCTGGCATATGGATATGTACTAGATAGTTTATTTTATTTCTACTGTTCTTGATATCTTATAGACAGCCGTAATGTGACTGTGGAGGGATGTTTCCTAACCACAAGTAGTATGGTTGGCTCTATCACGTACCGATCTTAAAGCACTCTGCGAAGCGGGGCGTGACAGCCGGAGTCTTTACGTTTCTTGGGCAAATATTGGGTAAGAGCATCGCTCACATTGCTCGCTAAGAAAACCTTTTTAGGCACTTGAATTTTCCTTTTTCTAGTGCACAAGTCCTTTAGAATTTTTGCATAGGATGGAACTTGTTGGATAGTATCTAAGAGAGGAATATTTATGTTAACTTACTTAAAAATTTCCACAATCTTCTCCTTCTATGGACTTGGTTTGTTAGGCCTCAACCGGTTTGGAAAAGGAGCTTTATCAACAGGGGTCGGGTCCAACACTTTAGGAGAAGCTTGTAGGGATGGAATGGATCCCAAAATTAGATTTGGGATGGCCTTAGATGGTAATTCATTCAAGGAAGTGGGCTGAGGGTTCGAGCCTAGTGAAGAACGGAGAATAGGCTCAGAAGAAGATAGTAGATTAGACGAAGTAGGAGTAGAAGTGGTAGCCGGGGTATCATCTAAATCATCAACTTGTTCACCAAATTGGTTGTTCAGCACTCTTCCCGATCTCAACGTAGTTACGGCACTCACGTTATGATTTTGTTGGTTAAGGATGATATTTGCGCTTTGTGAGTAGCCGGGATTTGGTAGAGGTTGAGATGAAAGTTATCCTTTCTCTTTCTCACTCATTGCGACATTTAACTATGCAATTTGTGCTTCTATCGATTTTATGCTTTCACCGTGGGAAGCAGTGTGTTGCACTAACGTTTGGATAGAAGACATTAAATTAGCCGACATTTGTGCGGATTGTTTAATAAACTTTTCTAAGCTCCTTTCGAGTGCAGAGATTTTATCGGTACCGACCGTTGGAATATTAGTCTGTGGTTGGAAAGAATTATTATAAGGGGTAAAGTTGTTGGCCGGATTTTGGAAACATTGCGGTTGAAGGGGCTGCTGAATTTGTTGTGGTGGCTGTTGTTGCTGTGGGAGAAGCTTTTGATAGTTATTTTGGCTTGGGAACTGATTTTGAGTTGGAGATTGGTTTTGGTTCCATGCAAAATTAGGATGATTCCCCCATCCCTGATTATATGTGGATGAATAAAGATCGTTTCTAGGTCATTGCTGAAAAGCAGTATTGGTTTGCTCATGATCTTGAGACGGAGGATTCAAAGGATATCTTCTGTTAAATGTGATGAGTCAAAACAGCAACCACACACGGTTTTGAGGAGCGTAACTTGATTTAGGGAGGCTAAAGAGAACTTGCTTTCCATAGCTTCGAGTTTCTTTTGCATCGCAGCCATTTCGGTTTTCATTGCGATGGAAGTATCGAGTTGATGGATACCTGCCCTAGATGAAGACAATGTTTTTGGTCTAGTGCTCTTCCATTATAACGTTTGTTCGGCGAGCTCTTCCAGAAATTGCCATGCTTCTCTATCTTATTTTGACATGAAATGATATTGACAAATGGTTTCTAGCATTTGTTTTGTAACTGGATTAATACCCCCATACAAAATTCGGCAAAGTTTCCATCTGATTGATCGTTAAAAAGTGTATTTGAAAATAACCGCAATCAAGACGATGTCGCTAGTAGCTATCCGCGATGAGTACGGGTCGTCCGTAGGGAAACGTGAACTCTTTTTTTACTTTAGACGAGTTGATCAAAGAAGGGTGATTGTTTGTTGTTACGGATATAAAATGTATAATGAAAAGGCTTGTAGAGTTCATAGGACTTAGCAGTTAATGGATGAATATTAAAAATGACTCCTTTATTTTTTAATAGTTTAAAACTAGTTCGATAGTGATGAATGTAGATTATGGTTCTTGGAAGAAACTAGGGTTTCCCCAATACTAACCCTTATCCTTGCATTGATCTCTATTCATGTCTAGCCCTTAACAAAACAAGTGTTAAACCAATCTCAAATCGAGGTCGTGACTATCAATAAACTGGTAGCGCGTCCGATAAGAATGTTAACATTTATTTTGCTAAAATTTATAAACTTTAAAATGTATAAAAGAAGTTAAAAGATTTTCTCATCTATTGTTCTACCCTATCCTACAAACCCTAGCAAGCTAGGAATTATTTGCTCATGGTTAAAGATTTAAAAGAAAGGTTGAAGAATGAAATCATAATGAAGATGCAGAAAAGTAGTGCAGAAATTAAATGCGGAAAATAAATGCAAGAAGAATTAAAAACAACTACCTTTATTAATCAGCTATTGCATTTACAATTATCCTTAGAAAGTAGAATACAAGAACCCTAGATTGCTCTAGATCTCTCTCTTGTTGGAGGTAGATGAATAGATGATGATCATTCGGATGCGTGGATCTCTTGATTTCTTCGGTGATGATTTTCAATGTACAGCTCTCGGTCTCTTATATAGTCCTTGAAACCAGAAACTCTAGATTCCATATGTGATTATATGCAATTAAGATCTAAACCAAAAAATATCACATCCAATGGCTATCAAAGAGCCGCGGAACCGCCGCATATAGTCATGTTTGGCCGCGGTTCCGCCGCAACTTGGTGACATCAGGTTTTGGGATTTTATCTGGTATTTTGTGTTGATATTTGGAGATCCTCTTAATATCTATATTATGAAAATAATGCTCCGAGTCTCTGCCGTTGCTAGATCTCTCGATTTTCTTCTAAATTTTGAAAGATTCGGTTTCGATATCCTGATTTGACTCGGATCTCTTACTTAGATTTCAGACCTGAGCTAATATCTGCACAATATCTCAAATCATAATGTTAGTAGCATTTGGTATTTTTGAGATATTATCCTAACCATTTAAATGATATAATATCTTAAGAATATTGATTAAAAATATTTGATATGATATGCATATTTTAATTACTAAGATTTCATTTAAATATTATTTGCATTTATTTTCCCTTATTATATTAATTATGATGTAGAAACATATGATAATAAACTTTTACAAATAAACCCTCATATGTTCTATATTTACAATAAACACCTTTTAGTACTTAACAATAGTAGGGAAAATATTCATTCAAAAGTGCAATATTTTAGACTAATCAAATACCCCCAAACTTAACTTTGATCGTCCCGAGCAAACTAGTTTTTAAAGAGTAAAAAGAAAAAACCTAACTATCACACTTTCGTAGGAAACATGATTGCACTGAGCACATGCAACAAGCCTTTAAACCTCAAGGTGTCCCTAGTACGAGCAGTGTTGTCTCCTCAGGGTTATGAGCGGATTGCACCCATAAAATCCTATAATAAAAGAAAGATGATAAAAGCTACATACAAAGATAAGAAACATAACAAAGAAAGAACTTGAAAATAAGAGTTTCAAACTACACTAGCTTTTTAGTTGCCATGAGCCCTATCTTATTAGTCGTGAAAAGATGTCAGAAATCACATCATCCCTCAATAAAGTATCGTCTTTAGTCTTCCTCCCAAGCTTTCTTCCAAATATCGATCATATACCCCTACGTGTATGTAAAAGACATCTCTACACTTAGAGAATTCAATTTAAGCTATCATACTCTTGTCCTCATTCCTTAGTACTTTTTAGTCGGTAAATGTTTTATAGATGGAATTTCTCACACATTCTTCATGCGACCGTTAATATTTCTTGAGGTACTAGCCAACCGAATACCAAATGTGCTCACTCATTAAGGCGTAATTAGCAATATCCTAGTTTTGCAATGCCTAAGGCTTAGCAGTGGCTCCAAAACCAGTTGGTCTAAGCCACTAGGTGATAAGGCACACACACTATATTTTTTTAATGCTGCCTTAAGTAATTACAAAACCAGTGTTCATTTTTCTTCACCGTTTATATTTTTGTGTCATTTATATTTTTATTTATATATTTTTTTCGTTCATACTAAGGCTTTTAGACAAGAGCGTTTCAAGGTATTCTCTACTATCCCAAATTTCAAGATGTGTGCAAGTACGTATAGTAGGGTATCAACGTTTAGAAGTTTGGACTTAAGAATAGAGACTATTTTTCAGAGATATTTTTATTCTCAGATTAGTGGTTCCCTTCATCTTACTAACCCTTGGGACAACAGCTCATGACTATTGATTAGTCTAAAATATTGCACATTTGAATGAACAGTTTCCCTGTTATTGTTAAGAACTAAAAGGTGTTTATTGTAATTATAGAACATATGCGGGTTTATGTGTAAAAAATTTATTATCATATATTTCTATATTATAATTAACATAATGAGAGAAAATACATGCATATAATATTTATATGAAATATTGTAATTAAAATATGCATATCATATCAAAAATTTCTAATCAATATTCTTAACATTTAATATCATATAAAATGGTTAGGATAATATCTCAAAAATACCAAATACTACTAATACTTTGATTTGAGATATTGTGCAGATATTAGCTCAGGTCTGGAATCCAAGAGATCCGAATTAAATCGGGATGTCGGAATCAAATCTGCCAAAAATATAGAAGCAAATCGAGAGATCTAGCAACGGCAAAGACTCGGAGCATTATTTTCAGAATCTAGGCATCAAGAGGATCTCCACATGGCAATACAAGTGACCACAAAAAATCCCAAACTTTGATACCACTAAACTGTGGCGGAACCGCGGCCAAACAAGCCTATATGCAGTGGTTCCACAGCGGTTTGAGGGCAGTAGTATATGAGATTCGGTGGTCTGGATGATATCTGCATATATTATTATATGGAATCTGAAGTTTCTAGTTTCTGTGATTATATAAGGGACCGAGAGCTTCACATTAAAGATCATCACCGAAGAGATCAAGAGATCTACGCATCCGAGTGATCATCATCTATTCATCTACCTCCAACAAGAGAGAGATCTAGAGCAAGCTAGGGTTCTTGTAATCGACTTTCTAAGGAGAATTGTAAATGCAATAGTTGATTAATAAAGGTAGTTTTTATTTTAATTCTCTTTGCATTTATTTTCCGTATTTAATTTCTGCACTTACTTTTCTGCATTTTCATTATGATTTCATTCTTCGACCTTTCTTCTAACTTAACTATGAGCGAGTAATTCCTAGCTTGCTAGGATTCGTAGGATATGGTAGGATAATGGATGAAAAGATCTCTTAAACTTTTTTTTTATACATTTTAAAGTTTATAAACTTTAGCAAAATAAATGTTAACCTCCTTATCGGGCGCGCTATCAATTTATTGATAGGCTCGACCACGATTTGAGATTGGTTTAACAATTGTTTTGTTAAGGCCTAGACATGAATAGAGATCAATGAAAGGACAAGGGTTAATAGTGGTGAAAGCCTAGTTTCTTCCAAAAAACCCTAATCTACATCCATCACTATCGATCTAGTTTTAAACTATTAAAAGATAAAAGAGTCATTTTTAATTATTCATCCATTACTACTAAGGCCTATGAACCCTACAAGCCTTTGCATTATAAATCTTATATCCGTTTTAAAATATAACGATAAAAAATCACCCATCTTTCATCAACTCGTCTACAGCAAGAAAAGAGTTCACGTTTCCCTGCGGACTACCTGTACTCATCGCGGCTAGCTACTAGCGATACTGTCTTGATTGCGGTTATTTTCGAACACACTTTTTAACGATCAATCAAATGGCGTCGTTGCCGGGGAAACGACTGTAATTTTTTTCTTGTTATTCGGGTTTATATCTTATAAAATTTTGCAAACATATTATAAACGAGAACTAAAACCGCATCTTGTATATTTAACGATTATTATGTGAGTTTTGCAAGGGGATCTGGAGTAACTGGAGAAAGGAAACAGAGATTCAGAGACTTTCAACGTAACCCAGAGGAGCAGAGGGGAGCACTGAAGAAAATTTGGCAAACATTCCTTCTACCTTGCGGCAGAACCGCGGCGGAATAGTGCGTTTTATAGCGGAACCGCGGCGCTTTGGAGGAATTGCGGCGCCAAAATTTTCAGGTAATTCCCTAATATCTTTCTCTCTCGTCTAAGATCTAATAATCTGATCATTCCTGCAAGATTCTTTGCAAATATCGCCGCTCAAAAATCTTTTTGTGTGTTTTGATATTGATTTGTTTGTGCATATCTAAACCGGACATTAAGGGGCAATGACCCAAATCCAGATTAGATGGGGATTTCATCACCCTTTATAGGCTCCACAAATCACAAAACGAGCATACTCTCACCCTACATTAATTAAAAAATATCTAGACCAAGCCTCTAAGGACCGTCGTGCTCAATTAGGACAGAGGAGGGTCGTGGATAATTTATCGCTTATCCGCATTTCTCTTGTGGTGTCTAGACAAGTGTGACTAAGGAAAGTGGTTAATTAATTAGACCCGTTATTTTGGTGATTCGTATAGCGGATACCTCCCACTTACCTGGCACTTACCTGGCCACAAGAGTAATAAAGAGGTGGTAGAGAATTGATCCTGCGACTTGTCCTTTAGAAGTCTAGGAGCGGTCTAGTGACTTGACCTAGGTGACCCTATTTCTAGGGTTTGATTGTGCATTTTGTGATTTGTTGAGTCAAGCTTCACGTCCAACACTCTTTCAAAACAAACCTTCTAAAATTCGTTCTCACACACACCGCCACGTGCACTAAACCTGCTTAGTGCATGATCGGCTGGACACGGGATTCTAGTGCCCGTCTTATCCGCGTTTTTTCTATCGACTCTGAAGTCGGTACTTCTTCATCTTCTATTTCCCCTCCACCCACCACATCTCCCGAGATGGAGGGTTCTCCATCGGGATTTAACGATACCACGCCGCTGCCACCCGTAGGTGCACAGAATCCACCATGCATCTCTCTTTAAGAAAGATGCTACCCCATACGTAGACCCCTTCCTACTTGTCTGTCTCTTCCACCAGCCAATGAGGGTAATTTCGAAATTAAACCCCACTTCACCAACTTGTTGCCCAAATTCCAAGGGCTTGAATCCGAAGACACATACGTTTTCATAACCAAATTCGAGAATGTAAGTGCAATGATGAGCACAACTCAACTTTTAGTGGATGCTATGCGATTACGTCTTCTCCCTTTTACCTTGTGCGATCTAGCAGAAAAATGGTTTTATATCACTGTCCCACATTCTATCGCTAAATGGGATAAATTCATTATACCATTTCTTAAGAAATTTTATCCTAATCAAAAAAACCGCCCGTGTTCGAAACGAGATTAACCAATTTACCCAACTTCCCAACGAACCATTCTGGAAATGCTTTGAACGGTTTAAGGATCTTCTTGTACAATGCCCCCATCACGGAATTGATAGATGGCAACTTTGTCAAATTATATACGATGGTGTTAATCTTTCCATGAAACGAATGCGTGAAACCATTTGTCAATGTCATTTCATGTCAAAAGACGATTGTTTACCCCAATCAGAGCAAAGCTCTGTTCAAATTTCAAATTTTGAAATGAAGTGGCGCTACATAACAGTGCTAGAGCTGAGAGTCAAAGACTCTGAGGCAGCGCTCACGTGCAAAGCACATGAGCGCTAGCGCCAAAAGCGCTACAGCGCACCACGTGTAAAGCACGTGAGTGCTACCGCTGCAGCGCTGCACTCTAAGCAGCGCACCACGTGCAAAGCACGTAAGCGCTAGCGCTAAGTGCACTGCACACAAAGCACCGCACCACGTGCAAAGCACAAGAGCGCTAGCGCTGGAACTAAATGTTCCCAACCGTTGGATTAAAGATCCAACGAACATGATTAAAAATCATCAGTTGACCAGAATAAAATTCTGTTAAGAAAACATTTTTCAGAATCTTTTCAAAAAAAAAAGATTTTTGCCCTGTAAATCAGAGCAGCGTCGGATCAATAATCCAATGGTGATTAAAAATCACCAAAATACAGAATAAATTCTGTATGGGGAAAGATTTCCCAATCTTGTTAAAAAATAAGAAGATTGCCTTCTGTAAATTAGAAGCCCTTGGATCAAAGATCCAACTGGGGAAATATCCCCAAATCAATTAGAGAAAAGATCTCCTTAACCGATTGAACAAATCAGCTTGCCCTATATAAAAGCCCCAAGACTTCAAGTCTCATATAGAGAAACCCCCCTTTAAACTTTGAGAAATCTCAGAAAGAAGAGCAAGTTCTCGGTAGAAGAAGAACTTTTCTTCAAGGTAAAAAAAACAGAGATAAGAAAAATCTCATTAAAGAAGAACATAATTCTTCTCACAAATCATAGATCTATAAGACTATGGTGTTTTTACAAAAAGAGATAATGAACATCTCATTATAAAAAAAGGGGAGGAAGAATAATTCAATTCTCTTAGGATCACAGATCCATAAAGGCAAAGCCTTTCACCAAAATAAGAGATTGAAACATCTCCTATAAAATAAGAACTTTGTTCTTAGATCCTTGTGACAAAGTCACTTATAAACGAGAATTTATTTCTCAGATCATAAAACTGATCAATAGCGCTTTGCGCTCATGGACTGGCACATAGCGCCAAGCGCACCACGTGCTCCTCACGTGTGCGCCACTTAACAAATAGCGTTTTGCGCTCATGGACTGGCGCACAGCGCCAAGCGCACCACATGCTCCTCACGTGTGCGCCACTTAACAAATAGCGCTTTGCGATCTTGGACCGGCACTAGCGCCAAGCGCGCCACGTGCTCCTCACGTGTGAGCTATATCACAGAAGCGCTTTGTTCTCATAGACTGGCGCTGGCGCTAAGCGCGCCACATGCTCCTCACATGTGCGCTATATCAAAGAAGCGCTTTGCGCTCATTAACTGGCGCTAGCGCCAAGCGCGCGACTTGTTCCTCACGCGTGTGCTGATAGAATATAAATTGTTCTTTAAATAAAGCCCTAGAGCTATGATGAATACTCAGCAATCAATAAAAGACAGAAAGGCTGTCAAAACCCAAATCAATGCTCAGTATTGTCAAATGTTTAACATTTTAACTGAGTGGGCTGAGCCCAAGTTGTCCATAAACCCCTCATTCAGATTAATTGAGCCCATATGCTCATAAATTTCAGATATTAGTCCCAATTGGACTACAGATCTCTTTACCAAAATTGGTTCAAGGGTACATCTTCTCACTCCTCTGATATCTGTCGTTGTAATCCTTCAACGTCTTCAGAGAGGTGACGGGTCCCCACAACCAGACAAACCATGGACTGTGGGGTCCTTAAACTCATGGACTATGATGTCCTTAAACTTTACAGACTATGATGTCTCTAAACTATTACGGATTGTGGGGTCCTTAAACTCATGGACTATGATGTCCTTAAACTTTACAGACTATAATGTCTCTAAACTACTACGGACCGTGGGGTCCTTAAACTCATGAACTATGATGTCCTTAAACTTTACAGACTATGACATCTTTAAAATGGACCGCAAAGTCTCTAAACTAAAACAATAGAGCCTAAATGCCCTTTTGTTGGATCTAAATGATCCTGTTAAGTTGATCTTAGTTTAAAATTAGACTAACGTATCCTTAACAAATCGTTAAGTTGATCTTAGTCTAAAATTAGACTAACGTATCCTTAACAAATGTTTAAGTTGATCTTAGTCTTAAATGAGACTAACACATCCTTAAACCTAACCCCAAACCAAAATCTAAGAAAATACGGATTTGGACTAATCCACGCCCTATGGGCGACAACATAAATTAGTCTCCGTATACAATCTACGGGCAACCAAAAACAAAACAAACACCCACGACACGAAGTGACCATCTGGAGAAGGAGAAAGTGGTTACCGCGATGCGATAGCGTAATTAACTGCAGGGGCTTGCACCTGCAGGGAAGAGCGTCCCCACAATCAAAAACCCCTCAAAGAGGGGGAATCTGATGAAGTCTTCTACAACGGCCACATCTGTCTAAACCTCCGATATATGGTGCCATAAATCAACTTGGCATCTTCGGAGAGGTGGACGGATAAAACCCAAATAGCATCTGCCCCCAAATTCAGGTAAGTCGTTCAGTCTTCCCGGTCTTTCGGCGGAAAACAGATTCTGGCATGCCCGGTGGGACATTTTCCTCTTTCCACTCCACACTTCGTGTGTCGTATTTCGCAAACGAATCGCGGTTTGATATGGTTTCCTTTGGATGTGAAGTATTAAGATTTGGTATCTTGCTCCATGCAGAAAAACAGAAGATCAATGGCTTCAAACTGCACAAACTGCAACAAATCCCACTTTGTCCTTGCTGGAGGAGTGAACTACGGGCCTCAGACGGTCTCCGTTTTCAAGATGCCAGTGGAACAGGTGACGCAGGCCACCACAGGACTATTCTTTAGGACCATGCTCCCACCAATAAGCTTCAACACCCCATTGTCGTCGCAAGAAGCTCCGAAGAAGTCGGTCTTTGATCGGCTTACAACTACCGCGGCCCCTCTCAACGGGTCGCTCAAGTCCAGTGCCTCAGTTTTCAACAGACTGAGCCAAAGCTCAAGTGGGCCCGTGAAGAAGCCCGTGATACCTGAAGCGGCCATCCCAAAGCGGATAGTCGTTCCTGTTCCTGAAGTCATCAGAGCGACTTCCCCTGCTAAGGAGTCGGTCTTTACAAGACTGACTGTTTCAGCTCCTACTCCAAGTGAAGTAACCAAGGCTGCTTCCCTTGTCAAAAAGTCGGTCTTTTCAATACTGACCATCCCCTTTCAGCGGACGTTGGTTTTTGACAGGCTAATGACGACGATAGTCCCTTATCAGAGCAGAGGGCATGAAAAAGCCACCCCCATAACTGAGCCGGTCCCGTCAGCACGACATGCTCGCCGTCGTCATTGGCGCCGAGTAAGGAAGGCTGGGGGCAGCTCTCTTTCTGGACTGACTCCGCCAACTCCGATGGTGGAAATTGATGCTGCTATTCCAACTGGGAACAGCTTTGAACCACTTAGGAGGGTACGCAAGAACTCTCCGAAGGCTGTGCTAAAAAGATCTTCTCCACCTATGGAGAACGCTACAAAGGTGAAGGCAGAGCAGCCCCCTCAGCGGATGTCCTCTAAAATTCATAAAATCTGGCAAAGGGTCCAAGATTAGGTGATCAACCAAGACTACTCTCGCCAACCGAAGAAGATGAAAGTTAGGCAAGAGAAGGACCACCCTGTTGTACCACAAAAAGTATCGTCTACTTGGGTGCCCGCTGCAACTGCTCCCTCAACTTCGACCGCTCACAAAAGGGGAAGGCCGGAGAAAATTCCTGTGTCTGCGATGAATCTCAAGGGCACTGAACCTAAACGCCGTAAGACTGGGGGTATGGTGGTGCACACTGTTTATATGGCTTCTGGAAAAGAGGAAAGCCGTGCTTCTACGGGTCACCAACCGCTCACGAGATCCGTAACAAAGGCCCAGGAGCAACAACAGAAGCTCCAGGAAATGTTAACACAGATGGCCGTACTCACTGGGCCAAAAGAAAGCCCGGAGAAATCGTCAGAGCAGCGCCATGAACAAGAAACCGATGCTGAGTTCCTCCTCAGAATCCTCGAGAAGAAGAATAAAGAGGCAGCGGAACAAGCTGCCAACATAAAACGAATGGCGCTTTTATTCCAAGACATGGTCGGGATGATGTTACAGCTGGATCCTCCAGCTGAAGACCCTCCGATTATCCTTGAAGACGATAGAGGAGAGACATCGAACCCTCTTCCGGCTTGTTCAGCAGCTAAGGAAGAGACCATCTCCAAAGCCACTCTAGATAACTATATCGCTCAGCAAATACGAGGTCATCAGGCAAGCGAAGTGGCCGGGCAAATTGTTAAGACTGGACGACCCTATCCGGGTTGGTACGACCAGTTAAAGTACCCGCCAGGATACACAATTCCTAAATTCCATGTGTACAAGGGGAAAGGCAATCCCCATCAACATGTTGCTCAGTTCAGTGCTCTCTGTGGCAACACTAGAGGGGATGATAAGTTACTGCTTCGCCAGTTCGTCGGTAGCTTGGTGGAATGGCCTTTGAGTGGTATTCGGAGCTTCCCAACGACTTCGTCAAAACTTTTGAGGAGATAAAATTGTTGTTCACCCAACGTTTCGCAAGCGCTAGTGAGCGCACCCCGATCACCGCGTTAATTAACGCCAGAGTGAAGCCAGGCAAAATATGGGTGCAGTATGCAATACGATGGCGGAATCTATGGTCAAAGTGCGAGCAGCGCATCGAGGAAGCGCCTGCGGTAGGCATGTTCGTAGGTACTCTTGATCCGCAGGAGACCATTTCACAATTCATGATGTTCTTCAAGCAACCTACTTTCCAGGCCTTGATTGACAAGCTGGCCCAAATGGACCAGATGGGCCATAGACCGTCCTCCTCAAAGATGGATCCTCGGAATGAGAAGGGGAAAGCAACCTTCGTCGTCAATGCTCAACAACAACTGAGTGGCCCGAGACCGGTTGTCCGCCAATGCAACAAGCGGCAATCCCTCGATGAGAAGTTGAGACGTCCTTACTCATTTTCCAGGGATAAAACAAGGAGACTGTTCGAACTAGCAGTGCGCAACGGGCTCATCACTCTACCGGAGCCGAGACACCAATTACAACCGAACGATGTCACTGATCCCAATTACTGCCCCTACCATCGAGTATTGGGCCAACCACTCGAAGATTGCTACATCTTCAAAAATTGGGTTGAAGACCAATACCAGCAGGGCAAGTTCGCGCTGTCCGAAAACTGGAAGGTAAATCCGCCACAACAGCACACTTCTAAAAGGGTGGACACGCCGGGGGCATCGTGCTCTTTTATAGAAGAAGCTCCATGGGAGGTCGCTCTTTCAGCTAAGACGAAAGAATGCTGAAAGATCTTCATACATGCCCGACGATCAGGTGGAAAATTCCGCTGGAACCCGAGATCATTGAGGGAATACGCGCCTGACTCCAAGAATTGGTAGCGATAATCTAAACGTTCAAGCCTAGTCGTCAAAGTCTTCGAAGAAGAAGAAGAAGACCAAAAAGCCCGTGAAGCCTGATGACAAGTGCACAGACCTGCAAAAAAATATCGACGCGCTGGAGGAATATAACCAGAAGGCGCGAACCCCGGTCACGTTCCAAGAGTTTCTCAACCACATCCTTGAGGACGGAGATGATGAAAATGAAAGGGAAAAAGACTCGTCAGATGAAACAGAGAACTATGTGATGAGCTTCCACATGATCTCTCACTCGTCAATAAATGGTGAAGAAGCTCCTGATACAGAGAAACTGGGGGCAGATCCAGAACCGGAATCAAAATCCCTAGAGCCATCGGACGAATTGATTGACAGACTGCTAAGCGAAGCTCTTCAGAAAAGCAAAGCTGACAGAGAGCGGGAAACAGCCATATACGAGACGGCCAAGCGTCGGCGTCAAGTTGAAGAAGCTCCGGTATTGAGAAACCGTAGAGTACCCCAACCGGGTCGAAGCATCCCTGTCACCAGCAAAAGCAAGCTTAAAGCAAGGAAACGATTCGCTAGGGCCCTGTCAAAGGGAATGAAGTTGCCCCCTCTCAGAGGAAACTCTCCTGGCGGTATACATCTTGATGAAGTGGACGTACTTCCTAACTTCTGCTTATACCATCAGAGGATTACACACCCTACCGAAGAGTGTACAGCCTTTAAAAACTGGTGGTAGGGATATGTTGCCCACCGACAACACGTCCAGCGAGTGAAGCGCAAGGCTCGTCGGAAACAGAGAAGCACGACAGATGAGCATAAAAGAACTGCCGGCAAATGTCACATAGTTGACAACAAGGGATCGCAAGTTCTCACCTTTGGAAGCGACTCTGATGAACAAATAGCTCTTAGCCCTCTCTTCAAGGAATATACCTATGATACGAAAGATACGAAGACTTGCGAGGATATCTAGCTGCATAATCGTACGTTGCCCCGAAAAATCTCGGACTTACGAACAACGGACCGAAATGTCCCTAAACTAACAATGGACCGCAATGTCTCAAAACTTGCAACTGACCGAAACGTCTCTAAACTACTACAAACCGCAGCATCCCAAGGCTGACAAAAAAAACGGTATGTCCACAAGCAAAATGGGCACAGAGGAAAACCCGGAATGGCGTCGTGAGTAAAAACAGCAGGACTACCGGCGATATTTATGAAAACCCGAAAGAGCGCAGACTCGTAAGAAGAAAAAAAATAATTAAAAAAAACGGTACGTCCAAAAGCGAGATGGGCATGGATGAAAACCCGAAAGGGCTCCGTGAGTATAAATAGCAGGACTACCGGCGAGTTTGTGAAAACCCGAAAGGGCGCAATCTCGTTAAAAGACACTTGCAAGGTCCTCTCGACCTTGTGAGTAGAAAATACATGCCTGAGATTCTTACGACTCACAAGGGAGCAACACACTTAGGAATCCTCACGATTCCTAAGGAGAAAACACACTTACGAGATCCTCACTACTCGTAAGGAGAATTCCCCTTTGAGACCTTCACGGCTCATAAGATTCAAAAGCCTTAAGCTACGGGGATCTAAACCTGTTCTTAAGCCATCACATTTTCCAGACTGCTCTACAAGCGTTTCAATATTGATCCTTGTATACAATCCACGGACACGAATAAACATTTCCCTAACAGAGTCCTACCAGCGACTGGGGATATGCTCACACAGTGAACGACCCTTGTAAGTCCTCTCGACTTATAAGGAGAAAATACTCTTGCAAGATCCTTACGACTTACAAGAGAACACATCACTTAGAGGTCCCCACGACTTTTAAGGAGAACATACACCTATGAGATCCTCACGACTCGTAGGGAGAAACGCCTTTATGAGACCCTTACGGCTCATGAAGTCAAAATCCTTAGTCGACAGGATCCTAACCTTGTTGGCTAAGCCACCTTTGTTCGACATTGACAGCGGCAAATGATAATTCGCACCTGGAAATGTCCCAGTTGTAGCGATGCTAATGCCTATATCGGTATCAAGTTCCAAGTCCTTTCACGGCAAATGATGATTCGCTCTTGGCAGTATTCCAGTCGCAGCGATGCTGATGCTAATATTGGTATCAGATCTTGAGTTCCGTACAAAAAAAATGCATGTAAAATAGCCGAAATGATGGGGCAACTTGCAACGAAATCAGCAAGTAAAAATATATATGCATATAAAAATAGCCGAAATGATTGGGCAACTCGCAATAAAAAACAGCGAGTAAAAAAAATAGCCGAAATGATTGGGCAACTCGCAATAAAAAACAGCGAGTAAAAAACAAAAATAGCTGAAATGATTGGGCAACTCGCAATAAAAACAGCGAGTAAAAAACAAAAATAGCCGAAATGATTGGGCACTGCGAAAAATAGCCGAAATGATTGGGCAGTCGCGACTTTCGCGATATAAAAAGCTGAAATGAAAGAGCATCGCAGAAAGAAATAAAAAAATGAAAGAATGAAACTTTTGCCCTACAAGCAGTCTATACTGACCCCTGTATACAATCCATGGGCATAAACGAAAAGGAAACCACATGTCCTTCACCAGATCCTGTCAAAAGGGAAAGTTAGATCTCAACGGTAATATCTGCATCCCAGAAGATCAACAACGGCATTCCTTATTATGCCAGCAGAGCACGGAAGCGACACAACAAAACGGAGCCATGGCAAAGTCCCTAGTTCCAAATCTTAACGGCAATATCTACAGCCTAAAAATCAACAACGGTGATCCTCCTCATTCCAGCAGGATTCGAACGCAACGTCAACAAAGCGGAGCTACGGCAAAATCCCTAGTTCCAAGACTCTACGGTCCACAGACAACCTATAGCCAACCAATGACCTCCCCGCTGGATCAACGCTCCGTCTTGGAAACAAGTCAACCAATGACCTCCCCGCCGGATCAACGCTCTGTCTCGGAAACAATTCAACCAATGACATCCCCGCCGGATCAACGCTCCGTCTCGGAAACAAGTCAACCAATCACCTCCCCACCGGATCAACGCTCCGTCTCGGAAACAAGTCAATCAACTCCGAGGAAATCAGTATCCTTGGCAAAAACCTCGATTCAGGGAAAATTAGCGTCCTTGATGAGAGCATCTCGATTCGCATCGACCCGCAGAGAAATCAGTGTCTTTGCAGGAATACCTCGATTCGTTTCGACCCCCAGGGAAATCAGCGTCCTTGACGAGAGCATCTTGATTCGCATCGACCCGCAAGGAAATCAGTGTCTTTGCAGGAATACCTCGATTCGTTTCGACCCCCAGGGAAATCAGCGTCCTTGGCAAAATATCTCGATTCAGGGAAATCAGCGTTCATGACGAGAGCATCTCGATTCGCATCGACCCGCAAGGAAATCAGTGTCTTTGCAGGAATACTTCGATTCGTTTCGACCCCCGAGGAAATCAGCGTCCTTGACGAGAGCATCTCGATTCACGTCGACCCGCAAAGAAATCAGTGTCTTTGCACGAATACCTCGATTCGTCTCAATTCCGAGGAAATCAGTGTCCTTGGCAAATACCTCGATTCAGAGAAATCAGCGTCCTTGACGAGAGCATCTCGATTCGTGTCGACCCGCAAAGAAATCAGTGTCTTTGCAGGAATATCTCGATTCGTCTCAACTCCGAGGAAATCAGTGTCCTTGGCAAATACCTCGATTCAGAGAAATCAGCGTCCTTGACGAGAGCATCTCGATTCGCGCCGACCCACAGAGAAATCAGTGTCTCTGCAAGAATATACGACGTCAGCCAAACGGAGCCACGGCAGAGTCCCTAGTTCCAAATCTCGACGGCGATATCTATAGCCTAGAGACCCACAACTGTGATCCTCCTCACTCCAATAGGATTCGGATGTAACATCACCAAACGGAGCCACGGTAAAGTCCCTAATTCCAAGACTCTACGGTCCACAAACAACCTAGAGTCAACCAATGACCTCCCCGCCGGATCAACGCTCCGTCTCGAAAACAAGTCAACCAACTCCGAGGAAATCAGCGTCCTTGGCAAATACCTCGATTCAGGAAAATCAGCATCCTTGACGAGAGCATCTCGATTCGCATCGACCCGTAAGGAAATCAGTATCTTTGCAGGAATACCTCAATTCGTCTCAACTCCGAGGAAATTAGTGTCCTTGGCAAATACCTCGATTCAGGGAAATCAGCGTCCTTGACGAGAGCATCTCGATTCGCGTCGACCCGCAGAGAAATCAGTATTTCTGCAAGATTCAGACACGACAATCAACCTCGGAGCCATGGCAAAGTCCCTAGTTCTAAGTCACGACGGCCACATCTACAACCTAGAGACCCACAACAGCATTCCTCCTCATTCCAGCAGAATTCAGACGCGATAATCAACCTCGGAGCCATGGCAAAGTTCCTAGTTCCAGGACTCGGCGGTGCGTAGAACATGGCCAAAATCAATCCTGACCCCGTGGGAAACGGCCAGAGCAAATCCTGGTCACGTAGAACACGGCCAAAGTCAATCTTGCCCCGTGGGAAACAGCCAGAGCAAATCCTGGTCACGTAGAACACGGCCAAAGTCAATCCTGACCCCATGGGAAACAGCCAGAGCAAATCCTGGTCACGTAAAACACGGCCAAAGTCAATCCTGACCCCGTAGGAAACAGCCAGAGCAAATCCTGGTCCCGTAGAACATGGTTAAAGTCAATCTTGACCCCGTGGGAAATGGCCAGAGCAAATCCTGTCCCCGTAGAACATGGCCAAAGTCAATCCTGACCCCGTGGGAAATAGCCAGAGCAAATCTTGGTCTCGTAGAACACGGCCAAAGTCAATCCTGACCCCGTGGAAAACAGCCAGAGCAAATCCTGGCCCCGTAGAACACGGCCAAAGTCAATCCTGACCCCGTGGGAAACAGCCAGAGCAAATCCTGGTCACGTAGAACACGGCCAAAGTCAATCCTGACCCCGTGGGAAACAGCCAGAGCAAATCCTGGTCCCGTAGAACATGGTTAAAGTCAAACTTGACCCCGTGGGAAACGGCCAGAGCGAATCCTGGCCTCGTAGAACACGGTCAAAGTCAATCCTGACCCCGTAGGAAATGGCCAGAGCAAATCCTGGCCACGTAGAACACGGCCAAAGTCAATCCTGAACCCGTGGAAAACAGCCAGAGCAAATCCTGGCCCCGTAGATCATGGTCAAAGTCAATCCTGACCCCGTAGGAAACAGCCAGAGCAAATCCTGGTCCCGTAGAACACGGTTAAAGTCAATCTTGACCCCGTAGGAAACAACCAGAGCGAATTCTGGTCCCGTAGAACACGGCTAAAGTCAATCTTGACCCCGTAGGAAACGTCCAGAGCAAATTATGGTCCCGTAGAACACGGCTAAAGTCAATCCTGACCCCATGGGAAACGGCCAGAGCGAATCCTGGTCCCGTAGAACATGGCTAAAGTCAATCTTGACCCCGTAGGAAACGGCCAGAGCAAATCCTGGTCCCGTAGAACACGGCTAAAGTCACCCCTGACCCCGTACGGCTAAAAGTCAATCTTGACTCCGTATGGCCAAAGTCAACCCCTCCTAGCCCCGTAGAACATGGCTAAAGTCAATTCTGACTCCGTGGGAAACAGCCAGAGTAAACCCTCGAACTCCCCATCAAAGCAATGCTTTGACTCAGGAGCAGGTCAACTCATCAATCACTTACGAGTCCTCTCGACTTGTGAGGAAGAAAATTCTCTTGTGAGATCCTTATGACTCTCAAGAGAAAAACACACTTAGGAATCCTCACGATTCCTAAGGAGAAAATACACCTATGAGATCCTCTCGACTCGTAGGGAGAAAGATATTTATGAGACCCTCACGGCTCATAAAGGTGAAAAGTCTTAAGTGACAGATCCTAACCCTGTCTCCTAAGACATTATTGCCCTGCAGGGAGGTCAAGATAGACTATCTATGGGTCATATTCTCCGAAGTCGAACATCGACAAGGAGAAACAATCACTTACGAGTCCTCTTGACTTGTAAGGGAGAAAATTCTCTTGTGAGATCCTTACGACTCTCAAAAGAAAACACACTTAGGAATCCTCACGATTTCTAAGAAGAAAATACACCTACGAGATCCTCACGACTCATAGGGAGAAAGATCTTTATGAGGCCCTCACGGCTCATAAAGTTGAAAAGTCTTAGGCAGCAGACCTAAACCTGCTTCCTAAGCCATCGCTACCCTACAAGGAGACTAAGATGAAATGCTACCTACTGTCTACATACCACAATTGCCAAAACTACATGTTGGAAAAATGGAGGTGTTACTCAAGAGCACGTAAACTGCTTTGCGCCAAGTCAAAACAAAAGGTATAACCTACAGGCATCAACCGCATACCATGCAAGACAATAAAGAGAACATTCGATTCGCATTCAGTTAAGCATTCAGAGCGCGCCCATTCATGTATAACGCAGAAAATAAAAGAACGGAAACGCAAAATTTGCCATTCATACTTCAGAAAATTCTTACAGCGATGAAAATAGTGAATGAAAGCATCATTAAAATGTTTACAAGGGCAAACAATGAATCCGGGACACAGATTAAGAAATTCAAAAGTAAGTCCGTCTAAAGTGTTTCTGGCCTTTCTGACCATTCTTGTGTGCATCGTTTCACGATCACAAGCGTCCGTATCTTCGTTGATATCCTCCACCCTCTGATAAGCAGCGATTATCGTCGTCTGCTGGAGAACTTGATGCAGAATGTCAATGAGGTTATCTCGCCGTTTCTTCGAGATTAGGCCCGTCAGATACACTAAGTACACCTTATCTTCAGCATCATCCAGTGTATTAAGAGGCATGGCTTCATCAAATCCAGGAAGCGCTTCCTAAATTGCTCCTACTATAATCTTCAAGAAAGCGGAGCGACGAGGGAGTAGTCGGCCGATGTGTGCATTGAAACGATTTATAATTTCGGCACATTGGGCGTTTGTGAACTCCTGGTTTTGACAACGACCATGTACGCGAATGTCCTCATAGGAAATGATTTCGTTAAGGCAGTAAAGATGAGCGGCCATAGCACCTGAAAATGAAAATCAGTGAGAGTTTAGCGGACAGACTGATCAAGACACGGAGATTTAGACAACTCTTGATATCCGCATGAAGAAAATAAGTGCTGACTAAACCACCCAACAGATTTAAATTTGTGCAATTAAGGGGGAAATCCTCAAAGGATTCTCATTTAATGAGGATCCCTCGGGCCAAGGAGTAAATCTCCCATTAAGAGCAATGCTCTGCAACAGACAGAAAACTGTCATAATTAATCATGAGGGGAATAAAATTCCCCCCAAAATTTCTAAAGAGCAATACTCTGTAAGGAAGATGAAACAATCCATCAAGAAACCCTAAGAAGCAAAGCTTCTACAGAGTAAAAACTCCAAGATCTTCAAGATCTGTGAATAAACCCTTAAGTTCTTCATGAACTATATTCCAGGTCATGGGTTAAAATCACCCTAAAGAGGTTACATCTTGGAAATGAGCATCGCTCTGTTAACGGGTAAAACCCTAAAGATATATTTTTAGATCTACGATCTAAGGAGAGCAAAGCTCTGTTAAAAAGTTCAATTTTTACCTAAATTGGGCAGAGTTTTGACTCTTAAGAAATTTCTTAAAGGAAAGAGGTATGCTCTGAAAAAGAAATAATTCTCAGAAGAAAAAGTGAGAAGATGAACAGAAATCATCCAAAGGGCCAGGGGTCCTATTGATAGGGACTAAGAACCGTTTCAACTTCTAAGTTAATCTAAGTGCGCAGATGCTGCCACCGCTGCACTCACGTGTGAGCCACGTGAGCGCAATGGTGGGGGGCATTTGTTTACCCCAATTAGAGCAAAGCTCTGTTCAAATTTCAAATTTTGAAATGAAGCGGCGCTTCATAACAGCGCCAGTGCTGAGAGTCAAAGACTCTGAGGCAGCGCTCATGTGCAAAGAACATGAGTGCTAGCGCTAAGAGCGCTGCAGCGCACCACGTGTAAAGCACGTGAGCGTTAGCGCTAAGAGCGCTGCACTCTAAGCAGCGCACCATGTGCAAAGCACGTAAGAGCTAGCACTAAGTGCGTTGCACTCTAAGCAGCGCATCACGTGCAAAGTACGAGAGCGCTAGCGCTGAAACTAAATGTTCCCAACCGTTGGATCAAAGATCCAACGAACATGATTAAAAATCATCAGTTGACCAGAATAAAATTCTGTTAAGAAAACATTCTTCAGAATCTTTTCAAACAAAAAGATTTTTGCTCTGTAAATCAGAGCACCGTCGGATCAATGATCCAATGGTGATTAAAAATTACCAAAATACAGAATAAATTCTGTATGGGGAAAGATTTCCCAATCTTGTTAAAAAACAAGAAGATTGCCTTCTGTAAATCAGAAGCCCTTGGATCAAAAATCCAACGGGGGAAACATCCCCAAATCAATTAGAGAAAAGATCTCCTTAACCGATTGAACAAACCAGCTTGCCCTATATAAAGGCCCCAAGACTTCAAGTCTCATATAGAGGAACTCCCCTATAAACTTTGAGAAATCTCAGAAAGAAAAGCAAGCTCTCGGTAGAAAAAGAACTTTTCTTCAAGATAAAAAAAACAGAGATAAGAAAAATCTCATTAAAGAAGAAGAACATAATTCTTCTCACAGATCATAGATCTATAAGACTAAGGTCTTTTTACAAAAAGAGATCATGAAAATCTCATTATAAAAAAATGGGGGGGGAGAATAATTCAATTCTCTTAGGATCATAGATCCATAAAGGCAAAGCCTTTCACCAAAATAAGAGATTGAAACATCACCTAGAAAATAAGAACTTTGTTCTTAGAACCTTGAGAAAAAGTCTCTTATAAACGAGAATTTATTCCTCAGATCATAAAACTGATCAATAGGCGCACAGCGCCAAACGCACCACGTGCTCCTTATGTGTGCGCCACTTAACAAATAGCGCTTTGCGCTCATGGACTGGCGCACAGCGCCAAGCGCACCATGTGCTCCTCACGTGTGCGCCACTTAACAAATAGCACTTTGTGCTCTTGGACTGGCGCTAGCGCCAAGCGCGCCATGTGCTCCTCACGTGTGCGCTATATCACAGAGGCGCTTTGCGCTCATAGACTGGCGCTAGCGCCAAGCGCGCCACGTGCTCCTCACGTGTGCGCTATATCACAGAAGCGCTTTGCACTCATTAACTGGAGCTAGCGCCAAGCGCGCCACTTGTTCCTCACACATGCGCTGATAGAACATAAACTGTTCTTTAAATAAAGCCATAGAGCTATGATGAGTGCTCAGCATTCAATAATAGACAGAAAGGCTGTCAGAACCCAAATCAATGCTCAGTATTTCTAAATGTTTAACATTTTAACTGAGTGGGCCGAGCCCAAGTTGTCCATAAACCCCTCATTCAGATTAATTGAGCCTATATGCTTATAAATTTCAGATCTTAGTCCCAATTGGACTACAGATCTCCTAACCAAAATTGGTTCAAGGGTACATCTCGTCACTCCTCTGATATTTGTCGTTGTAATCATTCAACGTCTTCAGAGAGGTGACGGGTCCCCACAACCAGACAAACCATGGACTATAGGATCCTTAACCTCATGGACTATGATGTCCTTAAACCTTACAGACTATGATGTCTCTAAACTATTACGGACTGTGGGGTCCTTAAACTCATGGACTATGTTGTACTTAAACTTTACAGATTATAATATCTCTAAACTACTACGGACCGTAGGGTCCTTAAACTCATGGACTATGATGTTCTTAAACTTTACAGACTATGACGTCTTTAAACTGGACTGCAAAGTCTCTAAACTAAAACAATAGAGTCTAAATGCTCTTTTGTTGGATCTAAATGATCCTGTTAAGTTGATCTTAGTCTAAAATTAGACTAACGTATCCTTAACAAATCGTTAAGTTGATCTAAGTCTAAAATTAAACTAATGTATCATTAACAAATGTTTAAATTGATCTTAGTCTCAAATGAGACTAACGCATCCTTAAACCCAACCCCAAACCCAAATCTAAGAAAATACGGATTTGGAATAATCCACAACATAAATTAGTCTCCGTATACAATCCACGGGCAACCAAAAACAAAACAAACATCCACGACACGAAGTGACCATCTGGAGAAGGAGAAAGTGGTTACCGCGATGCGGTAGCGTAATTAACTGCAGGGGCTTGCGCCTGCAGGGAAGAGCGCCCCCACAATCAAAACCCCTCAAAGAGGGGGAATCTGATGAAGTCTGCTACAACGGCCGTATCTGTCTAAACCTCTGATACATGGTGTCATAAATCAACTTGGCGTCTTCGGAGAGGTGGACGGATAAAACCCAAATAGCATCTACCCCCAAATTCAGGCAAGACGTTCAGTCTTCCCGGTCTTTCGGTGGAGAACAACGATGGCGAAGCTTGGCAATTTCTGGAGGATCTCGCTGAACAAACCTCACAATGGGAGAGCACTAGACCAACATCGTCTACATCTAGGGCAGGTATCCATCAGCTCGATGTTTCCATCGTAGTGAAAGACAAAATGGCCGCGATGCAAAAGAAACTCGAAGCTATTGAAAACAAAGTCTCGTCAACCTCCATAAACCAAGTTACGCTCCTCAAAACCGTGTGTGGTTGCTATTTTGACTCATCACATTTAACGGAAGAATGTCCTTTGAATCCTTTGTCTCAAGGTCATGAACAAACAAATGCTACTTTTCAGCAACAACCTAGAAATGACCCTTATTCATCCACATATAATCAGGGATGGAGGAATCATCCTAATTTTATTTGGAACCAAAACCAATCTCAAAATCAGTCTCTAAGCCAAAATAACTATCAATGGCTTTCTCCACAGCAACAGCCACCACACCAAATTCAGCACCCCTTTCAACCACAATCTCTTCAAAATTCGGCCAACAACTTTGCTCCTTATAATAATATTTCAACGGCCGGTACCGATAAAACCTCTGCACTCGAACGAAACTTAGAAATGTTCATTAAACAATCCACACAAATGACGGTTAATTTAACGTCTTCTATCCAACCGTTAATGCAACACACTGCTTTCTACGGTGAAAGTATAAAATCGATAGAAGCACAACTTGCACAGTTAAATGCCGCAATGAGTGAGTGAGAGAGAAAGGGGGACTTCCATCTCAACCTCTACCAAATCCCGGCCACTCACAAAGCGCGAATCTCATCCCTCAAAATTATAATGTGAGTGTCGTAACTACATTGAGACCGGGAAGACTGCTAAATAACAATGTTAGTGAACAAGTTGAAGTTGATGACATTAATGAAACCCCGGCTACAACTTCTACTCCCACTTCGTCTAATCCAACATCTTCTTCCGAGCATATTCTCTATTATCCACTAAGCTCGAACTCTCAGCCCACTTCCTTGAAGGAATTACCAGCTACGACCATCCCAAATCCAATTTTGGGATCCATTCCATCCCCACAAACTTCTCCTCAAAAGTAGGACCCAACCCTTATTAATAAAGCTTCTTTTCTACACAGGTTTAGGGCCAACAGACCAAGTCCTCAAATGGAGAAGATTGTGGAAATTTTTAAACAAATTAACATAAATATTTCTATCCTAGATGCTATCAAACAAGTTCCTTCCTTTGCGAAAATTTTAAAGGACTTGTGCATTAGAAAAAGAAAAATTGAAGTGCCTAAATAAGTTTTCTTAGAGAGTAATATGAGAAATTCTCTTACCCAATTGGCACCCACGAAATGTAAAGATCCCGGTTTTCCTACAATATCTACAACCATTGGGGGTAAGAATATCTATCGTGCTATACTCGATTTAGGTGCTAGTGATAACTTGCTTCCGTACTCTGTTTATGGACAATTAGGCATAGAAGAGTTGAAACCTACGTATTGCACTCTCTAGATGGCCGATCGATCTATCACCCAACCTTGGGGTGAGCAAGAGGACATGTTAATCAAAGTCGGGAAATTTATATTCCCTGTGGACTTTATAGTCGTAGATACATAGCCTGTAGCAAACCCACGGAACCAAATTCTGGTGATTCTAGGTCGACCTTTCATTGCAACTTCTAACGTGATAATCAATTGTCGTAACGGTTCTATGAACCTGTCCTTTGGGAAGATGACAATTGAGATTAATATATACAAGTTAGGAAGTCAACCCTCCGAACCCTATGCTCATGTATGTTCTGTTGAAAAGATGGCTTCCGACAGTTGCGAATTTGAGGAGCTTCACGCCACTAGTGCGTTATGGTTTGATCCTACTATTTATTATACACATGAAGACCCTTCTGTTGACAAGTCCACACCTAAATCCGAACCCTTTGACTTGTCGAATGATTTAGTCGAGCTATCCAAGTATCATAACTTCCCTTCCGATGAGATTATCATTCAGGATATCGATGAAAGTTTTAAAGACATTTTTGCCGAAGAACTCGCATTCCTAAAAGACATGGGAGTTGTGATGAATCAACCCCCATCCAAAAAAGTTGAACCACCGCCCCCTTCTTCTTATCAAAAACAAGAATGCAAGTATTGCACCACCATTGTTTCGTCTCTAACAACCGAGATGTAAACCCGATCGATTACGCCTCTTATCTCCCCCTTATTCACATCTATGATCTTTCACCAACCATGTTGTTACATCAATAAAATATTCAAATGGTCGGTGTTGAATTTTGGTCTTTGTAAAGTTTTGCATAGACCAATAACTTTACCCCCCCCCCCCTCTTATAATTTTAAATGTTTAATATTGTTTCACTCAAGTTTGTGTGGGAGAAAAATATTTTGGCTCTTGAAAGAAAAACAAAATTTTACAAAATTGCGAGCCAAAAATAAGTTTGGGGGAGAATTTCACTATCATTAATTCTTATCCCCTTTACTAACTTTTCCTCCCAAGTCTATAGGTTTTAGGTCAAAAATATAAATGAAAAATAAATGGTAAATAAAAATGAATACTGGTTTTGTAATTACTTAAGGCAGGAAAAAAAATATAGCAAGGGTTCCTTATAACCTAGTGCCTTAGACCAACTGGTTTAGGAGCCACTGCTAAGCCTTAGGTGTAGCAAGACTAGGATATTACTAATTATGTCTAAAAGAGTGAGCACATTTGGTAATCGGTTGGCTAGTACCTCAAAAAGTATTAGCGGTCGCATGAAGAATGTGTGAGCGATTCCATCTGAAACATTCACTGACTAAAAAGTATTAAGGAAGATAGAAAAGAGTATGATAGCTTGAATTGAATTCTCTAAGCGTAGGGATGTATTTTACACATACGTAGGGGTATATGATCGATATTTGGAAGAAAGGTAGGGAGGAAGACTAAAAGCAATGTTTTATTGAGGGGTGATATGATTTCTGACATCTTTTCATGACTATTAAGATTGGGCTTATAACTACTAAAAAGCTAGTGTAGTTTGAAACTCTTATTTTCAAGTTCTTTCTTTTATATGTTTTTTTTATCTTTATATGTAGCTTTCATCATCTTTCTTTTATTATAGGATTTTATGGGTGTAATCCGCTGAAAACCTTTAGGAGACAACACTCTTCCTACTAGGGACACCTAGAGATTTAAAGGCTTGTTGCACGTGCTTAGTGCAATCGTGTTGCCTATGAAAGTGTGCTACATTTTTCTTTTTCTTCTTCTTTTTCTTTAATAACTAGTTTACTCGGGACGATCAAAGTTAAGTTTGGAGTTATTTGATTAGTCTAAAATATTGCACATTTGAATGAACATTTTCCCTATTATTGTTAAGTACTAAAAGATGTTTATTGTAATTATGGAACATATGAGGGTTTATGTGTAAAAAGTTTATTATCATATGTTTCTATATTATAATTAACATAATGAGGGAAAATACATGCATATAATATTTATATGAAATATTGTAATTAAAATATGCATATCATATCAAATATTTCTAATCAATATTCTTAAGATTTAATATCATATAAAATGGTTAGGATAATATCTCAAAAATACCAAATACTACTAACACTTTGATTTGAGATATTGTGCAGATATTAGCTCAGGTCCGGAATTCAAGAGATCCGAATTAAATCGTAATGTCGGAATCAAATCTGCCAAAAATATAGAAGCAAATCGAGAGATCTAGCAACGGCAAAGACTCGGAGAATAATTTTCAGAATTTAGACATCAAGAGGATCTCGACATGGAAACACAAGTGACCACAAAAAATCCCAGACTCTTATGCCACTAGACTGCGGCAGAACCGCGGCCAAACAAGCCTATATGCGGCGGTTCCGGGGCGGTTTGAGGGCAGTAGGATATGAGATTTGGTGGTCTGGATGATATCTACATATATTATTATATAGAATTTAGGGTTTCTAGTTTCTGTGACTATATAAAAGACTAAGAGCTTCACGTTAAAGATCATCCTCAAAGAGATCAAGAGATCCAAGATATCCACGCATCCGAGTGATCATCATCTATTCATCTACCTCCAACAAGAGAGAGATCTAGAACAAACTAAGGTTCTTATAATCGACTTTCTAAGGAGAATTGTAAATGCAATAGTTGATTAATAAAGGTAGTTTTTATTTTAATTCTCTTTGCATTTATTTTCCGCATTTAATTTCTGTACTTACTTTTCTGCATCTTCATTATGATTTTATTCTTCAACCTTTCTTCTAACTTAACTGTGAGCGAGTAATTCCTATCTTGCTAGGATTCGTAGGATATGGTAGGATAATTGATGAAAATATCTCTTATACTTCTTTTATACATTTTGAAGTTTATAAACTTTAGCAAAATAAATTTTAACCTCCTTATCGGGCACGCTATCAATTTATTGATAGGATTGACCACGATTTGAGATCGGTTTAACACTTATTTTGTTAAGGGCTGGACATGAATAGAGATCAATGAAAGGACAAGGGTTAATAGTGGGGAAACTCTAGTTTCTTCGAAAAAAATCCTAATCTACATTCATCACTATCGATCTAGTTTTAAACTATTAAAAGATAAAAGAGTCATTTTTAATTATTCATCCATTACTACTAAGTCCAATGAACCCTACAAGCTTTTAATTATAAATCTTATATCCGTTTTAAAATATAACGATAAACAATCACCTATCTTTCATCAACTCGTCTACAGCAAGAAAAGAGTTCACGTTTCCCTGCGGACGACCCATACTCATCGCGGCTAGCTACTAGCGACATCGTCTTGATTGCGGTTATTTTCGAACACATTTTTAACGATCAATCAAATGGCGCCGTTGCCGGGGAAACGGCTGTAATTGTTTTCTTGTTATTCGGGTTGATTTCTTATAAAATTTTGCAAACATATTATAAACGAGAACCAAAACCGCATCTTGTGTATTTAACGATTATTGTGTGAGTTTTGCAAAGGAATCTGGAGTAACTGGAGTAAGGAAACAGAGATTCAGAGACTTTCAATATAACCCAGAGGAGCAGAGGGGAGCACTGAAGAAAATTTGGCAAACATTCCTTCTACCTTGCGGCGGAACCGCGGCGGAATACTCGGTTTTGCGGCGGAACCACGGCTCGTTGGAGGAATTGCGGCGCCAAAATTTTCAAGTAATTTCCTAATATCTTTCTCTCTCCTCTAAGATCCAATAATCTGGTCTTTCCTGCAGGATTCTTTGTAAATATCACCGCTCAAAAATCTTTTTGCGTGTTTTGATATCGGTTTGTTTGTGCATATTTAAACCGGACATTAAGGTGCAATAACCCAAATCCAGATTAGGTAGGGATTTCATCACCCTTCCTAGGCCCCACAAATCACAAAACGGGCATACTCTCACCCTACATTAATTAAAAAATATCTAGACCAAGTCTCTAAAGACCGTCGCGCTCAATTAGGACAGAGGAGGATCGTGGGTAATTTATCGCTTATCCGCATTTCTCTTGTGGTGTCTAGGCAAGTGTGACTAAGGAAAGTGGTTACTTAATTAGGCCCGCTTTTTCGGTGATTCGTATAGCGGATACCTCCCAATTACCTAGCACTTACCTGGCCACAAGAGTAATAAAGAGTTGGTAAAGGATTGATCCTGCGACTTGTCCTTTGGAAGTCTAGGAGCGGTCTAGTGACTTGACCTAGATGACCCTAGTTCTAAGGTTTGATTATGCAATTTGTGATTTGTTGAGTAAAGCCTAACGTCCGACACTTTTTCAAAACAAACCTTCTAAAAATCATTCTCACACACGCTGCTATGTGAACTAACCTCGCTTAGTGCATGATCGGCTGGACACGAGATTCTAGTGCCCGTCTTGTCCGCGTTTTTTCTATCGACTCCGAAGTCGGTACTTCATCATTTTCTATTTTCCCTCCACCCACCACATCTCCTGAGATGGATGGTTCTCCATCGAGATTTAATGATATAACTGCTGCCACCCGTAGGTGCGCAGAATCTACCGCGCATCTCTCTTCAAGAAAGATGTTACCCTATACGTGGACCCCTTCCTACTTGTCTATCTCTTCCACCAGCCAATGGAGGTAATTTCAAAATTAAAGCCCACTTCAACAACTTTTTGCCCAAATTCCATAGGTTTGAATCCGAAGACGCATACATTTTCATAACCAAATTCGAGAACATATGTGCAATGATGAGCACAACCCAACATTCAGTGGATGCTATGTGATTACGTCTTCTCCCTTTTACCTTGTGAGATCTAGCAGAAAAATGGTTTTATTGCACTGCCGCACATTCTATCGCTAAATGGGATGAATTCGTTATAGTATTCCTTAAGAAATTTTATCCTAATCACAAAACCGCCCGTGTTCAAAGCGAGATTAACCAGTTTACCCAACTTCCCAACGAACCATTCTAGAAATGCTTTGAACGGTTTAAGGATCTTCTGTACAATACCCCCATCACGGAATTGATAGATGGCAACTTTGTCGAATTATATACGAGGGTGTTAATCCTGCCACGAAACAAATGCTTGAAACCATTTGTCAATACCATTTCATGTCAAAAGACGATGGCGAAGCTTGGCAATTTCTGAAGGATCTCGCCGAAAAAACCTCACAATGGGAGAGCACTAGACCAACAACGTCTTCACCTAGGGCGGGTATCTATCATCTCGACGTTTCCATCGCATTGAAAGACGAAATGGCCGCGATGCAAAATAAACTTGAAGCTATCGAAAACAAAGTCTCGTCAACCTCCATAAACCAAGTTACGCTCCCTAAAACCGTGTGTGGCTGCTGTTTTGACCCATCACATTTAACGGAAGAATATCTTTTGAATCCTCCGTCTTAATGTCATGAACAAACCAATGCTGCTTTTCAGCAACAACCTAGAAATGACCCTTATTCGTCCACATATAATCAGGGATAGAGGAATCATCCTAATTTTTCTTAGAACCAAAACCAATCTCAAAATCAAAATCAGTCACCAAGCCAAAATAACTATCAAAGGCTATCTCCACAGCAACAGCCACCACACCAAATTCAGCACCCCTTTCAACCACAATATCTTCAAAATCCGGCCAACAACTTTGCTCCTTATAATAATATTTCAACGGCCGGTACCGATAAAACCTCTGCACTCGAACGAAACTTAGAAACGTTCATTAAACAATCCACACAAATAACGGATAATTTAACGTCTTCTATCCAAACGTTAGTGCAACAAACTGCTTTCCACGGTGAAAGCATAAAATTGTAAGTCCACGTTGCCACCCCCGGTTCTTGCGGGGAGGCGGAAACGGTATAAAAAACAAATTTTTAGCGCATGAGGCAACATGGACTAACAAAGTCGGGATCTTTTCTAAACTAAACTAGCAAGAAAGCTAAAGAGAGTTAGCTACTCGGATAAAAGGTTATACCTAACTTGAACTCCTTCTTCTTGAAACCTTTGTAGGGTTTGATGGTGCTTTCCTCGTCGCCTTCTTCCGTCAAAGATGGATCCACCTGAGGGTTCAACCTTCGGGCTCTTTCTCGAACTTTGAGAGAACTAGGATCTTCGGCTTGCTAAACCTCTAACCCTAGAGTGAGTAGAGAGTGGCTTTGGGGTACTTTTATCTCAAGGAGAGGGATTCTCAACACATGAGAAGGATTCTCCTTTTACTAGAGGAGGAGGAAGAAGAAGAGAAGAGAGAGAAGAGATATGATAGAATGAGCTATTCTTTTCATTTTACAACCATAACACAAATGAAAAGAATTATCAAATTAACAATAATAATAAAAATGAAATAGTTGATGGATGGTTTGGAATGACCACTATCATCACATTCATTAAATGAATTTTGCTAGAATCAAAGAGCATCTTTGATATGTAATGATAATGGTCAAACTTTCAACCATGGTCAACAAGTCAACCATGGTCAACAAGTCAACAAACCCAACCATGACACAATTTCATTTAATTAATATTATTAATTGATATATCATAAATTCATTAGGGTTTGGAAAAAAAAAGACAACTGTCAACTGTGCATACGCACCCGTTCCGAAACCCTAATGAAAAACCTCTTCCTCCGCCTCAATCAACTGTGCATACACACCCGCATTCTTGTTCCGAGGAACATGAATACTATGAGATAAAATCAACCCAAAAACATATACCAGTATCTGGCTCAAACCAGAGCCTGCTAGTAATATCTGTCCGGACTCCAAACGTGCACAAGTGCGCGGATGAGAACGAACCCTGTCGCAAAACCATGCGACCTCTACTCAGTTTTGCCCAATGGCGAATAGCCCTCTGTGTGGGACTCTAAAGACTCGACACTACGCTGGCAGTGGGTTTAACCACATACCGCAAGCGGCACTAGCTGTGCGTAACGGTCCCCAGGTAGATGCCGACAAGAAGACTGACGAGGTGAACCCCATCTGAACTCCTACTGAGTCTGAATGTGATAATCTCCGTACAGTCCGGTCTGTTCGTCTGATACATCGCATGGCGGGCCTAGGAGGCGGTAAACGTCAGTCCCCTAATAGCGGTACAAGTCGTGTCGGAGTGAAGCCCAAAACACCCTGAGATAACACTGGAAACCTACCAGTATATCTCGATTGCCCTGGCCATGGACTACTCGTGTAATGGCTCTCCTAGACACAGCGCGATGTCAACCCCCAATACCGGGAGAGACGAATCCTGTCTAACCGTCACTGCCTCCAAGTGTTTCAGGACTGCACCCAACCACTACCTGTTTGCACGACTCCTTTGAGCCGTGGTAAGGTAGTAGTCAAAGTACAGTGGGAACACACTCGAGGCGAAGTGACGGTGTCAAGTCAGCGGACTAAGCTGTACTCATGTCACCTGGGAACTGATAACTGACGATAGGTATAATACCAACCTGTCAGTTCCCGACGAGTCCTGTCCAGTGTACTCGTAACCCAACGAGCACCCGTATACTATCTCCAGTACGACGTACTGATGGCTATAGGACAGACCATCTCCCACACTGGGATGAGAAGCGCATACGCTAGTCTACTCCGGAGTATCGATGCCCTGTCTCGATAGTCCTGCGACTAGGGACCTGTATAAGGATGTGCTTATAGATTACCCAGCCCCCACTAGTGTGACTGCCATCACAACGCTGGTAATCAAGCAAAGATCCTAAGGGCTCCACTAATGTGTATAGGTGATATACTAAAATAAACACAAGTACACATTGAAGTAGAAACAAACCAAGTAGCATACTACTATATTGAGCAAGATTGTTTATACAAGGTGAATATCCCAAGCTTCCATTAAGTAATATACAAACTAGTATGATACAGTAATGGCCTCTAGGGCATATACACTAACAAAAATCGATAGAAGCACACCTTGCACAGTTAAATGCCGCAATGAGTGAGAGAGAGAAAGGGAGACTTCCATCTCAACCTCTACCAAATCCCGGCCACTCACAAAGCGCGAATCTCATCCTTCAAAATTATAATGTGAGTATCGTAACTACATTGAGATCGAGAATAGTGATGAATAACAATGTTGGTGAACAAGTTGAAGTTGATGACATTAATGAAACCCCGGCTACTACTTCTACTCCTACTTCGTCTAATCCAACATCTTCTTCCGAGCCTATTCTCCGTTTTCCACTAGGCTTGAACTCTCAGCCCACTTTCTTGAAGCAATTAACAGCTACGACCATCCCAAATCCAATTTTGGGATCCATTCCATCCCACAAACTCTCCTCAAAAGTTGGACCCAATCTTTATTGATAAAGCTCATTTTCCATACAGGTTGAAGGTCAACAGACCAAATCCCCAAATGGAGAAGATTGTGGAAATTTTTAAACAAGTTAATATAAATATTTCTCTCCTAGATGCTATAAAACAAATTCCTTCATATGCGAAAATTTTAAAGGACATGTGCACTAGGAAAAGAAAATTTCAAGTTCCTAAAAAAGTTTTCTTAGAGAGTAATATGAACAATTCTCTTACCCAATTGGTACCCACGAAACGTAAAGACCCCGGTTGTCCTACAATATCTATAACCATTAGGGGTAAGAATATTTATCGTGCTCTACTCGATTTAGGTGCTAGTGTTAACTTTCTTCCGTATTCTGCTTATGAGCAATTAGGCATAGGAGAGTTGAAACCTACGCATTGCACTCTCCATATGATTGATCGATCTATCACCCAACCTCGGGGTGGCCTGGATGACATGTTAATCAAAGTCGGGGAATTTATATTCCCTGTGGACTTTATAGTCTTAGATACACAGCCTATAGCAAACCCACAATACCAAATTCCGATGATTCTAGGTTGACCTTTCCTTGCAACTTCTAACGAGATAATCAATTGTCATAACGGTTCTATGAACCTGTCCATTGGGAAGATGGCAATTGAGCTTAACATCTACAAGCTAGGAAGTCAACCCTCCAAACCCTATGCTTATGTATGTTATGTCAAAAAGATAGCTTCCGACAGTTGCGAATTTGAGGAGCTTCACGCCACAAGTGTGTTATGGTTTGATCCTACTATTTATTATACACGTGAAGACCCTTCTGTCGACAAGTCCACACCTAAATCTGAACCCTTTGACTTGTCGAATGATTTAGTCGAGCTATCCGAGTATCATAACTTCCCTTCTGATGAGATTGTCATTCCGAATATCGATGAAAGTTTTGAAGACATTTTTGGCGAATAACTCGCATTCTTAGAAAACATGAGAGTTGTGATGAATCAACCCCCACCCAAAGAAGTTGAACCACCACCCCCTTCTTCTTATCAAAAACAAGAATGCGAGTACTGCAGCACCATTGTTTCATCTCTACCAACCGAGACGTAAACCCGATCGATTACGCCTCTTATCTCCCCCTTCTTTGCATCTATGATCTTCCACCAACCATGTTTTTACATCGATAAAATATTCAAATGGTTGGTGTTGAATTTTGGTCTTTGTAAATCTTTGCATAGACCAATAACTCTACCCCACCTCCTCTTTTAATTTTAAATGCTTAATACTGTTTCACTCAAGTTTGGAGGAGAGAAAAGAATTTTGGCTCTTGAAAGAAAAACAAAATTTTACAAAATTGTGAGCCAAAAATAAGTTTGGGGGAGGATTTCACTATCATTAATTCTTGTCCCCTTTACTAACTTTTCCTCCCAAGTCTACAGGTTTTAAGCTTAAAAGATGATACCAGAGAGGACACTGCTGCAAATAGGTTTGGGGGAGGTTTGTGCTTATTCACGCATCAGTTTTTTTTTCATTATACTAAATAAAAGCACAAAAAATTTGATAATAAAAGTTAGGATGTGAAAAATACATATGAAAGAGGAAGAGATTCAAGAAAAGCAAGAAAATTAGTTGTTTTAAAATGAAGCTAGTAATAGGTAGTCATGAGCTGTTGTCCCAAGGGTTAATAAGATGAAGGAAATTACTAACCTGCGGATTGAAAAAAGTTTGAAAAATAGTCCCTATTCTTGAGTCCAAACATCTGAACGTTGATACCCTACTATACACACTTGCACACATCTTGAAACTTGGGATAGTTGAGAATACCTTGAAATGCTCTTGTCTAAAAGCTTTAGTATGCAATATATATATATATATATAAACAAAAATATAAATGAAAAAAATGGTGAAGAAAAATGAACACTAGTTTTGTAATTACTTAAGGCAGCATAAAAAAAATATAGCATGGTTGCCTTATCACCTAGTACCTTAGACCAACTGGTTTAGGAGCCACTGCTAAGCCTTAGGTGTAGCAAGACTAGGATATTGCTAATTACGCCTAAAAGAGTGAGCACATTTTGTAATCGGTTAGTTAGTACCTCAAGAAGTATTAACGGTCGTATGAAGAATGTGTGAGCAATTCCATCTGAAATATTCACCGACTAAAAAGTACTAAGGAAGATGGAAAAGAGTTGATAGCTTGAATTGAATTCTCTAAGTGTAGGGATGTGTTTTACAAACATGTAGGGGTACATGATTGATGTTTGGAAGAAAGGTAGGGAGGAAGACTAAAGGCGATGTTTTATTGAGGGATGATGTGATTTCTGACATCTTTCAATGACTATTAAGATTGGGCTCATGGCTACTAGTAAGCTAGTGTAGTTTGAAACTCTTATTTTTAAGTTCTTTATTTTATATGTACTTTATATTTGTATGTAACTTTCATCATCATTCTTTTATTATGGGATTTTGTGGGTGTAATCCGCTGAAAACTCTCAGGAGACAACACTCCTCCTACTAGGAACACCTAGAGATTTAAAGGTTTGTAGCATGTGCTCAATGCAATCGTGTTGCCTACAAAAGTGTGCTTGGTTTTTCTTTTTCTTTCTCTTTTTTTTAATAACTAGTTTGCTCGGGACGATCAAAGTTAAGTTTGAAGGTATTTGATTAGTCTAAAATATTGCACATTTGAATGAACATTTTCTCTATTATTGTTAAGTACTAAAAGGTGTTCATTGTAATTATAGAACATATAAGAGTTTATGTGTAAAAAGTTTATTATCATATGTTTCTATATAATTAACATAATGAGGGAAAATGCATGCATATAATATTTATATGAAATATTGTAATTAAATTATGCATACCATATCAAATATTTCTAATCAATATTCTTAAGATTTAATATCATATAAAATGGTTAGGATAATATCTCAAAAATACCAAATACTACTAACACTTTGATTTGAGATATTGTGCAGATATTAGCTCAGGTCTGGAATCCAAGAGATCCGAATTAAATCGGGATGTCGGAATCAAATCTGTCAAAAATATAGAAGCAAATCGAGAGATCTAGCAACGGCAAAGACTCAGAGAATTATTTTCAGAATCTAGACATCAAGAGGATATCAACATGGTAACATAAGTGACCACAAAAAATCCCAAACTCTTATGCCACTAAACTGCGGCGGAACCGCGGCCAAACAAGCCTATATGCGGTGGTTCCGCGGCGGTTTGAGGGCAGTAGGATATGAGATTTGGTGGTCTGGATGATATCTGCATATATTATTATAAGGAATATAGGGTTTCTAGTTTCTGTGACTATATAAAGGACCGAGAGCTTCATATTAAAGATCATCACCGAAGAGATCAAGAGATCCACACATCCGAGTGATCATCATCTATTCATCTACCTCCAACAAGAGAGAGATCTAGAGCAAACTAGGGTTCTTATAATCGACTATCTAAGGAGAATTGTAAATGCAATAGTTAATTAATAAAGGTAGTTTTTATTTTAATTCTCTTTGCATTTATTTTCCGCATTTAATTTCTGCACTTACTTTTCTGCATCTTCATTATGATTTCATTCTTCAATCTTTCTTCTAACTTAACTATGAGCAAGTAATTCCTAGCTTGCTAGGACTCGTAGGATAGGGTAGGATAATGGATGAAAAGATCTCTTAAACTTTTTTTATACATTTTAAAGTTTATAAACTTTAGCAAAATAAATGTTAACCTCCTTATCGGGCGCGCTATCAATTTATTGATAGGCTCGACCACAATTTGAGATTGGTTTAATACTTGTTTTGTTAAGGGCTAGACATGAATAGAGATCAATGAAAGGATAAAGTTTAATAGTGGGGAAACCCTAGTTTCTTCCAAAAAAAAACCCTAATCTATATTCATCACTATCGATCTAGTTTTAAATTATTAAAAGATAAAAGAGTCATTTTTAATTATTCATCCATTACTACTAAGTCATATGAACCCTACAAGCCTTTTCATTATAAATCTTATATCTGTTTTAAAATATAACGACAAACAATCACCCATCTTTCATCAACTAGTCTAAAGCGAGAAAAGAGTTCACGTTTCCCTGCGGACGACCCGTACTCATCGCGGCTAGCTACTAGCGACACTGTCTTGATTGCGGTTATTTTCGAACACACTTTTTAACGATCAATAAACTGCCTATTACTAGTTTTGTTTTAAAACATCTAATTTTCTTGCTTTTCTTGAATTTCTTCCTATCTTTCATATGTATTTTTCACTTTCTAAGTTTTATTATCAAAAATATTTTGTGCTATTATTTAGTATAATGCAAAATGATGCGTGAATATGCACAAACCTCCCCCAAACCAATTTGCAGCAGTGTCCTTACTGATGTAATCTTATAATCGCAAAACCTGTAGACTTGGGAGGAAAAAGTTCTTAATGATTAGTAAAGGGGACAGAAGACAATGACAGTGAAATTCTCCCCCAAACTTATTTTTGGCTCACAATTGTATAAAAATTTGTTTTTATTTCAAGAGCCAAAATATTTTTCTCCCCCCCTCCAAAACTTAATTAAAACTGTGTTTTAAGCATTTTAAATTATAAAAGGGGGGTAAAGTTATTGATCTATGAAAAGCTTTACAAAGACCAAAATTCAACACCAACTATTCGAATATTTTATCAATGTAACACCATGGTTGGTAGATGATAATGTCACGGATAGACGTGAAGAAATGGAGAGGAGATAAGAGGTGCGATCGAAAGGATTTACGTCTCATTTGGTAGAGACGAAAAAGTGAGTATGAACGAAAACAAGAATGTGAATGATTAGGAATGGGTAGAATAGTCGCATTCTCGTATAGGATAAGAAGAAGGGGTGGTGGTTCAACTTCTCCGGCCTCAAATGGAGGTGCACGAATTTCCAATCGAGGTTGATTCATCACAACATCCAAGTGTTTAAGAAACTCGAGTTTTTCGGCGAAAATATTTTCGAAACTTTCATCGATGATGATCCCATCGAAAAGAAAAGAATCAGTGGAATAAACATATTCTCTAGGAAGACTAAAAATTTCAAGCTTAATTTTTTTCGCGCCAGAATTCAACACACTTGATTTTTCATAAATTATGGAGGTAGGAGCCTTGAAAAGCTCATCTACCTTATTTTCAAAAGAGTCTAAATCATGTGGTCTATCAAGAATCATAAAAGTCGAAATATCAGAGTGTGATTCGTCAAAACTCGGTGGAGTTGAAAGAAGATTAAAAGAACCAAAGAAAGTGGGTGATGAAATGGGTACATAAACTTGGGTGTCGAGCGTTGTTGAACCAGATATGGGAGATGAAGGCTGAGTATCGTTTTGCATATCGGATAAGTCGGAGGTAAGAATAGGATCGGTTAAATGTATAGGAAAATGTCCGCTTTCAATAGAAGGGACATGATGGGTAGGAGAATCCAACTCATCCAACATAACGGGTTCATCTTCAACGATATTCTCATCATCGCTCTCACTAACTCTTTCGGTCAAATCAAACGAATAGGTCTTTAAAAATTCATCAATTATACTGTCCTCAATCGATAAATCACTTAGTTCACTTGATAGAATTGGAAGGTTTGAAATATCAAGTGCGGTCGAATAAGGATCGGTTTCATTTGGACAGGTGTAAGGCTCTCTTTTATACTCACGATTGGAAAAGTCAAACATATTATTCTCGGAAACCTCATCACTTAGATTATGAAGCGGTTGAACATCAAATACATTCGGTTGGGGTGCAGGATGGAAGGTGTTGAGATCAAAAGAATTGGTTTTAGTTTAACTTTGATGGATCTCTTGTTCTTTTTCGCTACTCAATTCCAACTATACTTCAAGACCGGACATGGGTTGTGAAGAAGTTCCAATGAAGGATTCTCTTTGAACCGTAGAACTTCCTAATTGATTTTCTGAAGCACTGTCTAGATAAGGTGAGAAAGTTGAGTATGATTGGAATGTGTCTAATTGTTGGCTACGAGCGAGTTCAATGTGTTCCGCAATCGACATGCGTTTATGATTTGCCGCATTAGCCTGAAGAGAAATGTTAAGAAAAGATGCCTTTAATTGTTGGCTACGGGCGAGTTTAAAGTATTCCGCAATTGACATGCATTTATGATTTGTCCCATTAGCCTCAAGAGAAGTATCAACATGAGAGCGTGTGAAAGTTTGGTACTATAGATAAGAATTAGAAGGGTGTACCTAAGTTTCATAAACAGGATTAGGATCAATATTGTGATATGAAGAATATTGAGATTCGTTGGTTAGTTGGCGACTGGAAATTGCTATTTATTCAGCAATGGTCATGAGTGTAAAAGATGTCATATTCGCCTCAAAACGAGTATCAATATTTTCATAAGGAAATGATGGTGTTTATTTTCCTAATTGTTTTGAATTAATGAAAGGATTGAAACTTTGGCTATCAGCCTTCAAAATATGCTCAGCGATAGACATGCATTTAGAAGTTTCTTCACTCGCCTTAAACGGATCATCAACATAAGAAGATGTTGAATTTTGATACGGTTGATAGGATCTTGAGTGAGGTATCCAACTGTTCTTTTCTGAATGCTCTATTCTATCCCTTAAAGACATGGTGGAGTCGGAATTTGTACTGAAGCAATTACGAAAACAAGAAATATTTGGTTCTGGATAGCAAAGATCGGCAAGAGTTCGTCTGTTTGGGTTACCTATTATAAGAAAGTGAAAAGAAAAAAGGGTGAAATGGTAATGATTTAAGCTCATTTTGGATTTTGGAAATTGTTTTGCTTTGAAATAGGGACTTGAGACTTGACTCGACAAATCACAAAATGCACAATCAATCTCTAGAACTAAGGTCTCCTAGGTCAAGTCACTAGACCACTCCTAGACTTCCAAACGACAAGTCGCATGAACAATCCTCTACTACCTCCTTTTCAATCTTGTGGTCAGGTAAGTGTCAGGTAAGTGGGAGGTATCCGCTATACGAATCACCGAAATAGTGGGCTTAATTAAATAACCACTTTTCTTAGTCACACTTGTCTTAGACACCACAAGAAAAATGCAGATAAGCAATAGATTATCCACGACCTTCCTTTGTCCTAATTGAGCGCAATGGTCCTTAGGGCTTGGTCTAGATATTTTTTTTATTAATGTAGGGTTATTCTTATGCTCGTTTGTGATTTGTGGGGCCAAGAAAGGGTGATGAAATCCCCACATAATCTAAATTTGGGTTTATTACCCCCTTAATGTCCGTTTTAGATGTGCAAAACAAACCAAAATCTAAAACACGCAAAACGATTTTTAGAAGCGATGTTTGCAGAGAACCTTGCAGGTAAAATCAATTTATTGGAGTTTTAGAGGAGAGAGGAAGATAATAGAGGAGTACCTGAGAAGATTAGAGGCCCAATTCTCCCAAACCGTCGCGGTTCCGCCGCCAACAGCACCAAAGTGCCGCGGTTCCGCCGTCGATTTAGAGGATCTCCTGCTGAAATTTCTTCAGGGCCCTCCTATACTCCTCTGGTCCAAGTTAAAATTCTCTGGCTCTCTGTTGGTTTGCTCCAGTTACTCCAAATTTCCTTGCAAAACTCGCACAATAATCGTTAAAAGCGCAAGATGTGGTTTTGTTTATTTTATATTTGCTGGATTTTATAAGAAATCAACCCGAATAACAAGAAAAAAAAATTGCAACCATCTCCCCGACAATGGCGCCATTTGATTGAACGTTAAAATGTGTGTTTGAAAATAACCGCAATCAATACGGTGTCGCTAGTAGTTAGCCGCGATGAGTACGGGTCGTCCGCAGGGAATTGTGAACTCTTTTCTTTCTTTAGACGAGTTGATCAAAGAATGGTGATTGTTTGTCGTTACGGATATAAAATTTATAATGAAAAGCCTTGTAGGGTTCATAAGACTTAGCAGTTAATGGATGAATATTAAAAATGACTCCTGTATTTTTTAATAGTTTAAAACTAGATAGATAGTGATGAATGTAGGTTAGGGTTCTTGGAAGAAACTATGGTTTCCCCACTACTAACCCTTGTCTTTACATTGATCTTTATTCATGTCTAGCCCTTAATAAAATAAGTGTTAAACCAATCTCAAATCATGGTCGTGACTATCAACAAATTGGTAGCGCGCCCGATAAAGATGTTAACATTTATTTTGCTAAAGTTTATAAACTTTAAAATATATAAAAGAAGCTAAAAGATTTTCTCATCTATTGTTCTACCCTATCCTACAAACCCTAGCAAGCTAGGAATTACTCGCTCATGGTTAAAGATTTAGAAGAAAGGTTGAAAAATGAAATCATAATAAAGATGCAGAAAAGTAAGTGCAGAAATTAAATGCGGAAAATAAATGCAAGAAGAATTAAAAACAACGACATCTATTAATCAACTATTGCATTTACAATTCTCCTTAGAAAGTAGAATACAAGAACCCTGGTTTGCTCTAGATCTTTCTCTTGTTGGAGATAGTTGAATAGATGATAATCACTCAGATGCATGGATCTCTTAGATCTTTAGATCTCTTCGGTGATGATTTTCAATGTACAGCTCTCGGTCCCTTATATAGTCCTTGAAACCAAAAACCCTAGATTTCATATGTGATTGTATGCAGTTAAGATCTAAACTAAAAAATATCACATCCAATGGCTATCAAAGAGCCGCGGAACCGCTGGATATAGCCATGTTTGGCCGCGGTTTCGCCATAACTTTGTGGCATCAAGTTTAGGGATTTTATCTGGTATTTTATGTTGATGTTTGGAGATCCTCCTAATGTCTAGATTCTGAAAATAATGTTCTGAGTCTCTGTCATTGTTAGATCTCTCGATTTGCTTCTAAATTTTGGCAGATTCGGTTTTGATATCCCGATTTGATTCGGATCTCTTACTTGGATTCCAGACCTAAGCTAATATCTGCACAATATCTCAAATCATAGTGTTAGTAATATTTAGTATTTTTTAGATATTATCCTAACCGTTTAAGTGATATAATATCTTTAAAATATTGATTAGAAATATTTGATATGATATGCATATTTTAATTACTAAGATTTCATTTAAATATTATATGCATATATTTTCCCTCATTATATTAATTATAATGTAGAAACACATGATAATAAATTTTTACAAATAAAACCTCATATGTTCTATATTTACAATAAACACATTTTAGTACTTAACAATAGTTGGGAAAATATTCATTGAAAAGTGCAATATTTTAGACTAATCACCATCTATCGATTCCGTGATAAGGACATTGGACAATATCTTTAAACCATTCAAAACATTTCCAAAAGGGTTCGTTGGGAAGTTGGGCAAACTGGTTAATCTCGCTCCGAATACGGGTGATCTTGTGATGAGGATAAAATTTCTTAAGAAATGTTTTAACGAATTCATCCCATTTAACGATAGAATGTGCGGCGGTGCTATAAAGCCACTTTTCTACGAGATCGTACAAGGTAAAAGGGAGAAGACGTAATCGCAGAGCATCCCTGAAAGTTGGGTGGTGCTCATCACTGCACATACGTTATCGAATTTGGTTATAAAAACGTATACATCTTCATATTCAAGCCCGTAAAATTTGGGCAACAAGTTGATGAAGTGGGGTTTAATTTTGAAATTATCCCTATTGGATAGTGGAAGAGACAGACACATAGGAAGGAGTCCGCATACGGGGTAGCATATGTCTTGCAGAGTGATGCGTGGTGGATTTTACGCACCTACGGGTGGTGGCAAGGTGGTGTTGTTAAAACCCAATGAAAATCCGGCCATCTCGGGAGATATGGGAGGTGGAGGAGAAATAGAAGATGAAGAAGTATCGACTTCGGAGTCGACAGCGAAAACGCGGACTAGACGGGCACTAGAATCTCGTGTCCAGCCGATCATGCACTAAGCGGGTTTAGTGCATGTAGCAGTGTGTGATATGTGTGAGAACAATTTTAAAAAGGCTTGTTTTGAAGAAAAAGTCGGACGTGAGACTTGACTCAACCAATCACAAAATGCACAATTAATCCCTAGAGCTAGGGTCACCTAGGTCAAGTCACTAGACCGCTTCTAAATTTCCAAAGGAAAAGATGTATGATCAATCATCTACCACCTCCTTATCAATCTTGCGGTCAGATAAGTGTCAGGTAAGTGGGAGGTATCTACTATATGAATCACCGAAATATCAGGCCTAATTAAGTAACCACTTTCCTTAGTCACACTTGCCTAGATACTATAAGAGAAATGCGAATAAGCAATAGATTACCCACAACCTTCCTCTGTTCTAATTAAGCGCGACAGTCCTTAGAGGCTTGGTATAGATATTTTTTTATTAATGTAGGGTGATAGTTTGCTCATTTGTGATTTGTAGGGCCTAGAAAGAGTGATAAAATACCCACCTAATTTGAATTTGGGTTTATTGCCCCTTAAAGTCCGGTTTAGATATTCAAAACAAACCGAAATTAAAATACGCAAAAAGATATTTTTTTAGCGGCGCTATTTGCAAAGAATCCTGTGGGTAAAATCAGATTATTGGAGATTTAGAAGAGAAGGGAAAGGCAATAAGAGAATACCAGAGATTTTTAGGGGCCCAACTCTTCAAAGGGACCGCGGTTCCGCCGCCGAATGCACCCAAAAGCCGCGGTTCCGCCGCCGTTTAGAAAGATCTTCTGCTAAAATTTCTTCAGAGCACTCCTATGCTCCTCTGGTCCAAATTTAAAGTTTATGAATCTCTGTTGTCTTGTTCCAATTACTCCAGATGTCCTTTCAAAACTCGCACAATAATCGTTAAAAACACAAGATGCATTTTTGGTTCTCGTTTATTTTATGTTTCTGGTTTTCTATAAGAAATCAACCCGAATAACAAGAAAAGTAATTACGAACGTTTCCCCGGCAATGGCTCCATTTGATTGTATGCGAAAAAGTGTGTATGTGTTTTTTAACCGCAATCAAAGCGGTGTCGCAAATAGCTAGCCACGATGAGTACGAGTCGTCCGCAGGGAAACGTGAACTTCTTTTCTTGGTTCAGACGAGTTGATAAAAGAGAAGATGGATTGTTGTCATTTTATTTTACGATGGATAGAAAATTTTATAATAGAAAGGCTTGTAGAGTTTATAGGATTTAGTAGTTAATGGATGAATATTAGAAATGATTCTTTTTATCTTTTAATTGTTTAAAACTAGAGAGATGACGATGAATGTGGATTAGGGGTTCTTGGAGGGAATTAGGGTTTCCCACTACTACCCCTTGTCCTTCCATTGATCTCTATTAATCTCAAGCCCCTAACAAAACAAGTATTAACTAATCTAAAATCGTGGTCGTGACTATCATAAATTGATAGTGCGTCTGATAAGAAGGTTAACATTTATTTTGCTAAAATTTATAAATATTAAAATATCAAAAGAAATTAAAAGATATTCCATCCATTATTCTACCCTATCCTACAAACCCTATCAAGCAAGAAATTACTCGCTCATGCCTAATAGCGATTTAAAAGAAAGGTAAAAAATGAATGAAACCATAATTAAAAGTGCAGAAAAGTAATGCGTAAAGTAAATGCGGAAAAGTTAATGTGTAAAGTAAATGCAAAAAGAATTAAAAAAAACTATCTTTATTAATCAACTATTGCATTACAACTTTTTCTCCATAGAAAGTAGATTACAAGAACTTTAGTTTTTCTCGTAGATCTCTCTCTTTATGGAAGTAGATGAATAGATGATTGAGATGTGGAATTGGATGATTTTCAAATGCACAGCTCTCGGTCTTTTATATAGTCTCTAAAACTAGAAACCCTAGATGCCATATGGGAGTAGATGTAGTTACGATCATGCCCCCAAATTCCCACATCCAACAGCCACTAAAGGACCACGGAACCGCCGCCCATTGCCACGTCTGACCGCGGTTCCGCCGCCATATTGATGGTTTAGGTCTTTGGATTTTTTCTGGCTTTTCTTCCTGATATTTGGAGATCCTCTTGATATATAGATTCTGAAAATATTGCTCTGAGTGTCTGCCGTTGCTAGATTCCTCGTTTTGCTTCTAAAATTTGGCAGAATCGGTTTCGATATCCCGATTTGACTTAGATCTTCTACATATATTTCAGACCTGAGTTAGTACCTACACAATATCTCAAATCAAATTGTTGGTAACATTTGGTATTTTTGAGATATTATTCCAACTATTTATATGATATAATATCTTAAGAATATTGATTAGGAATATTTTATATGATATGCATATTTTAATTACTAATATTTCATTTAAATATTATATGCATGTATTTTCCCTAATTATATTAATTATAAATGAAGAAACATTTGATAATAAACTTTTACAAATAAGCCCACATATGTTCTTTATTTACAATTAACACATTTTAGTAGTTAATAATAGTAGGGTAAATGTCCATACAAATGTGCAATATTTTAAACTAATCAAGCGTCACTGTAACCTCCTCCATCTCAAGAGTCACATTTCCATAAAGGATCATTTTCACCAAGTGTTCATACGAATTTGGAAGTGAAGATAAGAGCAACAGCGCTTGGTCCTCCCCCTCTAACTTGACTTCAAGACATAAAATATTGCTCACATCTTGTTGAAGCTATTTAGATGATTGTGAATAAGAGTCTCTTCCCTCTTGCGTAATCCGTAAAGAAGCTTTTTTAAGTACAGCTTGTTTGACAACGACTTTGTCATGTACAAGCTCTCTAGTTTCAAACATAAACTTGTCGCAAAAGTCTTCTTCATAATGTTACACATCACGTTATCCGCAAGATATAGTTCTATCATGCACTGTGCATTCTGATCTAATTTTGCCCATACAACATCTGTCATGTCGGTAGGTTTACTATCGCAAAATACCTTAAACAACCCTTCCTTCATCAGAAGTACTTTTACCCTTCTCTGTCGCTTCGATAAGTTCTATTTCCTATTAAATTTCTCTACCTCAAATTTTGTGATGTTTACCTTGTTATCCTTCATCCTTTATTCCAAAGAAAATATATTTCTCTCGGATCCTTACGAACCACTATCAATAGAATTACAATTTAAGAAGAAAAAGAGCGGACACAAGCGTCGTCACTTACCGTAAACTAAATTGCAAAACTATAGAATGAAGCTCAGATACCAGTTGTTGATGCAATTGGCGCAGTGGAAAATCTTACGGATCTACAAACCTAAATCCCTTTAAGACGAATAGCAAAAAACTGGATGCAAGCCGCAATAATAAATAACACAAGCGATTAATGGGGAAAATAGGGAGAACCTTTATTAGAACTTAAAAGAAAGAATAAAACCTAATAGAGAATTACACAAACTCCCTCCTTATGATCTCCAACAAGGTCTTCCTCTCTCTACATGTTCTCCTTCGAAAGTCTTGATCTTTTATGGAGCAGACGACTCCCTTTAAACTTTATGATCAAAAACTCTCCCCTAACTAATAACCCTAAGATTTTATATATAGCACATACAATCTGAGTTATAATGAGATCCCTCTATTTATAAAACTGCCACCAGATACCTAATTTTCGAGATAAATCTCGTACAGAATTTTTCACGTTTATCTATAAGTAGATGTCTGAACCTATGTGGGACAGACGTCTGCGTGTGCTCTACCAGAAAGGCAGAGTGCTGCCAAACGTTTGAACCTATGAGGGACAAACGTCTGTGTCTTCAAACGTTTCTGACCAGAGTGCGGAAAGACGCCTGCATTTACTGTTTCAGACGACTATGTGTACTCTGGAAATCTGTAACCATATTGCCAAACGTATGACTTCAAAGCTCCAAACATCTGACCTTTCTATGGATGCGCAATCTTGCAAATATACAAGACATCCTTCACAACATTAACCTCCTTGCCTGCCTGAACGACTTCCTTGCCTTCTAGAGAAAAAAACCGGCTATCGGAATCAAACTGATGACCATCGCTTTACAAATACGATATACCTTCCATCCCCAACACCGATCGATCTTCTCCCGTCTCATCGTGAAAACTTTTTACCGGAACGGCGCGTGCCCAAAAAGGGAGACCGGAGACCGCGTGGCCTTAGCGAATGGAGATTGAAAGCCCTTCTTACAGGACTGGTCTACCTTTTCACTGTCCATGAAGAACCCAAATCCAGATTCGGAGAAAGGTGAGATGAGTCAAAAGTAGATGCTATTCGAACCGTTCCTTTTTTACTCATCGATGGGTGCAAAAATGAACATCTTTCGATAATGCAATATAAAATTCATCCGATGCACAGGTTAGAGGTCTTCAAATCCTTTGATTTTTCAAACACACATATTTGAGGGTAGGGTGATCAACTTGAATGGATCAGATCGTCAAAATATTTCATAGACGGAGAGTTCCCGTTTTTAAAAAACACAGACCGGTTTGCAATGGAGCACTCCTCTCTATATATATATATATATATATATATTTGTTGAAAAACTTCCTTATGAATTTTTTTTATTACATTAAATTCCCTTAAAATTTTCTTTTTAGAGACTATTTTTATTAAAATACTTTTGAATGCACCACCTCAATGGTTCTTACTACAATAAAGAAAACTTAAAGGTAGTTTAGTGAAAACATCTATAGTTAAGGGTATTTTAGTGTAATTAAGACTAGACTTGACCCTAAATATCCTAATAGGTTAGAACTCTTGTAACATTGCCTACATCAAAACATCTGCATATATATGTTTTTCAGCTGTTGTGGAAAACTATTACAAGATCTAGTTCGAAGGACAACCTGAAATTAACATGAAGATCACGCGTGCCCGCAACATTATATAGCCACATGCCGCAACAATGTACGTCCAGTTATGGTCTACCGTTCGAACATTATTATATCTCTCATTTTCTAATATCACAAACTTAATTAAGAAAGCTTCCAAGATACAAGGATATCAATTATGTTAGGGGAATGCGATGTTAGAAACGGTGGAACATACTTCAGGTCAGACGTCTGAAGCACAAACAATGGCAGATGTCTGAAGGTGTAATCATATACACTTCAGACGTCTGGCAAACTCAAGTTCAGATGTCTGGAAACTACACGAAAAATGCCACAACGGAGGCAGACGTCCGCAGTTCATCAGGTTATACGTTTGCAGGAGCCATAAAGCTCAATCCAGAGCCTAGGCAGATGTCTGGCCAGATGTGGTTCAGACATCTGCCCTTAGGAGATAAAGATTTACATAGCGTAGGCAGACGCCTGCCTAAGTGTGGGTTAGACGTCTACCGACGGGATTTTCTGATACGAACAGAATTTACCAAATATAGTTTTATCTCTTATTTACTATAGGATTAGGGTTTGCCTATTTAAAGGAACCTTTCATATGTATTATTTACAGCCAATTGAGAGAGATCATTATATAAGAGGGTGACGGCTAGGGCTAGAGAATTTTGAGAGAAAATTCCTAGGGTTTGCTCATGTAATTAATTCGAAAATTATAGTGGAGACTTTGCAGATTCAACTCTGTCGGAGACTAGCCATACGGTAGGTGAACTCCATTAACAAATCTCTTTCCTCTCTGTGTTTGATTTCTTGTTTTATTCTCGTATATTTATATTGTTCTTTCGTCGTTTAATTGCGTGATTGTGTTTGCGTGATTTGGGTATTGTCTAGAGCATTGTTCCATGTTTTGATCTCTCCCTGTCGATCCCCAACAACTGGTATCAAAGTAAGGGTTAAGGGAACCTAGGGTTTTTCAAATCTACGATCTAGGTTAACAGTGGAAAACGACGGCTATGTTCTCTTTCCCATTTTCTCAGATCGTCGTTTGAAGGCGTTTGTTCAGTTCAAGAGAGAAGTCAAGTTTGTTGCAACAGAAACGAAAGATAGCTGAGGATAAAGTAAGGATTGAAAAGTTCAATGGTCAGAATTTTGGTTGGTGGCGCATGCAAATGGAGGGCTAATTATATCAAAAGGACATGTTTCTTCCGTTGCTTGGAGAAAAGCATGAGAAGATGTTCGATGGGGCATGGAATCTTTTGGATAAGAAAGACCTGGTGACAACTCGGTTGTTGTTTACTCCACAAGTGGCCTTTAATATATCAAAGGAGAAAAAAACTAAGGCGTTAATGATGACGTTAGTGAAATTGTATGAGAAGTCTTCTACATCAAACAAACTCTTCCTGATGAAGAAGTTTTTCAACATGAAAATGGTTGAAAACGGCTCGGTGACGGACTACCTTAATGAGTTCAACAGCATGACAAGCCAACTCGAATTGGTGGAAATCGTCTTTGAAGACGAGATTCAAGTACTTCTATTCCTCTGTTCGTTGCTGGAGAGTTGAGAGAACCTAGTGATGGCGGTTAACAACTCGATCTCAGGGACTCTTACGTTTAATGATGCAGCGAGTTGCATATTAAACGATGAGATGTGGAGAAAGGCCGGGAGTGGGAGTTCGGGAAATTCTGCGCTTTTGGTGGAGAATCGCGGTAAAACGATGGAAAGGGGGAAAGGGAAGAAGGGAAAGTCTAAAAACCAAGGAAAATCACAAGGAAAAATCCAAGGCACGCGTTGGAATTATGGAAAGAAGGGTCGCATGAAAAGTGGCTATAAAGCTCCAAAGAAAGAATTTTATGAGAAGGCTAATGGAAAGGAAGTTAATGTGGTGTCTACAAAAAAACATGGGGAATAAGATCTTTGTTTATTAGCGAGCGAGAATACAAAAGCGGATACTTGGTTTCTAGATTTGGGAGCATCCTTCCGTTGCACTTCGGGGCAATATCACTTCAACGAGTATGTTCAGGGGGATCTTAGGTATGCGACGGTGGGAAATGGTCTGTCATGCAAGATCATTGGTAAAGGGACGATCATCTTGCAACTTTCTGGAGGTGGTCAATTAAAATTGAAGAATGCTCGTCATATTCCAGATTTTAAGAAGATCCTGATTTCTACTAGTCAGCTTGATAACGAAGGTTTTATTACGAAGTTTGGGAATTCGCGGTGGAAAATTACCAAAAGGTCATTGGTGGTTGCTAAGGACAATTGAGCATTTCATTGTATTCCTTCAGTGGGAGTAGCGAAGGTTCGGTTGCATTGGAAACATGTTCAAAGTTAAATTTGGAAACTTCATTGTGGCATAGAAGATTGGAGAACCTCAACGAGAAGAACATGAATTTTTTTCAAGGAAAGGGGCTTCTTTCGGGTCTAAAGAAGGTGGAGTTGGGGTTGTACGAGAGTTGTGTTTGCAGGAAGCAAAACGTGCTCAAATTTCATATTGGAGGCGTAGAAAAGAAGACCAAGAAACTAGAGATGGTGCATACAGACGTATGGGGTCCAGCCTCGGTGGAGTCTTATGGAGGTAATCAGCACTTCATGACATTCATCGACGATGCAAGCCGGAAGATATGGGTTTTCGTGATGAAGAAGAAGTCTGATGAGTTTTGCATCTTCAAACATTGGATTGCGCTGGTGGAGAACCAATTGGGGTTGAAAGTTAAATGCCTTAAGTCTGATAATGGAGGGGAATAATGCACACAGGAATTCGAGGGGTTTTTCTCGTAGAGGGGTTTTGCTCGCAGAAAGGTATTCGTTGGATGAAATTGGTACCGGGGATGCTACAGCAAAATGGTATCGCGGAAAGAATGAATAGGACAATCCTAGAGTGAATGCGAAGCATGACCTTGGATGCGAATATGCCAAAGTTCCAATAGGCAATGGCAGTTGATCCTGCTGTGTACTTGATCAACAGAAACCCAGCAAGTGCGCTTGATGGAGGCATTCTGGAAGAAAATTGGTCAGGTAAACCGGTTGATTACTCGCACATAAAAATATTTGGCTGCGTTGCATATTCTTTGGTTGATAAGACAGAAAGGAGTAAGCTTGACTCCAAATCTAGAATGGGCGCTTTCATCGGATATGGTGGGGATGAGTTCGGATATATGATGTGGGATTACATAAGTAACAAAGTAATACGAAACCAGAACGTCATCTTTGATGAGCAGCATTTGTATAAAGAAGAAAAGCAAGCCAGGGAAGGTGCAATACGTGAGTTTGTCGAGCTAGAAGGAACTAAAGAGAGCATTCAGGTTCTTACAAGTGGTGATCAAAACATGGATGAAGTCTCAGTGCAGGATCATGTTCAAGAACAGGATGGTGACCATGTTCAGCAACCAGATGTGCCAGTTATGAGAAGAACTACGAGAGAAAGGAGGATACCTGAAAGACTTGTGACCGACTTCGTTTTTGTAACGACTATGAATTTACTGTACGGAATTTTTCAGTTTAATGTACAGAAATGAGTTTACAGTCTGAGTTTGAGTTATAAGTAAATTTTGTTAAATAACAGTAAGAAACAACTTGTAGCTCACTGGTAAAGCCCTTGCACTACTGAGACGTAGCCCTTGTGTTCGATCCCCATCAGACACATTATTTTTTTCTGATTTTTCTTTTTAACATTTTGGAAGCCCAAAAGTTTACACGTGCAATACACAGAAAAATGAAAAATCAAACATGTAGAAAATGGAGTAAACACTGAGTTGTACACGTGGCACAAATCCAGAGCCCCAAAGCCCTAGATCAACCGGCGGAAACTTCATTTAGGCCGGCACCGACGGTTGAACCGAGCCCAATGAGGCCCGGACTTTGCACACTGACCCCTTCTCCTACCCCTAACACCCCTGTACTGTTTGATTTTCCTGCAATCAAACAGAGACCCTTCATTTCACCATTAAACCAAATTTTGATGCTTTTTAATTCCAAAATCCTAATTCTACACTATAAATACCACCCCACACTTTGACTCAGCATCATTCTGAAATTTCTAGCCTAAACTCTCAAAAAAAATTTAAGTACAAGTGGAGTAAAGAAGAGTTAGCAAACGGTCAACTTTCGACGAAGAATCGAAGGTATTCCGGAGCTCCCACGATGCCACGACGATAATCTTCTCTTCTTCTACCTCTTATTAAGCTTCCTAACCAGTAAGTCCCTCTCAATCTCTTTTCTTCTTCATTGATATCCCATTTCAAAACTTATATCGGTAAGTGGAGTTAATACCGATATGTATTCCTAAACCCTTGAAATTTACCTTTTTCCTATATATTGTTCATCCAAATTCTTACACAATACTTGTAATCTTAATTATAAATGTTTAGAATAAATTTTAACTAGAATTCTATGCAAAATAACTTTAATTTAAGTTTTTCATTTAAATACCATGAACTTTAAATATTATCTTTTTTTAGCTTTGTTAAGACAATACCTTTAGGAAAACTTCACGGGGTAATGACATACCCCACATGCACACATGGTTCCATAGCACGATATCTCTTTTATGTGAATTTTTGTTACGAAGACATTATTACAAGAAAATACTACTTAATATAAAAAAACCGGATTTCTTTCAAACAGTGTTTTAAATTCCGTTGCGGTTATGCCTCTACAGCTCTTGTTAGGGGACCCGCTAATGGATGGTGAGAATTATCGCACATACTTGGGCTAGTAGAGCGAGATGCAGATCTTCTCACGGAGCATTCGGTCTCGAATGGTTTTAAATACGGTTTTTAAGAAAAACGCATTTTTCTAATTAAATAAAATTTAATTTTTAATAATTATATAAAAATTACAAATCCATATATTTTCAAAATATAATAAACTTATATTTTTTAAAATGAAAGATTTACAGGTTTCACTAAAAGACCATCAAGATACCAACAAAATATAAGTTTTACAATAAAATACCATGAACTTTCTAAGCTAAGCAATTATCACTAAAATACTTCAAATCCTTAAAATTCATATCCATGAAAACCCTAAATAATATAAATAAATTCTCGAGGTTTATTTTGAAATTTTATTAAAAATATTTTTCATAAAACCCCATCGAGTTATATAAAACAATATTTAAGGACTTTAGTAAATATAGATTTAAGCGGGATCAATTCTCTTGAGCCCCAGGAAGCCGGAGAAAGTGAGTTCTTGCCTATTTAAGGTAGAAAACTTAACAGAGTTATCAATGGTAATTTTCTTGGAAAAAAACACAAATCCTTCCATCCATATGCAGCAGTTACTGATAACTCCCGAACCTAATTTAAGATCTAAATCAGTTACAAGTGTCTGACTCGGTCAGAGTCCATTTCAAACTTGAATCCAAATTCAAACATGAATACATGAACTTGAACCTGAATACTTGAATTCAAACATCAATATCAAACATGAATACTTGACTTGACTTGACTGAACCATGGTTATAATTTGACATGACTACTTGAATACAAGATTACATCATGAACCTGATTACTTGAACAATTTGTATCCATAGTCTCGGCAAGACTTGTAAACATAACCCATACAATACATTACGTGGGGATAACGGGGTAGATTGGTACAGAACGTATAGCGTGGCACGAGATGGTCACTTAAAAGACACCTACATGAACTCTCGTGCCGTTGTCCCATAGGTTATGACGGGGCCTTATACTACATGTTACTATAGTCCACGGGGTAAGATGGACTCCTCTCGTATACAAAAATACCTTCTGTACCAAGCTATAAACAACTACATTAGAATAACAATCATATACATGTACAACTTAATAGTTTTATTTAACATTACTTGTTCTATTCCATTTCTTCTTTTGGGACTTACCGAGCTAGTTCGCTGACAACATTCCTGTATTTTCTTTCTTTTGAATGTTCGTTAGGAGGACCGGACTCTCAGGAGATCGATCCTAGCCAGGAGGACTTGGACCAGCTCACTTCCCAGCCGGACTTCTAGCTCTCTTTGTATTTACTTTCAGTTTATATGCTACTGTTTATATCATTGTATCTTTTCATTTTCAAACAGTTGTATGTAAAGTGAATGCAAATAAAAGCTGTTGTTTATATTTTTATATCACTTGTCATTCTTGTGCATTTTATATATATTGCTTAATTACGCTTAACGTATTTATTTCTTAGTAAATACGTTGCGGCCCGTCACGTCACCGATTTCGTACACTAGGAAGCGGAGCGTGGCAAGTTTTGTTGGCAGCCCATGCAGGTCTGTTCTGCATGAATTCCTAAGCAATATATATCACAAGAATTATAAGAATCAGCAACTATACATTCCTTACATTTCAAATTTCTTGAATCTATCCTAACCTTTATTTTTCTATCAAGGTCATGGATTCTCCTAACAACACAAACACGAACGTCAATTGCAACACTCCACCGCCTACTCTACCACCACCCACCCACCATTGCAGCTCCCATCAACGAGCAAACGGTACTGCTTGAGACAATCAAAAGCCTCTTGGAGGGTCAGCAGCAGCAGACTGCTATCTTCATACACCGCTCGGAAGCCGAGGCATCCGGGGTCAAACAATTCCGGGCACTGCATCCAAAGCATTTCTCAGGAAAAGAGAGCCCACTGGAGGCAGAAGAATGGGCTCAGTCGATAGAAAATGATTTGGTAGCAGCACAAGTGCTAGAGATTTCCTGTGTGAGAGTTGCGAAGCTGCAACTAACAAACAACACCAGATTCTGGTGGAAGGCTGAAGAAAACCGTCTCGCCCAACCTATCAAATGGAAGACGTTTCGCGATATATTCGATGCGAAATACATCCCAGAGACTGCCCGTTTTGATATGGAACATCAATTCATCCATCTACAATAAGGCTCGATGTGGGTCAAGTCTGTGGATGAATACGATGCTGAGTTTACCATGCTTAGCAGGTAAGATATTGTCTCAAAATTCAATTTCCTGATTTCACTCATTACACTGCTAACACAAGGTCGTAGCAGATTCGCGACACACCTGATTCCTACTGCTGAGATCCGGGCACGACGATTTCAGCAAGGGTTGGACCCGGAAACCCAAGCTGCACTCGCTACAGGGGATTTCCCAACCCATGATATCACTTTGAAGGTTGCTCGATGCTATGAGGCAGTTGTGAAGAAGAAGGGCATACCGCAGACTGCCGGTGTCAAATGTCATGTCACATAAATGACAGGAGGAGCCTCTTCTAGGCCAATATTTGCACCCAGGAGACCGGGAGGATCGTTTAACCGACCAAGTCCAGACTTTTGTTTTTACTACAAGAGGAATGGACACCTGGCTAAGGACCGCAGGCGTGAAAATGGCTTGTGTTTGGTTTGTGGCGTATCTACTCAAGCTATAAGAGCATGTCCACATCGTCTCAACTCAGCACTAACACCTAGACCCGCAATCACAGTCCCACTGCGAGCAACTATTCAAGCTCCTGCACCTCGCTTAGCTCTCCCTGCACCACCTCCACGTGGACCTCCTGCACAGCCTCCTCAACAATTCCACCAGGCACAGAGAAACGTGCCTCAAGGGCATAGAAACGTGCCCCAAGGACAGAGGAATGTGCCTCCAGCAAGGCGAAATGTACCCAGACGTCAGGCTTTCATAATGACGGTTGAGGAAGCCGAAGCCACCAACCAAGTAATCACTGGTAATTCCCAATTCTTTCACATTTTTTCAATCCATGTATATTACTATATTTTTCCTATATCTAAAACCAACCTCACACAACATAGATACTATACTAGTAGCCACCCTTCCTACACTCGCACTGTTCGACACTAGAGCATCACACTGCTTCATGTCGCAACGATTCGTGAGAACACATGTGATTCTCATAAAGCCACTCATTTTAAGCTGGAATGCCAGTTCCGGGAATGGAGTATTAAAAGCAACTATGAGATTTGATCAGTGTCCCGTTGTAGTTTGCAGATGAGAATTCTCATGAATTTCAAAGTACCGGACATCCCAAACTTCGATGTTGTGTTAGGAATGGACTGGCTGGGAGTTTTCTATACTACTATTGACTGCCGTCAAAAGAGAGTAGTATTTGAGATACCAGATCACCCAGTCTTCTACTTCAAGAGTGGAGATAGAACTTTGGAGCCAGGAATCTTCCGTGCTAAACCAAAGAATGCAGAAATGTTTACTTTACCGATGGAAGAAAAAAAGCCAAAGGTAATTCAAGAGTTCGAGGATGTATTCCCTGAACATATCTCAAGTTTACCTCCCGATCGAGCACTTGAATTCAGCATTGATTTACTACCTGGTGTGTAACCTGTAATCAAAACTCCATACCGGTTAAGTCCAGAAGGATTGAAGGAGATCCTCATTCAGTTGAACGAACTCCTAAAGAAAAGTTGGATTTGTCCCATTACTTCAAGTTGGGGATCTCCGGTATTACTTATGAAGAAGAAAGAAGGTTCATACAGGATGTGTGTAGATTATCGAGCTCTGAACAAAGTGACGATCAAGAACAAGTATCCACTGTCGCGCATCAATGATCTTTTCAATCAGCTAAGTGGGTCTTGTGTATTTTCGAAGCTAGATCTTCATTCGGGTTATCATTAGGTGAAGGTCAAAGAGTCCGATATTCCGAAGACGGCGTTCAGGACTCGATATGGTCGTTATGAGTATCTCGTAATGCCATTTGGAGCGACCAATGCACCTAATATTTTTATGAATCCGATGAACCAAGTTTTCGGAGAGTACTTAGACAGATTTGTTGTTATCTTCATTGACGACATCCTGGTGTATTCAAAAGATCGGAAAGAACACGCCGAGCATTTATGGATTTTCCAGGAGACATTGCGACAACATCAGCTCTATGCCAAGTACAACAAGTATGAATTTTGGCTAGATCAAGTCGGATTTCTCGGACATATCATTTCAGGCGAAAGAATCTCAGTGGATCCAGCTAAGATGTCAGCTGTCAGCGAATGGCCGACACCAAAAACAGTGAAAGATATACGAAGTTTCTTGGTATTAGCAGGATACTACCGACGATTCATTGAAGGCTTTTCGAAGATTGCAGCACCCTTGACCAAGATCACGCGTAAAGATGAAGCATTCGTGTGGTCAGAAGCATGTGAAAATGCTTTCGTAGAACTCAGGTCAAGATTAACTTCTGCTCCTATTCTCGTAATACCGAATCAATCTGGGAGATTTGTTGTGCATTGCGATGCGTCCGATAAGGGATTAGGATGTGTTCTATACCAGCATAGAAAAATTGTAGCTTTTGCATCAAGACAACTGAAAGTTCATGAGCGCAACTATCCAACACATGATTTGGAGTTGGCAGCCATTATCTTTGCACTTAATATTTAGCGCAACTGTCTTCTGGGAGAACGAGTGGATATATACACGGACCACAAGAGTCTGAAGTATGTATTTACTCAAAAAGAACTAAATATGCAGCAGAGAAGATGGCTAGAACTCATGACAAACTTCGACATCAACCTACAGTATCATCCTGGGAAGATGAACGTAGTTCCTGATACACTTAGCCGTCAACTATTAGAAATGAATCTCACCGCTCAGTGGAAGCTACAGCACGAATTGCACGGATTGGCGATCGAAGTAGTTATGACAGGTAACGATTCATATTTTATGAACTTACAAGTCCAACCCACTCTTGTCAATCAGATGAAAGCAGCTCAAGCAAATGATGCCAAGCTATAAAAGATTCAAGAACAAGTAGAAAGTAGACATCGAACTGACTTCATCATCCAGATGGATCCTTGAGATATGGAAGTCGATTATGTGTACACTATAGACCAGTTCGAGAAGAGTTGATGAAAGAATCTCATAGCTCTCCGTACTCAGTACACCCCGATGGTACAAAGATGTACAAGGATCTACAGCAACACTACTGGTGGTATGGAATGAAGTGCGAAGTAGCCAGAAGCGTAGCCAAGTGTTTGGTGTGTCAGCAAATGAAAGCTGAACATCACAGAACTGCTGGTCTACTTTATCCATTACCAATCCCAGAATGGAAAGGGCGGCATATTACCATGGACTTCATGACTGCCCTTCCTCGCAGCACGAAGGGTAATGATGCGGTATGTGTTATTGTCGATCGACTCACCAAGTCGGCTCACTTCATCCCATTTCGAGTTGGCCAATCTACCGAGACGTTAACAAAGAAGTACATGGAAGTAAGCATAAGTCTAAAGTAAGATTTCAACCTTCAAAATGACCTATATTGATATCCATGAACTCATGCAGGAGATTGTGAGATTACATAGAGTACCAGTTTGCATCATCTCCGATCGTGATACAAGATTCCGATCACAATTTTGGCAGAGTCTGCAAGCTAGCCTGAGAACGAGTCTGAATTTTAGCACGGCTTACTATCCACAAACGGACGGACAGTCCGAGCGAACAATTCAAATTCTGAAGAACATGCTAAGAGCTTGTATGTTATACTTTGGAGGTTCGTGAGAAGATCACCTACACCTTGTGGAATTTTCATACAACAACAGCTATCAGGCGAGCATTGGAATAGCACCATTTGCAGCACTCTACGGAAGGAAGTGTCGTACACCACTAAGTTGGGACGGCGTTGGAGATTGTGAACTCCTTGGACCAGAGATGATCGTGGCAACTGTGGACATAGTTCACACGATCATGAAAAGAATGTGCATAGCCTAAGACAGACAGAAGCATAGGGCAGATGCTAAGCAGCGACATCTGGAGTTCCATCCTGGAGACCATGTTTTCTTAAAGATCTCTCCAACAGAGGAGTGATCCGATTTAGCAAGAGGGGTAAGCTTAGTCCCAGATACATATGACCGTTCAACATTCTCGAACGAGTTGGATAAGTGGCATACCATTTGGCACTGCCACCCTCATTGGAAGGAGTGCACAACGTGTTCCATTTATCCTAGCTACGAAGATATGTGAGCGACCCCAGACACATCCTTGATCACTCAGAGCTCACAGTCCAGACTGACCTGACTTGCGAGCAACAACCGGTTGAGATCCTGGACCGAAAAGTGAAGACACTGCAGAACAAGGAAGTAAACTTGGTCTGAGTGATGTGGAGAAAAGATTCACCAGGAGAATCAACGTGGAAACGAGAAGAAGACATGCGTGCAAAATACCCTCACTTATTTATAAATTAGTCCCTAATTCAGTCGAAAATATTTCACTTTTAACATGACAATTTCCTTACTTTTCTTAATCATCTAAAAGTGTTTGTTATAAATATAACACATATTAGAAGTTTATCTGCAAAATACCATTTACCATGTGTTTATATATTATAATCAACATTATGAAGGAAAAGATGCATAATATTTTGATACGCTTATCATATCAAATTGTATTTCAAATATAACTAACATTATTCATTGAGATATTGTGCAAGTTTAGCTCAGGTCAGATATTAGCAATCAAGAATCTACCGATAAAGTAAAGAAAGTCGAAGAATCAAATACTGGCAGAGACTCAGAAAAGATAAGAAGGTTTCAGACATCAAATAAATACCCAAATACCAACATGAGTAGACTCCAGAAGTTTGAAGCCAAGATCTGACAAAGAAGCAGCGAAACCACGGCCGAGTCAGGCCGAGTCGCCGTGGATCCGTGGCCGATTCAAGGAATTAGGGTTTGGAAATTTTCTGGAATCTTCTTCACAACAAACTTAGTTTGTTAGGAGCTTCTGCTACTAGTTTTGGGGCTATAAAAAGGACCGAGGGCTACAGATCAAAAGGGGGATCTAGATCTAAATCAAAAACATCCAATATCTAAGAAAAATCAATCTCAAAGATCAAAATCCAATCTAAGATCAAGAATCTACGATCTTGAGATCCAAGATCAAGAATCCATTGAGAAATCAATCAAGCAAGTCTTCTTTACACGAAACCAACCGTCAACGAGCAAGCGATCCACGACAGGTCCACGACTCGAGGTGATCAAGCGACGTGAAGATCGATGGAACATTTACTTCTTCGAGGCAGAGATCGAGAGCAAATTCTTCTTTCTCTTGTAATCTAAATTTGGAGAAATGTATTGTGAAGTTGAGTAATAAAGGTAGATCATCAGTTTTATCAATTCGCTTACATTTAATTTCCGCATTATGAATTCTTTCTCTATTCTTTCTTTTATTTTCATGATGTGCGAGTAATTCTCCGCTTGATAAAATTCGTAGGATTAAGGTAGATCAATGGGTGAGAAAATACTATACTCTTTTTAAGTCTTATGAAATTTATAAACTTTAGCAAAAGAATCGTCAACATCCTTATCGGGCACGATATCAATTTCTTGATAATCTCGACCACGATTTGAGATAAGATTGACGATCTTTTTGTAAAGGGCTAGACATGAATGGAGATCAATGAAAGGACAAGGGACAATAGAGAAGAAACCCTAGTTTCTTCCAAAGAACCCTAATCCTTATTCATCGCTATCAATCTAGTTTTAGACCTATCAATAGATAAGAGGAGTGATCTTTATTAGTCATCCATGGCTACTAAATCCTAAAGAATCCTACAAGCCTTCTTCATATAAATTTTCTTAATAATTCAATTAGATCTTGAAACAATTTTCTTGATAATTCAATTAGATCTCGAAACAATTTTCTTGATAAATCAATTAAATCTTGAAACTATCTTCTTGATTTTTTTTATTTTCTCTTTTCTATTTCTTTCAACCCATCTAAAGCAAGAACTATAATCCTAGAGGACGACCCATATTCACCACAGCTAAGCTACACGCGACTCCGTATTGATTGCAGTTACTTTACTAAAACTTCTAAACTTCTCTTCTTTTCTTTTTTCTCTCCAAAATTACACATCAATCAAATGGCGCCGTTGCCGGAGATCTGTGCATAATTTTTTCTTTCTTGTTATTTGGGTTGAAATATTATTATTCCATCAAAATATAAAACAAGAACGCATCTTGTGCTTAACGATTAGTATGTGAATTTTGCAAGAGAATCTGAAATCACTATAGTATGGAGATAAAGATTCAGAAGTATTCATCAAGACCATAGGAGTAAGGGAAGCAACTGTAGCAAAAAGAGTTTTAAGAACTCTCAAGTTGGCGGCGGAACCGCGGCGGCTTAGGTGAATTAGGGTTTCAAGTCTCTCTGGTATATTTTCTATCTCCTTCTCTCTCCTCTGAAAAAGTCCAATAACATTTTTTCTACAGGATTCTTTGCAAAAATTCACCGCTTAAAAAAATTCTTTTTGCGTGTTTTGTTTTTAGATTGTTTTTGCATATTGTAATACGGAAAATTAAGGGGCAAGACCCAAATTCAGATTAGGTGGAGATTTCATTACCCTTCCTAAGCCCCACAAATCACAAAACTAGCATCTGCACCATCCTTCATTAATTAAAAAATATCTAGACCATGACTCTAAGGACTGTCGCGCTCATTAAGGACAGAGGAGGGTCGTGGGTAATCTACTGCTTATCCGCATTTCTTTTATGGTGTCTAAGCAAGTGTATCTGTAACACCCTACTTCATTTATACCAGTTCTATTTTGGGTATTTCTGTATTTATGGCTATTTCTTGATTTATTGTGTTTTGGGTGCGAATAGTATAATTGGCATCTGTATTTGCATCCGACCCGACCCGCTTGCTGGAAACCCGTCTTGATTCCTGTTTATGATTTATCCCGGCTAGTTATGAGAATCCGTGCAATTTCATGTTATATCACTGCATTATATCTGGCATCTGCATTTTTTTCAATATAACATATAAAATCAAATAATATATTTTAAAAATATCTAGTATGGCCTGTATCATACCCCTGACCCTGTGGTAGATCCGTATATCGTGTTCCCGTCCCGTTCAGTGAAACGGATCTGTTTGGATCGCTACGTGCATTCGTTCTTGGGGGTATGCTTTTTCGTTACCGGGTATCCTGTTTTGGTTTTGATTACTACGTATATTATTCGTATTTTCAAACCGTAATTTTAAACCCGACCCGGGCGGGTTTTGGACTTTTTTTGTATTAGCCAAAATCTCAAAATTTCCCTAATATTTTATTCTTACCATTTTTACTGTTTCAAAAATCTTTTAGTTTTAAATTTTATTTTAAAAGATTTTTTTTAAACAAATTCACCGGCCTCTCTCTCTCTTCTGCATATTTATATTATATATTTTTTATTTAACTCAAACCTATTTTCTATACCCACGTACTCTCTTTCTCCTTCTTCTAAAATTTTGTTTCTCCCGCCTTCGCACCCATCGCCTCGCTCGTGCCCGTCGCCCGTTGCCGCTCGACCGTCGACCTCGTCGACACCTCCCTCTTCTCTTTCTCTCCTCCTTGACCTCCTCTCCCCTTCACCTCCTCCCGACGAGGACCCCGAGCCCTAACCCGAGCACCCGACCAGAATCCTGCACACCAAGAAACCCTAACCCTAGCCTGCACCCCTCCTCGCCGTCCACCACCATAGTCGGCCTCACCCCGTCACCACCACCTCCATCTTCATCACCTCTTGCCTCTTTCCTCTCCTTTACCTGCACACCCGCGCACCCAATTCCCCGGCGACCAAGAAACCCACAGCCATCACCGTGAAACCTCGCCGGAAAACCCACGACCCATCGTTTTCCTCCCCTCGCCTTCACCTCTGTCCCAGCTAACCCAGAGCCACACTAGACCCCAGCACTTCCTCTTTTTTTCCTTCTTCTTCGTCTTTCCTTCTCTTTTCTTTTCTTGATCTGGTTTTCCCTGTTGGATATATATGCCCTAGAGGCCATTATTATATAGTACTAGTTTGTATAATACATTTTGGAAGCTTGGGATATATACACGGATTTACGACAGTCTTGCTCAATATAGTAGTATGCTACTTGGTTTGTTTCTATCTTAATATGTGTATATATTTTTTTTTAACATATCGCTAATACATATTGATGGAGCCCTTAAGATCTTTGCTTGATTACCGGCGTTGTGATGGCGATCACACTAGTGGGGGCTGGGTAGTCTATAAGCACATCCTTATTTTGGTCCCTAGTCGTAGGATTATCGAGACAGGGCATCGATATTCCAGAGTAGACTGGTGCATACGCTTCTTATCCCAGCAGGGGAGATAGTCTGTCCCACAGCCATCAATACGTCGTACTGGAGATAGTATGCAGGTGCTCGTTAGGTTACGAGTACACTGGACAGGACTCGTCGGGAACTGTTGGTTGGTATTATACCTATCGTCAGTTAACAGTTCGCAGGTGACATGAGTACAGCTTAGTCCGTTGACTTGACACTGTCACTTTGTCTCGAGTGTGTTCCCACTGTTCTTAGATTACTACCCTACCACGGCTCTATTGAGTCGTGCAAACAGGTAGTAGTTGGGTGCAGTCCCGAAGCACTTGGAGGCAGTGACGGTTAGACAGGATTCGTCTCTCCCGATATTGGGAGTTGATATTGCGCTGTGTCTAGGAGAGCCATTACACATAGTCGTCCCTGGCCAGGGCAAGCGAGATTTACTGGTAGTGTTTCCAGTAGTTTCTCAGAGTGTTCTGGGCTACACTCCGACATGACTTGTACCGCTATTAGGGGTCTGACGTTTACCACCCCCTAGGCCCGACATGCGATACTCTTAGACGAACAGACCGGACTGTACGGAGATTGTCACATTCAGGCTCAGTAGGAGTTCGGATGGGTTCACCTCATCGGTCTTCTTATCGGCATCTACCTGGGGACCGTTACGTACAGCTAGTACCGCTTGCGGCCTGTGGTTAAACCCACTGCCAGCGTAGTGTCGAGTCTTTAGAGTCCCACACAAAGGGTTGTTCGTCTTTGGGCAAAACAGAGTAGAGGTCGCATGGTTTTGCGACGGGGTTCATTCACATCCGCGCACTTGTGCACGTTTGGTGTCCGGGCAGTTATTACTAGCGGGCTTTGGTTTAAGCCAGATCCTAGTATTTGTTTTGGGATTGGTTTTGTCTCATTATATTCGTGTTCCTCAGAACACGTATGCGGGTGTGTATGCACAGTTGACAGAGGCAGAGGAATCTCATTAGGGTTTTTGACAGTTGACTTTTTCTAAACCCTAATGAGAATGAGAAATATGATTAATAATATTGATTGAGGATAATTGTGCCATAGTTAGGTTGACCATTTGAATTTGGTTGACCATTTGACTTTGGTTGACCATTTGACCATGATCATTTCTTTTGCAAGATGCTTCTTGATTCTTGCAAATTGCATTAAATGTGAAATTATAATGGTCATTTCAACTAACCATCACAATTTTCTTTAATTATTATTATTATTCTCATATGAGAGCATGGTTGTGATTCTTGCTCATATTCTCTCTTGCTCATTCTCTCTCATGAAAAGCTCTCCCTCTTCCTCTCTCAAAGATCTTTTCTTTCATGTGTTGAAAAACATGAGCTTTGTGAGATAAAACCATTAAGACAACTCTCTACTCATTCTAGGGTTCTTAGTCTAGCAAGCCAAGCACTCTAGTTACCTCTTGGTTGAGGTAGGAGCTCAAGGTAGAGGCCTTCGGGTGGATCTTTCTTCGGCAAAGAGAAGACGACGAGGAGGAGCCGTCTACACCACTCCAAGGAGCAAGCAAGAAGGAGGACCACAACAAGAAGAGAAGGAGTTCAAGATCTAGGTATAACCATCTATCATAGTAGATAGAACTCTTCTTTTGCTAGTTAAGTTTATGGTAAAGATCCGGGTTAAGGTTTATTCTAGCGCCAAGTTCGTTATCGCTACGAAAATTTTGTTCCACATTTGGCCACGGATGTTGGTCGGGGCGCTAGTGTAACCCTTCATGGTATCAGAGCCTACCCATAAACCCTACTAGCTAGTTTTGCACAAGGTTAAAATCTCGATTGACAAATTTTTCCGAATCACGAATCTATGTTCATGAGCTTGCTGTCGATTTTCGAAGTTGTCCTAAAATTTTTCTGAGCATCTTAGAATTACATGCAGGCGAAACTATAGCTACATAAAAAATTTGGGGGCCTAACTCCAAACTTCCGCCGCGGAGAGTGAGCAGAATGGCGCATTTGGCGGCACTTCTGCGGCGCTTTTTTGGCTACAGGACCCCAAAATATTTCTGGGGCTCTGGTTCATGAAAATATGATATTTGTGATATATGATTTTGGCCCAGGTTTATTTGAGTGCTGGATTTGCTTTTGAGGCCTATTTGGAAAAGTTTAGTCGATCGAAATTTTTAAAATGTGTATTTTACAGTACATTCACTTTTATCTGCGACCGGGAATGTCACTCGATCGGTAAAACCCGTCTGATTGCTATATGTTCTTTTAGACGGGTTTTGCGAACGTAACATTCGCGTTGATGTTGTTTGCTTGTTCTGTGTTTGTGGTTGGATAGTTGTGATGGATAGCAAGTGTTGCAATGTTTGTAGTACAGTTTAAATTCATTTGTACATTTGTTATTGCGGGGAGAGCGTCCGACATGTGGACTGTCATCTTTGCCGGGTTGTATATTTTTTGGGGCACGACCGGGTTGAGGTCGATATCACCGTTTGTACATATTATTTTCTTTTTCTGTACTAGGATTACCCCGCGGTGGAGTGCACGAATAGCCGGGTTCTAGAAAGGCAGCAAGCCCACATCTCATGGAGTTGAGACGAAGGGGGCTTCTTTCTCATGGCGTTGAGACGGAGGAGGCTTCTTTCTCGTAGAGTTGAGACGGAGGGGGCTTCATTCTAAAATTGGCGGGCTATTCGCCGCACTCGTAGGGGGTACAGGTTTCCATTGCATAGGCTATCCACACGACAGGGAACGTCGGGTTTTATTTGTGGCTCAAATGAAACCCGAGGCTCTAAGATTATCCACCATTCTGTATTGTTGGCTGTGTTTCTGTGATGTTGTTTACTATCATGCCTGGGACGAATGTCGTATATACTTATATATATATACTAGTAGATGTTGTATATGTTTTACACCCGCGCTAGTCCAGCCCCCGCTCTGTCGTTAGTTAAGTAACCTAACGGGTGATGACGGGGCCCAGTGGCGAATGCGGATGGCATATACGTACATCGTATTTTCGTTGTTTTCTGCAATGGTAGTATTAACTGATGGGAAGCATTATATTAATGAAAAAAAAATAAACCTAAAAGATGTTGGAACAATTTTCAAAAAGCTGTTATTGCAAGGACGTTCTCTTTTGTTTTGCACAGAGGTATTCGGTTATGAATATCCAGCACCTCATTCGACGAGGCAAGGGCCGAGATCCCTTCATCAGGAGTGACCCCTTGGACAGAAGTTTGCATCAGGGTAATAACTTCACTATATTCGATTACTTTTTGCTTTTCATTGCGGTATTCAGTTGGAATATCCTGCATTTCATTCTACGAGGAAAGAGCCGAGATCCCTTCACCGGGAGTGACCTCTTTAGCAAAAGTTTTCGCCACTATATATTTGTAAAACCACTCAGGTTCCTTCAACGATATCAAGTTCATTACGTTAATGGGTTTTTTTGCTAATAACCCAGCCGTATCCCTCCGTCATTTCTTACAAGTAACACTTAGTATTCGTGCTGCGTTTGTTGACTCCGTCAAGGCGTAGTGTACGGTAGCTGAGTGGTGCTTGTTTGTAGCACTATATGGGATTGGTTAGGACAGTCGTATAATATTGTTGACTCCGTCAAGGGTTATGCGGGTGGGTTTAATGCAATCCAGATAATGACGGGTTGAACTTGACTAGGACTCTTTGATTTGTTGACTCCGTCAAGGTCACTAGGGTCCTAGGGGCAAAAACCACATCGGGGGTTTCAAATATACAGGAAACTTGCAGATTTAGCATACCTTCTGTAGTGTGGTGACTAGAGTGGATTCCATCTAGGTTATCACATAATGATAGTTGGATCCTGATCCCACTGATGAGTTGGATTGCTCTCGGGAGATTATTTCACTTAACAATCAATGCTATAAACCAAGTAGGTGTCTAGAATGGTGTTAGCGAGGCTATGCCTCCAGGGAAAAGAGGTTATGTAATTAAGTAACTTCGTGAAAGCGTTGGAAAACCTCCCTCGAAGTACCAACACTAGCCTGGCTGAAAGGTTAAGCAAGTATTGTGACGTGCGATTAATCCTGACTAGTTCTTCTTTTAGGGTTTGAAGAAGAATTTGAGGAAACAGAGGGAGCCATCCTGGTTAGATAAATTAATAACCAATCTAATCTTGTAAGAGCGCACGCTGAGTGTTTCTTTTCTCTCTCTCCAGGTAGCAACCATTTCACGCCCTAATCAGGATAATAAAATGTATCGCTTGACCGATCCGAATTCTTATTCGGGGCTGGGGAACATCGGTTCGGCTCTAACTTACGACAACAGTCATAAGTATGAGCAAGGAAAAGAGGATTGTATGGATTCCAAGGATACCCAGTTGAAGAAGAAGCATAGTATTGCATCTACTTCAGGTGTTCTTGTAATTGAGAACTGCTTTTCGGTCAGCCCTACCCCCTGGGTACTAGATACCGGATCAGGATCTCATATCTGTAATTTATTACAGGGACTGAGAAAAAGTAGGAAAGTTGCACCTGGTGATATGTCCCTCAGGGTAGGGAACGGAGCACAAGTTAATGCTGTAGCCGTCGGTGAATATCACCTAGTGTTGCCAAATGGCAATACTATGATTTTGAACAATTGCTACTATGTACCTTCCATGGTTTGCAACATAATATCAGTGTCTTTACTTGATAAATATGGATATAACTTTGTTCTTGATAGAAATATCATGAACATTTACCTTGATAAGGTACTGGTTGCAGAAGGTACACTGTGTAATGGTATCTATGTTCTAAATCATAATACAGTTCTCAATGTACAAAACACACGCAAGAGGAAGAGTTCAGATATGAACGAATCCTACTTATGGCATTGTAGACTTGGTCATATCGGAGAGAAAAGACTAAATAAGTTGCATAAAGATGGACTCTTGAATACGTTCGAATTTTCATCTTATGAAACTTGTCAGTCTTGTCTCAAAGGAAAGATGACCAAATCTCCGTTCACCGGACATGGAGAAAGGGCAGCAGAGCTCTTGGGACTCATACACAGTGATGTGTGTGGTCCGATGTCTATATATGCAAGGGGTGGGTTCTCGTACTTCATTACATTCACTGACGATCTCTCTAGATTCGGATATGTGTATCTTATGAAACACAAATCTAAATCTTTTGAGAAATTCAAGGAATTCAGAAACGAAGTAAAGAACCAGACTGGCAAAAGTATCAAGATCCTCCGATCGGATAGGGGAGGGGAGTACTTAAGCAAGGAATTCCTAGATTACTTAAAAGAGAATGGAATTCTCTCTCAGCTTACTCCTCCTTATACACCACAGCACAACGGTGTATCAGAGCGGAGGAATCGTACTCTATTGGATATGGTTCGCTCCATGATGAGTAGTGCTGAGTTGCCTCTTTCATTCTGGGGACATGCGCTTCAGACAGCGGCATACCTACTGAACTACGTTCCATCCAAATCTATGCCTAAGACTCCATATGATGTATGGAGTGGACGAAATCCATATCTTAAGCGATTTAAGATATGGGGTTGTCCGGCCTATGTGAAAACACAGAAACCGGAAAAGCTAGAGGCACGGTCAATTCTATGTAAATTTGTGGGATATCCTAAAGATTCACTAGGATATCTGTTCTACCACACTGAGGAACAGAAGGTGTTTGTATCTCGCCATACTACCTTTTTAGAAAGGGGGTTTCTTGCAAAAGAAACTAGTGGGAGTTCGGTAGAATTGGGAGAAATCCATGAACCACAAAATGTAACTGAAGATTTGGAGGAACCACTGGATTTAATAACCCCAGACGAACCTCAGCCACTCCGCAGATCTGGTAGGATTTCTCATCCGCCCGAGAGATACTACGGTTTTCTCATAGACGGGGATCGAGAGGATTGCATCTTGGAAGAAGATGATCCTACCAGTTTCAGGCAGGCCATTATCAGTAGGGACTCTGATAAGTGGCTGGATGCTATGCGATCCGAAATGGAGTCCATGTACACCAATAAAGTGTGGACCTTGGATATTGCTCCACCTGGGGTAAAACCCGTTGGATGCAAATGGATCTACAAAAGGAAACTTGGTGTAGATGGGCAGGTGGAAACCTATAAGGCTAGACTTGTTGCAAAAGATTTTCGTCAAAGACCTGGTGTGGACTATGACGAAAATTTTTCTCCAGTGGCTATGCTCAAATCCATTCGAATCCTACTTGCCATTGCTGCCTTCCATGACTATGAGATCTGGCAGATGGACATAAAAACGGCTTTTCTAAACGGCAGTTTAGAAGAGTGCGTTTATATGGATCAACCAGATGGTTTTGTAGACAGTGGGAGCAGCGGTAAGGTGTGTAAGTTGCTTAAATACATTTATGGACTAAAGCAGGCATCGCGGAGCTGGAACATCTGTTTTGATGAGGCAATCGAGGAATTTTATTTCATCAAGAACGAAGATGAACCTTGTATCTATAAGAAGATTGTACGACGAACTGTCGTGTTCCTAGTCTTTTACGTGGACGACATTCTTTTGATAGGAAATGATGTTCCTATGCTACAATCGGTCAAGCTATTCTTGTCACAACGGTTCTCCATGAAGGACCTGGGTGATGCCACATGCATACTGGGGATCAGGATCTACAGTGATAGATCCAAGAGATTACTGGGACTTTCGCAGTCCAGGTACATAGAGACCATACTAAAGAGATTTAGTATGGAAGATTCCAAACGCGGTAATATACTAGCATTGCACGGAATCACCCTCTCCAAGAAGATGTCTCCCAAGACTGACCAGGAGAGGGTTCGCATGAGCACTATACCCTACGCTTCGGCGGTAGGATCTATAATGTATGTGATTCTATGTACAAGGCCGGATGTAGCTTACGCGCTGAGCATGGTGAGCCGGTATCAGTCAGAACTAGGTGAGAACCACTGGACGGCAGTGAAGAACATTCTTAAGTACCTGAGAAGGACTAAGGAGATGTTCCTGGTTTACGGTAATGGAGACCTCAGGGTCGAGTCCTTTACCGATTCAAGCTTCCAGAGTAACAAGGATGATAGCAAGTTTGTCTCAGGTTTTGTGTTTACCCTCAACGGAGGGGCGGTGTGTTGGAGGAGTTCCAAACAGGATACCGTCGCAGACTCGACGATGGAGGATGAATACATTGCTGCAAGCGATGCCGCAAAAGAGGCGGTCTGGATGAAGAAGTTCATTAGTGAACTTCAGGTGGTTCCGTCCATTGTTGACCCAATACCTTTGTATTGCGATAACAATGGGGCTATAGCTTTAGCGAAGGAACCAAGGTCCCATCAGAAGTCCAGACACATCTTAAGACGGTATCACCTAATCAGGGAGATCATTGATCGCCAGGAGATAGAGGTACGGAGAGTGGACACTAAAGACAATACGGCAGATCCATTCACAAAGGCCCTCCCTCAAACACAGTTCGAGCGACTTTTTGAGCTATTGGGTATGTGGTACGCCAGCAACTGGCCTTAGTGCAGATGTTGGGTATGCGGTACACCAATTACTGGCCTTTAGTGCAAATAGGAGATTGTTGGATTTATATGCCCTAGAGGCCATTATTGTATAGTACTAGTTTGTATAATACATTTTGGAAGCTTGGAATATATACACGGATTTACGACAGTCTTGCTCGATATAGTAGTATGCTACTTGGTTTGTTTCTATCTTAATATGTGTATATGTTTCTTTTTAACATATCGCTAATACATGTTGATGGAGCCCTTAGGATCTTTGCTTGACTACCGGCGTTGTGATGGCGATCACACTAGTAGGGGCTGGGTAGTCTATAAGCACATCCTTATTTTAGTCCCTAGTCGTAGGATTATCGAGACAGGGCATCGATACTCCGGAGTAGACTGGTGCATACGCTTCTTATCCCAGCAGGGGAGATGGTCTGTCCCACAGCCATCAGTACGTCGTACTGGAGATAGTATGCAGGTGGTCATTAGGTTACGAGTACACTGGACAGGACTCGTCGGGAACTGCTGGTTGGTATTATACCTATCGTCAGTTAACAGTTCCTAGGTGACATGAGTACAGCTTAGTCCGTTGACTTGACACTGTCACTTCGCCTCGAGTGTGTTCCCGCTGTTCTTAGATTACTACCCTACCACGGCTCTATTGAGGCGTGCAAACAGGTAGTAGTTGGGTGCAGTGCCAAAGCACTTGGAGGCAGTGACGGTTAGACAGGATTCGTCTCCCCCGGTATTGGGAGTTGATATCGTGTTGTGTCTAGGAGAGCCATTACACATAGTCGTCCCTGGCCAGGGCAAGCGAGATTTACTGGTAGTGTTTCCAGTAGTTTCTCAGGGTGTTCTGGACTACACTCCGACACGAATTGTACCGCTATTAGGGGTCTGACGTTTACCACCCCCTAGGCCCGACATGCGACACTCTTAGACGAACAGACCGGACTGTACGGAGATTGTCACATTTAGGCTCAGTAGGAGTTCGGATGGGTTCACCTCATCGGTCTTCTTATCGGCATCTACCTGGGGACCATTACGTACAGCTAGTACCGCTTGCGGCCTGTGGTTAAACCCACTGCCAGCGTAGTGTCGAGTCTTTAGAGTCCCACACAGAGGGTTGTTCGCCTTTGGGCAAAACAGAGTAGAGGTCGCATGGTTTTACGACGGGGTTCACTCACATCCGCGCACTTGTGCACGTTTGGTGTCCGGGCAGTTATTACTAGCGGGCTTTGGTTTAAGCCAGATCCTAGTATTTGTTTTGGGATTGGTTTTGTCTCATTGTATTCGTGTTCCTCAGAACACGGATGCGGGTGTGTATGCACAGTTGACAGAGGCAGAGGAATCTCATTAGGGTTTTTGACAGTTGACTTTTTCTAAACCACAATGAGAATGAGAAATATGATTAATAATATTAATTGAGGATAATTGTGCCATGGTTAGGTTGACCATTTGACTTTGGTTGACCATTTTACCATGATCATTTCTTTTGCAAGATGCTTCTTGATTCTTGCAAATTGCATTAAATGTGAAATTATAATGGTCATTTCAACTAACCATCACAATTTTCTTTAATTATTATTATTATTCTCATATGAGAGCATGGTTGTGATTCTTGCTCATATTCTCTCTTGCTCATTCTCTCTCATGAAAAGCTCTCCCTCTTCCTCTCTCATAGCTATTTTCTTTCATGTGTTGAAAAATATGAGCTTTGTGCGATAAAACCATCAAGACAACTCTCTACTCATTCTAGGGTTCTTAGTCTAGCAAGCCAAGCACTCTAGTTACCTCTTGATTGAGGTAGGAGCTAAAAATAGAGGCCTTCGGATGGATCTTTCTTCGGCAAAGAGAAGACGAGGAGGAGGAGCCGTCTACACCACTCCAAGGAGCAAGCAAGAAGGAGGACCACAACAAGAAGAGAAGGAGTTCAAGATCTAGGTATAACCATCTATCACAGTAGATAGAACTCTTCTTTTGCTAGTTAAGTTTATGGTAAAGATCCGGGTTAAGGTTTATTCTAGCGCCAAGTTCGTTATCGCTACGAAAATTTTGTTCCGTATTTGGCCACAGATGTTGGCCGGGGCGCTAGTGTAACCCTTCATTCCCGGCCATCACCGGAGCTGTGCCGTCGCTGACGTTCAGACCGACCTAGAAGACGTTCCCAGCCAGCGTGGTCACCTTCTTGCTTTGCCTGGACCTGTCCCGCTTGCCGTGTGTGCATTGCGACGTTTACCCGATGTCGGACGCAGCGTACGCACCCCGTCATGAGATCCAATCGAAGCAAGTTTATCTTGCTACATGCTATGATATATATTTTGCATTCATATGAATAAAAATATCACATGTTTACTGCATTGTACATCCATATTATTGTTTTACTATTTTCGGATATCCGTACGCATCCATATCATTAATTACATATCTGGTTGCATGCAAGTTAGCTTAATATAAACCATATTATTATTCTCGCATCTAGATTAATAAGAATATTGTATGTTTATGGTATTGTACATCCATGTTACAGTTTTACCGTTTTCCGATATCCGTTCGCATTCGTATCATTTATTATATATCTAGTTGCATGCCATATCACATTAATTCATATTACTGTTATATTAGTACCTCATGCTTGATAATGTGCATCCTACGTAGTCATGGAGCTGTAGATGTAACCCCTGATAGATATTTGTGCATCCGTGTTTTATTGTGCATCCATACCATTAATTATATATCTAGTTGCACGCCATGTCACATTAATTCATATTACTATTACATTAGTACCCCATGCTTGATAATGTGCATCCTACGTAGTCATGGAGCTGTAGATGTAACCCCTGATAGATATTTGTGCATCCATGCTTTTACCGTACATCCGTACTTTTACCGTGATTCGATACTTGCTACATTTGTTTATTGTGAGCACCCATTTGATACACGGTGTACCCCATGACATGACCTGATGCACTACCGCTTGACTTGATACCTGATCCTGCTCCTAATGCCGACAATCCTGACATGTTGTCCCGATGGACATATCCTGTTGTCTATTTTAGACAAACCTGTACCTGCCTGATCCTGTGTTGGCATTAGCTCCAGATTTATCAATACCTGACTTGAACACATAACTTGGGGCTAAAGGGAAATCAATGATGAAACCTGACTTGTAACTCAACAGTTCGACGCTTATACTGATCAGTTTTACGGGCTAGGCCAGCCCCGGGATGCTGCTGCTGACAACATTGATCTGTACATATTTCCTATTTAATGCCTAGCGGCATGTCTCGGATTTCAGCCCGAGAATCTGGACCGTGGTCCCGGGCACACACGGGATACTATTGAGTTGCATCGACGATTCATTAAATTGATTTCAAAGACTTGAAAGTAATTAACCCAGTAGTTTAGTTCAGATTACTCACCGCACGTTACATATGCTTATACACTTCACTGTTCCATATTCGTGTTACTGTTATACTCTTATTATTGTTCATACTCATGCCTGCATATCTTGTTACCTCCTGATTATATTTTATTATTGATATTATGACGCACTGACGTCTGGGTTTTGCATGGCCCAGATCCTCTGCCTTTGACGCAGGCTGACCAGGAGTATTTTAGCCGACAGGCCGAGCAGTGAGGATCCTGTTAGTATCCAGTTAGTTTAGTTTATTTCCGTACTTTCATTTCATGATGTGAGCCCGTATTTGAGACATACTTTCCAGATGTTATTGTTTTTGGGATTTATTGCTTCCACATATTTATATTTCTTGACTCGTTTATTCTGGCTTATGGACATGTACTAGATAGTTTATTTTATTTTTATTGTTCTTGATATCTTATAGAAAGCCGTAATGTGACTGTGGAGGGATGTTTCCTAACCATAGGTAGCATGGTTGGCTCTGTCACGTGCCGATCTTAGCGCACTCTGGGAAGCGAGGCGTAACAGGGTTTCTTTGGTATCAGAGACATAGGATTTAGGTTAATCGGGTTTGATTCTTTTGTAGTTGGGTATTGGACCCAATACACGAATCAGAAAACCCGTAATTAGGAACATGTCCTGCGACATTGTTATCATGATTCTTGAATCATATCTTTCTCTTGACTGTCTTGACAATATGCAAACAACTTTGCATCTCGGCTTGAAACCTTCTGGTTCCCTATTGTTTCTTTCTGTTCTGATACTAGGATTTGGGCGACTTGAACGGTGTTATGTGATTGTAATTATGAACTGCAGCATGGTTACAATGCGATATTTTATTTAAATAACTTGGAGTTCTAGTCTTGATTTACTTCCTTGATTTCTGGTCGTTATATTATCTTGCTTCTCTCGGTTTCAATGCTTACCAGTTCATGTTTTATCGCAAGCTTGAATCTTGTTTACCGTGCTTATCTTCTTCAGTGTCTTAGCTTCAGATGAAGTCGTATCCTACTTGTTCATGATTTTCCCGCATTAGCACTATTCGATTCTAGTGCATCCCATTGTTGTATATTGTCCAAGTTTATTGCTGCACACTCGATTGCATGTATGGCCATGTCTTGTTGTTGGGACATACACTCTGGGAATAGGAAGATCATATCTAGTAGTGAGTGCAAAGATTGTTCTGTTGTTATATGTAGACGAAAGTTATTCGCGGATTTCTTGGTGATTGTTACTGGAAGCCACGATGTTGTCTTGGGAATGGATTTTCTCGGCACTTTCCACGCTCACATTGATTGTAGGGCAAAGAAAGTGATTTTCCAGATTTCCGGACATCCGGAGTTTTTTTTCCTGGAGATAGCAGTTCTGTCGGGCAAGTGGTGTTTAGGGCTAGGCCGACAAGCGTCATTCTTTCGTCGATGGAAGTTGATAAGAAGGAAGCGCAAGCTGTAGTTCGAGAGTTCATGGACGTGTTCGAAGACATCTCGGGTTTACCGCCAAAACGAGATGTAGAATTTGTGATCGATCTTATTCCTAGTACAGCGCCAATCTCAAAGGCGTACTATCCGATGGCACCAGTAGAGTTGGAAGAAGTCAAGAAGCAGATTACCGAATTGCTAGAGAAGAGTTGGATTCGCAGCAGCAATTCATCTTGGGGAGCTCCAGTTCTTCTAGTCAAGAAGAAAAATGGCACAAGGAGGATGTGCATCGATTATCGAGAATTAAACCGAGTGACTATTAAGAACAAGTACCCGATCCCTCGCATTGGCGAATTATTCGAGCAACTCAGTGGCGCGAGGGTATTCTCGAAGCTGGATTTACGATCCGGATATCATCAGGTCCGAGTTAAATCAGAGGATATTTGCAAGACTGCATTCCGAACTCGATATGGATATTACAAGTATTTAGTGATGCCATTCGGAGTCACGAATGCACCGGCGATATTTATAGACTTGATGAACCGAATCTTTTCACCATTCTTGGACCAGTTTATAGTGGTGTTCATTGATGATATTCTGGTATATTCAAGGAGCCAGGAAGAGCATGCAGAACACTTGAAGATCGCACTGCAGACGTTGAGGCAAGAAAGATTATATTCAAAGATGAGCAAGTGCGAGTTTTGGTTTGAAGAAGTGAAGTATTTGGGGCACGTCGTATCCGGAAATGGAATCGCTGTTGATCCTGAAAAGATTGCAGCAGTTCAAGATTGGCCGATTCCGAAGAATGTAGCGGAGATCAGAAGTTTTCTGGGACTTGCAGGATACTACAGAAGATTCGTGGAGAATTTTGCTCGATTGGCTGAGCCATTGACCAAGCTTACACGGAAGGAGGTACCGTTCGTGTGGACGGAAAGTTGTGCGTCATCTTTTGAGGCGTTGAAGCAAAAGTTGATAACCGCTCCTATTTTGACCGTACCAGACGGTTCCGGAGGATTGGTGATTCACAGGGACGCATCTCGGAAAGATTTGGGATGTGTTTTGATGCATCATGGGAAGGTTATAGCCTACGCATCGAGACAGTTGAAGACCTATGAGAAGAATTACCCAACTCATGATTTGGAGGTAGCAGCTGTTATTTTCGATTTGAAGATTTGGAGACACTACTTACTGGGCGAAAGGGTCGAAGTATTCACCGATCACAAAAGCCTAAAGTATGTGTTCACACAGAAAGAGCTTAATATGAGGCGGCGTAGATGGTTGGAGCTGATAGCTGACTATGATCTTGATCTCAAGTACCATCAGGGGAAAGTAAATGTAGTGTCGGATGTTGGATATAGTGCCCTCAAAGTCAATTATTGGAGCGCAGGCACGTGATTGTAATGATTGAGGATGACCTATACCGGTAGGACAGTCTTACTCGAGATGATAGTATGCTATCTGGTTTGTCTTTATCATCGTGTATAGCTTTAGGTGACATGATCACTATTACACGTTGATAGAGCCCTTAGCATTCTTGGTTGACTACCAGCAGTATGATGGCGATCATATACGTGAGAGTTGGGTAGTCCATAAGCACATCCTTAAAAGTGGTCCCTAGTCGGGGAAGTTTCAAGACAGGGCATCGATACTCCGGAGTAGACTAGTGTATACAGTCGAGACCCCGATGAGGGGCGGTGGCCGTTCTCACTAGCCATTGGTGTCAGTTGGTTCACCTAAGATGTATACAGGTGCTCATTGGGTTATGAGTACACCGGACAGGACTTGCCGGGAACCTGCTAGTTGGTATTATACTTAGCGTCAGATAGCAGTTCCCTGGTGACATGTGTACAGGTTAGTTCATCGACCTGAGGTCGTCATTTGTCCCGTGTGAGTTCCCACTGTGCTTAGATTACTACCCTACCACGGCTCAAAGGAGTCGTGCAAATAGGTTTTAGTTGGGTACATTCCTGAGCCACATGGAGGCAGTGAGCGGATCGGCAGGGGATTCGTCTCTCCCGGTATTGGGGGTGAGATCGCGCTGTATCTAGGAGAGCCATTACACCAAGTCCTTGGCCAAGGCAGGTGAGAATTACTGGTAGGTATTCCAGTAGTTTCTCAGGGTGTTCAGGGCTACCCTCCGACACGACTTATACCGCTATTGGGGGTCTGACGTTACCAACCCCTAGGCCCGATATGCGATGCTTATAGACGAACGGACCGGACTGTATGGATATTGTCACTGATAGGCTCAGTAGGGTTCCAGGATGAGTTCGCTCATCGGCTTCCCTTTCGGTCAATACATAGGCAGCCGTTACGTACAGATAGTACCACTGACAGCTTGTGGTTAAACCCACTGCCAACGTATTGACGAGTCTTTAGAGTCCCCCACAGATAGTTTCCCAAGTTCAGGCGAATCGTTGTAGAGGTCGTATGGTTTTATGGTGGGGTTCGAACATACACGTGGACTTGTGCACGTGTCATGGTTTGGACAGATAATACTGGTGGGCTTTGGTTTAAGCCGGATCCAAGTATTATATTGTGTTGGAATACTTTCGTCTCGTGGTATTCATATTCGGTCGGAATACAGGTATGTATATACAGGTGAGGGGTATTCTCGTAATCCGTTATGAGATTACTTTAGAAGATGCATTTCTTTTTGGGTTAATCATTTTGGTTTAAATGATTATTGGATTTGGAAAGTGTGACTCATTGTTATGACTCATTGATTCTAGCATGTTCACTAATGACTCATGGTAATGAGTCATCTAGTGAGTCATGATAGAATTAAGGGAGTTTGTTTTGGGTGTAGATATTTTTAGGGTTTGTGGAGATATTTTGGTAAGATATTTTCCTTGATATTTCATCACAAAACCTCATATATATCATCACCAAAATGAGAGGGCAGCACACATCATTTTTGGTGTTTGGTTTTTGCTCTCTTGAGATATTTTCTTGAGCTCACACTCTTCATCTCTTTGTATCTTCTTCAACCTCCACCCTATCCCTCTCATGTGATAAGAACCCTAGGGTGTTTGAGACAAAATATTCACACTTCTCTCTACTTCAATCTTGGACATGTCGGCTAGCAAACTTCATGTTCGAGTTGCTTCTGTTCGAAGCGAGAGCCAGTATAAAGAATCGATGACGTGGTGCTACCTCGACGAGCGAGATCGAAGAGCGGACTTCGTCGGCGTAGCAGCGGGAGTTTGGTGCGGAGATTGAAGACCGAAGGACACGGATCAATCGGTATAATCTCGTCAAACTCTTTTACAATTTCTAGTTTATGTTTAATGGTACGATCCGGGTTTTAAGTTTGCGTTAGCGCTAGTTTCAAAAGTTTTTGTTCCGCAATTGGCGTCGGATTGACGGTCGGGGTGCTGGCGTAGACTTACATGGTATCAGAGCCAAACTATTAACCGTTAACTAGTTGGTTTAGACAATGATAAAGTATCGAAACCGAAAAAAAACCCAAATGATGTCAATGAATCAACAGTTTCTGTTGTTTTTCAAAAGTTCCAGAAAAATTATTTAAACATATGCAGAAGACTACTCAAGACACCAGAAGACCACACCCCAAATACGGACCCCACCCCTCAGATTTGGGCCGAGCACTTGGCCATTAAAACCGAGGAGGCCGGTTTTTCAGGGGCTTCAGATGTTAGTGTTTTGGGTGTGGTTTAGTCTCTGGGGAGTTGGTTCAGTGGTATTGTTTATTTGGCCCAGTTTGGATATGGTATTATCAGGTTGTTTAGGCTATTCGGGGGTTATTTCGGAGTCGATATTATCTAACATTGTTTAAAGTTTGCAGTGCATTACATTACTATCTGTGACCGTGAATGTCATTCGAGCGGTAAATCGTGTCTAATTTCTATAGCTCTTTTAGACGAGTTTGCGAACGTGACATTCATGCTGATGTTCTATGTTGTGCTGTGATATTGCGGATTTGTCGTGGTGGATAGCTTGCGTTCAATGGTAGTGCAGTTTGGATATATTTGTACATTTGATATCGCACGGCGAGCGTCCAATATGTGGACTGCCGTCGCTGCCTATTTGTATATTATTCTTTTGGGGCACAACCGGGTTGAGGTCGATGTACCCGTTGTACATATTTTCTTTTCTGTACTAGGATTACCCCGCGACGGAGTGCACGGATAGTCGGGTTCTGGAGGGCAATGGGTCTGCATCTCATGGCTTTGAGACGGAAGGGGCCTCACTTTAGAATTGGCAGACTATTCGCCGCACTCGTAGGGGGTACAGGTTGACCCAAGATGGAGTGCCCAAGTTACCGGATTCCGTGAAGTTCTGGGTGGTCCATTCACTTTGCTGTAAGGGGCTGCCTCGCTTCAGGTTTTGGCGGGTAACTTGCTGCACTCGTAGGGGTCTAGGTTTCATTGCACAGGCTATCCACACGACCAGGGGAACGTCGGGTCTCAGTTGCGGCTCTGTGAAACCCGGGCCTCCCAGATTATCTGTATTGTTCTGTGATGCTTATTACTTTTCTGTAATGTTGCATTTATCACGTCTGGAGAGATTATTGTATATTGGTATATATACTAGTATATGTTGTATATGTTTTACACCCGCGCTAGTCCAGTCCCTGCTCTGTCGTTAGTTAAGTAACCTAACGGGTGATGACGGGACCCAGTGGCGAATGCGGATGGCATATACGTACATTTTATTTTCGTTCTTTTCTGGTGTGATTAATTGATGGGACTGTGTTAATTCTGATCAATGCAAAGGAAAACAAACCTGTTTGACGTTGTAGGAACAGTTTTCAAAAATTGTTATTACAAAGACATTTTCTTTTGTTTTGCACAGTGGTATTCGGTTATGAATATCCAGCACCTCATTCGACGAGGCAAGGGCCGAGATCCCTTCATCGGGAGTGACCCCTTGGGCAGAAGTTTGCGTCAAGGTAATAACTTCACTATAGTCGATTACTTGTTGCTTTTCATCACGATATTCAGTTGGAATATCCCGCACCTCATTCTACGAGGAAAGAGCCGAGATCCCTTCACCGGGAGTGACCTCTTTAGCAAAGGTTTTCGTCACTATATTTTTGTAAAAAGCTATCAGGTTCCTTCAAACGAGATCAAGTTCATTACGTTAAAGGTTTTTCGCCAAAAACCAGTCGTAGCCCTCCGTCGTTTCAGATGGGTAGCACTTAGTATTCATGCTATGTTTGTTGGCCCTTAGTCAAGGCATAGTGGATGGTAGCTGCTTATTACCTTTCTGTTGCATAGATAGATGCGTTGGTTTGGGACAGCCGTACAGCCTTGTTGGCCCTTAGTCAAGGACGAGTACGGGTGGGTTCAAATTAACCTGGACAATGACGGGCAGAACTTGACATGTGACTTATGATTTGTTGGCCCTTAGTCAAGGTCATAAGAGCATGGGGCAAAAATCCATATCGGGAGTTTCAAACATACAGAAAACTTGCCAGGCATGCGCATACCTTCTGGAGTGTGATAACGTGAGTGGATTCCTTCACGTTATCATGCGATGATAGTTGGATCCCGATTCCCACTGATGAGTTGGTTTACTCTTCGGGTGATCCCGACTAATTCTTCTTTCAGGTTTGGAGGAGAATTTGACGGTACAGTAGAAGGTTTCCTGATTAGATAAAGTGATAACCATTCTGATCTAGGTTAAAGTGCACGCAGAGTGTTTCTTGTCTCTCTCTCTCTCTTTGGCAGCGACCATGGCCCGACCTTAGACTATGACCTAGTGACCAAGTTAACCGAACCTTTTTAAAATACTGGCTTTTAAATTGTCTGAGTTGCATAAGTCATTGCCACTCCTTCTTTTACCCTTTGCATTTCTCCAGAACACCTCGTATTACTACGAACATCCACTTCCATTGGATAAATCCATCGTATAGTTATATACGAACTCGGAGGAACTTGTTCCAGATTCGAGGATGGATTCAGGTTCAAGAGAAATTGAATTGGTTTATTCAGTTTTCTTTTATCATCATCTTCTCTTAGGTTGAGAGTACTCCCTGGTTTAGGAGATGGTACACCTATTACGCTTATTGGATAGTTTTCTTCCAAACCATAGGCAGGTGCCGAAAGATAGGGAATGAAGAAAACCAATTAGCCTAAGTAGGGTGTACATAAGGTAATAAGTAAAAACAAAATAAAGGGATTAGAAATAGAGCAAAGTAAATTGTGACTGCTATCATTCACGACCAAACTGCGTATTTCATCGCTACTCCTACTTCACCTTTGCTTTTCTCCAGAACACCCCGTATTACTACGGACATCCACTTCCATTGGATAAATCCATCGTATGGTTATATACGAACTCGAAGGAACTTGTTCCAGATTCGAGGATGGATTCAGGTTCGGGAGAAATAAAATAAGGTTATTCAGGTTGTCTTTTATCATCACCTTCTCTCAAGTTGCGAGCACTCCTAAGATTAGGAGAGTACATCTATTATGCTTACTGGATAGTCTTCTTCCAAACCATAGGCTGGTGCCGAACGGTAGGGAAGGAAGAAAACCATTTAGCCTAACGATGGTGTACATAAGGTAACGACTAAAGACAAATAAAGAGTTTGGAGAGACGGCAACGAAATATACGGTTATAGTCATGAATCTGGATTATGGAAGAGGCATTACTACGAATACCCGGATACCCCTTCGAAACATTTTCATGTTTCAATTTCACTATGCATTGTTAATTGAAAACTGATTTCCCAAATAGACACTTACTCCAGGGTATGTATTTACCAGGTATGATTCTCACATCTGTATGGTTTTACAGATGATGAGTGGGAGTAAGTTATTGGGAATTAGGTGATCATCCTCATTATATCGGAATTCGTTGTAATTGGTGATATTTGAGGAAATCACCTGGGTTTTTGCCTGACGGTAAGTATTTGGTTTTGAATATCCGTTGTTATGCAACAATTTCAAATTGATATAACTGTACGTTTATTTTCATAAAGTGAGATACAACTTTTGAAATTATGTCTGTGATATTTACCTATATCAGTTGACGATTGGGTAAGGAGCATTGAACAGCGGAGTAGTTCTTAACCATAAGTACAGTTTTCAACCTACGATGCACAGGTTTTGAGTTATTCAACTCAGCGGACTTATACAGAGTATTGTATTTTTTCCAGTGTCCATTAGGATAAAGGGGTTGGTCCTCGTACTATGTTCTGTTTACTTGTGACTTCTCTAGTTTTTAGACAAGTGTTTCGTAAAAATACAATGTCTAAGTTTTGAGAAGTTGTGGGTACAGGAATAAATTAGAGAATCAGGTGTTGCAAGTATCGGGATTATTCAAGGTGATCGAAGATGTAGATACTTGTGTATGGTATTCAGTTGATAGTAATGTTTTGAGAAACTTGTTTCTCTTTCGAGTTACTCATAATTGGATGCATTCCTAACTTGAGTAATGTTGATCGGCCTCTCTCCATTTTGTTGACATGCACTGGAGACAGCTGCATGATTTGAATCTGGTTCCAATTAAATCTGTGCCTCGGATTCTATATTGGATATAGAATGGTTCGTATCTTAACGATATTAAGGTACGGGGAGTTGTCCGGCTTATGCTTAAAACCAGACTCTGGATAACTCAAGGCACGTTTCTGTAATGGCAGTTTGTGGGTTGACCCGGGCTATGACGAGGGTTAATTTTCTACCATTTGGAAGATCAATAGTGATATTATTCTTGACTCGCCACAGTTTTAGTAAAATGGATTTTTTCAGAAAACAGTAGTGAGAGTATGGTAGAACTGGAAGTGGTTCCTGAACCGCAAACGATTACTAAAAATTTAATAGGACCTAAACATTCAATCAGGTTTGACATTCCATTAGCCACTCCGCAGATATAGTGGGTAACCTCAAGCACCTGAGAGATACTCCGGTAGCCTCAAGGACAGTGACTGGGAAGTTCTTGTTTACCCAGATTTGATACTACTGTTGTTCCAGGCTATGAGACCCGGCAGGAGGATGGGTATAGCGTCGTTCTAAACTAGCTTTAGAAGTGCACGTATATATTATTCTGCCAGAGGGTTGTTGTGGTCAGTGGGAGCAGCGGAAGCATAGTGGGCAAGTAGCTTATGTCTATTTATAGACTAGAGCAGATATAGCGGAGATAGATCATCTAATTCTGATGTGACAGTCATGGTTTTGACTTCATCAGAATAGAGGATGGATCTGTTAAGAAGGTAGTAGGGTGTGATGTCCTGGTATTTGGATGACATGCACTTTGTAGGAAGTGAGATTCCTATCCTACGATCAGTTATACTGTGGTTGTCACACAGAGTTTCTCCACACAGGATATAGATATAATATCAGACATTCTGGTTACTAGATCTATGGTTTTAGATCTAGATTTAGGTAGTTTCCCAATCTGGGTACTTAGACTGTATTCTAATAGTATTTTAGAATGGACGACTCCTGGTATGGTGGTGTACCTACAGGTGATGGAGTCACCCTCTCTAAAGGTGTCTTACAGACTAAAGGGGAGAGGGAAATGCATGATTGGCAGATCACTTGCTTAGGCAATTGAGTCATTCGTGAGATGTCAAGTACCACACCAGATGTTGTTTTTGCACTAGATGCAATAAGTTGAGATTATTAATCCAATCCCGGAGAAACGTTAGGAAGCAGTTTTAGAACATAAGTGGATGTTCTCGGGATTTGATAACGGCAGCCTCTTTTAGGAGACGGTTATCATTCTAGGCTTCCAAGGTGACATGGATGATAGAGTGACTGTCAGAGTTATAGTTTTCCCTCTGACAAAGGGGGAAGTATTATGAACAGGTGGTCCAACAGGATACTGTGGGAGGCATGGTGCAGGATACTGATTAGGTTCAGTTGACGATACAGTCTAAGAAATTTGGATTTGGAGTTCATTTATGAACTAGGTCACATCAGATATCCAAACATATTCTAAGACAGGTATTACTCAATTCGGGAGATGGCTTTCTCCGCGAACTTAAGATTAAGAGAGACATAGAAAGAAACATCAGGGCGGATCCACTCACTGAGGATATTTCTCGAACATAAGAGTTTTACAAACAAACTTTGTGAAACTGATTAGTAGAGGAGTTGGGTGTTCGGTATCACACGGGCTGTGAGTATGCGACATCGCAATAATTAGCCTTAAGTGCAAGTGGGAGATTGTTGGATATAGTGCCCTCAAAGTCAATTATTGGATCGCAGTCATGTGATTGTAATGATTGAGGAGGACCTATACCGGTAGGACAGTCTTACTCGAGATGATAGTATGCTATCTGGTTTGTCTTTATCATCGTGTATAGCTTTAGGTGACATGATCACTATTACACGTTGATAGAGCCCTTAGGATTCTTGCTTGACTACCAGCAGTGTGATGGCGATCATATACGTGAGAGTTGGGTAGTCCATAAGCACATCCTTAAAAGTGGTCCCTAGTCGTGGGAGTTTCAAGACAGGGCATCGATACTCCGGAGTAGACTAGTGTATACAGTCGAGACCCCGACGAGGGACGGTGGCCGGTCTCACAAGCCATTGGTGTCAGTTGGTTCACCTAAGATGTATACAGGTGCTCATTAGGTTATGAGTACACCGGACAGGACTCGCCAGGAACCTGCTAGTTGGTATTATACCTAGCGTCAGATAGCAGTTCCCTGGTGACATGTGTACAGGTTAGTTCATCGACCTGAGGTCGTCATTTGTCTCGTGTGAGTTCCCACTGTGCTTAGATTACTACCCTACCACGGCTCAAAGGAGTCATGCAAACAGGTTTTAGTTGGGTACAGTCCCGAGCCATATGGAGGCGGTGAGCGGATCGGCAGGGGATTCGTCTCTCCCGGTATTGGGGGTGAGATCGCGCTGTGTGTAGGAGAGCCATTACACCAAGTCCTTGGCCAAGGCAGATGAGAATTACTGGTAGGTATTCCAGTAGTTTCTCAGGGTGTTCAGGGCTACCCTTCGACACGACTTATACCGCTATTGGGGGTCTGACGTTACCAGCCCCTAGGCCCGATATGCGATGCTCATAGACGAACGGACCGGACTGTACGGATATTATCGTTGATAGGCTCAGTAGGGTTCCAGGATGAGTTCGCTCATCGGCTTCCCTTTCGGTCAATACATGGGCAGCCGTTACGTACAGCTAGTACCACTGACGGCTTGTGGTTAAACCCACTGCCAGTGTATTGATGAGTTTTTAGAGTCCCCCACAGATAGTTTCCTAAGTTCGGGAGAATCGTTGTAGAGGCCGTATGGTTTTATGGCAGGGTTCGAACATACACGTGCACTTGTGCACGTGTCATGGTTCGGACAGATAATACTGGTGGGCTTTGGTTTAAGCCGAATCCAAGTATTATATTATGTTGGAATACTTTCGTCTCGTGGTATTCGTATTCGGTCGGAATACGGATACAGGTATGTATATACAGGTGAGGGGTATTCTCGTAATCCGTTACGAGATTACTTTAGAAGATGCGTTTCTTTTTGGGTTAATCATTTTAGTTTAAATGATTATTGGATTTGGAAAGTGTGACTCGTTGTTATGACTCATTGATTCTAGCATGTTCACTAATGACTCATGGTAATGAGTCATCTAGTGAGTCATGATAGAATTAATGGAGTTTGTTTTGGGTGTAGATATTTTTAGGGTTTGTGGAGATATTTTGGTAAGATATTTTCCTTGATATTTTATCACAAAACCTCATATATATCATCACCAAAATGAGAGGGCAGCACACATCATTTTTGGTGTTTGGTTTTTGCTCTCTTGAGATATTTTCTTGAGCTCACGCTCTTCATCTCTTTGTATCTTCTTCAACCTCCACCTTATCCTACTCATGTGATGAGAACCCTAGGGTGTTTGAGACAAAGTATTCACACTTCTCTCTACTTTAATCTTGGACATGTCGGTTAGCAAACTTCATATACGAGTTGCTTCGGTTCGAAGCGGGAGCCCGTATAAAGAATCGATGACGTGGTGCCACCTCGACGAGCGAGATCGGAGAGCGGACTTCATCGGCGCAGCAGCGGGAATTTGGTGCGGAGATTGAAGACTGAAGGACACGGATCGATTAGTATAATCTCGTCAAACTCTTTTACAGTTTCTAGTTTACGGTTAATGGTACCATCCGGGTTTTATGTTTGTGTTAGCGCTAGTTTCAAAAGTTTTTGTTCTACAATTGGCGTTGGATTGACGGCCGGGGTGCTGGCGTAGATTTACACCAGATGCACATAGTCGATTGCCAGCAATTCGGATGTTGACTACACAGAAGGAGCTTATCGAAGATATTTGGAGATTCGAGTTGGAGATTGTGCCACCGCATTCTTCGGGACAGTTGATGCAGCTGCAAGTACAGTCGTCGTTGATCGATAATATTAAATAAGCGCAGTCGCACAATCCAAGATTGCAGAAGTTTCGAGAACAGGTTGAAGCGGGACTTCGAACTGACTTGTTGATTCAAGAAGATGGTTCGTTGCTATATGGTAGCCGTTTGTGTGTGCCGAAAGGAGACATTAGTAAAGAAGTTATGAAGGAGGTGCACAGTTCCGTATATTCCTTACATTCAGGAGGCACAAAGATGTACCGTGGTCTACGACAGCATTTCTGGTGGGAAGGCATGAAAAGGGAGATTGCCCGCTTTGTAGCGAAGTGCTTGGTGTGTCGGCAAATTAAGGCTGAACATCAAAGGGTAGCTGGTTTATTGCAACCACTTCCGATTTCTCTGTGGAAGTGAGAACATATAACTATGGATTTCGTGATAGCTTTACCGCGGAGTCCGGGGGGCAATAATGCAGTTTGGGTGATTGTTGATCGATTGACCAAGGCAGCTCATTTCATACCGTTTCGAGTTGATCAGTCAACGGAAGCGTTAGCAGAGCGGTACATGCAGGAGATTGTGAGATTGCATGGAGTACCTGTGAGCATCGTCTCCGACCGTGATACTCGATTCTTATCACACTTCTGGAGGAGTTTACAGGAAAGTTTGGGGACGCGATTGAAGTTTAGCACCGCTTATCATCCTTAGACAGATGGCCAGTCAGAAAGAACGATCCAAACTCTTGAATATATGTTGAGAGCTTGCATAGACTTCAAGGGTTCATGGGAGGATCATCTACACTTGGTGGAGTTTTCTTACAATAACAGCTTTTAGGCGATTATTCAGATGGCTCCATTCGAAGCATTGTATGGTCACAAGTGTCGCTTACCCGTTTGTTAGGATGATGTTGGAGAACGAAGATTGTTGGGACCAGATTTGATTGTGCAAACGTAGAGAAGGTTAATACTATCCAGAATCATATGAAGGCAGCACAGGATCGGCAGAAGAGTTGGGTCGATACATCGAGAAGACCTCCAGAGTTCGCTGTTGGGGATCTTGTATTCTTGAAGATATCACCAACTAGAGGAGTGATTCGTTTTGGGAGTCGAGGCAGGCTTAGTTCTCGATTCGTGGGGTCTTTCGAGATTATTGAGCGTGTTGGAGAAGTGGCTTATCGATTGGTTTTACCACCATCTTTGGCGAGTGTTCATGACGTGTTTCATGTATCTCAACTCCGTAAGTATGTTTGAGATGAAACACACATACTAGATCATTCGGAGCTCACTGTAAGGGAGGATTTGACCTATGAAGAACGACCGATGATGATTGTTAATCGAAGAGAAAAGGTCCTTAAGAACAAAGTTATCCCTCTTGTACTTGTTTCTTGGGGAAATTGCTCATACGGAGAATCGACTTGGGAACGAGAAGACGAGATTAGACAAAAGTTTCCACACCTCTTCTCGTAGTTTCATGTTTGTTTGTTTTTCTTTTTTTGGGAATTTCGAGGACGAAATTCTTTTGTAGTTGGGTATAATGTAACACCCTAGTTCATTTATACCAGTTCTATTTTGGGTATTTCTTTATTTATGGCTATTTCTTGATTTATTGTGTTTTGGGTGCGAATAGTATAATTGGCATCTGTATTTGCATCCGACCCAACCCGCTTGCTGGAAACCCGTCTTGATTTCTGTTTATGATTTATTCCGGCTAGTTATGAGAATCTGTGCACTTTCATGTTATATCACTACATTATATCTGGCATCTGCATTTTTTTAATATAACATATAAAGTCAAATAATATATTTTAAAAATATCTAGCATGGCCTATATCATACCCCTGACCCTATGGTAGCATCCGTATATCGTGTTCCCGTCCCGTTCAGTGAAACGGACCTGTTTGGATCGCTACGTGCACGCTACGTGCATCCGTCCTTGGGGGTATGCTTTTTCGTTACCCGGGTATCCTGTTTTGGTTTTGGTTACTGCGTATATTATTCGTATTTTCAAACCATAATTTTAGACCCGACCCAGGCGTGTTTTGGACTTTTTTGTATTAGCCAAAATGTCAAAATTTCCATAATATTTTATTCTTACCATTTTTACTGTTTCAAAAATCTTTTAGTTTTAAATTTTATTTTAAAAGAATTTTTTTAAACAAATTCACCGGCCTCTCTCTCTCTCTCCCCTACATATTTATATTATATATTTTTTATTTAACTCAAACCTATTTTCTATACCCACGTACTCTCTCTCCTTCTTCTTAAATTTTGTTTCTCCTGCCTTCGCACCCATCGCCTCGCTCGTGCCCGTCGCCCGTCGCCGCTCGACCGTCGACCTCGCCGACGCCTCCCTCTTCTCCTTCTCTCCTCCTTGACCTCCTCTCCCCTTCACCTCCTCCTGACGAGGACCCCAAGCCCTCACCCGAGCAACCGACCAGAACCCTACACACCGAGAAACCCTAACCCTAGCCTGCACCCCTCCTCGCCGTCCACCACCATAGTCGGCCTCACCCTGTCGCCACCACCTCCATCTTCATCACCTCTCTCCTCTTTCCTCTCCTTTTCCTGTACACTCGCGCACCCAATTCCCCGGCGACCAAGAAACCCACTGCCATCACCGTGAAACCTCGCCGGAAAACCCACGACCCATCGTTTTCCTCCCCTCGCCTTCTCCTCTGTCCCAGCTAACCTAAAGCCACATTAGACCCCAGCACTTCCTCTTTTTTCCTTCTTCTTCGTCTTTCCTTCTCTTTTCTTTTCTTGATCTGGTTTTCCCGTCCATCACCGGAGCTGTGCTGTTGCTGACGTTCAGACCAACCCAGAGGATGTTCCTAGCCAGCGTGGTCACCTTCTTGCTTTGCCTGGACCTGTCCCGCGTGCCGTGTGTGCATTGCAACGTTTACCCGACGTTGGACGCAGTGTACGCACCCCGTCGTGAGATCCAATCGAGGCAAGTTTATCTTGCTACATGCTATGATATATATTTTGCATTCATATGAATAAAAATATCACATGTTTACTGCATTGTACATCCATATTATTGTTTTGCTGTTTTCGGATATCCGTACGCATCCATATCATTAATTACATATCTGGTTGCATGCAAGTTAGCTTAATACAGACCATATTATTATTCTCGCTTCTAGATTAATAAGAATATTGTATGTTTATGGTATTGTGCATCCATGTTACAGTTTTACCGTTTTCCGATATCCGTTCGCATCCGTATCATTTATTATATATCTAGTTGCATGCCAGATCATATTAATTCATATTACTATTATATTAGTACCCCATGCTTGATAATGTGCATCCTGCGTAGTCATGGAGCTGTAGATGTAACCCCTGATAGATATTTGTGCATCCGTGTTTTATTGTGCATCCATACCATTAATTATATATCTAATTGCATGCTATGTCACATTAATTCATATTACGGTTACATTAGTACCCCATGCTTGATAATATGCATCCTACGTAGTCATGGAGCTGTAGATGTAACCCCTAATAGATATTTGTGCATCCATGCTTTTACCGTACATTCGTACTTTTACCGTGATTCGATACTTGCTACATTTGTTTATTGTGAGCACCCATTTGATACATTGTGTACCCCATGACATGACCTGATGCACCACCGCTTGACTTGATACCTGATCCTGCTCCTAATGCCGGCAATCCTGACATATTGTCTCGATGGACATATCTTGTTGTCTATTTTAGACAAACCTGTACCTGCTTGATCCTGTGTTGGCATTAGCTCCAGATTTATCAATACCTGACTTGAACACATAACTTGGGGGTAAGGAGAAATCAATGATGAAACCTGACTTGTAACTCAATAGTTAGACGCTTATACTGATCAGTTTTATGGGCTAGACCAGCCCCGGGATGATACTGCTGACATCATTCATCTGTACATGTTTCATGTTTAATGCCTAGCGGCATGTCTCGGATTTCAGCCCGAGAATCTAGACCGTGGTCCCGGGCACACACGGGATACTATTGAGTTATATCGACGATTCATTAAATTGATTTCAAAGACTTAAGAGTAATTAACCCAGTAGTTTAGTTCAGATTACTCACCGCACGTTACATGTGCTTATAGACTTCACTGTTCTATATTCGTGTTACTGTTATACTCTTATTACTGTTCATACTCATGCCTCCATATCTTGTTACCTCCTGATTATATTTTATCGCTGATATTATGACGCACTGACGTCTGGGTTTTGCATGACCCAGATCCTCTGTCTTTGACGCAGGCTGACCAGGAGTATTTTAGCCGACAGGCCGAGCAGTGAGGATCCTGTTAGTATCCAGTTAATTTAGTTTATTTTCGTACTTTCATTTCCTGATGAGAGCCCGTATTTGGGACGTACTTTCCAGATATTATTGTTTTTGGGATTTAATCAATCAATGATACCCCGGCTTTCACTTCTAACCCTATTTTGTCTAATCCTCCACCTTCTTCCGAGCCTATTCTCCGTTTTCCCCTAGGCTCAAACCCTCCGCCCACCTCCTTGAGTCAACCTAACACGATCCAAACTCCAATTCTGGGATCCATTCCACCCCCACAATCTTCTCCAATATTGGACCCAACCCTTATTGACAAAGCTCCTTATCCAAATAGGTTAAGGGGAAACAAACCAAGTCCACAAATGGAGAAGATTATGGAAATTTTTAAGAAAGTTAACATAAATATCCCTCTCCTAGATGCTATACAACAAGTTCCGTCCTATGTGAAAATTCTAAAGGACTTATGTACTAGGAAGATGAAAGTCCAAGTACCTAAAAAAGTTTTCCTTGCGAGTAATGTGAGCATTTCTTTTACACAGCAACTACCCAAGAAACGTAAGGGACCTGAGAGTCCTACAATATATATTTCTATTAGGGGTAAAAATATCAATTGTGCTCTACTCGATTTAGGCGCTATTATTAACTTGCTTCCATATTCTGTGTATGAGCAGTTAGGTATTAGAGAGTTAAAACTATCGCACTTCACTCTTCAGATGGCCAATCGATCTATTACCCAACATAGGGGTGAGCTATAGGACGTGTTAATCAAAGTCGGGGAATTTATATTCACTGTGAACTTCATACTTATTGATACACAGCCTGTAGTAAACCCACGGAACCAAATTCTGGTGATTCTAGGTCGGCATTTTCTAGCGACTTCCAACGATGTAATCAATTGTCGAAACGGCTCTATGAACTTATCTTTTGGGAAGATGTCAATTGAGCTTAATATTTACAAGTTGGGAAGTGAACCCTTCGAACCTTATGCTCAAGTATGTTCTGTCGAAATGATGGATTCCGACAGCTGCGAATTTGAACAGCTTCACGGTACTGATCTAGAATCCCTTAATACGTTGTTGTTTGACCCCGCTATTTACTATACACATACGGACCCTTCTATCAAGCTGTCTGGGTCAACATCTAACGCTTATTATGAACCTTTTATGGAGTCTGAGTAGCACCCCGTTCTTTCCCATAAGATTATTCTTCGGGATATCGATGAAAGCTTTGAAGAACTCGCATTCTTAGATGACATCGGAGTTGTGATGAATCAACCCCAAACCAAAGAAGTTGAACTACCACCCCTTCTTTTTAACAATAACAAGAATGCGAGTAACTCATCATCATTATTTCGTCTCTACAAATCGAGACGTAAACCCGTTCTATTACACCACTATCTCTTCCCTACTTCTTCTTGGCTATATATAACATGTTCTTCCACCAACCGGTGTGTTACAATGATAAAATATTCGAATGGTTGGTGTTAACTTTTAGTCTTTGTAAAGGTTTGTATAGACCAATAATTTTACCCCCCTCTTATGATTTTAAAAGCTTAATATTGTTTAACTCAAGTTTCGGGGGAAAGAAAAATATTTTGGCTCTTAAAAATTGAATTTGTACACAAAATTGTTAGCCAAAAATAAGTTTGGGGGAGGATTTCACTTTCATTATTTCTTGTCCCCGTTGATAACTTTTCCTCCCAAGTCTACAGGTTTTGAGATTTAAAAGATGACAACAGTGAGGACACTGCTGTAAACAGGTTTGAACGAGGTTTGTGCTTATTTACGTATTATTTTGCATAAGCACAAAATTTATTTTGTATAATATAAGTTAGAAAGTGAAAAATTATATTTAAAAGATTGTAAGAGTTTGAGAAAAATAAGAAAGTTAGATATTTTCTTAAACGAAACTAGTAATAAGTAGTTATGAGCCGTTATCCCAAGGGTTAGTAAGATGAAGGAAGTCATTAATCTGAGAATAAAAATAAGTCTGAAAAATAGTCCATATTCTTGAGGCCAAATATTTGAACATCGATACCCTACTATACGCACTTACACACGTCTTGAAACTCGGGATAGTAGAGAATACCTTGAAATGCTCTTGTCTGAAAGCCAAAGTACGAAGAAGATATAAATGAAGCATAAAGAATTAAATGGTGAAGAAAAATGAACACTAATTTTGTAAATCACCAAGGCAGCATAAAAAAATATAGCGAGGGTGCTTCATCACCTAATGCTTTAGATCAACTGGTTTGGGAGCCACTGCTAAGTCTTAGGTGTTGCAAGAAGAGGAAATTTCTAATTACGCCTAATAAGTGAGCACATTTAGTAATCGGTCGGTTAATACCTCAAGAAGTATTAACGGTCGCATGAAGAATGTGTGAGCAATTCCATCTAAAATATTCACCGACTAAAAGTACTAAGGTGGATGGACAAGAGTATGATAGCTTAAATTGAATTCTCTGAGTGTAGGGATGTCTTTTACACACACGTAGGGGTATATGATCGGTATTTGGAAGAAAGGTAGGGAGGAAAACTAAAGGCGATATTTTATTGAGGGATGATGTGATTTCTAACATCTTTTCATGACCATTAAGATAGGGCTCATGGCAACCAAAAAGCTAGTGTAGTTGGAAACTCTTATTTTCAAGTTTTTTCTTTTATAGTTCTTATCTTTATATGTAACTTTTACCATCTTTCTTTTTATTATGGGATTTTATGGGTGTAATCCGCTGAAAAGTCTCAGGAGACAACCCTCCTCCTACTAGGGACACCTAGAGGTTTAACGGTTTGTTGCCCGTGCTCAGTGCAATCGTGATGCCTACGAAAGTGTGCTAGTTAGTTTTTCATTTTTTCTTTCTATTTTTTTCTCTTTCCCTTGAATAAATAGTTTGCTCGGGACGATCAAAATAAAGTTTGGGGGTATTTGTTCAGTCGAAAATATTGCACTTTTAACATGACAATTTCCTTACTTTTCTTAATCATCTAAATGTGTTTGTTATAAATATAATATATATTAGAAGTTTGTCTGAAAAGTACCATTTACCATGTGTTTATATATTATAATCAACATTATGAAGGAAAACATGCATAATATTTTGATACGCTTATCATATCAAATTGTATCTCAAATATAACTAATATTGTTCATTGAGATATTATGCAAGTTTAACTCAGGTCAGATATCAGAAATCAAGAATCTGCCGATAAAGTAAAGAAAGTCGAAGAATTAAATACTGGCAGAGACTCAGAAAAGATAAGAAGGTTCCAGACATCAAATAAATACCCAAATACCAACATGAGAAGACTCAAGAAGTTTGAAGCCAAGATCTCACCAAGAAGCGGCGGAACCGCGGCCAAGTCAGGCCGAGTCGCCGTGGATCCGTGGCCGATTCAAGGAATTAGGGTTTGGAAATTTTATGAAATCTTCTTCACAACAAACTTAGTTTGTTATGGGCTTCTGTTATTAGTTTTGGGGCTATAAAAAGAACCGAGGGCTACAGATCAAAAGGGGGATCTAGATCTAAATCAAAAACATCCAATATCTAAGAAAAATCAATCTCAAAGATCAAAATCCAATCTAAGATCAAGAATCTACAATCTTGAGATCCAAGATAAAGAAATCCATCGAGAAATCAAGCAAGCAAGCAATCAAGCAAGTCTCCTTTACACGAAGCAATCACCGTCAACGAGCAAGCGATCCACGACAGGTCTACGACTCGAGGTGATCAAGTGACGTGAAGATCGACGGAACATTTACTTCTTCGAGGCAGAGATCGAGAGCGAATTCTTCTTCCACTTGTAATCTAAACTTCGAGAAATGTATTGTGAAGTTGAGTAATAAAGGTAGATCATCAGTTTTATCAATTCGCTTACTTTTAATTTCCGCATTATGAATTCTTTCTCTATTCTTTCTTTTATTTTCATGATGTGCGATTAATTCTCCACTTGATAGGATTCGTAGGATTAAGGTAGATCAATGGGTGAGAAAATACTATACTCCTTTTAAATCTTATGAAATTTATAAATTTTAGTAAAAGAATCGTCAACTTCCTTATCGGGCGCGATATCAATTTCTTGATAATCTCGACCACGATTTGAGATAAAATTGACTATCTTTTTGTTAAGGGCTAGACATGAATGGAGATCAATGAAAGGACAAGGATCAATAGAGGAGAAACCCTAGTTTTTTCCAAAAAAACCCTAATTCTCATTCATCGCCATCAATCTAATTTTAAATCTGTCAATAGATAAGATGAGTAATCTTTATTAGTAATCCATGGCTACTAAATCCTAAAGAATCCTACAAGTCTTCTTCATACAAATTTTCTTAATAATTCAATTAGATCTTGAAACAATTTTATTGATAATTCAATTAGATCTCGAAACAATTTTCTTGATAATTCAATTAAATCTTGAAACTGTTTTCTTGATTTTCTTTATTTTCTCTTTTCTATTTCTTTCAACCCATTTAAAGCAAGAACTATAAAATTCCACGAATCTCAGAGGACGACCCGTATTCACCACAGCTAAGCTACACGCGACGCCGTGTTGATTACGGTTACTTTACTAAAACTTCTAAACTTCTCTTCTTTTCTCCAAAAATAAATGATCAATCATCCCTATAAAATGTAAATTTCAAGGGCGAAATTTTTATGAGGAGGGTAGAATGTAACGACTCTGAATTTACTGTACAGAATTTTCCACTTTAATGTACGGAAATGAGTTTACAGCCTGAGTTTGAGTTATAAGTAAATTTGTTAAATAATGGCAATAAACAACTTGTAGCTCATTGGTAAAGCCTTTGCACTGCTGTGATATAACCCATGTGTTCGATCCTCATCAAACACATTATTTTTTCTGATTTTTCTTTTTTACCTTTTTGGAAGCCCAAAATTTTACACGTGTAATACACAGAAAAATGAAAAGTCAGAAAAATCAAACATATGGAAAATGGAGTAAACACTGAGTTGTACGCGTGTCACAAATTCAGAGCCCCAAAGCTCTAGATCGACCGGCGGAAACTTCATTTAGGCCGGCACTGACGGTTGAACCGAGCCCAAGAAGTCCCAGGCTTTGCACATTAACCCCTTCACCTACCCCTAACATCCCTGCACTGTTTGATTTCCCTGCAATCAAACAGAGACCCTTCATTTCACTATTAAACTAAATTTTAATGCTTTTTAATTCACATTTTTAATTCCAAACCCCTAATTTTACACTATAAATACCACCCTACATTTTGGCTCAGCATCATTCTGAAATTTCTAGCCAAAACTCTCAAAAATTTTCTAAGTACAAGTGGAGTAAAGAGGAGTTAGCAAGCAGTCAACTTCCGACGAATAATCGAAGCTATTCCGGAGCTCCCGCAACGTCACGACGACAACCTTCTCTTCTTCTACCTCTTATTAAGCTTCCTAACCAGTAAGTCCCTCTCAATCTCTTTTCTTTTTGATTGAAATCCCATTTCAAAACTTATATCGGTAGGTGGAGTTAATACCGATATCTATTTCTAAACCCTTGAAATTTACCTTTTTCCTATATTTTGTTCATCCAAATTCTTACACAATACTTGTAATCTTAATTATAAATATTTAGAATAAATTTTAACCTATAATTCCATGCAAAATAAGTTTAATTTAAGTTTCTCATTTAAATACCATAAACTTTAAATATTATCTTTTTTTAGCTTTGTTAAAACAATACCTTTAGAAAAACTTCACGGGGTAATGACCTACCCCACACGCATACATGGTTCCATAGCACGATACCTCTTTTATGTGAATTTTTGTTACGAAAACATTATTACAAGAAAATAATCACTTACTATAAAAACAGGATTTCTTTTAAACGGTGTTTTAAATTCCTTTGTGATTATGCCTCTACAACCGTTATTAGGGTACCCGCTAATGGATGGTGTGGATTATTGCATATTCTTGGACGAGTAGAGCGAGATACAAACCTCCATACAGAGCATTCGGTCTCGAAAGGTTTTAAATACGGTTTTCAAGAAAAACGCATTTTTCTAACTAAATAAAATTTAATTTTTAATAATTATATAAAAATTACAAATCCATATATTTTCAAAATATAATAAACTTACATTTTTTTAAATGATAGATTTACAGGTTTTACTAAAATATCATCAAGATACCAACAAAAGACAAGTTTTACAATAAAATACCATGAACTTTCCAATCTAAGCATTTATCACTAAAATACCTCAAATTTTTAAAATTCATATCCATGAAAACCTTAAATAATATAAATAAATTCTCGAGATTTATTTTGAAATTTTATTTAAAATATTTTTCATAAAACCCCATCGAGTTATATAAAATAATATTTAAGGACTTTAGTAAATATAGGTTTAAGCGAGATCAATTCTCTTGAGCTCCAGAAAACCGGAGAAAGTGAGTGCTTGCCTATTTAAGGTAGAAAACTTAATGGAGTTATCAATGGTAATTGTCTTGGAAAAAAACACAAATCCTGTCATCCATGTGCAGCAGTTACCGATCACTCCCGAATCTAATTTAATATCTAAACCAGTTACAAGTGTCTGACTCAGTCAGAGTCCATTTCAAACCAGAATCCAAAGTCAAACATGAATACATGAACTTGAACCTGAATACTTGAATTCAAATATCAATATCAAACATGAATTCTTGACTTGACTTGACCAAACCATGGTTATAACTTGACATGACTACTTGAATACAAGATTACATTTTGAACCTAATTACTTGAACAATTTGTATCCATGGTCTCGGTAAGACTTGTAAAGATAACCCATACAATTCATTGCGCGGGGATAACGGGATAGATTGGTACGGAACGTATAGCGTGGCACAAGATAGTCACTTAAATGACACCTACATAAACTCTCGTGCCGTTGTCCCGTGAAGCCTTGTACTACATATTACCATAGTCCACGGGGTAAGATGGACTCTTCTCGTATACACAAATATCTTCTGTACCAAGCTTCAAACAACTACGTTAAAATAACAATCATATACCTGTACAACTTAACAGTTTCATTTAACATTACTTGTTCTATTCCATTTATTCTTTTGGGACTTACCGAGCTAGTTCGCTGACGATATTCCTGTCTTTTCTTTCTTTGGAATGTTCGTCAGGTGGAACGGACTCTCAGGAGATCGAGCCTAGCCAGGAGGACTTAGACCAACTCACTTTCCAGCCGGACTTCTAGCTCTCCTTGTATTTACTTTCAGTTTGTATGCCACTGTTTAGACACTGTTTATATCATTGTATCTTTTCATTTTCAAACAGTTGTATGTAAAGTGAATGTAAATAAAAGTTGTTATATCACTTGTCATTCTTGTGCATTTTATATATATTGCTTAATTACGCTTAACGTATTTATTTCTTAATAAATACGTTGCGGCCGATCACGTCACTGATTCCATACACTGGGAAGCGGGGCGTGACAGTTTTGTACACAAATGCGGGAGAGCCCGAATCCCTTAAAGAAGCAACAAACGATGGTGCTAGTAAGCAATGAGAGCAGGCTACGGACGATAAGATGGAATATTTGAAAAAGAACCATACATGAGACCTTAGGTAGCTATCCAAGGATCGGAAAGCGTTGTTGAATAGGTGGATGTACAGAATTAAATATGAGGCCAATGGTGTGAAGTGGTACAAGTCTCGTTTGGTAGTCAAGGGATACGCACAAAAATAAGGTATTAACTATCAATAGATTTTTCCTCTGTAGTAAAGATGATATCTATTCGGATGATCCTTAGTATTATGACATTGGAGAATTTGCACTTAAAGCAGCTAGATGTCAAGACTGTGTTCCTTCATGGAGATTTAGAGAAGAAGATTTATATGATGCAGCCACCGGGATACGAGGTGAAAGGGAAAGAATATGGTGTGTAAGCTGCGAAAAAGCTTGTATGGCCTCAAACAAACTCTTTGGCAGTGGTATCTCAAGTTCGATCAGTTCATGCTAGAGACAGGATTTGTGCGGAGTGAATCAGATTACTGCGTCTACATTCAAACTTTCAAGGAAGGAGACTACATTATTTTATCATTGTATGTTGATGACATGTTGATAGTGAGTTCAAGTTTTGATAAGATTCAAAGTTTGAAGAAGTTGATGGATGAGAAATTCGCTATGAAGGATTTGGAAGCGGCGAAGCAAATCTTGAGCATGAAGATCGTTCGAGATAGGAAGCAATGGAAGCTGTGGTTATCGTAAAGGGACTACATTGAGAAGATTTTGAAGCAGTTCAATATGGACAAGTCAAAGCCGGTAAGTACACCCTTAGCGAAGCATTTCAAACTCATGAAGGAGTTGTGCCCGACAACTCAACAGCAGAAGGACGAGACGGCGAGAGTACCATATGCTTCTGCAGTGAGGAGTTTGATGTATGCGATAGTGAGTATGAGACCTAATATTGCATATGCAGTGGGAGTTGTTAGCCGGTATATGCAAAATCCGGGGAAAGAGCATTGGAATGTGGAGAAATGGATTCTGACATATCTTAGGGGTACATCTAGTCACTATTTATTCTTCGGGGATGACTCTCTAAAGATGCAAGGGTATATTGATGCGGGCTATTCGGAAGATCGAGATAGTGAGAAGAGTACGACGGGGTACGTATTCACGATTGAGGGAACAGCAGTGAGTTGGGTCTTTCAATTACAAAAGATGGTGGTATTGTCAACTATGGAAGCGGAATACGTGGCGATCATGGAAGCCAGTAAGGAGATGATATAGTTACAAGGGTTGCTTGAAGAATTGGGCAAAACGCAAGACTTCAACATCTTGTGGAGCGACAGCCAAAATGCAATACATTTGGCGAAGAATGCAGCATATTACTCTTGGACGAAGCACATCAAAGTGCGGTACTATTTCATTCGCATAGCGATTGAAGAAGAGGAGTTGACATTGCAGAAAATCGCAGGAGAAAAGAATCCGGCAGATATATTGACCAAGGTCATAGACAGAGATAAAATGAATCTCTGTTGCAGGTTGGTGAATCTCTCCATGAAAATCTAATGAAGCGAGCATAGAGCGGGGTCGTGTGAAATCTACTAGTATCGAGAAACGAGACTGAAGAAGTTCCAAGTGGGAGGATATTAGAAACGATGGAACATATTTCAAGTCAGACGTCTGAAGCACAAACAGCGGCAAGCATCTGAAGGTGTAATCATATACACTTCAGACGTCTGGCAAACTCAAGTTCTGACGTCTGGTACACGAGAAATGCCAGAGCAGATGCAAACATATGCAGTTCATCGGGACAGACGTTTGTAGAAGCCACGAAGCCCAATCCAGAGACTGGGCAGATGTCTGGTCAGGTGTGATTCAGACGTCTACCCTTGGGAGATAAAGATTTACAAAATGCAGGCAGACGTTTGCCCAAGTGTGGGTCAAACGTCTACCGACGTGTGATTTTTTGATATGAACAGAACTTACCAAATATAGTTTTATCTCCTATTTACTATAGGATTAAGATTTGCCTATTTAAAAGAACCTCGCATGTGTATTATTTACAGCCAATTAAGAGAGATAATTGTATGAGAGGGCGACGGCTAGGGGTAGAGAATTTTGAGAGAAAATTCCTAGGGTTTGCTCGTGTAATTGATTCGAAAATTATAGTAGAGACTTTGCAGATTCCGCTTTGTTGGGAATTAGTCGTACGGTAGGTGAATCCCGTTAACAAAACTCTTGCCTCTTCATATTTGATTTTCTATTTTATTTTCGCATATTTATATTGTTCTTTCGTCGTTTAATTGCGTAATTGTGTTTGCGTGATTTTGTTGTTGTCGCGAGCATTGTTCCGTGTTTTGATCTCTCCCCGTCGATCCCAAACATGCGAGGGGCGCTAGAGTCTTGTGTTAACTGTTAAAGCCCCTTATAGCTGAGCAAAAGGCCTTGAATTTGAAGGATACGTAGCATGTCTTCCATAATCTCACATAAAATTAGAATACTCCACGAGAAAATGAAGTCCATTTTATGGACTGGTTAGGGCCGGGCATCCTGAGACCAACGGACTGGCTTCTATTGGGCTTCATTCCTGACTTCTCTTAAACGCAAATCATATCCATTATCTTTTTTTAATTATTAGTATGCAGTAACCTGAAGTAGACTAGACTAGAAAGACACACTTTTAGGGCTTCACGAAGTGATAGAGAAATTAAACATCAACATTTATAAATAGCACCGTACAAATTACCTCGAATACATCATCATTCGTTTATTTTCTCATCACAAAATTACCAAAACCCAATTAGAAACACACAAACAGTCCACTCAAATAGGAACAACCCTAACTAGCAAACTCCATTAGTCTTCTTGCTCAGAACGAACTTCTTCCAGAGCTCCGTCACAGACCTCTGCGTCTCTAAATCGCTCTTCTTCACGATGCCATTCTTCTCCACGGCCGATTTCGAAGGCAGCGTGTCGAGCTCATGCAACACTTTTTCGATATCATTCACAAGCCTCTCGGCCAACGTGCGGCTAAAATCCTCACGGATCACGACACGCAACACGGTCACGTGCTGTGCGTCGGGCGGCATTGTGTAAGCCGGCACGATCCAACCGAACCGGCGCAGATAGTCTGAGACCTCGAACTCGTCGTGTCTGGTTCGGTCTTTGAGAGAGAATGCAACTAATGGCACGCCGTTGTCTTTAGATACGATGTTGAACCTGCCTGTTTTCTCGAGACCTTGTTTAAGGACCATCGCGTTTTCCTGGCAGTTTTCCATTATGTTCCTGTATCCTTCGAAGCCTAGCCGAATTAGCTGGTAGTATTGTGCAATGACCTGACTAGAACCTAGACATAAAATAAATAGATAGTTGTTATGATTGGATAGATACATATCATATATAAGTCATTTTATATTGATGTCAACACAGAAAACAATCGTTTAATTTAACACTTGCATATCATGTAATATCAAGAGACAAGCTCTCTGATTAAACAAATCATTTAAATTAACACGTGCATATCCTGTAAGCTCAGGTTTCAAAACTATTCAGCAAAATAAAACCCTATTGTTGAATTTAAAACATACATTTCATGTAATGTAAATTGACAAGCTCTGATTTGAGAACCGTTTAAAACTAAACCAGTTGTCAATTTAACCCGTGTAAATCATATAATATCAACTATTTAGGGGGGGATACGTGTGTGTAATTTAACACATGCATATCATGTGCAGAATACCCTACCATCAATAATCTTAATCTTTTTATCGATGGAAACTTCATATAAAACGACCGTACGTCTTGATATATATATATATATATATATATATATATATATATTTGAATCTATAAAAATAAAAACATTCAAAATGAGAATTTTGAGAAATAGATAGATACCTTTGGAAAAATTGAGGGTGAAAGTGGGTTGGTCAGCTCCAAGGTAGTTGATGTGGAAAATGAGTTCCTCAGGCAAATCCTCTTTGCTCCTCCAAATGACCCAACCAATGCCAGCATAGACAAGCCCATACTTGTGCCCACTCACATTGATGCTCTTCACTAGAGGCAAGCGAAAGTCCCACTCTAGCTCTGGATACAAGAATGGTGCAATGAACCCACCACTTGCTGCATCCACATGTATTGGTGTCTCCCACCTACATTACAAACAATCCAAAATTAACAACATGAATTTTAGAGAGATGCATGTGTTGTGTTGAAAACAATCGTTTTCTATCAACATCTCATCAAGATGCTGGCTGATTGATGAGATGTAAGGCCTCCACATGTATAGATGACTTATTTTTAAACCCATGAAGTTTCAAAATTACGACAAACCCCCAAAATTATACTTTGACATTATTTTAGGCCCTCATCTTAATTTGCATGCATATTTATATATACGGTGTAGCTCGGCTTACCCTGTTTCTTTGTTCTTCTCAACTAAGAGGTCATTCAAGAGCTTAACATCCTCAAATTCACCATTGAGGGTGGAGCCCAAGATAGCTGCAACACAAATGGTGTTCTCATCTACCATTTCCACTGCCTTTTGTGGGTCCATCACATAATATCCATCCGTGAGTTTCACCTCTTTCAATTCCACTTCAAAATACCTTGCAAACTTCTCCCAACAAACCTGTCCAAATTTTATAAATTATTTTATGGAATTGCAGTTTAAGACAAAAAAAGATTTTTCAAAAAAATCAGTAAAGAAGATAAAGCTGGTAATTGATTACTTGGACATTGGCACCGGTGACAATGTTGGGCTTGTCAAAAGGCTTTCCCTCGGCCCTTCTCTTGTTTTGCCATCTTCTTTTGAATGCGAGCCCTGCCAGCATAATTGCTTCCGAGGAGCCAACTGTTCCAACTCCAACTGCAGTTTCAGACTCTCCCAAAGGAGCATTGAATAAATGTGCAATCATGTTGACACAGCGATTCTGTTATTACGAGATATTTAATATCATGAGAAAGAGAGAGAAAATAGGAGAGTGGTATAGTTAAAAAAAATAGCTATCAAAACTAACTAAAATATCTTCTTTCCGGGGACCATTCATTGAATTTAGATCAAAACACTACCTATCAACAACAACGGTTTTAAAAACACGGACAAAAATTTAATTTTTTAATTAATTTTTTCTTCAAACTATGAATTGATGATGTTGACATTGTAAATATTTCGATTATATTATATTTTGATTCATCTAGATTTGACATGTATCTGCCACGTTTTTTCATTTAGTGAATTAAGAAAATTATAATCAGATCGGATTCGAATTAATTAACCGGGATGAATGACAAAATTATCATTTTATATATTTGCTTCGATCTCAATAAGTTGGAATCCCAAGAAGCGCTGACTTATGACAAACGTGCCTCCAATGGCCGGCGAGGGATCGGAAAATATTAAAATAGTCTCGAATTAGACAAATCCACCGCCCAATGACCAAATCCTATCTATACGCAATTCTTCCCACACCCAAGAAATCACCCAACTGGTCGGTGTCTATGTGGGGTCCACACGTCTATGGGTGCATGTGATGTGTTACTATGAACTCCGCATATTAAGGAGAAAAAGACTGTTAAAATAAACGGTTCTACATAGAACTATTAATTGGCCAAAAATCAAAGATTTTTATCCACACAAGACAAAACACAAATCAAAGATTTTTTTCCGCACAAGACAAAACAATTTTTATTAGAAAATTCCCTTTCCTCTTACTTCTTCCAATTTTATTTCATGGTGCCTATTTGAATAAGTTTTAACTTTAGCTTAAAGTGAGGGAATTATTTTGTATATTGTTCCATTCTTAAGAAGGAAGTTTAATAAAAAGCCTCTCTAGCATGACATACACCCAACTTTTTTGAAAGTTACATGGGTCTAAAACTAACATTTTTAGTTGGCTTCTTTTCCTATTATTAGTTTATTGTGGGGATCACAAGTTAAATTAATCTCTATCCTACTCTTGAAAATAGAGGAAATTCTAGGGTCAAATCCTCTTGGGAATGCTATTTCTATTTATAGAATATCGTTAATAATTCTTTACAGAAGAGTATGTGCAGTGTATTTTTTTCTAAAATCAACCCTAGTGGGATCATACTTGTGACTTCTAATATTGAAGAGAAAATTGGTACCAACCGAGCTAAGCCCAATTGATATTTGGTCTGTGTATTTCATACACAAAATATGTACACAAGGACTAAAAAAAGTTTTTTTAATTATTACCGTTACCGTGAATACTCAACATAGTAGAAACCAACAATAATTATATTTTGCAATTTTGAGAATAGTATTTAAAAATTATATTTTTAATCTATTTCCTCCATATAAAAATAACAATCATTCTAATCTTTTTATAAGATTGAAAATTGCTTTTGATTTTTAGACAAAGAAAAGATATTTCATTTCTTCTGGATGTGTCAACACCAAGCTTGAGGCCCCACTTGACTGCAACTTGCCTTTTTTCTGTGACAAAATAATTGAAAATGGTCCACCATACACCTAACCATCAACTAAGATTTTTTTTTTTTCCCTGCTCATCTTTTAGGCATTAATTGCTGTTCTCATCGTGCATTGCTCTGTTATAATTAATTATCATATCCAAATCTAATTTCTATCAAGGTTCATTGAATCAAATAAAAGAGAATTTCAAGCAAATTTATTTTTTTAAAAATTACGAAGAAAATTACCTGAAGCTCAGTGGTAACAGGATATTCATCCATATCGACATAATTTTTATTGACCGAGGCCATAATGAGCTTATCACACTCTGGCTCCATCCAAGTCGTCACAAATGAAGCCAGGTTCAGCCTTGGATTCCCGTCGAGCATCAACTCATCGTTTATTATTTGATACGCAGCCTCTTTCGGTATCGAATTCTCCGGCATGCGAAATCTAAAACCCCCAAAAATTAAACATAAATAATCATCAATCATAGATCATAAACAAGACTGAATAAATTCTTAGAAGAATGTTATGGCTCACCTTGGAAGAGCAGTCCGAACATATCGAGATGCGAAGGTGGAGTGAATCGATACGTCGGAATTGGAGGCGGTTTTTGAAAGAACCATGGTGCAGAGAGGATTGAAGAAAACAAAGATTGATTGTTGAGGTTTATTTGAGGACAGGGTGTGGCTTCTTTGCTCTAATATTTATAGGATGTTGAATATGAGAAATTAAGCTTATAGGCACCTTCCTCAGATAGTGGACATGCTCTTTTTTTTAATATATAAATAATTTACTTTATATTTATTGTTGTAGACTCAAAATATGCCAACCAATGGTCTTCGTACATGAACCGGTTGCAACCTCCAGAGTTGTGCAATTTATGGGCCATAGTTTTCAAGTGGAGCCCAAGGAAAGTTCCATGCTGATGACTAGGTCATGGCACAAGTGTTACGGCATTGGGCCATGATGGAGGCTTTGATCTTCTTCAGATGCTGTCCTCCGTCGATCTGTCGCGAGCCTTGCTGAACGGTTGAAATTGGATTTGGAGGTTGTCTTCTTGAGTGTGTGGATCTCAATGGGTTGAGTTTGGGTGGAAACCGAGCTACCTGCAAAGAAGTCCCGAGGTGGGAGACCACCGTAGGACCCTCCGACGATCAAGTTAGCTGAGAAATTTGAGCAGAGTAGCGGTTTATTGGGTTCAACTTGCCTTACCTGAGTCGTCTGAGAAAAGGGTTTTATAGTGGTCGCATGGAACGAGCAAGCGCGAGCATAGTCACAAATTCGTGATTCGGCAATAATTCAGCGAGGTCGAAAATTCGGATTCGGAGAACTATTCGGAAAAAATCGACAAGTATTCGGGAAAGATTCGGTAAGTGTTCGGGAAATGTTCGGGAAGGATTTCGAGCAAAAAATTAATATAAAATTAATATATGAGACGCTAGATTTTGATTTCGTGAATTATTTGCTGTTTTTTGAATAATTCGTGAATAATTCGGCAATAATTCGGTGATGGCGAATAATTCGCAGATTTAATCGGCAATCACATAATTCGCGAATTCGCCGAATAATTCGCGAATTATGTAACTATGGGCGCGAGATCTTCGCCTTCAATTATGCCCCTGACGTTACGCGTGCGTGAATGATGGGATCCCATCATTAATGACGGGTATGCTCATTAATAGGATGGATGCGCCAGCGTAGGACGCGGGACATGGGGCGGCGGTTATCTCGCTTTGGCGAGATACGCGGAGCCGTTGCGGAAGCGCTAGGGATCGGCGTTCTCGTTTGATCGGAAGAGCTGGGGAGGCTTAGCTCGGCGGATGGCTCGGAAACGAGCCGGGAGGCCGAGAAAGCTCAGCTCTGCAATGGCTCGGAGGCGAGCGGGAGGCTGAGGAAGCTCATCTCTGCAATGGCTCGGAGGCAAACGGGAGGCCGAGGAAGCTCGACGTGCTTGGAGCTCGGAAACGAGCGGGAGGCCGAAGAAGCTCGGCACGAAAGAAGGCTCGGAGGCGAGGAGACTGAGGAAGCTCGGAAATGAGCTACTGGTAGTCTCCTAGGTGAAGGTGGAATGTCTTTCACGGGGGTCTCCCGAAAGGTCGGAGACCTCCCCCGAGAAGGGGCCCCAGGGAACGTCCCCGATGCGGCACATTTATTCCACCCCCTGGGAATCCGGGACATGTCATCTACCACGTATCGTAATCTGGGAAGACACCACTTGTAAACATCATCATTAGCCCCCCACTCTCTGCCCGACCTATCCACGGGTCGGGTCTGTTGGGTTTTGCCGGCGTCTCGGCCATCAAACCGTGGCAAAATGTGGAACAAAATTTTTCAAAACTTTGGCGCAAAAAAACATACACAAGATCGAACCAAAAACTTATACTAGCAAGCAATGTAAAGAAGTTAGAATGGTTATACCGAATGAACCAAGTCTTTCGGGTCTTCAACTATCATCCAAAGCTCCTTGTAGTTGTGGATCGAGTTTGGTTGCCGGTCTTCCTCCATCTACGATGATCCACCCAAGGGAAACGGCGCAAGCTTCAGCCTCGCCAAGCAAGGCAACCGACGCTCCAAGGTTGCTAGCAATGGAGAGTTGAGGTGTAGGATTATCTCACTATTATTTTTCTCTCATCACAAATGCTCAAAGAGCAACTCAAGAAGATGAAGAGAAGGTGAGGAAACAAGTGGCATAAGAAACCATGGGAAAATGGCTATGTCTCAAGAATGAGAGTGAATGAATCAAGTGAAGAAAAGAAAATGAGCAAGGCATGTAAAGAATATGGCTCCACAATTTACAACCATGCAATAAAAATATCTCCTCATTTTTCCAATAAACAAATCCATGTCATACCTCTCTACATGCCATCACCCATGCTCATGCCAACTCACCCTCCACCTCATTTCCCAAATGATTTTCTAAAATGAAAATCTATTAATGAGGTGGCCATCTTCTAGAAGCAATTCCGTATAAATGCGGAATAGAACCCGGTATACGTATCGAAATACATATACGCGTAATCGTACAAAAATACGAATAGCCAAGAAAGAAAATGAATAGTGAACAATAATACTAGAATACAAATATATAAATACATATATAAATTATTAAATCAAACCCTGATTTAATAATCCGGCTTAATCCTAAGCCGCTAGTATTATCAACCGTCCGATTAAAATCTGTGCAACCTGTACACATATTTAATCAGACACCTATATGTACCAACATACGTCATCTACACCATATCGCCTGAGCCGTGATAACCCTCTGTGTGGGACTCTAAAGACTCGTCAATACGCTGGCAGTGGGTCTAATCACAAGCACGTCAACGACACTAGCTGTACGTAACGGCTATCCAGGTATTGAACGAAAGGAAGGCCGATGAGCAAACTCATCCAAACCCGTACTGAGCCTGACAGTGACAATCTCCGTACAGTCCGGTCTGTTCGTCTAAGAGTATCGCATATCGAGTCTAGGGGGTGGATAAATTCAGACCCCTAATAACACGATAATTAGTGTCGGTATGTAACCCATCACCACCTGAGAAACTATCGATCATGGATCGGTAATTCTCGTCTACCCCGACCGAGGATTTCTGGTGATGGCCACCCGTGCACAACGCGACATCAACCCCCAATACCAGGAAAGGCGAATCCCCGACGATCTGCTCACTGCCTCCATATGGCTCGGGACTGTAACCAACTAAAACCTGTTTGCACGACTCCTTTGAGCCGTGGTAGGGTAGTAATCAAAGCACGGTGGGAACTCACACGAGACAAATGACGATCTCAGGTCGACAGACTAACTTGTACACATGTCACCTGGGAACTGCTATCTGACAATAACTATAATACCAACTAGCAGGTTCCCGGCGTGTCCGTCTAGTGTACTCATAACCCAATGAGCACATGTATACTATCTTAGGTGAACAAACTAACACCAATGGCTTGTGAGACTGGGCCACCGCCCCTCGTCGGGGGCTCGATCAGTATACACTAGTCTACTCTGGAGTATCGATGCCCGGTCTCAAAACTCCCACGACTAGGGACATTTAAGGATTTGCTTATAAACCACCCAGCTCCCACGTATATGATCGCCATCATAATGCTGGTAGTCAAGCATAAATGGGCTCTATCAACATATAATAGTGATCTGTAATACCACATAAAACATGTACATGATGATAAAGACAAACCGAATAGCATACTATCATCTCGAGTAAGATTGTTCTACCGGTATAGGTACTCCCTCAATCATCATAATCACCTGTCTGCGACTATGATAATTGCCTTGAGGGCACTATAGCCAACAATCTCCCACTTGCACTTAAGGCCAATTATTGCGGTATCGCATACTCACAGCCCGTGTGATACCGAACACCCAACTTCTCTACTAATCAGTTTTGCAAAGCTCGTTTGTGAAACTATTGTTTTCGAGAAATAGCCACAGTGAGTAGATCCACTCCAATGTTTCCTTCTGTATCTTTCTATATCTCAACTTCGCGGAGAATAACCATCTCCGGAAATGCACAATACCTGTCTTAGAATTTGTTTGGATATCTGATGGGACCCAGTTCACAAATGAACTCCAAATTCAGTAAACTTCTTAGACTGTATCATCCACTGAATTTAATCAGTATCCTGCGCCATGCCTTCCACAGTATCCACTTGGACCACATGTCCAACATACTGTCCCTCCGAAGAGGGAAAAACTATAACTCAGAAAGCCACTCTGTCATCCAGGTCACCTTGGAAGCATGAAATGATAACCGTCTCCTGAAGGAGGCTGCCATTACCATATCCCAAGCACATCCAACTTATGTTCATAAACTGCTTCCCAATGTTTCTCCAGGATTGGATTAATATACATGCTTATTGCAGCTAGTGCAAAGCAATATCTAGTGTTGTACTTGACATCACATGATTGACTCAACTGCCTAAGAAAGTGATATGCCAATCATGCATATTCCTCTCCTCTTTGGTCTGAAAGACATCCTTTAAAGAGGGTAACTCCATCACCTGCAGGTACACCACCATGCCAAGAGTCAACCATTCTAAATCAATTTTAGAATAATGTCAAAGTACCCAAATTGGGACACTTCCTAAATCTAGATCTAAAACCATAGATTTAGTAACCAGAAACCCTGATATTATATCCATATCCTATGTGGAGAAACAACTTTGTGACAACTACAGTATAACCGATCGTAGTATATGAATATCTCTTCTTATCAAGTGCATGTCATCCCAAATACCTGGAAATCACTCTCTACTACCTTCTTACCAGATCCATCTCCTATTCTTATGAGATCAAGACCTATGACTGTCACATCAAAAATAGATGATTTATTTCCGCTATACTAGTTTTAGTCTATAAATAGACATAAGCTACTTGCCCACTATGCTTCCGCTGCTCCCACTGACTACAACAACCCTCTGGCAGATTCATATACACGTGCACTTCTAAATCTAGTTTAGAACGACACTATACTCATATCTTTGCGCGGGTCTTATAGTCTAGAACAGCAGCAATGGCAAGTCTTAGTAAACAAGAACCTCCCTGTCATCGTCTCTGAGAAGACCGAAGTACCTTTCGGGTGCCTGAGGTTACCCACCAAATCTGCGGAGTGGCTAATAGAATGTCAAATCCAATTGAATCCTTAGGTTCTATTAAGTTTTCAGTAATCGTTTGTAGTTCTGGAATCACTTCCAGTTCTACCATACTCCCACTAATGTTTTATAAAAAGAATCCATTTTTTAAAAACAGTGGCGAGTCAAGAACAATATCACTATTGATCTTCCTGATGGTAGAAAGTTAACCATCGTCATAGCCCGGGATAACCCACAAACTGCCATTACTGAAATGTGCCTCGAGTTTATCCGGATTTTGGTTTTAAGCATCAGCCGAACAACTCCCTATACCTTAACATCGTTAAGATATAAATTGATTCTATATATATCCAATATAGAAACAAAGCACTAATTTAATTAGAACCAGATTCAAAATCATGCAGCTGTCTCCAGTGCATATCAACCAAATGGAAAAAGGCCAATCAGCATTACTCATCTAGAAGCGCATCCATATATGAGTAACCTGAAAAAGAAGCAAGTTCTCAAAACCATTACTATCAACGGAATACCAAACACAAGTATCTACATCTTCGACTATCTCGAAGAATCCGGATACTTCCAACAAATGGTTCTCTTCTTTATTCTTATACCTACAACTTCTCAAAATCTGGACCTTTTATTTTAACCAAATGCTTGTTTAGAACTGGAGAAGTCATGAGTAAATAGAATATAGTACGAGTACCAACCCCATTGTCCTAATGGACACTAGACAACATACAATACGTTGTATAAGTCCCCTGAGTTCAATAACCGAAACCTTATGCGTCGTAGGTTGAAAACTGTACTATGGTTAAGAAGAATTACACCGGTGTTGAATGCACCTTACCTAACCACCAACTGATGTAGGTAAATGTCACAGACATAATTTCAAAATGTTATATCTCACTTTATAAAATAAACGTACAGATATATCAGTTTGAAATTGGTGCATAACAACGGATATTCAAAACCAAAAATTTGCTGTCAGGCAAAAACCGGATGATTTCCTCAAATATCACCAATTATAACGAATTCCGATATAATGAGGATCTAATCACCCAATTCTCAATATCTTACTCCCACTCACCATCTGTAATAACATACAGATGTGAGAAACTGATCTGGTAAATACATACCCTGGAGTTAGATTCCAATTGGGAAAACAGTTTTCAATTAATATCGCACAGTGAAACTGAAATATGAAAATGTTTCAAAGGGGTTAACTGGTATTTCTAATAACGTCTCTTTCACTATCCTGATTCATGACAGTAAGCATATACTTACCTGCCCTCACTGCAATCCCTTTATTATGTCTTTACTTATTACTTTCTGTACACCTTCTTTACGCTAATTGGTGTTCTTCCTTCCCTACCCTTCGGCACCAGCCTAAGGTTTGGAAGAAGACTATCCAATAAGCGTAATAGGTGTACACTCCTTATGCCAGGAGCACTCGCAACCTGAGAGAAGGTAATGAGAAAAGACATCTGAATAATCCTATTCTATTTCTCCAGAACCAGAATCCATCCTCGAAACTGGAATAAGTTCCTTCGAGTTCGTATCTAACTATACGATGGATTATCCAATAAGTACGGATCTTCGTAGTGATACGGGGTGTTTTGGAGAAACGCAAAGGTGATATAGAGGTGGAAATGATATATGCGACACCGTGACATTCCAAAAGCCAAAGTGTTTTAAGAAGGTTCGGTTAACTTGGTTCATGAGTTTTAGTTTAGGGTCAGGTCATGATCGCTGCCAGAGAGAGAGAAAAAAGAAATACTCAGCGTGCACTCTAACCTAGATCAGAATGGTTGTTCGGCTCTTAGAATCACATCCAGCAGTGGTTGGAACAGCTCGCAAAATCCAACCACTTCAATCACTTTATCTAATCAGGATGGCTCCCACCGTTTCCTCGAATTCTCCTCCAAACCAAAAGGAGAATTAGTCGGGATCATCTAAAATCACCCGAGGAGTAATCCTACTCATCAGTAGGAATCGGGATCCAACTATCATCGCATGATTGATGGAATCCACTCAAGTCACCACACTCCAGAAGGTATGCGCTAGCCTGGCAAGTTTCCTGTATGTTTGAAACTCCCGATGTAATTTTTACCCCTAGGACCTAAGTGATCTTGACTGAGCCAACATATCAAAGGATCCTAGTTAAGTTCAACCCGTTACTATCTTGATTGCATTAGACCCACCCGCACGAGTCCTGGACTGAGCCAAAATGACCGTACGACTGTCCTAACCAATCGCATATCCATGCAACAGAAAAGCACTGCATAGCTACCTAACACTACGCCTCGGCTAAGCACGACATACGTAGCACGAATACTAAGCAATACTAATCTGAAATGACGGAGGGCTATGGCTGGTTTTTGGCGAAAAAACCTTTAACGTAATGAACTTGATATCGTTGAAGGAATCCAAGTGGTTTTGCAAATATATAGTGGTGCAAACCTTTTGCTAAAGAGGCCACTCCCGGTGAAGGGATCTCGGTGCTTTCCCCGTCGAATGAGGTGCATGATATTCTAAACTGAATACCATGATGCAAAGCAAAAGAATCGACTATAGTAAAATTATTACGTTGACGTAAACTTCTACCTAAGGGGTCGCTCCCGATGAAGGGATCTCGGCCCTTGCCTCGTCGAATGAGGTGCGGGATATTCATAATCGAATACCACTATGCAAAGCAAAAGAAAGCGTCTGTAATGTCAGTTTTAAAAACTTGGTTCCAATCAACATCATATATAGGTTTATTTTATCCTTGCATTGATCAGAATCAATGCAGTCCCATCAATTAATCACACCAGAAAAGAACGAAAATATATGATGTATGTATATGCCATCCGCATTCGCCACTGGGTCCCGTCATCACCCGTTAGGTTACTTAACTAACGAGAGAGCGGGGACTGGACTAGTGCGGGTGCAAAACATATACAATATCTATTAGTATATATAAATATATATATATATATATAAAACATTCATCCCAGGCATGATATAAGCAACATCACAGAAACATCACAGAATAACGGATAATTTAGGAGCCCCGGGTTTCCTTTGAGCCGCAAATGAAACCCGACATTCCCCAGTCGTGTGGATAGCTTGTGCAATGAAAACCTAGACCCCTATGAGCGCAGAAAGTTGACCGCCAAAACTAGAAGTGAGGAAACCTTTTCATCAAAGTGAATGGGCCACCCGACACTTCAAGAAATCCGGTAACTTGAGCACCCCTCTGTAGGTCAACCTGTACCCCCTACGAGTACGGCGAATAACCCGCCAATTCTAGAGTAAGGTCCCCTCTGTCTCAACACCATGAGATGCGGACCCGTTGCCTTCTAGAACCCGGCTATTCGTGCACTCCACCGTGGGGTAATCCTAATACAAAAAAGAAAATAATATGTACTAGGGTGACATCGACCTCAACCCGGTCGTGCCCCAAACAAATAATATACAAACGGACAGTGACGGCAGTCCACATGTCGGACGCTCGTCCCGCAATATCAAATGTACAAATGAAACTAAATTGCACTACCATTGCACCCAAAGCTATCCATCATGACAATCCACATAAACCATAACAAGATATATATATCCATAGAAACAAGTAACCGAATCAAGTGTGTAACCCCGTCTAATTGAGCATATAGAAATTAGACAACGTTACCAACACATCCACGCATGCAAACAAAGTCACGACATTAGAATTCCAAAACACAATTAGTGCACATCCTAAATATACTAAGGATAAAAAACAAGTGCACTAAACATCCAAAAAGTTAAGTTTTGAGCGAATTCGGAGGTCCTGATAAAAACGAAACGCGTCCGAACCTTCGTAGGGAGTTAGAGCACGAAATTAACTTCGAGTCGGGGGGCGTAGAGGGGGTACCCCACCCCCGAGGCCACCACGAGGTGGCCAGAGGGTGAGGCAGACCCGAAACTGCCCATGCAGGGGCAGTTTCGGGTCCCCACCCCCAAGACCACCTTGTGGTGGTCTTTGGGAGTAGGCCCAGCCATTCGGTCCCCCTCGAGGTCTCCCCGGGGTGCCCACGCAGCATCCCGCGGATTCTCGGTTCAATCCGAGAGCCCGCGGGGTGTGCAAACATCTCAAAACTCAAAAATTCGGAACTGTTTTTTCGACAGTTTTCGATGCCCAAAAAAACGTGAATTCTAATGTCGTAACTATCTAGTTTAAGATGTTTGGTTGCTCTGATACCATGTTGAGTTTTTCCGGTGCCCCGGCCATCAAACCGTGGCCAAATGCGGAACAAAAAATTTTAGAACTTTGGCGCAAACAAAACCCGCACAAGATCGAACCAAAAACTTATACTAGTAAGCAATGTAAAGAATTAGAATGGTTATACCAAATGAACCAAGTCCTTCGGGTCTTCAACTATCATCCCAAGCTCCTTGTAGTTGCGGATCGAGTTTGGTTGCCGGTCTTCCTCCATCTACGATAATCCACCCGAGGGAAACGGGGAAGCTTCAGCCTCGCCAAGCGAGGCAACCGACGCTCCAAGGTTGCTAGCAATGAAGATTGGAGGTGTAGGATTATCTCACTATTATTTTTTTCTCATCACAAATGCTCAAAGAGCAACTCAAGAAGATGAAGAGGAGGTGAGGAAACAAGTGGCATTAGCAACCATGGAAAAATGGCTATGTCTCAAGAATGAGAGTGAATGAATCAAGTGAAGAAAAGAAAATGAGCAAGGCATGTAAAGAATATGGCTCCACAATTTACAACCATGCAATAAAACTATCTCCTCATTTTTCCAATAAACAAATCCATGCCATACCTCTCTACCAGCCATCACCCATGCTCATGGCAACTCACCCTCCACCTCATTTCCCAAATGATTTTCTAAAATGAAAATCTAATAATGAGGTGGCCATCTTCTAGAAGCAATTTTGTATAAATGCGGAATAGAACCCGGTATACGTATCGAAATACATATACGCGTATTCGTACAAAAATACGAATAGCCAAGAGGGAAAAGGAATAGTGAACAATAATACTAGAATACATATATATATAAACACATATATAAATTATTAAATCAAATCCTGATTTAATAATCCGACTTAATCCTAAGCCGTTAGTATTATCAACCGTCCGATTAAAGTCTGTGCAACCTGTACACATATTTAATCGGACACATGTATATACCAACATACGTCATCTACACCATATCGCCTTGACGTGATCGGGATCGCGCCGACATGTTGTCTTCAGTTGATATGCTGATGGCGGCGATAGACGGCTGAGATTGGACCTGGAGGCTGGCTCCTGAAGCGTGTGGATCTCAATGGGTTTGAGGTTGTTTGGGCCGAGCTACCTGCAAGGAAGTCCCGGGGTGGTTGTACCACCGAGGACCTTCCGACGGTCAAGTTAGAGAGGAAATCCGAGAAAAGTAACGGCTTAGTGGAGTAAAAATGGCTTACTTGAACCGTCTAAAGGAGGGGTTTATATAGCGGTGGCAGCAGGCAGGCGGGCGCGAGAATCCCACCAGCCGTTACGCTTCCGACGTCACGCCCGCGCGATGGGCGAGATCCCGCATTAATGGAGAGACAGGCTCGTTAACAGGGGATCGTGATGGCGTGGAACGTGGGATGTGACCGGCGGATATCTCGCGCATGGCGAGATTTTCGGGATGGCGGTTGCGCCTGTGAGTGGTGTCGTTGGTCGGTCGATAAGACTGAGGAAGATGACCTCGGCGGGAGAGATCACGGACGAGCAGGAGAGCCGAGGTATCTTGGTTCTGCGGTAGCCTGGAGACGAGATGATAGGGTCGAGGAGGCTAATTGTGCTTGGGGCTCGGAGGTGAGCCAGCAGTTGTTTGCTTGTAGGACGGGCACAGGAGTGGCCTGGTCAGCCACTGTAGGTCCTTTCTTGTGAGCTTCGGGACACGTCATCAGCCACGTGTCATGATCTGGGAGATCACCAATATCGAGCATCATCATTAGCCCCCCACTCTCGTCCCGATCAGCTGACGGGTCGGGTCGAGAGTGGTCTGCCGGGTCACCCGAGGTGAGCTCCTTTTTGAAGATATCATGGTGTGTTCCTGGGAAATCTGTCGTATTCTCTGGATGGCGTCAGCGAATCAGGGATCAGATCCTCCATTAAAGAGGGTGCGCTGGATCTTGCGTACGGTCACCGAAGTGACTGCCCACGTATCGGGCGCTGGTTGGTCGAGGCGACGGGCCGCAGGTTTCCTGCGCCCGATGGGGTGCGGCCAATGTGCATATGATAGGTAGAGCAATGGTGGCCGTTGAACGCGAGGAGTCTTTTTTGGCGGGAGATGACTGTCTCCGTTGGATGAGTACGTCGGCCGCTCTTAAATAGAGGTGGGGTCCACATGAGGGCCCATTCCTCTTCATAATTTCCTCGTATTTGGTCTTGTCAGCTCGGCGTTCTCCTCTTTAGGTCGGGATTCCCGTGTTTTCTCTTCTGAGGACCCCTCTTCATCAGGTTAGATGTCTTCCTCTGAGGAGTCTGTAGATGTAGTTGGGGTAGAGTCTGGGGAGTCCTCTGTAGATGCTTCATCTTCTTCTTTTTCTTCTTCTCCTTCTTCTTCTGGATCGGAGTCCTCACCGAGAGTTAGGGTTAGGTCTCCCCAGGGTCACGCGACGGGGGCGGTTCCCAGAGTGGAGGTCGCGGGTGTGCCTGGCGTGTCATCCACGGTGAGGTACGAGGAACAGCTCGCCACCGTTCGGAGGCGTTTCCATATTCCTCCCGGCTACACATTGCATTTGGCCGGGGAAGGGGAGAAGGCAGATCAAGTACGGGGCAAGGAGATTGCCCTTTATCTGGAAACCTTTTGGGCCGAAATGCGCCTTCCCTTCTCCCCCGAGATTGTTAGAGCACTGAATTATTTCGGGTTAGCCCCGAGCCAGCTAGTGCCGAACTCCTGTAGGATTCTCCTCGGGTTCCTGGTCTGCTTGAAGATGCAGCTGATCCCTTTCAAGCTGTCCACCCTTGCCTCTTCTCTCATTTACAAACGTCACCCCGACACTCGCGCGGGCAACCCGTGGTGGGTTTATATCTCCTTCAGGAAACAACGGGGGAGTGCCGCCGGGTCGGGAGCCGTCATCGTTCCTTCTTCCATCCACGATTGGAAGAAGAAATTTTTCTTCGTTGGGCCGCCAGAGGGTGAGGACTGGACCGTGCCCACCCGGTGGTCTAGGGATAGGTGCCAGAGGGAGGGTCAGTCCAACGATCCCGACACGATCCCCGGGCCGATGTGCTGCTTTCTGAGCGGGCTCTTAGTTGGGCTGGGCTCAGCCCCGCCCAGTTCGCCGGTAAGTCAAGAGCTTCAAGGCGATCTGTTAGACTTGAGTTTATTTTTATTTCTGCTTGTGTTGCTGACCCCACTGTATCTTGTCTTGTGCAGAACCTATGGACCCGAGCCAACTTTGAGCGGCCATGCGCAAGCCGAAGAAGGGATCGAAGGCTGGAGATGCCGGCTCTTCTCGTCCGACGCCGGTCCCAGCTCCCCCGGCAGCCGCCCCACCCCGGCATTCGAGTGCGGGCTATGCCTCGGAGCCCAGCCAGGCACCGAGCCAAAAGCGGGTTCGGGAACAAGAGGCCCAGGCTTTGAAGGTAGAGATTGACTCCCCGGGGCCGTCTCTCAAGAGGCTCCCCCGGACAGTTCCGCGGACCCCAGTCTCCCCGATCTTGGTGGACGAGGGGACCTCCGCTTTGAGGTGCCCTCGGGGCTCTCCGTTGCTGACAGCTTGCTGGCGGACATAGGAAGGTCGGCCGGGGGCAATGTCCCTCGGGGGACCCTAAGGGCGCAGATGGCTGCGATCGCCCAAGAGACCATGCAGGTTAGTGCTCGCCCCCACTTGGTTTTTCACTCAGCGTCTTATCATTCGTGAGTTTTGGTGCATCCCCTTTCTTTCTGACTCCCTCTAATCTCTCCAGGTCCTCCAACACGTCGCTCTTGTCGTCCATATGGAGGACAAAGAGATTACCCCGGCGATGCGAGCCGCGGACGAGCTCTCCTCGCTGGAGAAGAGCTCAAAGTTGGAGCTGGAGGCGGCGATGGCGAGGGTCGCTGCCCTCGAGGGCGAGGTTGCGGCCGGGAAGCAGGAGGTTGCCAGGTACCGTGAGGTCACCCAGTCCGCCGAGGCCAAGCTTCAGGACTCCAAGGTTCTCATCGCCACCCTGAAGAAGTCGGCGAGCACCCTCCGGAAGGAGTTGGAGGCGACGGTAGAGAGGACGAAGCGGGCCGATCTCAGAGCGGCGAAGGCGGTGGAGAACTACAAGAAGTCTGAACCCTTTTACACCGACCTAGCCGCGGCCACTACCCTCATCTGGCACGAGGCCCTCGATGCCGTTAAGGCTCGGATGCCGGGGTTCGCTGACGCAGAGCTCCGGGCTGAATATCCTCACAGGGATGACGAGCAGGGGGACGACCCCGGGGGCGAGGCCAGGGAAGAGACTCCCGGCAAGGGCGACGCCGAGGCTCCTGTGATGGGCGCTGAGCCCCCAGACGCAGCCCGTGCCGTGGTAGATATTGAGCTTCCCGGGGTTGCGCCTGGTCCCGAGGCCTGATGCCCCTCTTCTTCTTATTTCTTTTTTTTTGTTGCATCGGGAATTTTGTAGGCCTCTGGGCATTTTGTAAGGCTGGGGAGCCCCCAATACCCTTGTAAAGACTTTGATTTTGGGAATGAATTATTTTTGCAATAGTATTTGCGCGCGTATTTTCTTTTGTCGATAAACATTTGTATCTGCAAAGTACTGCCTCCATGTCGGGTCGGTTCTTCGTCTAGCGATCACACGTCGAGTTGAACCTGTTCACTGTTCATTTGCCTAGTGTGCAAGACCGACGGGAAGACGGTATCTCCATGGCCCCGAAGTCGAGGTGGAGATCGCTCAGACGTAGTTAGGTCGGACGCCTCTTGGTGAGGGCTTGTATTCCTTAGCGCGGGAGGCACGGAGAGGCATGCTAAGGATGGGCCGAGCAGGGTTGCTGCCCGGTGCCTATTGGCGAGGTCTTTGATCCCTGGTGTTGTGGGGTAGTGAGCTACCAGCCAGGGATAACCGAGCAAAGGAGGGCCCGGTTGCCTCTTGCGAGGGCTTTTTATCCTTAGCGCGGGAGGGGCCGTGAGAGGCCTACTAAGGATGGGCCGAGCATGGTAGCTTCTCGGTGCCTCTTGGCGAGGGCATTGATCCCTAGCGTTTTGGGGTAGAAAGATACCAGCCAGGGATAACCGAGCAAGGGCGGGTCGGGTTGCCTCTTGCGAGGGCTTTTGATCCTTAGCGTGGGAGGGGCCGTGAGAGGCCTACTAAGGACGGGCCGAGCAGGGTTGCTGCCTGGTGCCTCTTGGCGAGGGCTTTGATCCTTAAGGACGGGACGGGCAGGGTTGCCATCCGGTGCCTCTTGGCGAGGGCTTTGATCCCTGGCATTTTAGGGCAGGGAGCTACCAGCCAAGGATAACCGAGCAAGGGCGGGCCCGGTTGCCTTTTGCGAGGGCTTTTGATCCTTAGCGTGGGAGGGGCCGTAAAAGGCCTACTAAGGACGGGCCGAGCAGGGTTGCTGACCGGTGCCTCTTGGCGAGGGCTTTGATCCTTAAAGATAGCCGAGCAGGGTAGCCGCTCGACTGCCTCTTGGTGAGGGCTTTGATCCCTGACGTTGCGAGGTAGGAAGCTACCAGCCAGGGATAGCCGAGCAAGGTAGCCGCTCGGCTGCCTTTTGGTGAGGGCTTTGATCCCTGGCGCTGCAAGGTAGGGAACTACCAGCCAGGGATAGCCGAGCAGGGTATCCACTCGACTGCCTCTTGGCGAGGGCTTTGATCCGTGGCGTTGTGGGGGTAGGGAACTACCAGCCAGGGATAGCAGAGCAGGGTAGCTGCTCGACTGCCTCTTGGTGAGGGCTTTAATCCCTAGCGTTGCGAGATAGGAAGCTACCAGCCAGGGATAGCCGAGCAGGGTAGCCGCTCGGCTGCCCTGCTCGTGAGGGCTTTGATCCCTGACGCTGCTAGGTAGGGAACTACCAGCTATGGATAGCCGAGCAGGGTAGCCGTTCGGCTGCCTCTTGGCGAAGGCTTAGATCCCTGGCGCTGCGAGGTAGGGAACTACCAGCCAGGGATAGCCGAGCAGGCTAGCCGCTCGGCTGCCTCTTAGTGAGGGCTTTGATCCCCGGTGTTGCGAGATAGGAAGCTACCAGCCAGGGATAGCCGAGCAGGGCAGCCGCTCGGCTGCCTCTTGGTGAGGGGTTTGATCCCTGGCGCTGTGAGGTAGGGAACTACCAGCCAGGGATAGCCGAGCGGCTCTGATTCCTGGCGCTGCGAGGTAGGGAACTACCAGCCATGGATAGCCGAGCAGGGATTGGCGAGGGCTTTGATCCCTGGCGTTGTGGGGTAGGGAACTACCAGCCTGGGATAGCCGAGCAGGGTAGCTGCTCGGCTGCCTCTTGGTGAAGGCTTTGATCCCTGGCGTTGCGAGGTAGGAAGCTACCAGCCAGGGATAGCCAAGCAAGGTAGCCGCTCGACTGCCTTTTGGTGAGGGCTTTGATCCCTGACGCTGCGAGGTAGGGAACTACCAGCCAGGGATAGCCGAGCAGGGTATCCGCTCGGCTGCCTCTTGGCGAGGGCTTTGATCCCTGGCGTTGTGAGGGTAGGGAACTACCAGCCAGGGATAGCCGAGCAGGGTAGCCGCTCGGCTGCCTCTTGGTGAGGGCTTTGATCCCTGGCGTTGCGAGGTAGGAAGCTACCAGCCAGGGATAGCCAAGTAGGGTAGCCGCTCGGCTGCCTCTTGGTGAGGGCTTTGATCCCTGACGCTGCTAGGTAGGGAACTACCAGCTAGGGATAGCCGAGCAGGGTAGCCGCTCGGCTGCCTCTTTGTGAGGACTTAGCTCCTTTAAGGAAGGACCGTGCAGTGAAGCTGCTCGGCGCCTCTCGTGCGAGGTTCTGTCCGACCTTCCCGGTGTGAGTACCAAGAAGATGGACAGCCGCGGGAGACACATGTCATAAGCGCGTAGGGAAGGCGAAGCGCTTGAGCAGTGTCGCTTCAATTTTGCATCGGGCTGCGCGATGTCTGCCGCATGGCGGCGCAGTTGCGGGTGAAGCGAGTGACTGTCGGACTTCCAGGGCATTGTAGGCTATAAAACGGAGGGAATGTTGATTAATCCTTTCCTCACACCCGAAACGTAAGAATGCAGGACTTCCCATTCACCATCCCCAAAATCATAAACTTCATGGACGTGTACCTTTACGATCAGTACTGTACTGAGGACACGGTGCAGTTGGTGATAGGCCGCATCGAGGAGCATTTTGGCCGATTGCTCCCCCGGCACTCCCCCTGCTTCAATTGTTGATGTAATCCATCTAGAGGGAGTCGCCGGGGCTCTACAACCCCCTGTCCGAACAGCTGAAGGACGAGGTCCTTGGCAAGCTAAGATCTCTGAGGTGCTTCGGTCCGATCTCCGCGAGTCGGCTACATTGCTCGGTGGCATTCGTCCTTGAGTGCTACCAATTGAGGCTCGACGCCGATGTCCGCGAGGGGCATCGAGGGCAGAGGTTAGAGGCCGCGAGGGCTCGACTGGCGGAAGTATCCTCGGAGTACCACGAGCAGTGCTCTCTGCACCCCCTTCCCCCGCTATTGTAATTTTTCATTTTCGATGTACGGCTGAAGAGCCTATAGTACCCTTTTGAATAAAAGAAAATTTTCCTTTTCTTTTTGCAATGTTTTATTTACCTCTTCTTATTACATAAACATAAAGGTATTGAGAAAGGTTTACATTGCCTTGGCAAAAGAATTACACGCTAGTAGATGATCTTATTCATGAAGCTTGAGCTCCTCGGACACTGGTTGGCCTCCGCGACCGGCATAGGGTGCTGAGCTTCGTAGGTATCCGACGTATCCTCCGCTAACACGACCATGATTTGTCCGATCGTCAGCTCGCAGGGAGGGGGACGCTGTTCCTGCTTGCGGTCAGCTTGTCGCTTGTCCCTCAAGTACGCTGTGAGGTACCCCGAACGGATGAGCTCCTCGATGTAGTCTCGTAGCTGCTTACAGCTCTCCGTAGAGTGGCCTAGCGACCTGTGGAAACCGCAGTAGGGGCCTCAGGTTCGCTTTGAGGCCATTCGCAAGATCGGGGGGAGCTTGAAGAACCCCTCGCCCTTAGCCTCCTCAAGCAGTACCGTCTGGGAGATGTTGAGCGGGGTATACTCCTGAAACTTCGGGGAGTAGGGTTTTGGCCGCTCAGGTCCCCTTCTCTCTTCCCTTGCCCTTTTCTTTTGGTCGGCTTGCTCTGCCCGGGAGAGATTTGCGTTCACCTCGGATTCGAGCTGTACCTCGCACTCGGTCCAGGCCTTTACCTCGGCCATGGTCTTAGGTTATGCTAATGCAAAGGAGCTTAACCACTCCTTGTGCCTCAGAACAGACCTAGGTGCTATGATGACCATCTCGTCCTGGTGCTCTAGGACTTCGAGAAGGGCATTGTAGAAGCGGGTGACGTATGCTTTGAACGTCTCTTTGTCCTCACTCTTGATCGTGAAGAGATGGCCAACTGTGCGTCTTTGCCGCCTGTTCCCGACGAAGTGGCCGAGAAATTGGGTGGCCAACTCGTCGAAAGTTGAGATCGAGCGCGGCTCGAGTCCTCGGAACCAGTCTCATCTGGAGCGGATGAGAGTGGCCGGGAAAGCTCGGCATTGCGCGGCGTCGGAGTTATCTTGGAAGCTCATTCCCGCGGTGAACGCATCCAAATGGTCCTTCTGGTCAGATTTGCCATCGAAGAGGGAGACCTTCGGGGGCTTGTTGCAAGAGGAGACGTGGATGGTGAGCAGATCCTCGGTGAATGGTTTGGTGAGCGAGTCGACGACGTACTTAGCCCGGTCGCTCGAACGGTGACCTTCCCGATGCATGCCTTCGATCTTCTTCTCGAGGATGTCGAATCGGCCGTGGTATCCCGACGATTCGGTACATTCTGATCTTTGGCCTCTGCTAATAAAGACATGTGCCTGGCCGCGGCTGCGGTTCTTTTCAATGAGGTTCCTTAGATCCCCTGGAGAGGTAGTCTTTGAACTGCCGTGACGAGCCCCGTCCGTGCAACCCCGTCAAGGAAGGGGGTGTCGGTCATGCCTGGTAACAGGCGAGCTGAACGACATCTCCTCGGGTGGGACAGGTGCTCAAAGGATCTCGGGGCGAGGCGCTCTAGCGACGAACCTCGGTGTTGAGCTGTGGGGCGCCCAGCGGGTCGCAAAATGTATCGGCCCGGGGGATCTGCGGCCGTGGGAGGCAGCGAGGCGGTGGTCGGCGGTGCCGACGCGAGCAGAGTCTTCTCTCACTCTGTATGAGCCCTAGTCTCGAGGTGGGGGAGCAGCGACCGGGGGATCTTGCCCTAACGTTTGGATGCGGATGAGCGCCTCCACAACGGACGCGAGTCGATTCCGGCCGGCTCGGGCGTTGATGGCGTTCGGGGGAGGTGGTCCGTCCGCGCCTCCGTTGGGGGGAGGCGGCGGCTAGTGCTTGGATCGTCGTGATGATCGCTCACCATAGAGTTGGATCGGAAGGTGAACTTTTGTTTTAGTGGAATCAAGGATTTCCCACAGACGGCACCAGCTGACGCGAGTGGGATCGCGTCGAGATGTTGTCTTACGTGCCTGAACCGTGAAAACCCTCTGTATGGGACTCTAAAGACTCGTCAATACGCTGGCAGTGGGTTTAACCACAAGCACGTCAGCGGCACTAGCTGTACGTAACGGCCACCCAGGTATTGAGCGAAAGGAAGGCCGACGAGCAAACTCATCCAAACCCCTACTGATCCTGACAGTGACAATCTCCGTACAGTCCGGTCTGTTCGTCTAAGAGTATCGCATATCGAGTCTAGGGGGTTGATAAAGTCAGACCCCTAATAACGCGTTAATTAGTGTCGGTATGTAACCCATCACCACCTGAGAAACTATCGATCCTGAATCGGTAATTCTCGTCTACCCCGGCCGAGGATTTCTGGTGATGGCCGCCCGTGCACAATGCGACATCAACCCCTAATACCGGGAGAGGCGAATCCCCGACGATCTGCTCACTGCCTCCATGTGGCTCGGGACTGTACCCAACTAAAACTTGTTTGCATGACTTTTTTGAGCCGTGGTAGGGTAGTAATCAAAGCACAGTGGGAACTCACACGAGACAAATGACGATCTCAGGTCGACAGACTAACCTGTACACATGTCACCTGGGAACTGCTATCTGACAATAGGTATAATACCAACTAGCATGTTCCCGGCGAGTCCGTCCATTATACTCATAACCCAATGAGCACCTGTATACTATCTTAGGTGAACAAACTAACACCAATGGCTTGTGAGACCGGGCCACTGCCCCTCGTCGGGGTTTCGATCAGTATACACTAGTTACTCTAGAGTATCGATGCCCAGTCTCGAAACTCCCGCGACTAGGGACATTTAAGGATTTGCTTATAGACCACCCAGCTCCCACGTATATGATCGCCATTATAATGCTGGTAGTCAAGCATAAATCCTATGGGCTCTATGAACATGTAATAGTGATCAGTAATACCACATAAAGTATGTTCATGATGATAAAGACAAACCAAATAGCATACTATCATCTTGAGTAAGATTGTTCTACCGGTATAGGCCCTCCCTCAATCATCATAATCATCTTCCTGCGACTATGATAATTGCCTTGAGGGCACTATAGCCAACAGGGTCGAGAGTGGTCTGCTCGGTCTTTCTTCGGCCCAATTTGGCATCAAAGAATCGTAATGCGGATCGACCGGGAATGGCCTGGCGTTGGGCGGTTACGTCGTTTCGATCCTTGGGCCCACGTGTCGCCTAGTCATTCGCCTGAATCTTCACGCGTATCCCCGCAGACGTCAGCGAATCAATTAAATGATTGCGCTTTAAAGAGGGTGCACCGTTTCGCCCGAGACAAGGGTGATGTTCTTGTGGGAGCCGATCCAGCGGGCCGACGTCCTGCTTTCTGAGCAGACCCTGAGCTGGGCCGGGCTCAGCCCTGTGCGCTTTCTGGGTAAGTTAGGGCTGTCGTAGACGATCTATTTAGACTTTGATGAATTTTTTTTCCTTTTCAGCATCACTGACTCTCTTTATGTATTCTCCTTTCTGCAGAGCAAATGGACCGATCCAAATTCTTAGCTTCCATGGCCGCGAAGGCAGGAAAGAAGACCGGGGGTGCTAGCTCGTCCCGTCCCGGTTCGAGCTCGGCTCTGAAACCAACTGCACCGGTGAAGACTTCTGCTGTGTCCCGTGCCCCGGAAGTTAGCCGCGGGGAGAGCCAGAAGCATGCACGGGGACCAGAGCCCCGGGCGAGGGGGTGGAGGATGAGGCCGACCTCACCGAGGTCCCTCTCAAGAGGCACAAAAGGACGGTCTCTCGCTCGCCACCCTCCGGGATCCCCGTGCAGGAGGGGGACGTCTATTTTGAGGTGCCTTCGGGGCTTTCCGTTGTCGATATCCTGCTCTCCGACATGGAGCGATCGGCCGGGAGCAAAATTCCTCGGGGAACCCTAAAGGCCCAAGTGGCCGCCATCGCTCAGGAGGCGGTTCAGGTCGGTATCCATTTTCCCTTAAGAATTTTGTTAAGTAATTTTCCTCAGTTTGAACATTTCTAACTCCTTTTGCTGCTTTCCTCAGGTCATCCCACCAAACACAATTTTTTTTTCTGATTTTTCTTTTTAACTTTTTGGAAGCCCAAAAGGTTGCACGTGCAATACACAGGAAAATGAAAAGTTCAGAAAAATCAAACATAAGGAAAATGGTGTAAGTACAGAGTTAATCTGGTGACATGAATCTCGAGGCATTTGCTTCAAGATCGACCGACGGAAATAACCCTAAGGCCGGCGGGGACGGTTCGGATGGGTCCAAATTGATCCGTGCTTTGCATACTCGTCTCTTCAACTCCTCTCAACTCCTCTACACTGTTTGATTTCCCTGCAATCAAACAGAGACCTTTTAATTCACCAATTAACATCATTTTAATGCTTTTTAATCCACTTTTTTAATTCCCAAACCCTAATTCTCCACTATAAATACCACCCCATACCCTAGCTCTTCACCATTCTGAAAATTCTAGCAAAAACTCTTTCAAAAGTTTCTAAGTGCAAGTGGAGTAAAGTGGAGTTAGCGAGCAAGCTTCTTCCGTCGAAGATCGAAGCCGATTCCAGAGCTCCCGTGAAACCACGAAGCCTCCCTCTTCTTCCTAACTTTTTCTTTGAAATATACAAACCGTAAGTCCCTCCCAACTCTCCTCCTTTTTATTGAAATTCATCTATAAATCTTATATCGGTAAAGTGGAGTTATTTTTGACATCTTTTTTATAAACCCTAGAAACTCCATTTTCCTTTATATATTGATCAATCTAAATTTACCACAATACTTGTAACCTTAAATACCAATATTTCGAATCAAGTTTAACCAAGAATCTCATGTGAAACAACCATAATTAAATTTTTTTCATTAAAATACCTTGAACTTTATTATCACTTCTTTTCATTTTCGTTAAAACTATGCCTTTAGGAAAAACTTCACGGGGTAACGACCTACCCCACACGTGCACTTTGGTTTCATAGCACGATACCTATTTATATGTATTTTTGTTTCGAAGAATAATATTTACAATAAAATACAACATATTTTAAAACCGGGTTTCTTTTAAAACGGTATTTCGTATTACTTTACAATTATGCATCTACAATCCTTGTTACGGGACCCACTAATGGATAGTGCAGATTATCGAACATCCTGAGGATAGTAGAGTGAGATGCAGCACTCCTCACGGAGTATTCGATCTCAAAAGGATATAAATACGGTTTTTAAGAAAAATGAATTTTTTAAATAAAACTAAATATTTTTTTAAAAATTATATAAAATTATAAATCCATATTTTCATTATATTATGAAACTATATTATTATAAAAATGAAAATTTGAAAATGTCAATAAAATATCATCAGGTTACTAAAAAGGGCTAATTTCAATAAAATACAATAAACTTTTAAAAACTAGGTATTTATCATTAAAATATATCAATACTTAAAACACATACTCATGAAAACCCTAAGTAATACAAATCACGCTTGAGATTTTATTTTTAATCTATATTAAAATATTTTCCATAAAACCCTCTCGAGATATACAAAACAATATTTTAAGGACTTTAGTAAATATAGGTTTAAACGGGATCAATTCTTTTGAGCCCCATGGAGCCGGAGAAAGTGAGTGCTTACCTATTCAAGTTAGAAAACTTAACAAGAGTTATCAATGGCAATTTTCTTGGAGAAAAACACAAATTTTGTCGTCCAAGTGTAGCAGTTGCCGATGATTCCCGAACCTAAGAATTCAAGAGTTAAATCAGTTTACAAGTATCTGACTCAGTCTGAGTCCAACCTCAAACTTGAATCCAAAATCAAACACGAATACTTGATCATGAACATGAATACTCGAATTCAAATATCAAAATCAAACATGTATACTTGACTTGATTTGACCGAACCATGGTTATAACTTAACATGAACTTGACATGACTACTTGAATATATGATTATATCCTGAACATGAATACTTGAACATTTTGTATCCATGGTTTTGGATAAAACTTGTAAACATAATCTATACAATACATTAAGCGGGGATAAAGGGGTAGATTGATACGGAACGTATATCGTGGCACGAGAGGCCACTTAAAAGACACTTACATGAATTCTCGTACCGTTGTTCCGTGGGTTATGACGGGGCCTTGTACTACATGTTACCATAGTCCACGGGGTAAGATGGACTCCTATCGTATACATGAATACCTTCTTTATCAAACTACAAACAATCACGTTATAATAACTATCATATACCAGTAATCGGTCATATACAACTTAACCTATTCATTTCACTTTATATACTATCTTCTCTTTTTTCTTTTGGGACTTACCGAGCATTAGTTCACCGACGACATTCCTTTCTGTTTCTTTCTTTGGAATGTTCGTCAGGAGGATCGGACTATGAGGAGATAGAGCCGAGCCAGGAGGACTTGGACCAGCTTACCGCTCAGCCAGATTACTAGCTCCCTCCAGTCTGCACTTATTTTCTGTATGCCATTATTTAGGCATTTGCTTATTATCATTGTATCTTTTATTTCAAACAGTTGTATGTAAAGTTGAATGTAATAAAGTTGTTTCATTTTATTCTCTTGTCATTCTTATTCATTTTTATATATTGCTTAATTACGCTTAACGTATTTATTTCATAGTAAATACGTTGCGGCCTGCCACGTCACCATTTCCGTCTACTGGGAAGCATGGTGTGACAATGAACATCGGGTGCGGCTAATACTCATTCTGACTAAAGAAATGAGCTAAATCTTCCTCGGTCGGTTCCCGCTTTGTCTGCAATACTTAATCGCAAACGGTCTTTAAACCCGACAGACATTTCAAAAAAAGAAATATCTGTCAGCGAGCTGGGCTCGCCTAAGTCTCCCAAGAAGTATGATGTGAATATGTGTACATTAAAAGAAGGCAGTATAAACATGAGGTGTATATAGTAAGAACAAAATAGTACAAGCATGTGTAATGTGCAATCTCTAGTCATATCAACGTTTGTTCATGCTTTGTAAAGGTAATACATGTTGATTTTGGAGAGTATTCTGTTAGTACCACGGAACAACAGTATACTTGAGGGTCAGCATTCTTTTTACGACCCGGAATCACAGCAACATGAACCAGAAGGAACTCTGGAAATCTTATCCATTTCCTTTACTAAACTACCCCAACCTGTGTATAGATTTTATTTAGGATTCGATTATGATTTGCTAACATGAAATTTCATCAAGATACATGACATATCGGGAACACGAAACATGACATAAGCTTGAAACAATCATGTGCACGTGCCACGTGTCCATGCGATAACTACCCTATATATATATATATATATATATATATATATATATATATATATATATATATATATATATAGCCAACCTGAACATGTGGTTAGACGTCACATTAACATGATATATGAAACAAGTGGAGTAAGGTGCAAAGTAACATGTATTTAAAGTATAACTACGATAACTCGCTTCTGAGTATTATAATAAGAGGTGGGCAGGAAGTGTAAGGATATTTAAACATGAATACGGTATTTATAATAGATATGCAAAGTATTATTATATATAAATAAATAATGATTAAACTTATTTAACATATTTATATACACTACTACAATAAGGGGTTACCCCTACGGCTTTATCTGTAAGGGAAAAGCATTGCCCCTAAGGATATATTCGTAGGGGCTAGAAAATTCTCCATAGGTGCAATCGCCACAGGTGCAAATTTTCATCCTGAATATGCCTCTACGGAGTAAACCTTGCCCCTACGGTTTCATGCGTAGGGGACTATGTACCTATGGTGTCTGCCGTAGGGACAAAATATTTATTTAATTTAGCGGTTTATAAAATAAAATACTTGCCCCTACGGATTAAGCCGTAGGTCTAAATATGTCCCTACGGGTTCATCCGTAGGGGCACATGTAACTCCTGTTACTGAGTCCATAGGGGTAAATTGTCAGTTATCCTGTCCTTACGGAGTTAACTGTAGGTCTACATATAAGCCCCTACGGGTGTATCCGTAGGGGCATGTGTAACTCTTGTTACTGAATCTATAGGGGCAAAATGTCAGATATCCTGATATTTTATCCTTACGGATAAATATGTAGGGACAACCTGTGGCCCTACGGATTAATCCGTAGGTGCAACAGATGGCCCTACGGATTAATCCGTAGGTACATAATATCAGGGTTTTTTTAAAAAAGAGCTTCCTGTTTTTACCCCGCCCTGTGCACAATAATATATACATCATATATATACAGAATATTCATAATTAACATCTCACGCATAATATATAAAAGAAATAGACATACAGAATACGATATCAGGATAAATCATCGTTCATAAATACAGAATACGATATCAGGATAAATTATCGTTCATAAACAACCACCAACCATTATCATCCAAAATTTATACAATATGTATCAGATAAGTATATACATTCTCAAAAATATAAATAAAGCTATCCTAGCTCGATCCAGCTCCTCCACCTCTGATAATCGACGTAATATGGCGCATCTGCTCCTCAGCGCAGCCCTGAGTCATCAAAAACTTGACCAATGAAGGAGCGGACTGTGCAGGAGTCTGAGCGGGTTGTGGAGCTGCAGGAGTGGTCTGCGCAATCGCAGCCGAGGTAGTGGGTTGCGAAGCCACAGCCGAAGAAGATGCATGTGGATCCGCAGTCGAAGTGCTCTGTCGCATTTGTTCAATTTTTTGTGTAATAAATGAGTAAGAACTTTGTCGAATTAGTTTCATTATCAGATTATTGCGAAACCCCAATCTAAGATTAATCAAAGTTAAGTCTACGACCAAATAAGCTCAGGCTACTAATATTGGATATGTCACTATCTATAATATGATATAATATTTTACTATTAAGTAGTATACTAACCATCATATCCTTCAACTCCTGGACGATGGTCTTCAAGGTGGCAACATCTTGCTCTAGACGTCGCTCACGGGGGGTAAGGGAAGTATTCACCGGAATAGAGTCCAACCTCATATGGGCCATGCTAGAACCCAGTCCCCGGCCTCTCTCTCAACCTCCGTGGTGCCCTCCGTGTGCGGCGTCTAGAACTGGGGTCAGCAGCATCGGATCGTTCTGTCCAGTAAAATCGATCCCCGATGCCTCCGCCTGCTCCACCACCTACTCCTACACCCACATTAACCATTAAAATATAAGTATATCATTTAAATTTAAACTTTTCAAAACAAAAATTTCAAACATGTTAGAATAAATATTAACACTTACGCAATACTCCTGGGTAGCGGTGTCGGGGAATCGAAGCTCTCCCGTGGAAGGATCTGTCGAGATGTCGTGGACGACAAGATACACGGACAGCATGCTCGGTGTACCACCCTGCGCCAGGGTCCGAGCTCTCTGCAATTCGCAAAAAATTTACATATATTATAAAATAACTCTTAATATTACATTATATCACAGTAGCTTTATTGTAATTTACCGATAACTCCATGGCACGGGTAATATTCCTTGAGCCACCTGTATAAGTGGGGCGACTCCTCTTCCCCAACTTCCTATTCTTTTTATTTTGATCGGCCTGTTTCTGCACAACACATACAGATTTAGTTTTCTAATTAAGCAACACAATAAAATAAATTATATACTAAATAATAAATTACATTTAAAATACAAACATGTTTGCGCTGAGAGTCGAAATATTGGCACAAGAGAGGCCATGTATCTACGTCGACTCTCGCAAAGGCCGGAGTATGTAGGAGAGCCGCTCTCTCTGCCTCAGGGGTCGCCATCCACAGGGAATAGCAGTCGATCTTCAGCTCGTTCCTATTGTATCGGACCTTTGATTTCATGTTTTTCATCAGGCCATGGTACAGAGCGTGAAGATCGAGCACTCTCTCAGGGTGATCAGGGTCGGGTACAGGCTGAAAGTCGTAATCCAACTGCAAATACAAAAAAAAACAATGTTATAAAATTACAAGTGTTAAATAATAATAAATATATTGGGTAAGTCAAATGAAACTATAAATTAATACCCGAGCCTGATCCCAGAAGAGGGCAAATGAGCGTCGGTGCTGATCGCCCCACTCAACGTGAAGTGGATACTTCATGAGGCGGCTCTCATCCCCCATATACCGGCCTAACCTCTCGGCATAATCGCCGGTATAGCGATAATCAGGGGTAAAGAAGAGGGGGAATGCTGCCTCCCTCCTAGCTCTGTCGGGCCTCAGCCTGTGGGACTGATTCGGGCCTTGAGTCCCCCTCTCGGGATGGGGATGCCCTGCATCAATAAGAAATATCAAGACAATCAATATTAAGACAAAGTGGTATTAAGAAATCAAGGTTTAACGAAAATTGAAGTGTGATATATACCTCCGGCGACAGAAGTACGAGCCTGGGCCCGGGGCAGCAGCACGAGCGGGACGATAGTTCCTCCGGTGAGGAACAGCCGGTGACCTAGACGTGGACGCATCTCCAACTAGAAAATAAATATCGATAAAATTACATGAAGTTCATGTTTATTCTTAAAGGATGTGTAAAATGAATAAATATTTTATATTTATTCATACAAACTTGCAGACTGAGCGGAGGGTATGGAAGTGGCGGGAGTGACCCCTGCACCACCTATAATTAGACAATCAAATATTGACTATATAAGTAATTGCAAAAAGAATGTGTATATCAATAATATAACATTCTAAATCAATATGTATACACTATAGGATATATAAACACACCCACAGGTGCGGTGGTGGCCTCTGCCAGAGATGTAGAGGCACCACCTATAGCCCGAGATGTAAGTACGTAAGAGCAAAAAGAATGTATGTATATTTATGATATAGCATTCTAAATCAATATACATGCACTATATGATATATAAGCATACCTGGAGGTGCAGGAGTGGCCTCTGTCCCTGATGTGGACGTATCACCAACAGCTAGACAATCAAACATTGACAATGTAAGTAATTTTGACATGAATATGCATGTATATCTATAATATTACATTCAAAATGAATATGCGTGCAATATCCCTGGAGGTGTGGCAAAGTCCACACGGAAGGAGGCATCCGAAAGGGTCTCCGATCGGGGTGCAAGACCGGCCCTCTGAAGCTCCCTATGCAGCTCTCCGGGCGGCAGAACCGCTCTGCCTCTGCCTCTGCCGGTGCCGCGGCTGGAGCTCCTGCCGCCCCTCGCTGCTCCCGTCATCGTCATCAAATCTAGATAAAACGGTTCGTGGACGCATTAGACAATCATTACATATGCATGTTATATATGTATAGATCGTAAAATGTGAAGTAATAATATAACATTACTGATAACCTTTTTCATTTCATGGATGCATTAGACATATCTACTTGGATTTCATCATCGATATCATTTCTAACCTACGTAACTTCATGATCAGCCGAAGACAACCCGTCTTTCGAAACAGACGGTCGGAGCACTCTAAGTCTTCTCTCTTCTTCATCCTCATCGCTGTCCTCGAATTCTGGGACATCATAAACATTCCTGGGTTTCCAACGGCATACGGCACTCCATCCCGGATGCTTCAAATACTGTGAGTAGTATACTTGGAACGCTTGGTTCTGAAAGATAAACGGATCTTCTTGACCGTAAAATCGAAGTGTGTTCACACTGGTCAATCCATATTCATCTTTCTAAGTCCTGAGATTTCTTCTCCAATTATCCGTATCGGTTCGTGTATCGTACCAAGTACACTGAAATATATAAAACGGTTCTGATCGTCCGGGATATTGGATGCCAAGTATACAATTTAAGTATCCATAATAAATCACACCATCCGATCCTACCGTCGCAATCCTACTATTCTGAGTGGTTCTAGATGTTTCTATATCCTTAACTTCGAATTTGTATCCAAGGACACAGAATCCTTTATAATATGCAACCTCCATACTAGGTAACTGAGCTAAACATCTTGAATCACTCTCTAATGATGCAGACAAGTTCGGATCGTGGATATAACAAAACAAATTTTACGACAAATACATAACGATATAAGTTTAGATTAAAACTGATAGCAATAATATGTTATTCGAATAACTTACATGATCTACAACCCAATCGCAAAAATTATCCTGATGATATTTTTCCAATCGTTCATCGTTCCAATCAGGATGCCCCTTACATACCTTATTAAAATGAATTCTGTTCTCGACAATAAATTATGACATTAATATTATATCATTTTATACACACACAAACATAAATATAACAATTAATCCAAAAAAACTTACTCTCTAATTTTTTCAAGACATGCGCTATTGAGGAGGATAAACCGGTATATCTTGTTCATAAACATAATGTCTAACCTCTTATAATCGGCTTTACCATATGGCCCTTCCTGAATTCTTCGAGGCCAGTTAAGTCTCGCCTCAATGTTCTCGTTCAGATAGCGGGAACAAAATGTGGTTGCTTCATCTAGAAGATAACCTTGCATTATAGAACCCTTTGATCGATTTCTATTGCGTATATACTTTTTAAGAGTGTATAGGTACCTAAAGAAAAATATGTTAAATAAATCAATACGGGCATACAGGACAACAATAATTTTATAAATTGCGTGAAACGATAAATTCCACGTACCACTCGACGGGATACATCCATCGATATTGTACCGGTCCGGCTAACTTAGCCTCAGTTGCAAGATGAACCGTCGGATGTATTATGATATCGAAGAATGACGGTGGGAAAATACGCTCAAACTTGCAAAGTATCAACGATTTCTCCAGCATCACAACATCCAGTGTTTTAGCGCATAATTCTCTGAAAAAACAACATAGGTCATTGATTACTAGACCAACCGATTCGGAAAGGGAAGTCCTGAGGGCTAATGGGAGAAGGCGCTCCATAATAACATAGTGATCATGACTTTTCAGCCCATCGATCTTGCCTTTCACAATTTTTATCTTCTTGCTGAATGATCCTGAGAAACATGTGGGAACTTTCAAATCATGCAACACCTGCAGGAATCTTTTCTTCTCCGGTTGTGACATATGATACGCGGCATTGGGAAGTACAAACTTGCCTGGTTTACCCGCTACCGGTTTAGGATGCAATTCACTTCTAATTTCCCAGTCCTGTAGATTCATCCGAGCATTTAGGTTGTCTTTCGATTTCCCGTCTTTACAAAGAAGCAAGTTGAGTATGTGCACGGATACTCCCTTCTCTATGTGCATGACGTCCAGACAATGACGCATTAAATTTGTTGACCAGTACGGAAGCTCGAAGAAAATGCTTAACTTGTTCCAGAATGGTGGTTTGATTTGTTTTGTCAGATCCATCCCGAAGGTCACATTATTGTAACCATCCCACTGAGCAGTCGCGTCCTCTTCGGACAATGGGGTTGGAGGTCCAAGAAACTCCTGATGACCATCAAAGTGAACAACGTCTAACCTGTAGGGGTGGTCTAGAGGCAGGAAACGTCGATGGCCACAATAACAAACCTTCCTGCTAAAATTCAAGAATTTCGATGTTATATGTTGATGGCAATAAGGACATGCTTTGTGACCATGTACGGACCAACCTGATAGCATTCCATACGCAGGAAAGTATTTAATTGTCCACATTAAAGCCGCACGCAGTATGAAAGTTGTATTTGTGTTTGCATCGTAAGTATCTACACCATCAATGAATAAAGATTTTAACTCCTCGATCAGAAGTCAGAGATAGACGTCGATATTGTTTCCCGGTGAGTTTGGTCCGTCGATAAGAAGATGCATCATAAAGTATGATTGGTCCATAGCCAACCAAGGTGACAGATTATAAAATATCATTACAACGGGCCATGTGCTGTGGCTTCCAACCATATAGTTGAATGGGCAGAAGCCATCACTAGTGAGTCCGAGCCTGACATTGCGAGAATCGCTACTGAATATTTCGTGCCTCCTATCGAAATCCTTCCATGCCGGTGAATCTCTTGGATGACTCATTTTTCCATCTTCACTTGGAGGAGTATGGTGATGCCAAATCATTTCTTCGGCTGTTTTCTTGCACCTGAATAGCCTCTGCAGCCTCTGTGTTATGGAAAAGTATCGTGCTATCTTGACAGATATATCGGGCTTCTTATCAGAATCTTTCGGCTTATACCTGGCCTCTCCGCATGTTAGACGCTCTTTCAAATCTGAATTCTCTTTCCGGTATAACACGCAATTTTTAGGATATACTTGAATCTTCTCACACTTAGACTCAAATCAGACATCATCTTCTGGGCTCCGTACCAGCTGTCGGGCACGTTATTTTCCGGGGGCATAGAATCTTTCAAGAACGAAAGAAGCATTATGAATGACTTGTTGCTCCATCCATTTAGACACTTAATCTGGAAAAGTTGGACGATCCATGAGAGGGTGGAATACTTTGCATTCTCATAAATTGGTTTTCTAGTACCATTCATGAAATTTTCATACTTATCCGCACGCGGTCCTTAACCGGAAGGAATGTCATCTTCGGTACGAATAGATTCATCTAGAGCAACCTCTACCATATCCTCCATTTCTTCTCCTGAAAAGAAATTACCGTCATCTTCTTCTGCCACATTACCATCTTCTTCTTCTTCTTCTGTCGCATTACCGTATTCTCCTTCTTCTTCTGCCGCATTACTGTCTTCTTCTCCTTCCCCGTGATATAGCCAAGTTGTATAAAGTCTAGTAAAACCATGTTTAACGATATGAAGCTCTGCAAATTCTACGTTCTGCCAGTACTTATTCCCACATCTATTGCACGGGCAGAGAATCTTCTCTATCACAATCTTATTATGTGCGCGTGCAAATTCAATAAAAGCAGCAACTCCTGCGACAAACTTAGCTTGCATACATTGTTGCCAATCCACATACATCCAGTCCTTAACTCTGATGTACTCATGGGCCATGTTAGACTGTATAATATATAAATTATAGGTTATGATGACTATATTGAGAAATCTAAGAACGAGATGGTTACTGATAAAAGAGAAAATCCGTGTATATGCTTTGTGTGTTCGTTTGTCGTTGAAAAGAATAAATTATCAATAATCAAAGTTATATTTGAGGATACCCATATATGAGTTATATTCTATGTTTCAATTTATGATTTCGCTTAAGTGTATGGTTGTTAGTATGTATGTGCTGTGTGTGCGTTTGTTGTGTATTCGTGTTGTATGTGTGTGTTTCGGCTGTCGGGGGTAAGACTTCTATCCCATTAAGAATGTATAGAGCAGACACTCATTCGCTTGTGCTTTCAACCGTTTCGAGTAAATTTTGGCAGCACCTCCCCTCTGTTCTCCGAGTACACTGTAATAGAATAGATAATCATTTCAAAGCTGTAAAACAACGTTGAAATGAACATATATTCTATCTTTGTACACGGAGAACCAGCGGAAAAGTACCGACGAAATAACTCGACACGGATGAAAACACAAGTGGATGCAGGTGTTTTCTTTATACATTCCTAACTTGTCCACAATGGACAAATCTATCGGTTATCATACGTTTAAATCTTCTCGTTACATAGACTATACGACGGTTGTTAGTACCGAACTATACCGTCCGATAATTAACAACCTTCGTATAGTTCTATGTCACGACGAACATCGAACGTATGTTAACCGGTAGACGGGGACTAAGTTGCGCTTTGATTTTCATATATCAGTATCGATGAGAATAAGAAAGTTTCATATTATCATCGAGTATCATATATTGGTTTTAACTTGAACATTTAACTTGAATAGGTTTCACGTTTACGTTTCGTTATTAAGGGTTCGAAGTCTTTAGCTTAGGGTAAATTTTTCTTGTGTTTACGGTAAAGTTGTGCGTTTGCGTTATCATCGAGTATCCTACTGAATGAACTAGTGCACCCTAAACCCTAACTCAAATCAACCAAATTAACCACAATAAACTCTAACCCTAACCCTAAATAACTCAAATTAACCTAACTAACCACGATTAATCATAATCGTTAGCCTAACACAAATTATCCCTGATTAACCCAAACTTAACCCAATTTACCCAAATTAACCTAATTAACCCTAATCGACACCCTAACCCCTTCAAATTATCAATAATTAAACCAAATTAACCCTAGCCTCTAATTAACCCAAATTAACCCTAGCCTATAACCCTAAACCTGAACCAAACCCTAACCATACACTGAACCCTAACGCTAGCCCAAGTCTTACCCTAACCCTAACCCCAACTAATTAACCCTAACCCTAACTGAACCGAACCCTAACCCTAACCCTACCCTCAACTAAACCCTAACCCTACCCTCAACTGAACCCTACCCTCAACTGAACCCAACCCTCCTCCTAACCGAACCCTGAACCCTAACCCTAGCCCAAGTAGCAATCCAATAATCAACAAAAACATAAATTAATAGCATAATTAGAAGTAAAACTATGAAATTTAGTAACCTGTAGCTAGGCCGGCGATGGAGGAGACCGGAGACGGTCGACGACGCAATCGGTTACGAGTCGCAGGCGGGTGGCGACGAGGAAGTCGATGAGTCGCGGGGGGGGCGGTTGCGACGAGGCGCGGGCGGTGGCAACGAGAGGCGCGCGCGGGAGATCGAGTGATGAGAGAGTTTTTTTTTGGATCGAGAACTTTTCTGTGTTTATTTTCTTATTAATAACCCATATACATGCTCCTACGGATACAACCGTAGGTCCTTCTTTTGCGGCTCCGTAGGGCCAAATAACAAATTACGTTTTAATATTTTTAAATTAATTCGTATGGCACCGTAGGGACAACAATAAGGACCTACGGATTAATCCGTAGGGACAAACTATTATTGCCCCCACGGATAACTATATCCGTAGGGGCAACCTCTTATTGTAGTAGTGATAAAAGCAATATCTATAATCTCCCAATCTAATATACTAAAAGGTTGATATAAATTACATATTTTTATTATTATTATTATTATTATTATTATTATTATTATTATAATTTTATTATTATTATTATTATTATTATTACTGCTACTACTACAAAAATACCTCAAGAAAATGATAAAAAATTAGTCTATCAAATCCGTATCTTTCTAAAATTAGGTGTGAACTTATATGTATATGATTTATGTCTTAATATAACGAACTTATATATCCTTTTAAAATTAGGCTTATAACATTTTATTATAAAAATATCATTTTAATAAGTTTGCAACCTTATATTAAAACTGTTCATTTCTTTTTAGAAAATGATTGGTCAAAACTTTTTAGGGTAAAAATGAGAGAGAAAACTTGCAGGGTAAATAAGTATAATTATGTGAAGAACTTGGGCTTGTAATATTTTATAGTAAAAATCTTATTCCATTCAATTTGCAACTTGCCTTAATAACCAACTTAGTAAAAGAAATATTTCCTTTTAAATTAATAATTTTAGGTCTAGGTTAGAGGAAAAAAACGTATGCGATAGCTAGAGTAAGAAAATTCATAAGTCGACTCTAATTATCGAAATCTTGTAGCATCCAGAAAATAATAGTAATTTTGGTTAACATGAGGTGGTAGCAAGATGCGATCGGATTGATGTTATAACAATAGCAAGGAGAATAGTTGTAAAATATGTAATCAACTTATTTCAAAAAACGTGTCCTTTTTAAAATAAGGAACATAATTAAAATTTCGTCCTATTTAATAAGTGGGGCATGGAGATTAGGAAAACAAAACAACGAGTATAGCGGCAAGAACAAAAGAAAATGATTCGTAACCAAAAAGTTAATAAATAAGGATACTGGAAAGCTTTATTTCCATCTATTTGACTGGAATATGAATTTTCTATGTTTAATGGGTACTTAAGGGAAACTTGTGGTGCGATAAAGGACAGCGAATATAGTAAGGGAAGACAAGTGATGAGAGGGGAAATCGAGACTACTCTTCACTGTGAAAAAGGTTTCATATAAATAGAGTCATTGATGGAGTTTCTTTTCAGATCTTCTTCAGATGTTGTCTTCCGTCGATCTTCCGTGGATTCTGAAGGGGATCCCCTATTGTGTGTGGGTCCTAATGGGTTTTGAGAAGATTTGGTGATTGGAGGAGTTTGACGCCAAGTACCAGCAAAGAAGTTCCGGGATGGTTTGATACCACCGAGGACCCTCCGACGATCAAGTTAGTACTTGATCCGAGCAGCGTAACGGCTAAGTGGAGTAAAAATAGCTTACTTGACCCTTCTGTGATGGGGGTTTATATGGTGGTGGAGGCACGCAGCAACAGGCGTGAGAAACTCGCCGGCAGTTACACTCCCGACGTCACGCCCGCGTAGAGAGCGGATCGCCCATGAATGAGGATCGTGAAGGCATGGAACGTGGGATGTTGCTGGTGGAGACTCCGCGCATGGCGAGATTCGCGGAGCGGCGGTTACGCCTTGTGAGCGGCGGAACTGGTCGGAGAACCAAGGAAGACGGCCTCGGCCAAGGGGCTCGGGGACGAGCGAGAAGGCCGAGAAGACTTGGTCCTGTGGCAGCTCAGGGTGAGCTGAGAGGCCGAGGAGGCCAATCTGCAGGGGAGCCCCGAGGTGGGCTAGCTTGTGTTGGCCGGGCGGGTACAGGGGTGGCCTGGTCGGCCTTTGTGTGCCCTTTCTTCTGAGTTCTGGGATGTGTTATCCGCCACGTGTCTTGATCTTAAGGGTCGCCAATTTTGAGCATTGTCAGTCATGAATCCGCATTCGTGAAAAAAACATATTTCTAACCATCTATTAAAATTTTTATTATTTTAAAGTGAGAAAATAAAGCATATCTGAGGTCCTAGATGAATTAGAGAGCATGGTAGGAGAAGGAAGTGACGGGGAGGGAAGAAAGAGGAAAGAGACTTATGCAATTTGGTCTAATAACCAAAGTGCCGAATTTTTTCTCTTGATCTACCGCTTCTTTCGCCATGAAATTTTTATAGTAGCTTTGGGATGAGTCTTCAAGCTCCAGAATTTTTTGGCTTCGGGTGAGTGAGAGAATCTCGCCCGTTTTATAAAGTTATGGAACGAGGATGCTAGGGATGTTTTTATAAAGTTTAGAGGGTCAAAATCCAATCCCAAAGGATCTGATCCAATAACCGATTCCCAATGAGAGAATCTCGCCCGTTGATCGCGAGATCAACGTCCACGAATTGATCTCGCTCCAGCTCACCAATGCTGCTTCAGGGCCGTTGATTTGAAATTGACGGTCCAGATCGATCCATAAGGTATTTTAAACATAGAAATCATAATAAATTCAATTTAATCTTTAAAAATTCATTTTAAACCATAAAAATTCAAAATAAAATCCTAAAAATTATTTTAAAATTTTTTTTATCTTTTTAAAAATATTTTCGCTAAAATAAAAATTCTTATATATATATAATCTAAATAAATTTTAATAAATTCGAACAAATGCCCAAAAATTCATTTAAAATTATTTCTTGTCTTTGAAAAAATGAATCTTTTTCTAAAAGGATCTTTTCTCTTTGAAATACCACTAAATGGTTTTATTCTTTTGAAAAATTTCTTTTCTCTATCAAAAATAAAAACATTATCATATATTTTTCAAAATATACCTTTTTTAAAATCCTTTTTTTCCTAATACAAAACTTCATTTTCTTTTCTAAAATATTTTCCTTTTCCTTTTTTTCCAAAAAAAAAACTATAAACTATAATATTTTATTTCATTAGAAACGACTTTCTTTAATATTTATTATTTAAAATGAAACGGGAACGATCGTTACACCGGTTTATGTTCAGACGAACAGGTATAAAACTACACTCACAGGGAAGGATCTAGTAAGTGGCCAGGGCAAACGTGCCCGGCTGAATTTTTGAAAAAAAGATAGACTAATATCTATTATAAATATGAAATTGGAAATTTTAGACATGTCTTATATATATTTATAGCTTAAATAAAATATTTGGTTCAGATGGTAGTTCATTTTGTTTTCAAAGAAAAGATCTTGGGTTCAATTGCCAATAATTTATTTTGGATTTTATTAAAGAGATTTTGGATTTCATTAGAATTCATCTTTATATTGCAAACCCTCCCCCCCCCCCCCCCCCACCCCACACACACACACACACACATGTCTTATATATATTTATAGCTTAAATAAAATATTTGGTTCAGATGGTAGTTCATTTTGTTTTCAAAGAAAAGATCTTGGTTCAATTACCAATAATTTATTTTGGATTTTATTAAAGAGATTTTGGATTTCATTAGAATTCATCTTTATATTGCAAACCCCCCCCCCCCCCCCACCCCCCCCCCCCCTCCCCTTGTTATAGTTGACTTACTTAAACTTTTGTTGCTACTTTACAAATTATTCAACGATTTTATATAATATTTATCATTAATTTCTTAACGTAGGCTTGTTTTGTCTCGAGCCCCCTGTGGCAAATATTTCACATCCACCCATGTCCACTCATATCTAACCTGAGTTTATCTAATTTTCAACCCGTCCGATCGAATTCAGATGAGTATATGATGTCCTAAAACCCCAAAAAAAATTGGGTGAGCGTCGGTCATGTTGGGTTTTGGTCAAACCCAAAACGACTTTCACCCTACCTTATTGTAATTTCAGGAATAAAATATAATAAGTTTTGTATATATTATGGTTAAATTTCAATAAATCCACAATTTTACTCATTTTTCCAAGTAAATTGTTTTTAAATGGATTGATAACACTAAGATACAACTCTTAACAAGAAATGCGGTAGTTAGATTGAATGTCCCCCCAAAAAATATGGTCATGAAAATAGAATGTTAATTAATATAAGAAATGTTGCAAGTGATCGATGGGATGATTATTGCATAGAAAATAACACATTAGATGTTTGATAGGCTATTAGATAGCTAGCAAAACAATTAATTTGGCAATGTATATCTAATATTCTACTGTTATAATCCAAACTAGCAATTTGAGAGGCCGACGGTTCGATTCCTGACGGATGTCGGATCACGTCAAGATGTTACCTTCCGTAGATCTGCTGTTGGCGATGATGGACAGCTGAGATTGGAGTTGGAGGATGGCTCTTGAAGCGTGTGGATCTCAATGGATTTGAGGTTGTTTGGACCGAGCTACCTGCAAGGAAGTCCCGGGGTGGTTTGTACCACGAGAACCCTCCGACGGTCTAAGTTAGAGAGGAAATCCGAGCAGAGTAACGGCTTAATGAGTTTAATGAGTGGTAAAAGACCTACTTGAACCGTCTGAAGGAGGGGTTTAAATAGTGGTGGCAGTAGGCAAGAAAGCGCGAGAATCACGCCGGCCGTTACGCTCCCAACGTCACGTCCGCATGATGGGCGGGATCCCGCATTAATAGCGAGACAGGCTCGTTAATGGGGGATCGTGATGGCGTGGAACGCGGGACGTGGCCGGCGGATATCTCGCGCATGGCGAGATTCACAGGAGTGAGGCGGTTGCGCCTGTGAGTGGTGCCGTTGGTCGATCGACGAGACCGAGAAAGATAAGCTCGGCGGGAGAGCTCGGGGACGAGCAGGAGGTCGAGCTATCTTGGTTCTGCTAGAGCCCGGAGGCGAGCTGAGAGGGCCGAGGAGGCCAGTTGTGCAGGAGGCTCGGAGACGAGCCAAAGGTTGTCTGTAGGACGGGCATATCAGCGGTCTGGTCGGCCATTGTGGGTCCTTTCTTGCAAGCTTTGGGACACGTCATCTGCCACGTTTCATGATTTGGGAGATCACCGGTATCGAGCATCATCATTAGCCCCCCACTCACGGGTCGAGAGTGGTCTGCCGGGTTACCCGAGGTGAGCTCCTTTTCGTAGATATCGTCGGGGCGTGTTCCTGGGCAATCTGTTGTATTTTCTGGATGACGCCAGCGAATCGGGGGTGAGATCTTTGAATTAAAGGGGATGCGCCGGATCGTGCGTACATTTGCCGAAGCGACGGCCCACGTGTCTTGCGCTGGTTGGTTGACGTGACGGGCGAGGGTTCCTTGCGTCCGATGGGGCGCGACCAA